>JASDDO010000031.1:161806549-164306549 GCA_030015575.1 Agapanthus africanus
TGTTAGTTGTAAGTATGCCCTAGAGGCCAGTATTGAACAGATAATGTATATTATATTGGATGCTTGGACATATATAGAGATGACTTTCATGCTCGATATGATAGTATGGTATCTGGTTGCTCTTTATCTTAACATGTATATATGTCTCTTTATACTGTCTTATAGTTACATGTTGGTAAAGCCCTTAGGATGTGTACTTGACTACCTGGACTATGATGTGGATCATACTAGTGGGACATGATAGTCCATAAGTACATCCTTCAAGGTCCCTAGTCATGGGTGTATCGAGACGGGGCATCGATATAAGAGTGTAGACTAGCATATACGCTTCTCGACCCATGAGATGGGCGATGGATGATCCCATATCTATTGGTTTTTGACATCAGAGATGGTATACGGGTGCTCAGTGGAGACTGGGTACACTGGACGGACTCGCCAAGAACTCCCAGATGGTATTATACCTCACATCAGATGGCAGTTCTCTGGTGACACTTGTGCAGGTTAGTCTGTAGACCCGAGATCGTCATAGAGTCTTGTGTGATTCCCACTGTGCTTTGATTTCCACCTTACCACGTCCATGAGGGCGTGAAAAACGGTGGTTTTTGGGTACAGTCCCGAGTCACATGGTGGCAATGAGCGATAGGAGGGTTTCGTCTCTCCCAGTATTGGGGGTTGATGTTGCGCTGTGCTCGATTGGCCATAACAAGGAAGTCCCTGGCTAGGGCTGTTTTAGAGATTTACTGGTAAGTGTTTCCAGTAGTTTCTCGACCCGTTATGGGCCTCACATCGGCATGACTTATCGGTTATTGGGGTCTGACGTTTACCATCCCTAGGCTCGATATGCAGCATATCTGACGAAGAGACCAGACTGTACGGTAGTGTTGCCGGTTGGCTCGACGGGAGTTGTAGCAGGTTCGCTTGTTTTCTTCTGATCGCTCAATACCCGGGTGGCCGTTACGTTTAGCTGACCGCTTGCGGCTTGGGGGTGCTTGATATGATCATCACCCACTGTCGGCGTATTGACGAGCCTTAGAGTCCCACAAAGGAGTTACCTAGTCCAGGCGAAACGTTGTGGTGCGCATATGCGATATGCGCATGGACCCGGTTAAAAAGCGCGTATAAGATACCGTATATTAATCGGGTGGCTTGCTTTTGGTTGGGTCGCATGTGATATGGCCGGATTGATAAATCAAGTGTTGATTTATCATTTAACCATCAGTTTCTCGCTAGAAATCCTTTCTTGTATTTTTGGATGTATGCATGCATGTATGCATTCTTTCTTGTTCATGCACATATGGATGTGCATGCACACATACATACATACATCATCCTTCATGGTTGTATATACATAGAAAATGATGGCAATATAAGAATCACACCTTATGTTTATATATATGGATATATATATATATATGTATATGTATATATATATATATATATATATATATATTTGCATTTGTTTTAAAACAAAAGATAAAGATTAATACATGGTTTCTACACTCTTCTTCAACTAACCATGCTCACCTACCTTTTAACCATGTGTTAATCTTTTCTTTTATGTTTTAACTCAAGTGAAATAATATCCATTTAATATAACCATGGTTTGAGATGAAGAGTGGAAAATATATATACATATATTTTCTATTTTTTCATTAGTGATTATCATTTCTCTTCTTCTTCAAAAAGCCATCATCTTCTTCTTCCTTGCTCTTTTGCTCTCTAGATCACTCAAGTGAGCAAAATACTTAACAAGATAGGATTTTGAAGTGAGAAAAAGAACCACAACACTATTCTACACTAGTCTTGCCCATTAGTGCAAAGTGTTAGCTTCCATTTTCTTTCTTAATCTTGTGAAGTTGCAAGCTTGGACAAAGCGGACTCCGGGTGGATCATCGTGGACCTAGAGGAGTCCAAGCAGACTTTTTCCAAACCCCAAGTGGCCGAGGAGTCTAGCGTAGGGAGCTACAAAGGTTGTACTTTCAAAACCCTAGCTTTTCCTACTTGTGATGATGTGTTGTTTTTGAAACCCTAATTTTCTAGGAATGATTCTTTGTGTGTTCACTTAGCACCATAAAAATTTAATCTTTGGTACATGTGATGCTTCCAAACCCTTCATAAGGTGCTAAGTAAACCTAACAGCATCAAGCATGACACAAAAGATGTATATTAATATATATCACATATATACTAAGTGTACACAAGTGAGAAAAAGAAATGTTTAAGTGAGCTAATATTAGTTAATGTAAATTAATATATCATATATATAATTATACATCAAACTATTAAATCAACACTTGATTTAATAATCGGACTATATCACATACAACCGACTAATATCAAATGTAATAATTTATCGAATCAACACTTGATCCGATAACCCGGCTATATCACATATAATCGACCGATATCATATATATCGCGAGAATAGAATGTGGTATCACATACGCGCATTAATCTCGGTCCTGCACATATCACATATGTGCTCCTACTTTATTTCGCATGAACCAGGAAAGCTCTGTGTGGGACTCTAAAGACCCGTCGATACGCCGGTAGTAGGTGATGATCATATCAAACACCCACAAGCCGCAAGCGGTCTGCTAAACGTAACGGCCACCCGGGTATTGAGTGATCAGAAGATCAACAATCAAGCCTGCTCGTATTCCTGTGAATCCAATCAGTAACACTACCGTACAGTCCGGTCTCTTCGTCAGATACGTCGCATATCGCAGCCTGGGGGTAGTAAAACACCAGACCCCAATAGCCTGATAAGTCATGCCGATGCAAGGTCCATAACGGTTTGAGAAACTACTGATAACACTTACCATTAAATCTCAGCAACCCTGACCAGGGATTTCCTGTTATGGCCAATCAAGCATAGCGCAACATCAACTCCCAATACCGGGACAGACGAATCCCCTCCTATCGCTCATTGCCTCCATGTGACTCGGGACTATACCCAAAAACCACTTTTTTGCACGATCTCATGACCGTGGTATGGTGGAAATCAAAGTACAGTGGGAATCACACAAGACTCTATGACGATCTCGGGTCGACAGACTAACCTGTACCAGTGACGATAGGTATAATACCATCTAGGAGTTCTCAGCGAGTCCGTTCAATGTACCCAGTCTCCACTGAGCACCCGTATACCTTCTCTAATGTCAAATACCAATGGATGTGGGATCATCCATCGCACATCATATGGGTCAAGAAGCGCATACGCTAGTCTACTCCGGAGTATCGATGCCCTGTCTCGATACTCCCACGACTAGGAACAATTATAGGGTGTACTTATAGACTACCCTTGGCCCCACTAATATGATCTCCATCATAGTCCTGATAGTCAAGTACACATCCTAAGGGTTTTATCAGCATGTGAGAGCAAGACAACATCACTTATACAAGTCAACATGTTTAGACAAAGAGCAACAAGATAGCATACTATCATATCGAGCAAGAAAGTCCTCCCTATATATGTCCAAGCATCCACTACAATATACATCCTATGTACATTAATGGCCTCTAGGGCATACATATAACTAACAATCTCCCACTTGAACTAAGGCCGTCTGTTGTAGTATCCAGTATCCAATACCCAACAATATATCAGTGGTTGTAGTATCCCATACTCAACCATCCCAAAATCTCTCAAATAGTATTTGGGGAAGCAGGCCTTGGTGAGTGGATCCGCCGTGTTAACCTCAAAATCTACTCTCCTTACCTCAATCCCCTGGAGATCAACCATCTCCCTGATTAGGTGATACTTGTCTCAGAATATGTCTGGATCGCTGATGGGACGGGCGTTCCTAGGCCAAAGCCACAACTCCATTGTTGTCTCAATAACTTTTAACGGACGCTCAATGGTAAAAACCATGTTCATCTTATGAACAAGAAATGTCCAGACAGCCACTTTGGCAGCATCATTGGTAGCAATGTATTCAGCTTTTATCGTCTAGTATGCCACGGTATCTAGCTTGGAACTCTTCCAACATACCGTTCCTCCACTGAAGGTAAAGACAATGCTTGTGACTGACTCTTAGTCGAACTTATCACTCTGGAAGCTGGAACCAAGAACTTTCTTTTAGTGCTTCTCAAGTACATAAGAATGTCCTCCACAGCTGTCCGGTGATTCTCCCAAGATCCGATTGATTCCTGATCACTACACCTAGTGAGTCATCTACATCTGGTCTGGTACATAACATCGCATACATGATAGAGCCTACTGCCGAAGCATAGGGTATCCCTTGCACACGAGCTCTCTCCACATTAGTCTTGGAAGACATCTTTTTGGAGAGAGTGATTCCTGAGTAAGAGGGAAAACCACCACGCTTAGAATCCTCCATACTAAACCCATTTAGTATGGTGTTAATGTACCTGGATTTGGGACATGTTCAGTCGAAAATATTGCAATCTTGAATCAATTTCCTTACTATTCTAATCATTTAAGGATAGTTGATATAAACATAACACATATTACCAGTTCGTCAGCAAATTATCAAATGCCACGTGTTATATATATAATCAACATCTTTTTAAGGAAATTGTATGTTTAGTATGAATGCATAATATTCATTGAGATTTTGTGCAGAAAATTATTTCAGGACAGATATCGGAATCGCAAATTTGCCGATAAAATACAGCAAGTCAAAGAGTTAAAATCTGGTAGAGATTCAGAAGAGATAAAAAGATTCCAGATATCAGAAGAAGACCCAAATGCCAACATCAAAACATCACTGAAATATAATGCAGTGATCTCTTCAAACGGACGCGGAACAGCGGCCGAGTCAGCCCGATCCGTCGTGGATCCGCAGCCGAGTTAGGGCGTCGGCGGTCGACACTTTTCCAGAAGCTCCCCTATAGCTCCTTAGCTTGTTGAAGACGCTTCAAACCACCTAGCTTACACCAGAAGCTTCCCTACAACAGCCTAGCTTCTTGAGGAAGCTTGATAACTACCCTATTCTAGAAGCTTCCCTACAACTACCTAGCTTCTTGGGGAAGATTGACCTAGATTCTAGTGGAAGCTTGATGAAGGGTTATATAAAAGGACCTAGGGCTTCATTGTAAAGGTTGTTGAGTTGTTGAATCTTAGTATATTTTTAGCACACAAACCAAAACCTAGATCCAATTCAAAAATCAAGATCCAAATCAAGATTCGTTGAGAACAACATCAAGAGAAGACATCGAAGATCCTTTACGCGAAGCCGATCGTCATCAAGAGCACGAGATCCGCGATAGATCCACGTCTCACGAAGATTGAGCAATGCGAATTTCGACTGAATTAGTTACCCCTTCAAGGGAGCGATCGAGAGCAATTCTTATAACCTCGGATTAAGGGAAAGTGTAATTAGACATCGATTTAATAAAGATGATCATTTGTTAATTCTAACTCTCTTTAAATTCTCGTATTTTGAAATTCCTAATTCTTGATTCTTTTATTTTCATGATGCGTGAGTGAAATCTCCGCTTGTTAAGGATTCAAAAGAATTCGGAAGATCAAATGGTGATGAAATCCTAAACTAATTCTTTTGAGAATTATGAACTTTAGGAAAAAGAATCTTTAATGACCACAATTGGAGCGAGATCACCGTTCTTGATAATTTCGTTGCAATTTGGGAATTAAATGATTGATGATTTTCTTTGCTAAAGGGTAGATTTGAATGATGATCAATGAAAAGACAAGAGATAATGAAGGAGAAACCCTAGTTTCTTCAAAAGATCCCTAATCTTCATTCATCATCATCGTTCTAGCAATAATTTATCAATAGATAAGATTAGTCAATTTTAGTATTCATCATTGCTACGATTTCCTATCGAATCCTACAAGTTATTCTTCATTTTCTTGATAACTAAAATTGAAATTGGACATTTTCTTGATTACGAAATCTTAAACTCTTTCTTGATTTTCTTGAAAATGCTTCATCTAATAAATCTTGAAACTCTTTCTTGAATTTTCTTACTATTTCGTTCGACTCATCTAAAGCAAGATCGAATAAATACTAGCATCTCAGTGGACGACCCGTGCTCACTAACGATCGCTACAAGCGACACCATTATTGATTGCGGCTATAAAATTCTTTGGTTGTGATTATATTTTTCAAAACACAAACAAAAAGACCAATCAAATGGCGTCATTGCCGGGGATGCATGAATAATTTGTTCGTTCTTGCAATTTGAGTTGAAATATTATTATTCCATCAAAATTTGAATCAAAATCGCGTCAAGCGCTTAACGATTGGTGTGTGAATTTTTCAAGGGAATCTGGAATCATTGGAGCAGTGAGATAAAGATTCTGGAGCATTCAAGAAGGACTGTGGAGCAACATAAGCACCAGGAAAAATTTTCGTGCAAAGATCTTGCAAGCTGACCGCGGAACCGCGGCCATTAGCAAGGATTCGCCACGGAACCGCGGCGATATTGTCGAATTGGGATTCCAGTTCTCTGTGGTATCTTCTATACTTTCTTATTTCTCCTCTGCTCTTGTCCAATAAACATTTTCTGCAGGATTCTTTGCAAAAATTCACAGCGCCGCTAAAAGAAATTTCTTGCGTGTTTTGATATTGGTTGTTTTGCATATTTTAATACGGAAATTAAGGGGAAAAACCAAATTCAGATTAGGTAGGGATTTCATTACCCTTCCTAAGCCCCGCAAATCATAAAACTAGCATCCGCATCATCCTTCATTAACTAAAAAATATCTAGACAAGACTCTAAGGACCGCCGCGCTCAATTAGGAAAGAAGAAGGTCGTGGGTAATCTATTGCTTATCCGCATTTCTTTTGTGGTGTCTAAGGCAAGTGTGTCTAAGGTAAGTGGTTACTTAATTAGGCCCGCTACTTACGTAGCAGAGAACCTCCCACTTACCTGGCACTTACCTGGCCACAGGAGGGATAAAGAGGTAGCAGAGGATTTATCCTGCGATTTTTCTTCTGGAAGTCTAGAAGCGGTCTAGTGACTTGACCTAGGTGACCGTTAGATCTAGGGTTGATTGTACATTTGTTGTGTGATTTTTTTCAAAATCCTTCTTTTTCAAAACAAACTAAAACTAAAACAAACCACTTTCTCTAATTATCACCAACGCTGCCACTTGTGCTAAACCGTTTAGTGCATGCTCGGCTGGATACGGGTTCTAGTGCCCGTCTTGTCCGTGTTTCTCCTATCGACTCCGAAGTCGGTATTTCTACATCTTCTTTTTCCTCACCACACACCACATCGACCACGATGGACGGATCTCCATCGAACTTTCATAACACCACTTTGCCACCGCCCGCAGGTGCGCAAAATCAACCGCGTATGTCTCTCCTAAAGAGATGCTACCCGATACGTGGTCCTCTTTCTACTTGTCTTTCCATTCCACCAGCCAATAGGGACAATTTCGAAATCAAACCACATTACATTAATCTTTTACCAAAATATCACGGTCTCGAGTCTGAAGACGCATATATTTTCATTACCAAATTTGAAAACGTAAGCGCTATGATAGGTACTTCACATCTTTCTGTGGATGCTATGCGTTTACGCATTCTCCTATTCACTTTGTGCGATTTAGCCGAGAAGTGGCTTTATAACACAGCTGCACACTCTATTTCAAACTGGGATGAATTCGTCATAGCATTCCTTAAGAAATTTTATCCCAATTATAAGACCGTCCGTGTCCGTAGCGAAATCAATCAATTTACCCAACTTTCCAATGAACAATTTTGGAAGTGTTTTGAACCATTCAAGGATCTGTTAGTTCAATGTCCTCATCACGGAATCCATCGATGGGACCTCTATCGAATCATATATGAGGGCATTAATCGTACAACAAAACAGATGCTTGAATCCATGTGTCAAGGCAATTTTATGTCTAAAGACGATGGCGAAGCTTGGAAATTTTTAGAAGATTTCGCTGAATAAACTTTGCAATGGAGAGTGTAAGTCAACCATCATCTAGGGGTGGTATTCATCAACTTGATGTTTCCATAGCAGTCAAAGCCGAAATGGCAGCAATGCAAAAGAAACTTGAAGCTATGGAACACAAATTTTTATTAGCCTCCCTAAATCCGGTCATACTCCCTAAAACTACGTGTGGATGCTATTCTGATCCATCACATTTGACGGAAGAATGTCTTTTGAATCCTCCGTTTCAAGGTCAAGAGCACACTAATGCTGCTTTTCAGCAACGACCTAGAAATGATCCTTATTCTTCCACTTATAATCAGGGTTGGAGGAATCACCTTAATTTTGCTTGGAACCAACACCAAACTCAAAACACTGTTCCAAACCAAAACAACTTTCAAAGGGTCCCTCTACAACAACAGCAACCACTACAATTGAGTCAGCACCCCTATCAACCATAAAATTTTCAAAATCCGGTCAAAAATTCTGCACCGTATAATAATTCTTTGCAATTGACCGGTACCGATAATTCCTCTTCACTCGAACAAACCATGAATTTGTTTCTGAAAAATTTCATGCAAGTTTCGGCTGAGATAAAGTCTTCTGTCGATAATATAAAGAAGGACTCCGCCTCCCACGGTGAGAGTATTAAATCGATAGAAGCACAAATTGCACGATTAAATGCCGAAATGAGTGCTAGAAAGAAAGGGAAACTTCCAATCCTAGGCATTTACAACACTACAATGTAAGTGCCATTACAATGTTGAGATCTGGAAGAGTGCTGAATAATCAAGTCGGTGAACAGATTGATAATGATGAAATAATCAATGGCACCTGATCAGTCGAAAATATTGCATTCTTAACACAACAATTTCCCTACTCTTATCAATCATCTGAGGGTGTTTATTGTAAATATAACACGGATTACGAATTCATCTATAAAATATCAAATAACACGTGTTATAGTTATAATCGACATTCTAAAGGGAAATTAAGTGTTTAGTACTAATTGCATTGATCTGTATATATCAATCCTCGTCCCGAGATTGTGTGCAGGAAATTCTCCAGGTCCGGAATCATAAAAGTGCTGATAAAAATACGTCAAGTCCAAGACTTGTGATCTGGCAGTAAATAAGAAAGTCCAAAAATATTCCAGACATCAGGAAATATCCCAAAAGCCAACACAAAGCAGCACAGGAGAATTCATGCACCAAACCCATCAAACGACCGCGGATCCGCTGCCGAGTCAGGCCGATCCGCGGCGAATCCGCGGTCGAGTTGACTCGTCAGCGGTTGGAACTTTTTGCAGAACTCTTCTTTCAATGACCAAGCTTCTCCAATACGCTTTGAATTGTGTAGATTTCTCCAGAAGCTTCCCTTCCAACAGCAAGTCTTCTCTTGTAAGCTAAATAACTAATTCAATCTAGAAGTTTCTTCTCAACTACCAAGCTTACAAGGGAAGTTATATCTAGCTTCTAGGGGAAGCCAAAGAGAAAGACTATAAAAAGGCATCCAAGGCTTCATTGAAGAGGTTACACAATTAGGGTTGTTGAATATTAAGCCAAACTTCCACAAGTTGAGTGACACAACTTGCATTTCAAAACCCTAGCCCCAAATCCATTTCAAAAAGCCAAATCAAGATTCATCGAGTTCAAAATCGAGCAAGCATCCACGAGCCTTTTGAAGCAACGCCGATCTTCATCCGAGCAAGAGATCCACGACGATCCGCGACTCAAGAGATCGATGCGAAGCTAGTTCGATGATTTAGTTCCTCCTCAATTCTTGTATTCTTTGAGTGTATTGTAACGAAACATCGAATAATAAAAGGTGACAATCTTTATTCTTGCTTTCTATTCATTCTTGCATTATGATATTCTTAGTTCTTGATTTCTTTATAATGATGCGTGAGTAAACTCCGCTTGCATCGGAATCGAAAGCATAGGTAGATGATGTTGATGAATTCTTGAACGATTCTTAAGTCTTATGAATTTTTGTAAACCCTAGGAAATTGAATCAACGATGACCTAGTTTTGAGCGAGATGCTTTCTTGAATGTTTTCGCTCTATATTAGAGATCAACAATCGATGATTGAATTTCCTAAAGGCTGGAATTTGAATGCTAATTAACGAAAGGACAAGGGATGAGGATGAAGAAACCCTAGTTTCTTCAATAGATCCCTAAACCTCGTTGATTGTCATCGATCTAGCAACAAATCTTCAATAGATAATAATTTGTAATTAAAAGCATCAATCATCACTATCGATTCAGTTGATTCCGACAAGCCTTTCTTCAAATCTTGATAACTCAAACAATTTGGATATTTTCTTGATTTTTACCATTTCTTGAATTTAGACCTAAGTCGTGATTCTTGAAACTAAACTTCACAATTTTCTTTTATACTTTAATTTCCAATGCAAAAACTAAAACAAGATCGATCAAATCACATTTCCCCTATGGACGATCCATATTCATTAACGCGTTGCACCAACACCGTTAATTCATTGTGGTACAAGTATTTTTTATTGTGATTACTTTTCATTCTATCACAACTTAAACGATCAATCAAATGGCGCCGTTGCCGGGGATAGTGTGCTAATTTGTTCGTTGTCGTAATTTGAGTTGGAAAAATTTATTATTCCATCAGTTTTTAGATCAAAATTCGTAACAAGCGCTTAACGATTTGTTGCAAGGAGATCTGGAATCGATGGAGCGAGAGTAAAATTTTTCAGGACATCTCAGATAGTTCAGTGAGGCAACAGAAGCATCGGTATAAATTTTTGTGCAGGGATCTCATCAGACGACCGCGCATCCGCGGCCAATTGTTGCATACTGCGGCGGAACCGCGGCGGTAATATTGCTTCAGTGCACAAAAATTTTCTAGGTATATTTCTGTCTTTCTTATCTCTTCTCTGCTCTGCTCCATTAACCAATTTCTGCAAGTTTCTTTGCAAAAATTCACAGCGCCGCAAAAAGAAAAATTGTTGCGTGTTTGAACTTGTTTGTTTGCATTTTTAACACGGAAATTAAGGGGCACGACCAAAATTCAGATTAGGTCAGGATTTCATTACCCGTCCTAAGCCCCAAAAATCACAAACTTGCATCTGCATTACCCTCATTAATTAAAAAATATCTAGACAAGACTCTGAGGACTGTCGCGCTCACTTAGGACAGAAGGAGGCCATGGGTAATCTACTGTTTATCCGCGTTTCTTTTGTGGTGTTTAGGCAAGTGTGTCTAAGGCAAGTGGTTACTTAATTAGGCCCACTACTTACGTAGTGGAGAACCTCCCACTTACCTGGCACTTACCTGGCCACAGAAGGGGCAAAGAGGCAGTAGAGGATTTATCTTGCGACTTGTCTTCTGAAAGTCTAGGAGCGGTCTAGAGACTTGACCTAGGTGACCACTAGATTTAGGGTTGCTTGTGCATTGTTTGTGTGATTTTTCAAAAATCCTTATTTTTTCAAAACCAAACACCAATATAATCTTTTCCTTAATTATCATTTAACGCTGCCATTTGTGCTAAACCATTTAGTGCATGCTCGGCTGGACACGGGATTCTAGTGCCCGTCTTGTCCGCGTTTCTCCTATCGACTCCGAAGTCAGTAATCCACGTCTACTTTTTCTACACCCCCTACCACACCCACTTCGATGGACGATTCTCCATCGAATTTCTTTAACACTACTCTGCCACCATCCGCAGGTGCGCAAAATCCGCCCCGCATCTTTCTCCAAGAGAGATGCTACCCTATGCGAGGTCCTCTTTCGACCTGTCTCACCATTCCACCAGCCAACAGGGACAATTTTGAAATAAAACCCCAATACATCAATCTTCTACCCAAATATCACGGTCTTGAGTCTGAAGACGCATATGTTTTTGTTACCAAATTTGAAAATGTATGTGCAATGATGGGTACATCACAGCTTTCTGTGGATGCTATGAGATTACGTCTTCTCTCATTTACCTTGTGCGATATAGCCAAGAAGTGGCTTTATAACACAGTCGCACATTCCATTTCAAACTGGGGAGAATTTGTAACAGCATTCTTAAAGAAATTCTACCCTAATCATAAAAAAGCTCGAGTCCGTAGCGAAATAAATCGATTTACCCAGCTTCCAAATGAATCATTCTCGAAGTGTTTTGAACACTTCAAGGATCTGTTGCTTCAATATCCACATCACGGAATCCCTAGATGGGATCTGTGCAGAATCATATATGAGGGCATTAATCCTACTACTAAACAGAACCTTGAATCCATGTGTCAAGGCACCTTCATGACTAAAGATGATGGTGAAGCCTGGAGATTTCGCTGAAAGATCTTTACAGTGGGAGAGTGTAAGCCAGTTATCGTCTAAGGGTGGCATTCACCAAATTGATGTTTCCATAGGAGTTAGAGCTGAAATGGCAGCAATGCAAAAGAAACTAGAAGTTATAGAACAAAAATTTTTAGCAGCCTCCCTAAATCAGATGTCACTTTCTAAAACTGTATGTGGATGCTGTTCTGATCTATCTCATCTTATGGAAGAATGTTCTTTAAATTCTCCATTTCATGGTCAAAAGAATACCAATGCTGCTTTCCAACAAAGACCTAGAAACAATCCGTATTCTTCCACTTATAATCAGGGTTGGAAGAATCACCCTAACTTTGCTTGGAACCAACAACAAAATCAAAATACGGTTCTAAATCAAAATAATTTTCAAAGGGTCCTCCACCACAACAACAGCCACTTCAACTGACTCAGCACCCCTATCAATCACCAAACTTTCAAAATTCGGTCAACACTTCTGCACCGTCTAGTTCTTTGCAATTGACCGGTACTGATAACTCCTCTGCACTCGGACAAACCATGAATTTTCTTTTGACAAATTTCATGCAAGTTTCAGCTGAGTTGAAGTCTTCCGTCGATGACATAAAGAAAAACTCTGCGTCCCAAAGCGAGAGTATTAAGTCGATGGAAGCTCAAATTGCCCAATCAAAAGCCGAAATGAGTGCGAGGGAGAAAGGGAAACTTCCGTCTCAACCCCTACCGAATCCTGGGTATTCACAACACTACAATGTGAATGCCATCACAACGTTGAGATCAGGAAGAGTGCTGAATAATCAAGTTGGGGAAGAGATTGATAATCATAAAGAATTAATCGATAATACCCCGGCTGAGATTTTTCCTTCCACACACACTTCTACTTCTACACCTACTTTATCTACCCCACCACCTTCTTGCGAACCTATTCTTCGTTTTCCTCTAAGCTCGACACCTCAGTATACCTCTTCTACTCCACCAAAGACGATCCCCACTCCTATTCTAGGATCAGTTCCATACACACCACCTTCTCCAATGTTGGACCCAGCTATTATTGCTAAAGCTCCTTATCCGAATCGGTTAAGGGGTAACAAATCGAGTCCACATATGGAGAAGATTATGGAAATGTTCAAACATGTTAACATCAACATCCCTCTCCTAGATGCTATTCAACAAGTTCCCGCTTATGCGAAAATTCTCAAAGACTTATGCACTAGGAAGAGGAAGACTCAAGTGCCTAAAAAGGTTTTCACAACTAATAATGTTAGCACTGCTTTTACCCCACAGTTACCAAAGAAACGTAAGGACCCAGGATGTCCTGCGATATCGATTTCTATTGGGGGTAAAAACATTAACCGTGCTTTACTTGACCTGGGCGCAAGTGTTAACCTACTTCCATATTCTGTTTACGAGCAGTTAGGGATTGGAGAGTTGAAACCAGCTCATTGCACTCTCCAAATGGCAGACCGATCAATCACCAAATCTAGGGGTGAACTGGAGGATGTGTTAATTAAAGTCAGGGAATTCATATTCCCTGTAGACTTTATTGTTTTAGATACACAGCCTGTAGCGAACACACAGAACCAAATTCCGGTGATTTTGGGTCGACCATTCCTTGCCACTTCCAATGCTGTCATTAATTGTCGAAACGGTTCAATGAACCTATCTTTTGGAAAAATGATAATTGAACTGAACATCTATAAAATTGGAAGTCAGCCATCTGAACCCTCTGTTCATATACTTGATGTCTGTTCTGTCCACGAGATTGCTCCCGAAAGTTGCGAAGTTGATGAACTTTGCTTTGAAGATCTCGATGACACTAGCACATCAATGTTTGATCTGTCACATCTTAGTGAGGACATAATTTCCAAGCTTGAGTCTGAAACTCTTGACTCTTCACCTTCCGAGTCTGTATCCTATGCAGGCTACGAGCTTCTCCTTTACTCTGAATATCATTCGATGACCCCACATTCTATAGTTTCTCCGCCCGCATTAGATCTCAAACTTTTACCCTCTGACCTTAAATATGCATATTTAGGTGAGAATGAGTCTTTACCTGTTATCATATCAGCTTCTCTAGCCTCAGAGCAGGAGAACGCTCTTTTGACGGTATTGAGATCCAATAGGCGGGCGTTTGGTTGGACTATGGCTGACATCAAAGGGATTAGTCCCTTGATTGTAGAACATCATATACATCTGATGGATGAAGCCAAGCCAACCCGAGAACCACAGAGACGGTTGAACCCCGTCATGAAGGATGCGGTGAAGAAAGAAATTGTCAAATGCCGTGACAATGTTATATTTACCCAATCTCCGATAGCTAATGGGTAAGTCCAATTCATGTCGTCCCTAAGAAATCTGGCATTATGGCCATAACTAATGAGGCAAATGAGTTAATCCAGACACGCACTCAAACTGGGTGGCGTGTATCTATTGATTATAGAAAACTCAATGCCGCAACAAGGAAAGACCACTTTCCTTTACCTTTTATCGACCAGATGCTAGAACGCTTAGCTGGACGAGATTATTACTGTTTCATAGACGGATACTCTGGCTATAACCAGGTCCCTATTGCCAAAAGGATCAAGACAAAACCACATTTACTTGTCTTTTGGTACTTTTGCTTATAGTCGCATGCCCTTTGGGTTATGCAATGCTCCCGCTACATTTCAGCGGTGCATGATAGGAATATTCTCTGACATGGTCGAGAATTTTTTGGAGATTTTTATGGACGATTTCTCGATATTTGGAGATTCTTTTGCTGACTGCCTATCACATCTTGACGCAGTTCTCACTCGTTGTAAAGAGAAGAGCTTAACCTTGAATTGGGGAAAATGCCATTTCATAGTCTAAGAGGAAATTGTGCTTGGACATATTATTTCACGAAAAGGCATTGAGGTTGACAGAGCTAAAATAGATGTCATTCAAAATCTTCCTCATCCCAAATGCGTCAAGGATATACGATCTTTTCTTGGCCATGCAGGTTTTTACAGGAGATTCATTAAGGATTTTAGCAAAATTGCTAGACCTTTAACTCTTCGCTTGGCCAAGGACACAACCTTCCACTTTGACTCGGATTGTGACGCGGCATTTGACCCACTTAAACACTCTCTCACTACAGCCCCCGTTTTATCATGTCCAGATTGGAACCACCCTTTTGAGCTTATGTGTGATACATCAGATTTTGCAGTTGGTGCTGTCTTAGGACAGCATTTTGAAAAGATGCCACACGTGATCTATTATGCAAGTAAGACCCTGAACGATGCTCAAATTAACTATACAACTACCAAAAAAGAACTTTTGGCAGTTGTATTTGCATTAGAAAAATTTAGGACTTACTTGATTGGCTCACCAATCGTTGTGTACACTGACCACTCTGCTTTGAAACATCTTTTGGCGAAGAAGGATGCTAAGGGTAGGCTAATACGTTGGATCCTTCCATTACAAGAATTTGATCTTGTTATTAAAGATAAGAAAGGATGTGAAAACGTTGTAGCCGACCATCTTTCGCGCATCTCTTCTTCACCTGTGACCCTGCCGATCAATGATTCTTTTCTAGACGAACAACTCTTGAAAGTATCCACTGAACCTTGGTTCGGAGATATTGTGAATTATCTTGCTACGGGAGTTATTCCCTGTGAATGGTCGAAACAGGACAAACATCGATTTCTATCCCAAGCAAAACATTTTTACTGGGATGAACCGTATCTATTTAAGTATTGTCCTGACCAGATCATTCGCCGATGTGTCCCCAACGATGAATTCAATAGTGTTCTATCTTTTTGTCATGATCAGGCATGTAGGGGTCATTTCAGTTCTCGAAAGACGGCGGAGAAGGTTTTGCAATGCGGTTTTTATTGGCCGACTTTATTCAAGGACTCATTTGATCATTACAAAACCTGTGCACAGTGCCAACACACGGGTAGGATTTCCCGGAGAAATGAGATGCCACTTCAACCCATCTTGGTGGTTGAAATTTTCGACGTTTGGGGTATAGACTTTATGGGTCCGTTTCCCAACTCCTTTGGGAATCTGTACATATTGCTTGCGGTTGATTACGTCTTGAAATGGGTTGAAGCTATTCCTTGTCGCACTATGACAAAAAGGTTGTCATTAAGTTTTTAAAAGAAAACATCTTTTCACAATTTGGACACCCACGCGCTATCATTAGCGATAACGGGACGCATTTGTGCAATCGGTCTTTTGAGACTTTGATGCGAAAATATGCAATCAACCACAAACTTTCCACACCCAATCATCCCCAAACGAGCGGGCAAGCTGAGATTTCAAACAGACAAATCAAACAAATTCTGGAGAAAACTGTTTCTAAAAATCGAAAAGATTGGTCGACCAAATTGACGGATGCTCTTTGGGCATTCCGTAGTGCTTATAAAACTGATTTAGGTTTGTCTCCTTACAGACTAGTGTTTGGAAAGGATTGTCACCTCCCGGTCGAGATTGAGCACAAAGCAATGTGGGCCATTAGAGAACTTAACTTTGACTTAAATCAAGCATGCAACTTTCGGAAGCTGCAATTAAATAAGCTAAGCGAACTCCGCGATGAAGCTTATGATAATGTTGTAATTGTAAAGAATTGGACTAAGGTATTTCACGATAAAAACATTTTGAGAAAAACTTGTACAGATGATCAACAAGTCCTTCTTTATGATTCACGACTCCATCTTCATGCGGGTAAGCTACGATCTCGGTGGAAAGGACCTTTTGTTGTGCAGTACGTATACCCGCACGGGGCAGTTGAGGTAGAAAATATTGAAAACGGTACAATTTTCAAAGTGAATGGTCATAGACTAAAACCGTATTTTTCCACTGACCCCTTGGAGGAGCTCCTGTTTTTACAGGAGACGTTTTATAATGACTAATTTTCCTCCACCTCACCTCTATGACTTGGTAATTTTGTAACATCTTTAGAATGGAGGTGAGTCAATTTGTAAATAAATTTTAGAAAAATAAAAATAAAAAAATATATAAAACAAAATCATAAAAAGTTTTTGTACATGCATAAGAAATAAGTTTGGGGGAAATTTTCCACAATCATATTTCATGTCCCCTGTAACAAATTTTTGCCTCCCAAGTTTACAGGTTTCTGAGTTTTTACAGATGGCAGCAGTGAAGACACTGTTGATAACAAGTTTGGGGGAGGTTTGTGCTTATTTTTGCATCATTTGCATCATACTTTGCATAAGCACAAAACTTGTAAAACATATAAAATTTTTAAAACATATAAAAATTTAAAAATTTTAAAAAGATAAAAATATTTAATATTTAATTTTATAATAAAAGATTAGATAGTAAAAAATTACATCCAAAAGATTGTAAAAGTTTAAGAAAACCAAGAAAGTTAGAAGTTTTCTTAAACGAAACTAGTAATAAGTAGTTATGAGCCGTTGTCCCAAGGGTTAGTAAGATGAAAGAAGTCACTAATCTGAGGATAAAAATAAGTTTGAAAAATAATTTCTATTCTGGAAGCCAAACATTTGAATGTTGATACCCTACTATACGCACTTACACACGTCTTGAAACTCGGGATAGTAGAAGATACCTTAAAATGCTCTTGTCTCAAAGCCAAAGTATGAAGGAAATAATAAATGGAAAATAAAAGATAAAATGGTGAGAAAAATGAACACTGGTTTTGTTATCACCAAGGCAGCAATAAAAAAATATAGCAAGGGTGCTTCATCACATAGTGCCTTAGACCAACTGGTTTGGGAGTCACTACTAAGCCTTAGGTGGTGCAAGACGAGGAAAATACTAAATACACCGTATAAGCGATCACATGAGTAATCGGTCGGTTAGTACCTCAAGAAGTATTAACGGTCGCATGAAAAATGTGTGAGCAAATCTATCTAAATATCAATTAAAAAGTACTGAGGTAGATGGACAAGAGTATGATAGCATGAATTTAATTCTCCGAGTGTAGGGATGTCCAATACACACACGTAGGGTTATATGATCGATGTTTGGAAGAAAGATAGGAATGAAGAATAAAGACAATGTTTTATTGAGGGATGATGTGATTTCTAACATTTTTTCATGACTATTAAGATAGGGCTCATAGCAACCGAAAAGCTAGTATTAGTTGGAAACCCTAATTTTCAAAGTATTTCTTTTATAATTCTTATCTTTAAATGTAAATTTCACGGTCTTCCTTTTATTATGGGATTTTGTGGGTGCAATCCGCTGAAAACCCTCAGGAGACAACACTCCTCCTACAAGGGACACCTAGAGGTTTAAAGGCTTGTTGCACTTGCTCAGTGCAATCGTGTTGCCTACGAAAGTGTGCTAATTAGTTTTTCTCTTTCTTTATTTTCTCCTTCTTTTTAAATAAAGATGTTTGCTCGAGACGACCAAAATTAAGTTTGGGGGAATTTGATCAATCGAAAATATTGCATTCTTAACACGACAATTTCCTTACTCTTATCAATCATCTAAGGGTGTTTATTGTAAATATAACATGGATTACGAATTCATCTGTAAAATACCAAATAACACGTGTTATAGTTATAATCGACATTCTAAAGAGAAATTAAGTGTTTAGTACTAATTGCATTGATCTGTATATATCAATCCTTGTCCCGAGATTGTGTGCAGGAAATTCTCTAGGTAAAAGAGCCGGAATCATAAAAGTGCTGATAAAAATACGTCAAGTCCAAAACTTGTGATCTGGCAGTAAACAAGAAAGTCCAAAAATATTCCAGACATCAGGAAATATCCCTAAAGCCAACACAAAGCAGCACAGGAGAATTCATGCACCAAACCCATCAAACGGCCGTGGATCCGCGGCCGAGTCAGGCTGATCCGCGGCGGATCTGTGGCCGAGTTGACTCATCGACGGTTGGAACTTTTTGCAGAACTCTTCTTTCAACGGCCAAGCTTCTCCAATACGCTTTGAATTGTGTAGATTTCTCCAGAAGCTTCCCTTCCAACAGCAAGTCTTCTCTTGTAAACTAAATAACTAACTCAATTTAGAAGTTTCTTCTCAACTACCAAGCTTACAAAGGAAGCTATACCTAGCTTCTAGGGGAAGCCAAAGAAAAAGGCTACAAAAAGGCATCCAAGGCTTCATTGAAGAGGTTAAACAATTAGGGTTATTGAATATTGAGCCAAACTTACACAAGTTGAGTGACACAACTTGCATTTCAAAACCCTAGCCCCAAATCCATTTCAAAAAGCCAAATTAAGATTCATCGAGTTCAAATCGAGCAAGCATCCACGAGCCTTATGAAGCAACGCCGATCTTCATCCGAGCAAGAGATCCACGACGATCCGCGACTCAAGAGATCGATGCGAAGCTAGTTCGATGATTTAGTTCCTCCTCAATTCTTGTATTCTTTGAGTGTATTGCAACGAAACATCGAATAATAAAAGGTGACAATCTTTATTCTTGCTTTCTATTCATTCTCGCATTATGATATTCTTAGTTCTTGATTTCTTTATAATGATGCGTGAGTAAACTCCGCTTGCATCGGAATCGAAAGAATAGGTAGATGATGTTGATGAATTCTTGAATGATTCTTAAGTCTTATGAATTTTTGTAAACCCTAGGAAATTGAATCAACGATGACCTAGTTTTGAGCGAGATGCTTTCTTGAATGTTTTCGCTCTAAATTAGAGATCAACAATCGATGATTGAATTTTCTAGAGGCTAGAATTTGAATGCTAATTAACGAAAGGACAAGGGATGAGGATGAAGAAACCCTAGTTTCTTCAATAGATCCCTAAACTTCGTTGATTATCATCGATCTATCAACAAATCTTCAATAGATAATAATTTGTAATTAAAAGAATCAATCATCACTATCGATTCAATTGATTCCGACAAGTCTGTCTTCAAATCTTGATAACTCAAACAATTTGGATATTTTCTTGATTTTTACCATTTCTTGAACTTAGACCTAAGTCATGATTCTTGAAACTAAACTTCACAGTTTTCTTTTATACTTTAATTTACAACGCAACTAAAACAAGATCGATCAAATCACATTTTCCATATGGACGATCTGTATTCATTAACGCGCTACACCGACACCGTTAATTGATTGTTGTACAAATATTTTTGATTGTAATTACTTTTCATTCTATCACAACTTAAACGATCAATCAACACCCCGATTTCCACTTCCACTTCCACGTCCACTTCCACTTCTGACCCTAGTTCATCTTCTTGTGAGCCTATTCTTTGTTTTCCTCAAGGCTCAAACCCTCGGCCCACTTCTTCTAGTCAACCAAAGACGATCCCCACTCCTATTCTGGGATCAGTTACACCCACACCACCTTCTCCAATGTTAGACCCAGCTCTTATTGCTAAAGCTCCTTATCTGAATCGATTAAGGGGAAACAAACCTAGTCGAGAAGATTATGAAAATGTTTAAACAGGTTAACATCAATATCCCTCTCCTAGATGCTATCCAACAAGTCCCAGCTTATGCGAAAGTTCTTAAGGACTTGTGCACTAAGAAGAGGAAGACTCAAGTGCCCAAAAAGGTATTCATGACAAATAATGTTAGCACAGCTTTTACCCCACAATTACCAAAGAAACGTAAGGACCCTGGCTTTCCTACAATCTCGATTTCTATCGGGGGTAAAAATATTAACCGTGCTTTACTTGACCTTAGCGCTAGTGTTAACCTGCTTCCATACTCTGTCTACGAGCAGTTAGGGATTGGAGAATTGAAACCAGCTCATTGTACTCTCCAAATGTCAGATCGATCTATCACCAAACCTAGGGGTGAACTTTAGGATGTGTTAATAAAAGTCGGGGAATTTATATTCCCTATGGACTTTATTGTTTTAGATACACAGCCTGTAGCGAACCCACAGAACCAAATTCCGGTGATTCTTGGTCGACCCTTCCTAGCCACTTCCAATGCTGCCATTAATTGTCGAAACGGTTCCATGAACCTATCCTTTGGGAAAATGAAAATTGAGCTTAACATTTACAAGATTGGAAGCCAGCCGTCTGAACCCTCTGCTCACATTCTTGATGTCTATTCTGTCCACGTGATAGCCCCCGAAAGCTGCAAGGTTGATGAACTTTGCTTTGATGATCTCGACGACATTAGCACATCATTGTTTGATCTTGCACATTATAGTGAGGACACTTTTGACAAGTCCACCCTTGAGTTTGAATCATCTGACTCATCACAAAAGTCAGACACACTTTCCGAGTCTGTATCCTTTGCAGGCTATGAACTTCTTCGAGAATCCGAATGGCATTCACTTACCCCACCTTCTATTGTCTCTCCGCCGACATTAGATCTCAAACAGCTACCTTCTCATCTTAAATATGCATATTTAGGTGAGAATGAGTCTTTACCCGTGATCATATCAGCTGGTCTAGCTTTAGAGCAAGAGAACACTCTTTTGATGGTCTTGAGGTCTAATAGGCAAGCTTTTGGTTGGACAATGGCTGACATCAAAGGGATTAGTCCCTTGATTGTTGAACATCATATACATCTGATGGATGAAACCAAACCAACCCGAGAACCACAAAGACGGTTGAATCCCGTCATGAAGGAGGCGATAAAGAAAGACATCGTCAAATGCATTGACAGTGGTATCATTTACCCAATCTCTGATAGCCAATGAGTAAGTCCTATTCATGTAGTCCCTAAAAAGTATGGCATCACAGTTATAACAAATGAGGCTAATGAGTTGATCCAGACACGCACTCAAACTGGGTGGCGTGTATGTATTGATTATAGAAAACTCAATACCGCAACGAGGAAAGACCACTTCCCTCTACCTTTTATTGACCAGATTCCGGAACGATTAGCTGGACGTGAATATTATTGTTTCATGGACGGATACTCTGGCTATAACCAGGTCCCTATCGCTGAAAAGGAATAAAATAAAACCATATTTACTTGTCCTTTCGGTTCTTTTTCTTATAGATGCATGCCCTTTTGGGTTATGCAATGCTCCCGCTACATTTCAGCGGTGTATGATGGGGATATTCTCGGACATGGTCGAGAATTTTCTGGAGATTTTCATGGACAATTTCTTGATATTCGGAGATTCTTTTGATGATTGCCTATCTCATCTTGACGCAGTTCTTACTCGTTGTAAAGATAAGAACTTAACTTTGAATTGGGGAAAATGTCATTTCATGGTCCAAGAGGGAATTGTGCTTGGACATGTCATTTCACGGAAAGGCATTGAGGTCGACAGAGCTAAAATAGATGTCATGCATAACTTCCTCATCCCAAATGCGTCAAAGATATACGATCTTTCCTTGGTCATGCAGGATTTTATAGGAGATTCATTAAGGATTTTAGCAAAATTGCTAGACCGTTAACTCTTCTCTTGGCCAAGGATACCACATTTCACTTCGACTCAGACTGTGTGGCTGCTTTTGAATCGCTTAAAAATTCTCTCACTACAGCCCCCATTCTATCATCTCCTGATTGGAACCACCCGTTTGAGCTTATGTGTGATGCATCAGATTTTGCTGTTGGTGCAGTCTTAGGACAACACATTGATAAGATGCCACATGTGATTTATTATGCAAGTAAGACCTTGAATGATGCCCAAATTAATTATACAACTACCGAGAAAGAACTCTTGGCAGTTGTATTTGCATTAGAAAAATTCAGTCCTTACTTGATTGGCTCACCGATTGTGGTTTACACTGATCACTCCGCCCTAAAACATCTTTTATCCAAGAAGGATGCTAAAGGCAGGTTAATACGTTGGATGCTATTATTACAAGAATTTGATCTTGTCATTCGAGATAAGAAAGGATGTGAAAACGTAGTAGCCGACCATCTTTCACGCATCTCTTCTTCACCTGTGATCTTGCCAATAAACGATTCTTTCCCTGACGAACAGCTCTTGACCACATCTAGCAAACCTTAGTTCGTGTATAATGTGCATTATCTTGCAACGAGACTTATTCCCAGCGAATGGTCTAAACAGGACAAACATCGATTTCTATCCCGAGTAAAGCATTTTTACTAGGATGAACCTTATTTGTTTAAGTATTGTCCAGATCAAATCAGTCGCAGATGTGTCCCTAATGATGAATTCAAGAGTGTTCTGTCTTTCTGCCATGATCAGGTAAGTGGAGGTCACTTTGGTCCACGAAAGACGGCGGAGAAGGTTTTGCAATGCAGTTTTTACTAGCCTACTTTATTCAAAGATGCATTTGATCATTGCAAAACCTGTCCACAATGTCAACACACGGGTCGGATTTCTCGAAGAAATGAGATGCCACTTCAACCGATCTTGGTTGTTGAAATTTTCGACGTTTGGGGTATTGATTTTATGGGTCCTTTTCCCAACTCTTTTGGGAATTTTTACATCTTATTAGCGGTTGATTACGTCTCGAAATGGGTGGAAGCTATTCCATGTCACACTAATGACAACAAGATTGTCATTAAGTTCCTGAAAGAAAATATCTTTTCGTGATTTGGACACCCTTGCGCTATCATTAGCGACAACGGGACGCATTTCTGTAATCGGCCTTTCGAGACTTTGATGCAGAAATATGCAATCAACCACAAACTTTCCACACCCTATCATCCCCAAACGAGCGGGAAAGCTGAGATTTCAAATAGACAAATCAAACAAATTCTGGAGAAGAGTTTCTAAAAACCAGAAAGATTAGCCAACCAAATTGACGGATGCTCTTTGGGCATTTCGTACCGCATATAAGACCGATCTTGGTATGTCTCCTTACCGCCTAGTGTTTGGAAAGGCTTGCCACCTTCCTGTCGAGATTGAACATAAAGCAATGTGGGTCATTAAAGAACTTAACTTTGATTTAAATCAAGCCTGCAACTTTCGGAAGCTGCAATTAAATGAGCTAAGCGAACTCCGCGATGAAGCTTACGATAATGTTGTGATAGTAAAGAACTGGACTAAGGTATTTCACGATAAAAATATTTTGAGAAAAACTTTTACACCAGGTCAACAAGTCCTTCTTTATGATTCACGTCTCCATTTTCATGCGGGTAAGTTAAAATCTCATTGGAAAGGACCATTTGTTATGCGGTATGTCTACCCGCACGGGGCAGTTGAAGTTGAAAATAGAAAAAACGGTACAATTTTCAAAGTGAATGGACATAGATTAAAACTGTATTTTTCCACTTGCCCCACGGAGGAGCTCCTGTTTTTACAGGAGCCGCTTTATAATGACTGATTTTCCTCCACCTCACCTCCATGTCTCGGTAATATTGTCTCATTTTTAGAATAGAGGTGAATCATTTGTTAAAATAAAAAAATAAAACAAATAAAAAATAATTAAAAATGCAAAATAGTACATAAAATAAAAAATAAGTTTGGGGGAAGATTTTCACGTTCATTCATTCTTGACCCCGTTAATAACTTTTCCTCCTAAGCCTACAGGTTTTGAGATTTAAAAAGACGACAATAGTGAGGGCACTGCTGTAAACAGGTTTAGGGGAGGTTTGTACTTATTTGCGCATCACTTTGCATACCACTTTGCATAAGCAAAAAATTTTCAAAAATTTTCTTTTATAATTGTTGGATATATGTATGCCCTAGAGGCCATTATATGATAGTGGATGTATTCATACATGTATATATATATATATATATATATATATATTCAGTGTACATTCTTGCTCGACATGATAGTATGCTATCTGGTTCTTCTTTATCTGACATGTTGATTTGATCATTCTTTTATTCATTCATACATGTTGATAAAGCCCTGAGGATATAGGCTTGACTACTGTGATTATGATAGAGATCATACTAGTGGGACATCTGTAGTTTATAAGCATATCCTGGAATGTCCCTAGTCGTGGGTGTATCGAGGCGGGGCATCGATATACCAGAGTAGACTAGCGTATATGATACTAGACCCATATGATGGGCGATGGATGTTCCCACATTCATCGATGTTTGACATCGAGATCGTATACGGTGCTCAGTGGTGACTGGGTACACTGGACGGACTCACCGAGAACTCCTATATGGAATTATATCTATCGTCGGATAGCAGTTCTCAGGTGACACTGGTGTAGGTTAGTCTGTAGACCCGAGATCATCATAGAGTCTTGTGTGTTCTCCCACTGTACTTTGATTACCACCCTACCACGGCTCTAGTGAATCGTGCAAACAGGTGGCCGTTGGGTACAGTCCCGAGACACACGAAGGCGATGAGCGATAGGAGGGGTTTCATCTCTCCCGGTATTGGGAGTTGATGTTGTGCTGTGCTCGACTGGCTATATCAGTAAGTCCTTGGCCAGGGCTGTTGAGATTTACTGATAAGTGTTATCAGTAGTTTCTCAATTTGTTATAGACCATTCATCGACCCGACTTATTGAGTTATTGGGGTCGACGTTACCATCCCTAGACTCGATATGCAGCATATCTGACGAAGAGAACGGACTGTACGGTAGTGTTGCCGGTTGGCTCGACGGGAGTTGTAACAGGTTCGCTTGTTTTCTTCTGATCGCTCAATACCCGGGTGGCCGTTACGTTTAGCTGACCGCTTGTGGCTTGGGGGTGCTTGATATGATCATCACCCACTGCCGGCGTATTGACGAGTCTCAGAGTCCCACAATGAAGTTTCCTGGCTCAAGCGAAAAGATGTGATGTGCATATGAGATATGCGCGGGGACCCGATTAAATACGGATATATGATACCATATATTAATTGGGCATTTTCTATTGGTCGGGTCGTATTTGATATGACCGGTTTGTAAAATCTAGTGTTGATTTAACAAATGACTTTTAGATCAATTCTTTAGTTAAACTCTTTTTCTATTTTTGTATGCATACATGTAAGCACATGATGATGTGCATGGATACATACATACATACATAATATCATGGTTGTTGATATATATTTGGTGGTAATGCAAGACTTACATTGTAGAATTATCTATATATTTATCATTTTAGAAAAAGAGAAAGGATAATTCACACAAGGTTTAAGCTTATCATCTTTGACCATGCTTCAACCACCATTTAACCTTGAGTTAATTATCCTTTTGTCTTTAACCCTTTTGATAAAAATCTAGATGATTCTAACCATGGTTGAAGTGAGAAAGGATTAATATAGTTTATTCTTTTCTCATTTCAATAATTATCCATTCTCATATCATTTTCCCTATGTGAGAAAAGCTTAGCCACCATCTTCTTCTTCCTCTCTTGATAATTTCTTTAAGTGAGGTTGATTAAAAGAAAGAGTTTTGATTATAGAAAACAAACCACATCATCATACTACACACATCTAACCCATTTGTTTAGGGTGTTTGCTTTACTTCATTCACATATCGGGTAAGGTAAGGAGCTTTGGGCAAAGGAGCTTCGGGTGGATCGTCGTGGACCCAGAAGATCTCAAGCCAACCTTTTTCCAACCCTAAAGTAGCCAAGGAGTCTAGCGTAGGGAGCTACAAAGGTTGTACTCTCAAAACCCTAGCTTTTTCTACTTGTGATGATGCCATTGTAATGAAACCCTAAATTTCTAGTATTGATTCTTTGTATGTTCACTTAGCACCTTAAAAAATTTGATTTTGGCACATGTGATGCTTCCAAACCCTTCATGAGGTGCTAGGTAAACCTAACAATGGTATCAGAGCCAAGCTAGAGCTTTAAGCGATGCTTTAACGAAGTTAAAACTCCGATCGATCCAAAAATACGGTTTTTTGAGCCTTCTCTGGACATTTTTTCAAAACTGTGTTTTTTCAGTATTAAAAATCCTTAAAAATTTCAGCAGGGAAATCTAAGCACCACTGTAAAAAATGAAGACATGAACAGTAAATACCACCACGGAACCACGGCCAGAGCTTGCTTGGGCCGCGGCTCCGCGGCCGTACAGATGATTCATTCCCTCATTTTTGTACAGTAATGCTTATAACTGCTTGTATATATTTTTGGGTATTTTTAATCTGAAGTTAGTGTTGAATGTTCTGGGGATTGTTTTGGATTCGGTGATTCGATCGGAATTTTAATTTCGTGCCTTTATCGGATAATTTAGAAAGTGTTAAAATGTTCGAACGAATATCATTAACCCACTTTTTCCCGGCACGAAAAACTTTCAAGTGCTGATTTTTCTTGGGTTTAAATTTTTCGGAAATACGTGCAAGTTAAGTGGTGGACCCTCTAGAAGAACACAAACCTTAACTCAATTATGTGACCGTCTGAACTACCTCTGAACCTTAGGGTTTAGGGCAGTACGGCGTGCCACATGTGAGGCGTTGGCTTGACTACGGCTGGACCGCTGCTACTGTGACACGTTCCGGGAATTTTGAACTCCGCTCAAGTGTTGAGCTTTAGGAAATTTTGGGTATTTGATCATTCGATCGAAAAGTTTAATACTGTCTATTTATCTTAAATGTGATACAATATGTGGAATTCATATAGTTAGGCATGAAATGCGAAGTATGTGATATTTCGGATTTACGATGTCTAAAGAGAATGTGGATTCCAAATATTGTAGTTTTACACTTTCTTTTCTATGACCGTAAGTGTAGTATGTAGTTGTATTGCCGGTTTTCGTTGCTATACATCAACGACGATCGGTGTATGCATACTTACTTACGTTGATGATATATAATATTATGTGTTGCTGAGATATGATGTGCAGGATTGTCGCGATTGAATAGCCGGGGTTTTTATGTGAGATGGGAGTTTTATTTTCATTCATGTAAATTCAAATGTAATGTAATATTCTTTTATTTGGGGCACTTCCGGTTGAGGTTGATGTCACCAGTGTTGTATATTATTTACTTTTCCGCCTTAGGATGGACCCAAGGAGGGGAGCACAGGTGACCGGGTTCTGGGGTTCAGTGGGAGGCCATCTAGAGGAGTCAAGACCGGGTCTCCTAAACTCCAGATTTGGTAGGGTAGCTTGCCGCTCTCGCAGGGGTCCAGGGTGAGGGTTTGGCTATTCATCGTGATAGTGGAATCCGTATTTTCTATTGTTGGCTAAATACTAAATACGGACGTCCTAGTATATCCCATCATATCTGTGTTTCTGCTGCATGTATTCTGTGATGTGATATCTGAGACGAATGATATATTATATATATGATATATAGTAGGCTTTGCTTATGTTTTACACCCGCGCTAGTCCCGTCCCGGTATGCCGTTAGTTAAGTAACCTAACGGTGCATAACGGAACATTGCGGCGAATGCGGATGGCATAAGCGTACGTTGTATTTTCGTTTCTTTTCTGTGTTGGATTAAGGACTTAAATGATGGGACTACATTAATATGATTAATGTAAAGAAAATAAACCTAAAAAGAAGTTGTAGAATCGGATTTGAAAACCACTCAGCTCTTTATGACAAAGCTATATTTCAAAACTGCGGAGCTTAAGCCACTCCTTTTGAAAACCATTTGATTCTACAACGATATCAAGTTCAAAGCGTTAAAGATTTTCTTAAAAATCATCCGCAACCCTCCGTCATTTTAGGAAGTAGAGTACTTAGTATTCATGCTACATTTGTTAACCTTAGCCAAGGCGTAGTGTACGGTAGCTAAGTGATGTCTTCCTACAATGCATATGATGCAGATTAATTAGGACGGGCATATGACTTTGTTGACCTTAGCCAAGGGTCATGTGAACGGGTCTGATTAATCAAGAAATGACGGGTTGAACTTGACTAGTGCTTGTGATTTGTTGACCATAGCCAAGATCATGAGTGCTAGGGGTAAAAACCACATCGGGAATTTCAATAGTTGAAATTTGCAATGAGATTGCATACCTTCCATATGATGGTTGGATCCCGATCCCACTGTGGGCAATAGTTGTTCCCAGGAGAGTTTTGCAGTTTACAATTAGCTAACTCATTAGTTGTCTAGAAAGGTGTTAACGGGGCTACGCCTCTGGGAAAACGAGGTTTACTTTAATTAGGTCCGTGCGAAAGCACGGGGAACCTCCCTCAAGTACCGACACTGGCATGGCTAAACGGTTAGCGAAGTTGTAGACTGTAATTAATCCTGGCTAGTTTTCTTTTTAAGGTTTGAAAGAAAAACTTGATTAAAGCAGTGGGAAACATCGATTAGACAAGATAATAACCAATCTGATCTTTGCAAGAGCTTTCGCTGAGTGTATTCTTTTCTCTCTCTTAATGGTAGATACTGTAAGTCCACGTTGGCCACCCCGGTGCTTACGGGGAGGCGGAAAACGGAATAAAAAATGGATTTTTATCATGCTAGGCAACATGGACTAGACAAAGGAGGATCTTTGCTAAACAAAAACAAGCTAAAGCTAACTAGAAACTAGCTAAAGGGTAGAATGGTTATACCTAGGGCTTTATGTCCTTCTCTCCTTGCTCCTTGGAGTAGTAGAAAGGGATCACCTTTGTCGTCTTCTCACGTCGAAGAAGGATCCACCCGAAAGCCTCAACCTTTGGCTTCAACTTCAAGCTAGAAGTAACTAGGGTGCTAGAAGTGCTAATACTAGAACTCTAGATGAGAGTAGAGATTATCAAGAAGAGGTTTTTCTCAAGCTCAAGTGTTTCTCAACACATGAGAGGGGAGAGCTTGAGGAAGAGGAAGAGCAAGAGAGAGAAAGTATATGATAGAATGAGAGAACTATGAAGCATTCTCACATATATGTGTGAATTATTGTAAATTGATAATTAGTGAGATAATTGTCATGGCTTAATCAAGACATGACCATTATCATTTCATTTTTAATGCAAATTGCAAGGATCAAAGAGTATCTTCCAAATGAAATGATGATGGTCAAAGTGTCAACCTAGGTCAACAAGTCAAGAATGTCAAATGGTCAACAACCAAAACCATGCACAATTATATTAAACTAATATCAATTAACCATAATACACACATAAGCATTAGGGTTAATAAAATGACAATGGTCATTAACCCTAATCAAAGTCATCTCCCTCTGTCTCAAGCAACTGTGTATACGCATCCGTATTCGTGATCCGAGGAACACGAATACAAAGAGATATAACCAATCCCAATTCATATACTAGGATCTGGCTTAAACCAAAGCCCACTAGTATAAGCTGTCCGGACAGCAAACGTGCACAAGTGCGCGGATGTGAATGAACCCTATCGCAAAACCATGCGACCTCTACTCATTTTGCCTAAAGGCGAATAGCTCTCTATTTGGGACTCTAAAGACTCGACACTACGCTGGCGGTGGGTTTAACCACAGACCGCAAGCGGCACTAGCTGTACGTAACGGTCCCCAGGTAGATGCCGATAAGAAGACGGACAAGGTGACCCCATCTGAACTCCTACTGAGCCTGTATGTGACAGTCTCCGTACAGTCCGGTCTGTTCGTCTGATACATCGCATGGCGGGCCTAGGGGTGCGGTGAACGTCAGTCCCCTAATAGCGGTACAAGTCGTGTCGGAGTGTAGCCCAGAACACCCTGAGATAACAATGGAAACCTACCAGTATATCTCGCTTGCCCGGGCCAGGGACTACTTGTGTAATGGCTCTCCTGGACACAGCGCGATGTCAACCCCCAATACCGGGAGAGACGAATCCTGTCTAACCGTCACTGCCTCCAAGTGCTTCGGGACTGCACCAAAAAACTACCTGTTTGCACGACTCCTTTGAGCCGCGGTAGGGTAGTAATCAAAGTGCAGTGGGAACACACTCGAGGCGAAGTGACAGTATCAAGTCAGCGGACTAAGCTGTACTCATGTCACCTGTGAACTGATAACTGACGATAGGTATAATACCAACCAACAGTTCCCGACGAGTCCTGTCCAGTGTACTCGTAACCTAACGAGCACTCGCATACTATCTCAAGTACGACGTACTGACGGCTGTGGGACAGACCGTCTCCCATGCTGGGATGAGAAGCGCATACGCTAGTCTACTCCGGAGTATCGATGCCCTGTCTCGATAGTCCAACGACTAGGGACCTGTATAAGGATGTCCTTGTGGATTACCCAGCCCCCACGAGTGTGAGCGCCATCACAATGCTGGTAATCAAGCAAAGATCCTAAGGGCTCTACTAATATGTATATCAGCGATATGCTAAAAGAAACACATGCACAAATTAAAGCAGAGACAAACCAAGTAGCATACTACCATTTCGAGCAAGATTGTATATACAACTGTGAATATCCCAAGCTTCAATCAAGTAATATACAAACTAGTATGATACAGTAATGGCCTCTAGGGCATATACACTAACAATCTCCCACTTGCACTAAAGCCATGTACTGGCGTATCGAAGACCTATCATCCCGATCAGCCGCTCGAACTGAGTCTGGGGCAAGGCCTTGGTGAATGGATCTGCTGTGTTATCTTCTGAAGCAACCCCCCGAACCTCGATCTCCTGGCGATCCGCGATCTCCCTGATCAGGTGATACCGCCTCAAGATGTGTCTGGATTTCTGATGGGACCTGGTTTCCTTCGCTAAAGCTATAGCCCCATTGTTGTCGCAATACAGAGGTATTGGGTCAACAATGGACGGAACCACCTGATGTTCTTTCAAGAACTTCCTCATCCAGACAGCTTCTTTTGCGGCATCAGATGCAGCGATGTATTCCACTTCCATAGTCGAGTCAGCAACGGTTTCCTGTTTGGAGCTCTTCCAACACACCGCCCCTCCATTGAGGGTGAAGACAAAACCCGACATGGACTTGGAATCATCCTTGTCACTCTGGGAGCTGGAGTCAGCAAAGGCCTCAATCTGGAGGTCTTTTCCGCCATACACCAAGAACATCTCCTTAGTCCTTCTCAGGTACTTGAGAATGTTCTTTACCGCTATCCAATGTTTCTCCCCAGAGTTTGACTGATACCTGCTTACCACACTCAGTGCATAAGCCACATCTGGTCTGGTACACAACATCGCATACATTATAGAGCCTACCGCAGAAGCGTAGGGTATAATAGACATGCGATCCCTCTCCAAATCAGTCTTGGGAGACATCTCTTTGGAGAGGGTGATCCCGTGACAAGCCGGTAGATTACCGCGCTTGGAATCTTCCATATTGAATCTCTTCAGTATGGTGTCGATGTACCTGGACTGTGAAAGTCCTAATATCCTCTTGGATCTGTCACGGTAGATCCGGATACCCAAAATGTATGAGGCATCACCCAGGTCTTTCATGGAGAACCTGTGTGACAAGAACCCCTTGACAGATTGTAGCATAGGAATGTCATTTCCTATTAAGAGAATGTCATCCACGTATAAAACGAGGAATACTACAGTTCTCGCTACAAATCTACAATAGATGCATAGTTCATCTGGATTTTTTATAAAGCCAAATTCCTTGACCGTCTCATCAAAACAGATGTTCCAACTCCGCGATGCCTGCTTTAGTCCATAAATGGACTTAAGCAACTTGCACACCTTTCCGCTGCTCCCACTCTGAATGAAACCCTCTGGCTGGTCCATATAGACACGCTCCTCTAAATGTCCATTTAGAAAAGCTGTCTTTACGTCCATCTGCCAAATCTCATGATCGTGGAAGGCAGCAATGGCAAGAAGGATCCGAATGGATTTCAGCATAGCTACTGGAGAAAAGGTTTCGTCATAGTCCAAACCAGGTCGCTGACGAAAACCCTTTGCAACCAGTCTAGTTTTATAGGTCTCAACCTGTCCATCTGCACCAATCTTCCTTTTGAAGATCCACTTGCATCCTACGGGTTTTACCCCATCTGGAGCAATGCCCAACGTCCATAGTTTGTTGGTATACATGGACTCCATTTCGGTCCGCATTACATCCAGCCATTTTACCGAGTGGACGCTCTGAATGGCTTGTTGGAAGCTAGTAGGCTCATCACAGTCTATGATGCAATCCTCTCTATCTCCGTCAATGAGAAAACTGTAGTATCTCTCGGGCGGATGAGACTGCCTACTACTCCTGCGGAGTGGCGTGGGAATGTCCTGATTTTTCGAACCCTCTGGTTCTACTAAGCTTTCAGTAATAGCTCGTGGTTCTGGAATTTCTTCCAGTTCTATTGCACTCCCACTTATTTCTTTTTCTATGAACTGGTGTTTTAGAAAGTGAGCATGGCGAGAAACAAAGACCTTTTGTTCTTCTTCGCAATAGAAGAAATATCCCTTGGAGTTCTTTGGATATCCCACAAACTTGCACTGTACTGAGCGTGCCTCGAGCTTGTCCGCATGCTGCGTTTTTACAAAAGCTGGACATCCCCATATCTTAATGTGATTAAGATAGGGTCTCTTCCCACACCACATCTGATATGGTGTAGTAGGCACAGTCTTAGTTGGAACTCGGTTCAAAAGGTATGCAACTGATTCTAGCGCATATCCCCAGAACGATCGCGGCAACTCAGCGTTACTCATCATGAACCGTACCATATCAAATAGGGTTCGGTTCCGTCTCTCCGATACACCGTTATGTTGCGGAGTGTATGGAGGAGTAAGCTGAGAGAGAATTCCATTCTCTTTTAAGTAACCCAGGAACTCGGCACTCAAGTATTCACCACCTCGATCGGATCTCAGTGCCTTGATACTTTTGCCTGTTTGTTTTTCTACTTCATTCTTATATTCCTGGAATTTTTCAAAAGCCTCGGATTTATGTTTCATTAAGAAGACATAACCGTACCTTGAAAAGTCATCCGTAAAAGTAATGAAGTAAGAATAACCGCTTCGCGCATGCGTAGACATTGGACCGCACACGTCGCTGTGTACGAGTCCCAAGAGCTCGCTCTCTCTTACTCCGTGTCCAGTGAATGGAGTCTTTGTCATCTTTACCTTGAGACAAGATTGACAAGTTGCATACGATTGATATTCGAACGGATCCAAAAATCCTTCTGTATGTAACTTAGTCAACATTCTCTCATTGATGTGACCCAGTCTACAATGACATAAGAAAGTTTTATTGATTTCTGAAGACTTTCTTTTGTGTGTATTCTGGACATTGAAAATCTGTGGTTGGTTTAATACGTATATACCGTTGTTCAATGTACCTGACCCAATCGAAACTTGATTAAGGTGAATGTTCACTACATTACTTACAAATGCAAATTCATAACCTTCTTTAGATAATAAAGATACATAAATGATATTACAGGTTGCATTTGGTACATAATAACAACTACGCAAAACCAAAAAGTGTCCATCCGACAATCCCAGGTGATAGTCCCCCACGGCCTCAGCATCCATGCTAGCACCGTTTGCAACTCTGAGGGTCATGTCACCTGCCTTCAAAAATCTACGCTTTCTCAACGCCTGTAAAGAATTACAGATATGAGATCCTGATCCGGTATCCAATACCCAGGATGTAGAGTTTATTGATAGACAGTTTTCAATAACATACACACCTGAAGCTGAAGCCGCAACTCGCTTCAAATCCTGTGTTCTGGCCTTCCAAGCCTTGCAATCCTGTTTCCAGTGACCACTTTTGTGACAGTAGAAGCATTCTTCCTTTCCCACCAGCTTTCCCGCTACCTTTGTTGCCTTTCCTTTTCCCTTCGTATCCACTTTACTGACACCGCCTCTTGGTTTAGCGGGGGCTTTCTTCTTCTTACCCTTGGCTTTCGCCCTGGATCTAGAAGAGGAAGATCCTCCTACAAACAAAGTGGATGTCTCCCTACCCTTCTGTAGGGTGCCCTCAGCACTCCTCAACATGTTCAGAAGTTCGAAAAGTTCAACCTCCTTTCCTTGCATGTTGAAGTTTAAGACAAACTGGGCGTAAGTGGAAGGAAGGGACTGGAGAATCAAATCAGTGTAGAGTTCATTCTCCAACGTGGTCCCAAGGTCCGCGAGCTCCTCTATGTAGCCAATCATCTTAAGCACGTGTTCCGCTACCGATGATCCGACGGCCAATCTTGCCGAAAATAGCTTCTTCGAGACTTCGTATCATGCGATACAAGACTGCTCTCCATACAGTTCTTTTGTATGGAGAAATATGGACTCTAGGTCCATATTCTCATGCCTCCTCTGATGTTCATTGTCCATCGAGGCAAGCACGAGGCATTTGGCCTTCGCGCAATCGATCTCCCATGTCTTACGGATTTCCTTATCCGCGACGCTGGAGGTGGGACCGGGGACAGGGGGAGCTTTGGTGGTAAGGACATACCCCAACTTGTCGTAAGTGATTGCCATCTTGACATTCCTGAGCCAATCTTTGTAGTTTGGCCCTGTCAGTATGTTTTTATCTAGTAATAACTTAAGTCCGGTCATGTTGAATGGTCGCTGCAATTAGGAGAGAGAAAAGAAACACTTTAGCATGATGCTCTTGCAAGTTTAGAGTGGTTTTTAGTTTGTCTAAACAGGATGGCTCCCACTGTCTCTCGAATCCCTTCTTAAACCGTAAAGAAAGAATTAGTCGGGATCAATCTCACCGTACAATACTTGCTTAACCGTTCAGCCAGGCCAGTGTCGGTACTTTGAGGGAGGTTTTCCAACGCTTTCGCGAAGTTCCTTAATTTAATAACATCTTTTCCCTAGGGGCGTAGCCCCGCTAACACCTTTCTAGACACCTACTAGGTTTATAGCATTGATCGTTAAGTGAGAGTTTTCCCGAGGAGTAGCATATACTCACAGTAGGATCGGGATCCAAATATCATCGCGTGATAAAACCGAAGGAATCCTACCAGAATCACCACACTCCAAATGGTATGCAGCGCTAGCAAGTTTCAGTACTTATGAAACTCCCGATGTGGATTTTTTCCCCATGCTCTTATGACCTTGACTTTGGCCAAAATATCATAAGTCACATGTCAAGTTCTACCCGTCATTCTCCTGGTTAATTTGGACCCACCCGTACCTACCCTTCACTTTGGCCAAAATGGCTGCACGACTGTCCCAAACCAACGCGTCTATCTATGCTGCACATGAATACCCAATAGCTACCAATCACTATGCCTTGACTTTGGCCAAAATACATAGCTTGAATACTTTTTGACCATTCATGTAGAATGACGGAGGGCTACGAATGGTTTTGGCGAAACTGTGAACGTAGTGAACTTGATATAATCGATGGAACGAGATAGCTTTTAAAAGGAGTGGTTCAAGCTCCGCGTTTAAAAGTTTAGTTTTGAAAAGAACCGAGTGGTTTTCAAAGTGTTCCAATCGACTTTTACTTGGTTTATTTTCTTGCATTAGTTCTTTTAATGTGTCCCATCATTTAATCCTACCATTGCAAAAAACAACCAAAATATGACGTACGCTTATGCCATTCGCATTCGCCACGGGGCCCCGTCATCACCCGTTAGGTTACTTAACTAACGACAGAGCGGGGGCTGGGCTAGCGCGGCTGTAAAACATAAGCAACGCCTAAATAGTTATCATATATAAATATATAGCAATGATAGACTGCAATACGTTCGAGCCTGGAACGAAAAGCGGATTACACGGTCGCGGTGAATAGCCAATACCCCACCCAAGACCCCTACGGGTGCGGCAAACTACCCGCCAAGTACCCGAAGCGAAGCAACCTCCCTCAACACCGTGAGTAGGCCACTCGGTACTTCGAGATACACGGTAGTTTGTGCACCCCCTCCATGGGTCTGTCCTAGGAGCAAAAACAGTAAAAAGAATTATACAATGACGGCTACAACCCCGACCCGGTTGTGCGGCCAAATAAATAATATTACATCAATTTACATATTACATGAATGAAAGAAAAAGAAACACTCATCTCACATCCACCCCGGCTATTCACCCGCGACAATCCAACGCATTCATATACACATACCATCATCAAACACAGATCACAGATATGTATAACCCCCACTAATCGACATATAGCGATTAGCCGACGTTCAATACATATAAACATCACAGATATAACCGATTAGTCAAAGTATAGTGAAGTTCGAAAAAAAATACGGATTTATAGGCCCCCAAATACAAATTTCTTTTCTGGAAAACCTGGGCACAAATAAACCATCTTAAAAATCCCAAAACCAAGCCAGAAGAACACTGCACCAAACACGACCCAGAGCCGAGTCAAAACGGCCGCGGTTCCGCGGCAATAGGCATGCTTTTGCCGCGGAACCGCCGCGCTTTGAGCGATTCACTGGATCGTTTTTGGTGGCTTTCTTCACAAAACCCTGAGATGATTTTTGACGTAAGATTTATTTTATTTTGAACAGAAAAAAAAATCAACAGAAACTTAGGGTTTTGCGTTTTCGTAGTTTTGCGATTTTTCCGATTGAACTTCTATAAACTTCACTACCTAGCTAGTTTATGTTTAGTTAGGCTCTGATACCACTGTAAGTCCACGTTGCCCACCCCGGTGCTTACGGGGAGGCGGAAAACGGAATAAAAATGGATTTTTATCATGCTAGGCAACATGGACTAGACAAAGGAGGATCTTTGCTAAACAAAAACAAGCTAAAGCTAACTAGAAACTAGCTAAAGGGTAGAATGGTTAAACCTAGGACTTTATGTCCTTCTCTCCTTGCTCCTTGGAGTAGTAGAAAGGGATCACCTTTGTCGTCTTCTCACGTCGAAGAAGGATCCACCCGAAAGCCTCAACCTTTGGCTTCAACTTCAAGCTAGAAGTAACTAGGGTGCTAGAAGTGCTAATCCTAGAACCCTAGATGAGAGTAGAGATTATCAAGAAGAGATTTTTCTCAAGCTCAAGTGTTTCTCAACACATGAGAGGGGAGATCTTGAGGAAGAGGAAGAGCAAGAGAGAGAAAGTATATGATAGAATGAGAGAATTATGAAGCATTCTCACATATATGTGAGAATTATTGTAAATTGATAATTAGTGAGATAATTGTCATGGCTTAATCAAGACATGACCATTATCATTTCATTTTTAATACAAATTGCAAGGATCAAAGAGCATCTTCCAAATGAAATGATGATGGTCAAAGTGTCAACCTAAGTCAACAAGTCAAGAATGTCAAATGGTCAACAACCATAACCATGCACAATTATATTAAACTAATATCGATTAACCATAATACACACATAAGAATTAGGGTTAATAAAATGACAATGATCATTAACCCTAATCAAAGTCCTCTCCCTCTGTCTCAAGCAACTATGCATACGCACCCGTATTCGTGATCTGAGGAACACGAATACAAAGAGATAAAACCAATCCCAAATCATATACTAAGATCTGGCTTAAACCAAAGCCCACTAGTATAAACTGTCCGGACAGCAAACGTGCACAAGTGCGCGGATGTTAACGAACCCTGTCGCAAAACCATGCGACCTCTACTCATTTTGCCTAAAGGCGAATAGCTCTCTGTGTGGGACTCTAAAGACTCGACATTACGCTGGCAGTGGGTTTAACCACAGACCGCAAGCGGCACTAGCTGTACGTAACGGTCCCCAGGTAGATGCCGATAAGAAGACTGACGAGGTGACCCCATCTGAACTCCTACTGAGCCTGTATGTGACAGTCTCCGTACAGTCCGGTCTGTTCGTCTGATACATCGCATGGCGGGCCTAGGGGGTGGTGAACGTCAGTCCCCTAATAGCGGTACAAGTCGTGTCGGAGTGTAGCCCAGAACACCCTGAGATAACACTGGAAACCTACCAGTATATCTCGCTTGCCCTGGCCAGGGACTACTTGTGTAATGGCTCTCCTGAACACAGCGCGATGTCAACCCCCAATACCGGGAGAGACGAATCCTGTCTAACCGTCACTGCCTCCAAGTGCTTCGGGACTGCACCCAAAAACTACCTGTTTGCACGACTCCTTTGAGCCGTGGTAGGTTAGTAATCAAAGTGCAGTGGGAACACACTCGAGGCGAAGTGACAGTGTCAAGTCAGCGGACTAAGCTGTACTCATGTCACCTGGGAACTGATAACTGACGATAGGTATAATACCAACCAACAGTTCCCGACGAGTCCTGTCCAGTGTACTCGTAACCTAACGAGCACCCGCATACTATCTCAAGTATGTCGTACTGACAGCTGTGGGACAGACCGTCTCCCATGCTGGGATGAGAAGCGCATACGCTAGTCTACTCTGGAGTATCGATGCCCTGTCTCGATAGTCCAACGACTAGGGACCTGTATAAGGATGTGCTTATGGATTACCCAGCCCCCACGAGTGTGAGCGCCATCACAACGCTGGTAATCAAGCAAAGATCCTAAGGGCTTTACTAATATGTATATCAGCAATATGCTAAAAGAAACACATGCACATATTAAAGCAGAGACAAACCAAGTAGCATACTACCATTTCGAGCAAGATTGTATATACAACTGTGAATATCCCAAGCTTTCATCAAGTAATATACAAACTAGTATGATACAGTAATGGCCTCTAAGGCATATACACTAACAGAAACCCATGACTGGACTCAAGCTTCTACTAGATAAAAATAAACTGAATGGGACCAATTATAAAGACTGGCTGAGGAATCTGAAAATAGCCTTGACTTATGATAAAGTATCATATGTCCTCACGGCTCCAGCCCCGCCCGTCCCAGGTCCAAAATCCTCAGTTGCGGATAAAGAAGTCCACAAGACATGGGACACTGACTGGGCCACGGCCAAATGCCTCGCGCTTGCATCGATGGACAACACACATCAAAAGCAGCACGAGAATATGAACATTCATGACATATTCCTCCATACAAAGGAGTTGTATGGAGAGCAATCCCGCGTATTACGATACGAAGCATCAAAGAAATTGTTTCAGATGCGAATAGCCCCTGGCACACCAGTAGGAGACCATGTTCTGAAGATGATAGCTCTCATAGAAGAGCTTGAGGACCTTGGATGGACGATGGACAACGAACAATATACGGATATTATTCTGCAGTCCCTCCCCTCCACCTTTGCTCAATTCATAGTTAACTTCAACATGCACAACATGGAGAAGGAACTACCTGAACTCCTTAATATGTTAAGGAGTGCAGAGAGCACACTGAAATCAGTGAAAACTCCCGTTTTGAGTGTTGGGCAATCTTCTTCTTCTCGCCCAAAAGCTAAGGCCAAGGGAAAGCTCAAGAAGAAGCCCACCAATCCTAGGGGTGGAGTTAAAAAGGTTAAGGGGAAGGACAAGTCCAAAGCTGGAGAATCGGGGAAAGGGGAATGTTTTCATTGCCACAAAACAGGACATTGGAAGCGCAACTGTACGGAGTGCTTGAATCTCAAGAAGAAGCATGGGGATGCTTCCGCTTCAGGTGTGTTTGTGACAGAAAACTGTTTTTCAATAAACTCTGCTTCCTCGGTATTAGATACCGGTTCAGATTCTCACATTTGCAATTCTATGCAGGGGCTGAGAAAAAGCAAAGTTTTGAAGACAGGTGACCATACTCTCCGTGTTGGAAATGGTTCCAATGTATATACAGTCGCAGTGGGAGAGTATCACTTGGGGTTGCCATCTGGATGTATATTGGTTTTGAACCCATGTTATTTTGTACCAAGTATGCTTTGTAACATAATATTTGTTTCTTTGTTAGACAATGAATGATATAATTTTGTATTGCAGAACAATGTTATGAACATTCACCTGAATCAAATGTTGGTTGGGTATGGTACGCTTAATAACGAGATATACGTCCTAAATCAACACACAGTTTTCAGCATACAACACACTAATAAAAGAAAACTTTCAGAAATAAATGAAGCTTTTCTTTGGCACTGTAGACTTGGTCATATTAACGAAACAAGACTAAACAAGTTACACAAAGATGGATATTTAAACTCTTTTGAATATAAATCTTATGCGACTTGCCAGTCTTGTATCAAGGGTAAAATGACCAAAACTCCGTTTACCGGACACGGAGAAAGAGCTGCCGAGCTCCTAGGACTCATACATAGTGATGTATGTTGGCCAATGTCTACACAGGCTAGAGGCGGTTTTTCTTACTTCATTACTTTCACTGACGATTTCTCAAGATTTGGTCATGTATTTTTATTAAAGCACAAGTCCGAAGATTTCGAGAAATTCACTGAATATAAACAAGAAGTAGAAAAACAAACCGGCTTGAGTATCAAAATGCTTCGATCAGATCGAGGTGGGGAGTACCTCAGTACAGAATTTGCAAACTTCCTAAAAGAGAATGGGATTCTCTCTCAGCTCACTCCTCCTTACACACCACAGCACAACGGTGTGTCTGAACGACGAAATCGGACCCTATTAGATATGGTCTGATCCATGATGAGTGATACTGAGTTACCCGTCTCATTTTGGGGGCATGCATTAGAGACTGCAGCGTTTCTACTGAACAGGGTTCCAACCAAAACCGTGTCTACCACGCCATATGATATATGGCATGGGAAGAGACCATCTCTTAAGAGAATTAAGATTTGGGGTTGCCCGGCCTATGTTAAAAAGCAGAATCCGGACAAACTCGAGACATGGTCGGTCATGTGTAACTTTGTGGAATATCCAAGGAACTCTTATGGATATCTATTCTACCATAAGGAGGAATAAAAAGTGTTTGTTTCTCAGCAGGCCACATTCTTGGAAAAAGAGTTTTTCACAAATGAAACTGATAGCAATATGGTAGATCTAGAAGAGGTTCTAGAGACAAAAACTACCAATGACGACTTGGTTGAACCGGCTGTTGCAATAGAAACTGAGGAACCTCGGCCACTCCGTAGGTCTGGTAGGACTTCTCGCCCACCGGAGAGGTACTACGGTTTCCTCATTGATAGTGACAGAGAAGACTGCATCATGGAGGATGAAGATCCTACCAGTTTTCAGCAAGCTATCACGAGTGGAGACTCTGTAAAGTGGCTGGATGCCATAAGATCCGAAATGGAGTCTATGTACACCAACAAAGTATGGACTTTAGACGTTGTACCCCCTGGGATAAAACCAGTGGGGTGCAAATGGATCTTTAAAAGAAAGATGGTGTAGATGGACAGGTAGAGACCTATAAGGAAAGACTTGTGGCGAAGGGTTTTCGTCAAAGACCAGGTTTAGACTATGACGAGACTTTTTCTCCCATAGCCATACTTAAATCCATTCGGATCCTACTTGCTATTGTTGCTCACTACGACTATGAAATCTGGCAGATGGACGTTAAAACGGCATTTCTAAATGGGGATTTAGAAGAATGCGCTTATATGGATCAGCCAGAGGGCTTCATTGACAGTGGGAGCAGCGGGAAGGCATGTAGATTGCTTAAATCCATATATGGGTTAAAGCAGGCATCACGGAGTTGGAACATCTGTTTCGATGATGTTATCAAAGAGTTTGATTTCATCAAAAATCCAAATGAACCTTGTGTTTATAAGAAGGCTGTAGGGAGAGCTGTCACATTCCTCGTATTGTACGTGGATAACATTCTTCTGATAGGAAATGATATTCCTATGCTACAGTCGGTCAAATCTTTCTTATCACTAAGGTTCTCCATGAAGGACCTGGGTGATGCCACATGCATTCTGGGCATAAGGATCTATAGGGATAGATCCAAGAAGTTATTGGGATTGTCCCAAACCAGGTACATCAACACCATCCTAAAAAGGTTTAGTATGGAAGACTCCAAGCGGGGTGCCTTACCCGCTTGCTATGGGGTCACTCTCTCCAAGGACTCTTGCCGAAAGACCAATGAAGAGAGAGCTCGCATGAGCATTATACCCTATACTTCGGCAGTAGGATCTATAATGTATGCGATGTTATATACACGTCCAGATGTAGCTTATGCACTTAGTGTTGTAAGCAGGTATCAATCCAACCCATGGGAGAATCACTGGATAGCTGTGAAGAACATTCTTAAGTACTTACGAAGGACTAAAGAATTATTCTTGGTGTATGGTAATGGAGATCTCCTAATGGAGGCCTTTACCGATTCGAGCTTCCAGAGCGATAAGGACGACAGCAAATCTATCTCAGGGTTTGTATTTACCCTCAATGGAGGGGCGGTAAGTTGGAAAAGTTCCAAATAGGATACCGTTGCAGACTCTACGATGGAAGCTGAGTACATTGCTGCGAATGATGCCGCCAAGGAAGCCGTCTGGATGAGGAAGTTCGTCTCGGAGCTAGGAGTAGATCCAACCATTATTGATCCAATACCATTGTATTGTGATAATAATGGAGCTATGGCGTTAGCCAAGGAGCCCAGGTCCCATCAGCGATCCAGACACATCCTGAGGCGCTTTCATTTGATCCGGGAGATTGTAGATCGCCGCGAGATCGAGATTAGGAGAGTAGACACAAAGAATAACGTCGCGGATCCACTCACCAAGGCCCTCCCTCAGCCGCAGCATGAGCGACTTTTTGAGATGTTGGGTATGAGATACGCCAATAACTGGCCTTAGTGCAAGTGGGAGATTGTTGGATATATGTATGCCCTAGAGGCCATTATATGATAGTGGATGTATTCATACATGTATATATATATATATATATATATATATATATTCAGTGTACGTTCTTGCTCGACATGATAGTATGCTATCTGGATCTTCTTTATCTGACATGTTGATTTGATCATGCTTTTATTCATTCAAACATGTTGATAAAGCCCTGAGGATATAGGCTTGACTACTGTGATTATGATAGAGATCATACTAGTGGGACATCTATAGTTTATAAGCATATCCTGGAATGTCCCTAGTCATGGGTGTATCGAGACGGGGCATCGATATACCAGAGTAGACTAGCGTATATGATACTAGACCCATATGATGGGTGATGGATGTTCCCACGTTCATCGATGTTTGACATCGAGATCGTATACGGGTGCTCAGTGGTGACTGGGTACACTGGACGGACTCACCGAGAACTCCTATATGGAATTATATCTATCGTCGGATAGCAGTTCTCAGGTAACACTGGTGCAGGTTAGTCTGTAGACCCGAGATCATCAAAGAGACTTGTGTGTTCTCCCATTGTACTTTGATTACCACCCTACCACGGCTCTAGTGAGTCGTGCAAACAGGTGGTCATTGGGTACAGTCCCGAGACACACGAAGGCGATGAGCGATAGGAGGGGTTTCGTCTCTCCCGGTATTGGGAGTTGATGTTGTGCTGTGCTCGACTGGCTATATCAGTAAGTCCCTGGCCAGGGCTGTTGAGATTTACTGATAAGTGTTATCAGTAGTTTCTCGATCTGTTATAGACCATTCATCGGCACGACTTATTGAGTTATTGGGGTCGACGTTACCATCCCTAGACTCGATATGCAGCATATCTGACGAAGAGACCGGACTGTACGGTAGTGTTGCCGGTTGGCTCGACGGGAGTTGTAACAGGTTCGCTTGTTTTCTTCTGATCGCTCAATACCCGGGTGGCCGTTACGTTTAGTTGACCGCTTACGGCTTGGGGGTGCTTGATATGATCACCACCCACTGCCGGCGTATTGACGAGTCTTAGAGTCCCACAATGAAGTTTCCTGGCTCAGGCGAAAAGATGTGGTGTGCATATGAGATATGCGCGGGGACCCGATTAAATACGGATATATGATACCGTATATTAATCGGGCATTTTCTATTGGTCGGGTCGTATGTGATATGACCGATTTGTAAAATCTAGTGTTGATTTAACAAATGACTTTTAGATCAATTCTTTAGTTAAACTCTTTTTCTATTTTTGTATGCATACATGTATGCACATGATGATGTGCATGGATACATACATACATAGTATCATGGTTGTTGATATATATTTAGCGGCAATGCAAGACTTACATTGTAGAATTATCTATATATTTATCATTTTAGAAAAAGAGAAAGGATAATTCACACAAGGTTTAAGCTTATCATCTTTGACCATGCTTCAACCACCATTTAACCTTGAGTTAATTATCCTTTTGTCTTTAACCCTTTTGATAAAAATCTAGATGATTCTAACCATGGTTGAAGTGAGAAAGGATTAATATAGTTTATTCTTTTCTCATTTCAATAATTATCCGTTCTCATATCATTTTCCTTATGTGAGAAAAGCTTAGCCACCATCTTCTTCTTCCTCTCTTGATAATTTCTTTAAGTGGGGTTGATTAAAAGAAAGAGTTTTGATTATAGAAAACAAACCACATCATCATACTACACACATCTAGCCCATTTGTGTAGGGTGTTTGCTTTACTTCATTCACATATCTGGTAAAGCAAGGAGCTTTGGGCAAAGGAGCTTCGGGTGGATCGTCGTGGACCCAGAAGATCTCAAGCCATCTCTCCCGGTATAGGGAGTTGATGTTGTGCTGTGTTCGATTGGCTATAACCGGAAATCCCTGGCCAGGGTTGCTGAGATTTACTGGTAAGTGTTATCAGTAGTTTCTCGAACTGTTATAGACCTCATATCGACACGACTTATCGAGCTACTGGGGTCTGACGTTTACCACCCCTAGGCGAGATATATGACATATCAGACGACGAGAACGGACTGTACGGGAGTGTTACTGTTTGGATTCACAGGAGAATGTACAAGCTTGCTTGTTGATCTTCTGAGCGCTCAATACCTGGGTAGCTGTTACGTTTAGCTGACCGCTTGCAGCTTGTGGGTGTTTGATATGATCATCACCTACTGCCGGCGTATTGACGATTCTTTAGAGTCCTACACAGAGGTTTCTTGACTCAGGCAAAACGAAGTAGGAGCATATATGTGATATGTGCGGGACCGAGGATAATGCGATATGTGATACCGTATTATATTCTCGCGATATTTGATATCAGCCGGGTCATCGGATCAAGTGTTGATTCGATGAATCGGTACGGATAAATATTAGTCGGTTATATGCGATATAGCCGGATTGTCGAATCAAGTGTTGATTCGATAATTTAATGTATAATAATATATATGATATATTAAATTACATTAACTAATATTTGCTCACTAAAAGATTCTTTTTCTCACTCGGGTAATACATTGATATATATGCGATATATGTTAATTGTATTATTTTATTTGGTTACAATAAATATTATATATGTGATATATATTATTGTAACATGATATGATAACTAATGCAACTTGTTTAGTGGAGTTTAAACATGATTAGGGTTTGGATTAGGGTTAAACCTTCTAGTTGATTCTAGAAGCTTTTCTTTTTGTCATGATAAAGATATTTGCAAGTGACTCATGCTTTAACCAAACCCAAACCCTAACCCTAGTTAATTCTCTACAAGTGTTAGCTTGACCATGGTTGCATTATCTATCATATTATTTCATTTCCTATTCATCACAAAAGGATAACTAATATTGTTCATCTTCTTCCTTCAACTTTTTCATGGAAAAAGATTTCTTGATTTTTCCAAGTGATGAATAATAGTGAGAAAAAGATAAATAAATAGAGCAAAAATCATACTTCATCATCCTCATCTTCCCTTGCCATTTAGATGAGGGTGTTCACATCATTTCATGAGTGTTAGCTTGTGTTAAAGAAACTTCAAGGTAGATCATCTTAGTATCGAAGATCGGAAGCAAAGGTTGCGTCTTTCTCTTCGTGGAACCTCTCGAGAGTCCGGATCCCGATGATCGCAGCGAAGGGACCACAACACGGAGCATATGAAGTGAAGGACCGGATCTACAAAGGTTGTAATCCCTCTCACTTAGTGTTAAAGTGTTTAGCATGCTTGTTTTCGCCTAATCTCTAGTTTAAAGTTCCGTATTCGGGTTGTTCGGCACGGCTAAATTTTAAATCGGGCATGGTTGATGCCTCGTAGACCCTTGTGCGCGTGCCTAGCAACCCTACAGTTTGCTTTACTTCATTCACATATCGGGTAAAGCAAGGAGCTTTGGGCAAAGGAGCTTCGGGTGGATCGTCGTGGACCCAGAAGATCTCAAGCCAACCTTTTTCCAACCCTCAAGTAGCCAAGGAGTCTAGCATAGGGAGCTACAAAGGTTGTACTCTCAAAACCCTAGCTTTTTCTACTTGTGATGATGCTATTGTAATGAAACCCTAAATTTCTAGTATTGATTCTTTGTATGTTCACTTAGCACCTTAAAAAATTTGATTTTGGCACATGTGATGCTTCCAAACCCTTCATGAGGTGCTAGGTAAACCTAATAATAATAAAAGATTAGAAAGTGAAAAATTACATTTAAAGGATTGGAAAAGTTTAAGAAAACCAAGAAAGTTAGATGTTTTCTTAAACGAAACTACTAATAAATAGTTATGAGCCGTTGTCCCAAGGGTTAGTAAGATGAAAGAAGTCACTAATCTGAGGATAAAAATAAGTCTGAAAAATAGTTCATATCCTGGAAGCCAAACACTTGAACGTTGATACCCTACTATATGCACTTACACACGTCTTGAAACTCGGGATAGTAGAGGATATCTTGAAATACTCTTGTCTAAAAGCCAAAGTATGAAATAAAGAATAAAAGAAAAATAAATATAAAATGGTGAAGAAAAATGAACACTGGTTTTGTAATCACCAAGGCAGCATAAAAAATATAGCGAGGGTGCTTTATCACCTAGTGCCCTTGACCAACTGGTTTGGGAGTCACTGCTAAGCTTAGGTGTTGCAAGACGAGGAAATTGCTAATTATGCCTAATTTGTGAACACATTGAGTAATCGGTCGGTTAGTACCTCAAGAAGTATTAACGGTCGCATGAAGAATGTGTAAGCAATTCCATCCAAAATATTCACCGACTAAAAAGTACTGAGGTAGATGGACAAGAGTATAATAGCTTGAATTGAATTCTCCGAGTGTAGGGATGTCTTTTACACACACGTAAGGGTATATGATCGGTGTTTGGAAGAAAGGTAGGGATGAAGAATAAAGACGATGTTTTATTGAGAGATGATGTAATTTCTGACATCTTTTCATGACTATTAAGATAGGGCTCATGACAACCAAAAATCTAGTGTAGTTGGAAACTTTTACTTTCATGTTCTTTCTTTTATAATTCTTATCTTTATATGTAACTTTCACAGTCTTCCTTTTATTATAGGATTTTGTGGGTGCAATCCGCTAAAAACCCTCAGGAGACAACACTCCTCCTACTAGGGACACCTAGAGGTTTAAAGACTTGTTGCACATGCTCAGTGCATCGTGTTGCCTACGAAAGTGTGCTAGTTAGTTTTTCTTTTTCTTAATAATTTTCTCTTTCTCCTGAATAAAAGAAGTTTGCTCGAGACGATCAAAATCAAGTTTGGGGAAATTTGTTCAGTCGAAAATATTGCAATCTTGAACATATCAATTTCCTAACTATTCTAATCATTTAAGGATAGTTGATATAAATATAACACATATTACCAGATCGTCTGCAAATTATCAAATACCACGTGTTATATATATAATCAACATCTTTTTAAGGAAATTGTATGTTTAGTATGTCATGCATAATATTCAATATCTCCAACAATTTTCATTGAGATTTTGTGCAGAAAATTATTTTAGGACAGATATCGGAATCGCAAATTTACCGATAAAATACAGCAAGTCAAAGAGTTAAAATCTGGCAGAGATTCAGAAGAGATAAAAAGATTCCAGATATCAGAAGAAGACCCAAATGCCAACATCAGAACATCCCTGAAATATAATGCAGTGATCTCTTCAAACGGCCGCGGAACCGCGGCTGAGTCAGCCCAATCCGCCGCGGCTCCGCGGCCGAGTTAGGTCGTCGGCGGTCGACACTTTTCCAGAAGCTCCCCTATAGCTCCTTAGCTTGTTGAAGACGGTTCAAACCACCTAGCTTACTCCAGATGCATCCCTACAACAGCCTAGCTTCTTGAGGAAGCTTGATAACTACCCTATTCTAGAAGCTTCCATACAACTACCTAGCTTCTTAGGGAAGATTGACCTAGCTTCTAGTGGAAGCTTGATGAAGGGTTATATAAAGGGACCTAGGGCTTCATTGTAAAGGTTGTTGAGTTGTTGAATCTAAGTATATTTTTAGCACACAAACCAAAACCTAGATCCAATTCAAAAATCAAGATCCAAATCAAGATTCGTTGAGAACAACATCAAGCGAAGACATCGAAGATCCTTTACGTGATGCCGATCGTCATCAAGAGCACGAGATCCGCGATAGATCCACGTCTCACGAAGATCGAGCAAAGCGAATTTCGACGGAATTAGTTACCTCTTCAAGGGAGCGATCGAGAGTAATTCTTGTAACCTCGGATTGAGGGAAAGTGTACTTAGACGTCGATTTAATAAAGGTGATCATTTGTTAATTCTAGCTTTCTTTAAATTCTAGTATTATGAAATTCCTAATTCTTGATTCTTTTATTTTCGTGATGCGTGAGTGAAATCTCCACTTGTTAAGGATTCAAAGGAATTCGGAAGATCAAATGGTGATGAAATCCTAAACTAGTCTTAAGTCTTTTGAGAATTATGAACTTTAGGAAAAAAAATCGTTAATGACCAAAATTGGAGCGAGATCACCATTCTTGATAATTTCATTGCAATTTGGGAATTTAATGATTGATGATTTTCTTCGCTAAAGGCTAGATTTGAATGATGATCAATGAAAAGACAAGAGATAGTGAAGGAGAAACCCTAGTTTGTTCAAAAGATCCCTAATCTTCATTCATCATCATCATTCTAGCTATAATTCATCAATAGATAAGATTAGTCAATTTTAGTATTCATCATTGCTACGATTTCCTATCGAATCCTACAAGCTATTCTTCATTTTCTTGATAACTAAAATTGAAATTGGACATTTTCTTGATTACTAAATCTTAAACTCTTTCTTGATTTTCTTGAAAATGCTTCGTCTAATAAATCTTGAAACTCTTTCTTGAATTTACTTACTATTTCATTCGACTCATCTAAAGCAAAATCGAATAAATACTAGCATCTCAGTGGACAACCCGTGCTCACTAACGATCGCTACAAGCGACACCGTTATTGATTAGGCTATAAAATTCTTTGGTTGTGATTATATTTTTCAAAACACAAACAAAAAGATCAATCAGGACACTCCCAACATCTACTTAGATCTATCACCATAGATCATGATCCACAAGATGTAGTAGGTATCATCCAGATCTTCCATGGAGAATTCTCGTGATAAGAGGAGCTTGACCGAGTGTAGCATAGGAAACCATTTCCTATCAAGAGTATGTCATCTGCGTACAATACGTATAGGAAAACCTTACTCTCTACAACCTTATTGTATATACATGGTTCATCTACCTTTTTGATGAAGTCAAACTCTTTGACTGCCACATCAAAATAGATGTTCCAACTCCGCAATGCGCACATTGATCCTGATGGACTTAAGCATAGCTTTGAAAGTCTTAACTTTTCCATCTATACCAATGATCTTCTCAAGATCCATTTTGCTCCCAATGGGTTTTACCTCTTCAGGTGCAACATTCAAAGTCATATTTTGTTGGTGTACATGGATTCCATCTTTGATCGCATAGCATCCAGCCATTTCACTGAGTCTCTACTCGTGATAGCCTGCCTGAACCTAGTTGGGCCATCATCAACCATGATGCAATACTCGCTCCTACTGTCACCGAGAATACCGTAGTATCTCTTAAGTGGATGAGGAACCCTACCAGATTCGCGGAGAGGCTAAGGTTCATTGGAGACAATTGAATCCTTTGGTTTTACCAAATCATCAGCTGTTAGTTTGTCTAGCTGGAACACTTTCCAGTTCTACCTCATGACCACAAATTTCTTCACAAGAAATTCATTTTCTAAAAAGGTGGCATGCTGAGAAACAAAACACCTTTTGCTCTTCAGTGTGGTAGAAGATATCCCCATGCGAATGTTTGGGATATCCAACAAACTTATACAGATCCGACATTGCCTCTAGCTTGTCCGGATTCTGATTTTCAACATAGGCCGGACAACCCCATATCTTAACTCGTTTAAGACATGGTCTCTTCCCATTCCTTATCTCATATGTAGTAGTAGGCACCGATTTGGATGGAACCCCATTCAATAGGTATGCAGCTTCTCAAGTGCATAACCCCAAAAAAGAAAATAGGTAACTCAGCAGTACTCATCATAGAGCGCGCCATATCTCATAGAGTGCGATACCTCCACCCCGATACACCGTTATGCAGTGGTGTATACGAAGGAGTAAGCTGAGAGAGAATCCTATTCTCTATTTAGAAAATCCAGGAACTCGATGCCCAATTATTCGCTTCTTCGATCACATCGAAGGACTTAATACTTCTACCCGTCTGGTTCTCAACTTCAAGCTTATATTCCTTGAATTTCTCAAAAGTTTCAGACTTGTGTTTCAACAGGAACATATGTCTGAATCCTGAGAGAAGATCAGTGAATATAATGAAGTACAAAGAACCATCCCTGGCATTTGTAGACATAAGACCGTTTACATCATCATGTATTTGTCCCAAGAGTTCAGTAACTCTTTCTCTGTTTCCAGTAAATGGAGTATTGGTCACTTTACCTTTGAGACAAGACTGGCAAGTAGTATAAGAAGAAAATTCGAACAGATTATTATATTCATCCTTATGTAACTTAACTGGTCATGTCGCATTGATATGACTTAGTCTACAATGCCACAAGAAAGATTCGTTCATTTCTGAACCACTCCTCTTGTGTGTGCTCTTGATACTTTGAACTGTGGTTTGATTTAGAACGTGTATGCTATTATATAACGTGCCTGATCCAATCAACTCTTGATTCAGGAATATGTTCACAACATTATCCTCCAATACAGAATTATATCCTTCTTTAACTTAATAAAGAAACCAATGTAATGTTGTATATCAGGTTCGGTATATAATAACATTCGTTCAGAATCAATGTATTAATACAAGGTGATATCTGCGAACTGACTTGGCTGCAACAATTGCACCATTCTCTAACTCTTTGAGATATATCACCCATTCTCAGTTGTCTACCTTTCTGTAGCCCATGTAATATATTAAATATGCGGGATCCTGATCCGGTATCACTTACCCAGGACATAAAGGATACTGAGAAATAGTTCTCGGTAATGAACACATCCGAAGAAGATGCATCAACATGCACTTTCTTCGATTGGGTGGTAAGGGAATCCGGATATTCTCCTATTTCCTGCTCGGACTTATAACAAGTATAAGATAGAGCGGAACCAACGTTCCCTAGCTCAGTATAATAAGCAGGTTGGGTCAATGCATCCATATTATTATCCTGATTAAGGCGCGACATGGTTGCTACCAGGAGAGAGAGAGAAGAAAACACTCTGTGTGCGCTCTTACAAGATCAGATTGGTTATTAATTTATCTAATCAGGATGACTCCCACTGTTTTTATCAAATCTTCCTTCAAACCATAAAAGGTAAGACTAGCCGGGATTAATTACACCCTACAAGTTCGCCAATCTTTCGGCCAGGCCAGTGTCGGTACTTTGAGGTAGGTTCCCCGTGCTTTCGCACGGACCTAATTAAAATAAACCTCGTTTTCCCAGGGGCGTAACCCCGTTAACACCTTTCTAGAAACCTACTTGATCGGCTAATTGTAATGTGTAAAATTCTCCCAGGAGTAACTCTTACTCGCAGTGGGTATCGGGATCCAACTATCTCATAGAAGATATGCAATCTCATTGCAAATTTCAACACTTGAAATTCCCGATAATATTTTTGCCCCTTGCAACTTATGACCTTAACAAGGTTAACAAATCATAAGTGCTAGCCAAGTTCAACCCGTCATTTCCTAATTGAATTAAACCCACCCGCACGACCCTTAACATAGTCAACAAAGTCGTACGACTACCCCAATCCAATCGCATCATATGCTTAAGTAGATAAGCACTAATCATCTACCGCACACTACGCCTTAACATAGTCAACAAACGTAGCACGAATACTAAGTAGTACTTATCTGAAATGACGGAGGGCTACGTCAGGTTTTTATGAAAACCCTTTGCGTAATGAACTTGATATCGTTGTAGAATCGGATGAATTTTAAAAGGAGTGTTTTTTAGGATTTTACTAGTTTTGCTAAAGATGTCACTCCCGGTGAAGGGATCTCGGCTCTTTCCTTATCGAATAAGGTGCAGGATATTTCATAAATACCACTATGCAAAGCAAAAACTATAGAAGCAATCAAAAGACAAACCGAGTGAGTTGTAGCATCTGCTAGTTTCGCTAAAGAGGTCACTCCCGGTGAAGGGATCTCGGCTCTTTTCTTATCGAATAAGGTGCTGGATATTCTATAAGGAATACCGCTATGCAAAGCAAGAACTAGAGCTACCAGTTTTTAAAACAAGTTTCTACAACATCTTTAGGTTTCTTTTATTTCATTAATCTCATTAATGAAGTCCCATCAAATTTATGCTTCCCAAGCATCACATATGAAACGAAAGCAGTAATAGTTATTATATATAATATATATAATATAGGCATTCATCTCAGAACATATCAAGTGATCACATCACAAAATATCAGCAGCAGAAGAACACATATGAAATATTGGATATACTAGGAATTCCGTGTTTTCTTTAAGCCAATAAAAAACGCGGATTCCACGGTCGCGATGAATAGCCAAACCCACATCCCTAGACCCCTACGAGAGCAGAAAGCAACCATACAAATTCTAGAGTTAGGAGACCCGGTCTCGACTCCTCGAGATGGTCTCCTACTGGACCCTAGAACCCGGTTACTTGTGCTCTCCTCCTTGGGTCTTTCCTAATGCAGAAAAGTAAATATCATACAACAATGGTGACATCATCCTCAACCCGGAGTGCTCCAATAAAAGAATATTACATACAAGCTTTTACATGAATGAAAATAAAAAACTCGCATCTTACATAAAAAAAAACCCGGCTATTCATAACACGACGATCCAATATAACATATCACAGTAACACATAACATCACATGTCATCAACGTAAGTAAATATGCATATCCCAATTGTCGTTGAAATATAGCAACGAAACCGGCGATACACCACATATTACACTTACGGTCGCAGAAAAGAAAGTGAAAAACTACAACAATTGGAATCTGCAACCACCTTAGACATCATAAACCCAATATATCACATACTTTAGATTTCATGCCTAACCAAATGAATTCATTAGACAACACATGCCTAACAATTATAAACCCCGCATTTTAGTCTCGATATTAAAAACACTTTTCAATAACCTGTCGGGTAATTCAACAAGATTCCCGATAACCTGATCGAATGCTTGTCGGAAACTTTAGTAGACGGCCGCACCCCCGATGCCGTCGACGAAGTGCACTAAGGAGGAACACCGCGGCTGCGAGCACCTGAACGGATGATTTTGGCGACGGGGTTCTCCTACAGTCACTTGGTCGGGGCTATGGGGCGTGGCAATCTAGTAAGATTACCCGGAGAGTATCCGCGTACACTACGTAATTGCGACGGACTTTTGATCAACATCAAAATCCCGTGGCAACCGATCAAATGAGACTAAATCGCTAGATTTATAAAATTCTAACTAGTTATCTCATAACTAATTATGTAGATTCCAAATATTGTATCACAATTACAGATAGCTAGACGAAGTTAAACTTTTCGATCGAATAAGCAATCACCCAAAATTTCCCAACAAGCTCAACACTTGAGCGGAGTTCAAAAAGTACCCAGAACATGCCACAGCTCCTATGAACCATCCGTAAAAGGGCCGACCCATGCCTCACTCATGTCGCCACGGAACTGCGGAAAACCCTAGGGTATGACCGTAGTTCCGCGATCCAAAAAGTCGAGTTTAGGTATCGTTCTTCTAGAGGGTCCACAGAATCGCTTGCATGATTTTCTGAAGATTTTAAACTTGAAAAAAATCCAACTCTTGGAAAATTTCCAGCGAGGGAAAATATGGGTTATTGATATTCGTTCGAACATTTTAACGTCGTCTAAATAACTCGAATACATGTTAGAATTATGACTATGAAACACTTCGAGTTGCCTTTGCAGAAAGCTAACATCACATGCAAATTTAGCAAAAACAAACCACACCTGAAACACCAAAACCCAGACACTGGAACACCTTGAAAATTTGAAGCCAGAATTCCAAAATTGACCCGAGGAGGCCGGTTTTAAGCATGATGTGGCCGGCCACTTTGAGCCAATAATGCTCTAAATTTTGGTGGTGTTCATGTTATATCACATATAACATTCTACAGTTGTTTAAGAAAAAATTAGAGCCCTTTAAAAATTCGTCAAAAACTGGAATCTAGGGTTTCAAGTTTCGGAGTAATTTCGGTTTCGTAATCTAACAAACATCGTTTAAACCTCTAGCATGGCTCTAATACCACTGTAGGGTTACTTAGCACGGCAGCAAGGTTTCGGGAGGTATCGTCCATGCCGTTTTCAAATTTTTGCCGTTCTAAAGAACCCTAACCCTAGAATCTTAACTAGAGATTTAAACAATACATCATGCAAACAACTTTGCAACCAAGTGAATGAGAAATACAACCTTTGTAGACCGGTCCTTCACTTCAAATGCTCCGTGTAGAAGTCCCTTCGCTGCGAGTAATGATTTCCCGAACTCTTGAGAGGCTCCACAAGGTGAAAGATGCAAACTTGCTCGGAGTCTTTGAGGCCGAAGATGTTCTACGTCGAGGAGACTCAAGCTCATGCTACCTCTTCACTAATGGTGAAATTAGTGAAGCAAACACCCTAAACTAAATGGCTAATAGTAGAGGATGATGAAGTAGGAAATGGGCCCACTTTAGATTTTTTTTCTCACAATATTTTCTCACCATTTCAAAAGCTAGAAAGCATTCTCAATGAAGAAGAAGATGATCAAGTGAAGAATATGAGAGAATGAACTCATGAGGTGAGAATAGTAACCATGGTTGAGTTAGTGTCATACACTAACTCATGTAGAGAATAAACCATGGGTTAACAATAATGGTTGGGTTAATAAATAACTACAAGTAAAACAAAATTAGTGGACTTAGTCAATGGTTCCATAAGCTTCTACAAGCTTCAACCATGTGACTAATTACCATTAATTTTGATTAACTTTAAATAAATAAAACCATTCCATTATTATAAGCATGGTGTAAGTCTCATACACCCATGTAGCATGTGGCATCAAGCATGACACAAAAGATGTACATTAATATATATCACATGTATACTAAGTGTATACAAGTGAGAAAAAGAAATGTTTAAGTGAGCTAATATTAGTTAATGTAAATTAATATATCAGATATATAATTATAAATCAAATTATTAAATCAACACTTGATTTAATAATCCGGCTATATCACATACAACCGGCTAATATCAAATGTAATAATTTATCGAATCAACACTTGATCCGATAACCCGGCTATATTACATATAACCGACCGATATCACATATATCGCGAGAATAGAATATGGTATCACATACGCGCATTAATCTCGGTTCCGCACATATCACATATGTGCTCCTACTTCGTTTCGCATGAACCAGGAAATCTCTGTGTAGGATTCTAAAGACTCGTCAATACGCCGGTAGTAGGTGATGATCATATCAAACACCTACAAGCCGCAAGCGATCTGCTAAACGTAACGGCCACTCGGGTATTGAGCGATCAGAAGATCAACAAGCAAGTCTTCTCGTACTCCTACGAATCCAATCAGTAACACTACCGTACAGTCCGGTCTCTTCGTCAGATATGTCGCATATCGCAGCCTGGGGGTATTAAAACGTCAGACCCCAATAGCCTGATAAGTCATGCCGATGCAAGGTCCAAAACAGTTTGAGAAACTACTGATAACACTTACCAGTAAATCTCAGCAACCCTGGCCAGCGATTTCCTGTTATGGCCAATCAAACATAGCGCAACATCAACTCCCAATACCGGGAGAGACAAATCCCCTCCTATCGCTCATTGTCTCCATGTGACTCGGGACTGTACCCAAAAACCACCTTTTTGCACGATCTCATAACCGTGGTATGGTGGAAATCAAAGCACAGTGGGAATCACACAAGACTCTATGACGATCTCGGTCGACAGACTAACCTGTACCAGTGTCACCAGAGAACTGCTATCTGACTATAGGTATAATACCATCTGGGAGCTCGGCGAGTCCGTTCAGTGTACCCAGTCTCCACTGAGCACCCGTATACCTTTTCTGATGTCAAACACCAATGGATGTGGGATCATCCATCGCCCAACATATGGGTCAAGAAGCGCATACGCTAGTCTACTCCGGAGTATCGATGCCCTGTCTCAATACTCCCACGACTAGGAACAATTATAGGGTGTACTTGTGGACTACCCTTGGCTTCACTAGTATGATCTCCATCATAATCCTTGTAGTCAAGTACACATCCTAAGGGCTTTATCAACATGTGAGAGCAAGACAGCATCACTTATACAAGTCAACATGTTTAGACAAAGAGCAACCAGATAGCATACTATCATATCGAGCAAGAAAGTCCTCCCTATATATGTCCAAGTATCCACTACAATATACATCCCATATACAGTAATGGCCTCTAGGGAATACATATAACTAACAGAACCGGCCAGGCCGGATTTTCTGCCTTCTTCACCGGGTCAACACCGGTTAAATGGGTTCAATTTTCTTTAGTGTTCATGTCACATCACATGTAACATTCTGCAGTTGCTTAAAAAAAATTTAGACGACTTAAAAATTTCAACAGAAACTTGGTTTTTTTCGAGTGTTTCGGAGTTGTTTCGGTTTCGTAATTCTACAAACATAGTCTAATTCTTTAGCATGGCTCTGATACCACTGCAAGGTTCCCTAGGACGGCCGCTGGGTTTCAGGAGGTATCGACCATGCCGTTTTCAAAAAAATGGCGCGCTAAAGAACACTAACCTAGAATCTTAGCTAGAGAATTAGACGAAACTAGAATGTAAACATCTTTACATCTAAGTGAACAAGGAATACAACCTTTGTAGACCGGTCCTTCACTTCATAAGTTCCGTGTAGTAGTCCCTTCGCTCCAAGTAGTGATCTCCCGGACTCTAGTAAGGCTCCACAAGGTGAAATGAACAAGCTTGCTTGAAGTCTTTGAGGCCGAAGATGATCTACGTCGAGGAGACACTAACTCAAGCTCCCTCTTCACTAATGTGGAATTAGTGAAGCAAACAACCTAAACTAAATGACTAGTCTAGTGTAGGATGATGAAGTAGGAATTTTTCTCACTTTAGAAATAATTTTCTCACTAATTTTCCTCACCTCCCAAAAAGCTAGATAACTTGAGGAAGGAGATGAAGAAAGCAACCATGGAAAAAAACTTAATGTAGAATGGTAACCATGGGTGAGTTAATATCATATACTAACTCATGTAGAGACTAAACCATGGCTAATCATAATGATTGGGTTAATAAATATCTCAAGTTAAACAAAATTAGTGGACTTGGTCAATGGTTCCACAAGCTTCAACCATATGACTAATTTCCTTTTAATTTTGATTTACTTTAAATAAATAAAACCCTTCATTATGTTAAGTATGGTGTGAGTCTCATACATCCATGTAGCATGTGACATCTAGCATGAAACAAAAAAATGTACATTAATATATATCACATATATACTAAATGCACAAGTGAGAAAAAGAATTCTTAAGTGAGCTAATATTATTTAATGTAAGTTAATATATCAAATATATAATTAAACATTAAATTTTTAAATCAACACTTGATTTAATAATCTGGCTATATCGCATACAACCGACTAATATCATGCGTATCAACTTATCGAATCAACACTTAATTCGATAACCCGGCTATATCACATATAACCGATCGATATCACATATCGCGATAATAGAATGAGGTATCACATACGCGCATTAATCTCGGTCCCGCACATATCACATATGTGCTCCTACTTCATTTCGCCTGAGCCAGGAAACCTCTGTGTAGGACTCTAAAGACTCGTCATTACGCCGGCAATAGCTGATGATCATATCAGTCACCCATAAGCCGTCAGTGGTCTGCTAAACGTAACGGCCACCCGGGTATTGAGCGATCAGAAGATCAACAAGCAAGCCTGCTCATATTCCTGCGAATCCAATCAGTAACACTACCGTATAGTCTGGTCTCTTCATCAGATATGTCGCATATCTCAGCCCGGGGAGTGGTAAACATCAGACCCCAATAGCCTGATAATTCATGCCGATATGATGCCCATAACGGTTCGAGAAACTACCGATAACACTTACCAGTAAATCTCAGCAACCCTGGCCAGGGATTTCCTGTTATGGCCAATCTAGCATAGCGCAACATCAACCCCAAATACCGGGAGAGACGAAATCCCCTCTTATCGCTCATTGCCTCCATGTGACTTGGAACTGTACCCAAAAACCACCATTTTTCATGATCTCTTGAACGTGGTAAGGTGGAAATCAAAGCACGGTGGGAATCACACAAGTCTCTATGACGATCTCGGGTCGACAGACTAACCTGTACCAGTGTCATCAGAGAATTGCTATCTGACGATAGGTATAATACCATCTAGGAGTTCTCGGCGAGTCCGTCCAGTGTACCCGTCTCCACTGAGCACCCGTATACCTTCTCTGATGTCAAACACCAATGGATGTGGGATCATCCATCGCCCATCATATGGGTCAAGAAGCGTATACGCTAGTTTACTCTGGAATATCGATGCCCCGTCTCGATACTCCCACGACTAGGAACATTTTAAGGATGTACTTACCGACTACCTCTGCCCCACTAGTATGATCTGCATCATAATCCTGGTAGTCAAGTACTCATCCTAAGGGCTTTATCAACATGTAATAGAGAGACAATAAGTGTACATGTTTAGATAAAGAGCAACCAGATAGCATACTATCATGTCGAGCAAGAAAGTCCTCCCTATATATGTCCAAGCATCCACTATAATATACATCACATGTATAATAATGGTCTCTAGGGCATACATATAACTAATAGGCACTAGTTGTACGTAACGGCTACCCAGGTATTGAGCGAAAGGGAGGCCGACGAGCAAACTCATCTTGAAACCCATACTGAGCCTGACAGTGACAATATCAATACAGTCTGGTCCATTCGTCTATGAGTATCGCATATCGAGTCTAGGGGATGGATAAAGTCAAACCCCTAATAACGCGACATTTAGTGTCGGTATGAAACCCATCACCACCTGAAAAACTACCGATCCTAGATCAGTAATTCTCGACTACCTTGGCCAAGGATTTCTCGTGATGGCCACCTGTGCACAACGCGACATCAATCCCCAATACCGGGAGAGACGAATCTCCAACGATCCGATCACTGCATCCATGTGGCTCAGGACTATACCCAACTAAAATCTGTTTGCAGGACTCCTCTGAGCCGTGGTAGGGTAGTAATCAATGTTAGTGATATGTATGCCCTAGAGGCCATTACTGTACATACGATGTATATTGTAGTGGATGCTTGGACATATAAATGGAGGACTTTCTTGCTCGACATGATAGTATGCTATCTGGTTGCTCTTTATCTTAACGTGTACACTGATTGTCTCTATGTTACATGTTGATAAAGCCCTTAGGATGAGTACTTGACTACCAGAATTATGATGCGGATCATACTAGTGGGGACAGAGTAGTCTCTAAGTACATCCTTCAAATGTTCTTAGTCATGGGTGTATCGAGACAGGGCATCGATATACCAGAGTAGACTAGCGTATAACTTCTCGAACCATATAGATGGGCAATGGATGATCCCATATCCATTGGTGTTTGACATCAGAGATAGTATACGGGTGCTCAGTGGAGACTATGTACACATAACGGACTCGCCGAGAACTCCTAGATGGTATTATACCTATCGTCAGATAGCAGTTCTCTGGTGACACTGGTACAGGTTAGTCTGTAGACCCGAGATCGTTATAGAGTCTTGTATGATTCCCACTATGCTTTGATTTCCACCTTACCACGTTCAAGAGAACGTGAAAAATGGTAGCTTTTAGGTACAGTCCCGAATCACATGGAGACAATGAGTGATAGGAGGGGTTTCGTCTCTCCCGGTATTGGGAGTTGATGTTGCGCTGTGCTCAATTGGCTATAACAGGAAGTCCTTGGCCAGGACTGCTTTAGAGATATACTGGTAAGTGTTATCAGTAGTTTCTCGACCCGTTATGAGCCTTACATCAACATGACTTGTCGAGTTACTAGGGTCTGACGTTTCCCTAGACGAGATATGCGGCATATCAGACGAAGAGACCGGACTGTACGGTAGTGTTACTGATTGGATTCGTAGGAGTGTGAGCAGGCTTGCTTGTTGATCTTCTGATCGCTCAATACCCGGGTGGCCGTTACGTTTAGCAGACCGCTTGCGGCTTGTGGGTGTTTGATATGATCATCACCTACTGCCGGCGTATTGACGAGTCTTCAGAGTCCTACACAGGGGTTTCCTTGCTCAAGCGAAACGGAGTAGGAGCACATATGTGATATGTGCGGGACCGAGATTGCTACGATATGAGATACCGTATTTTATTCTCGCGATTTATGACATTGGTCGGTTATATGCGATATAGCTGGGTTATCGGATCAAGTGTTGATTCGATAAGTTGTTACACATAATATTAGTCGGTTATATGTGTTATAGCCGGATTATTAAATCATGAGTTGATTTAATAATCTAATGTATAATTATATATTAGATATATTACATTACATTAACTAGTATTAGCTCACTTATGATTCTTTTCTCACTCATTTTGTGCACATTGTATATATGTGATATATGCAAGTGTACATTATTTTGTTTCATGCTTGATGATACATGCAAGATGGGTGTATGAGACTTATACCATGCTAGGGTTAAGTTAGGGTTTATAATTTATTCAAATTTAAACAAATTAGGAGAGAATTAGTTTAAGGTTCAAAGCTTGTAGAAGCTTGTATGAACCTTTGACTAAGTCCACTCTTTTGTCTAGCTTAGGATATTTGTTAACCCAACCCTTAACCTTATCCCTTGGTTTATTCTATACATGAGTTAGTCATGAGGGCTTAACTCATCCATGGTTGCAATAATTCATTTGGATTAACTCATATGATGAGTTCTTTCTTCTTCTTCTTCCTCTCAAAGCTTTCTAGCTTCAATGGAGGTATGAGAAAAAATGTGAGAAAATTAAATCTAAAGTGAGCCCACTTCCTACTTCTTCATCCTCTACTACTTGCCATTTATTATAGGATGTTTGCTTCACTAATTTCATAATTAGTGAAGAGATAGCTTGGGTTAGTGTCTCCTCGACGTAGATCAACTTCGGCCTCGAAGACATCGAAGCAAGCACGTTCGTTTCTTCATGGGAGCCTCTCTAGAGTCCGGAGTTCACGATCGCAGCGAAGGGACTACTACACGGAGCTATTGAAGTGAAGGACCAGTCTACAAAGGTTGTATTCCTTGCTTACTAGACTTGCAAAGTGTTTGCATTTACATTTCCGTAAATTTCTAGTTAACGATTCTTAGTTAGGATTAGCTAGACCGGCAAATTTTTGAATTTGGCATGGACGATGCCTCCCGAAACCTCACTGCCATCTTAGGTAACCCTGCAATCAAAGCACAGTGGGAACTCACACGAGACAAATGACGATCTCAGGTCGACAGACTAACCTGTACACATGTCACCTGGGAACTGCTATCTGACAATATGTATAATACCAACTAGCATGTTCCAGGCGAGTCCGTCCGGTGTACTCATAACCCAATGAGCACCTGTATACATCTTAGGTGAACAAACTGACACCAATGGCTTGTGAGACCGGCCACCTCCCCTCGTCGGGGTCTCGATCAGTATACACTAGTATACTCTGGAGTATCGATGCCCAGTCTGGATACTCCCATTACTAGGGACATTTAAGGATATGCTTATAGACCACCCAGCTCCCACGTATATGATCGCCATCATAATGCTGGTAGTCAAGCAAGGATCCTATGGGCTCTATCCACATGTAATAGTGATCTGTAATGCCACTTAATGCTGTACATGATGATAAAGACAAACCAGGTAGCATAGTATCATCTCGAGTAAGACTGTTCTACCGGTATAGGTCATCCCTCAATCATCATAATCACCTGCCTGCGACTATGATAATTGCCTTGAGGGCACTATAGCCAACAGTTGAAGGGGTCGGGCTTGGATTGATGCCAAGTGTCCTCAGCTGTTCATACAACATTATGCACATGTTTATTTTTCTATCTTTTCATTTCTTACGTGTATTGCACGTGTAAACTTTTAGGCTTCTAAAAAGTTAAAATAAAAATTCAGAAAAATAATATGTGGCTGATGGAATTCGAACACAAGGGTTATGTCACAGCAATGCAAGACTTTACCAATGAGCTACAAGTGCTTTCTTGCTCTTCTTAAACAAATTTAATTTATAACTTGTACTCAGGTTAGCAAACTTCATTCTGTACATTAACTTTAAAAAAAATGTACAGTAAAATTAGAGTCGTTACAAGAATAGTCTCGACTCTAAATACAAAGAAAATACAACTGGTATCTAAGTATACCAAAAATACATAGTTTGATTGATGGAGCTTTTAACTAGATACAAATGAATAATAAATGGTGTACAATGGTGGTTACGATCCGAAGTGTAACTCACCTACCAATGCAAATCACCCAGAATGAAAGATATGCCAGCAATCCGCTACTGATCCGAACGGTCGGTCCTGCAAGAAAACTATGGCACAACGGGGGTGAGTTTTCAACTCGTGAGTAGAAAACATCAGCAGTTAGAAATCGAATATATGACGATCTCCTAGGTCATACAGTAATATAATAATATAATACTGTGTGGTAACGAGGGTGATCGTGCATACATAAGTATAATAATATAAAGTGTCCATAAAAGGTGTCAAATCATCCATATCATGTGTGTGTTTATCATCTAGCGCATTCGTACCAAAATACGAATACGAATGCCCTAGAGATAGTTAAACACTAATAATATAATACTACCATTAAATGAATATCTGATTTAACAAATCGGCTTAATCCTAAGCCCGGTAGTATTATAATCCGTCCGTTTAAATTTCACGCAACTAGTACACGTAATTAATTGGACCCATCACGTATAAACATATGGTCTCTACATCGTTTCGTCTGAATCAGGGAAACGCTCTGTGTGTGACTCTAAATACTCGACAGTACGCTGGCAGTGGGTTTAACTACAAGCACGTCAGCGGCACTAGCTGTACGTAACGCCTACCCAGGTACCTATCGAAAAGAAGGCCGATAAGCAAGTTCATCTGAACCCCTACTGAGCATATCCGTGACAATCTTCGTATAGTCCGGTCTCTTCGTCTAAGAGTATCGCATACCGAGCATAGGGGTGATAAATGTCAGACCCCTAATAACCCAATAAGTCATGTCGATGTGGCTCAGGACCGATCCGAGAAGCTACTGATCTAACTATTAGTAAATCTCAACTACCTTGGCCAAGGTCTTATGGTTTTGGCCAACCGGACACAGTGGAATATCGATGCCCGGTCTCGATACTCCTCCAACTTAGGACATTTAAGGATGTGCTTATGGACTACCCAGCCCCACATGTATGATTGCTATCATAACGCTGGTAGTCAAGCAAAATCCTACGGGTTTTATCAACATGTATCAGACATATGTGATATCGAGTAAAACATATGCACATGTTAAGATAAAGACAAACCAAAATAGTATACTACTGTAACAAGTCTTTATCAACATGTATAAGCAATATAAAGTAGCAAGAAATACAAATACACATGTTCAGATAAAGACAACTCAAATAGTATACTATACAATTGAGCAAGATTGTCATGTACATACATATCTCCAGCATCCTATACAAAACAAGCCTCTAGGGCATACATATCCAACAGATGCCCTGTCTCGATACTCCCACTACTAAGAGAATTTAAGGATATACTTATGGACTACCAGGCCCCATAAGTATGATCCCTATCATAATCCTGGTAGTCAAACAAAGATCATATGGGCTTTATCAACATGTATTAGTGATACGTAATAGTAAATAAAGCAAATACACATGAATGACAAAGACAAACCAGATATCATATTATCATCACGGGCGAGACTGTTCTATCCATATAGGACCTCCTTCAATTACAGTAATTACCTTCCTGCAATTACAATAATTGTCTTGAGGGCATCGGAATCTTAAATAGATAAGGTCACTCATATATCGGGATCAGCTATAGATAAGGTCACCTGTATTTCAGGATCTGCTATAGATAAGGTCACCCGTATTTCGGGATCTGCTATAAGTATTACATACCTAGGATTTGCGTATCTAACCTTAACCGTATAAGATAGCATGTCATATAGTATACCGAGAGTTTGGTTAAGCATAGAGCAATGCTCCTATGATTAGGTTTCCATAATAGTTTATGGTATTTTAGTGAAATTATAACTTAGGGGAGTTTGTAGTATTTATTTGAAAGTAAGACTTTAGATATAATTGTAACATTTCGAAATAATAAAATATTAATTTTGGGGAATTTTTATAATTTAATATTATTTTATTGAATATTTTAATATTTAGGTATTTTTAAATACAAATAAATAGGAAAAATATGAGAAAAATTGTGGAAAATTAAGAAAAATTCTAAAATAGGGTAAATTAGTGAATTATGACATTTTTAAGTTGTTGTGATCATTTTGACACTAATTTAGTGCTAATCGCGATTAAAAATCGCTAATCGGGTTTTTAGCAAATTTTGAGCAAAACATGCACACACTACTTTTTTTTCCACACTTGTGCACTTTTCTTGCCATGATTTATCATTTGGGATTACTATTGAGGTGAGAAGGTTTGAATTAGGGATTAAAAGAAAAGAAATAGAAAAGAAAAGGATTAAAGAATGGGGTTTGGTGAGAAGAGGGTATGGGCTTCTTTGACCTCCACACTTAGCCATTTCTCTCTTCATTTTTCCCTCCCTCTCTTCCTCCTACTGCTGCTGCTGCTTCCTTTCCCCTTTCCTCCCCTCTTCAATCCCTCAAATCATCTCAAAAACTATCCCAAAACCCTATATCGGTTTCACAAAAAGTGTGCACAAGCTTGAGATCTACAAGATGGACTAAGAAAGCATGGATTTTGGTCACTAGGGGCAACTCAAGAAAATTCTTGAGTTGCCAAATGAGGTAATTTCTGAACCATTGTCTTAGTTTTAGCATTTCCTATACCCCTATGCAAGTTGTTAATCGATATTATGTGATATTATGGACTTGGTGAAAACCTAGTTAGGGTTTGAGGGAAACTTGAGTTGTAATGTGAAATTGAGCTCAGTAGAGGACTTGTAAACACCCTAGTGCATGAATTGGAACCCAAAACCTGAAGCTAGAACTAGAAATACGGATTTTAGAAACCGATGTCGGGGAAAATGTGAAATCTGTGCATGTTAACTTGAATCTGCTATTACCCCGAGAACCCTAAAATGATATTGAGTGGGAATTGAGATGTTCAGGCACAATTGAGGCAACACCCCAAACCCTAGCCCCCAACTCCCATTCCCGGCCGCCAATTCTTCCCTTTTGGCCGCCAATTGCGGCCTGGGTCCCACCTTTTTGTCTCGTTTTCGTTCTGTAGCTCCTACATTGTTAGTTTAGGCCCCTGGTATATATAGATTTGTATAAATTGATCTAGGGTAAAATCTGGGACACATTTCATGAGTTGCTGTTTTGGAATTTAGTTTCCGTATTCCGTATTTTCATTTCTGCATTGGTGTGTTTCGTTTCACGTCGACCATTTGGCGTTTATACGACGATATAGAGGATTTATTGATGGTTTTGAAGGCGTGCCATAGGTTCTCACCTATAGGCCCCCTTTATCGTATCGTTTTGGATTTCATGCGCCGTTTTAGCTTGGATTTGGTTTTAATGCGCATACACGATATGTTGATGTGTAGGTACCCATGAAGACTTCGGGACGACGAGCAAATGCATGGTGACGTCCGCAAATGATGATACAGGTGAGTAGATTATATCTACAGGGGGAAGTCGGGTGGATGGCGTATAGCACCCCCGCAGTCCGTAGTTAGTATATATATATAGTGGATATATGATAGTTATAGTGTGGTAGCTTTGTGATAGGTGTATTATGGATAGTGTAGGGTAGAAGTGACTAGTGTAGTTCATAGTCGCGAACCCTAGGATAGAATTACACCTACACACACCCTTGCATATTACTTGTACTTACACGGTGTTTGATGATATGGGATGACTTTGGAGATGAGTCGATGATGTGGGCTTGATGACGTGAGATCGGTGATTGGATACGATTCATATGTGGGATATGACTTGTGATTTCTTGCGGGCTTGGGATATGTGTTACCCCGCATGCTTGCTTCATTGATGGTATTGATTGTACTAGGCATAGAGTAGTACCCCAGACTGTTTGATCTGATGATGGTGATGCTTGATATGTGATGAGATAGTGAGATGTTGACCCTACCCAGCTATTGGGGATGCCGTACGATGATTTACCGTATGAGCCGATATTGATGATAGATCCGCACTCATAACTCGAGGATACCTTACGATATGACATTGAGGCGGGATCACCGACTATATATATATATATATATCGACTCAGAGGTTAGGCGGTTCCCTTACCTGTAGTTCAGCCGTATAGTTAGTATAGTTGTTAGAGTAGATGAGACTTCTTACCTATTTCAAAAACTAACGAATCGTGGGTATTTTTAATGACAGCTCAAGGGAATCTACGGATATTTCAAAAACGACGTATCTTTTCACAAAAACACCGTAGCCCCTATTTTCAAAACCCCATGATTCGTGTTATTTCAAAAGGCACCAATTGTAGGACTTATGTTAGATTAATGCAGATAAGTTTTGGTTGCGTCTAGTTTCAGCTCCCACTCTTTTTTTTGTAGTTCGGTTTGCATCGCATTCTTATGTTATGTTTCATACTCCATTATTAATATCATGCTGATAGGACACCAGCACCATTACCGATGATGCGTATGTACCACGTACACTTACTTGCCGGCTCACACACATCTTCATCGGTAATTGCCATGTCACGTACACCTTAGAAAATATATGATTGCTTGACATAGCCCATTAGCTAATAGTTTAGACATTGTAGTTATTGCCTGCTACTTCATGCATACTGTTATTCATTGTTATGCCGCATTCATGGATTCTCATGCATATATTCACTATTTTACATGCTATTGAGGTTTGGATTTGGATTTCTATGAGATTTTCTGGATTTGGAGGAAAACCGCAAAGACACAAATAATCATATTTTCTCTTTTAAAATAAAAAGTGCGGTTTTCCCATGATGTATGAGTCGTCCACCATGAGTTTGCTGATGGATTTGGAAACCCGATTCGAGGAGATGGATGAACCGTTTCGGGTACATGGTGGACCCGGTAAGGTACCCCGGGGCAAGAAGCGCGTGGTGATGACGATGTGAGCCTGCAGGGGAGCACTACCTACCGGTGACTTTACCCGACGCGTCGGATATCCGGAGGATACCGTCGTGGTCTGAGATTTATGGTAGGGGCCGGTCTGGACTGACGGCGTCCTAGATATTATGGTTGAGATTTGAGATATCAGGATATTGGGATTTCGTTTGTGCCGATGCTAGGCACAGTTTTATGATGATTTCATTGTGGTACCTTATTTTTAAAATACAAGGGAAATCTCACTAAATTATGAAAACAGTTGTTTCATGTGAATGTATTCTGTTTTCACGCATTCATATCTCATTCATATGCTATATTGTTATCTGAGGCACTGACACTGACACATGAGATTGCTCTCGGGTTAGATATTTACCCTAGCCTTGCTATAGGCTGCATGCTTTATATTGAGGATTTTTATACCGATCGTTGACTTAGGATTATGTCTTGCATTCGGTTTCTGCTTGTAGATGTTTCTATTCACGAGTTGGCAACTCACCCCCGTTGTGCCACAGTTCTTGCAGGTTCTGCCGTACAGGTACCATTGCGGCATTTCTGGCACACTACTTTCTTGCGGGTGATTTGCTTTTGGTAGGTGGGTTCTTTCGCATCAAGAACCACCATTGTATTTATTTATTTCATTGTATCTAGAAATTGTCCATCAACCAGAACTTGTACATTGTTTCAGACCTAGACTTTAGTGTTGTATATTTCGATCTTAGAGTCGCGCTTAGTAGTATTGCGGTTTTCTTGTTGCTTTTGAGCTTTCTTTTGGATTTGACCCTCGCCACTTGGCGTTGTATATTGTTGTTGCATGTGTGGTTGTAACCGTCTATTGACGAAGAGCTAGCTCCCGCTTGGGGATGCCATTATCATTGCATATATATTGTTATTTTTGTTTACCCCATTCGGGGCCAGTTTTACAAAAGAAACTCTGCCGAAATTTTTAGAAAAGACTGTACATTTTTAAAATGCATATTCGGCTTAGTTATTTAAAAACCTTGACTTCAAACACGTTTTTCTTCACTTCTTTAAAACCAGTTTCTTTACTTATTCTCAAAAATGGTTTTAGATTTCTGGGCTTTTGGCTTACTTGGATCAGATGGAGTCCTATAGACTTCATATGGTTCAAGGGCCAGTCACGTGCTCTTTCGGGTCGTTACAATAATTGAGATATTTATTTAAAAATACGACTTTAAGAAAAGTCGGGGTATTTATTAAAAATACGAGATTAGAAAACTTTCGGGTATTTATGTGAAAATACGGGTTTTGGAAATCTTAGGTTATTTTAGTGTAACAAAATAGTTTAGAATATATTTCGTAGAATAAAATAGTTTAGGGTATTAAAAGTTTACTTTCAATTTGGACAGCATTTCGACTTTGTAAAACGGTGTTTCTTTAATTTCAATTTGAATAGCATAACGACTTATAAAATCGTGTTTTATTAATCTCCATTTGGGCATTATAACGACATGTTTGCAATTTACAAAATAACAATGAATAAAGGGGGAATGTCGTTACCCCGTGAAATTGTTTAATCATGGAGTGTAGTTTATAAGTTAAGATAACCTAACATGTTTGTCATGTTTATTAATATAAGCTAACAAAACCTAAGCAATAAGTTCAATTTAAGATTTAAAGATTTGTAACGTTATTAGAACAAATATGGCATGCAGAAGAAACGACGAGATCGAGAGGGAGAGAGACGGATCCTACCTGTGAATCAGGATATCGAAAATACGTCGAAGCTCACCTTTCCAAGCCTTCCTCCCCCCTATGATTTTTTCCGAGCACTTGGGCCGCACCTTCGCATAGAGGATTGAGTCGCAACAAATATTTTTGCAAAAGTTTTGAGTGAAAAACGAAAGAGAAATGAGAGAAATAGCACGATGTATATATAGGGTTTCAAAAACCCTAACCGAGCCGGAAATCCCACCGACAGCCGCCCCCATCATGCCCGTTGCCGCCGCTGCCTCGTCCTGACCATTCGATCGCGAGATCAAACGATTGGAGATTCCTCACATGGGCGTGGGCGCCACCGACCCATACGCACCTGCGTGTGTAGGCGCATGGTCGCCACGAGCAGCTGCTGCTCCTCGTGGCGAGCAGGGCCTCGGGCCTGGGCCTCAGGCTTGGTCAAAAAACATTTTATATTTTTTTCTTTTTATTATTTTAAAAACTGTTTTAAAATTCATTTTTCTTTTCTAAAAATATTTTAATCATCAGAAAAATAAGGGAATTTTATAGGAACATTTAAAATAAATATTCATTCATTTCCAACCATTTTTACCTTAAAAAGAATTTTTTTCCCTCCGAAATTAAATCCTAAAAATCTCCAAAAATTATATTTAAATTATTAAAAATTACTAAAATTAGTTTTAAATATAAAACCATCTTCTAAAAGTATTTTCCATCAAAATGAAGCATTTAAAATAAATACTTGATACCAGAAATTTTTTAGAAAGACCCTTATTGGTTATATTGAAAATACAGTCGTGCATGATTCCCTCAGGAGAACAAACATATTACTTAAATAGATAGGTGTCTGTCTAAATATTCTTATGAAATATTCCAACTTACCAGGCCAACGCAAACACTTTATGACGGTCGTCCATTGCCACCACTTTTCGTCCCCGCCAACTGTCAAGCCCCGCTTCCCAAAAGAAGGAGAAGGATGGCGTGGTATGGTCCGCAACCTAACTGTATTGAAGGTGGTCTATTCAATACAGTTACGTTAAACGTATGAATAATTAACATGCAGGATGTGTACCAAACAAAAATAATAAAAACGAAATGCATTTATTTCCATTAACCAAACTTTATTACATCCCAAAAGAAAGAATAAAATAAACTAAGTAGTTTAATTACATCGAGGAGAAACAAAAGCCCTAAATATGTGGGCAACAACAAAAATTAAATCTAGCTAATCTTCCATCGTCCAGTCTGCATAATCTCCATAAGTTAGCTTCACACATTGATCCTCGCCATAATACTCATTCTTATCTGACGGGCATTCCCAAGATAGAGAAAGAAAAGGAAGGTCCGTCAGTGAGTTATACTCGGGTAGGATTGCCTCGAGAGAAAGTAAAGGTATAGAAACGAACAGGTGTATATAATGAATATGATGTACATATGTATAAAGGTATGAGGTTATATACAAATTAGATATGTGAATATGAGTAGGTTGAGTGAGGTATATGTTTGGTAAAGGTTCAAGTCAAGTCAAACGGATATTCAGTCTAAGAGTTAGGTCAGGTTAAACAAGGTGTGTATGGATGGAACTGACTGGTGAACATACTCGTATCCTTGAGGTATCCCATGACTAGCTAGAAGCAGTATGAGCTGGTGCTCGTGCCTGGGATGGCAATCAATGTGGTAGCATGAACATCCCCGAAAGGTGTCCCATGACTACGATGGAGCTTTGTCTAGCGTGAATATCACTCAAGTGCATAGGTATTACCACCCTTCAGTTCCATAATAAACAACAAGTCTAAACTGGTAAAATATCCACATCCAAGATACTGAATAACTCGTATCTCAGGAAGAAAGGTAGATAAGGTAACAGGTAGGTATAGCATATGATGTGAGTTTGGTGTTGAGTAAACGTTTTAGTTTGTTAAACAAGGGTCCAGATACTCGCGATTATTCCGTTGTGGCCACGGAACAACAACTGGGGAAGTGAAATGTACCGTTTCACTTTCCGGGATCATGATCGAGTAGTAGGGGAATCCGAGTTCCGATATCTCCTTGCCTAATCAAACTACCCATCCCCGTGGTTCAGTATAAAGGTTCGAACGAATTAGAGTTAGTGCGTATACCTCTAGGCATGGAATTTCCACATTGTATAGTCGTCCACATTTTGGACTGTTCACCAGGAATATCGGGATCTTCATATTTGTATAGTCGTCCACACTTTGGATTGTTCACCCGGAATATCGGGATCTTCATATTAAGTATTCCATACCTAGGTCCGCGCATTCTAACCCTAACCGTATCATGTTTTGTATATGTCATGTTGTCATAAACTGGAAATTTAAAAAGTATTGATCTCGTTTAATATGGCCTTCCACAACCACTCGTTTTATTTTCTAAAGTTCGTAAAGTACTTCGTGTCATCTTAGGGAATGCTTAGTAAAAAGAATAATAGTATTTAATTATCTTTTATTACTTCTAAGAAAAACCATGAGATTTGGGATATTTATCATTTTGGAAAAACATAATGTTTTACGGAAAAATATACTTTCGATAAAAGGTTGTGGTGTTTATTTGAAAATCTTTTACAAGAGATTCTTATAAGGACAAGTTGCAAGGGATTTTTATTTGAAAAACTAGACTTCTCCTAACAGTTTAAAAGGGCAAGTTGTGAGATCCTCAAATCGCCTCTTCACCGCCAATTGTGACCAGGTAAGCACAAGTAAGGAAAGGAGGGATCCGCTCTCGAATCACCGTGAGACGGGCCTTTTAAAATTACCCTTCCCACTTGTCTAGCCTAGGCACCACAAAGTCTGGTTTAGATAAACGACCGATGCCTACAACATTTCCTTTGTCCTAGATTGGTGTTATTTTAAAATTACCTTTTAATAAGTTACTAGATATTCCTTTTGAAAAGATGTCGTTATTCGGATTATGGTCCTTGTGGAAAATGGCCCTTCAGTAAAGGTCGAGGTATTTAAATAAAATTAATAATTTTATGAAATTATGGTGTTTTAGGTTCGGGGTAACGTTTTTAGAAAATACGTTCGTTTTAGAAAAACCATAAGCCGTCATTTAAATTTAATATTTTCTTCTTTAAAAAAAAGTTGAATGGATTTTACAATATTATAGTAGTTAATGAAAAAGTGTAAGTAAAATATATGTATGTCGTATCTAAAACATTTATTCCGCATATCTTATCTCTTATGGATATTTTAAATAAATATAACATTTTAATTAAACGAGGGTATTTTATGGAAGTAACCTATTTCGAGATCATTTTAATAGTATGGGTAAGTGTGGGTATGTCAGGGGTGAATTAACAATTCATGGGTTATGACATTAAGCATATCAGATTCCAGGTAGTATGAGAGTGCAATATATTTTTGTGTACAGAGGAAATTTAAACACCGTTTTAAAACATGGGTTAACATTATCATTATTGAGAGGTACAAAAGAATAAACATGCAACAATATTTTTTAATATCATTTTAATATGCGATTAGGGATTAGGAGTTGAAACCAAGACTATTATGAGAAAGAAGGCGACAGAGGAGTGGAGAGATACGGATCCTACCTTTGATTAGAGTTTGATGTGGACGGTTGAAGACGTAGGCTTATGCAAAACTCCTCAAATGCTCCGTGCCCCGATTTTTCCTCGACGATTGGGTGGAGCCGTAGTGTCGGCGTCGTCGATACAAAGGCACCGGTATTTTTTTCAGAATTTTTGGAGTTCGGAGGTGTGAGAAATTTAAGTTTGAAGTGCCTATTTATAGCGTTTTATCACCAACCATAAAATCCAAGAAATCCGTTAAAATCCCATCAAAATCAGTGCTACCAAAGATTGCGAATCATTGGCTCGTGATTAGCCGTCGCCGCCTCATCACATCAGCCGTTGGATTAAGATCCAACGGCCGAGATCGCTGTTTCCCCCAATCAGAGCAAGGCTCTGTTTGAATTTCAAAAATTCAAAAATTTGAAGCAACGCTTCAAATCCCGTGCGCTGCGCGCAATGCGCCACGTGTCTGGCGCAGACGCATCAGCGCAGCGCCCGAGGCAGCGCAACCAATCAGAGCAAAGCTCTGTTTAAAACAAAAAAACGTAAAGGAAGCAACGTTTCAGTTGCGAAAGCGCTGCACTGCGCGACACGTGTCGGCGCAGTTGCGCAAGCACAACTGCGCAAGCGCTGCACTGCGCGACACGTGTCTGCACAGTTGCGCAAGCACAGCTGCGCAAGCGCAGCACGGCGCGACACGCGTCAAGCGCTGGGGAGTTGCGCAAAACAGAATGGGGATTTAAAGAAATCTTTCTGTTCTTGTAAAAACAAGAAGATTTTCTTCTGTAAAGCAGAGGCCTTTGGATCAAAGATCCAACGGTGAGAGAGATTCCCCAAATAACTCAGAGAAAGATCCCTTTAACAAATTTAACTAATTTATGGGCACTATAAAAAGGACCCTAGACCTCAATTCAAAGGGATCAACATTTTTCTGAAAAAAAAGAGAACTCTGAAAAACTCCTCAAGAACAAAAAGGTAAAAACCTTTAGAAAAAGAGAAAGTTCTCTTATGAACAGATCATAGATCCAAAAACAAGATCAATGATCTTCAATAAAAATAAAATAAAATAAAATAGTGCTTTACACTTTTTATGAACCTTTGGTTCCTGAAATAAAAAGAAAAACTTGTTTTTTCTTTGATCTAAATTAGATCAAGGAAACGAATAGTGCTTTGCACTTCTTTTATGAACCATTGGTTCTTGAATCTAAAAGATTCGTAAATCATAGTGCCTTGCACTTGCAAACTGCGCTGTTGCGCTCCTGGATTGGCGCAAGCCAACAGAGCGCGCCACGTGTCAGCAGCGCAGGCGCAGCGCATTAGCGCAACGCACTGCGCTTGCGCGACACGTGTCAACACTACAAGCGCTTGCGCTATCTGATTGGCGCAAAGCGCCTGAAAATGCAATGCATTTTCTAAAGGTCCAGGCCCAAATCAAAAAGACCAAGCAGGCCAAAATAAATTGCAAAGCAATAAAAGGGCAGAGCCCAAAACAAATTGATGCTCTGGGCAAAGCCCAAATAAAAAATAAAAAGAAATGCAATGCAAAAGCAAATAAAATGTTGAACATTTTCAACTAGACTTAGCCCAATTTTGGCCGTAAGTCCTTAAATTAAATTGACTGAGCAAGATTGCTCTCTCTTAAATCAATTTACCTCTGGTTCGAGGGTACATCTCCGAACTCCTCTGACACCCGTCGTTGTAATCCTTCAACGACATTAGAGAGGTGACGGGTCCCGACGACCACACACGTATATGGACTGCGGGGTCCTTAAACTAATGATGGACCACCACGTCCCTAAACTGGCGATAGACCCCCACGTCCCTAAACTGGAACATGGACCCCTACGTCCCTAAACTGGAATATGGACCCCTACGTCCCTAAACTGGAACAATAGAGCCCCCAAATGCTCTTTTGTCGGATCCAAACGATCCCGTTAAGTTAATGTTAGTCTCAAATCAGACTAACGTATCCTTGACAAACGTTTAAGTCGATCTTAGCCTAAATACGGCTAACATATCCTTAAACCAAAACACCAAACCCAAATCTAAGTAAATACGGATTTGGACTAATCCACGTCCTACGGGCGACGACATTACTCAGTCTCCGTATACAATCCACGGGCAACCACAAACAAAACAAACACACACGACACGAAGTGAAATTCTGGAGAAAGAGAAAGTTGGTACCGCGATGCGGTAGCGTAATTAACTGCAGGGGCTTGCGCCTGCAGGGAAAAGCGTCCCCACAATCAAAAACCCCTCAAACGAGGGGGAATCTGACGAAGTCTGCTACATCGGCCAATCCGTCTAAACCTCCGATACACGGTACCATAAATCAACTTGGCATCTTCGGAGAGGTGGACGGATAAAACCAAATAGCATCTGCCCCGAATCCCAGCGTCAGGACATCGCGGTCCTGTGCGCCGCCGTTCGGAGTGGAACAGATTCTGGCACGCCCGGTGGGACCTTTTCCTCTTTCCACTCCACACTTCGCGTGTCGTCTTCGTGAACCAATCGCGGTTTATTAATGATTGCCTTCGGATTTCAAGCTACTAAGATTTGGTCTTTTGCCTGGCGCAGAACTCAAGATTCAATGGCCTCTAATTGCACCAACTGCTCGAAGTGCCACTGCAGCGGACGCTCCACCTCCCCCAGAGGTGTAGCATATGGGCCCTAAGCGGCTTGCTTTCTCGCTCTGCCGGTAGACCAGGTGACCTAAGCCACCACTGGCCTGTTCTTCGGGACCATGATCCCACCTACAAGCTTCTCTGCGTCAATACCTGCACCGGAAGTGAACAAAAAGTCGGTCTTCGACCGGCTCACTGCTACGACGACCCCTGTCAACGGGTCTCCTGCTACCAAACCGACAGCCTCTGTTTTCACCAGGCTAAATCAGAACTCTAAACTGGCTGCCCAAGGAAAGCAATAACTGCTGCTCCGGAAGTCGTCAAGGCGGCTTCCCCTGTCAAAGAGTCAGTCTTTTCAAGACTGACGATTCCTGCCCCTGCTCCTGCCCCTGCTCGAGGATCCGTCTTCGACAGGTTGAATACCACCCCTCAAAAGACAACCTCAGTCTTTAAGAGGTTAACACCGGCGACGCCCCATTCAGACGGGGGGCAAAAAGAAGATGTCTCAATCTCCGAGCCAGTCCCAACGGCTCGTCATGCTCGACGTCGCCATTGGCAACGAGTGAGGAAGGCAGGGGGAAACTCCCACTCAGGGCTAACTCCACCGGCTCCAGTGGTGGAAGTCAACGCTGCTGTTCCAACTGGGAACAGTTTTGAACCGCTGAGGAGGGTACGTAAGAACTCTCCAACCGCTACATTGAAAAGATCCCCTCCACCTATGGAGAGAGATCCGGAAACAAAGCAAGAACAGCCCCCTCAATGGCTATCTTCAAAAATTTATAAAGTTTGGCGGAGGGTTCAAGACTCCGTGATTGACCCAGGTCACTCTCGTCGCCAGAAAAAGGCGAAGGTGGAAAAAGACAAGGACCGTCCCATTAAACAGCAGGGGACAGCAGCTGCTAGGATGCCCACTTCAACAGTTCCTTCAACCTCAACGTCCCACAAAAGAAGGAGGCCAGAGAAAACTCCCGCGTCAGCGGCAAAAGTTAAAAATGGTGAACCTAAACGCCCCAAGACAGGGGGCATAACAGTTCATACGGTTTACATGGCATCAGGAAAAGAAGACAGCCGTGCATCCACGGGTCATAGACCGCTTACATGGTCAGTAACCAAGGCTCAGGAGCAGCAACAGAAGCTCCAGGAGATGATGAACGCTATGGCCGCACTTACAGGGCCAAAAGAGAACCCTAAAACGTCCTCAGATGAGCGCCAGGAGGAAGAAACCGACGCCGAATTCCTTCTTCGGATATTGGAGAAGAAGGACAAAGAGGCTGCTGAACAAGCAGCCAACATACACCGTATGGGCCTCCTCTTCCAGGACATGATAGGGATGATGATACAACAAGATCCCCCGGCTGAAGAGCCCCCGATCGTCCTTGGTGACGATAAGGGAGAGACATCAAATCCTCCACCAGCTCTGTCGACGGCTAAAGAGGATGCAATCTCCAAAGATGATTTGGACGAGTACATCGCCCAACAAATACGGGTTCATCATGCGACCGAAGCAGCCGGCCAGGTCGTAAAAACGGGACGGCCATATCCAAGTTGGTACGATCAAATCAAGTACCCACTCGGTTACACAATTCTAAAGTTCCATGTCTACAAGGGGACGGGCAATCCTCACCAGCATGTTGCCCAGTTCAGGGCACTCTGCGGCAACACCGGCGGTGATGACAAGCTGTTGGTTCGCCAGTTTGTTGGAAGCTTATCAGATACGGCGTTCGAATGGTACTCTGAGCTCCCGAATGACTCTATTAAAACCTTCGCGGAGATGCTGCTGCTGTTTACTCAGCGTTTTGCAAGCGCCAGTGAACGTACCCTGATGACGGCACTGATTAACGCCAGGATAAAACCCGGCGAGACGTGGGTTCAGTACGCTATACGATGGCGGAACTTATGGTCAAAGTGTGAGCAGCGCATTGAAGAAGCTCCCGCGGTGGGTATGTTTGTGGGAACCCTTAATCCGCAAGCGACCATCTCACAATTTATGATGTTTTTCAAGCCAACTACCTTCCAGGCCTTGATTGACAAACTAGCGCAAATGGATCAAATGGGCCATAAACCCCCTCTTCCAAGGCCGGACTCCCGAAATGACAAAGGGAAGGGAAAAGTGATCGTTGTCACTAATGCTCAACAACAACCCAGCGACTCGAAGCCGGTCGTTCGTCAAAATAATATGCGCCGTACGTACGCCTTGAGGATAGGATGGGACGTCCTTATTCCTTTCCCCGCGATAAAACGAAAAGGTTATTCGAGCTGGCGTTGCGCGACAGACTCATAAATCTGCCGGATCCAAAACGTCCGTTGCAACCAAGTGACGTCAACGAGCCCAACTACTGTCCTTATCATCGAGTACTAGGCCATCCGATCGAAGATTGCTACGTTTTCAAGAATTGGCTTGAAAACCAGTACCGACAGGGCAAGTTCGCGTTATCTGACAAATGGAAGGTGAATCCCCCGCAGCCCCACACCTCAAAGGGGACGAATACGCCGGGGGCAACATGCTCCGTCATTGAAGAAGCTCCTTGGGAGGTTGTATTATCAGCCAAGACAAAGAGGATGCTAAACGATCTTCAGGCATGTCCAGCGATCAAGTGGAAGAACCCGTTGGAACCACTGGTCATTGAAGGGATGTTGAAGCCACGTCCAACACCAAAGACCGATGGTGGTGGTTCAAGCACTTGCAGCCAACCGTCAAAATCTTCGAAAAAGAAGAAAAAGAAATCTAAGAAGCCCGTGAAGCCTGGCGACAAGCGCACGGATCTGCAAAAACAAATTGACGCGCTGGAAGAGTACAAATAGAAGGCACGGACTCCCATTACACTCCAAGAGTTCCTCAATCACGTCTTTCAAGAGGAAGGTGAGGGAGAAAGTTCGTCAGATGAATCTGAAGAATGCGTGGCGAGCTGTCATGTGATTTCCCATTCGTTCGTGGGTGATGAGGAAACTCCTTGTACCGAAGCGCTGGGGACAAATCTTGAACCAAAATTCCCGAGACTATCAGATGAAGTGATTGACGCGTTCCTTAACAAAGCTCGATTGAAAAGTAAAGCTGATCGAGAACGCGAGACTGCTATATTTGAAAGGGCCAAGCGCCAGCGACTTGATGAAAGAGCTGAGATGATCCCGCTGGAGCAAAATGCCTCCACCGTTGACAAAAGCCAATTCAAGATGAGGAAAAAGTTTGCTAAGGCCATATCAATGGGCATGAAGCTACCATCCTCTGAAGGAAGCATCACCAATGAAATAGAAATGCACCTGTCCTATTGCTTATATCATCAGAAGGTTTCGCACCCCACTCAAGAGTGCAAAGCTTTCGATAAATGGTGGCAAGGATACGTTGCTCATCGACAACGCTTTAAGCGGGAAAAGCGCAAAACTCGTCGGGAGCAAAGAAATACGACCGAAGGGCTTGAAAGAACTACCGGCGATTGTTGCATGGTTAACACTGGCGGGTCACAAGTGCCTATATTCGGGAGCGATTCTGATGAGGAGATGGAACTCGCCCCTCTCTTTAAAGAGTCAACTTCGAGAAAAGAAGAAGAGCCGAAGGTTTGCGAAAATATTCGGCTGCGGAATCGGACGCTGCCTGAAAAGAACCTCGGACCCTCAAACAGAAAAGATAAAGGGAAAGAAAAGGTCTCTGAAGATATCGTCTTAGATGACCAAGTTCTGGAGGAGCTAAACGCCAACAACCCGCCGAAGAAGAATAAGGTGGATTACAACGTCTTAGCACATCTGAGGAAGCTGCCCTCACAGCTCAGCATTCTTGACGCCCTTTTGCTATCAAAAGAGGCGAGAGATTCGTTGATTAAGGCGCTCCAAGACCCAGAACAATTCCAAGCATGCCTGGCCAAGGAAAAGATGAAGGATGAATTGGAAGAAGTGCACACGGCCAATGTTACTTTTGGCGATGAAGACCTTCTACTTGGGACGTGCGAACACAATCGCCCTCTCTATGTCTCGGGATACTGCCATGATATAAAGATAGGCAAAATCCTGATCGATAACGGGTCCTCCGTTAATCTCCTCAACGTGATGGTGTTAAAAGAAATCTGCATGAGCGTCCAGCACCTTACTCGTGACAAGATCACCATCTCCGGGTTTGACTCCCAGTCATCAAGAACTCTTGGGTCTGTGATACTGACGTTATGCTTCGGGCTACTCGTCACGGACATTAAGTTCCACGTCATAGACGCCAAGGCATGCTACAACGCTTTGCTCGGTCGGCCATGGTTATACGAGTACAACATCATCCCTTCTACACAACATCAGTGTATGAAGTATTTTAAGGATGGTTTCGAGTATACCGTGATGGGAGAACTGAACCGTTCTCCGTGAACGAGGTCCGCAAATACGAAGATGCCAAATATTTCTTACCGGATTTCGAAGATACGGAGAAGTGTCACAAGCCGGAGAATAAAGCTAATGCCACCATCCCTGTCTTCGGCAGTGATACCGAGGAGGAAGAGGAGATAGTTTATTCGGGTCCATCCCAACACAACAAGCCAGGACCGTCCGCTCCTACGTTGATCTTTGGTAGCGACTCGGAAGATGAGATCCGTGTTGTATTCTCTACTCGACCTTCCATACGAGCGTTCGCTGACGAAGACCAAAGTCTACAAGTCGCCATAGTGCCGCTTAAACACCATAAGGAACTGGATGCACTTAATACTTACAATGTAGAAGAGCTACAAACATTCTACATTCTTCCCAGGCGAGAGAACGAGAAAGTAATTATGTTCTACCGCTCTGAAGAAACCAAGGTGGAAAAAGAAATCTGGCATGGCGCGGATCCTACGCTCGACAGGCTTCAGCCTATCCGTCTTCCCAGATATTATACAGAGGGTATGAAAAAGCTGCTGAAATTCCAGGGGATATCCTTCAAGTAGACCGTTCAAAAACCCAAGTTCTATGACAAAGTCTGGAACGTTCCCGGGACTCAACGCAAACTGCCCAATGGGAGAATGGAAACAATTGGTCTTGGATACGTCCGGTCAAAGAAACGGGAGCTACTAAACAGCTGCTATGTCGTGTATGACTTCGATGAAGAAGCGGATGCTCAATGGGAGGACGCTAATCCTGAGACAATGGAAGTTCCGGATGCAAAAGTGCCCAGTCCGTCGTTCGCAGAACAAATGGACAAGCTTATAAGGGAAGCGGGTCAAAAAGTCCGAGACGATCATAACCGCGAAATGGTCATCTATGAGAAAGCCAAGACGCAACGCCTTCTCCAACAGGTCGTGAAAGATGAAAAGGCCGCTCCATGTCAACCTGTTATAAAGAAGACTCGGCGCAAAAGCAGAAATAAGTCGAAAGGCCAAAAAGGCGCTCAACAACAACAAAGCAGGGCTAAGAAGCCACGCAAACGGGAGTCGAGAGTCATTGATCTATCCCTCATGAAGAAAATGGGTCGAGCGTACTCATTTCCTCGGGATAAGACGAAGAAGATACTTGATCTTGCTCTAAAACATCAAATGCTTACATTGCCAGAGTCTAAACATCCCGGACGAGCGGGCGAAGTCTCACACCTGGACTATTGCTCTTATCACCGAGTGGTAGAGCACCCTCTCGAGGACTGCTTCACCTTCAAGAATTGGGTCGAAGATCAGTATTAGCTTGGCAAGTTCGCTCTGTCCGACAACTGGAGGGTAGCGCCGCCACAGAAGCACGAGCCCAAGGCTACGAAAGAAGAACCGGTTCCACATTGGGATTGGAAGCGAATTCGCACCTGTCACCTGATTACAATATTAAAAGAAGAGCCCCAGGACATAGATGAGCTCCCTTGGTGCTTCGAAAACAGCAACGATGAGGTAATCTCAGAATTTCCACCAGCGCCAAAAGAGCTGGAAGATGGAATCCATACCACTGCAGATAACCTCAAGAAAATTGAGTTGGGGACGGCAAACGATCCACGACCGACATTCATCAGCGAGCTACTATCTGAAGAAAGGGTATCTGCGTTAAAGGACGTCCTCCTACAGCATAAATATTGTTTCGCATGGAACTACTCCGAAATGCCGGGATTAAATCCAGAAATTGCTGTGCACAGATTGGCGATATCTCCAGACGTCAAGCCAGTCAAACAGGCGCCGAGAAGAATGCGGCTCGAGCTTGAAATGAGTATCAATGCTGAAGTCAAAAAGATGATCGACTCCGGCTCATCCAGGAAGTTCAATACCCTGAATGGATCGCCAACATCGTCCCAGTGATGAAGAAAAATGGGACAGTGCGCATATGCGTAGACTTCCGGGATCTCAATAAAGCTTGCCCGAAGGACGATTTCCCAGTGCCAGTCACCGAACTGATGATAGACAATACGTCCACTCATGAGATTTTCTCCTTCATGGACGGCTCGTCAGGATATAATCAGATAAAAATGCATCCAGAAGACCAGAAGCACACAGCCTTCAGGACCCCTCTAGGAATATTTTGTTACAAGGTGATGCCATTCGGTTTAAAGAACGCCGGTGCCACCTACCAAAGGGCCATGACGAAGATCTTCGATGACCTTATACACGAAATCGTCGAATGCTATATCGACGATCTCGTGGTTAAAAGCAAATCATACGAGAAACATCTCGAGCATTTGAAGACCGTATTTCAACGCCTTCAGCAATACAACTTGAAGATGAACCCGCTCAAGTGTGCATTCGGAGTTTCCTCAGGCAAATTCCTGGGATTCATTGTTCGACACCGAGGTATTGAAATAGATCCGTCAAAGATCAAAGCAATCATGGAAATGCCTCCGCCGAGAACTCTCAAACAGTTGCGATCTCTCCAAGGAAAGCTCGCATACATACGGCGATTTATAGCCAACCTTTCAGGCAAGTGCCGTCCCTATAGCCACCTGATGAAGAAAGGAACCCCGTTTGTCTGGGACCAAAAATGCCAAAGCGCACTAGACGAGATCAAGCAATACCTGCAGAACCCGCCGGTGTTGGCTGCTCCGGTCAAGGGAAAACCCCTCATTCTTTATACAACCTCCCTCGAAGGTTCCTTAGGCGCATTATGGGCACAAGAGAACAATCAAGGGAAAGAAAGAGCACTCTACTACTTAAGTCGAGTTCTGCTGGGGACAGAAAGCAACTACTCCCCCATTGAAAAACACTGCCTGGTGTTGATTTTTGCGATAACAAAGCTCAGGCACTATGCGTTGGTGCATGAAGTCCGTCTCATTTCAAAGCTGGACCCCCTTAAATACTTGATGTCAAAGGCCATATTGACGGGACGACTCGCTAAATGGGCCCTGCTCTTAATGGAGTTCTCGATAAGCTATCAACCTCTCAAGGCAGTAAAAGGCCAGGCCATCGCCGACTTCCTCGCTGAGCATCCGATACCCACCGATTCTCCTCTGAATTGCGATCTTCCAGACGAACATGCGTTTGATGCGATCGACGGTGATAATACCCGATGAGAGCTTTATTTCAACAGAGCATCTTCCGTGAAGAAGCGCAAACAAAGTACCCTTATAATTAAATCAGGGGTAGGACTCATCTTTATAACTCCACAAGGAGGGATAATGCGCTACACGTTCTCCCTGACGGAGCCGAGGACAAACAACGAAGCCGAATACGAAGCTCTGATAGCGGGCCTCGAGATCGCCATTGACATGGGAATTGAAAACCTCCTCATATACGGAGACTCCCAGCTGGTCGTTAGTCAAGTAAACGGCGACTACCAGACGTGCAAGCAAGAATTGGTAAAGTACGGAGAAAAGGTGCAACAATTGTTGACCCAAATTCCCTCTTATACTTTGGAGAGCATACCGCGCGCAGAAAACAGCAAAGCAAACGCGTTGGCCAAACTTGCTAAAGAACTGGCTGACGAAAACCTCGATGACGTTAGAATCGTGATACAAAGCCGTTGGGTGCTTGCCCTAGCAGAAAGATCTCCGGAATCATCCGAAGAAAAAGAAGCGAGCGAGCAGACGACCCTGCAAGTAAAAGATTGGGAAAATGCCGAGGATTGGAGAGAAGTCTTCATAGACTGCTTTAAATCCCACCGAATGCCTGAAGAAGCGTCCATAAGACATCAGCTCATGAAGCGAGCTCTATCTTTCGCCTTCGTCAACGATACTCTGTACAAGAGATCGTTTGATTCTCTGTGGCTGAGATGCTTAGGACCTGACGAAGCGAAAAGGGTCGTCCAGGAAGTTCAAGACGGACTCTGCGGTTCTCACCAAGCAGGCCAAAGATGAAGTTGAAGATCAAACGGATGGGCTACTACTGGCCCACGATGATCCAGGACTGCCTCGAATATGCGAAGCAATGCCACTCATGCCAAATTCATGGGGACTTCATCCACCAGCATCCAAATCCACTACATCCAACGGTGGCTAGCTGGCCATTCGAAATGTGGGGGCTGATATAGTCGGCCCCATCGAACCAGCATCGTCTAGAGGACATCGTTTCATCCTAGCAACGACTGACTACTTCTCTAAATGGGCAGAAGCGATACCGTTAAGAGAAGTGAAGACGGAAAATATCCTCCACTTATTCAAGACGCACGTCATATACCGGTTTGGAACTCCGCGACGGATCATCTCCGATAACGGGCCAGCTTACAGAAGCCACAAGATCAGTCGCTTCGTGCAACAGCACAATATAGACTGGAGATATTCCTCGGTTTATAATCCGCGAGCTAATGGTCTAGCTGAAGCCTTCAACAAGACCTTGACAAAGATCATAAAGAAAACGGTGTCACGAAATAAGAAAGACTGGCACGAAAGACTGTAAGAAGCTCTTTGGGCATATCGAACTACGTTCAAGACGGCCACGAACACAACACCGTACGCGTTGGTGTTCGGTACAGAAGCAGTACTCCCCCTCGAGATAGAGTTACCCTCTCTACGAGTGGCAATCCACTACGAGCTAACGGACGAAGAAAATGCTCACCTTCGGCTTGAGGAGCTTGACGCCCTTGATGAAACCCGGCTTATAGCGCAACAAAATCTGGAAGCTTATAAAGCAAAGATGATACGCTCATATGAAAGATTGACCAGACCGAGGACATTCCGCCAAGGCGAACTCGTGCTAGTGGTCAAAAGGCCTATGATCCCCAATCGCGCCAAGCGGGGAAAATTCGAGCCGAACTATGAAGGCCCGTACATCATAGACAAGGTCTACCATGGTGGAGCCTATCTACTCATGGATATGCACGGTGAAAGGCCTTTCAGGCCAATAAACGGTCGCTTCCTAAAGAAATACTACGTTTAATGAGCCACAGCCTAGGTCAACGATAGATGACGACGACTATGTCCGCTCTCTATCTTCCTAAGCTTAAGCTTTCTAAGCAGTGGCCAGCCTTCTCCATGACGGACCGAGACGTCCTTAAACTAGTGGCGGACCGAAATGTCCTTAAACTAACAACAGACCGAAACGTCTTTAAACTAATACCGCAGCATCCTTAGGCTGACGAGATGAATAAAAAAATATATATATATATAATAAATAAAAACGGTATGTCCATAAGCAAAAAGGGCACGGATGAAAACCCGAAAGGGCTCAGTGAGTAAAAACAGCAGGGCTACCGGCGAGTGTTCGTGAAAACCCGAAAGGGCGCGACCTCGTAAAAAAAAAGAGAAAAAGAAAATAAAAGGAATAAAAAAACGGTATGTCCATAAGCAAAATGGGCACGGATGAAAACCCGAAAGGGCTCCGTGAGTAAAAACAGCAGGACTACCGGCGAGTGTTTGTGAAAACCCGAAAGGGTGCAACCTCGTTAAAGGACACTTATAGGGTCCTCTCGACCTTGTATGGAGAAATCACCTGCGTGAGATCCTTACGACTCACAAAGGTGCAACACACTTAGGGATCCCCACGATTCCTAAGGAGAAAATACACTTGCGAGATCCTCACGACTCGTAAGGAGAACTCTCTTATGGGACCCTCACGGCTCATAAGAGTTGAAAGTCTTAAGTTACAGAGACCTAAACCTGTGCTTAAGCAACCCCCACAACCTTCGATACTGCCCTACAAGTGGCTCAATACTGGCCCTTGTATACAATCCACGGGCGCGAATAAACATTTCCCTAACCAAGTCCCATCCATGACTGGGGATATGTTCGCATGGTAAACAACCCTTGTAAATCCTCTCGATTTATGAGGAGAAAACCCTCCTGTAGGATCCTTACAACTTACAAAGGAAACAAACACTTAGGAATCCTCACGAGTCCTAAGGAGAAAATACCCCTACGAGATCCTCACGACTTGTAGGGAGAAATAACTTCGTGAAACCCTTACGGCTCATGAAATCAAAAGCCTTAGCCGACAGGACCCTAACCCTGGTCGCTAAGCCACCTTTGTTCAACATCGACAGAAACAGATGATGATTCGCTCCTGGTAATATCCCAGTTGTAGTGATGCTGATGCCGAAATTGGTCTACAGCAAAAAGCCAATAGGCCGCATATGCATACGAAATAGCCGAAATGATAGGGCAACTTGCAATAAAAAACAGCAAGTAAAGAAAATGTATGCATGGAAAATAGCCGAAATGATTGGGCAACTCGCAATAAAAAGCAGCGAGTAAAAATAAAATAAATAGCCGAAATGATTGGGCACCGCGAAAAATATTCGAAATGATTGGGCAATCGCGACCTTCGCGATATAAAAGCTGAGATGATAGAGCATCGCGGAAATAAAATAAAAAAAAAAGAAGAAATGATAAAACTTTGGCCCTACAGTTAAGATCACATCGATCCCTGTATACAATCCAAGGGCGTAAACAAAGAGGGAACCATACTTTCCTAACAGGCTCCGCCAGAAGACGAAGCCAAATCTCGACGGTTCAGTCCAACTCTGAAGAAACTAGTGTCTTCAACAAATACCTCGACTCACGGATACAAACACTCCTTGACGAGAGCCTCCTGATCCGCGTCGACTCGCAGAGCAACCAGTGCCTCCGTGGGAAATTCTCGACTCGTTTCAAACCCCAAGGAAACAAACAATCCTTGGCGCTTGGGAAACAAATAATCCCTGGCAAATTCCTCGACTCACGGATACAAACACTCCTTGACGAGAGCCTCCTGATCCGCGTCAACTCGCAGAGCAACCAGTGCCTCCGTGGGAAATTCTCGACTCGTTTCAAACCCCAAGGAAACAAATAATCCTTGGCGCTTGGGAAACAAATAATCCCTGGCAAATTCCTCGACTCACGGATACAAACACTCCTTGACGAGAGCCTCCTGATCCGCGTCGACTCGCAGAGCAACCAGGGCCTCTGTGGGAAATTCTCGACTCGTTTCAAACCCTAAGGAAACAAATAATCCTTAGTAAATTCCTCGACTCACGGATACACACACTCCTTGACGAGAGCCTCCTGATCCGCGTTGACTCGCAGAGCCACCAGTGCCTCCGTGGGAAATTCTCGACTCGTTTCAAACCCCAAGGAAACAAATAATCCTTGGCGCTTGGGAAACAAATAATCCCTAGCAAATTCCTCGACTCACGGATACAAACACTCCATGACGAGAGCCACCTGATTCGCGTCGGCTCGCAGAGAAACCAGTGTCTCCGCGAGAAATTCCCGATTCGTCTCAACTTGTAAAATGAAGCCTCAGGCAGCAGGGACTATAAAAAAAACTTGCTTCCTGAACAATGGGACCCTGCAAGTCAATCCAAAATGGTCTCTTGCATACTATTCACGGGTCTCACTCTCCAAAGTCGAGTTTCGACAAGGAGAGAAACAGCCGCTTACGAGTCCTCTTGACTCGTAAGAGGGAAAATTCTCTTATAGGATCCTTACGACTTATAAGAGAAAACCACACTTAGGAATCCTCACGATTCCTAAGGAGAAAAAACCACCTACGAGATCCTCTCGATCCGTAGGGTGAAAAGTCTCTATGAGACCCTCACGGCTCATGGAGTTGAAAAGTCTTAGGCAGCAGATCTGAACCTGCGGCCTAAGCCATCACTGATTCTTAAGAAAGTCAAGATGCGTGCTCTATTATCCGTCAACCATGTTTACTAAGGTGGCATGCTGATAATAAAAGAAAGAAAAGACGGAGAAAACGACACAAGACATTATAAAAAATGTGCATCTTTTATTCATAAACTTGATTGAGTACAGGATACATTGTGCTAAAGAATAAAAAAATATACATATACATTTTTTATTTACATGTACAAACGATACAAGGAGAGTTATTGAGAAGGAAGCGTCTTAAGTAGCTTTATCAGTTGTTCGCACACTTCCTTCCATGCCTTTTCCCGATCGGCTACCACCGCCAGTTCGTCCTCTACTTGAGCCCGCTGCTGCATGAAGGATGCAAGCTGCTCCCCAACGACCTGCTGAGCTGCTTCACGGCCTCGGGCATCACGCTTGGCGGCATCAAGCTTCCGCTTCAGTGCTAGCCCATTAGAGATACGCTTCAAGAGGCCTTCAAAGACAGCTTTCACCTCGGCAGCATTCGTCCTAACTTCAGCGCGCAGGAGAGCAGTTGCGCTTGAGGACTCCTGACGTTCCTTCAACCGTAAAGCTGCTTCTTGCTCCAAATGGCGGAAATAAGAAGTGCTTTTCTCGAGCCAGGCTGTCCGTTGGGTGCTTATGGCCAAAACTTCAGGGGAAGGACGCGTCGACTCCAACCGATGTAGGCAGGCCTCGATCTCCCTGCAGTGGTTAACCCAAGATTCGACGACGCCTTCGTTGTGAAAGTTTACGAGCGCCGCCAACATTGGGTTAACCTCCACAGCGAAATCTGCGGCAGAGGGGAGAGCGTCTACGTTAAGCTCTTCGATATACCCGCTCAGCATGCCCAAACTCATCACGGCACCCTTCGAAGATGGACGTTTCAAGAAGGGGCCTGCCGGTGAAAAGACGCAAGACTCAAGAGGGACCGGAGCCGGACCGACAGCTGAAAAGACAAAATGCGATTAAATGATGATTCAACGGATATGGAAAAAGCCATTGATAAGATAGTTTACTATACCGGTTGAAGCAGGTGGCAAGGCCGGAAGGGCCGGTGGCGCGACCGATCTTTCTTCTCCCCCTTCGATTTGTAACACTGCAGTCAGGACAAGAGAGAGTTAGAAATAATTCTATCACCAAAAAAAGAAAGGTATCAGTCGGGGACTATACTCACCGGCACCGCCAGAGGGAGAAGCGAGTTCAGATGGGAAGGAGAAGTGTGAGAGCAACACTTGATATAGATGATCAAAGAGCACTCCTGAAAAGACACAACAATACGACTTTAGTACACAAATTATACGTCTAAAGGATAGGATTAATAAATTGCAAACCCATACCTTCCAACATCTTAGATGGTATGAGAGAGGGTTGAGAGGTGACCACCGCCAAGTCAGTCGTTGAAGGCGCTTCCTCAAGCAGTAGGGCATCGGCGTTGGCTGCACCTGCGTTACGAAAAAGGTGAACTTGTCAGAAAGGATTGTAAGGTAAAGAAAGACAGCAACTTGGGATTTACCTGATGAGCTGCCGGCTGAAACGGAGGTGACTCCCTCCTCCATTGACACGAGGCCACCGCCCGTAACCTCATCACCCGACTCGATAGGGACCGTCGTCGTGCTCGCGCGACCAGGAGACGGCAGAAGATCGTAGGCAGGGAGGGCAATGATTGGAGCGTTGCCGGACTCTTGGAAGGAAGCGGCTGACTCTTCCCTAAGAGTCGTACCCATCTCACACGCTAATTCTTCGGGCTCCGCCGTCTCCATCGGCTCATCTACCGTCACCACAAGGTCGCCAGCCTCAAGTGCCTCGTCCGCCGCCACCCCGGGCTCAGTTGTAATGATCATTTCATCTGCCGCCACTTCAGGCTCGGCATCAACGACCTTCTCGGCTATAGGCCCCTCAACCTCCGCATCAAGCTCCAAGGCCTCAACGATGTTGCCCACTGTCGGCTCGAGTTCGGCAGGCACCGCCTCCTCTGTTCCCCTGGGTTCAACGGTCTCCGCCTCACCCTCGGTCGGACTTGGCCCTGCAAAATAATATATATAAGAACCGTCGGCATTATAACTCTCACAATAAAAATTCTCAAAGAAATGTTACCTGAAGTGGACTTATCATTTGCGCTTCGAGCGGCGCGCGCCACTTGTCTGTGAGCAGTGGATAGGGCGACAGGGGCCTCTCCGGATGAAGTATCTGCCCGAGGGACGGTGCTTGGGCCCGCTCCCGTAGCCAAAGCAGTCTGGTGCGCCTTCGCCTCGCGCCTCAGCCGCTTTCTCTCCTCTTGGGCCGTTGAGACGGACCTCACCAGAGCCTCTCTCATTAAGGTGTCCTCGTCTGTATACAGGGATGCCTCCAAGCTCTTCAAGGCATCCCTCGTCGACTTGTCAAGTCAAGGCTCTTGCAGCAGCCCCGACGAGACCGGAACTCCAGTGACGGGTTCCGGAAAGATCTCTTCGTCGACTGGTATAACCCCTACAAAGAAACAAAGGAAGAAGGTTAGGTTGACCATCAGAAGAGATAACAAATTTTTCTTATAAAAGAAAAGGGGTGGGACGTACCAACGCCCGCTAGAGCGCGTTTCTCCTCCTCCTCTTGGAAGTGTTTCAAAGAGGCAGCAATAGCTTCTTCGGTAGAGACACCTGTTGAAAATGGGGGAAAGTATTAGTTAAAAATAATGATAAAAAGTGCGATAAAGTGACGAAGAAAGCAGCTAATGGTTACCTGACTCGGCGAGTTTGCTTAACATCGCTTCGAGCCTTGCTGATCGCTCAGAAGCTGCAATAGCGGCTGCCAAATTGGTGTCTGCGGGGTCTACCAAGAAGCCCTTATTGCTGCCATATTCACTTGTTCCTTCGGTGAGAGGGGCCTCAGGCTCAAAATTGAGGATTGCGTCGAGGGAAAGGATCGACTTCTTCTTCTTTTGCCCGCCAGCTCTAGATGCACCTGTAATTGATTTGCGCTTGGCAGTCACCTTGGGGCGGCGGGTCCCGATATCCGCTCCTACGCCGGACTCTGGCGATATTACATTAACCGTCTTCATGGGAGCACGAGGCGCCGATGGTGCATTCACCATAGCAGGCAGCGGCAATCCACGCGGGGGGCTCAACACGCGTGGTCGATTGATTCCGGCATCTTTTAGTGGAAGAATGACCGGAGTCCTTGGCTTCAAGGGGGCCTTGCGATCACTGCCAGGAGGCGCACCCCTACGGTCAACCAGCATGCGCTTTTCCGTTAAGATAACTGGGCCCATCGCATGCGCATACCAAGCCACGTACGTGTTGAGCATCTTAGGGACACAGCTGGGTTCGCTGATAAAGAAATAGGAACCCGTGTTAAGCCGTGTGAAATGGTGCATTGCATTCTTTATCCCCTCTCGGCTGACCATGGGCTTTTCCAAGAAAGCTTCCATCGGGATCCCTTGGTTGTAGCTCGATTGATGAGCAAACCGGTGCGGGTTATACCTCATAAAGAGTGCAGTCTCACTCTGCCTGAACACCAAGTAGCCCGGCCAAATGGAATAGAGATGGAGGATTTCCTGAGCCTTCAATATGGAAGCCCCATCTTTAAAATAATCGCGTAGCGACACTACTGACTTGGTGGTCTCTGAGCCTATTGTTATGACCTTATCCACAAAGGAAACCTTCGCTCCCACCAGATGTGGACGAAGGAGCAGCCCCCTAGACTCCCGTGGGGGTGCAGCCACAATTGAAGCGCCAACCAACCGCATGACTCTCGGGAGTCTGCATTTCTAAAAGAACGGAGGAATCTTATGGGCGCCGAACACCCCTTGCACGTGCATCTCCATCCAGGAGGTGAAATAGTGCATCGGAAAGTTAGTGGGCTGCACCCCAGGCTCACTAGCGTCCGCCGCTACGCTAAGTCCATTATAAAGGTGAGCCAGCCAAGCGATTCCTACCGATAACTGCAGACCAACCACCATCCGATGCGCTGGGTAAAAGACGGAGGGCCGCATGTGGCGCGGGTGCATAGGGAGCGCAAAGCTGCACAGCCACAAGCCCAAGAATCCTATAAAAAAGTCTCCCCATCCAAGCCCGGGACGGCAATTTCTGAAAAAGGAACGACAGCGGCACTAGGGAGATAAAAGTCTTGGTGGTCATCCTCCGATGTGGGTCGGCGATCCAAACCGAATCCAAAAGGGTCGTCGAGCCGGGCGAACTTCTCGCCCTGCTCCGATAAGAACTCCGGGCGAACGAAGCGAGCAATAAAATCTGCAAAACTGACGCCCCGGTCGCCCAATTCCAGATAGAGTCCTTCATAGATCTCCAATACCTTCACCAAGCCTTGATACTGATGCTGAACGGCGTTCTCCGGAGTCAGATCAAACACCAGCGGCTTGGTAGCAAAGACGTATTCGTCAGGAGGGAGCAACTCCTCATAATGCTCCCCTCTCATCGGCAGACCCAAGAGTTCGGCAAACTCCTCCAAAGAAATAGAGACCTCCCTATCCTTCGTCAAGAAAGTGTGGGTGGGGATATTCCATTGCTCGATAAAAGTTTTAATCCACCACGTTGGAGGGGAAGGATATTCGAAGAGCGAAACGTAGATGGCCGAATACAAACCGATCTTCATCAAATGAGTCCTTTTAGCCGATAAGATGTATCGGGCCCACTGGAAGTATCCGGCAGGCGGTCGCGGCACCAATCAAATATTGTAGGCCTGTCCCCAAGGGCGTGCTTCACCCTGACAGATGTGTCTCCCTAAAATATCTATTGCCGGCGGCGGCTGCACGGGAATAGCACCAATTGCGGGTTGAAGGAGGTCATCCGAATTCCAATTTTTAACCTCCACGGCATACTTCACCGGGGGTTTGTCCGCATAGGAGATTGAAGTTATGGGCTCAGACGGCGTGGAGAAACTGAAATTGCAACGACCCTGGATGATTTCATTGTACTACTTTCCCCACAAGTGAAGATTTTTGTACTCGGGGTCATGGTCCTTAATAAGAGCGAACACTACCTGGTCCACTGGTGCATGGGGAAACCCTCCCTCCGAGCGAACAAATGGGAAAGACAGGTTGGCAGACATGTTTCCTGTAGAAAGACAAAAATAACCGTTAGTGTTCCCACGCTTGGCACATTAAAATCTTGCACCACACTGCAATGCAGTGGGTAGGGGACCAAAGGGGGACCCACAAAATCTGGATGACGGTGCATCATTTAATAAGACAATCCCATCATTAGATAAGACCGTCAATTCAAGAAAGAGATCCCCAAGAAAATATCCTCATTGATGGGAAATCCCTAGAGACAAGGAGAAAATCTCCTCTTTTAGAGCAAAGCTCTGTCACAGAGTGACATTTGTCAAACTCTGGTCTTAGGGGAACAAGATTCCTTAAAAGAGCATAGCTCTGTGGTAATAATGGAAAGATCCATCAATTTTTTAACACTTAAAAGAATTAAAATTTTGGAATCTTGAAAAATCCATGAAAACTTATAAAAAATTCTTCATTTTTCAGATCTAAAAAGATCTACATTTGATCCAAGAGCAAAGCTCTGTTCATGGGTTAAAACCCATGGACAAGATCTCTGTAGATCTGTAAGTTTTTGAGAGCAAGGCTCTGTTGATGAAACCCTAAAGGGGTTTTCTTTAGATCAAAGATCTATAAGAGCAAGGCTCTGTTAATTAAATTTAATTTAATTTAAATTACCTAGAGTGATTCTAAGTTCTGAACTTTGAAGTTCTTGGGGAAAGAACAAGAGCAAGGCTCTGAAAGTTCTTAAGCAAGAGCAAGGATCTGAGAATCAAAATTCTTGAAAGTTGTAAGAATTTTCTAAGGACCAAGGGTCCTATTTATAGGCGCCTGCGCCCCTTCAACTTATCAGTTGATCCAAAGGCTGGGATCTTGCCACTGTTGCACTCACGTGCGCGCCACGTGAGCGCAACGGTGAGGGGGCATTTGTTTCCCCCAATCAGAGCAAGGCTCTGTTTGAATTTCAAAATTTTAAAATTTTGAAGCAACGCTTCAAATCCCGTGAGCTGCGCGCAATGCGCCACGTGTCTAGCGCAGACGCATCAGCGCAGCGCCCGAGGCAGCACAACCAAACAGAGCAAAGCACTGTTTAAAACAAAAAAAAGTAAAGGAAGCAACGTTTCAGTTGCGCAAGCGCTGCACTGCGCGACACGTGTCAGCGCAGATGCGCAAGCACAGCTGAGCAAGCACAGTTGAGCAAGCGCTGCACTGCGCTACACGTGTTTGCGCAGTTTCGCAAACACAACTGCGCAAGCGCGGTTGTGCAAGCGCTGCACTGCACGACACGTGTCTGCGCAGTTGCGCAAGCACAGCTGCGCAAGCGCTGGGGAGTTGCGCAAAACAGAATGGAGATTTAAAGAAATCTTTTTGTTCTTGTTAAAACAAGAAGATTTTCTTCTGTAAAGCAGAGGCCTTTGGATCAAAGATCCAACGGTGAGAGAGATTCCCCAAATCACTCATAGAAAGATCTCTTTAACAAATTTAACTAATTTATGGACACTATAAAAAGGACCCTAGACCTCAATTCAAAGGGATCAACATTTTTCTGAAAAAAAAGAGAACTCTAAAAAACTCCTCAAGAACAAAAAGGTAAAAACCTTTAGAAAAAGAGAAAGTTCTCTTATGAACAGATCATAGATCTAAAAACAAGATCAATGATCTTCAATAAAAATAAAATAAAATAAAATAGTGCTTTGCACTTTTTATGAACCTTTGGTTCCTGAAATAAAAAGAAAAACTTGTTTTTTCTTTGATCTAAATTAGATCAAGGAAACGAATAGTGCTTTGCACTTCTTTTATGAACCATTGGTTCTTGAATCTAAAAAATTCTTAAATCATAGTGCCTTGCACTTGCAAACTGCGCTATTGCGCTCCTGGATTGGCGCAAGCCACCAGAGCGCGCCACGTGTCAGCAGCGCAGGCGCTGCGCATTAGCGCAGCGCACTGCACTTGCGCGACACGTGTCAACACTACAAGCGCTTGCGCTCTCTGATTGGCGCAAAGCGCCTGAAAATGCAATGCATTTTCTAAAGGGCCAGGCCCAAATCAAAAAGACCAAGCAGGCCAAAATAAATTGCAAAGCAATAAAAGGGCAGAGCCCAAAACAAATTGATGCTCTGGGCAAAGCCCAAATAAAAAATAAAAAGAAATGCAATGCAAAAGCAAATAAAATGTTGAACATTTTCAACTGGACTTAGCCCAATTTTGGCCGTAAGTCCTTAAATTAAATTGACAGAGCAAGATTGCTCTCTCTTAAATCAATTTACCTCCGGTTCGAGGGTACATCTCCGAACTCCTCTGACACCCGTCGTTGTAATCCTTCAACGACGTCAGAGAGGTGATGGGTCCCGACGACCACACACGTATATGGACTGCGGGGTCCTTAAACTCATGGACCGAAACGTCCTTAAACTAATGTCGGACCGAAACGTCCTTAAACTAATGATGGACCACCACGTCCCTAAACTGGAACATAGACCACCACGTCCCTAAACTGGCGATAGACCCCCACGTCCCTAAACTGGAACATGGACCCCTACGTCCCTAAACTGGAATATGGACCCCTACGTCCCTAAACTGGAACAATAGAGCCCCCAAATGCTCTTTTGTCGGATCCAAACGATCCCGTTAAGTTGATCTTAGTCTCAAATCAGACTAACGTATCCTTGACAAACGTTTAAGTCGATCTTAGCCTAAATACGGCTAACGTATCCTTAAACCAAAACACCAAACCCAAATCTAAGTAAATACGGATTTGGACTAATCCACGTCCTACGGGCGACGGCATTACTCAGCCTCCGTATACAATCCACGGGCAACCACAAACAAAACAAACACACACGACACGAAGTGAAATTCTGGAGAAGGAGAAAGTTGTTACCGCGATGCGGTAGCGTAATTAACTGCAGGGGCTTGCGCCTGCAGGGAAGAGCGTCCCCACAATCAAAAACCCCTCAAACGAGGGGGAATCTGACGAAGTCTGCTACATCGGCCGCATCCGTCTAAACCTCCGATACACGGTGCCATAAATCAACTTGGCATCTTCGGAGAGGTGGACGGATAAAACCAAATAGCATCTGCCCCGAATCCGAGCGTCAGGACATCGCGGTCCTGTGCGCCGCCGTTCGGAGGGGAACAGATTCTGGCACGCCCGGTGGGACCTTTTCCTCTTTCCACTCCACAATTCGCGTGTCGTCTTCGTGAACCAATCGCGGTTTGTTAATGGTTGCCTTCGGATTTCAAGTTACTAAGATTTGGTCTTTAGCCTGGCGCAGAACTCAAGATTCAATGGCCTCTAATTGCACCAACTGCTCGAAGTGCCACTGCAGTGGACGCTCCACCTCCCCCGGAGGTGTAGCATATGGGCCCTAAGCGGCTTCCTTTCTCGCTCTGCCGGTAGACCAGGTGACCCAAGCCACCACTGGCCTGTTCTTCGGGACCATGATCCCACCTACAAGCTTCTCTGCGCCAATACCTGCACCGGAAGTGAACAAAAAGTTGGTCTTCGACCGGCTCACTGCTACGACGACCCCTGTCAACGGGTCGCCTGCTACCAAACCAACAGCCTCTGTTTTCACCAGGCTAAATTAGAACTCTAAACTGGCTGTCCCAAGGAAAGCAATAGCTGCTGCTCTGGAAGTCGTCAAGGCGGCTTCCCCTGTCAAAGAGTCAGTCTTTTCAAGACTGACGATTCCTGCTCCTGCTCCTGCCCCTGCTCGAGGATCCGTCTTCGACAGGTTGAATACCACCCCTCAAAAGACAACCTCAGTCTTTAAGAGGTTAACACCGGTGGCGCCCCATTCAGACGGGAGGCAAAAAGAAGATGTCGCAATCTCCGAACCAGTCTCAACGGCTCGTCATGCTCGACGTTGCCATTGGCAACGAGTGAGGAAGGCAGGGGGCAACTCCCCCTCAGGGCTAACTCCACCGGCTCCAGTGGTGGAAGTCAACGCTGCTGTTCCAACTGGGAACAGCTTTGAACCGCTGAGGAGGGTACGTAAGAACTCTCCAACCGCTACATTGAAAAGATCCCCTCCACCTATGGAGAGAGATCCGGAAACAAAGCAAGAACAGCCCCCTCAACAGCTATCTTCAAAAAATTATAAAGTTTGGCGGAGGGTTCAAGACTCCGTGATTGACCCAGGTCACTCTCGTCGCCAGAAAAAGGCGAAGGTGGAAAAAGACAAGGACCGTCCCATTAAACAGCAGGGGACAGCAGCTGCTAGGATGCCCACTTCAACGGTTCCTTCAACCTCAACGTCCCACAAAAGAACGAGGCCAGAGAAAACACCCGCGTCAGCGGCAAAAGTTAAAAATGGTGAACCTAAACGCCCCAAGACAGGGGGCATAACAGTTCATACGGTTTACATGGCATCGGGAAAAGAAGACAGCCGTGCATCCACGGGTCATAGACCGCTTACACGGTCAGTGACCAAGGCTCAGGAGCAGCAACAGAAGCTCCAGGAGATGATGAACGCTATGGCCGCACTTACAGGGCCAAAAGAGAACCCTGAAACATCCTCAGATGAGCGCCAGGAGGAAGAAACCGACGCCGAATTCCTTCTTCGGATATTGGAGAAGAAGGACAAAGAGGCTGCTGAACAAGCAGCCAACATACAGCGTATGGGCCTCCTCTTCCAGGACATGATAGGGATGATGATACAACAAGATCCCCCGGCTGAAGAGCCCCCGATCGTCCTTGGAGACGATAGGGGAGAGACATCAAATCCTCCACCAGCTCTGTCGACGGCTAAAGAGGATGCAATCTGCAAAGCTGATTTGGACGAGTACATCGCCCAACAAATACGGTTTCATCATGCGACCGAAGCAGCCGGCCAGGTCGTAAAAACGGGACGGCCATATCCAAGTTGGTACGATCAAATCAAGTACCCACCCGGTTACACAATTCCAAAGTTCCATGTCTACAAGGGGACGGGCAATCCTCACCAGCATGTTGCCCAGTTCAGGGCACTCTGCGGCAACACCGGCAGTGATGACAAGCTGTTGGTTCGCCAGTTTGTTGGAAGCTTATCAGATACGGCGTTCGAATGGTACTCTGAGCTCCCGAACGACTCTATTAAAACCTTCGCGGAGATGGAGCTGCTGTTTACTCAGCGTTTTGCAAGCGCCAGTGAACATACCCTGATGACGGCACTGATTAACACCAGGATAAAACCCGGCGAGACGTGGGTTCAGTACGCTATACGATGGCGGAACTTATGGTCAAAGTGTGAGCAGCGCATTGAAGAAGCTCCCACGGTGGGTATGTTTGTGGGAACCCTTGAACCGCAAGCGACCATCTCACAATTTATGATGTTTTTCAAGCCAACTACCTTCCAGGCCTTGATTGACAAACTAGCGCAAATGGATCAAATGGTCCATAAACCCCCTCTTCCAAGGCTGGACTCCCGAAATGACAAAGGGAAGGGAAAAGCGATCGTTGTCGCTAATGCTCAACAACAACCGAGCGACTCGAAGACGGTCGTTCCTCAAAATAATGTGCGCCGTACGTACCCCTTGAGGATAGGATGGGACGTCCTTATTCCTTTCCCCGCAATAAAACGAAGAGGTTATTCGAGCTGGCGTTGCGCAACAGACTCATAAATCTGCCGGATCCAAAACGTCTGTTGCAACCAAGTGACGTCAACGAGCCCAACTACTGTCCTTATCATCGAGTATTATGCCATCCGATCGAAGATTGCTACGTTTTCAAGAATTGGCTTGAAAACCAGTACCGACAGGGCAAGTTCGCGTTAAATGGAAGGTGAATCCCCCGCAGCCCCACACCTCTAAGGGGACGAATACGCCGGGAGCAACATGCTCCGTCATTGAAGAAGCTCCTTGGGAGGTTGTATTATCAGCCAAGACAAAGAGGATGCTAAACAATCTTCAGGCATGTCCAGCGATCAAGTGGAAGAACCCGTTGGAACCGCAGGTCATTGAAGGGATGTTGAAGCCACGTCCAACTCCAAAGACCGATGGTGGTGGTTCAAGCACTTGCAGCCAACCGTCAAAATCTTCGAAAAAGAAGAAAAAGAAATCTAAGAAGCCCGTGAAGCCTGGCGACAAGCGCACGGATCTGCAAAAACAAATTGACGCGCTGGAAGAGTACAACCAGAAGGCACGGACTCCCATTACACTCCAAGAGTTCCTCAATCACGTCTTTCAAGAGGAAGGTGAGGGAGAAAGTTCGTCAGATGAATCTGAAGAATGCGTGGCGAGCTGTCATGTGATTTCCCATTCATTCGTGGGTGATGAGGAAACTCCTTGTACCGAAGCGCTGGGGGAAAATCTTGAACCAAAATTCCCGAGACTATCAGATGAAGTGATTGATGCGTTCCTTAACAAAGCTCGATTGAAAAGTAAAGCTGATCGAGAACGCAAGACGACTATATTTGAAAGGGCCAAGCGCCAGCGACTTGATGAAAGAGCTGAGATGATACCGCTGGAGCAAAATGCCTCCACCGTAGACAAAAGCCAATTCAAGATGAGGAAAAAGTTTGCTAAGGCCATATCAATAGGCATGAAGCTACCATCCTCTGAAGGAAGCATCACCAATGAAATAGAAATGCACCTGTCCTATTGCTTATATCATCAGAAGGTTTCGCACCCTACTCAAGAGTGCAAAGCATTCGATAAATGGTGGCAAGGATACGTTGCTCATCGACAACGCTTTAAGCGGGAAAAGCGCAAAACTCGTCGGAAGCAAAGAAATACGACCGAAGGGCTTGAAAGAACTACCGGCGATTGTTGCATGGTTAACACTGGCGGGTCACAAGTGCCTATATTCGGGAGCGATTCTGATGAGGAGCTGGAACTCGCCCCTCTCTTTAAAGAGTCAACTACGGGAAAAGAAGAAGAGCCGAAGGTTTGCGAAAATATTCGGCTGCGGAATCGGACGCTGCCTGAAAAGAACCTCGGACCCTAAAACAGAAAAGATAAAGGGAAAGAAAAGGTCTCTGAAGATATCGTCTTAGATGACCAAGTTCTGGAGGAGCTAAACGCCAACAACCCGCCGAAGAAGAATAAAGTGGATTACAACGTATTAGCACATCTGAGGAAGGTGCCCTCACAGCTCAGCATTCTTGACGCCCTTTTGCTATCAAAAGAGGCGAGAGATTCGTTGATTAAGGCGCTCCAAGACCCAGAACAATTCCAAGCATGCCTGGCCGAGGAAAAGATGAAGGATGAATTGGAAGAAGTGCACACGACCGATGTTACTTTTGGCGATGAAGACCTTCTACTTGGGACGTGCGAACACAATCGCCCTCTCTATGTCTCGGGATACTGCCATGATATAAAGATAGGCAAAATCCTGATCGATAACGGGTCCTCCGTTAATCTCCTCAACGTGCGGGTGTTAAAAGAAATCTGCATGAGCGTCCAGCACCTTGCTCGTGACAAGATCACCATCTCCGGGTTTGACTCCCAGTCATCAAGAACTCTTGGGTCTGTGATACTGACGTTACGCTTCGGGCTACCCATCACGGACATTAAGTTCCACGTCATAGACGCCAAGACATGCTACAACGCTTTGCTCGGCCGGCCATGGTTACACGAGTACAACATCATCCCTTCTACACAACATCAGTGTATGAAGTATTTTAAGGATGGTTTCGAGTATACCGTGACGGGAGAACTGAACCCGTTCTCCGTGAACAAGGTCCGCAAATATGAAGATGCCAAATATTTCTTACCGGATTTCGAAGATACGGAGAAGTGTCACAAGCCGGAGAATAAAGCTAATGCCACCATCCCTATCTTCGGCAGTGATACCGAGGAGGAAGAGGAGATAGTTTATTTGGGTCCATCCCAACACAACAAGCCAGGACCGTCCGCTCCTACGTTGATCTTTGGTAGCGACTCGGAAGATGAGATCCGTGTTGTATTCTCTGCTCGACCTTCCATACGAGCGTCCGCTAACGAAGAGCAAAGTCTACAAGTCGCCATAGTGCCGCTTAAACACCATAAGGAACTAGATGCACTTAATACTTACAATGTAGAAGAGCTACAAACATTCTACATCCCTCCCAGGCGAGAGAACGAGAAAGCAATTCTGTTCTACCGCTCTGAAGAAACCAAGGTGGAAAAGAAATCTGGCTTGGCGCGGATCCTACGCTCGACAGGCTTCAGCCTATCCGTCTTCCCAGATATTATACAAGCTGCTGAAACGCCAGTGGATATCCTTCAAGCAGACCGTTCAAAAACCCAAGTTCTATGACAAAGTCTGGAACGTTCTCGGGACTCAACGCAAACTGCCCAATGGGAGAATGGAAACAATTGGGCTTGGATACGTCCGGTCAAAGAAACGGGAGCTACTAAACAGCTGCTATGTCGTGTATGACTTCGATGAAGAAGCGGATGCTCAATAGGAGGACGCTAATCCCGAGACAATGGAAGTTCCGGATGCAAAAGTGCCCAGTCCGTCGTTCGAAGAACAAATAGACAAGCTTATAAGGGAAGCGGGTCAAAAAGTCCGAGACGATCATAACCGCGAAATGGTCATCTATGAGAAAACCAAGACGCAACGCCTTCTCCAACACGCCGTGAAAGATGAAAAGGCCGCTCCATGTCAACCTGTTATAAAGAAGACTCGGCACAAAAGCAGAAATAAGTCGAAAGGCCAAAAAGGCGCTCAACAACAACAAAGCAGGGCTAAGAAGCTACGCAAACGGGAGTCGAGCGTCATTGATCTATCCCACATGAAGAAAATGGGTCGAGCGTACTCATTTCCTCGGGATAAGACGAAGAAGATACTTGACCTTGCTCTAAAACATCAAATGCTTACATTGCCGGAGTCTAAACATCCCGGACGAGCGGGCGAAGTCTCATACCCGGACTATTGCTCTTATCACCGAGTGGTAGAGCACCCTCTCGAGGACTGCTTCACCTTCAAGAATTGGGTCGAAGATCAGTATCAGCTTGGCAAGTTCGCTCTGTCCGACAACTGGAGGGTAGCGCCGCCACAGAAGCACGAGCCCAAGGCTACGAAAGAAGAACCGGTTCCACATTGGGATTGGAAGCGAATTCGCACCTGTCACCTGATTACAATATTAAAAGAAGAGCCCCAGGACATAGATGAGCTCCCTTGGTGCTTCGAAAACAGCAACGACGAGGTAATCTCGGAATTTCCACCAGCGCCAAAAGAGCTGGAAGACAGAATCCATACCACTGCAGATAACCTCAAGAAAATTGAGTTGGGGACGGCAAATGATCCACGACCGACATTCATCAGCGAGCTACTATCTGAAGAAAGGGTATCTGCGTTAAAGGACGTCCTCCTACAGCATAAATATTATTTCGCATGGAACTACTCCGAAATGCCGGGATTAAATCCAGAAATTGCTGTGCACAGATTGGCGATATCTCCAGATGTCAAGCCAGTCAAACAGGCGCCGAGAAGAATGCGGCTCGAGCTTGAAATGAGTATCAATGCTGAAGTCAAAAAGTTGATCGACTCCGGCTTCATCCAGGAAGTTCAATACCCTGAATGGATCGCCAACATCGTCCCGGTGATGAAGAAAAATGGGACAGTGCGCATATGCGTAAACTTCCGGGATCTCAATAAAGCTTGCCCGAAGGACGATTTCCCAGTGCCAGTCACCGAACTGATGATAGACAATACGTCCACTCATGAGATTTTCTCCTTCATGGACGGCTCGTCAAGATATAATCAGATAAAAATGCATCCAGAAAACCAGAAGCACACAGCCTTCAGGACCCTTCTAGGAATATTTTGTTACAAGGTGATGCCATTCGGTTTAAAGAACGCCGGTGCCACCTACCAAAGGGCCATGACGAAGATCTTCGATGACCTTATACACGAAATCGTCGAATGCTATATCGACGATCTCGTGGTTTAAAGCAAATCATACGAGGAACATCTCGAGCATTTGAAGACCGTATTTCAACGCCTTCAGCAATACAACTTGAAGATGAACCCGCTCAAGTGTGCATTCGGAGTTTCCTCAGGCAAATTCCTGGGATTCATTGTTCGACACCGAGGTATTGAAATAGATCCGTCAAAGATCAAAGCGATCATGGAAATGCCTCTGCCGAGAACTCTCAAACAGTTGCGATCTCTCCAAGGGAAGCTCGCATACATACGGCGATTTATAGCCAACCTTTCAGGCAAGTGCCGTCCCTATAGCCACCTGATGCCAAAGCGCACTAGACGAGATCAAGCAATACCTGCAGAACCGACCGGTGTTGGCTGCTCCGGTCAAGGGAAAACCCCTCATTCTTTATACAACCGCCCTCGAAGGTTCCTTAGGCGTATTATGGGCACAAGAGAACGATCAAGGGAAAGAAAGAGCACTCTACTACTTAAGTCGAGTTCTGCTGGGGGCAGAAAGCAACTACTCCCCCATTGAAAAACACTGCCTGGTGTTGATTTTTGCGATAACAAAGCTCAGGCACTATGCGTTGGCGCATGAAGTCCGTCTCATTTCAAAGGTGGACCCCCTTAAATACTTGATGTCAAAGGCCATATTGACGGGACGACTCGCTAACTGGGCCCTGCTCTTAATGGAGTTCTCGATAACCTATCAACCTCTCAAGGCAGTAAAAGGCCAGGCCATCGCCGACTTCCTCGCTGAGCATCTGATACCCGCCGATTCTCCTCTGAATTGCGATCTTCCAGACGAACATGCGTTTGATGCGATCGACGGTGATAATACCCGTCGGTGGGGGGAGCATTTGTTTCCCCCAATCAGAGCAAGGCTCTGTTTGAATTTCAAAAATTCAAAATTTTGAAGCAACGCTTCAAATCCCGTGCGCTGCGCGCAATGCGCCACGTGTCTCGCGCAGACGCATCAGCGCAGCGCCCGAGGCAGCACAACCAATCAGAGCAAAGCTCTGTTTAAAACAAAAAAAAGTAAAGGAAGCAACGTTTCAGTTGCGCAAGCGCTGCACTGCGCGACACGTGTCGGCGCAGTTGCGCAAGCTCAACTGTTCAAGCACAGTTGCGCAAGCGCTGCACTGCGCTACACGTGTTTGCGCAGTTTCGCAAACACAACTGCGCAAGCGCAGTTGTGCAAGCGCTGCACTGCACGACACGTGTCTGCGCAGTTGCGCAAGCACAGCTGCGCAAGCGCTGGGGAGTTGCGCAAAACAGAATGGAGATTTAAAGAAATCTTTCTGTTCTTGTAAAAACAAGAAGATTTTCTTCTGTAAAGCAGAGGCCTTTGGATCAAAGATCCAACGGTGAGAGAGATTCCCCAAATCACTTAGAGAAAGATCTCTTTAACAAATTTAACTAATTTATGGGCACTATAAAAAGGACCCTAGACCTCAATTCAAAGGGATCAACATTTTTCTGAAAAAAAAGAGAACTCTGAAACACTCCTCAAGAACAAAAAGGTAAAACCTTTAGAAAAAGAGAAAGTTCTCTTATAAACAGATCATAGATCTAAAAACAAGATCAATGATCTTCAATAAAAATAAAATAAAATAAAATAGTGCTTTGCACTTTTTATGAACCTTTGGTTCCTGAAATAAAAAGAAAAACTTGTTTTTTCTTTGATCTAAATTAGATCAAGGAAACGAATAGTGCTTTGCACTTCTTTTATGAACCATTGGTTCTTGAATCTAAAAGATTCTTAAATCATAGTGCCTTGCACTTGCAAACTGCGCTGTTGCGCTCCTGGATTGGCGCAAGCCACCAGAGCGCGCCACGTGTCAGCAGCGCAGGCACAGCGCATTAGCGCAGCACACTGCGCTTGCGCGACACGTGTCAACACTATAAGCGCTTGCGCTCTCTGATTGGCGCAAAGCGCATGAAAATGCAATGCATTTTCTAAAGGGCCAGGCCCAAATCAAAAAGACCAAGCAGGCCAAAATAAATTGCAAAGCAATAAAAGGGCAGAGCCCAAAAACAAATTGATGCTCTGGGCAAAGCCCAAATAAAAAATAAAAAGAAATGCAATGCAAAAGCAAATAAAATGTTGAACATTTTCAACTGGACTTGGCCCAATTTTGGCCGTAAGTCCTTAAATTAAATTGACTGAGCAAGATTGTTCTCTCTTAAATCAATTTACCTCCAGTTCGAGGGTACATCTCCGAACTCCTCTGACACCCGTCGTTGTAATCCTTCAACGACGTCAGAGAGGTGACGGGTCTGCGGGGTCCTTAAACTCGTGGACCGAAACGTCCTTAAACTAATGTCGGACCGAAACATCCTTAAACTAATGATGGACCACCACGTCCCTAAACTGGAACATAGACCACCACGTCCCTAAACTGGCGATAGACCCCCATGTCCCTAAACTGGCGATAGACCCCCACGTCCCTAAACTGGAACATGGACCCCTACGTCCCTAAACTGGAATATGGACCCCTACGTCCCTAAACTGGAACAATAGAGCCCCCAAATGCTCTTTTGTCGGATCCAAACGATCCCGTTAAGTTGATCTTAGTCTCAAATCAGACTAACGTATCCTTGACAAACGTTTAAGTCGATCTTAGCCTAAATACGGCTAACGTATCCTTAAACCAAAACACCAAACCTAAATCTAAGTAAATACGGATTTGGACTAATCCACGTCCTACGGGCGACGGCATTACTCAGTCTCCGTATACAATCCACGGGCAACCACAAACAAAACAAACACACACGACACGAAGTGAAATTCTGGAGAAGGAGAAAGTTGTTACCGCGATGCGGTAGCGTAATTAACTGCAGGGGCTTGCGCCTGCAGGGAAGAGCGTCCCCACAATCAAAAACCCCTCAAATGAGGGGGAATCTGACGAAGTCTGCTACATCAGCCGCATCCGTTTAAACCTCCGATACACGGTGCCATAAATCAACTTGGCATCTTCGGAGAGGTGGACGGATAAAACCAAATAGCATCTGCCCCGAATCCCAGCGTCAGGACATCGCGGTCCTGTGCGCCGCCGTTCGGAGGGGAACAATCGCGTCATCGCCGCCAGGCCCACGCGCCACACGTCATGCAGGGGGGAATCACGCGTTTTCGCGTGGTCCCCACCACGTGGGCACGTCGGTGGGTTCTGGGCCGTTGGATCGAGCATCCAACGGTCCAGGTTAAAGGGAGTTTAAATATATTTTTTTATAAATAAAATAATAATCTGTTTATTATTTTAAAAATTGAATTTAGTTTTAAAAAAATTGTTATTTTTATACTTAAGATAACAATAAAACCTATTTTCTGAAATTTTCCCATAATTTTTCCGTATTTTAACTATTTTGGACATAAATAAATAATATATCCCATATTTACGGTTTTAGTATAGTTATAATAATTATATAATACCTAGTTTATCCTTGATATATTTTTAATTACAAATTAATTATTTTAATCGATAATAAAAATATGTAGATTATTTTAAGGTGTTATAAAATCTTACTAAAACATTTTAAGCCTATAAAAATAATAAATAGATTTTAGAAAATTCCTTTAATCATATATCGAAGCTTTGAAAATTATTAACATTACATTAAAAATTATTCTTCTATCAACGAAACACATAAATAATTATTTGATACTAGAATTTAAATAGAATATATTTTATTGGGTATTAGAAATCACGGTCGTTACAATCTACCCTCCTTAAAATAATTTCGTCCTCGAAATTTCAGAAGGTAGATCAAGAAAAGAAAATCACTAAGAAGGGATTATCGTGGTTAAAAAAAAATTTGGGTCTCGCTTTCTTGTCTCGTCTTCTCGCTTCCGCGTATATCTTGCCTAGTAGTTCCTTCCTCCACATAACTCTAGCCAATCTGATCGTCTTGTCTCTCAAAATCTTTTCCTTCCGATCTAGGATCTCCACCGGCTGCTGTTCATAGGTTAGGTCGGTCCCTACGGTGATTTCAGAATAATCCAAAACGTGACCGGGGTCGCTGACATATCTCCCCAATTGAGAGATATGAAAAACGTTGTGTACGCCTTCCAGAGAAGGGGGCAAGGCTAGACGATACGCAACCTCTCCAACTCGTTCGAGAATATCGAAGGGACCTATGAACCGTGGGCTGAGTTTCCCGTGTTTCCCAAAACGTATCACTCCCCGGTTAGGAGAAATCTTCAGAAACACGTGTTCTCCTGGTTGGAACTCTAGTGGCCTTCTTTTCGTATCTGCCCAATGCTTCTGCCGATCTTGTGTTATGCGTAATTGTTCTCTGATGGTTCTTATCACCTCCACTGTCTCGACAATCATCTCGGGGCCTAGAAGTTCTCGATCCCCAACATCATCCCAACTTAACGGTGACCTACACTTTCGTCCATACAAAGCGGCGAAAGGCGCCATGCCGATACTAGACTGGTAGCTATTGTTGTAAGCAAACTCTACCAAGTGCAGGTGATCTTCCCAAGATCCTTTAGAATCCAACATACAGGCCCGGAGCATGTCTTCGAGAATTTGAATAACCCTTTCTAATTGGCCATCGGTCTGAGGATGGTAGGCGGTACTGAAACTCAGATTCGTGCCCAGACTCTCTTGTAGGCTTTGCCAAAACTGAGATCTGAAACGTGTATCTCGGTCGGACACGATGCAAATCGGTACACCGTGCAATCTGACAATCTCCTCCATATACCTTTTTGCAAGGCTTTCGGTTGATTTACCCACTCAAAAAGGGATGAAATGCGCCGACTTGGTGAGTCGGTCCACAATCACCCATACAGCATCGTTTCCCTTAGAGCTGCGAAGGAGTGCGGTCACAAAATCCATAGTAATGTTTTGCTATTTCCATTCGGGTATTGGTAATGGCTGTAATAGACCTGTCGTCCTGTGGTGTTCGGCTTTTACTTGTTGGCAAACAAGACATTTGGATACACTCTTGGCTATCTCCCGCTTCATCCCATGCTACCAATAGTTTTGTCTGAGGTCCTTGTACATCTTTGTTCCTTCCGGATGAACAGAGTATGGATAACTATATGCCTCTTTTAATAATTCCTCTCTCATCCCCCCCTTAGGTACACAGACTCTCCATCCATATCTCAAAGAACCATCTTCGTGGATGATGAAGTCCGTCCGCAGATTTGCGTCCACTTGTTCTCCGATCCTTCGCAACTTCGGGTCCTCCATTTGAGCGGTCTTGATCCGTTCGACTAAAGTTGAGTGAATTTGCAAATTCATGAAGGATGTAAGCATTCAGGGCATTATCAACTTGGTCTCTAGTTCATTAAGATCTTGACGATTCCTCCAATGAGTAGCCAGACTGGAAATCATTGGCTGGTGACTCAAAGCGTCCGGGACTACATTCACCTTTCCTGGATGGTATTGTAAATTTACGTCGAAATCTGCCATTAATTCCAGCCATCTCCTCTGCCTCACATTGAGTTCCTTCTGGGTGAAGATATACTTCAAGCTCTTGTGATCGGTGTAAATATCTACCCTCTCACCCAATAAATAATGCCTCCAAATCTGGAGTGCGAAAACAACTGCGGCAAGTTCTAAATCGTGCGTTGGGTAGTTTTGCTCATGCACCTTTAATTGTCTTGACGCATAGGCAACTATATCGCCGCGCTGATACATCACACCACCAAGTCCCTTCTCCGAAAATCATTGTGGATGTTTAAAACTTCTGGGTTTATTGAGTATGGTAAGGATGGATGCATTAGTTACGATCTACCCTCCTTAGAATAATTTCATATTTGAAATTTTCAAAGGAGTATCCATTACTAGGCACGGAAAATCAGTAACGCTGTCAGGAATCCTCTTTGCTGCATGTGTCGCTTCCGCGAGTTGGTGTATCACTTGATGCATGTAAAGCCTCTGAAGGGTTTAGGTACAAGGAATTCGGAAAATGTAAAATCAGTAGTTGCTTCCAGATAGAAAAGTTTGGAAGTTGAAGGGAGGTTGTGAATTGATGGAAAACTTGCGAGATATAACATAAAGGCAACTAGTCGAAATTACGAAAACTAGAGGAATTATGGTGAGTCCAACTAAGATTTACATCGAAAGATAAGTAAGCATGGTATCAAAAGAAAGGTTGAAAGAGAAAAGAGTATCTTTGCTTTCTTGCCACGTGGTATCAGCCTTCTCGACTGTCACGGTGAAAGTCTGGCGTTTGGGTCTATTCCTTTGCGCTTGCTGAAAAACACGCTCCTGTGATGACAAGGGCGGTCCCTTTGGTGATGCCCCTTGACCGATTGGTTTAGTGGCGGAAAGTGGCCGGTTTCCCTGTGTTGGTGCCGCATAGTTAGCCGACTTGTTGACGGGGCCTGATTGTCTCCCTCTCTGAGGACAGTCCCCAATAGCATGATCCGGAGACTCACGGACTATGCAAAGTTTGTTCAAAATGCGACAATCTCTCATGAAGTGTCCGGCTCTACCGCAATGGTTGCATATAACGGCTGGTTTTCCGAAGATAGTTGGTCTGGCTGGTCTCTTGGGTTGTTGTCTCCCGTTGAATCTGGAAGATGATCCCTCAAGAATTTGATTGGCTGGTCGTTGTTCATACCATAATTTCACATTATTATATTCCCCATTCTTAATCATTTTACAAATAAACAGATGCTTTTGACCCATGTCTGCTACATAGTTGCAGGTTACAGGTTCTCGGAACAAAAACAGTGAAAAAGATGAAAAGACGATACAAAAATGAGACTACAACCAACAAATGGAAGAATCTTGATCAAGCCTACAGTTGGAGAATAAACGAAGATCGATGAACAAGTTCACAAAGTATAAAGGCAGCGCAAGGTTCAAGACTTCGACACGAAGCAAGCGGTAAAGTCCACGACATTATTCACTGTGGAAATCTGGAAGAAAACTAGAGGACAATCTGAGAAACCAAGTGAAGAAACAAGTAGGAAAATGCAACCAGACCAAACCCTAAAAATTCCAGCTCAAGAAGCCACTATATGGCCGTGGATCCGAGGCCAAACAGGGGTTTTGGCCGCGGTTCCACGGCCGTGCGAAGCGCGTGCCGGTGCAAAATTTCTATGGAGGCTGGCGGCTCATTGACTAGTCTTCTTTAGGGGTAAAATTGTAAAAGCAGATGTGCGTCGATTGTAACCCTAGGGTTTCTATGTTCCATAAATAGAAACTCTAAAACCTTTTTTAGGTGATGCCTCTTCTTGTGCCTCATTTCATTTTATCAAAATTCAGATTTGTAAATTTCTGTAAAGTATGAAGAGTGCATTAAATTAGAGTAAGTTTTCTTTTCTTGCCCTAGTTAATTTTATTATCTGCCCTAGTATAATTTTCCTTTCTGCCCTAATTTAGATTTTATTCTCTGCCCTAGTTAATTAATTTAGAAAATGTTTTTCAATTCCCTAATGAGTGAGTAGTCTCCTCGTTTGTTAGGGTTAGATTTGGGGCAGGCTTGAGAGATGAAAATGTCTCACCCCTTTCTTGCTCATCACACGTTTTTATAGGACTCCATGCATACATGCACACACTGCTCCCTACCGCACCCTATCCCACGAGGCAGTGGTGATACCGTAGTATAAACGACCGGTTGCGTATGTTTTCCATGGAGGTTAGGGTAAGAATTAAGAAAGGAAGGACAAGAACCTAGAGGAAGAAACATCGTCTCTTCCCGATGGTACTAATCCACTTTATTAATTATTACCATAACACCTCATAGATCTTAAACAGGGCATAGAAAGCGGTGAGGAATATTGACTTTCCAAATTTAACCTAAACCTAACCCTAGCAAGATTTTAGTCTAGATCAAATTAGTTTTTAGATTTAATCAATCCGACAACAATCGGAAATAACTCGTTAGAACAGATCGAGAATACACAAAATCCCTGTGGACCGACCCGTACTCACCGGCTAGCTACCAAGCGACGCCGTTCTTGATTGCGGTAACATAAATTTCTTTGATAAATCAAATGGAGTTGTTGCCGGGGATGGCGTGTTATTTTCTTTTTGTAATTTCGGGTTAATATAAAATTGAAAAAATCATAAAAACTGAAAAATATTAAAAAATTATCATCTTGTTATTTTGTGAAGGGTATTTTCGTTTGAATTGTGCAGGATCGAAGAACAAATTCAGATCTGGAAATATCCAGAGATCAAAACAGCAAAACCCTAGATCTGAACAACAGAGGATTTCCACAACAGAACAACAGAAGAAATTTGGAGGGCCAAGTCAACAGGACGACCGCGCTTCCGCCGCGAGATCCCTGCTCCGACCGTGCTTCCGCGGTGCGTTGGTGACGTCAGTGAAGTAAATCCCCTTTATGAGCTTCCTTTCTTCTTCTGCAACCCCAATATCTCCTCTGTAAAATTTTCCTGCAGGATTCTTTGCGCCAAAAATTTCTCCCCCTTCCAATAATTGATCTTGTGCAGGATTCTTTGCGTCGCGCTTAAAAAAAATTTGTTTGCAAGTGATTGTGTTTACTGCTTTGCATATTTTAAATTGACTTTAAGGGGCTTTTACACCAATCCAGATTGGGTGGGGATTTCATTACCCTTCCCAGGACCCCAAAAATCACATAAGGCATATTGCATTAACCATCAACTAATTAAAAAGATTAGACTCAGCCCTAAGGACTTCGTGCTCAATAGGACAAAGGAATAGTTGTAGGCATCGACCGTTGATCCTAACCTGACTTTGTGATGCCTAGGTTAGACAGGTAGTGAAAGGTAACTTTAAAAGGCCCGTCTCACGGTGATTCGTGAGCGGATCCCTCATTTCTCTACTTGTGCTTACCTGGCCACAATTGGCGGTGTCACGCCCCGCTTCCCAGTGTACGGCGAAGGGGACGCGACGAGGTCCGCTACGTATATACTCAGAAGTACTTACGCTAAGCGTATCTAAGCAATATAAAAGTAATCACAACAGACAAGAGATATAAAAATATAACAACAACTTTATTTATTAACATTCTTTTGTACAATGCAAGAAAAGGAAATATAACTGAAGTAAAAACGATGCCTAAACAATGGCATAACAGGAAATTAAAGGTACTGAATAGAAATGTACAATGTCTAGAGCTCGGGGTCTTCGAGGAACTGATCCAAGTCTTCACTGGTGGGCTCGATCTCTACTGTGTCCAGATCACCTGATGACATTCAAAGAAGCAAAAAGTAGAATGTCGTCAGCGAACAGGTCGCTCGGTAAGTCCCAAAGTTAAGGGAGAAATAGAAAACACAGAATAAGAATGTATCTTTTAAAGTTGTATAATATTGTAGAATATTGTGTTAACGTTGTTGTTTGTAGCTTGGTACAGAAGGATACCAGTGTATACGAGAGGGGTCTCTATATGCTAGAGACCAGGGCAGACTGAAAGTACAAGGAACCGTTATGCCACGGTACAACAGCAACAGGATTCATGTTAGGTGTCTTAATCTTACTGTCTCGTGCCACTTTTAACGCCTTCCGTACCAATCTACCCCTTAAACCCCGTAGTGTTTTGATTGTATTATTATATTGGATTGTATAAGTTGTATAGTTGGATGACTGACCGAAACTATGATATAGTAACGGATGTAATGGATGTAAACTGGATTCATGGACAAGGAAAGTATATCCATGGTTTGGTTCAGTCAAGTTGAATAGATTGATAACTGGATTCATGGATTCGTGTAGTCATGTTGAATTGTAATATTGTAGATTTATATAGTACTTGAATCATATTCAAGTCGGATTATGATCAGACTCAAACCCGAGTCGGACAGAAGAAATGTAAATCGAAGTCCTATATTTACTAGGGTCATAAGGGTAATTTATAAAACTTGAGGGGGGTTTATGTAAAAATACTTTTGTATAGTTTTCAAGACACACCCCAAGTATTTATTTTTCGTCTTTAGTTATAATGAGTGTAATTTTATTTTGTGATATTTCTAGTGAAAATATCCTAATTCCATAAATAAAGGTATTTATGTGTAAATGGTGATTATATTGAATTCATGGTATTTTAGTGTAAACCGATTCTTGTGACATTTTTAGAAAAAGGTTGGATATTCATATCATAAAAAAATAGATATTTTAATGATAAATATACATATATTTATACAAAAATAATTTTTATAAATATTTTATATTCTAAAAATCTCATTTTCTTAAGATGTCGTATTTTGAATCTTTCGAGACCGAATGCTCTTTGCGGAGGTCTGAATATCGCACTACTAAGCCAGAGGGTGCACAATAAACCGTACTATCCCGAACGGGTTCCCCAAAATAGGTTGTAGTGACGCTTTGCAAAGATTTTATAAATACTAATCCTTTAGAATACGGTTTTATTAAGTAAAAGGTATTTATTTGTAAAAATGTCAATTTTCCGTATTTTAGATTCTAGGGTTTCCTAAGTCAACTAGCCTATTTCTAAATGGTCTAAACGACAAGCCGTTCGATGCCTCAAATCGCCTCTTCACCGCCAATTGTGGCCAGGTAAGTACAAGTGAGGAAAGGAGGGATCCGCTCATGAATCACCGTGAGACGGGCCTTTTAAAATTACCTTTCTCACTTGCCTAGCCTAGACACCACAAAGTCAGGTTTAGATAAATGACCGATGTTCACAACTTATCGTATTTTCCTAATAAGAGATATTTATTTAAAAGTGTATCAAAGCTAAAACTTTTAGGAATGGTTTATTAAAAATATGGTATTTAAATGAAAGTATTGTTTTATCGTATTCTAAGTTTTTGATGATATCATTTTAGATTGTATATGCGTGTGTGTGGAGGTAGGTCATTACCTCGTGCTCTACTTTACATGTATAGCGAGGTTAAGGGGGTTAAATGTGAAATCGAAACATTATGGTATTTAAGTGAAAAATACGATAAATTGGAAAGGCAATCATTTCATGTGATGAAACTTGTTCAAATTATTTGTTAAGTGTTTAATAGTCAACAATAAGATGTTTAAGCATGATTGAATTGGTGAGAAGTGAAATTTTATAGAAAACCAAATCGGAAATCGGATTTGTTCCGATCCCGTCGGGTTTTGTAAATTCGTATTTTTTTTAGAATAAGAAAGAGAGATAGAATGGGGACTTACGGGTTTGGACAAACACGAGAGTGATAAGGAAGAAGAGGGTTCGCCGGTGCATCGATTCATCGCCGAGAGTTCCTAGCACGATCACCGGAAGTTCGCCGTCGATTTCGTCAGGGCTTCGCCTTTCGCTCGTTTTCAAAGTACACAATATTTTCTTGAGATTTTGAGAGAGTGGGCTCAGAATTTTGGGATGAGAGGGTAGGAGGTAGGGGTGTATTTATAGGGTTAGGCTAGAATTAGGGTAGGTGTAGGGTTTTTAATTAAAAATGTAAAAATAATAGGAAAATGTATTAAAAATGTAGTAAATAGGTGTTAATGGGCTCTCTTGAGGTGGTCTGAAGAATTAAAGTATGCAGTAGAGGTGGAGAGACCAAGGGCACAAAAAATATTCAGGGGACTCGGCGGTCCGGCCGAGTCCGGTGGTCGGGAGGTGGGGTTTGCCGGGGGTAGCTACTGGTACTTCTAACTTTTCATGGATAGTGGGGTTTTTGTGAGAAAACACGTGTTGACTGTTGGTATTCCAGAAATTTGAAAACAAAATAATATTAAAAATAATGTGGGGTATGGGATTTGAACTCTGGTGGCTTGGTTCAGCAACGCAAGGTATTACCAATGAGCCACAAGCTCTTTCTTGTAATTATGGTGTAAAATAAATACTTAAAGAGATATCAACAATATTAAATACTCCAAGTATACTTTGAATTTAAATCAATTCTTTGTACTTTAAAAATGGAGTTGTTACAGTCTACCCTCCTTACAAAAATTTCGTCCTCGAAATTTACAACTTTTATTTGAGGACTAGTTTACAAAGAGGTGTGGATATCTAGTATGCATTTCATCCTCCCTTTCCCAAGTGGACTCTCCTGGAGTGTCTTTCCTCCACATCACTCTGACCAAGTTAACTTCCTTGTTCCGAAGTGTCTTCACTTTCCTGTCCAGGATCTCCACAGGTTGTTGCTCACAAGACATATCGGGCTGTATCATGAGCTCGGAATGATCGAGAACATGGCTGGGGTCACTCACATACCTTTTGAGTTGGGATATGTGGAACACGTTATGCACTCCTTCCAATGAAGGTGGAAGCGCTAAACGGTATGCCACTTCACCGACTCGTTCGAGTATGTCGAACGGTCCAATATATCTCGGACTTAGCTTACCCCGTCTTCCGAATCGGATCACTCCACGGTTCGGAGATATCTTCAAGAACACATGATCTCCTGGCTGGAACTCCAAGTGACGTCTCTTTGCATCAGCCCAGTGCTTCTGTCGATCTTGGGCTATGCGCATCTTTTCCCTGATAGTACGAACCACATCAACAGTCGCTACTATCATCTCTAGTCCAAGAAGTTCCCTATCTCCGATGTCGTCCCAACTTAATGGCGATCGACACTTCCTTCCATACAATGCTGCAAAATGTGCCATTCCTATGCTTACTTGGTAGCTGTTGTTGTACGAAAACTCCACAAGATGTAGGTGATCTTCCCACGATCCTTTGAAGTCTAACATACATGCTCTGAGCATATCCTCCAAGATCTGAATAGTTCGTTCCGACTGACCATCTGTTTGTGGATGATAAGCCGTGCTGAAGTTCAGACTTGTTCCCAAGCTTGCTTGCAGACTCTGCCAAAATTGCGATCGAAACCTGGTGTCACGATCGGAGACAATGCAGACCGGTACACTATGAAGTCTCACAATTTCCTGTATGAGTTCATGGGTATCAGAGATAGTATGTTATGAAGAGTTTAAATCTTTAAATAGATTATTACCTCCATGTACTTCCTTGCTAGTGTCTCAGTAGATTGGCCAACTCGAAATAGGATGAAGTGAGCCGACTTTGTGAGTCGATCCATAATGACCCATACGGCATCGTTACCCTTTGTGCTACGAGGAAGAGCAGTCACAAAATCCATCGTGATGTGTTGCCACTTCCATTCTGGGATTGGTAACGGTTGAAGTAATCCAGCAGTCCTGTGATGCTCAACCTTTACTTGCTGACACACCAAGCATTTTGTGACGCTTCTGGCTACTTCACGCTTCATTCCATGCCACCAATAATTCTGACGTAGATTTTTGTACATTTTGGTACCTCCAGGGTGTACTGAGTAGGGAGAGCTGTGAGCTTCTTTCATTAACTCTTCCCGAACAGGACCTTTTGGTACACACAATCTGCTGCCGTATCTCAAAGATCTGTCTTCATGGATGATGAAGTCTGTTCTGAGTCCATTCTCCACTTGTTCTCTGATCTTTTGCAACTTAGCATCACTTGCTTGGGCTGCTTTGATCTGATTGACAATGGTTGATTGAACTTGTAAATTCATCAAACTTGAAACATTACCTGGCATGACTACTTCAATCTCCATCTGATGCAAGTCTTGTTGAAGCTTCCACTGAGCGGTGAGATTCATTGCTAATGGTTGGCGACTAAGTGCATCAGGTACCACATTCACCTTCCCTGGGTGATATTGCAAGTTGATGTCAAAGTCCGCCATGAGTTCTAACCATCTTCTCTGCCGCATATTCAACTCCTTCTGAGTAAACACGTACTTCAGGCTCTTATGATCTGTGTAGATGTTCACTCGTTCACCAAGTAGATAATGGCGCCAAATCTTGAGAGCAAAGATGACAGTTGCCAATTCCAAATCATGCGTCGGATAATTGCGCTCATGAATCTTCAGCTGTCTTGAAGCATAAGCCACAACTTTATCATGCTGATGTAGAACACATCCTAATCCCTTACTGGATGCATCGCAATGCATTTTGAATCCTCCAGATTGATCCGGTATAACGAGAATAGGTGCTGATGTCAACCTTGACTTGAGTTCTACGAAAGCTTGTTCGCATGCTTCTGACCACACAAAATCTTCATCTTTACGTGCGAGCTTGGTCAGGGGTGTTGCTATCTTCGAAAATCCTTCAATGAATCTTTTGTAATATCCAGCTAGACCTATGAAACTTCGAATTTCCTTCACTGACTTTGGTGTAGGCCATTCGCTAACTGCTGAAACTTTTGCTGGATCCACCGAGATTCCTTCTCCTGATACGATATGTCCAAGAAAACCAACTTGCTTTAGCCAAAACTAGCACTTGCTGTACTTGGCATAGAGCTGATGTTGTCGAAAAGTTTCCAGGGCAATTCGTAGATGTTCTGCATGCTCTTTCCGATTCTCAGAATACACCAGGATGTCGTCGATGAAGATAACAACAAACCTGTCTAAGTACTCTCAGAAAACTTGATTCATTAGGTTCATGAATATTGCGGGTGCGTTGGTCACTCCAAATGACATCACGAGAAATTCGTAATGTCTATAGCGAGTTCTGAAAGCTGTTTTGTGAATATTAGTTTCCTTGACCTTCACCTGATGATAACCTGAACGAAGATCCAATTTAGAGAAAACACAAGATCCACTTAGCTGATCGAATAAATCGTCGATGCGCGGAAGTGGATACTTGTTCTTTATAGTGACTTCATTCAAGGCTCTGTAATCGATGCACATTCTGTATGAACCTTCCTTCTTCTTCACAAGTAGTACAGGTGATCCCCAACTTGAAGTGTTGGGACGAATCCATCCTTTCGCCAGTAATTCGTCCAACTGTGTTCGGACTTCCTTCAAACCTTCCGGACTTAAACGATAGGGTGCTTTGATCACCGGTTGTGCTCCTGGTACTAAATCAATACTGAATTCAAGAGCTCGATCGGGAGGCAAACCTGATATATCGTCAGGAAATACATCGTCGAACTCTCGAACCACATCTGGTCTTGATTCTTCCTCCGCTTGAGCTGCTGCAACTACTGCTTCTCTTGGCTTCGCTTTGTAGGTACTTGGCTCCAGTGTACGGTCTCTGCTTTTGAAATAGAAGACCGGATGGTCTGGAATCTCGAATACTACCCTCCTTTGACGACAGTCAATGGTAGCATAAAAAGTTCCAAGCCAATCCATTCCTAGAACCACATCGAAGTTTGGTATGTCCAGTACTTTGAAGCCAGCATAAAACTCTCTGCTGCAGACGACGACTGGACACAAGCTGTATCCCATAGTTGCTTTTAGAATGCCATTTCCGGAACTGACATTCCAACTGGATACAAGCGGTGAGACTGGAATCGCATGGGTTCGGACAAACCGTTGCGACATAAAGCAGTGGGATGCCCCAGTATCAAACAGTTCCAGTGCAGGGATTGAGGATACTAAGATTGTACCTAAGGTATGCGGGGTATGTTTTAGGGAAAGCATGTAGATAACAAGACTGAAAGAAAAGTTTGAGAAGAAAAGTTTACCAATGATGACTTGGCCAGTGGCCTCAGCTTCTTCCACTGACATAGTGAAAGCCTGGCGCCTTGGTACATTCCTCCTGGCCGGAGGAGCATTCCTCGGAACGTTCCTTTGAGCTTGATGGAACTGACGAGGAGATGGTGCAGCTTGTGGTCCTCTGGGTGGTGTAGGTAGTGCAAGTCTTGGAGCAGGTGCTTAAAGAGCTGGTCGCTGCAGATAGGTAATTGCTGGCCTGGGTGCAGCAACTGGGTTTTGCTTTTGGGGACAAGACCCAATATCATGAGCAGCTGAGCCGCAGATCAAGCAAAGATGGTTGGCTCGCCGGCAGTCTTTCATCATATGTCCAGTTCTCTTGCAGTAGGTACAAAAGGCTGGGCTGGGACGGTTGTTCTGTACTCCGGGTCGCCTTAGCACAAAAGATGGTCTGGACGAGACTCCTCCTGCCATCTGGTCTGCAGGACGCTTAAATCCAGTAGATTGAGGTCTTCCCCTCGCCTTTACCACTGCCTCATAACGGCGGGCAGCTTTCAGAGCCGATTCATGAGTCGGAAAATCTCCTGTGGCCAGTGCAGCATGGATTTCCGGATCCAAACCTTGTTGAAAGCGACGGGCTCTGATCTCATCCGCTGTATAAGGTGTGCCGCAAATCTGTTAAAAATATTGTGTTAGCTGTGTAATACGTGATATAAAAAATTTCGAATTATTGAGACATATCTTACCGACTGAACATGGTGAACTCAGCGTCATACTCATCTACTGACTTGGTCCACATCGAACCTTGTTGTAGATGGATGAACTGTTGTTCCATGTCGAACCTGGCAGTCTCAGGGAAGTACTTAGCATCGAACATGTCACGAAAAGCCTTCCATTCGATGGGCTGTTCAAGACGGCTTTCTTCCGCCTTCCACCAGTAGCGAGCATTGTCCGTGAGCTACAGTTTTGCCACACGAACCCAAGCTATGTCTGGCACTTGTGCTGCCGCCAGATCATCCTCTATGCTCTGTGCCCATTCCTCGGCTTCAAGTGGGCTTCCCTTTCCGGAGAACTGTTTGGGGTGTAAAGCCCTAAATTGCTTTACCCCAGGTGCGTCTGCCTCGGGACGGTTCATTAAAAGAGCAGTCTGTTGTTGTTGTCCCTTTAGGAGGCTTCGGATTGCCTCAAGTAGAACCGTCTGCTCATTGATCGGAGCAGGGACGGCAGGTGTGAGTGGTAGGGCTGGAGGTGTGTTGTTGACATTGGTGCTGGTGTTGTTCGGGAAATCCATAACCTTGAAGAAAAATTTGGGTTAGGACAGATTCAAAATATTTGAAATGATAAGATTCAATGAATATGAATTTGTAAGATTCAAGGAACATGAATTGTAAATAATGTTTTAGTTGCTGGTTCTTGTGTTATATTGCTTAGGTTGTTCACGCAGAACAGAACTGCATGATAGGGATTCATACAGCTCTGACCTGCATGGGCCACCAACAAAACCTGTCACGCCCCGCTTCCCAGTGTACGGCGAAGGGGACGCGACGAGGTCCGCAACGTATATACTCAAAAATACATACGCTAAGCGTATCTAAGCAATATAAAAGTAATCACAAGAGACAAGAGATATAAAAATATAACATCAACTTTATTTATTAATATTCTATTGTACAATGCAAGAAAAGGAAATACAACTGAAGTAAAAACGATGCCTAAACAATGGCATAACAGGAAATTAAAGGTACTGAATGGAAATGTACAATGTCTAGAGCTCGGGGTCTTCGAGGAACTGTCCAAGTCTTCACTAGTGGGCTTGATCTCTGCTGTGTCCAGATCACCTGACGACATTCAAAGAAGCAAGAAGTAGAATGTCATCAGCGAAAAGGTCGCTCGGTAAGTCCCAAAGTTAAGGGAGAAATAGAAAAGACAGAATAAGAATGTATCTTTTAAAGTTGTATAATATTGTAGAATATTGTGTTAGCGCTGTTGTTTGTATCTTGGTACAGATGGATGCCAGTGTATACGAGAGGGGTCTCTATAAGCTAGAGACCAGGGCAGACTGAAAGTACAAGGAACCGTTATGCCACGGTACAACAGCAACAGGATTCATGTTAGGTGTCTTAATCTTACTGTCTCGTGCCACTTTTAACACCTTCCGTACCAATCTACCCCTTAAACCCCGTAGTGCTTTGATTGTATTGTTATATTGTATTGTATAAGTTGTATAGTTGGATGACTGACCGAAACCATGATATCAGTAACGGATGTAAAGGATGTAAACTGGATTCATGGACATGGAAAGTATATCCATGGTTTGGTTCAGTCAAGTTGAATAGATTGATAACTGGATTCATGGATTCGTGTGTTCATGTTGAATTGTAATATTGTAGATTTATATAGTACTTGAATCATATTCAATTCGGATTATGATCAGACTCAAACCCGAGTCGGACAAAAGAAATGTAAATCGAAGTCCTATATTTACTAGGGTCCTCAGGGTAATTTATAAAACTTGAGGGGGTTTTATGTAAAAATACTTTTGTATAGTTTTCAAGACACACCCCCAAGTATTTATTATTCGTCTTTAGTTATAATGAGTGTAATTTTATTTTGTGATATTTCTAGTGAAAATATCCTAATTCCATAAATAAAGGTATTTATTTGTAAATGGTGATTATATTGAATTCATGGTATTTTAGTGTAAACCGATTCTTATGATATTTTTAGAAAAAGGTTGGATATTCATATCATAAAAAAATAGATATTTTAATGATAAATATACATATATTTATAAAAAATAATTTTTATAAATATTTTATATTCTAAAAATCTCATTTTCTTAAGATGTCGTATTTTAAATCTTTCGAGACCGAATGCTCTTTGCGGAGGTCTGAATCTCGCACTACTAAGCCCGAGGGTGCACGATATACCGTACTATCCCGAACGGGTTCCCCAAAATGGGTTGTAGTGGCGCTTTGCAAAGATTTTATAAATACTAATCGTTTAGAATACGGTTTTATTAAGTAAAAGGTATTTATTTGTAAAAATGTCAATTTTCCGTATTTTAGATTCTAGGGTTTCCTAAGTCAACTAGCCTATTTCTAAATGGTCAAAACGACAAGCCGTTAGATGCCTCAAATCGCCTCTTCACCGCCAATTGTGGCCAAGTAAGTACAAGTGAGGAAAGGAGGGATCCGCTCACGAATCACCGTGAGACGGGCCTTTTAAAATTAACTTTCTCACTTGCCTAGCCTAGACACCACAAAGTCAGGTTTAGATAAACGACCGATGTCCATAACTTATCGTATTTTCCTAATAAGAGATATTTATTTAAAAGTGTATCAAAGCTTAAACTTTTAGGAATGGTTTTATTATATGGTATTTAAATGAAAGTATTGTTTTATCGTATTCTAAGTTTTTGATGATATCGTTTTAGATTGTATATGCGTGTGTGTGGAGGTAGGTCATTACTTCGTGCTCTACTTTTCATGTATAGCAAGGTTAAGGGGGTTAAATGTGAAATCGAAACATTGTGGTATTTAAGTGAAAAATACGATAATTGGAAAGGTTATCATTTCATGTGATGAAACTTGTTCAAATTATTTGTTAAGTGTTTAATAGTCAACAATAATATGTTTAAGCATGATTGAATTGGTGAGAAGTGAAATTTTATAGAAAACCGAATCGGAAATCGGATTTATTCCGATTTCGTCAGGTTTTGTAAATTCGTATTTTTTTAGAATAAGAAAAAGGGATAGAATGGGGACTTATGGGTTTGGACAAACACGAAAGTGATAAGGAAGAAGAGGGTTCGCCGGTGCGTCGATTCGTCGCCGAGAGTTCCTAGCACGATCACCGGAAGTTCGCCGTCGATTTCGTCAGGGCTTCGCCTCTCGCTCGTTTTCAAAGTACACAATATTTTCTTGAGATTTTGAGAGAGTGGGCTCAGAATTTTGGGATGAGAAGGTAGGAGGTAGGGGTGTATTTATAGGGTTAGGCTAGGGTTAGGGTAAGTGTTGGGTTTTTAATTAAAAATGTAAAAATAATAGGAAAATGTATTAAAAAATGTAGTAAATAGATGTTAATGGGCTCTCTGGAGGTGGTCTGAAGAATTAAAGTATGCAGTGGAGGTGGGGAGACCAAGGGGCACAAAAAATATTCAGGGGACTCGGCGGTCCGGCCGACTCGGCCGATCCCGGGCGAGTCCGGTGGTCGGGAGGTGGGGGGTCGTCAGGGGTAGCTACTGGTACTTCTAACTTTTCATGGGTAGTGGGGTTTTTGTGAGAAAACACGTGTTGACTGTTGGTATTCCAGAAATTTTAAAACAAAATAATATTAAAAATAATGTGGGGTATGGGATTTGAACTCTGGTGGCTTGGTTCAGCAATGCAAGGTATTACCAATGAGCCACAAGCTCTTTCTTGTAATTATGGTGTGAAATAAATACTTAAAGAGATATCAGCAACATTAAATACTCCAAGTATACTTTGAATTTAAATCAATTCTTTGTAATTTAAAAATGGAGTTGTTACAGGCGGTGAAGTGGCGGTTTGAGGTCCTATTTCTTGCCCTTTGGAACAGTTAGGAGTTGTCTAGCTGACCTAGGTGATCCTAGATCTAGGCCTGATTGTGCATTTGTGGTTGATTGAATGTGTGTCTAAGCCTTTTATCGAAAATCTTTTTTGCAAAAAGCTCCACATAAAAAAAACACAAAAAGAAAAAAAAAGGAAATTTTTTTTTAAAAAAACTTGCAACTTGTCGCTAAGAAATCTGTGCACCCCACATTCTTTTTCTTCTCCTTTTTACATCATGGGTACCCCACCTCCCAAAACTCTTGCCGAACTTTGGTACCCTCATCCAAACATTGCTTCATACGCGAATTGTTTTGGTCGAATTACGAACGACCCCTCCATGCCCAAAATTTCTTTGAAAGATCAAATAGAAGCGTCTAGGAGAAACAGTTCGACTCTGCAATCCACTTTGTATCAACCATTTCAACCCTCACCACCTTCTTACGTTGATACTCCTTTTTCGAGTTCTGTTGTAACTCCGAAACCCATGTCTATTGCTGAACATATTGAACAATCTCGTAACCGATCTTTCACTCCTTTCAACACTTCCAGTTCTTGGGATCAAAAAGTCCATTCACCTTTTTATCCAAATGTTGATCCTACTCCTGTCCAACCATTCAACTCCTACCAGTCCTACCCGACTTCCGCACCTTCCCTAGACATTGCTTCTACGCAACCATTTGGGAGTTTCACGAATCCAAACAATTTTGAATCTTTTACTGAAACCCCTTCACAACCCAAGTCTAGTCTGGAACAATCGTTGAAAGCGTACATTGCAGCAACAAACCGACAGATGAGGAATTTGGATGCGTCCATTGCCGCGCTTATGCAACCTAGTGAACCGGTAGCTAGTTTCCAACTAGCTCCAAAAATTCCAATGTATGAGGAGGCGGTTGGACAGAGTGAGAATTTGAGTGGTGAGAGTGAGTTGTACACACTTCCAAATCAAACCTACCCATACCGAATTGAATCCCACAACTCCGGTTTTCAATCAAGTGTCCCAAATGATTCACCAGTTGAAGATAAAACGTGTAATGAGTTGTGCGACTTTGTAGTGTTTGATTTACCTGATTGTGAAGAGCCCTTTTCGAGTGAAACCATCACCAATTCTTTTGACCTCTACACCTCCACTCTAGAACCTAAATTTATTGATATCCATGCTTTTGATGAGGTGTCTGAGAAAATTAATTTTCACTTGATTGAGGATATTGACGCCGGGAATATTTTGGATGATGAACCCGTAGATTTGACTGAAATTTTCTCTCCAATTCATCATCCCGAGTCATTAAATGTTTCTCCCGAACTTCATATGTGTCTTGATGATAATTGCATGGATGAGATAACTTTTGAGGAGAATTTTGAGGATAGTATTGAGGAGAGTAATGAGGATGAACCATTTTTGTTTGATGAGTCGGATTTTCCAATTCATCCTCCTGAACCTTTAACTGTTATACTTCCTAAATCACCCTCCCTCCTTTCCATCGTTTCGACCACGCAAAAGTTCACGCGGGAGGACTGTGAGCTTGAAAATTTTATGTTCGATCACGGAAGTTTGGACGCCCCTAGTGTGTTCCTCTTTGAATCTGACACAGTTCTCACAGCCGATAACGATTACGAGTGTTTCACTTTTTTGGACGATTTTGAAGACTCACCACCCGAGTTTGAGTCTTTTGAATTTTTAGATGAGTTAGTTGAACCATCAGACTCGGTTGCTTACAGTCATTTCGAACCATTGATGGAATCTTTCGAGTTCGAGACAGTTTGCTTAGGTGAGAATAAGACTATCCCTAAATCACTCCCTTTCGTCCTTTCTATCGTTTCGACCGCGCAAGAATCCATCGCGCTTCCTTATTCAATGGATGGTTTACCAAGTTCAAAGTACCCATGTTTTCTCGCGAATCTTGAGGGATTTGACCCTATTTCTCGACGGGTTGATAGATTAGCACAATCGCTTTTAACACATCGGTCATCACAAATTGCGCTAATTTATTCGCTCAATTTACACCCTCAAGTTCGTGCTACACTTCTTTCTCTTTTCCGCCATTCTTCTCCTCCAACGAGACCATATTCCACATTTCTTCCCATACGGTCTCGTGTGTTTCTCAACTCCTTTCTCTACACTCCATTCTTCTACCAACCCTACCATTATCACGATAGAATTTTTGAATGGTTGGTGCTAACCTTTGGCCTGTGTAAGGCCTTATATAGTTTGATTTTTCTCCTCCCTAACTCTGAACTTTAACGCTTAAAACAGTGGAAATACTATTTCACTTAAGTTTGGGGGAAACTTTTTGTATATATATATTTGTTTTTCTTTCAACAATAAAAATAAAAAAAACTTATTATAAATAAATAAACAGGGAAGTGCTGACATTTTTGACCCTCTTGGTGTAGCATGACAGTGAGGACACTGTCAAGTTTAAGTTTGGGGGTATGCTCGGTAAGCCTTCTTCCTTCGCATTCATATGTACATTTTTGCATTTGCATACTTATTTTAAAAACCCATAAAAATTGAAAATTTTGAAGTATAAAAATTAAAACATTCAATTTTGGCCATAATTGACTTGAGTTTGACAAATAGGCTAACTAGTTAGGAACAACTAGACCTTAGACTTAGTAAATTAAAAACCTTAAAAATAACCTTTCTTAAAATTTAACGGTAGAAAGTATATGTCTTTGTAGTTTATTTAGAAATAGGCAAATTTCGAGTTGACTTCTTGGGCTAAGTTAAAATAAGGAAAAAGTATTGATATTTTTATTAAAGTATAAGTCTGAAAAATAATTACTAAGCTTAAGTCTAAATTCTGAAAATATATGCCCTACAAATTGCACAAACACGAACCTTGAAACTTGGAATAGTAGAAGAGACCTTGAAATGCTCTTGTCTAAAGTCCTTAGTATGAATAAAATAAAAATAAAAGTGTGAATAAAGAGATAAAAAAATGAACACTGGTTTTTGTAATTACTTAAGGCTGCATTAATAGGAAAAAAAATTAGCGAGGGTGCTTCATCACCTAGTACCTTAGACCAATTGGTTTGGGAGTCACTGCTAAAAGCCTTAGGTGTTACAAGACTAAGAATTACGCCTTAATGTGCAAACATATTTTGTAATCGGTAGTTGGTACCTCAAGAAGTATTAACGGTCGCATGAAGGATGTGTGGGCAATTTCATCTAAAAAGTTCACCAACTAAAAGTACTTTGGACGATGGACAAGAGTATAATAGCTTGATTTGAATTTCCAAGTGTAGGGGTGTATATACACACATGTAGGGGTGTGTGATTAGGATTTAGATAAGAGATAGGAATGAAGAATAGGACTTATATCTTTAATAGAGATGACAAAATTTCCTAAGTTGTGATAGAACCCTAGAAGGAAAGCTTAAAAGATGGCAAAAGCTAAGTAAATTCACAAGAATATATATAATCTTAAGTTAAATGATAAGGAAGTGTGAAAAATACGGGTGGATAATTTATGGGTCGAAGATAATAGAATTTCTTGTTAGAAAACCTAATTGGATAATGAAAGTCAATAAGCTGAATTGATAGGATTTTGTGGGTAGTATCCGCCGAAAACCCTCAGGAGACAACACTCCTCCTACTAGGGACACCTAGAGGTTTAATGGCTTGTTGCACGAGCTCAGTGCAATTTTGTTTCCCTGCGAAAGTGAGGCTAGGTCTTTTTCGAGAATGAAAACTAGGTATGCTCGAGGACGAGAAAAAGATAAGTTTGGGGGTATTTGTTCATACCATAATTTCGCATTATTATATTCCCCATTCTTAGTCATTTTACAAATAAATAGGTGCTTTTGACCCATGTCTGCTACATAGTTGTAGGTTACAGGTTCTCGGAACAAAAACAGTGAAAAAGATGAAAATACGATACAAAAGTGAGACTACAACCAACAAATGGAAGAATCTTGATCAAGCCTACAGTTGGAGAATAAACGAAGATCGGTGAACAAGTTCACAAAGTATAAAGGCAGCGCAAGATTCAAGACTTCGACACGAAGCAAGCAGTAAAGTCCACGACATTATTCACTGTGGAAATCTGGAAGAAAACTAGAGGATAATCTGAGAAACCAAGTGAAGAAACAAGTAGGAAATGCAACCAGACCAAACCCTAAAAATTCCAGCTCAAGAAGCCACTATATGGCCGCGGATCTGCGGCCAAACAGGGGTTTTGGCCGTGGTTCCGCGGCCGTGCGAAGCGCGTGCCTGTGCAAAATTTCTATGGAGGCTGGCTGCGCGTTGACTAGTCTTCTTTATGGGTAAAATTGTAAAAGCAGATGTGCATCGATTGTAACCCTAGGGTTTCTATGTTCTATAAATAAAAACCCTAAAACCTTTTTTAGGTGATGCCTCTTCTTGTGCCTCATTTCATTTTATCAAAATTCAGATTTGTAAATTTCTGTAAAGTATGAAGAGTGCATCAAATTAGTGTAAGTTTTCTATTCTTGCCCTAGTTAATTTTATTATCTACCCTAGTATAATTTTCCTTTCTGCCCTAGTTTAGATTTTATTCTCTGCCCTAGTTAATTAATTTAGAAAATGTTTTTCAATTCCCTAATGAGTGAGTAGTCTCCTCGCTTGTTAGGGTTAGATTTGGGGAAGGCTTGAGAGATGAAGATCTCTCACCCCTTTCTTGCCCATCACACATTTTTATAGGACTCCATGCATACATGCACACACCGCTCCCTACGATACCCTATCCCACGAGGTAGCGGTGATACCGTAGTATAAACGACCGGTTGCGTATGTTTTCCATGGAGGTTAGGGTAAGAATTAAGAAAGGAAGGATAAGAACCTAGAGGAAGAAACATCGTCTCTTCCCGATGGTACTAATCCACTTTATTAATTATTACCATAACACCTCATAGATCTTAAACAGGGCATAGAAAGCGGTGAGGAATATTGACTTTCCAAATTTAACCTAAACCTAACCCTAGCAAGATTTTAGTCTAGATCAAATTAGTTTTTAGATTTAATCAATCCGAAAACAATCGGAATTAACTCGTTACAACAAATCGAGAATACACAAAATCCCTGTGGACCGACCCGTACTCACCGGCTAGCTACTAAGCGACGCCGTTCTTGATTGCGGTAACATAAATTTCTTTGATAAATCAGTCGCTTAATGCCAGACAAACGGTCATCCTTCCTCATGCGTCTCTGAAGGTCTTCAAAGTTTCGTGTCGCCTCTAAGATTTCATCATAAGTCGAAAGGGTAGCAGAAGACATGGAGGACTGCGTCTTTAGGTCCAATCCTTGCCTGAAACTCTTAGCATAAAGTTCTGGGGTTGCCACCAGATGATGCGCGAACCGACTTAACCTTGCGAACTCCGAAGCGTACTCGTTCACCGACTTATCCCACATGCTTCCTCGTTGGAAATGTATAAACTCTCTTTCCATCCTTAAGTGTGCCACGACGGGAAAATACTTGGTATCAAAACGCTGTTTGAACGTTTCTCAGTCGATGGGCTCCTTCAATCTACTTTCCTATGCCTCCCACCATATCCTGACATTAACCGTCAGTTGTAGCTTAGCGATGTTCACCCATGCGTCCTTCGGAATTTGGGCGGCACCGAGATTGTTGACTGTTCCCTTGAGCCATTCTTCAGCTTCTAAAGGGAGTTTCCTTTCCCGAAAAATCTTAGGATGGAGTGATCTGAACTGCTTCACTCCCGCCGAACCTTGAGAAACTGGGGTTAGTGCATTACTTAAAATCTCTGCTTGCTGCTGCCTACTTTCTCATAGTTCCTGATGAAGGGCAGCTGTCTGTTGCTGATGTTGCTCCAGTACTCCTTGCATCATTTGTAGTATAGCTGCTTGCTGAGCAGCGGCTTCGTTGACTCCATTTCCCCTTCGGTTGCGGTCATGGCGTCGTCCGGCCATTGATGATCAGAATAGGTTAGGTTACAAACAGGCTAAGGGATGAAACAAGATAATAGCTTGCATGGAAGAACAACAATCAATGCAAGAGAGAGACTAATAAGAAGAGCAAGAGACACAAGAGAGATTTTTGCTCGAAACTAAGATTTTATTATCCAACTTCAATATGGAGAGTACAACCGAAAAGTAAGGACATGCCCATACTATTCTTACATCGTTTTATTCGGCCAAAGAAAAGGAAAAAAGACTTATTAGTCTCGATTATGGGAATTCAACAAGTGGTGATAGGCCCTCGCACTAAGAAAGGTATTGTCATTTCTATGGTGTCTTGCGGGAACAACTGCCTGAGTTTCTTCGGTTTCGAGTTCCTCCTTAGTCGAAACTTCGTCCTTCGGCTCATCCCTGGCAGGAGCCTCACCCTCCGATTCCCCCTCTATATTGGGTTTTGTTCTTTTGCAGGGGCCTCCTCCTCCGGATCATATTCCATAGGATTCTCTTCCGCCGCAGGTGCCTCCTTTTCTGGCCCCTCCTGTATATGCTCCTCTTCCACGGGATCTTCTTCTTCGTCTTCAGAGTCATTGGCCATTACAGGCTCCAGAGTCGCAGTATCGACTTCTTCGTCTTCCGAGTCGCTGTCGGAATAACCGCCTGAGAGTCTACGACTTCGTCGTCTGAATCTCCAGATGTAGCTTCAAAAGTAATATCGGACATGTCATCCTCGTTGGAAAGATTTGCCGTAACCAGAAGGGAAGGTCATGGACAGGGTACAGAATGTCAAGGAAGGGACAAGGGACATAGGAAAATTATGAAATCGGTATAGCTGGATGAGATTCACAAATATAATAATTCAGTTAACGGTTTCATTTTAGTACACAAGATGACCTGCATGGGTCACAGGTTTTTGTGGTGGCCCATGCAGGTCAGCCTTGTGTACTAAAATGAAACTATTAACTGACTTATTATATTTGTGAATCCCATCCATTTGTATCAATTTCATAAAGTTTTCCCATTCCTCGTCTTTTCCTTGACATCTCTGTATCCTGGCCATGACCGTCCTTCTCAGGTCATGGCACATCTTCTGGATGAGGACAACACATCAGACATCACCTTTGAAGCTACGCTTGGGTATTCGGACGATGAAGTAATAGGTCCCCAAATAAATATCCCCAAGGACGATATGGAAGACGGGGGAGAAGAACCCCCAGTAGAAGAGGAAAATCACGTCGAGGAAGAGGAATCCGAGGAAGAGGAAGAACCTGAAGAGGACGTCCCTGCTGAAGAGGAAGAACCTGAAGAGGACGTCCCTGCTGAAAAAGAAGATCCCGTTGAGGAAGAGGAAGATCCCATGGAAGTAGAAGAATCTGAGGAGGAGGAGGAGGAGCCCGAAGAGGAGGCCCCCGTTGAGGAGGGAATTCCAGTGGAAGAAGAAGAACCAAGAGAATACGGGCCACACATGTGGTTCATTGGGAAAACCCTCTATATTCGGGGGCATGCTTATTGATATGTTCGTCGTACCCCTCCGCAACTCTACCGTCGGGATGTACCAGGCTCTCCCTTCTTTTACAGTTTGGCAAGAAAGATCAACAAGCGCCGAGCCAATAACGCGCAGTTTCCGCCTCATAATTGATGGACGAATGGCACCTGTTTAGCTCTTAGCTTTTAGTGAGCCGAATAAAATGTGTATAGAAGTAGGACCCTATTTAATAATTCCTTGTTTTTCCGTTAGCATTGTTAATAAAATCTTGATTTTGACAATCGCACTCTCGTGTCTCTCGTTTTTATTATTCCTTACTAGTTTCCCTCTGGCATGAATTGTTACTCCTCCTGCAAGTTATTATCCTATGTCTTTCGCCTCCGGTTATAGCCTAACCCCTTCTGATTCAGATATCCATGGCTGGACGACACCATCACCGCAACCTAAGGGGAAACGGAGACAATGAAGCCACTGCTCAACACGCAGCGATGCTACATATGATGCAAGGACTACTGGAGCAACAGCAGCAGCAGACAGCTGCCCTACATCAAGAGCTGTGCGAGAGTAGGCAGCAACAAGCAGAAATTTTAAAACAGGCACTGGCCCCAGTTCCTCAAGGATCGGCGGGAGTGAAACAGTTCATATCACTCCACCCTAAGACTTTTTCAGGGAAGGAAACTCCCTTAGAAACTGAGGAATGGCTCAAGGGAACGATCAACGACCTCGGTGCCGCCCAAATTCCGAAGGACGCGTGGGTGAACATTGCCAAACTACAACTCACTGATAATGCCCGAATATGGTGGAAAGCCGAGGAAAGCAGGCTGAAAGAGCCCGTCAACTGGGATACATTCAAACGACGGTTCGACACTCAATACTTTCCCGTCGTAGCACACCTAAAAATGGAACGGGAGTTTATACAGTTCCAACAGGGGAGTATGTGGGATAAATCGGTGGACGAGTACGCTTCGGAGTTCGCGAGATTAAGTCGGTTTGCGCATCACCTGGTGGCAACCCCGGAACTATATGCCAAAAGATTCCGACATGGGTTAGATCTGAAGACGCAGTCCTCCATGTCTTCTGCCACCTTGTCAACTTATGATGAAATCTTAGAGGCAGCACGGAACTTCGAAGACCTTCAGCGACGCATAAGGAAGGATGACCGATTGACTGGCATTAAGCGACCAGCCAATCAAGTTATTAGGGGATCATCTTCCAGATTTCACGGGAGGCAACAACCTAAGAGACCAGCAGGACCAGCTACTTTCAGGAAACCAGCAGTTACATGCAACTATTGCGGTAAAGTCGGACACTTCATGAAGGACTGCCTCTTTTTGAACAAGCTCTGTATAATCTGTGGGTCTCCGGATCATGCCATAGGGGATTGTCCACAGAGAAGACGACCATTACTCCCGGACAACAGACCAGCCAATCTTGGAGCGTCTCAACAGGGAGCCCGGCCACCACCTGCTAATAAACCAAACGGGCAAGGAACAGCAGCTAGAGGGCCACCCCTGCCTCAACAGAAGCGAGTTTTCCAGCAAGCTCAGCGCAACGGACCGAAGCGTCAGGCCTTTACTATGACCGCAGAGGAGGCTGAAGCAACTGGGGGAGTGATTACAGATATCGTTGTTTTGACTGTCATGTTTCCAAGTTCACTCCCATCTTGCATACACATCTTGTTAGGCTCATCACTAATTTTTCCTCCCACCTATAACATAGGTATCCTCCTAGTAGCCTCTATACCTGCACTCACACTTTTTGACTCTGGTGCGTCGCATTGCTTCATGGAACAAAAGTTTGTGACCGCCAGCTCCATCCCCGTAACACCTCTCATCACCGAGTGGAACGTCAACACGGGAAACGGTGTGATCAAGTCCACTTCAGGATACGATCTGTGCCCCGTGGTAGTCTGCGGGCGAGGTTTCTATGCCAACTTTATGGTGATAGATATGCCCAATTTCGACGTGGTCTTGGGTATGGACTGGTTGAGTACTTTTTACGCTACTATCGACTGTCGTCAAAGGAGGGTAGTGTTTGAAATCCCTGACCACCCACTGTTCATATTCGAGAGTGGAAGTAAGTCCTTGGACCCAGCAACCTACCGAGCTCTACCGAGAAAGGAAGAGACTTTGTACACCGTACAAAGGGAGGAGAGGACGCCGATGGTCGTACGAGAATTTGAAGACGTATTTGCAGAAGTGTCGGGTTTACCGCCGAATCGAGCAATCGAGTTCACCATAGACTTGGTACCGAGAACTCAACCCATATTGAAGACACCGTACCGAATAGGGCCAGCAGAATTGAAGGAGCTTCGAGCGCAAGTTGAGGCCCATCTCAATAAGAGATTCATTCGACCCAGCTCGTTACCTTGGGGTGCCCCAGTTCTTTTGGTACCTAAGAAGGATGGAACTAAGCGGATGTGCATCGACTATCGGGAATTAAATAAAGTAACAATCAAGAACAAGTATCCCTTGCCGCGGATAGATGACATGTTCGATCAGCTGGAGGGAGCTCGAGTGTTCTCCAAGTTGGATTTATGAACAGGCTATCATCAACTCAAGGTGAAAGCGTCTGACATACCCAAGACGGCTTTCAGGACTAGGTATGGACATTATGAATTCCTAGTGATGCCCTTTGGAGTAACCAATGCCTCCGCAGTCTTTATGAACTTGATGAATCAAGTGTTTTACGAGCAATTAGATAAGTTTGTGGTTGTCTTCATCGACGATATTCTAGTGTATTCTAAGAATCAAGAAGAACACGCGGAACACTTACGTGCGGTGCTCGAAACCTTGCGACAACATCAACTTTATGCAAAGCTCAACAAATGCGAGTTTTGGTTAGAACAGGTAGCATTCCTGGGACATGTGGTGTCAGGCGAAGGGATTTCAGTGGATCTAGCCAAGATTGTCACAGTTCAGTCATGGCCGATACCAAGAACTGTTACTGAGATCAGGAGATTTTTGGGACTTGCTGGATATTACCATCGTTTCATTAAGAACTTCTCCAAGATTGCGGAACCACAGACTACTTTGACTCGGAAAGATGTACCGTATGTATGGTCCGAGGGTTGTGAGGAAGCATTCGTAGAGTTGAGGACTCGTTTAACCTCTGCACCCATTCTTACGATTCCCGACAGGACTGGAGGATTCGACATACATTGTGACGCCTCGGGAAAAGGCTTGGGATGAATTTTGCACCAACATAGTAGGGTAGTGGCCTATGCGTCAAGACAATTAAAGGTGCATGAGCGAAACTACCCAACGCATGATTTAGAACTTGCCGCAGTTGTTTTCGCACTCATGATTTGGAAGCATTATTTATTAGGTGAGAGGGTAGATATTTACACCGATCACAAGAGCTTGAAGTATATCTTCACCCAGAAGGAACTCAATATGAGGCAGAGGAGATGGCTAGAATTAATGGCAGATTTCGACGTAAATTTACAATACCATCCGGGAAAGGTGAATGTAGTCCCGGACGCTTTGAGTCGCCAACCAATGATTTCGAGCCTGATTACTCATTGGAGGAATCGTCAAGATCTTAATGAACTAGAGACCGAGTTGATAATGCACGGAATGCTTACATCCTTCATGAATTTGTAAATTCACTCCACATTAGTCGAACGGATCAAGACCGCTCAAATAGAGGACCCGAGATTGCGAAGGATCAGAGAACAAGTGGACGCGAATCTGCGGACGGACTTCATCATCCACGAAGATGGTTCTTTGAGATATGGATGCAGAGTCTGTGTACCTAAGGGAGAGATGAGAGAGGAATTATTAAAAGAGGCACATAGTTCTCCCTACTCTGTTCATCCGGGAGGAACAAAGATATACAAGGACCTCAGGCAAAACTTTTGGTGGCATGGGATGAAGCGGGAGATAGCCAAGAGTGTATCCAGATGTCTTGTTTGCCAACAAGTAAAAGCCGAACACCACTGGATGGTAGGTCTATTACAGCCGTTACCAATACCTAAATGGAAATGTCAAAACATTACTATGAATTTTGTGACCGCACTCCCTCGCAGCTCTAAGGGAAACGATGCTGTATAGGTGATTGTGGACCGACTCGCCAAGTCGGCGCATTTTTTTCCTTTTCGAGTGGGTCAATTAACCGAAAGCCTTGCAAAAAGGTATATGGAGGAGATTGTCAGATTGCACGGCGTACCAATTTGCATCGTGTCCGACCGAGATACACGTTTCAGATCTCAGTTTTGGCAAAGCCTACAAGAGAGTCTGGGCACGAATCTGAGTTTCAGTACCGCCTACCATCCCCAGACCGATGGCCAATCAGAAAGGGTTATTCAAATTCTCGAAGACATGCTCTGGGCCTGTATGTTGGATTTTAAAGGATCTTGGGAAGATCACCTGCACTTGGTAGAGTTTGCTTACAACAATAGCTACCAGTCTAGTATCGGCATGGCGCCTTTCGCCGCTTTGTATGGACGAAATTGTAGGTCACCGTTAAGTTGGGACGATGTTGGGGATCGAGAACTTCTAGGCCCCGAGAAGATTGTCGAGACAGTGGAGGTGATAAGAACCATCAGAGAACAATTACGCATAGCACAAGATCGACAGAAGCATTAGGCAGATACGAAGAGAAGGCCACTAGAGTTCCAACCAGGAGAACACGTGTTTCTGAAGATTTCTCCTAACCGGGGAGTGATACGTTTTGGGAAACGCGGGAAACTCAGCCCACGGTTCATAGGTCCCTTCGATATTCTCGAACGAGTTGGAGAGGTTGTGTATCGTTTAGCCTTGCCCCCTTCTCTAGAAGGTGTTCACAACGTTTTTCATATCTCTCAATTGAGGAAATATGTCAGCGACCCCGGTCACGTTTTGGATCATTCTGAAATCACCGTGGGGACTGACCTAACCTATGAACAGCAGCCGGTGGAGATCCTAGATCGGAAGGAAAAGATTTTGAGAGACAAAACGATCAGATTGGTTAGGGTCTTGTGGAGGAAGGACTCTCCTGGAGAGTCCACGTGGGAAAGAGAAGACAAGATGAGAGAACGATATCCTCACCTATTTGAAGCTTCCTTTATGTAATTTTTCTCTCTCCTTTTGACCTACCTTCTGAATTTCGGGGACGAAATTATTCTAAGGAGGGTAGATTGTAACGGTCGAGATTTCTAATAAAATAACTCTTATTTTAAATTCCTAGAGTCGAGTGGTTATTTACGTATTTTGTGGGTAAAAAATGTTTTTGAAGAAACTGGTATTAATAATTTTATTAGCATTGAATAGGATTAAAAGAATTTTCTAAAATCTATTAATTGTTTTTATAGGCTTAAAATGTTTTAATAAAATTATATAATATCTAGTTTATCCTTTAAAATATTTTTAATTACGAATTAATTACTTTAATTGATAATAAAAATACATAGATTATTTTAAGGCATTATAAAATTTTATTAAAGCATTTTAAGCCTATAAAAACAATAAATACATTTTAGAAAATTCTTTTAATCCTATTCAATGCTAATAAAATTATTAATACCGGTTTCTTCAAAAACATTCTTTTACCCACAAAATACGTAAATAACCACTCAACTCTAGGAATTTAAAATAAGAGTTATTTTATTAGAAATCTCGACCGTTACAATCTACCCTCCTTAGAATAATTTCGTCCCCGAAATTCAGAAGGTAGGTCAAAAGGAGAGAAAAATTACATAAAGAAAGCTTCAAAGGATATCGTTCTCTCATCTTGTCTTCTCTTTCCCACGTGGACTCACCGGGAGAGTCCTTCCTCCACAAGACCCTAACCAATCTGATTGTCTTGTCTCTCAAAATCTTTTCCTTCCGATCTAGGATCTCCACCGGCTGCTGTTCATAGGTTAGGTCAGTCCCCACGGTGATTTCAGAATGATCCAAAACGTGACCGGGGTCGCTGACATATTTTCTCAATTGAGAGATATGAAAAACGTTGTGAACGCCTTCCAGAGAAGGGGGCAAGGCTAAACGATACGCAACCTCTCCAACTCATTCGAGAATATCGAAGGGACCTATGAACCGTGGGCTGAGTTTCCCTCGTTTCCCAAAACGTATCACTCCCCGGTTAGGAGAAATCTTCAGAAACACGTGTTCTTCTGGTTGGAACTCTAGTGCCCAATGCTTCTGCCGATCTTGTGCTATGCGTGATTGTTCTCTGATGGTTCTTATCACCTCCACTGTCTCGACAATCATCTCAGGGCCTAGAAGTTCTCATCCCCAATATCGTCCCAACTTAACGGTGACCTACACTTTCGTCCATACAAAGCGGCAAAAGGCGCCATGCCGATACTAGACTGGTAGCTATTGTTGTAAGTAAACTCTACCAAGTGCAGGTGATCTTCCCAAGATCCTTTAAAATCTAACATACAGGCTCGGAGCATGTCTTCGAGAATTTGAATAACCCTTTCTAATTGGCCATCGGTATGCGGATGGTAGGCAGTACTGAAACTCAGATTCGTGCCCAGACTCTCTTGTAGGCTTTGCCAAAACTGAGATCTGAAACGTGTATCTCAGTCGGACATGATGCAAATTGGTACGCCGTGCAATCTGACAATCTCCTCCATATACCTTTTTGCAAGGCTTTCGGTTGATTGACCCACTCGAAAAGGAATGAAATGCGCCGACTTGGTGAGTCAGTCCACAATCACCCATACAGCATCGTTTCCCTTAGAGCTGCGAGGGAGTACGGTCACAAAATCCATAGTAATGTTTGCCATTTCCATTCGGGTATTGGTAACGGCTGTAATAGACCTGCCGTCCTGTGGTGTTCGGCTTTTACTTGTTGGCAAACAAGACATCTGGATACACTCTTGGCTATCTCTCGCTTCATCCCATGCCACCAAAAGTTTTGCCTGAGGTCCTTATACATCTTTGTTCCTCCCGGATGAACAGAGTAGGGAGAACTATGTGCCTCTTTTAATAATTCCTCTCTCATCTCCCCCTTAGGTACACAGACTCTGCATCCATATCTCAAAGAACCATCTTCGTGGATGATGAAGTCCGTCCGCAGATTCGCGTCCACTTGTTCTCTGATCCTTCGCAATCTCGGGTCCTCCATTTGAGCGGTCTTGATCCGTTCGACTAATGTGGAGCGAATTTGCAAATTCATGAAGGATGTAAGCATTCCGGGCATTATCAACTCGGTCTCTAGTTCATTAAGATCTTGACGATTCCTCCAATGAGTAGTCAGGCTCGAAATCATTGGTTGGCGACTCAAATCGTCCGGGACTACATTCACCTTTCCCGGATGGTATTGTAAATTTACATCAAAATCTGCCATTAATTCTAGCCATCTCCTCTGCCTCATATTGAGTTCCTTCTGGGTGAAGATATACTTCAAGCTCTTGTGATCGGTGTAAATATCTACCCTCTCACCCAATAAATAATGCCTCCAAATCTTGAGTGCGAAAACAACTGCGGCGAGTTCTAAATCGTGCGTTGGGTAGTTTCGCTCATACACCTTTAATTGTCTTGATGCATAGGCCACTACATAAATGTAAAGCCCCACACCCCAGTACAGATGGTATTTTCCGCTCTGGCCGAAACCGCACGGCTTTTCCCTTTAGAGCGAACCGGACCCGACCAGGGGCCACTTTCCAGGAGGCTACCCATCCCAAGACTTCTCTGGCCCGAGCACGCTCAACTACGGAGTTCTCAAGCTCCTGTAGTTCCGGTTCACTTAAAAGGCGCCTCTGTAATTGAGCGTGGTATCATTACATTTATGATGCATTTCGGTCCTCTTTCGGAATGTGTTCCGAAGATCCTCCATTATTCTACAGTGGGTCCCACGAATTCAAGAGGTGGCCCCCACTGATTCAAGAGGTGGACCCCGCCCCCTTGGAATGATAATTGGCGTGGCACTTTGTTCCGTGTGGCACTTTGTTCCATGAACAAGAACCGGGTCCCGACATTCTCCCCACCTTTGAACAATGATTCGTCCTCAAACCACAGACCTACTACTGAGGGACCTACATGGACCACCACAAAAACCTGTCATGCCCTGCTTCCCAAAAGAAGGAGAAGGATGACGTGGCATGGTCCGCAACTGTTCAGTTGATAAAACTGCACATTTGTTATTACATTTTTCCTACTATTTCTATACTAGAAAAGGTGTTTATTATAATATATGATACATATGAGGGTTTATCTGTAAAAATACTATTTTTCATGTGTTGATATATTATAATTAGCATTTGGTAGGAAAATGTATGCAAAAGATACCATTGACCAAATCTTAATGGTAAAATTAATATCTCAATAAAACAAAACTCAACTAATATTATTTGTTGAGATTGTGCAGAATTTTTCAGGGCTAAAAATCAAGGGAATCAAAGTTGTTAAGAACAAACCTGCCTAATTAAGAAAGCAAACTAAGAAATCAATTCTGGCAGAAACAAAGAAAAGATTTCCAATTTCCAAAGGTTCCTAAGATCGCCACGTGTCACAAGGAGAATATCCCAGAAGACCAAAACCACCGTTCCATATACAAGACCGCGGATCCACGGTCAAACCTACCCGTTGACCGCGGATCCGCTGCGGTTTGGAAGATTTGTGCGCTGCGATTTGGGTGGGAAAATCTTAACTGTTGGCTTCCAAATTTGGAAGCTAGGGTTCTGGCTTTTGGAGTATAAATATGGACCGAGAGCCTCTTTGAAAAATTATCAAGTCCAAGACGTCTCACGCATCCAGGCTCATCATCAACGGTTCATCTACCTCCTTAGAAAAGATCGAGAAGCAAACTAGTATTTGTAATCATTTTCTAAGGGAACAAAAGTGTAAATGAGTTTTGTTGATTAATAAAGGTCGTTCTTTTTCTTATTCTATTTCTTGTAGTTTTAATATGAATTCTCTCTCCATCTCTTCTTCTCCCAACATGCGCGAATAATTCTCCGCTTGTTAGGGTTCGTAGGATTAGGGTAGGTTAATGGATGATGAAAATCCCTAAACTCTTTTTACGTCCTATAAAGTTTATAAACTTTATCAAAAGAATCATTAACATTCTAATCGGGTGCGCTACCAATTGATTGTGAGTCTCGACCGCGATTAGAGATTAGATTAATGATTGGTTTGGTAAAGGCTAGATATGAACGGGGTTCCATGTCGAGATAGGGGTTAAGAGTGGGAACCCTTTTCCCTCCAGAAACCCTAATCTACATGCATCACTGTCGTTCTAGTTTTAAATCTATTAAAGGATAAAATGAGCAATTTTTAATTAATCATCCATAACTACTAAATCCTAATGAACCCTACAAGCCCCCTTTTAATATTAAACTTACATCCGTAGTTAATCTAGATCTATATTTTGCATCCGAGTTTAACGTAGATCTAGATCCTACAACCATTCTTCAATATTCTTTATCCCTACTCTCTTTTTCAACATATCTAAAGTAAGAGTAAAAGATTCAACGTTTCCCAAAGGACGATCCGTACTCATCTTGGTCTAGCTACACACGACACCGTTATTGATTGCGGTTAAATTACTACACACACAAAATATAGATCAATCAGCAACCTAACTGTATTGAAGGTGGTCTATTCAATACAGTTACGTTAAGCGTATGAATAATTAACATGCAAGATGTGTACCAAACAAAAATAATAAAAGCAAAATGCATTTATTTCCATTAACAAAACTTTATTACATCCCAAAAGAAAGAGTAAAATAAACTAAGTAGTTTAATTACATCGAGGAGAAACAAAAGCCCTAAACATGTGAGCAACAACAAAAATTAAATCTATCTAATCTTACATTGTCCAGTCTGCATAATCTTCATAAGTTGGCTTCACACCTTGATCCTCACCATAATACTCATTCCTATCTGACGGACATTCCCAAGATAGAGAAAGAAAAGGAAGGTCCGTCAGCGAGTTATACTCGGGTAGGATTGCCTCAAGAGAAAGTAAAGGTATAGAAACGAACAGGTGTATATAATGACTATAATGTACATGTGTATAAAGGTATGAGGTTATATACAAATTAGATATGTGAATATGAGTAGGTTGTGTGAGGTATATGTTTAGTAAAGGTTCAAGTCAAGTCAAACGGATATTCAGTCTAAGAGTTAGATCAGGTTAAACAAGGTGTGTATGGATGGAACTGACTGGTGAACATACTCGTATCCTTGAGATATCCCATGACTAGCTGGAAGCAGTATGAGCTGGTGCTTGTGCCTGGGATGGCAATCAATGTGGTAGTGTGAACATCCCCGAAAGGTGTTCCATGACTATGATGGAGCTTTGTCTAGCGTGAATATCACTCAAGTGCACAAGTATTACCTGTAAGTCTACGCTAGCGCCCCGGCAGTCTACAGACGCCAAATGCGGAACAAAAACTTTTAAACTGGCGCTATCGTATACTTTAACCCGGATCTGCCATTATTGCTAAACTAACAAACTGTAAAGAGTGTAGAAAGGTTATACCGAACGATCCGAGTCCTTCGTTCTTCAACCATCATCCCACGCTCCGTTGCGGCTGCTCCGATCTCGTCGATCTCCGATATCCTCGTCGAGGTGGCACCACATCACCGATTCTTTAAACGGGCTCCCGCCTCTGACTTGAGGCAACTCGATCGTCAAGTTTGCTAAAAGAGACGACCAAGAATGATGTAGAGAATGAGTAGATGACTTTGTCTCACTTCGTCCAAATCCGTGGACGATCGGTTAATGAAGTTGCCGAGGGAATCGGGTGATGGAATGAACTGTAAAATTCCATGCACCCCAAATACTATCATATCTTTTCTACAAATGAAATCAACAACCATGAGAGAGAGAGGAGGGGGCCGGCCTCTTATAAAGAGAGGGAGGTGACCGTAGGAGAGGGGGGTGACCATAGGATAAATATCATATGTGAACACAAACTAAATATCTTGCATAAAGATCTTAAGCAAAACAAGAAAGTAATGAAATCAAAGCATGAGTCACTTAGCCTTGTCACAAATTCTAGAACCTTCTAGAAACACGACTCACTCTCATCCAAGAAAAGATAAATCCGCCTTTAACCAAATGTTAAAAGACGGCTGATAGAAAACTGGAAACTGGCAACTTCCAAAAGTGATCCTGAAACGACTTTCAGGACAACCCCGAAACTGTATAAATATACCCGCATTTGTATTACGACCGAATACAAATGCAACTGAGACAAAGATATTATACCTACTCAATATAATACTCGGATCCGGCTTAAACCAAAGCCGACCAGTATTATCTGCCCGAAAAATAACACGTGCGTAAACGCACGTGCATTTTCCGAACCCTGCCATAAAACCATACGGCCTCTACAACGTTTCGCCCGAACTTGGGAAACTGTCTGTGGGGGACTCTAATGACTCTTCAGTACCCTGGCAGTGGGTTTAACCACAAACCGTCAGCGGCACTAGCAATGCGTAACGGCTGCCCATGGACTGACCTCAAGGGAGACCGATGAGTGCACTCAAGGGAGGCCGATGAGCGAACTCATCCAGAAACCCTACTGAGCCTAACAGTGACAATGTATATACAGTCCGGTCCGTTCGTCAATGAGTATCGCATATCCGCCTAGGGGGCTAGTAACGTCAGACCCCCAAAAGCAGTATAAGTCGTGTCGGAGTATAGCCCAATAACACCCTGAGATACTACTGGAGTACCTACCAGTAAATCTCCTGCCATGGCCATAGACTTTGTGTAATGGCTCTCCTAGACACTGCACGACCTCGCCCCCAATACCGGGAGAGACGAATCCCCTGCCGATCCGCTCACGTGCCTCCATATGGCTCGGGACTGTACCCAAAAGCTACCTGTTTGCACGACTCCTTTGAGCCGTGGTAGGGTAGAAATCAAAGCACAGTGGGAACTCACACGAGACAAATGACGACCTCAGGTCGATGAACTAACCTGTACACATGTCACCAGGGAACTGCTATCTGACGGTAGATATAATACTAACTAGCAGATTCCCGGCGAGTCCTGTCCGGTGTACTCATAACCCAATGAGCACCTGTATACATCTTAGGTGATCCAACTGACACCAGTGGCTTGTGAGACCGGCCACCGCCCCTCGTCGGGGTCTCGACTGTACACACTAGTCTACTCCGGAGTATCGATGCCCTGTCTCGAAACTCCCACGACTAGGGACCACAATTAAGGATATGCATATAACTACCCAACTCTCACGTATATGATCGCCATCATACTGTTGGTAGTAAAGCAAGATCCTAAGGGCTCTATCAAAGTGTAACATGCAATCAGTCACCTGAACATGTACACGACTGATAAAGGCAAACCAGATAGTATACTATCATCTCGAGTAAGACTGTCCTACCGGGATAGGTCCTCCGCAATCATTGCAATCACGTACCTGCGATCCAATAATTGACTATGAGGGCACTATCTCCAACAATCTCCCACTTGCACTCAAGGCTAATATTGCGATGTCGACTACTCACAGCCCGTGTGAAATCGAACATCCAACTCCTCTACTAATCAGTTTCACAAAGCCCGTTTGTAAAACTATTGTGTTCGAGAAATAGCCTCAGTGAGTGGATCCGCCTAGAAGTATCTTTCTATATCTCTCTTAATCTCAAGTTCGCAGAGAAAGCCATCTCCCGAAAACGAGTAATACCTGTCTTAGAATATGTCTGGATATCTGATGGGACCTGGTTCATAAATGAACTCCAAATCCAAACATCTTAGACTGTATCGATCACTGAACCTAATCAGTATCCGGCACCATGCCACCCACAGTATCCTCTTGGACCACCTGTCCATAATACTGTCCCTCTTCGTCAGAGGGAAAAACTATAACTCTGACAATCACTCTGTCAACCATGTCACCTTTGAAGCCTGGAATGATAATCGTCTCCCGAAGGAGGCTGCCGTTATCAAATCCGTAGAACATGTACTTATGTTCTAAAACTGCTTCCTTATATTTCTCCAGGATTGGATTAATACAAACTTATTGCATCTAGTGCAAAACCAACATTTGGTGTGGTACTTGACATCTCATGATTGACTCAATTGCCTAAGCAAGTGATCTGCCAATCATGCACATCCCTCTCCACTTTAGTCTGTACGACACCTTTAGAGAAGGTGACTCCATCACCTGCAGGTACACCACTATGCTAGGAGTCAACTATTCCAAAAACCATTAGAATATCTGTCAAAGTACCCACATTGGGAAACTACCCAAATCCAGATCTAAAACCATAGATCTAGAAACCAGAATGTCAAATATTATATCCATATCCTGTCTGGAGAAACAACTGTGTGACAACCACAGTACAACCGATTGTAGTATAGGAATTTTACTTCCTACTCTGTGTATGTCATCCAGATACCATGACATCACACCCTACTACCTTCTTAACTGATCCATCCCCTATTCTGATTGAAGTCAAACCCATGACTTTCACATCAAAATTAGATGATCTATCTCCGCTATAACTGCTCAAGTCTATAAATAGATATAAGCATCTTGCCCACTATGCTTCCGCTGCTCCCACTGACTACGACAACCCTCCTACCGGGTCTCATATCCTAGAACAACAGTAGTGTCAAGTCTTGGTAGATAAGAACCTCCCTGTCACCGTCTCTGAGGCTACCGAAGTACCTCTCGGGCGTCTGAGGTTACCTACCATACCTGCGGAGTGGCTATTGGAATGTCAAACCTGATTGAATATATAGGTCCTATTAAATTTTCCGTAATCGTTCGCGGTTCTGGAATCACTTTCAGTTCTACCATACTCCCACTACTGTTTTCTGAAAAAGATCCATTTTTACTAAAACTGTAGCGAGTCAAGAACAATATCACTATTGATCTTCCAAATGGTAGAATATCAACCCTCGTCATAGCCAGGGTCAACCCACAAACAGCCATTACAGAAATGTGCCCTGAGTTATCCGGTGTCTGGTTTTAATCATAAGCTGGACAACTCCCCGTACCTTAACAACTTTTAAGGTACGATCCATTCTATATCCAATATAGAAACTTTGGCACTAATTTAATTGGAACCATATTCAAACCATGCAGCTGTCTCCAGTGCATATCAACTTAATGGAAAGAGGCTAATCAGCATTACTCAACTTAGGAATCCATCCAATTATGAGTAACCTGAAAGAGAAACACGTTTCTCAAAACCATCACTATCATCTGAATACCAATCACAAGAATCTACATCTTCGATCTCTTTGAAGAATCCCGATACTTGTGATACCTGGTTCTCTACTTTATTCTTATACCCACAACTTCTCAAAACTTAGACCTTGTATTTCTACGAAACACTTGTCTAAATACTAGAGAAGTTATAAGTAAACAGAACATAGTACGAGGACCTACCCCTTTGTCCTAATGGACACTGGACAACATACAATACTCTGTATAAGTCCGCTGAGTTAAACAACTCAAAACCTGTGCGTTGTAGGTGGAAAACTGTACCCTGGCGATTTCCTCAAATATCACCAATTATAACGAATTCCGATATAATGAGGATAATCACCTAATTCTCAATATCTTACTCCCACTCATCATCTGTAAAACCATACAGATATGAGAATGAAACCTGGTAAATACATACCCTTGGAGTAAGTGTCTAATCGGGAAAAACAGTTTTTCTTTAACAATGCACTGAAACATGAAAATGTTTCGTAGGGGTATCCTGGTATTCATAGCAATGCCTCTTCCATAATCCAATTCATGACTTCAACCGTATATCTCTTTGCCATCTCTCCAAATCCCCTTTATTTGTCTTTAGTCGTTACCTTCTGTACACCATCGTTAGGCTAAATGGTTTTCTTCCTTCCCTACCGTTCGGCACCAGCCTATGGTTTGGAAGAAGACTATCCAGTAAGCATAATAGGTGTACCCTCCTAAACCAAGGAGTACTCGCATCTCGAGAGAAGGTGACGATAAAAGACAACTGAATAATACCTTATTCTTTTTAAAGGTGAAATAGGAGCGGCGATGAAGTACGCGGTTTTGGTTGTGAACGATATCGGTCGCAATTTACTTTGCCCTCTTTCTAATCCCTTTATTTTGTCTTTACATATTACCTTCTGCACACCCTACTTAGGCTAATTGGTTTTCTTCATTCCCTACCTTTCGGCACCAACCTATGGTTTGGAATAAGACTATCCAATAGGCGTAACAGGTGTACTCTCCTAAACCAAGGAACTCTCGCAACCTGAGAGAAGGTGATAATAAAAGACAACTGAATAAACCAATTCTATTTCTCCTGAACCTGGATCCATCCCCGAAGAAGTCCCTTCGAGTTCGTATATAACCATACGATGGATCTATCCAATGGAAGTGGATATCCGTAGTAATACGGGTGTTCTGAGAAATTCAAAGGGTAAAAGAAGGAGTGGCAATGACTTATGTAACTCAGACAATCCAAAAGCCAGTATTTTAAGAAGGTTTGGTCAACTTGGTCACTGAGTCATAGTCTAGGGTCGGTCAAAGGTCGCTGCCAAAGAGAGAGAGAGAAAAGAAACACTCTGCGTGCACTCTATCCTAGATCAGAATGGTCATCACTTTATCTAATCCGGAAACCTCCCACTGTCCTGTCAAATTCTCCTCCAAACCTAAAGAAGAATCAATCGGGATCACCCGAAGAGTAAACCAACTCATCAGTGGGAATCGGGATCCAACTCTCATCGCATGATAACGTGATGGAATGCATCCACGTTACTCATACTCCAGATGGTATGCGCATACTCGGCAAGTTTCAGTTTCTTTAGAAACTCCTGATATGATTTTTGCCCATGCTCTTATAACCTTGGCGTTAGGTCAAAATGTCATAAGTCACATGCCAAGTTCTACCCATCACTATCTTGTTAATTTGAACCCACCCGCACATGCCCTTGGCGTTAGGTCAAAATGGCAGAACGGCTGTCCCAAACCAACTCATCTATCTATGCAACAATTGAATACCCAGCAGCTACCAAACACTATGCCTTGGCGTTCGGTCAAAATACATAGCTTGAATACTACTGAATACCCAAAAGAAGTGACGGAGGGCTACGGCTGGTTTTTGGCGAAAAACCTTTAGCGTAGTGAACTTGATATCGCTGAAGGAACCTGATAGCTTTTTAAAATATAGTGGCGAAAACCTTTTGCTAAAGAGGTCACTCCCGGTAAAGGGATCTCGGCTCTTTCCTCGTGGAATGAGGTGCAGGATATTCCACTGAATACCGCTATGCAAAGCAACTTGTAATCGACTATAGTGAAGTTATTACTCTGACGCAAACTTCTGCCCAAGGGGTCAGTCCCGGTGAAGGGATATCGGCCCTTGCCCCGTCGAATGAGGTGCAGGATATTCCACTGAATACCGCTATGCATAACAAAAGGAAACGTCTTTGTAACAACACTTTTTAAATTGTTCCAACAACTGTATACAGGTTTGTTTTAACTTTGCGTTGATCAGAATCAACGCAGTCCCATCAATCAATCACACCAGAAAAGAACGAAAATAAAATGTACGTATATGCCATCCGCATTCGTCACTGGGTCCCGTCATCACCCGTTAGGTTACTTAACTAACGACAGAGCGGGGACTGGACTAGCGCGGGTGTAAAACATATACAACATCTAATAGTATATAAACCAATATACAATAATCGCTCCAGGCGTGATAGTATGCAACATTACAGAAAAGTAATAAGCATCACAGAACAATACAGATAATCTGGGATCCCCGAGTTTCACAGAGCCGCTGCTGAAACCCGACGTTCCCCTGTCGTGTGGATAGCCTGTGCAATGAAACCTAGACCCCTACGGGTGCGGCAAGTTACCCGCCAAAACCTGAAGCGAGGCAGTCCCCCACAGCATAGTGAATGGAACACCCGGCACTTCACGGAATCCGGTAAATTGAGCACCCCTCCTTGGGTCAGCCTGTACCCCCTACGAGTGCGGCGAATAGTCTGCCAATTTTAGAGTGGGGCCCCTCTGCCTCCCAAAGCCATGAGATGCGGACCCGTTGCCCTCCAGAACCCGGCTATCCGTGCACTCCGTCTCGGGGCAAAACCTAGTACAGTAATGAAAAATAGTACAAAAGGTACATCGACCGCAACCTGGTCGTGCCCCAAAAGAATATTATACAACAGGCAGTGACGGCAGTCCACAAGTTGGACGCTCGCCCCGCAATATCAAATGTACAAATAAACACAAACTGTACTACCATTGCACACTGCTATCCACCACGACAAATCCGCAACATCACAGCACAACACAGAACATCAACGCGAATGTCACGTTCGCAAACCCATCTAAAAGAACTATAGCAATCAGACACGGTTTACCGATCAAATGACATTCCCGGTCGGAGATATAATGTAAGCACTGTAAACTAACGTGTTTAAATTTCGATCGACCAAAGACCAAATATCAAAAATGGGCCCCACTGCTTACTGGTGAACAGTAACAAAACCTGGGCCAAAAAGATATTTACCAAAAACCCCAAAATCAAACCAAGAACCCACTGTGAAAATTTGGGGCCACGAGCTCACTGTATGGCCGCGGATGCGCGGTCAAACCATAGGTTTGACCGCGTTTCCGCGGCTGTCCCATCGAATCACGTGCCCAAATTTCTACGTCGTTCTAATAAAAGCCTGCACAGTATTCTGAGATGTGTAGAATAATTTTATCAGACCGTTTAAAAACAACAGAAACTGTCGGGCATGGATTTTGCAATTTTCGATTTCCGGTCGGATCGATGTTTTAAACGCGTTAGCACAAGTTAGTATAGCAAAATGGTGAGGCTCTGATACCACTGTAAGTCTACGCTAGCGCCCCGGCAGTCTACAGACGCCAAATACGGAACAAAAACTTTTAAACTGGCGCTATCGTATACTTTAACCTGGATCTGCCATTATTGCTAAACTAACAAACTGTAAAGAGTGTAGAAAGGTTATACCGAACGATCCGAGTCCTTCGTTCTTCAACCATCATCCCACGCTCCGTTGCGGCTGCTCCGATCTCGTCGATCTCCGATATCCTCGTCGAGGTGGCACCACATCACCGATTCTTTAAACGGGCTCCCGCCTCTGACTTGAGGCAACTCGATCGTCAAGTTTGCTAAAAGAGACAACCAAGAATGATGTAGAGAATGAGTAGATGACTTTGTCTCACTTCGTCCAAATCCGTGGACGATCGGTTAATGAAGTTGCCGAGGGAATCGGGTGATGGAATGAACTGTAAAATTCCATGCACCCCAAATACTATCATATCTTTTCTACAAATGAAATCAACAACCATGAGAGAGAGAGGAGGGGGCCGGCCTTTTATAAAGAGAGGGAGGTGACCGTAGGAGAGGGGGGTGACCATAGGATAAATATCATATGTGAACACAAACTAAATATCTTGCATAAAGATCTTAAGCAAAACAAGAAAGTAATGAAATCAAAGCATGAGTCACTTAGCCTTGTCACAAATTCTAGAACCTTCTAGAAGCACGACTCACTCTCATCCAAGAAAAGATAAATCCGCCTTTAACCAAATGTTAAAAGACGGCTGATAGAAAACTGGAAACTGGCAACTTCCAAAAGTGATCCTGAAACGACTTTCAGGACAACCCCGAAACTGTATAAATATACCCGCATTTGTATTACGACCGAATACAAATGCAACTGAGACAAAGATATTATACCTACTCAATATAATACTCGGATCCGGCTTAAACCAAAGCCGACCAGTATTATCTGCCCGAAAAATAACACGTGCGTAAACGCACGTGCATTTTCCGAACCCTGCCATAAAACCATACGGCCTCTACAACGTTTCGCCCGAACTTGGGAAACTGTCTGTGGGGGACTCTAATGACTCTTCAGTACCCTGGCAGTGGGTTTAACCACAAACCGTCAGCGGCACTAGCAATGCGTAACGGCTGCCCATGGACTGACCTCAAGGGAGACCGATGAGTGCACTCAAGGGAGGCCGATGAGCGAACTCATCCAGAAACCCTACTGAGCCTAACAGTGACAATGTATATACAGTCCGGTCCGTTCGTCAATGAGTATCGCATATCCGCCTAGGGGGCTAGTAACGTCAGACCCCCAAAAGCAGTATAAGTCGTGTCGGAGTATAGCCCAATAACACCCTGAGATACTACTGGAGTACCTACCAGTAAATCTCCTGCCATGGCCATAGACTTTGTGTAATGGCTCTCCTAGACACTGCACGACCTCGCCCCCAATACCGGGAGAGACGAATCCCCTGCCGATCCGCTCACGTGCCTCCATATGGCTCGGGACTGTACCCAAAAGCTACCTGTTTGCACGACTCCTTTGAGCCGTGGTAGGGTAGAAATCAAAGCACAGTGGGAACTCACACGAGACAAATGACGATCTCAGGTCGATGAACTAACCTGTACACATGTCACCAGGGAACTGCTATCTGACGGTAGATATAATACTAACTAGCAGATTCCCGGCGAGTCCTGTCCGGTGTACTCATAACCCAATGAGCACCTGTATACATCTTAGGTGATCCAACTGACACCAGTGGCTTGTGAGACCGGCCACCGCCCCTCGTCGGGGTCTCGACTGTACACACTAGTCTACTCCGGAGTATCGATGCCCTGTCTCGAAACTCCCACGACTAGGGACCACAATTAAGGATATGCATATAAACTACCCAACTCTCACGTATATGATCGCCATCATACTGTTGGTAGTAAAGCAAGATCCTAAGGGCTCTATCAAAGTGTAACATGCAATCAATCACCTGAACATGTACACGACTGATAAAGGCAAACCAGATAGCATACTATCATCTCGAGTAAGACTGTCCTACCGGGATAGGTCCTCCGCAATCATTGCAATCACGTACCTGCGATCCAATAATTGACTATGAGGGCACTATCTCCAACATTACCATCCTTCAGTTCCATAATAAACAACAAGTCTAAACTAGTAAAATATCCACATCCAAGATACTGAATAACTCGTGTCTCAGGATGTCACGACCCGAAAGTACGAAACGTGACTAGCACTTAGATTACGAGACGTCTAAAGGCGTAACGTAACCTAAGTCAGCCAAAGCCCAGAAAAATCTAAACCAAAACCAAAAGAGTGAAGGAAACCTTACATGAAAACGATTTTGAAATCAATTAAGTTGCATTGAACTTCTTTTTAAAAACATCAAAAATTTCTGAAAATTTCGGCAGAGTCTCCTTTGTAAATTCTATCCCCCAAAATGGGTACAACAAGATATATCACCTGTAATCACAAAATGGCATCCCCAAGCGGGAGCTAGCTCTTCGCCCAAGACGGATCACAACCATACGCAATATATATATGTAATCTCAAGAAAAAGAGCATAAAGAAATGCGAAATGTAAGAAAACACAACGTCGGCTCAAGTGAGCTTGACCCAAAAGAACCCACATATACACAAATCTCTCAGTCTCATCACTAGGTCGAATATACAAATAAGAAGTGGTAGATGGAGAATACTAGATACAAAAATAGTACAAAAAGAGATAATAGGGCTCTCGCAACCCACCTACGAGCAATGTCGCGAGTCTGAGCAAAAAAATTCACTGATAAGGTAAGCCGCTGCTACTAGGCTGATAAGTCCGACCTGCAAGACACTGTGGCACAACGGGGGTGAGTTGCCAGCTCGTGAGTAGAATATAACATCTAGTAAGGCTATCGTAAGAATGCACACAAATGCGTCACAGCATGTATGCCCAGATGTGATGTAATACCTCTAGTATGCATGCACATGTATGCAATGTCAATACTAAATCTTTAAGTGTTTCAAATGCTATGCGTTCTGCATTCTTAACTTTAGGGAAAAAAAAGAATATCTGTATAATAGCTAAATACCATCAAGAAATCATCTGAAACCCGTGTCAAGTATCGACACCAAATATGAAAAGACATCTGTCTTAATGTCTCACTGTATCAATGTCTCAATACATCGGGCTCCGTCAGTCCGGATCGGCCCATATCATCAAATCTCACGACAACGGTCGGTATCCTCCGGACATCCGCTGCGCCAGACATCACCGGTAGGTAGTCTTCCCCTGCCAGGCTCATCGTCTACAACTCGATCTTCTTGCCCCGGGGTACCATACCGGGCCCACCATGTACCCGAGACGGTTCATCCACTCCTCGAATTGGGTCTCGAAATCCAACAGAAAATATGAAAACTCATGGTAGACGACACATACATCATAAGTAAACCGCAACTTTGTTTTTTTTTTAAAAAATGATAATTATAAACTTTTGTTAAATTCTTGCGGTTTTCCCCAAAATCCAGAAATCGCAGAAATACTGTAATCCTCAAGAAAACCATAATACCCAATATATTGTATATGATAAATGTCTATGATATCGTGGTATGCGATGTGATTTGTGGCTAGAAATCTATGTAAGTATGATGATGATGCGAGGTATATACATACTATGCGATTTCATATATCGTGTATAATACAAGTGGCAATACTAAGCTAAACAGGTTCTATGGTGTACGTGGCATGGAAATTACCAAAGGCGTGTGTATTTCATGAATAGTGCGCGTGCAATAGGAGCCAATGGTAATGGTGTTTGTGTCCTACGAAGTGATATCGCACAAGTGTATATGAATATCCATGCAATCTAACAGACGATTAGTTATAAGGGTATGCAATGTGAATGGGGGGTTAGCTAACTAACAATGCAAATCTTGCAATAAATAAAGTAATCCTAACTACGGGGTGCCTCGCGCCATCCAGACGATTTCCCCATAGATGAATACATCTACTCACCTGAATGCCTCGCTAATCCGATCCAACCACCGCCTTGCCTTTGCGCGCCGCGTCCGATGTTTCCGCGACCGATCCTAGAATTGCATAACACAAAGTATAAGATTACAGATTCCTGAAATGACGCAACCCACAATATGAAAAGATCGACGCTCTTGAATTTATCACAACGTGCACTTGGTGCACGGAAAACACACGAAAACCGCTAAAACCTTAACTAAAATCGCCGTTCGGGGCAATCGTCAAAACTAAAACCCGACTAGACAAAACTCCACATTCACACACCCTAATAGTCATATAAGATGCTAATTATATCGCCAAAATAATACAATTATACCACCTCCTAAAATTTTTGAAAAACTAGTAAGCAATTAGCATACCGGTTTCGACGCAAATATTGTGAATTAACGATATCGCGATCACAATTCAACTCCAACATCCAATTCAAACTACTAGATGCCCACAACACAAATTTTAACCCAAATATCATACTTCAAACCCTAATTAGAACATCTACCATTTTCTTGAAATTCATTAGCAAGCAAAAATAACCAAATTTCATACTTTAAATATCTAATTAGCTTATTTAACTACAAATTTAACAACTAGTTTAAAACTTATACCTCCCAAGTTATGATTCCCTTGCACTAAGCCTCCAAAGTGGCCTCCTTTCTCCACTTCTCAAACAAATTAGGGTTTGGGAAAGGATGGATTAGGGTTTTGGTTTGAAAGTGAGAAGGAAATTGTGAATTTTTATGGAATTTTGTGGATTTTGCATGCATTTTTGAAGAAGGAGAATGCGAAAAAAATTGGGGCTGTTGGAGAGGGCTCTCGGCCAGAGCTAGAGAGGGCAAGGGAGAAAAGGGAAAGTGTAGAAAATTCCATGAGGAATGTCTCATTTAGTGCAATTAAAGCTTTCACATCAAACTTTACAAAAAAAAAACCCCCCTTTTTCTTTCAATTTTTCATCCCCTTTTTCCAAAAGCAACCAAACATGAAATGTTTGCTAAAAATTTTTTATTACACTAAATTTTAGTTATTATGGTTCCTAATAATATAATTTACCCAATTAAATTTGTATTTATCACTAATTAAATGTATTTTTAAAAGCTTAAAATAATATTAAAAATAATTAATTAAGGAAAAAAATTTAATTAACTAGAAAATTTTAAGTGACATTTTAGTCACCAATTTATAGTAATATCTTATCTAAATTTTGTATAATTAGGTTTATAATGAAAAATACCTATTTTGACTTTTTACGGAAAAGACTGCAAATTTAGCCGATTACCGAAAAACTGCCTAAACGATTTTCGAAGCGTTACAATCTTCCCCCCTTAAAGAAATTCGGTCCCCGAATTTAAAAATTTAACTACGCGTACCTTCAAAAAGATGGGGATATCTCTTCCTCATCTCGACCTCGGTCTCCCAGGTGACCTCCTCGCTGTTCGGGCCACGCCGAAGGACCTTGACGGACGGTATAACCTTCGACCTCAATTTCTTCACCTGCCGATCCAAAATGACCACCGGCTGCTCGGTGAATGAAAGATCACGCTCTAGCTAGATCGTCTGGTGCTGAATCGCATGGGAAAGATCATGAAGGTACTTGCGGAGCATCGAAACATGGAACACAGGGTGAACATCGGGGAAGCTGGGCGGAAGAGCTAACCGATAAGCGACTGGACCAACACGCTCTAGGATCTCGAAGGGACCAACATATCTAGGACTAATTTTCCCTTTCCGCCCAAATCTCATCACACCCTTCATCAAAAAGACTCTCAGGAAAACATGATCGCCAACAGCGAACTCGAGTCGGTGACGGCGCCTGTCAGCATATGATTTCTGCCTACTCTGTGCCGTTCTCATCCTATTCCGAATCAGCTGTATCTTCTCGGTCGTCTCCTGTATGATCCGCGGGCCCAAAATACTGCTCTTCCTGAGCTCTGTCCAACACACAGGCGATCGACATCTCCTCCCATATAAAACCTCGAAAGGTGCCATCTGAATCGTCTCCTGGAAGCTATTATTGTAGGAGAACTCGATCAAAGGCAAATGATGATCCCAGCTACCACCGAAATCTAAAACAAAAGCTCTGAGCATGTCCTCAAGAGTCTGAATAGTACGCTCCGACTGACCGTCAGTCTGCGGGTGAAAGGCTGTGCTAAAACTCAATCGGGTGCCTAAAGCTTCCTGAAGTTTCTGCCATAATCGGCTGGTAAACTGGGTGCCCCGGTCGGACACGATGCAAGTCGGAATGCCATGCAATCACACGATCTCATCAATATAAACCTGGGCGTACTGAGAAAATCCAAAAGTGGTCTTCACTGGCAGGAAGTGAGCCGCTTTCGTCAGTCGATCCACAATCACCCAAATAGAGTCATACTCTCGACTGGTCCTGGGTAGACCCACAATGAAGTCCATGGAGACCTGTTCCCACTTCCACTCAGGGATGGGTAAAGGCTGTAACTCGCCGGCTGGCCTCTGGTGCTCGGCCTTGACTTGCTGACAAGTCAGGCATCTCGACACAAAGTCTGTAACATCCTTCTTCATCCCGTCCCACCATTAAACCTCTCTCAAATCATGGTACATCTTGGTGGAACCTGGATGCACACTGTATACCGATCTATGTGCCTCCTCGAGGATATCGCACCTCAGTCCCTCAGAATCTGGTATGCACAGTCGAGTCCCAAATCGAAGTATCCCCTGATCATCAATCACGAACTCAGAAACTCTGCCCTGCCGAATCTGCTCAATAATCTCTAAAATACGGGCATCGCTGGACTGTTCCTCGCGGATACGGTCAAGTAACTGTGGGCGTGCTCTGAAATGGGCTAGCTGTCCCCCTATAGGAGTAAACTCGAACTGCACTCTGCTATCACATAAAACCTGCCAATCCGCCGTCGACTGCATCTGTACTGCGCTCAAACAAGATAAGCTACCTCCGGGCCTCCTACTCAAAGCATCTACCACGACATTCGCCTTGCCCAGATGGTATAGAATCTCGCAGTCATAATCCTTCACCAACTCCATCCAACGGCGCTGTCTCAGATTCAGATCTCGCTGCTGAAAGATATACTTCAAACTCTTGTGGTCAGTGAATATCTGGCACGACTCACCGTATAGGTAATGTCTCCAAATCTTAAGTGCAAATACCACTGCAGCCATCTCTAAATCATGAGTGGGGTAGTTCTGTTCGTGTTTCCTCAGCTGCCGAGAAGCATACGCGATAACTCTGTCGTGCTGCATCAATACACAGCCCAGCCCCACTCGAGAAGTATCACAATATACCACGAACCCGCCTGATCCTGAAGGCAATGCTAACACTGGTGCAGTTGTCAGACGAGTCTTCAACTGCTGGAAACTATCCTCACATGCCTGGGTCCAATCAAAAGTAACCCCCTTCCGGGTCAACCCGGTCAACGGTGCAGCAATGCGGGAGAAATCCTGGACAAAACGTCGATAATAGCCGGCCAGACCTAGAAAGCTGTGAACCTCTGTAACTGATACCTGTCTAGGCCAACGCTGAACTGCCTCGATCTTCTTCGGGTCTACACAAATACCATCTCTCGTCACCACATGACCCAAGAAGTCGACACTGTCTAACCAGAATGTGCACTTGGAAAATTTGGCGAACAGCTGATGCTCCCTCAAATTCTGCAATGTGATACGTAAGTGCTGCTCATGCTCCTCCCGGCTCCGAGAATAAACCAAGATGTCTTCAATGAACACAATGATGAACTGATCAAGATACGGCCTGAATACACGGTTCATCAAGTCCATAAATGCTACCGGGGCATTGGTGAGCCCGAACGACATCACCAAGAACTCATAATGACCATTTCGAGTACGGAAAGCGGTCTTCGGAATATCCTCCTTCCGAACCCACAACTGGTGATAACCTGACCGTAAATCAACCTTCGAGAAAAACCCTGCACCCTGGAGCTGATCGAATAAGTCATCAATACGGGGTAGGGGATATCTGTTCCGCACAGTAACCCGGTTCAGCTGGCGATAATCAATGCATAAGCGCATACTTCCGTCCTTCTTCTTAACAAACAGGACGGGAGCACCCTAAGGTGACACACTCGGTCGTATAAGCCCTTTGTCCAGCAAGTCCTGTAACCGATCCTTCAGCTCTCTCAGCTCCGCCGGGGCCATCCGATAAGGCGGTATAGAGATAGGCTCCGTGCCGGGGATCAGGTCGATACAGAACTCAATATCGCGCTCTGGTGGCAGACCAGGCAGCTCGTCGGGAAATACATCAGGGAACTCTCTCACAACAGGAACCTGGTCCAATGAAACCTCTGTGGAAGTAGTATCACAAACATAGGCTAAGATTCCCTGACACCCTTTCCTTAAGAGCTGACCGGCGCGAAGAGAAGAAATCAAGCTGGGAAGGGTAGCGCTACGATCTCCCTGAATAACCAGGACCGGCTCACCAGGAAAACTGAATCTGACTGCTTTCTCACGGCAGTCCACGGATGCATAACAGGTGGCTAGCCAGTCCATACCAAGAAGAACGTCAAAGTCTAGCATATCGAGGAGAATCAAATCAACTGAAGAATCTCTCTCCCCGATACGAACGGAACATGATCGGTACACGAAACGGGCAACAAACGACTCGCCTACCGGTGTAATAACGATAAGTAGCTGATCTAACGGAGAAGACTCTTAGCCCAACCTCGGTGCAAAGTATGTGGATACATAGGAATGTGAGGAGCCTGGATCAAATAATACCCGTGCATCAAAAGAACATACTGGCAGAGTACCTGTCACGACGGCATTGGATGCCTGTGCATCCTGAGGAGTCAACGCGAACACTCGGGCCTGTCCACCACTAGTAGCTGGCTGTCCTCTGCCTCTACCTCGGCCTCTGCCTCTGCTCCTGTCGCCTCGTCCTCTCTGAACCGGACCGCCACGCCCATGACCTCTAGGAGCATCTGGCTGGCGTGGAGCATCTGGCTAGCGTGGAGCATCATCAGGAGTAGGAAGTAGAGCTCTCTGAGGAGGTGGTGAAGGTGGTAAGGTCACATGCAGGACTGTCGCCGCGCCCTGGCGTCCCATGGTACAGTCTCTGACACGGTGGTACTGACTCCCACACCGAAAACATCCTGGCGACGACTGCTGGGTCTGTGGATATGAACCAAATAACTGACCTCGTCTCAATCCTCTGCCTCCACCATCTCCCGGAAATAATCTATCACGGTGTCTACCCATCTGCCGCTGAGTTGGCGTATCAGTACGAATCCTCTTCCGCCCAAAAATGACCGGAGTCTCAGAAATACGCTCCTCCAAAAGTAAGGCTGCGTCCATCGCGGCTGCGTATGTATCAAAGTGCTGGGTGTCGATGGTAAGGAATAGCTGTATATCAAGCCCTCGCACAAACCTCTTTATTCTCTTCTCTTCCGTGTCTACTAGGTACGGAGCACATCGAGACAACTGGGTAAACTGTATATCATACTCCGACACCGTCATCCCAGGAGTCTTGCGCAGAGACTCAAAACTACGGGCTCGAGCATCTCGGACACTCTCCGGAAGAAAATGGGCAAGAAATGCAGCTGTAAACTCGTCCCAGGTCATAGAAGGTAGACCTGCAGCTCGGCCTCTCTCTACTGAGTCATACCATGTCTGGGCAAGACCCTCCAGACAAAAACTCGTGAACTCCACCTATCATCAGAACACCTCAACGAACGGCAAATCCGAGCCATCCTATCAAGAAATGTCTGTGGGTCCTCTGTCGCATCCGTACCGGTAAAAGCTGGAGGTCTCAATCTCATGAACTCATGTAGTGAAACAGGGATAGTCTCTGTAGTAGCAGGAGCGACCATCTATGCAGCAGGTAGAATCGTGGTCTGTGCGGTGGAAGGAACGTCCTCGGATCTCTGTGCCCGACTGGATTCAACTAAAGATCCCATCATCTGTCACAACTCTTGCATGCCGGACTCTAATCTGGCAATACGGTCCGGATAAGGCGGATCAATATGACCCTGAGGGATAGGCGTATCATCCCGCTCGATCCTCGCCTCAGACGAGCCCGCTCGAATCTCATCCCTAGCGGCAGCCCGCTGAGCTCTCGTAGTCTTTGGCGGCATCGAAGCTGGAATAAGAAACAGGATCGATAAGAACATTGCAATTGAATCAAGGAATGCAAGGAATCAAGAAAGGAAATATAAGCAATTATTTCCTAAGGTCACTTAGGCGGAGTACCGTATCGTAAGTATGCCGCGGATCATACCCACGCTACGCCACTCTGCTTAAGTCACCTACTCCATCTACCAAGGTCGTCCTACACTCAGAAAGGTAAAACCTACGCTCTGATACCAACTTTGTCACGACCTGAAAGTACGGAACGTAACTGGAACTTAGATTACGAGACGTCTAAAGGCGTAACGTAACCTAAGTCAGCCAAAGCCCAGAAAAATCTAAACCAAAACCAAAAGAGTGAAGGAAACCTTACATGAAAACGATTTTGAAATAAATTAAGTTGCATTGAACCCCTTTTTAAAAACATCAAAAATTTCCGAAAATTTCAGCAGAGTCTCATTTGTAAATTCTATCCCCCAAAATGGGTACAACAAGATATATCACCTGTAATCACAAAATGGCATCCCCAAGCGGGAGCTAGCTCTTCGCCCAAGGCGGATCACAACCATACGCAATATATATATGTAATCTCAAGAAAAAGAACATAAAGAAATGCGAAATGTAAGAAAACACAACGTCGGCTCAAGTGAGCTCGACCCAAAAGAACCCATATATACACAAATCTCTCAGTCTCATCACTAGGTCGAATATACAAATAAGAAGTGGTGGATGGAGAATACTAGATACAAAAATAGTACAAAAACAGATAATAGGGCTCTCGCAACCCACCTATGAGCAATGTCGGGAGTCTGAGCAAAAAAATTCACTGATAAGGTAAGCCGCTGCTACTAGGCTGATAAGTCCGACCTGCAACACACTGTGGCACAACGAGGGTGAGTTGCCAGCTCGTGAGTAGAATATAACATCTAGTAAGGCTATCGTAAGAATGCACGCAAATGCGTCACAGCATGTATGCCCAGATGTGATGTAATACCTCTAGTATGCATGCACATGTATGCAATGTCAATACTAAATCTTTAAGTGTTTTAAATGCTATGCGTTCTGCATTCTTAACTTTAGAAAAAAAAGAATATCTGTATAATAGCTAAATACCATCAAGAAATCATCTGAAACCCGTGTCAAGCATCGACGCCAAATATGAAAAGACATCTGTCTTAATGTCTCACTGTATCAATGTCTCAATACATCGGGCTCCGTCAGTCCGGATCGGCCCATATCATCAAATCTCACGACAACGGTCGGTATCCTCTGGATATCCGCCGCGCTAGACATCACCGTAGGTAGACTTCCCCTGCCAGGCTCATCGTCTACAACTCGATCTTTTGCCCCGGGGTACCATACCGGGCCCACCATGTACTCGAGATGGTTCATCCACTCCTCGAATCGGGTCTCGAAATCCAACAGAAAACATGAAAACTCATGGTGGACGACACATACATCACGAGAAAACCGCAACTTTGTTTTTTTTTTTAAAATGATAACTATAAGCTTTTGTTAAATTCTTGCGGTTTTCCCCAAAATCCAGAAATCGCAGAAATACTGTAATCCTCAAGAAAACCATAATACCCAATATGTTGTATATGATAAATGTCTATGATATCGTGGTATGCGATGTGATTTGTGGCTAGAAATCTATGTAAGTATGATGATGCGAGGTATATACATGCTATGCGATTTCATAAATCGTGTATAATACAAGTGGCAATACTAAGCTAAACAGGTTCTATGGTGCACGTGGCATGGCAATTACCAAAGGCGTGTTTGTTTCATGAATAGTGCGCGTGCAACAGGAGCCAATAGTAATGGTGTTCGTGTCCTACGAAGTGATATCGCACATGTGTATATGAATATCCATGCAATCTAACAGACGATTAGTTATAAGGGTATGCAATATGAATGGGGGGGTTAGCTAACTAACAATGCAAATCTTGCAATAAATAAAGTAATCCTAACTACGGGGTGCCTCGCGCCATCCAGACGATTTCCCCATAGATGAATACATCTACTCACCTGAATGCCTCGCTAATCCGATCCAACCACCGCCTTGCCTTTGCGCGCCGCGTCCGATATTTCCGCGACCGATCCTAGAATTGCATAACACAAAGTATAAGATTACAGATTCCTGAAATGACGCAACCCATAATATGAAAAGATCGACACTCTCGAATTTATCACAACGTGCACTTGGTGCGCGGAAAACACACGAAAACCGCTAAAACCTTAACTAAAATCGTCGTTTCGGGGCAATCGTCAAAACTAGAACCCGACTAGACAAAACTCCACATTCACACACCCTAATAGTCGTATAAGATGCTAATTATATCACCAAAATAATACAATTAGACCACCTCCTAAAATTTTTGAAAAACTAGTAAGCAATTAGCATACCGGTTTCGACGCAAATATCACGAATTAACGATATCGCGATCACAATTCAACTCCAACATCCAATTCAAACTACTAGATGACCACAACACAAATTTTAACCCAAATAGCATGCTTCAAACCCTAATTAGAACATCTACCATTTTCTTGAAATTCATTAGCAAGAAAAAATAACCAAATTTCATGCTTTAAATATCTAATTTAGCTTATTTAACTACAAATTTAACAGCTAGTTTAAAACTTATACCTCCCAAGTTATGATTCCCTTGCACTAAGCCTCCAAAGTGGCCTCCTTTCTCCACTTCTCAAACAAATTAGGGTTTGGGAAAGGATGGATTAGGGTTTTGGTTTGAAAGTGAGAAGGAAATTGTGAATTTTTATGGTTTTTTTTGGATTTTGAATGAATTTTTGAAGAAGGAGAATGGGAAAAAAATTGGGGCTGTTGGAGAGGGCTCTCGGCCAGAGCTGGAGAGGGCAAGGGAGAAAAGGAAAAGTGTAGAAAATTCCATGAGGAATGTCTCATTTAGTGCAATTAAAGCTTTCACATCAAACTTTACAAAAAAAAAACCCTTTTTCTTTCAATTTTTCAACCCCTTTTTCCAAAAGCAACCAAACATGAAATGTTTGCTAAAAATTTTTTATTACACTAAATTTTAGTTATTATGGTTCCTAATAATATAATTTACCCAATTAAATTTGTATTTATCACTAATTAAATGTATTTTTAAAAGCTTAAAATAATATTAAAAATAATTAATTAAGGAAAACAATTTAATTAACTAGAAAATTTTAAGTGATATTTTAGTCACCAATTTATAGTAATATCTTATCTAAATTTTGTATAATTAGGTTTATAATGAAAAATACCTATTTTGACTTTTAACGGAAAAGACTGCAAATTTAGCCGATTACCGAAAAACTGCCTAAACGATTTTCGAAGTGTTACACAGGAAGAAAAGTCGATAAGGTAACAGGTAGGTATAGCATATGATGTGAGTTTGGTGTTGAGTAAACGTTTTAGTTTGTTAAACAAGGGTCCGGATACTCGCGATTATTCCGTTGTGGCCACGGAACAACAATTGGGGAAGTGAAATGTACCGTTTCACTTCCCGGTATCATGATCGAGTAGTAGGGGAATCCGAGTTCCGATATCTCCTTGCCTAATCAAACTACCCATCCCCGTGGTTCAGTATAAAGTTTCGGACGAATTAGAGTCGGTGCGTATACCTCTAGGCATGGAATTTCCACATTGTATAGTCGTCCACATTTTGGACTGTTCACCCGGAATATCGGGATCTTCATATTTGTATAGTCGTCCACACTTTGGACTGTTCGTCCAGAATATCGGGATCTTCATATTAAATATTCCATACCTAGGTCCGCGCATTCTAACCCTACCGTATCATGTTTTGTATATGTTATGTTGTCATAAACTGGAAATTTAAAAAGTATTGATCTCGTTTAATATGGCCTTCCATAACCACTCGTTTTATTTTCTAAAGTTCGTAAAGTACTTCGTGTTATCTTAGGGAATGCTTAGTAAAAAGAATAATAGTGTTTAATTATCTTTTATTACTTCTAAGAAAAACCATGAGATTTGGGATATTTATCATTTTGGAAAAACATAATGTTTTACTGAAAAATATACTTTCGATAAAAGGTTGTGGTGTTTATTTGAAAATCTTTTACAAGAGATTCTTATAAGGACAAGTTGCAAGAGGTTTTTATTTGAAAAACTAGACTGCTCCTAACTGTTCAAAAGGGCAAGTTGTGAGATCCTCAAATCGCCTCTTCACCGCCAATTGTGGCCAGGTAAGCTCAAGTAAGGAAAGGAGGGATCCGCTCACGAATCACCGTGAGACGGGCCTTTTAAAATTACCCTTCCCACTTGCCTAGCCTAGGCATCACAAAGTCTGGTTTAGATAAACGATCGATGCCTACAACCTTTCCTTTGTCCTAGATTGGTGTTATTTTAAAATTACCTTTTAATAAGGTACTAGATATTCCTTTTGAAAAGATGTCGTTATACGGATTATGGTCCTTGTGGAAAATGGCCCTTCAATAAAGGTCGAGGTATTTAAATGAAATTATAGTGTTTTAGGTTCGGGGTAACGTTTTTAGAAAATACGTTCGTTTTAGAAAAACCATAAGCCGTCATTTAAATTTAATATTTTCCTCTTTAAAAAAAAAGTTGAAGGGATTTAACGCTATTATAGTTGTTAATGAAAAAGTCTAAGTAAAATATATGTATGTCGTATCTAAAACATTTATTCCACATATCTTATCTCTTATAGATATTTTAAACAAATATAACATTTTAATTAAACGAGGGTATTTTGTGGAAGTAACCTATTTCGAGATCATTTTGATAGTATGGATAAGTGTGGGTATGTCAGAGGTTTATTGACAATTCATGGGTTATGACATTAAGCATATCAGATTCCAGGTAGTATGAGAGTGCAATATATTTTTGTGTAGAGAGGAAATTTAAACACCGTTTTAAAACATGGGTTAACATTATCATTATTGAGAGGTACAAAAGAATAAGCATGCAAGAATATTTTTTTAATATCATTTTAATACGCGATTAGGGATTAGGAGTTGAAACCAAGACTATTATGAGAAAGAAGGCGACAGAAGAGAGGAGAGAGGCGGATCCTACCTTTAGAGCTTGATGTGGACGGTTGAAGACGTGGGCTTGTGCAAAACTCCTCAAATGCTCCGCGCCCCGATATTTCCTCTACGATTGGGTGGAGCCACAGCGTCGGCGTCGTCGATACGAAGGCACCGGTATTTTTTTTCAGAAATTTTGGAGTTCGGAGGTGTGAGAAATTTAGGTTTGAAGTGCCTATTTATAGCGTTTTATCACCAACCATAAAATCTAAGAAATCCGTTAAAATCCCATCAAAATCCGCGCTGCCAATGATTGCGAATCATTGGCTCGTGATTAGCCGCCGCCGCCTCATCACATCAGCCGTTGGATTAAGATCCAACTGTTAGGTCCACGTTACCCATCCCAGTTTTTTCGGGGTTGCGGAAACGGTGAAAAACGATTTTTAGGCATTTGGTAACATGGACTAGAAAACCCGGATCTTTGCTAAACAACACACTAGCAACAACTACGAGCTTTACCTACTCGGTTAGGGGGTTATACCTAGTCTTGAACTCCTTCTCTTCTTCTCCTTGGAGTGGGTTGGATGGTTCTCCTCGTCGCCTTCTCTTGCCGAAGAAAGATCCGCCCGAGGGCCTCTACCTTGAGCTCCTTCCTCGAACTTGAGGTAACTAAAGTATTAGGTTTGCTAGACCTTCAACCTTAGCATGAGTAGAGATTGGTCTTGGTGTTTTATCTCAAAGAAAAATGGTTCTCAACTCATGAGAGGGATTTTTCCTTGAGCTAGAAGAAGAAGGAGAGCAATAGATGAGAGAGAAGATGCAAGTGAGAATGAATGAATTTTACAACCATGCTCTCCTATTTTAGAAAATGATAACAATAATATTAATTAACAATTTGTGATGATGAGTTGATGAATGAACATTATCATTTCATTCATTAAATGCTTGTGCAAAAAATAAGAAGCATCTTTGAAAACAAATGATGATGGTCAACAAGTCCACTTTGGTCAACCGGTCAACTAAAGTCAACAAGTCAACAAAGTCAAGAATTCAACTCAACCATGGCACTATAATTGTTGACTAATATTATTAATCATATTTCCTATTCTCATTAAGGTTTGGAAAAAGACAACAGTCAACTGTGCATACACACCCGTACCAAAACCCTAATGAGAATCTTCTGCCTCTGCCTCAGTCAACTGTGCATACACACCCGCATCCGTGTTCCGAGGAACACGAATACAATGAGATAAAACTAATCCCAAAACATATACTAGGATCTGGCTTAAACCAAAGCCCGCTAGTAATAACTGTCCGGACACCAAACGTGCACAAGTGTGCGGATGTGAACAAACCCCGTCGCAAAACCATACGACCTCTACTCTGTTTTGCCCAAAGGCGAGTAACCCTCTGTGTGAGACTATAAGGACTCGACACTACGCTGGCAGTGGGGTTAACCATAGACCGCAAGCGGCAGTAGCTGTACATAATGGTCCCCAGGTAGATACCGATAAGAAGACTGATGAGGTGAACCCATCCGAACTCCTACTGAGCCTGTATGTGACAATCTCCGTACAGTCCGGTCTGTTCGTCTGAGAATATCGCATGGCGGGCCTAGGGGGTGGTAAACATCAGTCCCCTAATAGCGGTACAAGTCGTGTCGGAGTGTAGCCCAGAACACCCTGAGATAACACTGGAAACCCACCAGCATATCTCGCTTGCCCTGGCCAGGGACGACTATGTGTAATGGCTCTCCTAGACACAGCGCGATATCAACCCCCAATACCGGGAGAGACGAATCCTGTCTAACCGTCACTGCCTCCAAGTGCTTCGGGACTGCACCCAACTACTACCTGTTTGCACGACTCAATAAAACCATGGTAGGGTAGTAATCAAAAAACAGTGGGAACACATTCGAGGCGAAGTGACAGTGTCAAGTCAGCGGACTAAGCTGTACTCATGTCACCTGGGAACTGTTAACTGACGATAGGTATAATACCAACCAATAGTTCCCGACGAGTCCTGTCCAGTATACGCGTAACCTAACGAGCACCTGCATACTATCTCCATTACGACGTACTGATGGCTGTGGAACAGACCATCTCCCCTGCTAAGAAGAGAAGCGTATGCACCAGTCTACTCCGGAGTATCGATGCCCTGTCTCGATTATCCTACGACCAGGGACCAAAATAAGGATGTGCTTATAGACTACCCAGCCCCCACTAGTGTGATCGCCATCACAACGCCGGTAGTCAAGCAAAGATCTTAAGGGCTCCATCAATATGTATTAGCGATATGTTAAAAGAAACATATACACATATTAAGATAGAAACAAACCAAGTAGCATACTACTATATTGAGCAAGATTGTCGTAAAACTGTATATATATATCCCAAGCCTCCAAAATGTATTATACAAACCAGTACTGGCCTCTAGGGCATACATATCTAACAATCTCCCACTTGCACTAAAGGCCAGTAATTGGTGTACCGCATACCCAACGTCTGCACTAGGGCCAGCAGCTGGCGTACCGCATACCCAATAGCTCAAAAAGTCGCTCGAACTATGTTTGAAGGAGGGCCTTTTTGAATGGATCCGCCGTGTTGTCTTTTGTGTCCACTCTCCGTACCTCGATCTCCTGGCGATCAATGATCTCCCTGATCAGGTGATACCGCCTTAAGATGTGTCTGGATTTCTGATGGGACCTTGGTTCCTTTGCTAAAGCTATAGCCCCATTATTATCGCAATACAAAGGTATTGGGTCAACAATGGACGGAACCACCTGAAGTTCACTAATGAACTTCTTCATCCAGACCGCCTCTTTTGCGGCATCACTTGCAGCAATGTATTCAGCCTCCATCGTCGAGTCTGCGATGGTATCCTGTTTGGAACTCCTCCAACACACCGCCCCTCCGTTGAGGGTAAACACAAAACCCGAGACAGATTTGCTGTCATCTTTGTCACTCTGGAAGCTTGAATCGGTAAAGGACTCGACCCTGAGGTCTCCATTACCGTAAACCAGGAACATCTCCTTAGTCCTTCTTAGCGCTCACCTGGGTCTGACTGATACCGGCTCACCACGATCAGCGCGTAAGCTACATCTGGTCTTGTACATAGCATCGCATACATTATAGATCCTACCGTCGAAGCGTAGGGTATAGTGCTCATACGAACCCTCTCCTCGTCAGTCTTAGGAGACATCTTCTTGGAGAGGGTAATTCCGTGCAATGCGGGTATGTTACCGCGCTTGGAATCCTCCATACTAAATCTCTTTAGTACGGTCTCTATGTACCTAGACTGCGAAAGTCCCAGTAGTCTCTTGGATATATCTCTGTAGATCTTGATCCCCAGAATGTACGAGGCATCACCTAGGTCCTTCATGGAGAACCGTTGTGACAAAAATAGCTTGACCGATTGTAGCATAGGAATGTCATTTCCTATCAAAAGAATGTCATCCACGTACAAGACTAGGAACACGACAGCTTATCCTACAATCTTCTTATAGACACAAGGTTCATCTTCGTTCTTGATGAAATCAAATTCCTTGATTGCCTCATCAAAACAGATGTTCCAGCTCCGCGATGCCTGCTTTAATCCATAAATGGATTTAAGCAACTTGCACACCTTCCTGCTGCTCCCACTGTCTACGAAACCTTCTGGCCGATCCATGTAAACGCGCTCTTCCAAACAGCCGTTTAGAAAAGCCGTTTTAACATCCATCTGCCAGATTTCATAGTCATGGAAGGCAGCAATGGCAAGTAGGATCTGAATGGATTTGAGCATAGCCATCGGAGAAAAAGTTTCGTCATAGTCCACACCAGGTTTTTGACGAAAACCTTTTGCAACGAGTCTAGCCTTATAGGTTTCCACATGCCCTTCTACACCAAGTTTCCTTTTGTAGATCCATTTGCTTCCAACGGGTTTTACCCCAGGTGGAGCAATATCTGTAGGGTTCCTAGGCACTCTCAAGAGGTCTCACAAGGCATCAACCATGCCAAATTCAAATTTTACGGGTGCCGAGAAACCCTAATACGGATCGTTGACTAGAAGTTTAGGCGATATACTAATCTAGTTAACAACTTAACTAAAGATAAGAAGCTACAACCTTTGTAGATCCGGTTATCCACTTCCTTAGCTCCATGTAGTCGTCCTTTCACTGTCCATCTCGAATCCCGAACTCAAACGTCGGCTTCATCGGAGAATTGGGCGGACTAGGTCGTCGGCTTCGTACCGAAGATGATCTACGTCGAGGCATCACAAGTTCAAGCTCCGACTTCACAAATTTGTGAAACTTGTGAAGAAAACACCCAAAACAACTTGGCAAGAGGTAGAGGGTGAAGAAATAGGAGGTGGGTTCACTTTAGAATTGGATTTCTCACTTTGGAACTTAAGTTGCCATTGATGGCATCAAGCTTTCTTTCTTGAAGAAGAAGAAGAAGATCAAGAAGGAAATATTATGATAAGTTATTTTAAAATGAAAAGAAAATGAATACTTATCATAATGTAAACCATGGTCAAGTGTAGAGATTAAACTAAGGTTAGTTGGAATGGTTAGGGTTAAGGAAGAGATAAGAATGGTGGACTTATTCAAAGCTTCAACATAAAAACAAAATAAGCCACCATCCTTAATAATTTCCAAAATGAATATATAAATAAATAACTAAGTAAATAATCAAAACCCTAACCATTCATATAACCATGGTTTAATCTTTACACAAACCCAAGTGAGCAAGTATCATCAAACATGATACAAACTAGTGTACAAAAGTATATCACATATACAATGTGCACATCAAGTGAGAAAATCCATTTAAAATGAACCAATACTAGTTAATGAAAAATAATATATCAAATATATAATTATACATTAAATCATTAAATCAACACTTGACTTAACGATCCGGTCATATCGCATATAACCGACTAGTCACCTATGTATCGGCTTATCGAATCAATCGTTGATTCGATATCTAGGTTATATCCAATATAACCAGTCGATACATTCATCGCGAGAATGGAATACGGTATCACATACACGCATTATTCTCGGTCCTGCACATATCTCATATGCGCTCCTATTTCGTTTCGCTTGAGCCAGGAAACCTCTGTGTAGGACTCTAAAGACTCGTCAATACGCCGGTAGCAGATGATGATCATATCAAACATCCACAAGCCGCAAGCGGTCTGATAAATGTAACGGCCATCCGGGTATTGAGCGATCAGAAGATCGACGAGCTAGCCCGCTCACACTCCTGTGAATCCAACCCGTAACACTTACCGTACAGTCCGGTCTGTTCGTCTGATATGTCGCATATCAAGTCTAGGGGTGGTAAACGTCAGACCCCAATAACCGATAAGTCATGCCGATGTGAGGCTTATAACGGGTCGAGAAACTACTGGTAACACTTACCAGCAAATATCTGATCAGCCCTGGCCAGGGACTTCCCTGTTACGGCCAATCGAGCACAGCGCAACATCAACCCCCAATACCGGGAAAGACGAAACCCCTCCTATCGCTCATTGCCTCCATGTGACTCGGGACTGTACCCAAAGACCACCGTTTTGCATGCCCTCATGGACGTGGTAAGGTGGAGATCAAAGCACAGTGGGAATCACACAAGACTCTATGACGATCTCGGCTCTACAGACTAACCTGTACAAGTGTCACCTGAGAACTGCCATCTGACGTGAGGTATAATACCATCTGGGAGTTCTCGGCGAGTCCGTCCAGTGTACCCAGTCTCCACTGAGCACCCGTATACCATCTCTGATGTCAAACACCAATGGATATGGGATCATCCATCGCCCATCTCATGGGTCAAGAAGCGTATACGCTAGTCTACACTGGTATATCGATGCCCCGTCTCGATACACCCACGACTAGGGACCTTGAAGGATGTACTTATGGACTACCATGTCCCCACTAGTATGATCTGCATCATAGTCCAGGCAGTCAAGTACACATCCTAAGGGCTTTACCAACATGTAACTGTAAGACAGTTTAAAGAGACAAGTGTACATTTTAAGATAAAGAGCAACCAGATAGCATACTATCATATCGAGCAAGAAAGTCATCTCTATATATGTCCAAGCATCCAATATAATATACATCATCTGTACAATACTGGCCTCTAGGGCATACATACAACTAACAATCTCCCACTTGCACTAAGGCCAGCTGCTGTAGTATCGCATACCGAGCATCCCGAAGATTCTCTCAAACTGTATCTGGGGTATGGCCTTCGTAAGTGGATCCGCCGTGTTGTTCTTCGTGTCAACTCTCCTGACCTCGATCTCCCGGCGATCAACTATCTCCCGGATCAGGTGATACCGCCTCAGAATATGCCTGGATCGCTGATGGGACCTGGGTTCCTTGTCCAAAGCCACCGCTCCATTGTTATCGTAATACAGAGGTATTGGATGCTCAATGGATGGAACCACTCCAAGTTCAGTAATGAACATCTTGATCCAGACAGCCTCTTTGGCAGCATCGTTGGCAGCGATGTATTCAGCCTCCATCATCGAGTCTGCCACGGTTTCCTGCTTGGAACTCTTCCAGCTAACCGCCCCTCCGTAAAGGGTAAAGACAAATCCCGACTGCGACTTAGAGTCGTCCTTATCACTCTGGAAGCTCGAATCGGTAAAGGACTCCACTTGGAGTTCTCCGTTACCATACACCAAGAGCATCTCTTTAGTCCTTCGTAAGTACTTGAGAATGCTCTTCACAGCTGTCCAGTGACTCTCTCCAGGATCAGCTTGATACCTGCTCACTACACTTAGTGAGTATGCTACATCGGGTCTGGTATATAGCATCGCGTATATGATAGAGCCTACAGCCGAAGCATAGGGTATCCCTTGCATGCGAGCTCTCTCCAAATCAGTCTTGGGAGACGTCTCTTTGGAGAGAGTGATTCCAGAGATCGTGGGCAAGTTCCCACACTTGGATTCTTCCATACTAAATCTCTTTAGTATGGTGTCAATATACCTGGATTGGGACAATCCCAATATCCGTTTGGATCTATCTCTATAGATCCTAATCCCCAATATGCAGGAGGCATCACCAAGATCTTTCATTGAGAATCTTTGTGATAAGAAGAGCTTGACCGATTGCAGCATAGGAATATCATTTCCTATCAAGAGTATATCGTCCACGTACAATACGAGGAAGACAACCTTACTCTCTACCACCTTCTTGTAAATACAAGGTTCATCTGGATTTTTGACGAAATCAAACTCTTTAATAACGACGTCAAAGCAGATGTTCCAACTCCGCGATGCTTGCTTTAATCCATAAATGGATTTAAGCAGCTTGCACACCTTCCCGCTGCTCCCACTGTCTACGAAGCCCTCTGGCTGAGTCATGTACACGCACTCTTCTAAATCACCATTTAGAAAGGCGGTCTTAACATCCATTTGCCAGATTTCGTAGTCATGATATGCAGCGATGGCAAGCATGATCCGGATGGATTTAAGCATAGCCACTGGAGAAAAGGTTTCGTCATAGTCCACACCTGGTCTTTGACGAAAACCCTTTGCAACAAGTCTAGCTTTGAAAGTCTCCACTTTCCCATCTACACCAAGTTTCTTCTTGAAGATCCACTTGCTCCCAATGGGTTTTACCCCTTCAGGAGCAACTTCCAAAGTCCATACTTTGTTGGTGTACATGGATTCCATCTCGGACCGCATAGCATCCAGCCATTTCACTGAGTCCCCACTCGTGATGGCCTGCTCGAAGCTAGTTGGGTCATCATCCTCCATGATTCAATCCTCGCTCCCACCGTCCATGAGAAAACCGTAGTATCTCTCAGGTTGGCGAGGAACCCTACTAGATCGGCGGAGAGGCTGGGGTTCGTCGGGTACTATTGAATCTTCTGGTTCCACTAAATCTTCAGTTATAGTTTGTGTTTCTGGAACTTCTTCCAGTTCTACCTCAGAGCCACTAATCTCTTTAGTCAGAAATTCCTTTTCTAAAAAGGTGGCATGTTGAGCAATAAACACCTTTTGTTGTTCACTGTGGTAGAAAAAATATCCATTTGAATGTTTAGGATATCCCACAAACTTACATAGAACTGACTGTGCCTCGAGTTTGTCTGGATTTTGCCTTTTGACATAGGCCAGACAACCCCATATCTTAACTCGTTTAAGACATGGTCTCTTCCCACTCCATATCTCATATGGTGTTGTAGGTACAGATTTAGTTGGAACTTGATTCAATAGGTATGCCGCTGTCTCAAGCGCATACCCCCAGAAGGAAATAGGTAACTCAGCTGTACTCATCATGGAGCGCACCATATCTAATAAGGTGCGATTCCTCCGCTCCGATACACCGTTGTGCTGTGGTGTATAAGGAGGAGTAAGCTGAGAGAGAATCTCATTCTCTTTTAGGAAGTCCAGGAATTCATTGCTCAAGTATTCACCTCCTCGATCAGATCGGAGGATTTTAATACTTTTTCCGGTTTGGTTCTCGACTTCTTGTTTATATTCTCTAAATTTCTCAAAAGCTTCAGACTTGTGTCTTATTAAGTACACATGCCCGTATCTTAAGAGATCGTCAGTGAATGTAATGAAGTACGAAGAACCATCCCTAGCATGTGTAGACATGGGACCGCATACATCACTATGTATTAGTCCCAAGAGTTCGGTAACTCTTTCTCTGTGTCCCGTAAACGGAGTTTTGGTCATCTTGCCTTTGAGACATGACTGGCAAGTGTCATAAGATGAAAATTCGAATGGTTTCAAATACCCATCCTTATGCAACTTAGCCAGTCGTGTCGCATTGATGTGACCCAGTCTACAATGCCACAAGAAGGATTCGTTCAGTTCAGAACTCTTCCTCTTGTGTGTGTTTGTTATACTCAGAACTGTTGATTTATTTAGAACATAAATGCCATTGCACAACGTGCCTGATCCAACCAACTTTTGGTTACGGAAAATGTTCATAACATTGTCCTGTAATACAAAATTATATCCCTCTTTACTCAACAAAGAAACCGATATAATGTTGCATATCAGGTTCGGCATGTAATAGCATTCGTTCAGAACCAATGTATTACCAGTTGGTAATGCAAGGTGATATTCCCCGACAGTCTTAGCTGCAACAATTGCACCATTTCCAACTCTAATGTCTTTATCACCTTCTCCAAGTTCTCTACCTTTCCTAAGCCCATGTAACTGATTACATATATGGGATCCTGACCCGGTATCTAATACCCAGGACGTAGAGCAAATGGAGAAACAGTTCTCAGTAACGAACACACCCGAAGAAAATGCATCAACATGTACTTTCTTCAATCGGGTGGCATGGGAATCCTGGTATTCCCTTATATCCTGTTCATTCCTATAACTCTTATAAGAATGAACGGAACCAACGTTCCCCAGCACAGTATAACATGCGGGTTCGGTCAATACATCCATATTATTATCTTTATTAGGGCATGAAATGGTCGCTACCTGGAGAGAGAGAGAAGAAAACACTTTAGCGTATGCTCGTGCAAGATCAGATTGGTTATTATCTTATCTAATCAGGATGGCTCCTACTGCTTTTTATCAAATCTTCCTTCAAACCCTAAAAGGAAAGACTAGCCGGGATTAATTGCACACTACAAGTTCACCAATCTTTCAGCCAGGCCAGTGTCGGTACTTTGAGGGAGGTCCCCCGTGCTTTCGCACGAACCTAATTAATGTAAACCTCGTTTTCCCAGAGGCGTAACCCCGTTGACACCTTTCTAGACACCTACTTGATTGGCTAATTGTAGTGTGCAAAACTCTCCCAGGAGTAACTCTTACTCGCAGTGGGTATCGGGATCCAACTATCTCATAGAAGGTATGCAATCTCATTGCAAATTTCAACACTTGAAATTCCCGATAATACTTTTGCCCCTAGTGTGCCATGACCTTGACAGAGGTCAACAACTCATAGTGCACTAGTCAAGTTCAACCCGTCATTTCTTGATTAAATCAAACCCACTCGCACGACCCTTGACAGAGGTCAACAAGGTCGTACGACTACCCTAATCCAATCACATCACATGCTTTGCAGATAATTACTAGTTAGCTACCGCACACTACGCCTTGACAGAGGTCAACAAACGCAGCACGAATAATAAATAGTCTTTATCTGAAATGACGGAGGGCTACGTCAGGTTTTTCTGAAAACCTATTGCGTAATGAACTTGATATCGTTGTAGGATCAAATGAAGTTTTGAAATGGAGTGATTTTAAGGCTTTTCCAGTTTTGCTAAAGGGGTCACTCCCGGTGAAGGGATCGTCGGCCCTTTCCTCGTCGAATGAGGTGCGGGATATATCATATATATCACTGTGCAAAGCAGAAACTATAGAAGCAATAAAAAACAAACTGAGTGTGTAGCATCTGCCAGTTATTGCTAAAGGAGTCACTCCCGGTGAAGGGATCTCGGTCCTTTCCTCATCGAATAAGGTGCAGGGTATATCATATATACCGCTATGCAAAGCAAGAACTGTAGCTACCTGTTTTGTTTAAAATTTGATTCTACAACATCTTAGGTTTCTTTTCTTTCATTAATCACATTAATGAAGTCCCATTATTTAAATACCTAAACATCACAGATAGATATGACGTACACTTATGCCATCCGCATTCGCCTCGATGTCCCCTCGTGCACCGTTAGGTTAGGTAACTAACGACAGAGCAGGGCAGGGCTAGTGCGGGTGCAAAACATAAGTAACGTCTATATAATATATCGTATATACTATATAAAGTATCTATCAAAGAACATCACATGATCGCATCACAGATATCGCAGCAGAAGAAACATATGAAACATTGGATATACTAGGACGTCCGTGTTTTCAATACGAGCCAGTATAAAACACGGATTCCACGGTCGTGATGAATAGCCAATCCCACACCCCTAGACCCCTACGAGAGCGGCAAGCAACCCTGCCAATTCTAGGGTTTGGAGACCCGGACTCGACTCCTCGAGATGGTCTCCCACTGGACCCTAGAACCCGGTTACATGTGCTCCCCTCCTTGGGTCTATCCTAATGCGGAAAAGTAAATAATATACAAAAGGTGACCACTTCCGCAACCTGGAAGTGCCCCAAATAAAAGAATATTACATACAAGTTTTTACATGAATGAAAATGAAAAACACTCATCTCACATAAAACCCCCGGCTATTCAAACACGACAATCCAATATAACATATCCAGCAACACATAACATCACATGTCATCAACGTAAGTAAATATGCGCATCCCAATTGTCGTTGACATATAGCAACGAAACCGGCGATATCACATATTACACTTACGGTCACAGAAAAGAAAGTGTAAAACTACAACAATTGGAATCCGCAATCTCTTTAGACATCGCATGCCTAATCAAATGAAATACTTAGACATCACATGCCTAACAATTATAAACCCCGCATTTTAGTCCCATTATCGAAAACTCTTTTCAATATCAAGTGAGACTAAACCGCTAGATTTATAACATTCATTCAGTTATCTCATAACTGTTTGTGAATTCCAATTATTGTATCCCATTCCGGATAAATAGAAAATATTAAACTTTCCGATCGAACATTCGAACACCCAAGTTTTCCCGACACCGATCAACACATGAAATAAGTTCAAAGACATTCATTTCATGCCTCAGTACCAACGGTCCAGCCGTAGAAGGGTCAAGCCAACGCCTCACATGTGGCACGCCGTACTGCCCCAAACCTGAAGGTTCAAAGGGCAGTTCAAGACGGTCACATAATCGAGTTAAGGTTTGTTGTCTTCTAGAAGGACCATCGCGTTACTTGCACTACTCAGAACGTCATTAAACTACGGAAAAGTCCAACAATTGGAAATTTCCCGGCAGGGGAAAGATTGAGTATTTACATCCGGTCGAAACTTTTAACATATTCTAAATATCCGGAAAACCACATCGACAAAATCTGATAATCCGATCGAATCATCCAGTCCCCAATACAACCAAGAAAATTCAACTTTTGAACAAATATTAAAAATTCCCAGGAAAATCACCACTGGAAACTAAGAATTACTGTGCAAAATTCTTTATATATTGAGGCCGTACGGCCGCGGAACCGCCGCATGAGCCATGCTCATGCCGCGGATCCGCGGCAACTTTGTGGAATTGGGCTGTCGAATTTCACAGAAACTCTTATATTTTCCTGATGGTTTTTCTGCATATTTTTAATCTGGAAAAATCCCAGTTTTTAGAAAATGTCCAGAGAGCAAGTTTGGTATTAGGGTTTCGATTCGTTCGGATTTCAAACGTCGTCTACACTTCGCCTAAGGCTCTAGCTAGGCTCTGATACCACTGTAGGGTTCCTAGGCACTCTCAAGAGGTCTCACAAGGCATCAACCATGCCAAATTCAAATTTTACGGGTGCCGAGAAACCCTAATACGGATCGTTGACTAGAAGTTTAGGCGATATACTAATCTAGTTAATAACTTAACTAAAGATAAGAAGCTACAACCTTTGTAGATCCGGTTATCCACTTCCTTAGCTCCATGTAGTCGTCCTTTCGCTGTCCATCTCGAATCCCGAACTCAAACGTCGGCTTCATCGGAGAATTGGGCGGACTAGGTCGTCGGCTTCGTGCCGAAGATGATCTACGTCGAGGCATCACAAGTTCAAGCTCCGACTTCACAAATTTGTGAAACTTGTGAAGAAAACACCTAAAACAACTTGGCAAGAGGTAGAGGGTGAAGAAATAGGAGGTGGGTTCACTTTAGAATTGGATTTCTCACTTTGGAACTTAAGTTGCCATTGATGGCATCAAGCTTTCTTTCTTGAAGAAGAAGAAGATCAAGAAGGAAATATTATGATAAGTTATTTTAAAATGAAAAGAAAATGAATACTTATCATAATGTAAACCATGGTCAAGTGTAGAGATTAAACTAAGGTTAGTTGGAATGGTTAGGTTAAGGAAGAGATAAGAATGGTGGACTTGTTCAAAGCTTCAAGAAGCTTCAACATAAAAACAAAATAAGCCACCATCCTTAATAATTTCTAAAATGAATATATAAACAAATAACTAAGTAAATAATCAAAAGCCTAACCATTCATATAACCATGGTTTAATCTTTACACAAACCCAAGTGAGCAAGTATCATCAAACATGATACAAACTAGTGTACAAAAGTATATCACATATACAATGTGCACATCAAGTGAGAAAATCCATTTAAAATGATCCAATACTAGTTAATGCAAAATAATATATCAAATATATAATTATACATTAAATCATTAAATCAACACTTGACTTAACGATCCGGTCATATCGCATATAACCGACTAGTCACCTATGTATCGGCTTATCGAATCAATCGTTGATTCGATATCTAGGTTATATCGAATATAACCAGTCGATACATTCATCGCGAGAATGGAATACGGTATTGTTGGAGATAGTGCCCTCAGAGTCAATTATTGGATCACAGGCACGTGATTGCAATGATTGAGGGAGGACCTATCCCGGTAGGACAGTCTTACTCGAGATGATAGTATGCTATCTGGTTTACCTTTATCATCGTGTACTGCTTCAGGTGACCTTACATGTTGATAGAGCCCCTAGGATTCTTGCTTGACTGCCAGCAGTATGATGGCGATCATATACGTGAGAGCTGGTGGTCTATAAGCACATCCTTAAAAGGTCCCTAGTCGTGGGAGTTTCGAGACAGGGCATCGATTCTCCAGAGTAGACTAGTGTATACAGTCGAGACCCCGACGAGGGGCGGTGGCCGGTCTCACAAGCCACTGGTGTCAGTTGGTTCACCTAAGATGTATACAGGTGCTCATTGGGTTATGAGTACACCGGACAGGACTCGCCGGGAACATGCTAGTTGGTCTTATACCTGACGTCAGATAGCAGTTCCCTGGTGACATGTGTACAGGTTAGTTCATCGACCTGGGGATCGTCATTTGTCTCGTGTGAGTTCCCACTGTACTTTGATTACTACCCTACCACGGCTCAAAGGAGTCGTGCAAACAGGTTTTAGTTGGGTACAGTCCCGAGCCACATGGAGGCAGTGAGCGGATCTTCAGGGGTTCGTCTCTCCCGGTATTGGGGGTGAGGTCGCGCTGTGTCTAGGAGAGCCATTACGCAAAGCCCTCGGCCGAGGTAGGAGATTTACTGGTAGGTATTCCAGTAGTATCTTAGGGCGTTCTGGGCTACACTCCGACACGACTTGTACCGCTTTTGGGGGTCTGACTTTTACCAACCCCCTAGGCCCGACATGCGATGCTCATAGACGAACGGACCGGACTGTACGGATATTGTCACTGACAGGCTCAGTAGGGTGTCAGGATGAGTTCGCTCATCGACGTCCCTTTTGGTCAATAGCTGGTGGCACGTCACGTATTGGCTAATACCTCTGACGTGCTAGTGGTTAAATCCACAGCCATAGTATTGACGAGTCTTTAGAGTCCACCACACTTTCAGTTACTCAAGCTTCCGGGCGAAACGCTGTAGAGGCCGTATGGAGATATGGCAGGGTCTGATCAGATACGTGCGGTATTGCACGGATCAGGATCGGACGGTAAGTACTAGTGGCCGTATGGTTGTATGGCAGGGTTCGATCAGATACGTGCGGTATTGCACGGATCAGGATCGGGCGGATATTACTAACCGGCTTTGGTTTGAGCCGGATCCTAATTTAGTACAGTGTAGATTTTGTCTCATTGCATTTGTATCCGGTCGGAATACAGATGCGGGTGTGTATGCACAGTATCGGGGTTTTCCTGTAATTTATTACGGGACCAGTTTTCTGGAGTTGCCAGTTTGCATTCCGTTCCGGCCGGTTTTCCTTTGTTCTTTCCCGGCCGGACTTTTCTGATGGAGGGGATTATTTGCAAGTTTGCAAATAACATTTTGTGGAGGGTTTATTTGTGAGATGATTGATTATGATGGCATATTTTCTTTTCCACCATCATTTGATTCTCTTTACATCACTTAAAGGTGATTAGTAGTTGATGTGAGATTGTTATGATGAGGTTTGGATATGGCCACCTTTCTCTTTCTCCTACACTCACCTCCCTTCTTGTTATGGTTTGTATTTTCATTCCTCCACCATATTATTCTCACTAGATGAAAGAAGCCACACTTGAGAGAAGAAGAAGAGAGAGTTTCATTTTGAGCTTGAGGGATTTTTCTTGATCTCATTTCATGCTAGGAAAAATGCAAGCACCATTTTTCCTTATCTAGTTTCCTCCATCATCTTCAAATGGCAACAAAACCCCAAATGAGACATAATCTCTACACTACACATTCTACAGCAAATCTTGGGCACGTCGACTTGCCAGCTTCGTGCCCGAGTTGCCTCGGTATTGAGGTGGGAGCCCGTAAAAGATGCAGGCGACGTGGTGCCCTTCCGGCGAGGAGGCGACGACATGGAGACAGGACTTTCCGCGGGAGATCGGGACGATGAAGAGAAGACCGGAGGACTCGGATCACTTGGTATACTTCTCTTCCCATCTCTTGTTTGCTAGCATTAGGTTAATGGTTACGATCGTGGTTTTCATTGTCCGCGGTAGCGCCAGTTTCCAAGTAAGGAAAATTTTTGATTCCGCATTTTGGCCTCGAATAGACGGCCGGGGCGCTGCCGTGGCGCAACATGGTATCAGAGCTATGCCATTAACCTTGCCTAGCTTGTTCTAATGCGTTTTACTTATCCGATCGACCAAAATTCCAAAAACCGCGTTTTTGCATGCATCAGTTTTCTGTCGATTTTTTCCGGGCTCTAAAAATTTTTCAGGTGATTGCAGAATGATGTACAGAACATTCTAAGAGTTCTCTAAAAATTTGGGCTCGTGAACAGTTCATAACGCCGCGGAACCGCGGCCAAATCCATGCTTGGGCCGCGGTTCCGCCGCGACTTGGACTGTTCAGTCCCCTAAAATTTTGCAGAATGCTTAAGTGTTGAAAATAGGGGTTTTGGAATATTATTTTTGGGCCCAGAATTTCTGTGAGTACTACAGTATTACTTGTGGGGCCCACTTGGTAAATTTGATCGATCGGATATTTTAAACACATTATTTCACAGTATTTACATTATATTTGCGACCATGAATGTCACTTGATCGGTAAATCCCGTCTAACTGCTATAGCCCGGTTAGACGGATTTGCGAACGTGACTTTCACGTTGATGTTCTATGTTTATATTGTGTTGTTGCGGATCGGTCGTTGGGGATAGCCTGGATGCAATGCTAGTACAGTTTTGTTGTATTATGTACATTTGATATTGCGGGGCGAGCGTCCAACATGTGGACTGCCGTCACTGCCTGATTGTATTATTCTTTTGGGGCATGACCTGGTTGCGGTCGATGTACCTGGTGTATGTATATTTTACTTTCTGTACTAGGATTACCCCGCGGAGGGGTGCACGGATAGCCGGGTTCTAGAGGGCAACGGGCCCGCATCTCATGGCATTGAGACGGAGGGGGCTTCACTCTAGGATCGGCGGGCTATTCGCCGCACTCGTAGGGGGTACAGGTTGACCCAGGAGGGGTGCTCAAGTTACCGGATTCCATGAAGTGCTGGGTGGTCCATTCACGGTGCTGAAGGGGGCTGCCTCGCTTCAGTTTTCGGCGAGTGACTTGCCGCGCCCGTAGGGGTCTAGGATTTCATTGCACAGGCTATCCACACGACCAGGGAAATGTCGGGTTTCAGCAGCGGCTCTGTGAAACCCGGGGATCCCAGATATCTGTATTGTTCTGTGATGCTGTACATTTCTGTGATGTTGCATTCTTATCACGCCTTGAGCGAATATAATATATTGGTATATATATTAGTAGATGTTGTATATGTTTTGCATCCGCGCTAGTCCAGTCCCCGCTCTGTCGTTAGTTAAGTAACCTAACGGGTGATGACGGGACCCAGTGGCGAATGCGGATGGCATATACGTACATCAGTATATTTTTGTTCTTTATGGTGTGATCAATTGATGGGACTGCGTTGATTCGGATCAATGCAAGATAAACAAACCTATTCTGATGTTGTTGGAACACTTTTCAAAAAGCTGTTATTGCAAGGACGTTCACTTTTGTTTTGCATCGTGGTATTCATTTGGAATATCCTGCTCCTCAGTCGACGAGGCAAGGGCCGAGATCCCTTCACCGGGAGTAACCCCTTGGACAGAAGTTTGCGTCAGGGCATTAACTTCACTATAGCCGATTACTTTTGCTTTGCATCGTGGTATTCAGTTGGAATATCCTGCACCTCATTCTACGGGGAAAGAGCCGAGATCCCTTCACTGGGAGTGACCTCTTTAGTAAAGGTTTTCGTCACTATATTTTCTAAAAGGTTATTCAGTTCCTTCAACGATATCAAGTTCATTACGTTAAAGGTTTTTCGCCAAAAACCAGTCGTAGCTCTCCGTCATTTCAGATTAGTATTACTTAGTATTCGTGCTGCGTTTGTCGTGCATTGCCGTGGCGTAGTGTTCGGTAGCTATGTAATGCTTTTCTGTCACATGGATAAGTGGATTGGTTAGGACAGTCGTACGGTCTTGTTGGCATTGTCAAGGACTCGTACGGGTGGGTTTAACGCAATCAAGATAATGACGGGTAGAACTTGACTAGGACTCTTTGATTTGTTGGCATTGTCAAGGTCACTTGGGTCCTAGGGGTAAAAACACACATCGGGAGTTTCAAAAAAAACTGAAACTTGCCAGGCATGCGCATACCTTCTGGAGTGTGGTGACTTGAGTGGATTCCGTCAAGTTATCATGCGTTGATAGTTGGATCCCGATTCCCACTGATGAGTTAGTTTACTCCTCGGGTGACCCCGACTAATTCTTCTTTCAGGTTTGGAGGAAAATTTGAGGTACAGTGGGAGGTTTCCTGATTAGATAAATTGGTAACTATTCTGATCTAGGTTAGAGTGCACGCTGAGTGTTTCTTTTCTCTCTCTCTTTGGCAGCGACCATTGACCCGACCCTGGACTATGACTCAGTGACCAAGTCGACCGAACTTTCTTAACACTGGCTTTTGGATTGTCAGAGTTGCAAACCTCATTGCCACTCCTACTTTTACCCTTTTCTCCAGGACACCCCGTATTACTACGACGTCCACTTCCATTGGAAAAAACCATCGTATGGTTATATACGAACTCGAAGGACTTCAAGGATGGTTTCTGGTTCTGGAGAAAACGAATAGGATTATTCAGTTGTCTTTTCTTTTCACCTTCTTTCATTGCGAGTACTCCTTGGTTTAGGAGATAGTACACCTATTACGCAAATTGGATAGTCTTCTTCCAAACCTTAGGCTGGTGCCGACCGGTAGGGAATGAAGAAAACCAATTAGCATAACGATGGTGTGCAGAAGGTATTAAGTTAAGACAAAGCAAGGGATTAGTAAGAGGGAAAAGTAAATTGTGACTGCTATTCACGATCAAACCAAGTATTTCTTCGCCAAATCCTAAATCACCTTTGTATTTCTCCAGGACACTCCGTATCACTACGAAGATCCACAGTTTATTGGATACTCCATCGTATGGTTATATACGACTCGAAAGGAACTTGTTCCAGTTCGGGGATGGATTCTGGTCCAGGAGAAATAGGAATACAGTTTATTCGGTTGTCTTTTATCTTCACCTTCTCTCGCTTTGCGAGTGCTCCTAGGATTAGGACAGTACACCCATTATGCTTATTGGATAGTCTTCTTCCAAACCATAGGCTGGTGCCGAACGGTAGGGAAGGAAGAAAACCAATTGGCCTAAAGAGATGTGCAGAAGGTAATGACTAAAAACATATAAAGGGATTTGGAGAGGTGGCAAAGAATTATACGGTTATAATTGTGAATCTGGATAATGGAAGAGGCATTACTAAGAATACCGGAATACCCCACCGAAACATTTCAATGTTTCAGTTTCACTGTGTAATGTTAAAAGAAAACTGATTTCCCGATTAGATACTTACTCCAGGATATGTATTTACCAGGTATGATTCTCACATCTGTATGGTTTTACAGATGATGAGTGGGAGTAAGTTATTGGGAATAGGGTGATCATCCTCATTATATTGGGATTCGTTGTAATCGATGATATTTGAGGAGATCATCTGGGCTGTTTGTCGGTCGGCAAATATTTGGTTTTGAATATCCGCTGTTGTGCACCAATTTCAAATTGATATATCTGTACGTCTATTTTCATAGAGTGAGATATACCTTTTTCGATGACATTTACCTATATCAGTGGATGGTTAGGTAAGGAGCATTAAACAGCGGTGTAATTCTTCTTAACCATAAGTACAGTTTTCAACCTACGACGTACAGTGAAAGAGTTGTTAGACTCAGCGGACTTATACAGAGTATTGTATGTTGTCCAGTGTCCATTAGGACAGAGGGGTTGGTCCTCATACTATATTCTGTTTACTTTTAACTTCTCTAGTTCTTAGACATGTGTTTCGAAGGAACACAGGGTCTAAGTTTTGAGGAGTTATAGGTATTTGAATAGAGTAAAGAACCAGGTGTAGCAAGTATCGGGATTCTTCAAAGTGATCGAAGATGTAGATACTTGTGTATGGTGTTCAGTTGATAGTAATGATTAAGAGAACTAGCTTCTCTTTCAGGTTACTCATAATTGGAAACATTCCTAAGTTGAGTAACGCTGATCGGCCTCTTTCCATTTAGTTGACATGCACTGGAGACAGCTGCATGATTTGAATCTGGTTCAATTAAATCAGTGCTTCTGTTTCTATATTGGATATAGAACAGTTCATATCTTGACATTGTTAAGGTACGGGGAGTTGTCCGGCTTATGCTTAAAACCAGACACTGGACAACTCAAGGCACGTTTCTGTAATGGCTGTTTGTGGGTTGACCCAGGCTATGACGAGGGTTGACTTTCTACCATCTGGAAGATCAATAGTGATATTGTTCTTGACTCGCCACAATTTTAATAAAAATGGATTTTTTCAGAAAACAGTAGTGGGAGTATGGTAGAACTGGAAGTAATTCCAGAACCACAAACGATTACTGAAGATTTGATAAGGAACCTAAAGATTCAATCTGGTTTGACATTCCATTGGCCACTCCGCAGATACGGTGGGTAACTTCAGGCACCCGAGAGGTACTCCGGTAGCCTCAAGGACGGTGACAGGGAAGTTCTTGTTTACCCACACTTGCCATTGCTGTTGTTCCAGGCTGCGAGACCCTGCAGGAGGATGAGTATAGTGTCGTTCTAAACTAGCTTTGGAAGTGCACGTCTATATGACTCTGCCAGAGAGTTGTCGTAGTCAGTGGGAGCAGCGGAAGCATTGGTGGACATCAGGCTTATGTCTATTTATAGACTAAAGTAGATATAGCGGAGATAGATCATCTATTTCTGATGTGACAGTCATAGGTTTGACGTCATCAGAATAGGGGATGGATCTGTTAAGAAGGTAGTAGGGTGTGATGTCCTGGTTTTGGATGACATACACAGAGTAGGAAAGGAAACTCCTATACTACGATCGGTTATACTTTGGTTGTCACACAGTGGTTTCTCCACACAGGACTTGGATATTATATCAGACATTCTGGTTACTAGATCTATGGTTTTAGATCTAGATTTGGGTGGTTTCCTAATCAGGGTACCTTGACAGCATTCTATGAGTATTTAGAATGGATGACTCTGGCACGGTAGTACACCTGCAGGTAATGGAGTCACCCTCTCTAAAGGTGTCTTACAGACTAAAGAGGAGAGGGATACGCATGATTGACAGATCACTTGCTTAGGCAATTGAGTCAATCATGAGATGTCAAGTACCACACCAGATGTTGTTCTTGCAGTAGATGCAATAAGTTGATATTAATCCAATCCTGGAGAAACAATCGGAAGCAGTTTTAGGACATAAGTGCGTGTTCTAGGGATGTGATAACGACAGCCTCTTTTAGGAGACGGTTATCACTCCAGGCTTCCAAGGTGACATGGATGGCAGAGTGGCTGTCAGAGTTATAGTTTCTCCTTCTGACGAGGGGCAGTATTTTGGACAGGTGGTCCAAGGCAATACTGAGAGAGGCATGGCGCTGGGTACTGATTAAGTTCAGTTATCGATATAGTCTAAGAAGTTTGGATTTGGAGTTCGTTCATGAGCTAGGTCCCATCATATATCCAGACATACTCTAAGACAGGTATTGCTCATTTCGGGAGATGGTTTTCTCTGCGAACTTGAGATATAGAGAGACATAGAAAGAAACATCACAGCGGATCCACTCACTGAGGCTATTCCTCGAACGCAATAGTTTCGCAAACAAGCTTTGTGAGACTGACTAGTAGAGGAGTTGGGTGTTCGGTATCACACGGGCTGTGAGTATGCGACATCGCAATAATTAGCCTTGAGTGCAAGGGGGAGATTGTTGGAGATAGTGCCCTCAGAGTCAATTATTGGATCACAGGCACGTGATTGCAATGATTGAGGGAGGACCTATCCCGGTAGGACAGTCTTACTCGAGATGATAGTATGCTATCTGATTTACCTTTATCATCGTGTACTGCTTCAGGTGACCTTACAGGTCGCTATTACATGTTGATAGAGCCCCTAGGATTCTTGCTTGACTGCCAGCAGTATGATGGCGATCATATACGTGAGAGCTGTTGGTCTATAAGCACATCCTTAAAAGGTCCCTAGTCGTGGGAGTTTCGAGACAGGGCATCGATTCTCCAGAGTAGACTAGTGTATACAGTCGAGACCCCGACGAGGGGCGGTGGCCGGTCTCACAAGCCACTGGTGTCAGTTGGTTCACCTAAGATGTATACAGGTGCTCATTGGGTTATGAGTACACCGGACAGGACTCGCCGGGAACATGCTAGTTGGTCTTATACCTGACGTCAGATAGCAGTTCCCTGGTGACATGTGTACAGGTTAGTTCATCGACCTGGGGATCGTCATTTGTCTCGTGTGAGTTCCCACTGTACTTTGATTACTACCCTACCACGGCTCAAAGGAGTCGTGCAAACAGGTTTTAGTTGGGTACAGTCCCGAGCCACATGGAGGCAGTGAGCGGATCTTCAGGGGTTCGTCTCTCCCGGTATTGGGGGTGAGGTCGCGCTGTGTCTAGGAGAGCCATTATGCAAAGCCCTCGGCCGAGGCAGGAGATTTACTGGTAGGTATTCCAGTAGTATCTCAGGGCGTTCTGGGCTACACTCCGACACGACTTGTACCGCTTTTGGGGGTCTGACTTTTACCAACCCCCTAGGCCCGACATGCGATGCTCATAGACGAACGGACCGGACTGTACGGATATTGTCACTGACAGGCTCAGTAGGGTGTCAGGATGAGTTCGCTCATCGACGTCCCTTTTGGTCAATAGCTGGTGGCACGTCACGTATTGGCTAATACCTCTGACGTGCTAGTGGTTAAATCCACAGCCATAGTATTGACGAGTCTTTAGAGTCCACCACACTTTCAGTTACTCAAGCTTCCGGGCGAAACGCTGTAGAGGCCGTATGGAGATATGGCAGGGTCTGATCAGATACGTGCGGTATTGCACGGATCAGGATCGGACGGTAAGTACTAGTGGCCGTATGGTTGTATGGCAGGGTTCGATCAGATACGTGCGGTATTCCACGGATCAGGATCGGGCGGATATTACTAACCGGCTTTGGTTTGAGCCGGATCCTAATTTAGTACAGTGTAGATTTTGTCTCATTGCATTTGTATCCGGTCGGAATACAGATGCGGGTGTGTATGCACAGTATCGGGGTTTTCCTGTAATTTATTACGGGACCAGTTTTCTGGAGTTGCCAGTTTGCATTCCGTTCCGGCCGGTTTTCCTTTGTTCTTTCCCGGCCGGACTTTTCTGATGGAGGGGGTTATTTGCAAGTTTGCAAATAACATTTTGTGGAGGGTTTATTTGTGAGATGATTGATTATGATGGCATATTTTCTTTTCCACCATCATTTGATTCTCTTTACATCACTTAAAGGTGATTAGTAGTTGATGTGAGATTGTTATGATGAGGTTTGGATATGGTCACCTTTCTCTTTCTCCTACACTCACCTCCCTTCTTGTTATGGTTTGTATTTTCATTCCTCCACCATATTATTCTCACTAGATGAAAGAAGCCACACTTGAGAGAAGAAGAAGAGAGAGTTTCATTTTGAGCTTGAGGGATTTTTCTTGATCTCATTTCATGGTAGCAAAAATGCAAGCACCATTTTTCCTTATCTAGTTTCCTCCATCATCTTCAAATGGCAACAAAACACCAAATGAGACATAATCTCTACACTACACATTCTACAGCAAATCTTGGGCACGTCGACTTGCCAGCTTCGTGCCCGAGTTGCCTCGGTATTGAAGTGGGAGCCCGTAAAAGATGCAGGCGACGTGGTGCCCTTCCGGCGAGAAGGCGACGACATGGAGACAGGACTTTCCGCGGGAGATCGGGACGATGAAGAGAAGACCGGAGGACTCGGATCACTTGGTATACTTCTCTTCCCATCTCTTGTTTGCTAGCATTAGGTTAATGGTTACGATCCGGGTTTTCATTGTCCGCGGTAGCGCCAGTTTCCAAGTAAGGAAAATTTTTGATTCCGCATTTTGGCCTCGAATAGACGGCCGGGGCGCTGCCGTGGCGCAACAGGTATCACATACACGCATTATTCTCGGTCCTGCACATATCTCGTATGCGCTCCTATTTCGTTTCGCTTGAGCCAGGAAACCTCTGTGTAGGACTCTAAAGACTCGTCAATACGCCGGTAGCAGATGATGATCATATCAAACATCCACAAGCCGCAAGCGGTCTGCTAAACGTAACGGCCATCCGGGTATTGAGCGATCAGAAGATCGACGAGCTAGCCCGCTCACACTCCTGTGAATCCAACCCGTAACACTTACCGTACAGTCCGGTCTGTTCGTCTGATAAGTCGCATATCAAGTCTAGGGGTGGTAAACGTCAGACCCCAATAACCGATAAGTCGTGCCGATGTGAGGCTCATAACGGGTCGAGAAACTACTGGTAACACTTACCAGCAAATCTCTGATCAGCCCTGGCCAGGGACTTCCCTGTTACGGCCAATCGAGCACAGCGCAACATCAACCCACAATACCGGGAGAGACGAAACCCCTCCTATCGCTCATTGCCTCCATGTGACTCGGGACTGTACCCAAAGACCACCGTTTTGCACGCCCTCATGGACGTGGTAAGGTGGAGATCAAAGCACAGTGGGAATCACACAAGACTCTATGACGATCTCGGGTCTACAGACTAACCTGTACAAGTGTCACCTGAGAACTGCCATCTGACGTGAGGTATAATACCATCTGGGAGTTCTCGGCGAGTCCGTCCAGTGTACCCAGTCTCCACTGAGCACCCGTATACCATCTCTGATGTCAAACACCAATGGATATGGGATCATCCATCGCCCATCTCATGGGTCGAGAAGCGTATACGCTAGTCTACACTAGTATATCGATGCCCCGTCTCGATACACCCATGACTAGGGACCTTGAAGGATGTACTTATGAACTACCATGTCCCTACTAGTATGATCTGCATCATAGTCCAGGCAGTCAAGTACACATCCTAAGGGCTTTACCAACATGTAATTGTAAGACAGTTTAAAGAGACAAGTGTACATGTTAAGATAAAGAGCAACCAGATAGTATACTATCATATCGAGCAAGAAAGTCATCTTTATATATGTCCAAGCATCCAATATAATATACATCATCTGTACAATACTGGCCTCTAGGGCATACATACAACTAACAATATCCAAGGTCCACACTTTATTGGTGTACGTGGACTCCATTTCGGATTGCATTGCTTCCAGCCACTTATCAGAGTCCCTACTGATAATGGCCTGCCTGAAACTGATAGGGTCATCTTCTTCCAAGATGCAATCCTCTCGATCCCCGTCTAAGAGAAAACCGTAGTATCTCTCGGGCGGATGAGAAACCCTACCAGATCAGCGAAGTGGCTGAGGTTCGTCTGGGGTTATTGAATCCAGTGGTTCCTCCAAATTTTCAGTTACATTTTGTGGTTCATGGATTTCTCCCAGTTCTACCGAACTCCCACTAGTTTCTTTTGCAAGAAACTCCCTTTCTAAAAAGGTAGCGTGGCGAGATACAAACACCTTCTGTTCCTCAGTGTGGTAGAACAGATATCCTAATGAGTCTTTAGGATATCCCACAAATTTACATAGAACTGACCGTGCCTCTAGCTTGTCCGGTTTCTGTGTTTTCACATAGGCTGGACAACCCCATATCTTAAATCGCTTAAGATACGGATTTCTTCCACTCCATATTTCATATGGAGTCTTAGGCACATATTTGGATGGAACGTAATTCAGTAGGTATGCAGCTGTCTGAAGCGCATGTCCCAAAAATGAAAAAGGCAACTTGGCACTACTCATCATGGAGCGAACCATATCCAATAGGGTATGATTCCTCCGTTCCGATACACCGTTGTGATGTGGTGTATAAGGAGGAGTAAGCTGCGAGAGAATACCATTCTCTTTTAAGTAATCTAGGAATTCCGTGCTTAGGTACTCCCCTCCTCCATCCGACCGGAGGATCTTGATACTTTTGCCAGTCTGGTTCTCTACTTCATATCTGAATTCCTTGAATTTCTCAAAAGTTTCAGATTTGTGTTTCATAAGATACACATATCCGAATCTAGAGAGATCGTCAGTGAATGTGATGAAGTACGAGAACCCACCCCTTGCATGTATAGATATCGGACCACAAACATCCCTGTGTATGAGTCCCAAGAGCTCTGTTGCTCTTTCTCCATGTCCGGTGAACGGAGATTTGGTCATTTTCCCTTTGAGACAAGACTGACAAGTTTCATAAGATGAAAACTCGAACGCATTCAAGAGTCCATCTTTATGCAACTTACTTAGTCTTTTCTCACCGATATGACCAAGTCTACAATGCCACAAATAGGATTCATTCGTATCTGAATTCTTCCTCTTGCGTGTGTTTTGTACATTGAGAACTGTATTCTGATTTAGAACGTAGATACCATTACACAGTGTACCTTCTGCAACCAGTACCTTATGAAGGTAAATGGTCATGATATTTCTATCAAGAACAAAGTTATATCCATCTTTATCGAATAAAGAAACTGATATTATGTTGCAAACCATGGAAGGTACATAGTAGCAATCGTTCAAAATCAAAGTATTGCCATTTGGCAACACTAGGTGATATTCACCGACGGCTGCAGAATTAACTTGTGCTCCGTTCGCTACTCTGAGCGACATATCATCTGGTACAACTTTCCTACTTTTTCTCAGTCCCTGCAATAAATTACATATATGAGATCCTGATCCGATATCAAGTACCCAGGAGGTAGGGCTGACCGTAAAGCAGTTCTCAATTACAAAAACACCTGAAGTAGATGCAAAACCATGCTTCTTCTTCAACTGGGTATCTTTGGAATCCATATAATCCCCTTTCCCTTGATCATACTTATGACTGTTGTCACAAGTTAGAGCCGAACCAACGTTTCCCAGCCCCGAATAAGAATTCGGATCGGTCAAGCGATACATTTTATTATCTTGATTAGGGCGTGAAATGGTTGCTACCTGGAGAAAGAGAAAAGAAACACTCAGCGTGCGCTCTTGCAAGATTAGATTTGTTTATTAATTTATCTAACCAGGATGGCTCCCACTGTTTCCTCAAATTCTTCTTCAAACCTTTAAAAGAAGAACTTGTCAGGATTAATCGCACGTCACAATACTTGCTTAACCTTTCAGCCAGGCTAGTGTTGGTACTTCGAGGGAGGTTTTCCAACGCTTTCGCGAAGTTCCTTAATTAAGTAACCTCTTTTCCCTGGAGGCGTAGCCCCGCTAACACCGTTCTAGACACCTACTTGGTTTATAGCATTGATTGTTAAGTGAAATAATCTCCCGAGAGTAATCCAACTCATCAGTGGGATCGGGATCCAACTATCATTGTGTGATGACCTAGATGGAATCCACTCTAGTCACCACACTCCAGAAGGTATGCTAAATCTTCAAGTTTCAGTTTCTTTAGAAACTCCCGATGTGGATTTTTTGCCCCTAGGACCCAAGTGACCTTGACGGAGTCAACAAATCAAAGAGTCCTAGTCAAGTTCAACCCATCATTATCTGGATTGCATTAAACTCACCCGCATAACCCTTGACGGAGTCAACAAGGTTATACGACTGTCCTAACCAATCCCATATACTGCTACAAACAAGCAGCACTCAGCTACCGTACACTACGCCTTGACGGAGTCAACAAACGCAGCACGAATACTAAGTGTTACTTGTAAGAAATGACGGAGGGCTACGGCTGGGTATTTGGCGAAAAACCCGTTAACGTAATGAACTTGATATCGTTGAAGGAACCTGATAATCCTTTTGAAAATATAGTGGCGAAAACTTTTGCTAAAGAGGTCACTCCCTGTGAAGGGATCTCGGCTCTTTCCTCGTCGAATGAGGTGCAGGATATTCTAAGCTGAATACCTCGATGCAAAGCAAGAATAATCGACTATAGTGAAGTTATTATCCTAACGCAAACTTTTGTCCAAGGGGTCACTCCCGATGAAGGGATCTCGGCCCTTACCTCGTCGAATGAGGTGCTGGGCATTCATAACCGAATACCTCTGTGCAAAACAAAAGTGAACGTCCTTGCAATGACAACTTTTTGAAAATTGTTCCAACAACGTCTTTTAGGTTTGTTTTCTTGCATTAATTCAATGTGTCCCATCAATTAATCCTACCATTGCAGAAAACAACGAAAATATGGCGTACGCTTATGCCATCCGCATTCGCCACGGGGCCCCGTCATCACCCGTTAGGTTACTTAACTAACGACAGAGCGGGGGTTGAACTAGCGCGGATGCAAAACATAAGCAACGCCTAAATAGATATCATATATAGATATATATACATTCGTCAGATGCAATGATAGCCATTCCAGATCACAGATGAACACTTTGGATATACTAGGAATCTGCATTTCGTTCGACCCTGCAACGAAGGACAGATTACACGGTCGCGATGAATAGCCAAATACCCCATCCTAGACCCCTACGGGTGCGGCAAACTACCCGCCAAATACCCGAAGTGAAGCAACCTCCCTCAACAACATGAGTAGGCCACTCGGCACTTCGAGATACCTGGTAGTTTGTTCACCCCTCCTTGGGTCTATCCTAGGAGCAAAAACAGTAAAAAGAAATTATACAATGGCGGCTACAACCTCATCCCGGATGTGCGGCCATACAAATAATATTACATCAATTTACATATTACATGAATTGAAAGATAAAGAAAACTCTCATCTCACAACCCCCCGACAATTCATCCGCGACAATCCAACGAATTCATATACACAAACTATCAACATTACAGATCACAGATACGTATAACCCCCACTAATCGACGTATAGAGATTAGCAGACGTTCAATACATATATCACATCACAAATATAACCCATTAGCCAAAGTCTACAGAAGTTCAATCAAAATACGGATTTGTAACCACCCCAAAAACAAATTTTGTTCTCTGGAAATTCTGGGCAGAAACAAACCATCCTAAAAATCCCAAAACACCAATATAAGAACACAGCAGGAAACTTGACCCACAGCCGAGTCAACTCGGCCGCGAATCCGCGGCAGGAGAATGCACTTGCCGCGGTTCCGCGGCGCGTTGACCGAGTTGGTGGACCATTTTTCTTGTATGTTCTTTAAAAACCCTGAGCCGATTTTTAGTATATGATTTATTATTTTTTGAGCAGAAATAAAAATCGGCAGAAAGTTAGCATTTTCGGGGAGTTTTGCGGTTTTTTGTCCGATCGAAATTCTAGATACTTTGCTAACATGCTATTGTGTGTTTAGCTAGGCTCTGATACCACTGTTAGGTCCACGTTACCCGTCTCGGTTCTTTCGGGGTTGCGGAAACGGTGAAAAACGATTTTTAGGCATTTGGTAACATGGACTAGAAAACCCGGATCTTTGCTAAACAACACACTAGCAACAACTACGAGCTTTACCTACTCGGTTAGGGGGTTATACCTAGTCTTGAACTCCTTCTCTTCTTCTCCTTGGAGTGGGTTGGATGGTTCTCCTCGTCGCCTTCTCATGCCGAAGAAAAATCCACCCGATGGCCTCTAGCTTGAGCTCCTTCCTCGAACTTGAGGTAACTAAAGTATTAGGTTTGCTAGACCTTCAACCTTAGCATGAGTAAAGAATGGTCTTGGTGTTTTATCTCAAAGGAAAATGGTTCTCAACTCATGAGAGGGGTTTTTCCTTGAGCTAGAGGAAGAAAGAGAGCAATGGATGAGAGAGAAGATGCAAGTGAGAATGAATGAATTTTACAACCATGCTCTCTTATTTTAGAAAATGATAACAATAATAATAATTAACAATTTGTGATGGTGAGTTGATGAATGACCATTATCATTTCATTCATTAAATGCTTGTGCAAAAAATAAGAAGTATCTTTGAAAACAAATGATGATGGTCAACAAGTCCACTTTGGTCAACCGGTCAACTAAAGTCAACAAGTCAACAAAAGTCAAGAATTCAACTCAACCATGGCACTATAATTGTTAACTAATATTATTAATCATATTTCCTATTCTCATTAGGGTTTGGAAAAAGACAACAGTCAACTGTGCATACATACCCGTACCAAAACCCTAATGAGAATCCTCTGCCTCTGCCTCAGTCAACTGTGCATACACACCCGCATCCGTGTTCCAAGGAACACGAATACAATGAGATAAACTAACCCCAAAACATATACTAGGATCTGGCTTAAACCAAAGCCCGCTAGTAATAACTTTCCGGACACCAAACGTGCACAAGTGCGCGGATGTGAACGAACCCCGTCGCAAAATCATGCGACCTCTACTCTGTTTTGCCCAAAGGCGAGTAACCCTCTGTGTGGGACTCTAAAGACTTGACACTACGCTGGCAGTGGGGTTAACCACAGAGCGCAAGCGGCACTAGCTGTACATAACGGTCCCCAGGTAGATGCCGATAAGAAGACTGATGAGGTGAACCCATCTGAACTCCTACTGAGCCTGTATGTGACAATCTCCGTACAGTCCGGTTTGTTCGTCTGAGAATATCGCATGGCGGGCCTAGGGGGTGGTAAACATCAGTCCCCTAATAGCGGTACAAGTCGTGTCGGAGTGTAGCCCAGAACACCCTGAGATAACACTAGAAACCCACCAGCATATCTCGCTTGCCCTGGCCAGGGACGACTATATGCAATGGCTCTCCTAGACACAGCGCGATATCAACCCCCAATACCGGGAGAGATGAATCTTGTCTAACCGTCACTGCCTCCAAGTGCTTCGGGACTACACCCAACTACTACCTGTTTGCACGACTCAATAGAGCCGTGATAAGGTAGTAATCAAAGAAAAGTGGGAACACATTCGAGGTGAAGTGACTGTGTCAAGTCAGCGGACTAAGTTGTACTCATGTCACCTGGGAACTGTTAACTGACGATAGGTATAATACCAACCAACAGTTCCCGACGAGTCCTGTCCAGTGTACTCGTAACCTAACGAGTACCTGCATACTATCTCCAGTACGACGTATTGATGGCTGTGGGACAGACCATCTCCCCTGCTAAGAAGAGAAGCGTATGCACCAGTCTACTCCGGAGTATCGATACCCTGTCTCGATAATCCTACGACCAGGGAACAAAATAAGGATGTGCTTATAGACTACCCAGCCCCCACCAGTGTGATCGCCACCACAACGCCGATAGTCAAGCAAAGATCCTAAGGGCTCCATCAATATATATTAGCGATATGTTAAAAGAAATATATACACATATTAAGATAGAAACAAACCAAGTAGCATACTGCTATATTGAGCAAGATTGTCGTAAAACTGTATATATATATCCCAAGCCTCCAAAATGTATTATACAAACCAGTACTATACAATAATGGCCTCTAGGGCATACATATCTAACACCAACGGCCGAGATCGCACCGTCGCAGCTAGGCCCACGCGTCACGCGTGGGGGAATCACGCGTTTTCGCGTGGTCCCCACCACGTGGGCATGTCGGTGGGTTCTGGGCCGTTGGATCGAGCATCCAACGGTCCAGGTTAAAGGGAGTTTAAATATATATTTTTTATAAATAAAATAATAATCTGTTTATTATTTTAAAAATTGAATTTGGTTTTAAAAAAATTGTTAAAAATACGGAAAAATTATGGGAAAATTTCAGAAAATAGGTTTTATTGTTATCTTAAGTATAAAAATAATTTTGGGCCAAAATAAATAATATATCCCATATTTACGGTTTTAGCTTAGTTATAATAATTATATAATACCTAGTTTATCCTTGATGTATTTCTAATTACTAATTAATTATTTTAATCGATAATAAAAATATGTAGATTGTTTTAAGGTGTTATAAAATCTTACTAAAACATTTTAAGCCTATAAAAATAATAAATAGATTTTAGAAAATTCCTTTAATCATATTTCGATGCTTTGAAAATTATTAACATTACTTTAAAAATTATTCTTCAATCAACGAAACACATAAATAATTATTTGATACTATTATTTAAATAGAATATATTTTATTGGGTATTAGAAATCACGGTCGCTACACCAACGCTCTCCATCGACCGACCGCGGCCGGCCTCTAGCCGCCGCCTTCCCGTCTACCGCCTCTCGCCGATCGCGGCTGGCCGCCGTGGTCGTCGTCAACCGCTCGTCAACTCATGTTTGCATTGTCGCCATTTCGTCATCGCTGTCACACGCTCTAGTGTTTATTGTTGTCGTCCTCTCGTCACTGCCATCCCTACTCCACTGCTGTTGCCCGCCATCGTCGTCCTAATCACCGCCACTCCTACTGCCGGTTGATGTTGGCCGCCATTGCTGTCTCCACCACCACCATGGTTGTTACCTTCTCTAGTCACTACAACGAAGACAATCCGTCGCCGTTGCACATATATATTTTCGAAAATGATCAAATTATACCATATACGGGAATGCAATATTCCATGCCCAAAATAAATGGAATGTTAATTTTCTTCTAACAAAGTTGATATGACGACATCTACTTATTTTAGGTTTAGTTTACTCTTATTTGGTTATATATATCCTCTTTAATCTTCTTTATTTCCTTGTACCATTCTAAAAACTAGAATTTTATGTTAAATTAAATTTAGAAATTAGAATTTCACAGATTAAATTATAGTTTAATGGTAAGGAAGTGTTTATCATTCTGCCTAGAAAAAACTTGATGAATCGACGTGGTTTGGTTTGAATATATAAGGTTTAAGAAGTAGAAAAAGCCAAGAAAGCCGATTCAATTCTAATACATCGGAATCACCATGTTTGTATCTTAAGAAAGAAGAGGGGATATAGTGTTGATGGTGTTGTTTTCCGTCAAATTTTTGTGGTTAGCCGGAAGAAATTAAATCAACTGGCAAGATTAGGTAATTTCATGATTTTTCAATATGGCAATTATGTAATTTCCTAAATTGATCTGCTTGGAGTTAATTGATTCAACAGTAAAGAATATGCTAAAATGCAGGAAACCCTTCTCACTTTTGTGTGAAAAGCAGAAACCCAAAACCCCGTCATCCCTCCTAAATTGAAAAACATGCGATTTACCTTAGGATTTAACATGATCAGTTTTTTGGGTGTATGTTTTCCTATTATGATCTCTTGCCTTCAATTTTTCCCGCTTTTATTCTCCAAAATTCTTTCCCTCCTAACATTTTATCCTCCATTCTTCTCCAAAATCTCTTTAATTCCAAACAATACATATCTTCTCCCTGCTCCTCCACTCTTTATTAAAGGGGTAATTTTGGCATAAAACCTATTATGATCTCTAGCCTTCAATTTTCCCCCTTTTATTCTCCAAAATTATTTCCCTCCTAACATTTTATCCTCCATTCTTCTCCAAAATCTCTTTAATTCCAAACAATACATATCTTCTCCCTACTCCTCCACTCGTTATTAAATGGATAGTTTTGGCATAAAAAATCTTATGGAAAGAAAAGTTAACACGGTTAGGGTTTTTGGGAGCAAACTGTATATTTTTTCAGGTTTTGGAGTTTCGCGCTCTTCAGGTAAAAGTGAGGGGGTTTCTAATTTTTTTTTTGTTTTGAAATCAACCCCCGTTTTTGGAATCGAAGTTATGATCTCTCATATTGGAGAGGAAATAGATACCAACTAAGCTAAGCCCATTTGGTGGTTTCCCGCATTTTAGCCTAAAAAATAATATGATCTAATTTGTAAAGATTTATATGATGAGAAAATGGGGCCTAGAGTGTCGATGTAGGCTCTCAACTACAGTGACAAGATACATGCGGGTAAGATGTTTTACCGATAAACCTCTTGCTATTAGTTATTTCAGAATTCCGATGTATTTTCTTTATAGAAAAAAATTGGCATTAAAGAAACCCAATAAGCTCTATATATAGCTTTTATAATTACTTTGGATCATATATCTTTAAAGTGATACTCATCTAAAAACTTCCATGGAAGAAGAGATTCTATTGATTTAGCTTCTTTTTTCCAAATATTTCCATTGGAAGAAAATGCTTAAGCGATTCTTGAAATGACCAAGATAATGTAAAAAAGAGAGAATAACTTAAATATATATGCGTCCGGAAATTTGGTGCGATCCCAAATATTTGATGAGAACAAGTTTTTAATTAATGGGAGGATTAATAAAAGGAATTATTCTTGTTAGCTTTTCTTATCTTTTTAATGGACAGTGAGGCTGATATGTATCAACCTATATGCATCCACACCGACCACTAATATTAAATAGTTAGTCTCTCGAGTAATCAAAGAGGATCAAAATCCATCCATATTTTTTCTCAAGAATTTTCTCTTCTCTGCCATAGTCACGTAATTCGCGAATTACTCGGCTAATTCGTGAATTATTGGACGAATTCGTGAATAAGGCGTGAATTTTTTATCGCCCGATTAAATCTCCGATTTAATCGCTGTTACCGAACGCGTTGAATAATTCGCGAATAATTCGTGAATTATTCGAAAAAACGGCGAATAATTCACAAAATCAAAATCTAGCGTCTCATATATTAATTTCTTGCTCGAAATCCTTCCCCAACACTTGCCGAATATTTCCCGAATACCTGCCGATTTTTTTCCGAATAGTTATCCGAATCCGAATTTTCGACCTCGCCGATTATACCCGAATCACGAATTTGGGACTATGTTCTCTACAATTATAATATAAACTTCAAGGACGCTAAGATCATTAGTTGATGATCTCTTCACTTTTTTTATAAACGAATTTAAATATGAGAAAAATTCTTCAAACGATTCCGCATATAAAACCATCTATGTTATCCACCTATTTAAATATTTTATCATCAAATTCAAATATCCAACTCTCGCTTTTTGTCTCTTCACATCTCGGCATGAATATTCGTGCCATACTTTTTCCAATTTCTAGATTTGTATTTAAAACTAGGTTTTTAAGGCAGCTATTTCTCGATTCTCCAAAGGGTTTCAAGAATCCGAAGCGATATTTATTTATAATTGGGAAGTGTCGTAAAATTTATTACTCAGTTAGGATCTTTTTATGTGCTTATTTACTCTGATTCCTCTCCTTATTTTCTTGATTTACCAAAGCTCTCTCTCTCTCTCCTCTCTTCTTCTTCTTCTTCTTCTTCTTCAATGTTGAACTCAACTCCAATGGCGAAATCGCCCTCTTCGTCGTCGTCGTCATCCGTGTCTCTCCTCGTGGATACTAACCTCGACACGCGTCTCATGATCGTAGTCTCGCCTGATGACACCGTCGCCGACATCAAAGGTCAGTCAGTCATCTGAATGCATCCCCAACTCATTTCTCTCGTTTTCATTCAATCATTTTCATGGGGGGTTTATGAAAGCGCTGCTGTGCTTGTGTGTTGTTTATTTTCATTGGGGGTTTATGAAAGCGCTGCTGGTGGTTGTGTTGGGCTGCAGGGAAACTAAAGAGGGCGCATGCTGATTGTTTTCCAGATATGGGCCTTGTTCTTGTCAAGGCTTTAAAGGTATATACTTCTGAAATTTAGGATGTGTTTGGTTAATTAATCGTCAATTAGAAATGCATACAATGTTTTCTTTTAATATAACAATTACTATGTTTCTACATACACTGCATTTAAAATACTTGCATTCCTATGTTTAGTTGAGTTGCGGTTCAGATGCATGTTAATTTTACAAAGCTAGTTGTTTGGTTTGATTATATTTCACAATGCAATTCAAATACATGATGCTAGATTGCAAGTAAATATTTGAATAAGCTATTCGTCGACTACACCAAACATCTCCGGGAAGCTCCTAAATTTCTCAAACCATGTCATCAAAATCTGGATATACTAAATGTTTTTTTCATCCTGGTCATTGGGAACAGGTTTTTTGCACATGCCATGCACGTGTATAAATTAGAAAATGCAACTTATATTGTTTGTCTTTTTAATGGCGTCCGTCTTTTATGTTTCATGTGTTAGATTGCATGTTCGAATTTATAACATTCTTAAAATGGATAAGGGAATAGACATGAGGAAGATATAAGGTTATATGTAGTTTTTTTTTTACTTTCAATTTTCTCCATGTAGAGAGGAGATGCGGATGCCTTCATAAATGGAGGACTTTTTTCTTTTGGATTTTTTCTTGAAAAATGGGAGATGGGGATGTGTAGCCCGTGTAGGCCTCGAGTTTGTGTTATAAATGCAGTGATACTACACTCCCAGTTTATATGTTACTTCAATCAACTTCACAGCCCTTATTAACTAGCTATCATACTAATGAAATCATTAAACTAATTTACAACTGCCCTCTTTCTATCTCGGCTCTCTGTTTCTCCCATGCATCAAACAACCCCTTCGGCAAAACTACATTGCTACCGAATACGCAATATCCTTTTTTGTGGCGAATAGGCGGTTGATCGATTCCAGTTGATGTCTTGATGTCATTGACAAAGCACACAATCATACTCATCTACCAGCATTCCCTTGCGCTGCATCCATTGCTTAGTTGGAATCTTATCATTAACAATCCTCCATATAAATCAACGAACTCTCCTCATACGAATGCTTATGCTGGCTGCATATTTCAATATACTTATTCCACTTCCTGCTAGAGTCTTAATACAGGCCTCCCTCATGGTTCATGACATGTGTCCTTTAGAAGTCCCATTCCAAGCTAAATTGTTTGCATGGCCCGTCAGAATAATTGCATGTATTTGATCTTGAATAGGCATTGGGAATATTCTAAGTTTATGTTGATCCCGTGGCGCGTCATCCTTTAGTAGGCTTTGAACTTTAGCACCACTCAAGCAGACATCACTAGACACTACATTTAGTGTCTATCCAGCTATCTTCTTATATATGAAGTAAGTTACCCCTTTTGACCCACTATGGTATACGACTCTGAATTTTACTTAGCTCGACATGGATTCTTTTCCAAGTTGCAGTGGCTCGGGTCACTGCCCTTCCCACTTTTATACCGTACATTGAAGAAATCGGTCGGGTCCATATAGTGCTGCTTTTCTTTCTTAAGGATCTTAGCAGCTTGTTTCACTAATAAAGCATTATTCGCATCTTCCCTTGTCTGACACCCCAACTAATCGGAGTGCAAACTGTATTCAGTTTAAGCATCATATACATCTGGAGCCTCCCTGGAAATTCGTATTATCTCGTCTATTTCTTTGAGAACACACTTTGATAGTGCCATGGCTCATGAGTACTACCAATACAGAAGACTAATCACTGATTTGATTAATGTTAATCTAGCCAGGAATGGAATAAAAATTTTGTTTCTACTTTCCAGCTTGCTAATTTGCTAGCTATATCACCAAGGAGAGCAGAGAAATATCCGTTTCTTCTCCTTCCTCATTGCAGCATAATCCCTATAGATAGCAATCGACATTTGCAATAGCTGCTATTTTTCCTAATTCTGTGATCTGACACTGTCGCATGGGTATCCAAATTTTTTTTCCACCGGTGTGTTTCTTGTTTGGTTATTTCACTAAACACAACTGCATCATTCGCGAACATCAAAATGAGAGACACGGAACATTTCATGATCCTATCTTAACCCTTGAGTTCTACCCAATGTGATACGGTGGTTAATTAGTTCGGGCGAGAGATTAGCAAAAATGATGAAATCCAATCAGTCGACATGATAGGCTCCACAAATGTGAAAGGTGTTGTTACTGTTGTAAAAAGCCCATAAAGCTCCGCTAAAGCTCCACTTTAGCGGAAAGCGGTCACGAAGCGCTTCGCTTTTGTATAAAGTGGTAGTATAAAGCCTTCGCGCTTATTAGTGGCCGGAAAATCTGCTTTCGCCCATTTTTATGCGCTTGAAGCCCCGCTTAAACCTGCTTTTTAACTAATTGTAATAGTTTAAAGTTCATTTCCCATTAAACTTCAGCTCATTGTTGTCTCTAATTTATTATGTTATCTTTTTAGAACCCATGTTAGAATGTATTTATTAATGTTTAATGTTATTCCATATACTTGGTTGGATATAAATTTTATTGAATACAAAAAGAAAAATACATCTTTTTTATTTTTATATTTTTTAATCTAAATCTTTATATATCTGACTTTCCCATCATATTAATTTATTTGGTTAATTTTAAATTGCTGCTTAAGCCCCGAGATAGCCCGCTTTGGCTATGTCTCTCTTGCCTCTCATCCTTTCATCTCCTGATTTTATAGAAGAAATTTTGTATGATTTAGTCCACGTTGATAGCAGGCCTAAACAAATTTTGCCATAACCATCAACCGAACATTCAATTCATTGTCATCTATCAGCTTAGTAGAATTATGAAAGAACTTTGTGTTTGTGTCTTCGTCCCTCATCTACGTCTTCTAAAAATCTAAATATTGCCTTTAAATATTTTAATGATGTACGATGGCGTTTTATATGCTGGCTATATACAATTTTGTCTTATTTTTCATTTGTGAATGTTTTCTGTTATTTTAGTTACTGATACTGCCTATGAATTTTTATGTTGTGAAGTTGTATTTTATCCCTGCAGATAGAACATAGTGCATGCTTATATCATCTATCAGATTCCTTCATAATCAATTGTGCTTTCGAGGGGTCTAAGGGTCCTTGGCTTCTTTATGCAGATCTTGTGCATACTACAATTTCTCCATCAGGGCAAGGTAAATTCATTATTGTCAGTTACACTCCCTAGACCTAAAGCATCCAGGAATGCATGGATTTAGAGTTACGTTAGGTAACCACAGTTTCGTAGAGTTATCGATACTTGACTCCAAAAACTTAAGAATACCCCGTTTGGCTTTCATTTTGGAGTTTAGATAGTTATCTTGACTTAATAGTTGTGATAACCAAAGATATCTAAGCTCCAATCCGGCCTTTTTTCACCCTCTTAACCCCAAAAGATGTGAAGAACCTTTTGGAGTTTAGATGACTTTAAAACAAGCCTTTTGGAGTTTAGGTAACTCCAAATCCAAACAACACACCAAAGTTAAATTTTATTTGTTGTTTGCATAACTTATATTTTAACCTAAGAAAGACAACTCTGGCTGTTCTAACTCCAAAGACAAACAGGAGCTCAATGTTTCTACCAATGAGCTTGTTTTAGGTAATAAAGTTGTTGATGGTTCAATACTACTGTAGTGTTCCAGAAAGGACCCTAACATTGAATTTGGTGATGGTGTCTCTATCAGGTGTTGAGAGAAGGCCAGACCCCGAGGCTATGGAAACTCTAAAACCTCAGCAGAGAAATGATGAGGTTGTTGACAAGGAGAACAAGGAGGAAAAGGGTGCAGATCAGGTAAAGGCTCACTTTGTGGTTTGCCAGGAAAATGATCAATTGCCTCGTGTGAAGAAAAACAAACGTAAGAAGGAAGAGGGTCTACAAAACACAGCAATTGCTTTGAGCGGTAGCATAAATTTGGAGAAAGCATCGGAAAGTGTTGGAAAGAAAGAATTGAAAGATAATCCAAAAGATCCGGTCATTGAAAATATTGGAGAATCGGTTGCAAATTCAGCAGCAGCAGTGGACTCACTAAACCCTGATGAGAAGAAGCCAAAACGAAGTAGGAAAAAGTCGGAAAAGATTGATTTTCCTAGCAAAGAATCTTCCAAGGAGAAAGAGGCTACTAAAGAGAACACAGAAAAGGTTCGAAAGAATGGTGCTGGCACTGATATTAGCTCAAACTCTAAGTCCGCAGCTGTTCTCAAAGAAGCCACAGGTCTTAAAAGTACAACAAAATTGGATGTAGTGATTGCTTTGGGTGTGAATAAGAATTCGGAGAAAGTATCAGAAGTGGATGCTCCGTTACAAATGAAAAGACCTCGAGTTAAGAAAGTTCCGAGTAAAAGACATTATCATGCCCTGGACAAATCTAATGTGGAAAAGACAGCGTTAGTTCCTTATGGTCGAAGACCTGAAGATGAAATTGAAATAAGCATCAAAAGGACTCCTATTAAAGCTACCTCTTTGGGTTCAGATTGGGAAACTGAAGATACACAAAAAGCTTATAAGAACTCTTCAGGTAAGTTTTGCTTCTTTCAAGCATTTTGTATATTCTGTACATATGCATCATTGAGAAAGCGTACTTTATTACTTAGTGAGAAAAATTTGACACATGTTTCAGGAGATTATTGTTTCCATTGGAATGATATTTCATTGTATGGTATGGTTGGACTTTCACCGAATGTAACTATATACAATATTTTTCAAATCAACTTAAGTAATGCTTACAATTTAGTTCCTATTCATGGCATTTACGTTTTTATGTTTTAGCTATTCATTTATGGTAATAGTGAATTATACAGCCAATTTGACCATAAAGCTACCTGCATCTGGCCCCTTTATAAGGTATTTTGACTATAATGGTCCATCTTCTTTAAGTAAGTATGCCTTTCTACATATCACAACAGTTATCGCAGGGACCTTAATTAAAGTAGTTTGGATTTGGATACGGATGTGATACACAATATGAGTCAGACTCACAAAGTAGCAAATTTCCAAATTTTGGGATAGGACTGGAACATGCAGTTTCTTTTGTTGTTTAATTATATATGCATGATGACCAAAAAAATAATTATTTTGCAAATCTAAACTAAGGATAAAAATAATTGGTCAGATGATTAGGTTGTTGGTGTTTTATCCAGTGATACATGCTTGATTCATCTAAAATACAATATAGATTATAGAATGCGCCAAAAAGTGTTTCATAAGAACCCTCCACAGCTCCAAAAGCAACCAATATGGGAAACATATTCGATATGGATATGTCTCCTTGACAACGAATCAATACGACATAGATTTCAATTACCGTTCCTTCTCCATTTGTTTATCCATCACCCCATACAAGCGCAAGTCCTTTGTACCATTTCTTTTATTTTTTTAGTCTAATTTTTCATGGTGGAGTTAGGCTTAGGATATAGTATATAGATATGAATTATTATCATTTAATGTCTTCAAAGCTACTATTGAGACCCTTGGTTATGTTCAATCAAAATCCATGAATTTCATGCTGCGATGAAAATTCAGCAGTTGCAAAATTATATTCATCATTCTTGTGTTCATATGCATGGTTTCTTATTATAAGGACGATTAATCGGCCGTTTAAAATATTTGTCTAGAAATGATTCGATTGATATTAAAAGGCTGAATGACTATATTTGTTCCTATGGAATATATGTGGATGAACGGTCAACATGTACATGATAAGCTCTGCCCACCCGATATCCAAAATAATAATATACAAACTAATTATCCGCTAAATGAAGGTCCAATTACTTTTCTTCCCGTCAACTAGTGGTCATCTATCTTTACTATTTTTTGGGGATATTTTTTTTATATTAAAATCTGTTTTTTCGTAATCTCGCATAATCTAAATATGCAGCATGCGTTGTGTGCTATGTGCCGGCCAACCGAATAGAGGAAAATTACGCGTTTTACAAGATTGGTTCAGAATTTGAAACTTCAGCTGATTCCCCCCCACCCCCCCCCCCCCCCAAAAAAAAAAAACAACTTCACATTTCTTTATTGTAAATTGTAGTATTTGTTGTAGACATTTTATCTAGATTTTCTAAGCATGGTTATGTTCTTCAAAGAGAACCCAGAAAATCTTACTGCTGCTCGTGACTATTACCAGTAGACATGAATTGCTGTAATATCCCTTTAAACCTCGAGATCGACTATTTTTGGCCTAACTATACATATTCTAATATTTTCCTTTTCCTTTTCCTTGTAACAGGAGTTGAATCTTCTGAGTATCGTAAAGTTGATGTTGGAAATGGTGCACTAAGCAATATCGCAAAGTAAGATCATTTTTCTGTTAGTATAAAATTATATGGGTATCTTCTTCCGTTTTCGAGTGTATAGAAGTTAAAAGCTTAATTGGTCAAACCTAATTAAGTTTGGATCAGGGCAATAATCCTGCATTAGGTCGAACCGGTGATACAGTGACCCAATCTAACCCATAGATTTATTAGAAGGCTTGATTCCCGAAAACCACTTACAGGTTTTCCCATTTCGCGAGAAACTACAAAAAAAATATTTAATTACGAGAAACTACCTTGAGAAGGTAGTGGGCGAGATGCGATGGATGTGGGATAGAAATGGAACTTTTACCATAAAATCATTCGGTAGTCTTCTTATCATAGGCAGAAACAGATCTAAAGATCGCAAATGTGATTTGGAAAATTAAAGTTCTGTTAAAAGTTCAAACTTTCATGTAGTTGACCAGCAAAAACGCAAATCTGAGGACATCACATTAGGAAACATTGGGTGGTTCCAAATACTAGTGTTTGTTCGTTCTTAAAATGTAATATTACCTCTCAAATTTGGTCGTTATTCTTGTGAAAAAATCAATTTCAATCGTTACCCGCCGGAGTCTTTTAGGGATCTTTGGGGTACTTGAATGGGGTAAATGGTTAGGAAAGCAGATCTAGTACTATAGGATTTGGTAGCCGCTACTTTGTGTTTACATGGAAAAGAAATACAATCGGTTTTTTAATAATTTTGTATAAATCGGTTTTGTTATTATTAATCTAGCTGAGTCTGTGATCATATTTTTGGCAGGAACGGCGTCGGTCAGAGTTAGCACGGAGGAGCGTGGTGAGGAATTTCAGCACTTGTGCTTGGGTTTTGCAGTACCTAAAGGATTTGCTCTTATTCTTGGATGATGTTGATGAATGCCATAGCTTTTGTTGTTTTTTATTTTTCTTTGCTGATCTTTATTTCTTATGCTGTCATGTTAAACTTCTTCGTATTAATGAAACGCCAGGGAATTTTTCCTATATGAAAAAAACTATTCATTGCACTGAGACTAGAAGGATTGGTTCTCCAATTCAATTCTGAAGATTTTATTTTATCAGTTCACAAGAAACCCATCTGATTGTGTTTGAATTTATGATTACATAGAGTTAAGAATTATCCATGTTTTCATGTACATCACCCTCATCAAGCTACCACCTGGATTTTTTGTTTAAACTCTACCTCATTTATTTATTATCTTAATTCATTTTTGGAACACGTTTTATATTGGCCCTTGTGTTGCTGCATGGTTATATTTTAGAAGTATTTGCCCAATTTATATCATATATATAAATCTATTGATAAATGACCAATAAAATGTCTTATACTTACAGTAGAAATTGCTCAAGAATTTTAGGATCAAACCTCCATTCTTACATTATTAACATTGTGAATCGTTGAATTGCTTTTGCCAATGAACTACATTTAATCTGCATGTCTAATGCATGTGGGTACGTAAACATCGTAGACCAAAAATGTATGAAGTTTATTAACAAATCTAAGTTGAGATACATAAGATTACTACTAAGAACATCTGTTAATTAAGATTATGAATAGATACAAACTCATTTGGTCTTGAATCAAGAAATGAAGAAAAATTAAGTTTGGAAGAAGAGTTAAAAGGAGTTTGGGGGTGAGAGCAAAAACGCAATGTAAAGGAGAGATCGGATGAGCTTAGAATTTCTTTTCCAAAATGAAAGTTTGTTGGTTAATTTCCCAAAAAAGCAAAAAGAAGTAAAAGTGAGCATGGGAGAATTTACTTGTTGTAACAAGTTTCAAATAATTTGACTTGTATAAATTTGAATTATTATATTTCTTAAATTAATGAGAGTTGTCTCTTTTATTCCATTTCCATGAACTAAACCAAATTGAGTCTAACCAACTTCAAAGCATTTATTCATTTTAAGTCAACAACTAAGTAATTAGCAAAGTGAACCGTCACGGCTCGCTTCCTCAAAAAGAGAAACGAGGACAATAAACCCGCAACATATTCATACCGAGAAGCACCCCTTCCCGATATGAATACGCTAAGCGTCTGGATTAAGCAGAATAAATATAAAATCAACAATTGCACCATTATGTTTTCTTAAATCAAGTGTTGATTAGGTATGGTACGTTGTGTAACGGTATATACGTTCTAAATCAAACTACAGTTCTAAACGTACAGAACATACTCAAGAGGAAAAGTTCAGAAATGAACGAAACCCTCTTGTAGCATATCGATGCGACTAGACTAGCTAAGTTGCATAAAGATGGATATTTGAATCAGTTCGAATTTACATCTTATGAAACTTGCGAGTCATGTCTCAAAAGCAAGATGACAAAAACTCTGTTTACTGGACACGAAGAAAGAGCTAGTGAATTCTTGGGACTGATACATAGTGATGTATGTGGTCCTATGTCTACACATATCAGGAATGGTTCCTCATATTTTATTACATTCACCGATAATTTCTCAAGATTCGGACATGTGTTCCTGTTGAAACACAAGTCTGAAACTTTTGAGAAATGTTAGTTATATGTATGCCCTAGAGGCCATTACTGTACATACGATGTATATTGTAATGGATGCTTGGACATATATAGGGAGGACTTTCTTGCTCGACATGATAGTATGCTATCTGGTTGTACTTTATCTTAACATGTACTCTGATTGTTTCTATATTACATGTTGATAAAGCCCTTAGGATATGTACTCGACTACTGGGACTATGATGAGATCATACTAGTGGGGCCACGGTAGTCGACGAGTACATCCTATAACTGTTCCTAGTCGAGGGTGTATCGAGACAGGACATCGATGCACCAGAGTAGACTAGCGTATACGCATCTTGACCCATATGATGGGCGATGGATGATCCCATATCCATCGGTGTTTGACATCAAGGATGGTGTACGGGTGCTTAGTGGAGATTGGGTACACTGGACGGACTCGCCGAGAACTCCCAGATGGTATTATACCTCACGTCAGATGCCAGTTCTCCGGTGACACTGGTACAGAGTAGTCTGTTGACCCGAGATCGCCATAGAGTCTTGTGTGATTCCCACTGTGCTTTGATTTCCATCATACCACGTCCAAGAGGGCGTGCAAAAAGGTGGCTTTTGGGTACAGTCCCGAATCACTTGGAGGCAAGAGCGATAGGAGGGGATTCGTCTCTCCCGGTATAGGGAGTTGATGTTGTGCTGTGTTCGATTGGCTATAACCGGAAATCCCTGGCCAGGGTTGCTGAGATTTACTGGTAAGTGTTATCAGTAGTTTCTCGAACTGTTATAGACCTCATATCGACACGACTTATCGAGCTACTGGGGTCTGACGTTTACCACCCCCTAGACGAGATATGCGATATATCAGACGACGAGACCGGACTGTACGTGAGTGTTACTGATTGGATTCACAGGAGAATGTACAAGCTTGCTTGTTGATCTTCTGAGCGCTCAATACCTGGGTGGCTGTTACGTTTAGCTGACCGCTTGCAGCTTGTGGGTGTTTGATATGATCATCACCTACTGCCGGTGTATTGACGATTCTTTAGAGTCCTACACAGAGCTTTCTTGACTCAGGCAAAACGGAGTAGGAGCACATATGTGATATGTGCGAGACCGAGGATAATACGATATGAGATACCGTATTCTATTATCGCGATATTTGATATCAGCCGGGTCATCGGATCAAGTGTTGATTCGATGAATCGGTACGGATAAATATTAGTCGGTTATATGCGATATAGCTGGATTGTCGGATCAAGTGTTGATTCGATAATTTAATGTATAATAATATATATGATATATTAAATTACATTAACTAATATTTGCTCACTAAAAGATTCTTTTTCTCACTTGGGTAATACATTGATATATATGCGTTATTTGTTAATTGTATTATTTTATTTGGTTACAATAAATATTATATATGTGATATATAATATTGTAACATGATATGATAACTAATGCAACATGTTTAGTAGAGATTAAACAAGATTAGGGTTTGTTTTGGGTTAATGCTTTCTAGATGATTCTAGAAGGTTTAGTTTTGTTTTGTGAAAGATATTTTGTTATGACTCATTCCTTGACCTAACCCAAACTCTAGCCCTAGTTAAGTCTCTACAATGGTTTAGTCAACCATGGTTGCATTATTCATCATTATCTCATTTGATTTATTCATCACAAAAGGATTCTAATTGATTCATTCATCTTCCTTCTTCTTCTTTCTTTCATGAAAAAGCTTACTAGTTTTTTTGCAAGTGATGAATGAGTGTGAGAAAAAGATAATAAAAGAGAGCAAAAATATCCTACTTCATCATCCTCATCTATCCTTGCCATTTAGATGAGGGTGTTCACTTCATATTATGAGTGTTAGCTTGTGTTAACGAAACTTCAAGGTAGATCATCTTTGTATCGAAGATCGGAAGCAAGACTGCATCTTTCTCTTCGTGGAACCTCTCGAGAGTCCGGAACACGATGATCGCAACGAAGGGATTTCAACACGGAGCTTAAGAAGTGAAGGACCGGATCTACAAAGGTTGTAATCTCTCTCACTTAATGTTAAAGTGTTTAACATACTTGTTTTCGCCTAAACTCTAATTTAAAGATCTCGTATCGGGTTGTTCGGCACAGCTAATTTTTAAATCGGGCATGGTTGATGCCTCGTAGACCCTTGTGGCAGTGTCCAGCAACCCTACAGTGGTATCAGAGCCAAGCTAGAGTTTTAGGCGAAGTCTAGACGAAGTTTAAAGTCTGATCGAACCCCGAAACCCTAGTTTAAACCTGTCACGACCCGAAAGAGCACGTGACTGGCCCTTGAACCATATGAAGTCTATAGGACTCCATCTGATCCATGTAAGCCAAAAGCCCAGAAATCTAAAAACATTTTTAAGAATAAGTAAAGAAACTGGTTTAAAAAAGTGAAGAAAAACATGTTTGAAATCAAGGTTTTTAAATAACTAAGCCGAATATGCATTTTTAAAAACAGTACAGTCTTTTCTAAAAATTTCGGCAGAGTTTCTTTTGTAAAACTGGCCCCGAATGGGGTATAACAAGGATAACAATATATGCAATGATAAAGGCATCCCCAAGCGGGAGCTAGCTCTTCGTCAATCGACGGTCACCACCACATGCAACAATAATATACAACGCCAAGTGGCGAGGATCAAATCCAAAAGAAAGCTCAAAAGCAACAAGAAAACCGCAACACTACTAAGCGCGACTCTATGGTCGAATAATACATCACTAGTCTAGGTCTGAAACAATATACGAGTTTTGGTTGATGGATATTCTAGATACAATGAATAATATAAATACAACGGCGGTTCTGATACAAAAGAACCCACCTATCCAAGCAAATCACCCAAAAGGAAGCAGTGTGCCAGAAATGCCGCTATAGAACTGTACGGCAAACCTGCAAGAACTGGGGCACAACGGGGGTGAGTTGCCAACTCGTGAATAGAAAGATATCTACAAGCAGAGATCGAATGCATGACCCAACCTAGGTCAATACGATCAGATATAAAGAAACCTCAATATGAATAAAGCTGAAGCATGCTAAACTGGCAATGTAATCTCTATACGTGAATGTAGTGCCAAGTGCTCGTGCTAGTGCCTCAGGTAATAGTATGTCATGAATATGAGGTATGAATGCATGAAAGCAGAATACATGTAAATGAAGAAACTGTTTTCATAATTTAGTGAGATTTCCCTTGTATTTTTAGTTGAGGTATCATAATGAAATCAGCATAAAACAGTGCCTAGCATCGGCACAAAACGTAATCCCAATATCTCGATATCTCTGTATCACAATCTCTGTACCTCGAAATCTCGAAATCCCAATGTCTCAATCATAATATCTAGGGCGCCGTCAGTCCAGACCGGCCCCTACCATCCATCTCAAGACCACGACGGTATCCTCCGGATATCCGACGCGTCGGGTAAAATCACCGGTAGGTAGTGCTCCCCTGCCAGGCTCACATCGTCATCACCACGCGCTTCTTGCCCCGGGGTACCTTACCGGGTCCACCATGTACCCGAAACGGTTCATCCGTCTCCTCGAATCGGGTTTCCAAATCCATCAGCAAACTCATGGTGGACGACTCATACATCATGGGAAAACCGCACTTTTTATTTTAAAGAGAGAAAAGAAGTTTATATAAGTTTTGCGGTTTTCCCCCAAATCCAGAAAATCTCATGGAAATCCGAATCCAATCCTCAATAGCATGTAAACAGTGCATACAGGCATAAAAATCCAAGAATAATAACATGCATGATGTAACAACTAATAATTACAACGTCTAATCTAGCATATAATGCAAGTACACTAATATCATGTCTAAATTATTAGCTAACAACCTATGTCGATGCAATAATATTTTCTAAGGTGTACGTGACATGGCAATTACCGATGAAGATGTGTGTGAGCCGGCAAGTAAGTGTACGTGGTACATACGCATCATCGGTAATGGTGCTGGTGTCCTAACAGCATAACATCAATAATGGAGTATGAAACATAATATAAGCATGCGATGCGATGCGAACCACAATAATGAGCGGAAGCTGAATACTAGACGCAACTATAACTAATCTGCATTAATCTAAAATAACCTCTACAATTGGTGCCTTTTGAAATAACACGAATCATGGGGTTTTGAAAATAAGGGCTACGGTGTTTTTATGAAAAGATACGTCTTTTGAAATATCCGTAGGATCCCTTGGGCTGTCTTTTAAAATACCCACGATTCGTTAGTTTTTGAAATAGGTAGGAGTCTAATCTAATCTAACAACCATCCTAAACTATACGGCTGAACTAACAAGTAGAGCTATGGGTGAGGAAACCGCCTAACATCTGAGTCGATACATATACATACATGTATATATATTAGTCGGTGATCCCGCCTCAATAATATCATATCCGATACCTTATCTATAATCAGACATCCCAAGTCAAGAGTGCGGATCAATCATCAAAATATAGCTTGTACGTAAATCCGTCGTACGGCATCCCAAATATGGGTACGGGTCAATATCACATTCATCATACTATTTATCTGGTATCCTCTTTATCAAATGTCATGATCGGGGTACTGATCTACGTCTAGTACAATATTGATACCCTCTATGTATGCATGCAGGTGTAAGAATCACTACGTCAAAAGACCCGCTAAAACATCGTGTCGTATCTCAATACGAACCAAATCACATCACCGATCTCCTGGCCTCAAGCCCAATCTCATCGACTCATCTCAAATCCCAAATACTATCCTCAAATCCAGTATATAAACACATAGTCCCATACCCATGTGTAGATATACGCACCATCATATGCACTCTAATAAATGAAAGAATGAATGCAAGTATGTGTGTAAATGTATGTGTGAGTGCAACCACTACTCTAGGGTTCGCACTAAACTAAACCAATATATTCTTATCATCAAAATATCATTATTACCATCAATAACCCTAAACAACACATAAAAAAATATTCGTGTGTATACGTATTCGTATACATCACCACGGACTGCGGGGGTGCTATACGCCATCCACCCGACTTCTCCCCACAGATATAAATCTACTCACATTGCTCCTCGTGTGCCAAAGCCGATGTCGCTATCTTCACCTCCTTTGCCTCAACATCACGCGGGGTACCTACAAGTATATCACAATGCTAAAGCACATGAAAATCACATCGGAAACCAAAATAGCACACGCTACCCGCATAGGTAAAAACCTATCGACTCGCATGTAAACACAATCAAAATCCACTTGTCGTTGACGTCCAAACGCCACCCGACAGGAATGAATCACCAAATACCAAAATCCATGCTAAAACAAGTCCCAAATTATACACCAACATAGGAAAATCAACCCAGATTTCACCCTAGATGGAATCAGTCAAAACTAGACATACTCAGGGTCAAAACTAGAGGAAATGGGGGCATGCACAGAAAACGAAGCAATTCCTTAAAATACCTTATTTTAGAATTTTCCATAATTTTTCCCCATTTATCTGTATTTAATTATACCAGAATATTAAAATATTCATTAAAATAATATTAAATTATAAAATTTCCCAAAAATCATATTTTATTATTTTGAAGACGTTACAATCTACCCCCCTTAAAGAAATTCGGTCCCCGAATTTAAATTTAAACCCCCAAATACTAAAATATTTCAATACAAATTCCAAGTCATCGGGGCTCCGAAATCATCTATACATAAAACATCATAGCGCAATGCATGCGCATGAGTACTGAGCAGATAACTCAAATGCAACACTCCATCAAGCATCCGCAATCATCGGAGTCATGGTAACGACACAATGTCAAATCCAATACAAAATCAATATGATATGGACCAAGACTATACATGTAGACATCCAATCTATACATGTAAATAGCTGATGCAAATGTATGCCAAATCTTTTTAAGTCGATGTGCGATGCGCGTAACACTGCACAGTGGCGGACGTTTCTCATAAGAAAATAACTATATATGTGTATATATATCCTTTGTTTAATAGGTACGTTCCGCCGTTTTGAAAACAGTTTAGAAGGGTTTCCTTTTTTTTAAAACGTTTCGTGTCATATCGGACACGTAGGTATATACTGAGACTATAGCTCGCTTTTCGGAAATCCCTTCGATAACTATCGATGCATGCAAAATATATCCAGGTACTGCCCACTGACTAGTCCTGCTCAGTATGAAAGCAAATATCCAACATCATAAAAATGTACTGCTCCAAAAGGAATAAATCCCAAAAATCACATAACACCACCCTGTGCGTCTGGTGCGCACGGAAATCAAAATCCATATATGTGCTAAACATGTGCACAAAACAACATCTAGGTGCAACGGGTGTGCACGAAGCATCTGTCATAGGCAACGTGTGCCTGGCAGCCAAAACAGGTGCATCTGACATGCACGAAGAATCTCGATTTAGTGCATCTGGTGTGCCCCAAAATCGTATCTCAAAACATGCGCCCAACATGCGCGAAAATCCAAATCGGTGCATCCATCATGCACGAATGAAAATCTAGACCCTGCGCACTCAATATGCACGGAATCACAAAATCCAATAGCAACGTCGAATATGCGTAAGTCCAGTCAAAAGCACGGAGTGCAAGAATCCACATCAATATCACAATCAAAATCGACATACCGAAAGGCATCAAATCGAAGTCAGGTGCAATCGTAATGCACAAAATATAAATCCGGTGCAACAAAGGCACGAAATATAAATCTGATGCGATAAACGCAAGAAACATAAAACTGGTGCGACAAATGCACGAAGTATAGAACTGGTGCATCCCATGCACAAATACCAAGCAATAACTCAAATACGTAAGCAGCAACACCAAGTGTATCCAGATATGAAGAAAATCATAAACGTGTGCAGCTGCGGGCACAAAACACATATCGATACACTACAAGCACATATAAGCTATACCGAGTGCAAAATCAAAACACTAAAATTACATGAAACTCTGCTGGAAGCGTAAATCAAATCACCAGCATAAAATAGGCATGAAATCGCAATCAACAGCTCAAGAGTAATAACTATGTACAAGGTATAAATACCCAGTAGGTGCAACCATGGTGCACAAAATCAAATATCATGAAACTCAGTCATCAAGACTAAATCATGTGAATAGATCGCCCAAAATACCGAAATCCAAAGCAACGGATACGTGATAATCAAATCACAAAATCACAAATCATAATTACCGTCGTCGGTATACCATCCTTCAGGGTCGAGAAGGTACCGGAACATCCGATGCTAGCTGCGCAAGATATCTACTTGCCTCTTGCTCGCGGCTGGCGTCCTCTGCCTCTGGTTCCTGATCTTTCCTGTAGATTACCAATCTCGCAATCCATCGGCTCATCGGCCCGGTCAGGAGTACTGACAGGAACGATTCCGTTCTGGCACTTTCCTGGTCACCTTTCGGTCAATCCTCACGACCGCTCGTAAGGCAGCGTATCACTGGCGTCGGCCTCTGGCTCTCTGAAAGCACGTCACACATCTGATCCTGGGTGCAAACATCATTGCAGCAATGTCCTGGAAGGAATCCTGCTCAAGGTCTCTTCCGATCATGCCTATGCCGATCTGTACAGAGGCTGGCTTCCTACACAACCTCTTCTCGCTCAAAAACACCTGTGTCCTCAGCACAATATTTTCTCGGAAACTGATCACATTCCAACGTCTCTGTAAGCATATCAGGTCTCTAGTCTCGACGGGAAGCAATGACAGCTCATCAGTGTCTCACACGAACCTCTTGTTCCAACTGTCTCTATCGTCGTCCACTATGACGTCACGCCAAGCTACTACGCACTGCACTGTTCTCGGCCACGGTCAATCTGAAGTCTCTCGCACGGACTCGAAATCGCATATTCTGTAGCTTCATCATTCTGTAGAGGATGTCAGGCCGAACAGGTCCTCGGGAACACGTCCCAACCATCGGAGGAATACTCATCACTCGTCCGTCCCTGATCAATCTGCAACGCATCTGGGTAAGTTCCTTTATCCGAACATGGTCAACTACCTCGTCGACAATGCCGAACTCTGTCCTGCTGGGTGTGCGCAATACGACCACTCCTGGTCTAGGTCTTCTCGTAACGTACTCCAGAAAGGTCCTGTCGAGGTTCCTTTCTCAAATCTCAATCCTGCCGAAATGCCCGGAAGTCATCATCCAATGCTGAAGCTAAAGCTTATTCCGGAACGGCTGCATACCTATCGCGCTTCTCTCTGGAAGATACATCCATATACCACGCCTCGGGGTGCATATCACATCTCTAATGTCAGCGGAGTGGGACGTCATCTCGTCGAAATCTCGTACGAACTCTTTACTCCACCTTGCTCAATGTCGACTGATTCGGACTTAACTCATCGTGGCTACACGAACTGCGCTCCGACGGCTACGCTCGCATCTGGAGTCTCCCAAGCAGTGTCCCATCACGATATCCGAAAGATGTCGAACCATCCGATCGACTCGTCAGATCCTCATAATCCCCCAAGAGATCACATCATGGGTACAGTTTAATAGTATCGAGTACATGCCACAGCGTCGGTGGTCCAGCCGTAGAAGGGCAAACCCAAGCCTCACTAATGGCGCCGAGGAACCGCCGCAAATCCGAAGGTTCAAAGGCTTTCACACGGTCATTAAGTCGAGTTAGGATTTCATTCTTCTAGAGAGTCCATAGAATCACCTGCATGTCTTTCCGTATACTTTAAACTTGGAAAATGGGCTCCTGACATTCGATCGTCTCTATCGACTCTCAACGAACCTGCGTGAAGTCGTCTCTAGCTGGAAACAATCTATCTGATGACCTCGCATCGGTAAACAAACGAACCACCTGTCCTAGTCATTCATCCTCAGGTGACTAGCGACTCGCTATCATCTCTCTAAGTATATGCTCACGCTGCAGTAGCTCCAACCATCTGGGCGACATCTCGTCATTTGCAGCAGCAACTGGCTTATTCGCCTGTACGTCGAACAGCGCCTCAATCCTCCAGGAAAGGCAATACATAGGCGGTCATCTCTGAGTCGGTCTGCTCTAGATCTGAGTAAGACTCTCCACACTGGAAATCTTCAACTCATCAGGGCCCGCTCCGGCGCAAAATCGGACGAATCACCTTCGTCTCTCAAATCGGGTAGACTAGCTATCATCTGTCTCATATCTGCCTGAAAGCTACGGCAATCTCAGCTCGTAAGCTTCGGAAGCGACATCCTGTCAATCTCAGCAACAGCTGGTCCATCTGTCTGCACGGTAGGCGACATCACAATCTCTAAGGTATGCTGTACATCAACAGTCCTCTCTCAACTGGCAGCTCTAACAATGGCCCGATCATCCGGTGCAAGACCAAGCACTCGCCTCCACTAGAGGTCACAATCACCAACACTAACTCGAGACGTTCCCATGTCACCAGAAAACACAATGGTCGGCCCTCGTACCAAACGAGCTCACACCGGCCGTAACCCTAGCAGCAGCCCAAACTGCCCTCAAACATGGTGACAGGAACCTCAATCGAGTATCAAGGAGAGCACATCAATGGCAAGAAAGGAAACAACAGATCCAAAGTGGATACATGATCATGGGAAGGAACAGCATCAATAAAGGTATGATCATGAAACTAATAGAATCGGGGATCTCAAATGGATGTATAATCCTGGATATAAAGAGGATCACTGATCTCGAAAATATGTACATCCTAAGGTTCCTTAAGCGGAGTGGCGTGTCGTAAGTATGCCGCGGAACATACCAACGGTACGTCACTCTACTTTAGTTACCTATTCCATCAACCAAGGGTCATCCTACACGACGAAAGTTCGGGTCTAATACCCCCTCGACCAAGTCTAAGTTCCGTAAGGTCAAGCCTAAGTTCCGTATATATATAAACGCCCTAGGCTCCACATAGTCAAACTTAGACTCGAACCAAGGTCAACCTAGCGCTCTGATACCAACTTTGTCACGACCCGAAAGAGCACGTGACTGGCCCTTGAACCATATGAAGTCTATAGGACTCCATCTGATCCATGTAAGCCAAAAGCCCAGAAATCTAAAAACATTTTTAAGAATAAGTAAAGAAACTGGTTTAAAAAAGTGAAGAAAAACATGTTTGAAATCAAGGTTTTTAAATAACTAAGCCGAATATGCATTTTTAAAAACAGTACAGTCTTTTCTAAAAATTTCGGCAGAGTTTCTTTTGTAAAACTGGCCCCGAATGGGGTATAACAAGGATAACAATATATGCAATGATAAAGGCATCCCCAAGCGGGAGCTAGCTCTTCGTCAATCGACGGTCACCACCACATGCAACAATAATATACAACGCCAAGTGGCGAGGATCAAATCCAAAAGAAAGCTCAAAAGCAACAAGAAAACCGCAACACTACTAAGCGCGACTCTATGGTCGAATAATACATCACTAGTCTAGGTCTGAAACAATATACGAGTTTTGGTTGATGGATATTCTAGATACAATGAATAATATAAATACAACGGCGGTTCTGATACAAAAGAACCCACCTATCCAAGCAAATCACCCAAAAGGAAGCAGTGTGCCAGAAATGCCGCTATAGAACTGTACGGCAAACCTGCAAGAACTGGGGCACAACGGGGGTGAGTTGCCAACTCGTGAATAGAAAGATATCTACAAGCAGAGATCGAATGCATGACCCAACCTAGGTCAATACGATCAGATATAAAGAAACCTCAATATGAATAAAGCTGAAGCATGCTAAACTGGCAATGTAATCTCTATACGTGAATGTAGTGCCAAGTGCTCGTGCTAGTGCCTCAGGTAATAGTATGTCATGAATATGAGGTATGAATGCATGAAAGCAGAATACATGTAAATGAAGAAACTGTTTTCATAATTTAGTGAGATTTCCCTTGTATTTTTAGTTGAGGTATCATAATGAAATCAGCATAAAACAGTGCCTAGCATCGGCACAAAACGTAATCCCAATATCTCGATATCTCTGTATCACAATCTCTGTACCTCGAAATCTCGAAATCCCAATGTCTCAATCATAATATCTAGGGCGCCGTCAGTCCAGACCGGCCCCTACCATCCATCTCAAGACCACGACGGTATCCTCCGGATATCCGACGCGTCGGGTAAAATCACCGGTAGGTAGTGCTCCCCTGCCAGGCTCACATCGTCATCACCACGCGCTTCTTGCCCCGGGGTACCTTACCGGGTCCACCATGTACCCGAAACGGTTCATCCGTCTCCTCGAATCGGGTTTCCAAATCCATCAGCAAACTCATGGTGGACGACTCATACATCATGGGAAAACCGCACTTTTTATTTTAAAGAGAGAAAAGAAGTTTATATAAGTTTTGCGGTTTTCCCCCAAATCCAGAAAATCTCATGGAAATCCGAATCCAATCCTCAATAGCATGTAAACAGTGCATACAGGCATAAAAATCCAAGAATAATAACATGCATGATGTAACAACTAATAATTACAACGTCTAATCTAGCATATAATGCAAGTACACTAATATCATGTCTAAATTATTAGCTAACAACCTATGTCGATGCAATAATATTTTCTAAGGTGTACGTGACATGGCAATTACCGATGAAGATGTGTGTGAGCCGGCAAGTAAGTGTACGTGGTACATACGCATCATCGGTAATGGTGCTGGTGTCCTAACAGCATAACATCAATAATGGAGTATGAAACATAATATAAGCATGCGATGCGATGCGAACCACAATAATGAGCGGAAGCTGAATACTAGACGCAACTATAACTAATCTGCATTAATCTAAAATAACCTCTACAATTGGTGCCTTTTGAAATAACACGAATCATGGGGTTTTGAAAATAAGGGCTACGGTGTTTTTATGAAAAGATACGTCTTTTGAAATATCCGTAGGATCCCTTGGGCTGTCTTTTAAAATACCCACGATTCGTTAGTTTTTGAAATAGGTAGGAGTCTAATCTAATCTAACAACCATCCTAAACTATACGGCTGAACTAACAAGTAGAGCTATGGGTGAGGAAACCGCCTAACATCTGAGTCGATACATATACATACATGTATATATATTAGTCGGTGATTCCGCCTCAATAATATCATATCCGATACCTTATCTATAATCAGACATCCCAAGTCAAGAGTGCGGATCAATCATCAAAATATAGCTTGTACGTAAATCCGTCGTACGGCATCCCAAATATGGGTACGGGTCAATATCACATTCATCATACTATTTATCTGGTATCCTCTTTATCAAATGTCATGATCGGGGTACTGATCTACGTCTAGTACAATATTGATACCCTCTATGTATGCATGCAGGTGTAAGAATCACTACGTCAAAAGACCCGCTAAAACATCGTGTCGTATCTCAATACGAACCAAATCACATCACCGATCTCCTGGCCTCAAGCCCAATCTCATCGACTCATCTCAAATCCCAAATACTATCCTCAAATCCAGTATATAAACACATAGTCCCATACCCATGTGTAGATATACGCACCATCATATGCACTCTAATAAATGAAAGAATGAATGCAAGTATGTGTGTAAATGTATGTGTGAGTGCAACCACTACTCTAGGGTTCGCACTAAACTAAACCAATATATTCTTATCATCAAAATATCATTATTACCATCAATAACCCTAAACAACACATAAAAAAATATTCGTGTGTATACGTATTCGTATACATCACCACGGACTGCGGGGGTGCTATACGCCATCCACCCGACTTCTCCCCACAGATATAAATCTACTCACATTGCTCCTCGTGTGCCAAAGCCGATGTCGCTATCTTCACCTCCTTTGCCTCAACATCACGCGGGGTACCTACAAGTATATCACAATGCTAAAGCACATGAAAATCACATCGGAAACCAAAATAGCACACGCTACCCGCATAGGTAAAAACCTATCGACTCGCATGTAAACACAATCAAAATCCACTTGTCGTTGACGTCCAAACGCCACCCGACAGGAATGAATCACCAAATACCAAAATCCATGCTAAAACAAGTCCCAAATTATACACCAACATAGGAAAATCAACCCAGATTTCACCCTAGATGGAATCAGTCAAAACTAGACATACTCAGGGTCAAAACTAGAGGAAATGGGGGCATGCACAGAAAACGAAGCAATTCCTTAAAATACCTTATTTTAGAATTTTCCATAATTTTTCCCCATTTATCTGTATTTAATTATACCAGAATATTAAAATATTCATTAAAATAATATTAAATTATAAAATTTCCCAAAAATCATATTTTATTATTTTGAAGACGTTACAAAACCCCTCTCTGGATTTTTTCTAAAAAGGTGATTTTTTCTGGATTAAAACTTCTCATAAAATAAAGCAGGAAAAACTAAGAATTACTGTGAAGTACGGACCACTAATACTTTAATATGACCGCGGAACCGCGGCCAAACCAAGGGTTTGGCGGCGGTTTCGCGGCCAAAATTATGACTTAGTCCCTCATATTTCATATATTTATTCTTAGGCCCTTTCTTGTCATTTTTTTCTGGGAATTTTTTAATTGCACTCAAGTGTTGAGTTTTCTTGGGTTGTATTGGGGACTCGTTGATTTGATCGGATAATTTAACTTCGTTTAATTTTTCCCGGATAATTTTAGAAACTGTTAAAAAGTTCGAACGGATATCAATAACTCACTTTTTCCCTTGTCGGAAAATTTCCAAGCGTTGGATTTTTTCGTAGTTTAGGAACGTTCTAAGTCGTGCAAGTAACGCGGTGGACCCTCTAGAAGACAACAAAGCTTAACTCGATTATGTGACCGTCTTGAACTGCCTCTAAACCTTAGGGTTTGGGGCAGTACGGCGTGCCACATGTGAGGCGTTGGATTGACCCTTCTACGACTGGACCATTGGTACTGTAGCATGTGATGGATGTTTTTAAACTAATTTCAAGAGTTGAGAACTATTTGGGAAAACTTGGGTGTTTGATTATTCGATCGGAAAGTTTAACATTGTCTATTTATCTGGATTGTGATACAATATTTGGAATCCACAAGTAGTTATGAGATAACTAATTTGAATGTTATAAATCTAGCAGTTCAGTCTCAATTGATCGGTTGCTACGGAATTTTGATGTGATCAAAAGTCCGTCGCAATCACGTAGCACACGTGGATACTCGCCGGGTAAACTTAATAGACAGCCATGCTCCATAGCCCCGACCAAGTGACTGTAGGAGAACCCCGTCGCCAAAAGCATCCGTTCGGGTGCTCGCGGCAGCGGTGTTCCGCCTTAGTGCACTTCGTCGACGGCATCTGGGTGTGCGGCCGTCTACTAAAGTTTGCGACGAGCATTCGGTCAGGATGTCGGGAATCTTGTTGAATTGCCCGACTTGATATTGAAAAGAGTTTTCGATAATGAGACTAAAATGCGAGGTTTATAATTGTTAGGCATGTGATGTCTAAGGAATTCATTTGGTTAGGCATGCGATGTCTAAGGAGGTTGCGGATTCCAACTGTTGTAGTTTTACACTTTCTTTTCTGTGACCGTAAGTGTAGTATGTAGTTGTATCGCCGGTTTTCGTTGCTATACATCGACGACAATCGGCGTATGCATACTTACTTACGTTGATGACATGTGATGTTATGTGTTGCTGTGATATGTTATATTGGATCGTCGTGTTTGAATAGCCGGGGGTTTTATGTGAGATGAGGGTTTTTATTTTCATTCATGTAAAATTCATTTGTATGTAATATTCTTTTATTGGGGCACTTCCGGGCTGAGGATGATGTCACCCTTGTATATTATTTATTTTTCCGCATTAGATAGACCCAAGACGGGGAGCACAAGTAACCAGGTTCTAGGGTCCAGTGGGAGACCATCTCGAGGAGTCGAGACCGGGTCTCCTAACCCTAGAATTGGCAGTGTTGCTTGCCGCTCTCGTAGGGGTCTAGAGATGTGGGTTTGGCTATTCATCGCGACCGTGGAATCCATGTTTTATACAGGCTCGTATTAAAACACGGACGTCCTAGTATATCCAATATTTCATATATGTTCTTCTGCTGCAATGTTCTGTGATGAGATCATATTACTGCCTGAGACGAATGTTTATATTATATATATGAGATATATGTTATATTGCAGATTTCGTTTCAAAAGAGATGCTTGTGAAGCATAATAAAATGGGACTTCATTAATGAGATTAATGAAACTAAAAGAAACCTAAAGATGTTGTAGAAACTTGTTTAAAAACTGGTAGCTCTAGTTCTTGCTTTGCATAGCGGTGTTCCTTGTAGAACATCCAGCACCTTATTCGATAAGGAAAGAGCCGAGATCCCTTCACCGGGAGTGACCTCTTTAGTGAAACTAGCAGATGCTACAAATTCGGTTTGTCTTTTGATTGCTTCTATAGTTCTTGCTTTGCACAGTGGTATATATGATATACCCTGCACCTTATTCGATGAGAAAAGAGCCGACGATCCCTTCACCGGGAGTGACCTCTTTAGCAAAACTAGAAAAAAGCCTAAAAAACACTCCATTTAAAATCACTCGATTCTACAACGATATCAAGTTCATTACGCAAAGGGTTTTCTTAAAAACCTGTCGTAGCCCTCCGTCATTTCAGATAAGTAATATTTAGTATCCGTGCTGCGTTTGTTGACCTCTGTCAAGGCGTAGTGTGCGGTAGCTGATTAGTGCTTATCTGTATAAACATATGATGTGATTGATTTAGGGTAGTCGTGCGACCTTGTTGACCTCTGTCAAGGGTCGTGCGAATGGGTTTACTTCAATCAGGAAATGACGGGTTGAACTTGACTAGCAGCCTATGGTTTGTTGACCTCTGTCAAGGTCATAGGATGCTAGGGGTAAAATATTATTGGGAATTTCAAGTGTTGAAATTTGCAATGAGATTGCATACCTTCTATGAGATAGTTGGATCCCGATACCCGCTGCGAGTAAGAGTTACTCCTAGGAGAGTTTTACACATTACAATTAACCAATCAAGTAGGTGTCTAGAAAGGTGTTAACGGGGTTACGACCCTGGGAAAACGAGGTTTACTTTAATTAGGTTCGTGCGAAAGCATGGGGGACCTCCCTCAAAGTACCGACACTGGCCTGGCCGAAAGATTGGCGAACTTGTAGCGTGTAATTAATTCCGGCTAGTCTTTCCTTTTAGGGTTTGAAGGAAGATTTAACAAAAACAGTGGGAGACATCCCGATTAGATATATTAGATAACCAATCTAATCTTGCAAGAGCATACGCTGAGTGTTTTCTTCTCTCTCTCTCTCCAGGTAGCGACCATATCACGCCTTAATCAAGATAATAATACGGAAGAATTGACCGAACCCGGTTGTTATACTGAGCCGGGGAACGTTGGCCCCGCTCCAACTTATAATTGTTATAAGACAGAGCAGGAAATTGGGGATTACCAGAATTCCCGTGCCGCCCAAACGAAGAAAGTGCATACCGATGCATCATCTTCGGGTATGTTCATTACAGAGAACTGTTTCTCAATGTCCTTTACGTCCTTGGTATGAGATACCGGATCAGGATCCCGCATATGTAATTTGTTACATGGGCTACAGATAGATAGAGAACTGAGAACGGGTGATAAGTTTCATGAGACAGAAAACGGTGCAAGTGTTGCAGCCAAGTCTGTTGGTCACTGTCACCATGTATTACCAGAATACATTGATTCTGAACGAATGTTATTAGATACCGAACCTGATATACAACATCATATCACTCTCCTTATTAGTAAAGAAAGGATATAATTTTGTATTGTTGGATAATGTTTTGAACATTTCCTATATCAAGAGTTGATCGGTTCAGGCACGTTATCTAAAAGCATTGACGTTCTAAATCAAACTACACTTCTTAGTATACGGAACACACACAAGAGGAAGAGTTCAGAAATGAACGAATCCTTCTTGAGGCATTGTAGACTAGGTCATATCAATGCGACCCGACTAGCTGAAGTTACATTAAGATGCATATTTAAATTTGTTTGAATTTACATCTTATGAAACTTGCCGGTCATGTCACAAAGATAAGATGACCAAAGCTCTGTTTATTGGAAACAGAGAAAGAGTTAGTGAACTCTTGGGATTGAGACATGCTGATGTATGAAGGTCCCCTGTCTACACATGCCAAGACCGGTTCTTTGTACTTCATTACATTCTCTGATGATCTCTCAAGATTCAGACATATGTTCCTGTTGAAACACAAGTCCGAAGCTTTTGAGATATTCATAAATTAGAAATAGAGAACCAACAACGGGTATAAGTATTATGTCCTTTGATGAGATCAAGGAGGAGAATACTTGAGCACGGAATTCCTGGACTATTCTAAAGGAGAATGAGATTCTCTCTCGGCATTACTCCTCCGAATACACCATATCACGATGGTATATCGGGGCGGAGCAATAGCACCCTATATGATATGGTGTGCTCTATGATGAGTACTGCTAAGTTTCCTATTTTCTTTTGGGAGTTGTGCACTTGAGAAGTTGCATACCTATTGAATAGGGTTCAAATCAAATCAGTTGTCTACCACTTCATATGTGATATGGAAAGGGAAGAGCCCATATATTAAATTTGTTAAGATTTGGGGTTGTCCGGCCTATGTCTAAAAGCAAAATCCGGACAAGCTCGAGGCAAAGTCAGTATCAGTGGAAGTTTGTTGGATATCCCAAGCATTTGCAAGGGAATATCTTCTACCAAACCGAGAAACAAAAGATGTTTTGATTCTCAACATGCCGCCTTTGTGAAAGGGAATTTCTTGTGAAGAAATTAGTGGTCATGAGGTAGAACTGGAAGGAGTTCCAGCTATACAAACTACAGCAGATGATTTGGTAGAACCAAAGGATTCAATAGTTTCAACGAACCTCAGCCTCTCCGCCGATCTAGTAGGGTTCCTCACCCACCTGAGAGATACTTCGGTTTCTCTATGACAGTGGGAGCGAGGATTGCATCATGAGATAATGACCTAACTAGTTTCGAGCTGGCCATCAGGAGTGGGACTCTGTAAGAATGGCTGGATGCTTAGTGATCTGAGATGGAATCCTTATACACCAACAAAGTATGGACTTTGGTTGCTTTATCTGAAGGGTTAAATCCCCATCAGGAGCAAGTATATCTTGAGAAGATTACTTGGTGTACATCGAAAAGTTGAGACTTTCAAAGCTATGCTTAAGTCTATCCAGATCCTACTTGCCACGGCTACATACCATGACTACGATATCTGGCGGTTGAGTGTCATGACTGCTTTTCTAAATGTTGATTTGGAAGAGAGCGTCTGTAAGTACACAGCCAGAGAGCTTCGTAGACAGTGGGAGCAGCGGAAACGTGTGCAAGATGTTTTATGTGATAAAGCAGGCATCGCGGAGTTGGAACGTCTGTTTTGATGTGGTAGTCAAAGAGTTTGACTTCATCAAAATGGTAGATGAACCTTGTATATACAAAAAGTTAGTAGAGAGTATGGTGGTGATCCTCGTAGAGTACGTGGATGACATACTCTTGATAGGGAAGGAGTTTCCTATGCTACGCTCGGTCAATCTCCGCTTATCACAAGGATTCTCCATATAGAATCAAAGTGATACCTCCTAAAACACTCAATTTCAAAATTAAAACACTCAATTTCAAAATTAGGAACCCGCTTAAAATCCAATTATTTAAATTTCGAATTTTTGGACCCGACCCGGGCGCGATTTGGAAATGTTTTATTTAGCGCCAAAATCCCAAATTTTAATAATCTTTAAAACCTTATATATTTCGTTAACAGTAAAATAATCAAATATTTTTTAAAACAGAATAATATTTTAACCATTCATATATTTCATTCTTTAACCAATCTAATTATTGTGAATAGAAGAATATTTTTAAATCTTCTGCAAATTTTTCCATCTCCAGCCAATCGCGAGATTCTTATCTCTCCTGGGCCCCACATTCTTAATCTCTCCCTCTATCTTTCTCTAGCTCTCTCTCTCTCTCTCTAAATCTCTCTTTCTCTCTCCCCCTATTATATATTTTTCCTCTCTTTTTCCTCACGAGAACAGTAACCCTCGTGAGCAGAACCCATCGAGCCTCAACCCTAGCCGCCTTCACCGTCGTCGCCGCAGCCCCGACGCCGGCGCCAACGTCACCGTCACCCTCGCCTCCGCCTCCGCCTCCTCCTCTCAATCTCAACCTTGTTTTCTCCCCGCACACCCTGCACGACAGCTGCAGCCACCTGCGATCTTCCCTGCAGTCGCGTGAGACGCCGCCGGCAACCACCTGTGCCGCCGACCAACACCTCGCCGTGTTCCCCTCACCTGAGTCTCCCTCTCCTCGCCATCTCCTCTCTCTTCCTTGTTTACCCGAGCCTTCACCCTCGCAACCCGTCGCCGGTAGCACCTCGTCGTCGCCGTCCATGCCACCGTCATCGCTGCACCCTTATCACCGTCGTGATCATCATCCCGCTGCATCTAGCTCCAGTCGCCTCCTGTCTCGTTGTGGCAGAGAGCCACCGGGGCGTTCCAGTCACCGTCGTGGCTTGAACCTCCGTTGATCTTGACGGCACCGATCGCCTCGCTGCCGGGTGGCCGTGAGTGCATCCATCTTTGTCCGGATCATCATCTCTATCCCGAGCCCTTGCTGTTAGCGTGTCGCGTGGGTACGCGCCTCCGTTCTCGTGATCGTCTTTTGTTCGAGGCAAGTATTCGATACTTGCTTACATGCTATTTGAATCTTTAAACTTGCTTTAATACCAACTTTAAAACTTGCCTTAATATTTATCCATGGTTTAATGACGTATTATTTAGTAAATCACCTTACATACATTGCTTCCTGTCTAACCCTAGTAGCATGCCAAATTAATTATTTTTTCTGATGAACCCCTATTTAGAAGTGGTAACAGTAGAGTTCCCATTAACCGTATCAGGCTCCGCCGTACCTGTATGTTTCTGAACCTAAGACTTGATCTCGCATCAAATTATTCATACCTAACGACCCCGTACGTGATAAATTACATTTTGATTTGCTGCTATGGGGCTTTTATTCCAGTTTAGTTTATCAGATATTCATGTACAACTTAAACCGGTCAAATTACAATTGCATTCTATAAACAGATTACACTCGTCGTTGCATTCTTGGAACACTCAATGTTTTATTAACCTGATTCCAGTAGTTGCATTTACCATTCTGTATTCACGTTATATTGACACCATCTATTTAACACGATTGAAAACTGTACTGCTAGCTAATAAATCCGCTTTATTGCTTTGTGCATTGATTAGATCTTGATGTTTGCTTATATCTGATTGTGGGCACACCCACGATATTATTTGTACCTTGACCTGACGTGCTACACATATATGTATATTGATACACCTGACATGGTACCGTATACTGTTGACTTGACCTGATGTACCATGACCCGACCTGTTACCTGATCTCGAGTCTAATGCCAACAAACCTGACATGTAGTCCTCATGGACCGTTCCTGTTGTCTATCCAGACAAACCTGCTTTTACCTGATCCTGTGTTGGCATTAGTTCTAGATTACTGAATACCTGACTCGACACATGTAACTTGGGGGGTATGGGGAAATCAAAGGTGAAATCTGACTTGTAACTTGACAGTTTACTACCTGTATTGAGTGTACACATTCCTGTTTGTGCCTAGCGGCATGTCTCGGTTTTGGCCGAGAATATTGTGGCCGTGGTCCCGGGTATGTACGGGATACTATCGAGTGTACACATTCCTGTTTTGTGCCTAGCGGCATGTCTCGGTTTTAGCCGAGAATATTGTGGCCGTGGTCCCGGGTATGTACGGGATACTATCGAGTGTACACATTCCTGTTTTGTGCCTAGCGGCATGTCTCGGCTGCAGCCGAGAATATTGTGGCCGTGGTCCCGGGTATGTACGGGATACTATTGAGTTACATCGACGATTCATCAATTGATTTCAAAGACTTTAGACTAGAAAACCTGATAGAACAGTTTAGTTACCCACTGCACACTACCCTGTACTGCTTGTTTCACATTATTGCTTTATTCATGTTTATTTTTGCATTGCCTATTACTTTGTTCATATTATATTACTGGTTGACATGACGCGCTGACGTCTGGGTTTTGCATGGCCCAGATTCTGTACCGCTGTTGCAGTCCGAGCAGGAGTACTTCAGCCAGCAGGCTGAGCTGTGAGTTCAGTAGTAGTTAGTTTTATTTCCTGCATTTATTTCCTGATGTGAGCCCGCATTATGGGACACACTTTTCAGTTATTTGTATTGGATCATTTGCTTCCGCATTTATTTATTATTGACTCATGTTATTCTGGATTATGGACATGTTTTAGATAGTTTTATCTTTTTCTTGATATCTCTACAGCCGTAATGTGACTGTGGATGGATACTTCCAACCCACAGGTAGCATGGTTGGCTATATCACGTGCCCAATCTAGCATACTCTGGGAAGCGGGGCGTGACAGTTTGTCATCAAGGATGGTGTACGGGTGCTCAGTGGAGACTGGGTACACTGGACGGACTCACCGAGAACTCCCAGATGGTATTATGCCTCACGTCATATGCCAGTTCTCCGGTGACACTGGTACAGAGCAGTCTGTTGACCCGAGATCGTCATAGAGTCTTGTGTGAATCCCACTGTGCTTTGATTTCCATCATACCACGTCCAAGAGGGCGTGCAAAAAGGTGGCTTTTGGGTACAGTCCCGAATCACATGGAGGCAATGAGCGATAGGAGGGGATTCGTCTCTCCCGGTATAGGGAGTTGATGTTGTGCTGTGTTCGATTGGCTATAACTGGAAATCCCTGGCCAGGGTTGCTGAGATTTACTGGTAAGTGTTATTAGTAGTTTCTCAAACCGTTATAGACCTCATATCGACACGACTTATCGAGCTATTGGGGTCTGACGTTTACCACCCCTAGGCGAGATATGCGACATATCAGACGACGAGACCGGACTGTACGGGAGTGTTACTGATTGGATTCACAGGAGAATGTACAAGCTTGCTTGTTGATCTTCTGAGCGCGCAATACCTGGGTGGCTGTTACGTTTAGCTGACCGCTTGCAGCTTGTGGGTGTTTGATATGATCATCACCTACTGCCGGCGTATTGACGATTCTTTAGAGTCCTACACAAAGATTTCTTGACTCAGGCAAAACGGAGTAGGAGCACATATGTGATATGTGCGGGACCGAGGATAATACGATATGAGATACCATATTCTATTCTCGCGATATTTGATATCAGCAGAGTCATCGGATCAAGTGTTGATTCGATGAATCGGTACAGATAAATATTAGTCGGTTATATGCGATATAGCCGGATTGTCGGATCAAGTGTTGATTCGATAATTTTATGTATAATAATATATATGATATATTAAATTACATTAACTAATATTTGCTCACTAAAAGATTCTTTTTCTCACTCGGGTAATACATTGATATATATGCGTTATATGTTAATTGTATTATTTTATTTGGTTACAATAAATATTATATATGTGATATATAATATTGTAACATAATATGATAACTAATGCAACATGTTTAGTAGAGATTAAACAAGATTAGGGTTTGTTTTGGGTTAATGCTTTCTAGATGATTCTAGAAGGTTTAGTTTTGTTTTGTGAAAGATATTTTGTTATGACTCATTCCTTGACCTAACCTAAACCCTAGCCCTAGTTAAGTCTCTACAATGGTTTAGTCAACCATGGTTGCATTATTCATCATTATCTCCTTTGCTTTATTCATCACAAAAGGATTCTAATTGATTCATTCATCTTCGTCCTTCTTCTTTCTTTCATGAAAAAGCTTACTAGCTTTTTTGCAAGTGATGAATGAGTGTGAGAAAAAGATAATAAAAGAGAGCAAAAAAATCCTACCTCATCATCCTCATCTATCCTTGCCATTTAGATGAGGGTGTTCACTTCATATTATGAGTGTTCGCTTGTGTTAACGAAACTTCAAGGTAGATCATCTTTGTATCGAATATCGGAAGCAAGACTGCATCTTTCTCTTCGTGGAACCTCTCGAGAGTCCGGAACACGATGATCGCAGCGAAAGGACTTCAACACGGAGCTTAAGAAGTGAAGGACCGGATCTACAAAGGTTGTAATCTCTCTCACTTAATATTAAACTGTTTAACATACTAGTTTTTGCCTAAACTCTAGTTTAAAGATTTCGTATCGGGTTGTTCGGCACAGCTAATTTTTAAATCGGGCATGGTTGATGCCTCGTAGACCCTTGTGGCAGTGCCCAGCAACCCTACAAGAAATTCAAGAAATATAAGAACGAAATAGAGAACCAGATGGGTAAAAGTATTAAAATCTTTCGATCTGACCGAGGAGGAGAATACTTGAGTACGGAATTATGTGACTATTTAAAAGAGAATGGGATTCTCTCTCAGCTTACTCCTCCGTATACACCACAGCACAACGGAGTATCAGAGTGGAGGAATCACACCCTATTAGATATGGTGCGCTCTATAATGAGTGTTGCTGAGTTACCTATTTCCTTTTAGGGTTATGCACTTGAGATAGCCACATACCTATTGAATAGGGTTCCGACCAAATCCATGTCTACCACTCCATATGAGATATGGAATGGGAAGAGACCATTTCTTAAACGAGTTAAGATATGGGGTTGTCCGGACTATGTTAAAAAGCAGAATCCGGACAAGATCGAGACAAGATCTATTTTGTGCAAGTTTATGGGATATCCAAAGGATTCATATGGATATATTTTCTACCACACTGAGAAACAAAAGGTGTTTGTTTCTCAATATGCTACCTTTTTAGAAAAGGAATTTCTTGTGAAACAAATTAGTGGCAATGAGGTAGAACTGGAAGAAGTTCCAGCTACACAAACTATAACTGGCAATGAGATAGAACCGGATAATTCAATAGTCCCCGACGAACCCCAGTCACTCCGTAGATCTAGTAGGGTTCTTCATCCACCTAAGAAATACTACGGTTTTCTCGTAGACGGTGGGAGCGAGAATTGCATCATGAAAGATAATGACCCAACTAGTTTCGAGCAGGACATCATAAGTGGAGACTCTGTGAAATGGCTGGATGCTATGCGATCTGAGATGGAATCCATGTACACCGACAAAGTATGGACTTTGGAAGTTGCTCCTGAAGGGGTAAAACCCATCGAGAGCAAGTGGATCTTTAAGAAGAAAATGTAAGTCGATGTACAACACCCCACGACTTGCGGGGATGCGGAATAATGAAAAACGATCTTGTTTAAAGCGTAATTATCGACTAACCGAGAATCTTTGCATAAACAATAACTAACAACAAACATAGGAGTTAACCACTACTATGAAAAATGATTATACCTATAGAACCGAGTCCTTCGTCTGGTCGTTCTCCACGTCCTCTCCGGCCTTCTCTAAGTAGTAGAAGATCCACCCGAGAGCTTTACTACAAGCTTCACCTCAAACTAGAGGTAACTAGGTTTCTTAAATCGCTAATCTAAGCAACCTAGATGATATAGAGAATGGTTAAGGATTAAGTAGTCTAATCTAATCCTTGTACTCAACACATGAGAGGGGAGGATTAGGATTTGAAGAGGGAGAGCTTGAGGAGAGAGAAAGTGAGCAAGAGAATGAAATGAGATAATGATCTCTCATAATATATATGAAGCATTGACAATATAAAGATAAATCAAATAAATGATTTAACAACCATGCTGCATAAATATCTAATGGGTGATTCATCTCCATGAGTCATTAAGCATTTATGATGCGTTAATGACATGGATGAATCACTCAAATGAGTCACTAATCTCATTTAATGCATATGCCACCTTAACCCCCAAGTCACCATCTTCTAGAAACTTCTCGCGCAATTACGAGAACGCCCCTCCTATCCATGAAAACACGGAAAAACTTTAGACTGTATAAATCCAATAACCGGATAGTAGAAACTGGCTTAAACCAAAGCCGGCTAGTAAAAACTGTTCGGATGTCGTACGTGCGTAAACACACGTATGCGTCCGAACCCTTGTCGTAAAACCATACGACCTCTATATCGTTTCGCCTGGAGTAGGGAAACTCTCTGTGTGGGACTCTAGAGACTCGACTACTACGCTGGCAGTGGGTTTAACCACAGACCGCAAGCGGCACTAGCTGTACGTAACGGTCCCCAGGTAGATGTCGATAAGAAGGCCGATAAGGAAACCCATCCGAACTCCTACTGAGTCTGATGTGACAATCTCCATACCGTCCGGTCTGTTCGTCTAAGACTATCACATATCGGGCCTAGGGGGGCGGCAAGCGTCAGTCCCCTAATAGCGGTATAAGTCGTGTCGGAGCGAAGCCCATTACACCCTGAGAAACTACAGGAACCTACCAGTAAATCTCGCTTGCCCTGGCCAGGGACTTTGCGTAATGGCTCTCTGACACAGCGCGCTATCAACCCCCAATACCGGGAGAGACGAATCCTGTCTAACCGCCACTGCCTCCAAGTGCTCGGGACTACACCCAACTGATACCTGTTTGCACGACTCCTTTGAGCCGTGGTAGGGTAGCAATCTAAGAACAGTGGGACACACTCGAGGCGAAGTAGCAGTGTCAAGTCTGTGGACTATGCTATACTCATGTCACCTGGGAACTGTTCACTGACGACTGGTATAAAACCAACCAACAGTTCCCTGTGAGTCCTGTCCGGTGTACTCGAAACCTAACGAGCACCTGCATACGATCTCCAGTACGACGTACTGACGGCTATGGGACAGACCATCTCCCCAACTGGGATGAGAAGCGTACACACTAGTCTACTCCGAAGTATCGATGCCCTGTCTCGATAATCCTACGACTAGGGACCTGAATAAGGATGTGCTTGTAGACTACCCAACCCCCACTAGTGTGACTGCCATCACAACGCTGGTAGTCAAGCAAGATCCTAAGAGCTCTATCAATACGTATACTCACATATTAAGATAGAAAAACCAAGTAGCATACTACCATGTTTAGCAAGACTGTTATATACATGTGAATATCCCAAGCTTTCATTAAGTAATATACAAACTAGTATGATACAATAATGGCCCCTAGGGCATATACACTAACAATCTCCCACTTGCACTAGGGCCATGTACTGGCATATCGAAGACCAATGATCTCGAGTAGCCTCTCGAACTGAATCTGAGGTAGGGCCTTCGTGAATGGATCAGCAATGTTCTCTTCAGTAGCAACTCTCCGAACCTCGATCTCCCGACGATCAATTATCTCTCTGATCAGGTGATACCGCCTTAAGATGTGTCTGGACTTCTGATGGGACCTTGGTTCCTTCGCTAAAGCTATAGCTCCGTTGTTGTCGCAATACAGAGGTATTGGATCAACAATGGTAGGAACCACCTGAAGTTCTGTTAGGAACTTCTTCATCCAGACTGCTTCTTTTGCGGCATCGCAAGCAGCTATATACTCCGCTTCCATCGTCGAGTCAGCAACGATGTCCTGCTTGGAGCTCTTCCAGCATACTGCCCCTCCATTGAGGGTAAAGACATAACCTGACATGGACTTGGAATCGTCCTTATCACTCTGGAAGCCGGAATCAGCATAGGCCTCCATCCTGAGGTCTTTTCCGCCGTAAACCAAGAACATCTCCTTAGTCCTCCTCAGGTACTTGAGAATGTTCTTTACTGCTATCCAGTGCTTCTCCCCTGGGTCTGACTGATACCGGCTTACCACACTTAGTGCGTAAGCTACATCTGGTCTGGTGCACAACATCGCATACATTATAGAGCCTACCGCAGAAGCGTAGGGTATAATAGACATGCGTTCCCTTTCCAAATCAGTCTTGGGAGACATCTCTTTGGATATGGTGATTCCGTGACAAGCCGGTAGATTACCATGCTTAGAATCTTCCATACTGAATCTTTTCAGTACAGTGTCGATATACCTGGACTGCGAAAGTCCCAACATCCTCTTGGATCTATCACGATAGATCCGGATCCCCATAATGTAAGAGGCATCACCCAGGTCTTTCATGGAGAACCTGTGTGACAAGAATCCTTTGACAGATTGTAGCATAGGAATATCATTTCCTATCAATAGAATGTCATCCACGTACAAGACGAGGAATACGACACTTCTGGCTACAACTTTACTATATATGCATGGTTCATTTGGATTTTTGATAAAGTCATATTCTTTGACTGTTTCATCAAAACAGATGTTCCAACTCCGCGATGCTTGCTTTAATCCATAAATGGATTTAAGCAACTTGCATACTTCCCGCTGCTCCCACTCTGATTGAAACCCTCTGGCTGATCCATATAGACGCACTCTTCTAAATTTCCATTTAGAAAAACCGTCTTTACGTCCATCTGCCAGATTTCATAATCATGGAAGGCAGCAATAGAAAAAGGACCCGAATGGATTTGAGCATAGCCACTGGAGAAAAAGTTTCGTCATAGTCGAAACCAGGTCTTTGACGAAAACCCTTTGCAACAAGTCTAGCCTTATAGGTTTCCACCTGTCCATCTACACCAATCTTTTTCTTGAAGATCCATTTGCATCCTATGGGTTTTACCCCACCTGGAGATAAGTCCAAAGTCCATACTTTGTTGGTGTACATAGACTCCATTTCGGTCCGCATTGCATCTAGCTATCGTACCGAGTCGCCGCTCTGGATGGCCTGCTGGAAGTTAGTAGGTTCATCATCTTCTATGATGCAATCCTCTCTATCCCTATCTATGAGAAAACCGTAGTATCTCTCAGGCGGATGAGACGGCCTTCTACTCCTGCGGAGGGGTGCGGGAATGTCCTGTTCTTCTTGAACTACCGGTTCTACCAAACTTCAGTAGTAGTTTGTGGTTCTGGAATTTCTTCCAGTTCTATTTCTCTCCCACTTGTATCCTTTTCTAAAACCTGCTGTTCTAGAAAATGGGCATTACGAGAAACAAAAACCTTTTGTTCCTCTGCGTAATAAAAATAATATCCCTTGGAGTTCTTTGGATATCCCACAAACTTACACTGTACTGATCGTGCCTCGAGCTTGTCCACATGCTGCTTTTTAACAAAAGCTGGACATCCCCATATCTTTATATGCTGAAGATGGGGTTTCTTCCCACTCCATATCTGATATGGAGTGGTAGGTACAGTCTTGGTAGGAGCCCTGTTCAGAAGATATGCTGCTGTTTCTAGCGCATAACCATAGAAAGATCGCGGTAACTCAGCATTACTCATCATGGAACGTACCATATCCAATAAGGTTCGATTCCGTCTCTCCGATACACCATTATGCTGTGGAGTGTATGGAGGAGTAAGCTGAGAGAGAATTCCTTTCTCTTTTAGGTAACCTAGGAACTCGGCACTTAAGTATTCACCACCTCGATCAGATCTTAGTGTCTTGATACTTTTGCCGGTTTGGTTTTCTACTTCATTCTTATACTCTTGGAATTTGTCAAAAGCCTCGGATTTATGTTTCATCAGATAAATAAATCCATACCTTGAGTAATCATCCGTAAAAGTAATGAAATAGGAAAAACCACCTCTTACATGCGTAGACAGTGGACCACATACATCGCTGTGTATGAGTCCTAAGAGCTCGCTCGCTCTTACTCCATGTCCAGTGAATGGAGTCTTTGTCATCTTTCCTTTGAGACATGATTCACAAGTGGCATAGGTTTGATATTCGAACGATTCCAAATATCCTTCTCTATGTAACTTAGTTAACCTTGTTTCATTGATGTGACCTAGTCTACAATGCCATAAGAAAGCCTTATTTAAATCTGGAGACTTTCTTTTTAGTGTGTTCTGGACATTGAAAATCTGGAGTTGGTTTAAGACATATATACCGTTATTTAGTGTACCGGACCCAATCAAACCATGATTTAGGTGGATGTTAACAACATCACTTACAAACGTGAAATCATAACCTTTATTTGATAACAAGGAAACTGATATGATATTACACGTTAAGCGAGGTACATAAAAATAGTTATGTAAAACCAAAATGTGTCCACTCGTCAATCCCAGGTGATAATCCCCGACGGACACAGCTCCCACGCTAGCTCCGTTAGCAACCTTTAGGGTCATATCACCTTCCTTCAGCACTCTACGGTTTCTCAGTGCCTGCAATGAATTGCATATATGAGATCCTGATCCGGTATCCAATACCCAGGAAGTAGAGTTGATTGACAAACAATTCTCAATTACAAACACACCTAAAATCGAAGCCACAGCTTGCTTCGGTTCCTGGTTCTTGGCGTTCCACGCCTTGCAATCTTTCTTCCAGTGCCCTTTCCTGTGACAATGGAAGCACTCATCCTGGGCCACAACTGGCACTGCAATCTTTTTCTTTCCCTTCCCTCCCACGTTACTAAAACCTCCTCTAGGTTTGGCGGCGGCCTTCTTCTTCCTTCTTTTGGCCCTAGCCTTGGACCCGGAAGAAGATGCACCGCTAACAAACATAGCGGGTGTTTCCTTTGCCTTCTGCAAGGTGCCGTCTGCACTCCTCAACATGTTAAGGAGTTCCGGAAGTTCAACTTCTTTTCTTTGAATGTTGAAGTTCAGAATAAACTGGGCGTAGGTGGAAGGGACTGGAGAATAAGGTCTGTATAGAGCTCATTATCCAAAGTCGTCCCAAGGTCTGCGAGCTCTTCTATGTAGACAATCATCTTTAGGACATGTTCTCCTACCGATGATCCGACAGCCAACCTCGCTCGAAACAAGTTCTTAGAGGTCTCGTATCTTGCTATACGAGATTGCTCTCCATAAAGTTCCTTTGTATGGAGAAATATGGTATCTAGTTCCATATCCTCGTGCCTCCTCTGATGTTCATTGTTTATCGAGGCAAGCACGATGCACTTGGCTTTCGCGCAATTGAAATCCCAGGTTTTGCGGATTTCCTTATCCGCATTACTGGATTTGGGACCAGGGACAACAGGTGCCTTAGCGGTGAGGACGTACCCCAATTTGTCATAGGTCAAAGCCATTTTGACATTCCGCAGCCAATCTTTATAGTTTGGCCCTGTCAGTATATTTTTCTCTAAAAGTAACTTAAGTCCAATCATTTTCAGGGTCGCTGCAATTAGGAGAGAGAGAAGAAAACTCTTTAGCATGATGCTCTTGCAAGTTTAGAGTGGTTTTTAGTTTATCTAAACTGGATGGCTCCCACTGTTTCTCGAATCCTTCCTCAAACCATAAAAGAAGAATTAGCCAGGACTATTCTCACTGTACAATACTTGCTTAACCGTTCAGCCAGGCTAGTGTCGATACTTCGAGGGAGGTTTTCCAACGCTTTCGCGAAGTTCCTTAATTAAAGAACCTCTTTTCTCTGGGGGCGTAACCCCGCTGACACCTTTCTTGACACCTACTTGGTTTATAGCATTGATCGTTAAGTGACGAATATCCTGATAAGTAGCATATACTCACAGTAGGATCGGGATCCAAATATCATCATCTGATAATGCTGAAGGAATCCTACCAACATTCATCAAACTCCAAATGGTATGCATCTCTTTGCAAATTTCAGTTTCTTTAGAAATTCCCGATATAAATTTTTGCCCCATGCTCTTATGACCTTGGCTTTGGTCAAAATGTCATAAGTCACATGTCAAGTTCTACCCGTCATTATCTTGTCAATTTGAACTCATCCGTACATACCCCTGACTTTGGTCAAATGATAATACGACTGTCCCAAACTAACTCATCTATCTTATGCAACAAATGAAAACCCAGCAGCTACCAAACACTATGCCTTGACTTTGGCCAAAATGCATAGCTTGAATATTACTGAATACCCAAATGAAATGACGGAGGGCTACGAATGGTTTTGGCGAAACCGTGAACGTAGTGAACTTGATATAACCGAAGGAACTTGATAGCTTTTTAAAAGGAGTGGTTAAAGCTCCGCATTTAAAAATATCTGTTTTTAAAATTAACCGAGTGGTTTCTTTTAAATTGTTCCAACGATTAAACTTTTGGTTTATTTTCTTTGCATTATAAATAATGCGTCCCATCATTAACCTATCATTGCAGAAAACAATGAAAATACAACGTCCTCTTATGCCATCCGCATTCGCCACTGGGTCCCGTCATCACCCGTTAGGTTACTTAACTAACGGCAGAGCGGGGGCTGGGCTAGCACGGGTGTAAAACATAAGTGATGTCTAAATAGCTATCATATATAGATATTGTACATTCGTCAGACGCAATAATAGGCATTCCAGATCTCATATGAACTTTATTGGATTTGCAAGCAATCCGCGTTTGTTTAGAGCCTGCAACAAAAGACGGATTACACAGTTGTGATGAATAGCCATTACCTTACCCTAGACCCCTACGGGTACGGCAAACTACCCTCCAAATACCCGAAGTGAAGCGGTCTCCCTCAACAAAGTGAGTAGGCCACTAAACACTTCAAAGTACCCGGTAGTTTGTGCACCCCATCTTGGGTCTATCCTAGGAGCAAAAACAGTAAAATGAAATAATACAACGGTGGCTACAACCGCAACCTGGACGTGCCCCGCAAAATAATATTACAACATATTACAATTACATTGAATGAATGAATAATAACCCATCACAAACCCCGGCTAATCATCACAACAGTCCAACACAGTTCACATCCACAAACAGTAAAAACCATTGCAGAAATGTGCAACCCCCTGCCAACCGACATACTAGCAGTTAGGGGAGGTTTACGAACACATTATACAAACACAGATATAATCAAATTAGCAAACATCGTAAAATTTCGATCGAGCAAAACACTTAAGATTCTACTCCAATACTTCTTTATGCACCTGAGACTTGAGCAGAAAAATAAACATCCCAGAAATACCATTATTAACACATAGGAGTTACTGAGAAATTTGGGCTGACTCGGGCCTAACTCGGCCGCGGATCCGCGGCGGATCGCATGGACCCGCCGCGGTTCCGCGGTGAGTTAGCCGAGTTACAAGCCCAAATTTCTGCAGTAGCCCTATAATTTCCTGCTAGTTATTCTGAAGCTCCCTGAAAAATTTTTAGAGCCAGTTTTGAATTCGACAGAAACTGTGATAATTCGATGATGTTTCCGGTTCTTTTTGCGTTCGAAATTCTTACGACTTTGCTAATGAGTTAATTATTGTTTAGCGAGGCTCTGATACCATTGTAAGTCGATGTACGACACCCCACGACTTGCGGGGAGGCTGAATAATGAAAAACGATCTTGTTTAAAGCGTAAACATCGACTAACCGAGAATCTTTGCATAAACAATAACTAACAACAAACATAGGAGTTAACAACTACTATGAAAAGTGATTATACCTGTAGAACCGAGTCCTTCGTCTGGTCGTTCTCCACGTCCTCTCCGGCCTTCTCTAAGTAGTAGAAGATCCACCCGAGAGCTTTACTACAAGCTTCACCTCAAACTAGAGGTAACTAGGTTTCTTAAATCGCTAATCTAAGAAACCTAGATGATATAGAGAATGGTTAAGGATTAAGTAGTATAATCTAATCCTTGTACTCAACACATGAGAGGGGAGGATTAGGGTTTGAAGAGGGAGGGCTTGAGGAGAGAGAAAGTGAGCAAGAGAATGAAATGAGATAATGATCTCTCATAATATATATGAAGCATAAACAATATCAAGATAAATCAAATAAATGATTTAACAACCATGCTCCATAAATATCTAATAGGTGATTCATCTCCATGAGTCATTAAGCATTTATAATGCATTAATGACATGGATGAATCACTCAAATGAGTCACTAATCTCATTTAATGCATATGCCACCTTAACCCCCAAGTCACCATCTTCTAGAAGCTTCTCGCACAATTACGAGAGCGCCCCTCCTATCCGTGAAAACACAGAAAAAATTTAGACTGTATAAATCCAATAACCGGATACTAGAAACTGGCTTAAACCAAAGCCGGCTAGTAAAAACTGTCGGATGTCGTACGTGCGTAAACACACGTATGCGTCCGAACCCTTGTCGTAAAACCATACGACCTCTATATCATTTCGCCTGGAGTAGGGAAACTCTCTGTGTGGGACTCTAGAGACTCGACTACTACGCTGGCAGTGGGTTTAACCATAGACCGCAAGCGGCACTAGCTGTACGTAACGGTCCCCAGGTAGATGTCGATAAGAAGGCCGATGAGGAAACCCATCCGAACTCCTACTGAGTCTGATGTGACAATCTCCGTACAGTCCGGTCTGTTCGTCTAAGAATATCGCATATCGGGCCTAGGGGGGCGGCAAGCATCAGTCCCCTAATAGCGGTATAAGTCGTGTCGGAGCGAAGCCCATTACACCCTGAGAAACTACTGGAACCTACCAGTAAATCTCGCTTGCCCTGGCCAGGGACTTTGCGTAATGGCTCTCTGACACAGCGCGATATCAACCCCCAATACCGGGAGAGACGAATCCTGTCTAACCGCCACTGTCTCCAAGTGCTCGGGACTGCACTCAATTGCTACCTGTTTGCACGACTCCTTTGAGCCGTGGTAGGGTAGCAATCTACGAACAGTGGGACACACTCGAGGCGAAGTAGCAGTGTCAAGTCTGCGGACTATGCTATACTCATGTCACCTGGGAACTGTTCACTGACGACTGGTATAAAACCAACCAACAGTTCCCTGTGAGTCCTGTCCGGTGTACTCGTAACCTAACGAGCACCTGCATACTATCTCCAGTACGACGTACTGACGGCTGTGGGACAGACCATCTCCCCAACTGGGATGAGAAGCATACACACTAGTCTACTCCGGAGTATCGATGCCCTGTCTCGATAATCCTACGACTAGGGACCTGAATAAGGATGTGCTTATAGACTACCCAGCCCCCACTAGTGTGACTGCCATCACAACGCTGGTAGTCAAGCAAGATCCTAAGAGCTCTATTAATACGTATGCTCACATATTAAGATAGAAAAACCAAGTAGCATACTACCATGTTTAGCAAGATTGTTATATACATGTGAATATCCCAAGCTTCCATTAAGTAATATACAAACTAGTACGATACAATAATGGCCCCTAGGGCATATACACTAACAGAAAATTGGTGTAGATGGAAAAGTTGAGACTTTCAAAACTAGACTTGTAGCAAAATATTTTCGTCAACGACCCGGTGTCGATTATGATGAGACATTTTCTCCTGTTGCCATGCTTAAGTCCATCAGGATCCTACTTGCCATTGCTGCATACCATGACTACGAAATCTGGCTGATGGACGTCAAGACCGCTTTTCTAAATGGTGATTTAGAAGAGAGCGTGTACATGACACAACCAGAGGGCTTCGTAGACAGTGGGAGCAGCGGAATCGTGTGCAAGCTGCTTAAATCAATTTACGAATTAAAGAAGGCATCGCGGAGCTGGATCATCTGTTTTGATGAAACTATCAAAGAGTTTGACTTCATAAAAAATGTTAATGAACCATGTATATACAAGAAGGTTGTGGAGAGTAAGATTGTCTTCCTCGTATTGTACGTGGATGACATACTCTTGATAGGAAATGATATTCCTATGCTACACTCGGTCAAGCTCTTCTTATCACACAAGTTCTCCATTAAAGATCTAAGTGATGCCTTCTACATCTTAGGGATAAAGATCTATAGAGATAGACCGAAACGGATGTTGGGATTGTCCCAATCTAGGTACATAGACACCATACTAAAGAGGTTTAGTATGGAAAATTCTAAGCGTGGTAATTTACCCGCTTGTTCAGGAATCACTCTCTCCAAAGACTCCCAAGACTGATTTGGATAGGGCTCGCATGCAAGGGATACCCTATGCTTCGGCAGTCGGGTTTATCTTGTATGTGATGTTATACAGCAGACCAGATATAGCTTACTCACTATGTGTAGTGAGTAGGTATCAATCAGATCCAAGGGAGAAATACCGGACAACTGTGAAGAACATTCGTAAGTACTTGAGAAGGACTAAAGAGATGTTTTTGGTGTATGGTAACGGTGAACTCCAGGTGGAGTCCTTTACTAATTCGAGCTTCCCGAGTAATAAGTAAGATAGTAAGTCGGTCTCAGGTTTTGTCTTCACCCTCAATGGAGAGGCGGTATGTTGGAAGAGTTCCAAGCAAGATACCATAGCAGACTCGACGATGGAGGCTGAATACATCGCTGGCAACGATGCTGCCAAAAGAGGCTGTCTGGATGAAGAAGTTCATAGCTGAACTTGGTGTGTTCCATCCATTGAGCATCCAATACCTGTGTATTTTGATAACAATGGAGCTGTGGCTTTGGCCAAGGAACCCTGGTCCCATCAGAGATCCAGACATATTCTTAGGCGGTATCACCTGATCAGGGAGATAGTAGATCGCTGGGAGATTGAGGTCAGGAGAGTTGACACAGAGGATAACACAGCGGATTCACTTACCGAGGCCATTCCCCAGATGCTATTCGAGAGACTTTTAGGATGTTGGGTATGAGATACTACAACAACTGGCCTCAGTGCAAGTGGGAGATTGTTAAGAATATGTATGCCCTAGAGGCCATTATTGTTGATATAGTGGATGCTTGGACATATATAGAGAGGACTTTCTTGCTCGACATGATAGTATGCTATCTGGTTGCTATTTATCTTAACTTGTACACTTCTATTATTATACCGTCTCTCTGATACATGTTGAAAAAGCCCTTAGGATATTTTCTTTGTTGGGTTATGCTAACGCCCTGGCCATCTACCGTGGCCGAATATAGAACAAAAATTTTACAAAATTGGCGCTAGAACAACCCCATAAAATGGAATGAACCATAAACCCTAAAAGCTAACAAACTATATATAGGAGTTTAGAAAGGTTATACCGAATGATCCATGTCCTTCGGTCTTTAACCATCATCCCAAGCTCCTAGAGTCCTCCATGATCAAGCTAGATCTCCGGTCTCCCTCCATCGAAGATGATCCATCTGAGAGTCTATGAAACGAGCTCCAACCTCATAGCCGAGGTAACTAGGGTACCTAGCTCGCTAAATTAGATAGCTTAGAAGATGTAGAGTCTAATGATGGATTGATTTGTCTCTAAACACCCTAGATTTCTCAACACATGAGACTTTTAGGGTGGAGGTACAGAAGAAGAAGAATGAGGATGAGAGTGTGAAGCAACTCAAGAAAATATCTCACAACCCTACAAATATCAAGCATGCCTCAATAATGCCACCATGAGTCACCGCATGAATCACCCCATGAGTCACTACATGAGTCACCACAAAGCCATGCTTGAATTAAAGCCAAGGACACCTCATCCTCCACCTCAAATAACCATTTAACCAAATGGTTATTAAACATAATGAGATGTCTTCTTCTAGAAGCACCTTGTAATGAATTACAAGATTACCCCTCATCCGTATATACATACCCATATCCATATTCCGACAAAATACGAATATAATGAGACAAAAATAATCCAACAATATAATACTAGAATTCGGCTTAAACCAAAGCCACCAGTATAAACCGTCCGAATCATGATATGTGCACAAGTGCATGTATATGATCGAACCTTGCCGTAAAACCATACGGTCTCTACATCGTTTCTCCCGAAGCAGGGAAACCCTCTGTGTGGGATGATTAGTCGAAAATATTGCATCTTTTAGACGGCAATTTCCTCATCATTTGCATTCATATAGAAGTGTTCGACATTCATATTTCACATATTAGCAAAATTGTCGCAAAATATCAGATTACATGTGTTAGACCTTAAAACCGGCATTTCTAAAGAAATTGACTGCATTTCATGGTATCGCATCATCCCTATATTGCGCAACACTTGTTTTAAGTTCTGTGCAGGAAAAATCCAGAAGAAAGGCCAAAAATTTACAGGGTACCGATCAAACATGACGCCAACTCAATAATTTCAGTTCTGGTAGCAATCCAAAAGGCAAAATACAATTCAACATATCAGCTAAATTTCCAAATATTAGCCGAAGACACCAGGAAGATGCAGCCCCAAGGAGCCTACTTGGCCGCGGAACCGCGGCCTAAGCCGCCTTGTGCCGCGGTTCTGCGGTGTCTTGTCGACATCACCACTACTTCTTTACACCACAACTCCTATCTCAAGGCCTACAGCTCAGAATGACACAACAAATTCCAGAATACTCCAGAGACTTTTGCCAGATCAGCAAGCTTTGGGATCAACACTAAACTAGCCTTGTATTCTAGAAACTTCTCCCTAAACCCTAGCTTAAACCCTAAGCTAAGCCTAACTAACTACTTCTAGAAGTCTTTCAACAAACTTTTGGAGGGAACTTCACAAAGGCTTAGGGTTTGGGTGATCTATAAATAAGACCCTAGGCTCACTTGTAAAAGGGACTTGATCCTTGACTAGTTCATTTTAGTAGCCAATTTAGATCCATTCACTCTCTTTCTTCATCTTCTCCCACAAGTCTAGTGAGAGGACTTGTGTGAAACCCTAACCCTAATTCCAATCAAAAGCCAAGATCCCGAGTACCCCATCAAGAAAGAAGCCTTGCAACCTTTTAGGAGCGGAGCCGTTCTTCAACAGAGCAAGTGGTCCAAGCCGACCCGCGACTCACGGAGCCGAGCGAAGCCAAGTCGACAATTTAGTTCTTCCTCTTGTAGTTCTTGAGCGACTGTAATCAAATTGTTGATATAAATAAAAGGTGATATTCTTTTATCTTGTTTTCTTTAAATTCTTGCATCATGATTCAATCTAAATTTCTAGTTGTAATTCTTGTTGTGATGTTTGAGTAATACTCCGCTCGTCGAGGAGTCGAGACGATCAATAGAATGATGATGTAATATATCTTAAATCGATTCTTGAGTCCTACGAGTTTTGTAAACCCTAGCAAGTTCAAGAATCGACGACCCAATTCATTGCGATGCTTTCTTGATTGATATCGCTCGAAATTGGGGAGTTACGATCGTTTCTTGAAATTGCTAGAGGCTAGAGTGTGAATGATATCAACGAAAGAACAAGGGTTAAATGATGAAACCCTAGTTTCATCAAGAAAGCCCTAACTCTCGTCGATCATCATCGATCTAGTATCAATCCTTCGAAGGGCAAGAATACAAAATCTTGAGATTACATCATGTCTATAGATCCGATCGATTCCTACGAGCCTCATTTAGATTCTTGACATTTGGTTGGAAATATCATCGAAACCCTGATTCTCGATTGTTTATCATTTTCTTGATTCTTGATTAGAATTGTGACACTTGAAACATTTGATAAAATCTTGAATCATGTTTTGTTTTCTTTTCGATTAACTTTTCAATTCAAACAAATCAAATATAAAAACGAATCGCACAATCCCTGTGGACGATCCGCACTCGCTTACGATCTACAATCGACACCGTAATTGATTGCGGTCAAATATAATTCTTTGATTGTGAACTTTATTAAATTTTCTAATTACCGACACAAAGAGACTCTTATCGATCAGATGAAACCGTTATCGGGAATCATTTGAGTTGATTTACTTACTCAGTCTCGAATTTTACGATCAATCAAATGGCGCCGAAATCGGGGACTATTTGAATTGATACTTTTACATCCAATCAAGAATTCTGTAACAATCAAATGGCGCCGTTGCCGGGGATCATTTGATTTGTTAAACCCAATCAAAAATTTTATTACAATCAAATGGCGCCGTTGCCGGAGATTACGCGCTAATTCGTTTCATATTATAGTTTGAATTGAAAGATTTATTCCATTGTTATTTTGAGATCAAAATTCGTGCAAATCCTAAACAATTTGTTGTGGTTCATTGCAAGGAAATCTGGAGCTGTTTGGAAAATGAAGAAATTTTTTGGAAAATTCCATAGGACTAGGGAAGTGATCAGGAGTATTCTGCAAATTTTCTTTTCAAGAGATCACATTTTCTGACCGCGGAAGTGCGGCAATATGACGCATATGCGGCAGAACCGCGGTCTCCTTGAGGGATCACTGTACCATTTTTTCTCTGTAAGCTTCTTACCTTCTCCTCTCTCCTCTTTTTAGCTCCAACTAATAATTTTCTGCAGGATTCTTTGCAAATACTCGCAGCTCGCAAATTGCAAAATTAAATTTGTGCGTGATTTTGTTTCTTGGTTGTTTTCCATTCTAAATACGGATATTAAGGGGCACGGCCAAATCCAAATTAGGTGGGGATTTCATTACCCTTCCTAGGCCCCGAAAACCACAAAACCTGCATCCGCATTGACCCACATTAAGTAAAAGAAATCTAGAGATGACTCTAAGGACCGTCGCGCTCACTTAGCACAAAAACCCTAGAATCTAGTAGTCACCTAGGTCCGGCTCTAGACCGCTCCTAACTGCCAAAAAACAAGTCGCAGGATAGAATCCTCCACTGCCTCTTTCAAAAATCCGTCCCTTTTTCAAAGCAAACACCGCATTCATTTACCCCTAATTATAAGCCAACGCTGCCACTTGTACTAACCCTTTTTAGTACAAGATAGGCTGGACACGGGATTCTAGTGCTCGTTTAGTCTGCGTACCCTTTATCGACTCCGAAGTCGATATTTCTCCATTTACCTTTCCTTTACCCACTACCACACCCACACCGATGGATCCAACTCCATCAAACTTCTTTAACCCTAATCTGCCGCCGTCCGTTGGTGCGCAGAATCCACCCCGCATCTCTCTCCACGAGAGGTGCTATCCACTTCGAGGTCCTCTTTCGACCTGCTTATCCACACCACCAGCCAATGGGGATAACTTTGAAATTAAACCCCAGTATATCAACCTTTTACCCAAATTCCACGGACTCGAGACTGAGGACGCTTACGTTTTCATTACCAAATTTGAAAACGTATGCGCAATGATGGGTACGTCACAACTTTCAGTGGATGCGATACGTCTACGACTTCTTCCATTTACATTGTGCGATATAGCCGAGAAGTGGCTATATAACACTACCTCACACTCTATTACGAATTGGGAAGAATTCGTCGCTGCATTCCTTAAGAAATTTTACCCAATACAAAAGACAGCTCGAATCCGTAGCGAACTGAATCAATTTGCCCAGCTCCCTACTGAACCATTCTCTAAATGCTTTGAACGTTTCAAGGATCTATTGGTTCAGTGTCCTCATCACGGCATCCCGAGATGGGAGCTTTGCCGAATCATTTATGAGGGCATTAACCCAAACACTAAACAGAGCCTTGAAAACATGAGTCAAGGTACTTTTATGACCAAGGATGATGGGGAAGCTTGGAAGTATTTAGAAGAGTTCGCTGAAAAATCACTACAGTGGGAGAGTGGAACCCAACCATTGAATAGGGGTGGCGTATACCAAATAGATGTGTCCATAGGTGTTCGAGCTGAGATGGCAGCAATGCAAAAGAAGCTCAACGCTATGGAACACAAATTTTCTGCAGCCTCCCTAAACCTAATGTTGCTCCCCAAAACTGTTTGTGGGTGCTGTTCTGATCCGTCTCATTTAACGGAAGAATGTCCATTAAACTCTGCGTTTCAAGGTCATGAGCATTCTAATGCCGCATTTCAAAGACCTCGAAACGATCCATATTCTTCCACGTACAATCAGGGTTGGAGGAATCACCCGAATTTCGCTTGGAACCAAAACCAATCTCAAAACACGGTTCCAAACACGAATCAATTTCAAAGGGATCTTCCTCCACCACAACAGCAACCCCTTCAACTCACTCAGCACCCCTATCAGTCACAAAATTTCCAAAACCAGGGCAACACTCCTGCACAGTCTAATCCTATGCAATCGTCCTGTTCTGACGAATTCTCTCAATTCACTCAAACCATGAAATCACTTTTATCAAATTTCATAGAGGTTTCGACTGAGGTTAGATCTTCCGTCAGTGAGATAAAGAAAAACTCAGCGTCCCAAGCTGAGAGTATCAGATCGATGGAAGCTGAAATCGCACGCCTTAAAGCCGAAATGAGTGCGAGAGAAAAAGGGAAACTTCCCTCTCAACCCCTACAGAATCCTGGGCATTACAATGTAAATGCCATCACAACGTTGAGATCGGGAAGAGTGCTGAATAATCATGTCGGGGAAGGTATTGATGATATTGGAAATCCTATCATTAACACCCCGGCTGAGACCTTTCCACACACACACACTTCTCCTTCTGATCCTTCTTCTTCCACCACACCACCTTCTCGCGAGCCTATTCTCCATTTCCCACTAGGCTCGACACCTGAACCCAACCCTTATAGTTCTCCACAGACGGTCCCCACACCTCTTTTGGGACCTCGTCTACCCCCTCTTCCTTCTCCTATGATGGACCCGGCGCTTATTGCGAAAGCTCCTTACCCGAATCGGTTAAGGGGTAATAGAACGAGTCCTCATATGGAGAAAATTATGGAAATGTTCAAACAGGTTAACATCAACATCCCTCTCCTAAATGCAATTCAACAAGTCCCCGCTTATGCGAAAATTCTTAAGGACTTGTGCACTAGGAAAATGAAGACCCAAGTGCCGAAGAAGGTCTTCATGGCTAATAATATTAGCACTGCTTTTATTCCCCAGCTACCAAAGAAACGAAAGGACCCAGGATGTCCTACAATATCGATTTCTATTGGGGGTAAAAACATAAATCGTGCTCTTTTAGACCTTGGCGCAAGTATTAACCTACTCCCTTATTCTGTCTATGAGCAATTAGGGATTGGAGAGCTGAAACCTGCTCACTGCACTCTCCAGATGGCAGACCGATCTATCACCAAACCAAGGGGTGAATTAGAGGATGTGTTGATAAAGGTCGGGGAATTTTTTTTCCCTGTAGACTTCATTGTGCTCGACACACATCCTGTAGCAAACCCCCGGGGCCAAATTCCGGTGATTCTGGGTCATCCTTTCCTTGCCACTTCCAACGCTGTTATAAACTGTAGAAACGGTTCAATGAACTTATCATTTGGAAATATGACCATTGAACTAAATATCTACAAAGTTGGAAGTCAGCCATCAGAACCCTCTGTTCATATTTTAGATGTGTGCTCTGTCCACGAGATCGCTCCCGATAGTTGTGGAGCTGAGGAACTTTGCTTTACTGATCTCGATGACATTACCACATCTCTGTTTGATTTCACACAAGATCTTAGTGAGGACACTTTTTCTACACTTGAGTCCTGCACTTCTGACTTTTCTCCATCCGAGTCTGTATCTTTCACAGGCTCTGAGCTTCTTTGTAAATCCAAAAATCACTCAATGATCCCTCCTTCTATCATTTCTCCGCCTGAATTAGATCTCAAAATTTTACCGTCTCATCTGAAATATGCTTATTTAGGTGAGAAGGAGTCTTTACCGGTTATAATTTCCGCTTCTCTAGCATTAGAGCAAGAGAATGCACTTTTATCGGTATTAAGATCTAACAAAGAGGCGTTTGGTTGGAGTATGGCGGACATCAAAGGGATTAGTCCCTTGATAGTTGAACATCATATACATGTGATGGATGATGCCAGACCAACCCGAGAGCCACAGAGACGGTTGAATCCCGTCATGAAGGAAGCGGTAATGAAAGAGATCGTCAAATGCTTAGATAATGGTATTATATACCCCATCTCCGATAGCCAATGGGTGAGTCCTATACATGTCGTTCCGAAGAAATCCGGCATCACTGTTATAACCAATGAGGCGAATGAGTTGATTCAGACACGTGCCCAAACTGGGTGGCGTGTATGTATCGATTATAGAAAACTCAATGCTGCCACGAGGAAAGACCATTTTCCTCTACCATTCATTGATCAGATGCTGGAACGCTTAGCGGGACGAGAGTATTATTGTTTTATGGATGGATACTCAGGCTATAATCAGGTCCCCATCGCCAAAAATGATCAAGATAAAACCACTTTTACTTGTCCTTTTGGTACCTTTGCTTACAGTCGCATGCCCTTTGGGCTCTGCAATGCTCCCGCTACCTTTCAGCGGTGTATGATGGGGATATTCTCTGATATGGTAGAGAATTTTCTGGAGATCTTTATGGACGATTTCTCGATTTTTGGAGACTCTTTTTCTGATTGCCTAGCGAATCTTGACGCTGTTCTTACTCGTTGCAAAGAGAAGAACTTAACATTGAACTGGGAAAAATGCCATTTTATGGTCCAAGAAGAAATTGTTCTTGAACATGTTATTTCACAGAAAGGCATTGAGGTTGACAGAGATAAGATAGATGTCATTCAAAACCTCCCTCATCCCAAAAGCGTCAAAGATATTCGCTCTTTCCTTGGCCATGCGGGCTTTTATAGGAGATTCATTAAGGACTTTAGCAAAATTGCTAGACCTTTAACTCTTCTCCTGGCCAAGGATACGACCTTCCATTTTGACTCGGACTGCGAGACAGCTTTCGAATCACTTAAACACTCACTCACTTCAGCCCCCGTTTTATCATCACCAAACTGGGACTACCCCTTTGAGCTGATGTGTGACGCATCCGATTTTGCAGTAGGTGCAGTCTTAGGACAGCACATCGAAAAGATGCCACACGTGATATACTATGCAAGTAAGACCCTGAATGATGCGCAAATCAATTATACAACCACAGAAAAAGAACTTTTAGCGGTTGTATTTGCATTAGAAAAATTCAGGCCTTACTTAATCGGCTCACCTATAGTTGTGTATACTGACCATTCCGCTTTAAAACATCTTCTGGCGAAGAAAGATGCAAAAGGTCGACTAATACATTGGATCCTTCTGTTACAAGAATTTGATCTTGTTATCAAAGATAAGAAAGGATGTGAAAACGTAGTAGCTGACCATCTTTCACGCATCTCTTCTTCCCCTGTGACCCTGCCGATCAATGATTCGTTCCCTGACGAACAGCTCTTGAGCGTATCCAATGAACCATGGTTCAGGGATATTGTGAACTATCATGCCACGGGACTGATACCCAGCGAGTGGTCAAAACAGGACAAATACCGTTTTCTATCCCAAGTAAAACACTTTTACTGGGATGAACCTTATTTGTTTAAATATTGTCCTGATCAGATCATTCGCCGGTGTGTCCCGAATGAAGAGTTCAAGAGTGTTCTTTCTTTTTGTCATGATCAGGCCTGTGGGGGTCACTTTGGTCCTAAAAAGACGGCGGAGAAGGTTTTGCAATGTGGATTTTATTGGCCGACCTTATTCAAGGACGCATTTGACTATTGCAAAACCTGTACACAATGTCAGTACACGGGTAGAATCTCCCAGAGGAATGAAATGCCTCAGCAACCCATTCTGGTTGTTGAAATATTCGATATTTGGGGCATTGATTTTATGGGTCCTTTTCCCAACTCCTTTGGGAATTTGTACATACTGCTGGCGGTTGATTATGTCTCAAAGTTGGTAGAAGCCATTCCATGTCGCACTAATGACAAGAAAGTTGTCATTAAGTTCTTAAAAGAGAATATCTTCTCGCGATTTGGACACCCACGCGCTATTATTAGCGATAATGGGACACACTTCTGCAACAGATCTTTCGAGACTTTGATGCGGAAATACTCAATCAATCACTGACTTTCTACACCCTATCACCCCCAAACAAGCGGGCAGGCTGAAATCTCAAACAGACAAATCAAACTTATCCTGGAGAAGACTGTTGCTAAAAATAGAAAAGACTGGTCGACCAAACTGACGGATGCTCTTTGGGCATTCCGAACTGTATATAAGACCGACCTAGGGATGTCTCCATATAGGATAGTGTTTGGAAAAGCATGTCATTTACCCGTCGAAATAGAGCATAAAGCATTGTGGGCTATTAAAGAAATAAATTTTGATTTAAACCTTACTTGCAACTTTCGGAAGCTGCAACTTAATGAGCTAAGCGAACTCCGCGATGAAGCTTATGATAACGCTGTAATCACAAAGAATAGGACTAAGGTTTTTCACGATAAAAACATTTTGAGGAAAACATTTTCACCTGGTCAACAAGTCCTTCTTTATGATTCACGATTACACCTTCACGCGGGTAAGCTCCGATCTCGATGGAAGGGACCTTTTGTTGTGCGGTCTGTATATCCGCACGGGGCAGTAGAAGTAGAAAATGTTAAAAACGACACCTTTTTCAAAGTGAATGGACATAGACTAAAGCCGTATTTTTCCACTGACCCCACGGAGGAGCTCTTGTTCTTACAGGAGCCAGTTTATTTGGATTAAAATTCCTCCATCTCACCTTCATATCCAGTATATCACTGCATCATCTTTTTGCATGGAGGTGAGTGAAAAGAGTAAGTTTGGGGGAAGTTCTTCACTTATATATTTTGCCCCCACTAATAATTCCTCCCAGACTTACAGGTTTTGTAGATCTAGCAGTTGGCAACAGTGAGGACACTGTTGAAAACAAGTTTGGGGGAGGTTTGTGCTTATTTTTGCATCATTTGCATAAGCACAAAACATTTCTTTTAAAAAATCTATAAAAATTTAAAAATTTTCAAAACCCATAAAAATTTAAAAATTTTCAAGTATAAAAATAATTTTAATATTTACACTTTTTTGTATATAAAGAAGATAATGAAAGTTTAGATAGTGAAAAATTACATCCATGAGATTAGAAAAATTTAAGAAAACTAAGAAAATTAGAAGTTTTCTTATACGAACTAGTAATAAGTAGTTATGAGCCGTTGTCCCAAGGGTTAGTAAGATGAAGGACGTCACTAATCTGAGGATAAAAATAAGTCTGAAAAATAGTTTCTATTCTGGAAGCCAAACATCTTGAACGTTGCTACCCTGCTATTCGCACTTACACACGTCTTGAAGCCTGAGATAGTAGATGATACCTTGAAATGCTCTTGTCTTAAAGCCGATGTATGAAGGAAATAAAAAAGAAAAAAAATGAATAAAAAAATATAAAGTGGTGAGAAAAATGGACACTGGTTTTGTTATCACCAAGGGCAATAAAAAAATGTATAGCGAGGGTGCCTCTTCACCTAGTGCCCTAAGGCCAACTGGTCTGGGAGTCACTGCTATGCCTGAGGTGGTGCAAGACGAGGAAAATACACCAAGTAAGCAAGCGCAGGAGTAATCAGTCGGTTAGTACCTCAAGAAGTATTAACGGTCGCATGAAAGTGTGTGAGCAATCTCATCTAAATATTCATTAATTAAAATGTACTGAGGCTGATGGGCAAATGTATGATAGCTTGAATTGAATTCTCCGGGTGTAGGGATGTCTTTACACACACGCAGGGTGATATGATCGATGTTTGGAAGAAAGATAGGAATGAAGAATAAGACGATGTTTTATTGAGGGAGGACGTGATTTCTGACATCTTTTCATGACCATTAAGATAGGGCTCATGGCAACCAAAAAGTTAGCTTAGTTGGAAACCCTAATTTTCAAAGTTTTTCTTTTACAATTCTTTTCTTTAAATGTAATATTCATGATCTTTCTTTTATTATTGGATTTTGTGGGTGCAATCCGCTGAAAACCCTCAGGAGACAACACTCCACCTACTAGGGACACCTAGAGGTTTAAAGGTTTGTTGCACATGCTCAGTGCAATCGTGTTGCCTACGAAAGTGTGCTAGTTAATTTTTCTCTTTCTTTATTTTCTCCTTCTCTTTTTAATAAAAAGTTCGCTCGAGACGATCGAAATTAAGTTTGGGGGAATTTGATTAGTCGAAAATATTGCATCTTTTAGCCGGCAATTTCCTCATCATTTGCATTCATATAGAAGTGTTCGGCATTCATATTTCACATATTAGCAAAACTGTCGCAAAATATCAGATTACATGTGTTAGACCTTAAAACCGGCATTTCTAAGGAAATTGACTGCATTTCATGGCATCGCATCATCCCTATATTGCGCAACACTTGTTTTAAGTTCTGTGCAGGAAAAATCCAGAAGAAAGGCCAAAAATTTACAGGGTACCGATCAAACATGACGCCAACTCAATAATTTCAGTTCTGGTAGCAATCCAAAAGGCAAAATATAATTCAACATATCAGCTAAATTTCCAAATATTAGCCGAAGACACCAGGAAGATGCGGCCCCAAGGAGCCTACTTGGCCGTGGAACCGCGGCCTAAGCCGCCTTGTGCCGCGGTTCCGCGGTGGCTTGTCGACATCACCACTACTTGTTTACACCACAACTCCTATCTCAAGGCCTACAGCTCAGAATGACACAACAAATTCCAGAAGACTCCAGAGACTTTTGCCAGATCAGCAAGCTTTGGGATCAACACTAAACTAGCCTTGTATTCTAGAAACTTCTCCCTAAACCCTAGCTTAAACCCTAAGCTAAGCCTAACTAACTACTTCTAGAAGTCTTCCAACAAACTTTTGGAGGGAACTTCACAAAGGCTTAGGGTTTGGGTGATCTATAAATAAGACCCTAGGCTCACTTGTAAAAGGGACTTGATCCTTGACTAGTTCATTTTAGTAGCCAATTTAGATCCATTCACTCTCTTTCTTCATCTTCTCCCACAAGTCTAGTGAGAGGACTTGTGTGAAATCCTAACCCTAATTCCAATCAAAAGCCAAGATCCTGAGTACCCCATCAAGCAAGAAGCTTTGCAACCTTTTAGGAGCGGGGCCGTTCTTCAACAGAGCAAGTGGTCCAAGCCGACCCGCGACTCACGGAGCCGAGCGAAGCCAAGTCGATAATTTAGTTCTTCCTCTTGTAGTTCTTGAGCGACTGTAATCAAATTGTTGATATAAATAAAAGGTGATATTCTTTTATCTTGTTTTCTTTAAATTCTTGCATCATGATTCAATCTAAATTTCTAGTTGTAATTCTTGTTGTGATGTTTGAGTAATACTCCGCTCGTCGAGGAGTCGAGACGATCAATAGAATGATGATGTAATATATCTTAAATCGATTCTTGAGTCCTACGAGTTTTGTAAACCCTAGCAAGTTCAAGAATCGACGACCCAATTCGTTGCGATGCTTTCTTGATTGATATCGCTCGAGATTGGGGAGTTACGATCGTTTCTTGAAATTGCTAGAGGCTAGAGTGTGAATGATATCAACGAAAGAACAAGGGTTAAATGATGAAACCCTAGTTTCATCAAGAAAGCCCTAACGCTCGTCGATCATCATCGATCTAGTATCAATCCTTCGAAGGACAAGAATACGAAATCTTGAGATTACATCACGTCTATAGATCCAATCGATTCCTACGAGCCTCATTTAGATTCTTGACATTTGGTTGGAAATATCATCGAAACTCCGATTCTCGATTGTTTATCATTTTCTTGATTCTTGATTAGAATTGTGACACTTGAAACATTTGATAAAATCTTGAATCATGTTTTGTTTTCTTTTTGATTAACTTTTCAATTCAAACAAATCAAATATAAAAACGAATCGCACAATCCCTGTGGACGATCCGCACTCGCTTATGATCTACAATCGACACCGTAATTGATTGCGGTCATATATAATTCTTTGATTGTGAACTTTATTCAATTTTCTAATTACCGACACAAAGAGACTCTTATTGATCAGATGAAACCGTTATCGGGAATCATTTGAGTTGATTTACTTACTCAGTCTCGAATTTTACGATCAATCAAATGGCGCCGAAATCGGGGACTATTTGAATTGATACTTTTACATCCAATCAAGAATTCTGTAACAATCAAATGGCGCCGTTGCCGGGGATCATTTGATTTGTTAAACCCAATCAAAAATTTTATTACAATCATGGGACTCTAAAGACTCGTCAATACGCTGACAGTGGGTTTAACCAAAAGCACGTCAGCGGCACTAGCTGTACATAACGGCTACCCAGGTATTGAGTGAAAGGAAGGCCGACGAGCAAACTCATCTTGACCCCTATTGAGCCTGTCCGTGACAATATCCGTACAATTCGGTTCGTTCGTCTAAGAGTATCGCATATCGAGTCTAGGGGGATGGATAAAGTTAGATCCCTAATAACGCGACATTTCGTGTCAGTATGAAGCCCATCACCAACTGAGAACTACCGATCCAAATCAGTAATTCTCAACTACCTTGGCCAAGGATTTTTGGTGATGGCCACCCGTGCACAACGCGACATCAACCCCCAATACCGGGAGAGACGAATCCCTGACGATCATCTCACTGCCTCCATGTGGCTCGGGACTGTACCCAACTAAAACCTATTTGCACGACTCCTTTAAGCCATGGTAGGGTAGTAATCAAAGCATAGTGGGAACTCACATGAGACAAATTACGATCTCAGGTCGACAGACTAACCTATATACATGTCACTTAGGAACTGCAATCTGACAATAGGTATAATACCAACTAGCAGGTTCTCGAAGAGTCTGTCCAGTGCACTCATAACCCAATGAGCACCTGTATACTATCTTAGGTGAACAAACTAACACCAATGGCTTGTGAGACCTGGCCACCGCCCCTTGTCGGGGTCTCGATAAGTACACACTAGTCTACTCTGGAGTATCAATGCCCAGTCTTGATACTCCTACGACTAGAGACATTTAAGGATGTGCTTATAGACCACCCAGCTCCCACGTATATGATTGCCATCATAATGCTGGTAGTCAAGAAAGAATCATATGGGCTTTATCAACATGTAATAATGATCTGTAATACCACATAAAGCATGTACATGATGATAAAGGCAAACCAGATGGTATACTATCATTTTGAGTAAGATTGTTCTACCCGTATAGGTCCCCCCTCAATCATCATAATCACCTGCCTGCGATTACAATAATTGCCTTGAGGGCACTATAGCCAACAATCTCTCACTTGCACTTAACGCTAATTATTGCGGTGCCGCATACTCACAGCCCGTGTGATACCGAACTCCCAACTTCTCTACTAATCGGTCTCACAAAGCTCGTTTGTGAAACTATTACGTTCGAGAAATAGCCTCAGTGAATAGATCCACTCCAGTGTTTCTATCTTTATCTCTCTCTATATCTCAACTTCGCGGAGAAAGACCATCTCCCGAAATGAGCAATACCTGTCTTAGAATTTGTCTGGATATCTGATGGGACCCAGTTCACAAATGAACTCCAAATGCAACAAACTTCTTAGATTGTATCAGCCACTGAATTTAATCAGTATCATATGCCATGCCTTCCACAGTATCCGCTTGGACCACCTGTCCAACATACTGTCCCTCAAAAGAGGGAAAACTATAACTCTGACAATCATTCTGTCATCCAGGTCGCCTTGGAAGCCTGAAATGATAACCACCTCCTGAAGGATGCTGTCGTTACCATATACCAAGAACATCATCTTATGCTCATAACTGCTTCCCATTGTTTCTCCAGGATTGGATTAATATATATACGCTTATTGCAGCCAGTGCAAAAGCGATATCTGGTGTTGTACTTGACATCTCATGATTGACTCAATTGCCTAAGCAAGTGATATGCCAATCATGCAAATCTCTCTCCTCATCAGTATAGAAGACATCTCTTTAGAGAGGGTGACTCCATCACCTGCGGGTATACCACTACGCCAGGAGCTGTCCATTCTAAAACACTTTAGAATAGTGTCAAGTACCCGAATTAGGACAGTTCCCAAATCTAGTTCTAAAACCATAGATCTAGTCACCAGAATCCCTAATATTTTATTCATATCCTATGTAAAGAAACCATCTTGTGACAACCATAGTATAACTGATCGTAGTATAGGAAGATCTCTTCCTATCAAGTGCATGTCATCTAAATACCAGGACATCACTCCCTACTACTTTCTTACCAGATCTATCTCTTATTCTGATGAAGTCAAACTCTATGACTGTCACATCAAAAATAGATGATCTATCTCCGCTATACCTGCTTTAGTCAATAAATAGACATAAGCTACTTGTCCACTACTCTTCCGCTGCTCCCACTGACTACAACAACCCTCTGGAAGAGTCATATATATGTGCACTTCTAAAACTAATTTAGAACGACGTTATACTCATCTTTCTGCCAGATCTCATAGTCTAGAACAGCAGCAGCGTCAAGTTTTGGGTAATCAAGAACCTCCCTATCACCGACTTTGAGGAGACCGAAGTATCTCTCGGGTGCCTGAAGTTACCCACCAAATCTGTGGAGTGGCTAATGGAATGTCGAATCCAATTGAATCTTTAGGTTCTACTAAATTTTCAACAATCGTTTGTGGTTCTGGAATCACTTCCAGTTCTACCATACTCCCACTAATGTTTTCTGAAAAGAATCCATTTTTCTAAAACTGTGGCGAGTTAAGAACAATATAACTATTGATCTTCCAGATTATAGAAAGCTAACCCTCGTCGAAGCCCGGGATAACCCACAAACTGCCATTACTGAAACGTGCCTTGAGTTTGTCCAGATTCTGGTTTTAAGCATCAGCCAGACTACTCCATATACCTTAACATCGTTAAGATATGAATCCATTCTATATCCAATATATAGAAACAGAGGCACTAATTTAATCGGAATCAGATTAAAAAATCATGCAACTGTTTCCAGTGCATATCAACCAAATGGAAGAAGGCCATACAATATTACTCATCCAGGAATATATCCACGTATGAGTAACCTGAAAAAGAAGCAAGTTCTCAAAACTATTACTTACAACGGAATACCTAACACAAGTATCTACATCTTCGATCACCTTGAAGAATCCTGATACTTGCAACATATAGTTCTCTACTTTATTCTTATACCTATAACTTCTCAAAACTTGGACCATGTATTTCAACGAAATACTTGTCTAAAACTAGAGAAGTCACGAGTAAACTTAATATAGTACGAGTACCAACCCTTTTGTCCTAATGGATACCGGACAACATACAATACTTTGTTTAAGTCCACTGAGTTTAACAACTCAATTCCTGTGCGTCGAAGGTTGAAAACTGTACTATGGTTAAGAAGAATTACACCGTTGTTGAATGCACCTTACCTAACCATCAACTGATATAGTTAAATGTCATAGACATAATTTCAAAAAGTTATATCTCAATTTATAAAATAAACGTACAGATATATCAGTTTGAAATTGGTGTGTAACAACGGATATTCAAAACCAAATATTTTCCGTCAGCCAAAACCCAGGTGATTTCCTCAAATAACACCAATTACAAAGAATTCCGATATGATGAGGATCTAATCATCCAATTCCCAATATCTTACTCCCACTCATCATCTGTAACACCATACAGATGTGAGAATCAAAACTGGTAAATACATATTATGGAGTTAGAATCTAATTGGGAAAACAGTTTTCAATTAACACCGCATAGAAAAACTGAAAGAAGAAAATGTTTCGAAGGGGTAAGCAAGTATTCCTAGTAATGTATCTTCCACTATCCAGATTCATGACTGTAACTATATATTTCTGTAGGGATTCTATAGCACCACACTAGGTTTAGGGTTGCATCACACATGCCATAACAAAAATTTTAGAGGGTGCTAAACAATTCCATCCATGAATCGAACTAGAAAGATAGAGTAAAAACATGCTAGTATCATATACTACAAGTGTCTAACACTAAGTGGGAGAGAATACAACCTTTGTAGACCTCCTCCTAGACTCCTTGGATCGATAGAGGTTTGAACCGGTTGGCTTGTGTCCTTCCGCGTCCACGATGATCCACCATGAAGTCTTTTTGCACCAAGCTCCAAGCTTCTCTTGATCAAGGAAGAAGAAGAAGCCAACACTCCACACTAGTGGGAAAGACTAAAGCAGAATGGTGATTTGGGTTTGGATCTCAATTAAAAATCTTTTCTTTTTAATTCTTTCTCTTTCTTTTGAAACCCTAGTGAGCTTTGAGGAGAGAGAGGAAGTAGGAGATGGCTTAAGCTAAATTCAAGAGAATAATGAGAATAACCCTTGCTTAACTCAAGAGAGTAAGAGAGAGTTATCATGCCAAAATATGGTTACAAAATATCTAGATATTTTGTAACTTGAGTTTAAGCAAAACCATGGGGCTAAACCGTGGGCAAATGAAACCATGGTTTTGACTTGTCAACACAAGAAAATGAGAGTTGAATAGTCAACCATGATTTCATTTGTCATTTTTCTTAATCTCAAATTAACAAAATATATGTATAAATATGTAACCATGTGAGTCTTGCATTGCCACCACCAATGTATCATCAACCATGACACATGTATGCTTGCATGTGTGCATGCACATCAACATATACATACACTCATGCATGCATCAAAAGAAATAGGTTTTAATAAATGAGCTAATGGACTTAATATTAAATCAACACTTGATTTAATAACCTGGTCATATCACATACGACCCGTCCAATAGTAAACGCCCGACTAAAATACGGCATCCAATATATGCATTTAATCGAGCTCCCGCACATATCATAAATGCACCCCAAATCATTTTGCCTGAGCTAGGAGACTCCTTTGTGGGACTCTAAGACTCGTCAATACGCTAGCAGTAGGCAGTGATCACATCACATGCCCACAAACCGTCAGTGGCACCAGCAGTACGTAATGGCTCCTAGGTATTGAGCGATCATAAGAAACACAAGCAAACCTGCTATAACTCCTGTCGAGCCAACTGGCAACACTTACCATACAGTCCGGTCTCTTCGTCAAATATGCTGCATATGTGAGTCTAGGGATGGTATCGTCGACCCCAATAACCTAATAAGTCATGCTGGTATATGGCTCATAACAGATCGAGAAACTACTGATAACACTTATCAGTAAATCTCAGCAGCCCTGGCCTGGGACTTCCTGTTATAGCCAATCGTACATGGTGCAACATCAACCCCCAATACCAGGAGAGACGGAACCCCTCTTATCGCTCATTGCCTCCATGTGTCTCGGGACTGTACCCAAAATCCACCTGTTAGCATGACTCAGTAGAGCCGTGGTAGAGTGGAGATCAAAGTACAGTGGGAGACACACAAGACTCTATGATGATCTCGGGTCTACAGACTAACCTGTACCAGTGTTACCTGAGAACTGCTATCCGACGATAGATATAATACCACATAGGAGTTCTCGGCGAGTCCGTTCAGTGTACCCAGTCTCCACTGAGCACCCGTATACAATCTTTGGTGTCACCACACCAATGGATATGGGATCATCCATCGCCCATCATATGGGACAAGCAACGTATACGCTAGTCTACTCTGGTGATATCGATGCCCCGTCTCGATACACCCACGACTAGGAACATTTCAAGGATATGGTCATAGACTACACATGTCCCACTAGTATGATCCGCATCATAATCTCAGTAGTCCTGTATCATCCTAAGGGCAATACCAACATGTACCAAATGAATGAAAGCACGATCAAATGAACATGTCAAGATAAAAGGTGCAACCAGATAGCATACTATCATGTCGAGCAAGAATGTCCCCTGAATACACACACACATACCGGTACATACACTATCATATAATGGCCTCTAGGGCATACATATATCCAACAATTTCCTTGCCATCACTCCAATCCCTTTATATGTCTTTACTTATTAACTTCCATACACCACACTTAGGCTAATTGATTTTCTTCGTTCCCTACCTTTCGGTACCAGCCTAAAGTTTGGAAGAAGACTATCCAATAAGCGCAATAGGTGTACTCTCCTAATACCAGGAGCCCTCTCAATCTAAGAGAAGGTAAAGAGAAAAGACAACTAAATAATCCTATTTTATTTCTCCCGAACCAGAATCCATCCTCGAACTGGAACAAGTTCTTTCGAGTTCGTATGTAACTATACGATGACATATCTAAGCAATATAGATCTTCGTGGTGATACGGAGTGTTCTGGAGAAATGCAAAGGTGATATAGGAGTGGCATGGATATACACGGTTTCGTTGGGAATGATAGCAGTCGCAATTTCCTTTGCCCTTAATCTAATCCCTTTATATGACTTTATTTATTATCTTCTGTACACCACACTTAGGCTAATTGGTTTTCTTCCTTCCCTACCCTTCGACGCCAGTCTAAGGTTTGGAAGAATACTATCCAATAAGCACAATAGGTGTACTCTCATAATAACAGGAGATCTCGCAACCTGAGAGAAGGTAAAGGGAAAAGACAACCGAATAATTCTATTCAATTTCTCTAGAACCAGAATCCATCCTCGAACTGGAACAAGTTCCTTCGAGTTCGTATGTAACTATACGATGGAATATCCAATAAATGAGGATCTTCGTAGTGATACGGGGTGTTCTGGAGAAATGCAAAGGTGATATAGAAGTGGTAAGGATATATGCGACTAAATGATAATCCAAAAGCCAAAGTGTTTTAAGAAGGTTCGGTTAACTTGGTTCATGAGTTTTAGTCTAGGGTCAGGCCATGGTCGCTGCCAAAGAGAGAGAGAGAGAGAGAAGAAACACTCAGCGTGCACTCTAACCTAGATCAGATTGGTTAATCACTTTATCTAATCAGGATGTCTCCCATTGTTTCCTCGAATTCTCCTTCAAACCCTAAAAGGAGAATTAGTCGGGATCATTTAAAATCACCTGAGGAGTAATCCTACTCATTAGTGGGAATCGGGATCTAGCTATCATCGCATGATAACTTGATGGAATCTACTCAAGTCACCACATTTCAGAAGGTATGCGCATGCATGGCAAGTTTCCTGTATGTTTGAAACTCCCGATGTGGTTTTTACCCCTAGGACCCAAGTGACCTTGACTGAGTCAACATATCAAAGGGTCCTAGTCAAGTTCAACCTGTCATTATCTTGATTGCATTAGACCCACCCACGAGTCTTTTACTGAGCCAAAATGACCGTACGATTGTCCTAACCAATCGCATTACCATGCAACAGAAAAGCACTACATAGCCACTGAATACTACGCCTCGGCTAAGCATGACATACGTAGCAGGAATGCTAAGCAATACTAATCTGAAATGACAGAGGGCTACGACTGGTTTTTGGCGAAAAACCTTTAACGTAATGAACTTGATATCGTTGAAGGAATCGAGTGGTTTTACAAATATATAGTTGCGCAAACTTTTGCTAAAGAGGTCACTCCCTGTGAAGGGATCTCGGCTCTTTCCTTGTCGAATGAGGTGCAGGATATTCCAAACTGAATACCACGATGCAAATCAAAAGAATCGACTGTAGTGAAGTTATTACGATGACGTAAACTTTTGCTCAAGAGGTCACTCCCGATGAAGGGATCTCGGCTCTTACCTCGTCGAATGAGGTGCTGGATATTCATAATCGAATATCACTGTGCAAAGCAAAAGAAATCGTCTGTAATGTCTGTTTTTAAAAACTTGGTTCCAATAATATCATATAGGTTTGTTTTATCTTTGCATTGATCAGAATTAACGCAGTTCCATCAATTAAACATATCACACCAGATAAAGGAACGAAAATATAATGTACGTATATGACGCATTCGCCACTGGACCCCGTCATCACCCATTAGGTTACTTAACTAACGGCAGAGCGGGGCCAGGACTAGTGCGGGTGCAAAACATATACAATATCTACTAGTATATATATATATATATATATATATATATATAGAGCGGGGCCAGGACTAGTGCGGGTGCAAAACATATACAACATCTACTAGTATATATATATATATATATATATATATATATATATATATATATAACATTCGTCCCAGGCATGATATATATAAGCAACATCACAGAATCTCAGCAAGCAACACAGAATGGTGGATAAACTTGGAGCCTCAGGTTTCATTTGAGCCGCAAATGAGACCCGGCGTTCCCTGTCGTGTGGATAGCCTATGCATGAAAACCTAGACCCCTACGAGTGCGACAAGTTACCCGCCAATCCTAGAAGCGAGGCAACCCCAATCAACAACGTGAATGGGCCACCCAGCACTTCACGGAATCCGGTAACTTGGGCATCCCTCCGTGGGTCAACCTGTACCCCTTACGAATGCGTCGGATAGCCCGCCAATTCTAGAGTGAGGCCTCCTCCATCTCAACGTTATGAGGTGCGGGCTTGTTGCCCTCTAGAACCTGTCTATTTGAGCACTCCACCGCGGGGTAATCCTAGTACAGAAAAGAAAATATATGTACAAGGGTGACATCGACCTCAACCCGGTCGTGCCCTAAACAAATAATATACAAACTGGAAGAGACGGCAGTCCACATGTCGGACGCTCGCCCCGCAATATCAAATGTACAAATGAATCTGAACTATACTACTATCATTGCACCACTGTCTATCCACTGCGACAATCCAGCCACAACCTCAGCACAACACAAAACATCAACTTGAAATGTCATGTTCGCAAAACCCGTCTAAAATACATATAGCAATTAGACGAGTTGTACCGCTCTAATGACATTCACGGTCGCAGATAGTAATTTATGTACTGAAAACTTTTAAACAGTGTTAAAAAATGGCAACTTCGAAATACTCCGTATTACCCTCAAACCAAAGATAACAAAATATGCAATCTGGGAAAAAACAAACAATACCAAAATACCAATATTCAAGAATCCAGAACACAGACAAAACCCCAAGACCCAAGTCCTTCACAAAACCGGCGACGCCGGGTTTTTGGCCGGTCTCACCGGCCGTACGATGGAATTTGTGTCTCGTTTTTTTTTGTGTGTTCTAGTAGTCACAAGAGTAGTCCTCTGCAATTGTTTAAAAAGTTTTAGAAGACAATTTGAAAATTGACAGAAACTTGAAGATCGTTGGCATTGTTTCGAAGTTATTTTGGTTTCGATACTTCAAACATCATTTAAACTTCTACCATTGGGTTTATGGGTTGTCTCTGATACCATGTTGGGTTATGCCAATGCCCTGGCCATCTACTGTGGCTGAATGCGGAATAAAATTTTTACAAACTGGCGCTAGAACAACCCCATAAAACGGATCGAACCATAAACCCTGAAAGCTAACAAACTATATATAGGAGTTTAGAAAGGTTATACCGAATGATCCATGTCCTTTGGTCTTTAACCATCATCCCAAGCTCCTAGAGTCCTCCATGATCAAGCTTGATCTTCGGTCTCCCTACATCGAAGATGATCCACCTGAGAGTCTATGAAACGAGCTCCAACCTCATAGTCAAGATAACTAGGGTACCTAGCTCGCTAAATTAGATAGCCTAGAAGATGTAGAGTCAAATAATGGATTAATTTGTCTCTAAACACCCTAGGTTTCCCAACACATGAGACTTTGAGGGTGGAGGTAGAGGAAGAGGAAGCATGAGGATGAGAGTGTGAAGCAACTCAAGAAAAATGGCTAAGTGTTGTGAGCTAGAATGAATGAATCAACTAAAGAAAATATCTCACAACCCCACAAATATCAAGCATGCCTCAATAGTGCCACCATGAGTCACCACATGAGTCACCCTATGAGTCACTACATGAGTCACCACAAAGCCATACTTGAATTAAAGCCAAGGACACCTCATCTTCCACCTCAAATAACCATTTAACCAAATTGTTATTAAACATAATGAGGTGTCTTCTTCTAGAAGCACCTTGTAATGAATTACAAGAATACCCCTCATCCGTATATACATACCCGTATCCGTATTCCGATAAAATACGAATATAATGAGACGAAAATAATCCAACAATATAATACTAGAATCCGGCTTAAACCAAAGCCACTGGTATAAACTGTTCGAATCATGATACGTGCACAAGTGCACGTATATGATCGAACCCTGCCGTAAAACCATACGGCCTCTATATCGTTTTGCCCAAAGCAGGGAAACCCTATGTGTGGGACTCTAAAGGCTTGTCAATACGCTGGCAGTGAGTTTAAGCACAAGCATGTCAGCGGTACTAGCTGTACATAACGGCTACCCAGGTATTGAGCGAAAGGAAGGCCGACGAGCAAACTCATCTTGACCCCTACTGATCTTGTCCGTAACAATATCCGTACAGTCCGATCCGTTCGTCTAAGAGTATTGCATATCAAGTCTAGGGGGTGGATAAAGTCAGATCCCTAATAACGCGACATTTCGTGTCGGTATGAAGCCCTTCACCAACTGAGAAACTACTGATCCAAATCAGTAATTCTCAACTATCTTAGCCAAAGATTTCTGGTGATGGCCATCCGTGCACAACGCGACATCAACCCCCAATATCGGGAGAGACGAATCCCCGACGATTCGCTCACTGCCTCCATGTGGCTCGGGACTGTACCCAACTAAAACTTGTTTGCACGACTTCTTTGAGTCGTGGTAGGGTAGTAATCAAAGCACGGTGGGAACTCACACGAGACAAATGATAATCTCAGTTCGACAAACTAACCTGTACACATGTTACTTGGGAACTGCTATCTGAAAATAGATATAATACCAACTTGCAGGTTCCCGGCGAGTCCGTCCAGTGTACTCATAACCCAATGAGCACCTGTATACTATCTTAGGTGAACAAACTAACACCAATAGCTTTTGAGACCTGGCCACCGCCCCTCGTCGGGGTCTCGATAAGTACACACCAGTCTACTCTGGAGTATCAATGCCCAGTCTCGATACTCCCATGACTAGGGATATTTAAGGATGTGCTTATAGACCATCCAGCTCCCACGTATATGATCGCCATCATAATACTGGTAGTCAAGCAAGAATCCTATGGGCTCTATCAACATGTAATAGTGACATGTAATACCACATAAAGGATGTACATGATGATAAAGGCAAACCAGATAGCAAACTGTCATTTTGAGTAAGACTATTCTACCCGTATAGGTCCTCCCTCAATCATCATAATCACCTGCCTGTGATTACAATAATTGCCTTGAGGGCACTATAGCCAACATGCTTGACTACCAGGACTATGATGCAGATTATACTACTGGGACTTATGTAGTCTACAAGCACATCCTTTAACAGTTCCTAGTCGAGGGAGTATCGAGACATGGCATCGATATTCCAGAGTAGACTAGTGTGTAAGTTTTTTTACCCTGTAAGGGGCGATGGTTAATCCCATATCCATCGGTGTTTGACATCAAAGATTGTACACAGATGCTCATTAGAGAATGAGTACACCGAACATGACTCGCCGAGAACTCCTAGATGGTACTATACCTATCGTCAGATAGCAGTTCTCTGATGACACCGGTACAGGTTAGTATGTAGACCCGAGATCGTCATAGAGTCATGTGTGGTTCCCACTGTGCTTTGATTTCCTCCCGACCACGGCTCAAAGGAGTCGTGCAAACAGGTGGATTTTGGGTACAATCCTGAGTCATATTGAGGCAATGAGCGATAGGAGGGGTTTCGTCTCTCCCGGTATAGGGAGTTGATGTTACACTATGCTCGATTGGCTATAACAGGAAGTCCATGGCCATGGCTGTTGATAAAATTTACTTGTAAGAGTTTTCAGTAGTTTCTTGTACCGTTATAGGCCACACATCGGCATGACTTATCAAGTTATTGGGGGTCTGACGATTCCACCCCCAGACTCGATATGCGACATATCAGACGAAGAGACTGGACTGTACGGTAAGTGTTATTTATAGGCTTCATGGGAGTTTGGACAAGCTTGCTTGTTCATCTTCTAATCGCTCAATACCTGGGTAGCCGTTACGTCCAGCCAGTACCACTGACAACTTGTAGGTAACTGATGTGATCATTACTTACTGCTGGCGTATTGACGAGTTTTTAGAGTCCCACACAGAAGTTTCCTGATTCAAGCGAAACGAAGTAGGGCACATATGCTGATATGTGCGGGGGCCTGATTAAATATGAGTATGTGATACCGTATTCTAATCTGACGGTTATTTGATATCGGTTAGGTTATATGTGATATAACTAGATTATTGAATCAAGTGTTGATTTGATAATGTGATATACAGATAAATGATATTAGTCGGTTTTATGTGATATAACCGGATTATTAAATCAAATGTTGATTTAATAATATTATATATATTTATATTTGATATAATTATATATTAACAAATATTTAGCTCACTAATTATTTTATTCATAATATATATATTAATATATATATGATATATATATATATATATTATATGAAGCATGGTTGGATTTTCTATTTTTTGAAAATAGAAAATGAAGTGAAAAATGGGGAGACTTTTGAGGGATGGTCAAGGCATGGCTTTTATTATTTATATATTGGTCTTGCAACACTATTGAAAGATGGTTGAATAAATTTATTGGAAATTTACCCATGCTTCAATAAGTGAGCAGGTGTAGAGCCATTTTTGGGGTTGGTTCATTTTTGCCTTAGCCATTTTTATCTTGAGCTCATATGACGAGTTCTCCTCTCTAGCTCTCTCCATGTTCTTCCTCACCTCCTCCAAGCTCAATCCCTCACATGAGTTATGAAACCTTAAGCTTGTGAGAACCTTAGAGAGCAAACAAAACCCATACTTCGCCATCCTATACTTGATTAGCAATTACGTGTAGCGTGTTTCCTTCACTAAAGAGTTTAGTGAAGAGCTAGCTTGGATTAGCGGAGCTTCGGATGGATCATTTTCGGCATGAAGATCGCAAAGGAAGTTCGATCCAACTTCAAATGGAGCCTAGTGGAGTCGCGTGGATTACTATACGGAGCTTGAGAAGAGAAGGACACGGTCTACAAAGGTTGTAGCATCCTTCTTTTATCTAGTTTTTGTGATATCATCATAGTTAACCCTAATATTCTAGTTTGATCCTTAGTTAGTCTGGCTTAGCACCTAAATTTTTTTAAAATTGCATGCTTGATGCCCGTTTAAAGCTCATGTTGGTGCTAGGGTAGACTTTCATCAAGTTCATTACGTTAAAGATTTTTCGCCAAAACCAGTCGTAGCCCTTCATCGTTTCAGATGAGTATCAACTAGTATTCATGCTATGTGTTTTGACCATTATCAAGGAGTAGTTTAGGTAGATGCATTAATCTAGGACAGGCGTATAGCTTTTTTGGCTTTCGTCAAGGGCTTGTATGAATGGATCTAGATTAATCAGGACAATGAAGGGTTGAACTTGACTTGCGACTTATGATGTTTTGACCTTCGTCAAGTTCATAAGCGCTTGGGTTAAAAACCATATCGGGAGTTTCTAATATAAAGGAAACTTGCCAGGCATGCGCATACCTTCTGGAGTGTGGTAATTTTGGTCAGTTTTTTGTCAAAGTTATCATACGATGATAGTTGGGTCCCAATTCCCACTGATAAGTAGGTACTACTCCACGGGAGATTTTTCACTTCACAATTAGCTAACCTATTAGGTGTCTAGAAAGTGTTAATGAGGTTACACCTCTGCGGAAACGGGGTTATTAATTGGGTCCGTGCGAAAGCACGGGGGACCTCCCTCGGAGTACCAACACTGACCTGGCTGAACGATTAGCGAACTTGTAAGGTGTATATGATCCCGACTAGTTCTCCTTTTAAGGTTTGAAGGGGAATCGAGGAAACAGTGGGAGCCATCCTGATTAGATAAAGTGATAACCGATCTAATCTTGATAGAGTGCACGCTGAGTGTTTTCTCTCTCTCTCTCTCTGGTACAGCGACCCATGACTTACCTAAAACTCATTAACCAAGTTAATCGAACCTTCTTACACACGTTGGTTTTAGATTGTCATAATTCATGACAAAGTTGCAAATATCCCTGCTACTCCTACTTTCCCTTTGAATTTCTCCAGAACACTCTGTATCACTATGATGATCCATATTGCTTGAAAATGTCCGTCGTATAGTTATATACGAACTTGAAGAAATTATTTCAGTCTAGAATGGTCGCTGGTTCTGAAGAATTTAGATTGTATTACTCGGTTGACTCTTCTTTTTACCTTCTCTCAGGTTGCGAGAGCTCCTTGTATTAGGAGAGTACACCCATTGCGCTTATTGGATAGTCTTCTTCCAAATCTTAGGTAGGTGCCGAAAGGTAGGGAAAGAAGAAAACCAGTTAGCGTAAGTACGGTATACGGAAGGTAAGATATAAAGACATATAAAGGGATTGAAGTGAGGGCAAAGGTAATTGCGACTATTGTTATGAATCTGGATAGCGAAAAGGGCATTACTGGGAATACCCGGCCACCCCTTTAAAACATTTATGTTTCAGATTTTCTGTGTACTTGTTACCGAGAACTGTTTTCCCAATCAATTCTGATTCCAGGGTATGTATTTACTGGATTTGGATCTCATATATGTACTGTGTTACAGATGTTGAGAAGGAGTAGAATATTGGGAAATGAGCAATCTGATCCTCAATATCGGAATTCGTTGTAATTAGTGATATTGGATTGAATTGCCTGTCTTTGCCTAACGGCAAAATATTTGGTTTCGAATAACCGTTGTTATGAACCAATTTTAAAATGAAATATCTATATTTTTATTTTATAAAGTGAGATATAAATTTTGAAATTTGTGTTCTAAACATTTACCTTTATCAATTGAGGATAAGGTAAGGTGCATTGAATAACGGTGTAACATATTCTCGACCAAAATACAGTTTTCAACTTACAACACATGGAATTTGAGTAAGTATACTCTTAGGGCTTATACATGAAAATTCATGTTGTCCAGTGTCTTTCTGGACAAGGGGTTGGTACTCTTACTTCATTCTAGTTTATCTATGAGTTCTCTGATTTTAGACACACATTTGTTGTAATGCAAGGTCTAAAGATTTTGAGAAGTTTATAGGTATAAGAATAAAGTAGAGAACTATACGTTGGAAGTATCAGGATTCTTCGAAGTGATCGAAGATATAAATACTTATGCTAGGTATTCTATCATAGTAATATTGAGAACTTAATTCTCTCTCAAGTTACTCATCTGCGGGTTCGCTTCTTGATGAGTAATGTTGTATCAGCCTTTTTCCATTTAGGTGATATGCACTGAAAACAGCTGCATGATATTTGAATTTGGTTCCATCTAAATTAGTGCATTTGATTCTATATAGACATAGATTGGTTACATATCTTGAGGTTATAATGATATGGAGTTATCCGATTCCTGTTTAAATACAGAATCCCGACAAACTCAAGGCACGCTTCAGTAATGGCTGTTTGTAGATTATCCCAAGCATTCGCTACGGTTTTGCTTTTACCATTTTCAAGATCAATAGTTACATTGTTATTGACTCACCACCTTTTTATAATAGGAATCTTTTTGCAAAAGAAACTAGTGGGAGTATGGTAGAACTGGAAGTGATTCTATAACCAAAAACGGTTATCAAAAATTTAGTAGAACCTAAAAATTCAATTGGATTTGACAATCCATTAGCCACTCCGCAGATTTTAGTAAGTGACCTCAGCCACTGTTCATATCAGAAAACTGCATTTCAATACCACTCATTCATTATCTATTTTTGTATACATCGGCACTATTAACAGTGTCTTCTCAGTAATTACAGATTATCATGGATATAACGTTTGTGAGCCGACATTGCAACCGGAACTGAAAACCGACCGATATTCAAAGAGTTTTAGCAAATAAATGTGTGCACACTATTTTGGTCCAACACAATGCAAGTGTCCACACAACTCTTTGGCATGGACCATGGTGGGGCTGCCCATGGCATACATAAATGATGGCTTGTGCAATTGGGGGAACAAGAGTGTTAAATGCTAAAAAGATGTGATGTATAGCTACAAATTTCCTTCCAAAACCCTGAGTGCAGACCAGGTTCATATAGAGAAATCAAGCAGCACCAGATATTGGAGAGCACACAAGACCACGGCACAAACACGAGCCCATGAGCTCGGATTTGGGCTGGCGACATGCCCAAGAAAACCGAGCTCGCCGCTCCTAGCCCCAAAGATCCCCAATTTTGTTCTGTCCATCCCTTGCTGCCACGTCATCCTATTTTTATTACTTGTTTAATCTTCCTTTGAGTCTATAAATACATACCAGTGAGCAAGGGATAAGGGGTCCAAGATTGTTCAAGACTTCACACTCTTTTTGTTTCTCATTTCTTTTGTGCTTGTACATAGCTAGTGTTAGTTATATGTATGTCCTAGAGGCCATTACTGTACATACGATGTATATTGTAATGGATGCTTGGACATATATAGGGAGGACTTTCTTGCTCGACATGATAGTATGCTATCTGGTTGTACTTTATCTTAACATGTACACTGATTGTCTCTATGTTACATGTTGATAAAGCCCTTAGGATATGTACTCGACTACTGGGACTATGATGAGATCATACTAGTGGGGCCACGGTAGTCGACGAGTACATCCTATAACTGTTCCTAGTCGAGGGTGTATCGAGACAGGGCATCGATGCACCAGAGTAGACTAGCGTATACGCATATTGACCCATATGATGGGCGATGGATGATCCCATATCCATCGGTGTTTGACATCAAGGATGGTGTACGGGTGCTCAGTGGAGACTGGGTACACTGGACGGACTCGCCGAGAACTCCCAGATGGTATTATACCTCACGTCAGATGGCAGTTCTCCGGTGACACTGGTATAGAGTAGTCCGTTGACCCGAGATCGTCATAGAGTCTTGTGTGATTCCCACTGTGCTTTGATTTCCATCATACCACGTCCAAGAGGGCGTGCGAAAAGGTGGCTTTTGGGTACAGTCCCGAATCACATGGAGGCAATGAGCGATAGGAGGGGATTCGTCTCTCCCGGTATAGGGAGTTGATGTTGTGCTGTGTTCGATTGGCTATAACCGGAAATCCCTGGCCAGGGTTGCTGAGATTTACTGGTAAGTGTTATCAGTAGTTTCTCGAACTGTTATAGACCTCATATCGACACGACTTATCGAGCTACTGGGGTCTGACGTTTACCACCCCTAGGCGAGATATATGACATATCAGACGACGAGACCGGACTGTACGGGAGTGTTACTGTTTGGATTCACAGGAGAATGTACAGGCTTGCTTGTTGATCTTCTGAGCGCTCAATACCTGGGTAGCTGTTACGTTTAGATGACCGCTTGCAACTTGTGGGTGTTTGATATGATCATCACCTACTGCCGGCGTATTGACGATTCTTTAGAGTCCTACACAGAGGTTTCTTGGCTCAGGCAAAACGGAGTAGGAGCACATATGTGATATGTGCGGGACCGAGGATAATGCGATATATGATACCGTATTATATTCTCGCGATATTTGATATTAGCCGGGTCATCGGATCAAGTGTTGATTCGATGAATCGGTACGGATAAATATTAGTCGGTTATATGCGATATAGCCGGATTGTCGGATCAAGTGTTGATACAATAATTTAATGTATAATAATATATATGATATATTAAATTACATTAATTAATATTTTCTCACTAAAAGATTCTTTTTCTCACTCGGATAATACATTGATATATATGCGATATATGTTAATTGTATTATTTTATTTTGTTACGATAAATATTATATATGTGATATATAATATTGTAACATGATATGATAACTAATGCAACTTGTTTAGTAGAGATTAAACATGGTTAGGGTTTGATTAGGGTTAAGGTTTTCTAGAAGTTTCTAGAAGCTTTCTTTCTTTGTCTTTGTTAAGATATTATGCTAGATATTTCCTTAACCTAACCAAACCTTTAACCTTAGTCAAATCTCTACAAGGGTTAGTTTGACCATGGTTACATTATTCATCATATCATTTCTTTTCCTATTCATCACAAAAGGAATTCATATAATGTTCATCTTCTTCTTCCTTGAGTTCTTCTTGAAAAAGCTTGCTAGATTTTTCCAAAGTGATGAATAAATATGAGAAAAAGATAAATAAAGAGAGCAAAAATCCTACTTCATCATCCTCATCTTCCCTTGCCATTTAGATGAGGGTGTTCACATCATTTCATGAGTGTTAGCTTGTGTTAAAGGAACTTCAAGGTAGATCATCTTAGTATCGAAGATCGGAAGCAAAGGTTGCATCTTTCTCTTCGTGGAACCTCTCGAGAGTCCGGAACCGATGATCGCAGCGAAGGGACCACAACACGGAGCATATGAAGTGAAGGACCGGATCTACAAAGGTTGTAATCCCTCTCACTTAGTGTTAAAATGTTTAGCATGTTAGTTTTCGCCTAATCTCTAGTTTAAAGATCTTGTATCGGGTTGTTCGGCACGGCTAAATTTTTAATCGGGCATGGTTGATGCCTCATAGACCCTTGTGCGCGTGCATAGCAACCCTACAGTGGTATCAGAGCCAAGCTAGAGCTTTAGGCGAAGTCTAGACGAAGTATAAAGTCCGATCGAACCCGGAAAACTCGATAAAACCCACTTTCTGGAAATTTTCTGAAATTTTGGATTTTTGTCAATTAAAAATATGCAGAAAATTAAGCAGGGTCTAATATGAATTACTGTGAAATACGGGGGCCTAATTCAATTAAACTACCGCGGAACCGCGGCACGAGCCTGGCCTGTGCGGCGGTTCCGCGGTCGTACGGTCTCCTATTGCATTGATATTTGCGCAGTAATTCCTATTTTCTGGTGCTGAGTTCTCTGGGAATTTTTAATATCTATTCAACTGTTGAATTATCTGGGTTGTATTGGGTACTTAAAGATTCAATCGGATTTTATAACTTTGTTTAGTTTGTCCGGATAATTTTAGAAACTGTTAAAAAGTTCGAACGGATATCAATAACTCACTTTTTCCCCTGTCGGAAATTTTTTCAAAAGTTGGATTTTTTCTCGTGTTTAAGAATGTTCTAAGTCATGCAAGTAACTCGGTGGACCCTTTAGAAGACAACAAACCTTAACTCGATTATGTGACCGTCTTGAACTGCCCTTTGAACCTTAGGATTTGGGGCAGTACGGCGTGCCACATGTGAGGCGTTGGCTTGACCCTTCTACGGCTGGACCATTGGTACTGTGGCATGTAATGGATGTTTTTAAACTGATTTCAAGTGTTGAGATATATTGGGGAAATCTTGGGTGCTTGATGATTCGATCGGAAAGTTTAACTTTTTCTATTTATCTGGAATGTGATACAATATTTGGAATCCACAGGTAGTTATGAGATAACTAATTTGAATATTATAAACATAGCAGTTTAGTCTCAGATGATCGGTTGCTACGGAATTTTGATGTGATCAAAAGTCCGTCGCAATCACGTAGCGTACGCGGATACTCGTCGGGTAAACTTAATAGACAGCCATGTCCCAAAGCCCCGACCAAGTGACTGTAGGAGAGCCCCGTCGCCGAAAGCATCCGTTCGGGTGCTCGCGGCAGCGGTGTTCCGCCTTAGTGCACTTCGTCGACGGCATCTGGGGGTGAGGCCGTCTACTAAAGTTTGCGACGAGCATTCGATCAGGACGTCGGGAATCTTGTTGAATTGTCCGACTTGACATTGAAAAGAGTTTTCGATAAAGAGACTAAAATGCGGGGTTTATAATTGTTAGGCATGTGATGTCTAAGGAATTCATTTGGTTAGGCATGCGATGTCTAAGGAGGTTGCGGATTCCAACTGTTGTAGTTTTACACTTTCTTTTCTGTGACCATAAGCGTAGTATGTGGTGTATCGCCGGCTTCGTTGCTATACATCAACGATAATCAGGATACGCATACTTGCTTACGTTGATGATATGAGATATTATGTGTTGCTGTGATATGTTGTATTGGATCGTCGCGTTTTGAATAGCCGGGGGTTTTATGTGAGATGAGAGTTTTTCTTTTTCATTCATGTAAAATTCATTTGTATGTAATATTCTTTTATTGGGGCACTTCCAGGTAGCGGAAGATGTCACCGTTGTATATTATTTACTTTTCCGCATTAGGTAGACCCAAGGCGGGGAGCACAAGTTACCGGGTTCTAGGGTCCAGTGGGAGACCATCTCGAGGAGTCGAGACCGGGTCTCCTAACCTTAGAATTGGCAGTGTTACTTGCCGCTCTCGTAGGGGTCTAGGGATGTGGGTTTGGCTATTCATCGCGACCGTGGAATCCGTGTTTTATACAGGCTCGTATTGAAAACACGGACGTCCTAGTATATCTAATATTTCATATATGTTTCTTCTGCTGCAATGTTCTGTGATGAGATCATATTACTGCCTGAGACGAATGTTTATATTATATATATGAGATATATGTTGTATTGCAGATTTCGTTTCAAAAGAGATGCTTACGAAGCATAATAAAATGGGACTTCATTAATGAGATTAATGAAATAAAAGAAACCTAAGATGTTGTAGAAACTTGTTTCAAAAACAGGTAGCTACGGTTCTTGCTTTGCATAGCGGTGTTCCTTGTAGAACATCCAGCACCTTATTCGATAAGGAAAGGACCGAGATCCCTTCACCGGGAGTGACTCCTTTAGCAATAACTTGCAGATGCTACAAACTCGGTTTGTCTTTTGATTGCTTCTATAGTTCTTGCTTTGCACAGCGGTATATATGATATATCCTGCACCTTATTCGATGAGGAAAGGGCCGACGATCCCTTCACCGGGAGTGACCCCTTTAGCAAAACTAGAAAAGCCTCAAAAACACTACATTTAAAATCACTCGATTCTACGACGATATCAAGTTCATTACGCAATAGGTTTTCTTAAAAACCTGTCGTAGCCCTCCGTCATTTCAGATAAGTTGTATATAGTATTCGTGCTACATTTGTTGGCTTTCGTCAAGGTGTAGTGTGCGGTAGCTATATGCTGCTTATCTGCTGCATACGATGCGATTGGATTAGGGTAGTCGTGCGGCTTTGTTGGCTTTCGTCAAGGGTCGTGCGGGTGGGTTTAATTCAATCAAGAAATGTACGGGTTGAACTTGACTAGCGGGCTATGGTTTGTTGGCTTTCGTCAAGGTCATAGCACGTTAGGGGCAACATTATCGGGAATTTCAAGTGTTGAAATTTGCAATAAGATTGCATACCTTCTATGAGATAGTTGGATCCCGATACCCGCTGCGAGTAAGAGTTACTCCTGGGAGAGTTTTACACATTACAATTAGCCGATCAAGTAGGTGTCTAGAAAGGTGTTAACGGGGTTACGCCTCTGGGAAAACGAGGTTTACTTTAATTAGGTTCGTGCGAAAGCACGGGGGACCTCCCTCAAAGTACCGACACTGGCCTGGCTGAAAGATTGGCGAACTTGTAGCGTGTAATTAATCCCGGCTAGTCTTTCCTTTTAGGGTTTGAAGGAAGATTTGATTAAAACAGTGGGAGACATCCTGATTAGATATATTATATAACCAATCTAATCTTGCAAGAGCATACGCTGAGTGTTTTCTTCTCTCTCTCTCCAGGTAGCGACCATATCACGCCTTAATCAAGATAATAAAACGGATATATTGACCGAACCCGCTTGTTATACTGAGCTGGGGAACGTTGTTCCCGCTCCAACTTATAATTGTTATAAGACTAAACAGGAAATTGGGGATTACCAGAATTCCCGTGCCGCCCAAACGAAGAAAGTGCATTCTGATGCATCTTCTTCGGGTGTGTTCATTACAAAGAACTGTTTCTCAGTATCCTTTACGTCCTGGGTATGTGATACCGGATCAGGATCCCGCATATGTAATCTGTTACATGGGCTACATAAAGGCAGAGAACTGAGAACGGGTGATAAGTTTCATGAGACAGAAAACGGTGCAAGTGTTGCAGCCAAGTCTGTTGGTCACTGTCACCCTGTATTACCTGAATACAATGATTCTGAACGAATGTTATTAGATACCGAACCTGATATACAACATCATATCAATCTCTTTATTAGTAAAGAAATGATATAATTTTGTATTGTTGGATAATGTTTTGAACATTTCCTATATCAAAAGTTGATCGGTTCAGGCACGTTATCTAAAAGCATTGATGTTCTAAATCAAACTACAGTTCTTAGTATACAGAACACACACAAGAGGAAGAGTTCAGAAATGAACGAATCCTTCTTGAGGTATTGTAGACTAGGTCATATCAATGCGACCCGACTAGCTAAGTTACATATAGATGCATATTTAAATTTGTTTGAATTTACATCTTGTGAAACTTGCCAGTCATGTCACAAAGATAAGATGACCATAGCTCTGTTTATTGGAAACAGAGAAAGAGTTAGTGAACTCTTGGGATTGATACATGCTGATGTATGAAGGTCCCCTGTCTACACATGCCAAGACCGGTTCTTTGTACTTCATTACATTCTCTGATGATCTCTCAAGATTCAGACATATGTTCCTGTTGAAACACAAGTCCGAACCTTTTGAGATATTCACAGAATATAAGTTAGAAGTAGGGAACCAAAATACGGGTAAAAGTATTATGTCCTTTGATGTGATCAAGGAGGAGAATACTTGAGCACGGAATTCCTGGACTATTCTAAAGGAGAATGAGATTCTCTCTCAGCATTACTCCTCCGAATACACCACAGCACTTCGGTGTATCGGGGTGGAGCAATAGCACCCTATTTGATATGGTGTGCTCTATGATGAGTACTACTGAGTTTCCTATTTCCTTTTGGGAGTTATGCACTTGAGAAGCTGCATACCTATTGAATAGGGTTCAAATCAAATCAGTTGCCTACCACTTCATATGTGATATGGAAAGGGAAGAGCCCATATCTTAAGTTTGTTAAGATTTGGGGGTTGTCCGGCCTATGTCTAAAAGCAAAATCCGGACAAGCTCGAGGCAAGGTCTGTTATATAGAACTGGAAATGTTCCAGCTATACAAACGACAGCTGATGATTTGGTAGAACCAAAGGATTCAATAGTTTCCAACGAATCTCAGCCTCTTCGCCGATCTAGTAGGGTTCTTCACCCACCTGAGAGATACTTCGGTTTCTCTATGACAGTGGGAGCGAGGATTGCATCATGAGATGATGACCCAACTAGTTTCGAGCTGGCCATCAGGAGTGGGACTCTGTAAGAATGGATGGATGCTTAGCGATCTGAGATGGAATCCTTATACACCAATAAAGTATGGACTTTGGTTCTTTATCTGAAGGGTTAAATCCCCATCAGGAGCAAGTATATCTTGAGAAGATTACTTGGTGTACATGGAAAAGTTGAGACTTTCAAAGCTATGCTTAAGTCCATCCAGATCCTACTTGCCACGGCTACATACCATGACTACGATATCTGGTGGTTGGGTGTCATGACTGCTTTTCTAAATGATGTTTTAGAAAAGAGCATCTATAAGTACACAGCCAGAGTGCTTCGTAGACAGTGGGAGCAGCGGAAACGTGTGCAAGATGTTTTATATGATAAAACAGGCATCGCGGAGTTGGAACATCTGTTTTGATGTGGTAGTCAAAGAGTTTGACTTCATCAAAATGGTAGATGAACCTTGTATATACAAAAAGGTAGTAGGGAGTATGGTGGTGATCCTCGTAGAGTACGTGGATAACATACTCTTGATAGGGAAGAAGTTTCCTATGCTACGCTCGGTCAATCTCCGCTTATCACAAGGATTCTCTATATAGGATCAAGGTGATACCTCCTAAATCCTAGGTTTTGGATCTATGAGATACATCTAATTGGATGTTAGGATTCTCACTAGTTGTAGTGAGATGGTATCAATCGATCCTGGGGAGAATCACTGGAAAGGTTCCAGGGTGATAAGGACGACTGAATGTCAGTCGCAGGCATTGTCTTTACCCTCAGTGGAGGGACGGTATGTTGGAAGAGTTCCAAGCTAGATACCGTGACATACTAGACGATTAAAGGCAAGTTAAATCGTTACCAAGGATGCTACCAAAGAGGCAGTCTGGATATATAAGTTCATAAGATGAACTTCGTTCCTACGATTGTGTGACAATGGAGTTGTGGCTTTTGCCAAGGAACCCCCGGTCCCATCAGAAATCCAGATATAATTCTTAGGCAGTATCACCTGATCATGGAGATGGTTGATCTCCAGGGAGATCCAGGTTAGGAGAGTAGACACAGAGGACAACAGCACGGATCCACTCACAAAGGCCTTTTTCCCAGTAGAGACTTTTATGGGATGGTTGAGTATGAGATACATCAACCACAGCTAATTGTTGGGTATGTGATACCACAACAGATGGCCCTAGTGCAAGTGGGAGATTGTTAGTTATATGTATGCCCTAGAGGCCATTACTGTACATACGATGTATATTGTAATGGATGCTTGGACATATATAAGGAGGACTTTCTTGCTCGACATGATAGTATGCTATCTGGTTGTACTTTATCTTAACATGTACACTGATTGTCTCTATGTTACATGTTGATAAAGCCCTTAGGATATGTACTCGACTACTGGGACTATGATGAGATCATACTAGTGGGGCCACGGTAGTCGACGAGTACATCCTATAACTGTTCCTAGTCGAGGGTGTATCGAGACAGGGCATCGATGCACCAGAGTAGACTAGCGTATACGCATCTTGACCCATATGATGGGCGATGGATGATCCCATATCCATCGGTGTTTGACAACAAGGATGGTGTACGGGTGCTCAGTGGAGACTGGGTACACTGGACGGACTCGCCGAGAACTCCCAGATGGTATTATACCTCACGTCAGATGGCAGTTCTCCGGTGACACTGGTACAGAGTAGTCTGTTGACCCGAGATCGTCATAGAGTCTTGTGTGATTCCCACTGTGCTTTGATTTCCATCATACCACGTCCAAGAGGGCGTGCAAAAAGGTGGCTTTTGGGTACAGTCCCGAATCACATGGAGGCAATGAGCGATAGGAGGGGATTCGTCTCTCCCGGTATAGGGAGTTGATGTTGTGCTGTGTTCGATTGGCTATAACCGGAAATCCCTGGCCAGGGTTGCTGAGATTTACTGGTAAGTGTTATCAGTAGTTTCTCGAACTGTTATAGACCTCATATCGACACGACTTATCGAGCTACTGGGGTCTGACGTTTACCACCCCTAGGCGAGATATGCGACATATCAGACGACGAGACCGGACTGTACGGGAGTGTTACTGTTTGGATTCACAGGAGAATGTACAGGCTTGCTTGTTGATCTTCTGAGCGCTCAATACCTGGGTAGCTATTACGTTTAGCTGACCGCTTGCAGCTTGTGGGTGTTTGATATGATCATCACCTACTGCCGGCGTATTGACGATTCTTTAGAGTCCTACACAGAGGTTTCTTGGCTCAGGCAAAACGGAGTAGGAGCACATATGTGATATGTGCGGGACCGAGGATAATGCGATATATGATACCGTATCATATTCTCGCGATATTTGATATCAGCCGGGTCATCGGATCAAGTGTTGATTCGATGCATCGGTACGGATAAATATTAGTCGGTTATATGCGATATAGCCGGATTGTCGGATCAAGTGTTGATACGATAATTTAATGTATAATAATATATATGATATATTAAATTACATTAACTAATATTTGCTCACTAAAAGATTCTTTTTCTCACTCGGATAATACATTGATATATATGCGATATATGTTAATTGTATTATTTTATTTTGTTACGATAAATATTATATATGTGATATATAATATTGTAACATGATATGATAACTAATGCAACTTGTTTAGTAGAGATTAAACATGGTTAGGGTATGATTAGGGTTAAGGTTTTCTAGAAGTTTCTAGAAGCTTTCTTTCATTGTCTTTGTTAAGATATTGTGCTAGATATTTCCTTAACCTAACCAAACCTTTAACCTTAGTCAAATCTCTACAAGGGTTAGTTTGACCATGGTTACATTATTCATCATATCATTTCTCTTCCTATTCATCACAAAAGGAATTCATATAATGTTCATCTTCTTCTTCCTTCATTTTTTTCATGAAAAAGCTTGCTTGATTTTTCCAAAGTGATGAATAAATATGAGAAAAAGATAAATAAAGAGAGCAAAAATCCTACTTCATCATCCTCATCTTCCCTTGCCATTTAGATGAGGGTGTTCACATCATTTCATGAGTGTTAGCTTGTGTTAAAGGAACTTCAAGGTAGATCATCTTAGTATCGAAGATCGGAAGCAAAGGTTGCATCTTTCTCTTCGTGGAACCTCTCGAGAGTCCGGAACCGATGATCGCAGCGAAGGGACCACAACACGGAGCATATGAAGTGAAGGACCGGATCTATAAAGGTTGTAATCCCTCTCACTTAGTGTTAAAATGTTTAGCATGTTAGTTTTCGCCTAATCTCTAGTTTAAAGATCTTGTATCGGGTTGTTCGGCACGGCTAAATTTTTAATCGGGCATGGTTGATGCCTCATAGACCCTTGTGCGCGTGCATAGCAACCCTACAGCTAGTCCCCTTGAGCTCCTTGCCTTCTCTTGATCTTACAAGCTCTTCATTGAGCTTCCAAGTTTATGTTTTGGTTATTGATCTCAAGAGTTGTATCATTACTTGAAGATTAATAAAGTTTTCATTTTACCTGCACTTCACCTTGAGTTCTTTGCCTTCCTTGATCTTGCAACCTCTTCATTGAGCTTGCAAATTTAAGATTAGGTTATTGAACCCATGGCTTGTATTGTCACTTTGAGTTAATAAAGCTTTCATTCTTAGGTTCTTAGTATTATTTCTATCTTGCTTTTACTTACTTGCTCTTTTATATTCTTGCTCTTTACTTACTTGCTCTTTTAATTCCTTGCAATTTACTTTCTTGTAATGTTGTGTATTCTTTTCTTTATATCTTTTCTATGCTCTTTTTCTTTGTTGTTGTGATGGGTTGTGAATATTTGTGTTGTTAGGAAAAAGATTGGTTTTGTAAGTTAAGGTTTCGTTTCTCATTTCCTTTGCCCGTTATTTTCCAATTGAACTACGCCCAAACCTTACGTAAGCGTTCCGTTAGGCACCTTACCCTACTAAGATATTGGTGATTCCTAACCATGACCTGTTGCGTTCGGTTTGGCCAAAGGCGAAAGCAAGCGACAAGAATGGACGGACAAGGGTCAATAAGCCGGATTTCACTAATACTGTGCTTAAGTACTCTAATCCACGTTGTTGCCGATTGATCTAGCTTCAATGGTTAAGTTCGGCACAAAGGACTGAATACAGATTTCCTTAACTTACACTAACCTATTTAATCCTAACAACTTATACTTTGCATATATAAACATAGGTTAGATACGAACAATTCCGCCATGCGCATTAACTCGTGAAAACAAGAACTTAAAACGCTCCGTCTCCCTGCGGACGATCCGTACTCATCGCGGCTAGCTGCAAAGCGATATCGTCCTGATTGCGGTTAAACTTTAGAACTTTAAAACTCGACACGCTGGAAGCGTGCTAATCAAATGGCGCCGTTGCCGGGGGAACGGTAAAGTTTTTTATTCTTGTTATTTCGGGTTAATCTTGTTAATATCATCTAACACCCTTTTCTAAAAACAAACTAAAAATTTCAAAATTTCCAAAACCAAAACAAAAGTTAACAATTCTAACATTTTTTTTTCTCTGGATTTTTGACCTGCTGCCATTTTTGGACTAATTAAAAAAGTTAAACAATACCATTGAGACACTAGTCGAACAGTAAGATCACAAAAGAAATTTAGAGCCCTAATTCACAGGGAAAACCGGCGACCTGCCCTAAAAATTCAATCTTGCCGGCCCAAGCTCCCCCTTTGGCTCTAAAATTTTTCCCTGTGCTCTAGTATTCTAATTTTGTCCCAATTTTATTTCTTGATTTTTATAATTTTGTGTGTGCAGGTGTTTGGGCATTCATATCGCTTTTTCGCACTAATAATCCGTTTTTCCGACATTTGTAGATTTGACGTATTTGCGAACTGGGATTGTGTGGAGCAAAATGTACATTCAAGGCTAAGGTGATTACGAAGTACAGTGCCAAAGATCTGAGTAGTTTGACCCGCGCAAGCGAACTTTTCAAGCTACTTGGATTCAATTCAACGAGGGTTTCTTAACCCGAAAACTTATCGGTACGTATTTTCCTAACACCTTCTTCTCAAATCCGACGCATCCAATATAATATCTTTGCAGGATTCTTTGCAAGTTCGCTAGCAAACGCTAAAATTGACTAACCCGTATTTGTTGCAGTGCTGTGCTTAAACATAAAAATCGATTTTTTTAGGTTTTTAATAACCTTTTCATTAATTTGTGCATTGCATACATTAATACGGACTTAAGGGCAAGCGAGCCGCACAACATACGGTAAAGGATTTCATCACCTTTTCCGTGGCCCACAAATCACGAATTGAGCATAACGTTTACCTGCACAAATTTTTAAAAGAAACTAGAATTTAAGCCTTTAAGGACTTCACGCTCATTAGGACAAGTTTACTGTGTTTAGAACACCGCTTAACGGTATATCGTTCACGGGGTGTCAAGGAAAGTGTTCACGGCGAAATCGCCAAAAGAGAAAGGGTTATTTAATTAAGGACCTTCGCGAAAGCGTCGGAAAACCTCCCCTTATCTCCGCACTTCCTGGCCTCGTGATCGGTATATCTTGAGCCCGTTTCTCGACACAATTTTACTTCGACAATCAAGTTCTTGAGCAGGTCTAGTTGACCTAGGTGAACCCTAGACTAATTAGGTGTGTGGTATTGTGTCGTGATTTTTTTGTCTAGATTTTTTGTGTGTGTATATTTCATTCTTTTGTTGATAACTAACAATAAAATAAAAAATAATAAAAATTCACATTCTTCTTCCTCTCCTTCTCTTAATATCATGGGTACCCCACCCAGAAAAACTCTTGCCGAATTTTGGTACCCATAACTAGACATCACTTCTTATGGTTCTTGCTTCGGTCAAAGTTCGAACGATCCATCCATGCCCAAACTTTCTTTGAAAGATCGGATAGACGCGTCTAGGGCAAATAATGGGACTCCGAAATCCACTTTATATCAACGTTTCAACCTCCCCCATCTTCTTACGTTGATACCCATTTTGAGAGTCCTGTTGCAACTCCGAAACCCATGTCCATCGCTGACCGAATTGAACAATCTCGTAGCTGATCTTTCACTCCTTTCACCAATGCAAATTCTTTTGATCAACAATTCCAATCACCTTCTTATCCAAATTTTGATCCTACTCCTGTCCAACCATTCGATTCCTACCAGTCCTACCCGACATTTACACCTTCCCTAGACATTGCTTATGAACAGCCTTTTGGGAGTTTCCAGTATCCAAAAAACATTGAATCTTTTACTGAAACCCTTCACAACCCATGTCAAGTCTGGAATAGTCATTCGAAGATTTTCGGGTAGTGTCATGCCAGTAGATGATGGATTTGAATGCGTCCATGGCCGCCTTCATACAACCTAACGAACCGGTAGCTAGTTTTCAACTAGCTCCAAATTTTCCAATGTATGATGAGGTAATAGGACAGTTTGAGAATTTGAGTAGTAAGAGTGAGCAGTACACCCTTCCAAATTAAACCTACTGTCACGACCCGAAATTGGCACGTGACGGCCCTAATACTACGCAACGCCTAAAGACGTAACGCAGTAAAAGAAAGCCAAAACCCAGAAATCTAAACCATGAAAGAAACGGAAAAGATAATAAAAGTATTTGAAACATTTGAAATCGCAACCCAAATTCTTTAAAAGTCCTACTTTCTTTCTTTAAAATTTTGGCAACACCCCCTTTTGTAAAAACTAGCCAAGATGAATACAACACAAATATACGACGCCGTAGCAAAGAAATAAAGACAATAGAGAGAAAGCTGTATATAAAAGACAACAAATCCACAAATAATATACAATATCGTCCTCACCAAATCTCTAAGTCAACAACATAATAGTAGATGGAGAGTACAAAATACAACGAATGTACAATATGAAATACAGATAATCATCTAACCCACCTAAGCAAAATAGTATACTGTGAGCCGATGCGGTATCTGTAGCAAAAGATAATAGATGAATAGCTGAATAGCTTACCTCGACTACTCTGGGGAACAACCTGAAACACCTGTGGCACAACAGGGGTGAGTTGCCAACTCGTGAATAGTAGATAACATATGCAGGTAATCGCAGGAATGTACGTACAGCATGAATCTAAGATATGCGATTACAGTAATAACATGTCATGTAAATGCCGAATAATGGAAAGTACACTAGCAGGTACAATCAATATGCGAAGCAATAATAACATGACAATAGTATGCAATAACTATGCAATATGGATATGAGAATGTAGATATGCAGCGATCATAAGGGTACAGTAACAAGTACTACCAATATATGCAACCGTGCATAAGTGAATAGGTATGAGGTATGGAGTGAAATATGTCATCCCACGGAATCCTGTCATCGTGGTAGGATCACAATCCATCAAGACAATCAAATCCCAATTCCTCAAATCAGCCCCCACGTTGGGCTCTCACATCATATAAGTCTCACGTCTCCTCAATGTATAATATCGAGTAATCTCCTATATCCCGAATGTAAAAATCAATAATCCCATATGTATGTCCAATCTCAATGAATCACCTGATATCCCAAGTCAAAGTCTCACGTAAGATTCTAGCAACCTAAATATATATATATATATATGCAGAAATAAATATGATGGGGTCAATACATATATATTAGCGTCCCATTCCACTAATATTGGTGTAAGGGTATATATAACAACGGCTAAATCCCCTGTTATATATACAAAGGTGTTTAAAAGAAATATCATGAAAACAATGTGCCAAGCATCGACACAGAAATCCTGATAGGTACGTATCATACGCTGTCCCGAAAGCATGAGTGCCTAGCTCTGACCCTCGCCTTTTGACGTATGCATACGTGCATGACTCCCAACGGTATCTCCATGATCCCCGCCGAGTCATTAGTACTGTCACCGGTAGGTACTAGCCCGCCTCCAGGCTCAATCGGCAACATCCATCGATCTTCTTGCCGAGGGGAACCATACCGGGCCCCACCATATACCCTACCACACCTCGTATGGAGTATATAATCAGAACCGATAAATCTCAAGGTGGCTGCGCAAATATCATATCAAGGAAACCGGGTTTTTCAATGTATGCATAATTTCATGAACTCCCACGGTTCCCAAATCTAGAAATCATCATGTGAAATCCAAATAACAATGCGCAAATCCAGGAATAAATATATGCGATATATCTGAAATGCGAGCATATAAATGAGAATATGTAGCTGAAACCAGATGTATGCGAAACCAATAAGGTACAGATAAGTAACATCAGTAAAGGTAAATATGTAACTGCAACTGAATATGTGTATAACATACAGGTGTAGCAATGTATAGGTATCTACCTATAAGAACTGATGTCGTATACCCCCTGGGTATAAGTAGAATATGTAAGATACCCCCCTGGGTATAAATAAAACATGAGCAAGGTATACCTGTAGCTGTATCGTAAGGTGTATATGTACCTATCACTAATGGTATGATACACTATAGTTATACCGATAAGCTAGATGTCATGTGTGATAAGCAATATAGTATCTATAATGGTTGGTGTGTGACATGGCAATTATTGACGGTGTGTGTGTAGCATACAATCCATGCTCGTGCAACATGAACCGTCAATAATATGTGCAGTGCCCTACGGCTACTAGTCACAGTACAACTATATCTAAGTAAAAACGGTAAAGGCGCAATTCTAACAATGACGTATAATATGCGACAAGTATTAGAATCCTAGCCTAGACGCATAACGCCATGCGGGCGATTCCCCTGTAGATGTTAAATCTACTCACCTACGCTCCACGCTAGGTGAATCCTACCACCTGTCTCCCTCTGTAGCAGTGTCCGTAGTCTCCGCCTGCAAACCTGCAATTTAGATATGGAAATCATATATAAGCCAAATATCTCACAAAACGCGATATCGACACTAAACGAGAAACTCGCGTCGCGAACTAAACGCGCGTGTGCACGATACGCTGAATCGTGTGTATACGTGTCTAAAACTATCACGACACGCCGCGATACGCTGGATCACAGAACCCTCTCACGTATCGCGCGTATCGCGCAAACACAACGACTAGAAGTACGATATATTGTCCCAGATTTTCCTACAGGTCAAATCTTACAAAACTAGACATGCTAAAACACTATAAATCATAGCAGACTACCCTACACAAAACCCCAACACCTAAGCCCCTGACCTGGCCGCAATTTGCGGCCAGATGGATTAAAATTGCGGCGTCAAATGGGAAAGGGTGGCTCGTGTTCTGGGTGTGTGTTCTAGACCTAACAAGCATGTTGCAGTTTCCTCAATTTTACCCTGAAGGCCCCGGGTCAATAGCAGATCACAGAATGTCACAATGTCGCTTAAAAACACCAATTTTGCACAAAAAGCAAACCCTATGGTATTTTAGTGAAATCTGGGTTAAACTCAGTTCAAGTGACCCTAATAACACTTAAATGGGTAGGGTTAACTAACACAATCACATTCGAACAAAAATTCCACACCAAACACCATAATTAGTACTAAACTCACTGTTTAACACAAACCGAAGCTAATTAGCACACAAGCTAAGCAAAAGAGAGATGGGTTCAGAAAATATACCCTATTGGATCTTAAGAAGCAGGAGAAGAAGTAAATGGAGGAGGTGAGCTTCTGCAAGTGCTGGGGCTGCTGCTGCTACAGCTGCTTGCTGATGCTGCTGTCTGCTGCTGCTACTGATGGCTGCTGCTTCTGCTGATGCTGCCAGCTGCTAATGTTGCTTCAGGTGAGTGTGTGTGTGTGTGTTTGTGAGAGAGAGTGTGAGAGAATGAGAGATGAAAATGAGAGGGAGAATGAGAGAAACAACCAAGACCCCTCCCCCTTCTCACTCTCTTTCCTCATTAATGAGGCATGGTTCACACCATGCTCCCATGTCCTGTCTCTCTCACACAAAGTCAACAATTTAAATCCTTTTTCATTTAACAACCATGCACACTTAAAAACCCAAAACACTTAAACAAAAAATAAACTAGATTAGGGAAAATGGTTAGCTAACCATGATTGCTAATCATGTTTAACCCCAAATTACAACTCTAGTTATCATGCATAAGTGTGTGCAAGCCTAGGAAAAATCTAATAAAATATTTATTAAATAGGATAAAATAATTGAGAACCAATTTGGTAAATTTTTTATTAAAAACCATATATTAAAATATAATTGCCACAAAACACATTCTAAGGTGTTAAAATCTCCCCCCCTTTAAAAGAAATTCGTCCCCGAATTTAAGAATATACTGTTACGCGTACCTTCAAGGAGAAGATTACAGCTCTAAAATCTCACTCGCAGCCTCCCAAGTGATTACCTTACTATACGGTTACGTCCAAGAAAACCCTTCACAGATGGAAAGACCCTTGGCCGACGTTTCTCTGCCTGCCGAGCCATTAACACAATTGGCTGCTGGCGAACGAAAGATGGCGTCTAAGCTAAATGGTCTGGTGCCAATCATGTAGGAAAGGTCATGAAGGTAATCGTAAAGTATTAATATAAGGAAAACGGGGTGAATATTCAATAATCTGGGTGGAAGTGCCAAATTAAAGGCAACAAAACTAACCCGCTTATGGGATCTCAAAAGAACCTAAAATCTTGGGACAAGCTTCCCAAAAATCCAACACGTCATTCATCGGAAAAATCCGCAGGAATACATGATTTTCCACTGCACACTTAAGTCTACGCCCAACACAGTCGGCATAAGACCTCTATTTGCACTGGCTACAATTCTCATCCTGACCTGAATCAATTGGATCATCTCCGAAGTCTCTAGACATAGCTGGGGTCCAAAATCCTACTTACGCAGAGTCAGAAGAACAGACTGGTGTTCCCCTCCGAAAGACGGCGCACAGGACCGCGATGTCCTGACTCTGGGATTCGGGGCAGATGCTATTTGGTTTTATCCGTCTACCTCTCCGAAGATGCCAAGTTGATTTATGGCACCGTGCATCGGAGGTTTAGACGGATGCGGCAGATGTAGCAGACTTCGTCAGATTCCCCCTCAGGGTGAGGGGTTTTTGATTGTGGGGACGCTCTTCCCTGCAGGCGCAAGCCCCTGCAGTTAATTACGCTACCGCATCGCCGTAACAACTTTCTCCTTCTCCAGAATTTCACTTCGTGTCGTGTGTGTTTGTTTTGTTTGTGGTTGCCCGTGGATTGTATACGGAGACTGAGTAATGCCGTCGCCCGTAGGACGTGGATTAGTCCAAATCCGTATTTACTTAGATTTGGGTTTGTTGTTTTTAGTTTAAGGATGCATTAGTCGCGTTGCGACTAAGATCAACTTAAACGTTCATTAAGGATACGTTAGTCCTCTTTTAGACTAAGATCAACTTAACGTAGTGATTAATTTAATGTATGGCCATCGGGACTCATCACCTCTCTGACGTCGTTGAAGGATTACAATGACATGTATCAGAGGAGCTCGGAGATGTACCCTCGAACCAGAGTTGATTGGGAGTTTTATAATTCATATGAATGTTTAAGGATACGTTAGCCGTGTTTGGGGCTAAGATCGACTTAAACGGGACCGTTTAGATCCGGCAAGAGAGCATTTGGAGGCTCTATTGTTCCAGTTTAGGGACGTGGTGGTCCATTGCCAGTTTAGGGACGTGGTGGTCCATATTCCAGTTTAGGGACGTGGTGGTCCGATATTAGTTTAGGGACGTTTCGGTCCGGTATTAGTTTAGGGACGTTTCGGTCCGATATTAGTTTAGGGACGTTTCGGTCCGATATTAGTTTAAGGACGTTTCGGTCCAATATTAGTTTAAGGACGTTTCGGTCCATGAGTTTAAGGACCCCGCAGTCCATATGGGTGTGTGGTCGTTGGGACTCGTCACCTCTTTGACGTCGTTGAGGAATTACAGCGATGGATGTCAAAGGAATTCGGAGATGTACCCTCGAACCGGATGCAGATTGATTTAGGAGAGCCATTTTGCTCAGTCAATTTAATTTAAGGACTTACGGCCACGATTGGGCTAAGTCCATTGCTTTTGCATTTCTTTTGCTTTTATTTGGGCTTTGCCCAAAAAGGATGCAGAGCATCAATTTTATTTGGGCCCAGCCCTTTTATTGCTTTGCAATTTATTTTGACCTGCTAGGTCTTTTTGACTTGGGCCTAGCCCTTCAAATAATGCATTGCATTTGTGAAAAGCACCAAGAATCTTTTAGATTCAGGAAAAGAAGTGCAGAGTACTTTTTAATTTCTTGATCTAAACTTAGATCAGAGAAAAGAAAAGAAAGAAATCTTTTCTTTCTTTCTGTTTCAGAGAACCAGAGGTTCATAGCAAGTGCAAGGCACTATTTTTATTATTTTTATTTATTTATTTATCTATTGGAGATCACTGATCTTGTTTTCTAGATCAATGATCTATTCTTTAAGAAAATTTTCTCTTATCTCAAAGGTTTTTACCTTCTTTTTGTGTTCTCCAGAAATTCTCAAGAGTTCTCTTCTCTTTTTTTTTTATCCAATTGTCTATATCTTTGAAATGGGGTCTGGGTTCTTTTATAGTGCTCAAAGATCAGTTAAATTTGTTAAAAAGATCTTTTCTGAGTGATTCGGGGAATTTTCCCCACCGTTGGATCTTTGATCCAAAGGCCCCTGTTTTACAGAAGAAATCTTCTTGTTTTAACAAGAACAGAAAAGATTTCCTTAAATCTTCATTCTGTTGTTGCGCAACTCACCAGCGCGTGACACGCGTCGCGCAGTAAGGCGCTTGCACAACAGCGATTGCGCAACTGCGCAGACACGTGTCGCGCAGTGAAGCGCTTGCGCAACAGCACTTGCGCACCTGCGCAGACACGTGTCGCGCAGCCGTGCGCTTGCGCAGTTGCACTTGCGCAACTGCGCAGACACGTGTCGCGCTGCGGTGCGCTTGCGCAGTTGTGCTTGCACAACTGCGCAGACACGTGTCGCGCTGTCGTGCGCTTGCGCAGTTAAGTGTTACTTATGTTTTTAAAGAGCCTTGCTCTGATCGGACGTATCGCCTTGGGCGTTGTGCTGCCGTGTCAACTTCTGACACGTGGCGCATTGCGCGCAGCGCACGGGAACCGAAGCGTTGCTTCAAAATTTGAATTTTCAAAATTCAAACAGAGCCTTGCTCTGATTGGGGGAACAAATGCCCCCCCACCGTTGCGCTCACGTGGCGCGCACGTGAGTGCAGCGGTGGCAAGATCCCGACCATTGGATCATAGAGGTCAGGTGGAGAGACGCAGGCGTCTATAAATGGGACCCTTGGTCCTTAAAAATTTTTACCGTTTCAAGAACTTTGATTCAGAGCCTTGCTTTTGCTTAAAACTTTTAGAGCCTTGCTCTTGCTTCTTCCCAAGAACTTTGAAGTTCAGAACTTAGAAAAACCCTTAGGTAAAAATTTAAATTAATTTTAATCAACAGAGCCTTGCTCTTGTAGATCTTTGATCTAAAGAAAAACCCCTTTGGGGTTTCTTCAACAGAGCCTTGCTCTCATAGATCTTTGATCTAAAGAAGACCCCTTTGGGGTTTCATCCACAGAGCCTTGCTTTCAAAAATTTTACAGAGATCTTGTTCCTGGGTTTTAACCCATGAACAGAGCCCTGCTCATAGATCAACTAGAAAACTTTTAAAAGTTTTCATGGATCTTTAAGATCCCAAAAATTTTAATTCTTAGGAGTTATAATTTTTCATTACTACTACAGAGCTAGGCTCTTTTTTAAGAAGTTTTATTCCTTTGAGACCAGAGTTTGACAAATGTCACTTTGTGACAGAGCTTTGCTCTAAAAAAAAGAGGAGATTTTCTCCTTGTCTCTAGGGATTCCCCCCCAATGAAGATATTCTCTTGGGGGTCTTTTTATTGACTGGCAGTCTCATCCAATGATGGGACTGTCTTATCAAATGATGCGCCGTCATCTTGATTTTGTGGGTCCCCCTTTGGTCCCCTCCCCACTGCATTGTAGTGTGATGTAGGACTTTGAAATGTGAAGCATTGGAACACTAACGGTTATATATTTTTTCTTTTTCTACAGGGAACATGTCTGAAGATTTGTCTTTCCCTTTTGTTCGCTCAGAAGGAGGGTTCCCACATGCATCAGTGGACCGGGTGGTGTTCGCCTTGATTAGAGATCACGATCCTGAGTGCAAGAGACTTCACCTGTGGGGAAGGTGGTACAGCCAAATCATCCAAGGCCGCCGCAGCTTCAGCTCCGCTTCGCCCTCTGAGCCTACAGTTACGATCCCTTATGCGGACAAGCCCCCGGTGGAGTATGCCGTGGAGGTTAAAAATTGGAATTCTGACGATCTCCTCCAGCCTGCCATTGGCGCCATTCCGGTGCAGCCGCCGCCGGCTATAGATATTTTGGGGAGGCGAATCTGTCAGGGTGAAGCATGCCCTTGGGGACAGGCTTATAACATTGGACTGATCCCGCGACCGCTTGCTGGATATTTGCCCTGGGCCCGTTACATCTTAGCGGCGAAAAGGGCTCATCTGACGAAGATTGGTTTATACTCGGCCGTTTACGTTTCGCTTTTCGAGTATCCCTCTCCTCCAACGTGGTGGATAAAGGCCTTTATTGAACAATGGAATATCCCCACCCACACCTTCTTGACAGCGGATAGGGAAGTCTCCATCTCTTTGGAAGAATTTGTTAAGATTTCAGGTCTACCAGTGAGGGGGGAGCACTACGAAGAGCTGCTTCCTCCTGATGAGTACGTCTTTGCCACCAAGCAGGTTGTATTTGACTTAACTCCGGAAAATGCCATTCGGCATCAGCACCCGGGCTTGGTGAAGGTGTTGGAGATTTATGAGGAACTCCATTTGGAATCGGGCGACCGAGGCGTCAGTTTCGCGGATTTTATTGCTCGTTTTATCCGCCCAGAGTTCCTATCAGAGCAGGGCGAGAAGTTTGCTCAGCTTGCTGACCCATTTGGTTTCGGCTTGGACCGCCGACCTTCATCGGAAAATGAGCAGCGGGATTTTTATCTCCCCGGCACTGCCAGTGTCCCTTTCTCAGAGATCGCCGTTCCTGGCATGGACGAGGAGACTTTTTTCATAGGGTTCTTGGGTCTATGGCTATGCAGCTTCGCGCTTCCCATGCACCCACGCCTCATGCGGTCCTCTGTCTTTTACCCGGCGTATCAAATGGTGGCCGGTTTGCAGTTATCGGTAGGGATCGCCGGATTGGCTTACCTTTACAATGGACTTAGCGTAGCGGCGGACGCTAGTGAGCCTGGGGTACAGCCTGCCAACTTCCCGATGCACTATTTTATTTCTTGGATGGAAATGCACGTGCGAGGAGTGTTTGGTGCCCACAAGACTCTTCCGCTCTTCGAGAAATACAGACTCCCGAGAGTCATGCGGTTGGTCGGGGCTTCAATTGTGGTTGCACCTCCGCGGGAGTCTAGGGGACTGCTCCTGCGTTCACATCTAGTCGGAGCGAAGACCTCTTTCGTGGATAAGGTCATCACCATAGGCTCCGAGACCGCTAAGTCAGTGGTGTCACTGCGTGATGACTTTAAGGGCGGGGTTTCTGTACTGAAGGCTCAGGAAATCCTTCACCTTTACTCCATTCGGCCAGGCTACCTAGTATTTAGGCAGAATAAGACGGCTCTCTTTATGAGGTATAATCCACATCGATTTGCCCGACAATCGAGCTACAATCAAGGGATCCCGTTGGAAGCCTTTCTGGAAACACCCGCAGTCGGCCCAGAGAGGGTAAGGAATGCGATGCATCATTTCACCCGGCTCAATACAGGCTCCTATTTTTTTATCAGTGAGCCTAGCTGTGTCCCTAAAATAATCCATCCGTATGTAGCCTGGTATGCGCATGCTATGGGCCCAATCATCTTAATGGAGAAACGCCTGCTGGTCGACCGTAGGGCTGCGCCTCCTGGCGGTGATCGCAAGGCTCCCTTGCAGCCAAGGATCCAGGTCATCCCCCCGATAAAAGATGCCAGAGTCGACCGACCGCGCGTGTTGAGCCCCCCGCGTGGATTGCCATTGCCCACTACGGTGGATGCACCGCCGGCGCCCCATGCTCCCACGAAGACGGTTAATGTGGTATCGCCAGGATCTGGCGGAGGGGTAGAGATCGGGACTCGCCGCCCTAAAGTGGCTGCCAAGCGCAAATCCGCTCCGGGTGGATCTAAAGCCGGTGGACAGCAGAAAAAGAAGAAGTCTGCCCTTTCCCTCGATGCGATCCTCAGCTCAAAGCCTGCGGCTTCTCCTGCCGAGGCCATATGTGAGTATGGCAGCAATGAGGGCTTTGTGGTGGACCCTGAGGACACCAATTTAGCTGCCGCCATTGCAGCTTCGGAGCGATCGGCAAGGCTTGAGGCGATGTTAAGCAAACTCGCTGAGTCTGGTAATCATCAGACGCTTTATTTGTCATTTTACTGCATTTTTATTATTATCTTTAGCTAATATTTGCTTCGTTCTCAACAGGCATTTCTACTGAAGAGGCCATTGCTGCCTCTTTGAAGACCTTCCAGGAGGAGGAGAAGAAGCGTGTCCCAGCAGGCGTTGGTATGTCCTACCCTTTTCCCTTTCATAATGAACGTTTGTCTTCTTCTCTGATGGTCAACCTAACCTTCTTTTGTTTCTTTGCAGAGGTTATATCAGTTGACGCGGGGATCCTTCCTGAGCCTGTTACCGAAGTCCCAGCTTCGTCGAAGTTGCCGCAAGAGCCTCAGCTTGACAAAACGACGAGGGATGCCCTGAAAAACCTAGAGGCCTCCCTATTCACGGACGAGGACACCTCAATTAGGGAAGCTCTAGTGGCGTCCGTCTCAACGGCTCGAGAGGAGCGGAAGCGGTTGAGACGCGAAGCAAGGGCGCGCAGAGCTGCTTTGGCCGCGGGAGCGGGCCCTAGCACTATTCCTTGTGCCGACACTCCTTCCGAAGCAGAGACGAGCAGAGCTGCTTTGGCCACGGGAGCGGGCCCTAGCACTATTCCTCACGCTGACACTCCTTCCGAAGAGGCCCCTGCCGCTCTGTCTACTGCTCATAGGCAAATGGCGCGCGTGGCTCGGAGTGCAAACGACAAGTCCTCTTCAGGTAACATCTCTTCCAGAACTTTGTTGTAAGAATTATAAAGCCATTGGCTCATATGTGTTTCATCTGGCAGGGCCTAGTCCGACTGAGGGGGAGGCGGAGACCGCCGAACTCAGGGGAATGGAGGAAACGACACTTGCCGAATCCGAGCCGACAATGAGCACCGTCGTCAGAGCTATGGTACCTAAAACAGAAGTTGAAGGGTCCGCCGCCGAGAGGGTCATTGATGCCGCACCTGAAGTGGCGGCAGATGAGATGATTGTGTTAACTGAGCCGAAGGCGGTAGAGGGGGAGGCGCTTGAGGCTGGAGACCTCACGGCGACGGTGAACGAGACAACTGTGACCGCAGGACCCGAAGGAGTAGCGGGTGAAGTGGCCACGATTCCTGAGGACGAGCCAGCCGCTCCTTCTCTGGAATCTGGCAATACTCCAATCATAGCCCTCCCCGCGTATGGTTCCTTGCCGTCTCCGGGGCTTGCGAGCACAACAACGGTTCCCATCGAGTCGGGTGACGAGGCTACGGGTGGTGGCCTGATGTCAACGGAGGAAGGAATTGCCTCAGTTTCGGCTGGCAGTTCGTCGGGTAAGTTTCGGGTTACTATCGTTTCCCCCCTTTTTTATATTTCTTGTGATCTCTTCTAACAAGCTTGTCTTTGCAGGTGCGGCCAGTGCTGACGCTCCATTGCTTGAAGGAGCACCGTCAACTACTCCTTTGGCGGTGGTCACTTCCCCGTCTTCCCTCGTGCCATCGCGGATGTTGGAAGGTATGGATTTGCGACTCACAAGTTAATCTTTTAAACGTGTAGTTCATGGACTAACGCCATACCACCGCATCTTTTCAGGAGTGCTCTTTGATCATCTATATCAAGTGTTGCTCCCACACTTCTCCTTCCCAACCGAACTCGCTTCTCCCTCTAGTGGCGCTGGTGAGTGTACGTTCACTACAATATCTTTGTTCATCCCCTTTTTTCTAGCAATTGAATGATTTCTGACTTTTCCCTTTCTTTATTGCAGTGCCACAAATCGAAGGATGGGATGCAAGACCTGCCGCGTTACCGGCTCTTCCGGCTTTGCCGTCTGTTGCTGCTGGTATAGAGAATTCCTTTTTTGGTAACCCTTAAACATCTCTTGAACCATCGTTTAACCATGTTTTGTTTCGCAGCTATTGTTCCGGCTCCGGTCCCTTTTGAGTCTCGCGTCCTTCCACCGGCAGACCCTTTCTTGAAACGCCCGTCTTCAAAGGGTGCTGTGATGAGTTTGGGCATGCTGAGCGGGTACATCGAAGAGCTCAACATGGACGCCCTCCCTTCTGCCATAGATTTCGCTGTGGAGGTTAATCCAATGTTGGCGGCGCTCGTAACTTTTCATAACGAAGGCGTCGTCGGATCTTGGGTTAATCACTGCAGGGAGATCGAGGCCTGTCTATACCGGCTGGAGTCGACGCGCCCTTCTCCCGAAGTTTTAGCCCTGAGCACCCAACGCACAACTTGGCTCGAGCAAAGCACTTCGCACTCCCTCCACTTGGAGCAAGAAGCAGCTTTAAGACTAAGGGAATGCCAAAAGACCTCGAACGAAACGGCCCATCTGCGCGCTGAGGTTGAGGCAAATGCTGCCCAAGTGAAGACTATCTTTGAGGGTCTCTTGGAGCGCATCTCCCACGGGCTAAACTTGAAGCGGAAGCTTGACGTAGCTGAGCGCAATATCCCAAGTCGGGAAGCTGCCTATCAGGTCATCAGGGAGCAGCTTGCGTCGGTCCTGCAGCAACGAGCCCAAGTGGAGGCAGAGTTGGCGGTGGTAGCTGACCAAGAGAAAGCATGGAAGGACGTATGCGAGCGATTGCTACATCTATGCAAGACGCTTCCTTCCCAATAATTCTCCTTGTATCATTTGTCTTTGTAAAGTATATGTATATATTTTTTTCTTTAGCACAATGTATCCTGTACTCGATCAATATTTATGAATAAAAGATGCACATTTTTGTAATGTCTTGTGTCACTTCTTCGCTTTTTCTTTCTTTTCAGCATGACATCTTTAATGCACCTTATTGGCAGATAAATTCATTTCTCCCAGAGATAACGATGGCCTAGACTGCAGGTTCAGATCTACCGCCTAGGACTTTTCAACTCTATGAGCCGTGAGGGTCTCACTGAGGCTTTTCTCCCTACGGATCAAGAGGATCTCGCAGGTGGATTTTCTCCTTAGGAATCGTGAGGATTCCTAAGTGTGGTTTTCTCTTATAAGTCGTAAGGATCTTATAAGAGAATTTTCCCTCTTACGAGTCGAGAGGATTCATAAGTGGTTGTTTCCCTCTTCGTCGAAATTCGACTACGGAGAGTGAGACCCGTGAATAGTATGCAAGAGACCAGTTTGGATTGACTTGCAGGGCCCCATTGCTCAAAAAGCAAGCTTTTCAATCCTTGCTGTCTAAGACTTCTTCTTACAAATTGAGACGAATCGGGGATCTGTTTGCAGTTGTAGCGGAACAGTTGACATAAGTTAGGAAACTTTCGTCACGAAGTGTTTGTATCCGTGAGTCGAGGAGTTTGCTAGGGATTATTTGTTTCCCAAGCGCCAAGGATTATTTGTTTCCTTGGGGTTTGAAACGAGTCGAGGGTTCCCACGGGGGCTCTGGTAGCTCTGCGGGTCGACGCGGATCAGGAAGCTCTCGTTAAGGAGTGTTTGTATCCGTGAGTCGAGGAGTTTGCTGGGATTATTTGTTTCCCAAGCGCCAAGGATTATTTGTTTCCTTGGGGTTTGAAACGAGTCGAGGGTTCCTACGGAGGCACTGGTGGCTCTGCGGGTCGACGCGGATCAGAAGGCTCTCGTCAAGGAGTGTTTGTATCCGTGAGTCGAGGAGTTTGCTGGTGTTGGGGTAAAAATTTACACCCCGGTTGACCAAGTCAAAATCAGAGTCAACCCCAAGCCAGGTGGGCCCAAGCCCAGGTCAAGCGGGCCCATGCCCAAGTCGAGCCCGCGGCCAGCCTCCCCGTGCCGACAACAAAATCATGTAATAAATAATTTTTATGTAATTTTTTATGCATGAATGTAAACAAAATCGGCATAAAGCCAATATTTTGTAAGCCCATGACTTATGTGCAAAAATGAAATGGCACATGAGCCATGGGATGGCTAAAATGCCATTTTTGTAAACCCCAAGGGGCTATATGTAAATATGTAAGCCTATATAGGGCAAAATGATAATGAACAAAAAAACAACTTTTCTCTCTCCAAAAAAAAAGTTTGAGATCTGAGATCATTTTCTTCCTCCTTCAAGGTTCCAAAACCTTCTTCTTTCTTTTTGAATTAAATCAAGAGTTTTACTCTTCCTTTTTCAAAACTAAATAGTTTTCCACCACAAAACCCATTAAGGGAAACTCTGATCTTCCATTAGATCTAAAAAAGAAGAGATTTTTAAAAAAAATCCCACAGCTCTTGATCTTCAAGATCCAGCTAACAGAGGAGGAAGAAGAAGAACATCTTTCACTAAACCCAACAAAAAAGAGAAGAAAAACACACTCAGGAGTCCAACTCCTCTTTGATTTCTCATCAGAGAAATCTTTTTAGGCTAAAAGCCTCTTTTTCTCGCCGGCGCTCAAGCGCAGAGCGCCCACGTGCCGACACGTGGCTCGCTTGCGCTCCAGCGCAAGCGCTCGAGCGCAAGTCGCCCTCGTGCCGACACGTGGCGCTCTTGCGCTCAAGCGCAAGCGCCTGAGCGCAAGTCACCCCGGTGTCGACACGTGGCGCTCTTGCGCTCCAGCGCAAGCGCTCCAGCGCAAGCGCTCGAGCGCAAGTCGCCCTCGTGCCGACACGTGGCGCTCTTGCGCTCAAGCGCAAGCGCTCGAGCGCAAGTCGCCTACGTGCCGACACGTGGCGCGTTGCGCTCCAGCACTCTGCGCTCGAGCGCACAGCGCCCACGTGCCGACACGTGGCGCGCTCGCGCTCAAGCGCCTAGGCGCTGGCCCCACGCATCCTTTGGATGTCTTTTTCCCCTTTACTTATATATACATGTATATATATACATATGTATACAAATGTATACATACACATACTCCGCGACACTGTCCCTGTTAGAAAAAAATTTCTAACGGGGCGCTGCCCCGCACCCCGCAAGGGGGCTGCTAGCCCCCTTGACCCCCAGCCCGCTATCCGGGTAGCGGGACCCCCGTAAAAAACTCTGCGTGGCTCCCGATATATTCAAACCCCCCTCCAAAACACAATACACGTACACTGCACATTGAGTTCACATGACCAGTTTAACCCGTCAATCGGAGGTTCCTTCGCCCCAAAGGCGGGGGGTAATTAACGGCAGCTTAATTCGCGGCTGCCGGAGATTCGGATCCCCACAATCATTAAACCTCGGCCTACCCTAAGCGGGGGGAATCTGTAGTACGCCTGACAAGCGCGCGCGTATTCCCATCTCAATGGGGTGACGAAAAACACCCTACAGTTGGGATTATTTGTTTCCCATGCGCCAAGGATTATTTGTTTTCCTTGGGGTTTGAAACGAGTCGAGGGTTCCTACGGAGGCACTGGTGGCTCTGCGGGTCGACGCGGATCAGAAGGCTCTCGTCAAGGAGTGTTTGTATCCGTGAGTCGAGGAATTTTGCTGAAATCACTGGCTTCTTCGGTTGAAATGAACCGGTGAGGTTTGGGGTTCGTCGTCTGATGGAATCCGCTGGGAAAGTATGGTTCATTCTTTGTTTACGCCCTTGGATTGTATACAGGAATCGATGTGATCTTAACTGTAGGGCCAAAGTTTTATCATTTCTTCTTTTTATTTTATTTTATTTCCGCGATGCTCTATCATTTCAGCTTTTATATCGCGAAAGTCGCGATTGCCCGATCATTTCGGCTATTTTTCGCGGTGCCCAATCATTTCGGCTATTTGTTTTTTTTTATTTTTTTATTTTTACTCGTTGCTTTTTATTACGAGTTGCCCAATCATTTCGGCTATTTTGCATGCATATATTTTACTTGCTGCTTTCTATTGCAAGTTGCCCTATCATTTCGGCTATTTCGTATGCATGTGCGGCCTACCGGTTTTTTGCTGTAGATCTGAAATTGGACACCCATTTCGGCGTCAGCACCGCTACAACTGGGATATTGCCAGGAGCGAATCATCATTTGCCTCTGTCGTTGTCGAACAAAGGAGGCTTAGCGACCAGGGTTAGGGTCCTGTCGACTAAGGCTTTTGACTTCATGAGCCGTAAGGGTCTCACGAAGTTATTTCTCCCTACAAGTCGTGAGGATCTTATAGGTGTATTTTCTTCTTAGGAATCGTGAGGATTCCTAAGTGTTTGTTTCCTCTGTAAGTCGTAAGGATCCTACAGGGGGGTTTTCTCCTTGTAAATCGAGAGGACTTACAAGGGTTATGCGAACATATCCCCAGTCACGGATGGACCTTGGTTAGGGAAACGTTTATTCGCGCCCGTGGATTGTATACAAGGGTCAATATTGAACCACTTGTAGGGCAATATCGGAAGTTGTGGGGGTTGCTTAAGCACAGGTTAAGGCCTTTGTTCTTTAAGACTTTCAAATCCTATGAGCCGTGAGGGTCCCATAAGAGAGTTCTCCTTACGAGTCGTGAGGATCTCGCAAGTGTATTTTCTCCTTAGGAATCGTGGGGATCCCTAAGTGTGTTGCTCCTTTGTGAGTCGTAAGGATCTCACGCAGGTGGTTTCTCCTTACAGGGTCGAGAGGACCCTATAAGTGTTTCTTTAACGAGGTTGCGCCCTTTCAGGTTTTCACAAACACTCGCCGGTAGCCCTGCTGTTTTTACTCACGGAGCCCTTTCGGGTTTTCATCCGTGCCCATTTCGCTTATGGACTTACCGTTTTTTTTTATATATTTTCTTTTATTTTTACTCATCTCGTCAGCCTGAGGATGCTGTGGTAGTAGTTTAAAGACGTTTCGGTCTGCTATTAGTTTAAGGACATTTCGGTCCGGCATTAGTTTAAGGACGTTTCGGTCCGGCATTGAGAGGGCTGGCTACTGCTTATAAAGCTTGAGCTTAGGAAGATAGCGAGCGGACATAGTCGTCGTCATCTACCATTGACCTAGGCTGTGGCTCATTAAGCGTAGTATTTCTTTAGGAAGCGACCGTTTATTGGCCTGAAAGGCCTTTCCCCGTGCATGTCCATGAGTAGATAGGCCCCACCCTGGTAGACCTTATCTATGATGTATGGGCCTTCATAGTTTGGCTCGAATTTTCCTCGCTTGGCGCGATTGGGGATCATAGGCCTTTTGACCACTAGCACGAGTTCGCCTTGGCGGAATGTCCTCGGTCGAGTCAGTCTTTCATATGAGCGTGTCATCTTTGCTTTATAGGCTTCCAGATTTTGCTGTGCTATGAGCCGGGTTTCATCAAGGGCGTCAAGCTCCTCAAACCGGAGGTGAGCATTTTCTTCATCCGTCAGCTCGTAGTGAATTGCTACTCGTAGAGAGGGTAACTCTATCTCGAGGGGGAGTACTGCTTCTGTACCGAACACCAACGCGTATGGCGTTGTGTTCGTGGCCGTCTTGAACGTAGTTCGATATACCCAGAGAGCTTCTTGCAGCCTCTCGTGCCAGTCTCTCTTATTTCGGGACACCGTCTTTTTCATGATTTTCGTCAAGGTCTTGTTGAAGGCCTCAGCTAGACCGTTAGCTCGCGGATTATAAACTGAGGAATATCTCCAGTATATATTGTGCTGCTGTGCGAAGCGGCTAATTTTATGACTTCGGTAGGCTGGCCCATTATCAGAGATGATCCTTCTCTGGTTTCCAAACCGGTATATGACATGCGTTTTGAAGAAATGGAGGATGTTCTCCGTCTTCACTTCCCTCAACGGTACCGCCTCTGCCCATTTGGAGAAGTAGTCAGTCGTCGCTAGGATGAAACGATGTCCCTTAGACGATGCTGGTTCGATGAGGCCAACTATATCAGTCCCCCACATTTCGAAAGGCCAGCTAGCCACTGTTGGGTGTAGCGGATTTGGATGCTGATGGATGAAGTCCCCATGAATTTGGCATGAGTGGCATTGCTTCGCATATTCGATGCAGTCCTGAATCATCGTGGGCCAATAGTAGCCCATCCGTTTTAACTTCAATTTCATCTTAGGGCCTGCTTGGTGGGAACCGCAGAGTCCGTCGTGAACTTCTTGGACGACCCTTCTCGCTTCGTCAGGTCCTAGGCATCTCAGCCACAGAGAATCGAATGACCTCTTGTATAGAGTATTGTTGACGAAGGCGAAAGACAGAGCTCGTTTCACGAGCTGATGTCTTATGGACGCTTCTTCAGGCATTCGGTGGAACTTGAAGTAATCTATGAAGACTTCTCTCCAGTCCTCGGTATTTTCCCAGTCTTTTATTTGCAGGGTTGTCTCCTCGTTCGCTCCTTTTTCTTCAGACGATTCCGGAGATACTTCTGCTGGGGCCAGCACTCGACGGCTTTGTACCATGATTCTAACGTCGTCGAGGTTCTCGTCAGCCAGTTCTTTGGCAAGTTTGGCCAATGCGTCCGCTTTGCTGTTTTCCGCGCGTGGTATGCTTTCCAAAGTATAGGAGGGAATTTGGGTTAGCAGTTGTTGCACTTTTTCACCGTATTTTACCAATTCCGTTTTGCATGTTTGGTAATCGCCGTTCACTTGACTGACGACTAGCTGGGAGTCCCCATATATGAGGAGGTCTTCAATTCCCATATCAATGGCGATCTCGAGGCCTGCTATCAAAGCCTCATATTCAGCTTCATTATTCGTTCTCGGCTCTGTTAAGGAGAAGGCGAAGCGCATTATTCCTCCTTGTGGGGTCACAAAGATGAGTCCTACCCGCGATTTGATCATTGGCGTACTTTGTTTGTGCTTTTTCATAGAAGATGCTCCATCAAAATAAAGTTCCCAACGGGTATCACCACTGTCGATTGCGTCAAACGCATGTCTGTCTGGCAAATCGCAATTTAGAGGAGAATCGGCGGGTATGGGATGTTCAGCAAGGAAGTCGGTGATGGCCTGGCCTTTCACTGCCCTGAGAGGTTGATATGTTATCGAACATTCCATCAAGAGCAGAGCCCATTTAGCGAGTCGTCCTGTCAATATGGCTTTTGACATTAGATATTTGAGAGGGTCCACTTTTGAAATAAGACGGACTTCATGCGCTAACGCATAGTGCCTGAGCTTTGTTATCGCGAAGATCAACGCTGTTTACCCCAATCAGAGCAAAGCTCTGTTCAAATTCCAAGGCGGGAGAAGAAGCAACGCTTCATCTTCCCCAATAAGAAATAAAGCTTTGCTTTGAAAATTTAAACTTTAATTTTGAAGCAACGCTTCAGATCCCGTGCGCTGCGCGCAACGCGCCACGTGTCAGAAGTTGATACGTCAGCGCAACGCCCAAGGCAGTACGTCCAATCAGAGCAAGGCTCTTTAAAAAGAACATAAGCAATACTCAACTGCGCAAGCGCACCGCAGCACGACACGTGTCTGCGCAGTTGCGCAAGCACAACTGCGCAAGCGCACCGCTGCGCGACACGTGTCTGCGCAACCACAGCTGCGCAAGCGCACGGCTGCGCGACACGTGTTTGCGCAGTTGCGCAAGCACAACTGCGCAAGCGCACGGCAGCGCGGCACGTGTCTGCGCAGTTGCGCAAGCGCTGTTGCGCAAGTGCTTCACTGCGCGACACGTGTCTGCGCAGTTGCGCAAGCACAACTGCGCAAGCGCACGGCTGCGCGACACGTGTCTGTGCAGTTGCGCAAAGCGCTGTTGCGCAAGCGCTTCGCTGCGCGACACGTGTCACGCGCTGGTGAGTTGCGCAACAACAGAATGAAGATTTAAGGAAATTTTTTCTGTTCTTGTTAAAACAAGAAGATTTCTTCTGTAAAACAGGGGCCTTCGGATCAAAGATCCAACGGTGGGGAAAATTCCCTAAATCACACAGAAAAGATCTTTTTAACAAATTTAACTAATTTTGGGGCACTATAAAAAGGACCCCAGACCTCATTTCAAAAAGGTGGAACATCTTGCTAAAAAAAAAGGAGAAGAGAACTCTTGAAAACTCTTGAAGAATAAAAAAAAAGGTAAAAACCTTTAAAAGAAGAGAAAATTCTCTTATGAACAAGATCATAGATCTTCAACGATAAATAAATAAAATAGTGCCTTGCACTTGTTTTATGAACCATCGGTTCTTGAACCTGAAAGGTTATTAAATTAATAGTGCTTTGCACTTTCATGAACCTTTGGTTCTCTGAGATAAGAAAAAACAAGAAAAAAACTTGTTTCTAAATCAAATAGTGCTTTGCACTTATTTTATGAACCATCGGTTCTTGAATCTAAAAGATTCTCAAATTAACAGTATTTTGCACAAATGCAATGCATTAACTAAATGGGCCAGGCCCAAATCAAAATGACCTGACAGGTCAAAATAAATTGCAAGACAATAAATGGGCAGAGCCCAAATAAATTGATACTTTGCATCCTTTATACAAGGGCAGAGCCCAAATAAAATTGATGCCTTGCATCATTCCTAAAAGGGCAGAGCCCAAAACAAATTGATGCTCTGCATCCTTTCTGGGCAAGGCCCAAATAAAAATAAAAAAGAAATGCAATGCAAAAGCAAATAAAATGTTGAACATTTCAACTGGACTTAGCCCAATTTTGGCCATAAGTCCTTAAATTAAATTGACTGAGCAAAATTGCTCTTCTAAATTAATTTACATCCGGTTCGGGGGTACATCTCCGAACTCCTTTGACATCCGTCGTTGTAATTCCTCAATGACGTCAAAGAGGTGACGGGTCCCAACGACCACACATCGATATGGACTGCGGGGTCCTTAAACTCGTGGACCGAAACGTCCTTAAACTAATATCGGACCGAAACGTCCTTAAACTAATATCGGACCGAAACGTCCCTAAACTAATATCGGACCACCACGTCCTTAAACTGGCACAATAGAGCCCAAATGCTCTTTTGTCGGATCTAAACGGTCCCGTTAAGTTGATCTTAGTCTCAAACTGGACTAACGTGTCCTTAACAAACGTTTGAATCGATCTTAGCCTCAAAAATGGCTAACGTATCCTCCAAACAGACTCTAGTCCCAAATTGGACTATGAATCTCCCAAACTGGAACAATAGAGCCCAAACGCTCTTTTGTCAGATCTAAACGATCACGTTAAGTTGGTCTTAGTCTCAAACAGGACTATCGTATCCTTAACGAACATTTAAGTTGATCTTAGCCGCAACGCGACTAATGCATCCTTAAACTAAAAACACCAAACCCAAATCTAAGTAAATACGGATTTGGACTAATCCACGTCCTACGGACGACGGCATTACTCAGTCTCCGTATACAATCCACGGGCAACCACAAACAAAATAAACACACACGACACGAAGTGAAATTCTGGAGAAGGAGAAAATTGTTACCGCGATGCGGTAGCGTAATTAACTGCAGGGGCTTGCGCCTGCAGGGAAGAGCGTCCCCACAATCAAAAACCCCTCAAGCGAGGGGGAATCTGACAAAGTCTGCTACATCGGCCGCATCCGTCTAAACCTCCGATACACGGTGCCATAAATCAACTTGGCATCTTCGGAGAGGTAGACGGATAAAACCAATTAGCATCTGCCCCGAACCTCAGGCAACGGACGCGAAGTCCGGGCCGCCGTTCGGAGGGAAACAGATTCTGGCACGCCCGGTGGGACCTCTTCCTCTTTCCACTCCACACTTCGTGTGTCGTGTTCGCGAACAAATCGCAGTTTGCTGTGATTGCCTGTGGATTCAAGGTACTAAGATTTGGTGTCTTGCTCCGTGCAGAAAACAGAAGATCAATGGCTTCGAACTGCATCGTCCGCAGCGATAACTCTCGCTCCGTCATTGCTGGAGGAGCGACTTATGGGCCCCAAGCGGCCTCCCTTTTCAAAATGCCGGTGGAGCAGATGGCTCAAGCCGCCACTGGACTATTTTTTGGGACCATGCTCCCACCAATGAGCTTCAACGCCCCAATGACATTGCAAGAAGCTCCAAAGAAGTCGGTCTTCGATCGACTCACCACTGCCGCAACCCCTCTCAACGGGTCGTCCAACTCCACTGCTTCAGTTTTTAACGGACTAGGCCAGAGCTCTAACAGGCTCATGAAGAAGCCTGCCATACCAGAAGGCGTTATCCCGAAACGGATAGCCATTCCCACTCCCGTTCCTAGTAAAATCACCAAGGTTGCTTCCCATGTTCAGAAGTCCGCTTCTAACAAGTTGGCCGTCCCCGTTCAACGGACGTCGATCTTTAAAAAGCTGGTACCAGTATATTCTGACCAACACAGGGGGCATGAGAAGGTCACCCCTATAGCTGAAACAACTCCATCAGCACGACATGCCCGACGTCGCTACTGGCGCCGAGTGAAGAAGGCTGGGGGCAACTCCCCCTCTGGACTTACTCCTCCAACTCTAATGGTGGAGATCGATGCTGCTGTTCCAACCAAGAACAGCTTTGAACTGCTCAACAAGGTGCGCAGAAACTCTCCTACTGCGATGTTGAAACGAACTCCTTCACCTGTGAAGAATACTCCAGAGAAGAAGTTAGAGCAGCCCCCTCAACGGCTGTCCTCTAAAATTTACAAAGTCTGGCGACAGGTTCAAGAGTCAGTGATCGATCAAGACTGCCTCCGACGACAGAAAAAGAAGAAGGTTCGGCAGGGGAAGGATTACTCTGTCAAACCACAAAAAGCAAAAGCTACTTGGGTGCCCACTACAATAGCTCCCTTAACTCCAATCACTCAAAAAAGGAGGCCACAAAAAGCCCCTGTGAACATGGCGAAGCATAAAAGCGCTGAACACAAACGCCCCAAATCTGGGGGCATGGTGGTGCACACTGTTTATATGGCTTCTGGAAAGGAGGAAAGCCGCACTTCTACGGGCCACCGACCGCTCACCCGATCCGTGATGAAAGCCCAGGAGCAACAACAAAAGCTTCAGGAAATGATGACTACAATGGATGCACTCACTGAGCCAAAAGAAAGCTCTGAAACGTCTTCGGATGAGCGTCAAGAACAAGAAACCGACGCTGAATTTTTACGCAGAGTCCTCGAAAAGAGGGACAAAGAAGCTGCAGAGCAAGCGGCTAACATAAAACAGATGGCACTCCTCTTCCAAGATATGGTAGGGATGATGTTACAGCCGGACCCTCCTGCTGAAGAGCCTCCGATCGTCCTTGAAGACGACAAGGGAGAAACGTCAAATCCTCCGCCGGCTCTGTCAACAGCCAAGGAGGAGGCAATCTCCAAAGTTGACCTAGACGAATATATAGCCCAGCAGATCCGGGTTCATCAGGCGAATGAAGCGGCTGGGCAAATTGTTAGAACCGGATGACCGTATCCGAGCTGGTATGACCAAATCAGTTACCCGCCAGGATATACGATCCCTAAATTCCACGTATATAAAGGGACAGGGAATCCGCATCAGCATGTCGCTCAATTCAGGGCCTTATGCGGCAATACTGGAGGCGATGACAGATTGTTGCTACGTCAATTCGTCGGCAGCTTAGCAGAAATAGCCTTTGAATGGTATTCGGAGCTACCTAATGACTCTGTCAAAACATTTGCAGAGATGGAACAGCTGTTTACACAAAGATTCGCGAGTGCTAGTGAACGCACCCCGATTACAGCACTGATAAATGCCAGGATAAGGCCCGGCGAAACGTGGGTCCAATACGCAACACGATGGCGAAACCTATGGTCGAAATGCGAACAATGCATAGAAGAGGCACCTGCGGTAAGCATGTTTGTGGGCACTCTCGATCCGCAGGCGACCATCTCGCAATTCATGATGTTCTTCAGGCCGACCACCTTCCAGGCCTTGATCGACAAATTAGCCCAAATGGACCAGATGGGCCATAGACCGTCTCCTCCAAGACCCGATCCCCGAAATGAGAAAGGAAAAGCGATCATCGTCGCCAACACTCAGCAACAGTCGAGCAACTCAAAGCCGGTCGCTCGCCAAAACAACGTGCGCCCACGCCCATCCCTCGAAGAGAGGCTAGAACGTCCTTACTCGTTTCCGCAGAATAAAACGAGAAGGCTGTTTGAGCTGGCAGTGCGCAACAGACTTATTAATCTACCGAGTCCAAAGCGTCTGTCGCAGCCAGGAGATCTTAATAATCCCAATTATTGCCCTTACCACCAAACGGTAAGTCACCCAATTGAGGATTGTTTCGTCTTTAAGGGATGGATCGAGGATCAATACCTGCAAGGCAAGTTCACGCTGTCTGAAAGCTGGAAGGTAAACCCCCCACAGCCGCACTTTCCAAAGAAGACGGACACGCCGGGGGCAACTTGTTCTTTCGTCGAGGATGAAAACGATGGAGAAAACTTATCGGATGAATCCGAATACTACGTAGCGACTTGTTATGTGATTTCTCATTCACTGACGGATGATGAGGAGGATCCTGGCGCTGAGAAATCAATGGCGGACCCTGAAACAGAAATTCCGCGGCCGTCAGACAAGTTGATCGATGCCTTCCTAAATGAAATTCGTCTGAAAGCAAAAACCAATCAAGAGCATGAAATGGCCATACTGGAAAGAACCAAGGTGTTCCCATCAAATCAAAAGCCATACACTGCGGGTAAAAACAAATTCAAAACGAGAAAACGGTTCGCCAAAGCTCTATCAGTAGGAATGAAGCTACCGCCCTCTGAAGAAAATTCTTTCTCTGAGGTAGAGATGCACCCTAACTTCTGTTTATATCATCAGAAGATCATACATCCTACCGAAGACTGTGAATCCTTTAACTGTTGGTGGCAAGGGTATGTCGCTCAAAAGCGACACTTCGACAGGACAAAGTGTGAAGCTTGTGGACATCGGAAAAATGCGATAGATGAGCGCAAAAGAGCCGCCGCCGACTGTCATATAGCCGACTCCAAGGGATCACAAATTATCACCTTTGGAAGCGACTCTGACGAAGAACCTACCCCTAACTCTTCCCTCGGGGAATCTATTTCAAAAATAAAGGAATTGAGAAGCTGCGAGAACGTTCAGCCATGCAATCGCATGCTACTCGGAAAGAATCCCGGCCCTGCAAACAACGGAGCGAACAAAAAGGATAAAAAAAAAGAAAAAAAGGCCCTCGTCGCCAGCGCTCACCAACAATCAGGTGACCCTAGACCGGTTGCTTGCCAAAGCAACAAGCGGCAATCCCTCCAGGAAAAGTTGAAACGTTCTTACTCGTTTCCGCAAGATAAAACAAGGGGACTGTTCGAGCTGGCAGTGTGCGACAGACTCATCAATCTGCCGAGTCCAAAACGTCCGTTGCGGCCAGGCGATGTTAATAATCCTAATTATTGCCCTTACCACCAAACAGTAGGTCACCTGATCGAGGACTGCTACGTCTTCAAAAACTGGGTTGAAGACCAATACCAACAGGGCAAGTTCGCGTTGTTCGAGATTTGGAAGGTGAACCCGCCACAACCGCATGCTCCGAAAAATATGGACACGCCGGGGGCATCATGCTCATTCATAGAGAAAGCCTAACGGACTACTACGTCCTAAAACTGGATAACGGACCGAAACGTCCTTAAACTAACGACGGACCGCAATGTCCTAAAACTTGCAAATGACCGAAACGTCGTTAAACTACTCCCAACCCGCAGCATCTTCAGGCTGACGTGTCAAAAAAAAAAAACGGTACGTCCACAAGCAAAATGGGCACGGATGAAAACCTGAAAGGGCTCCGTGAGTAAAAACAGCAGGGCTACCGGTGAGTGTTCGTGAAAACCCGAAAGGGCGCGACCTCGTAAAAAAAAATATAATAAAAAAAAATAAAAAATAAAAAAATAATAATAAAGGTATGTCCATAAGCAAAAAGGGCACGGATGAAAACCCGAAAGGGCTCCGTGAGTAAAAACAGCAGGGCTACCGCGAGTGTTTGTGAAAACCCGAAAGGGCGCAACCTCGTTAAAACACTTACAGGGTCCTCTCAACCTTGTAAGGAGAAACCACCCGTGTGAGATCCTTACGACTCACAAGGGAGCAACACACTTAGGGATCCTCACGATTCCTAAGGAGAAATTACACTTGCGAGATCCTCACGACTCGTAAGGAGAACTCTCTTATGGGACCCTCACGGCTCATAAGATTTGAAAGTCTTAAGTTACAGAGAGCTGAACATGTTCTTAAGCAACCCCCACAACCTTCGATACTGCCCTACAAGCGGCTCATATTGACCCTTGTATACAATCCACGGGCACGAATAAATATTTCCCCAACAAAGTCCCATCCGTGACTATGGATATGCTTGTACAACAAACAACACTTATAAGTCCTATCGACTTATAAGGAGAAAACCCTTTTGTAAGATCCTTACGACTTACAAGAGAACATGCACTTAGGAATCCTCACGATTCCCAAGAAGAAAACACACCTATAAGATCCTTACGACTTGTAGGGAGAAATACTTTTGTGAGACCCTTACGGCTCATGAAGTCAAAAGCCTTAGCCGACAGGACCCTTAACCCTGTTTACTAAGCCACCTTTGTTCAACATCGACAGAGGCAAATGATGATTCGCTCCTGGCAATATCCCAGTTGCAGCGATGCTGATGCCTAAACCGGTATCAAATTCCAAGCCCTTTCAAGGCAAATGATGATTCGCTCCTGGCAATATTCCAGTTGTAGCGATGTTGATGCCTAAATCGGTATCAAATTCCAAGTCCTTTCATGGCAAATGATGATTCGCTCCTGGCAATATCCCAGTTGTAGCGATACTGATGCCTAAATCGGTATCAAATTCCAAGTCCTTTCATGGCAGATGATGATTCGCTCCTCGCAATATTCCGGTTGTAGCGATGCTGATGCTGAGATTGGCACCAGATTCCAAGTTCTACGCTCGCGATAAAAATCAGCGAGCTGAAAATGCATATTAAATAGCCGAAATGATAGGGCAACTTGCAAACAAAATCAGCAAGTAAAAATGTATGCATGAAAAATAGCCGAAATGATTGGGCAACTCGCAATAAAAAGCAACGAGTAAAAATAAAGTAAACAGCCGAAATGATTGGGCACCGTGAAAAATAGCCGAAATGATTGGGCAATCGCGACCTTCGCGATATAAAAAGCTGAAATGATAGAGCATCGCGGAAAGAATAAAAAAAAATGAAACCTTTTGCCCTACAGGTGAAATCACATCGATCCCTGTATACAATCCAGGGGCACAAATAAAAAGGGAACAATACCTTCCCAACAGGCTCCACCAGAAAGCGAAGCCAAATCTCGACGGTTCATAGATAACCTTGAGACCATCTCGACATTTGTCGCAATATTACAGACACGATGTCAACAAATGAAGCAAACGAAGATCCCGAGCTTCAGGGTCTCAATGGCTACATCTATAGCCTGGAGACCAACAACGGCGTGCCTCCTCATTCCAGCAGGACACAGAAGTTACACCATCAAGCGGAGCGATGGTAAAATCCCAGCTCCACCTCAGCGTTCGTCTCGTTACAGCAGACGCAATGTCAACAACGGCGTTCCTTCGCAGTCCAGCTGGAGGCAGATGCAACGTCAACAAAAGACCTCACGGTCGAAACAAAGCGGAGTAACGGCAAAATCCCAACTCCACCTTAGCATTCGTCTCGTTACAACAGACACAATGTCAACAACGGCGTTCCTTCGCAGCCCAGCGGGGTGTATATGCAAAGTTAACAAAAGACCCCATGGTCGAAACAAAGCGGAGTGATGGCAAAATCCCAGCTCCACCTCAGCATTCGTCTCAATACACCAGACGCAGTGTAAGCAAATGAAGCGAAGGCCACATTCCTAGCTTCGACGTCTTGACGGTAACTCATATAAAACCGGAAAGACAACCGGAGATCATCTCGCACTAGCACAGAATGGTCACCACCTCGACGTCCGTCTCGATACAGCAGACGAGATGTCACCCCAACATTCGTCTCGACACAGCAGGCGCAACGTCATTAAACGAAAGGAGCCACTGCAAAATCCCTAGTTCCAAACCTCGATGGTTCACCAGCAACCTAGAGACAACCTCGACGTCCGTCTCGATACAGTAGACGAGATGTCACCCCAACGTTCGTCTCGACACAGCAGGTGCAACGTCATTAAACGAATGGAGCCACGGCAAAATCCCTAGTTCCAAACCTCGGCGGTTCACCAGCAACCTAGAGACAACCTCGACGTCCGTCTCGATACAGTAGACGAGATGTCACCCCAACGTTCGTCTCGACACAGCAGGCGCAACGTCATTAAACGAAAGGAGCCACGGCAAAATCCCTAGTTCCAAACCTCGACGGTTCACCAATAACCTAGAGACAACCTCGACGTCGGTCTCGATACAGTAGACGAGATGTCACCCCAACGTTCGTCTCGACACAGCAGGCGCAACGTCATTAAATGAAAGGAGCCACGGCAAAATCCCTAGTTCCAAACCTCGACGGTTCACCAGCAACCTAGAGACAACCTCGACGTCCGTCTCGATACAGCAGATGAGATGTCACCCCAACGTTCGTCTCGATACAGCAGACGCAACGTCATCAAACAAACGGAGCCACGGCAAAATCCCTAGTTCCCACCGCAACATTCGTCTCGATACAGCAGACGCAATGCCAGCAAACGAAGCAAAGGCCAAATTCCTAGCTTCAGGGTCTTGACGGCAACTCATATAAAACCCGAAAGACTATCGGAGATCATCCCCACACCAGCGCGGAGTGGTTATGACTCATCGGGGCTCTCCAAAATGAGCCTAACCTCAAGTAAAAAGCGGCATGGCAAATTCCTACCGCTTGCTCTTCCGACGGTCAAACTGCCAAGGAGGATTGCTTGAAGACGTCTTGTCCAGCCCCCGATGGGATCAGAGACACGGCAGTCGCAGGGCTACTCGAACAGCACGATTGCCTATCGAGGACTATATCAGCTTATGAGACGGTACGATGGCCAAAACCCTAAGTACCACCAACCTTATCGGGCTTCTGTCGTAAAGAGCAGAGGTTAAATGCGACGTTAAGATGTTCTTGCGAGAAACGTTCGATTCGTCTCAACTTGTGAAAAATTGTCGAGGCGGCTCGACTCGTGAGATAAAGCCTTAGGCAGTGGGCATAAAAGAAGCCTGTTTCCTAAGCATTGGGACCCTGCAAGTTGGCCCAAAACGGTCTCTTGCATACCATCCACGGGTCTCACCCTCCGACATCGAACTTCGACAAGGAGGGAAACAACCGCTTACAAGTCCTTTCGACTCGTAAGAGGGAAAAATTCTCTTGTTGGATCCTTATGACTTACAAGAGAAAACCACACTTAGGAATCCTCACGATTCCTAAGGAGAAAAACCCACCTACGAGATCCTCTCGATCCGTAGGGAGAAAAGTCTCTATGAGACCCTCACGGCTCATAGAGTTGAAAAGTCTTAGGCAGCAGATCTGAACCTGCGGCCTAAGCCCTCGCTATCTCATGAAGAAATCAAGAGCAAGCCTCTGAAAATTCTTAAGCAAGAGCAAGGCTCTGAGTCAAAATTCTTGAAGTGGTAAAGAATTTTTCGAGGACCAAAGGTCCTATTTATAGGCATCAATCGCCTCTTCAACTGCCAAAAGGTGCCGCGACGGTTCGGATTCTGCCACCGTTGCGCTTGGGTTTGGAGGCCACGTAAGCGCAGCGGTGGGGGGGCATTTGTTTACCCCAATCAGAGCAAAGCTCTGTTCAAATTCCAAGGCGGGAGAAGAAGCAACACTTCATCTTCCCCAATCAGAAATAAAGCTTTGCTTTGAAAATTTAAACTTTAATTTTGAAGCAACGCTTCAGATCCCGTGCGCTGCGCGCAACGCGCCACGTGTCAGAAGTTGATACGTCAGCGCAACGCCCAAGGCAGTACGTCCAATCAGAGCAAGGCTCTTTAAAAAAAACATAAGCAATACTCAACTGCGCAAGCGCACCGCAGCACGACACGTGTCTGCGCAGTTGCGCAAGCACAACTGCGCAAGCGCACCGCTGCGCGACACGTGTCTGCGCAACCACAGCTGCGCAAGCGCACGGCTGCGCGACACGTGTCTGCGCAGTTGCGCAAGCACAACTGCGCAAGCGCACGACAGCGCGACACGTGTCTGCGCAGTTGCGCAAGCGCTGTTGCGCAAGTGCACGGCTGCGCGACACGTGTCTGCGCAGTTGCGCAAGCACAACTGCGCAAGCGCACGGCTGCGCGACACGTGTCTGCGCAGTTGCGCAAGCGCTGTTGCGCAAGTGCTTCTCTGCGCGACACGTGTCTGTGCAGTTGCGCAAAGCGCTGTTGCGCAAGCGCTTCGCTGCGCGACACGTGTCACGCGCTGGTGAGTTGCGCAACAACAGAATGAAGATTTAAGGAAATTTTTTCTGTTCTTGTTAAAACAAGAAGATTTCTTCTGTAAAACAGGGGCCTTCGGATCAAAGATCCAACGGTGGGGAAAATTCCCTAAATCACTCAGAAAAGATCTTTTTAACAAATTTAACTAATTTTGGGGCACTATAAAAAGGACCCCAGACCTCATTTCAAAAAGGAGGAACATCTTGCTAAAAAAAAAGGAGAAGAGAACTCTTGAGAACTCTTGAAGAATAAAAAAAAGGTAAAAACCTTTAAAAGAAGAGAAAATTCTCTTATGAACAAGATCATAGATCTTCAACGATAAATAAATAAATAAATAAAATAGTGCCTTGCACTTGTTTTATGAACCATCGGTTCTTGAACCTGAAAGGTTATTAAATTAATAGTGCTTTGCACTTTCATGAACCTTTGGTTCTCTGAGATAAGAAAAAACAAGAAAAAAACTTGTTTCTAAATCAAATAGTGCTTTGCACTTATTTTATGAACCATCGGTTCTTGAATCTAAAAGATTCTCAAATTAACAGTATTTTGCATAAATGCAATGCATTAACTAAATGGGCCAGGCCCAAATCAAAATGACCTGACAGGTCAAAATAAATTGCAAGGCAATAAATGGGCAGAGCCCAAATAAATTGATGCTTTGCATCCTTTATACAAGGGCAGAGCCCAAATAAAATTGATGCCTTGCATCATTCCTAAAAGGGCAGAGCCCAAAACAAATTAATGCTCTGCATCCTTTCTGGGCAAGGCCCAAATAAAAATAAAAAAAGAAATGCAATGCAAAAGCAAATAAAATGTGAACATTTCAACTGGACTTAGCCCAATTTTGGCCATAAGTCCTTAAATTAAATTGACTGAGCAAAATTGCTCTTCTAAATCAATTTACATCCGGTTCGGGGGTACATTTCCGAACTCCTTTGACATCCGTCGTTGTAATTCCTCAACGACGTCAAAGAGGTGACGGGTCCCAACGACGACACATCGATATGGACTGCGGGGTCCTTAAACTCGTGGACCGAAACGTCCTTAAACTAATATCGGACCGAAACGTCCTTAAACTAATATCGGACCGAAACGTCCTTAAACTAATATCGGACCACCACGTCCTTAAACTGGCACAATAGAGCCCAAATGCTCTTTTGTCGGATCTAAACGGTCCCGTTAAGTTGATCTTAGTCTCAAACTGGACTAACGTGTCCTTAACAAACGTTTGAATCGATCTTAGCCTCAAAAATGGCTAACGTATCCTCCAAACAGACTCTAGTCCCAAATTGGACTATGAATCTCCCAAACTGGAACAATAGAGCCCAAACGCTCTTTTGTCGGATCTAAACGATCACGTTAAGTTGGTCTTAGTCTCAAACAGGACTATCGTATCCTTAACGAACGTTTAAGTTGATCTTAGCCGCAACGCGACTAATGCATCCTTAAACTAAAAACACCAAACCCAAATCTAAGTAAATACGGATTTGGACTAATCCACGTCCTACGGACGACGGCATTACTCAGTCTCCGTATACAATCCACGGGAAACCACAAACAAAACAAACACACACGACACGAAGTGAAATTCTGGAGAAGGAGAAAGTTGTTACCGCGATGCGGTAGCGTAATTAACTGCAGGGGCTTGCGCCTGCAGGGAAGAGCTTCCCCACAATCAAAAACCCCTCAAGCGAGGGGGAATCTGACAAAGTCTGCTACATCGGCCGCATCCGTCTAAACCTCCAATACACGGTGCCATAAATCAACTTGGCATCTTCGGAGAGGTAGACGGATAAAACCAATTAGCATCTGCCCCGAACCTCAGGCAACGGACGCGAAGTCCGGGCCGCCGTTCGGAGGGGAACAAACGCCAGGCAGTGTTTTTCAATGGGGGAGTAATTGCTTTCTGCCCCTAGCAGAACTCGACTTAAGTAGTAGAGTGCTCTTTCTTTCCCTTGATCCTTCTCTTGTGCCCATAATGCGCCTAAAGAACCTTCGAAGGCGGTTGTATAAAGAATGAGAGGCTTCCCCTTAACCGGAGCAGCCAACACCGGCGGGTTCTGCAGGTATTGCTTGATCTCGTCCAGTGCGCCTTGGCATTTTTGATCCCAAACGAATGGGGTTCCCTTCTTCATCAGGTGACTGTAAGGACGACACTTTCCTGAAAGGTTGGCTATAAATCGTCGTATGTATGCGAGTTTCCCTTGGAGAGACCGCAGCTGTTTGAGAGTTCTCGGTGGAGGCATTTCCATGATCTCTTTGATTTTTGACGGATCTATTTCAATACCTTGGTGTCGAACAACGAATCCCAAGAATTTGCCTGAGGAAACTCCGAACGCACACTTAAGAGGGTTCATCTTCAAGTTGTATTGTCGAAGGCGTTGAAATACAGTCTTCAGATGTTCGAGATGTTCCTCGTATGATTTGCTTTTAACCACGAGATCGTCGATATAGCATTCGACGATTTCGTGTATAAGGTCGTCGAAGATCTTCGTCATGGCCCTCTGGTGGGTGGCACCGGCGTTCTTTAAACCGAAAGGCATCACCTTGTAACAGAATATCCCTAAAGGAGTCCGGAAAGCCGTATGTTTCTGATCTTCAGGATGCATTTTTATTTGATTATACCCCGATGAGCCGTCCATGAAGGAGAAAACCTCATGAGTGGATGTGTTGTCTATCATCAGTTCGGTGACTGGGACTGGGAAATCATCTTTTGGGCAGGCTTTATTAAGATCCCGAAAATCCACGCATATGCGCACCGTCCCATTTTTCTTCATCACCGGGACGAAGTTAGCGATCCATTCAGGGTATTGAACTTCATGGATAAAGCCGGAGTCTATCAGTTTTTTGACTTCGGCGTTGATGCTCATTTCAAGCTCGAGCCGCATTCTTCTCGGCGCCTGTTTGACTGGCTTGACGTCCGGGGATATCGCCAATTTGTGCACAGCAATTTCTGGATCTAGTCCCGGCATTTCAGAGTAGTTCCATGCGAAGCAATCTTTATGCTGTACGAGGACGTCCTTTAACGCAGTCACCCTCTCCTCAGACAGCAGCTCGCTGACAAATGTCGGCCGCGGATCGTTTACCGTCCCCAACTTAATTTTCTTGAGGTTATCTGCAGTGGTATGTATTCCGTCCTCCAGTTCTTTCGGAGCTAGGGGAAATTCTGAGATTACCTCATCGCTGCTGTTTTCAAAGCACCAAGGAAGGCTGTTCATGTCCTCGGACTCTTCTTTTAATATTGTTACCAAGTGGCAAGTGCGAATTTTCTGCCAATCCCAATGCGGAGTTGGTTCTATCCTTGTGTTTTCGGGTTCGTGCTTTTGCGGCGGCGCTATCCTCCAGTTGTCAGACAACGCGAATTTGCCAAGCTGATATTGGTCCTCAACCCAATTCTTAAAGGTGAAGCAATCTTCAAGCGGATGCCCTACTACTCGATGGTAAGAGCAATAATTTGGGTTGGAGACTTCGCCCGCTTGCTCAGGGTGTTTAGACTCTGGCAGTGTAAGCATTTGATGTTTTAGAGCAAGATCAAGTATTTTCCTTGTTTTGTTCCGAGGAAATGAGTAAGCTCGACCCATTTTCTTCATGAGGGCTAAGTTAATAACGCTCGATTCTCGGATACGTGGTTTCTTAGCTCTGCTTTGTGGTTGTTGAGCGCCTTTTCTGCCTTTCGACTTGTTTTTGCTTTCGCATTGAACCCTTTTTGTAGCAGGTTGACAAGGAATGGCATTTTCATCCTTCACGGCTTGTTGGAGAAGGCGCTGTGTCTTGGCTTTCTCATAGATTGCTATTTCACGATTGTGATCATCTCGGGCTTTTTGACCCGCATTCCTTATAAGTTTGCCCATCTGGTCTTCAAATGATGGACTGGGCGGTTTTGCATCAGGAACTTTTGCTGGCTCAGGATTAGCGTCCTCCCATTGAGCGTCCGCCTCTTCATCGAAGTCATACATAACATAACAGCTGTTTACTAGCTCCCGTTTCTTTGACCGGATGTACCCAAGCCCTTTTGTTTCTATTCTCCCGTTAGGCAGCTTGCATTGAGTCCCGGGAATGTTCCAGACCTTGTCATAGAGTTTAGCTTTTCTAACGGTCTGTGTGAAGGATATCCCCTGGCGTTTCAGCAGTTTCTTCAAACCTTCGGTATAATATCTGGGAAGACGGATAGGCTGAAGCCTGTCGAGCGTGGGATCCGCGCCATGCCAAATTTCTTTTTCCACCTTGTTTTCTTCAGAACGGTAGAATAGGATTGCCTTCTCGCCTTTTCGTCCGGGAGGGATATAGAATGTCTGCAATTCTTCTACGCTGTTGGTGTCGAGTGCATCCAGTTCTTTGTAATGTTCAAGCGGCACCATGGTTATCTTCAGACTTCGTTCTTCATCAGCGGAAACCCGTATTGAAGGCCGAGCAGGGAATACAGCATGAACTTCATCCTCTGAATCACTACCGAAGATCAATGAAGGAATGGATGGTCCTGGCCTGGTGGATTGGGATGGACCTGAATAAATTATATTCTCCTCCTCCTCGGTGTCACTGCCGAAGACGGGGATGGTTGCGTTAGTTTTGTTCTCCGGTTTGTGGCACCTTTCCGTGTCTTCGAAACTCGGTAAGAAATATTTGGCATCTTCATATTTGCGAACTTCATTCACGGAAAACAGATTCAATTCTCCTGCCACAGTGTACTTGAGACCATCCTTACAATATTTCATACACTGATGTTGTGTAGAAGGGATGATATTGTACTCGTGTAACCATGGTCGACCGAGCAGAGCATTGTAGCACGTCTTGGCATCTATGACATGGAATTTAATATCTGTGACGAGTAGCCCGAAGCGTAACGTCAATATCACAGATCCAAAAGTTTTTGATGATTGGGAGTCGAAACCGGAGATGGTGATTTTGTCCCGGGCGAGGTGTTGGACGCTCATGCAAATTTCCTTTAACACCCGCACATTGAGTAAATTAACAGATGATCCGTTATCGACCAAGATTTTACCTATCTTTATGTCATGGCAGTATCCTGAGACATAAAGGGGACGATTGTGTTCGCACGTCCCGAGGAGAAGGTCTTCATCGCCGAAAGCAACGTCGGCCGTGTGCACCTCTTCCAATTCATCCTTCATCTTTTGTTCGGCCAGGAAGGGTTGGAACTGGTCCGGATCTTGTAGGGCCTTAATCAAAGAATCCCTTGCTTCTTTTGATAGCAATAGGGCATCGAAAATGCTGAGTTGCGAGGGTAGCTTTCTCAGATGCGCCAAGACATTGTAATCCGCTTTATTCTTCGTTGGCGGGTTCTTGGCGGTTAACTCTTCCGCAACTCGGTCATCCAAAGCGATGTCTTCAGAGACCTTCTCTTTCCCTTTGTCTTTCTTGTTTAAGGGTCCGAGATTCTTTTCAGGTAGCGTCCGATTGCGTAGCTGTATATTCTCGCAAACCTTCGGTCCTTCTTCTTTCCCCGATGTGGATTCTTTAAAGAGGGGGCCAAGCTCTAGCTCCTCATCGGAATCGCTCCCAAATGTAAGCACTTGTGACCCTCCGGCGTCAATCATACAACAGCCACTGGTAGTTTTATTAAGCACTTTGATCGTTCTGCCCTGCTCTCGGCGAGCTTTGTGTTTTTCCTGCTTAAATTGTTGCCGGTGAGTAACATATCCTCGCCACCACTTATCGAAAGCTTTACACTCTTTAGTGGGATGCGACACCTTCTAATGGTACAAGCAATAGGAGGGGTGCATTTCCGATTCACCGGTGATGTTTCCTTCGGAGGATGGTAGCTTCATACCCATTGATATGGCCTTAGCAAACCTCTTTTTTATCTTGAATTGGCTTTTGTCAGCGGCGGAGGCATTTCGCTCCAGCGGGATTATTTCAGCTTTTTCATCAAGTCGCCGGCGTTTGGCCCTTTCAAATATAGCCATTTCGCGTTCTCGATCAGCTTTACTTTTCAATCGAGCTTCACTAAGAAACGCGTTAATCATTTCGATTGATAACTCCGGAATTCTTGATTCGGTATCTGCCTCCAGCGTTTTAGTGCCAGAAGTCTCTTCGTCGTTCGTGATCGAACGGGAGATCATATGACAGCTCGCCACATTTTCCTCGGATTCATCTGATGAACTTTCTCCCTCATCTTCCTCTTGAAAGACGTGATTGAGGAACTCTTGGAGCGTGATGGGAGTCCGCGCCTTTTGGTTGTATTCATCCAGTGCGTCGATTTGCTTTTGTAAGTCCGTGCGCTTGTCGCCAGGCTTCACGGGCTTCTTAGATTTCTTCTTCTTCTTTTTCGAAGATTTTGACGGCTGGCTATGAACGCTTGAACTACCATCACTGGTCTTCGGAGTCGGACGTGGCTTCAACATCCCCTCAATAACCTGCGGTTCCAAGGGGTTCTTCCACTTGACCGCTGGACATGTCTGAAGATCATTTAGCATTCTCCTCGTTTTGGTTGATAATACAACCTCCCAAGGGGCTTCTTCGATGACGGAGCATGTTGCCCCCGGCGTATTTGTCCCCTTAGCGGTGTGGAGCTGCGGAGGATTCACCTTCCATTTGTCAGATAACGCGAACTTGCCCTGTAAATCCCCGTTTCCTTTCTAAATGAATTTTCCTATTTTCTGAGTTCTAGAGATTACCTTATTCTGGTCCTCGTATATTTTCTATTTGGTTGTTAGGCTTAATATTTATATTTTCCAAACCCTAAAAGCCAAAACCCAAGATTTAAAACCAAAATTTTATCAATAAAATCCTAACCCTATATTTTAAAACCCTAAGTTTCAGCCCACACGCACTTTACTTAATAAAATTTCTTAATAAATTTAACCCTTAGCCCATTCTCTTTTCCCTCAGCCCACTCTCGATTTTTTTAAATAAATCCCTTATATTTTTCCCGGCCTGTTTATCTCAGCCCACTCAAAAATTCTTAAATAAAATCCCTAAATCCTTTTGCCCCAAGCCCGTTACTTTAGCCTCAGGCCGTTTCTTTTTCCAAGCCCACACTTTTCTTTTAAAACAAAAATTTCCTTATAAATCCCCGGCCCAATCTATTATCAGCCCACACAGTTTTTTTTAAATCCCTATATAAAATTTAACCTTCAGCCATTAGTATTTCCTCAGCCCGTTAGCATTTCCTCAGCCCACTTCATTTTTGGGAATTAATTGTTTTTAAACCGGCCTGTTTTTCACCTACAGCCCACGATTTTTAATAAAGGGAATTGTTTTTAAAATAAACCAATCCCAATTTTCCATTTCCCTCACTCACCCTCCAATGTTCATCTTCTTTCAAAAATTTACCCCAACGGTAACCTCCCAAAATTTACGCGCGCGACCCGCCTCCTCCGCCATCGCTCACGCCTCACGCCCACGCTCCTGCCGTTACCCCCACGTTTCCAACCTCGTCTCCATTATCCCCTCACATCTCACTCCCCTCTCATTTTTCCAAAAATCCCTCATATCTCTCTCTCGAAAACTCACGAACCCACCGCACTTGACTCTCTCCGACGAAGGCGAACTTCCTCGTCGACCCCACCGTTCTCACTCGCTCACTTCCCTCCACCAACTGAGCTCCCTACACAATCACCTTCGTCTCCAGCTTGCACACCCAACATCCCCTGCACACAACCCAAATTGCAACCAATCTCGACCACCTCACCCCATCGACGCCGGTGAACCCCCATCTCTTCTGAACCATCCATCGGCCTTCCACACCCTCAGCATCACCCTCATCTCTCCAGACCCGACCCCCACTGCTCCCCATCTCTCTCCAAAACTCCAAAACCATTTTCAAACTTTTTCCCCCTCACTGTAAAACTGCACTGTACACATAGCCGGAGCGCCGCCGACTGACGCCGACCCCAGCACACCCCGGGAGACCCACAGAGCACCATTCTAGACTTCCAGCAAGCACAAAGACGACTCCAGGAACTCCGACGTAAAACCCGTGTTCGATCGAGGCTCGCGCGAACTTGTTCCGCGGCGTACAACGCGCGTTCGTGACGACACTGCTGCCGTACGATCCCGAGGCGTTCTCCAGGCAAGTATTTACTTGCTTCATTCTATAATAATAGTGTTACCCACCTAGATCATGTAGTTTACAAACTTTCCGATTTCCTATACGTGTCAAAACCTAAGTGCTCGATGTTAGTTACCAATAGAAATAATCGTCTAATTTGACGGTAACCTATACGTTCTGTTGGCCCTTTGAATGATGTATAACGTGTGTGAAATTTGCTGGAAAACACGATTGTTAGTAACAAAAATCGATACCCCCAAACATGTCTTTAAAACTAGAATCCTCTCGTAGCTGAAAACGAATAAAAACACCAAAAATCATATACATATTGGAAAGATGCGTTCGAGGGCTTAAATCGAAGCCGACTCGACGAACTTTAATCCTACATAAATTTCTGATCATTTCTGTTTTGTAACCATGAAGATATTTGGATCGAACACGACTCTGGACTGCAGTCCAGAGCGTTTCTGATTAGTGTGTTCTGTCTAAAGTCCTGCGTCCCCGTGTTTCCTGAAATCGCATGATACGGAACTTTACAGTAGTTATAAGATATACCTGTTAGTGAAAGAAAACAAGTGGTCTCATTCCGATTCATCGCGGTTTGTTATTTTAAACTTATTTTAAAAGGGCAGAACGTAAAGCTGTTCAGAACAATTTCTGAAATGACATTTGAGATTGAACTGTGTATAACTTTCAACGTACAGATGCGATTGAGGATCCGTCTGTTGCGTTGAATACTTTATCGAAAACTCTAAATTTCATTTAACTGTGACATCGCTAAATTCTGAACCCAACTGGGTGCAATTCGTGTCGCGAAACAGGCGTTCAGTTCTGAAATTGAAATTCCAGCCGCGAGCACTTAAACTGAAACAGTTATATCTTGAAAACCGAAACTCCGATTGAACTGAAACAAATTTTGATGAATCACTGACTGATTGTTCTATATATCTCACTTACATCATTTTTCTGAATTCTTAACATATTAGTTTGTGCAATTTATTTTAGTTTATGACATGCATGTTAATTCATAACATACAGAGCTTATTGGTAGTATACGATACATATATCATACCCTGGTCATATACTCAGTTTTAGTGCGTGTGAACATTGTATTATCGTGCGTGATAGATGTTGGTTTAGGAGTGACGAGTACACCAATGGAAAGTGAACATTCGTGACAGTGATTGATACAGTGGGCAGTGATGAAATCGTGCCATTGGCATACTCGTACACAACTAGATCAATATCTTAAATAGTGTAACCTGGGGAAAAAGGGGAAATCAAAGTGGAAAGAGTATCGTATTTAGCGGGACCGTGTTTAGAGGATGATCATTCGAACCGTGATACTTATACGTGTAGGACAGGATCTAGTGATCCGGCTGACAGGGTTATGTCCCGGGCATGTGGGCCGTTGTCTCGGGTATGTACGAGACTCCTGTTAAACATGATTCTCCTTCCACTATGTGATTTCAAACATGACCTAGAGACCGATAGGGACACATAACATATTCTGCATCATATTGTGACATAGTGTTTATTTGCATTATTCTCATACCAGTATTACCTCATTTACCTGTTTCATCTGATTATAATAATATTATTATTTGTGTCGCTCTGACGACCTGAGTATGCATGCTCAGATTCCGCGGGAGGACCAACACAGGAGACGGATCTATCCTTCGAGTTCACGGAGATATAGTTTGGTGTACCTTCTTCATTTACTGCTTTCCATAAAAGAGATTGTGAGATTGAACTTGGTTAGTTATCGTTCTTATTATCTGTAATCTGTGAACAATGAAATTTTAATGTAATAAATTAGTGATGTGATTCCTTTAATACCGTGCTTTATTACTGATTACCATGTAGTGCTAGAAGCCGAAGTGTGACTACGGCGGGACGATCCCTTGACCGTAGGAGCATGGCTGGCCTAGTCATACCTCGTATTCCGTATTTTGGGAAGCGGGGCGTGACATGCCCTGTCTATACTGGTTTTCAATCCAATTCTTGAAAACGTAGCAGTCCTCAATCGGATGGCCTAGCACTCGATGATAGGGGCAGTAATTAGGCTCGTTGACGTCACTTGGTTGCAACGGGCGTTTTGGATCTGGCAGATTTATGAGTCTGTTGCGCAATGCCAGCTCGAATAGCCTCCTCGTTTTATCGCTGGGGAAGGAATAAGAACGTCCCATCCTATCCCCAAGAGGTACGTACGGGCGCGTATTGTTTGGACAAGCAACCGGCTTCAAGTCGCTCGGTTGTTGTTGAGCATTAGCGATCACGATCGCTTTTCCCTTTCCTTTGTCATTTCGGGAATCTGGCTTTGGGAGAGGGGGTTTATGGCCCATCTGGTCCATCTGCGCTAGTTTGTCAATCAAAGCCTGGAAGGAAGTCGGCTTGAAGAACATCATAAACTGTGAAATGGTTGCTTGTGGATCGAGGGTTCCAACAAACATTCCCACCGCAGGGGCTTCTTCTATGCGCTGTTCACACTTCGACCATAGATTACGCCACCGTATAGCGTACTGAACCCATGTCTCGCCAGGTTTTACCCTGGCATTAATCAATGCCGTCATCGGGGTACGCTCACTGGCACTTGCAAAACGTTGGGTGAAGAGCAGCTCCATCTCCGCAAAGGTTTTAATAGAGTCGTTGGGGAGCTCAGAATACCATTCGAACGCCGTATTTGATAGGCTTCCAACAAACTGGCGAAGCAAAAGCTTGTCGTCGCCGCCGGTGTTACCGCAAAGCGCCCTGAACTGGGCAACATGTTGATGGGGATTGCCGGTCCCTTTGTAGACATGAAACTTGGGAATTGTGTAACCCGGCGGGTATTTGATTTGGTCATACCAGCCTGGATACGGTCGCCCCGTTTTTACGACGTGGCCGGCTGCTTCGGCCGCGTGATGAACCTTTATTTGCTGGGCTATATATTCGTCCAGATCAGTTTTAGAGATTGTATCCTCTTTAGCCGTTGATAGAACGGGCTGAGGGTTTGATGTCTCTCCCCTATCATCCCCAAGGACAATCGGGGGTTCTTCAGTCGGGGGATCTTGTTGTATCATCATCCCTATCATGTTCTGGAAGAGGAGGCCCATACGCTGTATATTGGCTGCTTGTTCAGCAGCCTCTTTGTCTCTCTTTTCCAGTACTCGGCGGAGGAACTCGGCGTCGGTTTCTTCCTCTTGGCGTTCATCTAAGGACGTCTCAGGGTTCTCTTTCGGCCCAGTGAGTGCAGCCATTGTGGTCATCATTTCCTGGAGCTTTTGTTGCTGCTCCTGAGCCTTGGTCACTGACCGGGTAAGCGGTCGGTGACCCGTAGAAGTACGACTTTCTTCCTTTCCAGAAGCCATATAAACCGTATGAACTGTTATGCCCCCTGACTTGGGGCGTTTAGGTTCACCGCTTTTAAACTTTGTCAGTGTCACGGGAGCCTTCTCTGGCCTTTTTCTTTTGTGGACCATTGAGGTCGAAGGAGCCGTTGAAGTGGGCATCCTAGCATTTGTTGCCCCCTGCTGTTTAATGGGGCGGTTTTTGTCCTTTTCCACCTTTACCTTTTTCTGGCGATGAAAGTGGTCTGGGTCAATCACGGAGTCTTGAACCCTCCGCCAAACTTTATAAATTTTTGACGACAGCCGTTGAGGGGGCTGTTCCTGCTTTGTCTCCGGAGCTTTCTCCATAAGCGGAGGAGATCTTTTCAATGTAGCAATTGGAGAGTTCTTTCTCACCTTCCTCAGCAATTCAAAGCTGTTCCCAGTTGGAACAGCAGCGTTGACCTCCACCACTGGAGCAGGTGGGGTTAGCCCTGAGGGAGAGTTGCCCCCTGCTTTCCTTACTCGTTTCCAATGGCGACGTCGCGCACGACGAGCCGTTGGGACTGGCTCGGAGATAGAGATGGTTTCTTGTTGCCCCCTGTTTGAGTGTGGGGTAACTGCCGATGTCAGCCTATCGAAGACTGATGCCTTTTGACCAGCTGGGGGAGGAGTGGGAACCGTCAATCTTGTGAAGACCGACTCTCTGATGGGAGAAGCCGCTTTAACGACTTTCAAAGCAGCGGCCGTTGCCCTCTTTGGGACGGCCACTTTATAGTTCTGACCTAGCCTGGTGAAAACGGAGGTTGTCGGTTTAGTAGCGGGCGACCCGTTGACAGGGGTCGTGGTAGCAGTGAGCCGGTCGAACACCGACTTCTTGTTCGCTTCCGGTGCGGATATCGGCATAGAGAAGCTTGTAGGTGGGACCATGGTCCCGAAAAACAGGCCGGTGGTGGCCTGGGTCACCTGGTCTACCGGCAGAGTAAGGAAAGAAGCCGCTTGGGGCCCATACGTCACACCTCCCGGTGAAGTGGAGCGTCTGTCGCAGTAGCGTTTCGAGCAGTTGGTGCAGTTGGTGGCCATTGGATCTCGAATTCTGCGCCAGGCAAAAGACCAAATCTTAGTAACTTGAAATCCGAAGACAACCATTTAACAAACCGCGATTGGTTCGCGAAGACGACACACGAAGTGTGGAGTGGAAAGAGGAAAAGGTCCCACCGGGCGTGCCAGAATCTGTTCCCCTCCGAAAGACGGCGCACAGGACCGCGATGTCCTGACGCTGGGATTCGGGGCAGATGCTATTTGGTTTTATCCGTCTACCTCTTCTAAGATGCCAAGTTGATTTATGGCACCGTGCATCGGAGGTTTAGACGGATGCGGCCGATGTAGCAGACTTCGTCAGATTCCCCCTCAGGGTGAGGGGTTTTTGATTGTGGGGACGCTCTTCCCTGCAGGCGCAAGCCCCTGCAGTTAATTACGCTACCGCATCGCGGTAACAACTTTCTCCTTCTCCAGAATTTCACTTCGTGTCGTGTGTGTTTGTTTTGTTTGTGGTTGCCCGTGGATTGTATACGGAGACTGAGTAATGCCGTCGCCCGTAGGACGTGGATTAGTCCAAATCCGTATTTACTTAGATTTGGGTTTGTTGTTTTTAGTTTAAGGATGCATTAGTCGCGTTGCGACTAAGATCAACTTAAACGTTCGTTAAGGATACGTTAGTCCTGTTTTAGACTAAGATCAACTTAACGTAGTGATTAATTTAATGTATGGCCATCGGGACTCGTCACCTCTCTGACGTCGTTGAAGGATTACAACGACATGTATCAGAGGAGCTCGGAGATGTACCCTCGAACCAGAGTTGATTGGGAGTTTTATAATTCATATGAATGTTTAAGGATACGTTAGCCGTGTTTGGGGCTAAGATCGACTTAAACGGGACCGTTTAGATCCGGCAAGAGAGCATTTGGAGGCTCTATTGTTCCAGTTTAGGGACGTGGTGGTCCATTGCCAGTTTAGGGACGTGGTGGTCCATATTCCAGTTTAGGGACGTTTCGGTCCGATATTAGTTTAGGGACGTTTCGGTCCGATATTAGTTTAAGGACGTTTCGGTCCACGAGTTTAAGGACCCCGCAGTCCATATGGGTGTGTGGTCGTTGGGACTCGTCACCTCTTTGACGTCGTTGAGGAATTACAGCGATGGATGTCAAAGGAATTCGGAGATGTACCCTCGAACCGGATGCAGATTGATTTAGGAGAGCCATTTTGCTCAGTCAATTTAATTTAAGGACTTACGGCCACGATTAGGCTAAGTCCATTGCTTTTGCATTTCTTTTGCTTTTATTTGGGCTTTGCCCAAAAAGGATGCAGAGCATCAATTTTATTTGGGCCCAGCCCTTTTATTGCTTTGCAATTTATTTTGACCTGCTAGGTCTTTTTGACTTGGGCCTAGCCCTTCAAATAATGCATTGCATTTGTGCAAACCACCAAGAATCTTTTAGATTCAGGAAAAGAAGTGCAGAGCACTTTTTAATTTCTTGATCTAAACTTAGATCAGAGAAAAGAAAAGAAAGAAATCTTTTCTTTCTTTCTGTTTCAGAGAACCAGAGGTTCATATCAAGTGCAAGGCACTATTTTTATTATTATTATTTATTTATTTATCTATTGGAGATCACTGATCTTGTTTTCTAGATCAATGATCTATTCTTTAAGAGAATTTTCTCTTATCTCAAAGGTTTTTACCTTCTTTTTGTGTTCTCCAGAAATTCTCAAGAGTTCTCTTCTCTTTTTTTTTTATCCAATTGTCTATATCTTTGAAATGGGGTCTGGGGTTCTTTTATAGTGCTCAAAGATCAGTTAAATTTGTTAAAAAGATCTTTTCTGAGTGATTCGGGGAATTTTCCCCACCGTTGGATCTTTGATCCAAAGGCCCCTGTTTTACAGAAGAAATCTTCTTGTTTTAACAAGAACAGAAAAGATTTCCTTAAATCTTCATTCTGTTGTTGCGCAACTCACCAGCGCGTGACACGTGTCGCGCAGTAAGGCGCTTGCGCAACTGCGCAGACACGTGTCGCGCAGTGAAGCGCTTGCGCAACAGCGCTTGCGCACCTGCGCAGACACGTGTCGCGCAGCCGTGCGCTTGCGCAGTTGCGCTTGCGCACCTGCGCAGACACGTGTCGCGCTGCCGTGCGCTTGCGCAGTTGTGCTTGCGCAACTGCGCAGACACGTGTCGCGCTGTCGTGCGCTTGCGCAGTTAAGTGTTACTTATGTTTTTAAAGAGCCTTGCTCTGATCGGACGTATCGCCTTGGGCGTTGTGCTGCCGTGTCAACTTCTGACACGTGGCGCATTGCGCGCAGCGCACGGGAACCGAAGCGTTGCTTCAAAATTTGAATTTTCAAAATTCAAACAGAGCCTTACTCTGATTGGGGGAACAACTGGTGATCGACATGACCTAACCCCTAAACCTAAAGGTTGCCAATTGAAGTGTCTCCTGATAACAGCTATCGAAGGAGAACCCTAACGATGGCGAGTGACGATCCCCAACTGCTGACAACAATTAAAACAAACACATAACATAACAAGGAACAACTGAGCAAACTGAGTATAACCGGACGACGAGAATCCGAATGGAGTCACACCCTGACTAACCCTGGGTAGACACCATAATGAAATTCATGGAGATCTGCTCCAACTCCTACTTCGGAACGGTTAAAGGTTGCAACTCCCCAGCCGGCCTCAAATGCTCGACCCAAGCACACAACAAGACAGACACTTTGAAACGAAACCTGAAACTTCTCTTTACATCCCTGCCCACCCGTAACTATCTTACAAGTCACGTCAAGGTTGGTGGAACTTGAATGAATACAGAGAGTTGTCTGATGTGCTTGCTCTAGGATTTCACGTCTCTACCCAATAACATCGGGTACACAAACGCGTCCCTAACTTAGCACACCATTGTCACAAATCAAGGACTCCGAATCATTACCCAGCCGAGTATGCTCAAGTATCTCTGACGAATGAGCATCGGCGGGCAGTGTCTCGCGAAAGCGATTTAAGAAAAGTGGTCGGGCACGGACATGAGCAAGCTGTCCCCTCAGTAGAGATGAACTAAGCTATACTCGACGATCACACAAGAACTGTAAATCTGCAGAAGACTATCACAACAATCAAAATCTGCTGCAGGAAGATGTATATTAAGCTCTGGTGGTCCGTGAAAATCTGACACGACTCTCGAACAAGTAGTGTCTCCAAATCTCCAATGCAAAACCACCGCGGCCATCTCTAGATCATGAGTGGAATATCCTTCTCGTACTTCCTCCAAATGTAGGGAAGCAAAAGCGATATCTCTATAGTGTCACCTTGGTACACACTCGAGCCCCACTCAAGAAACATTACAGTTAAACAACAAGGTCGCCCGAACCAGAAAGCAAAGAAAGAACTGGTGCAGTTGTTAACAGAATCTTCAACTGCCGAGAACTCCGCACACATGCCTTAGTCCACAGAAAAGAAACCTCCCTTCCGGTCCATTCAGTCGACGGTGCAGCACTACTCTAGCAATTCTGCATGAAACGGCGATAAAAAACCTGCTAGGCCCAAAGATCTGCGGATCTCCTTCCTGCACACAAGTCTGGACCTAAGCTGTACGGCCACGATCTCCCTCAGAACCATACGAAACCGTCTCCCGTGACTACAAGACCTAGGAGTCAACACAAACAAGCCTGAAGAAACACTCCAAGAATCTAGCAACTGCTGTTGCTCTCCCAGTATCCGCATAACAAATCCTCAAGTGTTACTCCTGTCCCTCAAGACACATTAAATAGACCAGAATGTCGTAAATAACACAACAAAAAATGGTCGAGGAACGGCCTGGAGAAATCTGGTTCATCATATCTACGAATGCTGCTAGGGCATCAGTGAATCCAATGACTCACCAAAACACACCAAGCCCGTAGCACGCACAAGGCAGTCTTCAGAATGCCATCACTCCGAATCCGCAATAATGATGACCTGATCCCAAACAAACTTAGAAAATGTCTCGCACTCTGGAGCTGATCGAAGAAATCGTCAATGCGAGGTAAAGGATACCTATCCGCACCGTAAGCCGGTTCAATTAACGATCCGTTGATACACAACCTCAAACTGCCGTCCTTCTCCTTGAAAAACAGAACTAGGAGCTTCCCAATGCGAAACACTCAGACGCACAAAACTCTCCAAACAACAACTCTACAGCTGATCCTTTAGCTCCCAAGCTTCGCCGGCTCATCCGGAACAACGTCGGAAAAACTCTCGCACGGAAGGAACCCGGTCCAACAATCCCACTGTGGCTCCAGTATCACTAATGAACGCCAAGAATCCACGACATCTCCTCAGTAGCCGACTAGCGAAAAAGGCTGAATTCAAGCTGTGAGAGGCAGCACAACTATCCACCTGCACAACAAGAACTGACCTGCCGGAGAAAACAAACCTGACTGTTTCCTCACGGTAGTCCACAGACGCCTAGCACGTAGCTAACCAGTCTATGCCCAGGAGAACATCAAATCCAACATCTCTAGAAGGATCAAACGACGGACGAATCTCTATCTCCTATCCGATTGGCACACAACTGAAATACGTGTCGCGCAACAAAAGAATCGCTGACAGAAGTTAAAACAAACTATGACTAATCTACCCAACCACGGTACAAGTGTGAAAAACAAACGAGTACATCAAAAGAACATGCGAATTAAGGATACCTGAAGACTCTGCATTGGATGCCTGCGCATCCCAATGAGTAGAAGCAAACTCCTGTGTCTGCCCTCTACCCGCAACTGGCTGAACTCTTCTGGTAGACTGACTCCTTTTAGCGAATCTTCTACGTCCACGGCCTCTCTGAGTACGATCCTGACGAGGTGCTAAGGAACAATCCCTGACGAAGTGCTGAAGGCTTCCGCATCGAAAACGTCCATGCGCTGACTGCTGACCATCCTGGGGATGAGAGCTGAACGACTGTTCTCGTCCTAAGCCTATGCTACTCCCGCGACGGCCACGGAATCTGTCTTGATGACTAAACCTCTGTCTCTGGGCTGGTACACTGGTATGAGTCCTCCACTGTCCTGGAACTCTCTGAGCCTCTGGAATATGCGCCTCGTCAACTGGAGCTGCAACCACTGGTGCTATGTAGGTGACAGACTGCTGCATGCTGATCGTAAGTGACAACTGAGTAACAGGGGTGACAACCACCTGTCGTAGCTCCCGAACGACATCAACCAATGAACTCATCGTCTGGCGGAAGTCCTGCATCTCTGCCAAAAGCTTATCAATAGTATATGTCGTAGGCTGATCCGTCTGCACCTGTGCAACTAGAGTGCCATCCTGGTCAGTACTCGTCTCACCCGAGCCAACTCTGACCTCGGCCCTTGCTGCATCATTCTGAGTCCCCATAGTCATCGGCGGCAAGGCTATGAATAGAGATAAGACTCGATGATAATAAGGAATCGAATCTCAAGGATATGAATCATCAAGGAAGAAATTTCAAGCAATTTGTACTTAGGTCACATTAGGCGAAGTACCGCATCGTGGGTATGCTGCAGACATACACACACTACGTTACTTTGCTTAAGCTACCTACTCCATCATACTAAGGTCATCCTACACTCCAAAAGGTAAAACCTAACGCTCTGATACCAACTTTGTCATGACCCGAAATTGGCACGTGACGGCCCTAATACTACGCAACGCCTAAAGACGTAACGCAGTAAAAGAAAACCAAAACCCAGAAATCTAAACCATGAAAAAACGGAAAAGATAATAAAAGTATTTGAAACATTTGAAATTGCAACCCAAATTCTTTAAAAGTCCTACTTTCTTTCTTTAAAATTTTGGCAACACCCCCTTTTGTAAAAACTAGCCAAGATGAATACAACACAAATATACGACGCCGTAGCGAAGAAATAAAGACAATAGAGAGAAAGCTGTATATAAAAGATAACAAATCCATAAATAATATACAATATCATCCTCACCAAGTCTCTAAGTCAACAACATAATAGTAGATGGAGAGTACAAGATACAACGAATGTACAATATGAAATACAGATAATCATCTAACCCACCTAAGCAAAATAGTATACTGTGAGCCGATGCGGTATCTGTAGAAAAAGATGATAGATGAATAGCTGAATAGCCTGCCTCGACTACTCTGGGGAACAACCTGAAACACCTGTGGCACAACGGGGGTAAGTTGCCAACTCGTGAATAGTAGATAACATATGCAGGTAATCGCAGGAATATACGTACAGCATGAATCTAAGATATGCGATTACAGTAATAACATGTCATGTAAATGCCGAATAATGGAAAGTACACTAGCAGGTACAATCAATATGTGAAGCAATAATAACATGACAATAGTATGAAATAACTATGCAATAGGGATATGAGAATGTAGATATGTAGCGATCATAAGGGTACACTAACATGTACTACCAATATATGAAACCATGCATAAGTGAATAGGTATGAGGTATGGAGTGAAATATGTCATCCCACGGAATCCTGTCATCGTGGTAGGATCACAATCCATCAAGACAATTAAATCCCAATTTCTCAAATCAGCCCCCACGTTGGGCTCTCACATCATATAAGTCTCACGTCTCCTCAATGTATAATATCAAGTAATCTCCTATATCCCGAATGTAAAAATCAATAATCCCATATGTATGTCCAATCTCAATGAATCACCTGATATCCCAAGTCAAAGTCTCACGTAAGATTCTAGCATCCTAAATATATATATATATGCAGAAATAAATATGATGGGGTCAATACATATATATTAGCATCCTATTCCACTAATATTGGTGTAAGGGTATATATAACAACGGCTAAATCCCCTGTTATATATACAAAGGTGTTTAAAAGAAATATCATGAAAACAATGTACCAAGTATCGACACAGAAATCCTGATAGGTACGTATCATACGCTGTCCCAAAAGCACGAGTGCCTAGCTCTGACTCTCGCCTTTCGACGTATGCATACGTGCATGACTCCCAACGGCATCTCCATGATCCCCGCCGAGTCATTAGTACTGTCACCGGTAGGTACTAGCCCGCCTCCAGGCTCAATCGGCAACATCCATCGATCTTCTTGCCGAGGGGAACCATACCGGGCCCCACCATGTACCCTCATACGGAAACCACACCTCGAATGGAGTATATAATTAGAATGGATAAATCTCATGGTGGCTGCGCAAATATCATATCAAGGAAACCGGGTTTTTCTCCCACGGTTCCCAAATCCAGAAATCATCATGTGAAATCCAAATAACAATGGGCAAATCCAGGAATAAATATATGCGATATATCTGAAATGCGAGCATATAAATGAGAATATGTAGCTGAAACCATATGTATGCGAAACCAATAAGGTACAACTAAGTAACATCAGTAAAGGTAAATATGTAACTGCAACTGAATATGTATATAACATACAGGTGTAGCAATGTATAGGTATCTACCTATAAGAACTGATGTCGTATACCCCCTAGGTATAAGTAGAATATGTAAGATACCCCCTGGGTATAAATAAAACATGAGCAAGGTATACCTGTAGCTGTATCGTAAAGTGTATATGTACCTATCACTAATGGTATGATACACTATAGGTATATCGATAAGCTAGATGTCATGTGTGATAAGCAATATAGTATCTATAATGGTTGGTGTGTGACATGGCAATTATTGACGGTGTGTGTGTAGCATACAATCCATGCTCGTGCAACATGAACCGTCAATAATATGTGCAGTGCCCTACGGCTACTAGTCACAGTACAACTATATCTAAGTAAAAAGGGTAAAGGCGCAATTCTAACAATGACGTAGAATATGCGACAAGTATTAAAATCCTAGCCTAGACGCATAACGCCATGCGGGCGATTCCCCTGTAGATGTTAAATCTACTCACCTAAGCTCCACGCTAGGTGAATCCTACCACCTGTCTCCCTCTGTAGCAGTGTCCGTAGTCCCCGCCTGCAAACCTGCAATTTAGATATGGAAATCATATATAAGCCAAATATCTCGCAAAACGCGATATCGACACTAAACGAGAAACTCGCGTCGCGAACTAAACGCGCGTGTGCATGATACGCTGAATCGTGTGTATACGCGTCTAAAACTATCGCGACACGCCGCGATACGCTGGATCACAGAACCCTCTCACGTATCGTGCGTATCGCGCAAACACAACGAACTAGAAATACGATATATTGTCCCAGATTTTCCTACAGGTCAAATCTTACAAAACTAGACATGCCAAAACACTACAAATCATAGCAGACTACTCTACACAAAACCCCAAGACCCAAGCCCCTAACCTGGCCGCAATTTGCGGCCAGATGGATTAAAATTGCGGCCTCAAATGGGAAAGGGTGGCTCGTGTTCTGGGTGTGTGTTCTAGACCTAACAAGCATGTTGCAGTTTCCTCAATTTTACCCTGAAGGCCCCGGGTCAATAGCAGATCACAGAATATCACAATGTCGCTTAAAAACACCAATTTTGCACAAAAAGCAAACCCTATGGTATTTTAGTGAAATCTGGGTTAAACTCAGTTCAAGTGACCCTAATAACACTTAAATGGGTAGGGTTAACTAACACAATCACATTCGAACCAAAATTCCACACCAAACACCATAATTAGTTCTAAACTCACTGTTTAACACAAACCGATGCTAATTAGCACACAAGCTAAGCAAAAGAGTGATGGGTTCAGAAAATATACCCTATTGGATCTTAAGAAGCAGGAGAAGAAGTAAATGGAGGAGGTGAGCTTCTGCAAGTGCTAGGGCTGCTGCTGCTACTGCTGCTGATGCTTCTTGCTGATGCTGCTTGCTGCTGCTGCTACTGATGGCTGCTGCTTCTGCTGATGCTGCTAGCTGCTGATGTTGCTTCAGGTGAGTGTGTGTGTGTGTGTTTGTGAGAGAGAGTGTGAGAGAATGAGAGATGAAAATGAGAGGGAGAATGAGAGAAACAACCAAGACCCCTCCCCCTTCTCACTCTCTTTCCTCATTAATGAGGCATGGTTCACACCATGCTCCCATGCCCCCTCTCTCTCACACAAAGTCAACAATTTAAATCCTTTTTCATTTAACAACCATGCACACTTAAAAACCCAAAACACTTAAACAAAATATAAACTAGATTAGGGAAAATGGTTAGCTAACCATGATTGCTAATCATGTTTAACCCCAAATTACAACTCTAGTTATCATGCACAAGTGTGTGCAAGCCTAGGAAAAATCTAATAAAATATTCATGAAATAGCATAAAATAATTGAAAACCAATTTGGTTAACTTTTTATTAAAAATCATATATTAAAATATAATTAGCCACAAAACACATTCTAAGGTGTTACACCTACCCGTTGCAAATTGAATTCCACAACTCCGGTTTTGAAAGTCTATCGAGTGTCCCAAACAATTCATCGATTAAAGATAGAACGTTTAATAAGTTGTGTGACTTTGTAGTGTTTGATTTATCAGATTGTGATGGTTCCATTCCAAGTGAAACAATTCCCAACCCTTTTGACCTCTACACCTCCGCTCTTGAACCTGAATTGATTGAAATCCATGCTTTTGATGAGGTGTCTGAGAAATTTGATTTTCACTTGATTGAGGAAATCGAAGCTGGGAATATTTTGGATGATGAACCCGCAATTTTGGATCAGTTTCTCTCACCAATTCATCATGTCCTTTCACTTCCGTGTGGACATCATCCCGGGCCATTAATTGTTTTTCTCGGACTCCATATGCGTCTTGATATTAATGATACATGCATGGATGAGTTAATTTTTGACGAGAATATTGAGGAAATTTTTGAGGATGAACCAGTTTTACTTGATGAGTCGGATTTTCCAATTCATCATGTCCCTTTCATTGACTGTGTACACCCTCCTGAACCTTTACCTGATACCCTTCCTCGATCACTCCCCTCGATCCATTCCATCGTTCCGACTTTGCAAGACACAGTATCACTTTCACTTCCTGTGTCTGGTTTACCAAGTTCGGTCTACCCATATTTTTTCACGAATCTTGAGGGATTTGACCCCATTCCTCGATGGGTTAATAGATTAGTACAATCGCTTTTTACACATCGGTCATCACAAATTGTACTAATTTATTCATTCCAATTTTACCCCCAAGTTCGTATTCCACTTCTTTCTCCCTTCCGCCATTCTTCTCCCTCACCAAGACCGTATTCCGCTTTTATCCCCATACGGTCTCGCGTATTCTCCATTTCTTTCCTCTACGCATTCTTTCACCAACCTGCACACTATCGCGATAGAATTTTTGAATGGTTGGTGCTAATTTTTGGCCTGTGTAAGGCTTTGTATAGATTGATACTGTTCTCTCCCCCTAACTCTGAACTTCACCGCTTAAACAGTGACAACACTGTTTCACTTAAGTTTGGGGGGATCTTTTTGTGTATATATATTTTTGTTTTGTATAATACATACATACATACATACATATATATATATATATATATATATATATATATAAGGGAGCGCCGGCAATTTTGACCCTCTTAGTGTAGCCTGACAGTGAGGGCACTGTCAAGTTTAAGTTTGGGGTGTGCTCGGTAAGCTTTCTACCTTTGCATTCATGTGCATATTTTGCATTTGCATTCTTATTTTAAAAACCCATAAAAATCGAAAATTTTTACAAAAAAATAAAAACTTTGTCGTCAAGTCAGCTAATAGGGTAACTTAGATTTTTACTCCGAAAGTTTAGTTGATACGTTAGAAATAACTAAACCTTAGACTTAGGAATTGAAAACCCTAAAAATAACCCTTATTCTGTTTAACCTTGGTAATTATACGTCCTTACATCTTTTTTTTTTATAGAAGTAGGTAATCTTGAGTTCAGTTCTTGAGTTAAGTTGAGATGAAGGGAAAGTATTGAAGCTTTACTGAAGGATAAGTCTGAAAAATAGTTTCTATTCTTAAGTCCAAGTTTAGAAAGTATATACCCTACAAACTGCACATACACGTGCCTTGAAACTTGGGTTTATAGAGGATACCTAGAAATACTCTTGCCTGAAAACCTAGTATTAAAGAAAAAACGGTATTTAAAGCTAACCACCAAAAGAGCATCATTGAAAAATATATCCTGTCTTGGAAAAGAAAAATAAAGAAAAGAAAAAAAAAAAATAAAGTCAAGAACTGGAAACTGCTATTTACGCTTTAAACTCACACATTCAGTAATCGGCTGTTAGTGCCTCAAGAAGCATTAATAGTCGCATGAAAGGTGTGTGAGCAACACCATCCATCATTTAACGAAAAGAAGTAGTATTAGGTATTAGGGCAAGGCTACTATAACTTGAATTGAATTCTTGAGTGTAGGAGTGAAAATTTACACACACGTAGGGGTATACAATCGATGTTTGGAGGAAAAATAGAAATAAATAATAAGACTTATTTTTTTAGTAAAGATGATATAAATCCCTGATTGGAGACCGCACTTTAGAAGGAAAACTCAAGAGATACCAAGATCTTGCTAAATTGTAAAACGTATAGAATCTAAGGTTGAATAAATTAGAGGCGTGAAACATAAGGGTTGAATATTTCTAATTTAGGATGATAGAATTTCTAACCTAGATACTAAACTGTAGGAGTAGAATCGATGTTAACTTATGAAACTAGCTTAACGGGATTTTGAGGGGGTAAGCCGCTGAAAACCTTCAGGAGACAACACTCCTCCAACTAGGGACACCTAGATATTTAACGGCTTGTTGCACGAGTTCAGTGCAATCGCGTTCCCTGCGAAAGTGAGGCTAGGATTTTTGTTTTGCTCGGGACGAGCAAAAGATAAGTTTAGGGGTATTTGTTCATCTCAGAAAACTGCATTTCAATACCACTCATTCATTATCTATTTTTGTATATATAGGTACTATTAACAGTGTGTGCTCAGTAATTACAGATTACAGGTATCCATGACAAAATACTGGAAATACACTCAAAATCACGGATATAACGTTTGTGAGCCGACATTGCAACCGGAACTAGAAACCGACCGATATTCAAAGAGTTTTAGCAAATAAATGTGTGCACACTATTTTGGTCCAACACTATGCAAGTGTGCACACAACTCTTTGGCATGGACCATGGTGGGGCTGCCGATGGCACACACAAATGATGGCTTGTGCAATTGGGGGAAAAAGAGTGTTAAATGCTAAAAAGATGTGATGTGATGTATAGCTACAAGTTTCCCTCCAAAACCCTGAGTGCAGACCAGGTTCATATAGAGAAATCAAGCAGCACCAGAGTGAAATTGGAGAGCACACAAGACCACAGCACAAACATGAGCCCATGAACTCGGATTTCGGCCGGCGACATGCCCAAGAAAACCGAGCTCGCCGACCCCCCTAGCCCCAAAGATCCCTAATTTTGTTCTGTCCATCCCTTGCTGCGACGTCATCCTATTTTTATTACTTGTTTAATCTTCTTTTGAGCCTATAAATACATACCAGTGAGCAAGGGATAAGGGGTCCAAGATTGTTCAAGACTTCACACCCTTTTTGTTTCTCTTTTCTTTTGTGCTTGTTCATAGCTAGTCCCTTGAGCTCCTTGCCTTCTCTTGATCTTGCAAGCTCTTCATTGAGCTTGCAAGTTTAAGTTTTGGTTATTGATCTCAAGATTTGTATCATTACTTGAAGATTAATAAAGCTTTCATTTTACCTTCACTTCACCTTGAGTTCTTTGCCTTCACTTGATCTAGCAAACTCTTCATTGAGCTTGCAAGTTTAAGATTAGGTTATTGAACCCATGGCTTATATTGTCACTTTGAGTTAATGAAGCTTTCATTCTTGGGTTCTTAGTATTATTTATATCTTGCTTTTACTTACTTGCTCTTTTATATTCTTGCTCTTTACTTACTTGCTCTTTTAATTCCATGCAATTTACTTTCTTGTAATGTTGTGTATTCTTTTCTTTGTATCTTTTCTTTGCTCTTTTTCTTTGTTGTTGTGATGGGTTATGAATATTTGTGTTGTTAGGAAAAAGATTGGTTTTGTAAGTTAAGGTTTCGTTTCTCATTTCCTTTGCCCGTTATTTCCAATTGAACTCCGCCCAAACTTTACGCAAGCGCTCCGTTAGGCACCCTACCCTACCAAGGTATCGGTGATTCCTAACCATAACCAGTTACGTTCGGTTTGGCCGGAGGCGAAAGAAAGCGACAAGAACGGACGGACAAGGGTCAATAAGACAGATTTCACTAATATCGTGCTTAAGTACCCTAATCCACGTTGTTGTCGATTGATCTAGCTTCAATGGTTAAGTTCGGCACAAAGGACTGAATATGGATTTCCTTAACTTACACCAACCTATTTAATCCTAACAACTTATACTTTGCATATATAGACATAGGTTAGATACGAACAATTCCGCCACGCGCATTAACTCGTGAAAACAAGAACTTAAAACGCTCCGTCTCCCTACGAACGGCCCGTACTCATCGCGGCTAGCTGCAAAGCAATACCGTCCTGATTGTGGTTAAACTTTAGAACTTTAAAACTCGACACGCTGGAAGCGTGCTAATCAGCCACCCGATAGATACTTCGATGTTCTTGGTGACGGTGACAGGGAGGTCGGCATCATGGTTATGATGGCCCTACCAGTTATCTGTAGGTCATAGGAAGTGGTAACTTCTAGGTGACCAGATACTTTATATCCAAGATGGACTCCACGCACTTCAGCAAGTTATGGATTTTGGAATTTGCTGGGTACTCCTGAAGGGGTAAAATCCATTAGGAGCAAGTAGATCTTTCCAGATCTGTGCAAGTGGAAAGGTATTAACCTAATAAGGCTAGACTTGTTATAATTATTCTCATCAAATACCCGTTGTGTATTGTGATGAGACTTTTACTTCAGTGTCTACGCTAAAGTCCATACGGATATGACTTGCCACTATTTCTATTCATGACTGTGATATCTGGCAAGTGGATAACTATTACGTCTTTCCAAATGGGAATTTGGAAGTGTATGTGTATATGACTCTGCCAGAGGGTTATTGTAGTCAGTAGGAGCTGCGGAAGGTATGGAAATTTCTTATGTCTATTCGTAGACTAAAGAATGGATAGCGGAGACGAATCATCTGTTTTTGATGTGACAGTCAAGGTGATTGAATTCATTAAAATAATAGATGAACCTAGTAAAAAGGGTGTAGGGAGTACTGTCCTGAGATTTGGATGACATACTCCAGATAGGAAGTGATATTCCTATACTACAGTCGGTCAAACTTTGGTTGTCACACAGTGTTTTCTCTATGTTGGATATAGATACAATATCAGGGATTCTGGTGACTAGATCTATGGTTTTAGATCTAGATTTAGGAAGTGTCCCAATCTAGGTACTTAGACAGCATTCTAAAAGTATTTTAGAATGGACAACTCCTGGCGTGGTGGTGTACCCGCGGGTGATGGAGTCATCTGTTTACAGCCGAAAACAGAGACGAACCGGGATGGGTCATCTTGCCTGAATTTGGTGGCAGATGCTATTTGGATTTATCCGTCCACCTCTCCGAAGATGCCAAGTTGATTTATGACACCGTGTATCGGAGGTTTGGACGGATGCGGCCGTTGTAGCAGACTTCGTCAGATTCCCCCTCATTTGCGAGGGATTTTTGATTGTGGGGACGCTCTTCCCTGCAGGCGCAAGCCCCTGTGGTTAATTACGTTACCGCATTGCGATAACCACTTTCTCCGGCTCTAGAAGTTCACTTCGTGTCGTGTTTGTTTGTTTTATTTTTGGTTGCCCATGGATTGTATACGGAGACTAATTTGTGTTGTCGCCCGTAGGCCGTAGATTAGTCCAAATCCGTATATCTTAGATTTGGGTTTGGCTTGATTTAAGGATCGTTAATCTCGTTTGAGATTAAGATCAACTTAAATTTTAGTTAAGGATACGTTAGTCCGATTTGAGACTAAGATCTACTTAACGGGGTTTTAGGATAATTCAGATCCAACAAAAGAGCATTTGGGCTCCATTGTTTTAGTTTAAGGACGTTATGGTCCATTGTTAGTTTAAGAACGTTACGGTCCGTTGTTAGTTTAAGGACATTTCGGTCCGTAAATCACCATTTTTGAGGTGAGGGTTTAGTTTAAGGATATTTCGGTCCGTATTAGGATGTGCTCATCGGTTTGGGAGTGCACCAAAGAGTTGTTGGTTGTCGGGACCCGCCACCTCTCTGAAGACGTTGAAGAATTACAACGACATGTATTAGAGCTGTGGAGAGATGTACCCTTGAACCAAATTCCAGATTGAGGGGAGAGATCATGGTGGACCATCTAAGAATCATTAGTCGTTTTTTGAGGGACTAACATCAACTTAGGAGATGTGGGATGGACATTGTTCTGGTCATATCAATTGAGGAATCATTAGTTTGGGAAATTATGAGCATAGATGCCCGGTCTATTTGGAGATCCAAGATATTTTAATCTCAGGAAGACTTAGCCAATTTGGGGCTGAAGTTGGCTTCTTATAGTGTTAAACACTAATATATGCTTGGTGCTCACGTGCTCCCCCATGAGACTCTGAAACAGTGTTAAACACTGAAATTTAGGGCGCTCATGTATGGCACGTGAGGCGCCTGAAAGTTAGCGATGTACACTTGGGTCCAAATCCCCGTCTGTATGTAAGTGTTAAACACTTAATTCTTGTGGCCCTCACGTGTGGGCACGTGAGGCGCTCCAAAGTTGGGCACTGCCTCTTTGGATTTATTCCCACTTCCTTTTATAAGTGCTAAGCACTTAGCTCATATAATGCTCACGTGCGGACACGTGAGGTGCTCAAAATGTGAGCGCTATCTTTGGATTTTCCCCCTTTTCCATATAAGTGTTAAGCAACTATTTGGGGGTCACGTGAGAACACGTGATTCGATCTCAGTCATTGATTTTAGTTCATCAAAGGTGGTCACGTAGGAACACGTGAGCATTCGTTATAGCGTTGAACGCTAATGAATCACCAGTCTTTTCTTTTATATGCATAGAGAATTTGATATGAGTTTTGAGAATTAAATTCTTTTACAGGGTTAAACCCTAGTTTTTTGAGAGGAATTAAATTTCTATATACTTTTGGAAGAATTAAATTCTTTGAACTTGGTTCTTTCTCCTAAGTTTTGAATCTGCATAACAGAATCTTCCCGATGAGAATTAAATTCTCAACTTATGGGGAGATCTGCTTCTGCAGACCTTAACCAGAGGAAGCACTAAGTTCTTTTTTTTAAAGGGTTAAACCCTTGGAGAGGCGAAGAAGAGATAAAATAATCTCCGTGTCTTTCTTCTTACCTAGGGTTTCTTTTTTCTAAAAGGGAGATCTTCTTGTTTTTAGAGAATTGAATTATCTTTTTCTTTTTTTTTGTACTCTCTCTTTTCTGTGTTTCCTGTCTGTTCTCTCTCCCACTCCTCGCTCCTATTTATACGAAAAGAACAAGAATCAATTTGTTAAGAGAATCTCTCATTGAGAGATCATGATTGATTCCATGATCTTTTAGATCAATCGGTAAATATTATTCACCGTTAGATTTTTTAATCCAAAGGTTCTCTGTTTAACAGAAAAGATTTCTTACTTTTTAACCAGATTATGAAATATTTTCCTAAGATAGAATTTTATTCTATCAGACGATCACCATTGGATCTTTGATCCAAAGGTCTTTCGTTTAACAATAGAGAAGATGTTTCTGTTTTAATGAAGATCAGGGATATATTTCCCATATATATAGAATTTAATTCTATCAGATAGTTTAGAAATATTTAAGGAAATATTTTCCAAATAGGATTTTGATCCTTTTATTTAGAATTTAATTCTATCAGCTTGGAAGGTGTTTAGGAACACTCACGTATAGCACGTGACCCCCACGGAGTTAAACTTATTTGCTTATATGCAACAGCCTAAAAAGGGCATCACGTGTTAACACGTGAGCTTCTCTGGCCTACTATTTGTTTTAATATGGATCCTATATACTTTGTATATAGATGCTCATGTGCTTAAACGTGAGGCTCAATTTCAGCCTGTCAATTGTTTAAACGTAGCGCCTATAATCTTTGTATATATGCGCTCACGTGTGGGCACGTAAGGCTCCATTAGTGGGGAATTTTCCCTATCCCTTTTTCTCTTTTTTTTATAAAGGAACAAACGCCCCCCGACGTTGTTCTCACGTGGCTTGCACGTGAGTGCAACGCTGTCACCCTTACAGCCGCTGGATCTGCCTATTGGAACGGGGAGATGAACCGCTCCCATCATGTCTTATAAATGTAGGGCTTTTCGCCTCTGGGAAGTCCCCCGTTCCTTCATCTTCTTCCCTGGTTATTTTCTTGAGAATTTAATTCTCATCTTCAGAGCTTAGTTCTCTGCCTTAAAATCTTTCAGAGTTAAACTCTGCAAAACTTCCCTTTGGGTTAGGATCTTGAACAACCCTCTCTTGCTTTCTGTCCTGGATTTTAAATCCATCATCAGAGAATAGCTCTTTTCTTGAATCGGTTTCTTAAAGATCCCAAAACATTTTTTTTTGTTGTTGTAGATTTTGAAGTCTTGAATCAATGGAGATTGTTAATCCTCCTTTTAGGGTTTTACCCCATCACCGATCTTTAAGAACCTTGGAATTTAATTCCGTTTTCCTTGCCTCCTTGCCATGGGGGTTTTCTGGGATTTAATCCTTTTATTAAAGGAATTTAATTCCGTATACCCACATAACTTGGCTCTGAAATAGAGATTCAGAAAAAAAAATTATCCCCTAATTTTCTCGAATACTTTTAGGGTTTTAACACCCTTAAAGTAGATTTGAATCTGTTGCATTTACTAATAGAACTTGCTTTAAGAGTTGTTTAAACTTCATTGTTTGGAGAGAATCCTTTTCGATTCTTTCAATGGTTGTTTTGCTTCCTCATTGGTGAGCCGCCATATTGATTTTGTGAGGGCCATGTGTTTTGTGGGAAGTGGTCCCGCGAAACAAACATCCTATAGTTTTCTTCTGTTATTATATACTTATATGTTTTATTAATGTTATTTTAGGAACAATGGCTTCACTTCCTTACTTTCCTTATACTCGCTCAGACGCCACTTTTCCGCAATCGCCGCCGGATGAGGAAGCTATGGCAATGATCAAGGCATATGACAGGGACCGTATGAGTCTACTCTTATAGGGAGTTTGGTATGGTCACATCATCCAGGGCCGCCGCATCTTCACTTGTGAGGTGTCAACAGAGCCCCTACGTCCAATATCGCTGATGGAACGCCCGCAGACAGCTTATGCGGTGGAGGCAACTAACTGGACTCCTACAGGCCGGCTTGAGCTGTCAACAACCGGGATACCCAACCAACCCCTGCCGGCTATAGATATCCTGGGGCACCGCATATGTCAAAGTGAAGCCCAACCCTGGAGACAAGTTTATAAGGTAGGCCTTACCCCCGCCACCTAGTAGGCTATCTTCCCTGGGCTCGATATGTTCTTTCCACCCACCGTGCACGGTTACAGAAGGTTGGGCTGTATCAAGCGGTATACGCATCTCTATTCCATTACCAGGCCCCTCATGTCTGGTGGGTTAAAACTTTTCTGAACCAATGGAATCTTCCCACCGACACCTTCTTTCTAGGGGATCGCGAGGTCTCTATTTCACTGGAAGAGTTTCGCGAGATCTCTGGATTGCTAATCACGGGAGATCATTATAAAGAGTTGATGCCTCCCGACGAGTACGTGGGTATGCTTGACGGCCTGACGACTGAAAACGCCATCCGTCATAAGTATCCCAGTCTAATCAAGGCTCTGGGTATTTTTGAGAAACTGTTCGCGACGTCAGAGGGGAAGGGCGTCACCTTTGAGAGCTTCATTGCCTACTTTATCCGTGAAGACGCTTTGTCCAAAGAGGCTCCAAAGTTTGCGAACATTGACGACCCTTTTGGGTTTGGGCTGAATAAACTGCTGGCCAAAGAGGAAGACTTGCTGCAGTTTTATATTCTTACCTAGTCGGCTGTGTCCTTCGATGCGATTGCGGCCCCTGGCATGGACGAAGATACCTTCTTTGTTGGCTTCATCAGCCTTTAGCTCAGTTAGTTCGCCATTCCGACGCATCGACGCTTCATGAGAGCCCCCGTCTTCTACCCCGCTCATCGCATAGCTGAAGGGGTATGATTGGCCGTTGGCATTGCGGGACTGTCGCACCTATATCATTGATTAAGCGTTGCGGACAATACTTCGACCCCAGGTGCGGATGTTATGAATTTCTCCCTCCACTACTTCACGTCGTGGATCGAGATGCATGTACTGGGAGCATTTGCAGTACATCGGCGGCCAGATTTCTATGACTCCTATACCTTCCCATAGGTTATGAGGTTGGTGGATGCTTCCGCTCCTGATCCGACTCAGCTAGGGGCCCTACGCGTGTTGCTCAACCCATATTCAAACGAGGGCGGGATGGTGTTTAGTGACCGAGCCCTCTCTGCTCCTGCGGGGCCCGTTCAACAGCTGTTTGATCTGTCAAAAAGGGGAGCGCCATCTTTAACGCCTAAAAAGATTATGCACCTGTATTCGATTAGGGCCGGGCTATTTGGTATTCCGTCAGAATAACATGGCTCTTTTTATGCGGTGTAATCCGTACCGCTTTGCCCAACAACTGGGCTATAACCAGGGTGTCTGATTGATTCGATCTCGATGTGGTATAAAAAATGTTATCACCATCAAAGAATTTATAGCCGCAATCAATAACGGTGTCGATGTAGTTCGTTAATGAGTACAGATCGTCCACTGAGATTCGTGTATTTTTTCATTCTTTCTTTAGTTGAGTCAAAAAGAAAATAGTAAAGAAAATTCAAGAAGATGAATCAAGATTTATTAGATGAGGTAATTTTTTAAGAAAAAAAAAATCAAGAAAGAGTTTAAGATTTAGTAATCAAGAAAGTGTCCAAATTCAATTTTAGTTATCAAGAAAATGTAGAATAGCTTGTAGGATTCGATAGGAATTAGTAGCAATGATGAATACTAATATTAACTTATCTTATCTATTGATGAATTATAGCTAGAACGATGGTGATGAATGAAGATTAGGGATCTTTTGGAGAAACTAGGGGTTCTCCTTCATTATTCCTTGTCTTTTCATTAATCATCATTCAAATCTAGCCTTTAGCAAAGAGAATCATCACTCATTTAATCCCAAATTGCAACGAAATTATCAAGAACGGTGATCTCGCTCCAAATTTGGTCGTTGATGATTCTTTTTGCTAAAGTTCATAATTCTCATAAGACTTAAGACTAGTTTAGGATTTCATCATTATTTGATCTATCGATCTCCTTCAAATCCTTAACAAGCGGAGATTTCACTCACGCATCATGAAAATAAAAGAATCAAGAATTAGAAATTTCACAATGCAAGAATTTAAAGAAAACGAGAATTAACAATTGAATCACCTTTATTAATCAACTTCTAATTACACATTCCTTCAATCCGAGATTACAAGAATTTCTCTCGATCGCTTCCTTGAAGAGGTAACTATTCCGTCGAATTTCACTTTGCTCAATCTCTGTGAGACTTGGACCTGTCGAGGATCTCGCGCTCTTGATGATGACTGCTTCGTGTAAAGGATCTTGAATGTCGTCGCTTGATGTTGTTCTCAACGATTCTTGATTTGGATCTTGATTAGGAATTGAATTGGATTTGGTTTGTGTGCTAGAAATCGACTACTATCAACAACTTCACCACCTCATTAATGTAGGCTTAGGTCCCTTTTTATAGCTCTTCACCAATCTTCCACTAGAAGCTAGGTAAATCTTCCCCAAGAAGCTAGGTAGTTGTAGGGAAATTTCTAGAATAAGGTAGTTATCAAGCTTCCTCAAGAAGCTAGGCTGTTGTAGGGAAGTTTCCAGAACAAGTTTGTTACAATGGAGCGTCTTCAACAAGCTAGGGAGTTGGAATGAAGCTTCTGGAACAGTACCGTTGTCGGATGCCCTAACTCAGCCACGGATCCGCGCCGGATCGGCCTGACCCATTTAGTGAGATTGTTGCTTACAAATTCTTCTGTCTTCTGGTGTTGGTCTTTGGGGTTATATTTGATCTCTGGAATCTTTTTATCTCTTCTGAATCTCTGCCAGATTTTAACTCTTTGACTTGCTGCATTTTGTCGGCAGATTTGCGATTCCGATATCTGTCCTGAAATAATTTTCTGCACAAAATCTCACTGAAGATTGTTGAGATATACAATATCATGCTTGAAATAATAAACACACAATTTCCTTCCAAAATGTTGATTATAATGTATAACACGTGATAATTGATATTTTCCAGACGAACTTATAATACGTGTTATATTTACAACAAACATTTTTAGATGAATAGAAAAGTGAGGAAATTGTTATGTTAAAGATTGCCATATTTTCGACTGAACAGTGCCCCTTTTGAGGCGTTTTTAGTCGAGCCCACTCCGTCTCTGGAAGTCACTCGTGACGTCATCCATCATTTTATGCGGCTGAACACCGGCTCCCGTTTCATGATCCCTGAATCCGACTATCTTCCAAGGTCTGTGGGGTCTTTCATGGGTTGGTATCGTCATCTAGTCGGTCCTGTCATTGCCGAGGAGAGGCGGGTACTCTTCGAATGTAGATATCCAGCTCCGACCCAAGTCACCAGCGTTCCGTTGCGTCCGCGGTCAGTGGTTCGCCCTCCATTGAGGGATAGCGGTCCGATACTTATCTCCAGAGCCGCTGAAATAGAATCGACCCCCCGTACTGCTGGTATGCTGGTGCGCACTAGAGACAAAGCAAAGTCTTCTAGTGAAGCGCCAGCGGCAGTGTCATCAATGGCGGCGTCATCAGTGGCGGTGTCATCAGCGGTAGTATCGCTAAAGGGGGATACCGGATGTGAGGATGGTCAACGTCGTGCCAAAGCGCCGAGGGGAAGGAAGCGTTCTTCTGCTAGCGCTAGCACAAGTTCTAAGAGGAGGAAGAAATCGGTCGTCGACTTATTTGACACCTTGCTTGAGTCTGAGCTGTTCATTCAGGACAAACCGATAGCTATGGAGGAATCGGACGCCAGTCTCATTTATCCTGGCTCGTCCACCGAAGAAGCCGCGCAAGTGGATGAGGCTTTGAGGTGCTCACAAGATGAGACCGAGAACGTGCGCATCCCGAAAAAGCCCTACCCTCCGGTTATTGTAAAATTTCAACAAAAAAAATTATTTTTGGGAATTTTTTTAGTTAAATAATATTATATTGAATATTTTAATAAGGCGGTATAATTAAATACCGATAAATTGGGGAAAACTTTTGAAAATTTTGGAAATCACTAAAATGAGGGTGCTTTATGTGATTTATGCAAATTATGAAATTTTATGATTTATTTGACACAATTTTAGTGCTAATCGCGATTAAAAATCACTAATCGCGGATTAAGCGTGTTTTGTGCAAGACATGCACCATATCTTTCCACACTTGTGTTACATTTTCCTACATGGATTTATCATCATTTTTCATTCTTTGCTTTGGGTTCACTATTGAGGAGAGAAGGAAAATAGAAAAGAAAAGAAAAGAATAGAATATTGAAGTATGGGCAAGAAAGAGAAAGAGAGGGTGAGGGGTCAACATTGGTCTTGAGCCATTCCCTCTTCATTATTTCACTCATTTCTTCTCCCCTCCCTCTCTTTGCTGCTGCTGCTGCTGCCGTACTCCCTCCCCCTCTTCCACCCTCTCAAACTCCATTAAAAACACCTCAAAACCCAATACCCCTTTCAATAAAAAGATGCACAAGCCTACAAGCTATACTATGGACCAAGAAAGTTTTCATTTTGGCGCTGTGGAGGATTCATGGGTGCTAAATGAGGTATATCTTTTCACAAATAGTGTAGTGTTTCAGTTGTTTAAGCCTCTTATCAAGTTTGGTATCGATTTGGCGAAGTTTGGCGAACTTTGGAAACCCTAGAGAGGGTTAAAGTTATTTTGAATTGTGGTTGTGTAATTGGACTTTAGTAGTGACCTTAAACTCCCCAATTGTCCAAAAACCAGACCTAACCAAACCTGAAACCCAAAAATATGGATTTACAGAACTTTGAAATGTCGGTTTGTGAACTTAGAGCGTGCAGGGAAATCTAGGATGACCTGGGTTGATTACGAGACTAGCAAACAACTTCATGAGCTTAGAATTGACCCTAGGAAGACACCCTGAGAGCACGAAACCCAGAGAAGTCCCCAGGGCCGGCGAGACCAGATTTGCATGAGAGAGGGCTCGGCCACTTGGTGAGGGTGTGGGTCCAGGTTTCTTCTGTAGGTCACATATACCCTATATATCACCCTAGTGTTGTTTGCTCACATGGTTTTCACCCTCATCCAAATCTGGGACCAATTTCCTACAATGTAGTATTATGACATTGCCACGACTTCAACTTTATATACCAAATCTTGGTTTTTGTGTTAGATTGGTAGCCTACAGGGAATCTGGAGTGACCCTAGACACTTACTGGAAAAACTAGCAAGACCATTACCCTATATTGACTACCAGGAGACTACCCTACAAACATGACAACCCAACTCCCTACCAGGGCCGATGTCGCCAGAATTTTAGGGTAGGGGGCCGGCCATCTTGTGGAGTCAGGGGTCCTGGTTGCTTCCATAGCTCATTTACACCTTATACATCACTCCAATATTGTTTTGGAACATTGTTTGCACCCTAATCAAAATCTGGGACTGAATACATGTGTTGCTATTTTGATTCGAGTTATGGTTTTGTGTATTTTAAATTCTGGATTTTAGTATTTGTGTTTTATCTCGATCATGTGACGTTTGTACGTCTATATCGAGTGATATCGGGTTGTTTTGTGAGGGCAAACCATAGGTTTTGACCTATGCGACTTCCGCGTGTCGTTTTGGTTTCGACTAGGGTTTTAATGCGATACGATATGCTATGATGTGTAGGTACCCTCGCGAAGACTTCGAGACGAAAAGAAAGCGCGTGGCGACGTCGACATCGGCATGCGAACGTCAAGGTGAGTAGATTATATCTATGGGGGAAGTTGGGTGGATGGCGTATAGCACCCTCGCAGTTCGATGACTAGTATATATATATATATATATATATATATATGATATCTTTTATGTGTGACATGGATTTTCAGGATATGATTAGGTGTTCAATGGTTAGTTAGGGTTATTAGAAGTGAACTAGTATAGCTTCCTAGTCGCGAACCCTAGAATAGGTTTACACTCACACGCACACACATGCTTACTGTTATACTTGTGCGTATTTGGGAAGAGATATATATATACACACACATAGGTATGGGACTGTGTATATATATACTCGTATACCTACACTTGGATGATGAGGACAGTGGATGATATTTGGAGATGAGTCGATGAGATTGGGCATGATGCCATGAGATCGGTGATATGATGTGGTTCGTATTTTGATATACGACATGAGATTTTAGCGGGCCTTTGGGCGTGTGTCTTACACACGCATATATATCTATATAGATGGTATTGGTTTGTACTAGACTTAGATCAATACCCCAGTTTATGAGATATGACGATAAGGATACCAGTTAATTGATGAGATAAATGTGAGATTTGACCCGTACCCTGATTTGGGATGCCGACGGATTTACGTACGAGCTATGTATTGATGAATGATCTGCACTCTTGAATCGAGGATGTCATAATGTATATTATATCGTATGTGATACTATTGAGGCGGGATCACCGACTATTATATATATATATATATATATATATATATATATCGACTCAGATTTAGGTGGTTTCCATACCTTTTCGATTAGCTGGTTAGTTAGATCTGTAGTTACTTAGTAGATGTTAGACTAGACCCAAGCCATACATATTTCAAAACTAATGAATCGTGAGTATTTTAAAGATAGGCTAAGGGATTCTATAGATATTTTCAAAAGACACATCTTTTCTTAAAAACACAGTAGCCCCTTTTTTTTCTTTCTAAAAACCCCGATTCGTCTTATTACAAATGGCATAAACATATTGATATAGATTCTTCACTGTTTCGTTTATTGTTCGATTTCCGCATTTCTTGCTATTTGTATCGCATTTCATGCGTAAACGTGTTATTGTTATATTATACCCATGCTGTTAGGACACCAGCACTATTATCGATGATGCGTATGTTCCACGTACACCTGTTTGCCGGCTCACACACTTCATTATCGATAATTGCCATGTCATGACACAGTAGGATTGTTGCATCATGATATGACTCCTTGTATGACATACTGTCACACATACATATTATACACTCATACTTGCGTATATACCTACTTGTACATCTATACTGGCATACATACATATTGTACACTCATACTTGCGTATATACCTACTTGTACATCTATACTGGCACACATATATATTGTACACTCATACTTGCGTATATACCTACTTGTACATCTATATTGGCGCACAGACATATTGTACACTCATACTTGTGTACACACCTATTGTACACCTATACTTGCATACATATGTATTTGCACATACATAGATGATTCTGGCTTTATTTTGTAGATTTAGGAACCGCAAGATATATTTTAAAAAAAAAACTGGATAAATTTAAAAGAGTGGTTTTCGCCTTGATGTGTGCATCTGACTCTTTTATGTTGCATGATATACGGATATGCTTACATTTCTATCATATGTCGCATATATCCTGCTTTATGATTTCACGCATTGAGATATGTTGTTTCCATGATATTTCTGGATTTGGGAACCGTGGGTATTTCAAAAGAGAGTATGTGTTGTTTTAGAAACCCGATTACCCTTGATATGATATTTCAGTGCGCCCACCATGAGATTTATCGGTTCTGATGTATATATATACCCCATGCGATGAGGAGTCATGAGCCCTGTGCGGGTACATGGTGGGGCCCGGTATGGTATCCTGGGGCAAGAAAGGGATGCTGTGTATACAGACGGTGAGCCTGGCAGAGGGACTACTACCTACCGGTGATTGTATTTGAGCTCGGCGGATATCCGGAGGATACCGACCGGAGTTGAGAGATGATACGGGCCGATCTGAACTGACGGAGCCCGTGGGCCGATCCGGACTGACAGAGCCCTATATATATATGAGGATTTACGTGCTGATGCTGGGTACAGGTTTCATGATGTTTTCGAGTGTCGATGCTGGACACTCAGGTTCCATGATTTCGATGTGTCGTGAAGGACACACGTTGATTTATATCCTCATACTTCCATGCATATATTTTATGATGTTTACATGCATGATGTTTATGTCATTGGTTGACACGTGGATGAGACCCACATACATACAGACATTGATCACATAGTTGGATGATATCCACATACTTTTAGACGTCATGATATAGTTGACATTGATTCATGTTGATTACATTGATTATACCTCATATTTATGATATGTTGCTACCTGAGGCCCTGGCACGAGCACTTGGTACTACACTTATGTATAGATGTTTACCCTTGCCACCTTATCATGCTTCAGACTTATTCATATTGAGGATATATTATTATCTGATCGTTTTGACCTAGGATTGAGTCATACATATGATTTCTGCTGTATGATGTTTTCTATTCACGAGTTGGCAACTCACCCTCGTTGTGCCACAGTTCTTGCAGGTTTTTGCCGTACAGGTTTCATTGCGGCTTTTCTGGCACACTGCTCCCTTTCTGGGTGATTGCTTTGGTTGGTGGGTTCACTCGCATCGTGACCACCATTATACTTATATATTTTTAGTTGTATCTAGTAAATTCCATCAACCAAACTTGTATATTTATTTCGACCTTAGAGTCGCGCGTTGTAGTATTATGGTTTTCTTGTTGATTTTGAGTTTCCTTTTGAGTTTTGATCCTTGTCCTTCGGCATTGTATATTATTTTGCTTGCGTGATTGTGACCGTCGATTGACGAAGAGCTAGCTCCCGCTTAGGGATGCCTTTTATCATTGTGCATATATTATTCATGTTGTACCCCGTTCGGGGCCAGTATTTACAAAGGAAACTCTGCCGAAATTTTCAGAAAAGACTTGAGATTTTAAAAATGCAAATTCGGCTTACTTATTTAAAAACCTTGCTTTTAAAATATGTTTTCTTTACTTCTTAAAAACTAGTTTTCATTATTTACTCCTTAAAAATGGTTTTAGATTTCTGGGCTTTTGGCTTACTTGAATAGATGAGGTCCTATAGACTTCATATGATTCAAGGGCCAGTCACGAGCTATTTCGGGTCCTGACAAAGTTGGTATCAGAGTGCTAGGTTAATCTTGGTTCGAGTCTAAGTTTGACTATGCGGAGCCTAGAGCGTTTGTATATATACGGAACTTAGGCTTGACCTTACGGAACTTAGACTTAGTCGAGGGGGTATTAGACCCGAACTTTCATGGCGTAGGTTGACCTTGGTTGATGGAGTAGGTGACTTAAGTAGAGTGACGTACCGTACGTATGTTCCGCGGCATATTTACGATGTGCTACTCCACTTAAGGAGCCTTAGGATGTATATTTCCTTGCACAGTATTATATTCATTCCTATGATCTATCCTCATCGATGTTGGTTATGATTTTGCTGCCACCATTACGCAGGGAGAGAGAGCTACGGCTAGAGTTGCGGTCAGCATGAGCTCGTCACGAACGAGGACTGACCAGAGCGTGATTCCAGAGACATACAATTGCATAGAGCAGCGTCGTTTTATTGTGTTTTCGCGCCATGAGCGTTTGATGGATTGCTTTTACGAGATTTCTCGGACGTGCAGATCAGCACCAGAGGATCAGGCTACTGCTAGAGGCCAACCAGAATATGATGACCATTGAAGTATCGTTTATTCATGATGATAGAGGCACTGTTCAGCGTGCAGACGAATGAGCCAGTTGTTGCTGCAAATGACGAGATATCGCCCAGATGTTGGAGCTACTGCAGCATGAGGATATACTTAGAGATATGATAGAAGGTCGCTATTCACCCGAGGATGAATGACTAGGACATATGGTTCGTTCGCTTACCCTGATGCGAGGTCATCAGATAGATTGATTCCAGCTAGAGACGACTTCACTCAGGTACATTGAGCGTCGATGGAGACGATCGAATGTCAGGAGCCCATTTCCAAGTTTAAAGTATTCAGAGAAAAATGAAAGTAATGCTATGGAACCTCTAGAAGAATGAAACCCTAACTCGACGTAATGACCATGGAACGCCTTCGAACCTTAGGGTTTGCGGCAGTTTAGCGGTGCCATTTGTGAGGCTTGGGTTTGCCCTTTTACGGTTGGTCCACAGGTGCTGTGGCATGTACTGGAGTACTATTAAACTATACCCAAGATGTTTAGCTCTTGGGGGAATTATGGAACCTTGACAAATCGATCGAAAGGTTCGACATCTTTCAGATATCATGTGATGGGATGCATCGCTTGGGAGACTCCAGATACGAGTATAGCCGTTGGAGCACAGTCCATGCAGCCACGATGAAACGAGTCCGAAGCAGTCGACAGCAGAGAAAAGTGGAGTAAGAGGTTCGTACGAGATCCTGATGAGATGACGTTCCTCTCCGCTGACATTAGAGATGTGATACGCATACAGAGACGTTGTGTATGGATATATCTTCCAGAAGGAGTCACGATGAGTATGCAGCCGTTCCGGAACCAGAAAGTGATATAGTAAAGGGTGAGAACTTCTGGGCAGTTCGGCAAAAACGAGATTTGAGAGAGATCTCGACAGGACCTTTCTGAGATACTATACGAGAAGACTTGGACCCAGGAGCGGTCATATGGTGCACACCCAGTAGGCTAGAGTTTGGCATCATCGACGAGATAGTTGGCCAGAGATCTGTAGAGGATGTGCTAGAGCGGGACTGTTCCTTCATCACTCCATATTGGGTCATTGAGCCGAGGAGCTATATAACCAGCAATGCACAGTGAGAGACGGGAGCCTAAAAGCACCAGACGACAGGTCATGAACAGGAGGCAAGTAGATATCTTGCTCTGCTAGCATTGGATGCGCCGACACCTTCTCGACTGCGAAGAAGGAAATATCGACGACGGTATTTATGATTTGGGATTTGGTGATTCGATTATCACGTATCCGTCACCTTGGATTTCGGTATTTTGGGAGATCTATTCGCATGATTTAGTTTTGATGACCGAGTTTCATGATATTTGTTTTCGTGCACCATGGTTGCACCTACTGGGTATTCATATTTTGTGCGTAGTTATTACCCTTGAGATATGATTTATACACCGTTGTGTTGATTTATGATTTTGTGCACATGGTATGCATACGATTTGGTTTTTGCACTCGGTATAGCTTATATGTGCTTGAAGTGCGTTGATATGTGTTTTGTGCACGCAGTTGCACACGTTATGATTTTTACACCTTGGCACACTCGGGTTGCTATTTACGCACTTGAGTTATTCTTGGGTATTTGTGCACAGGATGCACTGTATTGGTATTTTGTGCACATGATGCACTGTATTGATATTTCATGCGTTTGTCGCACCGGATTTATATTTCGTGCGTTTGTCGCACCAGATTTATATTTCGTACAGTTGCCGCACCAGATTGACATTTCGTGCATTTGTCGCACTTGTTTGATATTTCGTGCCTTTGTTGCACCGGATTTATATTTCGTGCGTTTGTTACACTGGGTTTACATTTTGTGCACCCCAGTTGCATCTGACTTCGGTTGATGTCATGGATATGTTGATTTTGACTTCATGCCTAGGGATGCATATGATTTGACTTATGCTTTCGGCATAGTTTTCATGCACTTTTAGTGTTTTGATTTGATTTGTGCACGCTGATGCACAAGGTTCTGAGATTATATACCGCGATATACCTGATTTGGATTAAGCTTTATTGTATACCGTTGATTTCGATTCTGATATTGATGTTGATTTCGTGCACTCTGTGTATTGATTTGGATTCTTGCGCATATTTGGCGCGCTTAGATGGGATTTTGCGTATGTTCAGCGCTTGATATTGGATTTCGTGATTTCGTGCATGATGGATGTACCTGATTTGGGATTTTTGCACATGTTAGGAACATGTTATGGGATGTGATTTTGGTGCAAACCGGATGCACTAAATTGAGATTCTTCGTGCATATCAGATGCACCTGATATTTGTTGTCAGGCACACCCGTTGCCTTTGACAGGTGTTTCGTGCACACCCGTTGCACTTAGATATTGTTTCTGTGCACATGTATAGCACATATATGGATTTTGATTTCCGTGCGCACCAGATGCACGCAACATTCTTATGCACATCTTAGGATTTATTCGTATGGAGCAGTAGGTTTTTATGATATTTGCTATGGATTTTTGTACTGAGCAGGACTAGTCAGAGGACAGTACTGTTAGGTCCATGTTACCTCTCCCGGTACTTTCGGGGTTGCGGAAACGGTAAAACGAAAATTTTTCTTGACTAGGTGACATGGACCGTAAAAGCCGGATCTTTGCTAAACTACACACTAGCAACCTAACTAGAGATTTATCTACTCGGTTAGGGTTTATACCTCAACTTGAACTCCTTCTCTTGGACTCCTTGTAGCGGTCGGATGGTCCTCTCCTCGTCGCCTTTTCATGCCGAAGATGGATCCACCTGAGGGTTTCTTTCTTGAGTTCCTTTCTCGAACTTTGAGAAAACTAAAGTCTCCGGCTTGCCAGGCCTTCAACCTTAGGAAGAGTAGAGAGTGGCTTTGGATGTTTTATCTCCAAGGAAAGGTTTCTAAACTCATGGGAATGATTCTCCTTGAACTAGAGGAGGAGGAAGAAGAGAGGAAGAGAGAGAATTGTTATGATAGAATGAGCTAAGTTTTTACAACCATAACAATATAAGTGAATTAATCAAATGAAAAAGTTGATGGAAGGTTTGATGAGACCATTATCATTTCACATTAAATGGTATTTGCAAAGATCAAAGAGCATCTTTGATGTGTAATGATGATGGTCAATGTTTCAACCATGGTCAACTAGTCAACCTTGGTCAACAAGTCAACAAACCCAACCATGACACAATTTCATTTAATTAACATTATTAATTGATATATCACAAGTCCATTAGGGTTTGGAAAAAGACGACTGTCAACTGTGCATACACACCCGTTCCAAAACCCTAATGAAAATCCTCTTCCTCCGCCTCAAACAACTGTGCATACACACCCGTATTTGTGTCCCGAGGAACATGAATACAATGCGATAAAACTAACCCCAAAACATATACTAGGATCTGGCTCAAACCAGAGCCCGCTAGTAATGACCGTCCGAACACCAAACGTGCACAAGTGCGCAGATATGAACGAACCCCGTCGCAAAACCATGCGACCTCTACTCTGTTTTGCCCAAAGGCGAATAACCCTCTATGTGGGACTCTAAAGACTCTGTAGGGTTCCTAGGCACACTAATGAGGTCTCACAAGGCATCAACCATGCCAACTTAAAATTTTACGGTGCCGAGAAACCCTAGACTAGATCGTTAACTAGAATTTTAGGCGAAACTAGCAACTAGTTAACTACTTAACTAAGAAGTGAACGGAAATACAACCTTTGTAGATCCGGTGCTCCACCTCCATAGCTCCGTCATGATGTCTCCTCGCTGCGATCATCGGATCCCGGGCTCTAGCGTCGGCTTCATCGAAGAAAGGGCGGGCTAGGTCATCGACTACGATGCCGAAGATGATCTACGTCGAGGCATCACAAGATCAAGCTCCCACTTCACCAAGTCATGAAACTTGTGAAGAAAATACCCTATACTACTTGGCAAGAGGTAGAGGATGAAGAAATATGAAGTGGGTTCACTTTAGAATTGGATTTCTCACTCTTTTTCTCAAGTTGCCATTGTTGGTAGCAAGCTTCTTCTTGTTGAAGAAGAAGAAGAAGAAGATGGAATATATTATGATAAGTTGTTTGCAAATAGAAAATAAATGAATACTTATCATAATCCAACCATGGTCAAGTGTAGAGAATGAACTAGGATTAATTGGAATGGTTAGGGTTAAGCATGAAGACAAAATGGTCACTTGGTCAAAGCTTCATGAAGCTTCAAGAACAAACAAAGAAAGCCACCATTTTTCTTTTCTTTTGCCAAAAATAAATAAATAAATAAATGAATAAATAAATAATATGAAAACCCTAACCATTACACAACCATGGTTTAATCTTTACACAAACCCAAGTGAGCATGTATCATCAAACATGATACAAACAAGTGCACAAAAGTATATCACATATACAACTTGTGAACTTCAAGTGAGAAAATCCATTTAAAGTGAACCAATACTAGTTAATGTATAAAGTAATATATCATATATATAATTATACATTAAATCATTAAATCAACACTTGATTTAACGATCCGGTCATATCGCATATAACCGACTAATATCTATAGTAACAACTTATCGAATCAACACTTGATCCGATAACCCGGCTATATCGCATATAACCGATCAATGTTACAAATCGCGAGAATGAAATACGGTATCACATACACGCATTATTCTCGGTCCCGCACATATCTCATATGCGCTCCTATTTCGTTTCGCTTGAGCCAAGAAACCTCTGTGTAGGACTCTAAAGACTCGTCAATACGCCGGCAGCAGGTGATGATCATATCAAACACCCACAAGCCGTAAGCGGTCTGCTAAACGTAACGGCCACCCGGGTATTGAGCGATCAGAAGATCGATGAGCAAGCCCGCTCATACTCCTGTGAATCCAACCAGTAACACTTACCGTACAGTTCGGTCTCGTCGTCTGATATGTCGCATATCTTGCCTAGGGGTGGTAAACGTCAGACCCCAATAGCTCGATAAGTCGTGTCGATATGAGGTCTATAACAGTTCGAGAAACTACTGGTAACACTTACCAGTAAATCTCAGCAACCCTGGCCAGGGATTTCCGGTTATAGCCAATCGAACACAGCGCAACATCAACTCCCTATACCGGGAGAGACGAATCCCCTCCTATCGCTCATTGCCTCCATGTGATTCGGGACTGTACCCAAAGCCACCGTTTTGCACGCCCTCTTGGACGTGGTAAGGTGGAAATCAAAGCACAGTGGGAATCACACAAGACTCTATGACGATCTCGGGTCTACAGACTAACCTGTACCAGTGTCACCAGAGAACTGCCATCTGACGTAGGGTATAATACCATCTGGGAGTTCTCGGCGAGTCCGTCCAGTGTACCCAGTCTCTACTGAGCACCCGTATATCATCTCTGATGTCAAACACCAATGGATATGGGATCATCCATCGCCCATCTGTATGGGTCGAGAAGGTATACGCTAGTCTACTCTGGTATATCGATGCCCCGTCTCGATACACCCACGACTAGGGACCTTGAAGGATGTACTTATGGACTACCATGTCCCCACTAGTATGATCTGCATCATAGTCCAGGTAGTCAAGTACACATCCTAAGGGCTTTACCAACATGTAACAGAGAGACAATCAGTACACACGTTAAGGTAAAGAGTAACCAGATAGCATACTATCATGTCGAGCAAGAAAGTCCTCCCTATATATGTCCCAGCATCCACTACAATATACATCCTATGTACAGTAATGGCCTCTAGGGCATACATATAACTAACAGACTCGACACTACGCTGGCAGTGGGTTTAACCACAGACCGCAAGCGGCACTAGCTGTGAGTAACAGCCCCCAGGTAGATGCTGATAAGACGACGGACGAGGTGAAACCCATCAGAACTCCTACTGAGCCTGAATGTAACAGTCTCCGTACAGTCTGGTCTGTTCGTCTGATCACATTGCATGGCGGGCCTAGGGGGTGGTAAACGTCAGTCCCCTAATACCGGTACAAGTCGTGTCGGAGTGTAGCCCAGAACACCCTGAGATGACACTGGAAACCTACCAGTATATCTCGCTTGCCCTGGCCAGGGACTACTTGTGTAATGGCTCTCCTAGACACAGCGCGATGTCAACCTCCAATACCGGGAGAGACGAATCCTGTCTAACCGTCACTGTCTCCAAGTGCTTCGGGACTGCACCCAACTACTACCTGTTTGCACGACTCAGTAGAGCCGTGGTAGGGTAGTAGTCAAAGAACAGTGGGAACACACTTAAAGCGAAATGACAGTGTCAAGTCAGTGGACTAGGCTGTAATCATGTCACCTGGAAACTGTTAACTGACGATAGGTATAATACCAACCAACAGTTCCCGACGAGTCCTGTCCAGTGTACTCGTAACCTAACGAGCACCCGCATACTATCTCAAGTACGACGTACTGACGGCTGTGGGACAGACCGCCTCCCACACTGGGATGAGAAGCGCATACGCTAGTCTACTCCGGAGTATCGATGCCCTGTCTCGATAATCCCACGACTAAGGACGTGCATAAGGATGTGCTTGTGGATTACCCAGCCCCCACGAGTGTGAACACCATCACAACGCCGGTAATCAAGCAAAGATCCTAAGGGCTCTACTAATGCGTATAGGTGATATACTAAAAGAAACACATGTACACATTAAAGCAGAGACAAACCAAGTAGCATACTACCATTTCGAGCAAGATTGTCTATACAACTGTGAATACCCCAAGCTTCCATCAAGTAATATACACACTAGTATGATACAGTAATGGCCTCTAGGGCATATACACTAACAATCTCCCACTTGCACTAAGGACATGTACTGGCGTATCGAAGACCTATCATCTCGATCAGCCGCTCGAACTGAGTCTGGGGCAAGGCCTTCATGAATGGATCCGCCGTGTTGTCTTTTGTGTCCACTCTCCGCACCTCGATCTCCTGGCGATCAATGATCTCCCTGATCAGGTGATACCGCCTTAAGATGTGTCTGGATTTCTGATGGGACCTTGGTTCCTTCGCTAAAGCTATAGCCCCATTGTTATCGCAATACAAAGGTATTGGGTCAGCAATGGACGGAACCACCTGAAGTTCACTAATGAACTTATTCATCCAGACCGCCTCTTTTGCGGCATCGCTTGCAGCAATGTATTCAGCCTCCATCGTCGAGTCTGCGACGGTATCCTGTTTGGAACTCCTCCAACATACCGCCCCTCCGTTCAGAGTAAACACAAAACCCGAGACAGACTTGCTGTCATATTTGTCACTCTGGAATCTTGAATCGGTAAAGGACTCGACCCTGAGGTCTCCATTACCATAAACCAGGAACATCTCCTTAGTCCTTCTTAGGTACTTGAGAATGTTCTTCACTGCCGTCCAGTGGTCCTCACCTGGGTCTGACTGATACCGGCTCACCACGCTCAGCGCGTAAGCTACATCTGGTCTTGTACATTGCATCGCATACATAATAGATCCTACCGCCGAAGCGTAGGGTATAGTGCTCATGCGAACCCTTTCCTCGTCAATCTTAGGAGACATCTTCTTGGAGAGGGTAATTCCGTGCAATGCGGGTATGTTACCGCGCTTGGAATCCTCCATACAAAATCTCTTTAGTACAATCTCTATGTACCTGGACTGCGAAAGTCCCAATAGTCTCTTGGATCTATCTCTGTAGATCTTGATCCCCAGAATGTACGGGGCATCACCCAGGTCCTTCATGGAGAACCGTTGTGACAAAAATAGCTTGACTGATTGTAGCATAGGAATGTCATTTCCTATCAAAAGAATGTCGTCCACGTACAAGACTAGGAATACGACAGTTCGTCCTACAATCTTCTTATAGACACAAGGTTCATCTTCATTCTTGATGAAATCAAATTCCTTGATTGCCTCATCAAAACAGATGTTCCACCTCCGCGATGCCTGCTTTAATCCATAAATGGATTTAAGCAACTTGCACACCTTCCCGCTGCTCCCACTGTCTATAAAACCTTCTGGTTGTTCCATGTAAACGCACTCTTCCAAACAGCCGTTTAGAAAAGCCGTTTTAACGTCCATCTGCCAGATTTCATAGTCATGGAAGGCAGCAATGGCAAGTAGGATCCGAATGGATTTGAGCATAGCCACCGGAGAAAAAGTTTCGTCATAGTCCACACCAGGTCTTTGACGAAAACCTTTTGCAACGAGTCTAGTCTTATAGGTTTCTACCTGCCCATCTACACCAAGTTTCCTTTTGTAGATCCATTTGCATCCAACGGGTTTTACCCCAGGTGGAGCAACATCCAAGGTCCACACTTTATTGGTGTACATGGACTCCATTTCGGATTGCATTGCTTCCTGCCACTTATCAGAGTCCCTACTGATAATGGCCTGCCTGAAACTTGTAGGGTCATCCTCTTCCAAGATGCAATCTTCTCGATCCCCGTCTATGAGAAAACCGTAGTATCTCTCGGGCGGATGAGAAATCCTACCAGATCTGCGGAGTGGCTAAGGTTCGTCTGGGGTTATTGAATCTAGTGGTTCCTCCAAACTTTCAGTTATATTTTGTGGTCGCTGAATTTCTTCCAGTTTTACCGAACTCCCACTAGTTTCTTTTGGAAGAAACTCCCTTTCTAAAAAGGTAGCGTGGCGAGATACAAACACCTTCTGTTCCTCAGTGTGGTAGAACAGATATCCTAGTGAGTCTTTAGGATATCCTACAAATTTACACAGAATTGACCGTGCCTCTAGTTTGTCGGGTTTCTGTGTTTTCATATAGGCCGGACAACCCCATATCTTAAATCGCTTAAGATACGGATTTCTCCCACTCCATATTTCATATGGAGTCTTAGGCACAGATTTGGATAGAATGTAATTTAGTAGGTATGCTGCTGTCTGAAGCGCATGTCCCCAAAATGAAAGAGGCAACTCGGCACTACTCATCATGGAGCGAACCATATCCAATTGGGTACGATTCCTCTGCTCCGATACACAGTTGTGCTGTGGTGTATAAAGAGGAGTAAGCTGAGAGAGAATACCATTCTCTTTTAAATAATCTAGGAATTCCGTGCTTAAGTACTCCCCTCCTCTATCAGACCGGAGGATCTTGATACTTTTGCCAGTCTGGTTCTCTACTTCATTTCTGAATTCCTTGAATTTCTCAAAAGCTTCAGATTTGTGTTTCATCAGATACACATATCCGAATCTAGAGAGATCGTCAGTGAATGTGATGAAGTAGGAGAACCCACCCCTTGCATGTATAGACATCGGACCACATACATCACTGTGTATGAGTCCCAAAAGCTTTGTTGCTCTTTCTCCATGTCCGGTGAATGGAGATTTGGTCATCTTCCCTTTGAGACAAGACTGACAAGTTTCATAAGATGAAAACTCGAACGCATTCAAGATTCCATCTTTATGCAACTTACTTAGTCTTTTCTCTCCGACATGACCAAGTCTACAATGCCACAAGTAGGATTCATTCATATCTGAATTCTTCCTCTTGCGTGTGTTTTGTATATTGAGAACTGTATTATGATTTAGAACGTAGATACCATTACACAGTGTACCTTCTGCAACCAGTACCTTATGAAGGTAAATGTTCATGATATTTCTATCAAGAACAAAGTTATATCCATCTTTATCGAGTAAAGAAACTGATATGATGTTGCAAACCATGGAAGGTACATAGTAGCAATCGTTCAAAATCATAGTCTTGCCATTTGGCAATACAAGGTGATATTCACCGATGGCTGCAGCATTAACTTGTGCTCCGTTCGCTACTCTGAGCGACATATCACCAGGTGCAACTTTCCTACTTTTTCTCAGTCCCTGCAATAAATTACAGATATGAGATCCTGATCCGGTATCAAGTACCCAGGAGGTAGGGCTGAGCGTAAAGCAGTTCTCAATTACAAGAACACCTGAAGTAGATGCAAAATCATGCTTCTTCTTCAACTGGGTATCCTTGGAATCCATACAATCCCCTTTCCCTTGCTCATACTTATGACCGTTGTCACAAGTTAGAGCCGAACCAACGTTCCCCAGCCCCGAATAAGAATTCGGATCGGTCAAGCGATACATTTTATTATCTTGATTAGGGCATGAAATGGTTGCTACCTGGAGAGAGAGAAAAGAAACACTCAGCGTGCGCTCTTGCAAGATTAGATTGGTTTATTAGTTTATCTAACCAGGATGGCTCCCACTGTTTCCTCAAATTCTTCCTAAAACCTTTTAAAAGAAGAACTAGTCCGGATTTAATTCACGTCACAATACTTGCTTAACCTTTCAGCCAGGCTAGTGTCGGTACTTCGAGGGAGGTTTTCCAACGCTTTCACGAAGTTCCTTAATTTAAGAACCTCTTTTCCCTGGGGGCGTAGCCCCGCTAACACCTTTCTAGACACCTACTTGGTTTATAGCATTGATTGTTAAGTGAAATAATCTCCCGAGAGTAATCCAACTCATCAGTGGGATCGGGATCCAACTATCATTGTGTGATGACCTAGATGGAATCCACTCTAGTCACCACACTCCAGAAGGTATGCTAAATCTGCAAGTTTCAGTTTCTTTAGAAACTCCCGATGTGGTTTTTGCCCCTAGGACCCAAGTGACCTTGACGGAGTCAACAAATCAAAGAGTCCCAGTCAAGTTCAACCCGTCATTATCTGGATTGCATTAAACCCACCCGCATAACCCTTGACGGAGTCAACAAGGTTATACAACTTTCCTAACCAATCCCATATACTGCTACAAACAAGCAGCACTTAGCTACCGTACACTACGCCTTGACGGAGTCAACAAACGCAACACGAATACTAAGTGCTACTTGTAAGAAATGACGGAGGGTTACGGCTGGGTTTTTGGCGAAAAACCTATTAACGTAATGAACTTGATATCGTTGAAGGAACCTGGCAATCTTTTTGAAAATATAGTGGCGAAAACTTTTGCTAAAGAGGTCACTCCCTGTGATGGGATCTCGGCTCTTTCCTCGTCGAATGAGGTGCTGGGCATTCATAACCGAATACCTCTATGCAAAGCAAGAATAATCGACTGTAGTGAAGTTATTACCCTGACGCAAACTTTTTTCCAAGGGGTCACTCCCGATGAAGGGATCTCGGCCCTTGCCTCGTCGAATAAGGTGCTGGGCATTCATAACCGAATACCTCTATGCAAAACAAAAGTGAACATCCTTGCAATAACAGCTTTTTGAAAATTGTTCCAACAACGTCTTTTTAGGTTTATTTTCTTGCATTAATCTAATGCGACCCATCAATTAATCCTACCATTGCAGAAAACAACCAAAATATGGCGTACGCTTATGTCATCCGCATTCGCCACGGGGCCCCGTCATCACCCGTTAGGTTACTTAACTAACGACAGAGCGGGGGCTGGACTAGCGCGGATGCAAAACATAAGCAACACCTAAATAGATATCATATATAGATATATAGCAATGATAGCCAATCCAGATCACAGATGAACACTTTGGATATACTAGGAACCCGCGATTCGTTCGAGCCTGCAACGAAAAGCGGATTACACGGTCGCGATGAATAGCCAAACCCCACCCTAGACCCCTACGGATGCGGCAAACTACCCGCCAAGTATCCGAAGCGAAGCAACCTCCCTCAACGACGTGAGTAGGCCACTCGGCACTTCGAGATACCCGGTAGTTTGTGCACCCCACCTTAGGTCTATCCTAGGAGCAAAAACAGTAAAAAGAAATTATACAATGGCGGCTACAACCTCATCCCGGATGTGTGGCCATACAAATAATATTACATCAAATTTACAAATTTTACAATGAATGAAAGAAAAAGAAACTCTCATCTCACATCCACCCCGGCTATTCATCCGCGACAATCCAACGAGTTCATATACACAAACCATCAACATTACAGATCACAGATATGTATAACCCCCACTAATCGACGTATAGCGATTAACAGACGTTCAATACACATATAACATCACAGATACAACCCATTAGCCAAAGTCTACAGAAAATCGACCAAAAATACGGATTTTTAAGCCCCAAAAACAAATTTTGCTTTCTGGAAAATCTGGGCAGAAAAATCATATTCCAAAAATCCCAAAATACCCCTATAAGAACACTGCAGGAAACCGGACTCACAACCGAGTTAACTCGGCCGCGGTTCCGCGGCATAAGCAAGCTTATGCCGCAGTTCCGCGGCGCTTTAACCGAGTTAGTGGATCGAATATCTCCAGTGTTCTATAAAAAGCCTAAGCTGATTTTTAGTGCATGATTTATTAATTTTTGAACAGATCTAAAAATCGGCAGAAACTTGAATTTTCTGGGGTGTTTTGCGGTTTTTCGTCCGGTCGAAATTCTAGATACTTTGCTAACATGCTAGAGTGTGTTTAGTTAGGCTTTGATACCACTGTTAGGTCCACGTTACCTCTCCCGGTACTTTCCGGGTTGCGGAAACGGTAAAACGAAAATTTTTCTTGACTAGGTGACATGGACCGTAAAAGCCGGATCTTTGCTTAACTACACACTAGCAACCTAACTAGAGATTTATCTACTCGGTTAGGGTTTATACCTCAACTTGAACTCCTTCTCTTGGACTCCTTGTAGCGGTCGGATGGTCCTATCCTCGTCGCCTTCTCATGCCGAAGATGGATCCACATGAGGGTTTGTTCCTTGAGCTCCTTTCTCGAACTTTGAGAAAACTAAAGTCTCCGGCTTGCCAGGCCTTCAACCTTAGGAAGAGTAGAGAGTGGCTTTGGGTGTTTTATCTCCAAGGAGAGGTTTCTCAACTCATGAGAATGATTCTTCTTGAACTAGAGGAGGAGGAAGAAGAGAGGAAGAGAGAGAATGGTTATGATAGAATGAGCTAGGTTTTTACAACCATAACAATATAAGTGAATTAATCAAATTAATAAAATTAATCAAATGAAAAAGTTGATGGAAGGTTTGATGAGACCATTATTATTTCATATTAAATGGTTTTTGCAAAGATCAAAGAGCATCTTTGATGTGTAATGATGATGGTCAATGTTTCAACCATGGTCAACTAGTCAACCTTGGTCAACAAGTCAACAAACCCAACCATTACACAATTTTATTTAATTAACATTATTAATTGATATATCACAAGTCCATTAGGGTTTGGAAAAAGACGACTGTCAACTGTGCATACACACCCGTTCCAAAACCCTAATGAAAATCCTCTTCCTCCGCCTCAAACAACTGTGCATACACACCCGTATTTGTGTCCCGAGGAACATGAATACAATGAGATAAAACTAACCCCAAAACATATACTAGGATCTGGCTCAAACCAGAGCCCGCTAGTAATGATCGTCCGGACACCAAACGTGCACAAATGCGCGGATGTGAACGAACCCCGTCGCAAAACCATGCGACCTCTACTCTGTTTTGCCCAAAGGAGAATAACCCTCTGTGTGGGACTCTAAAGACTCGACACTACGCTGGCAGTGGGTTTAACCACAGACCGCAAGCGGCACTAGCTGTGCGTAACGGCCCCCAGGTAGATGCCGATAAGAAGAAGGACGAGGTGAAACCCATCAGAACTCCTATTGAGCCTGAATGTGACAGTCTCCGTACAGTCCGGTCTGTTCATCTGATAACATCGCATGGCGGGCCTAGGGGGGTGGTAAACGTCAGTCCCCTAATAGCGGTACAAGTCATGTCGGAGTGTATCCTAGAACACCCTGAGATAACACTGGAAACCTACCAGTATATCTCGCTTGCCCTGGCCAGGGACTACTTGTGTAATGGCTCTCCTAGACACAGCGCGATGTCAACCCCCAATACCGGAAGAGACGAATCCTGTCTAACCGTCACTGCCTCCAAGTGCTTCGGGACTGCACCCAACTACTACCTGTTTGCACGACTCAGTAGAGCCGTGGTAGGGTAGTAGTCAAGGAACAGTGGGAACACACTTGAGGCGAAGTGACAGTGTCAAGTCAGCGGATTAAGCTGTACTCATGTCACCTGGGAACTGTTAACTGACGATAGGTATAATACCAACCAACAGTTCCCGATGAGTCCTGTCCAGTGTACTCGTAACCTAACGAGCACCCGCATACTATCTCAAGTACAACGTACTGACGGCTGTGGGACAGACCGCCTCCCGCACTGGGATAAGAAGCGCATACGCTAGTCTACTCTGGAGTATCGATGCCCTGTCTTGATAATCCTACGACTAGGGACGTGCATAAGGATGTGCTTGTGGATTACCCAGCCCCCACGAGTGTGATCGCCATCACAACGCCGGTAATCAAGCAAAGATCCTAAGGGCTCTACTAATGCGTATAGGTGATATACTAAAAGAAACACATGTACACATTAAAGCAGAGACAAACCAAGTAGCATACTACCATTTCGAGCAAGATTGTCTATACAACTGTGAATACCCCAAGCTTCCATCAAGTAATATACACACTAGTATGATACAGTAATGGCCTCTAGGGCATATACACTAACAAGTACCTGGGTATATTTGAATGCATTGATAGTTATCGAAGGGATTTCCAAAAAGGGTGCTATAGTCTCAATATTTACCTACGTGTCTGATACGACACGAAACATTTAAAACAAGGAAACCCTTCTAAATTGTTTTCAAACGGCGGAACGCACATATTAAACAAAAGATATTTACATATATGGTTATCTTCATATAATAGGCGTCCGCCACTGTGCAGTGTTATGTGCATCGCACAGCGAATTAAAAAGGATTTGGCATGCATTTTCTTCAGATATCTACATGTATAAATTTAATGCTTACATGTATAGTTCTGATTTATATCATCTTGGTTTTCGTATTGGATTGACATTTGTGTTTTCACCATGACTCCGATGATTGCGAGATGCTTGACGGAGTTTTGATTTTGAGTAATCTGCTCATTGTTCATGCGCATGCATTGCCCTGTGATGCGTTTTATGTATTAATGATTTCGGAGCCCCGACGACTGGGATTTTTTACTGAAATGTTTTGGTATTGAGGGGTTTAAATTTAAATTCAGGGACCGAATTTCTTTAAGGGAGGAAGATTGTAACATTTCAAAAAATATATATTATTTTTGGGAATTTTTATAATTAAATAATATTATATTGAATATTTTAATAAGGCGGTATAATTAAATACCGATAAATTGGGGAAAAATTTTGAAAAATTTGGAAATTACTAAAATGAGAGTGCTTTAAGTGATTTATGAAAATTATGAAATTTTATGATTTATTTGACACTATTTTACTGCTAATCGCGATTAAAAATTGCTAATCGCGGATTAAGCGTGTTTTGTGCAAAACATGGACCATATCTTTTCACACTTGTGTTACATTTTCCTACATGGCTTTATCATCATTTGTCATTCTTTGCTTTGGGTTCACTATTGAGGAGAGAAGGAAAATAGAAAAGAAAAGAAAAGAAAAATATAGAATATTGAAGTATGGGCAAGAGAGAGAAAGAGAGGGTGAGGGGTCAACATTGGTCTTGAACCATTCCCTGTTCATTATTTCACTCATTTCCTCTCCCCTCCCTCTCTTTGCTGCTGCTGCTGCTGCCCTACTCCCTCCCCCTCTTCCACCCTCTCAAACTCCATTAAAAACACCTCAAAACCCAATACCCATTTCAATAAAAAGATGCACAAGCCCACAAGCTATACTATGGACCAAGAAAATTTTCATTTTGGCGCTGTGGAGGATTCATGGGTGCTAAATGAGGTATATCCTTTCACAAATAGTGTAGTGTTTCGGTTGTTTAAGCCTCTTTTCAAGTTTAGTATCAATTTGGCGAAATTTAGCAAACTTTGGAAACCCTAGAGAGGGTTAAGGTTATTTTGAGTTGTGGTTGTGTAATTGGACTTTAGTAGTGACCTTAAACTCCCCAATTGTTCAAAAACCAGACCTAACCAAACCTGAAACCCAAAAATACGGATTTACAGAACTTTGCAATGTCGGTTTGTGAACTTAGAGTGTGCAGGAAAATCTGGGATGACCTGAGTTGATTACGAGACTAGCAAACAACTTCAGGAGCTTAGAATTGACCCTAGGAAGACACCCTGAGAGCACGAAACCCAGAGGAGTCCCCAGGGCCGGCGAGACCAGATTTGTATGAGAGAGGGCTCGGCCACTTGGTGAGGGTGTGGGTCAGGTTTCTTCTGTAGGTCACATATACCCTATATATCACCCTAGTGTTGTTTGCTCACATGGTTTTCACCCTCATCCAAATCTGGGACCAATTTTCTACAATGTAGTATTATGACATTGCCACGACTTAAAATTTATATACCAAATCTTGGTTTTTGTGTTAGATTGGTAGCCTATAGGGAATCTGGAGTGACCCTAGACACTTACTGGAAAAACTAGCAAGACCATTACCCTATATTGACTACCAGGAGACTACCCTACAAACTTGACATCCCAACTCCCTACCAGGGCCGATGTCGCCAGAATTTTAGGGTAGGGGGCCGGCCACCTTGTGGAGTCAGGGGTCCTGGTTTCTTCCATAGCTCTTTTACACCTTATACATCACTCCAGTATTGTTTTGGAACATTGTTTGCACCCTAATCAAAATCTGGGACTGAATACATATGTTGCTATTTTGATTCGAGTTATGGTTTTGCGTATTTTAAATTCTGGATTTTAGTACTTGTGCTTTATCTCGATCATGTGACGTTTGTACATCTATAACGAGTGATATCGGGTTGTTTTGCGAGGGCAAACCATAGGTTTTGACCTATGCGAGTTCCGCCTGTTGTTTTGGTTTCGACTTGGGTTTTAATTGTCACGACCCGAAAGTACGGAACGTGACTAGCACTTAGGTTATGAGACGTCTAAAGACGTAACGTAAACTAAGTCAGCCAAAGCCCAGAAAATCTAAACCAAAAGAAACCAAAGAGAGTGAAGGAAACCTTTCATGAAAACGATTTTTAAAATCAATTAAGTTGTATCGAACCCTTTTTAAAAAAAAAACATCAAAAATTTCCGAAAATTTCGGCAGAGTCTCCTCTGTAAATACTATCCCCCAAAATGGGTACAATAAGATATATAACCTGTAATCATAAAATGGCATCCCCAAGCGGGAGCTAGCTCTTCGCCCAAGGCGGATCACAACCACGCAATATATATATGCAATATCCAGAAAAGAGCATAAAGAAATGCAAAATGTAAGAAAACACAACGTCGGCTCAAGTGAGCTCGACCCAAAAGAAACCACATATACACAAATCTCTCAGTCTCATCACTAGGTCGCATATACAAATAAGAAGTTGTAGATGGAGAATACTAGATACAAAAATAGTACAAAAAGAGATAATAGGGCTCTCGCAACCCACCTACGAACAATGTCGCGGGTCTGAGCAAAAGAAGTCACTAACAAGATAAGCCACCGCTACTAGACTGATGAGTCCGACCTGCAAGACACTGTGGCACAACGGGGGTGAGTTGCCACCTCGTGAGTAGAATATAACATCTAGTAAGGCTATCGTAAGAATGCACGCAAATGCGTCACAGCATGTATGTCCAGATGCGATGTAATACCTCTAGTATGCATGCACATGTATGCAATGTCAATACTAAATCTTTAAGTGTTTTAAATGCTATGAGTTTTGCATTCTTAACTTTAGAAAAAAGAATATCTGTATAATAGCTAAATACCACCAAGAAATCATCTGAAACCCGTGTCAAGCATCGACACCAAATATGAAAACACATCTGTCTCAATGTCTCACTGTATCAATGTATCAATACATCGGGCTCCGTCAGTCCGGATCGGCCCATATCATCAAATCTCACGACAACGGTCGGTATCCTCTGGATATCCGCCGCACCAGACATCACCGGTAGGTAGTCTTCCCCTGCCAGGCTCATCGTCTACAACTCGATCTTCTTGCCCCGGGGTACTATACCGGGCCCACCATGTACCCGAGACGGTTCATCCACTCCTCGAAACGGGTCTCGAAATCCAACAGAAAACATGAAAACTCATGGTGGACGACACATACATCACGAGAAAACCGCAACTTTGTTTTAAAAATAATAAATATAAGCTTTTGTTAAATTCTTGAGGTTTTCCCCAAAATCCAGAAATCGCAGCAATACTAAAATCCTCAAGAAAATCATAATACCCAACATGTTTTATATGATAAGTGTCTATGATATCAAGGTATGCGATGTGATTTGCGGCTAGAATCTATGTAAGTATGAAGATGATGCGAGGTATATATATGCTATGCGATTTCATATATCGTGTATAATGCAAATGGTGATACTAAACGAAACAGGTCCTACAGTGCTCGTGGCATGGCAATTACCAAAGGCGTGTGTGTCACATGAATAGTGCGCGTGCAACAGGAGCCAATGGTAATAGTGTTCGTGTCCTACGAAGTGATATCGCACATGTGTGTATGAATATCCTATGCAAATCTTGCAGACGAAAAGCTATAAATGTATGAAATGTGAATGAGGGGGGGTTAGCTAACTAACAATGCATATGTAGCAAGAAATAAGGTAATTCTAACTTGGGGGCGCCTCACGCCATTCAGAAGATTCTCCCATAGATGAATACATCTACTCACCTGAAAGCCCCACTAATCCGATCCGACCACCGCCATGCCTTTGCGCGCCGCGTCCGATGTTTCCGCGACCGATCCTAGAATTGCATAACACACAATATAAGATTACAGATTTCTAAAATGATGCAACTCACACTATGAAAAGATCGACGCACTCGAATTAATCATAACGTGCACTGTAAGTCTACGTTAGCGCCCCGGCCGTCTACAGACGCCAAATGCGGAACAAAAAACTTTTAACTGGCGCTATCGTATACTTTAACCCGGATCTTCCATTATTGCTAAACTAACAAACTGTAAAGAGTGTAGAAAGGTTATACCGAACGATCCGAGTCCTTCGTTCTTTAACCATCATCCCACGCTCCGTTGCGGCTGCTCCGATCTCGTCGATCTCCGATCTGCTCGTCCAGGTGGCACCACGTCACTGATTCTTTAAACGGGCTCCCGCCTCTGACTTGAGGCAACTCGGTCGTCAAGTTTGCTAAAAGAGACGACCAAGAATGATGTAGAGAATGAGTAGATGACTTTGTCTCACTTCGTCCAAATCCGTGGACGATCGGTTAATGAAGTTGCCGTGGGAATCGGGTGATGGAATGAAATGAGCTGTGAAATTCCATACACCCCAAAATCTATCATATCTTTTGTAACCAAATGAAAACTTCCAGTGAATGAGAGAGAGAGGAGGGGCCGGCCATTTATAGGTGGAGGGAGGTGAGTGTAGGAGAGGGGAGAGTAACCTTAAGAATAAATATCATGAACAAATATCCTAAGGATAAACAAGAATCATTAATGTCAAAGCATGAGTCATAAACACCTAGTCATCATGTAATCAATGTAAGCAAAGGTTCATGAACCTAGTCACCTCTTCTAGTTGCTTCTAGAAACTTCCAGAATACTGACTCACCTCATCTCAAGAAAAGATAAATCCGACTTTAACCGAATGTTAAAAGACGGCTGATAGAAAACTGGAAACTGGCAACTTCCAAAAGTGATCCTGAAACAACTTTCAGGATAACCACGTAACTGTATAAATATACCCGCATTTGTATTACGACCGAATACAAATGCAACTGAGACAAAGATATTATACCTACTCAATATAATACTCGGATCCGGCTTAAACCAAAGCCGACAGTATCATCTGCCCGAAAAATAACACGTGCGTAAACGCACGTGCATTTTCCGAACCCTGCCATAAAACCATACGGCCTCTACAACGTTTCGCCCGAACTTGGGAAACTGTCTGTGGGGGACTCTAATGACTCGTCAGTACCCTGGAAGTGGGTTTAACCACAAACCATCAGCGGCACTAGCAATGCGTAACGGCTGCCCATGGACTGACCTCAAGGGAGGCTGATGAGCGAACTCATCCAGAAACCCTACTGAGCCTAACAGTGACAATGTATATACAGTCCGGTCCGTTCGTCTATGAGTATCGCATATCTGCCTAGGGGGCTAGTAACGTCAGACCCCCAATAGCAGTATAAGTCGTGTCGGAGTGTAGCCCAATAACACCCTGAGATACTACTGGAGTACCTACAAGTAAATCTCCTGCCACGGCCGTGGGCTTTGTGTAATGGCTCTCCTAGACACAGCATGATCTCGCCCCCAATACCGGGAGAGACGAATCCCCTGCCGATCCGCTCACGTGCCTCCATATGGCTCGGGACTGTACCCAAAAACTACCTGTTTGCACGACTCCTTTGAGCCGTGGTAGGGTAGAAATCAAAGCACAGTGGGAACTCACACGAGATAAATGATGACCTCAGGTCGATGAACTAACCTGTACACATGTCACCAGGGAACTGCTATCTGACGATAGGTATAGTACTAACTAGCAGATTCCCGGCGAGTCCTGTCCGGTGTACTCATAACCCAATGAGCACCTGTATACATCTTAGGTGATCCAACTGACACCAGTGGCTTGTGAGACCGGCCACCGCCCCTCGTCGGGGTCTCGACTGTATACACTAGTCTACTCCGGAGTATCGATGCCCTATCTCGAAACTCCCACGACTAGGGACCACAATTAAGGATATGCATATAAACTACCCAACTCTCACGTATATGATCGCCATCATACTGTTGGTAGTAAAGCAAGATCCTAAGGGCTCTATCAAAGTGTAACATGTAATCAGTCACCTGAACATGTACACGACTGATAAAGGCAAACCAGATAGCATACTATCATCTTGAGTAAGACTGTCCTACCGGTATAGGTCCTCCGCAATCATTGCAATCACGTACCTGCGATCCAATAATTGACTCTGAGGGCACTATCTCCAACAATCTCCCACTTGCACTCAAGGCTAATTATTGCGATGTCGACTACTCACAGCCCGTGTGAAACCGAACATCCAACTCCTCTACTAATCAGTTTCATAAAGCCCGTTTGTAAAACTATTGTGTTCGAGAAATAGCCTCAGTGAGTGGATCCGCCCAGAAGTTTCTTTCTATATCTCTCTAAATCTCAAGTTCGCGGAGAAAGCCATCTCCCGAATCGAGTAATACCTATCTTAGAATATGTCTGGACATCTGATGGGACCTAGTTCATAAATGAACTCCAAATCCAAACTTCTTAGACTGTATCGATCACTGAAGCTAATCAGTATCCGGCACCATACCACCCACAGTATCCTCTTGGATCACCTGTCCATAATACTGTTCCTCATCAGAGGGAAAAACTATAACTTTGACAATCACTCTGTCAACCATGTCACCTTTGAAGCCTGGAATGATAATCGTCTCCCGAAGGAGGCTGCCGTCATCAAATCCGTAGAACATGCACTTATGTTCTATAACTGCTTCCTTATGTTTCTCCAGGATTGGATTAATACAAACTTATTGCATCTAGTGCAAAAACAACATTTGGTGTGGTACTTGACATCTCACGATTGACTCAATTGCCTAAGCAAGTGATCTGCCAATCATGCATATCCCTCTCCCCTTTAGTTCGTAAGACACCTTTAGAGAGGGTGACTCCATCACCTGCAGGTACACCACCATGCTAGGAGTCATCTATTCTAAAAACCATTAGAATACTGTCAAAGTACCTACATTGGGAAACTACCCAAATCCAGATCTAAAACCATAGATCTAGAAACCAGAATGTCAAATATTATATCCATATCCTGTCTGGAGAAACAACTGTGTGACGACCACAGTACAACCGATCGTAGTATAGGAATTTTACTTCCTACTCTGTGTATGTCATCCAGATACCATGACATCACACCCTACTACCTTCTTAACAGATCCATCCCCTATCCTGATTGAAGTCAAACCCATGACTGTCACATCAAAATTAGATGATCTTTCTCCGCTATAACTGCTCAAGTCTATAAATAGATATAAGCATCTTGCTCACTATGCTTCCGCTACTCCCACTGACTACGACAACCCTCCTGCCGGGTCTCATATCCTGGAACAACAGTAGTGTCAAGTTTGGGTAAACAAGATCCTCCCTGTCACCGTCCTTGAGGCTACCGGAGTACCTCTCGGGTGTCTGAGGTTACCCATCATATCTGCGGAGTGGCTATTGGAATGTCAAACCTGATTGAATATATAGGTCCTATTAAATTTTCCGTAATTGTTCGCGGTTCTGGAATGACTTCCAGTTCTACCATACTCCCACTACTGTTTTCTGAAAAAATCCTTTTTTTTTACTAAAACTGTGGCGAGTCAAGAACATTATTACTATTGATCTTCCAAATGGTAGAATATCAACCCTCGTCATAGCCAGGGTCAACCCATAAACAGCCATTACAGAAACGTGCCCTGAGTTATCCAGAGTCTGGTTTTAAGCATAAGCTGGACAACTCCCCGTACCTTAACATCTTTTAAGGTACGAACTATTCTATATCCAATATAGAAACTTTGGCACTTATTTAATTGGAACCATATTCAAATCATGCAGCTGTCTCCAGTGCATATCAACTTAATGGAAAGAGGCTAATCAGCATTACTCAACTTAGGAATCCATCCAATTATGAGTAACCTGAAAGAGAAACACGTTTCTCAAAACCATCACTATTATCTGAATACCAATCACAAGAATCTACATCTTCGATCTCTTTGAAGAATCCCGATACTTGTGATACCTGGTTCTCTACTTTATTCTTATACCCACAACTTCTCAAAACTTAGACCATGTATTTCTACGAAACACTTGTCTAAAAACTAGAGAAGTTATAAGTAAACAGAACATAGTACGAGGACCTACCCCTTTGTCCTGAAGGACACTTGGACAACATACAATACTCTGTATAAGTCCGCTGAGTTAAACAACTCAAAACCTGTGCGTCGTAGGTTGAAAACTGTACCCTGGCGATTTCCTCAAATATCACCAATTACAACGAATTCCGATATAATGAGGATAATCACCTAATTCCCAATAACTTACTCCCACTCATCATCTGTAAAACCATACAGATATGAGAATGAAACCTGGTAAATACATACCCTTGGAGTAAGTGTCTAATCGGGAAAACAGTTTTTCTTTAACAATGCACTGAAACATGAAAATGTTTCGTAGGGGTATCCTGGTATTCATAGCAATGCCTCTTCCATAATCCAATTCATGACTTCAACCGTATATTTTATTGCCATCTCTCCAAATCCCTTTATTTGTCTTTAGTCGTTACCTTCTGTACACCATCGTTAGGCTAAATGGTTTTCTTTCTTCCCTACCGTTCGGCACCAGCCTATGGTTTGGAAGAAGACTATCCAGTAAGCATAATAGGTGTACCCTCCTAAACCAAGGAGTACTCGTATCTTGAGAGAAGGTGATGATAAAAGACATCTGAATAATACCTTATTCTTTTAAAGGTGAAATAGGAGTGGCGATGAAGTACGCGGTTTGGTCGTGAATGATAACAGTCGCAATTTACTTTGCCCTCTTTCTAATCCCTTTATTTTGTCTTTACATATTACCTTCTGCACACCCTACTTAGGCTAATTGGTTTTCTTCATTCGCTACCTTTCGGCACGAGCCTATGGTTTGGAATAAGACTATCCAATAAGCGTAATAGGTGTACTCTCCTAAACCAAGGAGCCCTCGCAACCTGAGAGAAGGTGATAATAAAAGACAACTGAATAAACCAATTCTATTTCTCCTGAACCTGGATCCATCCTCGAAGAAGTCCCTTCGAGTTCGTATATAACCATACGATGGATCTATCCAATGGAAGTGGATATCCGTAGTAATACGGGTGTTCTGAGAAATTCAAAGGGTAAAAGAAGTAGTGGCAATGACTTATGCAACTCAGACAATCCAAAAGCCAGTATTTTAAGAAGGTTCGGTCAACTTGGTCACTGAGTCATAGTCTAGGGTCGGTCAAAGGTCGCTGCCAAAGAGAGAGAGAAAAGAAACACTCTGCGTGCACTCTAACCTAGATCAGAATGGTTATCACTTTATCTAATCCGGAAACCTCCCACTGTCCTATCAAATTCTCCTCCAAACCAGAAAGAAGAATCAATCGGGATCACCCGAAGAGTAAACCAACTCATCAGTGGGAATCGGGATCCAACTCTCATCGCATGATAACGTGATGGAATGCATCCACGTTACTCACACTCCAGAAGGTATGCGCATACTTGGCAAGTTTCAGTTTCTTTAGAAACTCCCGATATGATTTTTGCCCCATGCTCTTATAACCTTGGCGAAAGTCAACAAATCATAAGTCACATGTCAAGTTCTGCCCGTCATTATCTCGTTAATTTGAACCCACCCGTACATACCCTTGACGAAAGCCAACAAGGTAATACGACTGTCCCAAACCAACTCATCTATCTATGCAACAAATGAATACCCAGCAGCTACCAAACACTATGCCTTGACGAAAGCCAACAAACATAGCTTGAATACTACTGACCATCCATAAGAAACGACGGAGGGCTACGACTGGTTTTTGGCGAAAAACCTTTAACGTAGTGAACTTGATATCGCTGAAGGAACCTGATAGCTTTTTAAAATATAGTAGCGAAAACCTTTTGCTAAAGAGGTCACTCCCGATGAAGGGATCTCGGCTCTTTCCTCGTGGAATGAGGTGCAGGATATTCCAATGAATACCTCTATGCAAAGCAACTTGTAATCGACTATAGTGAAGTTATTACCCTGACGCAAACTTCTGCCCAAGGGGTCAGTCCCAGTGAAGGGATATCGGCCCTTGCCCCGTCGAATGAGGTGCAGGATATTCCACTGAATACCGCTATGCATAACAAAAGGAAACGTCTTTGCAATAACACTTTTTAAATTTGTTCCAACAACTGTAAACAGGTTTGCTTTACTTTGCATTGATCAGAATCAACGCAGTCCCATCAATAATCACACCAGAAAAGAACGAAAATAAAATGTACGTATATGCCATCCGCATTCGTCACTGGGTCCCGTCTTCACCCGTTAGGTTACTTAACTAACGACAGAGCGGGGACTGGACTAGCGCGGGTGTAAAACATATACAACATCTAAGAGTATATAAACCAATATACAATAATCGTTCCAGGCGTGATAATATACAACATTACAGAAAAGTAATAAGCATCACAGAACAATACAGATAATCTGGGATCCTCGAGTTTCACAGAGCCGCTGCTGAAACTCGACGTTCCCCTGTCGTGTGGATAGCCTGTGCAATGAAACCTAGACCCCTACGGGTGCGGCAAGTTACCCGCCAAAACCTGAAGCGAGGCAGCCCCCTACAGCATAGTGAATGGACCACCCAGCACTTCACGGAATTCGGTAATCTTGGGCACCCCTCCTTGGGTCAACCTGTACCCCCTACGAGTGCGGCGAATAGTCTGCCAATTCTAGAGTGGGGCCCCTCTGCCTCTTAAAGCCATGAGATGCGGACCCGTTGCCCCTCCAGAACCCGGCTATCCGTGCACTCCGTCGCGGGGCAAAACCTAGTACAGTAATGAAAAATAGTACAACAGGTACATCGACCGCAACCTGGTCATGCCCCAAAAGAATATTATACAACAGGCAGTGACGGCAGTCCACAAGTTGGACGCTCGCCCCGCAATATCAAATGTACAAATAAACTCAAACTGCACTACCATTGCACACTGCTATCCACCACGACAAATCCGTAACATCACAGCACAACACAGAACATCAACGCAAATGTCACGTTCGCAAACCCTTCTAAAAGAACTATAGCAATCAGACGCGGTTTACCGATCAAATGACATTCCCGGTCGGAGATATAATGTAAGCACTGTAAACTAACATGTATAAATTTCGATCGACTAAATATCATGAAGTGGGCCCCACGAACAACTGTTGAACAGTAACAAAATCTGGGTCCAAAAGATATATACCAAAAACCCCAAATTCCATCAGAGAAGACACTGTGCAAATTTGGTGCATTGATCCCATAGAATGGCCGCGGATGCGCGGCCAAATCATGGGTTTGGCCGTGATTCCGCGGCAATCTTGAGAGATCACTTGCCCAAATTTTCATAGTGTGCTTAGAAAACCCTGCACAACTTTCTGTGATATGTAGAATAATTTTAGGACATCATTTAAAATCGACAGAAACTGTGAAAATGGAAATTTGCAGTTTTTGATTTCCGGTTCGATCGATGTTTTAAACGCGTTAGCACAAGTTAGTAAAGCAAAATGGTGAGGCTCTGATACCACTATAAGTCTACGTTAGCGCCTCGGCCGTCTACAGACGCCAAATGCGGAACAAAAAACTTTTAACTGGCGCTATCGTATACTTTAACCCGGATCTTCCATTATTGCTAAACTAACAAACTGTAAAGAGTGTACAAAGGTTATACCGAACGATACGAGTCCTTCGTTCTTTAACCATCATCCCACGCTCCGTTGCGGTTGCTCCGATCTCGTCGATCTCCGATCTCGTCGATCTCCGATCTGCTCGTCCAGGTGGCACCACGTCACTGATTCTTTAAACGGGCTTTCGCCTCTGACTTGAGGCAACTCGGTCGTCAAGTTTGCTAAAAGAGACGACCAAGAATGATGTAGAGAATGAGTAGATGACTTTGTCTCACTTCGTCCAAATCCGTGGACGATCGGTTAATGAAGTTGCCGTGGGTATCGGGTGATGGAATGAAACGAGCTGTGAAATTCCATACACCCCAAAATCTATCATATCTTTTGTAACCAAATGAAAACTTTCAGTGAATGAGAGAGAGAGGAGGGGCCGGCCATTTATAGGTGGAGGGAGGTGAGTGTAGGAGAGGGGAGAGTAACCTTAAGAATAAATATCATGAACAAATATCCTAAGGATAAACAAGAATCATTAATGTCAAAACATGAGTCATAAACACCTAGTCATCATGTAATCAATGTAAGCAAAGGTTCATGAACCTAGTCACCTCTTCTAGTTGCTTCTAGAAACTTCCAGAACACTGACTCACCTCATCTCAAGAAAAGATAAATCCGTCTTTAACCGAATGTTAAAAGACGGCTGATAGAAAACTGGAAACTGGCAACTTCCAAAAGTGATCCTGAGACAACTTTCAGGATAACCCCGTAACTGTATAAATATACCCGCATTTGTATTACGACCGAATACAAATGCAACTGAGACAAAGATATTATACCTACTCAATATAATACTCGGATCCGGCTTAAACCAAAGCCGACCGGTATCATCTGCCCGAAAAATAACACGTGCGTAAACGCACGTGCATTTTCCGAACCCTGCCATAAAACCATACGGCCTCTACAACGTTTCGTCCGAACTTAGGAAACTGTCTGTGGGGGACTCTAATGACTCGTCAGTACCCTGGCAGTGGGTTTAACCACAAACCGTCAGCGGCACTAGCAATGCGTAACGGCTGCCCATGGACTGACCTCAAGGGAGGCTGATGATCGAACTCATCCAGAAACCCTACTGAGTCTAACAGTGACAATGTATATACAGTCCGGTCCGTTCGTCTATGAGTATCGCATATCTGCCTAGGGGGCTAGTAACGTCAGACCCCCAATAGCAGTATAAGTCGTGTCGGAGTGTAGCCCAATAACACCCTGAGATACTACTGGAGTACCTACCAGTAAATCTCCTGCCACGGTCGTGGGCTTTGTGTAATGGCTCTCCTAGACACAGCATGATCTCGCCCCCAATACCGAGAGAGACGAATCCCCTGCCGATCCGCTCACGTGCCTCCATATGGCTCGGGACTGTACCCAAAAACTACCTGTTTGCACGACTCCTTTGAGCCGTGGTAGGGTAGAAATCAAAGCACAGTGGGAACTCACACGAGACAAATGATGACCTCAGGTCGATGAACTAACCTGTACACATGTCACCAGGGAACTGCTATCTGACGATAGGTATAGTACTAACTAGCAGATTCCCGGCGAGTCCTGTCCGGTGTACTCATAACCCAATGAGCACCTGTATACATCTTAGGTGATCCAACTGACACCAGTGGCTTGTGAGACCGGCCACCGCCCCTCGTCGGGGTCTCGACTGTATACACTAGTCTACTCCGGAGTATCGATGCCCTGTCTCGAAACTCCCACGACTAGGGACCACAATTAAGGATATGCATATAAACTACCCAACTCTCACGTATATGATCTCCATCATACTGTTGGTAGTAAAGCAAGATCCTAAGGGCTCTATCAAAGTGTAACATGTAATCAGTCACCTGAACATGTACACGACTGATAAAGGCAAACCAGATAGCATACTATCATCTTGAGTAAGACTGTCCTACCGGTATAGGTCCTCCGCAATCATTGCAATCACGTACCTGCGATCCAATAATTGACTCTGAGGGCACTATCTCCAACATGCACTCGGTACGCGGAAAATACACGAAAATCGCTAAAACCTTAACTAAAATCGCCGTTTCGGGGCAATCGTCAAAACTAAAACCCGACTAGACAAAACCCCGCATTCGCGCACACTAATAGTCGTATATGATGCTAATTATATCGCCAAAATAACACAATTAGATCACCTCCTAAATTTTTAGAAAAACTAGTAAGCAATTTGCATACCGATTTCAAAGCAAACATCGCGAATTAACGATATCGCTATCGCAACATCGAACAAATATCCGACCTAATACACTAGATGGCCACAAAACTAACCTAAACACACTTATTCAACTTCAAACCCTAATTACAACATCACCTATTTTCTTGAAATTTCAAAAACAAGAATTTATAACTAAAATTCACACTTGAACTATTAATTCTAGCAAATTAAGCAACTAGATTAGGATTTATACCTTACAAGAGTTGATTCCAAACTTGCACTAGCCTCCAAGACACCTCTTTTCTTCACTTTTCAAACAAATTAGGTTTAGGGAAGGGATGTATTTGGGTTTTGGTTTGAATTTGAGAAGGAAAAGTGTGTATTTTTTTATGGATTTTGTTGATTTTTGCACGAATTAAAGCAAGAGAAATGAGGGGAAAAAAAAGAAGGAGGCAGCAGCAAGTTCGACCTGAGGTTAGAGGAGTGTGTGTGTGTGTGAATGGTGTAGAAAATTCTACACAAAAACCCTTTCCCTAGCTCAATTAATGACTATCACATCAATTTTTACACAAAAAACCCCATTTTAAGCCATTTTTGAATAAAATTTTAAACCATAGAACAAAAATCTTAAAAAGTCTTGATAAAATTTTATTAACACTAAATTTTAGTTTATAATATTTCCTAAGTGTGTAATTTACCTAATTAAATTTGTATTTATCACTAATTTAATGTATTTTTAAAAGCTTAAAATAATATTAAAAATAATTAATTACGAATTTTTTTTATTTAACTAGAAAATTTTAAGTGACATTTTAGTGACCATTTATAGTAATATCTTATCTAAATTTTTTATAATTAGGTCTATAATGAAAAATACCTATTTTGACTTTTTACGAAAAAGCTGTTAATTTAGCCGATTACCGAAAAACTGCCTAAACGATTTTCGAAGCGTTACATTAATGCAATACGATACGCTATGATGTGTAGGTACCCTCGCGAAGACTTCAAGATGACAAGAAAGCGCGTGGCGACATCGACATCGGCAAGCGAATATCAAGGTGAGTAGATTATATCTACGGGGGAAGTCGGGTGGATGGCGTATAGCACCCCCGCAGTTCGATGACTAGTGTATATATATATATATATATATATATATATATATATATATATATGATATCTTTTATGTGTGACATGGATTTTCAGGATATGATTAGGTGTTCAATGGTTAGTTAGGGTTATTAGAAGTGGACTTGTATAGCTTCCTAGTCCCGAACCCTAGAATAGGTTTACACTCACACGCACACACATGCTTACTGTTATACTTGTGCGTATTTGGGAAGATACACACACACACACACACAGGTGTGGGACTGTGTATATATATATACTCGTATACCTACACTTGGATGATGAGGATAGTGGATGATATTTGGAGATGAGTCGATGAGATTGGGCATGATGCCATGAGATCGGTGATATGATGTAGTTCGTATTTTGAGATATGACATGAGATTTTAGCGAGCCTTTGGGCGTGTGTTTTACACACGTATATATATCTATATAGATGGTATCGGTTTGTACTAGACTTAGATCAGTACCCCAGTTCATGAGATATGACGATAAGGATACCAGTTAATTGATGAGATAAATGTGAGATTTGACTCGTACCCTGATTTAGGATGCCGTACGACAGATTTACGTACGAGCTATGTATTGATGATAGATCTGCACTCTTAACTCGAGGATGTCATATTGTATATTGTATCGTATGTGATATTATTGAGGCGGGATCACCGACTATTATATGTATATATATCGACTCAGATTTAGGTGGTTTCCATACCCTTTCGATTAGCTGGTTAGTTAGATTTGTAGTTACTTAGTAGATGTTAGACTAGACCCGATTCATACCTATTTCAAAACTAACGAATCATAAGTATTTTAAAGACAGGCTAAGAGATTCTACGGATATTTTCAAAACACACATCTTTTCTTAAAAACACCGTAACCCTTATTTTTTTCTAAAAACCCCGATTCGTCTTATTTCAAATGGCATAACGTATGACATTTACATATTGATGTAGATTCTTCACTATTGCGTTTATTGTTCGATTTCCGCATTTCTTGCTATTCGCATCGCATTTCATGTTAGTTATGTATATGCCCTAGAGGCCATTGTTGTATATATGATGTATATTATAATAGATGCTTGGATATATATATATATATATATATATATATATATATATATATATATATATAGGACTTTCTTGCTCGTCATGATAGTATGCTATTTGGTTTCCCTTTATCTTAACATGTTGACTTATATTAGTTTATTGTCTTACTCTCACATGTTGATAAAGCCCTTAGGATCTGTACTCGACTACTGGGACTATGATGAGATCATACTAGTGGGGCCACGGTAGTCGATGAGTACATCCTATAACTGTTCCTAGTCGAGGGTATATCGAGACAGGGCATCGATACACCAGAGTAGACTAGCGTATACGCACCTTGACCCATATGATAGGCGATGGATGATCTCATATCCATCAGTGTTTTGACATCACAGATGGTGTACGGGTGCTCAGTGAAGACTGGGTACACTGGACGGACTCGCCGAGAACTCATAGATGGTGATATACCAGACGTCAGATGGCAGTTCTCCGGTGACACTGGTACAGGGTAGTCTGTAGAACCGAGATCTTCATAGAGTCTTGTGTGATTCCCACTGTGCTTTGATTCCTACCTTACCACGTCCAAGTGGGCGTGCAAAACGGTGGCTTTTGGGTGCAGTGCCGAATCACATGGAGGCAATGAGCGATAGGAGGGGATTCGTCTCTCCCGGTATAGGGAGTTGATGTTGAGCTGTGTTCGATTGGCTATAACTGGAAGTCCCTGGCCAGGGCGGATATAGAGATTTACTGGTAAGTGTGACCAGTAGTTTCTCGACCTGTTATAAGCCTCACATCGACACGACTTATCGGTTACTAGGGTCTGACGTATACCACCCCTAGACTTGATATGCGACATATCAGACGAAGAGACCGGACTGTACGAGAGTGTTACTGATTGGATTCACAGGAGAATGTATAGGCTAGCTTGTTGATCTTCTGATCGCTCAATACCTGGGTGGCTGTTACGTTTAGCTGACCGCTTGCAGCTTGTGGGTGTTTGATATGATCATCACCTGCTACCGGCGTATTGACGATTCTTTAGAGTCCTACACAGAGGTTTCTTGACTCAGGAAAAATGGAGTAAGGGCACATATGTGATATGTGCACCACCGAGGATAATGCGATATGAGATACCGTATTATATTCTCGCGATATTTAGATATGAACCGGGTCATCGGATCAAGTGTTGATTCGATGAATCGGTACATGATATATTAGTCGGTTATATTCGATATAGCCGGATTGTCCGATCAAGTGTTGATTCGATGATTTAATGTATAATAATATATATGATATATTGCATTACATTATCTAATATTGGCTCGCTTTATTATTTCATTTTCTCACCGGATAATACATTGATATATATGCGATATATATTAATTGTATTATTTTCTTTTTTTACAAATATATAATATATATGTGATATATATTATTGTAACATGATATGATTAATAATGAAACATGTTTAGTGGAGATTAAACAAGGTTAGGGTTTGATCTGGGTTAGTTCCTTCTTGATACTTCTAGAAGGATTTTCTTTTGTCATGGTTAAGATATTATTGTTGATATTTTCCTATGACTTATTCTTTAACCCAACCAAACCCTAACCCTAGTTAATTCTCTATAAGGGTTATCCTTGTCATCCTAAACCATGGTTGCATTATTATTCATATATTCATTTCATTATTCATCACAAAAGGATAATGCATTATTTCTTCTTCTTCTTCAACCTTGAGCTTTGAGAAAGCTTACTAGGTTTTTATTTTGTGATGTTTAATTGTGAGAATTTGATATAAAAAGAAAGCATAAATACTATTCCATCATCCTCATCTAATCTAGCCCATTAGATTAGGGTGTTCACCTCATTAGAGTGAGAGTGCTTGAGTTAAAGCAACTTCGACGTAGATCATCGGAGAAAAGGAACACTACAAGCTAGCATGGATCGTTCGAGTCGTGGAGCCTCTCTTGAGTCCGGGAGATCGTGAATCGCAGTGAAGGGACTTCTACTCGAAGCTTATGAAGCGAAGGAGTGGACTACAAAGGTTGTAATCCCTCACACTTAGTTGTAAAGATATTTACTTGCATGTTAAACCCTAATAATATACCAAAGATCCCGGCTTTGGGTTGTTCGGCACGTCTAAAATTTTATTCGGGCATGGTTGATGCCTTATGAACCCTTACAAGAGTGCCTAGGAACCCTACAGTGGTATCAGAGCCTAGCTAAAGCATTAGGCGACGTTTATACGAAGATAAAACTCCGGTCGAACCTCGAAACGTCAAAACGACCCCCTCTCTGGACAAATTTTAAAAATGCGATTTTTTCTGTATTAAAAATACCCAGAAATTAGAACTAACAGATATGGATATTACTGTTGAAAAACTAAAGCCCAATTGAACAGTACGACCGCTGATCCGCGGCCCAAGCAAGGTTTGGCCGCAGTTCCGCGGCGGTCCGTAGGAATTGCAGGCTCGTTTTCAATAGTATTACTTATATTTACCTGCTGATTCTGGGTAATTTTAATCTGACCCAAGTATTGAGTGTTCTGGGGATTATTTTGAATTCGTTGATTCGATCGGAAAATTTAATTTCGTTTTGTTTTCCGGATATTTAGAAACTGTTAAAATGTTCGAACGGATATCATTAACTCATTTTTCCCCGGCACGAAAAAATTTCAAGTGTTGAATTTTTCTTGGGTTTAAATCTTTCGGAAAAACGTGCAAGTAACGTGGCGGTCCCTTTAGAAGAACACAAACCTTAACTTGATTATGTGACCGTCTGAACCGCCTCTAAACCTTAGGGTTTGGGGCAGTACGACGTGCCACATGTGAGGCGTTGGCTTGACCCTTCTACGGCTGGACCATCGGTACCGTGACATATTCTGGGATTATTTGAACTCCGCTCAAGTGTTGAGCTATTTAGGAAATCTTGGGTATTTGATTATTCGATCGGAAAGTTTAATACTGTCTATTTATCTGGAATGTGATACAATATGTGAAATTCATATAGTTAGGCATGAAATGCGAAGTATATGATATTTCGGATTTACGATGTCTAAAGTGATTATGGATTCCAAATGTTGTAGCTTTACAATTTCTTTTCTGTAATCGTAAGTGTAGTATATAGTTGTATTGCCGGTCTTCGTTGCTATACATCAACGACGATCAGTATATGCATACTTACTTACGTTGATGATATGAGATATTAGTGTTGCTGTGATATGTTATATTGGATCGTCGTGTTCTGAATAGCCGGGGGTTTTATGTGAGATGAGGGTTTTTATTTTCATTCATGTAAAATTCATTTGTATGTAATATTATTTTATTGGGGCACTTCCGGGATGAGGTTGATGTCACCGGTGTATATTATTTACTTTTCCGCATTAGGTAGACCCAAGAAGGGGAGCACAAGTAACCGGGTTCTAGAGTCCAGTGGGAGGCCATCTTGAGGAGTCGAGACCGGGTCTCCTAACCCTAGAATTGGCAGTGTTACTTGCCGCTCTTGTAGGGGTCTAGGGATGTGGGTTTGGCTATTCATCGCGACCGTGGAATTCGTGTTTTATACAGGCTCATATTAAAAACACGGATATCCTAGTATATCCAATATTTCATATATGTTCTTCTGCTGCAATGTTCTGTGATGAGATCATATTACTTCCTGAGACGAATGCTTATACTATATATATGCTGATATATAAATATTACTGCTTTCATTTCTTCTGTGATGCTTAGGAAGCATAAGCTGATGAGATTTATTAATGAGATTAATAAAAAGAAAAGAAACCTAAAAAATGTTGTAGAATCAAAACTTTATAAAAAGGGCAGCTACAGTTTTGCTTTGCATAGCGGTATATATGATATACCCTGCACCTTATTCGATGAGGAAAGAGCCGAGATCCCTTCACCGGGAGTGACCTCTTTAGCTAAACTAGCAGACGCTACTAACTCACGGTTTATTTTTTGACAGCTTATATATAGTTCTTGCTATGCACAGCGGTATATATGATATATCCTGCACCTTATTCGATGGGGAAAGAGCCGGGATCCCTTCACCGGGAGTGACCTCTTTAGAGAAACTAGAAAAGCCTCAAAAACACTCCTTTTCAAAATCATTTGTTTCTACAACGATATCAAGTTCATTACGCTCATGGTTTTCTGAAAAACCTGCGTAGACCTCCGACATTTCAGATAGATATTACTTAGTATTTGTGCTACGGTAGTTTGGCATTCGTCAAGGCGTAGTGTACGGTAGCTATTTACTACTTATCTGTAGCATATGATGAGATTGGATTAGGGTATTCATACGGCGTCGTTTGGCATTCGTCAAAGGTCGTGCGGGTGGGTTTAATTTAATCAAGAAATGTACGGGTTGAACTTGACTAGCGGACTATGGGTTGTTTGGCATTCGTCAAGGTCATAGCACGTTAGGGGAAAAAGCATTATCGGGAATTTCAAGTGTTGAAATTTGCAATGAGATTGCATACTGTCACGACTCGAAAGTACGGAACATGACCGACACTTAAACTACGAACGTGTCGAGGCGTACATAATCTAAGTGAGCCGAAAAACCCAGAAATCCAAACCAAGAAAAGTAGTAGAGTGAAGAAAAACCAATTTAAAATCAAGTAGTTTTAATAGCATAAGCCGAGTTATGCGGTTTTAAAAACATCAAGTATTTCCTGAAAATTTTGGCAGAGTCTCCTTTGTAAATACTGGCTCCCAGACGGGATACAACATGAATAGTATATGAAATCAATAAAAAGGCATCCCCAAGCGGGAGCTAGCTCTTCGTCAAACGACGGTCACAACCACACAAGCAATATAATATACAACGCCAACAGAGAGGATTAAAATTCAAAAGGAAACTCAAAACCACAAGAAAACCACAGAAATATAACGCGCGACTCTAAGGTCGAAGGAATAACATCACTGGTCTCTATCTCAAAATAAATACATGTTTGGTTGATGGAACTTCTAGATACAACAGAATAATAATATACAAGATATATAATGGGGGTACGATACAAGTAAACCCACCTACTAGCAAATCACCCGAAGGAAACTATGCCCGCAAAGCCGTAATGAAACCTGTACGGCAAACCTGCAAGAAACTGGGGCACAACGGGGGTGAGTTGCCAACTCGTGAATAGAAAAACATCTACGGAAAGAAATCGCATAAATAACGCAACCTAGGTCAATGATCATAATATATCCTCAATTATATATATAACATGCAACCTATAATAAGGCTAGGATAAATATCTAACCCGAGTGTAATCTCATGTGCCCGTGTCAGTGCCTCAGGTAGCAATATATCATATGAATGAGGTAAGAATGCATGAAAACAGAATACATGTAAATGAAGAACTGTTTTCATAATTTAGTGAGATTTCCTTTGTATTTTTAAAATGAGGTATCATAATGAAATCAGCATAAAACAGTGCCTAGCATCGGCACAAAACGTAATCCCAATATCTCGATATCTCTGTATCATAGTCTCTGTACCTCAATATCTCGAAATCTCAATGTCTCAATCACAATATCTAGGGCGCCGTCAGTCCAGACCGGCCCCTACCATCCATCTCAAGACCACGACGGTATCCTCCGGATATTCGACGCGTCGGGTAAAATCACCGGTAGGTAGTGCTCCCCTGCCAGGCTCACATCGTCATCATCACGCGCTTCTTGCCCCGGGGTACCTTACCGGGTCCACCATGTACCCGAAATGGTTCATCCGTCTCCTCGAATCGGGTCTCGAAATCCATCAGCAAACTCATGGTGGACGATTCATACATCACGGGAAAAACCGCACTTTTTATTTAAAAAGAGAGAAATCAGTTTATATAAGTTTTGCGGTTTTCCCCCCTAAATCCAGAAAATTTCATGGAAATCCGAATCCAAATCATCAATAGCATGTAAAACCATGAATATAGGCATAACAATGAAAACAATATGCATGAAGTGACAAGTAATAACTACAATGTTAAGCTGGCATATAAGGCAGGTACGCTAATATCATGTCAAATTACTAACTAACAAGCTAAGTCAAGCAATAATATTTTCTAAGGTGTACGTGACATGGCAATTACCGATGAAGATGTGTGTGAGCCGGCAAGTAAGTGTACGTGGTACATACGCATCATCGGTAATGGTGCTGGTGTCCTAATAATATGATATCAACATTGCAATAAGAAATTATAACACAAGAATGCGATGCGAAGCGAACCACAATAATAAGCGGGAGCTGAATACTAGACGCAACTGTAACTAACCTGCATTTATCTAAAATAAGTCCTACAAATGGTGCCTTTTGAAATAACACGAATCATGGGGTTTTGAAAATAGGCGCTACGGTGTTTTTATGAAAAAATACGTCTTTTGAAATAGCCGTAGGATCCCTTGGGCTGTCTTTTAAAATACCCACGATTCGTTAGTTTTTGAAATAGGTAAGAATCGAATCTAATCTAACAACTAAACTAAACTAAAGGGCTAAGCTAACAAGCTGGACTACAGGTAAGGAAAGGACCTAACATCTGAGTCGATCCATATACATACCTGTATATATATTAGTCGGCGATCCCGCCTCAATAATATCATATCCGATACCATATCTACAATCAGACATCCCAACTCAAGAGTGCGGATCAATCATCAAGATATAGCTCGTACGTAAATCCATCGTACGGCATCCCCAAATCCGGGTACGGGTCAATATCATATTCATCATACTATTCATCTGGTATCCTCTTTATCAAATATCATGATCGGGGTACTGATCTACGTCTAGTACAATACTGATACCGCCTAAGTATGCATGCACGTGTGTAAAACACTATGTCAAGGACCCGCTACAATGTCATGTCGTATCTCAAATACGAACCCTGCTATATAACCGATCTCACGGCATCAAATCAAATCTCATCGACTTATCTTAAATCCCAAGTACTATCCCCATTATCCATGCATGTGTATATGAATGTACATATGCATAGTCCCATACCCACGCATATTTACATATATACACATCCCAATCGGCGCACAAGAAAGTAATGTATGCAAGTCTGTGTGTGCGTATGTGGGTATAACAACTACTCTAGGGTTTCGCAACTAACCCAAAGCTAATCCAGGAACACATAAACATAACATGAATACACATTCTCGTATCATAAAACATCTATATAAACATATATATATAAGCTACACTACGGACTGCGGGGGTGCTATACGCCATCCACCCGACTTCTCCCCGTAGATATAAATCTACTCACCCGGTCCTCGCTTGCCGGTGCCGACGTCGCCACGCGCTTGCTTGTCGTCTCGAAGTCCACATAGGATACCTACATATCATAACAGACCATATCGCATTAAAATCCGACTAATGACCAAAACGACATATGAATCCCACATGGGTCAAAACCTATGGTTTGCTTTCACAAATCAACCCAAAACCCTCGACATCAGCGTACAAATGCCAAACCATCGAGAAAACTCCCAACACACTCATTTTTACAATTACAAGCGCTAATTATAATATAAAATAGCTTAAAATTCACAAAAAAACCCAATTTCACTTAAAAAGTCATTTTTCCGAAAATCTAGCAAGCTCAAATCACCGTTTTAGTACAAAACTCGATGTATAAACGAATCTAGCGGCCAAAATATTCACTAAATATCTTACATAAGTCATAAAAACAATTCCCATAATTTAATCTTGTTAAATTCCAAAAACCCTAAAATTCTAGTTTACAAAATACCTAAATTTTAACAATTTTATAGCAAAAATGCACAAACAACAATTTAGCTTGGATTTTTCATGAACTAAAGTATTAAACTATATTTTATAATGTTAATGAAGTCATGAAAAACCTAATCACATTTTTAAACCCAATATTTAAACAATTTTCAAAAACCTAGTTTGTTAAAACTCCAATTTTAACAATTTTAAGTGACAATATACAAAACAACTACTAGACTAGATTTGCATATCATAAGATGCTAAAATACATATCACAACCATCATCAATTTATCACAACCCTAACATGATTCAAATCCTTCTCTTGAATTTCACAAACCCTCACTTTAAATTAGAATCCCAAACAACTTTTAACTACTTCAGCTTAAGCAAAATACCAACAATTTAACCATTTGGACAAGATTTATACCTCCAAGACTTGTAGATCTACATGCAATTTAACCTCCCAAATTAGCTTCTATGCCCCAAGATCCATGCTAGATGGGTTAAAGAATAATGGGTAGGAGTTAGATTTTGATGTTGGGATTTTTTTTTGATGGGTTTTGAGGCAATTTTGATGAAATTTTTTTCAAGAGAAATGAGGGGAGGAAAGGGAGGAGCTGCTGTTGAGAGGGGGAAGGGGTTTCGGCTGGAATGGGGAGTGATTGGAGAGAGAATGAGGTGGGGAAAGTGTTTCCAAGTCAAAGAAGTCAAAGGTCAACACAACCATATCTCTTTTCTTATACATTTCTTTTTGTTTTGTTTTCTTTTCTTTAGCAAAACAAGTGGAGAAAATGAGGGGGCACTAGGGCTGCTGATTTAGAGAGGGGAGAGATGGTGTGGGTGAGTGTGGGTGAGGGAAAAAGATAAATGTATTACCCCAATTTCTATTAACACTAATTTCACCGAAAAAGCCCTTTTTTCTTCAATAATTTCTAAACCGTTTAGGCAAACGATTTCGTTTCAAAAACCATATGATAAAATTTTATTTAAAGTTTTATGATGCACAAAATTTGTTTCAACTCATTCCAATTTGTAATTTTCCCTAATTAAATGAATTAGTGACGGCTTAAAATAATATTAAAATAATATTTTTTCAGAAAATTTGAAATTTCACCAGTGGCTCAATAAACACCAAATACTAGCAATTACATAGATAGAATATGTATATTTAATTTTATAATAAAGATATTTGCATTTTGACATTTTACAGAAAACCCCCTTATTTTACCGTTTTTTCGAAATTTCACCGAAACGATTTTCAAAACGCTACAATCTTCCCCCCTTAAAGAAATTCGGTCCCCGAATTTAAATTAAAACTCCCCCCAAATACTAAAATATTTCAGCCAAAACCATCAAATCGCCGGGGCTCCGAAATCATAAATACATAAAACAAATCGTAGCGCAACAATTGCGCATGAAAAATGAGCATATAACTCAAATCAGAACTCCGTCAAGCATCCCGCAATCATCGGAGTCATGGGGAAGACATCAATACCAAATCCAAAGCAAAACCAATATGATATAACTCGAAACTATACATGTAAAATATATTCAGGTACTGTCCTCTGACTAGTCCTGCTCAGTACGAAAACACATAGCAATATCATAAAAACGTACTGCTCTATAAGAAAAATCAATCCCAAAATACGCGTATGAATACTACGTGCGTCTTGTGCGCACGGAAATCAAAATCCAAATATGTGCCATACATATGCACAGAAACAACATCTAAGTGCATCGGGTGTGCACGAAACATCTGTCGTAGGCAACATGTGTGCCTGACAGCAAAATCAGGTGCATCTGACATGCACGAAAAATCTCGATTTAGTGCATCTGGTGTGCACCAAAATCACACTTCAAAACATGCGCCCAACATGCGCGAAAATCCAAATCAGGTGCATCCATCGTGCACGAAATCATGAAATCCAATGTCAAGTGCCGAACATGCGCAAAATCAAATCAGGTGCACAAGGTGCACAAAACAAATATCGAACATCACCATCGAAATCAAAGTCCAATGCATCTAAGTGCACAAAAGGCGTATCACTGCACTGCAAGCATATATAAACTATACAAAGTGCAGGAACCAAATCGTGTGCGTGCATACGCACAAAATCAACTCAAATGTCTAAAACCGTAAAATCACAAACATGTGAAACCCAAGCACGAAAACGATATCAAGTGCAACACTGTGCAAAGATCGTAAATCCTCAATCATCAAAATCAAATCATTCGAATCAATCACCCAAAACATCGAAATCAATAATGGCGGAATAGTACCGCTCAAGCACATCCTCTAAGAAACTCGGGCCAACTGTCGCGGTCACTAGTGGGGCGTCTCATCGATGATCATGAACTCTGGCCTGCTGGTGTGCGTAACAATGACCACTCCTGGGTCAAGGTCTTCACTGTGAATTACCAATCTCTCGGTCCATCGGCTCATCGTCCCTGTCAGGTGTGCTAACGGGGATGATCCCGTCCTGGCACTTCTCTGGTCATCTCTCGGTCAATCATCGTGACCACTCGTAAGACAGCATATCACTGGCGTCGGCCTCTGGCTCTCTGAATGTACGTGATACATCTGATCCTGGGTGCAAGTATCATTGCAGCAGTGTCCTGGAAGGAATCCTGCTCACGGTCTCTTCCATGTCTCGTCTCTGCCAACTGTTCGGAAGTCAACGTCCTTTCCTATATCTGCATCTTGCTCTGGAACGACTGCATACTCATCGCAACTCCTTCTGGAAGGTAAATCCAAGTACCATGCCTCGGCATGCGCATCGCATCTCTGATGTCGGCGGAGTGGAACGTCATCTCATCTAGATCTGGTACGAATCTCTTACTTCCCTTTTCTCTAATGTCGTCTGCTTTGGACTCGTCTCGTCGCGGCTGCATGGACTGAGCTCCAACGGCTATCCTCGTATCGGGAGTCTCCCAAGAAATGCATCTCACCACCTAGCATCCGAATTAAGTCGAGCCATCCGATCGAGTCGTCAAAACCTCAAAATCCCCCAATAGCTCAACATCTTGGGCACAGTTTAATAGTATCGAGTACATACCACAGTATCGGTGGTCCAGCCGTAGAAGGGCAAACCCAAGCCTCACTAATGGCGCCGTAGAACTGCCGCAAACCCGAAGGTTCAAAGGCTTTCACACGGTCATTAAGTCGAGTTAGGGTTTCATTCTTCTAGAGGGTCCATAGAATTGCCTGCATGCCCTTCCGAATACTTTAAACTTAGAATAATAGGTTTCTGACATTCGATCGTCTCTGTCGACTCTCAACGTCTCCGCGTGAAGTCGTCTCTTGCTGGAATCAATCTATCTGATGACCTCTCATGGGGTAGGCGAACGAACCACATGTCCTAGTCATTCATCCTCGGGTGACTAGCGACCTTCTATCATCTCTTAGTACAACCTGTACTGCAGTAGCTCAAATATATGGGGCGATATCTCGTCGCTCGCAGCAACAACTGGCTCACTCGTCTGCACGCTGAACAGTGCCTCAATCATCATGAGTAAGCAATACACCAACGGTCATCAAAATCTGGCTGGCCTCTATCATTGGCTCAATCCTCTAGTGTCGATCAGCACATCCGAGTAACCTCATAAAGGCGATCCGCCAAACGCTCGTGGTGCGGAAACACAGTAAAAAGACACATCTCCGCAATCGTGTGTCGCCGGAATTTCGCCCTGGTCAGTCCTCGTTCGTGACGAGCTCGTGCTGACCGCAACTCTAGCTGTAGCTCTCCCTGCCCGTAATCGTGGCAGCAAAACCATAACTGGTACTGATGAGGCTAGATCGGAATGAATATAATACTGAGCAAAGAATTGTACATCCTAAGGTTTCTTAAGTGGAGTAGCGTAACGTAAATATGCCGCGGAACATATCTACGGTATGTCACTCTACTTTAGTCACCTATTCCATCAACCAAGGGTCATCCTACGCTCCGAAGGTAAAACCTAACGCTCTGATACCAACTTTTTCACGACCCGAAAGTACGGAACATGACCGGCACTTAAACTACGAACGTCTCGAGGCGTACATAATCTAAGTGTGCCGAAAAACCCAGAAATCCAAACCAAGAAAAGTAGTAGAGTGAAGGAAAACCAATTTAAAATCAAGCAGTTTTAATAGCATAAGCCGAGTTATGCGGTTTTAAAAACATCAAGTATTTCCTGAAAATTTCGGCAGAGTCTCCTTTGTAAATACTGGCTCCCAGACGGGATACAACATGAATAGTATACGAAATCAATAAAAAGGCATCCCCAAACGGGAGCTAGCTCTTCGTCAAACGACGGTCACAACCACACAAGCAATATAATATACAACGCCAACGGCGAGGATTAAAATTCAAAAGGAAACTCAAAACCACAAGAAAACAACAGAAATATAACGCGCGACTCTATGGTCGAAGGAATAACATCACTGGTCTCTAACTCAAAATAAATATATGTTTGGTTGATGGAACTTCTAGATACAACAGAATAATAATATACAAGATATATAATGGGGGTACGATATAAGTAAACCCACCTACTAGCAAATCACCCGAAGGAAACTATGTCCGCAAAGCCGTAATGAAACATGTACGGCAAACCTGCAAGAAACTGGGGCACAACGGGGGTGAGTTGCCAACTCGTGAATAGAAAAACATCTACGGAAAGAAATCGCATAAATAACGCAACCTAGGTCAATGATCATAATATATCCTCAATTATATATATAACATGCAACCTATAACAAGGCTAGGGTAAATATCTAACCCGAGTGTAATCTCATGTGCCCGTGTCAGTGCCTCAGGTAGCAATATATCATATGAATGAGGTATGAATGCATGAAAACAGAATACATGTAAATGAAGAACTGTTTTCATAATTTAGTGAGATTTCCTTTGTATTTTTAAAATGAGGTATCATAATGAAATCAGCATAAAACACTGCCTAGCATCGGCACAAAACGTAATCCCAATATCTCAATATCTCTGTATCATAGTCTCTGTACCTCAATATCTCGAAATCTCAATGTCTCAATCACAATATCTAGGGCGCCGTCAGTCCAGACCGGCCCCTACCATCCATCTCAAGACCACGACGGTATCCTCCGGATATCCGACGCGTCGGGTAAAATCACCGGTAGGTAGTGCTCCCCTGCCAGGCTCACATTGTCATCATCACGCACTTCTTGCCCCGGGGTACCTTACCGGGTCCACCATGTACCCGAAACGGTTCATCCGTCTCCTCGAATCGGGTCTCGAAATCCATCAGCAAACTCATGGTGGACGATTCATACATCACGGGAAAAACCGCACTTTTTATTTAAAAAGAGAGAAATCAGTTTATATAAGTTTTGCGGTTTTCCCCCCCAAATCCAGAAAATTTCATGGAAATCCGAATCCAAATCATCAATAGCATGTAAAACCATGAATATAGGCATAACAATGAAAACAGTATGCATGAAGTGACAAGTAATAACTACAATGTTAAGCTGGCATATAAGGCAGGTACGCATATATACATATATACACATATATACATATATACACATCCCAATCGGCGCATAAGAAAGTAATGTATGCAAGTCTGTGTGTGCGTATGTGGGTATAACAACTACTCTACGGTTTCGCAACTAACCCAAAGCTAATCCAGGAACACATAAACATAACATGAATACACATTCTCATATCATAAAACACCTATATAAACATATATATATATATATATATATATATATATATATATATATATATATATATATATATATATAAGCTACACTACGGACTGCGGGGGTGCTATACGCCATCCACCCGACTTCTCCCCGTAGATATAAATCTACTCACCCGGTCCTCGCTTGCCGGTGCCGACGTCGCCAAGCGCTTGCTTGTCGTCTCGAAATCCACATAGGATACCTACATATCATAACAGATCATATCGCATTAAAATCCGACTCATGACCAAAACGACATATGAATCCCACATAGGTCAAAACCTATGGTTTGCTTTCACAAATCAACCCAAAACCCTCGACATCGGCGTACAAACGCCAAACCATCGAGAAAACTCCCAATACACTCATTTGTACAATTACAAGCGCTAATTATAATATAAAATAGCTTAAAATTCACAAAAACCCCAATTTCACATAAAAAGTCATTTTTCCGAAAATCTAGCAAGCACAAATCACCGTTTTAGTACAAAACTCGATGTATAAACGAATCTAGCGGCCACAATATTCACTAAATATCTTACATAAGTCATAAAAACAATTCCCATAATTTAATCTCGTTAAATTCCAAAAACCCTAAAATTCTAGTTTACAAAATACCTAAATTTTAACAATTTTATAGCAAAAATGCACAAACAACAATTTAGCTTGGATTTTTCATTATCTAAAGTATTAAACTATATTTTATAATGTTAATGAAGTCATGAAAAAACCTAATCACATTTTTAAACCCAATATTTAAACAATTTTCAAAAACCTAGTTTGTTAAAACTCCAATTTTAACAATTTTAAGTGACAATATACAAAACAACTACTAGACTAGATTTGCATATCATAAGATGCTAAAATATATATCACAACCATCATCAATTTATCACAACCCTAACATGATTCAAATCCTTCTCTTGAATTTCACAAACCCTCACTTTAAATTAGAAACCCAAACAACTTTTAACTACTTTAGCTTAAGCAAAATACCAACAATTTAACCATTTGGACAAGATTTATACCTCCAAGACTTGTAGATCTACATGCAATTTAGCCTCCCAAATTAGCTTCTATGCCCCAAGATCCATGCTAGATGGGATAAAGAATAATGGGTAGGAGTTAGATTTTGATGTTGGGATTTTTTTTGATGGGTTTTGAGGCAATTTTGATGAAATTTTTTTCAAGAGAAATGAGGGGAGGAAAGGGAGGAGCTGCTGTTGAGAGGGGGAAGGGGTTTCGGCTGGAATGGGGAGTGATTGGAGAGAGAATGAGGTGGGGAAAGTGTTTCCAAGTCAAAGAAGTCAAAGGTCAACACAACCATATCTCTTTTCTTATACATTTCTTTTTGTTTTGTTTTCTTTTCTTTAGCAAAAAAAGTGGAGAAAATGAGGGGGCACTAGGGCTGCTGATTTGGAGAGGGGAGAGAGGGTGTGGGTGAGTGTGGGTGAGGTAAAAAGATAAATGTATTACCCCAATTCCTATTAACACCAATTTCACCGAAAAAGCCCTTTTTTCTTCAATAATTTCTAAACCGTTTAGGCAAACGATTTCGTTTCAAAAACCACATGATAAAATTTTATTTAAAGTTTTATGTTGCACAAATTTTTTTTTAACTCATTCCAATTTGTAATTTTCCCTAATTAAATGAATTAGTGACGGCTTAAAATAATATTAAAATAATAATTTTTTCAGAAAATTTGAAATTTCACCAGTGGCTCAATAAACACCAAATACTAGCAATTACATAGCTAGAATATGTATATTTAATTTTATAATAAAAATATTTGCATTTTGACTTTTTACAGAAAACCCCCTTATTTTACCGTTTTTTCGAAATTTTACCGAAACGATTTTCAAAACGTTACACATACCTCCTATGAGATAGTTGGATCCCGATACCCACTGCGAGTAAGAGTTGCTCCTGGGAGAATTTTACACAGGACAATTAGCCGATCAAGTAGGTGTCTAGAAAGGTGTTAACGGGGTTATGCCTCTGGGAAGACGAGGTTCATTTTAATTAGGTCCGTGCGTAAGCACGGGGAACCTCCCTCAAGTACCGACACTGATCTGGCTGAAAGATTGACGAAATTGTACGGTGTAATTAATTCCGGCTAATCTTACCTTTTAGGGTTTGAAGGAAGATTTGATAAAAACAGTGGGAGATATCCTGATTAGATAAGATAATAACCAATCTAATCTTGCAAGAGCATACGCTAAAGTGTTTCCTTCTCTCTCTCTCTCCAGGTAGCGACCGTGTCAGGACTTAATCAAGATAATAATATTGATGTATTGACTGAACTCGCTTATTATACTGAGCAGGGGAACGTCGGTCCGTTCTTTCTTATAAGAGTTATAAGACTGAACAGGAAACAGAAGAATATCAGGATTCTCACGCCGCCCAAACGGAGAACATGCATGTTGATGCACCTTCTTTGGGTGTGTTAGTTATTGAGAACTGTTTCTCAGTTCACCCTACGTTCTGGGTATTAGATACCGGATCAGGATCCCACATATGTAAATTGTTACATGGGCTACGGAAAGGTAGAGAACTGGGAAAAGGTGATCATTCTGTTCAAGTAGGGAATGGTGCAAGTATTACAGCCAAAGCAGTTGGCGAATATCACCTTGTATTGCCAAGTAGTAATAAACTGATTCTGAATGAGTGCTATTATATACCGAACATGATGTGCAACATTATATTAGTTTCTTTATTAAGTAAAGAAGGATATAATTTTATAGTACAGGATAATGTTATGAACATATTCCTGAATCAAAAGTTGATTGGATCAGGCTTGTTACATAATGGCATATTCATTCTCAATCAATACACAGTCCTTAATATACAAAACACACACAAGAGGAAGAGTTCAGAAATGAACGAATCCTTCTTGTGGCATTATAGACTTGGTCACATAAATGCGACACGACTAGCTAAGTTACATAAGGATGGATATTTGAATCCGTTCGAATTATCATCTTATGACACTTGCCATTCATGTATCAAAGGCAAAATGACCAAAGCTCCATTTAGTGGACACGGAGAAAAAGTTACGGAACTCTTAGGACTGGTACATAATGATGTATGCGGTCCTATGTCTACACATATCAGGAACGGTTCTTCTTACTTCATTACATTCACTGACGATCTCTCAAGATACGGACATGTGTTCCCGATAAGACACAAGTCTGAAACTTTTGAGAAATTCAGAGAATATAAGCACGAAGTAGAGAACCAAATGGGTAAAAGTATTAAGATCCTTCGATCTGATCGAGGAGGAGAATACTTAAGCAATGAGTTCCTAGATTATCTAAAAGAGAATGTGATTCTCTCTCAGCTTACTCCTCCTTATACACCACAGCACAACGGTGTATCGGAACGGAGGAATCGCACGCTATTAGATATGGTGCGCTTTATGATGAGCACTGCTGAGTTGCCTTTTTCCTTCTGGGGGTATGCGCTTGAAAAAGCCATACACCTATTGAATATGGTTCCTACCAAATCAGTGCCTATCACTCCATATGAGATATGGAAAGGGAAGAGACCATCTCTTAAGTATGTTAAGATATGGGGTTGTCCGGCCTATGTCAAAAGACAAAATCCGGACAAACTCGAGGCAAGGTCTGTCCTATGTAAGTTTGTAGGATATCCCAAAAATTCACAAGGGTATATCTTCTACCACCCCGAGGAACAAAAGGTGTTTGTTTCTCGACATGCCACTTTCTTAGAAAAATGTTTTCTTATGAAACAGATTAGTGGCATTGAGGTAGAACTGGAAGAGGTTCCAGCGACACAAATTATAACAGAAGACTTGGTAGAACCAGAGGATTCAGTAGTACCCGACGAACCCCAGCATTTCCGCCGATCTAGCAGGGTTTCTCATCCACCTGAGAGATACTACGGTTTTCTCATTGATGGTGGAAGCAAGGATTGCATCATGGAAGATGATGACCCAACTAGTTTCGAGCAGGACATCACGAGTGGTGACTCTGTGAAATGGCTGGATGCAATGCGATCTGAGATGGAATCCATGTACACCAACAAACTATGGACTTTGGAAAATGCTTCTGAAGGGGTAAAACCCATTGGGAGCAAGTGGATATTTAAAAAGAAAATTGGTGTAGATGGAAAAGTTGAGACTTTCAAAGCTAGACTTGTTGCAAAGGGTTTTCGTCAACGACCAGGTATGGATTATGACGAAACCTTTTCTCCAGTGGCTATACTTAAGTCCATCCGGATCTTACTTGCCATTGCTGCATACCATGACTATGAAATCTGGCAAATGGATGTTAAGACCGCCTTTCTAAACGGTGATTTAGAAGAGTGCGTGTACATGACTCAACGAGAGGGCTTCGTAGATAGTGGGAGCAGCGGAAAGGTGTGCAAAATGCTTAAATCCATTTATGGGTTAAAGCAAGAATCGCGGAGTTGGAACATCTGTTTTGATGTTGTAGTCAAAGAGTTTGACTTCATCAAAAATATATATGAATCTTGTATTTATAAGAAGGTTGCAGAGAGTAAGGTTGTATTCCTCGTATTGTACATGGATGGCATACTCTTGATAGAAAATGATGTTCCTATGCTGCAATCAGTCAAGCTCTTCTTATCACAAAGATTCTCAATGAAAGATCTAGGTGATGCCTCCTGTATATTGGGAATCATGATCTATAGGGATAGATCTAAACGGATACTGGGATTGTCCCAATCCAGGTACATTGACACCATACTAAAGAGGTTTAGTATGGAAGAATCCAAGCGTGGGAACCAACCCACGATCTTTAGACTCACTCACTCCAAAGAGATGTCTCCCAAGACTGATTTGGAGAGAGCTCGCATGCAAGGGATACCCTATGCTTCAGCAGTAGGCTCTATCATGTATGCGATGCTATGTACCAGACCCGATGTGGCATACTCACTAAGTGTAGTGAGTCGGTATCAAGCAGATCCTGGAGTGAGTCACTGGACAGCTGTGAAAAGCATTCTCAAGTACTTGCGAAGGACTAAGGAGATGTTCTTGGTATATGGTAACGGAGAACTCCAGGTGGAGTCCTTTACCGATTCCAGCTTCCAAAGTGATAAGGACTACTCTAAGTCGCACTCGGGATTTGTCTTTACCCTCAATGGAGTGGCGGTATGTTGGAAGAGTTCCAAACAGGATACCGTTGCAGACTCGACGATGGAGGCTGAATACATCGCTGCCAACGATGCTGCCAAAGAAGATGTCCGGATAAAGAAGTTCATTAGTGAACTCGATGTGGTTCCATCCATTGAGCATCCAATACCTATGTATTGTGATAACAATGGGGCTGTGTCTTTGGCCAAGGAACCCAGGTCCCATCAAAAGTCCAGACATATTCTGAGGCGGTATCACCTGATCAGGGATATAGTTGATCGCCGGGAGATCGGGGTCAGGAGAGTAGATATGGAGGACAACACTGCGGATCCATTCACAAAGGCCATTCCCCAGATACAGTTTGAGAGATTATTCGGGATGCTAGGTATGAGATACTACAACAGCTGGCCTTAGTGCAAGTGGGAGATTGTTAGTTATGTATATGCCCTAGAAGCCATTGTTGTACATATGATGTATATTATAATGGATGCCTGGATATATATAGAGAGGACTTTCTTGCTCGTCATGATATTATGCTATTTGGTTTCCCTTTATCTTAACATGTTGACTTATATTAGTTTACTGTCATACTCTCACATGTTGATAAAGCCCTTAGGATCTGTACTAGACTACTGGGACTATGATGAGATCATACTAGTGGGGACATGGTAGTCGATGAGTACATCCTATAACTGTTCCTAGTCGAGGGTATATCGAGACAGGGCATCGATACACCAGAGTAGACTAGCGTATACGCATCTTGACCCATATGATGGGCGATGGATGATCCCATATCCATCGGTGTTTTGACATCAGAGATGGTGTATGGGTGCTTAGTGAAGACCGGGTACACTGGACGGACTCGCCGAGAACTCCCAGATGGTGATATACCACACGTCAGATGGCAGTTCTCCGGTGACACTGGTATAGGGTAGTCTGTAGACCTGATATCGTTATAGAGTCTTGTGTGATTCCCACTGTGCTTTGATTCCTACCTTACCATGTCCAAGAGGGCATGCAAAACGCTGGCTTTTGGGTGCAGTCCCGAATCACATGGAGGCAATGAGCGATAGGAGGGGATTCGTCTCTCCCGGTATAGGGAGTTGATGTTGTGCTGTGTTCGATTGGCTATAACTGGAAGTCCCTGGCCAGGGCAGATATAGAGATTTACTGGTAAGTGTTACCAGTAGTTTCTCGACATGTTATAAGACTCACATCGACATGACTTATCGGTTACTGGGGTCTGACGTATACCACCCCTAGACTTGATATGCGACATATCAGACGGAGAGACCGGACTGTACGGGAGTGTTACTGATTGGATTCACAGGAGAATGTACAGGCTAGCTTGTTGATCTTCTGATCGCTCAATACCTGGGTGGCTGTTACGTTTAGCTGACCACTTGCAGCTTGTGGGTGTTTGATATGATCATCACCTGCTACCGGCGTATTGACGATTCTTTAGAGTCCTACACAGAAGTTTCTTGACTCAAGCAAAATGGAGTAGGGACACATATGTGATATGTGCACGGCCGAGGATAATGCGATATGAGATACCGTATTATATTCTCGCGATATTTAGATATGAGCCGGGTCATCGGATCAAGTGTTGATTCGATGAATCGGTACATGATATATTAGTCGGTTATATTCGATATAGCCGGATTGTCGGATCAAGTGTTGATTCGATGATTTAATGTATAATAATATATATGATATATTGCATTACATTATCTAATATTGGCTCGCTTTATTATTTCATTTTCTCACCGGATAATACATTTATATATATGCGATATATATTAATTGTATTATTTTCTTTTGTTACAAATATATAATATATATGTGATATATATTATTGTAACATGATATGATTAATAATGAAACATGTTTAGTGTAGATTAAACAAGGTTAGGGTTTGATTTGGGTTAGTACCTTCTTGATGCTTCTAGAAGGATTTTCTTTTGTCATGGTTAAGATATTATTGTTGATATTTTCCTATGACTCATTCTTTAACCCAACCAAACCCTAGCCCTAGTTAATTCTCTACAAGGGTTATCCTTGTCATCCTAAACAATGGTTGCATTATTATTCATATATTCATTTCATTATTCATCACAAAAGGATAATGCATTATTTCTTCTTCTTCTTCAACCTTGAGCTTTGAGAAAGCTTACTAGGTTTTCATTTTGTGATGTTTAATTGTGAGAATTTGATATAAAAAGAAAGCATAAATACTACTCCATCATCCTCATCTAATCTAGCCCATTAGATTAGGGTGTTCACCTCATTAGAGTGAGAGAGCTTGAGTTAAAACAACTTCGACGTAGATCATCGGAGAAAAGGAATACTACAAGCTAGCATGGATCGTTCGAGTCGTGGAGCCTCTCTTGAGTCCGGGAGATCGTGGATCGCGGTGAAGGGACTTCTACTCGAAGCTTATGAAGCGAAGGAGCAGACTACAAAGTTTGTAATCCCTCACACTTAGTTGTAAAGATATTTACTTGCATGTTAAACCCTAATAATATAGCAAAGATCCCGGCTTTGGATTGTTCGGCACGTCTAAAATTTTATTCGGGCATGGTTGATGCCTTATGAACCCTCACAAGAGTGCCTAGGAACCCTACATTTCATGCGTGAACGTGTTATTGTTATATTAAACCCATGCTGTTAGGATACCAGCACTATTATCGATGATGCGTATGTTCCACGTACACCTGTTTGCCGGCTCACACACTTCATCATCGATAATTGCTATGTCACGACACAGTAGGATTGTTGCATCATGATATGACTCCTTGTATGACATACTGGCATATATACATATTGTACACTCATACTTGCGTATATACCTACTTGTACATCTATACTGGCATACATACATATTGTACACTCATACTTGCGTATATACCTACTTGCACATCTATACTGGCACACATACATATTGTACACTCATACTTGCGTATATACCTACTTGTACATCTATATTGGCGCACAGACGTATTGTACACTCATACTTGTGTACACACCAATTGTACACCCATACTTGCATATATATGTATTTGCACATACATAGATGATTCTGGCTTTATTTTATAGATTTGGGAACCGCAAGATATATTTTAAAAAAAAACTGGATTCATTTAAGAGAGTGGTTTTCCCCTTGATGTGTGCATATGACTCTTTTATGTTGCATGATATACGGATATGCTTACATTTCTATCATATGTCGCATATATCCTGCTTTATGATTTCATGCATTGAGATATGTTGTTTCCATGATATTTCTGGATTTGGGAACCGTGGGTATTTCAAAAGAGAGTAAGTATTGTTTTAAAAACCCAGTTACCCTTGATACGATATTTCAGTGCGCCCACCATGAGATTTATCGGTTATGATGTATATATATACCCCATGCGAAGAGGAGTCATGAGCCGTGTCGAGTACATGATGGGGCCCGGTATGGTACCCCGGGGCAAGAAAGCGATGCTGTGTATACAGAAGGTGAGCCTGGCAGAGTGACTACTACCTACCGGTGATTATATTTGAGCTCGGCGGATATCCGGAGGATATCGACCGAAGTTGAGAGATGATACGGGCCGATCCGGACTGACGGAGCCCTATATATATATGAGGATTTACGTGCCGATGCTGGGCACAGGTTTCATGATGTTTTCGAGTGTCGATGCTGGACACTCAGGTTCCATGATTTCGATATGTCGCGAGGGACACATGTTGATTTATATCCTTATACTTCCTTGCATATGCTTTATGATGTTTACATGCATGATGTTTATGTCAATGGTTGACACGTGGATGAGACCCACATACATACAGACATTGATAAAATAGTTGGATGATATCCACATACTTTTAGACATCATGATAGTGTTGATATTGATTCATGTTGATTACATTGATTATACCTCATATTTATGATATGTTGCTACCTGAGGCACTGGCACGAGCACTTGGTACTACACTTATGTATAGATGTTTACCCTTGCCACCTTATCATGCTTCAGACTTATTCATATTGAGCATATATTATTATCTGATCGTTTTGACCTAAGATTAAGTTATACATGTTGGATATAGTGCCCTCAGAGTCAATTATTGGATTATAGGCACGTGATTGCAATGATCGAGGGAGGACCTATGCCGGTAGGACAGTCTTACTCGGGATGATAGTATGCTATTTGGTTTATCTTTATTATCGTGTACATGATTTAGGTGATGTTACAGATCACTATAGCACGTTGATAGAGCCCTTAGGATTCTTGCTTGACTGCCAGCAGTATGATGGCGATCATATACGTGGGAGCTGGGGTCTATAAGCACATCCTTAAAAGGTCCCTAGTCGAGGGAGTTTCGAGACAGGGCATCGATACTCCAGAGTAGACTAGTGTATACAGTCGAGACCCCGACGAGGGGCGGTGGCTGGTCTCACAAGCCATTGGTGTCAGTTGGTTCACCTAAGATGTATACAGGTGCTCATTAGGTAATGAGTACACCGGACAGGACTCGCCGGGAACATGCTAGTTGGTATTATACCTGATGTCAGATAGCAGTTCCCTGGTGACATGTGTACAGGTTGTAGGGTTACTAGGCACTCTCACAAGGGTCTACGAGGCATCAACTATGCCCGATTTAAAATTTAGACATGCCGAACAACCCTAACCAAGATCTTTAAACTAGAGATTAGGCGAAACAAAGCATGTTAAACACTTTAACATCTAAGAGTTTGGGATTACAACCTTTGTAGTCCGGTCCTTCACTTCATAAGCTCCGTGTTGAGGTCCCTTCATTGCGATCATCATGTACTCGGACTCTAGAGAGGCTCCACGAAGAGAATGATGCAAACTTGCTTCCGATCTTCGATAACAAAGATGATCTATCTTGAAGTTTCTTAACACAAGCTCTCACTCACAAATGAAGTGAACACCCTAATCTAAATGGCTAGGATAAATTAGGATGATGAAGTAGGATTTTAGCTCCCATTTATTTTCTATTTCTCACTCATTTTTATCACAAAGATCAAAGCTAGAAAGCTTTTCAAAGGAGGAAGAAGAAGAAGAATGAATAATTATCCTTTTGTGATGAATAATGAATTGTTATGATAACTACAAAATGCAACCATGGTTGACCAAGGAAAAGGCTAACCTATGTAGAGAGTTAACTAGGGTTAAAGGGTGTAGGTTGGGTTTGGAAATATCTTACAAAATATCAACTCAAATATCTTTGCAAGAAACAAAGAAAAAAGTTCTAGAAGCTTCTAGAAAACATTAACCCAAATCAAACCCTAACCATGTTTAATCTCCACTAATCATGTTGCATTAGTAATCATAACTTGTTACAATATTATATATCACATATATAATATTTATAGTAACAAAATAAAATAATACAATTAACATATATCGCATATATATCAATGTATTACCCGAGTAAGAAAACGAATCTTTTAGTGAGCTGATATTAGTTAATGTAATTTAATATATCAAATATATAATTATACATTAAAGTATCGAATCAACACCTGATCCGATAATCCAGCTATTTCATAAATAACCGACTAATATAATCTGTATCAGTTCATCGAATCAACACTTGATCCGATGACCCGGCTATATAACATATACCCGGCCGATATCTCATATCGTGAGAATCTAATACGGTATCACATACACGTATTGTTCTCGGTCCAGCACATATCGCATATGTGCTCCTACTCCGTTTTACCTGAGCCAAGAAACCTCTGTGTAGGACTCTAAAGAATCGTCAATACGCCGACAGTAGGTGATGATCATATCAAACACCCACAAGCTGCAAGCGGTCAGCTAAACGTAACAGCCACCGAGGTATTGAGCGATCAGAAGATCAACAAGCAAGCCTGTACATTCTCCTGCGAATCCAATCAATAACACTCCCGTACAGTCCGGTCTCTTCGTCTGATATGTCGCATATCTCGCCTAGGGGTGGTAAACGTCAGACCCCAGTAGCTTGATAAGTCGTGTCGATATGAGGTCAATAACAGTTCGAGAAACTACTGATAACACTTACCAGTAAATCTCAGCAACCCTGGCCTGGGATTTCCAGTTATAGCCAATCGAACACAGCGCAACATCAACTCCCTATACCGGAAGAGACGAATCCATTCCTATCGCTCATTGCCTCCATGTGATTCGGGACTGTACCCAAAAGCCACCTTTTTGCACACCCTCTTGGACGTGGTATGATGGAAATCAAAGCACAGTGGGAATCACACAAGACTCTATGACGATCTCGGGTCTACAGACTACTCTGTACCAGTGTCACCAGAGAACTGCCATCTGACGTGAGATAAAATACCATCTGGGAGTTCTCGGTGAGTCCGTCCAGTGTACCCAGTCACTACTGAGCACCCGTACACCATCCTTGATGTCAAACACCGATGGATATGGGATCATCCATCGCCCATCATATGGGTCAAGATGCGTATACGCTAGTCTAGTCTGGTGTATCGATACCCTGTCTCGATACACCCTAGACTAGGAACAGTTATAGGATGTACTCGTCGACTACCGTGGCCCCACCAGTATGATCTCATCATAGTCCCAGTAGTCGAGTACATATCCTAAGGGCTTTATCAACATGTAACATATATACAATCAAAGTACATGTTAAGATAAAGTACAACCAGATAGCATGCTATCATGTCGAGCAAGAAAGTCCTCCCTATATATGTCCAAGCATCCATTACAATATACATCGTATGTACAGTAAAGGCCTCTAGGGCACACATATAACTAACAATCTCCCACTTGCACTAAGGCCATCTGTTGTGGTATCACATACCCAACAATTAGCTGTGGTTGAAGTATCTCATACTCAACCATCCCAAAAAAGTCTCTATTGGGAAAAAGGCCTATGTGAGTGGATCCGCGATGTTGTCCTCTGGATCTACTCTCCTAACCTCGATCTCCCTGGAGATCATCATCTCCATGATCAGGTGATACTGCCTAAGAATTATATCTGGATTTCTGATGGGACGGGGGTTCCTTGGCATAAGCCACAACTCCATTGTCACACAATGGCAGGAACGAAGTTCATCTCATGAACTTATATATCCAGACTGCCTCTTTGGTAGCATCCTTGGTAACGATGTATCTTGCCTTTAATCGTCTAGCAAGTCACGGTATCTAGCTTGGAACTCTTCCAACATACCGTCCCTCCACTGAGGGTAAAGACAATGCCTGCGACTGACATTCGGTCGTCCTTATCACCCTGGAACCTTTCCAGTGATTCTCCCCAGGATCGATTGATACCATCTCACTGCAACTAGTGAGAATCCTATCATCCAATTAGATCTATCTCATAGATCCAAAACCCAGGATTTAGGAGGAATCGCTTTGATCCTATATGGAGAATCCTTGTAATAAGCGGAGATTGACCAAGCGTAGCATAGGAAACTCCGTCCCCATCAAGAGTATGTCATCCACGTACTCTACGAGGATCATCACCATACTCTCTACTACCTTTTTGTATATACAAGGTTCATCTACCATTTTAATGAAGTCAAACTCTTTGACTACCACATCAAAACAGATGTTCCAACTCCGCGATGCCTGATTTATCACATAAAACATCTTGCTCATGTTTCCGCTGCTCCCACTGTCTACGAAGCCCTCTGGCTGTGTACTTATAGACGCTCTCTTCCAAATCATCATTTAGAAAAGCAGTCATGACACCCAACCGCCAGATATCGTAGTCATGGTATGTAGCCGTGGCAAGTAGGATCTGGATGAACTTTAGCATAGCTTTGAAAGTCTCAACTTTTCCATGTACACCAAGTAATCTTCTCAAGATATACTTTCTCCTGATGGGGATTTAACCCTTCAGATAAAGCAACCAAAGTCCATACTTTGTTGGTGTATAAGGATTCCATCTCAGATCGCTAAGCATCCGACCATTCTTACAGAGTCCTATTCCTGATGGCCAGCTCGAAACTAGTTGGGTCATCATCTCATGATGCAATCCTCGCTCCCACTGTCATAGAGAAATCAAAGTATCTCTCAGGTGGGTGAGGAACCCTACTAGATCGGCGGAGAGGCTGAGGTTCGTTGGTTACTATTGAATCCTTTGGTTCTACCAAATCATCAGCTGCAGTTTGTATAGCTGGAACTCTTTCCAGTTCTATCTCATGACCACTAATTTCTTCACAAGAAATTCCCTTTCACAATGGTTGCATGCTGAGAAACAAAACATCTTTTGTTCCTCGGTTTGGTAGAAGATATTCCTTTGCGAATGCTTGGGATATCCAACAAACTTCCACAGATCTGACTTTGCCTCGAGCTTGTCCAGATTTTGCTTTTTAGACATAGGCCGGACAACCCCAAATCTTAACAAACTTAAGATATGGGCTCTTCCCTTTCCATATCACATATGAAGTGGTAGGCAACTGATTTGATTTGAACCCTATTCAATAGGTATGCAACTTCTCAAGTGCATAACTCCCAAAAGGAAATAAGAAACTCAGTAGTACTCATCATAGAGCACACCATATCACATAGGATGTTATTGCTCCGCCCCGATATACCATCGTGCTATGGTGTATACGGAGGAGTAATGCTGAGAGAGAATCTCATTCTCCTTTAGAATAGTCCAGGAATCCCGTGCTCAAGTATTGTCCTCCTTGATCTCATCAAAGGACATAATACTTATACCTGTTTTTGGTTCTATACTTCTAACTCATATTCATTGAATTTCTCAAAAGGTTCAGACTTGTGTTTCAACAGGAACACATGTGCGAATCTTGAGAGACCATCAGTGAATATAATAAAGTACAAAGAACCGGTCCTCGCATATGTAGATATGGGACTAACATACATTATCATGTATCAATCCCAAGAGTTCACTAACTTTCTCTCTTTCCAATAAACAGAGCTGTGGTCAACTTATCTTTGTGACATGACCGGCAAGATTCACAAGATGTAAATTCAAACTAATTTAAATATGCATCCAAATGTAACTTCAGCTAGTCGGGTCGCATTGATATGACCTAGTGTACAATGCCTCAAGAAGGATTCGTTCATTTCTGAACTCTTCCTCTTGTGTGTGTTCTGTGTACTAAGAACTGTAGTTTGATTTAGAACGTCAATGCTTTTAGATAACGTGTCTGAACTGATCAACTCTTGATATAGTAAATGTTCAAAACATTATCCAACATTACAAAATTATATCCTTCTTTACTAATAAAGAGACTGATATGATGTTGTATATCAGGTTCGGTATCTAATAACATTTGTTCAGAATCAATGTATTCTGATAATACAGGGTGATAACTGCAAACAGACTTGGCTGCAACACTTGCATCGTTTCCAACTCTTGAAACTTATTACCCGTTCTCAGTTCTCTACCTATCTGTAGCCCATGTAACAAATTACATTTGCGGGATCCTGATCCGGTATCTCATACCCAGGACGTAAAGGATATTGAGAAACAGTTCTCTATAATGAACACACCCGAAGAAGATGCATCAGCATGCACTTTCTTCATTTTGGGCGGCACGGGAATTCTGGTAATCCCCAATTTCCTGCTCTGTCTTATAACAATTATAAGTTGGAGCGGGACCAACGTTCCCTAGTGCAGTATAACAAGCGGGTTCGGTCAATACATCCGTATTATAATCTTGATTAAGGCGTGACATAGTCATAACCAGGAGAGAGAGAGAAGAAAACACTCAGCGTGCGCTTTTACAAGATTAGATTGGTTATCAATTTATCTAATCAGGATGTCTCCCACTGTTTTAGTCAAATCTTCCTTCAAACCCTAAAAGGAAAGACTAGCCGGAATTAATTACACTCTACAAGTTCGCCAATCTTTCAGCCAGGCTAGTGCCGGTACTTTGAAGGAGGTTCCCCGTGCTTTCGCACAGACCTAATTAAAATAAACCTCGGTTTCCCAGGGACGTAACCTCGTTAACACCTTTCTAGACACCTACTTGTTCGGCTAATTGTAATGTGTAAAACTCTCCCAGGAGTAACTCTTACTCACAGCAGGTATCGGGATCCAACTATCTCATAGAAGGTATGCAATCTCATTGCAAATTTCAACACTTGAAATTCCCAATAATATTTTACCCCTAGCGTGCTATGACCTTGACGCATGCCAAACAACCCATAGTCCGCCAGTCAAGTTCAACCCATACATTTCTTGATTGAATTAAACCCACCCGCAAGACCCTTGACGCATGCCAAACAACGCCGTATGAATACCCTAATCCAATCGCATCGTATGCTAGCAGATAAGCACTAGTTAGCTACCGTACACTACGCCTTGACGCATGCCAAACTACCGCAGCACGAATACTAACTAGTACTTATCTGAAATGACAGAGGGCTACGACAGGTTTTTAAGAAAACCCTTTGCGTAATGAACTTGATATCGTTGTAGAATCGAGTGATTTTAAATGGAGTGTTTTAAAGGCTTTTCTAGTTTCGCTAAAGAGGTCACTCCTGGTGAAGGGATCGTCGACTCTTTCCTTATCGAATAAGGTGCAGGATATTTCACAAATATCACTATGCAAAGCAAAAACTATATAAGTAATCAAAAGACAAACCGTGTTTATAGCATCTGCTAGTTTCGCTAAAGAGGTCACTCCCGGTGAAGGGATCACGGCTCTTTCCTTATCGAATAAGGTGCTGGATGTTCTACAAGGAACACCGCTATGCAAAGCAAGAACTAGAGCTACCAGTTTTTAAACAAGTTTCTACAACATCATTAGGTTTCTTTTATTTCATTAATCTCATTAATGAAGTCCCATTTTATTATGCTTCACAAGCATCACATTTGAAACGAAATATGCAATATAACATATATCTCATATATATAATATAAACATTCGTCTTAGGCAGTAATATGATCTCATCATAGAACATTGCAACAGAAGAACATATATGAAATATTGGATATACTAGGATGTCCGTGTTTTCAATACGAGCCTGTATAAAACACGGATTCCACGGTTGCGATGAATAGCCAAACCCACATCCCTAGACCCCTATGAGAGCGGCAAGTAACAGTGCCAATTCTAGGATTAGGAGACCCGGTCTCGACTCCTCGAGATGGTCTCCAACTGGACCCTAAAACCCGGTTACTTGTGCTCCCCGCTTTGGGTCTACCTAATGCGGAAAAGTAAATAATATACAATGATGACATCATCCTCAGCCCGGAAGTGCCCCAATAAAAGAATATTACATACAAATCAATTTTACATGAATGAAAAAGAAAAACTCTCATTTCACATAAAACCCCCCGGCTATTCAGAACGCGACAATCCAATATAACATATCACAGCAACACATAATATCGCATATCATCAACGTAAGTAAATATGTGTATCCCAATTGTCGTTGATGTATAGCAACGAAACCGGCGATACACCACATATTACACTTACAGTCTCAGAAAAGAAAGTGTAAAACTACAACAGTTGGAATCCGCAACCTCCTTAGACATCGCATGCCTAACCAAATGAATTCCTTAGACATCGCATGCCTAACAATTATAAACCCCGCATTTTAGTCACATTATCGAAAACTCTTTTCAATATCAAGTCGGGCAATTCAACAAGATTCCCGATATTCTGATCGAATGCTCGTCGCAAACTTTTAGTAGACGGCCGCACCCTCAGATGTTGTCGACGAAGTGCACTAAGGCGGAACACTACTGCCGCGAGCACCTGAACGGAAGCTTTTGGCGACGGGGTTCTCCTACAGTCACTTGGTCGGGGCTATGGGGCGTGGCTCTCTATTAAGTTTACCCGGCGAGTATCCGCGTACGCTTCGTGATTGCGACGGACTTTTGATCACATCAAAATTCCGTGGCAACCGATCATCTGAGACTAAACTGCTAGATTTATAACATTCAAATTAGTTATCTCATAACTACTTGTGGATTCCAAATATTGTATCACATTCTAGATAAATAGACAATGTTAAACTTTCCGATCGAATAAACAAACACCCTAGATTTCCCAAATAGTTCTCAACACTTGAAATTATTTTAAAAACATCCATCATATGCAACCGTACCAATGGTCCAGCCGTAGAAGGGTCAAGCCAACGCCTTACATGTGGCAACGTCGTACTGCCACAAACCCTAAGGTTTAGAGGCGGTTCAGACGGTCACATAATCGAGTTAAGGTTTGTTGTCTTCTAGAGGGTCCACCACGTTACTTGCACGACTTAGAACGTTCTAAAACTACGGAAAAATCCAACACTTGGAAATTTTCCAGCAGGGGAAAAAGTGAGTTATTGATATCCGTTCGAACTTTTTAACAGGTTCTAAAAATTACCCGGACAAACTAAACGAAGTTATACTTTCCGATCGAATCAACGAGCTCCCAATACAACCCAGAAAACTCAACACTTGAGTAAATTAAAAAATTCCCAGAAGCATCAGGAAGTACCTATGGATCAACCCTGCCAATACGACGCCATAACTCCCAAGTACTGCCGCGGAACCGTCGCGGGAATCATGCTCCTGCCGCGGTTCTGCGGCACCTTCAGGGAGTTAGGGTGTCGTATTTTAGGGTAATCCTTAGAATTTCCTGCTGATTTTTTTGAGTATTTTTAATATGAAAAAATCAACCTTTTTGAAAAATTTCCAAAAAAGGGTATCAACCGGGTATTCGGAGTTCGATCGGACTTTAAACTTCGCCTAAAGCTCTAGCTTGTCTCTGATACCACTGTAGGGTTACTAGGCACTCTCACAAGGGTCTACGAGGCATCAACCATTCCCGATTTAAAATTTAGACGTGCCGAACAACCCTAACCAAGATCTTTAAACTAGAGATTAGGCGAAACAAAGCATGTTAAACACTTTAACATCTAAGAGTTTGGGATTACAACCTTTGTAGTCCGGTCCTTCACATCATAAGCTCCGTGTTGAGGTCCTTTCGCTGCGATCATCATGTACTCGGACTCTAGAGAGGCTCCACGAAGAGAATGATGCAAACTTACTTCTGATCTTCGATAACAAAGATGATCTACCTTTAAGTTTCTTAACACAAGCTCTCACTCACAAATGAAGTGAACACCCTAATCTAAATGGCTAGGATAGATTAGGATGATGAAGTAGGATTTTAGCTCTCATTTATTTTCTATTTCTCACTCATTTTTATCACAAAGATCAAAGCTAGAAAGCTTTTCAAAGGAGGAGGAAGAAGAAGAATGAATAATTATCCTTTTGTGATGAATAATGAATTGTTATGATAACTACAAAATGCAACCATGGTTGACCAAGGAAAAGGCTAACCTATGTAGAGAGTTAACTAGGGTTAAAGGGTGTGGGTTGGGTTTGGAAATATCTTACAGAATATCAACATAAATATCATTGCAAGAAACAAAGAAAAAGTTCTAGAAGCTTCTAGAAAACATTAACCCAAATCAAACCCTAACCATGTTTAATCTCCACTAATCATGTTGCATTAGTAATCATAACTTGTTACAATATTATATATCACATATATAATATTTATAGTAACAAAATAAAATAATACAATTAACATATATCGCATATATATCAATGTATTATTACCCGAGTGAGAAAAAGAATTTTTTAGTGAGCTGATATTAGTTAATGTAATTTAATATATCAAATATATAATTATACATTAAATTATCGAATCAACACTTGATCCGATAATCCGGCTATTTCACAAATAACCGACTAATATAATCTGTATCAGTTCATCGAATCAACACTTGATCCGATGACCCGGCTATATCACATATACCCGGCTGATATCTCATATCGTGAGAATCAAATACGGTATCACATACACGTATTGTTCTCGGTCCCGCACATATCACATATGTGCTCCTACTCCATTTTGCCTGAGCTAAGAAACCTCTGTGTAGGACTCTAAAGAATCGTCAATACGCTGGAAGTAGGTGGAGATCATAGCAAACACCCACAAGTTGCAAGCGGTCAGCCAAACGTAACAGCCACCCAGGTATTGAGCGATCAGAAGATCAACAAGCAAGCCTGTGCATTATCCTGCGAATCCAATAAGTAACACTCCCGTACAGCCCGGTCTCTTCGTCTGATATGTCGCATATCTCGCCTAGGGGTGGTAAACGTCAGACCCCAGTAGCTTGATAAGTCGTGTCGATATGAGGTCAATAACAGTTCGAGAAACTACTGATAACACTTACCAGTAAATCTCAGCAACCCTAGTTAGGGATTTCCAGTTATAGCCAATCGAACACAGCGCAACATCAACTACCTATACCGGGAGAGACGAATCCCCTCCTATCGCTCATTGCCTCCATGTGATTCGGGACTGTACCCAAAAGCCACCTTTTTGCATGCCCTCTTGGACGTGGTATGATGGAAATCAAAGCACAGTGGGAATCACACAAGACTCTATGACGATCTCGGGTCTACAGATTACTCTGTACCAGTGTTACCAGAGAACTGCCATCTGACGTGAGGTATAAAACCATCTGGGAGTTCTCGGCGAGTCCGTCCAGTGTACCCAGTCACTACTGAGCACCCGTAGACCATCCTTGATGTCAAACACCGATGGATATGGGATCATCCATCGCCCATCATATGGGTCAAGATACGTATACGCTAGTCTACTCTGGTGTATCGATGCCCTGTTTCGATACACCCTCGACTAGGAACAGTTATAGGATGTACTCGTCGACTACCGTGGCCCCACTAGTATGATCTTATCATAGTCCCAGTAGTCGAGTACATATCCTAAGGGCTTTATCAACATGTAACATAGAGACAATCAGAGTACATGTTAAGATAAAGTACAACCAGATAGCATACTATCATGTCGAGCAAGAAAGTCCCCCTATATATGTCCAAGCTTCCATTATAATATACATCGTATGTACAGTAATGGCCTCTAGGGCATACATATAACTAACACAGGTTAGTTCATCGACCTGAGATTGTCATTTGTCTCGTGTGAGTTCCCACTGTGCTTTGATTACTACCCTACCACGGCTCAAAGGAGTGGTGCAAACAAGTTTTAGTTGGGTACAGTCCCGAGCCACATGGAGGCAGTGAGCGTATCGGCAGGGGTTTCGTCTCTCTCGGAATTTGGGGTGAGATCGCGCTGTGTCTAGGAGAGCCATTACACGAAGTCTTTGGCCAAGGTAGAAGATTTACTGGTAGGTATTCCAGTAGTATCTCAGGGTGTCCTGGGCTACATTCCAACACGACTTGTACCGCTTTTGGGGGTCTGACTTTTACCAACCCCCTAGGCCCGACATGCGATGCTCATAGACGAACGGACCGGACTGTACGGATATTGTCACTGACAAGCTCAGTAGGGTGTCAGGATGAGTTCGCTCATCGACCTCCCTTTTGGTCAATACCTGGTAGCCCATTACGTACAGCTAGTACCACTGACGTGCTAGTGGTTAAATCCACAGCCAAAGTTTTGATGAGTCTTTAGAGTCCCCCACAGACAGTTTCTCAAGTTTCGGGCGAAACGTTGTAGAGGCCGTATGATATTATGGCAGGGTTCGATCATATACGTGCATTCGTGCACGGATCTTGATCGGACGGATCATACTAGTGGGCTTTGGTGTAAGCCGGATCCTAGTATTAGATTTGTTGGATTACTTTAGTCTCATTGCATTCGCATTCAGTCGGAATGAGGATGCATGTATGTATATACTGGTGAGGGGTATCCTTATGATCCGTCACGAGTTTACTTTAGATGTTGCCATATCTTTTTATTGTTGTAAACATTTAGATTAATGTTTACAAATGGTGGAAATTGTGAGTGGAAGTCATCATGAAGAGACACATTCAATTAGGTGACTCATGGTCTCTTTTTTTGGTGCTAATGTCACTTAATTGATTTATTAGTGTGTTGAATTGATGGATGGAGAGAGAAAGGGAAGCCATATCTCTTGGGGTTGGCTCTTGATTTTGATTCTAGTGCTCTCACAATAATTCAACACAAGAAAAGAAAAGAACCTCTTCTTCTTCTTCTTCTGCTAGCTCACAAATTCCATCAATGGCACATCTTCAACCTCCATCCATACACTCTCATGCGTTGAGAATCAATGGATGCTTGGGACAAAGTGATCGCACACATTCTTTACTTCACCTTGGACACGTCGGCTAGCAAACTTCGTGTCCGAGTTGCTTCGGATGAAGCGGGAGCCCGTAAAAAGACTCATTGATGTGGTGCCCTTCCGACGAGGAGACTGGAGATCGGAGATGCCGCGAGGAGCTTGGGACGGTGGCCAAAGACCGAAGGACACGGATCGATCGGTATAGCATTTCCTAACTTCTTTTAGATTGCTAGTTATAGGTTAATGGTTCGATCCGGGATTAAAGTCTGCGTTAGCGCCAGTTTCAAGTTTAGAAAAAGTTTACCCAGAATTGACACTACTGTTGTTCCAGGCTATGAGACCCGGCAGGCGGATGAATATAGTGTCGTTCTGAACTGGCTTTAGAAGTGCACATGTATATTATTCTTCCAGAAGGTTGCCGCAGTCAGTGAGAGCAGCGGAAGTATAGTGGACAAGTGGCTTATGTCTATTTATAGACTAAAGCGGATATAGCGGAGATAGATCATCTATTTTTGAAGTGACAGTTATGGGTTTGACTTCATCAAAATAGGGGATGGATCTATTAAGAAGGTAGTAGGGTGTGATGTCCTGGTATTTGGATGACATACACAGAGTAGGAAGTGAAATTCCTATACTACGATCGGTTATACTGTGGTTGTCACAAAGTGGTTTCTACACATAGGGCTTGGATATTATATCTGACATTCTGGTTACTAGGTCTATGGTTTTAGATCTAGATTTGGGTAGTTTCCCAATCTGGGTACTTAGACAGCATTCTAAAGGTGTTTTAGAATGGACGACTCCTGGCACGGTAGAATACCTGCAGGTAATGGAGTCACCCTCTCTAAAGGTGTCTTACAGACTAAAGAAGAGAGGGATGTGCATGATTGACATATCACTTGCTTAGGCAATTGAGTCAATCATGAGATGTCAAGTACCACACCAGATGTTGTTTTTGCACGAAATGCAATAAGTTGATATTAATCCAATCCTGGAGAAACATTCGCAAGCAGTTTTAGAACATAAGTGGATGTTCTAGGGATATGATAACGACAGCCTCTTTCGGGAGACGGTTATCATTCCAGGCTTCCAAGGTGACCTGGATGACAGAGTGACTGTCAGAGTTATAGTTTTCCCTCCGACGAGGGGCAGTAGTTTAGAAAGACGGTCTAAGCGGATACTGAGGGAGGCATGGCGGAGGATACTGTTAAGGTTCAGTTGACGATACAGTCTAAGAAGTTTGGATTTGGAGTTCATTTATGAACTGGGTCCCATCAGATATCCAGACATATTCTAAGACAGGTATTGCTCATTTCGGGAGATGGGTTTCTCCTCGAACTTGAGATTAAGAGGGACATAGAAAGAAACATCAGAGCGGATCCACTCACTGAGGCTATTCCTCGAACGCAGTAGTTTCACAACCGGGCATTGTGAGACTGATTAGTAGAGGAGTTGGGTGTTCGGTATCACACGGGGCTGTGAGTATGCGACATCGTAATAATTAGCCTTGAGTGCAAGTGGGAGATTGTTGGATATAGTGCCCTCAGAGTCAAATATTGGATCACAGGCACGTGATTGCAATGATTGAGGGAGGACCTATGCCGGTAGGACAGTCTTACTCGAGATGATAGTATGCTATCTGGTTTATCTTTATCATCGTGTACATACTTTAGGTGATGTTACAGATCACTATAGCGCGTTGATAGAGCCCTTAGGATTCTTGCTTGACTGCCAGCAGTATGATGGTGATCATATACGTGGGAGCCGGGGTCTATAAGCACATCCTTAAAAGTTCCCTAGTCGAGGGAGTTTCGAGACAGGGTATCGATACTCCAGAGTAGACTAGTGTATACAGTCGAGACCCAGACGAGGGGCGGTGGCCGGTCTCACAAGCCATTGGTGTCAGTTGGTTCACCTAAGATGTATACAGGTGCTTATTGGGTTATGAGTACACTGGACAGGACTCGCCGGGAACATGCTAGTTGGTATTATACCTGACGTCAGATAGCAGTTCCCTGGTGACATGTGTAAGGTTAGTTCATCGACCTGAGATCGTCATTTGTCTCGTGTAGGTTCCCACTGTGCTTTGATTACTACCCTACCACGGCTCAAAGGAGTCGTGCAAACAGGTTTTAGTTGGGTACAGTCCCGAGCTACATGGAGGCAGTGAGCGGATCGGCAGGGCTTTTGTCTCTCCTGGTATTGGGGGTGAGATCGCGCTGTGTCTAGGAGAGCCATTACACGAAGTCCTTGGCCAAGGCAGGAGATTTACTGGTAGGTATTCCAGTAGTATCTCAGGGTGTTTTGGGCTACACTCCGACACGACTTGTACCGATTTTGGGGGTCTGACTTTTACCAACCCCCTAGGCCCGACATGCGATGCTCATAGACAAACGGACCGGACTGTACGGATATTGTCACTGACAGGCTCAGTAGGGTGTCAGGATGAGTTCGCTCATCGACCTCCCTTTTGGTCAATACCTGGTAGCCCGTTACGTACAGCTAGTACCACTAACGTGCTAGTGGTTAAATCCACAGCCAAAGTATTGACGAGTCTTTAGAGTCCCCCACAGACAGTTTCTCAAGTTTCGGGCGAAACGTTGTAGAGGCCGTATGGTATTATGGCAGGGTTCGATCATATACGTGCATTCGTGCATGGATCATGATCGGACGGATCATACAAGTGGGCTTTGGTTTAAGCCGGATCCTAGTATTAGATTTGTTGGATTAATTTAGTCTCATTGCATTCGCATTCAGTCGGAATGCGGATGCAGGTATGTATATACAGGTGAGGGGTATCCTTGTGATCCGTCACGAGTTTACTTTAGATGTTTCCATATCTTTTTATTGTTGTAAACATTTAGATTAATGTTTACAAATGGTGGAAATTGTGAGTGGAAGTCATCATGAAGAGGCACAATCAATTAGGTGACTCATGGTCTTTTTTTTTTGGTGCTAATGTCACTTAATTGATTGATTAGTGTGTTGAATTGATGGATGGAGAGAGAAAGGGCAGCCATATCTCTTAGGGTTGGCTCTTGATTTTGATTCTATTGCTCTCACAATAATTCAACACAAGAAAAGAAAAGAACCTCTTCTTCTTCTTCTTCCTCTAGCTCACAAATTCCATCAATGGCATCATCTTCAACCTCCATCCATACACTCTCATGCATTGAGAATCAATGGATGCTTGAGACAAAATGATCGCACACATTCTTTACTTCACCTTGGACACGTCGGCTAGCAAACTTCATGTCCGAGTTGCTTCGGATGAAGCGGGAGCCCGTAAAAAGACTCATTGATGTGGTGCCCTTCCGACGAGGAGATCGGAGATGCCGCGAGGAGCTTGGGATGGTGGCCAAAGACCGAAGGACACGGATCGATCGGTATAGCCTTTCCTCACTTCTTCTAGATTGCTAGTTATAGGTTAATGGTTCGATCGGGATTAAAGTCTGCGTTAGCGCCAGTTTCAAGTTTAGAATAAGTTTTTGTTTCCGCGTTTTGGCCTTGGATCGACGGCCGAGGTGCTACCGTAGACTTACAATACTTACGTTTTCTTCTCTGTGATGTTTTCTATTCACGAGTTGGCAAATCACCCCCGTTGTGCCACATTTCTTGCAGGTTTTTGCCGTACAGGTTTCATTGCGGCTTTTCTGGCACACGGCTCCCTTTCTGGGTGATTTCTTTGGTAGGTGGGTTCACTCGCATCATGACCACCATTGTACTTATTTATTTTCAGTTTTATCTAGTAAATTCCATCAACCAAACTTGTATATTTATTTCCACCTTAGAGTCGCGCGTTGTAGTATTATGGTTTTCTTGTTGATTTTGAGTTTCCTTTTGAGTTTTGATCCTCGCCCTTCGGCGTTGTATATTATTTTTCTTGCGTGGTTGTGACCGTCGATTGACGAAGAGCTAGCTCCCGCTTGGATATGCCTTTTATCATTGTGCATATATTATTCATGTTGTACCCCATTCGGGGCCAGTATTTACAAAGGAAACTCTGCCGAAATTTTCAGAAAAGACTTGAGATTTTAAAAATGCATATTCGGCTTACTTATTTAAAAACCTTGCTTTTAAAACATGTTTTCTTTACTTCTTAAAAACTAGTTTTCCTTATTTACTCCTTAAAAATGGTTTTAGATTTCTGGGCTTTTGGCTTACTTGAATTAAATGAGGTCCTATAGACTTCATATGATTCAAGGGCCAGTCACGTGCTATTTCGGGTCGTGACAGTTATATTCTATGACGTTGATCCATCATTACGGCGGGTACATATGGGTCCTTTGTTAATGGGAGAAGAACGGGCCCTCAAACAGCCTGTAACGGTTGCCTCCGAAGACGAACTTGCAGACAGATAGTCATTCATCTATGTTTGAACCACGACGCGCGTCCTTAGCCAGAAAGGAAAAACGTCTCGAAAAAGCCATACTTCAAGCTTCTTGGCGCATTGTTATGCGTCTTTCTCATGTTCTTCTTTTAGCGAATAGTCTGTATTACGTTTATGTCTTCTCATTTTTGCGCGATCTTTGCAGGGAATTCAAAGGGTGTAGAGGAGGTGACTGAAGCGGTCATCCATGCTGTGGAGCTTCCAGTGGCGGCTGATGTCCCTTCCGTGTCTATTCCCTCAACAGGGCTGACGTCATCGGCCATGTATCCTATGGACATCCCTAGCGATGTACCGGAGCAGATAGAGGAGATTGTTGAGACCGTCATCCCTGCCTTGGAGCCTTCAACAGCTACTTTTGTCCCCTTATTGGAGACGACCGCACCGGCCATGGGTTTCACACATATCTCCAGTGATGCACCTGAAGGTGTGGAGGAGACCGCTGAGGCTACCATTCCCCCAGCCCAGGGCGGGTGAAGCATTGAAGGTAATCTCATGTACCCATACATTTCGTTTAATGCTTCTATTATCTGACCCTTTCTTTCCTTCAGAACTGCGGGAATTGGCGGCCTCCATCGTCGACCTCTTTCCAAGAAGAACTTTCCAGCGCTTGCTCGACATGGCTGCCCCCAAGCCATACCCCCATAAAGCATAGTTCTTTCCTCAGGCCAAGGTTGGTATGCTTTTGTAACATTTCAGAAAAATAAAATATTTTTTGGGAATTTTTTTATTAAATAATAAATATATTGAATATTTTAATATTACGGTATAATTAAATACCGATAAATTGGGGAAAATTTTGGAAAATTATAGAAATTACTGAAATGAGGGTGCTTTATTGGATTTAAGCAAATTATGAAATTTTATGATTTATTATACACTATTTTAATGCTAATTGCGATTAAATATCGCTAATCGCGCATTAAGCGTGTTTTGTGCACATGACATGCACATGTCATTTTTAGCATTTTTACATTTTTCTAGCATGGCTTTTCTTCATTTTCAAGCATGATTTGGTTTAAATGAAATGAGAAGAAAAGATAAAGAAAAGAAAAGAAAAGAAAAGAAAAATGAATAAAGAAAGGGGTATGGGCATGAGAGAGAGAGAGGGTGAGGGGTTAACCATAGTCATGGCCTATTGTTCTCACTTCATAATCTTCATCTTTTTTTTCTTCTTCCTCCTCTCATGGCAGCACCTCACTCCCTCTCCACTTCAAACCCTCAAATCATCATCAAAATAACACCAAAACTCCATCTCCATTTCAAAAAAAAACATGCACAAGCTCACAAGCTACACTTTGGACAAAGAAAAATCAGATTTTGGTGCTCTAGGGGATTCATGAGTGCTAAATGAGGTAATCCCTTCACACTTAGTGTAGTTTTTCATTCACTTTAACACATATATGTGTTTAATTGTGAGTTAGTGCGGTTTAGTGAACATTGAAATTTCCTAGAAGAGGTTATATGGGATTTTGAGTTGTGTTAGTGCTAATAAGCCTTAGTGGTGGCCCTAAACCGCCCTATGATGTTAGAAACCCGGACCAAAAACAAAAAAAACCTGAAACCCAAAAATTGAAACTATTCATGCCGGTTTTGTGAGTGTATAGGGTGTGCAGGAAAATCTGGGATGACCGGGAACATTTACAAGTTAAGCAAACAATACCACAAGCCTAGATTGACCACTACGAGGACACCCTACCAATACGAGACCCTAACTCCCCCCCAAACCGAGCTCTCCGGATTTCATGGGTATGGGGCCGACCAAGTGGTGGATTCAGGGGTCCAGGTTGCTTCTGTAGGTCACATACTCCCTATACATCACCCCAGTATTGTTTGTGCACATTGTTTTCACCTTAATCAAAATCTAGGACTAGTTTCATGAGTTGCTGTTTTATTTCAGGGTTTTGTTTTGCGTATTTTGAATTCTGGATTTTAGGAATTTGGTTTTAACTCGATGGTTTGACGTTTGTACATCGACAGTCGAGGGTTGGTTTGGCTATTCTTGCATGTGAGACTATAGGTTTTGACCTATGAACGATATGCGTACCGATTTGGTTTTCGTGCGCTATTTCCATTTACGATGTCTTGTGGTATACATTTAGGTACCCTCGAGTGGGTTCGGAGCAACAAGGAGGGGTGTGGCGACATCGACATCGGCAAGCAAGAGCAGGTGAGTAGATATATATCTACGGGGGAAGTCGGGTGGATGGAGTATAGCACACCCGCAGTTCGTAGTATATATATATATGGTTATATATGTGTTTTATGTTACGTGGATGATTATCAAGATATGATTTTGTGTTCATGGTTTAGTTTAGGGTAGTTAGAAGTAACTTTGTTTAGCTTCTTAGTCGCGAACCCTAGAATAAGGTTTACACCCACACGCACACACATTTGCATACTTTTATTTACCTGTGCGTATATGGGGATATGTATATATACACACACATGGGTATGTGACTATGTGTGTGTGTGTGTATGTGTGTGTGTACACATACTTGGATTATGATGATAGTACATGATATTTGGAGATGAGTCGATGGGATTGGGCTTGATTCCATGAGATCGGTGATATGACGTGGTTTTTATTATGAGATACGACATGATGTTTAGCGGGTCCTCTAGGCATGGTGTTTTCATACACACGCATGCATATAAATAGATGGTATCAGTATTGTACTATACGTAGATCAGTACCCCAGATCATGATATATGATAAGTGGATACCAGATGAATAATGTGATAGATGTGATATTGACCCGTACCCAGATTTGGGATGTCGTACGATGGATTTACCGTACGAGCTATATTGATGATAGATCCGCACTCTTGACTCGAGGATGTCATATTATATAGGGTATCGTATGGGATACTACTGAGGCGGGATCACCGACTATTATATATATATATATATATATATATATATATATATATATCGACTCAGATTTAGGTGGTTTTTCCTTACCCTTATGATTAGTTTGTTAGTTGGACTTGTAGTTTCTTATAGACTCGTTTATATTATTGCATATTCATTATTGTTGTATTTGTTATTTATCTCCCGCATATTCTTGTTGCTCGCATCGCATTGCATGCTTATATTGTATTTTCATATGCTATTAATGCAATCATGCTGTCAGGACACCGACACCATTACCGATGATGCGTATGTTCCACGTACACCTACTTGCCGGCTCACACACATCATCATCGGTAATTGCCATGTCACGTAGACTTTAGAGAATATTATTCCATTGACATAGCTTGTTAGCTGATAGTTTCGACATGGTATTAGCGTACTTGCTTTTTTATGCTAGTTTAGACATTGCATTTATTACTTGCTATTTCATGCATATTATTATTCATTGTCATGCATTTTTATTTAGGGCCAGTCCGGATTTGCCGGAGCTCAATACTTTTAAATTCATTGTCTTTTATTCTCGAGATTTGGGTTTTCCATGAGATTTATGGATTTGGAGAAACCGCAAGATTTTATAAAACTAATTATCATTTTAAAATGAAAGTTGCGGTTTTCTCATGATATGATTTGAGATATGTCCACCATGAGTTTTCTCGGCTCTTGAGCGATATCATACACCCAATTCGAGGAGAAGTAGGAACCGTCTGTGGGTGCATGGTGGACCCGGTGCGGTACTGTAGGGTTACTAGGCACTCTAATGAGGTTTTACAAGGCATCAAACATGCCGGATTAAAATTTTAGCCATGCTGAATAACCCTAAACTAGATCGTTAACTAGAGATTAGGCGAAAAAAGAGCAAGCTAAACTCTTTAACCCTAAGTGAATACGAAAATACAACCTTTGTAGATCGGTCCTTCACTTCTAAAGCTCCTTGATGTAGTCCCTTCGCTGCGATCAACCAACTCCCGGACTCTCGGACGGCTCCATGAGGAAATTGCAACGGTATTGCTTGAAGTCTTCGAGGCCGAAAATGATCTACGTCGAGGGAATACGAACTCAAGCTTCTACTTCACTAACCAAAGAATTAGTGAAGCAAACACCCTAAACTAAAGTGTTAGTCTAGTAGAGGATGGTAGGATAGGAAATGGATACACTTTAGAATTTCATTTCTCACTTTGTATCTCTCTCTTTTTCAAACCCTAGCATCAAGATGAAGGAGGAAGAAGATGAACTCAAAAATGAGAAAGGATAATGATCAAGAGAGAGAATGGTAACCATGGTGAGTAAGTATCATATACTTAACTCATGTAGAGACATAACCATGGTGAGTTATAGTGGTTAGGTTTATAAAATCCTAAGTAAAACAAAACTAGTGGACTTTGGTCAAAGCACCATAAGCTTCATGAAGCTTCATGCTTATGAAAAAATACTCACTAATTTTGTATTTACTTTGAATATTAAAAACCATACCAATATATATATATAATGGTGTATGTCTCATAGACCCATGACAAGTGTATCAACAACCATGATACAAAAATGTGAACACAAATAAATATATATCACATATATATTAAGTTGTGTACAAGTGAGAAAAATAAATGCTTTAGTCAACCAATGTTAGTTAATGTAAATTAGTATATCCAATATACAATTATACACTAAATTATTAAATCAACTCTTGACTTAATAATCTGGTTATATTGCATACAACTGACTAACATCCAATCTATCGACTTATTGAATCAACCCTTGATTCAATAACGTGGTTATATCGCATATAACCGATCGACACAAGCATCGCGAGAATTGAATGCGGTATCACATACTCGCATCATTCTCGGTCCCGCACATATCACATATGCGCTCTTATTTCGTTTCGCCTGAGCCAGTAAAACCTTTATGTATGACTCTAAAGACTCGTCAATACGCCGGCAGTAGGTGATGATCATATCAAGCACCCACAAGCCGTCAGCAGTACTAGCTGGACATAACGGCTACCCGGGTATTGAGCGATCAGAAGATCAGCAAGCAAGCCCGCTCCAACTCCTGCAAAAATCCTGACAGTGACACTGCCGTACAGTCCGGTCTCCTCGTCTGATATGTCGCATATCAGTTCTAGGGGTGGTAAACGTCAGACCCCAATAACCGATAAGTCATGCCGATATGAGGCGCATAACGGGTCGAGAAACTACTGGTAACACTTACCAGTACATCTCTAAACCAGCCCTGGCCAGGGACTTCCCTGTTATGGCCAATCGACCATAGCGCAACATCAACCCCCAATACCGGGAGAGGCGAAACCCCTCCTATCGCTCATTGCCTCCATGTGACTCGGGACTGTACCCAAAAACTACCATTTTGCACGCCCTCTTGGACGTGGTAAGGTGGAAATCAAAGCACAGTGGGAATCATACAAGACTCTATGACGATCTCGGGTCTACAGATTAACCTGTACCAGTGTCACCAGAGAACTGCCATCTGACGTAAGGTATAATACCATCTGGGAGTTCTCGGCGAGTCCGTCCAGTATACCCAGTCTCTACTGAGCACCCGTATATCATCTCTGATGTCAAACACTAATGGATATGGGATCATCCATTGCCCATCTGTATGGGTCGAGAAGGTATACGCTAGTCTACTCTGGTATATCGATGCCCCGTCTCGATACACCCTCGACTAGGGACCTTGAAGGATGTACTTATGGACTACCATGTCCCCACTAGTATGATCCACATCATAGTCCAGGCAGTCAAGTACACATCCTAAGGGCTTTACCAACATGTAACAGAGAGACAATTGGTGTACACGTTAAGGTAAAGAGTAACCAGATAGCATACTATCATATCTAGTAAGAAAGTCATCCCTATATATGTCCAAGCATCCACTGCAATATACATCCTATGTATAGTAATGGCCTCTAGGGCATACATATAACTAACAATCTCTCACTTGCACTAGGGCCAACTGATAACAGTGGTTGTAGTATCTCATACTGAACCATCCCATAATAGTCTCTCTCTGGGAAAAGGACTTTGTGAGTGGATCCGCCGTGTTGTCCTCTGAGTCTACTCTTCTAACCTCGATCCCCTGGAGATCAACCATTTCCATGATCAGGTGACACTGCCTTAGAATATGTCTGGATCACTGATGGGATGGCCGTTCCTTGGCATAAGCCATAACTCCATTGTCACACAATGGAGGGAACAAAGTCCATCTCATGAACTAATATACACCCAGACTGCCTTTTTGGTAGCATCTTTGGTAACGATGTGTCTTGCATTTAATCGTCTAGTATATCACGGTATCTAGCTTGGAACTCTTCCAACATACTGTCCCTTTGCTGAGGGTAAAGACAATGCCCGTGACTGACATTCAGTCGTCCTTATCACTCTGGAACCTTTCCAGTGATTCTCCCCAGGATCAATTGATACCATCTCACTACAACTAGTGAGTATCCTAATATCCAATTAGATCTATCTCATAGATCCAAAACTCAGGATTTGGGAGTATCATTTTGATCCTATGTGGAGAATCATTGTGATAAGCGGAGATTGACCGAGCGTATCATAGGAAACTCCTTCCCCATCTAGAGTATGTCATCCACGTACACTACGAGGATCACTACCATACTCCCTACTACCTTTTTGTTTATACAAGGTTCATCTACCATTTGATGATGTCAAACTCTTTGACTAACACATCAAAACAGACGTTCCAGCTCTGCGATGCCTGCTTTATCACATAAAACATCTTGCACACGTTTCCGCTGCTCCCACTGTCTACGAGGTTCTCTGGCTGTGTACTTATAGACACTCTCTTCTAAAACACTATTTAGAAAAGCAGTCATGACACCCAACCGCCAGATATCGTAGTCATGGTATGTAGCCGTGGCAAGTAGGATCTGGATGGACTTAAGCATAGCTACTTAGAAAAGATTTCATCACAATCCATACCTGGTCAATGATGCAAACCTTTAACAAGTCTAGTTTTGAAAGTCTCAACTTTTCCATGTACACCAAGTAATCTTCTCAAGATATACTTGCTCCTGATGGGGATGTAACCCTTCAGATAAAGCAACCAAAGTCCATACTTTGTTGGCGTATAAGGATTCCATCTCAGATCGCTAAGCATCCAGCCATTCTTACAGAGTCCCACTCCCGATGGCCAGCTCGAAACTAGTTAGGTCATCATCTCATGATGCAATCCTCGCTCCCACGGTCATAGAGAAACCGAAGTATCTTTCAGGTGGGTGAGGATACCTACTAGATCGGCAGAGAGGCTGAGGTTCGTTGGTTACTATTGAATCCTTTGGTTCTACCAAATCATTAGCTGCAGTTTGTATAGCTGGAACTCCTTCCAGTTCTACCTCATGTCCACTAATTTCTTCACAAGAAATTCCCTTTCACAAAGGTGGCATGCTGAGAAACAAAACAATTTTGTTCCTCGGTTAGGTAGAAGATATTCCCTTGCGTATGCTTGGGATATCGAACAAACTTCTGCAGAACTGACTTTGCCTCGAGCTTGTCCTGATTATGCTTTTAGACATAGGCTGGACAACCCCAAATCTTAACTGACTTAAGAGATGGGCTCTTCCCTTTCCACATCTCATATGAAATGGTAGGTATCTGATTTGATCGGAACCTTATTCAATAGGTATGCAACTTCATAAGTGCATAACTCCCTAAAAGGAAATAGGAAACTCAGTAGTACTCATCATAGAGCGCACCATATCATATAGGGTGTGATAGCTCCGCCCCGATACACCGACGTGCTCTGGTGTATGCGGAGGAATAATGCTGAGAGAGAATCTCATTCTTAGAATAGTCCAGTAATCCCGTGCTCAAGTATTCTCCTCCTTGATCGCATCAAAGGACATAATACATATACCCGTTTTTGGTTCTCTACTTCTAACTTATATTCTGTGAATATCTCAAAAGGTTCGGACTTGTGTTTCAATAGGAACATATGTCTGAATCTTGAGAGATCATCAGAGAATGTAATGAAGTACAAAGAACCGGTCTTGGCATGTGTAGACAGGGGACCTACATACATCAACATGTATCATCCCAAGAGTTCACTAACTCTTTCTCTGTTTCCATTAAACAGAGCTATGGTCATCTTATCTCTGTGACATGACCGGCAAGTTTCACAAGATGCAAATTCAAACTGATTTAAATATGCATCTTAATGTAACTTAGCTAGTCGGGTAGCATTGGTATGACCAAAGTCTACAATACCTCAAGAAGGATTCGTTCATTTCTGAACTCTTCCTCTTGTGTGTGTTCTGTATACTAAGAACTGTAGTTTGATTCAGAATGTCAATGCTTTTAGATAACATGCCTGAACCGATCAACTTTTGATATAGGAAATGTTCCAAATATTATCCAACAATACAAAATTATATCGTTCTTTACTAATAAAGAGACTGATATGATGTTGTATATGAGGTTCGGTATCTAATAATATTTGTTCAGAATCAATGTATTCTGGTAATACAGGGTGACAGTGACCAACAGCCTTGGCTGCAACACTTGCACCGTTTTCTGTCTCATGAAACTCATCACTCGTTCTCAGTCCTCTACCTATCTGTAGCCCATGTAACAATTTACATATGCGGGATCCTGATCCGGTATCACATACCCAGGACGTAGAGGTTACTGAGAAATAGTTATTGGTAATGAGTACACCCGAAGAAGATGCATCAGTATGCACTTTCTTCGTTTGGGCGGCACGGGAATTCTGGCAATCCCCAATTTCCTGCTATGTCTTATAACAATTATAAGTTGGAGCGGGGCCAACGTTCCCCAGCACAGTATAACAAGCGGGTTCGGTCAATATATCCGTTTTATTATCTTGATTAAGGCGTGACATGGTCGCTACCTGGAGAGAGAGAGAAGAAAACACTCTGCGTGCGCTCTTGCAAGATCAAATTGGTTATAATTTTATCTAATCAGGATGGCTCCCACTGTTTTTATCAAATCTTCCTTCAAACCCTAAAAGGAAAGACTAGCCGGGATTAATTACACCCTACAACTTCACCAATCTTTCAGCCAGGCCAGTGTCGGTACTTTGAGGGAGGTTCCCCGTGCTTTTGCACGGACCTAATTACTGTAAACCTTGTTTTCCCAGAGACGTAACCCCGTTGACACCTTTCTAGACACCTACTTGATCAGCTAATTGTAATGTGTAAAAATATCCCAGGAGTAACAATTACTCGCAGTGGGTATCGGGATCCAACTATCACATAGAAGGTATGCAATCTCATTGCAAATTTCAACACTTGAAATTCCCGATAATTTTGCCCCTAGCACCCTATGACCTTGACGGAGGTCAACAAACCATAGGCTACTAGTCAAGTTCAACCCGTCATTTCTTGATTGAATCAAACCCACCCGCACAACCCTTGACGGAGGTCAACAAGGTCGTACGACCACCCTAACCCAATCTGCATCATATGCATAAGAAGATAAATACTAGTTAGCTACCACACACTACGCCTTGACGGAGGTCAACAAACGTAGCACGAATACTAAGTAGGACTTATCTGAAATGACGGAGGGCTACGACAGGTTTTTTCTGAAAACCTATTGCGTAATGAACTTGATATCGTTGTAGAATCAAATGATTTTAAAATGGAGTGTTTTTTAGGCTTTTACTAGTTTCGCTAAAGAGGCCACTCCCGGTGAAGGGATCTCGGCTCTTTCCTCGTCGAATGAGGTGCAGGATATATCATATATATCACTGTGCAAAGCAAGAACTAGAAAAGCAATCAAAAGAAAAACCGAGGGGTGTAGCATCTGCCAGTTTTTGCTAAAGGGGTCACTCCCGGTGAAAGGATCTCGGCCTTTTCCTTATCGAATAAGGTGCAGGATGTTCTATAAGGAACACCGCGATGCAAAGCAAGAACTGTAGCTACCTGTTTTTTGAAAATTCGATTCCACAACATCTTTTAGGTTTATTTTCTTTCATTAATCACATTAATGAAGTCCCATCATTTAATTCACCTAAACATCACAGATAAATACGACGTACACTTATGCCATCCGCATTCGCCTCGATGTCCCCTCGTGCACCGTTAGGTTAGGTAACTAACGGCAGAGCGGGGCAGGGCTAGCGCGGGTGTAAAACATAAGTAACGTCTATATAATATATCATATATACTATATACATTATTTATCACAACACATCACATGATCACATCACAGATATCGCAGCAGAAGAAATATATGAAACATTGGATATACTAGGACGTCCGTGTTTTATTTTGAGCCTCTATAAAACACGGATTCCACGGTCGCGATGAATAGCCAAACCCACACCCCTAGACCCCTACGAGAGCGATAAGCAACCCTACCAATTCTAGAGTTAGGAGACCCGGACTCGACTCCTCGAGTTGGTCTCCCACTGGACTCTAGAACCCGGTTACTTGGGCTCCCCTCCTTGGGTCTATCCTAGTGCGGAAAAGTAAATAATATACAAATGGTGACATCAACCTCAACCCGGAAGTGCCCCAATAAAAGAATATTACATACATTTAATTTTACATGAATGAAAATAAAAACTTTCATCTCACAAAAAAAAACCCGGCTATTCAAAACATGACGATCCAATATAACATATCCAGCAACACATAACATCACATGTCATAAACGTAAGTAAATATGCGCATCCCAATTGTCGTTGACATATAGCAACGAAACCGGCGATATCACATATTACACTTACGGTCACAGAAAAGAAAGTGTAAAACTACAACAGTTGGAATTCGCAACCTACTTAGACATCGCATGCCTAACGAATATAAACCCCGCATTTTAGTCTCTATATCGAAAACACTTTTCAATATCAAGTCGGGCAATTCAACAAGATTCCCTATATGAGATCGAATGCTCGTCGCAAACTTTAGTAGACGGCCGCACCCCCGAACGCCGTCGACGAAGTGCACTAAGGCGGAACACGGCTGCCGCGAGCACCCGAACGGATGCTTTCGGCGACGGGGTTCTCCTACAGTCACTTAGTCGGGGCTATGGGGCATGGCTGTCTATTAAGTTTACCCGGCGAGTATCCGCGTACGCTACGTGATTGCGACGGACTTTTGATCGCATCAAAATTCCGTGGCAACCGATCAATTGAGACTAAACTGCTATGTTTATAACATCCAAATTAGTTATCTCATAACTACTTGTGGATTCCAAATATTGTATCACATTCCAGATAAATAGACAGTGTTAAACTTTCCGATCGAATAAACAAACACCCAAGTTTTCCCAAATAGTTCTTAACACTTGAGGGGGGTTTAAAAACATCCATCACATGCCACAGCACCAACGGTCCAGCTGTAGAAGGGTCAAGCCAACGCCTCACATGTAGCACGCCGTACTGCCCCAAACCCTAAGGTTCAAAGGGTAGTTCAAGACGGTCACATAATCGAGTTAAGGTTTGTTGTCTTCTAGAGGGTCCATTGCGTAACTTGCACGATTTAGACGTTCTCAAAAAACGGAAATATCCAACACTTGGAAATTTTCCGGGTCGGGGAAAAAGTTAGTTATTGATGTCGGATCGAACTTTTTAACAGTTTCTAAATATCCGAAAAACCTAACGAAATTAAAAATTCTGATCGAAACAACGACTACAAAATAAACCCTGAAATACTCAACACTTGAGTCAGATAAAAATACCCAGAAAATATCATGAAATTAAATAGAAACATTACTGTGCAAAAAGACAACGGTGACGTCACCTTATGGCCGCGGAACCGCCGCACGAGCCATGCTCGTGCCGCGGTTCCGCGGCGCTTTGGGCGCCAAACGTGGTCATTTTGCACAGTGTTTCTTATAATTGCCTGCTGATTTTTTTAGGCATTTTTAATTTAGAAAATTCCCAGATTTTAAAAAATGTACAGATAGGGGTATATTTTGTAGTTTCCGGGTTCGTTCGGAGTTTTAACATCGTAAATACATCGCCTAATGCTCTAGTTAGGCTCTGATACCACTGTAGGGTTACTAGGCACTCTAATAAGGTTCTACAAGGTATCAAACATGCCGGATTAAAATTTTAGCCGTGCCGAATAACCCTAAACTTGATCGTTAACTAGAGATTAGGCGAAAAACGAGCAAGCTAAACTCTTTAACCCTAAGTGAATACGAAAATACAACCTTTGTAGATCGGTCCATCACTTCTAAAGCTCCTTGATGTAGTCCCTTCGCTGCGATCAACCAACTCCCGGACTCTCGGACGGCTCCATGAAGAAATTGCAACGGTATTGCTTGAAGTCTTCGAGGCCGAAAATGATCTACGTCGAGGGAATACGAACTCAAGCTTCTACTTCACTAACCAAAGAATTAGTGAAGCAAACACCCTAAATTAAAGTGCTAGTCTAGTAGAGGATGGTGAGATAGGAAATGGGTACACTTTAGAATTTCATTTCTCACTTTGTATCTCTCTCTTTTTTCAAACCCTAGCATCAAGATGAAGGAGGAAGAAGATGAACTCAAAAATGAGAAAGGATAATGATCAAGAGAGAGAATGGTAACCATGGTGAGTAAGTATCATATACTTAACTCATGTAGAGACATAACCATGGTGAGTTATAGTGGTTAGGTTTATAAAATCCTAAGTAAAACAAAACTAGTGGACTTTGGTCAAAGCACCATAAGCTTCATGAAGCTTCATGCTTATGAACAAATACTCACTAATTTTGTATTTACTTTGAATATTAAAAACCATACCAATATATATATAATGGTGTATGTCTCATACACCCATGACAAGTGTATCAACAACCATGATACAAAAATGTGAACACAAATAAATATATATCACATATATATTAAGTTGTGTACAAGTGAGAAAAATAAATGCTTTAGTGAACCAATGTTAGTTAATGTAAATTAGTATATCCAATATACAATTATACACTAAATTATTAAATCAACTCTTGACTTAATAATCCGGTTATATTGCATACAACCGACTAACATCCAATGTATCGACTTATCGAATCAACCCTTGATTCGATAACTTGGTTATATCGCATATAACCGATCGACACAAGCATCGCGAGTATTGAATGCGGTATCACATACTCGCATCATTCTCGGTCCCGCACATATCACATATGCGCTCCTATTTCGTTTCGCCTGAGCCAGTAAAACCTCTATGTAGGACTCTAAAGACTCATCAATACGCCGGCAGTAGGTGATGATCATATCAAGTACCCACAAGCCGTCAGCGGTACTAGCTGGACGTAACGGCTACGCAGGTATTGAGCGATCAGAAAATCAGCAAGCAAGCCCCCTCCAACTCCTGCAAAAAGCCTGACAGTGAAACTACCGTACAGTCCGGTCTCCTTGTCTGATATGTCTCATATCAGTTCTAGGGGTGGTAAACGTCAGACCCCAATAACCGTTAAGTCATGCCGATATGAGGCGCATAACGGGTCGAGAAACTACTGGTAACACTTACCAGTACATCTCTAAACCAGCCCTGGTCAGGGACTTCCCTGTTATGGCCAATCGAGCATAGCGCAACATCAACCCCCAATACCGGGAGAGACAAAACCCCTCCTATCGCTCATTTCCTCCATGTAACTCGGGACTGTACCCAAAAACCACCGTTTTGCACGCCCTCTTGGACGTGGTAAGGTAGAAATCAAAGCACAGTGGGAATCACACAAGACTCTATGACGATCTCGGATCTACAGACTAACCTGTACTAGTGTCACCAGGGAACTGCCATCTGACGTAAGGTATAATACCATTTGGTAGTTCTCAGCGAGTCCGTCCAGTGTTCCAAGTCTCTACTGAGTACCTGTATATCATCTCTGATGTCAAACACCAATGGATATGGGATCATCCATCGCCCATCTGTATGGGTCGAGAAGGTATACGCCAGTCTACTCTGGTATATCGATGCCCTGTCTCGATACACCCTCGACTAGGGACCTTGAAGGATGTACTTATGGACTACCATGTCCCCACTAGTATGATCCCCATCATAGTCCAGGCAGTCAAGTACACATCCTAAGGGCTTTACCAACATGTAACGGAGAGACAATCAGTGTACACGTTAAGGTAAAGAGTAACCAGATAGCATACTATCATATCAAGCAAGAAAGTCATCCCTATATATGTCCAAACATCCACTACAATATACATCCTATGTATAGTAATGGCCTCTAGGGCATACATATAACTAACAGGTACCCCGGGACAAGAAGATCGCAGTTGATCGGCGTTGAGTCTGTGACAGTGGAGCATTGCTGACCGGTGATTGTATTGTGACTCGACGGATATCCGGAGGATACCGATCGGAGTCGGGCCAGTCCGGATAGCCGGAGCCCAGGGGCCAGTCTGGATAGCTGGAGCCCCAGATATTGATACTTGAGGTATTTGAGATTTGATGATACAGGCCAGTCCGGATAGCCGGAGCCTGAGATATTGAGATATTGGGTTATATTTTGTGTCGATTCTAGACACTGATTTATATTGATTTTATTGATGATATTTCGATTTATATACAGATATCTCACTAAAACTTGAAAACGGTTTCTTCATTTACATGTATTCTGTTTTCATTATATTACATTCATACCTCATACACATGATACATTGCTACCAAAGGCACTGACACGAGCACATGGGATTACACTTTTGTATAGATGTTTACCCTTGCCACCTTATCATGCTTCAGACTTTATCATTTTGAGGTAATATATTATTGATCGTATTGACCTAGGATTGTGTCATACATACGATTTCTGCTCGGTGATGTTTTCTACTCACGAGTTGGAAACTCACCCCCGTTGTGCCTGTTGGATATAGTGCCCTCAGAGTCAATTAATGGATCGCAGGCACGTGATTGCAATGATTGAGGGAGGACCTATACCGGTAGGACAGTCTTACTCGAGAGGTTTGTATACTATCTGGTTTGTCTTTATCATCGTGTACATACTTTAGGTGACATTATAGTTCACTATTACACATTGATAGAGAATAGTATGCTATCTGGTTTATCTTTATCATCGTGTACAGTTTTAGGTGACATTACAGGTCACTATTGCACGTTGATAGAGCCCTTATGATTCTTGCTTGACAGCCGGCAGTATGATGGCGATCATATACGTGGGAGCGGGGGTCTATAAGCACATCCTTAAAGTGGTCCCTAGTCGTGGGAGTTTCGAGAATGGGCATCGATACTCCATTAGTATACTAGTGTATACAGTCGAGACCCCGACGAGGGCCGGTGGCCGGTCTCACAAGCCATTGGTGTCAGTTAGTTCACCTAAGATGTATACAGGTGCTCATTGGGTTATGAGTACACCGGACAGGACTCGCCGGGAACATGCTAGTTTGTATTATACCTGACGTCAGATAGCAGTTCCCTGGTGACATGTCTACAGGTTAGTTCATCGACCTGATATCGTCATTTGTCTCGTGTGAGTTCCCACTGTACTTTGATTACTACCCTACCATGGCTCAAAGGAGTAGCGCAAACAGGTTTTAGTTGGGTACAGTCCCGAGCCACATAGAGGCAGTGAGCGGATCGGCAGGGGTTTCGTCTCTCCCGGTATTGGGGGTGAGATCGCGCTGTGTCTAGGAGAGCCATTACACAAAGTCCTTGGCCAAGGCAGGAGATTTACTGGTAGGTATTCCAGTAGTATCTCTGGGTGTTCTGAGCTACACTCCGACACGACTTGTACCGCTTTTGGGGGTCTGACTTTTACCAACCCCCTAGGCCCGACATGCGATGCTCATAGACGAACGGACCGGACTGTACGGATATTGTCACTGACAGGCTCAGTAGGGTGTCAGGATGAGTTCGCTCATCGACCTCCATTTTCTTCAATACCTGGTAGCTCGTTACGTACAGCTAGTACCACTGACGTGCTAGTGGTTAAATCCACAGCCAAAGTACTGACGAGTCTTTAGAGTCCCCCACAGACAGTTTCTCAAGTTTCGGGCGAAATGTTGTAGAGGCCGTATGATATATGGTAGGGTTCGATCATATACGTACAGTAGTGCACGGATCATGATCGGGCGGATCATACTAGTGGGCTTTGGTTTAAGCCGGATCCTAGTATTAGATTTGTTGGATTACTTTAGTCTCATCGCATTCGCATTCAGTTGGAATGCGGATGCAGGTATGTATATACAAGTGAGGGGTACTCTTGTGATCCGGCACGAGTTTACTTTAGTAGATGCCATTCTCTTTTTATTGTTGCAAACATTTGGATTAATGTTTGCATAAGGAAATAATGAGCTCAAAACCATGATTAGGTGCATTAATTATGACATGGACAAGGGTGGTGACTCATGGTCTTATTCTTTGAACCATGTCATGTTTAGTGATTGATTTGTGAGGTGAAATGAGAGAGAGAGAGAGAGAGAGAGAAGGGAAGCCATGAGAAAGGGTTAGCTCTTGTTTTTTTCATTCTAACTCTCACTCTCATTTGATCTCAACACAAAAGAAAAGGAGAGGAAAGCTTCTTCTTCTTCCTCTTCTTTCTTGAGCTCATTATCTCCTCACTAATGGCATCCACTAAATCCTCAAGAGACAAAGTGATGACACACATTCTCTACTTCACCTTGGACACGTCGGCTAGCGAACTTCGTGCCCGAGTTGCTTCGGATGATGCGGGAGCCCGTAAAAAGACTCGATGATGTGGTGCCCTTTCCGACGAGGAGATCGAGACCGGAGATGCTGCGAGGAGCTTGGGATGGTGGCCAAAGACCGAAGGACACGGATCGATCGGTATAGCCTTTCCAACCCTTCTCTAGTTTTCTAATTGTAGGTTAATGGTTCGATCCAGATTTAAAGTATATGATAGCGCCGGTTTCAAGTTAAGAAAAAGTTTTCGTTTCCGCATTTTGGCCTCTGACAGACGGCTGGGACGCTACCGTAGACTTACATGGTATCAGAGCCACGCCATTAACCTTTACTAGCTTGTTCTAACGTATTTAAAACATCGATCGGCCTAATTTTCCAAAACCGCGATTCCAAAAACAGTTTCCATCGAATTTTTTTTGTCGTCGAAAAATTATTTTGAGTAGTGCAGAAAAATAGGCAGGCTTTATTAAGAGATCTGAGAAAATTTGGTATGCTGATATCACTGTAGCGCCGCAGAACCGCGGCCGTACCCAGTTTTGGCCGCGGTTCCGCCGCCGTACTGTAGCAACATTTCACCAAATTTTCTGCAGTGGTCTCTGACTTAGAATTGGGGTTTCTGGTATTTTTAGTTTTGGCCCAGATTATTTTGAGTACTGGGTATTGTACTTGGGGCCCACTTCGGGAAATTTTGTCGATCGAAAATTTAAATATGTTAGTTCACAGTATTTACATTATATTTGCGACAGTGAATATCATTTGATCGGTAAATCCTGTCTAATTGCTATAGCCCTTTTAGACGGATTTGCGAACGTGACATTCACGTTGATGTTCTGTGTTGTGCTGTGATGTTGTGGATTTGTCGTAGTGGATAGCCTGGATGCAATAGTAGTACAGTTTGGTTTTATTTGTACATTTGATATTGCGGGGCGAGCGTCCGACATGTAGACTGCCGTCACTGCCTGTTTGTATATTATTCTTTGGGGGCACGACCGGGATGAGGTCGATGTACCCGTTGTATATATCTTTTGCTTTCTGTACTAGGATTACCCCGCGGTGGGGTGCACAGATAGCCGGGTTCTAGAGGGCAACGGGCCCGCATCTCATGGCTTTGAGACGAAGGGGGCTTCACTCTAGAATTGGCGGGTTATTCGCCGCACTCGTAGGGGGTATAGGTTGACCCAAGGAGGGGTGCTCAAGTTACCGGATTCCGTGAAGTGCTAGGTGGTCCATTCACTTTGTTGAAGGGGGCTGCCTCGCTTCAGGTTTTGGCGGGTAACTTGCCGCGCCCGTAGGGGTCTAGGATTTCATTGCACAGGCTATCCACACGACCAGGGGAACGTCGGGTTTCAGTAGCGGCTCTATGAAACCCGGGGATCCCAGATTATCTTTATTGTTCTGTGATGCTTATTACATTTCTGTGATGTTGCATTTATCACGCCATGAGCGAATATTATATATTGATATATACACTAGCAGATGTTGTATATGTTTTACACCCGCGCTAGTCCAGTCCCCGCTCTGTCGTTAGTTAAGTAACCTAACGGGTGATGACGAGACCCAGTGGCGAATGCGGATGGCATATACGTACATCATTTTTTCGTTCTTTTGTAGTGTGATCAATTGATGGGACTGCGTTGATTCGGATCAATGCAAGCTAAACAAACCTGTTTGATGTTGTTGGAACAATTTTCAAAAAGCTGTTATTGCCAGAACGTTCTCTTTTGTTTTGCACAGTGGTATTCGGTTATGAATATCCAGCACCTCAGTCGACGAGGCAAGGGCCGAGATCCCTTCACCGGGAGTGACCCCTTGGACAGAAGTTTGCGTCAGGGTAATAACTTCACTATAGCCGATTGCCTTTTTTCTTTGCATCGCAGTATTCAGCTGGAATATCCTGCACCTCATTCTACGGGGAAAGAGCCGAAATCCCTTCACCGGGAGTGACCTCTTTAGCAAAGGTTTTCGCCACTATATTTATAAAAAGCTATCTGGTTCCTTCAACGATATCAAGTTCATTACGTTAAAGGTTTTTCGCCAAAAAAAAAACCAGCCGTAGCCCTCCGTCATTTCAGATTAGTATTTCTTAGTATTCGCGCTACGTTTGTCGTTGCTATTTGCCGAGGCGTAGTGTGCGGTAGCTCTGTAATGCTTTTCTGTCGCATGGATATATGGATTGGTTAGGACGGTCGTACGACTTTGTTGATTATTCGTCAAGGGTCGTGCGGGTGGGTTTAACACAATCAAGATAATGACGGGTTGAACTTGACTAGGACCTTTTGATTTGTTGATTATTCGTCAAGGTCACTTGGGTCCTAGGGGTAAAAATCACATCGGGGGTTTCTAAAGAAACTGAAACTTGCCAGGTATGTGCATACCTTCTGGAGTGTGGTGACTTGAGTGGATTCCATCAAGTTATCATGCGATGATAGTTGGATCCCGATTCCCACTGATGAGTTGGTTTACTCCTCGGGTGATCCCGACTAATTCTTCTTTCAGGTTTGGAGGAGAATTTGAGATTACAGTGGGAGGTTTCCTGATTAGATAAATTGATAACCATTCTGATCTATGTTAGAGTGCACGCTGAGTGTTTCTTTTCTCTCTCTCTTTGGCAGCGACCATGGCCCGACCCTATACTATGACTCAGTGACCAAGATTAACTGAACCTTCTTATAACACTGGCTTTTGGATTTTCAGAGTTGCATACCTCATTGCCACTCCTACTTTTACCCTTTTCCCCAGAACACCCCGTATTACTATGAACATCCACTTCCATTGGACCATCATATGGTTATATACGAACTCGAAGGAACTTGTTCCAGATTCGAGGATGGTTCTGGTTCTGGAGAAAATGAATAGGATTATTCAGTTGTCTTTTCCTTTTACCTTCTCTCAGGCTGCGAGTGCTCCTTGGATTAGGACGGTACACCTATTATGCTAATTGGATAGTCTTCTTCCAAACCATAGGCAGGTGCCGAACGGTGGGGAATGAAGAAAACCAATTAGCCTAAGTGTGGTGTACAGAAGGTATTAAGTAAAGACAAATAAAGGGATCAGAAAGAGGGCAAAGTAAATTGCAACTGCTATCATTCACGACCAAACCAAGTATTTCATCGTCACTCCTACTTCACCTTTGTATTTTTCCAGGACACCCCGTATCACTACGAAGATCCACGGTTATTTGGATACTCCATCGTTTGGTTATATACGAACTCGAAGGGACTTGTTCCAGTTCGGGGATGGATTCTGGTTCAGGAGAAATAAGAATAAGGTTTTATTCAGTTGTCTTTTATCTTTACCTTCTCTCGGGTTGCGAGTGGTCCTAGGATTAGGACAGTAACCTATTACGCTTATTGGATAGTCTTCTTCTAGACCATAGGCTGGTGCCGAACGGTAGGGAAGGAAGAAAACCAATTGGCATAAAGGGGTGTGCAGAAGGTAATGACTAAAGACATATAAAGGGATTTGGATAGATGTCAAAGAAATATACGGTTACAGTTGTGAATCTGATAATGGAAGAGGCATTACTTAGAATACCCGGATACCCCTTCGAAACAATTATATGTTTCAGTTTCACAGTGTACTGTTAGAAGGAAAACTGATTTCCAAATTAGTCCTTGCTCCAGGGTATGTATTTACCAAGTTTGATTCTCACATCTGTATGGTTATACAGATGATGAGTGGGAGTAAGTTATTGGGAATTGGGTGATCATCCTCATTATATCGGAATTTGTTGTTATTGGTGATATTTGAGGAAATCTCCTGGGTTGTTTGCTGGACGACAAATATTTGGTTTTGAATATCCGTTGTTATGCACCAATTTCAAATTGATATATCTGTACGTTTATTTTCATAAAGTAAGATATAACTTTTTGAAATTATGTCCATGAAATTTACCTATATCAGTGGATGGTTAGGTAAGGAGTATTAAACAGCGGTGTAATTATTCTTAACCATAAGTACAGTTTTCAACCTACGACACACAGGGAATGAGTTATTAGACTCGGGGGACTTATACAGAGTATTGTATGTTGTCCAGTGTCTATGAGGACAGAGGGATTGGTACTCGTACTATATTCTGTTTACTTATGACTTCTCTAGTTCTTAGACAAGTGTTTCGTAGAAACACAAGGTCCAAGTTTTTAGAAGTTATAGGTATATGAATAAATAAGAGAACCAGGTGTTGCAAGTATCGAGATTCTTCAAGGTGATCGAAGATGTAGATACTTGTGTATGGTATTCAGTTGATAGTAATGGTTTTTGATAAACTTGCTACTCTTTCAGGTTACTCAAATCTGGATGTATTCCTAAGTTGAGTAATGCTGATCGGCCTCTCTCCATTTAGTTGACATGCACTGGAGACAGCTGCATGATTTGAATCTGGTTCCAATTAAATCAGTGCCTCTGTTTCTATATTGGATATAGAATAGTTCATATCTTAACAATGTTAAGGTACGAGGAGTTGTCCGGCTTATGCTTAAAACCAGACTCTGGATAACTTAAGGCGCGTTTCTGTAATGGCTGTTTGTGGGTTGACCCGGTCTATGACGAGGGTTGACTTTCTACCATCTGGAAGATCAATAATGATATTGTTCTTGACTCGCCGCAGTTTTAGTAAAATGGATTTTTTCAGAAACAAGTAGTGGGAGTATGGTAGAACTGGAAGTGATTCCAGAACCGCAAACGATTACTGAAAATTTAATAGGACCTAAAGATTCAATCTGGTTTGACATTCCATTAGCCACTCCGCAGATATGGTGGGTAACCTCAGGCACTCGAGAGGTACTTCAGTATGCTCAAAGACGGTGACAGGGAGGTTCTTGTTTACCCAGACTTACCATTGCTGTTGTTCCTGTTAGTTATATGTATGCCCTAGAGGCCATTACTGTACATAGGATGTATATTGTAGTGGATGCTGGGATATATATAGGGAGGACTTTCTTGCTCGACATGATAGTATGCTATCTGGTTGCTCTTTACCTTAACGTGTATACTGATTGCCTCTCTATTACATGTTGGTAAAGCCCTTAGGATGTGTACTTGACTACCTGGACTATGATGTGGATCATACCAGTGGGGACATGGTAGTCTATAAGTACATCCTTCAAGGTCCCTAGTCGTGGGTGTATCGAGACGGGGCATCGATATACCAGAGTAGACTAGCGTATACCTTCTCGACCCATACAGATGGGCGATGGATGATCCCATATCCATTGGTGTTTGACATCAGAGATGATATACGGGTGCTCAGTAGAGACTGGGTACACTGGACGGACTCGCCGAGAACTCCCAGATGGTATTATACCTTACGTCAGATGGCAGTTCTCTGGTGACACTGGTACAGAGTAGTCTGTTGACCCGAGATAGTCATAGAGTCTTGTGTGGTTCCCACTGTGCTTTGATTTCCATCTTACCACGTCCAAGAGGGCGTGCAAAACGGTGGTTTTTGGGTACAGTCCCGAGTCACATGGAGGCAATGAGCGATAGGAGGGGATTCGTCTCTCCCGGTATAGGGAGTTGATGTTGCGCTGTGTTCGATTGGCTATAACAGGAAATCCCTGGCCAGGGTTGCTGAGATATACTGGTAAGTGTTACCAGTAGTTTCTCAAATTGTTATAGACCTCATATCGACACGACTTATCGAGCTATTGGGGTCTGACGTTTACCACCCCTAGGCAAGATATGCGACATATCAGACGAACAGACCGGACTGTACGGTAGTGTTACTGGTTGGATTCACTGGAGTGTGAGCGGGCTTGCTCGTCGATCTTATGATCGCTCAATACCCGGGTGGCCGTTACGTTTAGCAGACCGCTTGCGGCTTGTGGGTGTTTGATATGATAATCACCTGCTGCCGGCGTATTGACGAGTCTTTAGAGTCCTACACAGAGGTTTCCTGGCTCAAGCGAAACGAAATAGGAGCGCATATGAGATATGTGCGGGACCGAGAATAATGCGTGTATGTGATACCGTATTCTATTCTCGCGATGAATGTATCGAATGGTTATATGCGATATAACCTAGTTATCGAATCGAGGGTTGATTCGATAAGCCGATACATTGGATACTAGTCGGTTATATGCGATATGACCGGATCGTTAAATCAAGTGTTGATTTAATGATTTAATGCATAATTATATATTTGATATATTACTTTGCATTAACTAGTATCGGTTCATTTTTAAACGGATTTTCTCACTTGTTTGTGCACATTGTATATATGATATATTTTTTGTGCACAAGATTGTATCATGTTTGATGATACATGAAAGCTAGGGTTTGTGTAAAGAATTAAACCTTGGTTAAGTAAATGGTTAGGGTTTATATTTATTCATTCATTTATCTTTTTAATTTAGATTAAAAAGAAATGGCATAAGAAAACAAAATGGTTTTCTTTCTTTCTTTGTTTCATGAAGCTTGTTGAAGCTTCATGAAGCTTTGACCAAGTGACCATTTTGTCTTCATGTTTAACCCTAACCATTCATCTAACCTTAGTCAATTCTCTACACTTGACCATGGTTTGCTTATGATAAGTATTCTTTTATTTTCTATTTTCTAATAACTTATCATAACATTATCATCATCTTCTTCTTCTTCTTCAAGATGAAGAAGCTAGACTTCATCAATGGTGATTGATGAAAATGAGTGAGAAATCCAAATCTAAAGTGAACCCACTTCCTATTTCTTCATCCTCTACCTCTTGCCAAGTAGTAGAGTGTGTTTTTCTTCACAAGTTTCTTAACTTGGTGAAGTTGGAGCTTGATCTAGTGATGCCTCGACGTAGATCATCTTCGGCACGAAGCCGACGACCTTGCCCGCCCATTTCTCCGATGAAGCCGACGCTTGAGCCCGGGATTTCATTTGGATAGCGGAGAGGACTTCATTACGGAGCCGTGGAGGTGGAGGACCGAATCTACAAAGGTTGTATTTCCGTTCGCTTAGTTAATTTATTAACTAGTTTCATGTTTCGCCTAAACTTCTAGCCGACGATCCGTATTAGGGTTTCTCGGCACCCGTTAAATTTGAAATTGGCATGGTTGATGCCTTGTGAAACCTCATTAGCGTGCCTAGGAACCCTACAGTGGTATCAGAGCCTAGCTAGAGCCTTAGGCGATGCGTAGACGGAATTGGAAGTCCGAACGAACCGAAACCCAAACCCTAATTTGCTCTCTGGACTTTTTCCAAAAATTGGGTTTTTTCCAGATTAAAAATATGCAGAAAATTCAGCAGGAAATTATAAGAATTACGATGCGAAAATTACCTAATGATCTTTCTAAAGTGCGGCGGAACCGCGGCATTAGCGTGCTAATGCGGCTGTTCCGCGGCCCTTTTGTCTTATCTCCCATTAAATTTTGCACAGTAATTCCTATTTGGCAGTGCTGGTTTTCCTGGGAATTTTTAATCTGAAATAAAGAGTTGAGTATTTTGGGTTATATTGGGAGTTCGTACGTTCGATCGGATTGTCAAACTTTGTCTATATGTTTTTCCGGATAATTTTAGAATATGTTAAAAAGTTCGACCGGATATAAATACCCACTTTTTCCCCTGCCGGAAAATTTCCAAGTGTTGGATTTTTCTGTGGTTTAATGACGTTCTAAGTAGTGCAAGTAACGCGATGGTCCCTCTAGAAGACAACAAACCTTAACTCGATTATGTGACCGTCTTGAACTGCCCTTTGAACCTTCGGGTTTGGGGCAGTACGGCGTGCCACATGTGAGGCGTTGGCTTGACCCTTCTACGGCTGGACCGTTGGTACTGAGGCACGAACTGAATGTTGTTAGACTTATTTCATGTGTTGAGCTATTTCGGGAAAACTTGGGTGTTAGAATGTTCAATCGGAAAGTTTAACATTTTCTGTTTATCCGGAATGTGATACAACAATTGGAATTCACAAAAGTTATGTGATAACTGAATGAATGTTATAAACATAGCAGTTTAGTCTCACTTGATCGGTTGCCACGGAATTTTGATGTGATCAAAAGTCTGTCGCAATCACGTAGCGTACGCGGATATTCGCCGGTAAACTTAATAGACAGCCTTGCCCCATAGCCTCGACCAAGTGACTGTAGGAGAACCCCGTCGCCGAAAGCATCCGTTCGGGTGCTCGCGGCAGCGGTGTTCCGCCTTGGTGCACTTCGTCGACGGCGTCGGGGGTGCGGCCGCCTACTGAAGTTTGCGACGAGCATTCGATCAGGATGTCGGGAATCTTGTTGAATTGCCCGACTTGATATTGAAAAGAGTTTTCGATTTTGAGACTAAAATGCGGGGTTTATAATTGTTAGGCATGCGATGTCTAAGTAATTCATTTGGTCAGGCATGCGATGTCTGAGGTGGTTGCGGATTCCAACTGTTGTAGTTTTACACTTTCTTTTCTGTGACCGTAAGTATAATATGTGATATCGCCGGTTTTGTTGCTATATGTCAACGACAATTGGGATGCGCATATTTACTTACGTTGATGACATGTGATGTTATGTGTTGCTGGATATGTTATATTGGATTGTCGTGTTTGAATAGCCACGGTTTTTTATGTGAGATGAGTGTTTTTCATTTTCATTCATGTAAAAACTTGTATGTAATATTCTTTTATTGGGGCACTTCCAGGTTGCGGAAGTTGTCACCCTTTGTATATTATTTACTTTTCCGCACTAGGATAGACCCAAGGAGGAGGGCACAAGTAACCGGGTTCTGGAGTCCAGTAGGAGACCAACTCGAGGAGTCGAGTCCGGATCTCCTATCTCTAGAATTGGTAGGGTTGCTTGCCGCTCTCGTAGGGGTCTAGGGGTGTGGGTTTGGCTATTCATCACGACCGTGGAATCCGTGTTTTATACTGGCTCGTATTGAAAACACGGACGTCCTAGTATATCCAATATTTCATATAATTCTTCTGCTGCGATATCTGTGATGTGATCATGTGATGTTCTGTGATAGATACAGTATATAGTATATATGATATATTATATAGACGTTACTTATGTTTTACACCCGCGCTAGCCTTGCCCCGCTCTGTCGTTAGTTACCTAACCTAACGGTGCATGAGGGGACATAGAGGCGAATGCGGATGGCATAAGTGTACGTCGTATTTATCTGTGATGTTTAGGTACTTTAAATGATGGGACTTCATTAATATGATTAATGAAATAAAAGAAACCTAAGATGTTGTAGAATCGAATTTCAAAATAAAACAGGTAGATACAGTTCTTGCTTTGCACAGCGGTATATGTGATATATCCTGCACCTTATTCGATGAGGAAAGGACCGAGATCCCTTCACCGGGAGTGACTCCTTTAGCAATAACTGGCAGATGCTACACACTCGGTTTGTCTTTTGATAGCTTTTAAGAGTTCTACTTTGCACAGTGATATATATGATATATCCCGCACCTCATACGACGAGGAAAGGACCGACGATCCCTTTACCGGGAGTGACTCCTTTAGCAAAACTAGAAAAGCCTCAAAAACACTCCATTTCAAAATTCATTCGATCCTACAACGATATCAAGTTCATTACACAATAGGTTTTCAGAAAAACCTGTCGTAGCCCTCCGTCATTTCAGATAAGTAGTAATTAGTATTCGTGCTGTGTTTGTTGGCCTTTGTCAAGGCGCAGTGTGCGGTAGCTAACTGGTGCTTATCTGCTTATGCATATGATGCAGATTGGGTTAGGGTAGTCGTGCGACCTTGTTGGCCTTTGTCAAGGGCCGTGCGGGTGGGTTTAATTCAATCAGGAAATGACGGGTTGAACTTGACTAGCATCCTATGGTTTGTTGGCCTTTGTCAAGGTCATAGGAGGTTAGGGGCAAAATATTATCGGGAATTTCAAGTGTTGAAATTTGCAATGAGATTGCATACCTTCTATGAGATAGTTGGATCCCGATACCCGCTGCGAGTAAGAGTTACTCCTGGGAGAGTTTTACACATTACAATTAGCCGATCAAGTAGGTGTCTAGAAAGGTGTTAACGAGGTTACGCCTCTGGGAAAACGAGGTTTACATTAATTAGGTTCGTGCGAAAGCACGGGGGACCTCCCTCAAAGTACCGACACTGGCCTGGCTGAAAGATTGGCGAACTTGTAGTGTGTAATTAATCCCGGCTAGTCTTTCCTTTTAGGGTTTGAAGGAAGATTTGATAAAAAGCAGTGGGAGCCATCCTGATTAGATAAAATAATAACCAATCTATTCTTGCAAGAGCGCACGCTGAGTGTTTTCTTCTCTCTCTCTCTCCAGGTAGCGACCATATCACGCCTTAATCAAGATAATAATACGGATATTTGACCGAACCCGCTTGTTATACTGAGCTGGGGAACGTTGGTCCCACTCCAACTTATAATTGTTATAAGACAGAGCAGGAAATTGGGGATTACCAGAATTCCCGTGCCGCCCAAACGAAGAGAGTGCATGTTGATGCATCATTTTCGGGTGTGTTCATTACAAAGAACTGTTTCTCAGTATCCTCCGCATCCTGGGTATTTGATACCGGATCAGGATCCCAGATATGTAATCTGTTACATAGGGCTACAAAAGGGTAGAAAAACTGAGAACGGGTGATAAGTTTCATGAGGCAGAAAACGGGGCAAGTGTTGCAGCCAAGTCTGTTTTTCACTGTCACCCTGTATTGTAATACATTGATTCTGAACGAATGTTATTAGATACCGAACCTGATATACAAAATCATATCAGTCTCTTTATTAGTAAAGAAATGATAAAATTTTGTATTGTTGGATAATGTTTTGAACATTTCCTATATCAAAAGTTGATCGGTTCATGCACGTTATCTAAAACCATTGATGTTCTAAATCAAACTACAATTCTTAGTATATGGATCACACACAAGAGAAAGAGTTCAGAATTGAACCATTCCTTCTTGAGGTATTGTAGACTAGGTCAGATCAATGTGACCCGACTAGCTAGAGTTACATAAAGATGCATATTTAAATTAGTTTGAATTTACATCTTGTGGAACTCGCCAGTCATGTCACAGAGATAAGATGACCATAGCTCCGTTTACAGGAAACAGAGAAAGAGTTATTGAACTCTTGGGATGATACATGTTGATGTATGTAGGTCCCCTGTCTACACATACCAAGACCGGTTCTTTGTACTTCATTACATTCTCTGATAATCTCTCAAGATTCAGACATATGTTCCTGTTGAAACACAAGTCCGAACCTTTTGAGATATTCACGGAATATAAGTTAGAAGTAGAGAACCAAATTACGAGTATAAGTATTATGTCCTATGATGAGATCAAGGAGGAGAATACTTGTGCATGGAATTCCTGGATTATTCTAAAGGAGAATGAGATTCTCTCTCAGAATTACTCCTCCGTATACACCATAGCACGATGGTATATCGGGACGGAGCAGATACACCCTATTTGATATGGTGTGCTCTATGATGAGTACTACTGAGTTACCTTTTTCCTATTGGGTGTTATGCACTTGAGAAGTTGCATACCTATTGAATAGGGTTCGAATCAAATCAGTTGCCTACCATTTCATATGTGATATGGAAAGGGAAGAGCCCATGTCTTAAGCTAGTTAAGATTTGGGGTTGTCCGGCCTATGTCTAAAAGAAAAATCCGGACAAGTTCGAGGCATGGTCTGTTATGTTCAACTGGAAAGGTTCCAGCTATACAAACTACAGCAGATGATTTGGTAGAACCGAAGGATTCAGTAGATTCCAACGAACCTCAGCCTCTCCGCCGATCTAGTAGGGTTCCTCACCCACCTGAGAGATACTTCGGTTTCTCTATGACAGTGGGAGCGAGGAATACATCATGAGATGATGACCCAACTAGTTTCGAACTGGCCATCAGGAGTGAGACTCTGTAAGAATGGCTGGATGCTTAGCGATCTGAGATGGAATCCTTATACAACAACAAAGTATGGACTTTGGTTGCTATATCTGAAGGGTTAAATCCCCATCAGGAGCAAGTATATCTTGAGAAGATTACTTGGTGTAGATGGAAAAGTTGAGACTTTCAAAGCTAGACTTGTTAAAGGTTTTCGTCATCGACCATGCATGGATAATGATGAAACCTTTTTCCAGTGCCTATGCTTAAGTCCATCCGGATCCTACTTGCCACGGCTACATACCATGACTACGATATCTGGTGGTTGGGTGTCATGACTGCTTTTCTAAATAATGTTTTAGAAGAGTGCGTCTATAAGTACACAGCCAGAGGGCCTCGTAGACAGTGGGAGCAGCGGAAACGTGAACAAGATGCTTTATAGGATAAAGCAGGCATCGCAGAGTTGGAACATCTGTTTTGATGTATTAGTCAAAGAGTTTGACATCATCAAAATGGTAGATGAACCTTGTATATACAAAAAGGTAGTAGGGAGTATGGTGGTGATCCTCGTAGAGTACGTGGATGACATACTCTTGATAGGGAAGGAGTTTCCTATGCTACGCTCGATCAATCTCCGTTTATCACAATGATTCTCCACATAGGATCAAAGTGATACCTACTAAATCCTGGGTTTTGGATCTATGAGATAGATCTAATTGGATGTTAGAATACTCACTAGCTATAGTGAGATGGTATCAATTGATTGATCTTGGGGAGAATCACTAGAAGAGTTCCAGAGTGATTAAGAAGACTGAATGTCAGTCACAGGCATTTTCTTTACCCTCAGTAAAGGGACGGTATGTTGGAAGAGTTCCAAGCTAGATACCATGGCATACTAGACGATAAAGGCTGGATACATCGCTACTTAAGATGCTACCAAAGAGGCTGTCTGGATGTATATTAGTTCATGAGATAAACTTAGTTCCTCCCATTGTGTGACAATGGAGTTGTGGCTTATGCCAAGGAACACAGGTCCCATCAGTGATCCAGACATATTCTAAGGCAGTATCACCTGATCATGGAGATGGTTGATCTCTAAGGGATCGAGGTTAGGAGAGTAGACTCAGAGGATAACACGGCGGATCCACTCACGAAGGCCTATTCCCAGAGAGAGACTTTTATGGGATGGTTGAGTATGAGATACTACAACCACTGCTACAGATGGCCCTAGTGCAAGTGGGAGATTGTTAGTTATATGTATGCCCTAGAGGCCATTACTGTACATAGGATGTATATTGTAGTGGATGCTGGGACATATATAGGGAGGACTTTCTTGCTCGACATGATAGTATGCTATCTGGTTGCTCTTTACCTTAACGTGTATACTGATTGCCTCTCTATTACATGTTTGTAAAGCCCTTAGGATGTGTACTTGACTACCTGGACTATGATGTGGATCATACCAGTGGGGACATGGTAGTCTATAAGTACATCCTTCAAGGTCCCTAGTCGTGGGTGTATCGAGACGGGGCATCGATATACCAGAGTAGACTAGCGTATACCTTCTCGACCCATACAGATGGGTGATGGATGATCCCATATCCATTGGTGTTTGACATCAGAGATGATATACGGGTGCTCAGTAGAGACTGGGTACACTGGACGGACTCGCCGAGAACTCCCAGATGGTATTATACCTTACGTCAGATGGCAGTTCTCTGGTGACACTGGTACAGAGTAGTCTGTTGACCCGAGATTGTCATAGAGTCTTGTGTGGTACCCACTGTGCTTTGATTTCCATCTTACCACGTCCAAGAGGGCGTGCAAAACGATGGTTTTTAGGTACAGTCCCGAGTCACATGGAGGCAATGAGCGATAGGAGGGGATTCGTCTCTCCCGGTATAGGGAGTTGATGTTGCGCTGTGTTCGATTGGCTATAACAGGAAATCCCTGGCCAGGGTTGCTGAGATATACTGGTAAGTGTTACCAGTAGTTTCTCGAATTGTTATAGACCTCATATCGACACGACTTATCGAGCTATTGGGGTCTGACGTTTACCACCCCTAGGCAAGATATGCGACATATCAGACGAACAGACCGGACTGTACGGTAGTGTTACTGGTTGGATTCACTGGAGTGTGAGCGGGCTTGCTCGTCGATCTTCTGATCGCTCAATACCCGGGTGGCCGTTACGTTTAGCAGACCGCTTGCGGCTTGTGGGTGTTTGATATGATCATCACCTGTTGCCGGCGTATTGACGAGTCTTTAGAGTCCTACACAGAGGTTTCCTGGCTCAAGCGAAACGAAATAGGAGCGCATATGAGATATGTGCGGGACCGAGAATAATGCGTGTATGTGATACCGTATTCTATTCTCGCGATGAATGTATCGAATGGTTATATGCGATATAACCTAGTTATTGAATCGAGAGTTGATTCGATAAGCCGATACATTGGATACTAGTCGGTTATATGCTATATGACCGGATCGTTAAATCAAGTGTTGATTTAATGATTTAATGCATAATTATATATTTGATATATTACTTTGCATTAACTAGTATCGGTTCATTTTTAAACGGATTTTCTCACTTGTTTGTGCACATTGTATATATGATATATTTTTTGTGCACAAGATTGTATCATGTTTGATGATACATGAAAGCTAGGGTTTGTGTAAAGAATTAAACCTTGGTTAAGTAAATGGTTAGGGTTTATATTTATTCATTCATTTATCTTTTTAATTTAGATTAAAAAGAAATGGCATAAGAAAACAAAATGGTTTTCTTTCTTTCTTTGTTTCATGAAGCTTGTTGAAGCTTCATGAAGCTTTGACCAAGTGACCATTTTGTCTTCATGTTTAACCCTAACCATTCATCTAACCTTAGTCAATTCTCTACAGTTGACCATGGTTTGCTTATGATAAGTATTCTTTTATTTTCTATTTTCTAATAACTTATCATAACATTATCATCTTCTTCTTCTTCTTCAACATGAAGAAGCTAGACTTCATCAATGGTGATTGATGAAAATGAGTGAGAAATCCAATTCTAAAGTGAACCCACTTCCTATTTCTTCATCCTCTACCTCTTGCCAAGTAGTAGAGTGTGTTTTCTTCACAAGTTTCTTGACTTGGTGAAGTTGGAGCTTGATCTAGTGATGCCTCGACGTAGATCATCTTCGGCACGAAGCCGACGACCTTGCCCGCCCATTTCTCCGATGAAGCCGACGCTTGAGCCCGGGATTTCATTTGGACAGCGGAGAGGACTTCATTACGGAGCCGTGGAGGTGGAGGACCGGATCTACAAAGGTTGTATTTCCGTTCAGTTAGTTAATTTATTAACTAGTTTCATGTTTCGCCTAAACTTCTAGCCGACGATCCGTATTAGGGTTTCTCGGCACCCGTTAAATTTGAAATTGGCATGGTTGATGCCTTGTGAAACCTCATTAGCGTGCCTAGGAACCCTACTATTCCAGACTGTGAAACCCGGCAGGAGGATGAGTATAGCATCGTTCTAAACTAGCTTTAGAAGTGTACGTGTATATGACTCTGCCAGAGGGTTGTCGTAGTCAGTGGGAGCAGCGGAAGCATAGTGGACAAGTAGCTTATGTCTATCTATGGACTAAAGCAGATATAGCGGAGATAGATCATCTATTTCGGATGTGACAGTCATAGGTTTGACTTCATCAGAATAGGGGATGGATCTGTTAAGAAGGTAGTAGGGTGTGATGTCCTGGTATTTGGATGACATACATAGAGTAGGAAGTGAAACTCCTATACTACGATCGGTTATACTTTGGTTGTCACATAGTGGTTTCTCCACATAGGATATGGATATTATATCAGATATTCTGGTTACTAGATCTATGGTTTTAGATCTAGATTTGGGTAGTTTCCCAATCTGGGTACTTAGACAGTATTCTAAAGGTGTTTTAGAATGGACAAATCCTTGCACGGTATTGTACCTGCAGGTGATGGAGTCACCCTCTCTAAAGGTGTCTTACAGACTAAAGGGGAGAGGGATGTGCATGATTGACAGATCACTTGCTTAGGCAATTGAGTCGATCATGAGATGTGAAGTACCACACCGGACGTTGTTTTTGTAGTAGATGCAATAAGTTGATATTGATCCTATCCTGGAGAAACATTCGGAAGCAGTTTTAGAACAAGAGTGGATGTTCTAGGGATATGATAACAACCGTCTCTTTTAAGAGACGGTTATCATTCCAGGCTTCCAAGGTGACTTGAATGACAGAGTGACTGTCAGAGTTATAGTTTTCCCTCTGACGAGGGGCAGTAGTTTGGACAGGTGGTCCAAGCGGATACTGAGGGGGGCATGATGTAGGATACTGATTAAATTCAGTTGACGATACAGTCTAAGAAGTTTGGATTTGGAGTTCATTTATGAACTAGATCCCATCAGATATCCAGACATATTCTAAGACAGGTATTGCTCATTTCGGGAGATGGCTTCTCCGTGAACTTGAGATAAAGAGAGACATAGAAAGAAACATTAGGGCGGATCCACTCACTGAGGCTATTCCTCGAACGCAATAGTTTCGCAAACGGGCTTTGTGAGACTGATTAGTAGAGGAATTGGGTGTTCGGTATCACACGGGCTGTAAGTATGCGACATCGCAATAATTAGCCTTGAGTGCAAGTGGGAGATTGTTGGATATAGTGCCCTCAGAGTCAATTATTGGATCCCAGGCACGTGATTGCAATGATTGAGGGAGGACCTATACCGGTAGGACAGTCTTACTCGAGAGGTTTGTATACTATCTGGTTTGTCTTTATCATCGTGTACATGCTTTAGGTGACATTGTAGCTCATTATTATATGTTGATAAAGAATAGTATGCTATCTGGTTTATCTTTATCCTCGTGTACAGCTTTAGGTGACATTACAGGTCACTATTGCACGTTGATAGAGCCCTTAGGATTCTTGCTTGACGGCCGGCAGTATGATGGCGATCATATACGTTGGAGCTGGGGTCTATAAGCATATCTTTAAAGTGGTCCCTAGTCGTGGGAGTTTCGAGACTTGGCTTCGATACTCCATTAGTAGGCTAGTGTATACATTCGAGACCCCGACGAGGGGCGGTGGCCGGTCTCACAAGCCATTGGTGTCAGTTGGTTCACCTAACATGTATACAGGTGCTCACTGGGTTATGAGTACACCGGACATGACTCGCCGGGAACATGCTAGTTAGTATTATACCTGACGTCAGATAGCAGTTCCCTGGTGACATGTGTACAGGTTAGTTCATCGACCTAAGATCATCATTTTTCTCGTGTGAGTTTCCACTGTACTATGATTACTACCCTACCACGGTTCAAAGAAGTCGTGCAAATAGGTTTTAGTTGGGTACAGTCCCGAGCCACATGGAGGTAGTGAGCGGATCGGCAGGGGTTTCATCTCTCCCGGTATTGGGGGTGAGATCGTGCTGTGTCTAGGAGAGCCATTACACGAATTCCTTGCCCAAGGCAGGAGATTTACCGGTAGGTATTCCAGTAGTATCTCAGGGTGTTCTGGGCTACACTCCGACACGACTTGTACCGCTTTTGGGGGTCTGACTTTTACCAACCCCCTAGACCCTCCATGTGATGCTCATAGACGAACGGACCGGACTGTACGGATATTGTCACTGACAGGCTCAGTAAGGTGTCGGATGAGTTCGGTCATCGACCTCCCTTTTGGTCAATACTTGGTAGCTCATTACGTACAGCTAGTACCACTGACGTGCTAGTGGTTAAATCCACAGCCAAAGTATTGACGAGTCTTTAGAATCCCCCACAGATAGTTTCTCAAGTTTCTGGCGAAACATTGTAGAGGTCGTATGATATATGGCAGGGTTCGATCATATATGTGCAGTAGTGCACGGATCATGATCGGGCGGATCATACTAGTGGGCTTTGGTTTAAGCCGGATCCTAGTATTAGATTTGTTGGATTACATTAGTCTCATCGCATTCGCATTCAGTTGGAATGCGGATGCAGGTATGTATATACAGGTGAGGGGTACTCTTGTGATCCGTCACGAGTTTACTTTAGTAGATGCCATTCTCTTTTTATTGTTGCAAACATTTGGATTAATGTTTGCATAAGGAAATAATGAGCTCAAAACCTTGATTAGGTGCATTAATTATGACATGGACAAGTGTGGTGACTCATGGTCTTATTCTTTGAACCATGTCATGTTTAGTGATTGATTTGTGAGGTGAAATGAGAGAGAGAGAGAGAGAAAGGGTTAGCTCTTGTTTTTTTTCCATTCTAACTCTCGCTCTCATTTGATCTCAACATAAAAGAAAAAGAGAGGAAAGCTTCTTCTTCTTCCTCTTCTTTCTTGAGCTCATTATCTCCTCACTAATGGCATCCACTAAATCCTCAAGAGACAAAGTGATGACACACATTCTCCACTTCACCTCGGACACGTCGGCTAGCGAACTTCGTGCCCGAGTTGCTTCGGATGAAGCGGGAGCCCGTAAAAAGACTCGATGATGTGGTGCCCTTTCCGACGAGGAGATCGAGACCGGAGATGCCGCAAGGAGCTTGGGATGGTGGCCAAAGACCGAAGGACACGGATCGATCGTTATAGCCTTTCCAACCCTTCTCTAGTTTGCTAGTTGTAGGTTAATGGTTCGATCCGGATTTAAAGTATACGATAGCGCCGGTTTGAAGTTAAGAAAAAGTTTTCGTTTCCGCATTTTGGCCTCAGACAGACGGCCGGGGCGCTACCGTAGACTTATAATGCCACAGTTTCTTGTAGGTTTTGCCGTACAGGTTTCGTGCGGCTTTGATGGCACACAGCTTCCATTCCGGGTGATTTGCTTGGTAGGTGGGTTCATTTGCATCGTGACCACCATTGTACCTTTTATTTACATTCAGTTGTATCTAGTAACTACATCAACCAAACTTGTATATTTATTGACTTAGCAGACCAGTGATGTTTATTCTTCGACCTTAGAGTCGCGCGTTGTATTATTATGGATTTCATGTTGTTGTGAGTTTCCTTTTCAGTTTTGATCCTCGCCCTTCGGCGTTGTATATTATATTGCTTGTGTGGTTGTGTCCGTAGATTGACGAAGAACTGACTCCCGCTTGGGGATGCCTTTTTCATTGATGTATATATATTATTCATGTTGTACCCCGTTCAGGGCCAGTATTTACAAGGGAAACTCTGCCGAAATTTTCAGAAAAGACTTGATATTTTAAAAACGCATAATTCGACTTATGCTATTAAAACCACATCTTTAAAACCAGTTTTACTTCATTTATTATTTAAAATGGTTTTAGATTTCTGGTCTTTTGGCTTACTTGAATTAGATGTGGTCCTATAGATTTCATACGATTCAAGTGCCAGTCACGTGCTATTTCGGGTCGTGACAAAGTTGGTATCAGAGCGCTAGGTTAACCTTGGTTCGAGTCTAGGTTTGACTATGTGGAGCCTATGGCGTTTGTATATATACGGAATCTAGGCTTGATCTTACGGAACTTAGACTTAGTCGAGGGGGTATTAGACCCGAACTTTTGCCGCATAGGTTGACCTTGGTTGATGGAGTAGGTGACTTAAGAAAAGTGACGTACCGTGTGTATGTTCCGCGGCATACTTACGATACACTACTCCACTTAAGAATCCTTAGGATGTACATTTCCTTGCACAACATTATATTCATTCATGATCTATCCTCATCGATATCGGTTTATGGTTTTGCTGCCACGATTACACGGGCAGAGTGAGCTACGGCTAGAGTTGCGGTTAGCACGAGCTCGTCACGGACGAGGACTGACCATGGTGTGATTCCAGGGACATACGATTGCTTAGAGAGGCGTCGTTTATTTTTGTTTTCGCGCCATGAGCGTTTGATGGATCGCTTTTACGAGATTACTCGGACGTGCAGATCAGCACCAGAGGATTGAGCCACTGATAGAGTCCAGCTAGAACGTGATGACCATAAATGCATAGATTATTCTTGATGATTAGGGCACTGTTCAGCGTGCAGACGAATGAGCCAATTGCTGCTGCGAATGATGAGATATTTCCCCATATGTTGGAGCTACTGCAACATGAGTATATACTTAGAGATATGATAGAAGGTCGCTAGTCACCCGAGGATGAATGACTAGGACATGTGGTTAGTTCGCTTACCCCGATGCGAGGTCATCAGATTGATTGATTCCAGCTTGAGAAGACTTCACACAGATACGTTGGGAGTCGATAGAGACGATCGAATGTCAGAAACCCATTTTCCAAGTTTAAGGTATTTGGAGAAAACATGCAAGTGGTTCCATGGACCCTCTAGAAGAATGAAACCCTAACTCGACATAATGACCATGAGAACGCCTTTAAACTTTAGGGTTTGCGGTAGTTCAGCGGTGCCATTAACGAGGCTTGGGTTTGCCCTTCTATGGCTGGTCCATAGGTACCATGGCATGTACTAGAATGCTATTAAACTGTACCCAAGATGTTGAGCTCTTGGGGAATTATGAGGTTTTGATGAATCGATCGAATGGTTCGACATCTTTCGGATATCATGTAATGGGATGCATTGCTTGGGAGACTCCAAATATGAGTATAGCCGTTGGAGCGCAGTCCATGAAGCCATGAAGAGACGAGTCCGAAGTAGTCGACATTAGAGGAAAGTGGAGTAAGAGATTCGTACGAGATCTTGATGAGATGATGTTCAACTCTGCTGACATTAGAGATGTGATACGCATGCAGAGGTGTTGTATATGAATATATCTTCCAGAAGGAGTCGCGATGAGTATGCAGCCGTTCCGGAACAAGAAACAGATTTAATAAAGGTTGATGACTTCCGGGCAGTTTGGCAGAAACGAGATTTGGTAGAGACCTCGACAGGACCTTTCCGTAATATTATACGAGAAGACTTGGACCCAGGAGTGGTCATATTACGCACACCCAGCAGGCCAGAGTTTGGCACCGTCGATGAGATATGTTATGAGTAACCACGACAGTTGGCCAGAAATTCTTAGAGGATGTGCTTGAGCGGAACTATTCTGCCATACTTGATTTCGGTATTTTGGGCGATCTATTCGCATGATTGAGTTTTGATGACTGAGTTTCATGATATTTGTTTTCGTGCACCATAGTTGCATCTACTGGGTATTTATATTTTGCGCATAGTTATTACACTTGAGATATTCTTTATACACCGTTGTGTTGATTTATGATTTGTGCACAGTTATTGCACTTAATATCGTTTTTGTGCCTTGGCTGCACATGTTTATGATTTCATGGATTTCATACAGTTGGGTTGATTTTGTGCATATGGTACGCACACGATTTGGTTTTCGCACTCGGTATAGTTCACATATTCTTGCAGTGCATTGATACGTATTTTTTGCACCACAGTTGCACCTGACTTCGTTTTGATGTCATTCGAGACATTGATTTTGATTTCATGCCTAGGGCATGCATATGATTTGACTTATGCTTTCGACATGGTTTTCATACACTTTTAGCATTTGATACGTATTTTGTGCACGCTGATGCACATGGTTGTGAGATTATATACCATGGTATACCTGATTTGGATTTGGATTGAAATGTGCTGTATACCATCGATTTCGATTGTGATACTCAATATTTGTTTTGTTCACCTTGTGCACCTGATTGGATTCTTGCGCATATTTGACGCGCTTGGATTGGATTTTTGTGCATGCTCGGCGCTTGATATTAGATTTCATGATTTCGTGCATGTTGGATGCACATGATTTAGATTTTATTCATGCATGATGGCTGCACCTGATTTGGATTTTCGCGCATATTGGGTGCATGATATGAGATGCGATTTTGGTGCACACCAGATGCACTAAATCGAGATTCTTCGTGCATATTAGATGCACCTGATATTGCTGTCAGGCACACCCGTTGCCCTTGACAGATATTTCGTGCACACCCGATGCACTTAGATTTTGTTTCTGTGCACATGTATGGCACATTCATGGATTTTGATTTCCGCACGCACCTGACGCACGCGACATTCTTATGCGTTTTGGGAGTGATTCCCTTTGAGCAACATGTTTTATGATATTTACTATTTGATATAGTAGCTGAGAAGGACTAGTCCGAGGACAGTACCTGAACATATTTTGCAAGTATTGATAGTATTGAAGGGATTTCCAAAAAGAAAGGGAGCTATAGTCTTAGTATTTACCTACGTGTCTGAGAAGACACGAAACGTTTAAAAACAAGGAAACCATTCTAAATTATTTTCAAAACGGCGAGACGTGCATATTAAACAAAGGATATATATAGATATAGCTATTTTCGTACAATAGGCGTCCGCCACTGTGCCGCGATACGCGCATCACACAGCAACATGAAAGGTTTGGCATGCATTTCCTTCAGATGTTTACATGTATAGTTTTGATGTGTATCATGTTGGTTTTCGTATTGGATTGGACATTGGTGTCTTCACCATGACTCCGATGATTGCGAGATACTTGACGGAGTTTTAATTTTGAGTTATTTGCTCATTGTTCATGCACATGCATTACGCTACGATGCGTTTTATGTATTGATGATTTCAGAGCCCCGACGACTTGGACTTTTTACTGAAATGTTTTAGTATTTGAGGGGTTTAAATTTAAATTCGGGGTCTGAATTTCTTTAAGGGGGGAAGACTGTAACATTTCAGAAAAATAAAATATTTTTTTTGGGAATTTTTTTTATTAAATAATAAATATATTGAATATTTTAATATTGCGAGATAATTAAATACCGATAAATTGAGAAAATTTTTTGGAAAATTATAGAAATTACTGAAATGAGGGTGCTTTATTGGATTTAAGCAAATTATGAAATTTTATGATTTATTATACACTATTTTAATGCTAATCACGATTAAATATCGCTAATCGCGCATTAAGCGTGTTTTGTGCACATGACATGCACATGTCATTTTTGGCATTTTTACATTTTCCTAGCATGGCTTTTCTTCATTTTCAAGCATGATTTGGTTTAAATGAAATGAGAAGAAAAGATAAAGAAAAGAAAAGAAAAGGGAAATGAATAAAGAAAGGGGTATGGGCATGAGAGAGAGAGGGTAAGGGGTCAACCATAGTTATGGCCTATTATTCTCACTTCATCATCTTCATCTTTTCTTCTTCTTCCTATCATGGCAGCACCTCACTCCCCTTCCATTTAAAACCCTCAAATCATCATCAAAACAACACCAAAACTCCATCTCCATTTCACAATAAACACGCACAAGCTCACAAGCTACACTTTGGACAAAGAAAAATCAGATTTTGGTGCTCTACGGGATTCATGAGTGCCGAATGAGGTAATCCCTTCACACTTAGTGTAGTTTTTCATTCACTTTAACACACATATGTGTTTAGTTGTGAGTTAGTGCGGTTTAGTGAACATTGAAATTTCCTAGAAAAGGTTATGTGGGATTTTGAGTTGTGTTAGTGCTAATTAGCCTTAGTGGTGACCCTAAACCCCAATATGATGTTAGAAACCCGGACCAAACCTAAAAAAACCTGAAACCTAAAAATTGAAACTATTCATGTCGGTTTTGTGAGTGTATAGGGTGTGCAGGAAAATCTGGGATGACCTGGAACATTTACAAGTTAAGCAAACAATACCACAAGCCTAGATTGACCACTACGAGGACACCCTACCAATATGAGACCCTAACTCCCACCCAAACCGAGCTTTCCTGATTTCATGGGTATGGGGCCGACCATGTGGTGGATTCAGGGGTCTAGGTTGCTTCTGTAGGTCACATGCTCCCTATACACACCCCAGTATTGTTTGTGCACATTGTTTTCACCTTAATCAAAATCTGGGACTAGTTTCATGAGTTGCTGTTTTATTTCGGGGTTTTGTTTTGCATATTTTGAATTCTGGATTTTAGGAATTTGGCTTTAACTCGATGGTTTGATGTTTGTACATCGACAGTCGAGGGTTGGTTTGGCTATTCTTGCATGCGAGACTATAGGTTTTGACCTATGAACGATACGCGTGCCGATTTGGTTTTCGTGCACTGTTTCCATTTACGATGTCTTGTGGTATACATGTAGGTACCCTCGAGTAGGTTCGGAGCAACAAGGAGGGGCGTGGCGACATCGACATCGGCAAGCAAGAGCAGGTGAGTAGATATATATCTACGGAGGAAGTCGGGTGGATGGCGTATAGCACCCCCGCAGTTCGTAGTATAGCTTATATATATATAGTTATATATGTGTTTTATGTTACTTGGATGATTATCAAGATATGATTTTGTGTTCATGGTTTAGTTTAGGGTAGTTAGAAGTAACTTAGTTTAGCTTCTTAGTCGCAAACCCTAGAATAAGGTTTACACCCCCCCACACACACTTGCATACTTTTATTTACCTGTGCGTATATAGGGATATGTATATATATATATACACATGGGAATGGGACTATGTATGTACACACACACACACACGTATACGTATACATGGATTATGAGGATAGTACATGATATTTGGAGATGAGTCGATGGGATTGGGCTTGATGCCATGAGATCGGTGATATGACGTGGTTCGTATTATGAGATACGATACGATGTTTAGCGGGTCCTTTAGGCGTGGTGTTTTCATACACACGCATGTATATACATAGATGGTATCAGTATTGTACTAGACGTACATCAGTACCCCAGATCATGATATATGATAAGAGGATACCAGATGAATAATAGGATAGATGTGATATTGACTCGTACCCAGATTTGGGATATCGTACGATGGATTTACCGTACGAGCTATATTGATGATAGATCCGCACTCTTGACTCGAGGATGTCATATTATATAGGGTATCGTATGGGATACTATTGAGGCGGGATCACCGACTATTATATATATATATATATATATGAATCGACTCAGATTTAGGTGGTTTTTCCTTACCCTTATGATTAGTCTGTTAGTTGGACCTGTAGTTACTTGTAGAATCGTTTATATTATTGCATATTCATTATTTTTGTATTTTTTATTCAGCTCCCGCATATTCTTGCTTCTCACATCGCATTGCATGCTTATATTGTATTTTCATATGCTATTAATGAAATCATGCTGTCAGGACACCGGCACCATTACCGATGACGTGTATGTTCCACGTACACCTACTTGCCGGCTCACACACATCATCATCGGTAATTGCCATGTCACGTACACTTTAGAGAATATTATTCCATTGACATTGCTTGTTATTTGATAGTTACGACATGGTATTAGCGTACTTGCTTTTATATGCTAGTTTAGACATTGCATTTATTACTTTCTATTTCATGCATATTATTATTCACTGTCATGCATTTTTATTTAGGGCCAGTCCGGATTTGCCGGAGCCCAATACTTTAAAATTCATTGTCTTTTATTCTCGAGATTTTGTGTTTCCATGAGATTTATGGATTTGGAGAAACCGCAAGATTTTATAAAACCGATTATCATTTTAAAATGAAAGTTACGGTTTTCTCATGATATGGTTTGAGATATGTCCACCATGTGTTTTTTCGGCTCTTGACCGATATCATACACCCAATTCGAGGAGGAGTAGGAACCGTCTGTGAGTGCATGGTGGACCCGGTGCGGTACCCCGAGACAAGAAGATCGCAGTTGATCGGCGTTGAGCTGTAACAGGGGAGCATTACTGACCGGTGATTGTATTGTGACCCGACGGATATCCGGAGGATACCGATCGGAGTCGGGCCAGTTAATATTGTATTATTATATTCCCCATTCTTATTCGTTTTATAAATAAACAGGTACTTTTGACGCATGTCTGCTACATATTACAGGTTACAGGTTCTTGAACAGAAAACAGTGAAAACAATGAAAAGACGATGCAAAAGTGGACTTTGACCAACAAACAGAAGACTCTTGATCAAGCCTACATCAAAGATAAAATTCACAAAGTACAAAGCAATGCAAGGTCCAAGATTACAAAGCGAACGATTAAAAGTCCACCGCAATTATTCACATCTGGAAGAAACATAGAAGCTATTTTAATAAAAGAACCAAATAATAAGGAAGCCCAAAGACAGAAGAGCCCACAAAGGAAATTTCAAGGCCCAATACTTCCTTTTAAAGAGACAGAGATATAAAATTTTACCAAAGCTTGGAGTCTACTTTGACTAGGTCTTCCTAAGGATATTTTGGTAAATGTAGACGTGCGAATCAATTGTAACCTAGGGTTTCCTACCCTCTATAAATAGGAACTCTAAATCATTGTAAAGGCTATGCCTCCCTATGCCTCTCTTCATTAATAAATTTTAGAATTCTTTTGGAGAGCATCGGTGCCTCTTTTCAATTCATGAATCCAGATCTGACAACCCTGTGTTGATGTTTGGAGAGAGCCATCTGTAAGTAGTTTTATTTAATTGCTCTAGTTTAGATTTTAATTCCTTACCTTAGATGTTAGCTTTGGGAAAGGCTTTTGAGAGATGAGATCTCTCATCCCTTTCTTACCCATCACATAGAATTTATAGGACTCCATGCATACATGCACACACCGCGCCCTATAGCACCCTATCCCTCGAGGTGGCGGTGATACCGTAGTATAAAGGCCCGGTTGCGCGCGTTTTCCATGGAGGTTAGGGTAAGGATCTCTAAAGGAAGGACAAGAACCTTGAGGAAGGAACCTTCCCGAATGGATCTAATCCCCTTTATTGATAATTACCATAACTCCTCTTAGATCCTAATCTGGGTATAGAAAGCATTAAGATTTATTTACATTTCCAAACCATCCCTAAACCTAACCCTAGCAAGATTTAGATCTAGATTATTTTAGTTTTTTAGACAGATTTAGTTTTTAGATTTAATAATCAATCCGAACACCCTTCGGAATTAACTCGTAAGAGCGAATAGGAGATTCACAGCATCCCTGTGGACCGACCCGTACTCACCGGCTAGCTACCAAGCGACACCGTTCTTGATTGCGGTTTAGAAATATTTTTGATCGAAAAATCTTTACAAATCAAATGGCGCCGTTGCCGGGGATCGAACCCGGGTCACCCGCGTGACATACAAATCAAATGGCGCCGTTGCCGGGGATGGCGTGTTATTTCCTTTTGCAATTTCGGGTTAATCTTAATTAAAAAAATCATAAAAAGTGAAAATCCAAAAATATAAAAATTTATCATCTTTGTATTTTGTGAAGGGTATTTTTTGTTTGAATTTTGCAGGATCTACAATCGAGACAGATCTGGAAAAATCCAGAGTTCGAAACAGAAAAAGATACATCAGAACAGAAAGAGGTTGGAAAATCAGAACAACACAATTTTTTTTGAGACCTAAAGCCTCCGTACCGCCGCCATTCCGCCGCGCAAGCGCGCTCCTGCCGCTGAACCGCTGCGTCATGCTGACGTCATCGCGCGAAATTTTCACTGTTTGTTTCCTTTCCCCCCCCTCTGCAACCTAAAATATATCTTTTGTCAAATCTCCTGCAGAATTCTTTGCGCTTTAAAAATATTCTCCCTTCCAAATAACAAATCTTGTGCAGGATTTTTACGCCTCGCTTAAAATAGAAATTGATTGCAAGTAATACTTTTCTGATTTGCATACCCTTAATCTTTTTGCTAAAAAAATTTTTCCAAATAAAAAGCAAACGGAAAAAGGAAATATTTTTTAACAACTTGCAAATTTTTGCCGCAAATAAATCCTTACACCACCTAACCTTCTTTCTTTTCCCCTTTCTTCTAACATGGGTACCCCACATCACAAATCACTTTCCGAACTTTGGTATCCTAAACCTAACTTTGCCTCGTACGTCAATTGTTTCAGTCGATTTAAGGAAGATCCCTCCGTGCCTAAAATATCTTTGAAAGATCAAATAGAAGCGTCTAGGAGAAACAGTTCGACTTTGCAACCCACTTCGTGTCAACCAAGCCAGCCTTTACCACCTTCATATGGTTATACCACTTTTTCAAGTCCTGCTGTAACTCCTAAACCAATGTCCATTGCTGAGCATATCGCTCAATCTCGTAGCCGATCTTTCACCCCTCTCCCCTCATCTAGTTCTAGGAATCAACAAATCCATCCACCTTTTTATCCACATGTTGATCCTAATCCTGTCCAACCATCCACTTCCTATCAGTCCAACCCGACTTTCCTACCTTCACTAGACTCTGTTTCTACACAGTCTTTTGGGAGTTTCACATATCCAAACAATTTCGAATATTTTACCGAAACCCCTTCACCACCCATGTCTAGTTTGGAACAGTCATTGGCAGCTTATATTTCAGCAACAAACAAAATGGTTAGGAATGTGGATGCATCCATTGCCGCACTTATGCAACCTAGTGAACCGGTAGCTAGTTTCCAAGTAGCTCCAAATTTTTCAATGTATGAGGAGGCGGTTGGACAGAGTGAGAATATGAGAGGATTTCCAAATCAAACCCACCCTTATCCAATTGAAACCCACAACTCCGGTTTTCCATCGATTGCCCTAAATAGTTCACCAGTTGAAAATAAAAACGAGTTGTGTGATTTTGTAGTGCTTGATTTGCCAAATTGTGAAGAACCCCTTTCGAGTGAAACCACACTTAATCCTTTCGATCTTTACACCTCCACTCTAGAACCTGAATTGATAAATATCCATGCTTTTGATGAGGTGTCAGAAAAAATTGATTTTCACTTGATTGAGGATTTAGACGCCGGGAATATTTCGGATGATAAACCAGTAGATTTGATTGAAATTTTATGTCCAAGTCATCATCCCGAGTCATTAAATGTTTCTCCCGAATTTCATATGCATCTTGATTTTGATGATAATGGCATGGACGAGTTAAATATTGAGGAGAATTATGAGGATAATATAGAGGTTGAACCATTTTTGTTTGATGTGTCGGATTTTCTAATTCATCCTCTTGAACCTTTAACTGTTATATCACCCTCCCTCCTTTCCATCGTTCCGACCACGCATAAGATCATGCTTGAAGACTGTGAGCTTGAAAAATTTTCCTTTGAATCTGACACAGTTCTCACAGTGGATAACACTTACGAGTGTTTCATTTTTTCGGACGATGTTGAAGACTCACCGCCCGAGTTTGAGTCCTTTACATTTTTAGATGAGTTAGTTGAACCATCAGACTCGGTTGCTTACAGTCATTTCGAACCATTTATGGAGTCTTTCGAGTTCGAGACAGTTTACTAGGGTGAGGATGAGACTATCCCTAATTCACTCCCTTTCATCTGTCCTATCGTTCCAACCGTGCAAGAGACCGTTACGCCTTCATCTCCACTACCGTGTTCGATGTACCCATGTTTTCTTGCGAATCTTGAGGAATTTAACCCCATTTCTCGACGTGTTGATAGATTAGCGCAATCACTTTTAACACATCAGTCATCACAAATTGCGCTAATTTATTCACTCGATTTACACCCTCAAGATCGTACTCCACTTCTTTCTCTTTTCCGCCATTCTTCTCCTCCACCGAGACCATATTCCACCCTTCTTCCCATTCGGTCTCGTGTGCTTCTCATTTCTTTCCTTTACACCCCATTCTTTCACCAATCCTACCATTACCACGATAAGATTTTTGAATGGTTGGTGCTAACCTTTGGCTTGTGTAAAGCTAAGCTTAAGTTTGGGGAGGACCTTGTTGTATATATGTATATATATTTTTTGTTTTCTTTTTCTATTAAAAATAAAAAAAATCGATTTTTTTTAAATAAATAAACAGGGGAGTGCCGACATTTTGACCCACTTGGTGTAGCATGACAGTGGGGACATTGTCAAGTTCAAGTTTGGGGGTATGCTCGGTAAGTCTTCTTCCTTCGCATTCATTTGTACATATTTTTGCATTTGCATACTTATTTTTAAAACCCATAAAAATTGAAAAATTTTGAAAAATTATAAAAATTATTGTATTCAATTTTGGCCGTATTGACTTGAGTTTGACAAATAGGTTAACTGGCTAGGACCAACTAGATCTTAGACTTAGTAAATTAAAAACCCTAAAAATAACCTTCCGTAAAGTTTAACGGTAGAAAGTATATGTCTCTGTAGTTTATTTAGAAACAAGCAAATGTTGAGTTCACTTCTTGGGCTAAGTCGAAACAAAGGAAAAGTATTGATATTTTTATTAAAGTATGAGTTTGAAAAATAATTCCTAGCTTAAGTCTAGATTTTGAAAATGTATACCCTACAAATTACACAATCACGCACCTTGAAACTTGGAATAGTAGAGGAGACCTTGAAATGCTCTTGTCTAAAGTCCTTAGTACGAAAAAATATATATACAAGTGTGAATAAAGAAAAAAAATGAACACTGGTTTTTGTGATTACTTAAGGCTAAAAAATAGAAAAAATATTTAGCGAGAGTGCTTCATCACCTAGTGCCTTAGACCAACTGGTTTGGGAGTCACTGCTAAAGCCTTGGGTGTTGCAAGACTAGGAATTACGCTTTAATGTGCAAACACATCTTGTAATCGGTCGTTGGTACCTTAAGAAGTATTAACGGTCGCGTGAAGGATGTGTAAGCAAAATTCATTTAAAAATTCACCAATTAATAAATGCTTTGGACAACGGACAGGAGTATGATTGCTTGATTTGAATTTCCAAGTGTAGGGGTGATATATACACACACGTAGGGATATGTGATTGGAGTTTAGATGAGAGAAAGAAGTGAAGAATAGAACTTGTATCTTTAATAGAGTTGACAGAAATTTCTAAGTGGAGATGGAACCCTAGAAGGAAAACTTAAGAAATGCCGAAAGCTAGGTAAATTCACAAGGATATATGTAATCTTAAGTTAAATAATGAGGAAGTGTGAAGAATATGAGTGGATAATTTACGGGTCGACGATAATAGAATTCCTTGTTAGAAAACCTAATTGGAGAATAAAAGTCGAAAAGCCTAATTGATAGGATTTTGTGGGTAGTACCCGCTGAAAACCCTCAGGAGACAACACTCCTCCTACTAGAGACACCTAGAGGTTTAACGGCTTGTTGCACGTGCTCAGTGCAACCGCGTTTCCCTGCGAAAGTGCGGTTAGGTTTTTATAAAGAATAAAATTAAGTTTGCTCGAGGAAGAGAAAAAGATAAGTTTGGGGGTATTTGTTCACACCATAATATTGTATTATTATATTCCCCATTCTTATTCGTTTTATAAATAAACAGGTACTTTTGACGCATGTCTGCTACATATTACAGGTTACAGGTTCTTGAACAGAAAACAGTGAAAACAATGAAAAGACGATGCAAAAGTGGACTTTGACCAACAAACAGAAGACTCTTAATCAAGCCTACATCAAAGATAAAATTCACAAAGTACAAGGCAATGCAAGGTCCAAGATTACAAAGCGAACGGTTAAAAGTCCATCGCAATTATTCACTGGAGATCTGGAAGAAACATAGAAGCTATTTTAATAAAAGAACCAAATAATAAGGAAGCCCAAAGACAGAAGAGCCCACAAAGGAAATTTCAAGGCCCAATACTTCCTTTTAAAGAGACAGAGACATAAAATTTTACCAAAGCTTGGAGTCTACTTTGACTAGGTCTTCCTAAGGATATTTTGGTAAATGTAGACGTGCGAATCAATTGTAACCTAGGGTTTCCTATCCTCTATAAATAGGAACTCTAAATCATTGTAAAGGCTATGCCTCCCTATGCCTCCCTATGCCTCCTTTCATTAATAAAGTTTAGAATTCTTTTGGAAAGCATCGGTGCCACTTTTCAATTCATGAATCCAGATCTGACAACCCTGTGTTGATGTTTGAAGAGAGCCATCTGTAAGTAGTTTTATTTAATTTCTCTAGTTTAGATTTTAATTCCTTGCCTTAGATGTTAGCTTTAGGAAAGGCTTTTGAGAGATGAGATCTCTCATCCCTTTCTTACCCATCACATAGAATCTATAGGACTCCATGCATACACGCACACACCGCGCCCTACGGCACCCTATCCCTCGAGGTGGTGGTGATACCGTAGTATAAAGGCCCGGTTGCGCGCGTTTTCCATGGAGGTTAGGGTAAGGATCTCTAAAGGAAGGACAAGAACCTAGAGGAAGGAACACCTTCCCGAATGGATCTAATCCCCTTTATTGATAATTACCATAACTCCTCTTACATCCTAATCAGGGTATAGAAAACGTTGAGATTTATTTACATTTCCAAACCATTCCTAAACCTAACCCTAGCAAGATTTAGATCTAGATTAATTTAGTTTTTTTAGATAGATTTAGTTTTTAGATTTAATAATCAATCCGAACACCGTTCGGAATTAACTCGTAAGAGCGAATAGGAGATTCACAACATCCCTGTGGACCGACCCGTACTCACCGGCTAGCTACCAAGAGACGCCGTTCTTGATTGCGGTTTAGAAATATTTTTGATCGAAAAATCTCTACAAATCACCAGTCCGGATAACCGGAGCCCAGGGGCCAGTCCGGATAGCCGGAGCCCCAGATATTGATACTTGAGGTATTTGAGATTTGATGATACAGGCCAGTCCGGATAGCCGGAGCCTGAGATATTGAGATATTGGGTTATATTTTGTATAGATGCTAGACACTGATTTATATTGAGTTTATTGATGATATTTCGATTTATATACAGATATCTCACTAAAACAAGGAAACAGTTTCTTCATTTACAGGTATTCTGTTTTCATTACATTACATTCATACCTCATACACATGATACATTGCTACCTGAGGCACTGACACGAGCACATGGGATTACACTTCTGTATAGATGTTTACCCTTGCTACCTTATCATGCTTCAGACTTTATCATTTTGAGGTTATATATTATTGATCGTATTGACCTAGGATTGAGTCATACGTACGATTTCTGCTCGGTGATGTTTTCTACTCACGAGTTGGCAACTCACTCCCGTTGTGCCACAGTTTCTTGCAGGTTTTGCCGTACAGGTTTCGTGCGGCTTTGCTGGCACACAGCTTCCATTCCAGGTGATTTGCTTGGTAGGTGGGTTCATTTGCATCGTGACCACCATTGTACCTTTTATTTACATTCAGTTGTATCTAGTAACTCCAACAACCAAACTTGTATATTTATTGACTTAACAGACCACTGATGTTTATTCTTCGACCTTAGAGTCGCGCGTTGTATTATTATGGATTTCATGTTGTTGTGAGTTTCCTTTTCAGTTTTGATCATCGCCCTTCGGCGTTGTATATTATATTGCTTGCATGGTTGTGTCCGTCGATTGACGAAGAGCAAGCTCCTGCTTGGGGATGCCTTTTTCATTGATGTACATATATTATTCATGTTGTACCCCGTTCGGGGCCAGTATTTACATGGGAAACTCTGCCGAAATTTTCAAAAAAGACTTGATGTTTTAAAAACGCATAATTCGGCTTATGCTATTAAAACCACTTCTTTAAAACCAGTTTTCCTTCATTTATTATTTAAAATGGTTTTAGATTTCTGGGCTTTTGGCTTACTTGAATTAGATGTGGTCCTATAGACTTCATACGATTCAAATGCCGGTCACGTGCTATTTCGGGTCGTGACAGCCTTGTCCTCTTTTGTTTTATTATTATTTTATATAGTGATGCTAATATGCGCTCCACAGTTCTGGAAGCCAATGATGAAGTTGAGATCCTTGATGGGCCTGGGGATCTTTCAAACCCCCCTTGCATGACTGTGGGTAAGTAAGGCTTTATCTTTAGCATTGTTTTTGTCTATCCCATGTTTGTAAATCTCACTGACTGTTTGTAAATTTCGACAGCTCTGCCGACCCTAACCCTGTTAAAATCTCGGATCTCCATGTCACCAGGTCCCTATGCCCGGCGTGCGTCTGAAAGGATGGCGAAACAAAGCATTTACTCCCTGTTGGCTCTCATTGAAGAACTTCGCTCTGTTACCTCTATCACGGCCGAAGAGTTTGCTGTCGAAGCCAATGCTTCCTTGTCCGTTCTCACCACCTATCATGACAAAGCAATGGTGCGCATCTGGGTTGAGTACTATCGCCGAGTGGAGGTCTGCCTACATGGGCTCGAGTGCATCCGCCTTCCCTCCAACATCTTAACTGTAAAATCGAGTCTGCGGGGGTGGATCGAATGGTGCACAGCCAATCTACAGTCATGCGAGAAGAGGCTCAACCGGAAGATTTCGGAGAGAGTGTTATCTTCGAATGCTTTGGGGGAACTTCAGGCTCAGCTTACTACCAAGACTACCTGCGCGTACGAAATTTGGCGAGTTCTTCAAGAAGCTATTACAGAGGTGGTGGCTCTTGACAAATCCGTTATCTTTACCCGCGAGATGGTTGAAGCCCATAAAGTTGCCGAAAGTGAGCTTGAGAGTCGGTTTGCTTCATATCAGACTCAGCAGACTCAGGCGAGGACCCAGCTTGCCGCATTAATGGAGCTTGAAGCCGAGGTCTAGCGGAAGAACGATGAACTTACGAGCTTATTGCACCATCCGTCGGCTTAAACATTTTTTTTTTGTCGCTGTATATTCCCCTTCTTCCTCTCTATTGTATTCGCCCATGAATAAGAGTATTTTGTATTCATTTTGATTCATGAATAAAAGGCATATTTTTCTTTATACTAGCGCTTTTCTTTCTTTTGCTGTCTTGATTTGGAATGAAGTAGTTTATATACTCATTGCGGAGTTTGTAGTTTATAAGTTCATTTTGGAGCTTGTAGTTTATTCACTCATCCCGGAGTCTCTAGTTTATGAACTCATTTCAGAGCTTTTTTAGTTTACCTCCCTTAGGTTTATAGGCAAACTTGTCCAAACACCACAGTTAACCCTGCTCTTGACGATAGAGGTCTGTTAGGGTCTGTGGTGCTAGGGTTTTATCTGTCATACCGTCGCGTTGGATGATGCATTCCTCGATATGCAGTCTTGCTGTTCAAGTAGCCGCGCGACTGTCGTGTCTCTGATCCCTTTGGGGCTGGACAAGACGTCTTCAAATAATCTCCCAGGTCATATTACCGTCGGGAAAGCATATTATCCCTAGAAATCGTGAGGATTTCTAAGTGTTCATCGCCTCCGTGAGTCGCAAGGATCTCACCCGGGTATTTTTCTTTTACGAATCGTGAGGACCCGTAAGTAGATTCTCCATTTCAGTGGCATGTAACTTCAGCGAATGGGGCCCGTAGATAGCCCATCTTGACCTCCTTGCAGGGCAGTGATGGCTTAGGAAACATGTTTGGATTTGCCGCCTAAGACTTTTCAACTTTATGAGCCGTGAGGGTCTCGTAAAGAATTCTCTCCCTATGAGTCGAGAGGATCCCACAGGTGTATTTTTTCCCTAGGAGTCGTGGGGACTCCTACGTGCGTTTTCTCTTGAGAGTCGTAAGGATCTCACAAGAGAATTTTCCCCCTTACAAGTCGAGAGGACTCGTAAGTGGTTTTTTTCTTGTCGATATTCGACTTTCGAGAATATGGTCTGTAGATAGTATACAGTAGTCTATCATGGACCTACTTGTAGGGCCACAGTGCTTAGGAAACAGGTTGATATCCCCGTTGCCTAAGGCTTTCCACCTTCATGATCCGTGAGGGTTTCATGAAGATGTTTTTCCCTACGAGTCGACACGGGTCGAGAAGTTCTCGCAAGAATATTGTTTTCCCTACGAGTCGAGACGAATCGAGAAGTTCTCGCAAGAATATCTTAACGTCACAGTTAACCTCTGCTCTTTTCGACAGAGGTCCGTTAGGGTCAGTGGTACTAGGGTTTTTGTCCGTTTTACCGTCACATTGGCTGATGCATTCCCAGATACGCAATCTTGCTGTTCGGGTAGTCTCACGACTGCCGTTTCTCTGATCCCTTCAGGAGCTGGACAAGACGTCTTCAAGTAATCTCCCAGGTCATATTACTATTGGAAGAGCAAGCGTTAGGGATTTTCCATGCCGCTTTTTACTTGAGGGTAGGCTCAGTTTGGGAGCCCCCGTGAGTCATGACCAATCCACGCTGGTGTAGAATAATTTCCGATAGTCTTTCAGGTTTTATTTGAGTAGTCGTCAAGACCCTGAAGCTAGGGATCTTCCTTTGCTTCGTTTGTTGACATTGTGTCTGCTATTTTACGATGAATGTCGAGGTTGTCTTTTGGTTGTCTGTGAACCGTCGAGGCTTGGAACTAGGGAATTTTCCATGGCTCTGCTTTGTTAACGTTGTGTCTGCATCCCGCTGGAGTGAGAAGGAATGTCGTTGTTGATCTCTAGGCTGTCTGTGAACCGTCGAGATTTGGAACTAGGGACTTTGGCAAGGTTCCATTTTGTTAACGTCGTGTCTGCATCCTGTTGGAGTGAGAAGGAATGCCGTTGTTGATCTCTAGGCTGTCTGTAAACCGTCGAGATTTGGAACTAGGGAGTTTGCCATGGCTCCGTTTTGTTGACATCACGTCTGCATCCTGTTGGAGTGAGAAAGAACGTCGTTGTTGATTTTTAGGCTGTTGTGAACCGTCGAGATTTGGAACTAGGGACTTTGCCATGGCTCCGTTTTGTTGACGTCGCGTCTGCATCCTATTGGAGTGAGAAGAAACTCCGTTGTTGATCTCTAGGCTGTCTGTGAACCATCGAGACCTGGCTCTTCTTCTGATGGAGCCTGGTGGGCACATATGGTTCCCTTTTCATTTATGCTGATGGATTGTATACAGAGGTTGATGTGGACTCACCTGCAGGGAAGTGACTTTCTCTTCTTCTTTTTTTATTTCTTTTCGTGATGCTCTATCATTTCATCTTTTATATCGCGAAAGTTGCGATTGCTCAATCATTTCGGCTTTTTATTGCGGTGCCTAATCATTTCGGCTTTTTATTGCGGTGCCTAATCATTTCGGCTATTTTTCTTTCTTTTTTTACTTGCTTCTTTTTATTGCGAGTTGCCCAAACATTTCGGTTTTTTTTATATGCATATATTTTGCCCGCTGCTTTTTATTGCGAGTATGGATCTTGAAATCTGATACCAATCTCGGCATCAGCACCGCTGCAACTAGAATATTGCCAGGAGCGAATCATCATTTGCCTAGAAAGGACTTAGAATTTTATACCAATTTCGGCATCAGCATCGCTACGACTGGAATATTGCCAGGAGCGAATCATCATTTGCCTTTGCTGATTTGAACAAAGGTGGCTTAGCAAACAGGGTTAGGATCCTGCCGAATATGGCTTTTTGACTTCATGAGCCGTAAGGGTCTCATAAAGGTATTTCTCCCTACAAGTCATGAGGATCTCATAGGTGTATTTTCTCTTTAGGAGTCATGAGGACTCCTAAGTGATATCTTCTCTCATAAGTCGTAATGATCTATAAGTGTTGTTCACCAAACGGGGGAATTTCGCACCATTGGTGGAACTGGGCGAGGGAACATTTATTTATGCCCATGGATTGTATACAAGGGCCGATATTGGACCGCCTGTAGGGAAACTTGGGGGATATGACGGCTAAAGAATAGGTTCAGATCCCGGTAGCTTAACGCTTTTGAATCCTATGAGCCGTGAGGGTCTCATTAGAGGAATTCTCCTTACGAGTCGTGAGGATCCCGTGAGTGTAATTTCTCCGTAGAAATCGTGAGGATTCCTAAGTGTGTTTCTCCTTTTGTGAGTCGTGAGGATCTCACGCAGGTATTTTCTCCTCACAAGGTCGAGAGAACATTACAAGTGCACATGAATTTTTTTACGAGTCTGCGCCCTTTCAGGTTTTCACAAACTCGCCGGTAGCCCTGGTGTTTTTACTCACAAAGCCCTTTCGGGTTTTCATCTGTGCCCATTTCGCTTATGGACGTACCGTTTTTTTTAACAACGAAATTGCGCCTTTTCGGGTTTTCACAAGCTCGCCAGTAGACCTACTGTTTTTACTCACGGTGCCCTTTCAGGTTTTCATCTGCGCCCATTTCGCTTGTGGACGTACCATTTTTTTTAACCCTCTATTTGGAGGACTTCATCAATGGGACAGCTGTGCAGCCGACAGGACTCGAGTTGCAGTCCTCACCGATGGGATTTGCGTACTTGAATTCTACCATCGTCGTGCTTGAGGCGACGTATTTAGTTTAAGGACATTATGGTCCATTGTTAGTTTAGGGACATTTCGGTCCATTGTTAGCTTCGGGGAGAAATTTTTTCGGATACTACTTACAAAGTCTGGACTCAGGAAGACAGCGAGCGGACACAAGTGTCGTCATCTATCATTAACCTGAGTTGCGACTTGTCAGGCGTAGTATTTCTTAAGGAACCGGCCTTTTATTGGCCGGAAGGGTCTTTCGCCATGCATATCTACGAGCAAGTAGGCCCCACCTTGGTAGACCTTGTCTATGATGTACGGACCCTCGTAGTTCGACTCGAATTTCCCCGTTTTGCACGGTTGGGGATCATAGGTCTTTTGACGACTAGCACAAGTTCTCTTTTGTGGAATGTTCTTGGCCTAGTTAGTCTTTCATACGAGCGCGTCATCCTTGCTTTGTAAGCTTCCAGGTTTTGCTGCGCTATGAGACGAGTTTCGTCGAGGGCATCGAGCTCCTCAACCCGAAGATGGGCATTTTCTTCATCTGTCAGCTCATATCGAATTGCCACTCGTAGAGAGAGTAGTTCTATCTTCAAGGGAAGTACCGCTTCCGTGCCGAATACCAACGCGAATGGCGTCATATTCGTGGACGTCTTGAACGTGGTTCGATAAGCCCAGAGAGCTTCATCCAGTCTGTCATGCCAATCCTTTTTATTTCTGGACACCGTTTTCTTTATGATCTTCGTCAAGATCTTGTTGAAAGCCTCAGCTAGACCGTTAGCTCGGGGATTATAGACTAAAGAGTATCTCCAATCTATTTTATCCTGCTGTGCTAAGCGGCTGATCTTATGGCTCCTGTAGGCCGGCCCGTTATCAGAAATAATCCTTTGCGGAGTGCCGAACCGGTAAATGACACGTGTCCTGAAGAAATTGTAAGTGCACGGCGGTGCCCCGGCCGTCAATCCGACGCCGGAATGCGGAAGCGGTGATTTACTTTAACTTTCCAAACCGGCACCACCGCGCACTATCAACCCGGATCGGGCCATTAAAGTAGTCCTAGCTAAACTAGACAAGGGGGAAGAGAGATATACCGAGCGATCCGTGTCCTTCGGTCTTCTCGTCGTCGTCCCGATCTCCCCGCGGAATCTCCGGTCTCCACCAAGTCGCCGGAAGGGCACCACATCGCCGGCTTCTTTTACAGGCTCCCACCTCTGGACCGAGGCAACTCGGGCACGAAGTTGGCGAGCCGACGTGCCCAAGATTTGCTGTAGAATAAGTGTGGTGTAATGTCTCATGGGGTTTATGGAAGTTGCCATATGGTGGAGGAAAATGAACTAAACTTTTGAGATGGAGATGTGGGGATTTTATGAAGCCTAATGAACAAAATTTCACCCACAAAAATATGGGACAACCCCCATCCAAAAATTGGCCGGCCTCTCAAGGTGAAGGGGTGAGGGAAAAAAACAAAAAGGGGGTGTGTATCAACACATGAAAGAGAGAGAAAAGAGATGATGTGTAGAAATTATTACTAGCAAAACCAACACTCCAAAACCATCATCATCACACACAAAAGTCAAGTCATGATGAGCCATGGAAAGTCAAGGGATGGTGCACCATCATGATACAACAATGTGCAAAGACAACCCTCCAAAATGCTTATTTGCACAAATGCAAATAAGCCATCCTCCACCAATCTTCGGCCAATGAAAGATACAAAGAAATATGGCCGAAACGGAAAGGAAACACGCAACTCCAAAAAACTGATCCCGTAATAAATTACAGGAAAACCCCGATACTGTGTATACACACCCGCATCTGTATTCCGACCGAATACAAATGCAAAGAGACAAAATCTACACTGTACTATACTAGGATCCAGCTTAAACCAAAGCCGGCTAGTATTATCCGTCCGATCCTGATCCGTGCAATACCGTACGTATCTGATCGAACCCTGCCATATCTCCATACAGCCTCTACAGCGTTTCGCCCGAAAACTTGAGCAACTGAATGTGGGGGACTCTAAAGACTCGTCAATACTATTGCTGTGGATTTAACCACTAGCACGTCAGAGGTATTAGCCATACGTGACGGGCTACCAGCTATTGACAAAAAAGGACGTCGATGAGCGAACTCATCCTGACACCCTACTGAGCCTGTCAGTGATAATATCCGTACAGTCCGGTCCGTTCATCTATGAGCATCGCATGGCGGGCCTAGGAGGTTGGTGAAAGTTAGACCCCCAAAAGCGGTACAAGTAGTATCAGAGATCAGCCCAGAACACCCTGAGATACTACTGGAATACCTACCAGTAAATCTCCTGCCTTGGCCAAGGACTTTTCATGTTCTGGCTCTCCTAGACACAGCGCGACCTCACCCCAAATATCGGGAGAGACGAACCCCTGAAGATCCGCTCACTGCCTCCATATGGCTCGGGACTGTACCCAACTAAAACCTGTTTGCACGTCTCCTTTGAGCGTGGTAGGGTAGTAATCAAAGAACAGTGGGAACTCACACGAGACAAATGACGATCCTCAGGTCGATGAACTAACCTGTACACATGTCACCAGGGAACTGCTATCTGACGTCAGGTATAAGACCAACTAGCATGTTCCCGGCGAGTCCTGTCCGGTGTACTCACAACCCAATGAGCACCTGTATACATCTTAGGTGAACCAACTGACACCAGTGGCTTATGAGACCGGCCACCGCCCCTCGTCGGGGTCTCGACTGTATACACTAGTCTACTCTGGAGTATCGATGCCCGGTCTCGAAACTCCCACGACTAGGGACCTTTTAAGGATGTGCTTATAGACTACCAGCTCTCACGTATATGATCGCCCTCATACTGCTGGCAGTCAAGCAAGAATCCTATGGGCTCTATCAACGTGCAATAGTGACCTGTCTGGTCACCTAAAGCAGTACACGACGATAAAGATAAACCAGATAGCATACTATCATCTTGAGTAAGCCTGTCCTACCGGAATAGGTCCTCCCTCAATCATTGCAATCACGTGCCTGTGATCCAATATTTCACTCTAAGGGCACTATCTCCAACAATCTCCCACTTGCACTCAAGGCTAATTATTGCGATGTTGCATACTCACAGCCTGTATGATACCGAACACCCAACTCCTCTACTTGTCAGTCTCACAACGCTCGTTTGCGAAACTATTGCGTTCGAGGAATAGCCTCAGTGAGTGGATCCGCTTTGATGTTTCTTTCTAAGTCTCTCTATATCTCAAGTTCGCGGAGAAAACCATCTCCCGAAATGAGCAATACCTGTCTTAGAATGTGTCTGGATGTCTGATGGGACCCAGCTCATAAATGAACTCCAAATCCAAACTTCTTAGACTGTATCGTCAACTGAACTAAATCAGTATCCTGCGCCATGCCTCCCTCAGTATTGCCTTGGACCACCTGTCCAAAATACTGCCCCTCGTCAGAAGGAAAACTATAACTCTGACAACCTCCCTGTCGTCCAGGTCACCTTGGAAGCCTGGAATGATAACTGTCTCCCGAATGAGGCTGTCGCTATCATATCCCTAGAACATCCACTTATGTTCTAAAACTGCTTCCGACCGCTTCTCCAGGATTGGATCAATGTCAACTTACTGCATCTAGTGCAAAAACAACATCTGGTGTGGTACTTGACATCGCATGATTGACTCAATTGCCTGAGCAAGTGATCTGCCAATCATGCACATCCCTCTCCCCTTTAGTCTGTAAGACACCTTTAGAGAGGGTGACTCCATTACCTGTAGGTACACTACCGTGCCAGGAGTCTTCCATTCTAAATACTCTTAGAATGCTGTCTAAGTACCCATATTGGGAAACTACCCAAATCTAGATCTAAAACCATAGATCCAGTAACCAGTATGTCTGATATAATGTCCAAGTCCTATGTGGAGAAACCACTGTGTGACGACCAAAGTATAACCGATCGTAGTATTGGAATATCACTTCCTACTCCGTGTATGTCATCCAAATACCAGGACATCACACCCTACTACCTTCTTAACAGATCCATCCCCTATTCTGATGAAGTCAAACCTATGACTGTCGCATCAGAAATTGATGATCTATCTCCGCTATATCTGCTTTAGTCTATAAATAGACATAAGCCACTTGTCCACCATGCTTCCGCTGCTCCCACTGACTACGACAACCCTCTGACAGAGTCATATAGACGTACACTTCTAAAACCAGTTCAGAACGACTCTATACCCATCCTCCTGCCGGGTCTCACAGTCTGGAGCAACAGCAATGGCAAGTCTGGGTAAACAAGAACCTCCCTGTCACCGTCCTTGAGGCTACCGGAGTACCTCTCGGGTGCCTGAGGTTACCCACCGTATCTGCGGAGTGGCCAATGGAATGACAAACCAGATTGAATCTATAGGTTCCTATCAAATCTTCAGTAATCGTTTGTGGTTCTGGAAACACCTCCAGTTCTACCATACTCCCACTACTGTTTTTTGAAAAAAAATCCATTTTTATTAAAACTGTGGCGAGTCCAGAACAATATCACTATTGATCTTCCAGATGGTAGAAAGTCAACCCTCGTCATAGCCTGGGTCAACCCACAAACATCCATTACAGAAACGTGCCTTGAGTTGTCCAGTGTCTGGTTTTAAGCGTAGGCCGGACAACTCCCCGTACCTTAACATCGTTAAGATATGAACTGTTCTATATCCAATATAAAACCAGAGGCACTGATTTAATTGAACCAGATTCAAATCATGTAGCTGTCCCCAGTGCATGTCAAGTAAGTGGAAAGAGGCCGATCAGCGTTACTCAACTTAGGAATGCTTCCAATTATGAGTAACCTGAAAGAGAAGCAAGTTCTCTTAATCAATACTATCAACTGAATACCATACTCAAGTATCTACATCTTCGATTAACTTGAAGAATCCTCATACATGCAACACCTTGTTCTCTACTTTATCCATATACCTATAACTTCTCAAAACTTGGACCCTGTGTTTCTACGAAACACTTGTCTAAAAACTAGAGAAGTCATAAGTAAACCGAATATAGTACGAGAACCAACCCCTCTGTCCTCATGGACGCTAGACAACATACAATACTCTGTATAAGTCCCTTGAGTCTGATAACTCATTCCCTGTGTGTTGTAAGTTGAAAACTGTACTGTGGTTATGAAGAATTACACCGCTGTTTAATGCTCCTTACCTAACCATCCAATGATATAGGTAAATGTCACGGACATAATTTCAAAAAGGTATATTGATTGATAGAATTAAAGTTAACCGCAATCAAGACGGTGTCGCTTTGCAGCTAGCCGGTTGAGCACGGGTCGATCCACAGGGAGATGGTTGTTTGTCCTTTCTTGTTTTAGACGAGTCAATAAAGAATTGTGTATGTTTGTTCGATCTAACCTATGTGTATTATTTGCAAGTATAAGGTTGTTAAGAAAAAGATACGAAATTATAAGCTAAAGAAATCCGTACTCAAAACCTTTGAGCCGAATCTTGACCAATTGAAGCTAGAGCAATCGGCAACAACGTGGATTAGGGGATTTAAGCTCGGTATTCGTGGAATACGGCTTATTTACCCTTGTCCTTCCGTTCTTGTCTCTTGCTTTCGCCTCCGGCCAAACCGAACGCAACCGGTCGCGGTTAGGAATCACCGTTACCTTGTCAGGGTACGGTGCCTAACGGAGCGCTTGCGTATCGTTTGGGCAGAGTTCAATGGAAAATACGGGAAAAGGAAATGGGCAAAGAAACGTTAACTTATAATACCGTATTTCTTCTTAACAATAATAATTACATTCATTCACAAAAGAGAACCAAAAAGAGAGAACAAAAAGAAAAGAACAAAGAAAAGAAAAGATTACAAGTAATTAAGTGCATGAATTAAATTGCAAGAAAGTAAAGCAAGGTAATAAAAAGCAAGTAATAAATAAGCAAATAAAAAGAACAAGAAAGTAATTACAAGAACACAGAAATCAAGACAAGCATGTGATCAATAGCCAACCCTTAAACTTGCAAGCTCAATCAAGAGGTTGCAAGATCAAGGGAAGGGTAGAGAACGCATGTGAAATGAAGAACTAGTCCCGTGAGAAAATACGACCCTTGAGATTAATAACTAACCCTTAACCATTCAAGCTCAATGAAGAGGTTGAATGATCAAGGGAAAGCAAGAATCTCAAGGGAAAGAAGAAACAAAAGAGAATGATACAAAACCCTCATCTTCATTAATCTCCCACTCAAAAAGCTCTCACTACAATTTTCATGGAACAAGAATGAAGAAGAAGAAGAAAAAGAACTAAAACTACAAAACAATGGCCCTTGGTTGAGCTCAGTTCTGCTGTATTTATAGGCTGGAAAATGGAAATCTAGGGCAACCAACAGAACCTATGGGAAGTTACAAAAAAGCCCCCAAAATACGACATGCTGAAGCCACAGTACGGCCGCGTTTCCGTGGCCAATACCCCCTATTGGCCGCGGAAACGTGGCTCCCTTGGTGAGTTGGGTCGTGGGTTTTGGTCTGGGTCCCTTGTTGGATGATTCCTTGTGTTTATTAACTTCAAAATGCACAAAAGTCTTCTAGAATATCAGCAGATTTCCAAGTCCAAGATTGCATTATCTTTGTTTACTTTTGACTTTATCTCCCTCGAGCTCCGCGCACCCATTGATTCTTGTGCAGCCCCCCTCGTGCTCTGTGCTTGTCCCAGACACGAATGACCACTGTCACATGTCTTGTATCTGGAACCGGTACTCGGCACTGGACGGATATGGATGACCGGAACCCGGCTTTTATCTGCTGTGACAGATGTTCTGTATTTGGTGTAACTGTGGAGATTTTGTCTTGATTTACAATATTTGGACTGGAAACCTGTAATCTGTAAACATGTAACAAACACGGATTAAAAGCACCTACCTATAAACACACGAGCGTAAGAATGGGCGGTATAAAATGCAATATTCTGTGATGAACAAATACCCCCAAAGTTAACTTTTGCTCATCCCGAGCAAAACCAATTATTCATAAAAATAAAATGATAACCGCACTTTCGCAGGGAACGCGATTGCACTGAGCGCGTGCAACAAGCCGTTAAACCTCTAGGTTTCCCCAGTAGGAGGAGTGTTGTCTCCTGAGGGTTTTCAGCGGATACTACCCACAAAATCCCGTCAAGCTAGTGTCATAAGTTAACAATGATTCTACTCCTACAGTTCAGTATTTACGTTAGAAATTCTATCATCCTAAGTTAAAAATATCCAACCCTTATTTTTCACACCTCCTATCTATTTAACCTTAGGTCCTATACGTTCCAAAAAAGTTTAGAAAGATATTGGTTCTCCTGAGTTTTCCTTCTAAAGTGCGGCCTCAAATTAGGGATTTTTATCAACTTTACAGAAAACATAAGTCTTATTCTTTATTTCTATCTTTTATTCAAACATCGATTGTATACCCCTACGTGTGTGTATATTTGCACCCCTACACTCAAGAATTCAATTCAAGCTATAATACCCTTGCCCTAATACCTAATACTACTTCTTTTCATTAAGGATGGACAGATTTGCTCACACACCTTTCATGCGACTATTAATGCTTCTTGAGGCACTAATGGCCGATTACTGAATATGTGAACTTAAAGCGTAAATAGCAATTTCCAGGTCTTGACTTTATTCTATTTTTTTCTTTTTCTTTTTCTTTTTCTTTTTCTTTTTCAAGACCGGATATATCTTTCAACATGCTCTTTTGGTGTTTAGCTTCAAATACCGTTTTTTCTTTCATACTAGGCTTTCAGGCAAGAGTATTTCTAGGTATCCTCTACTATCCCAAGTTTCAAGATGCGTGTAAGTGCAGTTTGTAGGGTATATACTTTCTAAATTTGAACTCAAGAAACGAAACTATTTTTCAGACTTATCCTCCGGTAAAGCTTCAATAATTTCCCTTCATCTTGACTTAACTAAAGAACTGAACTCAAGATTACCTATTTCTCAAAAAAAACTGTAAGGACGTATACTTACCAAGTTTAAACAGAATGAGGGTTATTTTTAGGGTTTTCAATTCCTAAGCCTAGAATTTAGTTATTTCTATCATATCAACTAAACTTTCAGAATAAAGATCTAAGTTACCTTATTAGCTAACTTGACGACAAAGTTTTTATATTTTTTGGAAAATTTTCAATTTTTGTGGGTTTTTAATAGGGTATGCAAATGCAAAATATACAAATGAATGCGAAGGAAGAAAGCTTACCGAGCACACCCCCAAACTTAAATTTGACAGTGCCCTCACTGTCAGGCTATACCAAGAGGGTCAAAATTGCCGGCGCTCCCTAAAAACAAATTATATACAAAACAAAAAAGAAAAAAATATATATATACAAAAAAGGTGTCCCCCCCCAAACTTAAGTAAACAGTGTTTCCACTGTTAAGCGTTGAAATTCAGGATTAGGGGGGAAAGAGAACAGTATCAAGCTATACAAGGCCTTACACAGGCCAAAAGTTAACACCAACCATTCAAAGATTTTATCGCTATAATGTACCGGTTGGTGGAACAAGGCGTAGAGAAAAGAGATGGAGAATACGCGAGACCATATGCGGAGAGAAGCGGGATATGGTCTTGGTATATGAGAGGAAGAAGAATGGCGGAAGGGAAAAAGAAGTGGAACACGAACTTGAGGGTGCAAATGGAGTAAATAGATTAGCATAATTTGTGATGAGCGATGTGTAAAAAGCGATTGTGCTAATATATTTACCCGTCGAGAAATGGGGTCAAATCCTTCAAGATTCGTGAGAAACCATGGGTACGCCGAACTTGGTAAACCAGACATAGTAAATGAAAGTGAGACGGGTTCTTGCAAGGTCGGAACGATGGAAAGGATGGAGGGAAGTGGATGAGGAAGGGTATCGGTTAAAGGTTCAGGAGGGTGTACACAGTCAGTGGAAGGAACAGGATGAATTGGAAAATCCGACTCATCAAGCAAAACTGGTTCATCCTCAAAACTATCCTCAATATTCTCCTCAAAATTTAGCACATCCATGTTCTTCTCTTCAAAGTCCAGACGCGTATGGGGTTCGGGAAAAACAGTTAATGACTCGGGATGATGATTTGAAGAGACAAACTCAGCCAAATCTACGGGTTCATCATCCAAAATATCCCCAGCGTCAATATCCTCAATCAAGTGAAAATCAAAATTCTCTGACACCTCATCAAAAGCATGGATATTAATCGATTCTGGTTCTAAGATATAGGTGTAGAGGTCAAAAGGATTAGGTATGGTTTCACTTGGAAGGGACCCTTCACAATCGGGCAAATCAAACACTACGAAGTCGCACAACTCATTCATCATTCTATCTTCAATTGATAAATCATGTGGGATACTCGATAGACTTTCAAAACAGGAGTTGTGGGATTCAATTTGGGACGGGTAGGTTTGATTTGGAAGGGGGTACATCTCACTCTCTCCACTCAAATTCACAGCCTGTCCTGCCGCCTCATCATACATTGAAAAAGTTGGAGCTAGTTGAAAACTAGCTACCGGATCACTAGGTTGCATGAGGGCGGCCATGGACGCATTCAAATCCATCATCTGTTGGCTTGACGCTACCCTAATGTCTTCCAACGACTGTTCTAGACTAGACATTGGTTGTGAAGGGGTTTCAGTAAAAGATTCAAAGTTGTTTGGATACTGAAAACTCCCAAATGGCTGTTCTGATGCAATGTCTAGGGAAGGTGCAAAAGTAGGGTAGGATTGGTAGGAATTGAATGACTGGACAGGAGTGGGATGAACATTGGGATAAGAAGGTGAATGGAATTGTTGATCCCAAGAATTTGTAGTGGTGAAAGGAGAGAAAGATCGGCTACGAGATTGTTCAATACGTTCAGCAATAGACATAGGTCTCGGGGTTACAACTGGATTTTCAAAAGGGGTATCAACACAAGAAGGTGTGAATGTTTGAAACGGTTGATACGAAGTGGATTGCGGGGTCCAGTTGTTCGTCCTAGACGCGTCTATCCGATCTTTCAAAGAAATTTTTGGCATGGATGGATCGTTCGAAGTTCGACCAAAACAAGAACCGTAGGAAGTAATGTCTGGTTGTGGGTACCAAAGTTCGGCAAGAGTTTTGCGAGGTGGAGTACCCATGATATGAAGAGAGAGAGAAAAAGGTAGAGAAAAGGAGGGGAAAAAGAATGTGATATTTTTTTTTTAATTTTTTTTTTAAAAATATTAACAAAAGAATGAAGTATACACAAAAAAGAATATGGACAAAAAACAATCACGACACAAAAAATACCACACACCTAATCGTTCTAGGGTTAACCTAGGTCAACTAGACCTGCTCCAGAACTTGATTGTCGAAGTAAAACTGTGTCGAGAAACAGGCTCAAGATACACTGATCACGAGGCCAGGTAAGTGCAGAGATAAGGGGAGGTTTTCCAACGCTTTCGCGAAGTTCCTTAATTAAATAACCCTTTCTCTTTTGGCGGTTTCGCCGTTAACACTTTCCTAGACACCCCGTAAACAATATACCGTTAAGCAAGGTTCTAAACACAGTTAACTTCTCCTAGTGAGCGCGAAGTCCTTAAGGCTTAAAGTCTAGTTTCTTTTAAATTTGTGCGGGTAAACGTTATGCGCAAGTTCGTGATTTGTGGGCCACGGAAAAGGTGATGAAATCCTTTACCGTATCTTGTGGGTTCGCTTGCCCTTAAGTCCGTATTAATGTATGCAATGCACAATTCAATAAAAAATCTATAAAGAATCAAAAAATTGTTTTTTTTAGTTTAAGCGCGGCACTGCAACAAATACGGGTTAGTCAATTTTTAGCGTTTGCTAGCGAACTTGCAAAGAATCCTGCAAAGAATAGTATATTGGAAGCGTCGGATTTGAGAAGAAGGTGTTAGTAAAGTACGTACCGTTTAAGTTTTGGGTTAGGAAACCCCCGTTGAATCAAATCCGGTAAGCTTGAAAGGTTCGCTTGCGCGGGTCAAACTACCCGGATCTTTGGCACTGTACTTCGTAAACACCTTAGCCTTGAATGTACACTTTGCTTCCCATAATTGCAGTTTGCAAATACGCAAAAATCTGCACTCTTGCCCACAAAAATTATCAAAAAAAAAACAAATAGTTTTTTTTATATATGTACAAAAAGAATATTAACCCGAATAACAAGAAAGAAAATACGCTACCGTTTCCCCGGCAACGGCGCCATTTGATTGATAGAATTAAAGTTAACCGCAATCAAGACGGTGTCGCTTTGCAGCTAGCCGGTTGAGCACGGGTCGATCCACATGGAGATGGTTGTATGTCCTTTCTTGTTTTAGACGAGTCAATAAAGAATTGTGTATGTTTGTTCGATCTAACCTATGTGTATTATTTGCAAGTATAAGGTTGTTAAGAAAAAGATACGAAATTATAAGCTAAAGAAATCCGTACTCAAAACCTTTGAGCCGAATCTTGACCAATTGAAGCTAGAGCAATCGGCAACAACGTGGATTAGGGGATTTAAGCGCGGTATTCATGGAATACGGCTTATTTACCCTTGTCCTTCCGTTCTTGTCTCTTGCTTTCGCCTCCGGCCAAACCGAACGCAACCGGTCGCGGTTAGGAATCACCGTTACCTTGTCAGGGTACCGTGCCTAACGGAGCGCTTGCGTATCGTTTGGGCGGAGTTCAATGGAAAATACGGGAAAAGGAAATGGGCAAAGAAACGTTAACTTATAATACCGTATTTCTTCTTAACAAATAATAATTACATTCATTCACAAAAGAGAACCAAAAAGAGAGAACAAAAAGAAAAGAACAAAGAAAAGAAAAGATTACAAGTAATTAAGTGCATGAATTAAATTGCAAGAAAGTAAAGCAAGGTAATAAAAAGCAAGTAATAAATAAGCAAATAAAAAGAACAAGAAAGTAATTACAAGAACACAGAACTCAAGACAAGCATGTGATCAATAGCCAACCCTTAAACTTGCAAGCTCAATCAAGAGGTTGCAAGATCAAGGGAAGGGTAGAGAACGCATGTGAAATGAAGAACTAGTCCCGTGAGAAAATACGACCCTTGAGATTAATAACTAACCCTTAACCATTCAAGCTCAATGAAGAAGTTGAATGATCAAGGGAAAGCAAGAATCTCAAGGGGAAGAAGAAACAAAAGAGAATGATACAAAACCCTCATCTTCATTAATCTCCCACTCAAAAAGCTCTCACTACAATTTTCATGGAACAAGAATGAAGAAGAAGAAGAAAAAGAACTAAAACTACAAAAGAAAGAAGAACAAAAGAATGGCCCTTGGTTGAGCTCAGTTCTGCTGTATTTATAAGCTGGAAAATGGAAATCTAGGGCAACCAACAGAACCTATGGGAAGTTACAAAAAAGCCCCCAAAATACGACATGCTGAAGCCACAGTACGGCCGCGTTTCCGCGGCCAATACCCCCTATTGGCCGCGGAAACGCGGCTCCCTTGGTGAGTTGGGTCGTGGGTTTTGGTCTGGGTCCCTGGTTGGATGATTCCTTGTGTTTGTTAACTTCAAAATGCACAAAAGTCTTCTAGAATATCAGCAGATTTCCAAGTCAAAGATTGCATTATCTTTGTTTACTTTTGACTTTATCTCCCTCGAGCTCCACGCACCCATTGATTCTTATGCAGCCCCCCTCGTGCTCTGTGCTTGTCCCAGACACGAATGACCACTGTCACATGTCTTGTATCTGGAACCGGTACTCGGCACTGGACGGATATGGATGACCGGAACCCGGCTTTTATCTGCTGTGACAGATGTTCTGTATTTGCTGTAACTGTGGAGATTTTGTCTTGATTTACAATATTTGGACTGGAAACTTGTAATCTGTAAACATGTAACAAACACGGATTAAAAGCACCTACCTATAAACACACGAGCGTAAGAATGGGCGGTATAAAATGCAATATTCTGTGATGAACATATATCTCACTCTATAAAAATAGACGTACAGATATATCAATTTGAAATTGGTGCATAACAACGGATATTCAAAACCAAATATTTGCCGTCCGGCAAACAACCCAGGTGGCTTCCTCAAATATCACCGATTACAATGAATCCCGATATAATGAGGATGATCACCCAATTCCCAATAACTTACTCCCGCTCATCATCTGTAAAACCATACAGATGTGAGGATCATACCTGGTAAATACATACCCTGAAGTAAGGACTAATTGGGAAATCAGTTTTCTTTTAACAGTACACGATGAAACTGAAACATTGAAATGTTTCGATGGGGTATCCCGGTATTCCTAGTAATGTCTCTTCCAGATTCACGACTGTAACCGTATAATTCTTTGCCACCTCTCCAAATCCCTTTATATGTCTTTAGTCATTACCTTCTGCACACCCCTTTAGGCCAAATGGTTTTCATCCTTCCCTACCGTTCGGCACCAGCCTATAGTTTGGAAAAAGACTATCCAATAAGCATAATGGGTGTACTGTCCTAATCCTAGGAACACTCGCAAAGCGAGAGAAGGTGAAGATAAAAGACAACCGAATAAACCTTATTCCTATTCTCCTGAACCAGAATCCATCCCCGAACTGGAACAAGTTCCTTTCGAGTTCGTATATAACCATACGATGGAGTATCCAATAAACTGTGGATCTTCGTAGTGATACGGAGTGTTCCGAAGAAATACAAAGGTGATTTAGGATTGGCGAATAAATACTTGGTTTGGTCGTGAATAGCAGTCGCAGTTTACTTTTCCTTCTGACTAATCCCTTGTTATGTCTTTACTTAATACCTTCTATACACCATCATTATGCTAATTGGTTTTCTTCATTTCCTACCGGTCGGCACCTGCCTATGGTTTGGAAGAAGACTATCCAATTTGCGTAATAGGTGTACTATCTCCTAAACCAAGGAGTACTCGCAACCTGAGAGAAGGTAAAAGGAAAAGACAACTGAATAGTCCTATCCGTTTCCTCCAGAACCTGAAACCATCCTCGAATAAATTCTTTCGAGTTCGTATCTAACCATACGATGGTTTTGTCCAATGGAAGTGGACGTTCGTAGTAATACGGGGTGTCCTGGAGAAAAGGGTAAAAGTAGGAGTGGCAATGAGGTTTGCAACTCTGACAATCCAAAAGCCAGTGTTTAAGAAGGTTCCGTCAACTTGGTCACTGAGTCATAGTCTTAGGGTCGGGTCAATGGTCGCTGCCAGAGAGAGAGAAAAGAAACACTCAGCGTGCACTCTAACCTAGATCAGAATGGTTACCAATTTATCTAATCAGGAAACCTCCCACTGTCACCTCAAATTCTCCTCCAAACCTGAAAGAAGAATTAGTCGGGGTCACCCGAGGAGTAAACTAACTCATCAGTGGGAATCGGGATCCAACTATCACCACATGATAATGTGACAGAATCCGCTCACGTTATCATACTCCAGAAGGTATGCGCATATCTGGCAAGTTTCAGTTTCTTTAGAAACTCCCGATGTGATTTTTTCCCCATGCTCTTATGACCTTGACTTTGGCCAACAAATCATAAGTCACATGTCAAGTTCTACCCGTCATTCTCCAGGTTAATTTGAGCCCACCCGCACAAGCCCTTGACTTTGGCCAACAAGGCTATACGACTGCCCCAAACCAACGTATCTATCTATGCTGCATATGAATACCCAACAGCTACCAAACACCGTGCCTTGACTTTGGCCAGCAAACACAGCTTGAATACTATTGACTACCCATATGAAACGACGGAGGGCTACGAATGGTTTCTGGCGAAAACCTTTAACGTAAAGAACTTGATATCGTTGAAGGAACGGATAGCTTTTAAAATATAGTGACGAAAACCTTTGCTAAAGAGGTCACTCCCGGTGAAGGGATCTCGGCTCTTTCCCCGTAGAATGAGGTGCAGGATATTCCAACTGAATACCACAATGCAAAGCAAAATTAATCGGCTATAGTGAAGTTATTGCCCTGACGCAAACTTCTGTCCAAGGGGTCACTCCCGGTGAAGGGATCTCGGCCCTTGCCTCGTCGACTGAGGAGCAGGATATTCCAACTGAATACCACGATGCTAAACAAAAGAGAACGTCCTTGCAATAACAGCTTTTTGAAATGTGTTCCAACAACATCAGAATAGGTTTGTTTTAACTTGCATTGATCCGAATCAACGCAGTCCCATCAATTGATCACACCACAAAGAACGAAAATATAATGATGTACGTATATGCCATCCGCATTCGCCACTGGGTCCCGTCATTACCCGTTAGGTTAGCTAACTAACGACAGAGCGGGGACTGGACTAGCGCGGATGCGAAACATATACAACATCTACTAGTATATATATCAATATATAATATTTCGCTCAAGGCGTGATAAAATGCAACATCACAGAAATGTACAGCATCACAGAACAATACCGATATCTAGGATCCCCGGGTTTCACAGAGCCACTACTGAAACCCGACGTTCCCCTGGTCGTGTGGATAGCCTGTGCAATGAAATCCTAGACCCCTACGGGTGCGGCAAGTTACCCGCCAAAACCTGAAGCGAGGCAGCCCCCTTCAGCAACGTGAATGGACCACCCAGCACTTCACGGAATCCGGTAACTTGGGCACCCCTCCTGGGTCAACATATACCCCCTACGAGTGCGGCGAATAGCCCTCCAATTCTAGAGTGAAGCCCCCTCCGTCTCAATGCCATGAGATGCGGGCCCGTTGCCCTCTAGAACCCGGCTATCTGTGCACCCCACCTTGGGTTAATCCTAGTACAGAAAGTAAAATATACATACAACGGGTACATCGACCTCGACCCGGTCGTGCCCCAAAAGAATAATATACAAAGAGGCAGTGACGGCAGTCTACATTTTGGACGCTCGCCCCGCAATATCAAATGTACATAATACAACAAAACTGTACTACCACTGCAACCAGGCTACCCCCCAGGACCAATCCGCAACATCACAGCAATACACAGAACATCAACGTGAAGGTCCCGTTCGCAAATCCGTCTAACCAGGCTATAGCAGTTAGACAGGATTTACCGATCAAGTGACATTCACGGTCGCAGATATAATGTAAATACTGTGAACTAATCTGTTTAATATATCCGATCGATCAAATTTTACCAAGTGGGCCCCAAGCATTACTGTAGCAGATAAAGAAATTCTGGGCCCAAAAATAATATTCCAAAACTCCTATTTTCAGCCCAGAGAACCTCTGTAAAAAGTTGATGCACTGAACAGTATATATTGCGGCGGAACCGCGGCCCAAGCATGGGTTTGGCTGCGGTTCCGCGGTGGGATAGTGGGTTCGTGCAACCAAATTTTCACAGAATGCTAGTATGTCCATGCACAGTATTCTGCAACACCCTGAAAAATTTTTCAAGCCAGAAAAAAATCGACAGAAAACTGATGCAAAGAAAACGCGGGTTTTTGGAATTTTGTTCGATCGAAAGTTTAAACACATTAGACAAAGCTAGACTAGGTTAATGGCGAGGCTCTGATACCACTGTAAGTGCACGGCGGCACCCCGGCCGTCAATCCGACGCCGGAATGCGGAAGCGGTGATTTACTTTAACTTTTCAAACCGGCACCACCGCGCACTATCAACCCGGATCGGGCCATTAAACTAGTCCTAGCTAAACTAGAGAAGGGGGAAGAGAGATATACCGAGCGATCCGTGTCCTTCGGTCTTCTCGTCGTCGTCCCGATCTCCCCGCGGAATCTCCGGTCTCTACCAAGTCGCCGGAAGGGCACCACGTCGCCGGCTTCTTTTACGGGCTCCCACCTCTGGACCGAGCCAACTCGGGCACGAAGTTGGCGAGCCGACGTGCCCAAGATTTGTTGTAGAACAAGTGTGGTGTAATGTCTCATGGGGTTTATGGAAGTTGCCATATGGTGGAGGAAAATGAACTAAACTTTTGAGTTGGAGATGTGGGGATTTTATGAAGCCTAATGAACAAAATTTCCCCCACCAAAATATGGGACAGCCCCCATCCAAAAATTGGCCGGCCTCTCAAGGTGAAGGGGTGAGGGAAAAAAACAAAAGGGGGGGTGTATCAACGCATGAAAGAGAGAGAAAAGAGTGATGATGTGTAGAAATTATTACTAGCAAAACCAACACTCCAAAACCATCATCATCACACACAAAAGTCAAGTCATGATGAGCCATGGAAAGTCAAGGGATGGTGCACCATCATGATACAACAATGTGCAAAGACAACCCACCAAAATGCTTATTTGCACAAATGCAAATAAGCCCTCCTCCACCAATCTTCGGCCAATGAAAGATATAAAGAAATATGGCCGAAACGGAAAGCAAACAGGCAACTCCAAAAAACTGATCCCGTAATAAATTACAGGAAAATCCCGATACTGTGTATATACACCCGCATCTGTATTCCGACCGAATACAAATGCAAAGAGACAAAATCTACACTGTACTATACTAGGATCCGGCTTAAACCAAAGCCGGCTAGTATTATCCGTCCGATCCTGATCCGTGCAATATTGCACGTATCTGATCAAACCCTGTCATATCTCCATACGGCCTCTACAGCGTTTCGCTTGAAAACTTGAGCAACTGAATGTGGGGGACTCTAAAGACTCGTCAATACTATGGCTGTGGATTTAACCACTAGCACGTCAGAGGTATTAGCCATACGTGACGGGCTACCAGCTATTGACAAAAAGGGACGTCGATGAGCGAACTCATCCTGACACCCTACTGATCCTGTCAGTGACAATATCCGTACAGTCCGGTCCGTTCGTCTATGAGCATCGCATGGCGGGCCTAGGGGGTTGGTAAAAGTCAGACCCCTAAAAGCGGTACAAGTCGTGTCAGAGATCAGCCCAGAACACCCTGAGATACTACTGGAATACCTACCAGTAAATCTCCTGCCTTGGCCAAGGACTTTTCATGTTCTGGCTCTCCTAGACACAGCGCGACCTCACCCCAAATACCGGGAGAGACGAACCCCTGAAGATCCGCTCATTTCCTCCATGTGGCTCGGGACTGTACCCAACTAAAACCTGTTTCCATGTCTCCTTTGAGCGTGGTAGGGTAGTAATCAAAGTACAGTGGGAACTCACACGAGACAAATGACGATCCTCAGGTCGATGAACTAACCTGTACACATGTCACCAGGGAACTGCTATCTGACATCAGGTATAAGACCAACTAGCATGTTCCCGGCGAGTCCTGTCCGGTGTACTCATAACCCAATGAGCACCTGTATACATCTTAGGTGAACCAACTGACACCAGTGGCTTGTGAGACCGGCCACCGCCCCTCTTCGGGGTCTCGACTGTATACACTAGTCTACTCTGGAGTATCGATGCCCTGTATCGAAACTCCCACGACTAGGGACCTTTTAAGGATGTGCTTATAGACTACCAGCTCTCACGTATATGATCGCCCTCATACTGCTGGCAGTCAAGCAAGAATCCTAGGGGCTCTATCAACGTGCAATAGTGACCTGTGTTGTCACCTAAAGCAGTACACGACGATAAAGATAAACCAGATTGCATACTATCATCTTGAGTAAGACTGTCCTACCGGAATAGGTCCTCCCTCAATCATTGCAATCACGTGCCTGTGATCCAATATTTGACTCTGAGGGCACTATCTCCAACTGAAATGGAGGATGTTCTCCGTTTTCACATCCCTTAGCGGAACTGCCTCTTCCCACTTAGAGAAGTAATCGGTTGTTCCCAATATAAACCGATGTCCTTTAGCTGATGCTGGTTCGATGGGACCGATTATATCGGTTCCCCACTTTTCGAACGGCAAACTAGCTAGTGTTGGATGTAGTGGATTCGGATGCTGGTGGATGAAGTCCCCGTGACTTTGGCATGAGTGACACTACTTCGTATATTCGAGGCAGTCCTGAATCATTGTGGGCCAATAGTAACCCATTCTCTTGATCTTCAGCTTCATCTTTGGCCTGGCTTGGTAAGAACCATAGAGTCCGTCGTAAGTTTCTTGGACAACTCTCCTTACTTCTTCTGGTCCCAGGCACCTTAGACATAAACTGTTGAACGATCTCTTATAGAGTATCATTGACGAAGGTAAAAGACAGAGTTCGTTTCATGAGATGATGTCTTGATAATGCGTTTATGGGTGTTCGATGGGATTTGAAGTAATCTATGAAGACCTCTCTCCAATCCTTAACCTTTTCTTCGCCCTTTATTTGGAAGGCTACTTGTTTGGTCGCTTCCTTTTCTTCAAACAACTCCGGAGATATTTCTGCTGGTGCGAGAATCTGGTGGCTTTGTACAACGATCCTTACGTCATCGAGATTTTTGTCAGCCAGTTCCTTAGCAAGCTTGGCTAATGCATCCGCTTTGCTATTTTCCGCACGTGGTATGCTTTTCAGGTTGTAAAAGGGGATTTGTGTCAGCAATTGCTGCACTCTTTTGCCATATTTTACGAACTCCGGCTTGCATGTCTGGTAGTCACCATTTATTTGGCTAACGACCAGCTGGGAGTCTCCATATATGAGGAGGTATTCGATCCCCATGTCGACAGCGATCTAAATACCTGCTATCAAAGCTTCATATTCCGTTTTGTTGTTTGTTCTTGGCTCCGTTAAGGAAAGGGCAAAATGCATTATCCCTTCTTGTGGAGTCACAAAGATAAGGCCTACCCCAGCTTTGATTATGGGGGTGTTTTGCTTTCGCTTTTTCAGGGAAGATGCTCCATCGAAGTATAGTTCCCATTGGGCATCACCCCCTTCTTTCTTCCCGTCGATTGTGTCAAATGCATGTTCATCTGGCAACTTGCAATTTAAGGGAGAATCGGCTGGTACTGGGTGTTCAGCGAGAGAGTCGGTGATGGCCTGGCCTTTCACTGCCTTGAGAGGCCGATACGTTATCGAGAATTCCATCAAGAGGAGGGCCCATTTGGAAAGCCTTCCCGTTAGTATGGCTCTTGACATCAGATATTTGAGATGATCCCTTTTGATATGAGATGGACCTCATATGCTAAGGCATAATGTCGAAGCTTCGTTATCGCGAAGATCAATTCCAGACAATGCTTTTCGATGGGGGAGTAGTTGTTTTCTGCCCCTAGGAGAACTCGACTCAAATAGTAGAGGGCTCTCTCTTTTCCCTGATCGTTCTCCTGTGCCCATAGCGCGCCTAAAGAACCTTCAAGAGCTGTTGTGTACAGGATGAGGGGCTTTCCCTTGACCGGAGCGATCAGTACCGGGGGATTCTGCAGATACTGCTTGATTTCGTCCAGTGCACTTTGGCATTTGTGATCCCAAACGAACAGAGTCCCCTTCTTCATTAGATGGCTGTAGGGGAGGCATTTTCCAGAGAGGTTAGCTATAAACCGTCGAATATACATGAGATTTCCTTGGAGAGACCGCAGTTGTTTGAGAGTTCTTGGTTTGGGCATTTCCATAATCTCCTTAATCTTCTATGGGTCTATTTCGATGCCTCGGTGTCGTATGATGAATCCTAGGAATTTTCCTGAGGAGACTCCAAATGCGCATTTCAGAGGATTCATCTTCAGGTTGTACTTCCGAAGGCGCTGGAATACTATTTTCAAATGTTCCCAGTGTTCCTCGTACGATTTGCTTTTCACCACGAGGTCGTCGATATGACATTCTATAATCTCATGTATGAGGTCATCGAAGATCTTCGTCATGGCCCTCTGGTAGGTAGCGCTAGCGTTCTTCAGACCGAAGGGCATCACTTTATAGCAGAATATGCCCAATGGAGTCCGGAAGGTAGTATGCTTTCGGTCTTCGGGATGCATCTTTATTTGATTATACCCCGAAGATCCATCCATGAAGGAGAAGACCTCATGAGTGGACGTGTTATCGATCATCAGCTTGGTAATAGGCACTGGGAAGTCATCCTTCGGGCAAGCTTTGTTGAGATCCCGAAAGTCCACGCAGATGCGTATTGTCCCATTTTTCTTCATCACTGGGACAATGTTGGCGATCTAGTCAGGATATTGAACTTCTTAGATGAAGCCGGAGTCGATTGGTTTCTTGACTTCGGCATTGATGCTCATCTCAAGTTCGAGCCGCATTCTTCTTGGCGCATGTTTGACTGGTTTGACGTTCGGTGATATCGCCAGTTTATGCACAGCAATTTCTGGATCTAGTCCCGGCATCTCAGAATAGTTCCACGCGAAGCAGTCTTTATACTACATAAGCACGTCCTTTAGCGTGGCCACCTACTTTTCAGACAGTAGCTCACTAACAAACGTTGGCCTCGGCTCGTTTTCCGTCCCTAAGTTGATTTTCCTCAGGTTGTCCGCTGTGGTGTGTATCCCATCTTCCAGCTCTTTTAGCGCTGGTGGAAATTCTAAAACCACCTCATCATCATCCTCATTTGCGAAGCATCGGGAGAGGTCATCCATATTCTCGTGATCTCCTTCTTTTGATAGTGTTATCACGTGGCAGGTACGAGCTCGTTTCCAAGCTCGATGCTGATCAAGACTTACCCTCGTAGTGTAGGTTGCTTTTGGCTCATGCTTTCGTGGTGGGGTTACCCTCCAACTGTCGGATAGAGCAAACCTGCCTTGCTAATACTGTTCTTCAACCCAGTCTTTGAAGGTGAAGCAGTCTTCAAGAGGATGTTCTATTACTCGGTGGTAGGAGAAATAATCCGAGTGATGGACCTCGTTTATTTGTTCGGGGTACCGAGACTCCGGGGCGTCATCATTTGATGCTTCATGACAAGTTTGAATATTTTCCTCGTCTTGTCTTGAGGGAACGAGTACTCCCGACCCATCTTCTTCATAAAAGACGGGTTCCAGCTGACTTTTTCTGGATCACATGGCTTCTTGGATCCGCTTCGCTGTTTTGGAATGTCATTCCCGTTCTTGACCTTGTTGTTGCCTCTGCGTCGGACTTTTTCCTTGCCATGAGAGCGCACAACAGGCTGAGGGTGAAGGGCGTCATATTCTTCTATTTTCGTAGATTGCTGAGTGAGACGCTGCGTCCTGGCTTTCTCGTAAATGGCCATTTCGCGGCCGTGGTCATCCCGAACCTTTTGACCGGCTTCTCTCATTAGATTGTCAATTTGTTCTTCGAATGACGGACTTGGTATTCTTACGGCGGGATCTCACTCTGGTTCGATATCAGCTCTATCTGGAAATGCATTCGCTTCTTCACTGGAGTTATTTATAACATGGCAGTCATGGCTTGTGCGGCGGTTCCGCGGCCATCTCCCACTTGCACTAGGGCCATCTGTTGTGGTATCGCATACCCAACAATTAGCTGTGGTTGAAGTATCTCATACTCAACCATCCCATAAATGTCACTACTGGGAAAAAAAGGCCTTTGTGAGTGGATCCGCGCTGTCGTCCTCTGTGTCTGCTCTCCTAACCTCGATCTCCCTGGAGATCAACCATCTCCATGATTAGGTGATACTGCCTAAGAATTATATCTGGATTTCTGATGGGACGGTAGTTCCTTGGCTAAAACCACAACTCCATTGTCACACAATGGTAGGAACGAAGTTCATCTTATGAACTTATATTTCCAAACTGCCTCTTTGGTAGTATCCTTGGTAACGATGTATCTTGCCTTTAATCGTCTAGTAAGTCACGGTATCTAGCTTGGAACTCTTCCCACATACCGTCCCTCCACTGAGGGTAAAGACAATGCCTGCGACTGACATTCAGTCGTTCTTATCACCCTGGAACCTTTCCAGTGATTCTCCCCAGGATCGATTGATACAAAACAGATGTCCTAACATCCAATTAGATCTATCTCATAGATCCAAAATCCAGGATTTAGGAGGTATCATTTTGATCCTATATGGAGAATCGTTGTGATAAGCGGAGATTGACCGAGCGTAGCATAGGAAACTCCTTCCCTATCAAGAGTATGTCATCCACGTACTCTACGAGGATCACCACCATACTCCCTACTACCTTTTTGTATATACAAGGTTCATCTACCATTTTGATGAAGTCAAACTCTTTGACTACCACATCAAAACAGATGTTCCAACTCCGCGATGCCTGCTTTATCACATAAAACATCTTGCACACGTTTCCGCTGCTCCCACTTTCTACGAAGCCTTCTTGTTGTGTACTTATAGACGCTCTCTTCTAAAACATCATTTAGAAAAGCAGTCATGACACCCAACCGCCAGATATCGTAGTCATGGTATGTAGCCGTGGCAAGTAGGATCTGGATGGACTTAAGCATAGCTTTGAAAGTCTCAACTTTTCCATGTACACCAAGTAATCTTCTCAAGATATACTTTCTCCTGATTGGGATTTAACCCTTCAGATAAAGCAACTAAAGTCCATACTTTGTTGGTGTATAAGGATTCCATCTCAGATCACTAAGCATCCAGCCATTCTTACAGAGTCTCACTCCTGATGGCCAGCTCGAAACTAGTTGGGTCATCATCTCATGATGCAATCCTCGCTCTCACTGTCATAGAGAAACCGAAGTATCTCTCAGGTGGGTGAGGAACCCTACTAGATCGCCGGAGAGGCTGAGGTTCGTTGGAAACTATTGAATCCTTTGGTTCTACCAAATCATTAGCTGCAGTTTGTATAGCTGGAACATTTCCAGTTCTACATGACAGACCTTGCCTCAAGCTTGTCCGGATTTTGCTTTTAGACATAGGCCGGACAACCCCAAATATTAACAAGCTTAAGATATGGGCTCTTCCCTTTCCATATCACATATGAAGTGGTAGGCAACCGATTTGATTCGAACCCTTATTCAGTAGGTATGCAGCTTCACAAGTGCATAACTCCCAAAAGGAAATAGGAAACTCAGTAGTACTCATCATAGAGCACACCATATCACATAGGGTGCTATTGCTCTGCCCCGATACACCGACGTGCTGTGGTGTATACAGAGGAGTAATGTTGAGAGAGAATCTCATTCTCTTTTAGAATAGTCCAGGAATTCCGTGCTCAAGTATTCTCCTCCTTGATCGCATCAAAGGACATAATACTTTTACCCGTATTTTCGGTTCTCTACTTCTAACTCATATTCTGTGAATATCTCAAAAGGTTCGGACTTGTGTTTCAACAGGAACATATGTCTGAATCTTGAAAGATTATCAGAGAATGTAATGAAGTACAAAGAACCGATCTTAGCATGTGTAGACAGGGGACCTTCATACATCATCATGTATCAATCCCAAGAGTTCACTAACTCTTTCTCTGTTTCCAAGAAACAGAGCTATGGTCATCTTATCTTTGTGACATGACTGGCAAGTTTCACAAGATGTAAATTCAAACAGATTTAAATGTGCATCTCAATGTAACTTAGCTAGTCGGGTCGCATTAACATGACCTAGTCTACAATACCTCAAGAAGGATTCGTTCATTTCTGAACTCTTCCTCTTGTGTGTGTTCTGTAAACTAAGAACTGTAGTTTGATTTAGAACGTCAATGCTTTTAGATAACGTGCATGAACCGATCAACTCTTGATATAGGAAATGTTCAAAACATTATCCTACTATAAAATTATATCCTTTCTTTACTAATAAATAAAAAGATATGATGTTGTATATCAGGTTCGGTATCTAATAACATTCGTTCAGAATCAATGTATTCAGGTAATACAGGGTGATAGTGACCAACAGACTTGGCTGCAACACTTGCACCGTTTTCTGTCTCATGAAACTTATCACCCGTTCTCAGTTCTCTACCTTTCTGTAGCCCATGTAACAGATTACATATGCGGGATCCTGATCCGGTATCACATACCCAGGACGTAAATGATACTGAGAAACAGTTCTCTGTAATGAACACACCCGAAGATGATGCATCAACATGCACTTTCTTCGTTTGGGCGGCACGGGAAATATGGTATTCCCCAATTTCGTGCTCTGTCTTATAACAATTATAAGTTGGAGCGGGACCAACATTTCCCAGCTCAGTATAACAAGCGGGTTCGGTCAATACATCCGTTTTATTATCTTGATTAAGGCGTGATATGGTCGCTACCTGGAGAGAGAGAGAAGAAAACACTCAGCGTATGCTCTTGCAAGATTAGATTGGTTATCAATTTATCTAATCAGTATGTCTCCCACTGTTTTAATCAAATCTTCTTTCAAACCCTAAAAGGAAAGACTAGCCGGGATTAATTACACGCTACAAGTTCGCCAATCTTTCAGCCAGGCCAGTGTCGGTACTTTGAGGGAGGTCCCCCGTGCTTTCGCACGAACCTAATTAATGTAAACCTCGTTTTCCCAGAGGCGTAACCCTGTTAACACCTTTCTAGACACCTACTTGATCGGCTAATTGTAATGTGTAAAACTCTCCCAGGAGTAACTCTTACTCGCAGCGGGTATTGGGATCCAACTATCTCATAGAAGGTATGCAATCTCATTGCAAATTTCAACACTTGAAATTCCCAATAATATTTTACCCCTAGCGTCATATGACCTTGACGGAGGCCAAACTACCCATAGTCCGCTAGTCAAGTTCAACCCGTCATTTCCTGATTGAATTAAACCCACCCGCACGACCCTTGACGGAGGCCAAACAACGTCGTACGAATACCCTAATCCAATAGCATCGTATGCTAGCAGATAAGCATTAGTTAGCTACCGTACACTACGCCTTGACGGAGGCCAAACTACCGCAGCACGAATACTAACTAGTACTTATCTGAAATGACGGAGGGCTACGACAGGTTTTTAAGAAAACCCTTTGCGTAATGAACTTGATATCGTTGTAGAATCGAGTGATTTGAAATGGAATGTTTTTTAGGCTTTTCTAGTTTTGCTAAAGGGGTCACTCCCGGTGAAGGGATCGTCGGCCCTTTCCTCGTCGAATGAGGTGCGAGATATATCATATATATCACTGTGCAAAGCAGAAACTATAGAAGCAATCAAAAGACAAACCGAGGGTTGTAGCATCTGCCAGTTATTGCTAAAGGAGTCACTCCCGGTGAAGGGATCTCGGTCCTTTCCTTATCGAATAAGGTGCTGGATGTTCTACAAGGAACACCGCTATGCAAAGCAAGAACTAGAGCTACCAGTTTTTAAACAAGTTTCTACAACATCTTAGGTTTCTTTTATTTCATTAATCTCATTAATGAAGTCCCATTTTATTATGCTTTGCAAGCATTACATTTGAAAACGAAATCTGCAATATAACATATATCTCATATATATAATATAAACATTCGTCTCAGGCAGTAATATGATCTCATCACAGAACATTGTAGCAGAAGAATATATATGAAATATTGGATATACTAGGACTTCCGTGTTTTCAATACGAGCCTGTATAAAGCACGGATTCCACGGTCGCGATGAATAGCCAAACCCACATCCCTAGACCCCTATGAGAGCGGCAAGTAACACTGTCAATTCTAGGGTTAGGAGACCCGGTCTCGACTCCTCGAGATGGTCTCCCACTGGACCCTAGAACCCGGTTACTTGTGCTCCCCTCCTTGGGTCTACCTAATGAGGAAAAGTAAATAATATACATCAACGGTGACATCTTCCGCAACCTGGAAGTGCCCCAATAAAAGAATATTACATACAAATGAATTTTACATGAACGAAAAAGAAAAAACTCTCATCTCACATAAAACCCCCGGCTATTCAGAACGCGACGATCCAATAGAACATATCACAGCAACACATAATATCTCATATCATCAACGTAAGCAAGTATGCGTATCCCGATTGTCGTTGATGTATAGCAACGAAGCCAGCGATACACCACATACTACGCTTACGGTCACAGAAAAGAAAGTGTAAAACTACAACAGTTGGAATCCGCAACCTTCTTAGACATCGCATGCCTAACAAATGAATTCCTTAGACATCGCATGCCTAACTATTATAAACCCCGCATTTTAGTCTCTTTATCGAAAACTCTTTTCAATATCAAGTCGGACAATTCAACAAGATTCCCGACGTCCTGATCGAATGCTCGTCGCAAACTTTAGTAGACGGCCGCACCCCCAGATGCCGTCGACGAAGTGCACTAAGGCGGAACACCGCTGCCGCGAGCATCCGAACGGATGCTTTCGGCGACGGGGTTCTCCTACAGTCACTTGGTCGGGGCTAAAAGGTGTAGCTGTCTATTAAGTTTACCCGGCGAGTATCCGCGTACGCTACGTGATTGCGACGGACTTTTGATCACATCAAAATTCCGTGGCAACCGATCAACTGAGACTAAACCGCTAGATTTATAACATTCAAATTAGTTATCTCATAACTACAAGTGGATTCCAAATATTGTATCACATTCCAGATAAATAGACAAAGTTAAACTTTCCGATCGAATAATCAAACACCCAAGATTTCCCCAATATATCTCAACACTTGAAATCAGTTTAAAAACATCCATCACATGCCACAGTACCAATGGTCCAGCCGTAGAAGGGTCAAGCCAACGCCTCACATGTGGCACGCCGTACTGCCCCAAACCCTAAGGTTCAAAAGGCAGTTCAAGACGGTCACATAATCGAGTTAAGGTTTGTTGTCTTCTAGAGGGTCCACCGCGTTACTTGCACGACTTAGAACATTCTTAAACACGAGAAAAAATCCAACTTTTGAAAAAATTTCCGACAGGGGAAAAAGTGAGTTATTGATATCCGTTCGAACTTTTTAACAGTTTCTAAAAATTATCCGGACATAACTAAACAAAGTTAAAATATCCGATCGAATCTTTAAGTCCCCAATACAACCCAGAAAATTCAACAGTTGAATAAATATTAAAAATTCCCAGAAGATACAACACTCAAAGATAAGAATTACTGTGCAAATTTCAAATGTTGAAGTGACTAATTGGCCGCGGAACCGCCGCACAAGCCATGCTTGTGCCGCGGTTCCGCCGCGCTTTGGTGGAATCAGGCGCACGTGCTTCACAGTATTTCTTACAATTCCCTGCTGAATTTTTTGAGCATTTTTAATTTGGAAAAAATCACAGTTTTGAAAAATTTCCAGAAACTAGGGTATATCGGGTTTTCCGGGTTCGATCGGACTTTAAACTTCGTCTAGACTTCGCCTAAAGCTCTAGCTTGGCTCTGATACCACTGTAGGGTTGCTATGCACGCGCACAAGGGTCTACGAGGCATCAACCATGCCCGATTAAAATTTTAGCCGTGCCGAACAACCCGAATACAGATCTTTAAACTAGAGATTAGGCGAAAGCTAACATACTAAACACTTTAACACTAAGTGAGAGGGATTACAACCTTTGTAGATCTGGTCCTTCACTTCATATGCTCCGTGTTGAGGTCCCTTCGCTGCGATCATCGTGCTCTGGACTCTCGAGAGGCTTCACGAAGAGAATGATGCAACCTTTGCTTCCGATCTTCGATACAAAGATGATCTACCTTGAAGTTTCGTTAACACGAGCTATCACTCATGAAATGATGTGAACACTCTCATCTAAAGGGAAAGGGAAGATGAGGATGATGAAGTAGGATTTTTTCTCTCTTTATTTATCTTTTTCTCACATATTTTCATCACAAATATCAAAACAAGAAAGCTTTGCATGAAGAACTCAAGGAAGAAGAAGAATAGTGATCCATTTTCTTTTGTGATGAATAATGAAAGGATTAATATGATGAATAATGCAACCATGGTTGACTTAACCATTGTAGAGAATTAACCAAGGGTTAGGGTTTGGGTTGAGTTAAGAATGAGTCACTTGAAAATATCTTTTCCAAAACAAAAAAGAAAACCTTCTAGAATCTACTAGAAGTCATTAACCCAAATCAAACCCTAATCTTGATTAATCTTTACTAAACATGTTGCATTAGTTATCATATCATGTTACAATATTATATATCACATATATAATATTTATTGTAACCAAATAAAATAATACAATTAACATATATCGCATATATATCAATGTATTACCCGAGTGAGAAAAAGAATCTTTTAGTGAGCTAATATTAGTTAATGTAATTTAATATATCATATATATTATTATACATTAAATTATCGAATCAACACTTGATCCGACAATCCGGCTATATCGCATATAACCGACTAATATTTATCCGTACAGATTCATCGAATCAACACTTGATCCGATGACCCGGCTGATATCAAATATCGCGAGAATAGAATACAGTATATCATATCGTATTATCCTCGGTCCCGCACATATCACATATGTGCCCCTACTCCGTTTTGCCTGAGTCAAGAAACCTCTGTGTAGGACTCTAAAGAATCGTCAATACGCTGGCAGTAGGTGATGATCATATCAAACACCCACAAGCCACAAGTGGTCAGCTAAACGTAACAGCCACCCAGGTATTGAGCGCTCAGAAGATCAACAAGCAAGCCTGTACATTCTCCTGTGAATCCAAACAGTAACACTCCCGTACAGTCCGGTCTCGTCGTCTGATATGTTGCATATCTCGCCTAGGGGTGGTAAACGTCAGACCCCAGTAGCTCGATAAGTCGTGTCGATATGAGGTCTATAATAGTTCGAGAAACTACTAATAACACTTACCAGTAAATCTCAGCAACCCTGGCCAGGGATTTCCGGTTATAGCCAATCGAACACAGCACAACATCAACTCCCTATACCGGGAGAGACGAATCCCCTCCTATCGCTCATTGCCTCCATGTGATTCGGGACTGTACCCAAAAGCCACCTTTTTGCACGCCCTCTTGGACGTGGTATGATGGAAATCAAAGCACAGTGGGAATCACACAAGACTCTATGACGATCTCGGGTCAACAGACTACTCTGTACCAGTGTCACCGGAGAACTGCCATCTGCCGTGAGGTATAATACCATCTGGGAGTTCTCGGCGAGTCCGTCCAGTGTACCCAGTCTCCACTGAGCACCCGTACACCATCCTTGATGTCAAACACCGATGGAAATGGGATCATCCATCGCCCATCATATGGGTCAAGATGCATATACGCTAGTCTACTCTGGTGTATCGATGCCCTGTCTCGATACACCCTCGACTAGGAACAGTTATAGGAATCGCTCCCAGTAGTCGAGTACACATACTAAGGGCTTTATCAACATGTAACATAGAGACAATCAGAGTACATTGTAGGGTGTTTTTCGTCACCCCATTGAGATGGGAATACGCGCGCGCTTGTCAGGCGTACTACAGATTCCCCCTGCCTAGGGTAGGCCGGGGTTTAATGATTGTGGGGATCCGAATCTCCGGCAGCCGCGAACTAAGCTGCCGTTAATTACCCCCCGCCTTTGGGGCGAGGGAACCTCTGATTGACGGGTCAAACTGGTCATGCGAACTCAATGTGCAGTGTACGTGTGTTGTTGTTTTGGAGGGAGGGTTTGAATATGTCGGGAGCCACGCAGAGTTTTTACGGGGGTCCCGCTACCCGGATAGCGGGCTGGGGGTCAAGGAGGCTAACAGCCCCTTTGCGGGGTGCGGGGCAGCGCCCCGTTAGAAATTTTTTTCTAACAGCGGCTGTGTCGTAGAGTATGTGTATGTGTATATTTGTATACATATGTATATATATACATGCATATATAAATAAAGGGGAAAAAGACATCAAAAGGATGCGTGGGGCCAGCGCCTAGGCGCTTGAGCGCAAGCGCGCCACGTGTCGGCACATGGGCGCTTTGCGCTCGAGCGCAGAGTGCTGGAGAGCAACGCGCCACGTGTCGGCACGTGAGCACTTTGCGCTCAGACGCTGAGCGCTTGGGCGCAAGCGCGCCACGCGTCAGCACGTGGGCGACTTGCGCTCGAGCGCTTGCGCTGGAGCGCAAGAACGCCACGCGTCGGCACGTGGGCGCTTTGCGCTCAGACGCTGAGCGCTTGGGCGCAAGCGCGCCACGCGTCGGCACGTGGGCGACTTGCGCTCGAGCGCTTGCGCTGGAGCGCAAGAGCGCCACGCGTCGGCACGGGGGCGACTTGCGCTCGAGCGCTTGCGCTGGAGCGCAAGAGCGCCACGTGTCGGCACCGGGGGGACTTGCGCTCGAGCGCTTGCGCTGGAGCGCAAGCGCGCCACGTGTCGGCACGCGGGCGCTGTGCGCTTGAGCGTTGTGCGCTTGAGCGCAAGCGCACCACGTGTCGGCACGCGGGCGCTCTGCGCTTGAGCGCCGGCGAGAAAAAGAGGCTTTTAGCCTGAAAAAATTTCTCAGAAGAGAAATCAGAGAGGAGTTGGACTCCTGAGTGTGTTTTTCTTCTTTTTTTGGGGGGGTTTAGTGAAAGATGTTCTTCTTCTTCCTCCTCTGTTAGCTGGATCTTGAAGATCAAGAGCTGTGGGATTTTTTAAAAATCTCTTCTTTTTGAGATCTAATGGAAGATCTGAGTTCCCCTTAATGGGTTTTGTGGTGGAAAACTATTTAGTTTTGAAAAAGGAAGAGTAAAACTCTTGATTTAATTCAAAAGAAAGAAGAAGGTTTTGGAACTTTGAAGGAGGAAAAAAAGATCTCAGATCTCAAACTTTTTTTTTGGAGAGAGAAAAGTTGTTGAGATATTTCATTATCTTTGCCTTTATAGGCTATACACTTTACACATAGCCCCTTGGGCTTCACAAAATGGCATTTTGCCTATTTCATGGCTCATGTACCATTTCTTTTTGCACATAAGCCATGGGCTTTACAAAAATTTGGCTTTATGCCTATTTTTCGTACATTTATCCATAAATAAAATAAAAGAAATGCAACAAAATTATTTATTACAAAATTTTTATCTTGGCATGGGGGGAGGCCGGTCGCTTCATGTTCGGGCTCGACCCGGGCATGGGCCCACTGGATCTGGGCTTAGGCCCACTTGGATTGGGGTTGACTTTGATTTTGACTTGGTCAACCGGGGTGTAAATTCTTACCCCAACATACATGTTAAGATAAAGTACAACCAGATAGCATACTATCATGTCGAGCAAGAAAGTCCTCCCTATATATGTCCAAGCATCCATTACAATATACATCGTATATACAGTAATGGCCTCTAGGGCATACATATAACTAACAGGAATCGCTCCCGTTTCTTGGACCTAATGTATCCAAGCCCAGTCGTCTCCATCCTCCCATTGGGCATCTTTCGCTGAGTCCCGAAAACATCCCAAATCTTGTTGTAGAACTGGGCTTGTCGAGCGGTTTGTTTGAAGGGTATGCCTTGGCATCTTAATAGCCTTTTCAATCCCTCTGTGTAATATCTAGGCAGACGGATTGGTTGAAGCCTGTCGAGCGCAAGTTCAGCACCATGCCAGACTTCTTTCTCCACTTTAGTCTCCACAGATCGATAGAAGAGGATCACCTTTTCACCTTTTCGCCTAGGAGGGACGTAGAAAGTCTGCAACTCTTGTATGTTGTATATATCAAGCGCATTGAGTTCTTTATAATGCCGCTGCGGAACCATGATAATTTGTAAACTCTGATCAGCTTCAGCGAAGGTCTGCATTGACGGGCGGACGGAGAACACTACGTTGACCTCGTCCTCAGAGTCACTGCCAAAGACCAAAACAGGATTAAATGGCCCGGGCTTGTTGAAGGGTTACGGCAGCGCCCCAGCCATCAAAACGCGGCCAAAATGCGGAACAAAAATTTCTAAACTGGCGCTACCATTACCCGAATCCCGGATCGACCTTAAACCCTGAACTAGCAATCTAAACTAAGAGTTAGAATGGTTATACCGAGATGATCCGTGTCTTTCGGTCTTCATTCCAAGCTCCTAGAGATTCCTTGATGAGGTTTGGTTGCCGGACTTCCTTCATCTCCGATGATCCACCTGGGGGAAATGGCGCAAGCTCCAGCCTCGACAAACGAGGCAACCGACGCTCCAAAGTTGCTAGCGATGGAAAGTGGGGGTGTAGTAGTGTGTCACTATATTTTTCTCTCTACCCATGAGCTCAATAAGAAACTCAAGAAAGATGAAGAAGGAGGTGAACTTTGGCGTGAGCAAAAATGGCTAAGTGTGCATGTAGTTAGAGAGAGAGTGGGCTAGCAAGTGTAATGAAGTAAATAAAACCTAATGAAAAAGAAAAACCCCTTACAAGAAGTGGTCGGCCCCCCTCTCTCAATCACCCCTAAAAATATCATTTCCAATTTTTGCAATAAACAAATGCACCATACTTTGCTACATGCTTAAAACCATACCATGAACCATGCTCATGCCACATCACACCCTCCACCTCATTAAGAAACAAATGAATTTCCATAAATGGAAAATCAATAATGAGGTGGCAAAACTTCTAGAAGCTATTCCATATAAAATACAGAATACTTCCCGGTACATGTACCGAAATACATATACGCGTATTCGTACAAAAATACGAATAACCAAGAGAGAAAATAAATAGGGAACAATAATACTAGAATACATACATAAAAATACATATGTAAATTATTAAATCAAAACCTGATTTAATGATCTTAATCCTAAGCCGCTAGTATTATCAACCGTCCGATTAGAGTCTGTGCAGCATGTGCATATATTTAATCGGACACCTGTATGTATCAACATACCTCATGTACACCATATCGCCTGAACCGTGAAAACCCTCTGTGTGGGACTCAAAAGACTCGTCAATATACTGGCAGTGGGTTTAACCACAAGCACGTCAGCGGCACTAGCTATACGTAACGGCTACCCAGGTATTAAGCGAAAGGGAGGCCGACGAGAAAACTCATCCTGAACCCCTACTGAGCCTGACAGTGACAATATCCATATAGTCCGGTCTGTTTTTCTAAGAGTATCGCATATCAAGTCTAGGGGGGTGGATAAAGTCAAACCCCTAACAACGCGACATTTAGTGTCGGTATGAAACCTATCACCACCTGAGAAACTATCGATCCTGGATCTGTAATTCTCGTCCACCGTGGCCACGAATTTTTGGTGATGGCCATCCGTACACAATGCAACATCAACCCACAATACCGGGAGAGACGAATCCCCGACGATCCGATCACTGCCTCCATGTGGCTCGGGACTGTACCCAACTAAAACCTGTTTGCACGACTCCTTTGAGCCGTGGTAGGGTAGTAATCAAAGCACAGTGGGAACTCACACGAGACAAATGACGATCTCAGGTCAACAGACTAACCTGTACACATGTCATCTAAGAACTGTTATCTGAAAATATGTATAATACCAACTAACGGGTTCCCTGTGAGTCCGTCCAATGTACTCATAACCCAATAAGCACCTGTATACTATCTTAGGTGAACAAACTAACACCAATGGCTTATGAGACCTTGCCACCGCCCCTCATCGGGGTCTCGATCAGTATACACTAGTCTACACTGGAGTATCGATGCCCAGTCTCGATACTCCCACGACTAAGGAGATTTAAGGATGTGCTTATAGACCCCCATCTCCCACGTATATGATCTACATCATAATGCTGGTAGTCAAGCAAGAATCCTATGGGCTCTATCAACATGTATATGATGATAAAGACAAACCAGATAGCATACTATCATCTTGAGTAAGACTGTTTTATCGGTATAGGTCCTCCCTCAATCATTATAATCATCTGCCTGCGATTACGATAATTGCCTTGAGGGCACTATAGCCAACAATCTCCCACTTGCAATTAAGGCCAATAATTGCAATGTCGCATACTCACAGCCTGTGTGATACTGAACACCCAACTTCTCTACTAATCAGTTTTGCAAAGCCCGTTTGTGAAACTAATGTGTTCGAGAAATAGCCTCAGTGAGTTGATCCACTCCAGTGTTTCTTTCTGTATCTCTCTATATCTCAACTTCGCGGAGAAAACTATCTCCCGAAATGAGCAATACCTGTCTTAGAATTTGTCTGGATATCTGATGGGATCCAGTTCATAAACAAATTCCAAATCCAGCAAACTTCCTAGACTGTATCATCCACTGAATTTAATCAGTAACATGCGCCATGCCATCCTCAGTATCCGCTTGGACCACCTGTCCAACATACCGTCTCTCAGAAGAGGGAGAAACTATAACTCAGACAGCCACTCTGTCGTCCAGGTCACCATGGAAGCCTGGAATGATAACCGTCTTCCGAAGGAGGCTGCCGTTACCATATCCCTAGAACATCCATTTATGTTCATTAACTGCTTCCCAATGTTTCTCCAGGATTGGATTAATATATGTTTATTGCAGCTAGTACAAAAACAATATCTGGTGTGGTACTTGACATTTCATGATTAACTCAATTTCCTAAGCAAGCAATATGCTAATCATGCAGATCCCTCTCCCCATTAGTCTGTAAGACACCTTTAGAAAGGGTGACTCCATCACTTGCAGGTACACCACCATGCCAGGAGTCGTCCATTCTAAAATACCTTTAGAATAATGTCAAAGTACCCAGATTAGGATACTTCCCAAATCTAGATCTAAAACCATAGATCTAGTAACCAGAAAACTTGATATTATATCCATATCCTATGTGGAGAGACAACATTGTGACGACCACAGTATAACCGATCGTAGTATAGGAATATCTCTTCCTATCAAGTGCATGTCATCCCAATACCTGGACATCACTCCCTACTACCTTCTTACCAGATCTATCTCACATTCTGATGAAGTCAAAGCCTATGTCTGTTTAGTCTATAAATAGACATAAGCTACTTGCCTACTATGCTTCCGCTGCTCCCACTGACTACAACAACCCTCTGGCAGAGTCATATACACGTGCACTTTCAAAGCTAGTTTAGAACGACGCTATACTCATCCTCCTTCCGGGTCTTATAGTCTAGAATAGCAGCAATGGAAAGTCTGGGTAAACAAGAACCTCCCTGTCACCGTTACTGAGAAGACCAAAGTACCTCTCGGGTGCCTGAGGTTACCCACCAAATCTGCGGAGTGGCTAACAGAATGTCGAAACTAATTGAATCCTTAGGTTCTATTAAATCTTCAGTGATCGTTTGTGGTTCTGGAATTACCTCCAGTTCTACCATACTCCCACTTCTGTTTTTCTGAAAAAATCCATTTTAATAAAACTGTGGCGAGTCAAGAACAATATAAATACTGATCTTCCTGATGGTAGAAAGTTAACCCTCGTCAAAGCCCGGGATGACCCACAAACTGCCATTACTAAAACGTACCTCGAGTTTATCCGGATTCTGGTTTTAAGCATCAGCCGGACAACTCCCTATACCTTAACATCGTTAAGATATAAATTGATTCTATAAAAATCTAATATAGAAACAAAAGCACTAATTTAATTGGAACCAGATTCAAAATCATGCAGCTGTCTCCAGTGCATATCAATCAAATGGAAAGAGGACAATCAGCATTACTCATCTAGGAGTGCATCCATATATGAGTGACCCGAAAGAGAAGCAAGTTCTCAAAACCATTACTATCAACGGAATAACAAACACAAGTATCTACATCTTCGACTTCATCGAAGAATCCTGATAATTCCAACAAATGGTTTTGTACTTTATTCTTATACCTATAACTTCTCAATATCTAGACCTTGTATTTCAACGAAATACATGTCTAGAACTTAGAGAAGTTATGAGTAAACAGAATATAGTATAAGTACCAACCCCATTGTCCTAATGGACACTGGACAACATACAATACTTTGTATAAGTCCCCTAAGTTCAACAACTCAAACCCTGTGTGTCGTAGGTTGAAAAACTGTATTATGGTTAAGAAGAATTACACAGCTATTGAATGCACCTTACCTAATCACCAACTGATATAGGTAAATGTCACAGACATAATATCAAAAAGTTATATCTCACTTTATAAAATAAATGAACAGATATATCAGTTTGAAATTAGTGCATAACAACGGATATTCAAAACTAAATATTTGCCATCCGACAAAAACCAGATGATTTCCTCAAATATCACCAATTACAACGAACTCCGATATAATGAGGATCTAATCACCCAATTCCTAATATCTTACTCCCACTCACCATCCGTAATAACATACAGATGTGAGAAACTGATCTGGTAAATACATACCCTGGAGTTAGATTCCAATTGGGAAAACAGTTTTCAATTAACATCGCACATTGAAACTGAAACATGAAAATGTTTCGAAGGGATTAACTGGTATTCCTAGTAACGCCTCTTCCACTATCCTAATTCATGACAGTAACCATATACTTACCTGCCCTCACTCCAATCCCTTTATTATGTCTTTACTTATTACCTTCTGTACACCTTCTTTAGGCTAATTGGTTTTCTTCCTTCCCTACCCTTCGGCACCAGCCTAAGGTGTGGAAGAAGACTATCCAATAAGCATAATAGGTGTACTCTCCTAATCCTAGTGTAAGTGCACGGTGGCGCCCCGGCCGTCTGAACGAGGCCAAAATGCGGAATATGAAACTTTTCTATAAACTAGAACCGGCACCACCGCACACAAAAATCCCGGATCGAGCCATTAATCTAATCCTAGCTAACAAAAGAACGGGTAGAGAGATATACTGAGCGATCCGTGTCCTTCGGTCTTCTCGTCGTCGTCCCGATCTCCCGCGGAATCTCCGGTCTTCACCTCCTCGCTGGAAGGGAACCACGTCGCCGGCTTCTTTTACGGGCTCCCACCTCTGGACCGAGGCAACTCGGGCACGAAGTTGGCGAGTCGACGTGCCCAAGGATACTGTAGGTTAACTGTAGAATTCTATGTCTCATTTGAGGCATTAGAAGTTGCCCTTTTAGTGGAGGTAATGAAGTGTGGAATTTTTGTGGATGAACTTGGGGATTTTGCAAACATGAAGAGAACCGAAAATCCCCTACCCAAAAATTTCAGCCCCTCCCCTTAAAGCATGGCCGGCCAAACTTGGTGAAAGGAGTGAGTGAAGGAAAGTCAAGAGAGTGGGGAAGCTATCATGCAAGCATGAATAAAGAGTGATAATGAAAAGCAATGATCACAAACAAAAACCTCACTCCAAAACCCAATCATTTCCTACAAAGGTCAAGCCATCATGAAGTCATGGAGTCAATGGTGGCAGAATCATCATGAAACAATTTCTTACAAAAACAACCCTCCACTAAACAAAATTGCATGCTTGCAAATAACCCCCTCTCCACCAATTTCCGGCCAAGGAAAGAAACAAAGGAAAATGGCCGAAACGGAAAGCAAACTGTCAACTTCAGAAAACTGATCCCGTAATAAATTATAGAAAACCCATCTACTGTATATACATACCCGCATTTGTATTCCAACCGAAATACAAATGCAACGAGAAAAATCTACACTGTATAATACTAGGATCCGGCTTAAACCAAAGCCTGCTAGTATTTTCCGTCCGATCATGATCCGTGCAATACCGCACGTATCTGATCGAACCCTGCCATATCTCCATATGGCCACTACAGCGTTTCGCCCGAAACTTGAGCAACTGTCTATGGGGGACTCTAAAGACTCGTCAATACTATGGCTGTGGATTTAACTACTAGCACGTCAGAGGTATTAGCCATACGTGACGGGCTACCAGCGATTGACCAAAAGGGACGTCGATGAGCGAACTCATCCTGACACCCTACTGAGCCTGTCAGTGACAATATCCGTACAGTCCGGTTCGTTCGTCTATGAGCATCGCATGGCGGGCCTAGGGGGTGGGTAAAAGCCAGACCCCCAAAAGCGGTACAAGTCGTGTCGGAGTGTAGCCCAGAACACCCTGAGATACTACTGGAATACCTACCAGTAAATCTCCTGCCTTGGCCAAGGACTTCGTGTAATGGCTCTCCTAAACACAGCGCGACCTCACCCCCAATACCGGGAGAAACGAACCCCTGCAGGTCCGCTCACTGCCTCCATGTGGCTCGGGACTGTACCCAACTAAAACCTGTTTGCACATCTCCTTTGAGCGTGGTAGGGTAGTAATCAAAGTACAGTGGGAACTCACACGAGACAAATGACGATCTCAGGTCGATGAACTAACCTGTACACATGTCACCAGGGAACTGCTATCTGACGTCAGATATAAAACCAACTAGCATGTTCCTGACGAGTCCTGTCCGGTGTACTCATAACCCAATGAGCACCTGTATACATCTTAGGTGATCCAACTGACACCAGTGGCTTGTGAGACCGGCCACCGCCCCTCGTCGAGGTCTCTACTGTATACACTAGTCTACTCTGGAGTATTGATGCCCTGTCTCGAAACTCCCACGACTAGGGACCTTTTAAGGATGTGCTTATAGACTACCAGCTCCAACGTATATGATCGCCCTCATACTGCTAGCAGTCAAGCAAGAATCCTAGGGGCTTTATCAACGTGTAATAGCGACCTGTAAGGTCACCTAAAGCAGTACACGATGATAAAGATAAACCAGATAGCATACTATCATCTTGAGTAAGACTGTCCTACTGGGATAGGTCCTCCCTTAATCATTGCAATCACGTGCCTGTGATCCAATAATTGACTCTGAGGGCACTATCTCCAACAATCTCCCACTTGCACTCAAGGCTAATTATTGCGATGTCGCATACTCACAGCCCGTATGATACCGAACACCCAACTCCTCTACTAGTCAGTCTCACAAAACCCTCTTGCGAAACTATTGGGTTCGAGGAATAGCCTCAGTGAGTGGATCCGCCTTGATGTTTCTTTCTATATCTCTCTTTATCTCAAGTTCGCGGAGAAACCCATCTCCCGAAATGAGAAATACCTGTCTTAGAATTTGTCTGGATATCTGATGGGACCTTGCTCATAAATGAACTCCAAATCCAAACTTCTTAGACTGTATCGTCAACTGAACTTAATCAGTATCCTGCGCCATGCCTTCCTTCAGTATCCACCTGGACCACCTGTCCAAAATACTGCCCCTCGTCAGAGGGAAAACTATAACTCTGACAGTCACTCTGTCATCCAGGTCACCTTGGAAGCCTGGAATGATAACCGTCTCCTAAAGCAGGCTGCCGTTATCAAATCCTTAGAACATCCACTTATGTTCTAAAACTGCTTCCGATCGTTTCTCCAGGATAGGATTAATGTCTTATTGCATCTACTGCAAAAACAACATCTGGTGTGGTACTTGACAACTCACGATTGACTCATTTTACTAAGCAAGTGATCTGCCAATCATGCACATCTCTCTTCCCTTTAGTCTGTAAGACACCTTTAGAGAGGGTGACTCCATCACCTGCAGGTACACTATCGTGCCAGGAGTCGTCCATTCTAAAAACTCTTAGAATGCTGTCTATGTACCCTGATTGGGAAACTACCCAAATCTAGATCTATAGATCTAGTAACCAGAATGTCATGATATTATATCCAAGTCCCATGTGGAGAAACCATTGTGTGACAACCAAAGTATAACCGATCGTAGTATAGAAACTTCACTTCCTACTCTGTGTATGTCATCCAAATACTAGGACATCACACCCTACTACCTTCTTAACAGATCCATCCCCTATTCTGATGAAGTCAAACCCATGACTGTCACATCAGAAATAGATGATCTATCTCCGCTATATCTGCTTTAGTTTATAAATAGACATAAGCCACTTGTCCACTATGCTTCCGCTGCTCCCACTGACCACGACAACCCTCTGGCAAAGTCATATAGACGTACACTTCTAAAGCCAGTTTAGAACAACGCTATACTCATTCTCCTGCCAGGTCTCACAGTCTGGAACAACAGCAATGGCAAGTCTGGGTAAACAAGAACCTCCCTGTCACCGTCCTTGAGGCTACCGGAGTACCTCTCGGGTGCCTGAGGTTACCCACCGTATCTACGGAGTGGCCAATGGAATGTCAAACCAGATTGAATCTTTAGGATCTTATCAAATTTTCAGTAATCGTTTGCGGTTCTGGAATCACTTCCAGTTCTACCATACTCCCACCACTGTTTTCTGAAAAAATCCATTTTTATTAAAACTGTGGCGAGTCTAGAACAATATCACTATTGATCTTCCAAATGGTAGAAAGTCAACCCTCGTCATCGCCTGGGTCAACCCACAAACAGCCATTACAGAAACGCGCCTTGAGTTATCCAGAGTCTGGTTTTAAGCATAAGCCGGACAACTCCCCGTACCTTAACATCGTTAAGATATGAACTGTTCTATATCCAATATAGAAACAGAGGCACTGATTTAATTGAACCAGATTCAAATCATGCAGCTGTCCCCAGTGCATGTCAACTAAATGGAAAGAGGCCGATCAGCGTTACTAACTTTAGGAATGCTTCCAATTATGAGTAACCTGAAAGAGAAGCAAGTTCTCTTAATCATTACTATCAACTGAATACCATACACAAGTATCTACATCTTCGATCACTTTGAAGAATCCCGATACTTGCAATACCTGGTTCTCTACTTTATTCATATACCTATAACTTCTCAAAATTCGGACCCTGTGTTTCTACGAAACACCTGTCTAAAAACTAGAGAAGTCATAAGTAAACCGAATATAGTACGAGAACCAACCCCCCTGTCCTCATGGACGCTGGACAACATACAATACTCTGTATAAGTCCCTTGAGTCTAATAACTCATTCCCTGTGTGTCGTAGGTTGAAAACTGTACTTTTGGTTAAGAAGAATTACACCGCTGTTTAATGCTCCTTACCTAACCATCAACTGATATAGGTAAATGTCATAGACATAATTTCAAAAAGGTATATCTCACTCTATAAAAATAGACGTACAGATATATCAATTTGAAATTGGTGCATAACAGCGGATATTCAAAACCAAATATTTGTTGTCCGGCAAACAACCCAGGTGACTTCCTCAAATATCACCAATTACAACGAATCCCGATATAATGAGGATGATCACCTAATTCCCAATAACTTACTCCCACTCATCATCTGTAAAACCATACAGATGTGAAAATCATACCTGGTAAATACATACCCTGGAGCAAGTGTCTAATTGGGAAATCAGTTTTCTATTAACAGTACACAGTGAAACTGAAACATTGAAATGTTTCGTAGGGGTATCCTGGTATTCCTAGTAATGCCTCTTCCATTATCCAGATTCACAACTGTAACCGTATAATTCTTTGCCATCTCTCAAAATCCCTTCATATGTCTTTAATCATTACCTTCTGTACACCCCTTTAGGCCAAATGGTTTTCTTCCTTTCCTACCGTTCGGCACCAGCCTATGGTTTGGAAGAAGACTATCCAATAAGCATAATGGGTGTATTGTCCTAATCCTAGGAGCACTCGCAATGCAAGAGAAGGTGAAGATAAAAGACAACCGAATAAACCTTATTCCTATTTCTCCCGAACCAGAATCAATCCCCGAACTGGAACAAGTTCCTTTCGAGTTCGTATATAACTATACGATGGAGTATCCAATAAACTGTGGATCTTCGTAGTGATACTGAGTGTCCTGGAGAAATACAAAGGTGATTTAGGATTGGCGAAGAAATACTTGGTTTGGTCGTGAATAGCAGTCGCAATTTACTTTGCCCTTTTACTAATCCTTTGATATGTCTTTACTTAATACCTTCTGTATACCATCGTTAGGCAAATTGGTTTTCTTCATTCCCCACCATTCGGCACCAGCCTAAGGTTTGGAAGAAGACTATCCAATTTGCGTAATAGGTGTACTATCTCCTAAACCAAGGAGTACTCGCAACCTGAGAGAAGGTAAAAGGAAAAGACAACTGAATAGTCCTATCCGTTTTCTCCAGAACCGGAAACCATCCTCGAATAAATTCCTTTGAGTTCGTATATAACCATACGATGGTTTTATCCAATGCAAGTGGATGTTCGTAGTAATACGGGGTGTCCTGGAGAAAAGGGTAAAAGTAGGAGTGGCAATGAGGTTTGCAACTCTGACAATCCAAAAGACAGTATTTAAGAAGGTTCGGTTAATTTGGTCACTGAGTCATAGTCTAGGGTCGGGTCATGGTCGCTGCCAAAGAGAGAGAGAAAAGAAACACTCAGCGTGCACTCTAACCTAGATCAGAATGGTTACCAATTTATCTAATCAGGAAACCTCCCACTGTACCGTCAAATTCTCCTCCAAACCTGAAAGAAGAATTAGTCGGGATCACCCGAGGAGTAAACCAATTCATCAGTGGGAATCGGGATCCAACTATCATTGCATGATAACGTGACGGAATCCGCTCACGTTATCACACTCCAGAAGGTATGCGCATATCTGGCAAGTTTCAGTTTCTTTAGAAACTCCCGATGTGATTTTTTCCCCATGCTCTTATGACCTTGGCGTGAGGTCAAAATGTCATAAGTCACATGTCAAGTTCTACCCATCATTATCCAGGTTAATTTGAACCCACCCGTACATACCCTTGACGTAGGCCAAAATAGTAGTACGACTGTCCCAAACCAACGCATTCTATATATGCAACAGATAAATATCCGGCAGCTACCAATCACTATGCCTTGGCGTGAGGTCAAAATACATAGCTTGAATACTACTGAATATTTAACTGAAATGATGGAGGGCTATGAATGGTTTCTGGCGAAAACCTTTAACGTAATGAACTTGATATCGTTGAAGGAACTGGATAGCTTTATAAAAATATAGTGACGAAAACCATTGCTAAAGAGGTCACTCCCGGTGAAGGGATCTCGGCTCTTTCCCCGTAGAATGAGGTGCAGGATATTCCAACTGAATACCACGATCCAAAGCAAAAGTAAACGACTATAGTGAAGTTATTGCCCTGACGCAAACTTCTGTCTATGGGGTCACTCCCGGTGAAGGGATCTCGGCTCTTGCCTCGTCGACTGAGGTGCTGGATATTCATAACCGAATACCACTGTGCAAAACAAAAGAGAACGCCCTTGCAATAACAGCTTTTTGAAAAATTGTTCCAACAACATCAGATTAGGTTTGTTTTAGCTTGCATTGATCCGAATCAACGCAGTCCCATCAATTGATCACACCACAAAAGAACGAAAATAATGATGTACATATATGCCATCTGTATTCGCCACTGGGTCTCGTCATCACCCGTTAGGTTACTTAACTAACGAAAGAGCGGGGATTGGACTAGCGCGGATGCAAAACATATACAACATCTACTAGTATATATATAATATATAATTTTCGCTCAAGGCGTGATAAAATGCAACATCACAGAAATGTAATAAGCATCACAGAACAATACAGATATCTGGGATCCCCGGGTTTCACAGAGCCGCCGCAACTGAAACCCGACGTTCCCCTGGTCGTGTGGATAGCCTGTGCAATGAAATCCTAGACCCCTACGGGCGCGGCAAGTCACCCACCAAAAGCTAAAGCGAGGCAGCCCCCTTCAGCAACGTGAATGGACCACCCAGCACTACACGGAATCCGGTAACTTGGGCACCCCTCCTTGGGTCAACCTGTACCCCTACGAGTGCGGCGAATAACCTGCCAATTCTAGAGTAAATCCCCTTCCGTCTCAACGCCATGAGATGCGGGCCCGTTGCCCTCTAGAACCTGTCTATCCGTGCACCCTACCTTGGGGTAATCCTAGTACAGAAAGTAAAATATACATACAACGGGTACATCGACCTCACCCCGGTCGTGCCCCAAAAGAATAATATACAAACAAGCAGTGACGGCAGTCCACATGTCGGACGCTCGCCCCGCAATATCAAATGTACATAATACGATCAAAACTGTACTACCATTGCATCCAGGCTATCCCCCACGACCAATCTGCAACATCACAGCACAACACAGAACATCAACGTGAATGTCATATTCGCAAATCCGTCTAAACGGGCTATAGCAGTTAGACAGGATTTACCGATCAAGTGACATTCACGGTCGCAGATATAATGTAAATACTGTGAACTAACATGTTTAAAATTCTCGATCGATCAAATTTACCGAAGTGGGCCCCAAGCACTACTGTAGCACATAAAGAAATTCTGGGCCCAAAAAGAATATACCAAAACCCCTATTTTCAACACAGAGACTCTATGGAAAAATTTGATACACTAAACATTAAAGATGGCAGCGGAACCGCGGCCCAAACATGGGTTTGGCCGCGGTTCCGTGGTAGGGTAATGGGTTCATGCGACCAAATTTTACCAGAGTGCTTATATTTCCCTACACATGTTTCTGCAACAACCTGAAAAATTTTTAGAGCCCAAAAAATTTCGACAGAAACCTGATGCTTTTGAAAACGCGGGTTTTGGAATTTTGTTCGATCGAAAATGTAAACACATTAGACCAAGCTAGACCAGATTAATGGCGTGGCTCTGATACCAGTGTAAGTGCAAGGCGGCGCCCCGGCCGTCTGAACGAGGCCAAAATGCGGAATATGAAACTTTTCTATAAACTAGAACCGGCACCACCACGCACAAAAATCCCGGATCGGGCCATTAATCTAATCCTAGCTAACAAAAGAACGGGTAGAGAGATATACCGACCGATCCGTGTCCTTCGGTCTTCTCGTCGTCGTCCCGATCTCCCGCGGAATCTCCGGTCTTCACCTCCTCGCCGGAAGGGCACCACGTCGCCGGCTTCTTTTATGGGCTCCCACCTCTGGACCGAGGCAACTCGGGCACGAAGTTGGCGAGTCGACGTGTCCAAGGATACTGTAGGTTAACTGTAGAATTCTATATCTCATTTGGGGTATTAGAAGTTGCCCTTTTAGTGGAGGTAATGAAGTGTGGAATTTTTGTGGATGAACTTGAGGATTTTGCAAACATGAAGAGAACCAAAAATCCCCTACCCAAAAATTTCAGCCCCTCCCCTTAGAGCATAGCCGGCCCAACTTGGTGAAAGAAGTGAGTGAAGGAAAGTCAAGAGAGTAGGGAAGCTATCATGCAAGCATGAATAAAGAGTGATAATGAAAGGCAATGATCGCAAACAAAAACCTCACTCCAAAACCGAATCATTTCCTACAAAGGTCAAGCCATCATGAAGTCATGGAGTCAATGGTGGTAGAATCATCATGAAACAATTTCTTACAAAAACAACCCTCCACTAAACAAAATTGCATGCATGCAAATAACCCCATCTCCACCAATTTCCGGCCAAGGAAAGAAACAAAGGAAAATGGCCGAAACGGAAAGCAAACTGGCAACTTCAGAAAACTGATCCCGTAATAAATTACGGGAAACCCCGCTACTGTATATACATACCCGCATTTGTATTCCAATCGAAATACAAATGCAACGAGACAAAATCTACACTGTACAATACTAGGATCCGGCTTAAACCAAAGCCTGCTAGTATTTTCCGTCCGATCATGATCCGTGCAATACCGCACGTATCTGATCGAACCCTGCCATATCTCCATACGGCCTCTACAACGTTTCGCCCGAAACTTAAGCAACTGTCTGTGGGGGAATCTAAAGACTCGTCAATACTATGGCTCTGGATTTAACTACTAGCACGTCAGAGGTATTAGCCATACGTGACGGGCTACCAGCTATTGACCAAAAGGGATGTCGATGAGCTAACTCATCCTGACACCCTACTGAGCCTGTCAGTGATGATTGGAATGATTTTTCGTGCTTGCGCTTTCTAAAAGATAGATCAAAAATATTTGTAACCGCAATCAAGAACGGCGTCGCTTTGCAGCTAGCCGGTGAGTACGGGTCGGTCCACAGGGATGTTGTGAATTTTCTAATCGCGCTAACGAGTTAATTCCGAAGGGTGTTCGGATTGATTATTAAATCTAAAAATTGAAGTTGTATGATATTAGGATTAGAAACTTGCTAGGATTAGGTTTAGGGAAAATTTGGTAAACAAAGATCTACATCTCTTTCCATTGCCTTTAATTAAAGATATCATATTAGTGTTATGGTAAATCTTAACAAAGGGGATTAGGATGATTGGGAAGATTGATTCTTCCTCTAGATCCTTGTCCTTCCTTTCTTAATCTTTACCCTAACCTCCATGGAAAACCTTAGAATCCGGGCCTTTAGACTACGGAATCACCGTTACCTCGAGGGTAGAGTGCCGTAGGGAGCGGAATAAGAAGGTATGCATGGAGTTCTAATTTTCATAAAAGATTGGCAAAGAAAAGAGATGAGAGATCTTCATCTCTCAAATCCTTCCCTATTTCTAACCCTAACAAGCGAGGAAACTACTCGCTCATTAAGGAATTGAAGAACATTTATCTAGGGCAGAGAATAAAAATTACCTAGGGCAAGAATTGAAATCTAAACTAGAGCAAGGAATTAAATCTACTTACAGATGCATCTCTCCAATCATCAACGCAGGGTTGTCAGATCTAAATTCATGAATTGAAAAGAAACACCGATGCTCTCCAAAAGATTTCTAAATTTTATTCATAAAAGGAGGCATAGGGAGGCATAGGGAGGCATAAGAAAATACAATGGTTAGAGTTCCTATTTATAAAGAATAGGAAACCCTAGGTTACAATTGATTTGCATGTCTACATTTACCAAAATATCCTTAGGAAGACCTAGTCAAAGTAGACTTCAAGCTTTGGTAAAATTTTATGTCTCTTTAAAAGAAAGTATTGGGCCTTGGATCTTTGGGCTTCCTTATTATTTGGTTCTTTGTTAAAATAGCTTCTATGTTTCTTCCAGATCTCCAGTGAATAATTGCGGTGGGCTTTTAACCGTTCGCTTTGTGATCTTGGACCTTGCATTGCCTTGTACTCTGTGAATTTTATGTTTGATGTAGGCTTGATCAAGAGTCTTCTATTTGTTGGTCAAAGTCCACTTTTTGTATCATCTTTTGTCTTTTTCACTGTTTTCGCTTCAAGAACCTGTAACCTGTAATATGTAGCAGACATGCATCAAAAGCACCTGTTTATCACTGTAAAATGCATAAGAATGGGGAAAAGAAAATGCAATATTATGGTATGAACAAATACCCCCAAACTTATCTTTTGCTCGTCCTCGAGCAAACTTATTTTTTTATTCTCGATAAAAATCTAACCTAGCCGCACTTTCGCAGGGAAACGCGATTGCATTGAGCTCGTGCAACAAGCCGTTAAACCTCTAGGTGTCCCTAGTAGGAGGAGTGTTGTCTCCTGAGGGTTTTCAGCGGATACTACCCACAAAATCCTATCAATTCGGCCCATTAAATTTTGTTCTCCAATTAGGTTTTCTAACAAGGAATTCTATTATCGTCGACCCGCAAATTATCCACCCATATTCTTCACACTTCCTCATTATTTAACTTAAGATTACATATATCCTGTAGAATTACCTAGCTTTCGGCATTTCTTAAGTTTTCCTTCTAGGGTTACATCTCCACTTAGGAATTTTTATCAACTCTACTAAAGATACAAGTTCTATTCTTCATTCCTTTCTCTTATCTAAACTCTAATCACATATCCCCACGTGTATGTAAATATCACCCCTACACTTGGAAATTCAAATCAAGCAATCGTACTCCCGTCCATTGTCCAAAGCACTTGTGAAATTTCTCTTTCACATCCTTCATGCGACTGTTAATACTTCTTGAGGTACCAACAACCGATTACAAGATGCGTTAGCGTTTTAAAGCGTACTTCCTAGTTTTGCAACACCCAAGGCTTTTAGCAGTGGCTCCCAAACCAGTTGGTCTAAGGCACTAGGTGATGAAGCACCCTCGCTAAATATTTTTCTATTTTTTACAGATTTAAGTAATCACAAAAACCAGTGTCCATTTTTTTCTCTATCCACCCCTTTTTTTTTTCTTTTTCATTGTGCTAAGGACTTTAGACAAGAGTATTTCAAGGTCTCTTCTACTAATCGAAGTTTCAAGATGCGTGTTTGTGCAATTTTGTAGGGTATGCATTTTCAGAATCTAGATTTAAGTTAGGAACTATTTTTCAAACTTATACTCTAATAAGAACATCAATACTCTTCCCTCATTTTGACTTAGCCCAAGTAGTGAACCCAAAATTTGCCTATTTCTAAATAAACTATAAAGACATATACTTTCTACCGTTAAACTTTAAGGAATGTTATTTTTAGGGTTTTTAATTTACTAAGTCTAAGATCTAGTTGTTCCTAGCCAGTTAACCCATTCATCAAACTCAAGTCAATTAGCCAAAATTGAATACATTAATTTTTATAATTTTTTGAAATTTTTCAAATTTTTGTGGGTTTTCAAATAAATATGCAAATGGAGAAATATATACAAATGAATGCGAAGGAAGAAGACGTACCGAGCATACCCCCAAACTTGAACTTGACAGTGTCCTCACTGTCATGCTAAACCAAGAGGGTCAAAATGCCGATACTCCCCTGTTTATTTATTTACAAATTTTTTTTATATTTTTAATGTTTTGAAATTTTTTTATTTTTTATAGAAAAAGAAAACAAAAATAAATATATACATATATACAAAGGTTCCCCCCAAACTTAAGCTTGGCCTTACACAAGCCAAAGGTTAGCACCAACCATTCAAAAATTCTATCGTGGTAATGGTAGAGTTGGTGAAAGAATGGAGTGGAAAGAAAAGAAATGAGAAGCACACGAGACCGTGTGGAGAGAAAGGGATAATATGGTGTCGGTGGAGGAGAATGGCGGAGGGGAAGAAGAAATGGTAGGGGTTCTACTTCTTCGAGTGGAGGTTGATTAATCACAAAATCCATATCATTTAAGAATGCGAGTTCGTCGGCGAAAATATCTTCGAAACTTTCCTCGAAGGTCCAATTGAAAATTATCGAACTCAAAATGTCGGATTGTGATTCATCAACACTCGATATCATTAAAGGAAGATTACAAGAACCAAAGAAAGTGGGAATACGAATTTGAGGGTGTGGATGGAGCGTATAGATTAGCACAATTTGTAATGACCGATGTGTAAAAAGCGATTGTGCTAATCTATCGACCCGCGAAAAAATGAGAATAAATCCCTCAAGAGTCGTGAGCAAACATGGGTACGTCGAACTAGGTATTGGAGATGAAAGCGTAACGGTCTCTTGCACAGTCGAAACGATAGGAAGGACGGAAGGAAGTGAGTGAGGAAGGGTATCAGTTAAGGATTTAGGAGGGTGTATTGGAAAATTCGACACATCAAACGAAAATGGTTCAACCTCAATATTATCCTCAGTACTATCCTCATAATTCTCCTCAATATTTTCCTTAAAAATTTTCTTATCCATGCCAATATCATCAAAATCAAGACGCATATGAGATTCGGGAGAAACATTTAATAACTCGGGATGATGATTTGAACATAAAATTTCAATTAAATCGACAGGTTCATCATCCGAAATATTCCCTGCGTCTATATCCTCAATCAAGTGAAAGTCAATTTCTTTAGACACCTCCTCAAAAGCAAGGATGTTTATCAATGTAGGTTCTAGAGTGGAAGTGTAAAGGTCGAAAGGATTAGGTGCGGTTTCACTCGAAAGGGGTTCCTCACAATCTGGCAAATCAAACACTACAAAATCACACAACTCATTTTTATTTTCAACTGGTGAACTATTTAGGGCAATCGATGGAAAACAGGAGTTGTGGGCTTCAATTGGGTAAGGGTAGGTTTGATTTGAAAATCCTCTCTCATTCTCACTCTGTCCAACTGCCGCCTCATACATTGAAAAATTTTGAGCTAGCGGAAAACTAGCTACCGGTTCAGCAGGTTGCATAAGGGTGGCCACGGATGCTTCCATATTCCCAACCATTTTATTTGTTGCTGCGATATACGCCTCCAACGCCTCTTCCAAACTAGACTTGGTTGGTAAGGGGGTTTCGGTAAAAGATTCGAAATTGTTTGGATATGTGAAACTCCCTAATGGCTGTGTAGAAGCAATGTCTAGTGAAGGTGGAAAGGTCGGGTAGGACTGGTAGGAAGTGGGTGATTGGACTGGGGTAGGGTCAACATGTGGATAAAAAGGTGAATAATCTTGTTGATCCCTAGAACTAGATGTGTGGAGAGGGGTGAAAGATCGGCTGCGAGATTGAGCAATATGCTCAGCAATGGACATCGGCCTAGGAGTGACAGAAGGACTTAAAGAAGTGGTGTCAACATATGTAGGTGGTGAAGGTTGACTTGGTTGACACAAAGTGGGTTGAAAAGTAAAACTGTTTCTCCTAGACGCCTCTATTTGATCTTTCAAAGATATTTTAGGCAAGGAAGGATCGTCTTTAAATTGATCGAACAAATTGCCGAACGACTCAAAATTAGGTTCGGGATACCAAAATTCGGCAAGTGATTTGTTATGTGGGGTACCCATGTTAGAAGAAAGGGAGAAAGAAAGAAAGTTTGTTGGTGCAAGGATTTCCGAGCGACAAAAGTTGCAAGTATTTTTTATTTTTTTTTAAAAATTCCTCTTATTATTCTTTTTTATTTGTTTTGCAAAAATTTTCGATAAAGGGCTAAGACACAAATGCAAATAACCAGAAATGCACAATCAGTCCGAGATCTAGGGTCACCTAGGTCAGCTAGACAGCTCCTAACTGTTCCAAAGGGCTAGAAATAGGACCTCAAACCGCCTCTTCACCGCCAATTGCGGCCAGGTAAGTGGGAAGGAACCACCACGACAGTGAGCCTAATTAAAATCCACTAGCCTAGACACCGCAAAATCAGTTAGGATAAACGGTCGATGCCTATACTAGTCCTTTTCCTATTGAGCTCGATTTCCTTAGGGCTGAGTCTAGTATTTTTTATTAATTGTGGTCGATGCAAAATGCTTTAGATGTTTTTTGGGGTCCTGGGAAGGGTGATGAAATTCCCACCCAATCTGATTTGGTCAAAAGCCCCTTAAAGTCCGATTAAAGATATGCAAAACAGTAAATCATTTGCAATCAAATCTTTTTTTTTTTTTTGTGAATTTCAAAATTTGCAAGTTTTCTAATTAAAATTTTCCTTTTTTTTCTTGCTCTTTATTTGGAAAGATATTTTTAGCAAAAAAAAAAAATTTAAGGATATGCAAATAAAAAAAATCACTTGTAATCAATTATTATTTTAAGAATATCACAAAGAATCTTTATTTGAAAAAAAATGTTGCAAAAAGATTTTCGAGAAAAGATGTGCACAAAAAGATTACTTGCAATCAATTTCTATTTTAATCTAGGCGTAAAAATCCTGCACCAGATTGTTATTTGGAAAGAGAGATTTTTAAAACACACAAAATCTTGCAGGAATTTTTCAGAAAATATATGCAAATTTTTGCAGAGGAGGAACAGAGAAACTTATAGAGTTTTTTTTTCTCTCCCGCGCTTCTGCCCCCTGTTATTTTTTTTTTTTTGAACAGTCCAGGCCGCGGCGGTTCTGCGGCCAGAAGTGGTCTCCGGCGGCAGTTCCGCGGCCGGAAAGCCTCCGGCGTTTTTTTTTTGTTTGGTCTCCGGCGCTTTTTTTTCTGTTCTTCAAATCTTCCTCATTTCTGATTTGTTATTTTCTGTTTCGCTTTCTGCAGATTTCCAGATCTGTCTTTCGATTATAGATCCTGCAAAATTTAAACAACAAAATACCCTTTCCAAAAATAACAGAAAATATATTTTTATATTTTTTAGATTTTTTCAGATTTTTATGATTTTTTTTAGTTTTGATTAACCCGAAATCGCGAAAAGAAAAGTTCTACGCCATCCCCGGCAACGGCGCCATTTGATTGGAATGATTTTGCGTTCTTGCGCTTTCTAAAAGATAGATCAAAAATATTTGTAACCGCAATCAAGAACGGCGTCGCTTTGCAGCTAGCCGGTGAGTACGGGTCGGTCCACAGGGATGTTGTGAATTTTCTAATCGCGCTAACGAGTTAATTCCGAAGGGTGTTCGGATTGATTATTAAATCTAAAAATTGAAGTTGTATGATATTAGGATTAGAAACTTGCTAGGATTAGGTTTAGGGAAAATTTGGTAAACAAAGATCTACATCTCTTTCCATTGCCTTTAATTAAAGATATCATATTAGTGTTATGGTAAATCTTAACAAAGGGGATTAGGATGATTGGGAAGATTGATTCTTCCTCTAGATCCTTGTCCTTCCTTTCTTAATCTTTATCCTAACCTCCATGGAAAACCTTAGAATCCGGGCCTTTAGACTACGGAATCACCGTTACCTCGAGGGTAGAGTGCCGTAGGGAGCGGAATAAGAAGGTATGCATGGAGATCTAATTTTCATAAAAGATTGGCAAAGAAAAGAGATGAGAGATCTTCATCTCTCAAATCCTTCCCTATTCCTAACCCTAACAAGCGAGGAAACTACTCGCACATTAAGGAATTGAAGAACATTTATCTAGGGCAGAGAATAAAAATTATCTAGGGTAAGAATTGAAATCTAAACTAGAGCAAGGAATTAAATCTACTTACAGATGCATCTCTCCAATCATCAACGCAGGGCTGTCAGATCTGAATTCATGAATTGAAAAGAAACACCGATGCTCTCCAAAAGATTTCTAAATTTTATTCATAAAAGGAGGCATAGGGAGGCATAAGGAGGCATAAGAAAATACAATGGTTAGAGTTCCTATTTATAAAGAATAGGAAACCCTAGGTTACAATTGATTTGCATGTCTACATTTACCAAAATATCCTTAGAAAGACCTAGTCAAAGTAGACATCAAGCTTTGGTAAAATTTTATGTCTCTTTAACAGAAAGTATTGGGCCTTGGATCTTTGGGCTTCCTTATTATTTGGTTCTTTGTTAAAATAGCTTCTATGTTTCTTCCAGATCTCCAGTGAATAATTGCGGTGGGCTTTTAACCGTTCGCTTTGTAATCTTGGACCTTGCATTGCCTTGTACTCTGTGAATTTTATGTTTGATGTAGGCTTGATCAAGAGTCTTCTATTTGTTGGTCAAAGTCCACTTTTTGTATCATCTTTTGTCTTTTTCACTGTTTTCGCTTCAAGAACCTGTAACCTGTAATATGTAGCAGACATGCATCAAAAGCACCTGTTTATCATTGTAAAATGCATAAGAATGGGGAATAGAAAATGCAATATTATGGTATGAACAAGTGACAATATCCGTACAGTCCGGTCCGTTCGACTATGAGCATCGCATGGCGGGCCTAGGGGGTTGGTAAAAGTCAGACCCCCAAAAGCGGTACAAGTCGTGTCGGAGTGTAGCCCAGAACACCCTAAGATACTACTGGAATACCTACCAGTAAATCTTCTGCCTTGGCCAAGGACTTCGTGTAATGGCTCTCCTAGACACAGCGCGACCTCACCCCAATACCGGGAGAGACGAACCCCTGCAGATCCGCTCACTACATCCATGTGGCTCGGGACTGTATCCAACTAAAACCTGTTTGCACGTCTCCTTTGAGAGTGGTAGGATAGTAATCAAAGTACAGTGGGAACTCACACGAGACAAATGACGATCTCAGGTCGATGATGTTGGAGATAGTGCCCTCATAGTCAATTATTGGATCGCAGGTACGTGATTGCAATGATTGCGGAGGACCTATCCCGGTAGCACAGTCTTACTCGAGATGATAGTATGCTATCTGGTTTGCCTTTATCAGTCGTGTACATGTTCAGGTGACTGATTGCATGTTGCACTTTGATAGAGCCCTTAGGATCTTGCTTTACTACCAACAGTATGATGGTGATCATATACGTGAGAGTTGGGTAGTTTATATGCATATCCTTAATTGTGGTCCCTAGTCGTGGGAGTTTCGAGACAGGGCATCGATACTCCGGAGTAGACTAGTGTATACAGTCAAGACCCCGACGAGGGGCGGTGGCCGGTCTCACAAGCCACTGGTGTCAGTTGGATCACCTAAGATGTATACAGGTGCTCATTGGGTTATGAGTACACCGGACAGGACTCGCCGGGAATCTGCTAGTTAGTATTATATCTACCGTCAGATAGCAGTTCCCTGGTGACATGTGTACAGGTTAGTTCATAGACCTGAGGTCGTCATTTGTCTCGTGTGAGTTCCCACTGTGCTTTGATTTCTACCCTACCACGGCTCAAAGGAGTCGTGCAAACAGGTAGTTTTTGGGTACAGTCCCGAGCCATATGGAGGCACGTGAGCGGATCGGCAGGGGAGTCATCTCTCCCGGTATTGGGGGCGAGATCGTGCTGTGTCTAGGAGAGCCATTACACAAAGCCCACGGCCGTGGCAGGAGATTTACTGGTAGGTACTCTAGTAGTATCTCAGGGTGTTATTGGGCTTCACTCCGACACGACTTATACTGCTATTGGGGGTCTGACGTTGCTAGCCCCCTAGGCAGATATGCGATACTCATAGACGAACGGACCGGACTGTATATACATTGTCACTGTTAGTCTCAGTAGGGTTTTCGGAGGAGTTCGCTCATCGGTCTCCCTTGAGTTCGCTCCTCGGCCACCCTTGAGGTCAGTCCGTGGGCAGCCGTTACGCATTGCTAGTGCCGCTGACGGTTTGTGGTTAAACCCACTGCCAGGGTACTGACGAGTCATTAGAGTCCCCCACAGACAGTTTCCCAAGTTCGGGCGAAACGTTGTAGAGGCCGTATGGTTTTATGGCAGGGTTCGGAAAATGCACGTGCGTTTACGCACGTGTCAGTTTCCGGGCAGATGATACTGGTCGGCTTTGGTTTAAGCCGGATCCGAGTATTATATTGAGTAGGTATAATATCTTTGTCTCAGTTGCATTTGTATTCGGTCGTAATACAAATGCGGGTATATTTATACAGTTTCGGGGTTGTCCTGAAATTCGTTTCAGGATCACTTTTGGAAGTTGCCAGTTTCCTGTTTTCTATCAGCCGTCTTTTAACATTCGGTTAAAGACGGATTTATCTTTTCTTCTGATATGAGTGAGTCATCATTCTAGAAGCTTCTAGAAGTGATGAAGTGGCTAATGAGTCATCTTGACTTTAATGGTGCATTTATTAAATGGTGACTATGCTTAATGACTCATGCTTTGTTATTAAAGCCTTTTGTTTTCCTTAAGATATTTTCTTCTTGATCTTTTAAGTGAGAAGCTTTCTTGTGGTCACCCCCTCTCCTACGGTCACCTCCCTCCATCATATATAAGTGGCCGGCCTTCTCTCTCCTCCTCACTCTCACTTGATGTTTCATTTTGATTAGAAAAGATTATGATAGTATTCGGGGTGTATGGAATTTTACAGTTCATTTCATTCCATCACCCGATTTCCACGGCAACTTCATTAACCGATCGTCCACGGACTTGGACGAAGTGAGACAAAGTCATCTACTCATTCTCTACATCAATCTTGGTCGTCTCTTTTAGCAAACTTGACGACCGAGTTGCCTCGAGTCAGAGGCGGGAGCCCGTTTAAAGAACCGATCATGTGGTGCCACCTCGACGAGGATATCGGAGATCGACGCGATCGGAGCAGCCGCAACGGAGCGTGGGATGATGGATGAAGAACGAAGGACTCGGATCGTTCGGTACAACCTTTCTACACTCTTTACTGTTTGTTAGTTTAGCAATAATGGCAGATCCGGGTTAAAGTATACGATAGCGCCAAGTTTAAAAGTTTTTGTTCCGCATTTGGCGTCTGTAGACTGCCGGGGCGCTAGCGTAGACTTAAATTGGTATCAAAGCCTCACCATTTTGCTATGCTAACTTGTGCTAACGCGTTTAAAACATCGATCCGACCGAAAATCGAAAACTGCAAAAATCCAAGCCGACAATTTCTGTTGATTTTAAACGGTGTCAAAATTGATTTCTGTATATCTTAAAAATCCGTGCAGGCGTTTTTAAGAGCCACGACAAAATTTGGGGTCGTGATCCCTCCAAGCTGCCGCGGAAGGGCGGCCAAAACCATGGTTTGGCCGCGCATCCGCGGCCATGTGGGGAGCACGTGCTCCCAAATTTGGTCAGTGTGTTCTGTGTTGGTTTTTGGGGTTTTTGGTAAATATCGTTTTGGCCCAGGTTTTGTTACTGTTCACCAGTAAGCAGTGGGGCCCACTTTTTGATATTTGGTCTTTGGTCGATCGTAATTTAAACACGTTAGTTTACAGTGCTTACATTATATCTCCGACCGGGAATGTCATTTGATCGGTAAACCGCGTCTGATTGCTATAGTTCTTTTAGACGGGTTTGCGAACGTGACATTCGCGTTGATGTTCTGTGTTGTGCTGTGATGTTGCGGATTTGTCGTGGTGGATAGCAGTGTGCAATGGTAGTACAGTTTGAGTTTATTTGTACATTTGATATTGCGGGGCGAGCGTCCAACTTGTGGACTGCCGTCACTGCCTGTTGTATAATATTCTTTTAGGGCACGACCAGGTTGCGGTCGATGTACCTATTGTACTATTTTTCATTACTGTACTAGGTTTTGCCCCGAGACGGAGTGCACGGATAGCCGGGTTCGGGAGGGCAACGGGTCCGCATCTCATGGCTTTGAGAGGCAGAGGGGTCCCACTCTAGAATTGGCAGACTATTCGCCGCACTCGTAGGGGGTACAGGTTGACCCAAGGAGGGGTGCTCAATTTACCGGATTCCGTGAAGTGCCGAGTGTTCCATTCACTATGCTGTGGGGACTACCTCGCTTCAGGTTTTGGCGGGTAACTTGCCGCACCCGTAGGGGTCTAGGTTTCATTGCACAGGCTATCCACACGACAGGGGAACGTCGAGTTTCAGCAGCGGCTCTGTGAAACTCGGGGATCCCAGATTATCTGTATTGTTCTGTGATGCTTATTACTTTTCTGTAATGTTGCATACTATCACGCCTGGAGCGATTATGTTTATTGGTTTATATACTATTAGATGTTGTATATGTTTTACACCCGCGCTAGTCCAGTCCCCGCTCTGTCGTTAGTTAAGTAACCTAACGGGTGATGACGGGACCCAGTGACGAATGCGGATGGCATATACGTACATTTTATTTTCGTTCTTTTCTGGTGTGATTGATTAATGGGACTGCGTTGATTCTGATCAATGCAAAGTAAAACAAACATGTTTGAGTTGTTGGAACAATTTTAAAAAGATGTTATTACAAAGACGTTTCTTTTTGTTATGCATAGCGATATTCGGTGTGAATATCCAGCACCTCATTCGACGAGGCAAGGGCTGATATCCCTTCACCGGGAAAGACCCCTTGGACAGAAGTTTGCGTCAGGGTAATAACTTTACTATAGTCGATTACATGTTGCTATGCATAGCGGTATTCAGTGGAATATCCTGCACCTCATTCCACGAGGAAAGAGCCGAGATCCCTTTACCGGGAGTGACCTCTTTAGCAAAAGGTTTTCGCCACTATATTTTAAAAAGCTAGCAGGTTCCTTCAGCGATATCAAGTTCACTACGCTAAAGGTTTTTCGCCAAAAACCAGCCGTAGCCCTCCGTCACTTCTTTTGGGTATTCAGTAGTATTCAAGCTATGCATTTTAGCCAAAGTTAAGGCATAGTGTTTGGTAGCTGCTGGGTATTCAATTGTTGCATAGATAGATGAATTAGTTTGGGACAGTCGTTCTGCCGATTGGCCAAAGTCAGGGGCATGTGCGGGTGGGTTCAAATTGACAAGATAGTGACGGGTAGAACTTGGCATGTGACTTATGACATTTTGACCAAAGCCAAGGTTATAAGAGCATGGGGCAAAAATAATATCGGGAGTTTCTAAAGAAACTGAAACTTGCCAAGTATGCGCATACCATCTGGAGTATGAGTAACGTGGATGCATTCCATCACGTTATCATGCGATGAGAGTTGGATCCCGATTCCCACTGATGAGTTGGTTTACTCTTCGGGTGATCCCGATTGATTCTTCTTTAGGTTTGGAGGAGAATTTGACAGGACAGTGGGAGGTTTCCGGATTAGATAAAGTGATGGCCATTCTGATCTAGGTTAGAGTGCACGCAGAGTGTTTCTTTTCTCTCTCTCTTTGGCAGCGACCTTTGACTGACCCTAGACTATGACTCAGTGACCAAGTTGACCGAACCTTCTTAAAATACTGGCTTTTGGATTGTCTGAGTTGCATAAGTCATTGCCACTCCTTCTTTTACCCTTTGAATTTCTCAGAACACCCGTATTACTACGGATATCCACTTCCATTGGATAGATCCATCGTATGGTTATATACGAACTCGAAGGGACTTCTTCGAGGATGGATCCAGGTTCAGGAGAAATAGAATTGGTTTATTCAGTTGTCTTTTATTATCACCTTCTCTCAGGTTGCGAGAGCTCCTTGGTTTAGGAGAGTACACCTATTACGCTTATTGGATAGTCTTATTCCAAACCATAGGCTGGTGCCGAAAGGTAGGGAATGAAGAAAACCAATTAGCCTAAGTAGGGTGTGCAGAAGGTAATATGTAAAGACAAAATAAAGGGATTAGAAAGAGGGCAAAGTAAATTGCGACTGATATCATTCACGACCAAAACCGCGTACTTCATCGCCGCTCCTATTTCACCTTTAAAAGAATAAGGTATTATTCAGTTGTCTTTTATCATCACCTTCTTTCAGTTGCAAGTACTCCTTGGTTTAGGAGGGTACACCTATTATGCTTACTGGACAGTCTTCTTCCAAAGCATAGGCTGGTGCCGAACGGTAGGGAAGGAAGAAAACCAGTTAGCCTAACGATGGTGTACAGAAGGTAACGACTAAAGACAAAATAAGGGATTTGGAGAGATGGCAATAAAATATACGGTTGAAGTCATGAATTGGATTATGGAAGAGGCATTGCTATGAATACCAGGATACCCCTACGAAACATTTTCATGTTTCAGTGCATTGTTAAAGGAAAAACTGTTTTCCCGATTAGACACTTACTCCAAGGGTATGTATTTACCAGGTTTCATTCTCATATCCGTATGGTTTTACAGATGATGAGTGGGAGTAAGATATTGGGAATTAGGTGATCATCCTCATTATATCGGAATTCGTTGTAATTGGTGATATTTGAGGAAATCGCCAGGGTACAGTTTTCTGCCTACGACGCACAGGTTTTGAGTTGTTTAACTCAGCGGATTTATACAGAGTATTGTATGTTGTCCAAGTGTCCTTCAGGACAAAGGGGTAGGTCCTCGTACTTTGTTCTGTTTACTTATAACTTCTCTAGTTTTTAGACAAGTGTTTCGTAGAAATACAAGGTCTAAGTTTTGAGAATTTGTGGGTATAAGAATAAAGTAGAGAACCAGGTATCACAAGTATCGGGATTCTTCAAAGAGATCGAAGATGTAGATTCTTGTGATTGGTATTCAGATGATAGTGATGGTTTTGAGAAACGTGTTTCTCTTTCAGATTACTCATAATTGGATGGATTCCTAAGTTGAGTAATGCTGATTAGCCTCTTTCCATTAAGTTGATATGCACTGGAGACAGCTGCATGATATGAATATGGGTCCAATTAAATAAGTGCCAAAGTTTCTGTATTGGATATAGAATGGATCGTACCTTAAAAGAAATAAAGGTACGAGGAGTTGTCCAGCTTATGCTTAAAACCAGACTCTGGATAACTCAGGGCACGTTTCTGTAATGGTTGTTTGTGGGTTGACCCTGGCTATGACGAGGGTTGATATTCTACCATTTGGAAGATCAATAGTGATATTGTTCTTGACTCGCCACAGTTTTAGTAAAAATGGATCTTTTTCAGAAAACAGTAGTGGGAGTATGGTAGAACTGGAAGTGATTCCAGAACCGCGAACGATTACGGAAAATTTAATAGGACCTATACATTCAATCAGGTTTGACATTCCAATAGCCACTCCGCAGGTATGGTAGGTAACCTCAGACACCCGAGAGGTACTTCGGTAGGCCCAAGGACGGTGACAGGGAGATTCTTATCTACCCAGACTTGACACTACTGTTGTTCCAGGATATGAGACCCGGTAGGAGGGTTGTCGTAGTCAGTGGGAGCAGCAGAAGCATAGTGGGCAAGATGCTTATGTCTATTTATAGACTTAGGCAGTTATAGCGGAGATAGATCATCTAATTTTGATGTGACAGTCATGGGTTTGACTTCAATCAGAATAGGGGATGGATCAGTTAAGAAGGTAGTAGGGTGTAATGTCATGGTATCTGGATGACATACACAGAGTAGGAAGTAAAATTCCTATACTACGATCGGTTGTACTGTGGTCGTCACACAGTTGTTTCTCCAGACAGGATATGGATATAATATTTGACATTCTGGTTTCTAGATCTATGGTTTTAGATCTGGATTTGGGTAGTTTCCCAATGTGGGTACTTTGACAGATATTCTAATGGTTTTTAGAATAGTTGACTCCTAGCATGGTAGTGTACCTGCAGGTGATGGAGTCACCATCTCTAAAGGTGTCTTATAGACTAAAGGGGAGAGGGATGTGCATGATTGACAGATCACTTGCTGAGGCAATTGAGTCAATCATGAGATGTCAAGTACCACACCAGATGTTGTTTTTGCACTAGATGCAATAAGTTTGTATTAATCCAATCCTGGAGAAATATAAGGAAGCAGTTTTAGAACATTGGTACATGTTCTATGGATTTGATAACGGCAGCCTCTTTCGGGAGACAGTTATCATTCCAGGCTTCAAAGGTGATATGGATGACAGAGTGATTGTCAGAGTTTTATTTTTCCCTCTGACGAGGGACAGTATTATGGACAGGTGGTTCCAGAGGATACTGTGGGTGGCATGGTGCTGGATACTGATTAGGTTCAGTGATCCATACAGTCTAAGAAGTTTGGATATGGAGTTCATTTATGAACTAAGGTCCCATCAGATATCCAGACATATTCTAAGACAGGTACTACTCAATTCGGGAGATGGCTTTCTCCGCGAACTTGAGATTAAGGGAGATATAGAAAGAAACTTCTAGGCGGATCCACTCACTGAGGCTATTTCTTGAACACAATAGTTTTACAAACGGGCTTTGTGAAACTGATTAGTAGAGGAGTTGCATGTTCGGTTTCACACGGGCTGTGAGTAGTCGACATCGCAATATTAGCCTTGAGTGCAAGTGGGAGATTGTTGGAGATAGTGCCCTCATAGTCAATTATTGGATCGCAGGTACGTGATTGCAATGATTGCGGAGGACCTATCCCGGTAGCACAGTCTTACTCGAGATGATAGTATGCTATCTGGTTTGCCTTTATCAGTCGTGTACATGTTCAGGTGACTGATTGCATGTTGCACTTTGATAGAGCCCTTAGGATCTTGCTTTACTACCAACAGTATGATGGCGATCATATACGTGAGAGTTGGGTAGTTTATATGCATATCCTTAATTGTGGTCCCTAGTCGTGGGAGTTTCAAGACAGGGCATCGATACTCCGGAGTAGACTAGTGTATACAGTCGAGACCCCGACGAGGGGCGGTGGCCGGTCTCACAAGCCACTGGTGTCAGTTGGATCACCTAAGATGTATACAGGTGCTCATTGGGTTATGAGTACACCGGACAGGACTCGCCGGGAATCTGCTAGTTAGTATTATATCTACCGTCAGATAGCAGTTCCCTGGTGACATGTGTACAGGTTAGTTCATCGACCTGAGGTCGTCATTTGTCTCGTGTGAGTTCCCACTGTGCTTTGATTTCTATCCTACCACGGCTCAAAGGAGTCGTGCAAACAGGTAGTTTTTGGGTACAGTCCCGAGCCATATGGAGGCACGTGAGCGGATCGGCAGGGGAGTCGTCTCTCCCGGTATTGGGGGCGAGATCGTGCTGTGTCTAGGAGAGCCATTACACAAAGCCCACGGCCGTGGCAGGAGATTTACTGGTAGGTACTCCAGTAGTATCTCAGGGTGTTATTGGGCTTCACTCCGACACGACTTATACTTCTATTGGGGGTCTGACGTTGCTAGCCCCCTAGGCAGATATGCGATACTCATAGACGAACGGACCGGACTGTATATACATTGTCACTGTTAGGCTCAGTAGGGTTTTCGGAGGAGTTCGCTCATCGGTCTCCCTTGAGTTCGCTCCTCGGCCACCCTTGAGGTCAGTCCGTGGGCAGCCGTTACGCATTGCTAGTGCCGCTGACGGTTTGTGGTTAAACCCACTGCCAGGGTACTGACGAGTCATTAGAGTCCCCCACAGACAGTTTCCCAAGTTCGGGCGAAACGTTGTAGAGGCCGTATGGTTTTATGGCAGGGTTCGGAAAATGCACGTGCGTTTACGCACGTGTCAGTTTTCGGGCAGATGATACTGGTCGGCTTTGGTTTAAGCCGGATCCGAGTATTATATTGAGTAGGTATAATATCTTTGTCTCAGTTGCATTTGTATTCGGTCGTAATACAAATGCGGGTATATTTATACAGTTTCGGGGTTGTCCTGAAATTCGTTTCAGGATCACTTTTGGAAGTTGCCAGTTTCCTGTTTTCTATCAGCCGTCTTTTAACATTCGGTTAAAGACGGATTTATCTTTTCTTCTGATATGAGTGAGTCATCATTCTAGAAGCTTCTAGAAGTGATGAAGTGGCTAATGAGTCATCTTGACTTTAATGGTGCATTTATTAAATGGTGACTATGCTTAATGACTCATGCTTTGTTATTAAAGCCTTTTGTTTTCCTTAAGATATTTTCTTCTTGATCTTTTAAGTGAGAAGCTTTCTTGTGGTCACCCCCCTCTCCTACGGTCACCTCCTTCCATCATATATAAGTGGCCGGCCTTCTCTCTCCTCCTCACTCTCACTTGATGTTTCATTTTGATTAGAAAAGATTATGATAGTATTCGGGGTGTATGGAATTTTACAGTTCATTTCATTCCATCACCCGATTTCCACGGCAACTTCATTAACCGATCGTCCACGGACTTGGACGAAGTGAGACAAAGTCATCTACTCATTCTCTACATCAATCTTGGTCGTCTCTTTTAGCAAACTTGACGACCGAGTTGCCTCGAGTCAGAGGCGGGAGCCCGTTTAAAGAACCGATCATGTGGTGCCACCTCGACGAGGATATCGGAGATCGACGCGATCGGAGCAGCCGCAACGGAGCGTGGGATGATGGTTGAAGAACGAAGGACTCGGATCGTTCGGTACAACCTTTCTACACTCTTTACTGTTTGTTAGTTTAGCAATAATGGCAGATCCGGGTTAAAGTATACGATAGCGCCAAGTTTAAAAGTTTTTGTTCCGCATTTGGCGTCTGTAGACTGCCGGGGCGCTAGCGTAGACTTACAGATGAACTAACCTGTACACATGTCACCAGGAAACTGCTATCTGACGTCAGATATAAAACCAACTAGCATGTTCCCGGCGAGTCATGTCCGGTGTACTCATAACCCAATGAGCACCTGTATACATCTTAGGTGATCCAACTGACACCAGTGGCTTGTGAGACCGGCCACCGCCCCTCGTCGGGGTCTCGACTGTATACACTAGTCTACTCTGGAGTATCGATGCCCTGTCTCGAAACTCCCACGACTAGGGACCTTTTAAGGATGTGCTTATAGACTACCAGCTCCCACGTATATGATCGCCCTCATACTGCTGGCAGTCAAGCAAGAATCCTAGGGGCTTTATCAACATGTAATAGCGACCTGTAAGGTCACCTAAAGCAGTACACGATGATAAAGATAAACCAAATAGCATACTATCATCTTGAGTAAGACTGTCCTACTGGGATAGGTCCTCCCTTAATCATTGCAATCACGTGCCTGTGATCCAATAATTGACTCTGAGGGCACTATCTCCAACACCTAGGAGCCCTCACAATCTGAAAGAAGGTAAAGGGAAAAGACATCTGAATAATCCTATCCAATTTCTCTTGAACCGGAAACCATCCTCAAATTTGGAACGAATTCCTTCGAGTTCGTATGTAACTATACGATGGCATATCCAATAGAAGTGGATATCCGTAGTGATACGGAGTGTTCTAGAGAAATGCAAAGTGGATGTAGGAATGGCAGGGGTATACACGGTCTTTGTCGTGAAAGATGGTGGTCGCAATTTGCTTTGCTATTATTCTAGTCCCTTTATATGTCTTTACTTATTACCTTCTGTACACCACACTTACGCTTAATTGGTTTTCTCCCTTCCCAACCGTTCGGCACCTGCCTATGGTTTGGAAGAGGACTATCCAATAAGCTCAATAGGTGTACCCTCTCCTAATCCTAGGAGCCCTCACAACCTGAAAGATGGTAAAGGGTAAAGACAACCGAATAATCCTATTCAATCTCTCCAGAACCAGAATCCATCCTCGAAAAAGTTCCTTCGAGTTCGTATGTAACTATACGATGGATTTATCCAATGGAAGTGGATGTTCGTAGTGATTCAGGGTGTTCTGGAGAAATGCAAAGGTGATATAGAAGTGGCAATGATGTATGCGACACCGTGACATTCCAAAAGCCAAAGTGTTTTAAGAAGGTTCGGTCAACTTGGTTTCATAAGTTTTAGTCAAAGGTCAGGTCATGGTCGCATCCTGAGAGAGAGAGAGAGAAGAAACACTGAGTGTGCACTCTAACCAAGATCAGAATGGTTAATCATTTTATCTAATCTGGATGGCTCCCACAGTTTTCTCGAATTCTCCTCCAAACCCAAATGGAGAATTAGTCAGAATCACCCGAGGAGTAATCCTACTCATCAGTGGGAATCGGGATCCAACTATCATCACATGATAACCTGATGGAAACCACTCAAGTCACCACACTCCAAAAGGAATGCGCATACCTGACAAGTTTCCTGTATGTTTGAAACTCCTGATATGATTTTTTTCCCAAGCGGTTTATGACCTTGACTTTGTCTAACAAATCATAACCCGCAAGTCAAGTTCTACCCATCATTGTCCTGATTGATTTAGAACTACCCGCACACATCCTTGACTTTGGCCAACAAAGTGGTACGACTGTCCTAAACCAATGCATATCCATACTGTTGGACATAGTGCCCTCAGAGTCAATTATTGGATTACAGGCACGTGATTGTAATGATTGAGGGAGGACCTATACCGGTAGGACAGTCTTACTCAAGATGATAGTATGCTATCTGGTTTATCTTTATCATCGTGTACTGCTTTAGGTGACATTACAGATCACTATTGCACGTTGGTAGAGCCCTTAGGATTCTTGCTTGACGGCCAGCAGTATGATGGCTATCATATACGTGGGAGCTAGGGTCTATAAGCACATCCTTAAAGTGGTCACTAGTCATGGGAGTTTCGAGACAGGGCATCGATACTCCCGAGTAGACTAGTGTATACAGTCGAGACCCCGACGAGGGGCGGTGGCTGGTTTCACAAGCCATTGGTGTCAGTTGGTTCACCAAAGATGTATACAGGTGCTCATTGGGTTATGAGTACACCGGACAAGACTCGCCGGGAACATGCTAGTTGGTATTATACCTGACGTCAGATAGCAGGTCCCTGGTGACATGTGTACAGGTTAGTTCATCGACCTGAGAACGTTATTTGTCTCGTGTGAGTTCCCACTGTACTTTGATTACTACCCTACCACGGCTCAAAGGAGTCGTGCAAACAGGTTTTAGTTGGGTACAGTCATGAGCCACATGGAGGCAGTGAGCGGATCTGCAGGGGTTTCGTCTTTCCCGGTATTGGGGGTGAGATCGCGCTGTGTCTAGGAGAGCCATTACACGAAAGTCCTTGGCCAAGGCAGGAGATTTACTGGTAGGTATTCCAGTAGTATCTCAGGGTGTTCTGGGCTACACTCTGACATGACTTGTACCGCTTTTGGGGGTCTGACTTTTACCAACCCCTAGGCCCGCCATGCGATGCTCATAGACGAACGGACCGGACTGTACGGATATTGTCACTGACAGGCTCAGTAGGGTGTCAGGATGAGTTCGCTCATCGACGTCCCTTTTTGTCAATACCTGGTAGCCTGTTACGTATGGCTAATACCTCTGACGTGATAGTGGTTAAATCCACAGCTTTAGTATTGACGAGAATTTAGAGTCCCCCATAGACAGTTTCTCAAGTTTTCGGGCGAAACGCTGTAGAGGTCGTATGGATATATGGCAGGGTTCGATCATATACGTGCGGTATTGCACGGATCATGATCGGACGGATAATACTAGCGGGCTTTGGTTTATGCCGGATCCTAGTATTGTACAGTGTAGATTTTGTCTCATTGCATTTGTATTTGGTCGGAATACAAATGCGGGTATGTATATACGGTCGTGGGGTTTTCCTGTATATTTATTACGGGATCGTTTTTTTTGAAGTTGCCAGTTTGCATTCCGTTTCGGCCATTTTCCTTTGTTTCTTTCCTTGGCTGAAAATTGTTGGGAGGGGCTTATTTGCAAATGTGCAAATTAACATTGTGGAGGGGGTTTATTGTGATGGAGGGTTTACATGATAGTTCTAGCATCATTAGATTCTTTTTGCATCTTTTCCTTTGCATTTATGAGAATGGATTTGGATTTGATATTGAGGTGATATTATTTTCTCATTATCATCACACATTTGCATATGCCTTTCTCTCTCTCTCCTGCTCATTCTTGATGAGGGGCCGGCCACATTTTTGTGAGAGGGAGAGAGTTCATTTTGGTGGTGGGGAAAATACTCATCTCATTTTGCTTGCTACATATATTCTTTAACCTCTCTCTAAAGATCATTCTCTCCTCCACTCTATTATGGCAACTTCCACAACCCTAATTGAGACAAACCATTCTACACTATTCTACAGCAATCTTGGACACGTCGGCTTGCCAACTTCATGTCTGAGTTGCCTCGGTCCAGAGGTGGGAGCCCGTAAAAAGATTCGGCGACGTGGTGCCCTTTCCGACGAGGAGATGAAGACCGGAGATCCCACGAGGAAAACGGGATGGAGGCCAAAGACCGAAGGACACGGATCGCTCGGTATAGCATTCTACCCTTTCTCTAGTTTGCTAGCATTAAGTTAATGGCCCGATCCGGGTTTTTAGTACGCTGTAGCGCCGGTTTAAAAGTTTAAAGAAAAGTTTCGTTTCCGCATTTTGGCCTCGGAATGACGGCCGGGGCGCTGCCATGCCCTTACACTGGTATCAGTGCCACGCCATTAACCTTTTCTAGCTTGCTCTAACGTGTTTAGAACTTCGATCGGACGTAAATTCCAAAAACCACAATTTCAAAATGCACTTTCTGTCGATTTTCATTTGTGCTCAAAAAAATTATTTAGTATATTTCAGAAATATGTTCAGGCTTTTCTAAGAAAACTGAGAAAATTTGGTGAGCTAATTTCACTGTATCGTGGTGGATCCGCGGCCGTAACCACGTTTTGGCCGCGGATCCGTGGCCGTACTGTAGCCACAGTGCACCAAATTTCTTCAGTAGGTCTCTATGTTGGAATTAGGGATTTTGGTATATTCTGTTTGGGCCCAGATTATTTTGAGTGCTGCAGTTGTACTTAGGGCCCACTTCGGGAAACTTTGTCGATCGAAATTTTTATAACATGTTAGTTCATAGTATTTAGATTATATCTGCGACCGCGAATGTCATTTGATCGGTAAATCCTGTCTAATTGCTATAGCCCTTTTAGACGGATTTGCGAACGTGACATTCACGTTGATGTTCTGTGTTGTGCTGTGATGTTGCAGATTTGTCGTGGTGGATATCCTGGATGCAATGGTAGTACAGTTTAGTTGTATATGTACATTTGATATTGCGGGGCGAGCGTCCGACATATGGACTGCCGTCACTGCTTGTTTGTATATTATTCTTTTGGGGCACGACCGGGCTGAGGTCGATGTACCCGTTGTATATTTTACTTTCTGTACTAGGATTACCCCATGGTGGGGTGCACGGATAGCCGGGTTCTAGAGGGAAACGGGCCCGTATCTCATGGCTTTGAGACGGAGGGGGCTTTACTCTAGAATTGGCGGGCTATTCGCCGTACTCGTAGGGGGTACAGGTTGACCCAAGGAGGGGCGCTCAAGTTACCGGATTCCGTGAAGTGCTGGGTGGTCCATTCACGTTGTTGAAGGGGGCTGCCTCGCTTCAGGTTTTGGCGGGTAACTTGCCGCGCCCGTAGGGGTCTAGGATTTCATTGCACAGGTTATCCACACGACCAGGGGAACGTCGGGTTTCAGTAGCGGCTCTATGAAACCCGGGGATCCCAGATTATCTGTATTGTTCTGTGATGCTTATTACATTTCTGTGATGTTGCATTTTATCACGCCTTGAGCGAATATTATATATTGATATATATATTAGTAGATGTTGTATATGTTTTGCATCCGCGCTAGTCCAGTCCCCGCTCTGTCATTGGTTAAGTAACCTAACGGGTGATGACGGGACCCAGTGGCGAATGCGGATGGCATATACGTACATCATATTTTCGTTCTTTTGTGGTGTGATCAATTGATGGGACTGCGTTGATTCGGATCAATGCAAGATAAACAAACCTATTCTGATGTTGTTAGAACATTTTTCAAAAAAAACTGTTATTGCAAGGACGTTTTCTTTTATTTTGCACAGTGGTATTCGGTTGTGAATATCCAGCACCTCAGTCGACGTGGCAAGGGCCGAGATCCCCTCATCGGGAGTGACCCCTTGGACAAAAGTTTGCGTCAGGGCAATAACTTCACTATAGCCGATTACTTTTGCTTTGCATCGTGGTATTCAGTTGGAATATCCTGCACCTCATTCTACGGGGAAAGAGCCAAGATCCCTTCACCGGGAGTGACCTCTTTAGCAAAGGTTTTCGTCACTATATTTTTATAAAAAGCTATCCGGTTCCTTCAACGATATCAAGTTCATTACGTTAAAGGTTTTTTGCCAAAACAATTCGTAGCCCTCCGTCATTTCAGACGGGTAGCACTTAGTATCCATGCTATGTTTGTTGACCTTCATCAAGGCATAGTGTATGGTAGCTGCTTGTTACCTTTCTGCTGTATAGATAGATGCGTTGGTTTGGGAAAGTCGTATAGCCTTGTTGTCCTTCGTCAAGGGCTTGTATGGGTGGGTTCAAATTAACCTGGACAATGACGGGTAGAACTTGACATGTGACTTATGATTTGTTGACCTTCGTCAAGGTCATAAGAGCATGGGGTAAAAATCACATCGGGAGTTTCTAAAGAAACTGAAACTTGCCAGATATGCGCATACCTTCTGGAGTGTGATAACGTGAGTGGATTCCATCACGTTATCATGCGATGATAGTTGGATCCCGATTCCCACTGATGAGTTGGTTTACTCCTCCGGTGATCCCGACTAATTCTTCTTTCAGGTTTGGAGGAGAATTTGAGGTTACAGTGGGAGGTTTCCAGATTAGATAAAGTGATAACCATTCTGATCTAGGTTAGAGTGCACGCTGAGTGTTTCTTTTCTCTCTCTCTTTGGCAGCGACCATGGCCCGACCCTAGACTATGACTCAGTGACCAAGATTAACCGAACCTTCTTAAACACTGGCTTTTGGATTGTCAGAGTTGCATACCTCATTGCCACTCCTACTTTTTCCCTTTTCTCCAGAACACCCCGTATTATTACAAACATCCACTTCCATTGGATAAAACCATCGTATAGTTATATACGAACTCGAAGGAACTTATTCGAGGATGGTTTCCGATTCTGGAGAAAACGAATAGGACTATTCAGTTGTCTTTTCCTTTTACCTTCTCTCAGGTTGCGAGTGTTCCTTGGATTAGGACGGTACACCTATTGCACTAATTGGATAGTCTTCTTCCAAACCATAGGCAGGTGCCGAACGGTGGGAATGAAGAAAACCAATTAGCCTAACGATGGTGTGTAGAAGGTATTAAGTAAAGACAAATAAAGGGATTAGTAAGAGGGAAAAGTAAACTGTGACTGCTATTCACGACCAAAACCAAGTATTTCATTACCACTCCTACTTCACCTTTGTATTTCTCCAGAACACTCCGTATCACTACGAAGATCCACAGTTTATTAGATGTTCCATCGTATGGTTATATACGAACTCGAAAGGAACTTGTTCCAGTTCGGGGATGGAATCTGGTTCAGGAGAAATAGGAATAAGGTTTTATTCAGTTGTCTTTTATCCTCACCTTCTCTCAGGTTGCGAGTGCTCCTAGGATTAGGACAGTACACCCATTATGCTTATTGGATAGTCTTCTTCCAAACCATAGGCTGGTGTCGAACGGTAGGGAAGGAAGAAAACCATTTAGCCTAAGAGGGTGTATAGAAGGTAATGACTAAAGATATATAAAGGGATTTGGAGAGATGGCAAAGATATATACGGTTATAGTTGTGAATCTGATAATGGAAGAGGCATTACTAGGAATACCCGGAAACCCCTTCGAAACATGTTCATATTTCAGTTTCACTGTGCATTGTTAATAGAAAACTGGTTTCCCAATTAGACACTTGCTCCAGGGTATGTATTTACCGGGTATGATTCTCGCATCTGTATGGTTTTACAGATGATGAGTGCGAGTAAGTTATTGGGAATTAGGTGGTCATCCTCATTATATCGGGAGTCGTTGTAATTGGTGATATTTGAGGAAGTCACCTGGGTTGTTTGCCGGACGGCAAATATTTGGTTTTGAATATCCGCTGTTATGCACCAATTTCAAATTGATATATCTGTACGTCTATTTTTTATAGAGTGAGATATAACTTTTTGAAATTATGTCTATGACATTTACCTATATCAGTGGATGGTTAGGTAAGGAGCATTGAACAGCGGTGTAATTCTTCTTAACCATAAGTACAGTTTTCAACCTACGACGCACAGGGTTTGAGTTATTCAACTCAGGGGATTTATACAGAGTATTGTATATTGTCCAGTGTCCATTAGGACAGAGGGGTAGGTACTCGTACTATATTCTGTTTACTTGTAACTTCTCTAGTTCTTAGACATGTGTTTCGTAAAAACACAAGGTCCAAGTTTTGAGAAGTTATAGATATATGAATAAAGTAGAGAACCAGGTATTGCAAGTATCGGGATTCTTCAAGGTGATCGAAGATGTAGATACTTGTATATGGTATTCAGTTGATAGTAATGAATAAGAAAACTTGCTTCTCTTTCAGATTACTCATAATTGGAAGCAATCCTAAGTTGAGTAACGCTGATCGGCCTCCTTCCATTTAGTTGACATGCACTAGAGACAGCTGCATGATTTGAATCTGGTTCCAAATTAAATCAGTGCCTCTGTTTCTATATTGGATATAGAATAGTTCATATCTTAACGATGTTAAGGTACGGGGAGTTGTCCGGCTTATGCTTAAAACCAGACTCTGGATAACTCAAGGCTCGTTTCTGTAATGGTTGTTTGTGGGTTGACCCGGGCTATGACGAGGGTTGATTTTCTACCATCTGGAAGATCAATAGTGATATTTTTCTTGACTCGCCACAGTTTTAATAAAAATGGATTTTTTCAGAAAACAGTAGTGGGGGTATGGTAGAAGTGGGAGTGATTCCAGAACCGCAAACGATTACTGAAAATTTGATAAGAACCTAAAAATTCAATCTGATTTGATATTCCATTTGCCACTCCGCAGACATGATGGGTAACCACAGGCACCCGAGAGGTACTCTGGTAGCCTCAAGGACGGTGACAGGGAGGTTCTTGTTTACCCAGACTTTCCATTGCTGTTGTTCCAGGCTATGAGACCCGGCAGGAGGATGGGTATAGCGTCGTTCTAAAGTAGCTTTAGAAGTGTATGTGTATATTATTCTGCCAGAGGGTTGTCGTAGTCAGTGGGAGTAGCGGAAGCATAGTGGACAAGTGGGTTATGTCTATTTATAGACTAAAGCAGATATAGAGGAGATAGATCATCTAATTTTGATGTGACAGTCATGGGATTGACTTCATCAAAATAGGGGATAGATCTGTTAAGAATGTACTAGGTTGTGATGTCCTGGTATTTGGATGACATACAAAGAGTAGGAAGTGAAATTCCTATACAACGATCGGTTATACTTTGGTTGTTACACAGTAGTTTCTCCACATAAGGCTTGGATATTATATCAGACATTCTGGTTACTAGATCTATGGTTTTAGATCTAGATTTGGGAAGTGTCCCAATCAGAGTACTTAGACAGCATTCTAAAGGTGTTTTAGAATGGACGACTCCTGGCACGGTAGTATACCTGCATGTAATGGAGTCACACTCTCTAAAGGTGTCTTATAGACTAAAGGGGAGAGGGATGTGCATGATTGGCAGATCACTTACTTAGGCAATTGAGTCAATCATGAGATGTCAAGTACCACACCAGATATTGTTTTTGCAGTAGATGCAATAAGTTCAGATATTAATCCAATCCTGGAGAAACATTCAGAAGCAGTTTTAGAACATAAGTGTATGTTCTAGGGTTATGATGACCATAGCCTCCTTTAGGAGACGGTTATCATTCCTGGCTTCCAAGGTGACCTGGATGACAGAGTGGCTGTCAGAGTTATAGTTTTCCCTCCGACGAGGGGCAGTAGTTTGGACAGGTGGTCCAAAAGGATACTGAGGGAGGCATGGCGCAGGATACTGATTAAGTTCAGTTGACGATACAGTCTAAGAAGTTTGGATTTGGAGTTCATTTATGAACTAGGTCCCATCAGATATCCAGACATATTCTAAGACAGGTATTGCTCATTTCGGGAGATGGCTTTCTCCGCGAACTTGAGATAAAGAGAGACATAGAAAGAAACATCAGGGCGGATCCACTCAATGAGGCTATTCCTCGAACACAATAGTTTCGCAAACAGGCTTTCTGAGACAGATTAGTAGAGGAGTTGGGTGTTCGGTATCACACGAGCTGTGAGTATGCGACATCGCAATAATTAGCCTTGAGTGCAAGTGGGAGATTGTTGGACATAGTGCCCTCAGAGTCAATTATTGGATCACAGGCACGTGATTGCAATGATTGAGGGAGGACCTATACCGGTAGGACAGTCTTACTCAAGATGATAGTATGCTATCTGGTTTATCTTTATCATCGTGTACTGCTTTAGGTGACATTACAGATCACTATTGCACGTTGGTAGAGCCCTTAGGATTCTTGCTTGACGGCCAGCAGTATGATGGCGATCATATACGTGGGAGCTGGGGTCAATAAGCAGATCCTTAAAGTGGTCCCTAGTCGTGGGAGTTTCGAGACAGGGCATCGATACTCTGGAGTAGACTAGTGTATACAGTCGAGACCCCGACGAGGGGCGGTGGCTGGTCTCACAAGCCATTGGTGTCAGTTGGTTCACCTAAGATATATACAGGTGCTCTTTGGGTTATGAGTACACCGGACAGGACTCGCCGGGAACATGCTAGTTGGTATTATACCTGACGTTAGATAGTAGTTCCCTGGTGACATGTGTACAGGTTAGTTCATCGACCTGAGATCGTCATTTGTCTCGTGTGAGTTCCCACTGTACTTTGATTACTACCCTACCACGGCTCAAAGGAGTCGTGTAAACAGGTTTAAGTTGGGTACAGTCCCGAGCCATATGGAGACAGTGAGCAGATCTGCAGGGGTTTGGTCTCTCTCGGTATTGGGGGTGAGATCGCGCTGTGTCTAGGAGAGCCATTACACTAAAGTTCTTGGCCAAGGCAGGAGATTTACTGGTAGGTATTCCAGTAGTATCTCAGGGTGTTCTTAGCTACACTCCGACACGACTTGTACCGATTTTGGGGGTCTGACTTTTACCAACCCCCTAGGCCCGCCATGCGATGCTCATAGACGAACGGACCGGACTGTACGGATATTGTCACTGACAGGCTCAGTAGGGTGTCAGGATGAGTTCACTCATCGACGTCCCTTTTGGTCAATACCCGGTAGCCCGTTACGTATGGCTAATACCTCTGACGTGCTAGTGGTTAAATCCACAGCCATAGTATTGACGAGTCTTTGGAGTCACCCACAGACAGTTTCTCAAGTTTTCGGACGAAACGCTGTAGAGGCCGTATGGATATATGGCAGGGTTCGATCATATACGTGCGGTATTGCACGGATCATGATCGGACGGATAATACTAGCAGGCTTTGGTTTAAGCCGGATCCTAGTATTGTACAGTGTCGATTTTGTCTCATTGCATTTGTATTCATTCGGAATACAAATGCGGGTATGTATATACGGTCGCGGGGTTTTCCTGTATATTTATTACGGGATCGTTTTTTTTTTGAAGTTGCTAGTTTGCATTCTGTTTGGGCCATTTTCCTTTGTTTCTTTCCTTGGCTGAAAATTGTTGGGAGGGGCTTATTTGCAAATGTGCAAATTAACATTGTGGAGGGGGTTTATTGTGATGGAGGGTTTACATGATGGTTCTAGCATCATTAGATTCTTTTTGCATCTTTTCCTTTGCATTTATGAGAATGGATTTGGATTTGATATTGAGGTGATATTATTTTCTCATTATCATCACACATTTGCATATGCCTTTCTCTCTCTCTCCTCCTCATTCTTGATGAGGGGCCGGCCACATTTTTGTGAGAGGGAGAGAGTTCATTTTGGTGGTGGGGAAAATACTCATCTCATTTTGCTTTCTACATATATTCTTTCACCTCTCTCCAAAGATCATTCTCTCTTCCACTCTATTATGGCAACTTCCACAACCCCAATTGAGACAAACCATTCTACACTATTCTACAGCAATCTTGGACACATCGGCTTGCCAACTTCGTGTCCTAGTTGCCTCAGTCCAGAGGTAAGAGCCCGTAAAAAGATTCGGCGACGTGGTGCCCTTTCCGACGAGGAGATGAAGACCGGAGATTCCGCAAGGAGATCGGGATGGAGGCCAAAGACCGAAGGACACGGATCGCTCGGTATAGCATTCTACCCTTTCTCTAGTTTGCTAGCATTAGGTTAATGGCCTGATCCGAGATTTTAGTACGCGGTAGCGCCGGTTTAAAAGTTTAAAGAAAAGTTTCGTTTCCGCATTTTGGCCTCATAATGACGGCCGGGGCGCTGCCGTGCCCTTACACATACAACGGACAAGCAACACACAGCTACCGCACACGATGCGTTGACTTTGGCCAACAAACACTGCACGAATACTATGTGCTACTTATCCGAAATGTCGGAGGGCTACGAATGGTTTTTGGCGAAAAACCTTTAACGTAATGAACTTCATATCGTTGAAGGAATCCAAGTGATTTTATAAATATATAGTGGCGAAAACTTTTGCTAAAGAGGTCACTACCGGTGAAGGGATCTCGGCTCTTTCCCCGTAGAATGAGGTGCAGGATATTCCAAACTGAATACCACGATGCAAAGCAAAATAATCGACTATAGTAAAGTTATTACGTTGACGCAAACTTCGACCCAAGGGGTCACTCCCGATGAAGGGATCTCGGCCCTTGCCTCGTCGAATGAGGTGCAGGATATTCTCAATCGAATACCACTGTGCAAAGCAAAAAAAAAGTCTGTAATGTCAGTTTTTAAAATTGGTACCAACAACATCAAATATAGGTTTGTTTTATCCTTGCATTGATAAGAATCAATGTAGTCCTATCAATTAATCACACCAGAAAAGAACGAAAATAAAATGTACGTATATGCCATCCGCATTCGCTACTGGGTCCCGTCATCACCCGTTAGGTTACTTAACTAACGACAGAGCAGGGACTGGACTAGCGCGGGTGCAAAACATATACACCATCTACTAGTATATATAAATATATATATATATAACATTCGTCCCAAGCATGATATAAAGAAACATCACAGAAGCAACACAGAATGGTGGATAATCTGGAGCCCGGGGTTTCACTTGAGCCGCAAATGAGACCCGACGTTCCCTGTCATGTGGATAGCCTGTGCAATGAAACCTAGACCCCTACGAGCACGGAAAGCTACCCGCCAAAACCAGAAGTGAGACAACCCCCTTCAACAACGTGAATGGGCCACCCAGCAATTCACGGAATCCGGTAACTTGGGCACCCCTCCGTGGGTCAACCTATACCTCCTACGAGTGCGGCGAATAGCACGCCAATTTTAGAGTAAGGTCGCCTCCGTCTCAACGCCATGAGATGCAGACCCGTTGCCCTCTAGAACTCGGCTATTCGTGCACTCCACCGCAGGGTAATCCTAGTACAGAAAAGAAAATAATATACAAGGGTGACATCGACCTCAACCACGTCGTGCCCCAAAAGAATAATATACAAACTGGCAGTGACGGCAATTCACATGTCGGACGCTCGCCCCGCAATATCAAATATACAAATGAAATAAAACTGTACTAACATTGCACCATAGCTATCCACCACGACGATCCAACCAACATCACAGCACAACACAGAACATCAACGTGAATGTCCCGTTCGCAAACCCGTCTAAAAGACATATAGCAATTATACGAGTTGTACCGATCAAATGGCATTCACGGATGCAGATAATAATGTATGTACTGTGTAAAAATTTAAACAGTGTTAAAACAATGACTTCGAAACACCCCGAATAGCCCCCGAACAACTGATAACACAATATCAAAAATGGGCTAAACAAACAATACCACTGCATCAAGTTTCCAGAGACCAAACCACACACCAAAAAAGAAGTCCAAAAGCCCTATTCTGGCCGGCCTCCTCGGTTTTGGAGTGAATGTGGTCGGCCCAATTCCGGCGAGGTAGGCTCGTGTTTGGCGTGTGGTATAGTGGTCACTTAAGAAGTCTTCTAAAGTTGTTTGGAAGATTTTTTGAAGACTTTGAAAATCGACAGAGAATGGAAAACTGCAGTGCACTGTTATCGGGTTGTTTCGATTTCGATACTTTAACATTGTCTAAACTAGCTAGCTAAGGGTTTAAAAGGTGGCTCTAATACCATGAATGGTTACGGCAGCGCCCCGGCCATCTAAACGCGTCCAAAATGCGGAACAAAAATTTCTAAACTGGCGCTACCATTACCCGAATCCCGGATCGACCTTAAACCCTAAACTAGCAATCTAAACTAAGAGTTAGAATGGTTATACCGAGTTGATCCGTGTCCTTCGGTTGTCATTCCAAGCTCCTAGAGATTCCTTGATGAGGTTTGGTTGCCGGTCTTCCTTCTTCTCCGATGATCCACCTGAGGGAAACGGCGCAAGCTCCAGCCTCGACAAACGAGGCAACCGACGTTCCAAAGTTGCTAGTGATGGAGAGTGGGGGTGTAGTAGTGTGTCACTATATTTTCTCTCCACCTATGAACTCAATGAGAAACTCAAGAAAGATGAAGAAGGAGGTGAACTTTGGCATGAGCAAAAATGGCTAAGTGTGCAAGTAGTGAGAGAGAGAGAGAGAGTGGGCTAGCAAGTGTAATGAAGTAAATAAAACCCAATGAAAAAGAAAAACCCCTTACAAGAAGTGGTCGGCCCCCCCTCTCTCAATCACCACAAAAAATATAATTTCCAATTTTTGCAATAATAAAATGCACCATACTTTGCTACATGCACAAAACAATACCATGAACCATGCTCATGCCACATCACACCCTCCACCTCATTATGAAACAAATGAATTTCTATAAATGGAAAATCAATAATGAGGTGGCAAAACCTCTAGAAGCTATTCCGTATAAAATACGGAATACTTCCCGGTACATGTACCGAAATACATATACGCGTATTCGTACAAAAATACGAATAGCCAAGAGAGAAAATAAATAGCGAACAATAATACTAGAATACATACATATAAATACATATGTAAATTATTAAATCAAAACCTGATTTAATGATCTTAATCCTAAGCCGCTAGTATTATCAACCGTCCGATTAGAGTCTGTGCAGCATGTGCATATATTTAATCGGACACCTGTATGTATCAACATACCTCATGTACACCATATCGTCTGAACCGTGAAAACCCTCTGTGTGGGACTCTAAAGACTCATCAATACGCTGGCAGTGGGTTTAACCACAAGCACGTCAGCGGCACTAGCTGTACGTAACGGCTACCCAGGTATTGAGCGAAAGGGAGGCCGACGAGCAAACTCATCCTGAACCCCTACTGAGCCTGACAGTGACAATATCCGTATAGTCCGATCTGTTCGTCTAAGAGTATTGCATATCGAGTCTAGGGGGTGGATAAAATCAGACCCCTAACAACGCGACATTTAATGTCGGTATGAAACCCATCACCACCTGAGAAACTATCGATCCTGGATCGGTAATTCTCGTCCACCGTGGCCACGGATTTTTTGTGATGGCCATCCGTACACAACGTGACATCAACCCCTAATACCGGGAGAGACGAATCCCCGACGATCCGATCACTGCCTCCATGTGGCTCGGGGCTGTACCCAACTAAAACCTGTTTGCACGACTCATTTGAGCCGTGGTAGGGTAGTAATCAATGCACAGTGCGAACTCACACAAGACAAATGACGATCTCAGGCCGACAGACTAACCTGTACACATGTCACCTGGAAACTGCTATCTGACAATAGGTATAATACCAACTAGCAGGTTCCCCGCAAGTCCGTCCAGTGTACTCATAACCCAATGAGCACCTGTATACTATCTTAGGTGAACAAACTAACACCAATGGCTTGTAAAACCTTGGCACCGCCCCTCGTCGGGGTCTCGATCAGTATACACTAGTCTACACTGGAGTATCGATGCCCAGTCTTGATACTCCCATGACTAGGGACATTTAAGGTTGTGCTTATAGACCCCCAGCTCCCACGTATATGATCGCCATCATAATGCTGTTAGTCAAGCAAGAATCCTATGGGCTCTATCAACATATATATGATGATAAAGACTAACCAGATATCATACTATCATCTTGAGTAAGACTGTTTTATCGGTATAGGTCCTCCCTCTATCATCATAATCATCTGCCTGCGATTACGATAATTTCCTTGAGGGCACTATAACCAACACTTGTTACCTTGGGATTGCCCCGAGTAGACTATCTCTTCATCTTCCTCGGTATCGCTTCCAAAGATCGGGATGGTGGCGATGGCTTTTTATTGGTTCTCCGGCGCAATGCCCTAACATCGTCACCGAGACATACCTATAAAAGAAAGTTTCCAGTTTCTAAAGCTTCACTGAACGCCAGCCCCAACTCCTTACGATATCTTTCCGTGTCTTCGAAGTCTGGTAGGAAGTACTTGGCGTATTCATATTTGTGGACTTCATTTACAGAGAATGGGTTTAGCTCCCATGTAATTGTGTACTCGAGATCATCTTTGAAGTACTTCATACACTGATATTGTATAGAAGGGATGATATTGTACTCGTGTAACCAAGGCCGGCTGAGCAGAGCGTTATAGCAAGTCTTGGCGTCGATGACATGAAATTTGATGTCAGTGACGAGCATCCCAAAGCGTAATGTCAATATCACGGACCCAAGCGTCCATGATGACTGCGATTCGAACTCGGAGATGGTAATTTTGTCCCGAGCCAGGTGCGGAACGTTCATGTAGATCTCCTTTAGCACCTTCACGTTGAGAAGGTTGACAAAGGACCCGTTGTCGACCAGGATCTTCCCTATCTTAATGTCATGGAAGTACCCGGTAACATATAGAGGACGGTTGTGCTCACATGTTCCGAGGAGGAGATCTTCATCGCCGAATGTGATGTCAGCTGTATAAACCTCTGCCAGCTCGTCCTTCATCTTTTCTTCCGCAAAGAAAGCTCGGAACTGATCAGGCTCTTGCAGTGCCTTGATTAGAGAATCTCGTGCCTCTTTGAACAAGAGGAGAGCATCCAGTATGCTCAGTTGCGAAGGTATCTTCCTCAGGTGTGCCAGGACATTGTAATCCACCTTGTTTTTCTTAGGCAGGTCCTTGGCCGCGAGCTCTTTGATGACTCCATCATCAAGGGCAATTTCCTTAGGGACTTTTTCCTTCCCATTGTCTCTTTTGTTCGAACCCTTATTTTTAGGCCCGAGGTTCTTTTCAGGCAACGTACGATTACGCAGCTGAATGTTCTCGCAGTTCTTCTCCCCTTCTTCTTTTCCAGAGGTGGATTCTTTGAAGAGAGGGCCGGGGTTATTTCTTCCTCAGAATCACTCCCGAATGTAAGAACTTAAGATTTTTCTTTTGTATAAATGGTATCAACCATATGAAAATTTCCAGTTGTTCCTCCACGCTCATCTGTCGCGCTTCTTTGTTGTTGACGGGCTTCGTGCTTCATCCATTTGAAGTGTTGTCGATGGGCAATGTATCCCTGCCACCACTTCTTGAAGGCACTGCACTCTTCGGTGGGGTGCGTGACCCTCTAATGGTATAAGCAGTAGTTCAGATGTACATTCTCTTCATCGAGGTATGTACTCCCAGGAGTATTCCCATTGAAGGGCGGCAACTTCATTCCCATTGACAGGGCTTTGGCGAACCGTTTCCTTGTCTTAAACCTGCTTTTTTCTGGTGCGTGTGTGTTTCGATCTGGTAGGAGTGCTTTGTGACTCTTCCTCGTCGCAGCTTCTTCATCCTGAAACCGACACTTGGCCTTTTTGCATATGGCCATTTCTTGCTCTCGGTCAGCTCTGCTCTTTTAAAAGGCTTCGTTTAGCAGCCTGTCAATCAGGTTGTCTGACGGTTCTAGGGATTCTGGCGTCGGTTCTTCCCCCAGCTTCTCTACGTTATTTTCTAACTCCGAGGGAGCTCCTTCGTCATTCACCGACAAATGAGAGATCATGTGGCAACTCGCCACATAATCCTCGGTTTCTTCTGACGAGTCATCTCCTTCGTCATTGTCACTATCTCTATTCTTAAGGATATGGTTGAGAAACTCTTGGAGTGTGACTGGGGTCCGCGCCTTCTGGTTGTAATCCTCCAGCGAGTCAATGTAGTTCTGCAGGTCTGTGCGCTTGTCGTCGGGTTGCACGGGTTTCTTGGTCCTTTTCTTTTTCTTCGAAGACTTTGAAGGCCTGACATGGGTGTTTTTCCCATCGCTACCAACTTTCGGTGTTGGGCACAGGTTCAGCATCCCGTCAATAATCTTGGGCTCCAGCGGTCTTTTCCACCTGATTTCCGGGCATGCTTGAAGATCCTTCAGCATTCTTTTAGTTTTAGCCTAAAGGACAACTTCCCACGGAGATTCTTCTATGAATGAGCATGATGCCCCAGGCGTATCCACCTTTTTAGGAGCGTGTTTCTATGGCAGATTTACCTTCCAGTTTTCGGACAGCGCGAACTTGACTTGTTGGTACTGGTCCTCAACCCAGTTTTTGATGATGTAACAATCTTCGATTGGGTGGCCCATTACTTTATGTTAGGGGCAGTAGTTAGGACTGTTGACATCACCAGGCTGCAGTGGGCGTCTCGGATCCGGCAGAGTGATGAGCCTGTTGCGCACCGCCAGTTCGAATAGTCTCCTCATTTTATTCCGGGGAAACGAGTAAGGACATCTCAACTTCTCTTCGAGGGATCGACGTGTGTTGCTTTGGCGAGCAACCGATTTCGGGTCACTCGGTTGTTGTTGAGCATTAGCAACAAAGGTCGCTTTCCCTTTGCCCTTTTCATTACGGAGATCCGTTTTTGAAGAGGATGGCCTATAGCCTATCTGGTCCATTTGGGCCAGCTTGTCAATCAAGGCCTGGAAGGTGGTCGGCTTGAAGAACATCATAAATTGGGATATAGTTGCCTGAGGATCAAGGGTCCCTATGAACATGCCAACGGCAGAAGCTTCTTCTATGCGTTGTTCGCATTTTGACCATAAGTTCCGCCACTGAATCGCATATTGAACCAAAGTCTCTCCTGGCTTCACCCTGGCATTGATTAATGCCGTGATCAGGGAGCACTCGCTCGCGCCTGCAAACCGCTGTGTGAATAGTAATCCCATCTCCGTGAATGTTTTGACAGAGTCATTTGGGAGCTCGGAGTACCATTCAAATGCCGTCTTCGACAAGCTGCCAACAAACTGGTGAAGTAGCAGTTTGTCGTCGCCTCCAGTATTACCGCACAGAGCTCTGAATTGAGCAACATGCTGGTGTGGATTGTCCTTCCCCTTATACACATGGAATTTATGGATCGTATATCCTGGCGGGTACTTGATTTGATCGTACCAGCCAGGATAAGGTCGCCCAGTTCTGATGACTTGGCCGGCCACTTCAATCGCTTGATGAGCTCGTATTTGTTGAGCTATGTAGTTATCAAGGGTAGCTTTGGAAATTGCCTCTTCCTGGGCTGCTGAGACGGACGGAGGGGGTTTGACATTTCCCCTATCGTCTTCGATGATTATCGGAGGGTCTTCGGCTGGAGGTTACGGTTGAATCAACATCCCAACCATGTCTTGGAATAGAAGCGCCATCTGCTTTATATTAGCGGCCTGTTCCGCGGCCTCCTTATCCTTTCTTTCCAGCACCCTCCGCAGGAACACGATGTTGGTCTCTTGTTCCTGGTGCTGCTCAGACGTTGATTCCAGGCTTTCTTTCTGTCCGGTGAGTGCTAACATTTTCATCAGCATTTCTTAGAGCTTTTGTTGTTGCTCCTGAGCTTTGTCAACGACCGAGTGAGTGGTCGATGACCTACAGAAGTACGTCTTTCATCTTTCTAGGAAGCCATGTACACCTGTGCACGATCATGCCCCCAGGCTTGGGGCATTTGGATCCATCACCCTTGGGATTTGCTGCCGGCGATGGGAGATTCTCCGGCCTTCTGTTTTTGTGAGAAATCGAAGTCGAAGGAGCTATCGTAACAGGCGCCTGAGAAGTCCCTCGCTGCATGCTAGAGGGATGACTTTCCTCTTATCGAACCTTCATTTTCTCCGGTCGACGAGAGTAGTTCGTGTTGATCACAGAATCCTGGACATTCCACCAGACTCTGTGGATTCGGGAGGACAGCCGTCGAGGGGGCTGCTCCGGCTTCACCTGTACCATGTTTTCAACATGTGGGGGTGATTTCTTCAGCACCGCGGTCGGAGAGTTCTTTCGCACCCTTCTATGCAGATCAAAGCTGTTCCCGGTTGGAACAACAGCGTCAACTTCCACTATTAGAGCTGGTGGAGTAAGTCCAGAGGGGGAGTTGCCCTAGCTCTTCTCACCCAGCGCCAGTGGCGACGTCGAGCATGTCTTACCAATAGGACCACCTCAGTTGTGGAAGAGGCTTCGTCATGCCCTCGGCTTTGGTTAGGGCTACTGCTGGTGCCAGCCTGTTGAAGACTGAATCCGTTGAGATGGAACGACCAATATTTCGAAGGCTGGCTTTCTGGTAGGGGGAACATTTTTGACGACTTCACCCATAGCAAGAGTTGGAACGAACAGTCTTGCGAAGACCAATCCTTTAGTAGGATAAGCCCTTTTGACGACTTCGTCTACCGGAACTGGAATGGCTATCCGCTTCGGGATAACCCCTTCAGGTATTGCGAGCCTTTTTGCAGGCCCACTTGAGCTTTGGCTCTGTCTATTGAAGACTGAGGTGGAAGACTTGGATGACCCGTTGAGAGGGGCCGTAGTGGCTGCAAGTCGATCGAAGACCGACTTCTTTGGAGCTTCCTGTGATGGCACCGGGGCGCTGAAGCTTGCTGGTGGGATCATGGTCCCAAAGAACATTCCAGTGGTAGCTTGAGTCACCTTCTCCACTGGCATTGCAAAGATGGAGGCCTCTTATGGCCCATAAGTCACTCCTCCGGCGGGGACGGAGAGGGAGTTGCTGATACAGGTGCAGTTGGAAGCCATCGATTTCTCTTCTCTGCACAGAAGCAAGACACCAAATCATAGTACCTCGAATCCAGGGGAAACCATAACAAACCGCGATTTGTTCGCGAACACGACATACGAAGTGTAGAGTGGAAAGGGGAAAGGGTCCCACCGGGCGTGCCAGAATCTGTTTACCGCCGAAAACAGAGACGAATCGGGATGGGTCGTCTTTCCTGAATTTGGGGGCATATGCTATTTGGATTTATCCGTCCATCTCTCCGAAGATGCCAAGTTGATTTATGGCACCGTGTATCGGAGGTTTGGACGGATGCGGCCATTGTAGCAGACTTCGTCAGATTCCCCCTCGTTTGCGAGGGGTTTTTGATTATGGGGACACTCTTCCTTGCAGGCGCAAGCCCCTGCAGTTAATTACGTTACCGCATCGCGATAAACACTTTCTCCGGCTCTAGAAGTTCACTTCGTGTCGTATGTGTTTGTTTTATTTTTGGTTGCTCGTAGATTGTATACGGAGACTAATTTGTGTTGTCACCCGTAGGGCGTGGATTAGTCCAAATCCGTATATCTTAGATTTGGGTTTGGGTTGATTTAAGGATCGTTAATCTCGTTTGAGATTAAGATCAACTTAAATTTTAGTTAAGGATACGTTAGTCCGATTTGAGACTAAGATCTACTTAACGGGGTTTTAGGATCATTCAGATCCAACAAAAGAGCATTTGGGCTCCATTGTTTTAGTTTAAGGACGTTACGGTCCGTTGTTAGTTTAAGGATGTTACGGTCCGTTGTTAGTATAAGAACGGTTCGGTTCGTAAATCGCCATTTTTGAGGTGAGGGATTAGTTTAAGGACATTTCGGTCCGTATTGGGATGTGTCCATCGGTTTGGGAGTGCACCAAAGAGTTGTTGGTTGTCGGGACCCGCCACCTCTCTGAAGACGTTAAAGAATTACGACATGTATCAGAGGTGTGGAGAGATGTACCCTTGAACCAGATTCTAGATTGAGGGGAGAGATCATGGTGGACCATCTAAGAATTATTAGTCATTTTTTGGGGGACTAAGATTAACTTAGGAGATGTGGGATGGACATCGTTCTGTTCATTATCAATTGAGGAATCATTAGTTTGGGAAATCATGAGCATAGAAGCTCGGTCTATTTGGAGATCCAAGATGTTTTAAGCTCTGGAAGACTTAGCCAATTTGGGGCTGAAGTTGGCTTCTTATACTGTTAAATACTAATATATGCTCGGTGTTCACGTGCTCCCACGAGAGACTCTAAAGCAGTGTTAAACACTGAAATTTGGGGAGCTTACGTGTGGCACGTGAGGCGCCTGAAAGTTGGCGCTGTACACTTGGGTCCAAATCCCCATCTGTATGTAAGTGTTAAACACTTAATTCTTATAGCCCTCACGCGTGGGCATGTGAGGCGCCCCAAAATTGGACACTTCCTCTTTGGATTTATTCCCTCTTCCTTTTATAAGTGCTAAGCACTTAGCTCATATAATGCTCACGTGCGAACACGTGAGGTGCTCAAAATGTGAGCGCTATCTTTGGATTTTCCCCCTTTTCCATATAAGTGTTAAGCAACTGTTTAGGGGTCACGTGAGAACACGTGATTCGATCTAAGTCATTCCTTTTAGTTCATCAAACATGCTCACGTGGGAACACGTGACCATTCGTTATAGCGTTGAACGCTAATGAATCACTAGTATTTTCTTTTATATGCATAGAGATTTTGATCTGAGTTTTGAGAATTAAATTCTTTTATAGGGTTAAACCCTAGTTTTATGAGAGGAATTAAATTCCTATATACTTTTGGAAGAATTAAATTCTTTGAACTTAGTTCTTTCCCCTAAGTTTTGAATCTGCATAACAGAATATTCCCGATGGGAATTAAATTCTCAATTTGTGGGGAGATCTTCTCCTGCAGACCTCAACCAGAGGAAGAACTAAATTCTTTTTTTTGAAGGGTTAAACCCTTGGAGAGGCGAAGAAGAGATAAAATAATCTCTGTGTATTTCTTCTTACCTAGGGTTTCTTTTTTCTAAAAGGGAGATCTTCTTCTTTTTAGAGAATTGAATTCTCTTTTTCTTTTTTTTTGTACTCTCTCTTCTTTGTGCTTCCTGTCTGTTCTCTCTCCCACTCTTCGCTCCTATTTATACGAGAAGAACAAGAATCAATTTGTTAAGAGAATATCTCATTGAGAGATAATGATTGATTCCATAATCTTTTAGATCAATCGGTGAATATTATTCACCATTGGATTTTTTTAATCCAAATGCTCTCTGTTTAACAGAGAATATTTCTTATTTTTTAACCAGATTAGGAAATATTTTCCTAAGATAGCATTTTATTCTATCAGACGATAACCGTTGGATCTTTGATCCAAAGGTCTTTCGTTTAACAACAGATAAGATGTTTATGTTTTAATGAAGATCAGGGATATATTTCCTATATATATATAGAATTTAATTCTATCAGATAGTTTAGAAAGATTTAAGGAAATATTTTCCAAATAGGATTTTGATCCTTTTATTTAGAATTTAATTCTATCGGCTTAGAAGGTGTTTAGGTACACTCACGTGTAGCACGTGACCCCCACGGAGTTAAACTTGTTTGCTTATATGCAACAGCCTAAAAAGGGCATCACGTGTTAATACGTGAGCTTCTCTGGACTGCTATTTGTTTTAATATGGAGCCTATATACTTTGTATATAGATGCTCACGTGCTTACACGTGAGGCTCAATTTCAGCCTGTCAATTGTTTAAACGCAGCGCATATAATCTTTATATATAGGCGCTCAAGTGTGGGCACGTGAGGTGTTCAGTTGATAAAACTGCACATTTGTATTACATTTTTCCTACCATTTTCATTTTAAAAAAAAGGACTTTATTATAATATATTATATATATGAGGGTTTATGTGTGAAAACACCATTTTCCATGTGTTAATATATTTTAATTAGCATTTGGTAGAAAAATGTATGCAAATAAATTCATTGACCAAATCCTAGTAGAACTAAGTCTACTAAATAATTTAAAGATTATTGTGCAGAATTTTCCAAGTTGTTATGCAGAATATATCAAAGAAATCAAGCTGTTGAAGAAATCTTGCCAAATTAAGAAGCAAAACTTGGAGACCAATTCTGGAAGCAACCGAGAGAAGATTTCTGAATTCTGAAGGTGCCTAGGATTGCCACATGTCACAAGATGCAAGCCCAAGAAAACTCATCAAGAGATCTCACCCATTGAGCGCGGATCCGCGGCCAAACCCACCCTTGGGCCGCGGATCCGCCGCAATTCCAAGGAGTTAGAGCGCAATATTTTTTGGGGTGAATCAAAGCTAAATTTTACCAAGTTTTCAACAATAAGATTCTGGCTTTGCACTATAAAAGGGCACCGAGAGCCTCTTGGAAAAGCTATCAAGCCGACGCGATCACGAAGCTTCCGACGCTCACGCATCCAGGCTGATCATCGACTGTTCGACTACCTCCTTAGGAAAGATCGAGAAGCAACTAGTTGTAATCATTTTCTATGGATTAAAAGTGTAGTTTGAAGAAGTCGATTAATAAAGGTAGTTATTTTATTTAATTGTTTTTTTTATATTATGCTTTCCCTCTCTTTCTTTTCATCTTCTTTTCCCAACATGCGCGAGTAATTCTCCGCTTGTTAGGGTTCGTAGGATTAGAGTAGGCTAATGGACGATGAAAATAATTAAACCCTTTTTAAGTCCTATAAAGTTTAGGAACTTTATCAAAAGAATCATTAACATCCTAATCGGGCGCGCTAGCAATTCTTTGCTAGTTCCGACCGCGATTAGAGATTAGATTAATGATTGTTTTGGTAAAGGCTAGATATGAACGGAGTTCCGTGTCGAGATAAGGGTTAAGAGTGGGATTCCTTTTCCCTCCAGAAACCCTAATCTACACGCATCACCGTCGTTCTAGTTCTAAATCTATTAATGGATAAAAAGGGTAACTTTTAATTAATCGTCCATAACTACTAAATCCTAACGAACCCTACAAGCCCTATTATTATATTATCTACATATTTAAAATAATCTAGATCTATATTTTACATTCTTGTTTAACGTAGATCTAGAAACCATTCTATAAAATTCTTTATTCCTCCTCTCTTTCTCAACACATCTAAAGTAAAAGTAAAAGGTTCCACGTTTCCCAGAGGAAGACCCGTACTCATCTCGGTCTAGCTACACGCGACACCGTTCTGATTGCGGTTAACAAACAAACAAACTTTTTCACATCAATCAAATGGCGCCGTTGCCGGGGATACGTGCGTAATTTTTTATTCTTATTATTTGTGTTGAATTCTTAGACGATTCATATCATTATTAAAACAAAACTGCAAATTGCATATTTAACGATTTGTGCGTGAATTTTTGCGAGGGAATCTAGAGTCACGGACTTGAGGAAACAGGAGATCTAGTGTTTCACACTTCTCTGGTATCTTTCTTAACTCTTTCTCTCTCCTCTAAAATCCAATAAAATCTATTTTCTGCAGGATTCTTTGCAAAATAGCGGCGCTCAAAAATCTTTTTGCAAAAGTTTTGTGATTGGTTTTGTTTTGCATATTTTAATACGGACATTAAGGGGCAAAGACCAAATCAAGATTAGGTGGGGATTTCATCACCCTTCCTAAGCCCCACAAATCACAAACCGAGCATTTGCATCAACCCTACAATAATTTAAAAAATATCTAGACCAGACTCTAAGGACTGTCGCGCTCATTAAGGACAGAGGAAGGTCGTGGGTAATCTATCGTTTATCCGCATTACTTTTGTAGTGCCTAGGCAAGTGTGTCAAAGGCTAGTGGTTTTTAATTAGGCCCACTACTGTGGTTCCTTCCCACTTACCTGGCACTTATCTGGCTACAAGGGTAGTACGGAGGCGGTAGAGGATTGATCCTGCGGCTTGTCCTTTGGAAGTCTAAGAGCGGTCTAGAGACTGGACCTAGGTGACCTTAGTTCTAGGGTTGCTTGTGCATCTTAGGGAGATTTGTCTTGAGTCCCACTTTTTCAAAACCAGCCAATTTTAAATCACACACACACTGCCACTTGCACTAAACCCGCTTAGTGCATGCTCGGCTGGACACGGGATCCTAGTGCCCGTCTTGTCCGCGTTCCTGCTATCGACGCCGAAGTCGGTACTTCTTCATCTTCTTTTCCCCCACCACACACCACATCGACCGAGATGGACGGTACTCCATCAAATTATAACACCACGCTGCCACCGCCCGAAGGTGCGCAGAATCCACCGCGCATTTCTCTTCAAGAGAGTTTCTATCATATCCGTGGTCCTCTTCCCACTTGTCTATCTCTTCCACCACCTAACGAGGATAATTTCGAAATTAAACCCCACTACATCAATCTGCTGCCCAAATTTCACGGGCTTGAGTCGGAAGACGCGTACGTTTTCATTACCAAATTCGAGAACGTATGCGCAATGATGGGTACTTCACAATTGACCTTAGATGTTATGCGCTTACGTCTTCTCCCATTCACACTGTGCGGCTTGGCAGAAAAATGGCTTTATAATACTGTCGCACACTCTATCGCTAATTGGGATGAATTCGTCGTAGCATTTCTTAAGAAGTTTTACCCAAATTATAAGACTGCACATGTTAGGAGCGAGATCAACCAGTTCACCCAGCTTCCCAATGAACCATTTTGGAAGTGCTTTGAACGTTTCAAAGATCTGCTTGTCCAATGCCCCCATCACGGAATACAAAGATGGGATTTATGTCGGATTATATATGAGGGCATTAATCCAGCGACAAAGCAGATGCTTGAAACAATGTGTCAATGCAATTTCATGTCTAAAGATGATGGTGAAGCATGGAAATATCTGGAAGACCTTGCTGAACACACGTTGCAGTGGGAAAGCGTAAGACCGCCTTCAACTAAGGGAGGTATTCACCAGCTCGATGTTTCTATCGCAGTAAAAGCCGAAATGGCAGCGATACAGAAGAAACTCGATGCTATTGAAAACAAGTTCTCAACATTCTCCCTAAATCAGGTCACGCTTCCTAAGACTGTATGTGGTTGCTGTTCGGATCCTTCACACTTAACGGAAGAATGTCCTATGAATGCATCGTTTCAAGCTAATGCTGCTTTTCAGCAGCGACCTAGAAACGACCCTTATTCTTCCACATACAATCAAGGATGGAGGAATCATCCTAACTTTGCTTGGAACCAAAACCAACAAAGTAATTATCAAAGACCTCCTCCACAGCAACCACAACCACAGAATCAGCCCCCCTTTCAGTCATAAAATTTTCAAAATCCGGCCAACATTTCTACACCACAAGTGGCCGGTACTGACAACTCACTTGCACAAACTTTGGATATGTTCATGAAACAATCCATGCAAAATTCGGCTGAGATAAGGTCTTCTATTAATACCCTAACGAAAAACTCCTCCTCCCATGGTGAGAGTATTAAATCAATAGAAAACCAAATCGCACAGTTAAACGCCGCAATGAGTGCGAGAGAGAAAAGGAAACTTCCATCTCAACCCCTACCGAATCCTGGCCATTCACAAAGTCATAATGTGAATGCCAATACTACATTGAGATCGGAGAGAGTGCTGAATAACCAAGTGGGTGAGCAATTTGATGATAGTGACACATTTGATACCCCTTCTTCTTCTTCTTCTTCCCCTAATTCGTCTAGTCTTCCACCTTCATCCGAGCCTATTCTCCGTTTTCCCCAAGGCTTGAACATTTCGCCAAATCTATCTAAGTCGATTCCCACTCAAATTTTGGGATCGAATCCATCCCCACGGTCTTCTCCATAAATGTTGGACCCAAAACTTATTGATCAAGCACCTTATCCAAACAGGTTAAGGGGCAACAGACCAAGTCCACAAATGGAGAAGATCGTGGAAATTTTTAAGCAAGTTAACATAAACATTCCTCTCCTAGATTCTATTCAGCAAGTTCCGTCATATGCGAAAATCCTAAAGGACTTGTGCACTAGGAAGAGAAAAGTTCAAGTACCTAAAAAAGTTTTCCTTGCGAGTAATGTGAGCACAGCTTTTACACAACAACTTCCCAAGAAACAAAAGGACCCCGGAAGTCCTACAATTTCAATCTCTATTAGGGGTAAAAATATCAATCGTGCTCTACTCGATCTAGGTGCTAGTGTTAACTTGCTTCAGTTTTCTGTTTATGAGCAATTAGGGATCGGAGAGTTAAAGCCAGCGCATTGCACTCTTCAGATGGCCGATCGATCTATCACCCAACCTAGGGGTGAGCTAGAGGATGTGTTAATCAAAGTCAGGGAATTCATATTCCCTGTAGACTTTATCGTTATAGATACACAACCTGTAGCAAACCCACGCAATCAAATTCCGGTGATACTCGGTCGACCCTTTTTGGCCACTTCCAACGCAGTAATTAATTGTAGAAACGGCTCTATGACCCTATCCTTTGGAAAGAAGTCAATTGAGCTTAACATTTACAAGTTGGGAAGTGAACCCTCCGAACCCTATGCTCATGTATGTTCTGTCGAATTAATGGATGTCGACAGCAGCGAATTTGATCAACCCCATGATACAGACTCTTTTCATATGTTGTTGTTTGACCCAACCATGTACTCTTCCACCGAGTTGTTCGGGTCAACATCTAACGCTGATGAGGAACTTTTTATAGAGTCTGACGATCACCCCATTTTTTCTGATGACATTATTCTTCGGGATGTCGATGAAAGCTTTGAGGAAATTTTCGCTGATGAACTCGCATTTTTACAAGACACGGGTGTTGAGATGAATCGACTCCAAGATGAAAAAATTGGACCTCCACCCCTTCTTTTGGACAATCATGATAATACGAGTAATCCATCATTACTATCACTGTGTTGTCTCTCCAAATTGAGACGCAATTCTTTTCCATTACACCTCTTATCACCTCCCCACTTCTTCACGTCGAAAGGTGACATGTTCTTCCACCAACTTTGGTGCTTCATCGATAAAATTTTTGAATGGTTGGTGTTGACCTTCGGTCTTTGCAAAGCTTGGCATTGACCAATAATCTTGACCCCCTCGTGTGATTTTAAAAGATTAAAATTGTTTAACTCAAGTTTGGGGGAGGTGGTATATTTTGGCTTTTGAAAGAAAATGATTTTTACAAAATTGTGAGCCAAAAAATAAGTTTGGGGGAGGATTTTCACTTTCATATATTCTTGCCCCCATTAATAATTTCCTCCCAAGTCTACAGGTTTTTGAGTTCAACGGATGACATCAGTGAGGACACTGCTGTAAACAGGTTTGGGGGAGGTTTGTGCTTATTTACGCATCAATTTTCATCATACTTTGCATAAGCATAACATTTTCAAAAATTTAAAAAAAAAATTTGATAATAAAAGAATAGAAAGCGAAAAATTACATCCAAAAGATAGAAATAGTTTAAGAAAACTAAGAAAATTAGAAGTTTTCTTAAACGAACTTGTAATAAGTAGTTATGAGCTGTTGTCCCAAGGGTTAGTAAGATGGAGGAAGTCACTAATCTGAGGATAAAAATAAGTCTGAAAAATAGTTTCTATTCTGGAAGCCAAACATTTGAATGTTGATACCCTACTATATGCACTTACACACGTCTTGAAACTCGGGATAATAGAGGATACCTTGAAATGCTTTTGTCTAAAAGCCAAAGTATGAAGGAAGTGAAAAAAATGAAGAAAATATAAAAATGGTGAAAAGAAAAAAATGAACACTGGTTTTGTATCGCCAAGGCAGCAATAAAAAAATATAGCGAGGGTGCCTCTTCACCTGGTGCCCTAAGGCCAACTGGTCTGGGAGTCACTGCTAAGCCTTAGGTGGTGCAAGACGAGGAAAATATTATCACCTAATCAGCAAGCACAGGAGTAATCGGTTGGTTAGTACCTCAAGAAGTATTAACGGTCGCATGAAAATGTGTGAGCGAATCTTAATATTCATCAAATTAAAAAGTACTAAGGTAGATGGACAAGAGTATGATAGCCTGAATTGAATTCTCCGAGTGTAGGGATGTTCTTTACACACACGTGGGGTTATATGATCAATGTTTGGATGATAGGTAGAAATGAAGAATAAAGACGATGTTTTATTGAGGGATGATGTGATTTCTAACATTTTTTTTTCATGACTATTAAGATAGGGCTCATGACAACTGAAAAGCTAGTATAGTTGGAAACTCTTATTTTCAAAGTCTTTCTTTTATGGTTCTTATCTTTATATGTAAATTTCACCATCTCACTTTTATTATAGGATTTTGTGGGTGTAATCCGCTGAAAACCCTCAGGAGACAACACTCCTCCTACTAGGGACACCTAGAGGTTTAACGGCTTGTTGCACGTGCTCAGTGCAATCGTGTCTGCCTACGAAAGTGTGCTTAGTTTTCTCCTTTCTTTTCTCCTCTTGAATAAACTAGTTTGCTCGGGACGATCAAAGATAAGTTTGGGGGTATTTGTTCAGTTGATAAAACTGCACATTTGTATTACATTTTTCCTACCATTTTCATATTAAAAAAAGGACTTTATTATAATATATTATATATATGAGGGTTTATGTGTGAAAACACCATTTTCCATGTGTTAATATATTTTAATTAGCATTTGGTAGAAAAATGTATGCAAATAAATTCATTGACCAAATCCTAGTAGAACTAAGTCTACTAAATAATTTAAAGATTATTGTGCAGAATTTTCCAAGTTGTTATGCAGAATATATCAAAGAAATCAAGCTGTTGAAGAAATCTTGCCAAATTAAGAAGCAAAACTTGGAGACCAAGTCTGGAAGCAACCGAGAGAAGATTTCTGAATTCTGAAGGTGCCTAGGATTGCCACATGTCACAAGATGCAAGCCCAAGAAAACTCATCAAGAGATCTCACCCATTGAGCGCGGATCCGCGGCCAAACCCACCCTTGGGCCGCGGATCCGCCGCAATTCCAAGGAGTTAGAGCGCAATAATTTTTGGGGTGAATCAAAGCTAAATTTTACCAAGTTTTCAACAATAAGATTCTGGCTTTGCACTATAAAAGGGCACCGAGAGCCTCTTGGAAAAGCTATCAAGCCGACGCGATCACGAAGCTTCCGACGCTCACGCATCCAGGCTGATCATCGACTGTTCGACTACCTCCTTAGGAAAGATCGAGAAGCAACTAGTTGTAATCATTTTCTATGGATTAAAAGTGTAGTTTGAAGAAGTAGATTAATAAAGGTAGTTATTTTATTTAATTGTTTTTTTTATATTATGCTTTCCCTCTCTTTCTTTTCATCTTCTTTTCCCAACATGCGCGAGTAATTCTCCGCTTGTTATGGTTCGTAGGATTAGGGTAGGCTAATGGACGATGAAAATAATTAAACCCTTTTTAAGTCCTATAAAGTTTAGGAACTTTATCAAAAGAATCATTAACATCCTAATCGGGCGCGCTAGCAATTCTTTGCTAGTTCCGACCGCGATTAGAGATTAGATTAATGATTGTTTTGGTAAAGGCTAGATATGAACGGAGTTCCGTGTCGAGATAAGGGTTAAGAGTGGGATTCCTTTTCCCTCCAGAAACCCTAATCTACACGCATCACCGTCGTTCTAGTTCTAAATCTATTAATGGATAAAAAGGGTAACTTTTAATTAATCGTCCATAACTACTAAATCCTAACGAACCCTACAAGCCCTCTTATTATATTATCTACATCTTTAAAATAATCTAGATCTATATTTTACATTCTTGTTTAACGTAGATCTAGAAACCATTCTATAAAATTCTTTATTCCTCCTCTCTTTCTCAACACATCTAAAGTAAAAGTAAAAGGTTCCACGTTTCCCAGAGGACGACCCGTACTCATCTCGGTCTAGCTACAAGCGACACCGTTCTGATTGCGGTTAACAAACATACAAACTTTTTCACATCAATCATGAGGCTCCATTAGTGGGGAATTTCCCCATCCCCTATTCTCTTTTTTTTTTATATAACGGAACATCACCTTCTCTAAAGAGATGTCTTCCAGACTGATGAAGAGAGGGGCTGGAATGAATGGCATATCATTTGCTTAGACAATTGAGTCAATCATGCAAAGTCTTGTATAAAACCAGATATTACTTATACACTTGCTGTAGTAAGCAGATATTAATCCAATTCTGGAGAAACAAAGGGAAGCAGTTATGAACATTAGAGGATGTTCTTGGTATATGATAACGACAGCCTCCTCCGGAAGGCGGATATCGGTTTAGGCTTCCAAGGTGACCTGGATGACAGAGATGCTGTCAGAGTTTTGAGTTTTTACCTCTTCTGAGGATCGGTATATTGGATAGTGTTCCAACAGGGATACTGAGGTAGGTATGGTTCAGGATGCTGGTTATGACTCTACAGAGGATACATCCTAAGAAGTTTGTAGGATAAGATTGTTCATTTATGAACTTGGTCCCATCTTGTATCCAGACAAAATTCTTGAGGCGGGGTATCGCTCAGTTTGGGAGATTGTTCATCTTCACGAAGTTGAGATATAGAGAGAGGAAGTTGAAACATTATAGCGGATCCCCTCACTGAGGCTATTTCTCGAACATGAATGTTCCTCAAATGAGATTTGAGAAACTGATTAGAAGAGAAGTTTGGTATTCAATAGCATACGGGATGTGGGTATGCGATATCGTAATAATTAGCCTTAAGTGCAAGTGGGAGATTGTCGGATATAGTGCTCTCAAAGCAATTATTGTAATTGTAGGCACTCGATTATGATAATTGAGGGAGGTCTTATACAGGTAGAATAATCTTACTCGAAATGATAGTATGTTATCTGGGTTTTTTCTATCATTGATGTGTACATGTTTTACTTGTTATTACGTGTCTCTAATACATAATGATGAAGCCCGTAGGATTCTTGCTTGACTATCAGCATTATGATGGCGATCATATATGTGAGAGCTGGGTAGTCTATAAGCACATCCTTAAATGTCCTTAGTCGTGGGAGTATCGAGACAGGGCATTGGTATTTCGGAGTAGACTAGTATATACGTTTCGAGACACCGATGAGGGGCGATGGCCGGTCTCACAAGCCATTGGTGTTATGCCACCTAAGATAGTATACAAGTGCTCACTAGAGGTGAGTACACTAGACGGACTCACCGAGAACTTCTAAATGGTATTATATCTATTGTCACATGGATGTTCTCGAGTGGTATTAGTACAGGTTACTGTTTTGACCTGAGATCGTCATTTGTCACGTATGAGTTCCCACTGTACTTTGATTACTATCCTACCACAGCTCAAAGGAGTCATGCAAACATATTTTAGTTGGGTACAGTCCCGAGCCACATGGAGGCAGTGAGCAATTGTCGGGGATTCGTCTCTCCTGATATTAGGATTCGATGTCGTGCTGTGTTCGGTTGGCTATCACCCTAAATCCGTGGCCACGGTAGATGAGATTTACTGATATGAGTTCAGTAGTTTCTCGGTTGGTGATGAGTTTGACTCCGACACGACTTATCAGGTTATTAGGGGTCTGACGTTTCCACCCCCTAGACCCAGTATGTGATACTCTTAGATGAAGAGACAGGACTGTACTGAGATTGTCGCATTCAGGCTCAGTAGGGTACGAACGGACTTGATTATCAACCCCCCTTTCGACAGATACCTGGGTAGCCGTTACGTACAGCTAGTGCCGCTGACGTGCTTGTGGTTTTTGGATTTATCCAGTAAATCACTGCCAGCGTATTGTCGAGTCTTTAGAGTCCCACACAGAGGGTTTTCTCGGTTCAGGCGATATGATGTAGATGACGTATGTTGGTACATACAGGGTGTTAGATATATGTATGCCCTAGAGGCCATTATATGTATAGTGGATGCTTGGACATGTATATATGGATTTAGATGACTTTCTCGCTCAACATGATAGTATGCAATCTGGTTTACTTTATCTTCACATGTTGATTTGATCATGGTTTTATTCATTTTCACATGTTGATAAAGCCCTCAGGATATTTGCTTGACTGCTGTGACTATGATGCGGATCATACTAGTGGGGCATGTGTAGTTTATAAGCATATCCTTGAACTGTTCCTAGTCGTGGGTGTATCGAGACGGGGCATCGATATTCCAGAGTAGACTAGCGTATACTATTCTTGTCCTATATGATGGGCGATGGATGATCCCATATCCATCTGGTGAGGTGACACCAAAGATTGTATGCGGGTGCTGTTCATATCAGATTTTTGCATTTTTATACCGCCCATTTTTTATCACATTGCTAATCGGTAGGTACCCTTGAGCCGTGTTTGCTAGTTAATTGCAGGATACAGGTTCTCAGCTCTGAACGGTGAAATTCATGGAAAAGCACGACAAATTCCGGATTACTGCTAACCACAGATAAAACACGGGTCTCCGCTCTCTATCCGTATGTTGTCGCACACCAGTTTAAGGGACAAAATGGCAAATCGTTTGTCATTTTCATGCACAAAGCACAATGTCAACACAAGATCCAACATGTCTACGCGGAGCTCAAGAAAATCATGGCAAAAGATCCACAACAAATCACCTTTTGATCTGCTGAAAATCTGGAAGAAATGTGAAGGGATTCTGAGAAACATACTATACCACACTGAAGAGAACTGCAAAACAGGGAAACCCACCAAAACCCATGACCCAACTCTTCTATATGGCCGTGGATCCGCGGCCAACATGGCGCTTTGGCCGTGGATCCGCGGCCTAATGGACTCCGCAGATGGAAAATTTTCAGGGGTATTTTGGTACTTTTATTTGGTGGCAGATTGTTGCCCTAGTTTTCCAGTTTCCTGCCTATAAATAGCCAGAACATTTCCAAGCCAAGGTTGCTTAATTCTTGTATTAGGTTTTAGATATACTTTGTTGTTCTTCTTCTTCTTTTCATCTTTTCTCCATTAAAATCTTGTAGTGAGATTTTATGAGTGAAGTGATGAATAAAAGAGTTCTTTTTATTACCATGCTAGTCTTATTATGTTGTTAATTATAATTACTTGTATTTTTCATTTGTTAATCTAGTTGTTGTTGTTTCTTTCGTGTTCTCTTTTTTCTTTATCCTTAACAACAATGATGCTTAAGCTTGATCCTTGCCAAGGTGAGGTCTCAAATAGCTAGTTGTAATCTTCTAACCTCTTTCTTTCTATCTTCCTCCTTTTGTTGCATTTTCTTTTTCTTGTAATGGGTGAGTAGTTTTCTTATTTGTTAGGGTAGGATAAGGAAAGTTTGAGAGAAGGAAATCTCTCTCACTCTTTCCTTGCCCAATATCTTAATTCGGACTCCCGTTAATTGAACCACAATCCGCTCTCTACGGCACCCTATCCTACATGATAGCGGTGATTCCTTAGTGAGACCGGTTGTGGTTGAATTAATTGGAGGTTAAGGCTAAGAGCCAAGAACAGATGAACAAGCACCAAAATGAATAACTTAAGCGTTTGAAAGCCTAGCTTATACTCGCAAGTTCCTTCCTAGTCGTACTAATCCCCGTTGTTGTCGATTACCGTAACACCGATATTAAGAGTGGCAACGAAAGAAGTGAGCGACTCCTAACTCAAACTAACCTAATCCTAACCCTAACAAGCTCTCTTTATATAACATTTTAGCACATAGTTAATCTCAAACAAACCTGGACATTTGGACATAACTCGTTAAAGCACATAGAAAAAGATTCCCATCTTCCTGCGGACTATCCGTACTCAACCGGCTAGCTATAAGAGAAACCGTCTTGATTGCGGTAATAAATTTGAACACGCAAAAATCAAACAATCAAATGGCGCCGTTGCCGGGGAGACGATAGTTTATTTCTTTGTGTAATTTCGGGTTAATTTGTGAATATAACCGAAAAACAAAACAAAAAAAAAGATATACATTGTAAAAACCATCTTGTTATTTTTGATTAGTTTTTGTGCAAGTGTGCAGGATAAAAAGAAGGGTCGAGTTTAGTGCCAAAGACGTGGGATGTTAGACCCATATCTCGCGGCTACACCGCAACGGATCAAGATGGAGCCAACGGTCTACTGTAAAATTCTGGAGCAGATCCAGTGAGCAAATCAGGATTCAGGAGCTCCAGAAGAGAAGAGGACACCCAAACTAGTACATACCAGAAATTTGAAGGTCCAACCCCTCATTTAAGCCGCGGAACCGCGGCATAAGCGTGCGTTTGGCCGCGGAACCGCGGCTTGTTGTTGACTTGAGTGTCTCAATTTTTCTGTAAGTATCTCTAACCTCTTCTCCACTCCTCTGAACTCTACTGAACTATGTTTTCTGCAGCATTCTTTGCGCAAACTCTCTTCCCCCTTCCAATAAATTGTTTTTGTGCAGGATTCTTTGCGCCGCGCTAAAAAATAAAAAAATTGATTGTTGTTGATTGTTACCGCTTGCTTATTTTAATCGAACTTTAAGGGGCTTGAAACCAATCCAGATTGGGTGGGGATTTCATCACCCTTCCCAGGACCCCAGAAATCACAAAAAGCATATGCATTGACCATTATTTAATTAAAAAATACTAGACTCGGCCCTAAGGACGTCACGCTCAATAGGACAGAGGACTGGTTGTAGGCATCAGCTGTTTATCCTATCCTGACTTTGCGGTGTCTAGGCAAGTGTGTCGAAGGTAAGTGGTTACTTAATTAGGACCACTACTTACGTAGTGGGGAGCCTCCCACTTACCTGGCACTTACCTAGCCGCAATTGGCGGAGAAGAGGCGGTTTGAGGTCCTATTTCTAGCCCTTTGGAACAGTTAGGAGCTGTCTAGCCGACCTAGGTGACCCTAGATCTAGGTGTGATTGTGTATATTTTGTCTCTGATTGTTTGAAGCCGTAAGTCCATACATATTTCTGTAAAGCTCTTTCTAAAAGAAAAAAGAAAAAAAACACAAAACAAAAACTTTTATAAAAAATTGCCCTTTTGTCGCCCAGAATCCCATTTTTTCACCCACCACCCATCGTATTTCTCCATTGACGTTTTCTTGCCCTCACCTTCTCAGCTTTGACTACACTAAACTAGTTTAGTGTATGTCCGGTTGGACTCAGGACACTAGCGCCCGACTAGTCCGCGTTACGTTAGTCGCTACCGACTACGCGATCGACTCAGACGTCGAAACTCCTTCCACGTCTCTTTCACCCTTACCTTTGCCGGCCAACTCCGACGTTGACCGAAATTCTGTTCATACATCCTCACCTTCACCATCACCAACCTCTTCTTCCGCGATCTCAGGATTTAATCCAAACATACCTTTGACTCCCCCGGGATTGATTCCACCTCCTATGGATGCGAATAACCCACCACCACCGCCTGTTGTAGCGCCACAGCGAATCACGCTCCAGGATCGTTTCTATCCCACCCGCTCTGCACTTCCCACCTGTCTTTCCCTTCCACTGGCCAATAGGGATAATTTTGAAATAATGCCCCACTTCATTAACATGCTTCCGAAATTTCATGGGCTTGAATCTGAAGATGCCTATATCTTCATCAACAAGTTTCAGAATGTTTGTGCTATGATGAAAACGACCCAGCTGTCGGACGATGCTATACGGCTACGGGTCATTCCGTTCACTTTGTGCGATCTTGCTGAAAAATGGTTGTATAGCACCGCTTCCCACACCATAACCAGTTGGGACGAGTTTGTGAAACCATTTCTCAAGAAATTCTATCCGAATCATAAAACCGCGAGGATCCGTAACGAAATCAACCAATTCTCTCAGCTTCCTACTGAACCCTTTTGGAAGTGCTTTGACCAGTATAAAGACCTTCTTGTTCAGTGCCCTCACCACGGTATTGAGAAATGGCAACTTTGCCAAACCTTATATGAGGGCCTGAACCCAGCAACCAAGCAGTTGTTGGAAACCATTTGTCAGGGCCACTTCCTATCGAAATCTGACGAGGAAGCGTGGCAATTCTTCGACGACCTTGCGGAACAAACGCTTCAATGGGAGAGCACCAGACCAACTTCTTCTTCTTCTTCTTCCTCCACTTCTACTGGTCAGTCTAGTGTAGGCATTCACCAACTCGATGTCTCTATTGCGATGAAAGCTGAAATGGCTGCAATAACGAGAAAACTTGAAGTGATAGAGAGCAAATTTTCATCTCCTACTCCTACCCCTGTTCTTCCACTTCGTACCATTTGTGCTTGTTGTTCCGATCCTTCTCATTTAATCGAAGAGTGTCCTTACAATCCACCAACTCAAGGACAGGATCAGGTTAATGCTGCATTTCAGCAAAGACCGAGAAATGATCCATACTCTTCCACCTACAATCCCGGTTGGAGGAACCACCCCAATTTCGCCTGGAATCAGAACCAGCATCAATTCCAAGGCAACAATTTCCAGAAGCCCCCTCCTCCGCAACAACAAGCGCAACAACAAACTCAACATCAATTTCAGCAGCCCTTCCAACCCCAACCTTTTCAAAATCAGACGAACAAATTTGCACCCAACAATTCTTTTCCCCAAAACAACTTTGTTCCGTCAAACAACGATAAGGTTTCCTCGCTCGAACGAAGTCTGGAGGCGTTTGTAAAGCAATCAACTCAGTCCATCGCCAACATCCAGTCTTCCATTCAGTCTTTGGTGCAACACACTGCTGCACACGGGCAAAGCATCAAGACCATCGAAGCTCAGATAGCACAACTGAATGCGGCCTTCAGCGAGCGAGAGAAGGGGAAGCTTCCGTCCCAGCCACTCCCAAATCCCGGTCACCCACATTATGTACATGTTGCTCTTGAACAACAGAACCATAATGTGAGTGCCATGACTACATTGAGATCTGGAAGGATACTGCAAAACAACATTAGCACACGGATCGACGATGACATCCCGGCCGCTTCTTCTTCTTCTTCTTCTTCTGAGCCTATTCTCCATTCTTCAAAAGGCTCTTCCTCTTCTTCTGCTCTAAACGGACCCATTTCTCACTCCACAAAAACACAAGCTCTAGGATCCGTTCCAACTCCACAATCTCCTCCACAAGCATTGGACTCAACCAATTTTAAAGACATCCTATTTCCAAACCGGTTGAGGTCCAATAAACAAAATCCACAAATGGAGAAGATTCTGGAGTTGTTTAAGCAGGTTAATATCAACATTCCCCTTTTAGATACTGTCCAACAAGTCTCTTCCTACGCAAAAATCTTAAAGGACTTGTGCATGAAAAAGAGGAAATCTCAGGTACCCAAGAAAGTTTCTTGGCTAGTGCTGTGAGTGATGCTCTTACCCAATCTTTACCTCAAAAACGGAAGGACCCTGGCTGTCCTACGATTTCTATTACCATTAGGGATAAGAACATCAACCGCGCACTATTAGATCTTGGTGCCAGTGTTAACCTACTTCCGCACTCAGTATATGAGCAACTAGGTGTAGGAGAGCTGAAACCCACGCACTGCACTCTCCAAATAGCCGACCGATCAATCACCCATCCTATGGGTGAGCTAGAGGATGTGTTAATCAAGGTGGGGGACTTCATATTCCCCGTTGACTTCATTGTTTTAGACACACAGCCTGTAGCTAACCCCTGGAATCAAATTCCGGTGATACTCGGTCGCCCATTCCTTGCAACCTCAAATGCTGTGATCAATTGTCGAAAAGATTCGATGAACCTATCTTTTGGAAACATGACAATTGAACTCAACATTTTTAGGTTGGGGAATCAGCCCTCCGAACCTAATGCTCATATACTAGATGTTTGCTCAATCCAGGAGATCACCCCAGAGGAGTGTGAATTCAAGGAGTTTTTGTTCGATCACGACAACCTTAACGCCACTAGTGCGTTCCTCTTCGAACCTGTTGCTGCTTCTGCGCCTGACAATGACTATGAGTGTTTCACTTTCTTGAACGATCTTATCCAGTCACCACCCGAGTTTGAATCCTTCGAATTTCCGGATGAGTTACCTGAACCATCCAACTCGGTTGCTTACACCCATTTTGAACCTTTGCTGGAATCCTTTGAGTTCAAGACCTTTTCACCAATCTTGCCTTCAATCATTTCACCTCCAACGCTCGAACTCAAGCCTTTGCCATCTCACTTTAAGTACGCTTATTTGGGTGAGAACGAGACCCTCCCTGTTATCATCTCGGCTTCTCTAGCTCCAGAGCAAGAGAGATCCCTTCTTGTGGTCTTGCACAGCAATAGGCAAGCTTTTGGCTGGTCAATGGCGGACATCAAGGGGATTAGTCCCCTGATCGTTGAACATCATATTCATCTGATGGATGATGCCAAACCAGCCAGGGATCCACAAAGGCGACTCAACCCAGTCATAAAGGAGATTGTAAAGTGGCTGGATAGTGGTATCATTTACCCTATCTCTGATAGCCAGTGGGTTAGCCCCATTCATGTTGTCCCCAAGAAGTCAGGCATAACGGTCATAGCCAATGAGGCGAACGAGTTAATCCCTACTTGCACCCAGACTGGGTGGGGAGTATGCATCGATTACAGAAAACTCAACGCCGCAAAGCAGAAGGACCACTTTCCGCTACCTTTCATTGACCAGATGCTTGAGCGATTGGCCAGACACGAGTACTACTACTTTCTTGATGGCTACTCCGGCTATAATCAAATTCCCATCGCCGAAAGAGACAAGGACAAGACCACATTCACTTGTCCTTTCGGCATGTTTGCATATCGTCGCATGCCCTTTGGGTTATGCAATGCGCCCGCTACCTTCCAATGGTGTATGATGGGAATCTTCTCAGACATGGTGGAAAAATTCTTGGAGATCTTCATGGATGATTTCTCCATCTTCGGCGATTCCTTTGATGAGTGTTTGCTGCATCTCGACGCTGTCCTTACCCGATGTAAGGACAAGAATCTCACTTTGCACTGGGAGAAGTGCCACTTCATGGTGCGCGAAGGTATTGTCTTAGGACATATCATCTCGCAAAATGGCATTGAGGTAGATAAAGCAAAGATTGAAGTCATTTCCAATCTCCCTCCTCCCCGATGCGTCAGAGACATCCGAGCCTTCCTTGGCCATGCCGGTTTCTATAGACGGTTTATCAAGGACTTTAGCAAGATTGCTAGGCCCTTGACTCTTTTGCTGGCCAAGGACATGACATTCGACTTCAACTCGAGCTGTGTGACTGCGTTCGAGTCATTAAAAAGCTCACTCACTTCTGCTCCTGTTCTTTCTTCTTCTGACTGGACGCACCCATTTGAGATTATGCGCGATGCATCTGACTTTGCCAACGGTGCTGCCCTTGGACAACACATCAACAAGATGCCGCACGAAATCTATTATGCTAGCCGAACCCTGAACGACGCCTAACTGAATTATACAACAACTGAGAAGGAATTCTTGGCTGTTGTATTTTCTTTAGAAAAGTTCAGGCCCTACCTCATCGGCTCTCCAGTCATCGGCTATACGGACCATTCTGCTCTGCGCCATCTTTTTGCGAAGAAAGTTGCAAAATCTCGGCTAATACGTGTTGGATATAGTGCCCTCAAAGTCAATTATTGGATCGCAGGTACGTAATTGCAATGATTGAGTTAGGACCTATACCGATATGACAGTCTTGCTCGAGATGATAGTATGCTGTCTGGTTTGTCTTTATCATCGTATACATGCTTTAGTTCATTAATGCATGTTGATAGAGCCCATAGGATTCTGCTTGAAAGCCAGCAGTATGATGGTGATCATATACGTGGGAGCTGGGGTCTATAAGCACATCCTTAAAGTGTCCCTAGTCGTGGGAGTTTCGAGACAGGGCATCGATACTCCAGAGTAGACTAGTGTATACAGTAGAGACCCCGACGAGGGGTGGTGGCCGGTCTCACAAGCCACTGGTGTCAGTAAGATCACCTAAGATGTATACAGGTGCTTATTAGGATATGAGTACACCGGACAGGACTCACCGGGAACATGCTAGTTGGTATTATACATATCGTCAGATAGCAGTTCCCTGGTGACATGTGTACAGGTTAGTTTGTCGACCTGAGATCGTCATTTGTCTCGTGTGAGTTCCCACTGTGCTTAGATACTACCCTACCAAGCTCAAAGGAGTTGTGCAAACAGGTTTTAGTTGGGTACAGTCCCGAGCCACATGGAGGCAGTGAGCGGATCGTCGGGGATTCGTCTCTCCCGGTATTGGGGGTTGATGTCGCGCAGTGCACGGGTGGCCATCACTAGAAATCCTCGGCCGAGGTAGTGGAGAATTACTGATTTGGATCAGTAGTTTCTCAGGTGGTGATGGGCTTCATACCGACACGATTTATCGCGTTATTAGGGGGTCTGACTTTATCCACCCTCCTAGACTCGATATGCGATACTCTTTAGACGAACGGACCAGACTGTATGTATATTGTCGCTGTCAAGCTCAGTAGGGTTTATGGATGAGTTCGCTCGTCTGCTTCCCTTCCAATCAATACATAGGCAAACCGTTACGTACAGCTTGTACCTCTGACGTGCTAGAGGTTATACCCAGTGCCAGTGTGTTGATGAGTCATTAGAGTCCCCCACCGACAGTTTTCCAAGTTCGGGCGAAACGTTGTAGAGGCCGTATGGTTTTATGGCAGGGTTCGGAAAATGCACGTGCATTTACGCACGTGTCATATTTCGGGCAGATAATACTGGTCGGCTTTGGTTTAAGCCGGATCCGAGTATTATACTGTGTAGATATAATATCTTTGTCTCAGTTGCATTTGTATTCGGTCATAATACAAATGCAGGTATGTTTATACTGATACGGGGTTATCCTGAATTTCGTTTCAGGATCACTTTTGGAAGTTGCCAGTTTCCAGTTTTCTATCGGCCGTATTTAACATTCGGTTAAAGACGGATTTATCTTTTCTTCTTGGGTGAGTCATGAGGGTGAGTCATGCTTCTAGAAGGTTCTAGAAGTGATGACAAGGTTAGTGACTCATGGTTGTATTTAATGTTCATTAATGGTTTTGGTGACTAGGTTAAGGTGACTCATTGATGCATTAAATGTTTAAGCTAGGTGTTATTGTGACTCATACATTTGTTTTTGTGCTTATGGTCACCATTTTGCTCCTACACTCACCCCCTCTTCCTATATGATGGTCGGCCCCCTCCCCTCCTCTTGACACACTCTCACTCATTTGGTTAAAAAGATTATGATAGATTCGGATTCATGGAAATTAGATAGTCTCATTTCTCATTTCACCCGATCCAAAAGGCAACTTCATTAACCATCCGTCCATAGTTTTGGACGTAATGAGACAAAGTGTTCTACTCTTTATCAACATCATCTTGGTCGTTTCTTCTAGCAAACTTGACGATCGAGTTGCCTCGGTTCAGAGGCAGGAGCCCGTTTAAAGATCCGTCGACGTGGTGCCACCTGGACGAGAAGACTGGAGTTTCAGGAGATCGGAGCAGCCGCAACAAACCGTCGGATGATGGTTGAAGACCGAAGGACTCGGATCATTCGGTATAACATTTCTACCCACTTTGTAGTTTGTTAGTTTAGCTTTAATGGCAGATCCGGGTTATAGTACGCGATAGCGCCAGTTGTAAAAGTTTTTTTTTTCCGCATTTGGCGTCTGTTAGACGGCCGGGGCGCTACCGTGGACTTACAGTGGTATCGGAGCCTCACCATTAAGCTATACTAACTTGTGCTAACACGTTTAAAACATCGATCAAACGGATTTTCGAAAACCGCAAATTCCAGGGTTAAACTTTCTGTCGATTTTAAACAGTGTCTAAAATCAATTTTACATATCACAGAAATTCAAGCAGGCTTTTTTAAGCACACGGGAAAAATTTGATCACGTGGTCCCACAAGACCGCCGCGGATCCGCGGTCAAAGCATGGGTTTGACCGCGGAACCGCAGCCATTATGTGGGAACAGTGAATAAAAATTTTCCAGTGATCTTTTTATTGTTTATGGTACTGTTCTTTTGGGCCCAGATGTTGTTACTGTACAGCAGATGTACGTGGGGCCCACTTCGGGAAATTTAGTCGATCGAAATTTTCAATTTGTTAGTATGCAGTATTTACATTATATCTCCGACCGGGAATGTCATTTGATCGGTAAACCGTGTCTGATTGCTATAGTTCTTTTAGACAGGTTTGCGAACGTGACATTCGCATTGATATTCTGTGTTGTGCTGTGATGTTGCGGATATGTCGTGGTGGATAGCAGGGTGCAATGATAGTGCTGTTTGGATTTATTTGTACTTTTGATATTGCGGGGCGAGCGTCCAACATGTGGACTGCCGTCACTGCCTGTTGTATAATATTCTTTTGGGGCACGACCGGGTTGAGGTCGATGTACCCGTTGTACATATTTTTATTTCTGTACTAGGTTTATCCCGCGAAGGAGTGCACGGATAGCCGAGTTCTGGAGGGCAACGGGTCCGCATCTCATGGCTTTTGAGAGGCAAAGGGACCTCACTCTAGAATTGGCAGACTATTCGCCGCACTCGTAGGGGGTACAGGTTGACCCAAGGAGGGGTGCTCAATTTACCGGATTCCGTGAAGTGTCGGGTGTTCCATTCACTATGCTGTGGGGGACTACCTCGCTTCAGGTTTTGGCGGGTAACTTGCCGCACCCGTAGAGGTCTAGGTTTCATTGCACAGGATATCCACACAACCAGGGGAGCGCCAGGTTTCAGCAGCGGCTCTGTGAAATCCGGGGATCCCAGATTATCTGTATTGTTCTGTGATGCTTATTACTTTTCTGTAATGTTGCATATTATCACGCCTGGAGCGATTATTGTATATTGGTATATATACTATTAGATGTTGTATATGTTTTACACCCGCGCTAGTCCAGCCCCCGCTCTGTCGTTAGTTAAGTAACCTAACGGGTGATGACGGGACCTAGTGGCGAATGCGGATGGCATATACGTACATTATATTTTCGTTATTTTCTGGTGTGATTGATTGATGGGACTGCGTTGATTCTTATCAATGCAATATAAAATAAACCTATATTTGATGTTATTGGAACAAATTTTAAAAGGTGTTATTACAAAGATGTTTCCTTTTGTTTTGCATAGTGGTATTCAGTTGAAATATCCTGCACCTCATTCGACGAGGCAAGGGCTGATATCCCTTCACCGGGAAAAACCCCTTGGGCAGAAGTTTACGTCAGGGTAGTAACTTTAATATAGTCGATTACAAGTTGCTTTGCATCGCGGTATTCAGTTAGAATATCCTGCACCTCATTCCACGAGGAAAGAGCCGAGATCCCTTCACCGGGAGTGACCTCTTTAGCAAAAGGTTTTCGTCACTATATTTTTTTTATAAAAAGCTATTAGTTTCCTTTAACGAGATCAAGTTCATTACGTTAAAGGTTTTTCGCCAAAAACCAGTCGTATCCCTCCGTCATTTCTTATAGATAGTCAGTAGTATTCAAGCTATGTATTTTGACCAACGCCAAGGCATAGTGCTTGGTAGCTGCTGGGGTATTCATCTGTTGCATAGATAGATGAGTTGGTTTGGGACAGTCATTCTGTCATACTTGGCCAACATCAAGGGCATGTGCGGGTGGGTTCAAATTGACCTGGATAGTGACGGGTAGAACTTGGCATGTGACTTATGATATTTTGACCAACGCCAAGGTCATAAGAGCATGGGGAAAAAATCACATCGGGAGTTTCAAACATAAAGAAAACTTGCCAGGCATGTGCATACCTTCTAGAGTGTGATAACTTGAGTGGCTTCCATCAAGTTATCATGCGATGATAGTTGGATCCCGATTCTCACTGATGAGTTGGTTTACTCTTCGGGTGATCCCGACTAATTCTTCTTTCAGGTTTGGAGGAGAATTTGAGATTACAGTGGAAGGTTTCCTGATTAGATAAATTGATAACCATTCTAATCTAGGTTAGAGTGCACGCAGAGTGTTTCTTTTCTCTCTCTCTCTTTGGCAGTGACCATTGACCGACCCTAGACTATGACTCAGTGACCAAGTAGACTGAACCTTCTTAAAATACTGGCTTTTGGATTGTCTAAGTTGCATAAGTCATTGCCGCTCCTTCTTTTACCCTTTGTATTTCTCAGAACACCCCGTATTACTACGGATATCCACTTCCATTGGATAGATCTATCGTATGGTTATATACGAACTCGAAGGGACTTCTTCGAGGATGGATCTAGGTTCAGGAGAAATAGAATTGGTTTATTCAGTTGTCTTTTATTATCACCTTCTCTCAGGTTGCGGGGGCTCCATAGTTTAGGAGGGTACACCTATTATGCTTATTGGATGGTCTTCTTCCAAACCATAGGCTGGTGCCGAAAGGTAGGGAATGAAGAAAACCAATTAGCCTAAGTAGGGTGTACAGAAGGTAATAACTAAAGACAAAATTAAAGTGATTAGAAAGAGGTCAAAGTAAATTGCGACTGTTATCATTCACGACCAAACCGCGTACTTCATCGCCACTCCTATTTCACCTTTGCTTTTTCCCAGTTCGGGAGAAATAGAATAAGGTATTATTCAGTTGTCTTTTATCATCACCTTCTCTCAAGTTGCGAGTACTCCATGGTTTAGAAGAGTACACCTATTATGCTTACTGGATAGTCTTCTTCCGAACCATAGGCTGGTGTCGAACGGTAGGGAAGGAAGAAAACCACTTAGCCTAACGATGGTGTACATAAGGTAACGACTAAAGACAAATAAAGGGATTTGGAGAGATGGCAATGAAATATACGGTTAAAGTCATGAATTGGATTATGGAAAAGGCATTACTAGGAATACCAGGATACCCCTACAAAACATTTTTTATGTTTCAGTGCATTATTAAAGGAAAACTGTTTTCCCGATTAGACACTTACTCCAGGGTTTGTATTTACCAGGTTTTATTCTCATATCTGTACGGTTTTATAGATGATGTGTGGGAGTAAGTTATTGGGAATTGGGTGATCATCCTCATTATATTGGAATTCGTTGTAATTGGTGATATTTGAGGAAATCGCCTGGGTACAGTTTTTAACCTACGATGCAAAGGTTTTGAGTTATTCAAACTCAGCGGACTTATACAGAGTATTGTATGTTGTCCAGTGTCCGTCAGGACAAAGGGGTAGGTCCTCGTACTATGTTCTGTTTACTTGAGACTTCTCTAGTTTTTAGACAAGTGTTTCGTAGAAATACAATATCTAAGTTTTGAGAAGTTGTGGGTATAAGAATAAAATAGACAACCAGGTATCGCAAGTATCGGGATTCTTCAAAGAGATTGAAGATGTAGATTCTTGTGATTGGTATTCAGTTGATAGTAACTGTTTTGAGAAACTCGTTTCTTTTTCAGGTTACTCATAATTGGATGGATTCCTAAGTTGAGTAATGCTGATTAGTCTTTTTCCATTAAGTTGTTATGCACTGGAGACAGATGCATGATTTGAATCTGGTTCCAATTAAACTAGTGCCTCTATTTCTATATTGTATATAGAATGGTTCATATCTTAACGATGTTAAGGTAAGGGGAGTTGTCCAGCTTATGCTTAAAACCAGACACTGGATAACTCAAGGCACGTTTCTGTAATGGCAGTTTGTGGGTTGACCCTGGCTTTGACAAGGGTTGACATTTCTACCATCTGGAAGATCAATAGTGATATTGTTCTTGACTCACCACAGTTTTAGTAAAATGGATTTTTTCAGAAAACAGCAGTGGGAGTATGGTAGAACTGGAAGAGATTCCAGAATCGCAAACGATTACGGAAAATTTAATAGGACCTATATATTCAATCAGGTTTGACATTCCAATAGCCACTCCGCAGATATGGTGGGTAACCTCAGACACCCGAGAGGTACTCCGGTAGCCTCAAGGACGGTGACAGGGAGGTTCTTGTTTACCCAGACTTGACACTACGGTTGTTCCAGGCTATGAGACCCGTCAGGAGGATAAGTATAGCGTCGTTCTAAACTAGCTTTAGAAGTGTACGTATATATTATTCTGCTACAGGGTTGTCGTAGTCAGTGGGAGCAGCGGAAGTATAGTGGGCAAGTAGCTTATGTCTATTTATAGACTTCAGCAGTTATAGCGGAGATAGATCATCTAATTTTGATGAGATAGTCATGGCTTTGACTTCATCAGAATAGGGGATGGATCAGTTGAGAAGGTAGTAGGGTGTGATGTCCTGGTATTTGGATGACATAAACAGAGTAGGAAGTAAAATTCCTATACTACGATCGGTTGTACTTTGGTCGTCACACAGTTGTTTCTCCACAAAGGATATGGATATAATATCAGACATTCTGGTAACTAGATCTATGGTTTTAGATCTAGATTTTGGTAGTTTCCCAATGTGGGTACTTTGACAGTATTCTAATAGTATTTTAGAATAGATGACTCCTGGCATGGTGGTGTACCTGCAGGTGATGGAGTCACCCTCTCTAAAGGTGTCTTAGAGACTAAAGAAGAGAGGGATGTGCATGATTGGCAGATCACTTGCTTAGGCAATTGAGTCAATCATGAGATGTCAAGTACCACACCAGATATTGTTTTTTGCACTAGATGCGATAAGTTCATATTAATCCTATCCTGGAGAAACATAAGGAAGCAGTTTTAGAACATAAGTGCATGTTTTACGGATTTGATGACGGCAGCCTCCTTCGGGAGACGGTTATCGTTCCAGGCTTCAGGGGTGACATGAATGACAGAGAGATTGTCAGAGTTATAGTTTTCCCTCTGACGAGGGACAATATTATGGACAGGTGGTCCAAGAGGATACTGTGGGAGGCATGGTGCTGGATACTGATTAGGTTCAGTTATCGATACAGTCTAAGAAGTTTGGATTTGGAGTTCATTTATGAACTAGGTCCCATCAGATATTCAGACATATTCTAAGACAGGTATTACTCGATTCGGGAGATGGCTTTCTTCGCGAATTTGAGATTTAGAGAGATATAGAAAGAAACATCAGGGCGGATCCACTCACTGAGGCTATTTCTCGAACACAAGAGTTTTACAAGCAAGCTTTGTGAAACTGATTAGTAGAGGAGTTAGATGTTCGGTATCACACTGTTGGAGATAATGCCCTCAGAGTCAATTATTGGATCACAGGCACGTGATTGCGGTGATTGAGGGAGGACCTATCCCGGTAGGACAGTCTTACTCGAGATGATAGTACGCTATCTGGTTTACCTTTATCATCGTGTACTGCTTTAGGTGACCTGACAAGTCGCTATTACACGTTGATAGAGCCCTAGGATTCTTGCTTGACCACCAGCAGTATGAGGGCGATCATATAAGTGGGAGCTTGGAGTCTATAAGCATATCCTGAAATGGTCCCTAGTCGTGTGAGTTTCGAGACAGGGCATCGATACTCCATAGTAGACTAGTGTATACAGTCGAGACCCCGACGAGAGGCGGTGGCCGGTCTCACAAGCCACTGGTGTCAGATGGATCACCTAAGATGTATACAGGTGCTCATTGGGTTATGAGTACACCGGACAGGACTCGCCGGGAACATGCTAGTTGGTCATATACCAGACGTCAGATGGCAGTTCCCTGGTGACATGTGTGCAGGTTAGTTCATCGACCTGGGGATCGTCATTTGTCTCGTGTGAGTTCCCACTGTACTTTGATTACTACCCTACCACGGCTCAAAGGAGTCGTGCAAACAGGTTTTAGTTGGGTACAGTCCCGAGCCACATGGAGGCAGTGAGCGTATCTTCAGGGGTTCGTCTCTCCCGGTATTGGGGGTGAGGTCGTGCTGTGTCTAGGAGAGCCATTACACGAAGTCCTTGGCCAAGGCAAGGAGATTTACTGGTAGGTATTCCAGTAGTATCTCAGGGTGTTCTGGGCTACACTCCGACACGACTTGTACCGCTTTTGGGGGTCTGACTTTTACCAACCCCCTAGGCCCGCCATGCGATGCTCATAGACGAACGGACCGGACTGCACGGATATTGTCACTGACAGGCTCAGTAGGGCGTCAGGATGAGTTCGCTCATCGACGTCCCTTTTAGTCAATAGCTGGTGGCCCGTCACGTATTGGCTTATACCTCTGACGTGCTAGTGGTTAAATCCACAGCCATAGTATTGACGAGTTTTTAGAGTCCACCACACTTTCAGTTACTCAAGCTTTCGGGCGAAACGCTGTAGAGGCCGTATGGAGATATGGCAGGGTTCGATCAGATACGTGCGGTATTGCACGGATCATGATCGGACGGTTTTTACTAGCCGGCTTTGGCTTAAGCCGGATCTTAGTATTTGATTGTGTAGTTTTGTCTCATTGCATTTTGTATTTCGGTCGAAATACAGATGCGGGTGTGTATGCACAGTATCGGGGTTTTTCCTGTAATTTATTACGGGACCAGTTTTATGGAGTTGCCAGTTTGCTTTCCGTTTCGGCCGATTTCCATTGTTCCGTTCATTGGCCGAAGTTTGGTGGAGGAGGGCTTATTTGCATTGTTGCAAATAAGTATTTGTGGAGGGGGCTTTTGCTTTTTGTTGCATCATGATGAGAGCTCCATACCTTGACCTTTTTGACTTGACTACTTCATGATGGCTTGACTTTGTAAGCATCATGGTTGTTGATGATTTGTGTGTTGAGTGTGGGTTTGATGTGGATTTGTGACCTTATCTTTGTTATATCATTTTCCTACACCCACTTGATTAAAGGTGGCCGGCCACTGTTGTGAGCATGAGTGGAGTGAGGTTGATGTATTAATTATTTTTTATATGATTGCATTGTGTCAAAAATGAGTGTGCTGGAGTGATATATAATTGAGGTGATGAGTGATTAATTGATGGGGAAATGAATGAGCTTAAATCAAGGCTCATTATTTTTCACAGCACAGAGAGAGAGAGAGTGCTTGCTTCAATTTCTTTTTCCAGTGAGCACTTTCAAGTTCTGGCCGAGCTCATCCTTCATGATATGCTCAAATTTTTTTGAGCTTCCATCCATGAAAATTCTTGTGCTAAATTCCTCTATAAATGGCAATCTCCTAAACCCCAAAGAGACAGCTATTCTACACTATTCTGCAGCAAATCTTGGACGCATCGGCCAGCCAACTTCGCGCCCGAGTTGCCTCGGTATTGAGGTGGGAGCCCGTAAAAGATGCAGGCGATGTGGTGCCCTTCCGGCGAGGAGGCGACGACCGGAGTTCCCGCGAGGAGATCGGAGTGGAGATGAAGACCGGAGGACTCGGATCAGTCGGTATATCTCTAACCCGTCTTGTAGTTAGCTAGAACTAGTTTAATGGCCCGATCCGGGGTTTGGTGCGCGGTGGTGCCGGATTGCTAAGTCCGCAAAATTTAAGTTTATCACCGTTTCCGCGTTTGGCCGTCGGATTGACGGCCGGGGCGCCGCCGTGCACTTACAGTGGTATCAGAGCCTCGCCATTAACTTCGTCTAGCTTTGTTTAATGTGTTTTACGTTTCCGATCGAACAAAATCCCGAAAACGCGTATTTCAAGCACATCAGTTTCTGTCGAATTTTTTTTTAGTCCAAAAATTTTTCAGGTTGTCTCAGAGTGATGTGCAGGGAATTAGAAACATACTGTAAAAATTTGGTACCATGAACTCACTGTTCCACCGCGAAAGCGCGGCCAAACCCCTGCTTGGGCCGCGCTTCCGCCGCAGTAACAACTGTTCATGTCCCCAAAACTTTGCAGAATGTTCCTGAGTTGAAAATGTGTTTTCTGGAATATTAAAATTGGGCCCAGGTTTTCTGTGAGTGCTACAGTTTTGTTTGGGGGCCCACTTGTTAAGGTTTGATCAATCGGAAAATTTTAAACACATTTTTCACAGTATTTACATTATATCTGCGACCGTGAATGTCACTCGATCGGTAAGTCCGGTCTAACTGCTATAGCCCGGTTAGACGGATTTGCGAACGTGACTTTCACGTTGATGTTCTATGTTTATGCTGTGATGTTGCGGATCGGTCGTGGGGGATAGCCTGGATGCAATGCTAGTACAGTGCTGTTGTATTATGTACATTTGATATTGCGGGGCGAGCGTCCGACATGTGGACTGCCGTCACTGCCTGATTGTATTATTATTTTGGGGCACGGCCAGGTTGCGGTCGTTGTACCCGGTGTATGTATATTTTACTTTCTGTACTAGGATTACCCCAGGAGGGGTGCACGGATAGCCGGGTTCTAGAAGGCAACAAGCCCGCATCTCATGGCATTGAGACAGAGGGGGCTTCACTCTAGAATTGGCGGGCTATTCGCCGCACTCGTAGGGGGTACAGGTTGACCCAGGAGGGGTGCCCAAGTTACCGGATTCCGTGAAGTGCTGGGTGGTCCATTCACGGTACTGAAGGGGGCTGCCTCGCTTCAGGTTTTGGCGGGTGACTTGCCGCGCCCGTAGGGGTCTAGGATTTCATTGCACAGGCTATCCACACGACCAGGGGAACGTCGGGTTTCAGTAGTGGCTCTGTGAAACCCGGGGATCCCAGATATCTGTATTGTTTCTGTGATGCTGTACATTTTCTGTGATGTTGCATTTCTTTCACGCCTTGAGCGAAATATAATATATTGGTATATATATTAGTAGATGTTGTATATGTTTTACATCCGCGCTAGTCCAGTCCCCGCTCTGTCGTTAGTTAGCTAACCTAACGGGTAATGACGGGACCCAGTGGCGAATGCGGATGGCATATACGTATGTCAGTATATTTTCGTTCTTTTTGGTGTGATCAATTGATGGGACTGCGTTGATTCGGATCAATGCAAGTTAAAACAAACCTATTCTGATGTTGTTGGAACACTTTTCAAAAAGCTGTTATTGCAAGGACGTTCTCTTTTGTTTTGCATCGTGGTATTCATTTGGAATATCCTGCTCCTCAGTCGACGAGGCAAGGGCCGAGATCCCTTCACCGGGAGTGACCCCTTGGACAGAAGTTTGCGTCAGGGCATTAACTTCACTATAGCCGATTGCTTTTGCTTTGCATCGTGGTATTCAGTTGGAATATCCTGCACCTCATTCTACGGGGAAAGAGCCGAGATCCCTTCACCGGGAGTGACCTCTTTAGCAACGGTTTTCGTCACTATATTTTTAAAAGCTATCCGTTCCTTCGACGATATCAAGTTCTTTACGTTAATGGTTTTCGCCAGAAACCATTCGTAGCCCTCCGTCATTTCAGTTAAATATTCGGTAGTATTCAAGCTATGTATTTTGACCTCACGCCAAGGCATAGTGATTGGTAGCTGCCGGGTATTTATCTGTTGCATAGATAGATGCGTTGGTTTGGGACAGTCGTACTACTATTTTGGCCTACGTCAAGGGTATGTACGGGTGGATTCAAATTAACCTGGATAATGACGGGTAGAACTTGACATGTGACTTATGATATTTTGACCTCACGCCAAGGTCATAAGAGCATGGGGCAGAAATCACATCGGGAGTTTCAAAAGAACTGAAACTTGCCAGATATGCGCATACCTTCTGGAGTGTGATACCGTGAGCGGATTCCGTCACGTTGTCATGCGATGAGAGTTGGATCCCGATTCCCACTGATGAGTTAGTTTACTCCTCGGGTGACCCCGACTAATTCTTCTTTAAGGTTTGGAGGAGAATTTGACGGTACAGTGGGAGGTTTCCAGATTAGATAAATTGGTAACCATTCTGATCTAGGTTAGAGTGCACGCTGAGTGTTTCTTTTCTCTCTCTCTTTGGCAGCGACCATTGACCCGACCCTAAGACAATGACTCAGGGACCAAGTTGACCGAACCTTCTTAACACCGGCTTTTGGATTGTCAGAGTTGCAAACCTCATTGCCACTCCTACTTTTACCCTTTTCTCCTGGACACCACGTATTGCTGCGAACGTCCACTTCCATTGGACAAAACCATCGTATGGTTAGATACGAACTCGAAGGGATTTATTCGAGGATGGTTTCCGGTTCTGGAGAAAACGGATAGGACTATTCAGTTGTCTTTTCTTTTCACCCTCTCTCAGGTTGCGAGTACTCCTTGGTTTAGGAGTAGTACACCTATTACGCAAATTGGATAGTCTTCTTCCAAACCATAGGCTGGTGCCAACCGGTAGGGAATGAAGAAAACCAATTAGCCTAACGATGGTGTACAGAAGGTATTGAGTTAAGACAAAGCAAGGGATTAGTAAGAGGGCAAAGTAAATTGCAACAGATATTCACGACCAAACCAAGTATTCCTTCGCCAATCCTAAATCACCTTTGTATTTCTCCAGAACACTCCGTATCACTACGAAGATCCACAGTTTATTGGATACTCCATCGTATGGTTATATACGAACTCGAAAGGAACTTGTTCCAGTTCGAGGATGGATTCTGGTTCAAGAGAAATAGGAATTAAGTTCATTCGGTTGTCTTTTATCCTCACCTTCTCTCGCATTGCGAGTGTTCCTAGGATTAGGACAGTACACCCATTATGCTTATTGGATAGTCTTCTTCCAAACCATAGGCTGGTGCCGAACGGTAGGGAAGGAAGAAAACCATCTGGCCTAAAGGGGTGTGCAGAAGGTAATGACTAAAGACATATGAAGGGATTTGGAGAGGTGGCAAAGAATTATACGGTTACAGTCGTGAATATGGAAGAGGCATTACTAGGAATACCAGGATACCCCATCGAGACATTTCAATGTTTCAGTTTCACTGTGTAATGTTAAAAGAAAACTGATTTCCCGATTAGATACTTACTCCAGGGTATGTATTTACCAGGTATAATTCTCACATCTGTATGGTTTTACAGATGATGAGTGGGAGTAAGTTATTGGGAATTGGGTGATCATCCTCATTATATCGGGATTCGTTGTAATCGGTGATATTTGTGGAAGTCACCTGGGTTGTTTGCCGGACGGCAAATATTTGGTTTTGAATATCCGCTTTTATGCACCAATTTCAAATTGATATATCTGTACGTCTATTTTCATAGAGTGAGATATATCTTTCTGAAATTATGTCTATGACGTTTACCTATATCAGTGGATGGTTAGGTAAGGAGCATTAAACAGCGGTGTAATTCTTCTTAACCATAAGTATAATTTTCAACCTACAACACACAGTGAATGAGTTATCAGACTCAAGGGACTTATACAGAGTATTGTATGTTGTCCAGTGTCCATCCGGACAGAGGGGTTGGTCCTCATACTATATTCGGTTTACTTATGACTTCTCTAGTTTTTAGACAGGTGTTTCGTGGAAACACAGTGTCCGAATTTTGAGAAGTTATAGGTATTTGAATACAGTAGAGAACCATGTGTAGCAAGTATCGGGATTCTTCAAAGTGATCGAAGATGTAGATACTTGTGTATGGTATTCAGTTGATAGTAATGGTTAAGAGAACTTGCTTCTCTTTCAGGTTACTCATAATTGGAAATGCTCCTAAGTTGTGTAACGCTGATCGGCCTCCTTCCATTTAGTTGACATGCGCTGGAGACAGCTGCATGATTTGAATCTGGTTCAATTAAATCAGTGCCTTTATTTCTATATTGGATATAGAACAGTTCATATCTTAACGATGTTAAGGTACGGGGAGTTGTCCGGCTTATGATTAAAACCAGACTCTGGATGACTCAAGGCACGTTTCTGTAATGGCTGTTTGTGGGTTGACCCAGGCTATGACGAGGGTTGACTTTCTACCATCTGGATGAACAATAGCAATATTGTTCTAGACTCGCCACAGTTTTAATTAAAAATGGATTTTTTCAGAAAACAGTAGTGGGAGTATGGTAGAACTGGAAGTGATTCCAGAACCACAAACGATTACTGAAGATTTGATAAGGAACCTAAAGATTCAATCTGGATTGACATTCCATTGGCCACTCCGCAGTTTTGGTGGGTAACTTCAGGCACCCGAGAGGTACTACGGTAGCCTCAAGGACGGTGACAGGGAAGTTCTTGTTTACCCACAATTACCATTGCTGTTGTTCCAGGCTGCGAGACCCGGCGGGAGGATGAGTATAGCGTCGTTCTGAACTCGCTTCAGAAGTGTACGTGTATATGACTCTGCCAGAGGGTTGTCGTAGTCAGTGGGAGCAGCGGAAGCATTGGTGGACAGGTAGCTTATGTCTATTTATAGACTAAAGCAGTTTTATCGGAGATAGATCATCTATTTCTGACGTGACAGTCATGGGTTTGACTTCATCAGAATAGGGGATGGATCTGTTGAGAAGGTAGTAGGGTGTGATGTCATAGTATTTGGATGACATACACAAAGTAGGAAAGGAAACTCCTATACTACGATCGGTCATACTTTGGTCGTCACACAGTGTTTTCTTCTTATGGGAAATGGATTTTGTATCAAACATACTGGTTACTAGATCTATGGTTTTAGATCTAGATTTGGGTGGTTTCCTAATCAGGGTACTTAGACAGCATTCTAAGAGTATTTAGAATGGACGACTCCTGGCACGGTAGTATACCTGCAGGTGATGGAGTCACCCTCTCTAAAGGTGTCTTACAGACTAAAGGGGAGAGGGATGTGCATGATTGGCAGATCACTTGCTCAGGCAATTGAGTCAATCATGAGATGTCAAGTACCACACCAGATGTTGTTCTTGCACTAGATGCAATAAGTTGACATTGATCCAATCCTGGAGAAACAGTCGGAAGCAGTTTTAGAACATAAGTGAATGTTCTAGGGATATGATAACGACAGCCTTATCCAGGAGACAGTTATCATTCCAGGCTTCCAAGGTGACATGGACGACAAGAAGGTTGTCAGAGTTATAGTTTTTCCTTCTGATGAGGGGCAGTATTTTGGACAGGTGATCCAAGGAAATACTGAGGGAGGCATGGCGCAGGATACTGATTAAGTTCAGTTGACGATACAGTGTAAGAAGTTTGGATTTGGAGTTCATTTATGAGCTATGTCCCATCAGACATCCAGACACATTCTAAGACAGGTATTGCTCTTTTCGGGAGATGGGTTTTCTCCGCGAACTTGAGATATAGAGAGACATAGAAAGAGACAACAAAGCGGATCCACTCGCTGAGGCTATTCCTCGAACGCAATAGTTTCGCAAACAAGCTTTGTGAGACTGACTAGTAGAGGAGTTGGGTGTTCGGTATCACACGGGCTGTGAGTATGCGACATCGCAATAATTAGCCTTGAGTGCAAGTGGGAGATTGTTGGAGATAATGGCCTCAGAGTCAATTATTGGATCACAGGCACGTGATTGCGGTGATTGAGGGAGGACCTATCCCGGTAGGACAGTCTTACTCGAGATGATAGTACGCTATCTGGTTTACCTTTATCATCGTGTACTGCTTTAGGTGACCTGACAAGTCGCTATTACACGTTGATAGAGCCCCTAGGATTCTTGCTTGACCACCAGCAGTATGAGGGCGATCATATAAGTGGGAGCTGGGAGTCTATAAGCATATCCTGAAATGGTCCCTAGTCGTGTGAGTTTCGAGACAGGGCATCGATACTCCATAGTAGACTAGTGTATACAGTCGAGACCCCGACGAGAGGCGGTGGCCGGTCTCACAAGCCACTGGTGTCAGATGGATCACCTAAGATGTATACAGGTGCTCATTGGGTTATGAGTACACCGGACAGGACTCGCCGGGAACATGCTAGTTGGTCATATACCAGACGTCAGATGGCAGTTCCCTGGTGACATGTGTGCAGGTTAGTTCATCGACCTGGGGATCGTCATTTGTCTCGTGTGAGTTCCCACTGTACTTTTATTACTACCCTACCACGGCTCAAAGGAGTCGTGCAAACAGGTTTTAGTTGGGTACAGTCCCGAGCCACATGGAGGCAGTGAGCGTATCTTCAGGGGTTCGTCTCTCCCGGTATTGGGGGTGAGGTCGTGCTGTGTCTAGGAGAGCCATTACACGAAGTCCTTGGCCAAGGCAAGGAGATTTACTGGTAGGTATTCCAGTAGTATCTCAGGGTGTTCTGGGCTACACTCCGACACGACTTGTACCGCTTTTGGGGGTCTGACTTTTACCAACCCCCTAGGCCCGCCATGCAATGCTCATAGACGAACGGACCGGACTGCACGGATATTGTCACTGACAGGCTCAGTAGGGCGTCAGGATGAGTTCGCTCATCGACGTCCCTTTTAGTCAATAGCTGGTGGCCCGTCACGTATTGGCTTATACCTCTGACGTGCTAGTGGTTAAATCCACAGCCATAGTATTGACGAGTTTTTAGAGTCCACCACACTTTCAGTTACTCAAGCTTTCGGGCGAAACGCTGTAGAGGCCGTATGGAGATATGGCAGGGTTCGATCAGATACGTGCGGTATTGCACGGATCATGATCGGACGGTTTTTACTAGCCGGCTTTGGCTTAAGCCGGATCTTAGTATTTGATTGTGTAGTTTTGTCTCATTGCATTTTGTATTTCGGTCGAAATACAGATGCGGGTGTGTATGCACAGTATCGGGGTTTTTCCTGTAATTTATTACGGGACCAGTTTTATGGAGTTGCCAGTTTGCTTTCCGTTTCGGCCGATTTCCATTGTTCCGTTCATTGGCCGAAGTTTGGTGGAGGAGGGCTTATTTGCATTGTTGCAAATAAGTATTTGTGGAGGGGGCTTTTGCTTTTTGTTGCATCATGATGAGAGCTCCATACCTTGACCTTTTTGACTTGACTACTTCATGATGGCTTGACTTTGTAAGCATCATGGTTGTTGATGATTTGTATGTTGAGTGTGGGTTTGATGTGGATTTGTGACCTTATCTTTGTTATATCATTTTCCTACACCCACTTGATTAAAGGTGGCCGGCCACTGTTGTGAGCATGAGTGGAGTGAGGTTGATGTATTAATTATTTTTTATATGATTGCATTGTGTCAAAAATGAGTGTGCTGGAGTGATACATAATTGAGGTGATGAGTGATTAATTGATGGGGAAATGAATGAGCTTAAATCAAGGCTCATTATTTTTCACAGCACAGAGAGAGAGAGAGTGCTTGCTTCAATTTCTTTTTCCAGTGAGCACTTTCAAGTTCTGGCCGAGCTCATCCTTCATGATATGCTCAAATTTTTTTGAGCTTCCATCCATGAAAATTCTTGTGCTAAATTCCTCCATAAATGGCAATCTCCTAAACCCCAAAGAGACAGCTATTCTACACTATTCTGCAGCAAATCTTGGACGCGTCGGCCAGCCAACTTCGCGCCCGAGTTGTCTCGGTATTGAGGTGGGAGCCCGTAAAAGATGCAGGCGATGTGGTGCCCTTCCGGCGAGGAGGCGACGACCGGAGTTCCCGCGAGGAGATCGGAGTGGAGATGAAGACCGTAGGACTCGGATCAGTCGGTATATCTCTAACCCGTCTTGTAGTTAGCTAGAACTAGTTTAATGGCCCGATCCGGGGTTTGGTGCGCGGTGGTGCCGGATTGCTAAGTCCGCAAAATTTAAGTTTATCACCGTTTCCGCGTTTGGCCGTCGGATTGACGGCCGGGGCGCCGCCGTGCACTTACACCCACGGGCTATGAGTATGCGACATCACCTTGGGTGCAAGTGGGAGATTGTTGGAGATAGTGCCCTCAAAGTCAATTATTGGATCGCAGGTACGTAATTGCAATGATTGAGGTAGGACCTATACCGATATGACAGTCTTGCTCGAGATGATAGTATGCTATCTGGTTTGTCTTTATCATCGTATACATGCTTTAGTTCATTATTGCATGTTGATAGAGCCTACAGGATTCTGCTTGACAGCCAGCAGTATGATGGTGATCATATACGTGGGAGCTGGGGTCTATAAGCACATCCTCAAAGTGTCCCTAGTCGTGGGAGTTTCGAGATAGGGCATCGATACTCCGGAGTAGACTAGTGTATACGGTCGAGACCCCGACGAGGGGCGGTGGCTGGTCTCACAAGCCACTGGTGTCAGTAAGATCACCTAAGATGTATACAGGTGCTCATTAGGATATGAGTACACCGGACAGGACTCCCCGGAAACATGCTAGTTGGTATTATACATATCGTCAGATAGCAGTTCCCTGGTGACATGTGTACAGGTTAGTTTGTCGACCTGAGATCGTCATTTGTCTCGTCTGAGTTCCCACTGTGCTTAGATTACTACCCTACCACGCTCAAAGGAGTTGTGCAAACAGGTTTTAGTTGGGTACAGTCCCAAGCCACATGGAGGCAGTGAGCGGATCGTCGGGGATTCGTCTCTCCCGGTATTGGGGGTTGATGTCGAGCAGTGCACGGGAGGCCATCACTAGAAATCCTCGGCCGAGGTAGTGGAGAATTACTGATTTGGATCAGTAGTTTCTCAGGTGGTGATGGGCTTCATGCCGACACGATTTATCGCGTTATTAGGGGGTCTGACTTTATCCACCCCCCAAGACTCGATATGCGATACTCTTTAGACGAACGGACCGGACTGTATGTATATTGTCACTGTCAGGCTCAGTAGGGTTTATGGATGAGTTCGCTCGTCAGCTTCCCTTCTAATCAATACATAGGCAAACCGTTACGTACAGCTTGTACCTCTGACGTGCTAGAGGTTATACCCAGTGCCAGTGTGTTGATGAGTCATTAGAGTCCCCCACCGACAGTTTCCCAAGTTCGGACGAAACATTGTAGAGGCCGTATGGTTTTATGGCAGGGTTCGGAAAATGCACGTGCGTTTACGCACGTGTCATATTTCGGGCAGATAATACTGGTCGGCTTTGGTTTAAGCCGGATCCGAGTATTATACTGTGTAGATATAATATCATTGTCTCAGTTGCATTTGTATTCGGTCGTAATACAAATGCAGGTATGTTTATACTAATACGGGGTTATCCTGAATTTCGTTTCAGGATCACTTTTGGAAGTTGCCAGTTTCCAGTTTTCTATCGGCCGTATTTAACATTCGGTTAAAGACGGATTTATCTTTTCTTCTTGGGTGAGTCATGAGGGTGAGTCATGCTTCTAGAAGGTTCTAGAAGTGATGACAAGGTTAGTGACTCATGGTTGTATTTAATGTTCATTAATGGTTTTGGTGACTAGGTTAAGGTGACTCATTGATGCATTAAATGTTTCATACATTTGTTTTTGTGCTTATGGTCACCATTTTGCTCCTACACTCACCCCCTCTTCCTATATGATGGCCGGCCCCCTCCCCCCCTCTTGACACACTCTCACTCATTTGGTTAAAAAGATTATGATAGATTCGGATTCATGGAAATTAGATAGTCTCATTTCTCATTTCACCCGATCCAAAAGGCAACTTCATTAACCGTTCGTCCATAGTTTTGGACGTAACGAGACAAATTGTTCTACTCTTTATCTACATCATCTTGGTCATTTATTCTAGCAAACTTGACGATCGAGTTGCCTCGGTTCAGAGGCGGGAGCCTGTTTAAAGATCCGTCGACGTGGTGCCACCTGGAGAGAAGACTGGAGTTTCAGGAGATCGGAGCAGCCGCAACAAAGCGTGGGATGATGGTTGAAGACCGAAGGACTCGGATCATTCGGTATAACATTTCTACCCACTTTGTAGTTTGTTAGATTAGCTTTAATGGCAGATCCGGGTTATAGTACGCGATAGCGCCAGTTGTAAAAGTTTTTTTTCCGCATTTGGCGTCTGTTAGACGGCCGGGGCGCTACCGTGGACTTACAATACGTTGGATCCTCTTGCTTCAAGAGTTTGACCTTGTCATCAAGGACAAAAGAGGATGTGAAAATGTAGTCGCCGACCATCTCTCACGACTTCCTTCTTCGCCGTCGCTTCAAATTCCGATCAACGACGTTTTTCCGGATGAACAGCTCTTGACAGTATATTGCGAACCCTAGTTCGCAGATATTGTGAACTATTTGGCCACAGGATTACTACCGGCTGAATGGTCAAGTCAGGACAGACTTCGATTCTTATCCCAAGTAAAACACTTTTACTAGGATGAACCCTATCTGTTCAAGTACTGTCCCGACCAGATTATTCGTCGGTGTGTCCCTGACAATGAATTCAAGAGTGTGCTGTCGTTTTGCCACGATCAAGCATGTGGCGGGCATTTTGGCCCCAGAAAGACAGCTGAGAAGATCTTGCAGTGTGGTTTCTACTGGCCACAACTCTTCAAAGACGCTCATGACTACTGCAAGACTTGCTCCCGGTGCCAACACTTGGGCCGGATATCCAGGAGAAATGAGATGCCGCTCCAACCAATCTTGGTTGTGGAGATTTTCGATGTTTGGGGGATCGATTTCATGGGGCCGTTTCCCAGCTCTTTTGGGAACTTGTACATCCTTCTAGCTGTAGATTATGTCTCTAAGTGGGTCGAGGCTGTGCCCAGCCGGAATAACAACAACAAGGTTGTCGTTAGATTTCTTAAGGAAAACATTTTCTCCCGGTTTGGGCACCCCCGAGCGATCATTAGCGACAATGGAACTCATTTTTGCAATAAGACTTTCGAGGCCTTGATGCGGAAATATTCCATTAATCATAAGCTATCTACGCCCTACCACCTCCAAACCTGTGGGCAAGCCGAAGTTTCAAATCGGCAAATCAAGCAGATACTGGAGAAGACGGTTTCCAAGAACCATAAGGATTGGTCGTTAAAACTCACTGATACCCTTTGGACATTTCGAACTGCTTATAAGACTGATCTTGGCATGTCTCCCTATCGGCTTGTTTACGGAAAGGCTTGCCACCTCCCTGTGGAAATAGTGCATCGCGCATTTTGGGCGATAAAGGAGCTGAATCTGTCTCTCGAAGATGCGGGCAGCCATCGGAAGCTGCATTTGAACGAATTGAGCGAGCTTCGGGATGAGGCTTACGAAAACGCGGTTATCGTTAAGAACCGAATGAAGGTGTTTCACGATAAACACCTTTTGCGCAAAACTTTCACACCTGGTCAACAGGTACCGCTTTACGACACCCGGCTGCATTTCAATCCAGGTAAGCTCAGATCTCGCTGGAAAGAGCCATATTTTGTGCGGAATGTGTATCTGCATGGCGCTGTGGATTTGGAGAATCCAAAGGATGGTTCATTTTTCAAAGTAAACGGACACAGACTAAAACCGTACCTTAGCGCCGAACCAACAGAGGAGCTCCTGGTCTTACAGGAGCCGATTTACCCTGCATAATCTTCCTCTGCCTACCACCAAACTTCGGTTATCCAGCCAAAACAGTGGACACAGTTTCAAATAAGTTTGGGGGTATGTATATACCATTTTGTATATATATGTGGATATTCTTGTTCGGTGCATATCCATTTTTATTATTTTTCTTTTCTTTAAAAACAAAAAAAAATTGTGTATATCTAACTGACAATTTTGACCCTTCAATGATTTCTTCATGCAATGACAGTGAGGACACTGTCCAGTTTAAGTTTGGGGATACGCTCGGTACGCATTTATAACCTTCGCATTCATATGTATATTTTGCATCTGCATACTAAAATACATAAAATCCATAAAAATCAGAAAATTTTCTAAAAACATAAAAACTTTTTTGTCAAGTTAGCTAGTGGGAAAACTCAGATTCAACATTTCGACGGTTTTGTTTGGTAAGATAAGAATAACTAAATCTTATTTTTAGATTTTGAGAACCTGAAAGATAACTCTCCTTTGAAGTTAACTATAGCTGATATACGTCTTTACATCACACTACACGTATCGTGAGTTTTGAAAATTAGTTGACAAGTCTATTATGTCTAAAAACTTTTAAATGGATAAATTATTTTCTGAGGATCAAATAGGTTTGTTCTGAAATAAGTAATATCAAGAATAGTTTATGAAGTGAAGCGAATATGAAGGAATATTATTGATGCCCTAATTGGAACTAATTCTGAAAAATAACCCATCTGGAACTTGATTGGAATGATTACACACTAAACCCACTAAACACGTCTTTTATCCAAAAAAAATAATTGAACTTCCGGTTATATCTCCGTTCACATTGAATCATCATGATTTTCACGCTAAATTGTCTTTTGTTTTTGGGCCTAGGTAACTTGAGTAATTAAGTCCGCTGGGGTGTCTCTACACCTAATGCCCTAAAACCAACTGGTTTGGGAGCATTGGCCCAAAGCCCGTTAAGAAACCTAGAAAGTCCAGATTAAAACAAAGTCAAGCAAGTGTTCTCTCCGAGTTAAAATTCCTAACGGTTCTTTGTGTGAGAATAATCTTGACAAAAGACAGGTTTTTATAAAAAAGTTTTTCTAGCGGAGATATGAAGGTTTATTCTATGATAAAAACTATTGCACGTTCACAGAGGTGTGTATGAAATGAAAACAAGAAAAAGGTGGAGTGAAAAATAAGACCTAGTTTCCTGTTAATGAAGATAGAAATTCTGAAATTGAAACCTTACTGGAAAACGAAACTTGAAAAACACTTAACTCTTTATAAAACTTATGTGATCCTTTTAAAATTTTTATCTGGGCTTTATTTTGTGACATGATGACTTTAATCGATCCTTCTGGAACTTAACGACACTATTTGCACTACACGTAAAGACATATAAAATCTTAAGTTAAATAAGAAGCGAGGTGTGAAAAATAAAGGTTCGATAGTCTAGACTTAGGATAATAGAATTGTTATTTTTAAAAAAAAAAACAAAACCTTAGATTTTGAATCATAGTTATTTTGCCAAACTAGCTTGACCGGATTTTATGGGTAGTATCCGCTGAAAACCCTCAGAAGACAACACTCCTCCTACTAGGGACACCTAGAGGTTTAACGGCTTGTTGCACATGCTCAGTGCAATCGCGTTCCCCGCGAAAGTGAGGTTAGGAATTTTTGTGAATAAATTGGCTTTGCTCGGGACGAACAAATGATAAGTTTGGGAGTATTCTTTCATATCAGATTTTTGCATTTTTATACCGCCCATTTTTTATCACATTGCTTATCGGTAGGTACTCTTGAGCCGTGTTTGCTAGTTAATTGCAGGATACAGGTTCTCAGCTCTAAACGGTGAAATTCATGGAAAAGCACGAAAAATTCCGGATTACTGCTAACCACAGATAAAACACGGGTCTCCGCTCTCTATCCGTATGTTGCCGCACACCAGTTTAAGGGACAAAATGGCAAATCGTTTGTCATTTTCATGCACAAAGCACAATGTCAACACAAGATCCAACATGTCTACGTGGAGCTCAAGAAAATCATGGCAAAAGATCCACATCAAATCACCTTTTGATCTGCTGAAAATCTGGAAGAAATGTGAAGGGATTCTGAGAAACATACTATACCACACCGAAGAGAACTGCAAAATAGGGAAACCCACCAAAACCCATGACCCAACTCTTCTATATAGCCGCAGATCCGCGGCCAACATGGAGCTTTGGCCGTGGATTCGCGGCCTAATGGACTCCGCAGATGGAAATTTTTCAAGGGTATTTTGGTACTTTTATTTGGTGGCAGATTGTTGCCCTAGTTTTCCAGTTTCCTGCCTATAAATAGCCCAGAACATTGCCAAGCCAAGGGTGCTTAATTCTTATATTAGGTTTTAGATATACTTTGTTGTTCTTCTTCCTCTTTTCATCTTTTCTCCATTAAAATCTTGTAGTGAGCTTTTATGAGTGAAGTGATGAATAAAAGAGTTCTTTTTGTTACCATGCTTGTCTTGTTATGTTGTTAATTGTAATTACTTGTATTTTTCATTTGTTAATCTAGTTGTTGTTATTTGTTGTTGTTTCTTTCTTGTTCTCTTTTTTCTTTATCCTTAACAACAATGATGCTTAAGCTTGATCCTTGCCAAGGTGAGGTCCCAAATAGCTAGTTGTAATCTTCTAACCTCTTTCTTTCTATCTTCCTCCTTTTGTTGCATTTTCTTTTTCTTGTAATGGGTGAGTAGTTTTCTTACTTGTTAGGGTAGGATAAGGAAAGTTTGAGAAAAGGAAATCTCTCTCACTCTTTCCTTGCCCAATATCTTAATTCGGACTACCGTTAATTGAACCACAATCCGCTCTCTACGGCACCCTATCCTACATGATAGCGGTGATTCCTTAGTGAGACCGGCTGTGGTTGAATTAATCGGAGGTTAAGGCTAAGAGCCATGAACGGACGGACAAGCACCAAAAGGAAGAACTTAAGCATTGGAAAGCTTAGCTTATACTCGCAAGTTCCTTCCTAGTCGTGCTAATCCCCGTTGTTGTCGATTACCGTAACACCGATATTAAGAGTGGCAACGAAAGAAGTGAGCGACTCCAAACTCAAACTAACATAATCCGAACCCTAACAAGCTCTCTTTAAACATTTTAGCATATAGTTAATCTCAAACAAACCTGGACATTTGGACTTAACTCGTTAAAGCACATAGAAAAAGATTTCCATCTCCCTGCGGACGACCCGTACTCAACCGGCTAGCTACAAGCGAAACCGTCTTGATTGCGGTAATAAACTTGAACATGCAAAAATCAAACAATCAGGTGCTCAGTGGAGACTGGGTACACTGAACGGACTCACAGAAAACTCCTATGTGGTATTATATCTATCGTCGGATAGCAGTTCTCAGGTGACACTGGTACAGGTTAGTCTGTAGACCCAAGATCGTCATAGAGTCTTGTGTGTCCTCCCACTGTACTTTGATATCCACCCTACCATGGCTCTACTGAGTCGTGCAAACAGGTGGACTTTGGGTACAGTCCTGAGGCACATGGAGGCGATGAGCGATAGGAGAGGTTTCGTTTCTCCCGGTATTGGGAGTTGATGTTGTGCTATGCTCGATTGGCTATAACAGGAAGTCCCTGGCCAGGGCTGCTGAGATTTACTGATAAGCGTTATCAGTAGTTTCTCGATCTGTTATGAGCCATACACCAGCATGACTTATTGGGGTCGAAGATTCCATCCGTAGACTCAATATGCAGCATATTTGACAAGGAGACCGGACCGTACGGTAAGTGTTGCCAGTTGGCTCGACGGGAGTTTTGACAACTTCGCTGGTTTTCTTCTGATCGCTCAATACCCGGGTGGCCGTTATGTTTAGCTGACCGCTTGTGGCTTGTAGGTATTTGATATGATCATTATCTACTGCTGGCGTATTGACGAGTCATAGAGTCCCACAATGAAGTTTCCTGGCTCAAGCGAAAACATGTGGTGTGCCTATGAGATATGCGCGGGGACCCGATTAAATACGGATATGTGATACCGTATATTAATCGGGCATTTTCTATTGGTCGGGTCGTATGTGATATGACCGGTTTGCAAAATCAAGTGTTGATTTAACAAATGACTTTTAGATTAATTCTTTAATTAAACCCTTTTTCTATTTTTGTATGCATGCATGTATGCACATGATGATGTGCATGGACACATACATACATACATTGTATTATGGTTGTTGATACAAAATTGGTGGCAATGCAAGACTCATATTGTAGTAATTATTTATTTATTTATCATTTTGAGTTAAAGGAAAGGATAATTCACACATGGTTAATGTTTATCATCTTTGACCATACTTCAACTACTTTTTAACTTTGAGTTAATTATCATTTTGCCTTTTTAACTCAATGATAAAGATCTAGATAATTACTAACCATGGTTGAAGTGAGAAGGATTAATATTGATTTATACTTTCTCATCTCAATTATTCAATCATATCATTATCTCTTTTGAGCTCAAGCTTAGCCACCATCTTCTTCTTCCTCTCTTGAAAATTTCTTTGAGTGAAGTTGATAAAAATGAAAGGGTTTTGATTATAGAATACAAACCACATCATCATACTACACACATCTAGCCTATTTATGTAGGGTGTTTGCTCTACTTCATTCACATATCAAGTAAAGTAAGGAGCTTTGGGCAAAGGGACTTCGGGTGGATCTTCGTGGACTAGGAAGGCTTCCATCGATCCGTTCCAAACACTCAAAGTACCAAAGAGTCACCAAGGAAGGTCTACAAAGGTTGTAATCTGTACCCTTAGTGATAGTTTTTTATTTGCATGTGATACTTAGTTGAAATGAAACCTTAAATTTCTAGTTATGATTCTTTGCAAGTTCACTTAGCACCTTCAAAATTTGATTTTGGCATATGTAATGCTTCTAAACACTTGATGAGGTGCTAGGTAAACCCAACTATGGTATCAGAGCAAAGCTAGAGCTTTAGGTGAAGTTTAGGCGAAGTTAAAACTCCGATCGAAACACGAAATACCAAATTAGACCCCTCTCTGGACAATTTTTAAAACTGTGATTTTTTCTGAATTAAAAATACTTAAAAAATTCAGCAGGGAAATATAAGCATTACTGTAAAAAACGAGGCCATAATCCGTACATACCGCCGCGGAACCGCGGCCATACCTTGCTTGGGCCGCGGATCCGCGGCCGTACAGAAGTAATATTGCATCGTTTTTGCACAGTAATGTCCGTAGCTGCTTGTACATATTTTTGGGTATTTTTAATCTGACTCAAGTGTTAAGTGTTCTGGGGATTATTTTGAATTCGTTGATTCGATCGGAAAATTTAATTTCGTGCTGTTTTCGGGTAATTTAGAAAGTATTAAAATGTTCGAACGGATATCATTAACTCACTTTTTCCCGGAACGAAAAACTTTCAAGTGTTGAATTTTTCTTGAGTTTAAATCTTTCGGAAAAACGTGCAAGTAACGTGGTGGACCCTCTAGAAGAACAAAAACCTTAACTCGATTATGTGACCGTCTGAACCGCCTCTAAACCTTAGGGTTTGGAGCAGTACAGCGTGCCACATGTGAGGCGTTGGCTTGACCCTTCTACGGCTGGACCACTGCTACAGTGACATGTTCTGGGATTTTTGAACTCCGCTCAAGTGTTGAGCTATTTATGAAATCTTGGGTATTTGATTATTCGATCGGAAAGTTTAATACTGTCTATTTATCTGGAATGTGATACAATATGTGGAATTCATATAGTTAGGCATGAAATGCGAAGTATGTGATATTTCGGATTTACGATGTCTAAAGAGATTGTGGATTCCAAATGTTGTAGTTTTACACTTTATTTTCTGTGACCGTAAGCGTAGTATGTGGGGTATTGCCGGCTTTGTTGCTATACATCAACGACAATCGGGATACGCATACTTGTTTACGTTGATGATATGATATATTATGTCTTGCTGAGATATGATGTGCAGGATTGTTGCGATTGAATAGCCGGGGTTTTTTATGTGAGATGAAAGTTTTATTTTCATTCATGTATAAATCAATTGTATGTAATATTCTTTTATTTGGGGCACTTCCGGGATGAGGAAGATGTTTCCATCATTGTTTATTATTTACTTTTCCGCATTAGGATAGACTCAAGGAGGGGAGCACAAGTGACCGGGTTCTAGGGTTCAGTGGGAGGCCATCTCGAGGAGTCGAGACCGGGTCTCCTAAACTTTAGAATTGGCAGGATCACTTGCCGCTCTCGTAGGGGTCTTGGGGTGTGGGCTTGGCTATTCATCGCGACTGTGGAATCCGTATTTTCTATTGTTGGCTAAATACAAAATACGGACATCCTAGATATCCTTTTATTTTCATATGTGCTTCTGTTGTTGATATTCTGTAATGTGATTACTTAGTATCTGAGACGAATGGATTATTATTATATATATGATATATAATAAACATTGCTTATGTTTTACACCCGCACTAGTCCTGCCCCGCTATGCCGTTAGTTAAGTAACCTAACGGTGCATAACGGGACACTGTGGCGAATGCGGATGGCATAAGTGTACGTTCTATTTTCGTTTCTTTTCTGTGCTGGCTTAGGAACTTAAATGATGGGATTACATTAATGAGATTAATGTAAAGAAAAAGAAACCTAAAAGATGTTGTAGAATCAGATTTGAAACCCACTCAGACTTTTTTTTATGAAAAATGCAAGTTTCAAAAGATGCGGAGCTTAAGCCACTCCTTTTCTAAAACTGTTTTGATTCTACAACGAGATCAAGTTCAAAGCATTAAAGGTTTTCATAAAAACCATCCACAACCCTCCGTCATTTTAGGAAGCAGAGTACTTAGTATTCGTGCTGCGTATTTTGATCATAGTCAAGGCGTAGTGTACGGTAGCTAAGTGATGTCTTCCTACAAAGCATAGTCAAGGGTCATATGGGTGGGTCTAGTTGATCTCGAAATGACGGGTAGAACTTGACTAGTACTTATGATATTTTGACCATAGCCAAGGTCATAAGTAACTAGGGGTAAAAACCATATCGGGAGTTTCAAGAGTTGAAATTTGCAATGAGATTGCATACCATCTATATGATAGTTGGATCCCGATCCCACTGTGAGTAAGTGTTACTTCCAGGAGAATTTTGCACTTTACAATTAGCTGATCCAGTAGGTGTTTAGAAAGGTGTTAACGGGGTTTGACCTCTGGGAAAACGAGGTTTACTTTAATTAGGTCCGTGCGAAAGCACGGGGAACCTCCCTCAAAGTACCAACACTAGCCTGGCTAACCGGTTAGCGAAACTGTAGAATGTAATTAATCCTGGCTAGTTTTCTTTTCAGGTTTTGAAAGAAAATTTGATTAAAACAATGGGAGACATCAATTAGATAAGATAATAACCAATCTAATTCTTTGCAAGAGCATTTCGCTGAGTGTATTCTTTTCTCTCTCCTAATGGCAGATACCAATGACGGGACTTAAGCTTCTACTAGAGAAAAATAAACTGACTGGACCGAACTATAAAGAATGGTTGAGGAACTTGAACATTGCACTTGCATATGATAAAGTATCATATGTCCTCACAACCAAAGCCCCACCCGTCCCAGGACCTGAATCATCTGTCTCGGATAGGGAGATCCGAAAAACTTGGGATACTGATTGTAACACGGCCAAATGCCTCGTGCTTGCTTCTATGGACAATATCCATCAGAAGCAACACGAGAATATGGATGTACAATCCATCTTTCTTCACACAAAGGACTTGTATGAAGAGCAATCTCGTACTTTGAGATACGAGGCATCTCGAAAGCTGTTTCAGATGCGAATGGCCCCTGGTACATCAGTAGGAGACCATGTTTTGAAGATGATTGGTCTTATAGAAGAATTTGAGGAACTGGGATGGACCATGGATAATGAGCAGTATACAGATATTGTTCTACAGTCTCTCCCCCCTGCCTTTGCTCCGTTCATAGTGAACTTCAATATGAATGATTTGGAGAAATCATTACCTAAACTTCTCAATATGTTGAGAAGTGCAGAGAGCACGTTGAAAACAACGAGGATACCCGCTCTGCTTGCTGGGCCATCTTCCTCTTCAGTCCCAAAAGCCAAGGACAAGGGAAAGAAAAAGAAGAAGTCCATCAAACAGAAAGGTGGAGTTAAAAAGGCAAAGGGAAAGACAAATCCGGGGCTGTGGGAAGCGGGAAAGGAGAATGTTTTTACTGCCACAAGTCAGGACATTGGAAACGCAACTGTGCCGTGTATCTTGCTGATCTCAATAAGAAGAAGCATGCTGATGCTTCCACTTCAGGTGTGTTTGTAATTGAAAACTGTTTTTCTTTAAACTCCGCATCTTGGGTATTAGATACCGGTTCTGGTTCTCACATCTGCAATTGTATGCAGGGATTGAGAAATAGTAGAGTTTTGAAGACAGGTGACCATACTCTGCAGGTTGGAAAAGGTTCCAATGTACATGCTGTATCCGTGGGAGAGTATCATCATGGGTTGCCTTCGGGTTGTATTTTGGTTTTGAACCCGTGTTATTTTGTACCTAGCATGCTATGTAATATAATATCCGTTTCTTTGTTGGACAATGAAGGATATCATTTTGTATTGCAAAATAATGTTATGAACATTAATTTGAGTCAAGAATTGGTTGGGTATGGTACACTAAATAACGGTATTTACGTCCTGAACCAACACACGGTTTTCAATATACAACATACTAATAAAAGAAAGTTTTCAGATATAAATGAAGCTTTTCTTTGGTATTGTAGACTTGGTCATATTAATGAAACAAGACTAAACAAACTACATAAAGATGGATATTTAAATCCTTTTGAATATAAATCTTATGCGACTTGTCAACCTTGTATCAAAGGTAAAATGACCAAAACTCCGTTTACTGGACACGGAGAAAGAGCTGTTGAACTCTTAAGCCTCATACATAGTGATGTATGCGAACCGATGTCTACACATGCTAGAGGTGGTTTTTCATACTTCATTACTTTTACTGATGATTTCTCAAGATTTGGACACGTGTTTTTGATAAAGCACAAATCTGAAGCTTTCGAGAAATTCAAGGAGTACAAACTTGAAGTAGAAAAACAAACAGGCTTGAGCATCAAGAAACTTCGATCAGATCGAGATGGAGAATATTTAAGTACAGAGTTTTTAGACTTCTTAAAAAAGAATGGGATTCTCTCTCAGCTCACTCCTCCTTACACACCACAGCACAATGGTGTGTCAGAACGGAGGAATCGTACCCTATTAGATATGGTACGATCCATGATGTGTGATGCTGAGTTACCGCTTTCCTTTTAGGGGCATGCATTGGAGACAGCGATGTATCTATTAAACAGAGTTCTAACCAAGACCGTGTCTACCACTCCATATGATATATGGAGTGGAAAGAGACCATCTCTTAAAAGAGTTAGGATTTGGGGTTGTCCGGCTTTTGTTAAAAAGCAGAATCCAGACAAACTCGAGACACGATCGGTCATGTGTAAATTTGTGGGGTATCCAAAACATTCGTATGGATATCTATTCTGCCACAAGGAGGAACAAAAGGTGTTTGTTGCTCAGCATGCCACATTTTTGGAAAATGAAATCTTTACAGACAGTACTGATGGCAATACGGTAGAACTAGAAGAGGTTCTAGAGACACAAATTACTCAGGACGAATTGGTTGAAACTGATGTTTCAGTAGAACTTCAAGAACCTCAGCCGCTCCGAAAATCTGGTAGAACTTCTCGCCCACCAGAGAGATACTATGGGTTTCTCATTGATGGTGATAGAGAAGATTGCATCATGGATGATGATGACCCTACTAGTTTTCAACAAGCTATCACGAGTGCTGACTTAGTGAAGTGGCTGGAAGCCATGAGATTCGAAATGGAGTCCATGTATACCAACAAATTATGGACTTTGGACGTTGCGCCTCCTGGGATAAAACCCGTTGGGTGCAAATGGATCTTTACAAGAAAGATTGGTATAGATGGACAGGTAGAGACCTTTAAAGCAAGGCTAGTAGCGAAATGTTTTCGTCAAAGACCAGGATTGGACTATGATGAAACTTTCTCTCCGGTAGCAATGCTTAAATCCATTAGGATCCTACTTGCTATTGCTGCTCACTATGATTATGAAATCTGGCATATGGACGTTAAAACTGCATTTCTAAATGGTGATTTAGAAGAATGTGTTTTTATGGATCAGCCAGAGGGCTTCATTGATAGTGGGAACAGCGGGAAAGCATGTAGATTACTTAAATCCATTTATGGATTAAAGCAGGCCTCACGGAGCTGGAACATCTGCTTTGATGATACAATCAAAGAGTTTGATTTTATCAAAAATATAGATGAACCATGCATTTATAAGAAGATCGTAGGGAGTACTATTACATCCCGTACTGTACGTAGATGACATTCTCCTGATAGGAAATGATATTCCCATGCTACAATCGGTCAAACTATTCTTATTACAAAGGTTCTCCATGAAGGACCTGGGTGATGCCTCATGCATTTTGGGCATAAGGATCTGTAGAGATAGATCCAAGAGGTTATTGGGATTGTCCCAATCAAAGTACATAGACACCATCCTAAAAAGGTTTAGTATGGAAGATTCCAAGCGTGGTGCCTTGCCTGCTTGTCATGGAATCACTCTCTCCAAGGACTTCTGTCCGAAGACTGATTAAGAGAGAGCTCGCATGAGCATTATACCCTACGCTTCAGCCGTAGGATCTATAATGTATGCGATGTTATGTACTCTCCCTGATGTAGCTTATGCACAAGCTGTAGTAAGCAGGTATCAATCCAACCGAGGGGAGAAACATTGGATAGCAGTGAAGAACATTCTTAAATACTTACGAAGGACTAAAGAATTGTTCTTGGTGTATGGTAATGGGGATCTCCAGATGGAGGCCTTTACCGATTCCAGCTTCCAAAGTGATAAGGATGACAGCAAATCTATCTCAGGGTTTGTATTTACCCTCAACGGAGGGGCGGTTAGTTGGAAGAGTTCCAAACAGGATACTGTTGCAGACTCTACGATGGAAGCTGAGTATATTGCTGCAAATGATTCTGCTAAGGAAGCCGTCTGGATGAGGAAGTTCATCGCGGAACTAGGAGTAGTTCCAACCATTGTTGATCCAATACCATTGTATTGTGATAATAATGGATCTATGGCGTTAGCCAAAGAACCAAGGTACCATCAGAAATCCAGACACATCCTGAGGCGATATCATTTGATCCGGGAGATAGTAGATCGCCAGGAGATCGAGATTCGGAGAGTAGATACAAAGGATAACACAGCGGATCCACTCACCAAGGCCCTTCCACTGCCGCAGCATGAGCGACTTTTTGAGATGTTGGGTATGAGATACGCCAATAACTGTCCTTAGTGTAAGTGGGAGATTGTTAAATATATGTATGCCCTAGAGGCCATTATATGTATAGTGGATGCTTGGACATGTATATATGGATTTAGATGACTTTCTCGCTCAACATGATAGTATGCTATCTGGTTTACTTTATCTTGACATGTTGATTTGATCATGCTTTTATTCATTTTCACATGTTGATAAAGCCCTCAGGATATTTGCTTGACTACTGTGACTATGATGCGGGACTAGTGGGGCATGTGTAGTTTATAAGCATATCCTTGAACTATTCCTAGTCGTGGGTGTATCGAGACGGGGCATCGATATTCCAGAGTAGACTAGCGTATACTATTCTTGTCCCATATGATGGATGATGGATGATCCCATATCCATCTGGTGAGGTGACACCAAAGATTCTATGCTGGTGTTCAGTGGAGACTGGGTACACTGAACGGATTCACAGAGAACTCCTATGTGGTATTATATCTATCGTCGGATAGCAGTTCTCAGGTGACACTGGTACAGATTAGTCTGTAGACCCAAGATCGTCATAGAGTTTTGTGTGTCCTCCCACTGTACTTTGATATCCACCCTACCACGGCTCTACTGAGTCGAGGAAACAGGTGGACTTTGGGTACAGTCCTGAGGCACATGGAGGCGATGAGCGATAGGAAGGGTTTCGTCTCTCCCGGTATTGGGAGTTGATGTTGTGCTATGCTCGATTGGCTATAACAGGAAGTCCCTAGCCAGGGCTGCTGAGATTTACTGACAAGCGTTATCAGTAGTTTCTCGATCTGTTATGAGCCATACACCAGCATGACTTATTGAGTTATTGGGGTCGACGATTCCATCCCTAGACTCGATATGCAGCATATTTGACGAGGAGACCGGACTGTACGGTAAGTATTGCCAGTTAGCTCAACGGGAGTTTTGACAGCTTCGCTGGTTTTCTTCTGATCGCTCAATACCCAGGTGGCCGTTACGTTTAGCTGACCGCTAGCGGCTTGTAGGTATTTGATATGATCATTACCTACTGCCGGCGTATTGACGAGTCTTAGAGTCCCACAATGAAGTTTCCTGGCTCAGGCGAAAAGATGTGGTGTGCATATGAGATATGCGCGGGGACCCGATTAAATACGGATATGTGATACCGTATATTAATCGGGAATTTTCTATTGGTCGGGTCGTATGTGATATGACCGGTTTGCACAATCAAGTGTTGATTTAACAAATGACTTTTAGATTAATTCTTTAATTAAACCCTTTTTTCTATTTTTGTATGCATGCATGTATGCACATGATGATGTGCATGGACACATACATACATACATTGTATCATGGTTGTTGATACAAAATTGGTGGCAATGCAAGACTCATATTGTAGTAATTATTTATTTATTTATCATTTTGAGTTAAAGGAAAGGATAATTCATACATGGTTAATATTTATCATCTTTGACCATACTTCAACTACTTTTTAACCTTGAGTTAATTATCCTTTTGCCTTTTTAACTCAATGATAAAGATCTAGATAATTACTAACCATGGTTGAAGTGAGAAGGATTAATATTGATTTATTCTTTCTCATCTCAATTATTCATTCATATCATTATCTCTTTTGAGCTCAAGCTTAGCCACCATCTTCTTCTTCCTCTCTTGAAAATTTCTTTGAGTGAAGTTGATAAAAAAGAAAGGGTTTTGATTATAGAATACAAACCACATCATCATACTACACACATCTAGCCCATTTATGTAGGGTGTTTGCTCTACTTCATTCATATATCAAGTAAAGCAAAGAGCTTTGGGCAAAGGAACTTTAGGTGGATCTTCGTGGACTAGGAAGGCTTCCATCGATCCGTTCCAAACTCTCAAAGTGCCAAGGAGTCACCAAGGGAGATCTACAAAGGTTGTAATCTCTACCCTTAGTGATAGTTTTTCATTTACATGTGATGCTTAGTTGAAATGAAACCCTAAATTTCTAGTTATGATTCTTTGCAAGTTCACTTAGCACCTTCAAAATTTGATTTTGGCATATGTGATGCTTCTAAACCCTTGATGAGGTGCTAGGTAAACCCAACACAGGGTGTCCGATTAAATACGTGTGCAGGCTATACGGACTTTAATCGGATGGTTGATAATACTAGCAGCTTAGGATTAAGCCGGATTATTAAATCAGGTTTTGATTAAATAATTTATATATCTATTTTTAATATGTATATTCTAGTATTATTTTTCATTATTCATTTTCTCTCTTGGCTATTCATATTTTTTGTATGAATACGCGTATATGTATTTCGATACCCATACCGGGTTATATTTCGTATTTATACGGAATTTGTTCTAGAATATGGATACTTCATTTCTTGATTTTCCTTTAAAAGAAAATCAAGAATGAGGTGGAGGATGAGGTGTTAAAAATCATGGTAGAGAGGGATGGCCTTGGTTATTATATTGTATAATCATTTGGATTTACTATTGTGGTATGGTTGCAAATAATGGAGCCATTCTTTTCTATGCTTGCTAGTTTTTTCTTAACATGAAGACTTAGCCATTTTCCATGGCTTCTTCTTCTTGATCTCCTCCTCCTTCTTATAGGTAGCTCTCTTGAGCTTAGAAAGGAGAGAAAAAGATAGTGAGAATATTCCTATATCCCCACTCTCCATTCGTAGAGAGCTTGGAGCGTCGGTCGCTTCACTAGGTGAAGCCGGAGCTTGGATCGGTTTCTCCCAAGTGGATCTTCTTCGGTAAGGGTGGTCACCACTCAAGTACGATCCAGAAAGCATACACGGAGTTTGGAAGGGTCTTCCACGATTGGGTGGACACGCGTCAAAGGTAGTATTCCGTATCTTTGCATGCTTGGTTTGCTAGTTTAGGCGTTTGGATCGATTCTAGGTTCAGAGTTCCTTCTTGTTTATTTGAAAATTTTGTTCGCCGTTCGCGCTTCCGCTGTGCCATGGGCATAAGGAATCCCTACAATATATATATATATATGAGGTTAATGGAGGAAAGAGGCCATAGGAAGGAATTTCCTCCTATGGCGTCGAAAAAATACACCCTCCCTCATTTTTTCCGACGATCGGCACCCACCATCTTCATCGTTATCATCTAAGATATGGGTACACCAAATTTCATGTGATTCTACAACTTTTTCACCATTGATTTAGTGGGTTCAAAATTAACGGTTTACCGACAATAGAACCTTTTACGTTGCTAAATCAAGGGTGAAAAGGTTGTAGAATCACATGAAATTTGGTATATCCACATCTTAGATGATAACGATGAAGATAGTGGGTGTCGATCGGCGGAAAAAATGAGGAAGGGTGTATTTTTTCGACGCCATAGGAGGAAATTCTCTCCTATGGCATCTTTCCTCCATTATTCTCTCTCTCTCTCTCTCTCTCTCTCTCTATCTATATATATATTACACCAGTGTCTATTATACATATCATATTCATGAGATTCAAGAGTTTCAAGTATTCAATTGGTTCATTTTAGGCTTATGGATTTAAGTATTCAAGTGGTTCATGTCAGGTTCATGTCGACTTCAGATCAAGATAGTATAATCTAACGCCAGTTCGAGTGTGAGCGTCAACCACCGTAAGAGTATTCTCAGACCCAAGACTATCATCCAGGGGTAAGGAAATATGGGCCCATTCATGAGTTAATAATATGACTCCTGAGATTCCGTTGATCGAACTCACAGCTCAAATTACCCCAATGTCCCTAACCATCGCAGGAGTATTCTCAGACCTAAAACTATCATCCAAGGGCAAGAAAACACGGGTCCAATCATGAGTTAGTAATGGGACTCATGAGATTATGTTGATCGAACTCACAACTTAAATTACCCCAATGTCCCTAACATCGCAGGAGTATTCTTAGACCCAAGGCTATCATCCAGGGGCAAGCAAACACGGATCCATTCATGAGTTAGTAATTGGACTCCTGAGATCCCGTTGATTGAACTCATAACTCAAATTACCCCAATGTCCCCCACATATGTTAAACTATATGTAATGGCCAGAAAATAGTACTGTAAAGAAGTGTTGTGAACTACTAATTACTTAAGTCAATTGAAATCAGAAAATAAACAGGAAACATAGACCTGGGTATTATGCAAACTCGGGTTCAAATCTCGCCTAATTACGACCACTGGTTTGGGACATATACGTGTTTTCGTATCGTTGCGTAGAACGGATCCAAATCTGTCCAGCCCAACACATGTTTTTAAAACACAGCTTGTATTATTTTCCGTCGGTTTTCAGGTCTCGAAAATTATTAGAAACTTGTAGTACTTTCGGTCTACTTATCCAAACAACTAGGTCCCGTACGATTTGGATTTCTGAAACTCTAGTTATGGTCAGATTAATATCATGGTTTAAAACAGAAATTATAATTTCAAGACAACAACTATGGGGTGTCTTGCAGGGCATATATCGGGTTATTCTATATGTTTCTGAGTCACCAAATATATAGGAAAATTATAGGTCTACTAATTAGGCATCCATACATTTAAGGTTTTCACAATTCGATGTCGGGAACTCGAGTTATGTCATGTTTAAAAACAGTGCGCGGATCAGGATAGATTCTGTAACACCCTAGTTCAGTTATACCATGTTCGTTTTGATGATTTATTTATAGTGTGGCTATTTCCTGTGTTATTCGTTTTTGGGTGCGGATAGTGTTTGGTTTCTGTGCTTGGTATCCGACCCGACCCGCATGGTGGAAATCCGTCCCGATTCCTGTTTATGATTTATCCCCGCTAGTGCGGCGGATCCGTGCACTTTCATGTTGTTTATCCTGTATATCTGCATTATATCTGGCATCTGCATTTTTTTAACAATACAATTATAATCTAATAAAATATTTTAAAAATATCTAGCATCGCCTGCATCATACCCCTAACCCTGTCGTGGCATCCGTACATCGTGTTCTCGTCACGTTCAGTGAAACAGACTCGTTTGGATAGCTACGTGCACACTGCGTGCATCCGTTCTTGGGGTATGCATTTTCGTTATCCGGATATCCTATTTTGGTTTTGGTTAATACGTATATTATCCGTATTTTCAAACCGTAATTTTAGACCCGATCCGGACGTGTTTTGGACTATTTTGTATTAGCCAAAATCTCAAATATAATCAATATTATATTCTTCACTATATAAACTGTTAATAATATAAGATTTTATTCTTTATAACTAAAATATTATTTTCTATACCTAATCCACACCCACAGATCTCCCTCCCTCTCTCTCTCTCTCTCTCTCTCTCTCTTCAACACCTCTCTCTCTCCTCTACACATATATACTATATATATTATATTTAATTATTACCCATTCCAAACCCACGTTCTCATTTCTTTCTTCTTCTTTCTTTCATTTCCCGCCTTCGTAGCCTCCGCTAATCCTAAACCTATTGTTCATATCAGAATTTTGCATTATTATATCACCCATTCTTATTCATATTACATATAAATAGGTGCTTTTGATCCATATCTGCTAAATAGTTGCAGGTTACAGGTTCTCAGGTCGTTACAGTGAAATTCATGAAAAAACGCTACAAATGTGAGACTACGACCAACAATAGATGAATCCGTATGATGCCGCCTACCAATTCAAGGAACAAATGAAAATCAGTAGACAGTTCAAATCCACAAAGCACAAGGGCAGCACAAGATTTAAAACTTCAACGCGAAGCTCACAGAAAAAGTCCACGTCTTTCTGAACTGTTGGAAATCTGGAAGAAAATAGAAGAGATTCTGTGGAACCAAGTGAAGAAAATAGAAGGAAAAAACAACATGAAGCAACCCTAAACGATGGAGATCGAGATCCCACAATACAGCCGTAGAACCGCGGCCAAACATGCCTTTCTGCCACGGTTCCGCGGCCGTATAGTGCACGTGTCGGTGCGTGTGTCGGTGGGTGTCGGTGCTTTGACCCGGCTTTCTTAGGGTAGTCTTGTAAATTCAAATGTGGATCAGAATGTAACCTAGGGTTTTTTCCTATCTATAAATAGGAAAGCCGAAAGCCTAATTAGGCATGCCTCTTTTTAATTTCTTAGATTAAAATTTTAATCCAGTTGTAATGCATTGTTGAGAGGTATCAATAAAGTAAGTTTTCATTCTATCTTGCATTCTTTTATCTGAATTTAATTTCTGCATTAATTTTTATCTGTCTTTCATTATCTGCAATTTAGATAGTCTATTAAAATAAAATATAAAAATGAATTTTATAATTACTTTCCTAATGAGTGAGTAATTCCTCACTTGTTAGGGTTAGGATAGGGAAGGTTTGAGAGAAGAAAATCTCTCACTCCTTTCTTTGCCCATTTAATATTTATAATACGGACTCTATTTAATTCAACCACACACCGCTCACTACGGCACCCTATCCTAAATGATAGCGGTGATTCCCTAGTTCGACCGGTTGTGGTTGAATTAACTGGAGGTTAGGGCTAAGAGTTAAGAACGGACGGACAAGGAACAAAAGGAAGAAACTAAGTTTCTTCCTAGTCGTGCTAATCCCCGTTGTTGACTATTACCCTAACACCTTGTTTCCCCCAATCAGAGCAAAGCTCTGTTGGAAATTCAAAATTCAAATTTTGAAGTAACGCTTCAAATCCCGGGCGCAGATGCATCAGCGCAGCGCCCAAGGCAGCGCACCCAATCAGAGCAAAGCTCTGTTTAAAGCAAAATCAATGGAAGCAACGCTTCAGTTGTGCAAGCGCTGCGCTGCGCGACACGTGTCATCGCAGATGCGCTAGCGCAGTTGCGCTGCGCTTTGCGCTGCGCGACACGTGTCAGCGCAGATGCGCTAGCGCAGTTGCGCTGTGCTGTGCGCTGCATGACACGTGTCACGCGCTGGGGCATTTGCGCCAAACAGATTTAAGATTTTAAAGAAATCTTTCTGTTCTTGTTAAAACAAGAAGATTTTCTTCTGTAAAACAGAAACCCTTGGATCAAAGATCCAACGGTGGGGAAAATTCCCCAAATCACTCAGAAAAATCTCTTTAACAAATTTAACTAATTTATGGGCACTATAAAAAGGACCCCAGACCTCAATTCAAAGGCATCAACATTCTGTGAGAAATTAAAAAATTTCAAGCAGAGAAAACTCTGAAGAAATTCCAAGAAAAAAAAGAAAGGTAAAAAAAAGATCTTTTAGATAGAAGAATTTCTTCTGATAGATCATTGATCTAAAAACAAGATCAATGATCTTTAATAAAAAAACAAAATAAAAATAGTACTTTGCACTTGCTTTATGAACCATTGGTTCTTGAATCTAAAAGATTCTCAAATTAATAGTGCTCTGCACTTGAAAATCTGCACTGTTGCGCTCTTGGGTTGGCGCAAGCCACCAGAGAGCGTCACGTGTCAGTATCTGAACCACTTGCGCTATGCGCTTTAAGATAGAGCCTTGCTCTCTAGAATTGGCGCAACTCACCAGAGCGCGACACGTGTCAGCAGCGCAAGCGCAGCGCACTAGCGCAGCGCACTAGCGCAGCGCACTGCGCTTGCATGAACGTGCCGTCACCACAAGCGCTTGCGCTCTCTGATTGGCGCAAAGCGCCTGAAAATGCAATGCATTTCTTTTGCTAAAGGGCCATGCCCAAGTTAAAAAGACCTAGCAGGCCAGAATAAATTGCAAAGCAATAAAAAGGGCAGATCCCAAGTAAAATTGATGCTCTGCATAATTTATAAATGGGCAGAGCCCAAAACAAATTGATGCTCTGCATCCTTTATGGGTAGAGCCCAATTTTGGCCGTAAGTCCTCAAATTAAATTGACTGAGAAAGATTACTCTCTTAAATCAATTTACCTCCGGTTCAAGGGTACATCTCCGAACTCCTCTGATACCTGTCTTTGTAATCCTTCAACGACGTCAGAGAGGTGACGGGTCCCGACGACCACACATCGACACGGACTGCGGGGTCCTTAAACTCACGGACCGAAACGTCCTTAAACTAATATTGGACCGAAACGTCCTTAAACTAATGATGGACCACCACGTCCCTAAACTGGAACATGGACCACCACGTCCCTATACTGGAACAATAGAGCCTCCAAATGCTCTTTTGTCGGATCTAAACGGTCCCGTTTAAGTTGATCTTAGCCCCAAACACGGCTAACGTATCCTTAAACATTCAAATGGACTATAAAACTCCAAATCAACTTTGGTTCAAGGGTACATCTCCGAACTCCTCTGAAACCTGTCGTTGTAATCCTTCAACGTCGTCAGAGAGGTGACGAGTTCCGACGGCCATATATTAAATGGATCACCACGTTAAGTCGATTTTAGTCTAAAACAGGACTAACGCATCTTTAACGGACGTTTAAGTTGATCTTAGCCTCAATACGGCTAACGTATCCTTAAACTAAAAACACCAAACCCAAATCTAAGTAAATACGGATTTGGACTAATCCACGTCCTACGGGCGACGGCATTACTTAGTCTCCGTATACAATCCACGGGCAACCACAAACAAAACAAACACACACGACACGAAGTGAAATTCTGGAGAAGGAGAAAGTTGTTACCGCGATGCGGTAGCGTAATTAACTGCAGGGGATTGCGCTTGCAGGGAAGAGCGTCCCCACAATCAAAAACCTCTCAAGCGAGGGGGAATCTGACAAAGTTTGCAACATCGGCCGCATTCGTCTAAACCTTCGATACACGGTGCCATAAATCAACTTGGCATCTTCGGAGAGGTAGACGGATAAAACCATATAGCATCTGCACCGAATCTCAGGCAAGGCATCCTCACGTCGCCGCCGCCATTCGGAGGGGAACAGATTCTGGCACGCCCGGTAGGATCTTTTCCTCTTTCCACTCCACACTTCATGTGTTGTCTTCGCGAACGAATCGCGGTTTGTTAACGGTTGTCTTTGGATTTCAAGTTACTAAGATTTGGTCTTTTGCCTGGCGCAGAACTCAAGCATCAATGGCCTCTATGTTAGTTATGTATATGCCCTAGAGGCCATTGTTGTACATATGATGTATATTATAATGGATGCTTAGATATATACAGAGAGGACTTTCTTGCTCGTCATGATAGTATGCTATTTGGTTTCACTTTATCTTAACATGTTGACTTGTATTGGTTTACTGTCTTTCTCTCACATGTTGATAAAGTCCTTAGGATCTGTACTCGACTACTGGGACTATGATGAGATCATACTAGTGGGGCCACGGTAGTCGATGAGTACATCCTATAACTGTTCCTAGTCGAGGGTATATCGAGACAGGGCATCGATACACCAGAGTAGACTAGCGTATACGCATCTTGACCCATATGATGGGCGATGGATGATCCCATATCCATCGGTGTTTGACATCAGAGATGGTGTACGGGTGCTCAGTGGAGACTGGGTACATTGGACGAACTCGCCGAGAACTCCCAGATGGTGATATACCATACGTCAGATGGCAGTTCTCCGGTGACACTGGTACAGGGTAGTCTGTAGACCCGAGATCGTCATAGTGTCTTGTGTGATTCCCACTGTACTTTGATTTCCACCTTACCATGTCCAAGAGGGCGTGCAAAACGGTGGCTTTTGGGTACAGTCCCGAATCACATGGAGGCAATGAGCGATGGGAGGGGATTCGTCTCTCCCGGTATAGGGAGTTGATGTTGTGCCGTGTTCGATTGGCTATAACTGGAAGTCTCTGGCCAGGGCTGATATAAAGATTTACTGGTAAGTGTTACTAGTAGTTTCTCGACCCGTTATGAGCCACACATCGACACGACTTATCGGTTACTGGGGTCTGACGTTTACCACCCCTAGACTTGATATGCGACATATCAGACGAACAGACCGGACTGTACGGGAGTGTTACTGATTGGATTCACAGGAGAACGCACAGGCTAGCTTGTTGATCTTCTGATCGCTCAATACCCGGGTGGCTGTTACGTTTAGCTGACCGCTTGCAGCTTTTGGGTGTTTGATATGATCATTACCTGCTACCGGCGTATTGACGATTCTTTAGAGTCCTACACAGAGGTTTCTTGGCTCAGGCGAAACGGAGTCGAGGCACATATGTAATATGTGCAGGACCGAGGATAATGCGATATGAGATACCGTATTATATTCTCGCGATATTTAGTTATGAACTGGGACATCGAATCAAGTGTTGATTCGATGAATCGGTACATAATTTATTAGTCGGTAATATTCGATATAGCCGGATCGTCGGATCAAGTGTTGATTCGATGATTTAATGTATAATAATATATGTGATATATTGTATTACATTATCTAATATTGGCTCGCTTTATTATTTCATTTTCTCACTGGATGATACATTGATATATATGCGATATATGTTAATTGTATTATTTTCTTTTGTTGCAAATATATAATATATATGTGATATATATTATTGTGACATGATATGATTTATTATTAAACATGTTTAAGGATGATTAAATGGGATTAGGGTTTGATTAGGGTTAGCTTCTTCTTGCACATTCTAGAAGCTTTTCCTTTTGTCTTGGTTAAGATATTATGGTTGATATTTTTCCATGACTCATTTCTAACCTAACCAAACCCTAACTCTAGTTTATTCTCTACAAACTCTTAGCCTATCATCCTTGACCATGGTTATATAATCAATCATATACATTTCTTTTCTATTCATCACAAAAGGAATTATCTTTCCATCATCATCTTCTTCTCTCTTGAGTTAAAAAGAAAATGCTTACTAGAAATTCTTTTCGTAATGATTTCTTGTGAGAAAATGAATTAAAAAGAAAGCATAATTACTACTCCCTCATCCTTATCTAATCTAGCCCATTATATTAGGGTGTTCATCTCTTTAGAGTGAGAAAGCTTGGGTTATTGTGACTTCGACGTAGATCATCGGAGATTCGGAACACTTCAAGCTAGCATGGATCGTTCGAGTCGTGGAGCTTCTCTTGAGCCCGGGAGATCATGGATCGCGGCGAAGGGACTTCTACGCGGAGCTTGTGAAGCGAAGGAGTGGACTACAAAGGTTGTAATCCCTCACACTTAGATAAAAAGATGTTATCTTGCATGCTAAATGTAAGTCGATGTACAACACCCCACGACTTGCGGGGAGGCGGAAATATGAAAAACGATCTTGTTCTATACTTAAACATCGACTAACCGCATGAATCGAAGCTAAACGATAACTAACATCAAACATAGAAGTTCTAAACTACTATGTGAAGGGATTATACCTAAAGAACCGTGTCCTTCGTCTTTAAGAACTCCACCTCCTCCTCGGCCTTCTCCAAGTAGTAGACGATCCACCACGAGAGCTATACTCCAAGCTTTGCCTCTAAACTTGAGGCAACTAGGTTTCTTTAAGTGCTAATCAAAGTACCTAGATGATATAGAGTGAGGGTTATGGATTAGGTACTCTAACTAATCCTGGTACTCAACACATGAGAGGGGAGGATTAGGGTTTGAAGAGAGGAAGCTTGAGGAGAGAGAAGGTGAGAAGAATAATCAAATGAGAAAATGAGTTATCAAATATATATCAAGCATTATTGTTTTTCAAGAAAAGAAAAGAAAATGATTTACAACCATGCTTGATAAATATCTTATGGTGATTCATCTCCATGAGTCATTAAGCAATTATGAAGCATTAATGACATGGATGAATCATCCATATGACTCACTAATCTCATTTAATGTATATGCCACCTAAACCTCCTTAGTCACCATCTTCTAGAAGCTTCTCGCGCAATTACGAGAACGCACCTCCTATCCGTGAAAACACGGAAAAACTTTAGACTGTATAAATCCAATAACCGGATACTAGTAACTGGCTTAAACCAAAGCCGACTAGTAAAAACTGTCCGAAAGTCGTACGTGCGTAAACACACGTATGCGTCCGAACCCTTGTCGTAAAACCATACGACCTCTATATCGTTTCGCCTGGAGTAGGGAAACCCTCTGTGTGGGACTCTAGAGACTCGACTACTACGCTGGCAGTGGGTTTAACCACAGACCGCAAGCGGCACTAACTGTACGTAACGGTCCCCAGGTAGATGTCGATAAGATGGTCGATGAGGAAACCCATCCAAACTCCTACTGAGTCTGATGTGACAATCTCCGTACAGTCCAGTCTGTTCGTCTAAGACTATCGCATATCGGGCCTAGGGGGGCAGCAAGAGTCAGTCCCCTAATAGCGGTATAAGTCGTGTCAGAGCGAAGCCCATTACACCCTGAGAAACTACTGGAACCTACCAGCAAATCTCGCTTGCCCTGGCCAGGGACTTTGCGTAATGGATCTCTGACACAGCGCGATATCAACCCCCAATACCGGGAGAGACGAATCCTGTCTAACCGCCACTGCCTCCAAGTGCTCGGGACTGCACCCAACTGCTACCTGTTTGCACGACTCCTTTGAGCCGTGGTAGGGTAGCAATCTAAGAACAGTGGGACACACTCGAGGCGAAATAGCAGTGTCAAGTCTGCGGACTATGCTGTACTCATGTCACCTGGGAACTATTCACTAACGACTGGTATAAAACCAACCAACAGTTCCCTGTGAGTCCTGTCCGGTGTACCCGTAACCTAACGAGCACCTGCATACTATCTCCAGTACGACGTACTGACGGCTGTGGGACAGACCATCTCCCCAACTGGGATGAGAAGCATACACACTAGTCTACTCCGGAGTATCGATGCCCTGTCTCGATAATCCAACGACAAGGGACCTGAATAAGGATGTGCTTGTAGACTACCCAGCCCCCACTAGTGTGACTGCCATCACAACGCTGGTAGTCAAGCAAGATCCTAAGAGCTCTATCAATACGTATACTCACATATTAAGATAGAAAAACCAAGTAGCATACTACCATGTTTAGCAAGACTGTTATATACATGTGAATATCCCAAGCTTCCATTAAGTAATATACAAACTAGTATGATACAATAATGGCCCCTAGGGCATATACACTAACAATCTCCCACTTGCACTAGGGCCATGTACTGGCATATCGAAGACCGATGATCTCGAGTAGCCTCTCTAACTGAATCTGAGGTAGGGCCTTCGTGAATGGATCAGCAATGTTCTCTTCAGAAGCAACTCTCCGAACCTCGATCTCCCGACGATCAATGATCTCCCTGATCAGGTGATACCGCCTTAAGATGTGTCTGGACTTCTGATGGGACCTTGGTTCCTTCGCTAAAGCTATAGCTCTGTTGTTGTCGCAATACAGAGGTATTGGATCAACTATAGTAGGAACCACCTGATGTTCTGTTAGGAACTTCTTCATCCAGACTGCTTCTTTTGCGGCATCGCAAGCAGCTATATACTCCGCTTCCATAGTCGAGTCAGCAACGGTGTCCTACTTGGAACTCTTCCAGCACACCGCCCCTCAATTGATGGTAAAGACATAACCCGACATGGACTTGGAATCGTCCTTATCACTTTGGAAGCCGGAATTAGCAAAGGCCTCCAACCTGAGGTCTTTTCCTCCGTAAACCAAGAACATCTCCTTAGTCCTTCTCAGGTACTTGAGAATGTTCTTTACTGCTATCCAGTGCTTCTCCCCTGGGTCTGACTGATACCGGCTTACCACACTCAGTGCGTAAGCTACATTTGGTCTGGTGCACAACATCGCATACATTATAGAGCCTACCGCAGAAGCGTAGGGTATAATATACATGCGTTCCCTTTCCAAATCAGTCTTGGGAGACATCTCTTTAGAGAGGGTGATTCCGTGACAAGCCGGTAGATTACCGCGCTTAGAATCTTCCATACTGAATCTTTTCAGTACAGTGTCGATATACCTGGACTGCGAAAGTCCCAACATCCTCTTGGATCTATCACGATAGATCCGGATCCCCAGAATGTAAGAGGCATCACCCGGGTCTTTCATGGAGAACCTGTGTGACAAGAATCCTTTGACAGATTGTAGCATAAGAATGTCATTTCCTATCAATAGAATGTCATCCACGTACAAGACGAGGAATACGACACTTCTGGCTACAACTTTACTATATATGCACAGTTCATCTGGATTTTTGATAAAGTCATATTCTTTGACTGTCTCATCAAAACAGATGTTCCAACTCCGCGATGCCTGCTTTAGTCCATAAATGGACTTAAGCAGCTTGCATACTTTCCCGCTGCTCCCACTCTGATTGAAACCCTCTGGCTGATCCATATAGACGCACTCTTCTAAATTTCCATTCAGAAAAGCCGTCTTTACGTCCATCTGCCAGATTTCATAATCATGGAAGGCAGCAATAGCAAGAAGTACCCGAATGGATTTGAGCATAGCCACTGGAGAAAAAGTTTCGTCATAGTCCAAACCAGGTCTTTGACGAAAACCCTTTGCAACAAGTCTAGCCTTATAGGTTTCCACCTGTCCATCTACACCAATCTTTTTCTTGAAGATCCATTTGCATCCTAAGGGTTTTACCCCATCTGGAGCAAAGTCCAAAGTCCATACTTTGTTGGTGTACATGGACTCCATTTCGGTCCGCATTGCATCTAGCCATCGTACCGAGTCGCCGCTCTGGATGGCCTGCTGGAAGTCAGTAGGTTCATCATCATCTATGATGCAATCCTCTCTATCCCCATCTATGAGAAAACCATAGTATCTCTCAGGCGGATGAGACGGCCTACTACTCCTGCGGATGGGTGCGGGAATATCCTGTTCTTCTTGAACTACCGGTTCTACCAAACTTTCAGTAGAAGTTTGTGGTTCTGGAATTTCTTCCAGTTCTATTTCGCTCCCACTTATTTCCTTTTCTAAAAACTGATGTTCCAGAAAATGGGCATTACGAGAAACAAAAACCTTTTGTTCCTCTGCGTAATAGAAATAATATCCCTTAGAGTTCTTTGGATATCCTACAAACTTACATTTTACTGATCGTGCCTCGAGCTTGTCCACATGCTGCTTTTTAACAAAAGCTAGACATCCCCAAATCTTCATATGCTGAAGATGGGGTTTCTTCCCACTCCACATCTGATATGGGATGGTAGGCACAGTTTTGGTAGGAGCCCTGTTCATAAGATATGCCGCTGATTCTAGCACATAACCCCAAAAAGATTTGGGGTAACTCAGCATTACTCATCATGAATCGTACCATATCCAATAGGGTTCGATTCCGTCTCTCCGATACACCGTTATGCTATGGAGTGTATGGAGGAGTAAGCTGAGAGAGAATTCCTTTCTCTTTTAGGTAACCAAGGAACTCGGCACTCAAGTATTCACCACCTCGATCAGATCTTAGTGTCTTGATACTTTTGTCGGTTTGGTTTTCTACTTCATTCTTATACTCTTGGAATTTCTCAAAAGCCTCGGATTTATGTTTCATCAGATAAATGAATCCGTACCTTGAGTAATCATCCGTGAAAGTAATGAAATAGGAAAAACCACCTCTTGCATGTGTAGACATTGGACCACATACATCGCTGTGTATGAGTCCTAAGAGCTCGCTCGCTCTTACTCCGTGTCCAGTAAAAGGAGTCTTTGTCATCTTTCCTTTGAGACAAGATTGACAAGTGTCATAAGTTTGATATTCGAACGAGTCCAAATATCCTTCTCTATGCAACTTAGTCAACCTTCTCTCATTGATGTGACCCAGTCTACAATGCCATAAGAAAGCTTTATTTAAATCTGGAGACTTTCTTTTTAGTGTGTTCTGGACATTGAAAATTTGGAGTTGGTTTAAGACATATATACCGTTATTTAGTGTACCGGACCCAATCAAACCATGATTAAGGTGGATGTTAACAACATCTCTTATAAACGTGAAATCATAACCTTTATTTGATAACAAGGAAACTGATATGATATTACACGTTAAGCTTGGTACAAAAAAACAGTTATGTAAAACCAAAATGTGTCTACTCGTCAATCCCAGGTGATAATCCCCGACGGACGCAGCTCCCACGCTAGCTCCGTTAGCAACCTTTAGGGTCATATCACCTTCCTTCAGCACTCTACGGTTTCTCAGTGCCTGCAATGAATTGCAAATATGAGATCCTGATCCGGTATCCAATACCCAGGAAGTGGAGTTAATTGACAGACAATTCTCAATTACAAACACACCTGAAGTCGAAGCCACAGCTTGCTTCGGTTCCTGGTTCTTGGCGTTCCACGCCTTGCAATCTTTCTTCCAGTGCCCTTTCCTGTGACAATGGAAGCACTCATTCTGGCCCACTACCGGTACCACAAACTTTTTCTTTCCCTTCCCTCACACCTTACTAACACCTCCTCTAGGTTTGGTGGCGGCCTTCTTCTTCCTTCCTTTGGCCCTAGCCTTGGACCCGGAAGAAGATGCACCGCTAACAAACATAGCGGGTGTTTCCCTTGCTTTCTGCAAGGTGCCCTCTGCACTCCTTAACATGTTCAGGAGTTCCGGAAGTTCAACTTCTTTTCTTTGAATGTTGAAGTTCAGGATAAACTGGACGTAGGTGGAAGGAAGGGACTGGAGAATAAGGTCTGTATAGAGCTCATTATCCAAAGTCGTCCCAAGGTCTGCGAGCTCTTCTATATAGCCGATCATCTTTAGGACATGTTCTCCTACCGATGACCCGACAGCCAACCTCGCTCGAAACAAGTTCTTAGAGGTCTCGTATCATGCTATACGAGATTGCTCTCCATAAAGTTCCTTTGTATGGAGAAATATGGCATCTAGTTCCATATCCTCGTGCCTCCTCTGATGTTCATTGTTCATCGAGGCAAGCACGATGCACTTGGCTTTCGCGCAATGGAAATCCCAGGTTTTGCGGATTTCCTTATACGCATTACTGGATTTGGGACCAGGGACAGCAGGTGCCGTAGCGGTGAGGACGTACCCCAGTTTGTCATAGGTCAAAGCCATTTTGACATTCCGCAGCCAATCTTTATAGTTTGGCCCTGTCAGTATATTTTTCTCTAAAAGTAACTTAAGTCCAGTCATTTTCAGGGTCGCTGCAATTAGGAGAGAGAGAAGAAAACTCTTTAACATGATGCTCTTGCAAGTTTAGAGTGGTTTTTAGTTTATCTAAACTGGATGGCTCCCACTGTTTCTCGAATCCTTCCTCAAACCATAAAAGAAGAATTAGCCAGGACTATTCTCACTGTACAATTCTTGCTTAACCGTTCAGCCAGGCTAGTGTCGATACTTCGAGGGAGGTTTTCCAACGCTTTCGCGAAGTTCCTTAATTAAAGAACCTCTTTTCTCTGGGGGCGTAACCCCGCTGACACCTTTCTTGACACCTACTTGGTTTATAGCATTGATCGTTAAGTGACGAATATCCTGATAAGTAGCATATACTCACAGTAGGATCAGGATCCAAATATCATCGTATGATAATGTTGAAGGAATGCTACCAACATTCATCAAACTCCAAATGGTATACATCTCTTTGCAAATTTCAGTTTCTTTAGAAATTCCCGATATAAGTTTTTGCCCCATGCTCTTATGACCTTGGCTTTGGTCAAAATGTCATAAGTCACATGTCAAGTTCTACCCGTCATTATCTTATCAATTTGAACCCATCCGTATATACCCCTGACTTTGGTCAAATGATAATACGACTTTCCCAAACCAACTCATCTATCTTATGCAACAAATGAAAACCCAGCAGCTACCAAACACTATGCCTTGACTTTGGCCAAAATGCATAGCTTGAATACTACTGAATACCCAAATGAAATGACGGAGGGCTACAAATGGTTTTGGCGAAACCGTGAACGTAGTGAACTTGATATAACCGAAGGAACCTGATAGCTTTTAAAAGGAGTGGTTAAAGCTCCGCATTTAAAAATATCTGTTTTTAAAATTAACCGAGTGGTTTCTTTTAAATTGTTCCAACGATTAAACTTTTGGTTTATTTTCTTTGCATTATAAATAATGCGTCCCATCATTAACCTATACATGCAGAAAAAAACGAAAATACAACGTCCTCTTATGCCATCCGCATTCGCCACGGGGTCCCGTCATCACCCGTTAGGTTACTTAACTAACGGCAGAGCGGGGGCTGGGCTAGCGCGGGTGTAAAACATAAGTGACGTCTAAATAGCTATCATATATAGATATTGTACATTCGTCAGACGCAATAATAGGCATTCCAGATCTCATATGAACTTTATTGGATTTGCAAGCAATCCGTGTTTGTTTAGAGCCTGCAACAAAAGACGGATTACACAGTTGTGATGAATAGCCATTACCCCACCCAAGACCGCTACGGGTACGGCAAACTACCCGCCCGGCAGTTTGTGCACCCCACCTTGGGTCTGTCCTAGGAGCAAAAACAGTAAAATGAAATAATACAACGGTGGCTACAACCGCAACCTGGATGTGCCCCGCAAAAATAATATTACAACAAATTACATTTACATCAAATGAATCAAATAATAACCCATCACATAACCCCGGCTAATCATCACAACAGTCCAATACAGTTCACATCCACAAACAGTAAAAACCATTACAGAAATGTGCAACCTCCTGCCAACCGACATACTAGCAGTTAGGGGAGGTTTACGAACACATTATACAAACACAAATATAATCCAACAAGCAAATACCGTATAATTTCGATCGATTAAACACATTTAATTTTGCTCCAATACTTCTCTGTAAATCTGAAACCTGAGAAAAAATTAAAAAATTCCAGAAAATACCAAATATCACAGAGAACCCACACAGGAAAATTGGGCTGATGAATCGGCAACTCGGTGGCGGAATCGCGGCGGATCGGTGAGATCCGCCGCGGTTCTGCGGCGCTTTAGTCGATTCATGAGCCCAGTTTTCTTGGGTGTTTTAATACTATCATTTTGAGCTTTCTGAAGGTCCCTGAAAAATTTTTGGACCACATTTAAAAATCGACAGAATACCGTGATATCGGGGTTTTCCTGTTTTGTTTTTTCCGTTCGAAATTCATACAATTTTGCAAGTGAGTTATTTATTGTTTAGCGAGGCTCTGATACCACTTTAAGTCGATGTACAACACCCCACGACTTGCGGGAAGGCGGAAATATGAAAAACGATCTTGTTTTATGCTTAAACATCGACTAACCGCATGAATCGAAGCTAAACGATAACTAACATCAAACATAGAAGTTCTAAACTACTATGTGAAGGGATTATACCTAAAGAACCGTGTCCTTCGTCTTTACGAACTCCACCTCCTCCTCGGCCTTCTCCAAGTAGTAGACGATCCACCACGAGAGCTATACTCCAAGCTTTGCCTCTAAACTTGAGGCAACTAGGTTTCTTTAAGTGCTAATCAAATTACCTAGATGATATAGAGTGAGGGTTATGGATTAAGTAGTCTAACTAATCCTTGTACTCAACACATGAGAGGGGAGGATTAGGGTTTGAAGAGAGGAAGCTTGAGGAGAGAGAAGGTGAGAAGAATAATCAAATGAGAAAATGAGTTATCATAATATATATCAAGCATTATTGTTTTTCAAGAAAAGAAAAGAAAATGATTTACAACCATGCTTGATAAATATCTTATGGTGATTCATCTCCATGAGTCATTAAGCAATTATGAAGCATTAATGACATGGACGAATCATCCATATGACTCACTAATCTCATTTAATGTATATGCCACCTAAACCTCCTTAGTCACCATCTTCTAGAAGCTTCTCGCGCAATTACGAGAACGCACCTCCTATCCGTGAAAACACGAAAAAACTTTAGACTGTATAAATCTAATAACCGGATACTGGTAACTGGCTTAAACCAAAGACGACTAGTAAAAACTGTCCGAAAGTCGTACGTGCGTAAACACACGTATGCGTCCAAACCCTTGTCGTAAAACCATACGACCTCTATATCGTTTCGCCTGGAGTAGGGAAACCCTCTGTGTGGGACTCTAGAGACTCGACTACTACGCTGGCAGTGGGTTTAACCACAGACCGAAAGCGGCACTAGCTGTACGTAATGGTCCCCAGGTAAATGTCGATAAGAAGGCCGATGAGGAAACCCATCCGAACTCCTACTGAGTCTGATGTGACAATCTCCGTACAGTCCGGTCTGTTCGTCTAAGACTATCGCATATCGGGCCTAGGGGGGCGGCAAGCGTCAGTCCCTTAATAGCGGTATAAGTTGTGTCGGAGCGAAGCCCATTACACCCTGAGAAACTACTGGAACCTACAAGCAAATCTCGCTTGCCCTGGCCAGGGACTTTGCGTAATGGCTCTCTGACACAGCGCGATATCAACCCCCAATACCGGGAGAGACGAATCCTGTCTAACCGCCACCGCCTCCAAGTGCTCGGGACTGCACCCAACTACTAGTTGTTTGCACGACTCCTTTGAGCCGTGGTAGGGTAGCAATCTAAGAACAGTGGGACACACTCGAGGCGAAGTAGCAGTGTCAAGTCTGCGGACTATGTTGTACTCATGTCACCTTGGAACTGTTCACTGACGACTGGTATAAAACCAACCAACAGTTCCCTGTGAGTCCTGTCTGGTGTACCCGTAACCTAACGAGCACCGGCATACTATCTCCAGTACGACGTACTGACGGCTGTGGGACAGACCATCTCCCCAACTGGGATGAGAAGCGTACACACTAGTCTACTCTGGAATATCGATGTCCTGTCTCGATAATCCAACGACTAGGGACCTGAATAAGGATGTGCTTGTAGAGTACCCAGCCCCCACTAGTGTGACTGCCATCACCACGCTGGTAGTCAAGCAAGATCCTAAGATCTCTATCAATACGTATACTCACATATTAAGATAGAAAAACCAAGTAGCATACTACCATGTTTAGCAATATTGTTATATACATATGAATATCCCAAGCTTCCATTAAGTAATATACAAACTAGTATGATACAATAATGGCCCCTAGGGCATATACACTAACACTAAACCCTAATAATCTAGCAAAGATCCTGTCTTTGGGTTGTTCGGCACATGTAAAATTTTATTCGTGCATGTTTGATGCTTTATGAACCTTCACAAGTGTGCCTAGGAACCCTACAGTGGTATCAGAGCCTAGATAGAGCATTAGGCGACGTGTTTACGAAGTTAAAACTCCGATCGAACCAGAACCGACGAAAATGAACCCCTCTTTGTACATTTTTTAAAATCTGGATTTTTTCTGAATTAAAAATTCCTGAAAAATTCAGCAGAGAAAAATAAGAATTACTGTGAAATTCGAGCCACTGATCCGTACAAACGACCGCGGAATCGCGGCCATTCCCTGCTTGGGCCGCGGTTCCGCGGCCGTACTGTTCGATTTGACAATTTTCTTTTTACAGTAATTCTTTATATGTGCTTTTATAGTTTCTGGTATTTTTATTTTGACTCAAAGGTTGAGTGATCTGGGTTTGCTTTGTAATCGTTGATTCGATCGGAATATTTAAATTCGTTATTATTTCCGGATATTTAGAAACTGTTAAACTATTTGAACGGATATCATTAACTCACTTTTTCCCGGCACGAAAAACTTTCAAGTGTTGAATTTTTATCGGGTTTAAATTTTTCGGAAAAATTGTACAAGTTAAGCGGTGGACCCTCTAGAAGACAACAAACCTTAACTCGATTATGTGACCGTCTTGAACTGCCTTTTGAACCTTCGGGTTTGGGGCAGTACGGCGTGCCACATGTGAGGCGTTGGCTTGACCATTCTACGGCTGGATCACTGGTACTATGACATATTCTGGGATTATTTGAACTCCGCTCAAGTGTTGAGCACTTTAGGAAATTTTGGGTATTTGATTATCTGTTCGAAAAGTTTAATACTGTCTATTTATCTGGAATGTGATACAAGATGTGGAATTCTTAGAGTTAGGCAAGAAATGCGGAGTATGTGATATTTCGGATTTACGATGTCTAAAGTGATTGTGGATTCCAAATATTGTAGTTTTACAATTTCTTTTCTGTGACCGTAAGTATAGTATGTAGTTGTATTGCCGGTCTTCGTTGCTATACATCGGCGACGATCGGTGTATGCATACTTACTTACGTTGATGATATGTGATATTATGTGTTGCTGAGATATGATATGCAGGATTGTCGCGATTGAATAGCCGGGGGTTTTATGTGAGATGAGAGTTTTTTATTTTCATTCATGTAAATTCAAATGTAATGTAATATTCTTTTATTTGGGGCACTTCCGGGTTGAGGTTGATGTCACCAGTGTTGTATATTATTTACTTTTCCGTATTAGAATGGACCCAAGGTGGGGAGCACAGGGGACAGGGTTCTGGGGTTCAGTGGGAGGCCATCTCGAGGAGTCGAGACCGGGTCTCCTAAACTACAGAATTGGAATGGTCGCTTGCCGCTCTCGTAGGGGTCCAGGGTGTGGGCTTGGCTATTCATCGCAACTGTGGAATCCGTATTTTCTATTATTGGCTAAGTACTAAATACGGACGTCCTAGTATATCCCACATTATATCTATGTTTCTGCTGCGATATCTGTGATGTGATCATTTGATATATTGTGATGGATACAGTATATAGTATATATGATATATTATATAGATGTTACTTATGTTTTACACCCGCACTAGCCCTGCCCTGCTCTGTCGTTAGTTACCTAACCTAACGGTGCATGAGGGGACATCGAGGCGAATGCGGATGACATAAGTGTACGTCGTATTTATCTGTGATGCTTAGGAAGCATAAGCTGATGGGATTTAATTAATGAGATTAATAAAAAGAAAAGAAACCTAAAGATGTTGTAGAATCAAAACTTTATAAAAAGGGTAGCTACAGTTTTGCTTTGCACAGTGATATATATGATATGTCCCGCACCTTATTCGATGAGGAAAGAGCCGAGATCCCTTCACCGGGAGTGACCTCTTTAGCGAAACTGGCAGATGTTACAAAACTCGGTTTGTCTTTTGATTGCTTTTAGAGTTTTGCTTTGCACAGCGGTATATATGATATATCCTGCACCTTATTCGATGAGGAAAGGGCCGACGATCCCTTCACCGGGAGTGACCCCTTTAGCGAAACTAAGAAAAGCCTCAAAAACACTCCTTTTCAAAAACACATGATTCTACGACGATATCAAGTTCATTACGCTCAGGGTTTTTTCTGAAAACCTGCGTAGCCCTTCATCATTTCAAATAAATACTACTTAGTATTCGTGCTACGGTAGTTTGGCCTTCGTCAAGGCATAGTGTACGGTAGCTAACTAGTACTTATCTGCTAGCATACGATGCGATTGGATTAGGGTATTCGTACGGCGTAGTTTGGCCTTCGTCAAAGGTCGTACGGGTGGGTTTAATTCAATCAAGAAATGAACGGGTTGAACTTGACTAGCGCCCTATGGGTAGTTTGGCCTTCGTCAAGGTCATGGGACGCTAGGGGTAAAAAAATATTATTGAGAATTTCAAGTATTGAAATTTGCAATGAGATTGCATACCTTCTATGAGATAGTTGGATCCCGATACCCACTACGAGTAAGTGTTACTCCTGGGAGAGTTTTGCACAGGACAATTAGTCATTCAAGTAGGTGTCTAGAAAAGTGTTAACGAGGTTACGCCTCTGGGAAAATGAGGTTTACTTTAATTAGGTCCGTGCGAAAGCACGGGGAACCTCCCTCAAAGTACCGACACTGATCTGGCTGAAAGATTGACAAAATTGTATGGTGTAATTAATCCCGGCTAATCTTACCTTTTAGGGTTTGAAGGTATATTTGATAAAAACAGTGGGAGACAACCTGATTAGATAAGATAATAACCAATCTAATCTTGCAAGAGCATACGCTAAAGTGTTTTCTTCTCTCTCTCTCCAGGTAGCGACCATGTCATGCCATAATCAAGATAATAATATGGATATATTGACTGAACCCGATTATTGTACTGAGCAAGGGAACGTTGGACCCATTCTTTCTTATAAGAGTTATAAGACTGAACAGGAAACAGGAGAATATCTGGATTCTAAAGCCGCCCAAAAGAACATGCATGTTGATGCATCTTCTTCGGGTGTGTTAGTTATTGAGAACTGTTTCTCAGTTCACCCTACGTCCTGGGTATTAGATACCGGATCAGGATCCCACATATGTAAATTGTTACATGGGCTACGAAAAGGTAGAGAACTAGGAAAAGGTGATCATTCCGTTCAAGTAGGGAACGGTGCAAGTATTGTAGCCAAAGCAGTTGGCGAATATCACCTAGTATTGTCAAGTCGTAACACACTGATTCTAAATGAGTGCTATTATATACCGAACATGATGTGCAATATTATATCAGTTTCTTTATTAAGTAAAGAAGGATATAATTTTGTAGTAAAGGATAATGTTATGAACATATTCCTAGATCAAAAGTTGATTGCATCAGGCTCGTTACATAATGGCATATTCATTCTAAATCAGAATACAGTCCTGAATATACAAAACACACACAAGAGGAAAAGTTCAGATATGAACGAATCCTACTTGTGGCATTGTAGACTTGGTCATATCAATGCGACACGACTGGCTAAGTTACATAAAGATGGTTATTTGAATCCGTTCGAATTATCATCTTATGATACTTGCCATTCATGTCTCAAAGGAAAAATGACCAAAGCTCCGTTTAGTGGACACGGAGAAAGAGTTACTGAACTCTTAGGACTAATACATAGTGATGTATGCGGTCCCATGTCTACGCATGCCAGGAACGGTTCTTCCTACTTCATTACATTCACCGACGATCTCTCTAACATTCACCGACGATCTCTCTAGATACGGACATGTGTTTCTGATGAAACACAAGTCTGAAGCTTTTGAGAAATTCAGAGAATATAAGCACGAAGTAGAGAACCAAACGGGCAAAAGTATTAAGATTCTTCGATCTGATCGAGGAGGTGAATACTTAAGCAGTGAGTTCCTAGATTATCTAAAAGAGAATGGGATTCTCTCTCAGCTTACTCCTCCTTATACACCACAGCACAACGGTGTATCAGAACGAAGGAATCGCACCCTATTAGATATGGTGCGTTCCATGATGAGCGAGGCTGAGTTGCCTATTTCCTTCTGGGGGTATGCGCTTGAGACAGCCATACACCTATTGAATATGGTTCCTACCAAATCAGTGCCTACCACTCCATATGAGATATGGAAAGGGAAGAGACCATCTCTTATCTATATTAAGATATGGGGTTTTCCAGCCTATGTCAAAAGACAAAATCCGGACAAGCTCGAGGCAAGATCTGTCTTATGTAAGTTTATTGGATATCCCAAACATTCGCGAGGGTATATCTTCTACCACTCCGAGGAACAAAAGGTGTTTGTTTCTCGACATGCCACCTTTTTAGAAAAGGGTTTTCTTATGAAAGAAATTGATGGCAATGAGGTTGAACTGGAAGAGGTTCCAGCGACACAAACTACGACAGATGATTTAGTGGAACCAGAGGATTCAGTAGTACCCGACGAACCCCGGCCTCTCCGCCGATCTAGTAGGGTTTCTCATCCACCTGAGAGATACTACGGTTTTCTCATTGATGGTGGAAGCGAGGATTGCATCATGGATGATGATGACCCGACTAGTTTCGAGCAGGCCATCACGAGTGGTGACTCTGTGAAATGGCTGGATGCAATGCGATCTGAGATGGAATCCATGTACACCAATAAAGTATGGATTTTGGAAAATGCTCCTGAAGGGGTAAAACCCATTGGGAGCAAGTGGATTTTTAAAAGGAAATTTTGTGTAGATGGAAAAGTTGAGACTTTCAAAGCTAGACTTATAGCAAAGGGTTTTCGTCAACGACCAGGTGTGGATTATGACGAAACCTTTTCTCCAGTGGCTATGCTTAAGTCCATCAGGATCTTACTTGCCATTGCTGCATACCATGACTACAAAATCAGGCAAATGGATGTTAAGACCGCCTTTCTAAACGGTGATTTAAAAGAGTGCGTGTACATGACTCAGCCAGAGGGCTTCGTAGATAGTGGGAGCAGCGGAAAGGTGTGCAAGCTGCTTAAATCCATTTATGGATTGAAGCAAGCATCATGGAGTTGGAACATCTGTTTTGATGTTGTAGTCAAAGAGTTTGACTTCATCAAAAATATAGATGAACCTTGTATCTATAAAAAGGTAGCAGAGAGTAAGGTTGTCTTCCTCGTATTGTACGTGGATGACATACTCTTGATAGGAAATAATATTCCTATGCTGCAATCAGTCAAGCTCTTCTTATCACAGAGATTCTCAATGAAAGATCTAGGTGATGCCTCCTGTATATTGGGGATTAGGATCTATAGAGATAGATCCAAAAGGATACTGGGATTGTCCCAATCCAGGTACATTGACACCATACTAAAAAGGTTTAGTATGGAAGAATCCAAGCGTGGGAACCAACCCACGATCTCTGGACTCACTCTCTCCAAAGAGATGTCTCCCAAGACTGATTTAGAGAGAGCTCGCATGCAAGGGATACCCTATGCTTCGGCAGTAGGCTCTATCATGTATGCGATGCTATGTACCAGACCCGATGTAGCATACTCACTGAGTGTAGTAAGTCGGTATCAAGCAGATCCTGGAGAGAGTCACTGGACAGCTGTGAAGAACATTCTCAAGTACTTGCGAAGGACTAGAGACATGTTCTTGGTGTATGGTAACGGAGAACTCCGGGTGGAGTCCTTTACCGATTCCAGCTTCCAAAGTGATAAGGACGACTCTAAGTCGCATGCGGGTTTTGTCTTTACCCTCAATGGAGGGGCGGTATGTTGGAAGAGTTCCAAACAGGATACCGTTGCAGACTCGACGATGGAGGCTGAATACATCGCTGCCAACGATACTGCCAAAGAGGCTGTCTGGATGAAGAAGTTCATTAGTGAACTTGGTGTGGTTCCATCCATTGAGCATCCAATACCTCTGTATTGCGATAACAATGGAGCTGTGGCTTTGGCCAAGGAACCCAGATCCCATCAGAAATCCAGACATATTCTGAGGCGGTATCAACTGATCAGGGAGATAGTTGTTCGCCGGGAGATCGAGGTCAGGAGAGTAGATACGAAGGACAACACTGCGGATCCACTCAGGAAGGCTATTCCCCAGATACAGTTTGAGAGATTTTTCGGGATGCTAGGTATGAGATACTACAGCAGCTGGCCTTAGTACAAGTGGGAGATTGTTAGTTATGTATATGCCCTAGAGGCCATTGTTGTACATATGATGTATATTATGATGGATGCTTAGATATATACAGAGAGGACTTTCTTGCTCGTCATGATAGTATGCTATTTGGTTTCACTTTATCTTAACATGTTGACTTGTATTGGTTTACTGTCTTTCTCTCACATGTTGATAAAGCCCTTAGGATCTGTACTCGACTACTGGGAATATGATGAGATCATACTAGTGGGGCCACGGTAGTCGATGAGTACATCCTATAACTGTTCCTAGTCGAGGGTATATCGAGACAGGGCATCGATACACCAGAGTAGACTAGCGTATACACATCTTGACCCATATGATGGGCGATGGATGATCCCATATCCATCGGTGTTTGACATCAGAGATAGTGTACGGGTGCTCAGTGGAGACTGGGTACACTGGACGAACTCGCCGAGAACTCCCAGATGGTGATATACCACACGTCAGATGGCAGTTCTCCGGTGACACTGGTACAGGGTAGTCTGTAGACCCGAGATCGTCATAGTGTCTTGTGTGATTCCCACTGTACTTTGATTTCCACCTTACCACATCCAAGAGGGCGTGCAAAACGGTGGCTTTTGGGTACAGTCCCGAATCACATGGAGGCAATGAGCGATAGGAGGGGATTCGTCTCTCCCGGTATAGGGAGTTGATGTTGTGCCGTGTTCGATTGGCTATAACTGGAAGTCCCTGGCCAGGGCTGATATAGCGATTTATTGGTAAGTGTTACTAGTAGTTTCTCGACCCGTTATGAGCCACACATCGACACGACTTATCGGTTACTGGGGTCTGACGTTTACCACCCCTAGACTTGATATGCGACATATCAGACGAACAGACCGGACTGTACGGGAGTGTTACTGATTGGATTCACAGGAGAACGCACAGGCTAGCTTGTTGATCTTTTGATCGCTCAATACCTGGGTGGCTGTTACGTTTAGCTGACCGCTTGCAGCTTGCGGGTGTTTGATATGATCATTACCTGCTACCGGCGTATTGACGATTCTTTAGAGTCCTACACAGAGGTTTCTTGGCTCAGGCGAAACGGAGTAGAGGCACATATGTGATATGTGCAGGACCGAGGATAATGCGATATGAGATACCGTATTATATTCTCGCGATATTTAGTTATGAACTGGGACATCGAATCAAGTGTTGATTCGATGAATCGGTACATGATATATTAGTCGGTAATATTCGATATAGCCGGATCGTCGGATCAAGTGTTGATTCGATGATTTAATGTATAATAATATATGTGATATATTGTATTACATTATCTAATATTGGCTCGCTTTATTATTTCATTTTCTCACTGGATGATACATTGATATATATGCGATATATGTTAATTGTATTATTTTCTTTTGTTGCAAATATATAATATATATGTGATATATATTATTGTGACATGATATGATTTATTATTAAAAATGTTTAAGGATGATTAAATGGGATTAGGGTTTGATTAGGGTTAGCTTCTTCTTGCACATTCTAGAAGCTTTTCCTTTTGTCTTGGTTAAGATATTATGGTTGATATTTTTCCATGACTCATTTCTAACCTAACCAAACCCTAACTCTAGTTTATTCTCTACAAACTCTTAGCCTATCATCCTTGACCATGGTTATATAATCAATCATATACATTTCTTTTCTATTCATCACAAAAGGAATTATCTTTCCATCATCATCTTCTTCTCTCTTGAGTTAAAAAGAAAATGCTTACTAGAAATTCTTTTGGTGATGATTTCTTGTGAGAAAATGAATTAAAAAGAAAGCATAATTACTATTCCCTCATCCTCATCTAATCTAGCCCATTAGATTAGGGTGTTCATCTCTTTAGAGTGAGAAAGCTTGGGTTATTGCGACTTAGACGTAGATCATCGGAGATTCGGAACACTTCAAGCTAGCATAGATCGTTCGAGTCGTGGAGCTTCTCTTGAGTCCGGGAGATCATGGATCGCAGCGAAGGGACTTCTACACGGAGCTTGTGAAGCGAAGGAGCGGACTACAAAGGTTGTAATCCCTCACACTTAGATAAAAAGATGTTATCTTGCATGCTAAACCCTTATAATCTAGCAAAGATCCTGTTTTTGGGTTGTTCGGCACATGTAAAATTTTATTCGTGCATGTTTGATGCTTTATGAACCTTCACAAGTGTGCCTAGGAACCCTACACTCTAACTGCACTAACTGCTCGAAGTGCCACTGCAACGGGAGCTCCACCTCCTCTGGAGGTGTAGCATATGGGCCCCAAGCGGCCTCCTTCCTCGCTCTGCCGGTAGAACAGGTAACCCAGGCCACCACCGGCCTATTTTACGGGACTATGATCCCACCTGCAAGCTTCTCTATGCCAATGTCTGCACCAGAAGCGAACGAGAAGTCGGTCTTCGACCGGCTCACTGCTACGACGGCCCCTGTCAACGGGTCGTCCACTACCAAATCAACAGCCTCCGTCTTCGCCAGGCTGGATCAGAACTATGAGGGGCCCGCTAGGAAGCCCATGAACTCTAAGGTGGCTGTCCCAAGGAAGGCAATAACCGCTGCTCCAGAAGTCGTCAAGGCGGCTTCCCCTGTCAAAGAGTCGGTCTTTTCAAGACTGACTATTCCTGCTCCTGCCCCTGCACGAGGATCCGTCTTCGACAGGTTGAATATCATCCCTCAAAGGACAACCACAGTCTTTAAGAGGTTAACACCAGCGGTGCCTCATTCAGACAGGGGGAAAAAAGATGCTGTCTCTATCTCCGAGTCAGTCCCTGCGGCTCGTCATGCTCGACGTCGCCATTGGCAACGAGTGAGAAAGGCAGGGGAAACTCCCCCTCAGGGCTAACTCCACCGGCTCCAGTGGTGGAAGTCAACGCTGCTGTTCCAACTGGGAACAGCTTTGAACTGCTGAGGAGGGTACATAAGAACTCTCCAACCGCTACACTAAAAAGATCTCCTCCACCTACGGAGAGAGTTCCGGAAACAAAGCAGGAACAGCCCCTTCAACAGCTGTCCTCAAAAATTTATAAAGTTTGGCGGAGGGTTCAAGACTCCGTGATTGATCTAGGTCACTCTCGTCAACAGAAAAAGGCGAAGATGCAAGAGGGAAAAGACCGTCCTATTAAACAACAGAGGACTACAATCTCTAGGGTGCCCACTGCAACGGCCCCCTCCACTTCAACGGCCCACAAAAGAAGAAGGCCGGAGAAAACCCCCGCGCCCGCGGCAAATGCCAAAGACGGTGAACCCAAACGCCCTAAGTCAGGGGGCATTATAGTTCATACCGTCTATATGGCGTCTGGTAAGGAGGACAGTCGCATATCTACGAGTCATCGACCGCTTACGCGATCAGTGACCAAAGCGCAGGAGCAGCAGCAAAAGCTCTAAGAAATGATGAACGCTATGGCCTCACTTACTGGGCCAAAAGAAAACCCTGAAACGTCCTCGAACGAACGTCAGGAACAAGAAACTGACGCCAAATTCCTTCGCCGGATATTGGAGAAGAAGGATAAAGAGGCTGCGGAACAAGTAGCCAACATAAAGTGTATGGGCCTCCTGTTCCAAGACATGGTGGGGATGATGATTCAACAAGATCCCCCTGCTGAAGATCCTCCGATCGTCCTTGAAGATGATAGGGGAGAAACGTCAAATCCTCCATCGGCACTGGCAACAGCCAAAGAGGAGGCGATCTCCAAAGCTGACCTGGACGAATATATAGCTCAGCAGATCCGGGTTCGTCAGGCGACTGAAGCAGCTAGCCAGGTCGTAAAAATAGGGCGGCCGTATCCAAATTGGTACGATCAAATCAAGTACCCGCCCGGTTACACAATTCCTAAGTTCCATGTCTACAAGGGGACGGGAAATCCCCACCAGCATGTTGCCTAGCTCAAAGCACTCTGCGGCAACACCGGCGGTGATGACAAACTGTTGCTTCGCCGGTTCGTCAGTAGCTTGTCAGATACAGCGTTCGAGTGGTACTCTGAGCTCCCGAACGACTCTATCAAGACCTTCGCGGAGATGGAGCTGTCGTTTACTCAGCGTTTTGCAAGCTCCAGTGAACGTACCCCGATGACGGCACTGATTAACGCCAGGGTAAAGCCAGGCGAGACATGGGTCCAATATGCTATACGTTGGCGAAACTTATGGTCGAAGTGCGAGCAGCGCATTGAAGAAGCTCCCGCAGTGGGTATGTTTGTGGGAACTCTTGATCCGCAAGCAACCATCTCGCAATTTATGATGTTTTTCAAGCCGACTACCTTCCAGGCCCTGATTGACAAGTTGGCGCAAATGGACCAGATGGGCCATAGACCTCTTCTTCCAAAGCCGGACTCCCGAAATGAGAAGGGGAAGGGGAAAGCGATCGTTGTCGCTAATGCTCAACAACAGACGAGCAACTCGAAGCCGGTTGTTTGTCAAAATAATATGCATCCACAGGTACCCCTTGGGGAGAGACTAGGATGTCCTTACTCGTTTCCCCGAGATAAAACGAGAAGATTGTTCGAACTGGCGTTGCGCAACCGACTCATAAATCTGCCGGAGCCAAAACGTCCGTCGCAACCAAATGATATAAACGAGCCCAACTACTGTCCCTATCACCGAGAACTGGGTCATCCGATTGAAGATTGCTACGTCTTCAAAAATTGGCTTGAAGACCAGTACCAACAGGGCAAGTTCGCGTTATCCGATAGATGGAAGGTGAATCCGCCGCAACCTCACGCCTCTAAAAGGATGAATGTGCCGGGGGCAACGTGCTCTCTCGTCGAAGAAGCCCCGTGGGAGGTTGTGCTGTCAGCTAAGACAAAGAGAATGCTGAACGATCTTCAGGCATGCCCAGCGATCAAATGGAAGAACCCGTTGGAACCGCAGGTCATTGAGGGGATGTTGAAGCCGCGTCCAACTCCAAAGACCGATGGTGGTGGCCCAAGCACTCACAAACAGCCGTCAAAATCTTCAAAGAAGAAGAAGAAAAAATCCAAGAAGCCCGTGAAGCCTGGCGACAAGCGCACGGACTTGCAAAAACAAATTGACGTGCTGGAGGAATACAGCCAGAAAGCACGGACTCCCATCACACTCCAAGAGTTTCTCAACCACGTCTTTCAAGAGGAAGATGAAGGAGAAAGTTCGTCGGATGAATTTGAGGAATACGTGGCGAGCTGTCATATGATTTCCCATTCGTTGACGGACGATGAGGAGACCCCTTGCGCCGAGAAACCGAGGGCGGACCCTGGACCAGAAATTCTTCGGCCATCAGATGAGATGATCGATGCATTCCTGAATGAGATTCGTCTGAAAGTTAAAGCCAATCAAGAGCGTGAAATGGCCATACTGGAATGAGCTAAACATTGCCGACTGGATGAAAGAGTCGAGGCACTCCCATCAAATCAAAAGACATCCGCTGTCGATAAAAACAAATTCAAGACGAGGAAAAGGTTTGCTAAAGCCATATCAATGGGAATGAAGCTACCACCCTCTGAAGAAAACACTCTCGATGGAATAGAGACGCATCCTAATTATTGCCTATATCATCAGAAGATCGCACACTCTACTGAAGACTGCGACTCCTTTAAGTGTTGGTGGCAGGGGTATGTCGCTCACAAACATTACATCAACAGAACAAAGCGGGAAGCTCGTAGACGGCCGAAAAATACGACAGATGAGCATAAAAGAGTTACCGGCAATTGCCATAGGAACGACCCCGATGAAAAAACAGCCTTCAACCCTCTCTTCAAGGGATCCACCTCTGAAGAACTGAAGAATTATGAGAACGTTCATCCATGCAAGGGCATATTACTCGGAAAGAATCTCGGACCCGCGAATGACAGAGCGAACAAAAAGGATAAAGGAAAGAAAAAAAATGACCTTCATCGCCAACACTCAACAACAGCCGAGCAACTCGAAATTGATTGTTCGCCAAAACAACATGCGTCCACGCCCATCACTCGAGGAAAGACTGGGACGTCCTTACTCGTTTCCCCAGGATAAAATGAGGAAACTGTTTGAACTGGCAGTGCGCAACGGATTCGTCAATCTGCCGACTCCGAAACGTCCACTACAACCAGGAGATGTAAACGATCCTAATTAATGCCCCTACCATCGAGCAGTAAGTCATACGCTCGAAGATTGCTTCATCTTCAAAAACTGGGTTGAAGACCAGTACCAACAAGGTGAACTTGCGCCGTCCGAAAACTGGAAAGTGAGCCCGCCACAACCACATGCTCCGAAGAAGATGGATATGCCGGGGGCAACATGCTCATTCATAGAGAAAACCCAACGGACCACTACGTCCTAAAACTGGATAACGGACCGAAACGTCCTTAAACTAATGACGGACCGGGACGTCCTTAAACTAATAGCGGACCGAAACGTTCTTAAACTACTACCGCAGCATCCTTAGGCTGACGAGATGAATAAAAAAAAAGAAGAAGAGAAAAAAGAGAAAAAGAAAATAATAAAAAAAAATGATGATAAAAACGGTATGTCCATAAGCAAAAAGGGCACGGATGAAAACCCGAAAGGGCTCCGTGAGTAAAAACAGCAGGGCTACCGGCGAGTGTGCATGAAAACCCGAAAAGGCACGACCTCATAAAAAAAATATATAAAAAGAATAAAAAAAAGGGGTAGGTCCATAAGCAAAAAGGGCACGGATGAAAACCCGAAAGGGCTCCGTGAGTAAAAACAACAGGACTACCGGCGAGTGTTTGTGAAAACCCGAAAGGACGCAACCTCGTTAAAAGACACTTATAGGGTCCTCTCGACCTTGTAAGGAGAAACCACCCACGTGAGATCCTTACGACTCACAAGGGAGCAACACACTTAGGGATCCCCACGATCCCTAAGGAGAAAATACACTTGCGGGATCCTCACGACTCGTAAGGAGAACTCACTTATGGGATCCTTACGGCTCATAAGATTTGAAAGTCTTAAGTTACAGAGACCTAAACCTGTGCTTAAGAAACTCCCACAACCTTCGATATTGCCCTACAAGTGGCTCAATACTGACCTTTGTATACAATCCACGGGCGCGAATAAACATTTCCTTAACCAAGTCCCATCCGAGACTGGGGATATGTTCGCATGGTGAACGACCCTTGTAAATCCTCTCGATTTACAAGGAGAAAACCCTCTTGTAGGATCCTTACGACTTACAGAGGAACATGCACTTAGGAATCCTCACGATTCCTGAGGAGAAAATACACCTACAGGATCCTCACGACTTGTAGGGAGAAATACATTTGTGAGACCCTTACGGCTCATTAAGTTAAAAGCCTTAGTCGACAGCGCCTTAACCCTGTTCGCTAAGCCACCTTTGTTCGACATCGACGGAGGCGAATGATGATTCGCTCCTGGCAATATCCCAGTTGTAGCGGTGCTGATGCCGAAATCGGTGTCTAATTTCAGGTTTACGGTGAGAAGCCGGTAAGCCGCACATACATACGAAATAGCCGAAATGATGGGGCAACTTGCAATAAAAAGCAGTAAGTAAAAATGTAAGCATGCAAAATAGCCGAAATGATTGGGCAACTCGCAATAAAAAGCAGCGAGTAAAAATGAAATAAACAGCCGAAATAATTGGGCACCGCGAAAAATAGCCGAAATTATTGGGCAATCGCGACCTTCGCGATATAGAAGCTGAAATGATAGAGCATAGCGGAAATAAAACAATAAAAAGAAATAAATGAAACTTTTGCCCTACAGTTGAGATCACATCGATCCCTGCATACAATCCAAGGGCACAAACAAAAGGAGACTACATTTCCCCACCAGGCTGCGTCAAAGAGAAGCCAAATCTCGACGATTCACCAACAGCCTGGAGACCAACAGCGACGTTCCTCCTCGTTCCAGCAAGACACGGACGTGACATCACCAATCGGAGCCACGGCAAAGTCCCCAGTTCCCAGACTCTGCGGTTCACAGACAACCTAAAGTCAATCAAAGACCTCCGTCTCGGAAACAAGTCAACAACGACCTCCGACCCGGAAACAAGTCAATCAGCGACCTCCGTCTCGGAAACAAGTCAACAACGACCTCCGACCCGGAAACAAGTCAATCAAAGACCTCCGTCTCGGAAACAAGTCAACAACGACCTCCGACTCGGAAACAAGTCAATCAGCGACCTCCGACCCGGAAACAAGTCAACAACGACCTCCGACTCGGAAACAAGTCAACAACGACCTCCGACCCGGAAACAAGTCAACAACGACCTCCGACCCGGAAACAAGTCAATCAAAGACCTCCGTCTCGGAAACAAGTCAACAACGACCTCCGACCCGGAAACAAGTCAATCAGCGACCTCCGCCTCGGAAACAAGTCAATCAAAGACCTCCGTCTCGGAAACAAGTCAACAACGACCTCCGACCCGGAAACAAGTCAATCAGCGACCTCCGTCTCGGAAACAAGTCAACAACGACCTCCGACCCAGAAACAAGTCAATCAGCGACCTCCGCCTCGGAAACAAGTCAATCAAAGACCTCCATCTCGGAAACAAGTCAACAACGACCTCCGACCCGGAAACAAGTCAATCAGCGACCTCCGCCTCAGAAACAAGTCAATCAACGACCTCCGTCTCGGAAACAAGTCAACAACGACCTCCGACCCGGAAACAATTCAATCAGCGACCTCCGCCTCGGAAACAAGTCAATCAAAGACCTCCGTCCCGGAAACAAGTTAACAACGACATCCGCCTCGGAAACAAGTTAACCAACGACCTCCGTCTCGGAAACAAGTCAACAACGACATCCTCCTCGGAAACAAGTCAACCAATGACCTCCCCCGGCGGAGCAATACTTCGACTTGGAAACAAGTCGACTCACCAACCACTTACGGATTCTCTCGATTTGTAAGGGGGGAAATTCTCTTATAAGACCTTTACGACTTATAAGAGAAAATACACTTAGGAATCCTCACGATTCCTAAGGAGAAAATCCACCTACGAGATCCTCTCGATCCGTAGGGGGAAAAGTCTCTATGAGACCCTCACGGCTCATAGAGTTGAAAAGTCTTAGGCAGCAGATCTGAACCTGCGACCTAAGCCATCGCTATCTTTTGGAAAAACTAAGTTAACTGCCAATCATGATTATTAAGTCAACATGCTGATAATAAGAGAAAGGGAGAAAGCGAAAGAGCATACAAGACATTGCAGAGGAAAAAATGTGTATCTTTATTCATTAACTCAAAGAAGCACAAGGTGAATCGTATAAAAGAATAAAGAATGGATACATGTTATTCGAAAAAGAAAAAATTTTACAAGTAAATGGATGCAAGGAGAACTACTGGGAAGGAAGCCTCTTGCATAGCTTTAGCAACTGTTCGCGCACTTCCTTCCACGCCTCTTCCTGATTTGCCACCTCCGCCAGCTCTGCCTCCACTCGAGCCCGCTGCTGCAAGAAAGACGCAAGCTGCTCCCAAATGGCCTGATGAGCAGCTTCCCGGCCTGGGGTATCACGCTCGGCGACATCAAGATTTCGCTTCAAGTTTAGCCCATGAGAGATGCGTTCCAGGAGGCCCTCAAACATAGCTTTCACTTGGGCAGCTGATTGATTCGAAAGAGTGTGTGTTTGTAGTTTAACCGCAATCAGAACGGTGTCGCGCGTAGCTAGACCGAGATGAGTACGGGTCGTCCACTGGGAAACGTTGAATCTTTTACTCTTACTTTAGATGTATTGAAAGAGAGGAGGAAATAAGAATTTTATAGAAAGATTTCTAGATCTACGTTAACCAAGAATGTAAAATATAGATCTAGATTATTTTAAAGATGTAGTAAATATAATAAGAAGGCTTGTAGGGTTCGTTAGGATTTAGTAGTTATGGACGATTAATTAAAAGTTACCCTTTTATCCATTAATAGATTTAGAACTAGAACGACGGTGATGCGTGTAGATTAGGGTTTCTGGAGGGAAAAGGAATCCCACTCTTAACCCTTATCTCGACACGGAACTCCGTTCATATCTAGCCTTTACCAAAACAATCATTAATCTAATCTCTAATCGCGGTTGGAACTAGCAAAGAATTGCTAGCGCGCCCGATTAGGATGTTAATGATTCTTTTGATAAAGTTCATAAACTTTATAGGACTTAAAAAGGGTTTAGGGATGTTCATCAGCCATTAGCCTACCCTAATCCTACGAACCCTAACAAGCGGAGAATTACTCACGCATGTTGGGAGAAGAAGATGAAAAGATAGAGAGGGAAAACATAATGTAAAATGCAAAAGAATTAAATAAAACAACTACCTTTATTAATCAACTTGAACAATCTACACTTTATTCCTTAGAAAATGATTACAAAACTAGTTGCTTCTCGATCTCTTCCAAGGAGGTAGATGAACCGTTGATGATCAGCCTGGATGCGTGAGCGTCTGGGGCTTCGTGATCGCTTCGGCTTGATAATTTTTCCAAGAGGCTCTCGGTCCTTATTTATAGTCACAGAGCCAAAATCCTAGTTTCCTAATATGGAAACTAGTTGTTAGGATCCTAACCACCACAATCCCATATCTCAACTCTTCAAATCCGCGGCGGAACCGCAGCCATTGGATAGGTTTGTCCGCGGATCCACCCCCTTTTGGTGAGATCATGGCCTCTAATTTTTGTAGCTTCATATCTGTAACACTTGGTAATCTTTTGAGTATGTAGACTTTGAAAATCTTTTCTACATTTCTACCAGAATTAGTTTCTTGAATATCTTTGGTAGATTTGATTTGCCAACTTTGATTTCCTTGATTTCAGCCCTGAAAATAACTCAACAAACAATATTAGTAGAGTTTGTTTTATTGAGATATTAACTTAACCATTAAGAATTGGTCAAAGGTATTAATAAGGTAAGCATATTTAAATGGGCCAAATGTTACATGGATATTATATGCTTACTTTTTCCTACAAAATGTTATTTATAATATATAAACACATGAAAATAGTATTTTTACAGATAAACCCTCATATGTATCATATATTATAATAAACATCTTTTATTAAATAGAAATAGTAGGGAAAATGTAATAACAAATGTGCAGTTTTATCAACTGAACAAATACCCCCAAACTTATCTTTGATCGTCCCGAGCAAACTAGTTTATTCAAGAGAAGGAGAAAAAAGAAAGGAGAAAACTAAGCACACTTTCGTAGGCAAACACGATTGCAATGAGCACATGCAACAAGCCGTTAAACCTCTAGGTGTCCCTAGTAGGAGGAGTGTTGTCTCCTGAGGGTTTTCAGCGGATTACACCCACAAAATCCTATAATAAAAGAGAGATAGTGAAATTTACATATAAAGATAAGAACCATAAAAGAAAGACTTTGAAAATAAGAGTTTCCAACTACACTAGCTTTTCAGTTGTCATGAGTCCTATCTTAATAGTCATGAAAAAATGTTAAAAATCACATCATCCCTCAATAAAACATCGTCTTTATTCTTCATTCCTACCTTTCATCCAAACATTGATCATATACCCCTACGTGTGTGAAATGGACATCCCTACACTCGGAGAATTCAATTCAAGCTATCATACTCTTGTCCATCTACCTTAGTACTTTTTAATTTGATGAATACTTAGGTTTGCTCACACCTTTTCATGCGACCGTTAATACTTCTTGAGGTACTAACCGACCGATTACTCGTGTGCTTGCTGATTAGGTGATAATATTTTCCTCGTCTTACACCACCTAAGGCTTACCAGTGACTCCCAGACCAGTTGGCCTTAGGGCACTAGGTGAAAAGGCACCCTCGCTATATTTTTTATTACTGCCTTGGCGATACAAAAACAGTGTTCATTTTTTTTTCACCATTTTTATATTTTCTTCATTTTTTTTTTATTTTTTCATTTCCTTCATACTTTGGCTTTTAGATAAGAGCATTTCAAGGTATCCTCTACTATCCCGAGTTTCAAGACGTGTGTAAGTGCATATAGTAGGGTATCAACATTCAAATGTTTGGCTTTCAGAATAGGGACTATTTTTCAGACTTATTTTTATTCTCAGATTAGTGACTTCCTTCATCTTACTAACCCTTGGGACAACAGCTCATAACTACTTATTACTAGTTCATTTAAGAAAACTTCTAATTTTCTTGGTTTTCTTAAACTATTCATATCTTTCATATATAATTTTTCACTTTCTATTCTTTTATTATCAAAATTTTTTGTGCTTATATATAGTATAATGCAAAGTATGTGTAAATAAGCACAAACCTCCCCCAAACTTGTTTACAGCAGTGTCCTCACTGATGTCGTCCGTTAAGCTCAAAAACCTGTAGACTTGGGAGGAAATTATTAATGGGGGCAAGAATATATGCAAGTGAAATCCTCCCCCAAACTTATTTTTGGCTCACAATTTTGTAAAAATCATTTTCTTTCAAGAACCAAAATATCCCCCCCCAAACTTGAGTTAAACAATGTTGATCTTTTAAAATCACACGAGGGGGTAAGGTTATTGGTCAAAGTAAAGCCTTACAAAGACCAAAAGTCAACACCAACCATTCAAAAATTTTATCGATGAAACACCAAGGTTGGTGGAAGAACATGTCACCTTTCGACGTGAAGAAGTGGGGATGTGATAAGAGGTGTAATGGAAAAGGATTGCGTCTCAATTTGGAGAGACGACACAGTGATAGTAATGATGGATTACTCGCATTATCATGATTGTCCAAAAGAAGGGGTGGAGGTCCAATTTCTTCATCTTGGAGTTGATTCATCTCAACACCCGTGTCTTGTAAAAATGCGAGTTCATCAGCGAAAATTTCCTCAAAGCTTTCATCGATACCCCGAAGAATAATGTCATCAGAAAAAATGGGGTGATCGTCAGACTTTATAAAAAGTTCCTTATCGGCGTTAGATGTTGACTCGGACAACTCGGTGGAAGAGTACATGGTTGGGTCAAACAACAACATATGAAAAAAGTCAGTATCATGAGGTTGATCAAATTCGCTGCTGTCGACATCCATTAATTCGACAGAACACACATGAGCATAGGGTTCGGAGGGTTCACTTCCCAACTTGTAAATGTTAAGCTCAATTGACTTCTTTCCAAAGGATAGGGTCATAGAGCCGTTTCTACAATTGATTACTGCGTTGGAAGTGGCCAAAAAGGGTCGACCGAGTATCACCGGGATTTGATTGCGTGGGTTTGCCACAGATTGTGTATCAATAACGATAAAGTCCACAGGAAATATAAATTCCCCGACTTTGATTAACACATCCTCTAGCTCACCCCTAGGTTGGGTGATAGATCGATCGGCCATCTGAAGAGTGCAATGCGCCGGCTTTAACTCTCCGATCCCTAATTGCTCATAAACAGAATACGGAAGCAAGTTAACACTAGCACCTAAATCGAGTAGAGCACGATTGATATTTTTACCCCCAATAGAAATTGAAATTGTAGGACTTCCGGGATCCTTTCGTTTCTTGGGAAGTTGTTGTGTAAAAGCTGTGCTCACATTACTCACAAGGAAAACTTTTTTAGGTACTTGAACTTTTCTCTTCCTAGTGCACAAGTCTTTTAGGATTTTCGCATATGACGGAACTTGTTGAATAGCATCTAGGAGAGGAATGTTTATGTTAACTTGCTTAAAAATTTCCACAATCTTCTCCATTTGTGGACTTGGTTTGTTGCCCCTTAATCTGTTTGGATAAGGTGCTTGATCAATAAGTTTTGGGTCCAACGTTTGTGGAGAAGACTGTGGGGACGGATTCGATCCCAAAATTGGAGTGGAAATCGACTTAGATAGATTCGGCGAAATGTTCGAGCCTTGGGGAAAACGGAGAATAGGCTCGGGTGAAGGTGGGAGATTAGACGAATTAGGGGAAGAAGAAGAAGCTGGGGTATCATCGGTGTCACTATCATCACATTGCTCACCCATTCGGTTCTTCAGCACTTTTCCCGATCTCAACGTAGTAACGGCATTCACATTATGATTTTGTGAATGGTCAGGATTCGGTAGGGGTTGAGATTGGAGTTTCCCTTTCTCTCTCGCACTCATTGCGGCGTTTAACTGTGCGATTTGGTTTTCTAATGATTTATTACTCTCACCATGGGAGACGGAGTTTTTCGTTATGGTATCAATAGAAGACCTCATCTCAGCCGAAATTTGCATGGATTGTTTCATGAACATATCCAAAGTTTGTGCAAGTGAGTTGTCAGTACCGGCCACTTGTGGTGTAGAAATGTTGGCCGGATTTTGGAAATTCTGTGACTGAAAGGGGGGCTGATTCTGTGGTTGTGGTTGCTGTGGAGGAGGTCTTTGATAATTGCTTTGTTGGTTTTGGTTCCAAGCAAAGTTAGGATGATTCCTCCATCCTTGATTGTACATGGAAGAATAAGGGTCGTTTCTAGGTCGCTGCTGAAAAGCAGCATTAGCTTGAAACGATGCATTCATAGGACATTCTTCCGTTAAGTGTGAAGGATCCGAACAGCAACCACAGACGGTCTTAGGAAGCGTGACCTGATTTAGGGAGAATGATAAGAACTTGTTTTCAATAGCATCGAGTTTCTTCTGTATCGCTGCCATTTCGGCTTTTACTGCGATAGAAACATCGAGCTGGTGAATACCTCCCTTAGTTGAAGGTGGTCTTACGCTTTCCCACTGCAACGTGTGTTCAGCAAGGTCTTCCAGATATTTCCAGGCTTCACCGTCGTCTTTAGACATGAAATTGCATTGACAATTTGTTTCAAGCATCTGCTTTGTCGCTGGATTAATGCCCTCATATATAATCCGACATAAATCCTATCTATTGATTCCATGATGAGGACATTGGACAAGCAGATCCTTGAAACGTTTAAAGCACTTCCAAAATGGTTCATTGGGAAGCTGGGTGAACTGGTTGATCTCGCTTCTAACACGGACAGTCTTATGGTTTGGGTAAAACTTCTTAAGAAATACTATGACAAATTCATCCCAATTAGTAATAGAGTGTGCGGCAGTATTATAAAGCCATTTTTCTGCCAAGTCGCACAGTGTGAATGGGAGAAGACGTAAGCGCATAGCATCTAAAGTCAATTGCGAAGTACCCATCATTGCGCATACGTTTTTGAATTTGGTGATGAAAACATACGCGTCTTCCGACTCAAGCCCGTGAAATTTGGGCAGCAGATTGATGTAGTGGGGTTTAATTTCGAAATTATCCCCGTTAGGTGGTGGAAGAGATAGACAAGTGGGAAGAGGACCACGGATAGGATAGCATCTCTCTTGGAGAGAAATGTGCGGTGGATTCTGCGCACCTTCGGGCGGTGGCAGCGTGGTGTTATAATTTGATGGAGTGCCGTCCATCTCGGTCGTGGTGTGTGCTGGGGGAAAGGAAGATGAAGAAGTACCAACTTCGGCGTCGATAGCAGGAACGCGGACAAGACGGGAACTAGGATGACGTGTCCAGCCAAGCATGCACTAAGCGGGTTTAGTGCAAGTGGTAGCGTGTGTGTGATTTAAAATTGGCTTGTTTTGAAAAAAAGTGGGACTCAAGACAAATAACTCTAAAATGCACAAGAAACCCTAGAATTAAGGTCACCTAGGTCCAGTCTCTAGACCGCTCCTAGACTTCCAAAGGACAAGCCGCGGGATAAATCCTCTACCGCCTCTTTACTACTCTTGTAGCCAGGTAAGTGCCAGGTGAGTGGGAGGCTCCCCACTACGAAAGTAGTGGTCCTAATTAAGTAACCACTCGCCTTGGACACACTTGCCTAGGCACTACAAAAGTAATGCGGATAAGCGATAGATTACCCACGACCTTCCTCTGTCCTTAATGAGCGCGACAGTCCTTAGAGTCTGGTCTAGATATTTTTTAAATTATTGTAGGGTTGATACAGATGCTCGGTTTGTGATTTGTGGGGCTTAGGAAGGGTGATGAAATCCCTACCTAATCTTGATTTGGTCTTTGCCCCTTAAAGTCCGTATTAAAATATGCAAAATAAAACCAATCACAAAACTTTTGCAAAAAGATTTTTGAGCGGCGCTATTTTGCAAAGAATCCTGCAGAAAAAAGATTTTATTGGATTTTAGAGGAGAGAGAAGGAGTTGAGAATCTTACCAGAGAAGTTTGTAACGCTAACTCCTTAGTTACACCGCGTTTCCGCCCCCTAAAGGGCCTTAGTGCCGCGGTTCCTCCGCGAAGTGGAGGGATCAGGTGATGAAAATTTTTCTTTGGCCTCCTGTAATCCTCTGGATCTCTAAGAATGTCTCTGTCTCCTGTTTCCTCAAGTCTGCGACTCCAGATCTCCTTGCAAAAATTCACGCACAAATCGTTAAATATGCAATTTGCAGTTTTGTTTTAATAATGATATGAATCGTCTAAGAATTCAACACAAATAGTAAGAATAAAAAAATTACGCACGTATCCCCGGCAACGGCGCCATTTGATTGGTCTGTAAAGAAGTGTGTTTTGTAGTTTAACCGCAATCAGAACGGTGTCACGCGTAGCTAGACCGAGATGAGTACGGGTCGTCCACTGGGAAACGTTGAATCTTTTACTCTTACTTTAGATGTATTGAAAGAGAGAAGGAAATAAGAATTTTATAGAAAGATTTCTTGATCTACGTTAACCAAGAATGTAAAATATAGATCTAGATTATTTTAAAGATGTAGTAAATATAATAAGAAGGCTTGTAGGGTTCGTTAGGATTTAGTAGTTATGGACGATTAATTAAAAGTTACCCTTTTATCCATTAATAGATTTAGAACTAGAACGACGGTGATGCGTGTAGATTAGGGTTTCTGGAGGGAAAAGGAATCCCACTCTTAACCCTTATCTCGACACGGAACTCCGTTCATATCTAGCCTTTACCAAAACAATCATTAATCTAATCTCTAATCGCGGTCGGAACTAGCAAAGAATTGCTAGCGCGCCCGATTAGGATGTTAATGATTCTTTTGATAAAGTTCATAAACTTTATAGGACTTAAAAAGGGTTTAGGGATGTTCATCAGCCATTAGCCTACCCTAATCCTACGAACCCTAACAAGCGGAGAATTACTCGCGCATGTTGGGAGAAGAAGATGAAAAGATAGAGAGGGAAAACATAATGTAAAATGCAAAAGAATTAAATAAAACAACTACCTTTATTAATCAACTTGAACAATCTACACTTTATTCCTTAGAAAATGATTACAAAACTAGTTGCTTCTCGATCTCTTCCAAGGAGGTAGATGAACCGTTGATGATCAGCCTGGATGCGTGAGCGTCTGGGGCTTCGTGATCGCTTCGGCTTGATAATTTTTCCAAGAGGCTCTCGGTCCTTATTTATAGTCACAGAGCCAAAACCCTAGTTTCCTAATATGGAAACTAGTTGTTAGGATCCTAACCACCACAATCCCATATCTCAACTCTTCAAATCCGCGGCGGAACCGCAGCCATTGGATAGGTTTGGCCGCGGATCCGCCCCCTTTTGGTGAGATTTTGGCCTCTAATTTTTGTAGCTTCATATCTGTAACACTTGGTAATCTTTTGAGTATGTAGACTTTGAAAATCTTTTCTACATTTCTACCAGAATTAGTTTCTTGAATATCTTTGGTAGATTTGATTTGCCAACTTTGATTTCCTTGATTTCAGCCCTGAAAATAACTCAACAAACAATATTAGTAGAGTTTGTTTTATTGAGATATTAACTTAACCATTAAGAATTGGTCAAAGGTATTAATAAGGTAAGCATATTTAAATGGGCCAAATGTTACATGGATATTATATGCTTACTTTTTCCTACAAAATGTTATTTATAATATATAAACACATGAAAATAGTATTTTTACAGATAAACCCTCATATGTATCATATATTATAATAAACATCTTTTATTAAATAGAAATAGTAGGGAAAATGTAATAACAAATGTGCAGTTTTATCAACTGAACAGCAGCATTCGCCTCAACCTCAGCACGCAGACGAGCCGTCTCACTCAAGGTCTCCTGGTACTCCCTCAGCCTTAAAGCCGCTTCTTGTTCCAAGTGGTGGATGTAAGAGGCGCTTCGCTCAATCCACTCTGCTCTTTGATTGCTTGCGGCTAAGGTCTCGGGAGCGGGGCGCTTAAACTCCAGCTGATGCAGGCGGGCCTCGATCTCCCTGTAGTGGTTAACCTAAGACGCAACGATGCCCTTGTCATAGAAATTAACGAGTATCACCAGCATCGGATTAACCGTCGTAGCGAAATCTGCAGCAGACATAGGAGTCTCGACGTCGAGTGCCTCGATGTAGTCGCTCAACATGCGCAGACTATTCGCGGCGCCTTTCGAGGATGGACGTTTTAGGGAAGGGCCTGCCAGCATTATAATGTGGGACTCAAAAGGCACCGAGACCGGAACGACAGCTGAAAAGACAAAATGCGATTAGATTACGGTTCAAGAAATATGGAAAAAGTCATTGATGAGATAGTCTACTATACCAGTTGAAGCAGGTGGCAAGGCCGGAAGGGCCGGTGGCGCGACCAATCTTTCGTCTCCCCCTTCGATTTTTAGCACTGCAGTCAGGACGAGAAAAAGTTAGAAATAATTCCATCACTGAAAAAGAAAGATATCAGTCGGAAACTATACTCACTAGCGCCACCAGAGGAAGAAGCGAATTCAGATGGGAAGGAGAAGTGTGGGAGCAACACTTGATAAAGATGATCAAAAGGCACTCCTGAAAAGACACAGCTGTATGACTTTAGTACATAAATCAGGTGGCTGAAAGACGAAACTAATAGGTTGCAAATCCATACCTTCCAGCATCTTCGATGGTATAAGAGAGGGCTGAGAAGTGACCACCGCCAAGGCAGTAGTTGACGGCGCTCCCTCGAGCAGTGGAGCATCGACACTGGCTGCACCTGCGTTAAGAAGCAAGGGTAAACCTGTCAGAAGCAATTACAAGAAAAAAGGGGGGACGGTAATCCGAAATTTACCTGATGAGCTTCCAGCCGAGGCAGAGGCGTCTCCCTCCTCCATCGACATAAGACCACCACCCGTGGCTTCATCCCCAGACTCCACGGGGGCCGTCGTCGTGCTTGCAAGGCCAGGAGACGCCGGAGGGCCATAGGCAGGGAGAGCTATAACCGGAGCATTGCCGGACTCTTGAGAAAGAACGGCTGGCTTTTCCCCAAGAGCTGTACCCGTCTCACCCACCATTTCTTTAGGTTCGGCAGTCGCTATTGCCTCATCCACCGTCACCATGGGGTCACCGGTCTTAGGCGCCTCGTCCGCCGCTGCCGTGGGCTCAATTATAGCGGTAGTCTCATTTGCCGCCGTCTCAGGTTCGGCATCGACGACCTTCTTAGGTACAGCTCCCTCCGCCCCCAGCTCAGGTTCGGCAACCTCAGCGACGTCGTCCGCCATCGGCTTGGGCTCGACCAATGCCTCTCCCTTTGGCTCCTCAGGTTCTACAGTCTCCCCCTCGGTTGGACTTGGCCCTGCAGGATAGAACATATAAGAACCAGCAACTTTATGATTCTTATAACAAAATTCTAAAAAGAAATACTACCTGAGGTGGACTTATTGTTAGCCTCCCTACTGGCGCGCACCGCCTGTCTATGAGCCGTAGACAAGGCGACCGGGTGCTCTTCTGATGGAGTATCAGCACGAGAGGCGGTGCTTGGGCCTGTTCCCGTGGCCAAAGCAGCCCTGCGCGCCTTCTCCTTGTGCCTCAGCCGCTTCCTCTCCTCCCCAGCCGTTGAAACGGACCTCACTAGAGCCTCTTTCATTGAGGCGTCCTCGTCCGTGAACAGGGATGCCTCCAAATTTTTCAAGGCATCCCTCGTCATTTTGTCAAGTTGAGGCTCCCGCGGCAGCCCCGAGGAAGCTGGGACTTCAGTAGAGGATCCGAGGAGAGTCCCCACATTAGCTGGCGCAGCCTCTGCAAGGAAACAATGGAATAAGGTTAGATTGGCCATCAGAAAAGAAGACGAAAATTTCTGATAAGGCGATACGTACCAACGCCCATTAAAGCGCGCTTCTCCTCCTCCTCCTGGAAGGTCTTTAAAGAGGCAGCAATAGCTTCTTCGGTAGTGACACCTGTTGAAAAATGGGGGAAAGTATTAGCCGAAAAATAATGATAAAAAAAATGCGATACAATGACGAAGAAAGCAGCTAATGGTTACCTGACTCAGCGAGTTTAGTCAACATCGCTTCGAGCCTCGTTGATCGCTCGGAAGCTGCAATAGCGGCTGCCAAATCGGTGTCTGCGGGGTCTACCAAGAAGCCCTTATTGCTGCCATATTCGCTTATTCCTTCAGTAAGAGGGGACTCAGGCTCTAAACCGAGGATCGCGTCGAGGGAGAGGAGCGATTTCTTCTTCTTTTGCCCGCCAGCTCTGGATGCACCCAGGGCTGATTTGCGCTTGGCAGGCACCTTGGGGCGACGGGTCCCGATATCCGCGCCCGCGCCAGACTCCGGCGATATCACATTTACCGCCTCCGCTGGAGCACGGGGGGCTAGTGGCGCATCTATAGTGTCGCGAAGCAGCAATCCGCGCGGAGGGCTCAACACTCGCGGAGGTCCAACTCCAGCACCTTTCAATGGAGGAATGACCGAGGTCCTCGGCTTCAGAGGAGCCTTGCGATCGCCGCCGGGAGGCGCACCCTTACGGTCGACCAGCATGCGCTTTTCTATAAGAATGACTGGACCCATAGCATGCGCGTATCAAGCAACGTACGCGTTGAGGACCTTGGGGACGCAACTTGGTTCGCTGATAAAGAAATAGGAACCCGTGTTAAGCCGCATGAAGTGGTGCATTGCGTTCTTTATCCCCTCTCGGCTAACCACGGGCTTTTCCAAGAAAGCTTCCATCGGGATCCCTTGGTTGTAGCTCGATTGCTGAGCAAACCGGTGCGGGTTATACCTCATAAAGAGTGCTATCTCATTCTGCCTGAACACCAAGTAGCCCGGCCGAATGGAATAGAGATGGAGGATTTCCCGAGCCTTCAATATAGAAGCCCCGTCTTTAAAATCATCGCGTAGCTGCACTACCGACTTGGTGGTCTCTGATCCTATTGTTATGACCTTATCCAAGAAGGAAACCTTCGCCCCGACCAGGTGTGGTCGAAGGAGCAACCCCCTAGCCTCCCGTGGAGGTGCAACTACGATCGAAGCCCCGACCAACCGTATGACCCTCGGGAGCCTGCATCTCTCAAAAAAGAGGGGAGTCTTATGGGCGCCGAACACCCCGTGCATGTGCATTTCCATCCAAGAGGTAAAGTAGTGCATCGGGAAGTTGGCGGGTTGCACCCCGGGCTCACTAGCGTCCGCCGCTACGCTAAGCCCATTATAAAGGTAAGCCAGTCCGGCGATTCCTACTGACAACTGCAAACCAGCCACCATCCGATGCACTGGGTAGAAAAAAGATGGCCGCATGTGGCGTAGGTGCATGGGGAGAGCAAAGCTGCACAGCCACAAACCCAGGAACCCTACAAAAAAAGTCTCCTCATCCATGCCCGGGACGGCAATTTCTGAAAAAGGAACGACGGCGGCACTGGGGAGGTAAAAGTCTTTGTGGTCATCCTCCGGTGTGGGTCGGCGATCCAAACCAAATCCAAAAGGGTCGTCGAGCTAGGCAAACTTCTCGCTCCGCTCCGATAAGAACTCCGGTCGAATGAAGCGGGCATTAAAATCTGCGAAACTGACACCCCGGATGCCCGATTGCAGATAGAGTCCTTCATAGATCTCCAGCACCTTAACCAAGCCTGGGTGCTGGTGCTGAATAGCGTTCTCCGGCGTCAGGTCAAACACCAGCGGCTTGGTGGCAAAGACGTATTCATCGGGAGGAAGTAGCTCCTCGTAAGGCTCTCCCCTCATCGGTAGACCCGAGATTTCAGCAAACTCCTCCAAGGAGATAGAGACTTCCCAGTCCGTCATCAGGAAGGTGTGGGTGGGGATATTCCATTGCTCGATAAAAGCCTTAACCCACCACATTAGAGGAGAAGGATACTCAAAGAGCGAAACGTAAATGGCCGAGTACAAACCAATCCTCATCAGATGAGTCCTCTTCGCTGATAGGACGTACCGGGCCCATTGCAAATATCCGGCAGGCGGTCGTGGGATCAATCCAATGTTATAAGCCTGTCCCCAAGGGCGCGCTTCACCCTGAAAAATTCGCCTCCCTAAAATATCTATTGCTGGCGGCGGCTGCACGGGGATAGCACCAATCGCAGGCTGGAGGAAGTCATCCGAATTCCAATTTTTGACCTCCACGGCATACTTCACCGGGGGTTCATCTGCGTAGGGGAGTGAAGATGTTGGCTCAGACGGCGTGGCGAAACCGAAACTTTGGCGACCCTGGATGACCTCATTATACCACCTACCCCACAAGTGAAGATTCTTGTGCTCGGGGTCATGATCCTTGATGAGAGCGAGCACCACGCGGTCCACCGGTGCCTGGGAAAACCCTCCCTCCGAGCGAACAAACGGAAAAGACAAATTGGCAGACATGTTTCCTGCAAAGAGAAAAAAATTAGTCGTCGGTGTTATAATTCCAACGCTCAACATTTTAAAATTTTTATACCATACCGCAATGCAGTGGGTAGGGGGACCCACAAAATCTGGACGACAGTACATCATTTAATAAGTGTAACATTTCAAAAAAATAAAATATTATTTTTGGGAATTTTCAGAATTTAATATTAAATTTTAATGAATATTTTAATAGTCGGTTTGATTAAAAACCGATAAATGGTGAAAATTCTGAAGAAAATTATGGAAATTCAAAAAAATAGGTTATTTTGTGGAAATATGCCATTTTACAGTTTTTATGATAAGTTATATGCGACTTTGGTGTTAATCGCGATTAAAAAAAATCGCTAATTGGATTTTTGGCTTTTGTGCAAGATGTGCACATAACATTTCTACACTTACTACACTTGTTTCTTGTTTTGGTCATGGTAGCCTAGGGTTGGACCATGTTTAGATGACCATGGTGGATTGAACCATTTGGATTAAGTAAGTGGGTTAACTAAGGGTTTAGCTTGGTTTAGAATTGGTTAAGATTAGGGGTTTTAGCTTGTTAAGGGTGATTAGGGTAGGTTGACATTTAGTAGGGGAGAGAGAGGGGATAAGATAGTTGTCATGCAACATTCATGAGAGAGAGAGTGGTGGCTAGGAAGTGTCACACTCCATTTATTTTCTCAACTTTTAAATACCTATTACATCTCTCCCTCTCACTCAAGCACCACACCACCATCAATCCTACACCTTGCACACAACACCCCAACACATCAGCCACCATCAGCTTATTTCAACCCAACTACATCAGCAGCTCAACCCCAATCCTGAACATCAACCCCAACATCATAGCATCAGCCCCCTAAACACCATTATACATCAGTTTGGACAGCATCAGCAGCTGCTACACCTTTCAATACAACAGCCCCTACACCAGCAGCTGAAATTATGCATCAATTGAACACATTTAAGCCCATTGTATCAGCAAAACAGCAGCAGAAGCAGATGCTGAAACTTGCCATCAGCCCAAGCTTGCATCAGCCTCAGCCCCATCAAAACATCAGCACACATACTAGCCCCTAGCACCTTGTCCCACACCTACCCACTCACATCAGTACACTTCAGCCCCCAAAATCAACAAATCAGCTGCTGAAACAGCCATTTCAGCAGCTACATCAGCCAAATTTTCTCACTTCAGCTACATCAGCCCCTTATGCAGCAGCAAAAGGCTTCAGCCTCAACACCACCACACCACCATACCCACACCAAAATCACAACAACACAACACCAATGCTTCAGCAACAAAATAACTACCCTAGCAGTTTCAGTCCGAAAACAGTTCAGCTTCAGCACAGCTGCATCAGCAACACCAGCAGCTGCTACAGGAGCACTTCGGCAGCAACCACCCCTCCTACTTCCTTCATCTTCCCTTCTCCTACATTCTAGGACCCCCTGGAGGTATAATCTCGCATCCCAACTCAGTTCTTGCTCAGTTCTGGTTAAATAGCTGAAGTTACTATTTTATTTGTGACATTGTGCTAGTTTAGGAAAATTTGAGTGAAACTTGACCTAGTGTTGGTTTTGATCGTTAGTGTAACCTTATTAGGTGTTTTTGAGACCATTGTAACCAATATAACCCCAGATCTCCAGTTAGTTACCAGAGTTATTCGACTTGGCGTATTTTAGCGTTTTTGTCGATTTTGAGACCTTTCTGAGATCTGCTTTCACCCGGGGCCTCCTAGGGGAAAATTGACTTGGCAGTGAGCTGTGTAGGCACCCTGGAACCACTACCCAAAGCCCTAGCCACCATCTCAAAGTCCCGGCCGTAAATTTAATCCCCCTGGCCGCAATTTCCGGCCAGAGCAGTGTAAAACTGCCTCGTTTTGCGTGCACAGCCCCTTTTTCATGTAAAATTAACCCCCGGCATATCTAGTTTTGACTAGTTCCTGTTAGGGTAAAATCTGGGTTCATTTTCATGAGTTGGCGTATGGTTTACGACTCGTTTTCGTATGGATTTTGATATTCGATGATGCGTATCTGTCGGGTGGCGTTTGGACGTCAACGGCAGTGGCGGTTGGCTGTTTTTGCACACAAGGTCACAGGTTTTTACCTATAGGCATAGTGTGCACCATTTTGGTTTCCGACATGATTTTCATGAGTTTTAGCGTGTGATATCCCTGTAGGTACCCCACGTGGCGTCGAGGCGTTGGAGATGCAAACGGCGACATCGGCGCCGGCACATATAACTAGGTGAGTATATTTATATCTACGGGGAGAGTCGGGTGGATGGCGTATAGCACCCCCGCAGTCTGAGATGATGTATACGGATGCGTATACACACCTATAAATATTATATGTTGTTGGGATTAATTATTGATGTTTAAATGGATATTGGTATGTCGGATTGGTGAAAGGTTACGAAACCTTAGGGTATTGGGTGCACTACACATACATACACACATATACATGCTTGCATACATCCATATTTCATATGTAGTTATGGGATTCTATATAGATATGTGTTCACATGGGTTTGGGATTTTGTGTTCACATACGGATTTGAGGGTGACACATGGGATTGATATGAGTCGGTGAGTTTGATCTGGATTACGATATCAGTGATATGGTAGGATTCGGGATTGAGATACGTCTTGATGTTTTAGGGGATTTTGGGAATAATGATGCCATAGGAATTGTGACCTATATATATATTAACGATCGACATAGGATTATGATGCACGATAGGATATTATGCGATAAGATATGACAGGATACTTGTGATAGGCCGCCTTGGGCGATGTATACTCTTTGTGATGATTATGATGATAATATCGATTTATACTAAACTGTTGATCAGTAGTCAGAGCTTGATCATAGTGATGATGTTAGAATTGTACTAGACATAGGTCAATACCCAGATAATGATATTTGATACAGAAAATACCAAATGAATGATATGACGAATGTGATATTGGTCCGTACCTAGATTTGGGGGATGTCGTACGACGGATTCACGTACGAGCTATATTTTGATGTTTGATCCGCCTACTTGACTTGGGAATAACCGATTATAGAGATATGGTATCGGATGTGATATGATCGAGGCGGGATCACCGACTATATATGTGTGTATATATATATATATATATGTATCGACTCAGAGGTTAGGCGGTTTCCCTTACCTACTGTTAGCTTTAGCGCAGCCTTGTAGTGGTGTAGCTATATGACCTTTATGACATTAGATGCAGTTTAGCGATCATGGTGTTCAGTATTTCAGCTCCCGCATATTATTATTGTTGCTCTGCATCGCATACTGTCATGATTTATATTCCATTATTGCTATCATGCTGTTAGGACACCAGCACCATTACCGATGATGCGTATGTTCCACATACACTTATTTTCTGTCGCACACACATCTTCATCGGTAATTGCCATGTCACGAACACTTAGAAAATATTATTGCTTGATTTAACTTGCTAGCTAGTAGTGACATGATATTAGTATGCTTGCTTTATATGTTAGCTTGACATTGTAGCTATCACTTGTCACTTCATGCATACTGTTATTTATTATATGCTGCATTCATGGATTCTCATGCTTATATTCATGATTTCACATGCTATTGATGATTTGGATTCGAGTTTCCATGAGATTTTCTGGATTTGGAGGAAAACCGCAAAACATATATATAAACTGCTTTCTCTTTTTAATAAAAATGCGGTTTTCCCATGATGTATGAGTCGTCCACCATGAGTATTGCTGATGGATTTCGAGACCCGATTCGAGGAGGCGGATGAACCGTTTCGGGTACATGGTGGGCCCGGTGCGGTACCCCGGGGCAAGAAGATCGCAGAAGATGGCGTTGAGCCTAACAGGGGAGCACGCCCGACCGGTGATATTACCCGACACGTCGGATATCCGGAGGATACCGTCGTAGTCATGAGATGGATGGTAGGGGCCGATCTGGACTGACGGCGCCCTGAATATTATGATTGAGACATTGAGATTTGAGATATTGAGGTACATAGATTGTGATACAGAGATATCGAGATATTGAGATTTATGTTTTGTGCCGATGCTAGGCACTGTTTTATGCTGATTTCATTATGATACCTCATTTAAAATACAGAAATCTCACAAAGTTATGGAAGCAGTTTTCTTCAGTACATGCATTCAGTTTCATGCATTCATACATCATTCATATGATATATATATTGCCACCTGATGCACTGGCATAGACACATGGGTTTACCCTTGGGTTAGATATTTACACTAGCCATGGTTAGAGATTGTTGGTTATATATTTGAGGATTATATATATTATGATCGTATGACCTAGGATTGCGTCATACATGCGATTTTCTGTTCATAGATCTTTTTCTACTCACGAGTTGGCAACTCACCCCCGTTGTGCCCCAGTTTCTTGCAGGTGTTGCCGTACGGATTTCATTACGGCTTTGTGGGCACTGTTCCTTTCGGGTGACTTGCTAGTAGGTGGGTTTTATTGTATCATACCCATCGTCATACTTTGTATATTATATTTCAGTTGTATCTAGAATTTCCATCAACCAAACATGTACTTATTTGAGATAGAGACCAGTGATATTTATTCTTTCGACCTTAGAGTCGCGGGTTATATTTCCATGGGTTCTTGCTGGTTGAGTTTCATTTCTGTTGTGATCCTCGCCTTTAGGCGTTGTATATTATGTTGCATACAGGTTGTTTTGATAAGGTTCTTCCTACACTCTACTACTTCTCTTGGTTTGGATTTCTGGGTTCGGCTTACTTAGAGTACGTACGCCTTGGGACGTTCGTAGTCTAAGTGCCGGTCATGTTCCGTACTTTCGGGTCGTGACAAAGTTGGTATCAGAGCGTTAGGTTTTACCTTCGGAGTATAGGATGACCCTTGGTTGATGGAATAGGTGACTAAAGTAGAGTGACGTACCGTTGGTATGTTCTGCGGCATATTTATGACACGCCACTCCACTTAAGGAGCCTTAGGATGTACATTTCTTTGTTTAGTATCATATTCATTCCTCATCTAGCTCATCGGTACCAGTTTTGGTTTTGCTGCCACGATTGCGGGCAGGGAGAGAGCTACGGCTAGAGTTGCGGTCAGCCTGAGCTCGTTACGAACGAGGACTGACCAGAGCATAATTCCGGCGACACAAGATTGCAGAGATGTGTCTTTTGATTGTGTTTTCACGCCACGAGCCTTGGATGGATCGCTGTATGAGATTACTCGGACATGTAGATCAGCACCAGAGGATTGAGCCACTGACAGAGACCGGCCAGATTTTGATGACCGTTCATGTATTGCTCATTCATGATGATTGAGGCACGGCTCAGCGTGCAGACGAGCGAGCTAGTTTTGCTGCAAACGACAGGATATCGCCCGGATGTTAGAGCTATTGCAGTACGAGATTGCACCAAGGGATTATAGAAGGTCGCTAGTCACCGAGGACGAATGACTAGGACATGTGGATTGTTCGCTACCCCGATGCGAGATCATCAGATAGATTGATTCCAGCTAGAGACGACTTCACGCGGAGACGTTGCGAGTTGACAGAGACGATCGAATGTCAGAAACCTACTATTCCAAGGTTAAAATATTCGGAAAGACATGCAGGCAATTCTATGGTCCCTCTAGAAGAATGAAACCCTAACTCGACTTAATGACCGTGTGAAAGCCTTTGAACCTTAGGGTTTGCGGCAGTTCTGCTGCGCCATTAGTGAGGCTTGGGTTTGCCATTCTATGGCTGGACCACCGATGCTTGGGTATGTACTCGATACTATTATACTGTACCCAAGATGTTGAGCTCTTGGGGTATTATGAGGTCTTGACAAATTGATCGGATGGCTCGACTTAATTCGGATGCTAGGTGGTGAGATGCACTTCTTAGGAGACTCCAGATATGAGGATTAGCCGTTGGAGCTCAGTCCATGCAGCCACGACGAGACGAGTCCGAAGCAGTCGACACTAGAGAAAAGTGGAGTAAGAGGTTCGTACCAGATCTAAAGGAGATGACGTTCCCCTCCGCCGACATCAGAGATGCGATGCGCATGCCGAGGCAGAGTACTGGATATACCTTCCAGAAGGAGTCGCAATGAGTATGCAACCGTTCCAGAACAAGAAGAAGATAAGGTAAGGACGATGACTTCCGGACAGTTAAGCAGAGACGAGACTTGGAAGAGACCCTGAGCAGGATTCCTTTCAGGACACTGCTGCAATGATATTGCACCCAGGATCAGATGTGTCATGTACATTCAGAGAGCCAGAGGCCGACGCCCGTGACATGCTGCTTTACGAGAGACCGCGACAGTTAGCCCGAGATTCTTGGAGGGTGCGCTTGAGCGGTACTATTCCTCCATACTTGTTCTGGTATTTGAGCAGTTATTCGCATGATTTGATTTTGATGATTGAGGATTTACGATTTTTGCACAGTTGTTGCACTTGATATCGTTTTCGTGCCTTGGTTTCACATGTTTGTGATTTTATGGGGTTTAGACATTTGAGTTGATTTTGTACGTATGCACGCACACGATTTGGTTCCTGCACTCTGTATAGTTTATATATGCTTGCAGTGCAGTGACATGTATTTTGTGCACTTGGATGCACTGGATTTCAAATTCGAGGGTGATGCTCGACATCGTTTCGTGCATCTTATGCACCTGATTGGATTTTGCGCGTGTTTGGCCCTTGATATTGGATTTCATGATTTCAGGCATGATGGATGCACCGGATTTGGATTTTTAGCGCATGTTAGGCGCCTGTTATGAGATGCGACTTGGTGCACACCAGATGCACTAAATCGGGATTTTCGTGCATGTCAGATGCACCTGATTTTGCTGTCAGGCACACACGTTGCCTAGGACAGATGTTGCGTGCACACCCGTTGCACCTTGATATCATTTTTGTGCACCTGCTTGGCACACATGGATTTTGATTTCCGTGCGCACCGGACGCACAGGGTATTCATATGCACTTTTGTGATTGATTCTTATGGAGCAGTACATTTTTATGATATTGCGATTTGTTTTCGTACTGAGCAGGACTAGTCAGAGGACAGTACCTGGGTATATTTTGCATGCATTGACAGTTTTCAAAGGGATTTCCAAAAGCGAGCTATAGTCTCATTATTTACATACGTGTCTGATATGACACGAAAAGCTTAAAACGAGGAAAACCCTTCTAAATTGTTTTCGAAATGGCGGGTTGTGAAATTTAAACAAAAGGTATATAAGTATATGGCTATTTTCTTATAGATACATCCGCCACTGTGCAGTGTTATGTGTATTGCACAGCGATTTTAAAGAAAGTTGGCATGCATTCCTTTCAGATATTTACATGTACGGATTTGGTATATACATGCATAGTTCCGATTTCTAGCATATCGGTTTTTGCCTTGGATTTGGCATTCGTGTTTTTACCTTGACTCCGATGATTGCGGGATGCTTGATGGAATTTTGTTTTCGAGTTATCTGCTCGTTACTCATGCGCATGTATTGCACTATGATGCCTTTTATGTATTGATGATTTCGGAGCCACGTTGACTTGGACATTATTTGAAATGTTTTAGAATTGGGAGGTTTAAATTTAAATTCGGGGACCGAATTTCTTTAAGGGGTGAAGACTGTAACATTTCAAAAAAATAAAATATTATTTTTGGGAATTTTCAGAATTTAATATTAAATTTTAATGAATATTTTAATAGTCGGTTTGATTAAAAACCGATAAATGGTGAAAATTCTGAAGAAAATTATGGAAATTCAAAAAAATAGGTTATTTTGTGGAAATATGCCATTTTACAGTTTTTATGATAAGTTATATGCGACTTTGGTGTTAATCGCGATTAAAAAAAATCGCTAATTGGATTTTTGGCTTTTGTGCAAGATGTGCACATAACATTTCTACACTTACTACACTTGTTTCTTGTTTTGGTCATGGTAGTCTAGGGTTGGACCATGTTTAGATGACCATGGTGGATTGAACCATTTGGATTAAGTAAGTGGGTTAACTAAGGGTTTAGCTTGGTTTAGAATTGGTTAAGATTAGGGGTTTTATCTTGTTAAGGGTGATTAGGGTAGGTTGACATTTAGTAGGGGAGAGAGAGGAGATAGGATGGTTGTCATGCAACATTCATGAGAGAGAGAGTGGTGGCTAGGAAGTGTCACACTCCATTTCTTTTCTCAACTTTTAAATACCTATTAAATCTCTCCCTCTCACTCAAGCACCACACCACCATCAATCCTACACCTTGCACACAACACCCCAACACATCAGCCACCGTCAGCTTATTTCAACCCAACTACATCAGCAGCTCAACCCCAATCCTGAACATCAACCACAACATCATAGTATCAGCCCCCTAAACACCATTATACATCAGTTTAGACAGCATCAGCAGCTGCTACACCTTTCAATACAACAGCCCCTACACCAGCAGCTGAAATTATGCATCAATTGAACACATTTAAGCCCATTGTATCAGCAAAACAGCAGCAGAAGCAGCTGCTGAAACTTGCCATCAGCCCAAGCGTGCATCAGCCTCAGCCCCATCAGAACATCAGCACACATACTAGCCCCTAGCACCTTGTCCCACACCTACCCACTCACATCAGTACACTTCAGCCCCCAAAATCAACAAATCAGCTGCTGAAACAGCCATTTCAGCAGCTACATCAGCCAAATTTTCTCACTTCAGCTACATCAGCCCCTTATGCAGCAGCAAAAGGCTTCAGCCTCAACACCACCACACCACCATACCAACACCAAAATCACAACAACTCACCACAACACAACACCAATGCTTCAGCAACAAAATAACTACCCTAGCAGTTTCAGTCCCAAAACAGTTCAGCTTCAGCATAGCTGCATCAGCAACACCAGCAGCTGCTACAGGAGCACTTCAGCAGCAACCACCCCTCCTACTTCCTTCATCTTCCCTTCTCCTACATTCTAGGACCCGCTGGAGGTATAATCTCGCATCCCAACTCAGCTCTTGCTCAGTTCTGGTTAAATAGCTGAAGTTACTATTTTATTTGTGACATTGTGCTTGTTTAGGCAAATTTGAGTGAAACTTGACCTAGTGTTGGTTTTGATCGTTAGTGTAACCTTATTAGGTGTTTTTGAGACCATTGTAACCAATATAACCCCAGATCTCCAGTTAGTTACCAGAGTTATTCGACTTGGCGTATTTTAGCGTTTTTGTCGATTTTGAGACCTTTCTGAGATCTGCTTTCACCCGGGGCCTCCTAGGGGAAAATTGACTTGGCAGTGAGCTGTGCAGGCACCCTGGAACCACTACCCAAAGCCCTAGCCACCATTTCAAAGTCCCGGCCGCAAATTTAAACCCCCTGGCCGCAATTTGCGGCCAGAGCAGTGTAAAACTGCCTCGTTTTGCGTGCACGGCCCCTTTTTCATGTAAAATTGACCCCCGGCATGTCTAGTTTTGACTGGTTCCTGTTAGGGTAAAATCTGGGTTCATTTTCATGTGTTGGCGTATGGTTTACGACTCGTTTTCGTATGGATTTTGATATTCGATGATTCGTATCTGTCGGGTGGCGTTTGGACGTCAACGGCAGCGGTGGTTGGCTGTTTTTACACACAAGGTCACAGGTTTTTACCTATGGGCGTAGTGTGCACCATTTTGGTTTCCGACATGATTTTCATGAGTTTTAGCGTGTGATATCCTTGTAGGTACCCCACGTGGCGTCGAGGCGTTGGAGATGCAAACGGCGACATCGGCGCCGGCACACATAACTAGGTGAGTAGATTTATATCTACGGGGAGAAGTCGGGTGAATGGCGTATAGCACCCCCGTAGTCCGAGGTGATGTATACGGATGCGTATACACACCTATAAATATTATATGTTATTGGGATTAATTATTGATGTTTAAATGGATATTGGTATGTCGGATTGGTGAAAGGTTACGAAATCTTAGGGTATTGGGTGCACTACACATACATACACACATATACATGCTTGCATACATCCATATTTCATATGTGGTTATGGGATTCTATATAGATATGTGTTCACATAGGTTTGGGATTTTGTGTTCACATACGGATTTGAGGGTGACACATGGGATTGATATGAGTCGGTGAGTTTGATCTGGATTACGATATCAGTGATATGGTAGGATTCAGGATTGAGATACGTCTTGATGTTTTAGGGGATTTTGGGAATAATGATGCCATAAGAATTGTGACCTATATATATATTAACGATCGACATAGGATTATGATGCACGATAGGATATTATGCGATAAGATATGACAGGATACTTGTGATAGGCCGCCTTGGGCGATGTATACTCTTTGTGATGATTATGATGATAATATCGATTTATACTAAACTGTTGATCAGTAGTCAGAGCTTGATCATAGTGATGATGTTAGAATTGTACTAGACATAGGTCAGTACCCAGATAATGATATTTGATACAGAAAATACCAGATGAATGATATGACGGATGTGATATTGGCCCGTATCCAGATTTAGGGGATGCCGTACGACGGATTCACGTACGAGCTATATTTTGATGTTTGATCCGCCTACTTGACTTGGGAATAACCGATTATAGAGATATGGTATCGGATGTGATATGATCGAGGCGGGATCACCGACTATATGTGTGTGTGTGTCTATATATATATATATATATATATATATATATATATATATATATATATATATATATATATATATATATATATCGACTCAGAGGTTAGGCGGTTTCCCTTACCTACTGTTAGCTTTAGCGCAGCCTTGTAGTGGTGTAGCTATATGACCTTTATGACATTAGATGCAGTTTAGCGATCATGGTGTTCAGTATTTCAGCTCCCGCATATTATTATTGTTGCTCTGCATCGCATACTGTCATGATTTATATTCCATTATTGCTATCATGCTGTTAGGACACCAGCACCATTACCGATGATGCGTATGTTCCACATACACTTATTTTCTGTCGCACACACATCTTCATCGGTAATTGCCATGTCACGAACACTTAGAAAATATTATTGCTTGATTTAACTTGCTAGCTAGTAGTGACATGATATTAGTATGCTTGCTTTATATGTTAGCTTGACATTGTAGCTATCACTTGTCACTTCATGCATACTGTTATTTATTATATGCTGCATTCATGGATTCTCATGCTTATATTCATGATTTCACATGCTATTGATGATTTGGATTCGAGTTTCCATGAGATTTTCTGGAATTGGAGGAAAACCGCAAAACATATATATAAACTGCTTTCTCTTTTTAATAAAAATGTGGTTTTCCCATGATGTATGAGTCGTCCACCATGAGTATTGCAGATGGATTTCGAGACCCGATTCGAGGAGGCGGATGAACCGTTTCGGGTACATAGTGGGCTCGATGCGGTACCCCGGGGCAAGAAGATCGCAGGAGATGGCGTTGAGCCTGGAAGGGGAGCACGACCGACCGGTGATATTACCCGACACGTCGGATATCCGGAGCATACCGTCGTAGTCATGAGATGGATGGTAGGGGCCGATCTGGACTGACGGCGCCCTGAATATTATGATTGAGACATTGAGATTTGAGATATTGAGGTACAGAGATTGTGCTACAGAGATATCGAGATATTGAAATTTATGTTTTGTGCCGATGCTAGGCACTGTTTTATGCTGATTTCATTATGATACCTCATTTAAAATACAGAAATCTCACAAAGTTATGGAAGCAGTTTTCTTCAGTACATGCATTCGGTTTCATGCATTCATACATCATTCATATGATATATATATTGCCACATGATGCACTGGCATAGACACATGGGTTTACCCTTGGGTTAGATATTTACACTAGCCATGGTTAGAGATTGCTCGTTATATATTTGAGGATTATATATATTATGATCGTATGACCTAGGATTGCGTCATACATGCGATTTTCTGTTCATAGATCTTTTTCTACTCACGAGTTGGCAACTCACCCCCGTTGTGCCCCAGTTTCTTGCAGGTGTTGCCGTACGGATTTCATTACGGATTTGTGGGCACTGTTCCTTTCGGGTGACTTGCTAGTAGGTGGGTTTTATTGTATCATACCCATCGTCATACTTTGTATATTATATTTCAGTTGTATCTAGAATTTCCATCAACCAAACATGTACTTATTTGAGATAGAGACCAGTGATATTTATTCTTTCGACCTTAGAGTCGCGGGTTATATTTCCATGGGTTCTTGCTGGTTGAGTTTCATTTCTGTTGTGATCCTCGCCTTTAGGCGTTGTATATTATGTTGCATACAGGTTGTTTTGATAAGGTTCTTCCTACACTCTATTACTTCTCTTGGTTTGGATTTCTGGGTTCGGCTTACTTAGAGTACGTACGCCTTGGGACGTTCGTAGTCTAAGTGCCGGTCATGTTCCGTACTTTCGGGTCGTGATAATAAGACAGCCCCATCATTGGATGAGACTGTCAATTAATGAAAAGATCCCTAAGAGAATATCCTCATTGATGGGAAATCCCTAGGGACAAGGAGAAAATCTCCTCTTTTAGAGCAAAGCTCTGTCACAGAGTGACATTTGTCAAACTCTGGTCTCAAAGGAATAAAATGTCCTTAAAAAGAGCCTAGCTCTATACTAATGATGGAAAATCCATCAAAAAGAAAACTTTAACTCTTAAAGATTAAAAATTTGGGATCTTAAAGATCCATGAAAACTTTTAGGAGTTCTCCATTTTCAGATCAGAAAAGATCTACATTTGATCCATGAGCAAAGCTCTATTCATGTGTTAAAATCCATGAACAAGATCTCTGTAGATCTATGAACTTTCCAGAGCAAGGCTCTGTTGATGAAACCCCAAAAGGGTTTTAGATCAAAGATCTATGAGAGCAAGGCTCTATTAATCAATTTTAATTTAATTTAATTTAATTTTATTAATACCGAAGATGGTTTTAAGTTCTGAACTCTGGAGTTCTTGTGAAAAAGCAAGAGCAAGGCTCTAAAATTCTTAAGTAAGAGCAAAGCTCTGTTGAAATCAAAAATCTTGAAAAAGGGTGAAGATTTTTTTAAGGCCAAAGGTCCTATTTATAAGGCGCTTGCGCCCCTTCAGCTCACCCCTTGATCCAACGGTCAGGAGCTTTCCACCGCTGCACTCACGTGCGCGCCACGTGAGCGCAACGGGAGGGCATTTGTTTCCCCCAATCAGAGCAAAGCTCTGTTGGAAATTCAAAATTCAAATTTTGAAGCAACGCTTCAAATCCCGGGCGCAACGCGCCACGTGTCAAGCGCAGATGCATCAGCGCAGCGCCCAAGGCAGCGCACCCAATCAGAGCAAAGCTCTGTTTAAAGCAAAATCAAAGGAAGTAACGCTTCAGTTGCGCAAGCGCTGCGCTGTACGACACGTGTCATCGCAGATGCGCTAGCGCAGTTGCGCTGCGCGACACGTGTCAGCGCAGTTGCGCTGCGCGACACGTGTCAGCACAGATGCGCTAGCGCAGTTGCGATGCGCTAGCGGAGTTACGCTGCGCTGTGCGCTGCATGACACATGTCACGCGCTGGGGCATTTGCGCCAAACAGAATTAAGATTTTAAAGAAATCTTTCTGTTCTTGTTAAAACAAGAATATTTTCTTCTGTAAAACAGAAACCCTTAGATCAAAGATCCAACGGTGGGGAAAATTCCCCAAATCACTTAGAAAGATCTCTTTAACAAATTTAACTAATTTATGGGTACTATAAAAAGGACCCCAGGCCTCAATTCAAAGGCATCAACATTCTGTGAGAAATCAAAAAATTTCAAGCAGAGAAAACTCTGAAGAAATTCCAAGAAAAAAAAGAAAGGTAAAAAAAAGATCTTTTAGATAGAAGAATTTCTTCTGATAGATCATTGATCTAAAAACAAGATCAATGATCTTTAATAAAAAAAAAAAACAAAATAAAAATAGTGCTTTGCACTTGCTTTATGAACCATTGGTTCTTGAATCTAAAAGATTCTCAAATTAATAGTGCTCTGCACTTGAAAATCTGCACTGTTGCGCTCTTGGGTTGGCGCAAGCCACCAGAGAGTGCCACGTGTCAGTATCTGAACCAATTACGCTATGCGCTTTAAGATAGAACCTTGCTCTCTAGAATTGGCGCAACTCACCGAGCGCGACACGTGTCAGCAGCGCAAGCGCAGCGCAAGCGCAGCGCACTGCGCTTGCATGACACGTGTCGTCACCACAAGCGCTTACGCTCTTTGATTGGCGCAAAGCGCCTGAAAATGCAATGCATTTCTTTTGCTAAAGGGGCAGGCCCAAGTTAAAAAGACCTAGCAGGCCAGAATAAATTGCAAAGTAATAAAAAGGGCAGAGCCCAAGTAAAATTGATGCTCTGCATCATTTATAAATGGGCAGAGCCCAAAACAAATTGATACTCTGCGTCCTTTATGGGTAGAGCCCAAATAAAAATAAAAAGAAATGCGATGAAAAAGAAAATAAAATGTTGAACATTTTCAACTGGACTTAGCCCAATTTTGGCCGTAAGTCCTCAAATTAAATTGACTGGGCAAGATTGCTTTCTTAAATCAATTTACCTCCGGTTCAAGGGTACATCTCCGAACTCCTCTGATACCTGTCATTGTAATCCTTCAACGACGTCAGAGAAGTGACGGGTCCCGACGACCACACATCGACACGGACTGCGGGGTCCTTAAACTCATGGACCGAAACGTCCTTAAACTAATATTGGACCGAAACGTCCTTAAACTAATGATGGACCACCACGTCCCTAAACTGGAACATGGACCACCACGTCCCTAAACTGGAACAATAGAGCCTCCAAATGTGTAGGGTTCCTAGGCACACTAATGAGGTCTCACAACAGATCAAACATGCCCAATTCAAATTTTTTCATGTGCCTACAAACCCTAATACGGATTGTTAACTAGATGATAAGGCGATACAATGCGAGTAAATGACTTTATTGCTAAAGGAAAGTGACTACAACCTTTGTAGATCGGGTCCTCCACCTCTCTAGCTCCGTGATGACGTCCCTCCGCTGTACCTATCGGAATCCGGACTCTGGCGATGGTTTCGTCAGAGAAATGATCGGGCTAGGTCGTCGACTTCGATGCCAAAGATGATCTACGTCGAGGCAACTCAAGATCAAGCTCCAACTTCACCAAGTCATGAAACTTGTGAAGAAAACACCCTATACTACTTGGCAAGTGGTAGAGGATGAAGAAATAGGAAGTGGGTTCACTTTAGAATTGGATTTCTCACTCGTTTTCTCATGTTGCCATTAATGGTAGCAAGCTTTCTTCATGTTGAAGAAGAAGAAGAAGAAGAATATGATAAGTGTTTTGAAAATAGAAAATAAAATGATACTTATCATATAGCAACCATGGTTAAGTGTAGAGACTAAACTAGGGTTAGGTTGAATGGTTAGGGTTAAGGCAAAAGACAAACTAGCTAGACTTTTCAAAGCTTCAAGAAGCTTCAAGTAGCAAACAAAGAAAGCCACCATGATTTATTTTGCCCAAAAATAAATAAAAATAATAAATAAGTAATTAAATCAATCCAGGATCGATAGTTTCTCAGGTGGTGATGGGTTTCATACCGACACTAAATGTCGTGTTGTTAGGGGTCTGACTTTATCCACCCCCTTAGACTCGATATGCGATATTCTTAGACGAACAGACCGGACTGTACGGATATTGTCACTGACAGGCTCAGTAGGGGTTCAGGATGAGTTTGCTCGTCGGCATCCCTTTCGCTCAATACCTGGGTAGCCGTTACGTACAGCTAGTGCCGCTGACGTGCATGTGGTTAAACCCACTGCCAGCGTATTGATAAGTCTTTATAGTACTACACAGAGGGTTTTTACGGTTCAGGTAATATGGTGTACATGTCGTATGTTGGTACATACGGGTGTCCGATTAAATATGTGCACTTGCTGCGCAGACTTTAATCGGACGGTTGTTAATACTAGCGGCTTAGGATTAAGCCGGATTATTAAATCGAGTTTTGATTTAATAATTGATATATGTATTTGAATATACGTATTCTAGTATTATTGTTCACTATTCGTTTTCTCTCTCGGCTATTCGTACTTTGGTACGAATATGCGTATATGTATTTCGATACATGTACCGGGAAGTATTCCGTATTTTATACGGAATGGCTTCTAGAAGATGTGTCACCTCATTATTGATTTTTTCTTTTTAGAAAAATCATTTGTTTGATAATGCGGTGGAGGGTGTGAGGTGGCATAAGGCATGGGTCAAAGCATGTAGCATAGTATGGTTCACATTGTTTAATGAAATTAAACAGATGAATTTGTTTTTGTGGGAATGAGAAAGGGGGGGACGGCCACTTTTGGTCAAGGCAATTTCATTTAGTTGATTTACACTTGCTTCATAATACTCCACTCTCATTTTCACAAAAACTTAGCCATTTTAGCTCATGCAAAAGGTTCACCTCATTGATCTTCTATGCTTGCTCATTGAGCAAAACAAATTGAGAGAAAATTGTAGTGATATTTTCATACACCCCCACTCTCCATAGCTAGCGACTTTGGAGCGTCGGTTACCTCGTTAGTCGAGGTTGGAGCTTGCGCCGTTTCCCTCGGATGGATCATCGGAGATGGAGGAAGACCGGCAACCAAACATCATCAAAGGATCGCTAGGAGCTTGGAATGAAGACCGAAGGACTCGGATCATCTCGGTATAACCTTTCTAACTCTTAGTTAGCTCGCTAGAATAAGGTTTAAGGTCGATCCGGAAATCGGGTAACGGTAGCGCCGGTTTTATAAATTTTTGTTCCGCATTTTGGCCACGTTTCGATGGCCGGGGCGCTGCCGTGACCCTTCACTTTGATGACTAGAAACCCCAGCTATGATATGTGCACGGTATTACTTCATTCGATTGGTGCGGGCATGTCACGTCCCAAAAGTATGGAACATGACCGGCACCTAGACTACAAACGTCTCAAGGCGTACGTACTCTAAGTAAGCCGAGCCCAGAAATCCAAACCAAGAAAAGTAGTAGAGAGTAGGAAGAACCATATCAAAACAACCTGTACAACATAATATACAACGCCTAAAGGCGAGGATCGCAACATAAAGGAAACTCCAACAGCAAGAAATCCACAGAAATACAACGGGCGACTCTAAGGTCGAAAGAATAAACATCACTGGTCTCTATCTCAAATAAGTACATGTTTGGTTGATGGAACTTCTAGATACAACTGAAATATAATATACAATATATAATGATGGGTATGATACAATAACCCACCTACTAGTAAGTCACCTGAAAGAAGCTGTGCCCGCAAAGCCGTAATGAAGCCCGTACGGCAACACCTGCAAGAAACTGGGGCACAACGGGGATGAGTTGCCAACTCGTGAGTAGAAAAAGATCTACGAACAGAAATCGCATGTATGACGCAATCCTAGGTCATACGATCATAATACATAATCCTCAAATATAAACCAGTAATCCATAACAAGACTAAGGTAAATATCTAACCCAAGTGTAAACCCATGTGCTCGTGTCAGTGCATGAGGTGGCAATGTATCATATGAATGATGTATGAATTCATGAAACAAAATGCATGTACTGAAGAAAACTGCTTTCATAAAGTTGTGAGATTTCTGTATTTTTAAAATGAGGTATCATAAATGAAATCAATATGAACGGTGCCTAGCATCGGCACAAAACATAAATCCCAATATCTTGATATCTCTGTACCTCAATATCTCAAATCTCAATGTCTCAATCATAAAATCCAGGGCGCCGTCAGTCCAGATCGGCCCCTACCATCCATCTCATGACTATGACGGTATCCTCCGGATATCCGACGTGTCGGGTAATATCATCGGTCGGTAGTGCTCCCCTGCTAGGCTCAACGCCATCTCCTGTGATCTTCTTGCCCCGGGGTACCGCACCGGGTCCACCATGTACCCGCAATCGGTCTCATCCGCCTCCTCGATTTGGATTTCACATGTCGCTCTCAGCACCGAGAAAACACATGGTGGACGCACTGAAATATCATATCAAGGGTAACCGGGTTTTTAAAACAATTTCATAATCTCTTTGAAATATCCACGGTTCCCAAATCCAGAAATATCATAGAAACAACATATCTCAATGCGCATAATCAGAAAACATGATGTATGTGACATATAAATGAAGTGCAAGTATAACAGTATATCATGCAACATGGAATAATAGTATGCACATACAAGGGGCATATCCTGATGCAATAATACTACTGTGTAGTGACATGGCAATTACCAATGAAGATGTGTGTGAGCTGGCAAGTAAGTGTATGTGGAACATACGCATCATCGGTAATGGTGCTGGTGTCCTAACAGCATGATATCAATAATGGAATATAAATCACAACAGTATGCGATGCAGAGCAACAATAATAATATGCGGGAGCTGAAATACTGAACACCATGATCACTAAACTGCATCTAATACCATAAAAGTCATATAGCTACACCACTATAAGGCTGAGCTAACGCTAACAGTAGGTAAGGGAAACCGCCTAACCTCTGAGTCGATACATATATATACATATATATAGAGAGTCGGTGATCCCGCCTCGACAATATCACATCCGATAACATATCTCTATAATCAGTTATTCCCAAATCAAGAGTGCGGATCAAACATTAAATTATAGCTCGAACGTAAATCCGTCGTACGGCATCCCCAAATCAGGGTACGGGTCAATTTCACATTCGTCATATCATTCATCTAGTATTCTCTTTATCAAGATCATTATCTGGGGTACTGACCTATGTCTAGTACAATGCTAACATCATCACTATAATCAAGATCTGACTACTGATCGACAGTCTAGTATAAATCGATATTATCATCACATATCGTCAATAAATCATAATCCAGCTTCCGATTTACAGCCTCTGGCAAAAACTATATCATCAGCACATATCATCTCAAGGAGTAAACAACGCCCAAGGCGGCCTATCATGAATATCTTGTCATATCATATCATATCATATCATATCTCGTATCATAATCACATGTCGATCATTATATATATAGGTCACAATTCCTATGGCATCATTACTCCCAAAATCCTCTAAAGCATCAAGACGCACCTCAAATATGAATTTTATCATATCACCGATATCATAACCTCGGATCAAACTCATCGACTCATCTCAATCCATGTATCATCCTCAAATCCGTATGTGAGCACATAGTCCCATACCCATGTGAACACATATCTATATACAATCCCGTCAATGCATATATGAAGTAAGGATGTATGCAACTATGTATATGTATGTGTAGTGCACCCACTACTCTAGGGTTTCGCGACACTAAGTCATTCAACACACTAATGTCCATCCTAAACATCAAAATATATCCCAAACAACATATATAATTATAGGAGTGTATACGCATCCGTATACATCACCACGGACTGCGGGGGTGCTATACGCCATCCACCCGACTTCTCCGCGTAGATATAAATCTACTCACCTTTCTTTATGTGTGCCGGTGCCGATGTCGCCATTTGCATCTCCAACGCCTCGATGCCACGTGGGGTATCTACAAGGATATCACTCGCTAAAACATATGAAAACCATGTCGGAAACCAAAATGGTGCACGCTACGCCCATAGGTAAAAACCTATAGCCTTGCGTGCAAACACAGCCAATATCCCTCTGCCGTTGGCGTTCAAACGCCACCCGATCGAAACGAAACATCGAATATCAAAAATCCATACGGAAAACAGGTCGTAAATCATACGTCAACTCATGAAAATCATCCCAGATTCTATCCTGGTTGGAACCAGACAAAACTAGACATACCCAGGGTCAAGTTTACATGAAATAGGGCTGTGCACGCAAAACGAGGGGGTTCCCTACTGCTCAGGGAATATATCTGCGGCCGGGTAAAGAGTTAGGGGCTAGGGTTTTGGGTGTTGGTTTCTACCTACCTGCATATCTCACTACCAAGTCAATATTATTTTAGGGTATCTCGGGTTGTAGCAGATTCCAGAAAGGTCACAAAATCGACAAAAACGCTAATTTACACCAAGTATAACAAATCTGGTATTTGGGTGAAATCTGGAACAATCTTGGGTTAAACTGGTCTTCACAGTACCTAATAAGGCTACTCTAACATTCAAAACCATCTCTTGGCCAAATCTCACTCAAAATCCCTAAACTAGCACTAGACCACACAATAACACTAACTTTCAGCTATATAACTAGAACTTGGCAAAATAGGAGTTGTATTGCAAGATTATACCTCAAGAGGGTCCTAGGATGAAGGAGAAGGGAAGGAGGATGAAGAAGGGCTGTTGGTGAACTGCTGAGTTGCTCCTACAGCTGCTGGTGTGGTTTTTGCAACTGAAGTTGTTGCTGTTCTCTGGGCTGAAACTGCTGCAGGAATTGTTGTGGAGGTTTTTGTGGTTGGGCTGAGGTTGTTTTGGTTGCTACTGTTGTATTGGTGTTGTGTTGTTGTGGTTTTGGTGTGGATATGGTGTGGTTGGGTATGAGGCTGATGTTGATGACATTGGGGCTGTTCTTGTTGCTGTTGCAGCTGATGAATATTTTGGGTATGTTGTTGCTGATGTAGTTGTTTTAGTGGCTGATGTTGCTTCAGCTACTGATGCTGAAATGATGATATATGGCTGAGGTTTGGGGTTGATGTGCTGCTGCTGATGTAATGGGCTGCTGTTGCAGCAGTTTGGTGGCTGAAGTTGGACAATTGGGGGCTGTTGTAGGGTGAAGTGTTGATATGGTGTATAGGTGTGGGGCTATGGTTAGGGGCCGGTGGCTGCAGCTGCTGTTGACTGCTGGTGTTTGGACAGCAGCTGATGTATTTGATGTGGGGCTGATGTGGAGGGAAAAGGGTTGTATTATGGTGGAGTGTGAGAGTGGGAGATGTGAGGGTAGGATGTGAGTGATGAGAGGGAGTGATATGAGTGAGAGGGGGGGTGTGAAGAGCACAAAGGGTAATGAAGAATGAGATGGATCATGGCACACCCTAGCCATCTCTCTCTCTCTCTCTTGAAACATGATAGCACCCACAAGCCATCATGGCTAACTCTCTCCCTACAAAATGTCAACTAACCCTAATCACCCTTAGACAAGGCCAAATCCCTTAGGTTAAAACTAATTAGCCTAACCAAATGGTTCAACCCACCATGGTCATCTAACATGGTTCAACCCTAGGCTTAACATGAGTCCAAAACAAGAAACAAGTGTAACAAGTGTAGAAATGTTATGGTGCACAATTTTTGCACAAAAAGCCAAAAATCCAATTAGCGATTTTCAATCGCAATTAACACTAAAATAGCATATACTTAACCATAGAAACTCATAAATGGCATATTTCCACAAAATACCCTATTTTAGTATTTCTATAATTTTCTCCAGAATTTTCACCATTTATCGGTATTTAATTATACCGACTATTAAAATATTCATTAAAAATTAATATTAAATTATGAAAATTCCCAAAAATAATATTTTATTTTTTTGAAATGTTACAGTCTTCCCCCCCCCCCCTTAAAGAAATTCGGTCCCCGAATTTAAATTTAAACCCCCAAATTCTAAAACATTTCAATAAAATGTCCAAACCAACGGGGCTCCGGAATCATCAATACATAAAAGGCATCATAGCGCAATACATGCGCACGAGTAACGAGCAGATAACTCGAAAACAAAACTCCGTCAAGCTTGCTGAAATCATCGGAGTCGAGGCGAAAACACGAATGCCCAATCCAAAGCAAAACCAATATGCTAGAAATCGGAACTATACATGTAAATATATGAAGGAAATGCATGCCAAATTCCTTAAAGTCGATGTACAATGCGCATAACACTGCACAATGGCGGACGTCTTTATAAGAAAATAGCCATATACGTATATATCTTTTGTTTAGTATGCACGATCCGCCGTTTTGAAAACAATTTAGAAGGGTTCCCTCGTTTTAAACGTTTCGTGTCGTATCGGACACGCATGTAAATAATGAGACTATAGCTCGCTCTTGGAAATCCCTTTGAAATCTATCAGTGCATGCAAAACATACTCAGGTACTGTCATCTGACTAGTCCTGCTCAGTACGAAAACAAATCGCAATATCATAAAAATGTACTGCTCCCTAAGAAATCAATCCCAAAAGTGCATATGAAAACCCTGTGTGTCCGGTGCGCACGGAAATCAAAATCCATGAATGTGCCATACATGTGCACAGAAACAAGCATCAAGGTGCAACGGTTGTGCACACAACATCGGTCATAGGCAACGTGTGTGCCTGACAGCAAAACAGGCGCATCTGACATGCACGAAAAATCCCGATTTAGTGCATCTGGTGTGCACCAAATCGCATCTCATAACATGCGCCCAACATGCGCACAAATCCAAATCTGGTGCATCCATCATGCACGAAATCATGAAATCCAATATCAAGCGCCGAAACACGCGTAAAACCCAATCAGGTGCATAAAAATGCACAAAACAAATATCGAGCATCACCCTCGAAATCGAAGTCCAGTGCATCCAAGTGCACAAAATATATGTCCATGCACTGCAAGCATATGTAAACTATACAAAGTGCAAAAACCAGATCGTGTGCGTGCATACGCACAAAATCAACTCAATGTCCAAACCCCATAAAATCACAAATATGTGAAACCAAGGCACGAAAACGATATCAAGTGCAACAACTGGGCGAAAATCGTAAATACTCAATAGGTGCAACCATGGTGCATGAAAACACATATCATGAAACCCAATCATCAAAACCAAATCATGCGAATAAATCGTCCAAAATACCGAAATCAAGTATGGAGGAGTAGTCCCGCTCAAGCGCATCCTCTAAGAATCTCTGGCCAACTTTCGTGCTCACTCATAGCATATCTCGTCGACGATCCTGAACTCTGGCCTACTGGTGTGCGTAACATGACCACTCCTGGGTCCAAGTCTTCTCTGTGGATTACCAATCTCACGATCCATCGGCTCATCGGCCCTGTCAGACGTGCTAACGGGGACGATTCCGTTTTGGCACTTCTCTGGTCATCTCTCGGTCAATCATCGCGACTACTCGTAAAGCAGCATGTCACTGGCGTCGGCCTCTGGCTCTCTGAATGTACGTGACACACCTGATCCTGGGTGCAAGTATCATTGCAGTAGTGTCCTGGAAGGAATCCTGCTCAAGGTCTCTTCCAAGTCTCATCTCTGCCAACTGTCCAGAAGTCATCGTCCTTTACCATATCTGCTTCTTGCTTCGAAACGGCTGCATACTCATCGCGACTCCTTCCGGAAGGTATATCCAGTACTCTGCCTCGGCATGCGCATCGCATCTCTGATGTCGGCGAAGTGGAACGTCATCATATCCAGATTTTGTACGAACCTCTTACTCCACTTTTCTCTAATGTCGACTGCTTCGGACTCGTCTCGTCGTGGCTGCATGGACTGAGCTCCAATGGCTATCCTCGTATCTGGAGTCTCCCAAGAAAGGCATCTCACCACCTAGCATCCGAATTAAGTCGAGCCATCCGATCGATTTGTCAAGACCTCATAATCCCCCCAAGAGCTCAACATCTTGAGTACAGTATAATAGTATCGAGTACATACCACAGCATCGGTGGTCCAGCTGTAGAAGGGCAAACCCAAGCCTCACTAATGGCGCCGCAGAACTGCCGCAAACCCTAAGGTTCAAAGTCTTTCATACGGTCATTAAGTCGAGTTAGGGTTTCATTCTTCTAGAGGGACCATAGAATTTCCTGCATGTCTTTCCGAATACTTTAAACTTGGAATAATAGGTTTCTGACATTCGATCGTCTCTGACGACTCCCAACGTCTTCGCGTGAAGTCGTCTCTAGCTGGCATCAATCTATCTGATGACCTCGCATCGGGGTGGCGAACGATCCACATGTCCTAGTCATTCATCCTTAGTGACTAGCGACCTTCTATTATCTCTTAGTACGATCTCGTACTGCACGCTGAACAGTGCCTCAATCGTCACGAATACGCCATACATCAACGGTCATTAAAATATGGCTGGCCTCTATCAGTGGCTCAATCCTCCGAGCAATCTCATACAGCGATCCATCAATGCTCGTGGCGCGAAAACACAATAAAAAGACACATCTCCGCAATCGTGTGTCGCCAGAATCACGCCCCGGTCAGTCCTCGTTCGCAACGAGCTCATGCCGACCGCAACTCTAGCCGTAGCTCTCCATGCCCGTAATCGTGGCAGCAAAACCAAAACTGGTACCGATGAGGCTAGATCGGGAAGGAATATGACACTGAACAAAGAAATGTACATCCTAAGTATTCTTAAGTGGAGTGGCGTATCGTAAATATGCCGTGGACATACCCACGGTACGTCACTCTACTTTAGTCACCTATTCCATCAACCAAGGGTCATCCTACGCTCCGAAGGTAAAACCTAACGCTCTGATACCAACTTTGCCACGTCCCAAAAGTATGGAACATGACCGGCACCTAGACTACGAACGTCTCAAGGCGTACGTACTCTAAGTAAGCCGAGCCCAGAAATCCAAACCAAGAAAAGTAGTAAAGAGTAGGAAGAACCATATCAAAACAACCTGTACAACATAATATACAACGCCTAAAGGCGAGGATCACAACAGAAAGGAAACTCCAACAGCAAGAAATCCACAGAAATATAACGGGCGACTCTAAGGTCGAAAGAATAAACATCACTGGTCTCTATCTCAAATAAGTACATGTTGTTGCGACACGGCAGCGCCCCGGCCGTCTTACCGAGGCCAAAATGCGGAATCAAAAATTTTCCTTACTTGGAAACTGGCGCTACCGCGGACAATAAAACCCGGATCGTTAACCATTAACCGATACTAGCTAACAAGAGAAAGGGTGAGAGATATACCGAGTGATCCGAGTCCTCCGGTCTTCTCGTCGTCGTCCCGATCTCCCGCGGAAACTCCGGTCGTCGCATCCTTGCCGGAAGGGCACCACATCGTCTGCATCTTTTACGGGCTCCCACCTCAATGCCGAGGCAACTCGGGCACGAAGCTGGCTAGTCGACGTGCCCAAGGTTTGCTGTAGAATGTGTATAGGCTATGTCTCACTTGGGTTTTTAGTTGCCATGATGATGGAGGGATAGAATGGAAAAAGAACTTTTTCAAGTGGAGCAAGAATGTTTTTAGCAAGAAGAATGAGATAGGAATTCCTCTTCTCACAAAAATGAACATCTCATTTTTCCTCTCTCTCTCAATGCCCCCCCCTGAACCAAATGGTGGAGGAAAAACAAACTCATGAAGGGAGGTGAGTGTAGGAAAAGGAAGAGGTGACCATATCAAAAGCAAACCTCACATCCAAACACAAATCAATCCTAATCACCTTTATGCAAGAAATGATGATAGAAAAGAAAGGAATAAAAAAGATGCTTTCATAATCAAACCATTTGCATGAAACCCCTCCACAATGTGTTATTTGCAAACTTGCAAATAACACCCTCCATCAAAAGGTCCGGCCGGGAAAGAACAAAGGAAAACCGGCCGGAACAGAATGCAAACTGGCAACTCCAGAAAACTGGTCCCGTAATAAATTACAGGAAAACCCCGATACTGTGCATACACACCCGCATCTGTATTCCGACCGGATACAAATGCAATGAGACAAAATCTACATTGTATTATACTAGGATCCGGCTTAAACCAAAGCCGGCTAGTAGTATCCGTCCGATCCTGATCCGTGCAATACCGCACGTATCTGATCGAACCCTGCCATATATCCATACGGCTACTAGTACAAACCGTCCGATCCTGATCCGTGCAATACCGCACGTATCTGATCGGACCCTGCCATATCTCCATTCGGCCTCTACAGCGTTTCGCCCGAAAGCTTGAGTAACTGAAAGTGTGGTGGACTCTAAAGACTCGTCAATACTATGGCTGTGGATTTAACCACTAGCACGTCAAAGGTATAAGCCAATACGTGACGGGCCACCAGCTATTGACCAAAAGGGACGTCGATGAGCGAACTCATCCTGACACCCTACTGAGCCTGTCAGTGACAATATCCGTACAGTCCGGTCCGTTCGTCTATGAGCATCGCATGTCGGGCCTAGGGGGTTGGTAAAAGTCAGACCCCCAAAAGCGGTACAAGTCGTGTCGGAGTGTAGCCCAGAACACCCTGAGATACTACTGGAATACCTACCAGTAAATCTCCTGCCTCGGCCGAGGGCTTTGTGTAATGGCTCTCCTAGACACAGCGCGACCTCACCCCCAATACCGGGAGAGACGAACCCCTGCAGATCCGCTCACTGCCTCCATGTGGCTCGGGACTGTACCCAACTAAAACCTGTTTGCACGACTCCTTTGAGCCGTGGTAGGGTAGTAATCAAAGTACAGTGGGAACTCACACGAGACAAATGAAGATCTCAGGTCGATGAACTAATCTGTACACATGTCACCAGGGAACTGCTATCTGACGTCAGGTATAAGACCAACTAGCATGTTCCCGGCGAGTCCTGTCCGGTGTACTCATAACCCAATGAGCACCTGTATACATCTTAGGTGAACCAACTGACACCAGTGGCTTATGAGACCGGCCACCGCCCCTCGTCGGGGTCTCGACTGTATACATTAGTCTACTCTGGAGAATCGATGCCCTGTCTCGAAACTCCCACGACTAGGGACCTTTTAAGGATGTGCTTATAGACCACCAGCTCTCACGTATATGATCGCCATCATACTGCCGGCAGTCAAGCAAGAATCCTAGGGGCTCTATCAGCGTGTAATAGTGACCTGTAAGGTCACCTGAAGCAGTACATGATGATAAAGGTAAACCAGATAGCATACTATCATCTCGAGTAAGACTGTCCTACCGGGATTGGTCCTCCCTCAATCATTGCAATCACGTGCCTGTGATCCAATAATTGACTCTGAGGGCACTATCTCCAACACATGTTTGGTTGATGGAACTTCTAGATACAACTGAAATATAATATACAATGTATAATGATGGGTATGATACAATAACCCACCTACTAGCAAGTCACCTGAAAGAAGCTGTGCCCGCAAAGCCGTAATGAAGCCCGTACGACAATACTTGGAAGAAACTGGGGCACAACGGGGGTGAGTTGCCAACTCGTGAGTAGAAAAAGATCTACGAACAGAAATCGTATGTATGACGCAATCCTAGGTCATACGATCATAATACATAATACTCAAATATAAACCAGTAATCTATAACAAGACTAGGGTAAATATCTAACCCAAGTGTAAACCCATGTGCCCGTGTCAGTGCATCAGGTGGCAATGTATCATATAAATGATGTATGAATGCATGAAACAAAATCCATGTATTGAAGAAAACTGCTTTCATAAAGTTGTGAGATTTCTGTATTTTTAAAATAAGGTATCATAAATGAAATCAATATGAACGGTGCCTAGCATCGGCACAAAACATAAATCTCAATATCTCGATATCTCTGTACCTCAATATCTCAAATCTCAATGTCTCAATCATAAAATCCAGGGCGCCGTCAATCCAGATCGGCCCCTACCATCCATCTCATGACTACGACGGTATCCTCCGGATATCCGACGTATCGGGTAATATCACCAGTCGGTAGTGCTCCCCTACCAGGCTCAACGCCATCTCCTGCGATCTTATTGCCCCTGGGTATCGTACCGGGTCCACCATGTACCCGCAATCGGTCTCATCCGCCTCCTCGATTCGGGTTTCACATGTCGCTCTCAGCACCGAGAAAACACATGGTGGACGCACTGAAATATCATATCAAGGGTAACCGGGTTTTTAAAACAATTTCATAATCTCTTTGAAATATCCACGGTTCCCAAATCCAGAAATATCATAGAAACAACATATCTCAATGCGCATAATCAGAAAACATGATGTATGTGACATATAAATGAAGTGCAAGTATAACAGTATATCATGCAACATGGAATAATAGTATGCACATACAAGGGCATATCCTGATGCAATAATACTACTGTGTAGTGACATGGCAATTACCGATGAAGATGTGTGTTAGCTGGAAAGTAAGTGTATGTGGAACATACGCATCATCGGTAATGGTGTTGGTGTCCTAACAGCATGATATCAATAATGGAATATAAATCACAATAGTATGCGATGCAGAGCAACAATAATAATATGCGGGAGCTGAAATACTGAACACCATGATCACTAAACTACATCTAATGCCATAAAAGTCATATAGCTACACCACTATAAGGCTGAGCTAACGCTAACAGTAGGCAAGGGAAACCGCCTAACCTCTGAGTCGATACATATATATACATATATATATAGAGTCGGTGATCCCGCCTCGACAATATCACATCCGATAACATATCTCTATAATCAGTTATTCCCAAATCAAGAGTGCGGATCAAACATTAAATTATAGCTCGTACGTAAATCCGTCGTACAGCATCCCCAAATCTGGGTACGGGTCAATATCACATTCGTCATATCATTCATCTAGTATTCTCTTTATCAAGATCATTATCTGGGGTACTGACCTATGTCTAGTACAATGCTAACATCATCACTATAATCAAGATCTTACTACTGATCGACAGTCTAGTATAAATCGATATTATCATCATATATCGTCAATAAATCATAATCCGGCTTCCGATTTACAGCCTCTAGGAAAAACTATATCATCAGCACATATCATCTCAAGGAGTAAACAACGCCCAAGGCGGCCTATCATGAATATCTTGTCATGTCATATCATATCATATCCTATCTCGTATCATAATCGCATGTCGATCATTATATATATAGGTCACAATTCCTATGGCATCATTACTCCCAAAATCTTCTAAAGCATCAAGACGCACCTCAATTATGAATTTTATCATATCACCGATATCATAACCTCGGATCAAACTCATCGACTCATCTCAATCCATGTATCATCCTCAAATCCGTATGTGAGCACATAGTCCCATACCCATGTGAACACATATCTATATATAATCACGTCTATGCACATATGAAGTAAGGATGTATGCAAGTATGTATGTGTGTATATGTATGTGTAGTGCACCCACTACTCTAGGGTTTCGCGACACTAAGTCATTCAACACACTAATGTCCATCCTAAACATCAAAATATATCCCAAACAACATATATAATTATAGGTGTGTATACGCATCCGTATACATCACCACGGACTGCGGGGGTGCTATACGCCATCCACCCGACTTCTCCCCGTAGATATAAATCTACTCACCTTTCTTTATGTGTGCCGGTGCCGATGTCGCCATTGGCATCTCCAACGCCTCGACGCCACGTGGGGTACCTACAAGGATATCACCTGCTAAAACACATGAAAACCATATCGGAAACCAATATGGTGCACGCTACGCCCATAGGTAAAAACCTGTAGCCTTGCGTGCAAACACAGCCAATATCTCTCTGCCGTTGGCGTTCATACGCCACCCGACAGAAACGAAACATCGAATATCAAAAATCCATACGGAAAACAGGTCGTAAATCATACGCCAACGCATGAAAATCATCCCAGATTCTATCCTGGTTGGAACCAGACAAAACTAGACATACCCAGAGTCAAGTTTACATGAAATAGGGCTGTGCACGCAAAACGAGGGGGTTCCCTACTGCTCAGGGAATATATCTGCGGCCGGGGTAAAGAGTTGGGGCTAGGGTTTTGGGTGTTGGTTTCTACCTACCTGCATATCTCACTACCAAGTCAATATTATTTTAGGGTATCTCGGGTTGTAGCAGATTCCAGAAAGGTCACAAAATCGACAAAAACACTAATTTACACCAAGTATAACAAATCTGGTATTTGGGTGAAATCTGGAACAATCTTGGGTTAAACTGGTCTTCACGGTACCTAATAAGGCTACTCTAACATTCAAAACCATCTCTTGGCCAAATCTCACTCAAAATCCCTAAACTAGCACTAAACCACACAATAACACTAACTTTCAGCTATATAACCCGAACTTGGCAAAATAGGAGTTGGATTGCAAGATTATACCTCAAGAGGGTCGTAGGATGAAGGAGAAGGGAAGGAGGATGAAGAAGGGCTGTTGGTGAACTGCTGAGTTGCTCCTACAGCTGCTGGTGTAGCTTTTGCAACTGATGTTGTTGGTGTTCTCTGGGCTGAAACTGCTGCAGGAATTGTTGTGGTGGTTTTTGTGGTTGGGCTGAGATTGTTTTGGTTGCTACTGTTGTATTGGTGTTGTGTTGTTGTGGTTTTGGTGTGGGTATGGTGTGGTTGGGTATGAGGCTGATGTTGATGACATTGGGGCTGTTCTTGTTGCTGTTGCAGCTGATGAATATTTTGGGTATGTTGTTGCTGATGTAGTTGTTTTAGTGGTTGATGTTGCTTCAGCTACTGATGCTGAAATGATGATATATGGCTGAGGTTTGGGGCTGATGTGTTGATACTGATGTAATGGGCTGCTGTTGCAGCAGTTTGGTGGCTGAAGTTGGACAATTGGGGGCTGTTGTAGGGTGAAGTGTTGATATGGTGTATATGTCACGTCCCGAAAGTACAGAACATGACCGGCACTTAAACTACGAAACGTCTCGAGGCGTACGTAATCTAAGTAAACCGAAAACCCAGAAATCCAAACCAAGAAAAGTAGTAGAGTGAAGGAAAACCAATTTAAATCAAGTAGTTTTAATAGCATAGCCGAATTATGCGTTTAAAAAAAATCATCAAATATTTCCTGAAAATTTCGGCAGAGTCTCCTTTGTAAATACTGCCCCCCTAAACGGGATACAATATGAATAGTATACGAAATCAAAAAAAGGGCATCCCCAAGCGGGAGCTAGCTCTTCGTCAATCGACGGCCATAACCACACAAGCAATATAATATACAACGCCAAGGGCGAGGATCAAAACTCAAATAGAAACTCAAAACAACAAGAAATCCACAGAAATACAACGCGCGACTCTAAGGTCGAAAGAATAAACATCACTGGTCTCAATCTCAAATAAGTACATGTTTGGTTGATGGAACTTCTAGATACAACGGAATAATGATATACAAGATATATAATGGGGTACGATACAAGTAAACCCACCTACTAGCAAATCACCCGAAGGAAACTATGCCCGCAAAGCCGTAATGAAACCTGTACGGCAAACCTGCAAGAAACTGGGGCACAACGGGGGTGAGTTGCCAACTCGTGAATAGAAAAACATCTACGAAAAGAAATCGCATAAATATCGCAATCCTAGGTCAATGATCATATGAATGAGGTATGAATGCATGAAAACAGAATACATGTAAATGAAGAAACTGTTTTCATAATTTAGTGAGATTTCCTTTGTATTTTTAAAATGAGGTATCATAATGAAATCAGCATAAAACAGTGCGTAGCATCGGCACAAAACGTAATCCCAATATCTCGATATCACTGTATCACAGTCTCTGTACCTCAATATCTCGAATTCTCAATGACTCAATCACAATATCTAGGGCGCCGTCAGTCCAGACCGGCCCCTACCATCCATCTCAAGACCACGACGGTATCCTCCGGATATCCGACGCGTCGGGTAAAATCACCGGTAGGTAGTGCTCCCCTGCCAGGCTCACATCGTCATCATCACGCGCTTCTTGCCCCGGGGTACCTTACCGGGTCCACCATGTACCCGAAACGGTTCATCCGTCTCCTCGAATCGGGTCTCGAAATCCATCAGCAAACTCATGGTGGACGACTCATACATCATGGGAAAAACCGCACTTTTTATTTAAAAAGAGAGAAATCAGTTTATATAAGTTTTGCGGTTTTCCCCCCAAATCCAGAAAATTTCATGGAAATCCGAATCCAAATCATCAATAGCATGTAAAACCATGAATATAGGCATAACAATGAATAACAGTATGCATGAAGTGACAAGTAATAACTACAATGTTAAGCTGGCATATAAGGCAGGTACACTAATATAATGTCAAATTACTAACTAACAAGCTAAGTCAAGCAATAATATTTTCTAAGGTGTACGTGACATGGCAATTATCGATGAAGATGTGTGTGAGCCGGCAAGTAAGTGTACGTGGTGCATACGCATCATCGGTAATGGTGCTGGTGTCCTAACAATATGATATCAACATTGCAATAAGAAATTATAACATAAGCATGCGATGCGAAGCGAACCACAATAATAAGAGGGAGCTGAATACTAGACGCAACTGTAACTAACCTGCATTAATCTAATATAAGTCCTACAAATGGTGCCTTTTGAAATAACACGAATCATGGGGTTTTGAAAATAGGGGCTACGGTGTTTTTATGAAAAGATACGTCTTTTGAAATATCTGTAGGATCCCTTGGGCTGTCTTTTAAAATACCCACGATTCGTTAGTTTTTGAAATAGGTAAGAATCGAATCTAATCTAACAACTAAACTAAACTAAAGGGCTAAGCTAACAAGCTGGACTACAGGTAAGGAAACCGCCTAACATCTAAGTCGATCCATATACATACCTGTATATATATAGTCGGTGATCCCGCCTCAATAATATCATATCCGATACCATATCTACAATCAGACATCCCAAGTCAAGAGTGCGGATCAATCATCAAAATATAGCTCGTACGTAAATCCGTCGTACGGCATCCCCAAATCTGGGTACGGGTTAATATCATATTCATCACACTATTCATCTGGTATCCTCTTTATCCAAGATCATAGTCCAGGGTACTGACCTATGTCTAGTACAATACTAATATCATCAATATAGTCATGATCTGACTACTGATCGACAGTCTCGTACAAACCGATATCACAACCACAAAACAAATCTCATCGACTCAGCTCAATCCCAAGTATCGTCCTCATATCCGTATGTGAACACATAGTCCCATACCCATGTGAACACATAACTATAAAGAATCCCATGAGCACATATAAATAGGAATGTATGCAAGTATGTATGTGTGTATGTGTAGTGCAACACTACCCTAGGGTTCGCAACACTAAAGTAATCCAACACACCAATATCCATCCTAACATCGTTATTAATCCCAAATAACATATAATAATTGTTGGTGTGTATACGCATCCGTATACACCACCACGGACTGCGGGGGTGCTATACGTCATCCACCCGACTTCTCCCCGTAGATATAAATCTACTCACCTGGTCCTCGCTCGCCGGTGCCGACGTCGCCATGCGCTTGCTTGCCGTCTCGAAGTCCACATGGGGATACCTACATATCATAACGCACCGCATCGCATTAAAATCCGACTCATGACCAAAACGACACACGAATCCTATATAGGTCAAAACCTATGGTTGCTTCCACAAATCAACCCAAAAACCCTCGACATCGGCGTACAAACGCCAGACCATCGAGAAAAACCCAAATACACTCATTTGCACATTCACGAACACTAATTTTAATATAAAATAGGTTAAAACTCACAAAAACCCTAAATTCACTTTAAAAGCCGTTTTTCCGAAAAACTAGCAAGCAAAATTACCCGTTTTAGTACAAAACTCGACGTTTAAACAATTCTAGCGGCCATAATACTTATTAAATAACTTAAATAAGTCATATAACCCATAACCACAATTTAATCTCATCAAACTATATACGTTCAAAAAAACTAGTTTGCAATTTTACCCAAATTTCAACCATTTTAGCAAAAATGCATAAACAACAATTTAGTTTGGATTTGCATGATCTAAAATATTAAAATACAATTTAAAATGTTAATAATACCATGGATACCCTAATTAGATTTTTATCCCAATTGATTAATTAAATTCCCAAAACCTAGTTAACCAAATTAACACAATTAGCAAAATTTTAGACTAACAAATAGAAACTAGTAACCAATTTGGGTTTTGTATTCAATTAACATGCTAATCTACCCATTAAAACCATGATCAAACACTACAAACCCTAACTTGATCACAACCCACTCTCTTGAATTTTTCAAAATGAGCAATTCCAATCCAAACTATACATGAAAACACTAAATTAACACTAATTTGAGCCCACTAAGCAAAGTAACCTCTTAAATTTAGTTAGTATAATAACTAGATAACAAAATAACTTAATTAACCTAATAATGGTTTTCCAAACCCTAATTCAACTCAAGCCATAAACTTTAAAAAAACTAGTATGCAAATAGCACTAAAATTAACACTAAAACAACTCAATTAAAGAAATCTAACAATAAGAATTTAAATGGGTAGAAATTATACCTTAAAAATCTAGAGATCTAGCAAGAAGAATTTGCCTCCAATGATGGCTTCATAACACCATGATTTAAGTTATAAAAGCTAAGGAGAATGGGATGAAGAATGGAAATTAATTTGTGAGATTTAAATTGGATTTTGGAGCAATTTTTTGATTAAAATTGAAGGAAATGAAAAGAGGAAAGTGAAGGGGGAGGGGCTGCAGATTTTCGGCCAGGGGGGTGATGGGGGGATGGTGTGGGTGTTGTGCAAAATTTTCCAAGTCAACCCCCCTCAAATCAAGGTACACTAAGCCTCCAAAACAATACATCTTAACATATACCTTTAAACTCTATTTCACACATACAAATGAGATGGAGAAAATTTTTGAGGGGGGGAAGTGGGCTGTTGATGGTGGGCTCGGCCATGGACGGGTGAGGGTGTGTGTGAGTGATTACAAAAAGAATTCCATGCAAAAAGACCCCCCACAATATCATATTTGCAAGTTTTAGTTCAAATAATTAAAATTTTAATTTTCCATCGATTATAACTAAATAGAACTTAAAATAAAATACTAAAAATTTATATTACAAACTAGATTTTAGTTGTCATGGTTCTATAGATTAAAATTAGCCCAAAGAAATTTGTATTTATCGCTAATTTAATGTATTTTTACCGGCTTAAAATAATATTAAAAAATTGAAAAATTATGGGAAAATTTTAAATGACCAGAATTTTATAAGTAACTCATTAGCTACTAAAAACTAGCAATTACCTATCCAAATTAGGTATAATTAGGCCTAAACTGCAAAATAACAAAAAGACGATTTACGGAAAAATACCAAATTTTCACCGATTTTCGGGAAAACACCAAAACGACTTTTCAAGGCATTACAGTATAGGTGTGGGGCTATGGTTAGGAGCTGGTGGCTGCAGCTGCTGTTGACTGCTGATGTTTGGGCAGCATCTGATGTATTTGATGTGGGGCTGATGTGGAGGGAAAAGGGTTGTATTATGGTGGAGTGTGAGAGTGGGAGATGTGAGGGTAGGATGTGAGTGATGAGAGGGAGTGATATGAGTGAGAGGGGGGGTGAAGAGCACAAAGGGTAATAAAGAAGGAGATGGATCATGGCACACCCTAGCCATCTCTCTCTCTCTCTCTTGAAACATGATAGCACCCACAAGCCATCATGGCTAATTCTCTCCCTACACAAGGTCAACTAACCCTAATCACCCTTAGACAAGGCCAAATCGCTTAGGTTAAAACTAATTAGCCTAACCAAATGGTTCAACCCACCATGGTCATCTAACATGGTTCAACCCTAGGCTTAACATGAGTCCAAAACAAGAAACAAGTGTAGAAATGTTATGGTGCACAATTTTTGCACAAAAAGCCAAAAATCCAATTAGCGATTTTCAATCGCAATTAACACTAAAATAGCATATACTTAACCATAGAAACTCATAAATGGCATATTTCCACAAAATACCCTATTTTAGAATTTCTATAATTTTCTCCAGAATTTTCACCATTTATCGGTATTTAATTATATCGACTATTAAAATATTCATTAAAAATTAATATTAAATTATGAAAATTCCCAAAATTAATATTTTATTTTTTTGAAATGTTACAGGGCAAAAGGGCTGCCAATTATCCATGCCCTATGTTGGTGATACAACTGTGTCGCCATTTCCTCCATGTGGAGGAATTTGAGTTTTATATGCATGGAGGTATCTCTATTAGACCTCTTCTTGAGGGCGTATCCACGTCCTACACACGCTTACATGATGTATGGTCGCGCACCGAGCCGGCCGAGGACGTACCCGCTAAGACACCCAGCTCCAGCTTGACCGTGAGCGAGGAAGAGCTTACCCCCGCAGCACAAGCACGTTTACTTAGGAAAGTCACTAGGGGGATAGACAGATTGATAGGAATGGTGACCAACCTGGATCAGCGAGTGACAGGTATAGAGCAGGGAATGACCACCCTGCTGGCGAGAGAGGAACGTTCCCGTTCACGTTCGAGGGGACGGCGAGGCCATGAGCAGTGAGGGTACTGCTTTTGATAAGTTTGGGGGTGGAGGTGGTTTGTAAATAGTTATCATTGCATTTGCATATTTTTATTTTTGTACATATTTGTTTTTTCTTTCTTTGCATATTTAATTCTGCATTGCATCTTTATATATATATATATATATATATATATATATAGAGAGAGAGAGAGAGAGAGAATAGTGGAGGAAAGATGCCATAGGAGGGAATTTCCTCCTATGGAATCAAAAAAATACACCCTCCCACGTTTTTTCCGATGATCGGCATCCATCATCTTCATCGTTTTCTTTTAAGATGTGGGCACACCAAATTTCATGTGATTCTATAACTTTTTCACTGTTGATTTAGTGGGTTGAAGTTTAACGGTTTACCGACAACATAACTTTTTCATTTGCTAAATCAACGGTGAAAAAGTTGTAGAATCACATGAAATTTTGTGTGCCCACATCTTAGATGATAACGATGAAGATGATGGATGCCGATCGTCGGAAAAAACGAGAGAGCGTGTGATTTTTCGACGCCATAGGAGGAAATTCCCTCCTTTGGCCTCTTTCCTCCATTATTCTCATATATATATATATATATATATATATATATATATATATATATATATATATATAAACCAAAAAAACAAAAATAAATAAAATATATGAAAATAAAATCAATAAAAAAATTGAAATTTTTTTTAAAAAATTATAAAAATTGAAAAATTCAATTTTGGTCATATTTGACTTAAGTTCAACATGACGGTTGAATAGTAGGAAAAAACTAGATTATAAACTTAGTAAATTAAAAACCCTAAAAATAACCTTTCTTAAACTTTAATTGTAGAAAATATATGTTCTTATAGTTTATTTAGAAATAGGCAAATTTTGAGTTCAATTCTTGGGCTAAGTCAAAATAAAGGAAGAGTATTGAAATTTTTATTTGAAATGTGACTCTGAAAAATAATTCTGAACGTTTAGTCTAAATTCTGAAAATATATAACCTACAACTCGCACCTTGAAACTTGGGATAGTAGAGAATACCTTGAAATGCTCTTGTCTAAAATCCTTAGTATGAAGGAAAATTAAATAAAATTACAAGTGTGAATAAAGAAAAAAAAATGAACACTGGTTTTGTAATTACTTAAGGATAAATAAAAAAATATAGCAAGGGTGTTTTATCAGCTTGTGCCTTAGACCAACTAGTTTGGGAGTCACTGCTAAGTCTTAGGTATTACAAGACGAGAAATTACGCTTAAATGCACAAACACATTTTGTAATCAGTCGTTAGTACCTTAAGAAGTATTAACGGATGCATGAAGAATGGGTGAGCAATTTCATCTAAAATTCACCAACTAAAAGTACTTTGGACAATGGACAAGAGTATGATAGCTTGAATTGAATTTCCAAGTGTAGGGATGATAATTACACACATGTAGGGGTATATGATTGGGGTTTGGATGAGAGATAGGAATGAAAAATAGGGCTTATACCTTCAGTAGAAATGATAGAAATTCCTAAGTTGAGATGGAAGCTTAGAAGGAAAAATTCAAAAGATACTGAAAGCTTAATAAATTTATAGAACATATACGATCTTAAGTTAAATGAAAAATGAGTGTGAAAAATATGGGTTGATAATTTCTAAATTGAAGATTATAGAATTTCTTGCTAGAATACCGAATTGAAGAATGAAAGTCAACATGCCAAATTGATTGGATTTTGTGGGTAATATCCGCTGAAAACCCTCAGGAGACAACACTCCTCCTACTAGGGACACCTAGAGGTTTAACAGCTTGTTGCACTAGCTCAGTGCAATCGCGATTCCCTGCGAAAGTGAGGTAAGGTTTTTTCGAGAATAAAATTGGCTTTGCTCAGGACGAGCAAATGATAAGTTTGGGGTATTTGTTCATATCAGAATTTTGCATTATTATATCACCCATTCTTATTCATATTACATATAAATAGGTGCTTTTGATCCATGTCTACTAAATAGTTGCAGGTTACAGGTTCTCAGGTCGTTACAGTGAAATTCATGAAAAGACGCTACAAATGTGAGACTACGACCAACAATAGATGAATCCGTATGATGCCGCCTACCAGTTCAAGGAACAAATGAAAATCAGTAGACAGTTCAAATGCACAAAGCACAAGGGCAGCACAAGATTCAAAACTTCAACGCGAAGCTCACGACAAAAGTCTACATCTTTCTGCACTGTTGGAAATATGGAAGAAAATAGAAGAGATTCTGTGGAACCAAGTGAAGAAAATAGAAGGAAAAAGCAACATGAAGCAATCCTGAAAGATGGAGATCAAGATCCCACAATACGGCCGAGGAACCGCGGCCAAACATGCCTTTCTGCCGAGGTTCCGCGGCCGTATAGTGCACGTGTCGGGGCATTGTCGGTGGGTGTCGGTGCTTTGACCCGAATTTCTTAGGGTAGTCTTGTAAATTCAAATGTGGATCGGAATGTAACCTAGGGTTTTTTCCTATCTATAAATAGGAAAGCCGAAAGCCTAATTAGGCATGCCTCTTTTTAATTTCTTAGATTAAAATTTTAATTCAGTTGTAATGCATTGTTGAAAGGTATCAATAAAGTAAGTTTTCATTCTATCTTGCATTCTTTTATCTGAATTTAATTTCTGCATTAATTTTTATCTGTCTTTTATTATCTGCAATTTAGATAGTCTATTAAAATAAAATATAAAAATTAATTTTAAAATTACTTTCCTAATGAGTGAGTAATTCCTCAGTTTTTAGGGTTAGGATAGGGAAGGTTTGAGAGAAGGAAATCTCTCACTCCTTTCTTTGCCCATTTAATCTTTATAATTCGGACTCTATTTAATTCAACCATACACCGCTCACTACGGCACCCTATCCTAAATGATAGCGGTGATTCCCTAGTTCGACCGGTTGTGGTTGAATTAACTGGAGGTTAGGGCTAAGAGTTAAGAACGGACGGACAAGGACCAAAAGGAAGAAACTAAGTTTCTTCCTAGTCGTGCTAATCCCCGTTGTTGACTATTACCCTAACACCTATATTATTAACTAGGGCATTGTTAGCGGTGAGAAGATTCCATATTTCAAACTAACCTAATCCTAACCCTAGCAAGACTTTAAATCAATTTAATCTCATTCTTAGATTTTAAAACAAAACCTACCAAAAATAGGACTTAACTCGTTAGAACTTAAAGAAAGAATACCATTTCCCTGTGGATCGACCCGTACTCAACCGGCTAGCTACCAAGCGACACCGTCTTGATTGCGGTATTCTTAAATTTTAAAACGCATGTACAAAAAGCTTCTCAATCACCTACCCTTCACCCTCGTTGTCGTCGCCGTCTCACCCTCTCATCCTCCGCTCATCCCCTCGAACTCGCATCCTCTCCTCGACCTCCTCACTGCCTCTCTTTCCTGAACCCATATTCCCCGCAACCGACAACGAACCCAGAACCCATCGCCTGCACACCTCATCGCTGCCGGATCTCGTCTCGCCGTCGTCGCCTCACGCCGACGACCTCCCTCACCACCTTCTCCTCCCTCCCCCCTCTCTTCAAACCATCACCACCGAGCAAGAACCCTGCACACCATCACCCCGACCTCGCTACAACCCTCACCTGCACAGCTTGCCGGAGCTCCGACCCATCGCCGTCGTCGCCCCTTGCCATCTCCTCTGACCCCGAGCCAACTCCAGACCAGAACCCCACACCCCGATCTCCTCTTTTCCCTGCACCCGGAACCTAGCACCCACTGCCTCATCGCCGGAAAACCCTCGCCTGCTTCCTCGGCATCGAAGACCCATCGTCTGCGTCACCCCTCGCCTTCCTCTCTGATCCCAGTGCATCCAAACCCAGAACACAAAACTTCTTCTTCTTCTAGTTCTTCTTCTCTTCTTCTGGTTTCTTGATTCTATATTTTTCCGGTCCCCGCCGAAGCTGTGCCATCGCCGACGATCAAGGCGATCCAGTGGACGTCCCCAGCCGGTGTGGTGACATTCTTGCTTTGCCTGGTCCTGTTCTGCACGTGCGTGGGTGCATCACGACATTTACTAACGTCGCGCGCGGCGTACACACCCCGTCATGAAATCCGATCAGGCAAGTTTATCTTGCTACATGCTATACTAATATATTTATATTCATATGAATAAAAGTATTACAAGTCATTTAATTATGCATCATATGTTACAGTTTTACAGTTTTACAATACTCGTTCGCATCCGTACAGTTTATTACATATCTAGTCGCATGCAAGTTTATCTTCCTACATGCTATGATATATATTGTACATCCATATGAATAAAAATATTGCATGTTTATTGCATTGTGCATCCATGTTACAGTTTTACCGTTTTCCGATATCCGTTCGCATCCGTATCATTTATTGCATCCCTAGTTGCATGCCAGATCATATTATTACATGTTAGTATTATGTTAGTACCCCATACTTGATAATGTGCATCATACGTAGTCATGGAGCTGTAGATGTGATCCCTGATCGACATTGTGCATCTGTGTTTTACCGTGATCGATACTTGCTGCATTTTACTGTTAGGCATCCATTTGATACACTGTGTACCACCTGACATGATCTGATACACCACTGCTTGACTTTATATCTGATCTTGTTACTAATGCCAACAATCCTGACTCGTTGTCCCGATGGACGTTACTGTTGTCTGCACAGACAAAACCTGTACCTGCTTGATCCTGTGTGGGCATTAGATATCGATTGGCAATACCTGACTTGAACACATAACCTTGGGGGTAAGGGGAAATCAAGAATGTAAACTCAAAAGGCTATTATATATTGTTTGTCGTTTTTCCGGACGTTACGAAATATATTGTTTGCCGTTTTTCCGGGCGTTACGGAATATATTGTTTGCCGTTTTTCCGAGCGTTACGGAATATATTGTTTGCCGTTTTTCCGAGCGTTATGGAATAATCCTGTTACCATGGTCCCGTAGAGAATGAATGGGGCATAGACTGATGGGTTACGATGAGGTTTACATTAATTGATTTCGAAAACTTTAGAATAGATAACCCAGTAGTATAGTTTAGATTACTCATTGCACTTCATATACACTTCACTGTTCCATATCCATGTTTACTGGTTTTATTCATGTTATCGTTTATATTCATGCCTGCATATCTTGTGTATCATGGTTATTTATTATTTTTGATATTATGACGCAATGACGTATGGGTTTTGCATGGCCCAGTTCCTATATCTTTGTCGCAGGCTGATCATGAGTATTTCAACCGACAGGCCGAGCAGTGAGGATCGCGTTATTGATAGTTTAGTTAGTTTTCTTTCCACGGTTTTATTTCCTGATGTGAGCCCGTATTTGGGACGTATTCCAAATGTTACTGTTATTGGATTTATTGATTCCGCATATATATTTCTTGACTCGTTTATTCTGGCAGATAGACATGTACTAGATAGATTATTTTATTTCTACTATTCTTGATATCTTATAGACAACCGTAATGTGACTGTGGAGCGATGTTTCCTAGCCACAGGTAGCATGGTTGGCTCTGTCACGTGCCGATCTTAGCACACTCTGGGAAGCAGGACATGACAGATTCTGGCCAGATTCGTCGCATAATTTTAAAAGGTAGAATTCTATAAGTTATATCGATTTTCAAGAAAATATTAAAACTAGAAAAATCTAAATCTTTCGATTTAGTTGTCCAAAACACTTGAGTCTTCTCAAAAAAGATCTCGTAAGACGGAGTTATGGGTCTCCGAAAGTGGCCGATAAAAATTATTTTCAGATTTATGAAAACAGTGATTATAGAACGATAGGGTAGAGTAGGCATAATAATGCAGTAGTAGTTACAGGTTGGATTATATTATTATCATTACAAGTTATAAGAAATGTGAGTAATATGAATCAAGATCAAGAATCGTAAAACAGATTACGCAAGCAAGTCTTAATTTATTATATACAATTGCAAGACATGTATAGATAAAGTAAATTCTCGCATGCATGCAATAGGCTTATACTTAATTATAATCTTTATGCATTTCTACCAAGAAAAGTAACTTCTAATAATATAAATATCTGCGAAATAAATAACTTTTATTTTGATATTATGTGCCATAATACTAACTTTTATTCTGTCTTCACTACTACAATAATGGGTTGCCCCTACGGATTTAGCCGTAGGGGCAAATCACTGCCCCTACGGAGATATCCGTAGGGACATAAAACTCCACCATAGGTCCAAAGACCGCAAGTGCAGGTCTTCGCCCTGAACATGCCCCTACGGAGTAATAATTGCCCCTACGTCTTACTTCGTAGGGGCATTTATAGGGACATAATCTTTATTTAATTTATTGGTTTATAAAATAAAATACTTGCCCCTACGAATTTATCCATAGTGCCTGATAGATTCCCCTACGGATTTATTCGTAGGTCCAGATAAATGCTCTTATGGATTAATCCGTAAGGGCAAGTTTTAGCCCTGTTACTGAGTCCATATGGACAAAATATCAGGTATTCTGATATTTTGTCCCAACGGCGAACTGTGTAGGGGCAAACATTGCACCTACGGATTAATCCGTAGGGGCAACAGCTGGCCCTACGGATTAAACTGTAGGGACAAAATATCAGGGGTTTTTTTTATAAAAGGGGGCTTCCTATTTTTTTCCCGTCCTGTGCACAATAATATATACATCATATAACCAAATACATAAATATTCATAATCAACATCTCACGCATAATATATAAAAGAAATAAACAAACAGAATATGGTATTAATCTAAATCATCGTGAAAAAACAAACAACCACCAATATCGTCCAAAATATATACAATATGTATCAGATAAGTACATATATCCTCAAAAATATTTAAAAAAGCTACCCTAGCTCGGTCCGGCTCCTCCACCTCTGATAATCGCCGTAATCTGGCGCATTTGCTTCTCGATGCAGCCCTGAGTCGTCAAAAACTCGACTAATGAAGGAGCGGACTATACGGGAGTCTGAGCGGGCTGTGGAGCTGCAGGAGTGGTCTGCGCAACCATAGCCGAGGTAGTGGTTTGCGGAGCCGGAGCCGCAGCCGAAGGAGATGCATGTGGAGCCATAGCCGAAGTAGCATGTCGCATCTGTTAAATTTTGTGTGTAATAAAGAAGTAAGAACGGTGTATTAAATTTTAGTCGAATTCGTATCATTATCAGGTTGTTGCAAAACCCCAATCTAAGAATACTTAGGGACTTAGGCCTCATTTGAGTATCTAGTTTGGAAAACTGTAGTTTATTTTAATTAGATAGTTTTATATAAGTATGATTAATCAAAGCTAAGTCTATAACCAAATAAGCTCAGGCTACTAATATTGCATATGTTACTATCTATAATGTGATATAATATTTTAATATTAAGTAATATACGTACCAACATCTCCTTCAACTCCTCGACGGTGATCTTCAAGGCGGCAACATCATGCTCCAGACGTCGCTCACGAGGGGTAGGGGAAGTAACCGCCGGAGTGGATACCAACATCATATGGGCCCTGCTTGGACCCAGTCCCCGGCCTCTTTCCCAACCTCCGTGGTGCCCTCCGTGTGCGGCGTTTAGGACTGGGGTCAGTAGCATTGGATCGGTCTGTCCACTAAAATCGATCCCCGATACCTCCGCCTGCTCCACCACCCGCTCTTACACCCACATTAACCATTAAAATATAAGTATATCATTTAAATTTGAACTTATCAAAAGAAAATTTTCATTCGAATTAGAATAAATATTAACACTTACGCAATACTCCTACGTAGCGATGTCGGGGAATCGAAGCTCGCCCGGTGGCGAGATCTGTCGAGATGCCGTGGATAACAAAATACGCGGTCAGCACGCTCAGTGTACCACCCTGCGCCAGGGTCTGAGCGCTTTGCAATTCGCAAAAAAATTACATATATTATAAAATAACTCTTAATATTACATTATATCAAAATAGATCTATTGTAATTTATAGATGTCTCCATGGCACAAGCAATGTTTCTCGAGCCACCTGTATAAGTGGGGCGACCCCTCTTCACTAACTTCATATTCTCCTTATTTTTATCGGCCTATTTCTACACAACACATTCAGATTTAGTTTTCTAATTAAGCAACACAAAAAAATAAATTATATACTAAACAATGAATTACATTTAAATTACAAACATGTTTGCGCTGAGAGTCGTAATATTGGCATAAGAGAGGCCATGTATCTACGTCGACTCTCGCAAAGGCCAGAGTATGTAGGAGAGCCACTCTCTCTGCCTCGGGGGTTGCCAGCCATACCAAATACTAGTCGATATTCAGCTTATTTCTATTGTATTGGACCTTTGATTACATGTTCTTCATCAGGCCCAGGTACAGAGCGTGAAGATCAAGCACTCTCTCAGGGTGATCATGGTCGGGTACAGGCTAAAAGTCGTAATCTAACTACATATACAAAAAATAATGTATTTAAATTGCAAGTGTTAAATAATAATAAATATATTGGATAAGTCAAATGAAAATAATATTAATACCCGAGCCTGATCCCAGAAGAGGGCAAACGAGCGCCGGTGCTGATCGCCCTACTCAACGTGAAGTGGATACTTCTTTTGGATGCGTCTCTCATCCCCCATATACCGGCCGAACCTCTCGGCATAATCGTCAGTATAGCGATAATTAGGGGTAAAGAAGAGGGGGAATGGTGCATCCCCCTAGCTCTATCGGGCTTCAGCCTGTGGGACAGATTCGGCCCTCGAGCCCCCTCTCGGGATGGGGCTACTCTGCATCTACAAGAAATATCAAGACAAGCAATATTAAGACAAAATGGTATTAAGAAATCAAAGATTAATGAAAATTGAAGTGCGATATATACCTCCGGCGACATCAGCACGAGCCTGGGCCCGGGCAGCAGCACGAGCGGGACGATAGTTCCTCCGGTGACCCGGACGTGGACGTATCCCCTACAACTAGAAAATAAACATCGATGATAAAATTACATGAAGTATGTTTATTCTTAGAGGATATGCAAAATGAATAAATATTTTATATTTATTCACACTAACATGCAGACTGAGCGGAGGGTACGGAAGTGGCGAGAGCGGCCTCTACGCTAGATGTGGATGCACCACCAATAATTAAACAATTAAAAATAGATTATATAAGTAATTGCAAAAGTAATGTGTATATCAATAATATAACATTCTAAATTAATATGCATGCAATATAGGATATATAAACATACCCGCATGTATGGTGGTGGCCTCTGCCCGAGATGTAGAGGCACCACCTACAGCTAGACAATTAAAAAATGATTATCTAAGTAAAAGCAAAAAAAATATGTGTATATTTATGATATAATATTCATAATTGTTGGGACCCTAGCACCGATCCCTACAAAAATTTCGTATTATCGATTATCATATGTTTAGTTCAAGATTTAATTTGAATTAGTTTTACGTTTCAAATTCAAGGTTTTGAAATGTTTAGTTTAGGATAAATTTTTTAAAGTTAAGGGTTTTCGTAATCAAGTTTAAGATTTTGGATTTAGGGTTGGGGTTAGAATGGGATTTAACAAGAGTTAAATGTAAAGGAGAATGATGATCAATTAAGATTTGGCCTTATTTGTATGTGTATGTCTGTGTGTGTATGCTTGTGTGTGTATGTGTCTATGTGTGTATATGTATGTGTGTTTGTGTGTATATGCTTGTGTGTATGTGTGTGTCTATGTATGCGCACGTACATACAGACATACACACACATAAGATGTGGAGGCACCACCTACAGCTAGATAATCAAAAATGATTATCTAAGTAAGAGTAAAAAAGAATGTGTGTATATTTATGATATAACATTCTAAATCAATATGCATGCACTATAGGATATATAAACATACCTGCAGGTGCGGTAGTGGCCTCTACCTCTGATGTGGACGCACCACCAACAGCTAGACAATTAAACATTAACTATATAAGTAATTTTGAAATAAATATACGTGTATAACTATAATATTACATTCAAAATGAATATGTGTGCAATATACATGTAGGTGTGGCAAAGTCCACACGGAAGGAGTCATCCGAAGGGGATACGGATCGGGGTGCAAGATAGCCCTCTGAAGCTCTCTACGCAGCTCCCCGGACGGTAGAACCGCTCTGCCTCTGCCTCTGCCGCAGCTGGTGATCTTGCTGCCTCTCGCTGCTCCGGGCGTCATTATTAAACCTAGATAAGAGTATAATCATTGCATATGCATGCAATATATGTATAGATCGTAGAAATATGAAGTAATAATATAACATTACTGATAACCATTTTCGTTTCGTGGACGCATTAGACATATTTACTTGGATTTCATCATCGATATCATTTCTAACCCACGTAACTTCACGATCAGCCGAAGACAATCCGTGTTTTGAAACAGACGATCGGAGCACTCTAAGTCTTCTCTCTTCTTTATCCTCATCGATGTCCTCCTTACGATCCTCGAATTCTGGGACATCGTAAACATCCCTGTGTTTCCAACGGCATACAACACTACATCCCGGATGCTTCAAGCACTGTGAGTAGTATACTTGGAACGCTTGGTTCGGAAAGATAAATGGATCGTCCTGACCGTAAAATCGAAGTGTGTTCACACTAGTCAATCCATATTCATCTTTCCAAGTCTCGATATTGTTTCTCCACTTATTCGTATCGGTTCGTGTATCGTACCAAGTACACTGAAATATATAAAACGATTCTGATCGTCCGGGATATTGGATGCCCAGTATGCAATTTAAGTATCCATAATAAATCACACCATCCGATCCTACCGTCCCAATCCCATTATTCTGAGTGGTTCGAGATGTTTTTATGTCCTTAATTTCAAATTTGTATCCAAGGACACCGAATCCTTTATAATATGCAACCTCCATGCTAGGAAACTGAGCTAAATATCTTGAATCTCTCTCTAATGATGCAAACAAGTTCGGATCGTAGATCTAACAAAATAAATTTTACGGCAAATACATAACGATATAAATTTATATTAAGACTGGTAGTTCGAACAACTTATATGATCTTCAATCCAATCGCAAACATTATCCTGATGATATTTTTCCATTCGTTCATCATTCTAATCAGGATGCCCCTCACGTACCTCATCAATATGAATTCTGTTCTCAACGATAAATTATGACATTAATATTATATCATTTCATATACACACAAACACAAATACAACAATTAATCCAAAAAACTTACTCTCTAATTTTTTCAAGACATGCTCTATTGAGGAGGATAAACCGATATATCTTGTTGATAAATATAGTGTCTACTCTCTTATAATCAGTTTTACCATATGGCCCATCCTGAATTCTCCGAGGCCGGTTAATCTCAATGTTCTCGTTTAGATAGTGGGAACAAAATGTGGTTACTTCATCTAGAAGATAACGTTGCATGATAGAACCCTCTGGTCGATTTCTATTACGTATATATTTTTTTAAAGTGTAGAGATACCTAAAGAAAAATATGTTAAATAAATAAATAAGGGCATATAGGACAACAATAATTTTACAAAATGTGTGAAACGAAAAATTCCACGTACCTTTCGACAGAATACATCCATCGATATTGTTCCGGTCTGGCAAACTTAACCTCGGTTGCAAGATGAACCGTCAGGTGTATTATGATATCGAAGAATAGCGGTGAGAAAATACGCTCAAGCTTGCAAACTATCAACGAAATAGAATTTTCTAGATTCTCCAGTGTCACAACATCCAAGATTTTAGCGCACAATTCTCTAAAAAAGCAACAAAGGTCATTGATTACTAGACCAACCGATTCGGGAAGGGAAGTCTTGAGGGCTAATAAGAGAAGGTGCTCCATAATAACATGGTGATCATGACTTTTCAGCCCATCGATCTTACCTTTCATAATTTTTATCTTCTCGCTAAATGATTTTGAGAAACCTGTGGGAACTTTCAAATCATGCAACACCTGCAAGAACCTTTTGTTCTCGGGTTGTGACATATGATACGCGGCATTGGGAAGTACAAACTTTCCTGGTTTACCCGCTATCGGTTTAGGATGCAATTCACTTCTAATTTCCCAGTCATAAAAATCCATCCGAGTACGGAGGTTGTCTTTCGATTTTCCGTCTTTACAAAGAATTAAGTTGAGTATGTGCTCGGATACTCCCTTATCTATGTGCATGACGTCCATACAATGACGCACTAAATTTGTTGTCCAGTACAGAAGCTCGTAAAAAGTGCTTATCTTGTTCCAGTATGGTGGTTTGACATGTTTTGCCGGATCTATCCCGAAGGTCACATTATCGTAACCATCCCACTAAGCAGTCACGTCTTCTCCGGACAATGAGGCTGGAGGCCCAAGAAGCTCCTGATGACCATTAAAGTGAGCAACGTCTAACCTGTAGGGAAGGTCAGTGGTTGGAAACGCCGATGACCGCAATAACAAACCTTCCTGCTAAAATTCAACCATTGTTGTATATTGATGGCAATAAGGGCATGCTTTGTGACCATGTACGGACCAACCTGATAGCATTCCATACGCAGGAAAGTCATTAATTGTCCACATTAAAGTCACACACGTTGTGAAGGTTGTATCTGTGTTTGCATCGTAAGTCTCTACACCATCAATCAATAAAGATTTTAACTCATCGATCACAGGTCGGAGATAGACATCGATATTGTTTCCCGATGAGCTTGGTCCGTCAATAAGAAGAGACATCATAAAGTAGGATTGATCCATAGCCAATCAAGGCGGCAGATTATAAACTATCATTGCAATGGGCCATATGCTTTGGCTTCCAGCCATATAGTTGAATAGGCAGAAACCATCACTAGCGAGTTCGAGCCTGACATTGCAAGGATCACTACTGAATATTTCATGCCTCTTATCGAAATCCTTCTATGCCAGTGAATTTCTTGGATGGCTCATTTTTCCATTTTTGCTTGGAGCAGCACGGTGATGCCAAATCATTGCATCGGCTGTTTTCTTGCACCTGAATAGCCTTTGCAACCTTTGTGTTATGAGAAAGTATCGTGCTATCTTGACAGGTATATCGGGCTTCTTATCAGATTCTTTCAGCTTATACCTCTCCTCTCCGCATGTTGGACACTCTTTCATATCTGAATTTTTTTTCCGGTACAACACGCAATTTTTGGAATATGTATGAATCTTCTCACACTTCAGACCCAAATAAGACATCATCTTCTGGGCTTCGTACCAGCTGTCGGGCACATTATTTTCCGGGGGCATAGAATCTTTCAGGAACTTCAGAAGCATCTTGAATGACTTGTTGCTCCATCCATTTAGGCACTTAATCTGGAAAAGTTGGACGAACCATGATAGAGTGGAATACTTTGCATTCTCATAAATTGGTCTTATAGCATCATTCATGAACTTTTCATACTTATCCGCACGCGGTCCTTGACCGGAAGGAATGTCATCTTCGGTAGGAATACTATCATCGAGGGCAGCCTCTACCATATCCTCCATTTCTTCTCCTGGAAAGAAGTTATCGTCTTCTTCTTCTTCTGCCGTATTACCGTCTTCTCCTTCTTCTTCTGCTGCATTACCGTCTTCTTCTTGTCCTTCCCCGTAATATAGCCAAGTTGTATATAATCTAGTAAAACCATGTTTAACGATGTGAAGCTCTACAATTTCTACCTTCTGCTAGAACGTATTCCCACATCTATCGCATGGTCAGAGAATCTTCTCTAGCACGGTCAGAGAATCTTCTCTAACACGATCTTATTATGTGCACGTGCAAATTCAATGAAAGCAGCAACTCCTGCGACGAACTTAGATTGCATACGTTGTTTTCAATCCACGTACATCCAGTCCTTAACTCTGATGTACTCATGAGCCATGTTAGACTGTATTGTAAGTCGATGTACAACACCCCACTACTAGCGGGGAGGCGGAAATATGAAAAACGATCTTGTTCTTTGCATAAACATCGACTAACCGCATGAATCGAAGCTAAACGATAACTAACAACAAACATAGGAGTTCTAAACTACTATGTGAAGTGATTATACCTGTAGAACCGTGTCCTTCGTCCTTATGAAGTCCACCTCCTCCTCGACCTTCTCCAAGTAGTAGACGATCCACCACGAGAGCTTTACTCCAAGCTTTGCCTCTAAACTTGAGGCAACTAGGTTTCTTTAAGTGCTAATCAAAGTACCTAGATGATATAGAGTGAGGGTTATGGATTAAGTAGTCTAACTAATCCTTGTACTCAACACATGAGAGGGGAGGATTAGGGTTTGAAGAGAGAGAGCTTGAGGAGAGAGAAGGTGAGAATAATAATTGATATGAGAAAATGAGTTATCATAATATATATGAAGCATTAAGATTTATCAAGAAAAGAAAATCAAATGATGAATAATCATGCTTCATAAATATCTAATGGTGATTCATTACCATGAGTCATTAAGCATTTATGATGCATTAATGACATGGATGAATCACTCATATGACTCACTAATCTCATTCAATGTATATGCCACCTTAACCTCCTTAGTCACCATCTTCTAGAAGCTTCTCGCGCAATTACGAGAACGCCCCTCCTATCCGTGAAAACACGGAAAAACTTTAGACTGTATAAATCCAATAACCGGATACTAGTAACTGGCTTAAACCAAAACCGACTAGTAAAAACTGTCCGAAAGTCGTACGTGCGTAAACACACGTATGCGTCCGAACCCTTGTCGTAAAACCATACGACCTCTATATCGTTTCGCCTGAAGTAGGGAAACTCTCCGTGTGGGACTCTAGAGACTCGACTACTACGCTGGCAGTGGGTTTACCCACAGACCGCAAGCGGCACTAGCTGTACGTAACGGTCCCCAGGTAGATGTCGATAAGAAGGCCGATGAGGAAACCCATCTGAACTCCTACTGAGCCTGCTGTGACAATCTCCATACATTCCGGTCCGTTCGTCTAAGACTATCGCATATCGGGCCTAGGGGGGCGGCAAGCGTCAGTCCCCTAATAGCGGTATAAGTCGTGTCGGAGCGTAGCCCATTACACCCTAAGAAACTACTGGAACCTACCAGCAAATCTCGCTTGCCCTGGCCAGGGACTTTGCGTAATAGCTCTCTGACACAGCGCGATATCAACCCCCAATACCGGGAGAGACGAATCCTGTCTAACCGCCACTGTCTCCAAGTGCTCGGGACTGCACCCAACTGCTACCTGTTTGCACGACTCCTTTGAGCCGTGGTAGGGTAGCAATCTAAGAACAGTGGGACACACTCGAGGCGAAGTAGCAGTGTCAAGTCTATGGACTATGCTGTACTCATGTCACCTGGGAACTGTTCACTGACGACTGGTATAAAACCAACCAACAGTTCCCTGTGAGTCCTGTCCGGTATACCCGTAACCTAACGAGCACCTGCATACTATCTCCAGTACGACATACTGACGGCTGTGGGACAGACCATCTCCCCAACTGGGATGAGAAGCGTACACACTATTCTACTCCGGAGTATCGATGCCCTGTCTCGATAATCCTACGACTAGGGACCTGAATAAGGATGTGCTTGTAGACTACCCAGCCCCCACTAGTGTGACTGCCATCACAATGCTGGTAGTCAAGCAAGATCCTAAGAGCTCTATCAATACGTATACTCACATATTAAGATAGAAAAACCAAGTGGCATACTACCATGTTTAGCAAGACTGTTATACACATGTGAATATCCCAAGCTTCCATTAAGTAATATACAAACTAGTATGATACAGTAATGGCCTTCTAGGGCATAAACACTAACAATCTCTCACTTGCACTAGGGCCATGTATTGGCGTATCGAAGACCGATGATCTCGAGTAGCCTCTCGAACTGAATCTGAGGTAGGGCCTTAGTGAATGGATCAGCAATGTTATCCTCTGTTTTTACTCTCTTTACCTCGATCTCCCGGCGATCTACGATCTTCCTGATCAGGTGATACCGCCTTAAGATGTGTCTGGACTTCTGATGGGACCTGGGTTCCTTCGCTAAAGCTATAGCGCCGTTGTTGTCACAATACAGAGGTATTGGACCAACACTGGTAGGAACCACCTGAAGTTCTTTGAGGAACTTCTTCATCTAGACAGCTTCTTTTGCGGCATCGCAAGCAGCTATGTACTCGGCTTCCATCGTTGAGTCAGCAACGGTGTCCTACTTGGAACTCTTCCAACAGACCGCCACTCCATTGAGGGTAAAGACATAACCCGACATGGACTTGGAGTCATCCTTGTCAATCTGGAAGCCGGAATCAGCATAGGCCTCCATCTTGAGGTCCTTTCCGTCGTAAACCAAGAACATCTCCTTAGTCCTTCTTAGGTACTTGAGAATGTTCTTTACTGCTATCCAGTGATTCTCCCCTGGGTTTGCCTGATACCGGCTTACAACGCTCAATGCGTATGCTACATCTGGTCTGGTACATAACATCGCATACATTATAGAGCCTACCGCAGAAGCGTAGGGTATAATCGACATGCGTTCCCTTTCCAAATCAGTCTTGGGAGACATCTCTTTGGAGAGGGTGATTCCGTGACAAGCCGGTAGGTTACCGCGCTTTGAATCTTCCATACTGAATCTTTTCAATATGGTGTCTATGTACCTGGACTGTGAAAGTCCCAACATTCTCTTTGATCTATCACGATAGATCTGGATCCCCAGAATGTAGGTGGCATCACCCAGGTCCTTCATGGAGAATTTCTGTGACAAGAATCTTTTAACTGATTGTAGCATAGGAATATCATTTCCTATTAGGAGAATGTCATCCACGTACAAGACGAGGAATATAACAACTCTCCCTACAATCTTACTGTATATGCATGGTTCATCTGGATTTTTGATAAAGTCGAATTCTTTGACAGTATCATCAAAACAGATGTTCCAACTCCGCGATGCCTGCTTTAGTCCATAAATGGACTTAAGCAGCTTGCATACTTTACCGCTGCTCCCACTCTGAATGAATCCCTCTGGCTGATCCATATAGACGCTCTCTTCTAAATTTTCATTTAGAAAGGCCGTCTTTACGTCCATCTGCCAGATCTCATAATCATGGAAGGCAGCAATAGCAAGAAGGACCCGAATGGATTTCAGCATAGTCACTGGAGAAAAGGTTTCGCCATAGTCCAAACCAGGTCTTTGACGGAAACCCTTTGCAACAAGTCTAGCCTTATAGGTTTCAACCTGTCCATCTACACCAATCTTCTTTCTGAAGATCCACTTGCATCCTACGGGTTTCACCCCATCTAGAGCAGTGTCCAAAGTCCATACTTTGTTAGTGTACATGGACTCCATTTCGGTCCGCATCGCATCCAGCCATTTTACCGAGTCGCCGCTCTGAATGGCTTGCTGGAAGCTAGTAGGGTCATCATTATCAATGACGCAATCTTCTCTATCCCCGTCTATGAGAAAACCGTAGTATCTCTCGGGCGGATGAGACTGCCTACTACTTCTGGGGATAGGCACTGGTATGTCCCTTTCTTATGAAACTTCTTGTTCCACCAAACTTTCAGTAACAGCTTGTGGTTCTGGAATTTCTTCCAGTTCTACTGCGCTCCCACCCTTCTGATTTTCTAAAAATTCAGTTTCTAAGAAGCGGGCATGACGAGAAACAAAAACCTTTTGTTCCTCTGCGTAGTAGAAGCAATATCCCATGGAGTTCTTTGGATATCCCACAAACTTACACTCTACTGAGCGTGCCTCGAGCTTGTCCGGATGCTGCTTTTTTACAAAAGCTGGACATCCCCATGTCTTCAGGTACTGAAGACAGGGTTACTTCCCACTCCACATCTGATATGGCGTGGTAGGCACAGTTTTGGTTGGAACCTTGTTCAAAAGATATGCCGCTAATTCTAGCGCATAACCCCAGAATGATCGCGGTAACTCAGCCTTACTCATCATGGAACGAACCATATCCAATAGGGTTCGATTCCTCCTTTCCGATACACCGTTGTGTTGTGGTGTGTATGGAGGAGTAAGCTGAGAGAGAATTCCTTTCTCTTTTAAGTAACCCAGAAACTCGGCACTTAAGTATTCACCACCTCGATCAGATCTCAGTGTCTTAATACTTTTGCCTGTTTGGTTTTCCACTTCATTCTTGTATTCTTGGAATTTCTCAAAGGCCTCGGATTTATGCTTCATCAAGAAGACATGTCCATACCTAGAGAAATCATCCGTAAAAGTAATGAAGTAGGAATAACCACCTCGCGCATGTGTAGACATCGGACCGCACACGTCACTGTGTACGAGTCCTAAGAGCTCGCTCGCTCTTACTCCGTGTCCAGTAAACGGAGTCTTTGTCATCTTTCCCATGAGACAAGATTCACAAGTGGCATAAGATTGATATTCGAACGGATTCAAATATCCTTCTCTATGTAACTTCGTTAATCGTGTTTCATTGATGTGACCTAGTCTACAATGCCATAAGAAAGCCTGATTCATTTCTGGAGACTTTCTTTTAAGTGTGTTCTGGACATTGAAAACCTGAGCTTGATTCAATACGTATATACCGTCATCTAATGTACCGGACCCAATCAGAACTTGATTTAGGTGGATGTGAACTACATCGCTTACGAATGTAAAGTCATATCCCTCTCTTGAAAGTAAGGACACTGATATGATATAACAAGTCAAACTAGATACATACAGACAGTTACGTAGAATCAATATCTGCCCACTTGTCAAACCTAGGCGATATTCTCCCACGGATTCAGCGTCCACGCTCATTCCGTTTGCAACTCTGAGAGACAAATCACATATCCTTATAACTTTACGGTTTCTCAAAGCATGTAACGAATTACAGATATGAGATCCTGCTCCGGTATCTAGTACCCAGGAAGTAGAGTTAATTGACAAACAGTTCTCAATTACAAACACACTTGAGGCTGAAGCCACAACATGCTTCGTATCCTGGCCACTGGCTTCCGAAGCCCTGCAATCCTTCTGCCAATGTTCATTCCCATAACAATAGGAATATCCCTCCTTACCTATACCAAGTCCCGAAACTTTTTCTCTTCCCTTTCCTCCTACTTTGCTGACACCGTATATCGGCTTTGTAGAGGTCTTCTTCTTTTCATCCTTTGCTTTCGCCTTGGATGTAAAAGAAGAAGGTCCCCCATTAAGCAGAGCTTGTGTCTCCCTGGATTCTTTCAGGGTATAAGTAGAGGGTAGGGACTGTGGAAATAAGTCAGCATATGACCTGTTTCCCAACGTGGTCTCCAGGTTCTTGAGCTCATCAATATAGCTAGTCATTGTAAGGACGTCGTCCCTTACAGATGACCCGTCAGCCGACCTCGCTTGAATTAATTCGTTCGAGGCCTCATATCTTGCGATATGAGATTGCTCTCCATATAAATCTTTGTTATGGAGAAAGATAGAGACAGAGTCCATCTTCTCGTGCTGCTTCTGGTTTATACCATCAACTGAAGCCAACACGAGGCACTTGGCTTTCGCTTTATCCTTTTCCTTTGTCTGACGGATATCCATATCCGCGACGGTGGAAACTGGACCTGGGACGGTGGGATCTTGAGTAGTAATAGGGTGGTCCAGCTTGTCATAGGTAATGGTCATCTGGACAGACTTTTGCCAGTCATATAAGTTAGATTCAGTCAACTTGTTATCTAGATGTAACATAGTCATAGTCACAAGGTTGCTGCAATGAGAGAGAGAGAAGAAAACACTTTAGCATGATGCTCTTGCAAGTTTAGATTGGTTTTTAATTTATCTAAACTGGATGGCTCCCACTGTTTCTCGAATCCTTCCTCAAACCATAAAAGAAGAATTAGCCAGGACTATTCTCACTGTACAATTCTTGCTTAACCGTTCATCCAGGCTAGTGTCGATACTTCGAGGGAGGTTTTCCAACGCTTTCGCGAAGTTCCTTAATTAAAGAACCTCTTTTCTCTGGAGGCGTAACCCCGCTGACACCTTTCTTGACACCTACTTGGTTTATAGCATTGATCGTTAAGTGACGAATCTCCTGATAAGTAGCATATACTCACAGTAGGATCGGGATCCAAATATCATCGTATGATAATGTTGAAGGAATCCTACCAACATTCATCAAACTCCAAATGGTATGCATCTCTTTGCAAATTTCAGTTTCTTTAGAAATTCCCGATATATATTTTTGCCCCATGTTCTTATGACCTTGACGAAAGCCAACAAATCATAAAACACATGTCAAGTTCTGCCCATCATTATCTTGTTAATTTGAACCCACCCGTATATACCCTTGACGAAATCCAACAAGGTTATACGACTGTCCCAAACCAACTCATCTATCTATGCAACAAATGAATACCCCAGCAGCTACCAATCACTATGCCTTGACGAAAGCCAACAAGCATAGCTTGAATACTACTGACCATCCATAAGAAATGACGGAGGGCTACGACTGGTTTTGGCGAAACCGTGAACGTAGTGAACTTGATATAATCGAAGGAACCTGATAGCTTTTTAAAAAGAGTGGTTAAAGCTCCGCAATTAAAAATTCTGCTCTTTTAAAATAACCGAGTGGTTTCTTTTAAATTGTTCCAACGATTTAACTTTTGGTTTATTTTCTTTGCATTATAAATAATGCGTCCCATCATTTAACCTATCATTGCAGAAAACAACGAAAATACAACGTCCTCTTATGCCATCCGCATTCGCCACGGGGTCCCGTCATCACCCGTTAGGTTACTTAACTAACGACAGAGCGGGGGCTGGGCTAGCGCAGGTGTAAAACATAAGTGACGTCTAAATAGCTATCATATATATATATTGTACATTCGTCAGACGCAATAATAGGCATTCCAGATCACAGATGAACTTTATTGGATTTGCAAGCAATCCGTGTTTGTTTTGAGCCTGCAACAAAAGACAGATTACACAGTTGTGATGAATAGCCATTACCCCACCCAAGACCCCAACGGGTACGGCAAACTACCCACCCGGCGGTTTGTGCACCCCATCTTGGGTCTGTCCTAGGAGCAAAAACAGTAAAATGAAATAATACAACGGTGGCTACAACCGCAACCTGGATGTGCCCCGCAAAATAATATTACAACAAATTACATTTACATCAAATGAATTAAATAATAACCCATCACTTAACCCCGGCTAATCATCATAACAGTCCAACACAGTTCATATACACAAACAGTAAAAACCATTACAGAAATGTGCAACCCCCTGCCAACCGACATACTAGCAGTTAGGGGAGGTTTACGAACACATTATACAAACACAGATATAATCCAACAAGCAAATACCGTATAATTTCGATCGATTAAACACATTTAATTTTTCTCCAATACTTCTCTGTAAATCTGAAACCTGAGCAAAAAATTAAAAATTCCAGAAAATACCAAATATCACAGAGAACCAACACAGGAAATTTGGGCTGGTGAATCGGCAACTCGGCGGCGGAATCGCGGCGGATCGGGGGTATTCGCCGCGGTTCCGCGGCGCTTTAACCGATTCATGAGCCCAATTTTCTTGGGTGTTCTTCTACTATCATTTAAAGCTTTCTGAAGGTCCCTGAAAGATTTTTGGACCTCATTTAAAAATCGACAGAAACTATGATATCGGGGTTTTCCGGTTTTGGTTTTTTCCGTTCGAAATTCATACAATTTTGCAAGTGAGTTAATTATTGTTTAGCGAGGCTCTGATACCACTGTAAGTCGATGTACAACACCCCACTACTAGCGGGGAGGCGGAAATATGAAAAACGATCTTGTTCTTTGCATAAACATCGACTAACCGCATGAATCGAAGCTAAACGATAACTAACAACAAACATAGGAGTTCTAAACTACTATGTGAAGTGATTATACCTGTAGAACCGTGTCCTTCGTCTTTACGAAGTCCACCTCCTCCTCGACCTTCTCCAAGTAGTAGACGATCCACCACGAGAGCTTTACTCCAAGCTTTGCCTCTAAACTTGAGGCAACTAGGTTTCTTTAAGTGCTAATCAAAGTACCTAGATGATATAGAGTGAGGGTTATGGATTAAGTAGTCTAACTAATCCTTGTACTCAACACATGAGAGGGGAGGATTAGGGTTTGAAGAGAGAGAGCTTGAGGAGAGAGAAGGTGAGAATAATAATTGATATGAGAAAATGAGTTATCATAATATATATGAAGCATTAAGATTTATCAAGAAAAGAAAATCAAATGATGAATAATCATGCTTCATAAATATCTAATGGTGATTCATTACCATGAGTCATTAAGCATTTATGATGCATTAATGACATGGATGAATCACTCATATGACTCACTAATCTCATTCAATGTATATGCCACCTTAACCTCCTTAGTCACCATCTTCTAGAAGCTTCTCGCGCAATTACGAGAACGCCCCTCCTATCCGTGAAAACACGGAAAAACTTTAGACTGTATAAATCCAATAACCGGATACTAGTAACTGGCTTAAACCAAAGCCGACTAGTAAAAACTGTCCGAAAGTCGTACGTGCGTAAACACATGTATGCGTCCGAACCCTTGTCGTAAAACCATACGACCTCTATATCGTTTCGCCTGAAGTAGGGAAACTCTCTGTATGGGACTCTCGAGACTCGACTACTACGCTGGCAGTGGGTTTAACCACAGACCGCAAGCGGCACGAGCTGTACGTAACGGTCCCCAGGTAGATGTCGATAAGAAGGTCGATGAAGAAACCGATCCGAACTCCTACTGAGCCTACTGTGACAATCTCCATACAGTCCGGTCCGTTCGTCTAAGACTATCGCATATCGGGCCTAGGGGCGGCAAGCGTCGGTCTCCTAATAGCGGTATAAGTCGTGTCGGAGCGTAGCCCATTACACCCTAAGAAACTACTGGAACCTACCAGCAAATCTCGCTTGCCCTGGCCAGGGACTTTGCGTAATGGCTCTCTGACACAGCGCGATATCAACCCCCAATACCGGGAGAGACGAATCCTGTCTAACCGCCACTGCCTCCAAGTGCTCGGGATTGCACCCAACTGCTACCTGTTTGCACGACTCCTTTGAGCCGTGGTAGGGTAGCAATCTAAGAACAGTGGGACACACTCGAGGCGAAGTAGCAGTGTCAAGTCTACGGACTATGCTGTACTCATGTCACCTGGGAACTGTTCACTGACGACTGGTATAAAACCAACCAACAGTTCCCTGTGAGTCCTGTCCGGTGTACCCGTAACCTAACGAGCACCTGCATACTATCTCCAGTACGACGTACTGACGGCTGTGGGACAGACCATCTCCCCAACTGGGATGAGAAGCGTACACACTAGTCTACTCCGGAGTATCGATGCCCTATCTCGATAATCCTACGACTAGGGACCTGAATAAGGATGTACTTGTAGACTACCCAGCCCCCACTAGTGTGACTGCCATCACAACGCTGGTAGTCAAGCAAGATCCTAAGAGCTCTATCGATACGTATACTCACATATTAAGATAGAAAAACCAAGTAGCATACTACCATGTTTAGCAAGACTGTTATACACATGTGAATATCCCAAGCTTCCATTAAGTAATATACAAACTAGTATGATACAGTAATGGCCTTCTAGGGCATAAACACTAACATGTATAACATATAAATTGTAGGTTATGGTGGCTATATTGAGAAATCTAAGAACGAGATAGTTACTGACAAAGAAGAAAATCCGTAGAGGCAAGTTTTTCGTTGAAAAGAATAAATTAACGATTAACAAAATTAGATTTGAAGATACCCAAGTATGAGTTGTATTCTGTGTATGTGTGTTTAAATTTATGAGTTCGCTTAGGTGTAGGATTGTTAGTGTGTGTGTGCTTTGTGTGTGCGTTTGTTGTGTATTCATGTTGTATGTGTGTGTTTCGGCTGTCAGGGGTAAAGCATTTATCCCATTAAGAATGTATAGAGCAGACACTCATTCACTTGTGCTTTCATCCGTTTCGAATAAATTTCGGCAGCACCTTCCCGCTGTTCACCGAGTACACTGTAATAGAATAGATAATCATTTCAATACTGTGAAACAACGTTGAAATGAACATCTAATATATCTTTGTATACGGAGAACCAGCGGAAAAGTACCGACGAAATAACTTGAAACGAATGAAAACACAAGTGAATGCGGGTGTTTGCTTTATACATTCCTAACTTGTCCACACTGGACAAATCTATCGGTTATTATACGATTGAATCTTCTCATCATATAAACTACACGATGGTTGTTAGTACCGAACTCTACCATCCGATATTTAACAACTTTCGTATAGTTCTATATCACGACGAATATCGAACGTATGTTAACCGATAGACGGGGACTAAGTTGATTTTCACATATGAGTATCGATGAGAATATGAAAATTTCATATTATCACCGAGTATCATATGTTGGTTTTAACTTGAACATTTAACTTAAATAGGTTTTACGTTTACGTTTCGTTTTTAAGGGTTCGAAGTTTTTAGTTTAGGGTAAAGTTTTTTTTACGTTTACAGTAAAGTTGTACGTTTACGTTATCATCGAGTATCCTACTGAAGGAACTAATACACCCTAAACCCTAACCCTAATTAACCCAAATTAACCTAATTAACCTAAATTAACCCTAATCATCACCCTAACTTAAGTTATCCCTAATTAACCCAAAATTAAGCTAATTAAACCAAATTAACCAAATTAACCTAAATTAACCTTAATCATTACCCTAACTCAAATTATCCCTAATTAACCTAAAATTAAGCTAATTAAACCAAATTAACCCTAATCAACAGCCTAACACAAATACACTCTATTTTACCTAATTAACTCAAATTAACCCTAACCCAAATTACCCTAACCCTAATCATCACCCAAACCCTAACCCAAATTAACCCTAGCCCAAACCAAAATTAACCTAATCAATCTAATTAACCCTAACCCTAAACCTAATCATCACCAACCCTATTTTACCTAATTAACCCAAACTAACCCTAACCTTAAACATCAACTGAACCCTAACCCTAACCCTACCTAATTAACCCTAACCCTAACCCTAACCCTAAATATCAATCGAACCCTAACCTTAACCCTACCTAATTAACCCTAACCTTAATCATCACCCTAACCCTAACCCAAATTAACCCCCAATTAACCCGGTCCTAGCCCTAACCCTAAAATCAACAACAATAACACAAAAAACAGCATAATTATATATTAAAATCGAAATTAACTCACCTCAGTAGTCACCGGCTGGCGGCAAAGAGCTCGACAAGGTGGAGGAGGCCGGGGATGGAGCTTGAAGAGGTGCTCGCGGCGAGAGTATGGTGGCGACGACGGGTGTGATGGCGATGAGGAAGTCGACGGCGATGGGTGTGGTGGCGACGATGCGCGGGTGCTCGATCGGGAAATTGGTGGGAAATAACTTAACTTTATTTTTTTTATAAATAACCTTTTGTTGCCCCAGCGGATTAATCCGGAGGGCTTTCTTTTGCAGCACCGTAGGGCCAAATAAAATATTACATTTTAATATTTTTTAATTTATTTATGTCCCTACCGTGGGCACCGTAGAGGCAAACCGATGGCCTTACGGATTAACCCGTCGGGGCAATAAAAAATTTCCCCTATAAATTCCTATATCAGTAGGGAAAACCCCTCATTGTAGTTGTGCTTTTTTATCAAAAAAATTTCCAATATGCCTCCGTTGATTTCTCCGATCTTGGCATTGCTAGCAATGATTCTTATAAAGTACCGACGAAATATATCATTCAGTTTAGCATCACAAAATCTGTATGGTTTAATTAAGCATCTATTTATCAATGCCATTCACGTATTAAATGTCAAGTTAAAAGCTGTTGAGTATATTAAAGATATCATAATAATTATTAGTAACAGTATTTTTATCGCTATATATTCTTAAATGAAAACTATATATATCATTATAATCATTGTCTTACTTTTATACTATTAACATTCAAAATAATAAGAATAATAATACATCGCATCCTTCACTTTACTTATACAACAAATTGAACACTTGAAACTAATAACACGGTACCACTGTTTATAAACAAATTAGAGCACACTTTAAATTTTTTACTATATGGTTATACGTTATATTATAGTATCGCAAATAATTTGTATTATCAGTTAATATTGATGTGTATTTTAAATCAATGTCAGTAGTATTTCAGTAATTATTAAATAGTTGAACAAATAGACTCTATATATATATAGCAATCACATGCTATATTCAGATATAATTATGTTAACATAATAAAATAATTGTCTGGATAATGCTAACTATATATAATTATAAGTGTGGATTTCATTAGATATTATTTTAATATGGAGATCTCGGCGTAAAAGCACAATCGTCACATGAGCGGAGGTATGGTATGAAGAGAAGGAATAACTAGAGAAGCAAGGAAGAGTGGACTTACAAATTGGTAACTTGATTTTTGTATCAAGTTGTCGGTTTCATTGTAAAGATAGTTTCGAGGCGGTTTCGAGGCGTCCGGCTTTTGATCGACGATTTCTATTTCTCTTTTGATGATCGTTTTCTTAGCTTTGGTGGAATATCAGATTGGGGATTGATTCGTCTCAAAACTATCTATTAACCGCAATCAAGAACGGCGTCGCTTGGTAATTAGTCGGTGAGTACGGATCGGTCCACAGGGATGTTGTGAATTTCCTAGTCGTTCAAACGAGTTAATTCCGATTGTAGTCGGATTGATTATTAAATCTAAAAACTAAATCTATCTATACTAAGATTATCTAGATCTAAATCTTGTTAGGGTTAGTTTTAGGGTAGGTTTGGAAATGTAAATAAATCTCAAGCTTTCTATATCCAAATTAGGATCTAAGAGGAGTTATGGTAATTATCAATAAAAGGGATTAGAACCATTCGGGAAGATGTTTTCTTCCTCTAGCTTCTTGTCCTTTCTTTATCGATCCTTACCCTAACCTCCATGGAAAACCATCACAACCGGGCCTTTATACTACGGTATCACCGCTACCTCGTGGGATAGGGTGCCGTAGGGAGCGGTATGTGCATATATGCATGGAGTCCTAATAAAAAAGTATGATGGGCAAGAAAGGGATGAGAGATCTCATCTCTCAAAAGCCTTCCCCAAAGCTAACCCTAACAAGCGAGGAGACTACTCGCTCATTAGGGAATTTAAAAACATTTATCTAGGGCAGAGAATGAAAAATTACATAGGGCAAGAATTGAAATTACCTACTTACTTTATAGATGGCTCTCTCCAAACATTTACGCAGGGTTGTCAGATCTAAATAGATGATATGAAAAGAGGTATCGATGCTCTCCAAAAGAATTCTGAATTTTATTCATAAAAAGAGGCATGAGGGAGGCATAGCCTAATACAATGATTTGGGCTTCTATTTATAGGAGATAGAAACCCTCGATTACAATTAACCCGCACGTCTGCATTTACCAAAATACCCCTAGGTTGACCCATTCAGAGCCGCACACATTTTGGTAAAATTTGTATCCTTTAATCTCTCAAGCCCGCCGCGGAACCGCGGCCTACGCCAGGGTTTGGCCGCGGTTCCGCGGCCAAAAGAGGGAGTTGGGCTGTACAATTTTGTGGGCTGGCTCTGCTTGATTTGTTCTTTCTGTTTTTATAAGTCTTTTCTCATATTGGCTTCTACGTCTTCTCCAGATCTTCACAGTGAGTAGTGCAATGGACTTTTAACCGTTCGCTTTGGAATCTTGGACCTTGCGCTGCCTCTGTACTTTGTAAACTGATCTTTATGTAGGCTTGGTCAAGATCCTTCTATTTGTTGGTTGTAGTTCCACTTTTGCATCGTCTTTTATCTTTTTCACTGTTTTAGATCCAAGAACCTGTAACCTGTAATATATAGCAAGCATGCATCAAAAGCACCTGTTTATTTATAAAATGAATAAGAATGGGGAATATAATAATGCAATATTATGGTATGAACAAATACCCCCAAACTTATCTTTTGCTCGTCCTCGAGCAAACTTAGTTTTATTCTCAACAAAAACCTAAGCTCACTTTCGCATGGAAACGCGATTGCACTGAGCTCGTGCAACAAGCCGTTAAACGTCTAGGTGTCCCTAGTAGGAGGAGTGTTGTCTCCTGAGGGTTTTCAGTGGATACTGCCCACAAAATCCTATCAATTTGGCCAATTAACTTTTATTCTCCAATTAGGTTTTCTAACAAGGAATTCTATTATCGTCGACTCATAAATTATCCACCCATATTCTTCACACTTCCTCATCATTTAACTTAAAATTATATATGTCCCGTAGACTTACTTAGCTTTCGGCATTTCTTAAGTTTTCCTTCTAGGGTTTCATCTCCACTTAGGAATTTTTATCAACTCTACTAAAGATACAAGTTCTATGCTTCATTTCTTTCTCTCGTCTATACTCCAATCACATATCCCTACGTGTGTGTGTAGATCACCCCTACACTTGGAAATTCAAATCAAGCAATCATACTCTTTTCCGTTGTCCAAAACACTTCTTAATTGGTGAATTTAAATGAATTTTTGCTTACACATCCTTCATGCGACCGTTAATACTTCTTGAGGTACCAACGACCGATTACAAGATATGTTTGCATATTAAATCGTAATTCCTAGTCTTGCAACACCTAAGGCTTTAGCAGTGACTCCCAAACCAGTTGGTCTAAGACACTAGGTGATGAAGCACTCTCGCTAAATATTTTTTCTATTTTCAGCCTTAAGTAATCACAAAAACCAGTGTTCATTTTTTTCTTTATTCACACTTGTATATTTTTTTTTCATCATACTAAGGACTTTAAACAAGAGCATTTCAAGGTCTCCTCTACTATTCCAAGTTTCAAGGTGTGTGTTTGTAAAAATTGTAGGGTATACATTTTCAGAATCTAGACTTAAGCTTAGGAATTATTTTTCAAACTTATACTTTAATAAAAACATCAATAATTTTCCTTTGTTTTGACTTAGCCCAAGAAGTGAACTCAAAATTTGCCTATTTCTAAATAAACTACAAAGACATATACTTTCTACCATTAAACTTTAAGAAAGGTTATTTTTAGGGTTTTTAATTTACTAAGTCTAAGATCTAGTTGTTCCTAACCAGTTAATCTATTTGTCAAACTCAAGTCAAATAAGGCCAAAATTGAATACATTAATTTTTATAATTTTTGAAATTTTTATGGGTTTTCAAATAAATATGCAAATGCAAAAATATGTACAAATGAATGCGAAGGAAAGAAGGCTTACCGAGCATACCCCCAAACTTAAACTTGACAGTGTCCTCACTATCATGCTACACCAAGAGGGTCAAAATGTCGGCACTCCCCTGTTTATTTATTTACAAAATTTTTTTTTTGTTTTTATTTTTTGAAATTTTTTTTATTAGAAAAGAAAACAAAAATATATATACATATATACAATAAGGTCCTCCCCAAACTAAGCAAGGCCTTACATAAGCCAAAGGTGAGCACCAGCCATTCAAAAATCTTATTGTTGTAACAGTAGAGTTGGTGAAAGAATGGGGTGGAAAGAAAAGAAATGAGAAACACACGAGACCGAATGGGAAGAAGAGTGGAATATGGTTTCGGCGGAGGAGAAGAAGGGCGAAAAAGAGAAAGAAGTGTAGCACGATCTTGAGGGTGTAAATTGAGTGAACAAATTAGCACAATTTGTGATGATCGATGTGTTAAAAGCGATTGTGCTAATCTATCAACCCGTCGAGAAATGGGGTCAAATCCCTCAAGATTCGCAAGAAAACATGGGTACGTCGAACTTGGTATAGGAGATGAAAGCGTAACGGTCTCTTGCACGGTCGGAACGATAGGACGGACGAAAGGGAGTGAATTAGGGATAGTCTCATTCTCACCGTAGTAAACTGTCTCGAACTTGAAAGATTCCATCAATGGTTCGAAGCGACTGTAAGCAACCGAGTCTGAAGGTTCAACTAACTCATCTGAAAATTCAAAGGACTCAAACTCGGGCGGTGAGTTTTCCACATCGTCCGAAAAAGTGAAACACTCGTAAGTGTTATCAGCTGTGAGAACTGTGTCAGATTCAAAGAGAAAATTTTCAAGCTCACAGTCTTCAAGCGTGATATTTTGCGTGGTCGGAACGATGGAAAGAAGGGAGGGTGATTTAGTTAAAGGTTCAAGAGGATGAATTGGAAAATCCGACACATCAAACAAAAATGGTTCAACCTCAATATTATCCTTAATGCTCTCCTCAATACTATCCTCATAATTCTCCTCAAAATTTAGCTCATTCATGCCATTATCATCAAAATCAAGACGCATATGAAGTTCGGGAGAAACAATCAATGACTCAGGATGATGAATTGGACATAAAATTTCAATCAAATCTACGGGTTCATCATCCAAAATATTCCCGGCGTCTATATGCTCAATCAAGTAAAAATCAATATTTTCTGACACCTCATCAAAAGCACGGATATTTATCAATTCAGGTTCTAGATTGGAAGTGTAAAAATCGAAAGGATTAAGTGTGGTTTCACTCGAAAGGGGTTCGTCACAATCTGGCAAATCAAGCACTACAAAGTCACACAACTCGTTAGATGTTTTATTTTCAATGTGTGAATCATTTGGGACAATCGATGGAAAACCGGAGTTGTGGGCTTCAATTGGGTATGGGTAGGTTTGATTTAGAAATCCTCTCAAATTTGCACTCTGTCCAATCGCCTTCTCATACATTGAAAAATTTGTAGTAAGTTGGAAACTAGCTACCGGTTCAGTAGGTTGCATAAGGGCGGCTATGGACGCATCCACATTCCTAACCATTTTGTTTGTTGCTAAGATATAAGCCTCCAACGACTATTCCAAACTAGATATGGGTTGGGAAGGGGTTTCTGTAAAAAGTTCGAAATTGTTTGGATACGTGAAACTCCCAAATGGCTGTGTAGAACCAGTGTCTAGTGAAGGTGGGAAAGTCGGGTAGGACTGGTAGGAATTGGATGGTTGGACAGGAGTAGGATCAACGTGTGGGTCAAAAGGTGAATGGACTTGTTGATCCCTAGAACTGGATGTGTGGAGAGGAGTGAAAGATCGGCTACAAGATTGTGCGATATGTTCGGCAATAGACATCGGCTTAGGAGTTACAACAGGACTTGAAAAAGTGGTATCAACGTACGAAGTTTATGAAGGGTGACATGGTTGACACAAAGTGGGTTGCAACGTCGAACTGTTTCTCCTAGACGCTTCTATTTGATCTTTCAAACCGACCGAAACAATTGACGTACGAAGCAAAGTTAGGTTCAGGATACCAAAGTTCGGAAAGAGATTTATGATGTGGGGTACCCATGATAGAAGAAAGAGAAGAGAAAGAAGGTAGGTGGTGCAAGGATTTCTTAGCGGCAAACTTTGCAAGTTTTGGTAAAAAAAAAATTTTCCTTTTTCCCTTTTTCTCTTTAATCTAGAAATTTTAGCAAAAAGATTTAAGATATGCAAATCAGAAAAGATCACTTGCAATCAATTATTATTTACGCGCGGCGCAAAGATTTCTGCACAAGATTTGTTATTTGGAAGGGGGAAGATTTTTAAAGCGCAAAGAAATCCTGCAGGCAAATTTACAGAAGATATATCAAAATTTACAGAGAAAGAACAAATGAGCTTACAGTGCAAATTCCACGTGATGACGTCGGCATAAGACCACGTTTCCGTAGCTAACAGGCACCTCGGGCGGCGGTACCGCGGTCACACGTGCGGATTACGTCTTCATATCTTGCTGACGTCACCAGGAGGTCGCGCTTCCGCGGCGGGAGCAGCCTAATGCGGCGGATCCGCGGTCTGGTGGAGGTTTCCGAGCTTGAGATTTTTTCTGTTGTTCTACTTTTCAAATCTCCCTCTGTTTTGATCTGTTGTTTTCTGTTTCGCTTTCTGTAGATTTCCAGATCCGTCGATCCTGCAAAATTCTCACAAAAATACCCTTTCCAAAAATAATCGATGATATATTTTTGTATATTTTTTTGATTTTTTTGATTTTAGATTAACCCGAAATTGCAAAAAGAAAATAGCACGCCTTCCCCGGCAACGGTGCCATTTGATTCGTCTCAAAACTATCTATTAACCGCAATCAAGAGCGGCGTCGCTTGGTAGCTAGCCGGTGAGTGCGGGTCGGTCCACAGGGATGTTGTGAATTTCTTAGTCGCTCAACGAGTTAATTCCGATTATGGTCGGATTGATTATTAAATCTAAAAACTAAATCTATCTATACTAAGATTATTTAGTTCTAAATCTTGCTAGGCTTAGTTTTAGGGTAGGTTTGGAAATGTAAATAAATCTCAACGCTTTCTATACCCAAATTAGGATCTAAGAGGAGTTATGGTAATTATCAATAAAAAGGATTAGAACCATTCGGGAAGATGTTTTCTTCTTCTAGCTTCTTGTCCTTCCTTTATCGATCCTTACCCTAACCTCCATGGAAAACCATTACAACCGGACCTTTATACTACGGTATCACCGCTACCTCGTGGGATAGGGTGCCGTAGGGAGCGGTATGTGCATATATGCATGGAGTCCTATTAAAAAGTATGATGGGCAAGAAAGGGATGAGAGATCTCATCTCTCAAAAGCCTTCCCCAAAGCTAACCCTAACAAGCGAGGAGACTACTCGCTCATTAGGAAATTTAAAAATATTTATCTAGGGCAGAGAATGAAAAATTACCTAGGGCAAGAATTGAAATTACCTACTTATTTTACAGATGGCTCTCTTCAAACATTTACGCAGGGTTGTCAGATCTGAATAGATGATATGAAAAGAGGCATCGATGCTCTCCAAAAGAATTCTGAATTTTATTCATAAAAAGAGGCATGAGAGAGGCATAGCCTAATACAATGATTTAGGCTTCTATTTATAGGAGATAGAAACCCTAGGTTACAATTAACCCGCACATCTGCATTTACCAAAATACCCCTAGATTGACCCATTCAGAGCCGCACACATTTTGGTAAAATTTGTATCCTTTAATCTCTCAAGCCCGCCGCGGAACCGCGGCCTACGCCAGGGTTTGGCCACGGTTCCGCGGCCAAAAGAAGGAGTTGGGCTGTACAATTTTGTGGGCTGGCTCTGCTTGATTTGTTCTTTCTGTTTTTATAGGTCTTTTCTCATATTGGCTTCTACGTCTTCTTCAGATCTTCACAGTGAGTAGTGCAATGGACTTTTAACCGTTCGTTTTGGAATCTTGGACCTTGCCCTGCCTTTGTACTTTGTAAACCGATCTTTATGTAGGCTTGATCAAGATCCTTCTATTTGTTGGTTATAGTTCCACTTTTGCATCGTCTTTTATATTTTTCACTGTTTTAGATCCAAGAACCTGTAACCTGTAATATGTAGCAGACATGCGTCAAAAGCACATGTTTATTTATAAAACGAATAAGAATGGGAAATATAATAATGCAATATTATGGTATGAACAGGGATGAGAGAAAAATTGAGAGGAGGGTTTTCTTTCGGTGTCGAAGAGAAGAAAGAAAAAATACGGCAGAAAACAAAGAGGGTTTGTTAAGGGATTAAATTTTATTAAAATCCTATCAATTCCTCAAAATCAGAACAACCAAAAAGCAGTCAAAATAAATATATCCAAATAACAAACCAATAATTTAAAACAATAAATAAATTTATTTTTTAATTAAATGAAAACTTTTATCTTTTTTTTAATAATAATAACTATGACAAAAATTGCTCATATAAAATAATATAAATTAATTATACTAAACAAAATATAAATAAATTATTATAATTTAACCATATTATATAAAAACTACAACATAAATTAAAACCTACTGCTACCTTAAAAGAATATAAATACAAAATAAAAATACAACAATAAAAAATATAATCATACAAAACAATATAATAAACTAATAATTATAATAAAGAAATAAATAAATTATTTAGACTGGGGTTTGTTAACTTAAGACCTGTGGTCTAGCAATACAGTATCTCAACCAATAGGATACAAGTAATGATCATACATGTATTCAAATAAAAATGAATATATACCAAGTTTAAAAAGAAATTATCTTATTATAAAGAAAAGAGTACATGAATTTTGCGAACAAAGCCACATACGCTCGCTCTATCACACATTTACAAGGACCCAGGGTCAATAAAAAACCAAAACCCAATACACAAGAAACACTTCATCATAAAATTAACCCCATAACATCTATATCACTTTGCATGCAGGAACAGGACCAGGAGAGCAACTTGAACTCGGATTCGACCTACATCCCATTCCGTTGCCCGGAAACCGGCGCTGATGGATCCTCGGTGTCGGTAAAGGCAAAGCCGAGCCTTCATTGGGTTCATGAGTAGTGAGCAAGGGCTCAAGAGTCTCGACCACATCGCTCATGAGCGGCCGTGCCTTTGGGTTCTGGCTAAGGCAGTAGTAGGCAAGGCTGCATGCTTTCTGAGCTGCTCTTACTGAGTATTGATCCTCTAGTCTCGGATCGATCAAATGCAGCAACTTTCTCTTGTCGTTGAGCTTCGGCCGAGCCCAGTCGACCAGGCTTTGCTCTTTCGCGGGTCGGGTTTTGTCCACGGATTTCCGGCCCGTTAGGAGTTCTAGAAGAACCACGCCGAAGCTGTACACGTCGCTTCTAGCTGTCAGGTGACCTGGTGGTCATAGAATTGAGATGCAAGTAATTTTAGTACAAGATAACATCGGCATGAGCCACATGGAAAGGCCTCCAGCAGGCACACTCACTTGTAAATACAGAATAAATCGTGTAAATATGTACTTTTTAATATCAGCCTACGAGGTGCAAGAGAACATAAAATTTCAGAGTTTTTTTTTCTCCCCCTCCTGCTGAAATCAACCATTTTCGCGATTCGAACTTGCGATCTATCATATTGGAGAGGAAATTGGTACCAACTGAGCTAAGCTAGCTCAGTTGGTAAATTTCAGAGTTTTGGTGCAATAGTTGAGACATTAAGGGAGTACCGGTCATCACATATTCTGGCGCAGCATATCCATAGGTGCCCATCACACGTGTCGAAACATGGGTCTCATCACCCTCCGGTCCAGCTTTTGCGAGTCCAAAATCAGAAAGCTTTGCTGTGTAATCCTGCAAAATTATGCACAAAAATGAGGAAAGAAAATGAATAATCAGAAATTGTTATCAGGCACTAAGAAGGGTAAGTGCCGAGAATAGGGAAAATATCATCCAAGGAAAAAGAGAAAATAATAATAACGAATCTCTACTTAACTGAATCCAACAAGATATTTGAGGTCTTAAAATCTCGGTAGATAACAGGCCTCGCAGCGTTGTGAAGGAATGCTAGTCCTTTGGCGGCACCAAGTGCAATCATCATCCTCGTCGACCATGTTAATGGAGCAGTAGTCTCTGAATGGCTCAAGCAACAAAATCACAGGTCAGAAGAAAAACAAACATAATGGGAACTAACTTCAAAACATAAAGTATTTTCATTCAACTCGCGTTTTCTATGATATATGGGCCCATGCAAGCCTTCACCACTTCCATTCTAGTTTCTTTTTGTGTGTGGTTGAGGCAATGTGCATGTGTGTGAATGTGCCGTCATTCAATGCATTCCGACATCTATTGTAAGCATCTCAAAATATTCGACGAATATAAGGAGATAAATACTTGCTAATGAATGTTAAACCATCTACAAATTTAAAGTATATTGGTATTATTTTTTTCAATAAAAATAAATGTGCTATAACATCAAGAAGCCTATTTCCCAAACTTTTGGAGTTATCCGTTATCACATTAACAATTGTATATCCTTCTTAACTGCATATCAATCCATTTTTAATGTGACTACTGATGAAATAATTTTAGAATATTGAATACCAGCTGAATTAGTTATAGTAGGAAATGACATAAGAATACAAGTATTAAGTCAATTGCAATCTTTCATGAATTACTGCGTGATTTAAGAACTGTCGATACTAGTGTTTGCAAATAATTCAACACTGGAACCTCACCCGTGAGAAAGAAAACCCAGGCTAACAAGGGAGAACATGTTTACCAAGTCAACAACGATTAGTAGAATCTTGTTTACCAGATGTATATTAGATTTATTGCATGCATAAATGTGGATGTATTTACATTTTTGCATTTATATGTAGATTGCCCCAATTTGAATTATTCACTGCCCCAAACAGTTTGGATTTTAAGGTTCCTTTATGGATGGATTAACCCAATAAGCTCTACCAGGTTCTGCCATGCCATGCAAAATAACTGTCATGAACAAAAACACCAAAAAAATGGTTGGTCTCATTTTGTCCAAAGTGGTCCGCCTGGATATAGCTCTTTTCCTCTCCTATTTGCACTTGGAAAGGGACCTTGATGATGCTCGTAAGCGGGAATTCCCCAAATCACGACACGTAGCGGATGACGTATTGTCCACGAAAGCCCGCTAGATTCCTGGATCTGCAGAGCTGGAATAAATATGATACATGGAGGAAATTCCTCGACGCCTCACCTCCGAGGTTGCAACCTTTCAGATAACCTACCCGGAGCACATTCTCTCTTCGGCTGACCGTCAGCCAGTAGCTCGTATCCGAGCAACCTATAGCTGAGACTCTTCAGCTCATTCGCTCGTTTCCGAGCTATCTTATGTTTGAGATTCCTCAGCATCCCTATTTGGCCGGGAACACGGAGCCTGAACGCCCAATAACGGCTCCGTGTATCTCGCCACGACGAGATCTCCGCCGCTCCACGTCCCGCATCCCTTACTAGCGTATCTTGCCATTAATGGGTGTATCTCGCTATCAACACCAACGTGACGCGGGAGCGTAACGGACGGCGAGAATCTCATATCGGCTCACTCCAATGCGACCCCTCTATAAACCCCTCCTCCAGCTGATTCAGATAACTAAAAATTGATTCCAATACGCCGCTATTCTGCCCTAATTATTCCCCGGTACTTGATTGTCGGAGGGTCCTACGGTTGTAACGACCCATGCCCTAATATAGATGATATTGTCCGCTCTGGCCGAAACCGCATAATTTTTCCCCTTAGAGCGAACCGGACACGACCAGAGGCCACTTCCCAGGAGGTCACCCATCCCAAGACTTCCCTGGTCTGAGCACGCTTAACTACGGAGTTCTCAAGCTCTTGTAGTGCCGATTCACTTACAAAACGCCTCTATAATTGAGGGTGGTTTCATTACATTTATACTGCAGTTCGGTCCTCTTTCGGAATGTGTTTTGAAAATTCTCCATTGTTCTACAGTGGGTCCTACGGACTAGAGAGGTGGCCTCCACGGATTCAAGAGGTGGCCTCCGCCCCCGCCCCCGCCCCCTTAGCATTACAATTGGTGTGACACTTTGTTCCATGAAGAAGAACCGGGTCCCGACAACGGTGGTTTCCTATCCCGAGACTTCCTTTGCAAGTAGCTCGGCGTCAACAACAACCCATTGAGATCCACACGCTCAAACTCTCACATCAAATCTCAACCGTTCAGCCATATTGGCAGCAAGATCGACGGAGAACAACATCTGAGAGAGATTTCGACCTCCATCAGTTAGCGCCGTCTGTAGGTACGCTTTTCCACCCAAAAAAGTTGATTTTCTCCCTTCGATTGATGGCCAGCAATCATCGCAACGAAGTTCTCAGCACCAGCCGTCCCGTCCTCCACAACGAAGGCGGGGGCTGTTCTACTCCGCCTCCTAATGTCGTCGAAGTCTTATCTGCATGAATCGATGGGCTCACGGCGATGATGGACGCGCTTGCTCGTGTTCAAACGGCCAGCCATGCCCGCCAAACCGCCGCCCTCGCTCCCCAGAACGACGGCATGCACAAGACAGCGGAAGGGCGCGTTCAAACCCTCGGCCTCGCTCGTGCCAACCTCGATATCAAAATACAGGCATGCCGATTCCGGCAGTCACGACCCCTATACTAGAAATGATTCCATAACTCGTTGGGCGCCGGACAGTCCAACACCGAGGTCTCGGGACCGACCAGATTATTGCTTCAACGCTCGCCGCGCTCTCTCGTCCCTGAAGAGACGTCGGTCAGGACACCTAATTCTAGGAAAGACAGACGCCACCACACTCACCGAGAACGCGCACATGGCTCACGTCGAGGCAAACCATGGAGGGTTCACCCCGGTGATCTGAGGAACGTGATAGAGCGAAACCGGAGCCGCTCCATCGCGCAAGCCCAAAGACGAGACAGCAGGCGCTCCGACTATGGAGAATCCTCGAGATACCAACAGCGAATCGAGGACCTCGAGAAGAAAATTGAGGACATGCGGCTCGCCACCCGTCCATCCGGAGGTTCGGCAAAATACTCAGTGGATTCTCTCACGAGGCCCTTCACAGAGCAGTTACTAAATGAACGGGTCTCGTCTCGGAACAAGCCGCCTAAGATGGCCCTTTTGACGGGAAGTCCGACCCAAAGAACCACATTGACGCGTTTACGGCGGGCATGAACTTCCAAGATAACTTGGACGCGGCTCAATGCCGAGCCTTCCCCACCACCCTCATCCGGGCCGGACGAGATTGATTCTGCGGTCTTACTTTGCGTTCAATCTCCATCTTCAACGAGCTGGCTACTCAGTTTCTCGGTCATTTTATCGGCAACCGACGACAAAAGAGAACGATCGACTACCTGTTCACCATCAAGAGCGAGGACATGGAATCTTTCAAGGGCCACGTCACCCGGTTCTACAAGAGGTACCCAAATAACGGGACGAGACGGTCATCACAGCCTTGCGATCTAGTCTGAGGTACAAAGAGTGGATCCGCTCTTTTGCATTAGCGCAACCTGAGACCATGGCCGAGGTGAAAGTCAGGACAGTGCGGGAGATCCAACTTGAGTTGGAGGTAAACACCAACCTTCCCCGAGGGGACCGGGCGGACCGAAAGAAGCGGGATCGGAAGAAGAAAAAGACCGACCGTCCGAAACCCTATTCTTCGAGATTTCACGAGTACACTCCTTTGTTTCTCAGGTCGAGCTGCTAAAGGAGGTAAAGAGAGAGATTCTTCAAACTCCCGCCAATGATACAAAGTCCGGGTAAGCAACTCCACGGCCCATACTGTGCCTTTCATTAGTCGCAGAGGCACCCAATCGAGAACTGCAAACAGTTTCATGATTATATTGAGCTGATCCGCTCCGGTCACCTAGCAAAATACATGCGAGACAAACGTTAAGCAGATCGGGAGCAAGCAGACCAACCCCAAATCGAAGAGTTGACGGTCGGACAAATCATAGTCATCTCTGTTGACTCGACTCCGAACAACAAGGACATCCGCCGTATCTGGCCGATCATGACCTTAGATGCTCCCCACTCCAAAAAGTGCAAGAAAGCCGCTCCCATCACCTTCAGCGAGGAAGACCTTCACGACATATCCGTCCCGCACAATGACCCCTAGTGATCACGGCCCGGGTAAATCGGTATGAAGTCCGGAGGATCCTTGTCGACTCAGGGAGCTTGGCGAATATTCTATTTTACGACTGTTTACAGCGTATGGGGTTAAACTCGTCCGATCTCCAACCAACTTCGCACGTCCTCTCCGGGTTCACTAACCACTCCGTCCAAGCCGAGGGGATGATCATTGTTCACATAAGAATATTGTATTTAATACCGCTCATTCTTATGCTCATATATATATAAGTAGGTGCTTTTGATCCGTATTTGCTACATGATTACAGGTTTCAGGTTCCTGGTCCAAAATAACATAAATCTCGCAAAATCTCCATAGTTATGCCAAAATCCAGAGCATCTGCCAAAAACAAATAAAAATCCGGGTTCCGATCATCTACACCCGTTCAGTGCTACTTACCAGTTCAAGAGACAAGACGAAAAACAGTGGTCATTTGTGTCTCAAACAAGCACAGAGCACGAGAGGACATGCACAGAGCACGAGAGGTGCGCGGAGCTCGAGGGAGATCAAAGTCAAAAAGATTTAAAATGTAGCCATTTTGGACCGTTGAATATCTGAAGATATTTTGGAACCATTTTGCAATTTGGAACCTGTAAAACAGAAGAACAAAGCAACACGAGGAAGCCCAAGAAAAACGATGGATCAAGCCCTCCAAAGGACCGTAGAACCGCGGCCAATAGGCCTTATAGGCGGCAGAACCTCGGCCTTGTCATGTCGTCTCCCTACCATTTTTTAGGGGTAGTTTGGTAATTGTATATGGGCTCAGAATATGGTCCTAGGGTTTTATTTCTGTCTATAAATACTCCAGTTTTGACCCAAGTGAGGAATGCTTTTCTTTACTTAGATTTAGTGTAGTTTAGTGTGTAGCTTCTTCATCTATTCTCCATGAAAATTGTAGTGAGCTTTTTGAGTGGAAAATTAATGAAGATGATGGTTTCTTTAACTTGTATCTTTTCTTGTATTGTAATTTTAATTCCTAGTGTAACTTTATTTTTTGCTGTTAAGAAGTTGTTTGTTTTCTTTTCTTGTTTTGTTTTTCTTCTCTTATAAACCGTATTTTCAAGCCATGATACCCAATGGAGTCTCTTGTTTAGGTGAGAGCCCAAATAGTTAGCTTACTATCATTTGTTAAAAACCGTATTTTTCCATTCTTTTTTTTCTTCCTTCTTGTTTTATTTTTCTTTTAATATATGAATAACTTACACACTTATTAGGGCTAAGGAAGGTTGGTATGAGGGATGGAAAAATCCCTTATGCTTCTCTTCGCCAAACACTTTAAAATGAATCTAGACCAAAAAAATACAACCCCTTTCTTAGGCACGCTATAAGTGACATATAGCCGCGACCTAAGTCGAGAAGTCCTTTAGGCGCACTACACGTGACATGTAGTTGTGGTCTAATTGGATACATGGTTGTTTATGTTTGGCTCAGGATTGGAAATAAGCGTATGTAACGGACGGACAAGGGGCACTAGGAATGGATTTAGCGTTGGAAAGGTTGCTTAAACTCGCAAATCCCATTCATATGTCCTCCTAATCACCGCTACTTCTGATTATCCCAACATCATTTCAAGAATGACAAAAGACAAGCATAAGACTAATCCTAACTCTACTAACCAACTCTAACCCTAATAAGTTTACTTGAACATAAAATACAAACACTTAGGATGGAATTGAACATGAATTGAACATAAACATATACACTTTCATTGACTCGTCTAAAATAAGAATGAACATACGAACCATCTCCCAGTGGACGACTCGTACTCAACCGGTTAGCTACAAGTGAAACCGACTTGATTGCGGTAACTAGAGAACAAAATAGAACGCATATCATAACATATATAGCGGGCGTTCCTCCTTTCAATCAAATGGTGTCGTTGCCGGGAAACGGTAACGTATTTCTTTCTTGTCATTCGGGTTAACTTTTTGTATATGAAAACTAAAAAAACCCATAAAAATCTATCTTGTTATTCTTTAATTCTTTTTGTGCGAGTGTGCAGGATAGGGAAAAGAGAATGTTCAGTGCCAAAGACGTGGGAAGTTTGACCTGCATCTCGCGGCTATACCCGGCAGATCAAGACGAAACCGTGTCAAAATCTGGAGCAACTACAGTGATCCCATCAATATACAGAGGCTACAAAACAGAAGAGCAAAACCATAGGAGTTCACCCAAGAAAACCGGAGCCTCAACTCAACGATTTGACCGTGGATCCACGGCTATTAAAGAGCATTTGACCGCGGTTCCGCGGCCAAATTTTGGCTTCATTGCTCTAATTTTATGGTAAGTCCTTATCTTTTCTAAATTTCCCCTCCGAGCTCCAGTAAATTGCCTTCTCTGCGGTATTCTTTGCGCATACTCTCTCTCCCTTTCCAATAAATTGATTTGTGCAGGATTATTTGCTCCGCCGCTAAATAATTTTTTTTTGTTTTAGATTTTGTTTGTATAAACGCTTTGCATATAATAATACGGACATTAAGGGGCTATAACACCAATTAAAATTGGGTGGGGATTTCATCACCCTTCCTAAGACCCCATAAATCACAAAAAACATGCGTATTACCTTGAGTTAATAAAAAATACCTAGACCAAATCTATAAGGACTTGTCGCGCTCATTTAGGACAAGTGAAGATTGCGGGGAATCGGTCGTTTATTTAAACTTCACTTTGTAGTACCTAGGCTAGACAAGTGATGAGCAAATTTTAAAAGACCCATCTTACGGTGATTCGTGAGCGGAACCCTCCTTACCTCACTTGTGCTTACCTGACCGCAATTGGCAGTGAAAAAGCGATTCGAGGGTTAACCTGCAACTTGTCGCTTGGAAGTTTAGGAGCAGTCTAGTTGGACTTTGAAGACTCTAGCTCTAGGTGTTGTTTGTGCATACTGTGACTGTGCTTGTTTATAGTTTAGTCCCATAATTCCGTATTTTTCAAAAACAAAAACAAATAATTTCAAGAAAAAATCCAAAAGAAAAAAAAATTTTAAAAATTATAAAAATCCGCCCACCTTCCACCCTCCCTACCTTTCACTCTTTTCATAACATGGGTACCCCAAAACGACCTACTCTTGCCGAACTTTGGTACCCACAACCAGACATTTCTTCATACGGTTCTTGCTTTGGTCGAACTTCAAACGATCCATCCATGCCTAAAATTTCTTTGAGAGATCGGATAGACGCGTCTAGAACCAACAATTGGACACCGCAATCCACTTCGTATCAACCGTTTCAACCTCTCCCACCTTCTCACGTTGATATCCCTTTTGAGAGTCATGTTCTGACTCCGAAACCCATGTCCATTGCTGACAGAATTGAACAACCCCTAGCCGATCTTTCACTCCTTTCACCACTCCAAATTCGTTAGGACAACAATTCCACTCACCTTCTTATCATAATGTTGATCTTAATCCTGCCTATTTTTCACGTCCATTCAATTCCTATCAATCCTACCTGACTTTTACATATTCTCTAGACATTTCTTTTGAACAGCCATTTGGGAATTTCACGTATCCACACGAATTTGAATCTTTTACTGAAACCCCTTCACAATCCATGTCTAGTCTTGAACAGCCATCAGAAGAATTTCGAGTAGCTTCATGCCAACAGATGGAGGATTTGAATGCGTCCATGGTCGCTCTCATACAACCTAACGAACCAGTAGCTAGTTTTCAACTAGCTCAGTATTTTCCAATATATGATGAGACGATAGGACAATTTGAGGATTTGAGTAATGAGAGTGAGCAGTACACCCTTCCAAACAAAACCTACCCGTTCCAAATTAAATTCCACAACTCTAGTTTCGAAAGTCTATCGAGTGCCCCAAATAATTCACCAATTGAAGAGAAAATGTTTGATGGGTTTTGCGACTTTATAGTGTTTGATTTACCCAATTGTGAAGGTCCATTTCAAATGAACTACATCCAATCCCTTTGATCTCTACACCTCCACTCTAGAGCCACAATTGATTGAAAACCATGCTTTTGATAAGGTGTCTGAGAAATTTGACTCGTTTGATTAAGGATATCGACGCTGGAAATATTTTGGATGATGAACCCACAATTTTGGATGAGTTTTTCTCACCAATTCATCATATCCTTTCACATCCGTGTGGGCATCATCCCGAATCATTAACTGTTTTTCTTGAACCTCACATGCGTCTGGATATTGTTGATGATGAGTGTATGGATGAGCTGAATTTTGAGGAGAATTTTGAGGATATCATTGAAGATGAACCAGGTTTACTAGATGAGTCGGATTTGTCAATTCATCATGCCTCTTCCATTGACTGTGAACATCCTCCTGAACGTTTAACCGATACCATTTCTCGATCACTTCCCTCCATCCTTTCCGTCATTTCCACTTTGCAATACACCGTATCATCTTCATATCCTACGTCTAGTTCACTACGTTTGGTCGGCCCATGTTTTCTTACGAATCTTGAGTGGTTTGACCCCATTTCTCAACGTGTTGATAGATTAGTACAATCCTCTTTTACACTTCAAACATTACAAATTATACTAATTTATTCAATCCATTTCCACTCTCAAGTTCGTATTTTATTTCTTTCTTCCTTCCATCTATCTTCTTCTCTACCGAGACCGGATACCGCTTCCATCCACACTCGGTCTCACGTATTCTTCATCTCTTTCATCTACGTGTTCTTTCACCAACCCGGGTATTATCATGATAAATTTTTTGAATGGTTGATATTAACTTTTGGCTTATGTAAGGCCTTGTATAGATGGAACCTGCTCTTTCCCCCTAACTTTGAACTTCACCACTTAAACAGTAGAAACACCGTTTCACTTAAATTTGGAAGGCCTTTTGTGTATATATATTTTGTTTGCCTTTTCATTTATATAAAAAACCATGAGTGCACCGACAGATTTTGACCCCTCAACAATTTTGACCCTTTTGGTGTAGCATGACAGTGAGGACACTGTTTAGTTTAAGTCTAGGGGTGTGCTCGGTAAGTTTTCTACCTTTGCATTCATGTGTATATTTTGCATTTGCATACTTATTTAAAAACCCACACAAAACTGAAAATTTTTCCAAAAATATAAACACTTTGTCGTCAAGTTAGCTAGTAGGGTAACTTAGATTTTTATTCCAAGAATTTAGTTTGATAGGTTAGAAATAACTAAATCATAGGCTTAGGAATTGAAACCCCTTCAAATAACCCTCCTTTTGTTTAACCTTGGTAAATATACATCCTTGCAGTTTTTTTAGAAGTAATCTTGAGTTCAATTCTTAAGTTAAGTCAGGATGGAGGGAAAATATTGAAAGCATTATTGAAGAATAAGTCTGAAAAATAGTTCATATTCTTGAGTCCAAATTCAGAAAGTATATACCCTACAAATCATACTTACACACCTTGAAATTTGGGATAGCGGAGGATACCTAGAAATACTCTTGCCTAAAAGCCTAGTATGAAAGAAAAAACGGTACTTAAAGCTAACCACCAAAAGAGCATTATTGAAAAATATATCCGGTCTTGAAAAGAAAAAAAATTACAAGAGATGGAAACTGCATTTACGCTTTAATAAGCTCACACATTTAGTAATCGGCTGATTACTGCCTCAGGAAGCAGTAATAGTCGCATGAAAGGTGTGAGCAAATCCGTCCATCATTAATGAAAAGAAATAGTATTAGGTATTAGGGAAAGGGTACTTTAGCTTGAATTGAATTCTTGAGTGTAGGGGTGAAATTTACACACACGTAGGGGTATACAATCGATGTTTGGAGGAAAGATAGGATAAAGAATAAGTCTTATGTTTTCCGTAAAGATGATAAAAATTCCGAATTGGAGACCGCGTTTTAGAAGAAAAACTCGAAAGAAACTGAGATCTTTCTAAACTGTCAAAACGTATAGAATCTTAGGTTGAACGAATAGAATGCGTGAGAAATAAGGGATGGATATTTCTAACTTAGAATGATAGAATTTCTAACTTAGATGCTAAATCGTAGAATTAGAATCAAGGTAACTTATGAAACTAGCTTGACGGGATTTTGTGGGTAATATCCGCTGAAAACCCTCAGGATACAACACTCCTCCTACTAGGGACATCTAGAGGTTTAACGCCTTGTTGCACACGCTAAGTGCAACCGTGATACCTACGAAAGTGAGCTTAGGACATTTTGAAAATAAATGGTTTTGCTCGTAACGAGCAAAAGATAAGTTTGGAGGTATTTGTTCACACCAGAATATTGTATTTAATACCGTCCATTCTTATGCTCATGTATATATAGGTAGGTGCTTTTGATCCGTGTTTGCTACATGATTACAGGTTACAGATTTCCAGGCCAAAATAACGAAAATCACGCAAAATCTCCACAGTCATGCCAAAATCCAGAACATCTTCCAAAAACAGATAAAAATCCGGGTTCCGGTCATTTTCACCCATCCAGTTCCGCTTACCAATTCAAGATACAAGACGAAAAACAGTGGTCATTTATGTCTCAGACAAGTATAGAGCACGAGAGGGGCAGCACAAAGATCAAAGGAAGCGCGGAGCTCAAGGAAGATCAAAGTCAAAAAAATTAAAAGTGTAGCCATTTTGGACTGTTGAATATCTGAAAATATTTTGGAACCATTTTGCAATTTGGAACCTGTAAAACAGAAGAACAAAGCAACACGATGAAGCCCAAGAAAAACGATGGATCAAGCCCTCTAAACGACCGCGGAACCGTGGCCAATAGGCCTTATAGGCGGTGGAACCGCGGCCTTGTCATGTCGTCTCCCGACCATTTTTTGGGGTAGTTTGGTAATTGTATATGGGCTCAGAATATGGTCATAGGGTTTTAATTCTCTGCCTATAAATACTCCAGTTTTGACCCAAGTGAGGAATGCTTTTCTTTACTTAGATTTAGTGTAGTTTAGTGTGTAGCTTCTTCTTCTTCATCATCAATTCTCCATGAAAATTGTAGTGAGAGCTTTTCGAATGGAAGATTAATCAAGATGAGGGTGTTTCTTTAACTTGTATCTTTTCTTGTATTGTAATTTTAATTCCTAATGTAACTTTATTATTTGTTGTTAAGTAGTTGTTTGTTTTCTTTTCTTGTTTTGTTTTTCTTCTCTTCTAAACCGTATTTTCAAGCCATAATACTCAATGGAGTCTCTTGCTTAGGTGAGGGCCCAAGTAGTTAGCTTGCTATCATTTGTTAAAAACCGTATTTTTCCTTTCTTTCTTTTCTTCCTTCTTGTTTTATTTTTCTTTTAATGTGTGAATAACTTACACACTTGCTAGGGCCAAGGAAGGTTAGTATGAGGGATGGAAAAATCCCTTGTGCATCTCTTCGCCAAACACCTTAAAATGAACCTAGACCAAACAAACACAACATCCTCCTTTAGGCACGCTATAAGTGACATATAGTCGCGACCTAAGTCAAAAAGTTCTTTAGGCGCACTACAACGTGACATGTAGTTGTGACCTAATTGGATACATGGCTGTACGTGTTTGGCCTAGGGTTGGAAATAAGCGTATGTAACGGACGGACAAGGGGCATTAGGAATGGATTTAATGTTGGAAAACGTGTCCCATTCTTATGTCCTATTAAACCCCGCTACTTCAGATTATCCCAATATCATTTCAAGAATGGCAAAAGACAAGCACAAGATTAATTCTAACTCTACTAACCAACCCTAACAAGTTTACTTGAACATAAAATACGAACACTTAGGTTAGAATTGAACATAAACATATACACTTTCATTGACTCGTCTAAAACAAGAACGAACATACGAACCATTACCCGGTGGACGTCTCGTACTCAACCGGCTAGCTACAAGCGAAACCGACTTAATTGCGGTAAGTAGTGAATAAAGTAGAACGCATATCATAACATATATAGCGGGCGTTCCGCCTTTCAATCAATCACTTTCCCTTTCAACCTCGGGGAGGCCGGAGGAACCCGAACCCTATCGGTGAGTTTCCTCGTCGCCGGAGTTCTTTCGTCATATAACATCCTTCTGGGTCGCCCCACATTGAACGCCCTCCAGGCACAGATCTTGACCTACCATCTCACGCTCAATTTCCCTCTGGGTGATGTTGGATAAGCCGAGCTTACAGAGATTAGCAGATCACTCGAGTGTGCCTTGCTACAGCGGTGCCCGAGGATCAAGCAGACCTATCTGAGAGACCGCGTGACCCTCGGGAATCGCTGGATACACGGGATGACTTGAGGAAGATTCAGGGTTCCCTGATGGAGGACCTATCCGAAGTCCCCCTCGAGGAAGGGGACACCAGCCAGACCGTAAAGATCGGCTCCCTCCTGACCGGAGAAGTTCGGGACAACCTTATCCAGTTCCTCCGAAACAACTCCGACGCGTTTGCTTGGACTTCCACGGATATGCCAGGATGTGTTGGGTTTCTTAGTGTCCTGGCCGCCTACCGCGGCCGTTGCGAAACAAAAAAAACTTTAACTTTAAAAAAACCGGCGCTAGAAAACCTGTCCTGGAATCTAACCATAAACCGAAACTAGCTATCTAAGGAGATCTATCTACTGTGATAGATGTTTATACCTAGAGATCCATGTCCTTCGGGTCTTCACTCCTCGTTTAGAGCTCCTAGGGATCCTTGATCAACCTTCCTTGTTCGCCTTCTTGATCCTAGATGGTCCATCCGAGAGATCTTGATTCAAGCTTGGCTTCACAAGTGAAGCAACTTGTGACCTAGTTTGCTAGATTAGGTACTAAGGTGATGTACTGATTTATCTAGTGTATTTCTATCTCTCTCTTCCTCCCTTGATTCTCAACTCATGAGATGGTAGGGAGGAAGATGAAGGAGGAACTCAAGAGAGCTAAGATGAGGAGAGAGAACCTTATGTTGAGAATAAGAATTCTCTTCTGAAGAAAAATCATGAAGCATGGTTTTGTAAAAACCATATTTCAATGAAAATAATACAATCATACTTGGATAGTTTGCACAAATGAATTTTCAATTCATTTGCCAACACTATTCAAGCATGGCTCACACTATTCTCTCCTTTACACCTCATTTTCCATTTAAATTAATAAATGGAAAAACTAAAATGAGATGTCCACCTTCTAGAACGTTTTCCGTATAAATACAGAACACACTCTACCGTATATACATATCCGTATTCGTATCAAAATACGAATACCCAAAGAGATGGAATAACACAAAGAATATAATACTTGAATATACATATCGAAATATATATATACGTAAATTATCGAATCAATACCTGATTTAATACTCCGTCTCAATCCAAAGCCGGCTAGTATTATCAACAGTCCGATCGAAAGTCTGGGTAACTAATGCAATCATTCGATCGGAACCCTATACGTATCCCAATCGAAAGTCCGGGTAACTAATACAATCATTCGATCGGAACCCTGCACGTATCAAAATACTGCTACTACATCATTTCGTCTGAACCAGGGAAACCTTCCGTGTAGGACTCTAAAGACTCGACAGTACGCCGGCAGTGAGTTACTGGATAAATCCATAACCACAAATACGTCAGCGACATTAGCTGTACGTAACGGCTATCCGGGTACCTATAGAAAAGGAAGGCCGATGAGCAAACTCATCCGGATCCCTACTGAGCCTATCTGTGACAATCTCCGTACAGTCCGGTCTCTTCATCTGAGAGTATCGCATACCGGTTCTAGGGGGTGGTAAACGTCAGACCTTAATAACCCGATCATTCGTGCTGATGTGGCTCAGGACTAATCCGGAAAACTGCTAATCTAACTATCAGTAAATCCTAACTGCCTTGGCCAAGGTCTTATATTGCTGACCAATCGAACACAGTGCAATATCGACTCCCTATACCGGGAAAGATGAATCCCCAACAATCATTCACTGCCTCCATGCGGCTCGGGACTATAACCAACTAAAACCTGTTTGCACGACTCAGTAGAGCCGTGGTAGTGTAGTAATCTAAGTACAGTGAGAACTCACACGAGACAAATAACGATCTCGGGTCTGAAGACTAACCTGTACTCATGTCACCTGAGAACTGCTATCTGACGATATGTATAGTACCATCTAAAAGTTCTCGGCAAGTCCGTCCAGTGAGCACCTGTATACGATCTTAGATGCGAAAGACCAATGGCTGTGGGACCAACCATCGCCTTTAGTCGGGGTCTAGAAACGTATACACTAGTCTACTCCGGAATATCGATGCCCTGTCTCGATACTCCCACAACTAGAGACATTTTAAGAATGTGCTTATGGACTACCCAGCCACCATATGTATGATCGCCATCATAACACAGATAGTCAAGCAATGAACATACGGGCTTTATCAACATGTATAAATGATACGTAATAACAAGTAAAACATATGCACATGTTAAGATAAAAACAAACCAAATAGCATACTATCATATTAAGCAAGATTGTCCTGTACATACATATGTCCAAACATCCACAAATATACATATACAATAATGGCCTCTAGGGCATACATATCCAATAATCTCTCACTTGCACTAAGGCTATATATTGGCGTATCGAGTACCCAACGTCTACACTAGGGCCAGTTGGCGTATCGCATACCCAACATCTCAAATAGTCTCTCAAACTGTGCTTGAGGGAGGGCCTTGGTGAATGGATCCGCCGTATTGTCTTTTGTGTCTACTCTCCGCATCTCGATTTCCCTGCGATCAACAATCTTCCTGATCATGTGATACCGCCTCAAGATGTGTCTGGATTTCTAATGGGGCTGTGGTTCCTTCGCTAAAGCCATAACCCCATTGTTGTCGTAATACAAAGGTATTGGATTAATAATGGATGGAACAACCTCAAGTTCAGTAATGAACTTCTTAATCCAGATCGCTTCCTTTGCGACATCGTTGGCAGCAATGTATTCAGCCTCCATCGTCGAGTCTGCGACGGTGTCCTGTTTGGAGCTCTTCCAACAGACCGCCCCTCCATTGAGGGTAAACACAAAATCCGAGACCGACTTGTTGTCATCCTTGCCACTCTGGAAGCTCGAGTCGGTAAAGCACTCCACCTGGAGGTCCCTATTACCGAATACCAGGAACAGTTCCTTAGTTCCTCTCCGATACTTAAGAATGTTCTTCACTGTTGTCCAGTGGTTTTATCCTGGGCTTGACTGATACCGGCTCACCACGCTAAGTGTGTAAACTACATCTGGTCTGGTACATAGCATCGGATACATTATAGATCCTATCGCCGAAGCGTAGGGTATAATACTCATGCGAACCCTCTCCTCATCGGTCTTGGGAGACATCTCTTTGGAGGGGTGATTCTGTGCAATGCGGGTATATTATCGTGCTTGGAATCTTCCATACTAAATCTCTTTAGTATGGACTCTATACATTTAGCTGTGAAAGTCCCAACAATCTTTTGGATCTATCTCTATAGATCTTAATCCCCAGAGCGTATGAGGCATCACCCAGTTCTTTCATGGAGAACCTTTGTGACAAGAATAGCTTGACCGATTGTAGCATAGGAATGTCATTTTCTATCAAAAGAATATCGTCCACGTACAACACTAGAAATACGACAATCCATCCTACAATCTTTTTATATATACAAGCCTCATCCTCATTTTTTATGAAGTCAAATTCTTTGACTGTTTCATCAAAACAGATGTTCCAGCTCCGCGATGCCTTCTTTAATTCATAAATGGATTTAAGCAACCTGCACACTTTCCTACTGCTTCCTTTGTCTACGAATCCCTCCGGCTGATCCATATAAACACACTCTTCCAAACTTCCGTTTAGAAAAGCCGTTTTTACGTCCATCTGTCTGATTTCATAGCCATGGAAGGCAGCAATGGCAAGTAGGATCCGAATTTATTTGTGCATAGCCACTGAAGAAAAGGTTTCGTCATAGACCACACCCGGTCTTTAACGAAAACCTTTTACAACAAGTCTAGCCTTATAGGTTTACACTTGTCCATCTACACCAATCTTCTTTTTGAAAATCCATTTGCATCCAACGGGTTTTACCCCAGGTGGAGCAATATCTAAGGTCCAACTATATTGGTGAACATAGATTCCATTTCGGATCGCCTAGCATCCAGCCATTTATCAGAGTCCCTACTGGTAATGGCCTGCTTGAAACTAGTATGATCATCTTCTTCCAAGATGTAATTCTCTCGATCTTCGTCTATGAGAAAACCATAGTATCTCTCGGGCGGATGAGAAATCCTACTAGGTCTGCGGAGTGGCTGAGGTTCGTCTGGGACTAATAAATCTTGAGGTTCTAAAAAATCCTCTGTTTCAGATTGTGGTTCCGATATTTCATCCAGTTCTACCGTGCTCCTACTTATTTCTTTTGCAAGAAATTGGTATTCTAAAAAGATGGCGCGACGAGCAACAAACACCTTCTGATCCTCGCTATGGTAGAACAGATATCCTAGAGAATTTTTAGGATATCCCACAAACTTGCATAGAACTGACCGTGCCTGAAGTTTGTCCGGATTTTATACTTTTACATATGCCGAACAACCCCATATCTTAATACGTTCAAGATATAGTATTTTACCACTCCATATTTCATATGGAGTGAAGTCTTAGGCACAGATTTGGATAGAACCTAATTCAATAGGTATGTTGTAGTCTGAAGTGTATATCTCTAGAATGAAAAAGACAATTCAGCATTGCTCATCATGGAGCGAACCATATCCAATAGGGTACGATTCCTCCGCTCCGATACACCATTGTGCTGTAGTATATACGGAGGAGTAAGCTAAGAGAGAATTACACTCTTTTAGGTATTCTAGGAATTCCGTGCTTAAGTACTCCCCTCCTCTATCATATCGGAGGATCTTGATACTTTTGTCAGTCTGGTTCTCTACTTCGTTTCCGTATTCTTTGAATTTCTCAAAAACTTCATATTTGTGTTTCATAAGATACACATCCGAACCTAGAGAGATCGTCAGTGAATGTCATGAAGTATGAGAATTCACCCCTTGCATGTATAGATATTGGACCACATACATCACTGTGTATGAGTCCCAAGAGCTCTGTTGCTCTTTCTCCGTGTCCGGAGAACGAAGATTTGGTCATCTTTCCTTTGAGACAAGACTGACAAGTTTCATAAGATGAAAATTCGAACGGATTCAAATATCTATCTTTATGTAACTTAGATAGTCTTTTCTTATTGATATGACCAAGTCTACAATGCCACAAGTAGGGTTCGTTCACTTCTGAACTCTTCCTCTTGAGTGTGTTTTGTATATTGAAAACTGTGTTTTGATTTAGAACGTAGATACCATTTCAAAGTGTACCTTCTGCAACCAAAACCTTATCAAGGTAAATGTTCATGATATTTCTATCTAGAATAAAATTATATCCATTTTTATCAAGTAAAGAAACTGATATGATGTTGCAAAGTATGGAAGGTACATAATAGCAGTTCAAAATCATAGTATTGCAACTTGGCAATGCTAGGTGATATTCACCGACGACAGCATAATCAACTTGTGCTCCGTTCCTACTCTGAGGAACATATTACCAAGTCCAACCATCCTACTTTTTCTTAGTCCCGGCAATAAATTACAAATATGAGATCCTGATTCGGTATCTAGTACCCAGAAGGTAGGACTGACCGAAAAACAGTTCTCAATAACAAGAACACCTGAAGGAGACGCAATAGTATGCTTCTTCTTCGTTAGGGTCATCAAGAAATTCATGCAATCATCTTTCCTTTGCTCATACTCATGACAATTGTCATAAGTTAGAGCCGAACCGACTTTCCCCAGTCCCGAATAAGAATCTGGACCGGTCAAGTCATACATTTTATTATCTTGATTAAGGAATGAATTGGTTGCTGCCTGGAGAGAGAGAAAAGAAACACTCAGCGTGCGCTCTTACAAGATTAGATTGGTTATTAGTTTATCTAATCAGGATGACTCCCACTGTTTCCTCGAATTCTCCTTCAAACATTAAAAGGAGAACTAGCTGGGATCAACAACACCTTATAAGTTCGCTAACCGTTCAGCTAGGTTGGTGTTGGTACTCCGAGGGAGGTTCCTCGTGCTCTCGCATGGACCTAATTAAAATAAACCTCGTTTCCGCAGAGGCGTAGCCCCGTTAACACATTTCTAGACATCTAATAGGTCAGCTAATTGTGAAGTGAAAAATATCTCCCAAAAGTAATCCTACTCATTAATGGGATCGGGATCCAACTGTCATTGCGTGATAAACTAGATGGAAGCCACTCTAGTCACCACACTCCAGAAAGTATGCAACGCTAGCAAGTTTCTTGTATATTTGAAACTCCCGATGTGGTTTTTGCCCTTAACGACTTTTATGACCTTGACAATGCCAACATATCATAAGCCGCTAGTCGAGTTCGGTCCGTCATTATCTTGATTAACTTAGACCCACCCGTATAACCCTTGACAATGCCAACATAGTTATGCGACTGTCCTAAATAATCGGAAACAAAACTACAAACAAGCAATACTCAGCTACCGATCACGCCATAACAACGTAGCACGAATACTAAGTAATACTTGTAGGAAATGACGGAGGCCTTCAGCTGGGTTTTTGGTGAAAACCCCTTTAACGTAATGAACTTGATATCTTTGAAGGAACCGAGTAGTTTTGAAAAGGAGTGGTTTAAGCCCCGCTTTTGAAAACTAGTGGTTTTGAAGAAAACCGAGTAATCTACAGTAACATAAACTTCTGCTCAAGAGGTCACTTCCCGTGAAGGGATCTAGGCTCTTGCCTTCTCAAATGAGGTGCTGGATATTCCTAAACGAATACCATTATGCAAAGCGAAAGAGTATGACTATAGTTTTTCGAAATTTGTTCCAACATCTTTTAAGTTTCTTTTTCTTACATTAATCAAAATTAATGCGGTCCCATCAATTAATCCCTATCACACCAGAAAAGAACGAAAATACAATGTGCGTATATGCCATCCACATTCGCCACGGGGGCCTGTCAGGTTACTTAACGGCAGAGCGGGGGTCTAGACTAGCGCGGGTGCAAATATATACATCTACTAGTATATATATAAATATATAATCATTCGTCTCACGCATGATATAAGCAACATCACAGAACATCAATAAATAACATAGAATGGCGAATAATATTGGAGCCTCGGGTTTCATTTGAGCCGAAAATGAGACCCAACGTTCCCGGTCTTGTGGATAGCTGGTGCAATGAAGAACCAAGACCTCTATGAGTGCGGCAAGTTATCCGGCAATCCCAGAAGTGAGGCAACCCCAATCAACAAAATGAATGGGCCACCCAGAACTTCATGGAATCCGGTAACTTGAGCACCCTTCCGTGGGTCATCTTATACCCCTACGAGTGCGGCGAATAGCCCGCCAATTCTAGAGTAAGGCTCCCTCCGTCTCAACGCTACGAGATGCGGGCCCGTTGCCCTCTAGAACCCGGCTACTCGAGCACTCCACCGCGAGGTAATCCTAGTACAGTAAAGAAAAATATATATACAATGGTGACATCGACCTCAACCCGGTCGTGCCCCAATAAAAGAATATACAATCTGGCAGAAACAGTTAGAAACGACAGTCTACATGTCGGGCGCTCGCCCCGCAATAATGAATATACAAATGAATTTGAACTGTACAACTACCATTGCACTATAAGCTATCCACCATGACAATTCATCCACAACACAGAACATCAACGTGAATATCATGTTCGTAAACCCGTCTGATTGTACATATAGCAATCAGTCGGGTTATACCGCTCAAAGATATTCACGGTCGCAGAAACAAATACACAGAAAAACAAGAATTTAGAGTTTCGATCGATTAAAACTTTCTGCATATGCCCCCATGTACAAACCAGTACACAAACAAATCTGGGCAGAAACCAAACATACCAAAAAATTACATTTCCAGAAATAAGAACCCCTGAAAAAGATACAAGAACCCCTGAAAAATATGGAGCCTTTTTGCCACAAGTTGGCTGTGGATCCGCGGCGAAATAAGCTATTTGGCCGTGGATTAGCGGTCTAACTTGGTGACTAAAAGCTCAAAAAATCTTCTTGGTTCATAAAAACACTGCACATATTTTTTTGAGCAGCGGGTCGGGTTTTTGAACAGTTTTAAAATTCGAACAGCGGGTAGGATTTTTGGAAATACGATTCAGATAATTTTGTCAATCGAAATTCTAAATTAGTGCAAATTAGCTATTTAAGGTTTATGGACCGGCTCTGACACCATGTTGGGTTTCCTAGTGTCTTGGCCGCCTGCCGCGGCCGTTGCGGAACAAAAAAAAACTTTAACTTTTAAAAAACCGGCACTAGAAAATTGTAACAACCCTATTTGAATGCAATAAATCAAAAGTTTATGAAGATACTTTCCCCAAATTTTTGAAATTTTATTTGGCCTCTAAAATATTTAATTTAGATTTTTCTCTGTAAACAATTTTGATATGGAAAATATTCAGTTTTTATATTATATAAATAATATCTTCTTAGCGACAGCAAAATAATATTCTTTCGTATCTGTTTACTGTTAAAATGAGAACGAGAAAATCTGCACCGAATCTCTAAATGCAACCAATTAAAGATATGTATCCTTATAATATATTTATAAAAATATTTTATATATACACAAGATAATCTCTCTCCCTCTCTCATACCCGCATATCTCTCTCTTTCCCCCGCTGCTCTCGTCCCTCACCCACGAAAACCCTAACCCTAGTCGCCGCCGCCGCTGCAGATCCCGACCCCTCCTCTCGCCTCCATCAACACCGCGACCCTCTCCTCCCTCCTTCGCCTTCGCCCTCGCTCTCGTCCTCCTCCCGTCGACGCCGCCTCCATCCCTCGCGCGGCCACAACCCCGATCTCCTCATCTCGTCCTACCACCGCAGCTAACATCCCTTCGCACAGCCATCTCCGACTCCTCCACGACCTCCAGCAACCTGCACAGAGCATTCGACGTCGCCGCAGCCCTCGTCTTCCCTCGTCGCTGCTCCCATCACCCAGATCTCCACAACTCCCTGCAGCAACATCGTCCCTGTTCTTCCATCGTCAGATCTGGACCCTAGCAATCGCTACTGCCGCGATTTCCCCCCTGTAAGCACACTTTGATCCATGTTCTGTTCTGAAAAAAAAAGATAAAAATAAATAAATAAATAAATAAAATTGTAGGAAATCAGTGAACAATTGAAAGGGGGAAAATTATTATCAAAACCCTAAAATTGATGTAACTGTGTTTGGTTATGTGACAATATTTTTGTAGACATTTACGGTTTAATCGATGAAATTTATCTAGGCGGATCGTATAACTCAAATCCCAAGTCGCACCTTAGCTGAGATCGTGCCTGCATTTTTGTACATCTTTTTCCGTGATCGCTATCCTCAGGCAAGTACTCTTGCTCTTTTCATTTTGTCGATGCAACATCGGCGATTATCTAAATTAGTTCTTAATCTGTACAAGTTTGGATATTAGAGGAAAGATGTTTCTTTCACAGTTTTATCATCTGTCCTTATCGTAACACTTGCTAATATATAATGCTGACTGCTACTTGCTTTTCGTTATGTAATGCTATGACATGAATATTATGCACATGAATCCTTTTACTTGCTTTATACACATTCGAGACTCATGTTGATTACATGTATAGAACACCTTGATTTGACATGCTTACTCGTGACCTTTATTATTTATTTTCTTAAGTGAAATCATTAATTAGAGTGCTGGACTACATGCCATGACACCACTATTCACCAGTTTTATTTCCATACAATTACCATACTGCAAGTTCCTGTCTTTTCAGCATTCTTAATTAGTGATTTTAATATCTACCATAGCAACTATACATACGTGGGTGTTGGGATAGTTTGTGTCACGCCCAGCTTCCCAGAGTACGCAAGATTGGGCATGTGACATAGCCAACCATGCTACCTGTGGGTAGGAAGTATCAAACCACAGTCACATTACGGCTGTAGAGATATCAAGAACAAGATAAATAAACTATCTAACACATGTCCAAATCCATAATAACCAGAGTCAATGATAAATAAGTGCGGAAGCAAATGATCCAATACAATAATAGAAAGGTACGTCCCATAATGCGGGATCACACCTGGAAATAAAATGCAATAAATGAACTAACCACTACAGAACTCGCAAATCAGCCTGCTGGCTGAAGTACTCCTGCTCGGTCGGCGACAGTGGTAAAGAATCTGGGCCATGCAAAACCCAGACGTCAGCGCGTCATGTCAACCAATAATATAATATGAACATGGTAATAAGCAATGCTGGGATAAACATGAATAAAGTAATAATATGAAGCAACAGTGCAGGGTCATGTGCAGTGGGTAACTAAACTGTTCTATCAGGTTTTCTATTCTAAAGTCTTTGAAATCAATTGATGACTCATCGATGTAACTCAATAGTATCCCGTGCATGCCCGGGACCACGGTCAAGACCCTCGGGGCTGAATCCGAGACGTGCCGCTAGGCAGTAATAGGTAGCAGGATGGGCGAGTGATGTCAGCATCATCACTCCGGGGCTGGCCGAGCCCGTAAGACTGATCAGAACAAGTATCGAACTGTTGAGTTACAAGTCAGTTTCACCTTTGATTTCCCCATACCCCCAAGTTATGTATGTCAGGTCAGGTATTCAGTAATCAAGAACTAATGCCAACATAGGATCAGGTAAAAGCAGGTTTGTCTGGATAGACAACAGGAATGGTCCATGAGGACCCCAAGTCAGGTTTGTTGGCATTAGGCATGAGATCAGGTAACAGGTCAGGTCATGGTACAACAGGTTGAGTTGGTAGTAAAGAGTACCATGTCCGGTGCATCGGTATGTATATAAGTCATGTGTATCAAGGTCGGGTCAATATGTGATGCAATCGAGGGTGTGCTCGTAACAGATATATAATTGAATAAGGAATAACAGCAGGAGATAAAGTAAACAACAATAACAGTTCATTTAATCACAATGGTGCATTAATATGGTGCAGTTGTATTATCTTATTAACAGGTTCGAGCACCCTTGGGGTGCAATAATCATAAGGTAGTGCAATATCAATATCAGAGAGTAATGAAGCTATATGTGTACGGCTATCGTCCTTTGAATAGCAAAATGATTAACTGGTAATTTTGTTATTAGGGTTACAGTGGCAAAATGCGGTTTAGGTTAACTGTATCATGATATAAATCATATTTCGTCCAAATGAGAAAAGTAACTACACTAGTTAATCTTTGCAAGTTTTATGATTCAAGCACACTTAATTAGTATAGCATAGCATGTGGCAAGTAATACTTGCTTCGACGGTTTCGCAAACCGGAAAACACGAACGTAACGTCGGCGGAAAAAGTCGCGGCGCGCACGGTATACGGAACGGATCCAAACAATGCACAAGGTGATCACACGGGTCAGGCACACTCGCTGGGTCGTCGGGATCGTCGACGTCGAGCCCGGCTCCGGCGAACTGTGAAATACAAAAATCAAGATCTAAAGAAAAGAAAAGAAAGAAGAAGAAGAAAGGGGAATGAGGCTTACTGTTGTGGTGTTCTGTGGCAGAGACGAGGCGAGGGATGACGACGGGGTCGACGGAACTCCGGCAAGGAGAGGTTGGATGCTAGGGTTCCGGTTAGGGTTTGGGCTTGGGTTAGGCTCGGGTGTAATGGGTGCAGGGATGAAGGTGGTGGTGATGGTGTCAGGAGTCGAAGGTGGTGATGAGGACGACAGGGGTCGGAGCTCAGGTGAGGGTTCAGACGAGGTTTTCCGGCGAAGCAAGGTGTGTGCAGGTTTTTGAATTGGTGTGCAGGGAAGGATGGGGTTCTTGCAAGGAAAAGGAGAGCTCGGGAAAGGAGAGAGTGGAGAGGAAGAGGGAGTAGGTCGAGGTGATGAAGGCACGTCGGCGAGGTCGGAGCTCCGGCGAAGAGAGTGCAGGGGAGGGGTTCCGTGGTCAGGTATGGGTTCCAGAGGAGGGTGCTGCGTGCTCGGGTGTAGAGAGGAGGGAGGTGATGGAGGTGGTGTCGTTGAGGGTTGAGGTGGAGAACAACGGCGGCGGCGAGGCGATGATGGACGAGGTGGTGGTGCCGGGTTAGGGTGCAGTGGTGTTCGGGTAAGGGAGGAGATGGCGAGGAGTGGGAAGCCCTGTTGAGGTGAGGAGGAAGGAGAAAGAGCGATGGAGAAAGGGCGTCGGCATTGAGGCTGCGGCGGCTAGGGTTGCGGGCGATGTGGGTTGGGTTCTCGCGATCGTTTCTGAAGGAAGGAGACGAAATACATATAGGGGTTAGAGAGAGAGAGAGAGTTAGAGAGAGAGAGAGATTAGAGACAGAGAGAGAAAGAGATTGGGAAACGGAGAGAGAAAGATATAGAGAGACGGGGAGAGAAAGAGAGAGTGTGAGGCGGGGCCCACGAGGGATTAAGTCCCTCGTGATTGGCTGGGGGATTCTGAAAAGGAGATAAAAAAAAGATTTAAAAGATTTAAATAGTAACGGAAAGAATATATATACAGTTTTAGAATATTTAATTAAATGGGTATTTTGGCGCTAAATGAAACATTTCCAAATCGTGCCCGGGTTGCGCCCAAATATTTGAAATTCAAATAATAGGATTTTAAGCGGGTTCCAAATTTTAAAATGAGATGTCTTATGATTAAAATGCATGCCCCCAAGTCGGACACTTGCACGCGCGCGTAGCCGTCCAAACTCGCCCGTTTCACCGAACGGGATGAAATCTCGACGCGCGGACGCTACCACGCGACTAGGGGTGACGAGTAGGCCAATATGGATATTTTTAATTTCATTTTAGGTGTTAAAATTTGTTATAGGCAAAAATGACTTAGCCGGTTAAAATTTTGCAACAAGAACCAAACAAGCAAGATAATTGAAATGAGCAATGTCTAACACTCAACCAGTAACAGAAATAGTATTATTGGGCTCGGGTGTTACATCATACCCAACTACAAAAAGAATTTCGTCCTCGAAATTCCAAGAATACAAGATAGCTAACTACAGAAAAAGGTGAGGAAACTTCTGCCGGATCTCGTCTTCTCGCTCCCAAGTGGATTCTCCATGCGATCGATTACCCCAAGAAACTAGCACAAGAGGGATAACCTTGTTCTTAAGAATCTTTTCTTTTCGATCCTTGATTTCAACCGGTCGCTCCCCAAAAGTTAGGTCCTCCCGTACAGTCAACTCCGAATGATCCAAGACGTGGGTTTCATCTCGAACATACCTCCATAGTTGAGATACATGAAACACATCGTGCACACCTGCCAAGGACGGTGGTAACGCCAAACGGTACGCTACCTCTCCAACACGCTCCAATATCTCGAAGGGTCCAATGAATCGAGGACTAAGCTTTCCCCGACTCCCAAAGCGAATCACCCCTCTAGTCGGTGATATCTTCAAGAATACCAAATCGCCCACGGCGAACTCTAGACGTCCTCTTGACGTGTCAGCCCAACTTTTCTGTCTGTCTTGAGCTGCCTTCATATGCTTCCTGATTGTATTCACCTTCTCGACTGTCTGTATTACCAAATCTGGTCCTAGTAACCTTCGTTCACCAACATCATCCCAACAAACAGGTGAACGGCACTTACGACCATACAACGCTTCAAACGGAGCCCTCTGAATAGTCGCTTGGAAGCTATTGTTGTACGAAAACTCCACCAAGTGTAGGTGATCCTCCCAAGAACCTTTGAAGTCCAACATGCATGCCCTCCACATATCTTCAAGAGTTTGGATCGTTCTCTCTGACTGCCCATCAGTTTGAGGATGATAAGCTGTGCTAAACTTCAATCGAGTCCCCAAACTTTCCTATAAACTCCTCCAGAAGTGTGACAAGAACCGAGTGTCCCGATCGGACACGATGCTCACCGGTATTCCATGCAATCTTACAATCTCCTGCATGTACCGCTCTGCCAAGTCTCCGTCGATTGACCAACCCGAAAAAGAATAAAGTGAGCTGCCTTGGTCAACCGATCGACAACTACCCATACTGCATTGTTGCCCTTTGGACTCCGCGGTAGAGCTGTCACGAAATTCATGGTTATATGTTCCCACTTCCACTGAGGAATCGGAAGTGGTTGCAACAAACCAGCAACCCTTTGGTGTTCAGCCTTGACTTGCTGACACACCAAGCACTTAGCCACGAAGCGAGCAATCTCCCGTTTCATACCCTCCCACCAGAAGTGCTGTCGAATATCTCGGTACATCTTTGTACCTCTCGGATGTACAGAGTAAGCCGAACTGTGTGCCTCCTTCATAAGCTCTACACGCACATCCCCTTTTGGCACACACACACGGCTACCATACCTCAACGAACCATCATCGTGGACCAGTAAATCTGTTCGCAGTCCGGCTTCAACCTGCTCTCGAAACTTTTGCAGTCTAGGATCCTATGATTGTGCCGCTTTAATCTTCTCAACTAAGGACGACTGCACTTGCAACTGCATCAACTGTCCCGTAGCATGTGGTAGCACAACCTCCAAGTCAAATCTTCGAAAATCTGCAATGATCTCCCTCGGTGTAGTCAATACCTGAATCGCTGGTAACCGACTAAGCGCATCCGGCACGACGTTAACCTTTCCCGGATGGTACTTAAGATCAAGGTCGTAGTCGGCCATCAGCTCCAACCATCTGCGTTGCCTCATGTTCAACTCCTTCTGAGTGAACACATATTTCAAACTCTTGTGATCTGTAAAAACTTCGAATTTCTCACCCAAAAGATAGTGTCTCCAAATTTTCAAGACGAAGATCATGGCCGCAAGCTCCAAGTCATGAGTTGGGTAATTCTTCTCATGGGTCTTCAGTTGTCTTGATGCGTAAGCTACGACCTTCCCATTCTGCATCAAAACACATCCCAATCCTCTTCCAGATGTGTCGCTGTGAATCACCAGTCCTCCTGAATTGTCTGGTACGGTCAGGATAGGGGCGGTTATCAACTTCTGCTTCAACGTCTCGAAGGCCAATGCACATCCATCGTCCAAATAAAAGGTACTTCGTTGCGCGTAAGCTTGGTCAACGGTTCTGCCAAACGAGCGAAGTTCTCCACAAATCTCCTGTAGTATCCGGCCAAACCAAGGAAACTTCTTATCTCAGCCACATTTCTTGGAATAGGCCAATCTCGAACTGCTGCAATCTTTTCGGGATCGACGGCGATTCCATCGCCCGACACAACATGCCCCAGAAACTTCACTTCTTCTAGCCAGAATTCGCACTTACTCATCTTCGCATACAATTTCTCCTGCCTCAGCGTATGCAGTGCGATCTTGAAATGCTCAGCATGCTCCTCCGGACTCTTCGAGTACACCAGAATATCGTCAATGAATACCACAATAAACTGGTCCAAGAATGGTGAAAAGATTCTGTTCATCAAATCCGTGAATACTGCCGGCGCATTCGTTACTCCGAAGGGCATCACTAGATACTCAAAATGTCCATATCGAGTTCGAAACGCCGTCTTGCAAATGTCTTCTGCTTTCACTCGGACCTGATGATATCCGGATCGCAAATCCAGTTTCGAGAATACCCTCGTGCCAATAAGCTGCTCAAAAAGTTCTCCAATGCGAGGGATCGGGTACTTGTCCTTAATAGTCACCCGGTTTAATTCTCGATAATCAATGCACATCCTTCTCGTGCCATCCTTCTTCTTTACTAAAAGAACTGGAGCTCCCCAAGGTGAGTTGCTGCTTCGAATCCAACCCTTCTCAAGTGATTCACCAACCTGCTTCTTAACTTCTTCCAATTCCACTGGTGCCATCGGATAATAAGCTTTAGATACTGGCGCTGCACCAGGAATGAGGTCAATCGCGAACTCCACGTCTCGCTTCGGCGGTAAGCCCGATATATCTTCAAATACGTCCAAAAAGTCGCGAACAACTGCCGGCTCTTCACCACGGTTAACCTCCTAAGATGCAATAATATTGTGTGTCAGCCTAGCCCTAAACTCGACTGGCCCGACAGAACTGCTTCCTTTACGCAACTGTTGTCTGCATCGTTGACAGCTAAAGGTCCAGCGAAGCTACTGAGTCTCGTCCACTCTGCTGCATGCACGGCTACGATTGCTCCATTCCACTTTAGTCCGATGAACTTCTCTTCCATTTCCTCCCGTGCAGTCCGCGGGAAGAATTTCTCCAGGAAACTTTTAGAGAAATCCGCCCAACTGATTGGCTTGGGCAAACGGGTCTCCTTCACAAGCCACCACTCTCGGGCGTAATCCACTAGCTGAATGCGCACCACATCAACTCTTTTGTCCTCTGGGACCTGTGCCGCAATCAGCAAATTCTCCGTGTCATTAGCCACTGCTCGACTGGCAACGGCTCCTCCAGACCAGTGAAAGTAGTAGGACCCAAACGTCTGAAATCTGCCACGGTCCCTACCCGGTCAACTGGTTTCGCTCCAGCGTTGTTTACAGACTGCCGAACAATCTACAAACCTTCCTGAAACGAATCCGCTTGCTGCTGGATCAGCTCGGTCTGTTTCTTTGATATCCAGCATTCCTCTTATCACTCCAAGCATGGCGGCTTCGTTCACAGGCCTCTGGTACGTCTTCAACTTCTTACCTGTCATAATCCTGAACTCAAAACACCCAACATTAGTATGATGATAGATTCTGAATATGGATCAAGGCTAGAACTCCAAGATACTTAAATAGAGTACCGCATTGTAGCTAAGCCGCGGTATCATAGCCACAATTACTTAACTCCACTCAAGTCGCCCAAGTCCTAGGGATAACAAGAAATCAGGTTTTCGAGTCGACATGCAAAGTAAGTTTGCACGTCGTAAAAGATATAATCAGGAAGAATGTGATTCAAGAATGGTAAAACGGTCAAGGTGGCAGGACATGTTTCCTAAACACGGGTATTCTGATTCGTGTATTGGGTACAATACCCAACTACAAAGAATCAACCCAACTAACCTATGGCTCTGATACCAAAAGAACCATGTCACGCCCCGCTTCCCAGAGTACGCAAGATTGGGCACGTGACATAGCCAACCATGCTACCTGTGGGTAGGAAGTATCCAACCACAGTCACATTACGGCTGTAGAGATATCAAGAACAAGATAAATAAACTATCTAACACATGTCCAAATCCATAATAACCAGAGTCAATGATAAATAAGTGCGGAAGCAAATGATCCAATACAATAATAGAAAGGTACGTCCCATAATGCGGGATCACACCTGGAAATAAAATGCAATAAATGAACTAACCACTGCAGAACTCGCAAATCAGCCTGCTGGCTGAAGTACTCCTGCTCGGTCGGCGACAGTGGTAAAAAATCTGGGCCATGCAAAACCCAGACGTCAGCGCGTCATGTCAACCAATAATATAATATGAACATGGTAATAAGCAATGCTGGGATAAACATGAATAAAGCAATAATATGAAGCAACAGTGCAGGGTCATGTGCAGTGGGTAACTAAACTGTTCTATCAGGTTTTCTATTCTAAAGTCTTTGAAATCAATTGATGACTCGTCGATGTAACTCAATAGTATCCCGTGCATGCCTGGGACCACGGTCAAGACCCTCGGGGCTGAATCCGAGACGTGCCGCTAGGCAGTAATAGGTAGCAGGATGGGCGAGTGATGTCAGCATCATCACTCCGGAGCTGGCCGAGCCCGTAAGACTGATCAGAACAGGTATCGAACTGTTGAGTTACAAGTCGGTTTCACCTTTGATTTTCCCATACCCCCAAGTTATGTATGTCAGGTCAGGTATTCAGTAATCAAGAACTAATTCCAACACAGGATCAGGTAAAAGCAGGTTTGTCTGGATAGACAACAGGAATGGTCCATGAGGACCCCAAGTCAGGTTTGTTGGCATTAGGCATGAGATCAGGTAACAGGTCAGGTCATGGTACAACAGGTTGAGTTGGTAGTAAAGGATACCATGTCCGGTGCATCGGTATGTATATAAGTCATGTGTATCAAGGTCGGGTCAATATGTGACGCAATCGAGGGTGTGCTCGTAACAGATATATAATTGAATAAGGAATAACAGCAGGAGATAAAGTAAACAACAATAACAGTTCATTTAATCACAATGGTGCATTAATATGGTGCAGTTGTATTATCTTATTAACAGGTTCGAGCATCCTTGGGGTGCAATAATCACAAGGTAGTGCAATATCAATATCAGAGAGTAATGAAGCTATATGTGTACGGCTATCGTCCTTTGAATAGCAAAATGATTAACTGGTAATTTTGTTATTAGGGTTACAGTGGCAAAATACGATTTAGGTTAACTGTATCATGATATAAATCATATTTCGTCCAAATGAGAAAAGTAACTACACTAGTTAATCTTTGCAAGTTTTATGATTCAAGCACACTTAATTAGTATAGCATAGCATGTGGCAAGTAATACTTGCCTCGACGGTTTCGCAAACCGGAAAACACGAACGTAACGTCGGCGGAAAAAGTCGCGGCGCGCGCACGGTATACGGAACGGATCCAAACAATGCACAAGGTGATCACACGGGTCAGGATCCAAACACTCGCTGGGTCGTCGGGATCGTCGACGTCGAGCCCGGCTCCGGCGAACTATGAAATACAAAAATCAAGATCTAAAGAAAAGAAAAGAAAGAAGAAGAAGAAAGGGGAATGAGGCTTACTGTTGTGGTGTTCTGTGGCAGAGACGAGGCGAGGGATGACGACGGGGTCGACGGAACTCCGGCAAGGAGAGGTTGGATGCTAGGGTTCCGATTAGGGTTTGGGCTTGGGTTAGGCTCGGGTGTAATGGGTGCAGGGATGAAGGTGGTGGTGATGGTGTCAGGAGTCGAAGGTGGTGATGAGGACGACAGGGGTCGGAGCTCAGGTGAGGGTTCAGACGAGGTTTTCCGGCGAAGCAAGGTGTGTGCAGGTTTTTGAATTGGTATGCAGGGAAGGATGGGGTTCTTGCAAGGAAAAGGAGAGGTCGGGAAAGGAGAGAGTGGAGAGGAAGAGGGAGTAGGTCGAGGTGATGAAGGCACGTCGGCGAGGTCGGAGCTCCGGCGAAGAGAGTGCAGGGGAGGGGTTCCGTGGTCAGGTATGGGTTCCAGAGGAGGGGTGCTGCGTGCTCGGGTGTAGAGAGGAGGGAGGTGATGGAGGTGGTGTCGTTGAGGGTTGAGGTCGAGAACAACGGCGGCGGCGAGGCGACGATGGACGAGGTGGTGGTGCCGGGTTAGGGTGCAGTGATGTTCGGGTAAGGGAGGAGATGGCGAGGAGAGGGAAGCCCTGTTGAGGTGAGGAGGAAGGAGAAAGAGCGATGGAGAAAGGGCGTCGGCATTGAGGCTGTGGCGGCTAGGGTTGCGGGCGATGTGGGTTGGGTTCTCGCGATCGTTTCTGAAGGAAGGAGACGAAATACATATAGGGGTTAGAGAGAGAGAGAGTTAGAGAGAGAGAGAGATTAGAGACAGAGAGAGAAAGAGATAGGGAAACGGAGAGAGAAAGATATAGAGAGACGGAGAGAGAAAGAGAGAGTGTGAGGCGGGGCCCACGAGGGATTAAGTCCCTCGTGATTGGCTGGGGGATTCTGAAAAGGAGATGAAAAAAAGATTTAAAAGATTTAAATAGTAACGGAAAGAATATATATACAGTTTTAGAATTTTTAATTAAATGGGTATTTTGGTGCTAAATGAAACATTTACAAATCGCGCCCGGGTTGCGCCCAAATATTTGAAATTCAAATAATAGGATTTTAAGCGGGTTCCAAATTTTAAAATGAGATGTCTTATGATTAAAATGCATGCCCCCAAGTCGGACACTTGCACACGCGCGTAGCCTTCCAAACTCGCCTGTTTCACCGAACGGGATGAAATCTCGACGCGCGAACGCTACCACGCGACTAGGGGTGACGAGTAGGCCAATATGGATATTTTTAATTTCATTTTAGGTGTTAAAATTTGTTATAGGCAAAAATGACTTAGCGGGTTAAAATTTTGCAACAAGAACCAAACAAGCAAGATAATTGAAATGAGCAATTTCTAACACTCAACCAGTAACAGAAATAGTATTATTGGGCTCGGGTGTTACAGTTTGAGTATGCGTTGTACAACAGGATCTCAGGAGTCCCATGCCGGCAGCTCGTACCGGGCTATAGCGGTCCCATGATTACAGCTCGTACCGGGCTATAGCGGTCACATGATTACAGCTCGTACCGGGCTATAGCGGTCACATGATTACAGCTCGTACCGGGCTATAGCGGTCACATGATTACAGCTCGTACCGGGCTATAGCGGTCTCTTGTTCATTCCACAGTTAGGCCCGTGTTTCTTAGCCCTTGGGGCACCACTCTTGGGTTAGGAATACTCCTGCAGAGGTTGACGCACACACTCAAGCTTACGATAGGATAGTTTACCTTTTAGTGGCCAGTTAGGTTATGACCGGATCCCTTACTTATGTTTCATAGTATTAGTGCATTTAATTAATTATATACATGCTTTCTTGCGCACAGGGCTTCACTTTTATATATTCTTGTTATTATGTTACACACACTTTATACGTTGAGTACTTGTTGGGATGTTCTGACATCCCTGAGATTTGCCATCTCAGGTTTAGAGACAGATCTGCAGGCTGAGCAGGATCAGAGCGGCTACCAGGACTTTGCTGGAGATCAGTAATCGTAGGTTATTTTCCTTTACTTTTAACTCTTAGCATGTGCGCCCTTATGGGACATTAGGACTTTTGTATCTCTTTCGGATCTTATTTTATTCCGAATCTTTTGTTTTTGGATCTTTAATTGCATCAATTATCTAGTGGACCCATTTTAGGATTTCTTGTGGTTTCATTGCAGCATGATTATCGGTATTATTTCTTTTGGTATTGGATTTTATTTTTGACAGGTTAATCTAGACAGCCTTATGTGACTATGGTAGGACTTTTCCTTACCGTAGATAGCACGGCTGGCCTTCGTCGCTTCCCGTATTCCACACTTTTGGGAAGCGGGGCGTGACAAGGTTTTGTTAGTATCAGAGCCAGGCTGACTTCAAAGTTAGTCTTGGTTCTACCGACCTTTTATGTTAGAAACGCATGTCTAAGTTTTCCCCAGTATGTCATGTTGCAGATTCCGTTGATTCTGACCGTAGGATTCGGGCGACTTACATAGAATTACGATATTGTGCCCATGTACCGCGGCATGGATACAATACGGTATTCTGTATGAGTAACTTAGAGTCCTACACTTGATCTGTATTCTTTGAATTGATTATTTCCTTGTTTCACTCAGTTTTAATATTTTGAATTTAAACCTCGTTTTCGTTGCTAAATCTTGTCGTTCGTTTTGACCTCAGAATCATGGCCGAAGAAAATTTGCGAGTATATGGGAGACGTGACAACAATACTGCACTACTTGGAGTTATACGTGGCATGCTGGAGAGTCAACAGCAGCAGACCGAATTGCTACCAGGGGGCCTACTTGCTTCTCAGCAGACCGCTACTGCGGCCCTAAACAAGGTGGCTGAGGTTCGTGAAGGTAGACGCCCGGGCAGCGTCGCCGATTTCAGGAGACTACAGCCGGCAGATTTCACTGGCACAGGCGGACCACTGGATGCCGAGCAGTGGGTTGTCGACATGGGGAATTTGCTGTCAGCCGCCCGGGTTCCTGAAGAGGACAAAGTGGATATAGTCAAGATTAAACTGCAGGATATTGCTAGAATTTGGTGGCTCGCAGAAGAGAACAGGATGGAGAAACCGATTACATGGACTGATTTCTCTACGGCTTTTCTTGAGAAATTCTTCCCTAAATCGGCCAGGATCGAAATGGAAAGCAATTTATCAATCTTCATCAGAGAGATCACACAGTGGACGAGGTAGCGGCCGAGTTTATCCGACTCAGTCGTTTTGCTCCTTCAATGGTAGCCCAGGAAGAGGATAGGGCTAGAAGATTCTTACAGTGTCTTACTCTGGAAATACAAGAGAAGTTAGCTTCACATGATCTGAGAACTTATTCGAAAGTATTAGATGCGGTCCGCAGAATTGAGACAGTTATGGATAAGAGGAAGAAACTTCAGAGTGAAAGATTCAAACGGCCCGTGAATCAAACTTCAGGGAGGATTCCAGTTAGACAGCATGGAGGAGTTCAGATGAAGCGTACCGCAACCCCACCACAACGGGAATCTACGGTTTGTGGATACTGTCAGATACCGGGACACGTCGAGAGAAATTGCCGCCGCGCTAAGGGTCTATGTCTGATTTGTGGTGCTAGTGACCATCAGATTGGGAGTTGTCCAAGGAGAGCAGAGCGCAACCAACCTCAGAAAGGACTTGTCCCTCAGGAGCAACTTTTTGAGCAGAGGCGAGGAAACACAGGTCGTGGACAGGGACGGGCCTTTACACTGACAGCTGAGCAGGCGGAAGCATCCGAGGATGTCGTTTCAGGTACCGTTCTAATTTGTTCTGTTCCTGCTAGAGCACTTTTCGATTCTGGAGCTTCGCATTGTTTTATGTCTTTGGATTTTGCCACAACACATTCTATTGCACACAAAACACTGACTAGAGGTTAGGACATTCACACTGGAAATGGAGTAGTTACCACCAACCTAGAGTGCAAGTTTTGTCCGATTGTGATTTGCAGCAGGGAGCTTTTCGCAGATTTCCTGTTGATTGGGACCGGAGCTCGTAACCCAAACAGTTGAGAAGGTCCAGTTGATCAGGGACCGTATCAAGACAGCACAGGATCGTCAGAAGAGCTGGGCAGATACTAGTCGAAGACCTCTCGAGTTTGGAGTAGGAGAGCATGCCTTCCTTAAGATTTCGCCGACTCGAGGAGTGATTAGATTCGGTAGTCGTGGGAAACTCAGTCCCCGATTTATTGGACCATTCGAGATTATGGAACGCGTTGGAGCGGTGGCTTACAGATTGGCCTTACCACCTTCTTTGGCTGGTGTGCACGACGTATTCCATGTATCACAGTTGCGTCGGTACGTTTGCGATGACAGTCATGTTCTCGATCACTCTGAATTAACCTTGAGCACCGATCTCTCGTATGAAGAGCAACCTACAGCCATTGTCGACCGTAAGGAGAAGATTTTGAGAAACAAGATCATCCCTTTAGTTCTTGTATCTTGGGGCGGACGTTCTCGCGGGGAATCTACTTGGGAGCGCGAGGACACGATTCGTCAAAAGTACCCACACCTATTTTCTTGATCCTGTAGTCGTCTTTCCAATTTCGAGGACGAAATTTTCTGTAAGGTGGGTAGGATGTAACAACCCTATTTGAATGCAATAAATCAAAAGTTTATCAAGATTCTTTCCCCAAATTTTTGAATTTTTATTTGGCCTCTAAAATATTTAATTTAGATTTTTCTCTGTAAACAATTTTGATATGGAAAATATTCAGTTTTTATATTATATAAATAATATCTTCTTAGCGACAGCAAAATAATATTCTTTCGTATCTGTTTACTGTTAAAATGAGAACGAGAAAATCGGCACCGAATCTCTAAATGCAACCAATTAAAGATATGTATCCTTATAATATATTTATAAAAATATTTTATATATACACAAGATAATATCTCTCCCTCTCTCATACCCGCATATCTCTCTCTTTCCCCCGCTGCTCTCGTCCCTCACCCACGAAAACCCTAACCCTAGTCGTCGCCGCCGCAGATCTCGACCCCTCCTCTCGCCTCCATCAACGCTACGACCCTCTCCTCCCTCCTTCGCCTTCGCCTTCGCCCTCGCTCTCGTCCTCCTCCCGTCGACGCCGCCTCCATCCCTCGCGCGGCCACAACCCCGATCTCCTCATCTCGTCCTACCACCGCAGCCAACATCCCTTCGCACAGCCATCCCCGACTCCTCCACGACCTCCAGCGACCTACACAGAGCATTCAACGTCGCCGCAGCCCTCGTCTTCCCTCGTCGCTGCTCCCATCACCCAGATCTCCACAACTCCCTGCAGCAACATCGTCCCTGTTCTTCCATCGTTAGATCTGGACCCTAGCAATCGCTACTGCCGCGATTTCCCCCCTATAAGCACTCTTTGATCCATGTTCTGTTCTGAAAAAAAAGAGAAAAATAAATAAATAAATAAATAAAATTGTAGGAAATCAGTGAACAATTGAAAGGGGGAAAATTAGTATCAAAACCCTAAAATTGATGTAACTGTGTTTGGTTATGTGACAATATTTTTGTAGACATTTACGGTTTAATCGATGAAATTTATCTAGGCGGATCGTATAACTCAAATCCCAAGTCGCACCTTAGCTAAGATCGTGCCTGCATTTTTGTACATCTTTTTCCGTGATCGCTATCCTCAGGCAAGTACTCTTGCTCTTTTCATTTTGTCGATGCAACATCGGCGATTATCTAAATTAGTTCTTAATCTGTACAGGTTTGGATATTAGAGGAAAGATGTTTCTTTCACAGTTTTATCATCTGTCCTTATCGTAACACTTGCTAATATATAATGCTGACTGCTGCTTGCTTTTCGTTATGTAATGCTATGACATGAATATTATGCACATGAATCCTTTTACATGCTTTATACACATTCGAGACTTATGTTGATTACATGTATAGAACACCTTGATTTGACATGCTTACTCGTGACCTTTATTATTTATTTTCTTAAGTGAAATCATTAATTAGAGTGCTGGACTACATGCCATGACACCACTATTCACCAGTTTTATTTCCATACAATTACCATACTGCAAGTTCCTGTCTTTTCAGCATTCTTAATTAGTGATTTTAATATCAACCATAGCAACTATACATACGTGGGTGTTGGGGTAGTTTGAGTGTGCGTTGTACAACAGGATCTCAGGAGTCCAATGCCGGCAGCTCGTACCGGGCTATAGCGGTCCCATGATTACAGCTCGTACCGGGCTATAGCGGTCACATGATTATAGCTCGTACCGGGCTATAGCGATCACATGATTACAGCTCGTACCGGGCTATAGCGGTCACATGTTTACAGCTCGTACCGGGCTATAGCGGTCTCTTGTTCATTCCACAGTTGGGCCCGTGTTTCCTAGCCCTTGGGGCACCACTCTTGGGTTAGGAATACTCCTGCAGAGGTTGACGCACACACTCAAGCTTACGATAGGATAGTTTACCTTTTAGTGGCCAGTTAGGTTATGACCGGATCCCTTACTTATGTTTCATAGTATTAGTGCATTTAATTAATTATATACATGTTTTCTTGCGCACAGGGCTTCACTTTTATATATTCTTGTTATTATGTTACACACACTTTATACGTTGAGTACTTGTTGGGATGTTCTGACATCCTTGAGATTTGCCATCTCAGGTTTAGAGACAGATCTGCAGGCTGAGCAGGATCAGAGCGGCTACCAGGACTTTGCTGGAGATCAGTAATCGTAGGTTATTTTCCTTTACTTTTAACTCTTAGGATGTGCGCCCTTATGGGACATTAGGACTTTTGTATCTCTTTCGGATCTTATTTTATTCCGAATCTTTTGTTTTTGGATCTTTAATTGCATCAATTATCTAGTGGACCCATTTTAGGATTTCTTGTGGTTTCATTGCAGCATGATTATCGGTATTATTTCTTTTGGTATTGGATTTTATTTTTAACAGGTTAATCTAGACAGCCTTATGTGACTATGGTAGGACTTTTCCTTACCATAGATAGCACGGCTGGCCTTCGTCGCTTCCCGTATTCCACACTTTTGGGAAGCGGGGCGTGACAAAAATACTTTCTACAATCTAATCATAAGCCGAAACTAGCTATCTAAGGAGATCTATCTACTGTGATAGATGTTTATACCTAGAGATCCGTGTCCTTCGGGTCTTCACTCCTCGTCTAGAGCTTCTAGGGATTCTTGATCAACCTTGCTTGTTCGCTTTCTTGATCCTAGATAATCCAACCGAGAGATCTTGATTCAAGCTTGGCTTCACAAGTGAAGCAACTTAGTGACCTAGTTTGCCAGACTAAGTTACTAAGGTAATGTATGTTAGTTATATGTATGCCCTGGAGGCCATTACTATACATGTGATGTATATTGTAGTGGATGCTTGGACATATATAAGGAGGACTTTCTTGCTCGACATGATAGTATGCTATCTGGTTGCTCTTTATCTTAACATGTACACTTATTGTCTCTTTACATGTTGATAAAGCCCTTAGGATGAGTACTTGATTACCAGGATTATGATACGGATCATACTAGTGGGGCAGAAGTAGTCGGCAAGTACATCCTTCAAATGTTCCTAATCGTGGGAGTATTGAGACAGGGCATCAATACTCCAGAGTAGACTAGCGTATACGCTTCTCGACCCATGTTATGGGCGATGGATGATCTCATATCCATTGGTGTTTGACATCAGAGATGGTATACGGGTGCTCAGTGGAGACTGGGTACACTGAACGGACTCGTCGAGAACTCCTAGATGGTATTATATCTATTGTCAGATAGCAGTTCTCTGGTGACACTGGTACAGATTAGTCTGTTGACCCGAGATCGTCATAGAGTCTTGTGTGATTACCACTGTGCTTTGATTTCCAACATACCACGGTCAAGAGATCGTGCAAAAAGGTGGTTTTTGGGTACAGTCCCGAGTCACATGAAGGCAATGAGCAATAGGAGGGGATTCGTCTCTCCCTGTATTGGGAGTTGATGTTGCGCTATACTCGATTGGCCATAACAGGAAATCACTGGCCAGGGTTGCTGAGATTTACTGGTAAGTATTATCGGCAGTTTCTCGAACCGTTATGGACTTTGCATCGGTATGACTTATCAGGCTATTGGGGTCTGATGTTATACCACCCCCAGGCTGTTGATATGCGGCATATCTGACGAAGAGATCGGACTGTACAATAATGTTACTGATTGGATTCGCAGGAGTATAAACAGGCTTGCTTGTTGATCTTCTGATCGCTCAATACCCGAGTGGCCGTTACGTTTAGCAGACCGCTTGCGGCTTGTGGGTGTTTGATTTGATCATCACCTACTGCCGGCGTATTGGCGGAAATTTAGAGTCCTACACAGAGGTTTCCTGGTTCATGAGAAATAAAGTAGAAGCACATATGTGATATGTGCAGGACCGAGATTAATACGATATGTGATACCGTACTCTATTCTCGCGATATGTGATATCGGTCAGTTATATATGATATAGCCGGGTTATCGGATCAAGTGTTGATTCGATAGATTGTTACATTTGATATTAGTCGGTCGTATGTGATATAGCCGGATTATTAAATCAAGCGTTGATTTGATAATTTAATGTATAATTATATATTTGATATATTAAGTTACATTGACTAATATTTGCTCGCTTATGATTTCTTATTCTCACTTGTGTGCATTAGTATATATATGATATATATTAATGTACATGTATTTGTGGCATGCTTGATGACACATGCTTCATGGGTGTGTGTATGACTTACACCATGCTTGCTATAATGTACGGTTATTAATTGATTAAGTAATTCAAAATTGGTTGAATATTGGTCATGGCTAGAAGCTTGGAGAAGCTTGGATAATCATTGACTAAGTCCACAAGTTTTGTTTTACTTAAGATATTTATTAACCCAACCATTATCCTAACATATGGTTAAGTCTCTACATGAGTTAGTGTATGACACTAACTCACCCATGGTTGCTATTCTCACCTCATGAGTTCATTCTTCATCTCATCACTTCATCTTCTTCCTCATGAGAAAAAGCTTGCTGGTTTTTTCTAATTGATGAAATATTGTGAGAAAAAGAAATCTAAAGAGAGCTCATTTCCTACTTCATCATTCTCTACTATTAGCTATTTAGTTTAGGGTGTTTGCTTCACTAAACCCTAATTTAGTGAAGAGGTAGCATGAGCTTGAGTCTCCTCGACGTAGATCATCTTCGGCTTCGAAGACTTTAAGCAAGTTTGCATTTTTCACCTTGTGGAGCCTCTCAAGAGTTCGGGAGATCATTACTCGCGGCGAAGGGACTTCTACACGGAGCATTTGAAGTGAAGGACCGGTCTACAAAGGTTGTATTCCGCATTCACTTAGTTGTTAAGATATTAACATTGCTAGTTCGTTTAAAACTCTAGTTAAGATTCTAGGGTTAAGGTTCTTTAGAACAGCAAAAATTTGTAAACGGCATAGACGATGCCTCCTGAAACCTTGCTGCCGCGCTAAATAACCCTACAATGTAGTGATTTTTCTGGTGTATTTCTATCTCTCTCTTCCTCCCTTGATTCTCAACTCATGAGATGGCAGAGAGGAAGATGAAGATGAAGGAGGAGCTCAAGAGAGCTAAGATGAGGAAAGAGAACCTTATGTTGAGAATAAGAATTCTCTACTTAAGAAAAATCATGAAACATGGTTTTGTAAAAACCATATTTCAATAAAAATAATACAACCATATTTGAATAGTATGCACAAATGAATTTTCAATTCATTTGCCAACACTATTTAAGTATGGTTCACACCATTCTCTCCTTTACACCTCATTTTCCATTTAAATTAATAAATGGAAAAAACTAAAATGAGATGTCCACCTTCTAGAATTTTTTCCGTATAAATACAGAATACAGTCTGCCGTATATACATACCCGTATTCGTATCAAAATACGAATACCCAAAAAGACGGAATAACACAGAACATAATACTTGAATATACATATCGAAATATATATACGTAAATTATCAAATCAATACCTGATTTAGTAATCCGGCTCAATCCCAAGCCGGCTAGTATTATCAACCGTCCGATCGAAAGTGTAACGTTTTAGAAATCGTTTAGGCGATTTTTCGTTTTTAGGGTAAAATAGTCGGTGTTTTCCGTTTTAACCCGATTGTGATCGAACTTCTGTATAGACTTGTCGGCACCTAGTTTAGCTAGAATGAAGCTAGTGCACAGGCTTTGAGGGTCAATGGGAAGTTTTGGTTCACATATATTTTTCCCCTAATTAAAATACTGTTTTAATACTTTATTTGTGCACTTTATTAATGGTAATTACTTTTTGGTTTGGGTTAATTACTACTAATGTGAATCTATGCTAATCTAATCACTAGATATTTTTGTTAATCCATCCATCCAATATCTAGATATTTTGTGAATTAAAATGAAAATTTAAAAAGAAAAGAGAAGAAAAGGTGGCAAAATTGCATTTAATGAAGCATTTAATGTTTTGTGCTTGAACTTTCTTCCTTTTTTTGCACAAAACACCCCCCATTTCCTCATGGCCGGCCACTTGAATTCCTTGCTACGCTCTTCATCTTCTTACCTCATTTCATCAATTTCTAGCACAAATAAATCACCAAAAATCCAAATAAATTCATACAAACTCAAATATAATCATTTCTCTTCATTCTTGAAATCAAAACTAGCTTAGATCTTCATTCTAGTGAGGATTTTGGAGTCTAAAGCTTGCATTTCTTTCTTGTTTCAAGTGGTGTTCAAGTGAGGTATAAAACCCTAACCCTAATCCTTAATTGTTATGTTTAAATCATAAGCTATCTATCTAATTGTTAATTATAGATTTAAATTCATGATTTAATTCAGTCATGATAATTCTAATGAAGTTCAAGTTAGGATTTAACTTTATGAAATGGTTAATTGTTAGTTGAAGTTTATGAAAACTTAACCAAGTTGCTAATTTGTTAAATGATATTTTCCTAATCGGATAATTAAGCTAATTAGCAAACTAAACTTTTACTAATCCTATTTGAGTGAAATCTAAAATTCTAGTAAGGGTTTGTATAGTTAAATCATGCTATATTGTGATGGTTGTAATTTCTAGTTTTGCTAAAAACTTGTAGTTTTGAGCTAAAATGATATATGTTGCTTACTACATTTCAGTAAGTTTTGGCGTGGGTTTCTTTTGACGTGGCGACATTATTTATATTAGATTCCACGTTTATTATTGTGTGTGAATGCACGATCGGTACAATCAGAGTCTAGGCTTGATGGTTGTGTCGTTTTGGCGTTCCTAGCTAGGGTCGTGCTGATGTCGTTCGTGTCTTTGTGTAGCTTTTGCTCTTGAGTTGGTTTCGTAGTATCGCTACGCGCGTTAGCCACTTAACGAACACTTGAGAGTATGTTTGGAGTTGGTACGTCGGTCAAACGTAATTGATACGTGTTGTTGGTCGATTGCTAATATATACTTGTTATATTATTATATGTTTTCAGGATCGCAGGCGGAGACTTCGGGCGCTGCGAACAGGGGAAGCGAGTAGTTGGCTTTACTTAGCCAGGATGGTTAGTGAGTAGATTTAACATCTACAGGGGGATCGCCTGCATGGCGTTATGCATCTGGGCTAGATCAAATGACATGATTATTAGTTAGATGTATACGGATATTGATTGTGCATGTATACATTTGTTGCTTATCTCATTTCCTTGTGTATGGACTTAGTATTAATGAGACACAACACTATTATTGACGGTTCATGTTTCACGAGCACTAATTGTGAGCTACGCACACCGTCAATAATTGACATGACACGCACAACATCTATACATATGTGATATTGTATTGTTTAGGGACATTGAGACATGATCCATATTTCCTTTTGTGCATATGACATATAACACACATGTATACCTACATGCTTACACATATGCCTTGTTATGCCCACATACTTACATGTACACCGTGCATACATACTTACATGTATACTCACTTACCTAGTTAGGGCTACACATACCTATGTGGTACTGTTTTGTCATTGACGTGGGGTCATTGATTCTTATGCGTTGACACATATGATAGGTAGTATACCTTGTCATGCCTATATGCTAGTTACCTATATACCCATATGGTATCGTACCATTATTAACAGGTATATACACATATGAGACATAGCTACATGTACAGCTTGCATACCTACTTACACATATACCTGGAGGGTATTACATCATTTTTGATAGGTAGATACACATATCTTGCTATATCGACATGGTTACGCATACCTGGCTATAGCTACATGTTCACATTTATTTGATGTTGTATGGATTTGGAGAAATTAGGAACCGCGTGATATATATATTAACTTGTTGCAGTTAAATAGCAGTTTTTCCTTTATCTGCTCATATTACTGTTCATGTTGCATATATTACATTCATGGATTTCATATGATGTTCTCTGATATTTTTATTCCTAAGTATATATAACAGTGGAATAAGACGCTGTTATATATGCCTATATATATATTAGTGGAATAGGACGCTAATATATATGTATTGATTTATGCATTTATACTTATTCATTACTTATGTTTTCTGGATTTGAGGACTTGTTTCATGAAATTATGCATTATTTGAAAAACCCGGTTTCTCTTGATATAATATTTCAGCGTCCAGCGTCCACCAAGAGATTTCTCGGTTATGAGATTTGTGATTTTTACCTGATGCGAGGAGTGAGTGGGCCGTGTGCGGGTACATGGTGGAGCCCGGTATGGTTCCCCTCGGCAAGATGTTCGCAGATGGGGCGATGAGCCTGGAAGGTGGGGAAGTACATACCGGTGACAGTACCTTTGACTTGACGGGTATCGTGGGGATACAGGTCGGGATCATGTATGTATGGATATGTACCTATCAGGGGGCCAGTCGTGGTGACAGCACCTGATAGATCAGTATTTATGTGTCGATGCTAGACACTTGTTTCATGATGTTTTTGGGTGTCGATATTGGACACTCACTTTATATGAAACTTACTCGATACTGGATATTGGATATATGAGATAAACTTGATATTGTACATTCAGGATATATGAGATTTACTTGATACTGTACATTCAGGATATATGAGGTTTACTTGATATTGTACGTTCATGATATATGAGATATACTTGATATTGTACATTCAGGATATATGAGACTTACAGGATATGGGAGCCAATTTGGGGGCAGATTTGAGGAAATTTGGGATTTAGATTGTCTTGATGGACGTTAGTCCTGTCACGAGGTCAGGATTCCGTGAGAATGAAATGATTTATTCCATACTTCTCATTTATGTTATATACATTGCTTCATGTATTAGTAGTACCTGATAGAGTACCTTTAATGACTGTTGCATATACATATTGTCATATTATTGCTTCATGTATTAGTTGTACCTGCTAGAGTACCTTTCATGACCGTTGCATACATATGACCATTTATTGCTATCCGCTTGCATGTATTAGATTCGCGCTGTACGTGCATACTTACGATTACCTGCATATGTTATTTACTATTCACGAGTTGGCAACTCACCCCCGTTGTGTCACGGTGTTTTGCAGGTAGTCTCTCAGGGCAGTCGCGGCAGGCTTTTCATTTTCCGTATCATCTTTTGCATCGGATACCGCTACGGCTGACTGTGTATAGTTTTGCTATAGGTGGGTTTTATGGTTATCTGATGTTGCTTATTGTATATTCGTTGTATCATATACTCTCCATCTACCACTTTCATGTGTATGACTTAGAGACTTGATGTGAAGACGATATTGTATATTTTGATGACTTGGATGTCTTTTATACAGTTTTACTTATATCGTCTTTTATTTCTTCGCTACGGCGTCGTATATCTGTTGTGGTGGTTGTTTTCCGCCGTTGGGCCTGGATTTGCTCCCGTTGGAGATGCTTTACTTTATATTTATGTTGTACCCATTTTTGGGGTTAGTTTTTACAAAGGAGGTGCTGCCAAAATTTTTAAGAAAGTAAAGTTGGACTTTAAAGAATTTAGTTTGAGATTTCAAAAGTTTTGAAAATGCTATTATCACTTACTACTTTTGATGGTTTAGATTGCTGGGTTTTCGGCTTACTTAAATTGTGTTACCCCTGTAAACGTTGTGTACTTTAAGGGTCGTCACGTGCCAATTTCGGGTCGTGACAAAGTTGGTATCAGAGCGCTGGGTTTTACCTTTCGGAGTGTAGGATGACCTTGGTTTGATGGAGTGTGTAGCTTAAGCAGAGTAACGTAGTGTGTGTATGTCCGCGGCATACTCACGATCACGGTACTCCGCCTAAAGTGATCTAAGTACAAATTGCTTGAAATTCCTTCCTTGATGATACACATCCTTATGATTCGATTTCCGTGTTCATATCGAATCCTATTTCCATTTATAGCCTTTGCCGCCGATGACCATGAGGACTCAGAGTGATGCAGCGAGAGCCGAGGTCAGAGTTGACTCGTGTGGGACGAGGACTGACCAGGATGGCACGTTCGTTGCACAGGAGCAGATGGATCCGCCTTCGATAGATCGTATCGCTAGGCTTGTGGCAGAGATGCAGGACTTGCGCCAGACGATGAGGTCTTTGGTTGAGGCCAGTAGAGTGCGGCGACAGGAGGTTGCCACCCCTGTTACCCAGTTTTTCCTTACGATCAGCACTCAGCATAGTGCTACGTATACAGCACTAGTGGATGCAGTCCTAGTTGACGAGGCACGTCTTCCAGAGACTTTGGGAGTTCGAGGACCGAGGAGGGCTAGTACAAGTGTGTCGGCCCCGAGACAGAGGTTCAGTCGCCGAGACAGATTCGTGACTGTCACGGGAGTAGCAGAGGCTTAGGACGAGGACAGTCATTCAGCTCTCATCCCAGGAGGGTCAGCAGTCATCGCGTGGATGTTTTTGGTGCGGGAGCCTTCGTCACCTCATCAAGGATTGTTCCTTTAACCGCGTCAGACCCATGTTCAGAGAGGTCGGGGATGCGGAGGGTTTGTTTCGAGAGGACGGGTTGCAGAGGTAGAGTTCTGACAGTTGCGGGTAGATGGTACGCACCAGAGTTTGCTTCTACTCATGGGCACACAAGGGTGTCCAATGCGGAGTTTGCAAGTATTCTTAAATTCGTATGTTCTTTTGATTCGTAGGGTTGTTTTGATCGGGATCTATGCATTCGTTTGTTTAACACACTTTGTGCCATGGTTGGGCCGAGAGTTGTGTATGCTAGATCGACCGTTGTTGTGTTAATTTCTGTCAGCAATTCTTTTGTTGTGCGACACGTATTTCAGTCGTGTGCCAATCGGATAGGAGATAGAGATTCGTCTGTCATTTTGATTCTTCTTGAGATGTTGGATTTGACGTTCTCTTGGGCACGGACTGGTTAGCTACATGCTAGGCGTCTGTAGACTGTCGTGAGGAAACAGTCAGGTTTTATATTCCCGGCGAGTCAGTTCTTGTTGTGCAGGGGGACAGTGGTGCCGCCCATCACAGCTTGAATTCAGCCTTTTTCGCTAGTCGGCTTTTGAGGAGAGGATGTCGAGAATTCTTGGGTTTCATTCGTGATACCGGAGCCACAGTGGGTGTGTTGGGCCGGGTTCCTATCGTGCGGGAGTTTCCGACTTTGTTCCAGATGAGCCGGCGGAGCTTAGGGAGCTTAAGGATCAGCTACAGAGTTGCTAGATAGAGGGGCTTGTGCGTCTGATTGTTTCGCTTTGGGGAGCTCCTATTCTGTTCGTCAGGGAGAAAGACGGCAGTTTGAGATTGTGTGTTGATTGATCGTCAATTGAACCGAGTTACGGTACGGATAGGTACCCTTTACCTCGCATTGATGATTTGTTCGACTTGCTCCAGAGTGCGAGACATTTTCTAAGTTTGTTTGGGATCAGGTCATCATTGGTCGCTGGTTCGGAGTGATGACATTCTGAAGACTGCTTTTGTGCGTGCTATGGGCAGTATGTGTTTCGGTGGTGTCGTTGGACTCACCAATGCCCTAGCAGCATTCGTGGATGTGATGAACCAGATTTCTTCAGGCCGTTCCTCGACCAGTTGATTGTTGTGTTGTTGATAACATTCTGGTCTATTCCAATGTGTCGTGAGGAACTTGAGCAGCACTTGAGGATTTGCTTTGCAGACATTGGGAAAGCCCCAACGGTTTGCTAAATTCTCGGAGTGTTCCCTCAGGCTTGATTGTGTTGTCTTCCTAGGTCATGTGGTTACGGGAGACGGTTTTCGTACGGACCCGAGGGAGATCGAAGCCGTACAGCTTTGGCCCATACTTATATCCAGGATAGAGGTCCGCAGATTTTTGGGCTTAGCAGGTTTTTACCGCCGTTTCGTGCAGGATTGGTTGTGTATCGCTGCACCGTTGACTAGACTGACCGGGAAGGAAGTTCCTTTTCTTGGACTGAGGCATGCGTGCGGAGTTTCGGGCAGTTGAAGACTCGGTTGACAACTGCACCAGTTCTTTCTTTGTTTCTGGATCGGGCGACTTTGTTGTTTACTGTGATGTTTCATGAGTGGGGCTCGATTTTGCACTGATGTGGCATTTTAGAGTTATCGCCCATGCTTCCCGACAGTTGGAGGAAGTACGAGCAGGATATCCTACTCATGATTTGGAGATATCCGCGGTGGTCGTGCGTTGAAGATTTAGGACACTACTTGTGCGGAGAGTCGTATCAGATTTTCACGGACCACCGGAGCTTAATGTACATCTTTTTGCAGCGGGTTTTGATTGTTGAGACAGCGCCGTTGGATGGAGCTTGTAAAGGATTGTGATTGTGAGATCCTTTGTTTCCCGTGGCAAGGCGATTGTGGTAGCTGATGCTTTGAGTCGTAGGCCCGGGGGTAGCTTGTTCCAGTTGTGCGCAGTTCTGAGACAGTCTTCTGCAGATTTACAGTTCTTGTGTGATCGTGGAGTATAGTTAGGTTCGCCTCTTCTTTAAGGGGGAAATAGCTTGCTCATGTCCACGCCCGACCACTTTTCCTTAATCGCTTTCGCGAGGCACAGCCCGCCGATGTTCGTTTGCCTGAGATTCTTAAGCATGTTCGGCAGGGTAAAGATTCGGAGTCCTTGATTTGTGACTAGGATGTGCTACGTTTAGGGATGCGTTGTGTGTACCTGATAATGATGGTTAGAGACACGAGATCCTAGAAAAGGCACACCAGTCAGCCTTCTGTGTTCGTCCAAGTTCCACAACGATGTGACGTGACTTGTGAGATAGTTACGGGTGGGCAGGGATGAAGAGTGAAGTTTCGGATTTCGTTTTGAGGTGTATGTCTTGTTGTGAGCTAAGGTTGAGCATCTGAGACCGGCAGGAGAGTTGCAATCTTTAACCGTTCCGAAGTAGGAATGGGGGCAGATCTCCATGAATTTTGTTGTGGTGTGTACCCAGGGTTAGACAGGGTGTGACTCCATTTGGGTGTTTGTTGTCCGGTTATGCTCGGTTTGCTCAGTTGTTCTTTATTAAGTTTGTGCGTTTGCACGGAGTTCCTTCATGTGTTGTATCTAATAGAGGCACCAAGTTGGCTAGCCGTCTTTGGCGGAGCTTCAGGAAGCCTTGGGTACTGGTTGAGCTTTAGCTCCGCTTTTCCATCTGTGGAACGATGGTTTGTGAGAGCGGACTATACAGACTCTTGAGGATATGCTTGTGCATACGTACTATTTGTTTGTTGGCAGTTGGGATCGTCACTTGACATTGTTAAGGTTCTCCTTCGATAGCTATTATCAGGAGACGTTCCAATTGGAAACCTTTAGGTTTTGTTTGGTAGGTCGTGTCGATCGCCAGTCTGTTTTACTGGCTCTGTGAGAGTAGGATTTTGGACCCAGCTAGTCGAGAGGCTTCGGAGAAGATCCAGTTGATTCAGGTCAGGATGATAGCAGCCCAGTGCAGACAGAAGTCTTATGTCGACCCTGGTGGTCGCAGACTTGAGTTCGCAATGGGAGATCATGAATTCCTACGGATTTTTTTCCGATGAAATGGCGTGTTGAGTTTTGGGAAGCTTGGTCCCAGAATTGTTGGTACTTTAAGATCCTCGAGCGAGTTAGTTCCGTTGCCTATAATATGGCACTTCCGCCCAGATTATTGAGTATTCACCCATTTTCCTTGTGCCGATACTTCGCAAATACCTTCATGACCTTTCTCACATGATTCAGCACCAGACCATTCTTTTGGACGCGATCTTTCGTTCACCAGCAGCCGATAGTTATTATGGATCGGCAGGTGGACGGACTTCGGTCAAGGGTCTTGCGATATGTGAAGGCTCTTTGACGTAGCCATATAGTGAGGTGATCATTTGGGAGGCTGCGAGCGAGATTTGGGAGTTTTTGTACTCATCTCTTTGAAGGTACGCTTAGTGAGAATTTTAATTCGGGAACCGAATTTCTTTAAGGGGGAAGATTGTAACGTTTTAGAAATCGTTTAAGCGATTTTTCGTTTTTAGGGTAAAATAGTCGGTGTTTTCCGTTTTAACCCGATTGTGATCAAACTTCTGTATAGACTTATCAGCACCTAGTTTAGCTAGAATGAAGCTAGTGCGCAGGTTTTGGGGTTCAATGGGAAGTTTTGGTTCACATAAAATTTTTCCTTAATTAAAATATTATTTTAATGCTTTACTTGTACACTTTATTAGTGGTAATTACTTTTTAGTTTGGGTTAATTACTACTAATGTGAATCTATGCTAATCTAATCACTAGATATTTTTGTTAATCCATCCATCCAAATATCTAGATATTTTGTGAATTAAAATGAAAATTTAAAAAGAAAAGAGAAGAAAATGTGGCAAAATTGCATTTAATGAAGCATTTAATGTTTTGTGCTTGAACTTTGTTCCTTTTTTTGCACAAAACACCCCCCATTTCCTCATGGCCGGCCACTTGAATTCCTTGCTGCGCTCTTCATCTTCTTACCTCATTTCATCAATTTCTAGCACAAATAAATCAGCAAAAATCCAAATAAATTCATACAAACTCAAATATAATCATTTTCCTTCATTCTAGAACTTAAAACTAGCTTGGATCTTCATTCTAGTGAGGATTTTGGAGGCTAAAGTTTGGATTTCTTTCTTGTTTCAAGTGATGTTCTAGTGAGGTATAAAACCCTAACCCTAATCCTTAATTGTTATGTTTAAATCATAAGCTAGCTATTTAATTGTTAATTATAGCTTTAAATTCATGATTTAATTCATTCATGATAATTTTAATGAAGTTCAAGTTAGGATTTAACTTGATGAAATGGTTAATTGTTAGTTGAAGTTTATGAAAACTTAACCAAGTTGCTAATTTTTTAAATGATATTTTCCTAATCGGATAATTAAGCTAATTAGCAAACTAAACTTTTACCAATCCTATTTGAGTGAAATCTAAAATTCTAGTAAGGGTTTGTATGGTTAAATCATGCTATATTGTGATGGTTGTAATTACTAGTTTTGGTTAAAACTTATAGTTTTGAGCTAAAATGATATATGTTGCTTACTAGAATTCGGTAAGTTTTGGCGTGGGTTTCTTTTGACGTTGCGACGTTATTTATATTAGATTCCACGTTTATTATTGTGTTGTGAATGCGCGATCGGTACGATCAGGGTCTAGACTTGATAGTTGTGTCGTTTTGGCGTTCCTAGCTAGGGTCGTGCCGATGTCGTTCGTGTCTTTGTATAGCTTTTGCTCTTGAGTTGGTTTCGTAGTGTCGCTACGCGCGTTATCCACTTGACGAACACTTGAGAGTATATTTGGAGTTGGTGCGTCGGTTAAACATAGTTGGTACGCGTTATTGGTCGATTGCTAATATATACTTGTTATATTGTTATATGCTTTTAGGATCGCAGGCGGGGACTTCGGGCGCTGCGAACAGGGGAAAGCGAGTAGTTGACTTTACTTAGCCAGAATGGTTAGTGAGTAGATTTAACATCTACAGGGGGTCGCACGCATGGCGTTGTGCGTCTGGGCTAAATCAAATGACATGACTATTAGTTAGATGTATATGGATATTGATTGTGCATGTATAACTTTGTTGCTTATCTCATTTCCTTGTGTATGGACTTAGTATTAATGAGACAAAACACTATTATCGACGGTTAATGTTTCACGAGCACTAATTGTATGCTACACACAACGTCAATAATTGGCATGACACGCACAACACGTATACATATGTGATATTGTATTGTTTAGAGACATTGAGACATGATCCCTATTTCCATTTGTGCATATGACATATAACATACATGTATACCTACATGCTTACACATATGCCTTGGTATGCCCACATACTTACATGTACATCGTGCATACATACTTACATGTATACTCACTTACCTAGTTAGGGCTACACATACCTATGTGGTACTGTTTTGTCATTGACGTGGGGTCATTGATTCTTATGCGTTGACACATATGATAGGTAGTATACCTTGTCATGCCTATATGCTAGTTACCTATATACCCATATGGTATCGTACCATTATTGACAGGTATATACACATATGAGACATAGCTACATGTACAGCTTGCATACCTACTTACACATATACCTGGAGGGTATTACATCATTTTTGATAGGTAGATACACATATCTTGCTATATCGACATGGTTACGCATACCTGGCTATAGCTACATGTTCACATTTATTTGATGTTGTATGGATTTGGAGAAATTAGGAACCGCATGATATATATATTAACTTATTGCAGTTAAATAGCGGTTTATCCTTTATATGCTCATATTACTGTTCATGTTGCATATATTACATTTATGGATTTTATATGATGTCCTCTCGTATTTTTACTCCTAAGTATATATAACAGTGGAATAAGACGCTGTTATATATGCCTATATATATATATATATATATATATATATATATATATATATATTAGTGGAATGGGACGCTAATATATATGTATTGATTCATGCATTTATACTTATTCATTACTTGATGTTTTCTGGATTTGAGGACCGTGGTTGTTTCATGAAATTATGCATTATTTGAAAAACCCGGTTTCTCTTGATATGATATTTCAGCGTCCACCATGAGATTTCTCGGTTCTGAGATTTGTGATTTTTACCTGATGCAAGGAGTGAGTGGGCCGTATGCGGGTACATGGTGGAGCCCGGTATGATTCCCCTCGGCAAGATGATCGCAGATGCTAGGCGATGAGCCTGGAAGGTGGGCAAGTACCTACCAGTGACAGTACCTTTGACTCGACGGGTATCGTGGGGATACAGGCCGGGGTCATGTACGTATGGATACGTACCTATCAGGGGGCCAGTCATGGTGACAACACCTGATAGATCAGTATTTATGTGTCGATGCTAGACACTTGTTTCGTGATGTTTTTGGGTGTCGATGTTGGACACCCACTTTATATGAAACTTACTCGATACTGGATATTTGATATATGAGATATACTTGATATTGTACATTCAGGATATATGAGATTTACTTGACATTGTACATTCAGGATATATGAAGTTTACTTGATATTGTACGTTCAGGATATATGAGATATACTTGATATTGTACATTCAGGATATATGAGACTTACAGGATATGAGAGCTAATTTGGGGGCTGATTTGAGGAAATTTAGGATTTAGATTGTCTTGATGGACGTTGGTCCTGTCGCGAGGTCAGGATCCCGTAAGAATGACATGTTTTTTTCCATACTCCTCATTTATGTTATATGCATTGCTTCATGTATTAGTAGTACCTGATAGAGTACCTTTCATGACTGTTGCATATACATATTGTCATATTATTGCTTAATGTATTAGTTGTACCTGCTAAAGTACCTTTCATGACTGTTGCATACATATGACTATTTATTGCTATCTGCTTGCATGTATTAGATTCGCGTTGTACGTGCATATTTGCGATTATCTGCATATGTTATTTACTATTCACGAGTTGGAAACTCACCCCCGTTGTGCCACAGTGTTTTGCAGGTAGTCTCTCAGGGCAATCGCGGCAGGCTTTTCATCTTTCGTATCATCTTTTGCATCGGATACCGCTACGGCTGACTGTGTATAGTTTTGCTATAGGTGGGTTTTACGGTTATACGATATTGCTTATTATCTATTCGTTGTATCCTGTACTCTACATCTACCACCTTCATGTGTATGACTTAGAGACTTGATGTGAGGACGATATTGTATATTTTGATGACTTGGATGTCTTTTATACAGTTTTACTTATATCGACTTTTATTTCTTCGCTACGGCGTCGTATATCTGTTGTGGTAGTCCTTTACTTCATATAGCTCAGTGTAGTAGTCTCCTTCGCTGCGATCGTGAACTCCGGACTCTAGAGAGGTTCCCACGAAGAAACGAACACGCTTGCTTCGAAGACTTCGAGGCCGAAGATAATCTACGTCGGGGAGACACTAACCCAAGCTATTTCTTCACTAGGTCATGAACTTTGTGAAGAGAACACCCAATATTATATGGCAAGTAGTAGAGGATGATGAAGTAGGAAGTGGGCTCACTTTAGAATTGATTTTCTCACACCTTTTATCATACTTCCATTGGAGCTAAAAAAAGCTTGAGAGGAAGAAGAAGAAGAAAGAATAATTCATCATATGAATTAATTCTCATCCAAAAGAATAATGTAACCATGGGCGAGTTAAGCTCTCATACTTAACTCATGTAGAGAATTAACCAAGCTATAAGGTTAAGGGTTGGGTTAAATAATATCTAAAGAAATGACAAAATAGTGGACTTTGTCAATGTTCCTAAAAGCTTCTTCCAAGCTTGATAACTTTGACTAAGTGATTCTCTTTTGTTAAATCTCAAGACATAAACAAAACCCTAATTTAACCTAATCATGGTATAAGTCACATACACCCATCTTGTATGTATCATCAACCATGACACAATACATGTACACAAACATACCTATCACATATGTACAATGTGCACAATCTAGTGAGAAAATAAATCATAAGTGAGCTAATACTAGTTAATGTAATGTAATATATCAAATATATAATTATATATTAAATTATTAAATCAACTCTTGATTTAATAATCCGGCTATAACCGACTAATATCCTGTGTAACAACTTATCGAATCAACACTTGATCCGATAACCCGGCTATATCGCATACAACCGATCAATGTCACGAATCGCGAGAATAGAATACGGTATCACATATCGTATTAATCTCGGTGCCGCACATATCACATATGTGCTCTTACTTCGTTTCGCTTGAGCCAGGAAACCCCTGTGTAGGACTCTAAAGACTCGTCAATACGCCGGAAGTAGGTGATGATCATATCAAACACCCACAAGCCGCAAGCGGACTGCTAAACGTAACGGCCACCCGGGTATTGAGTGATCAGAAGATCAACAAGCAAACATGCTCACACTTCTGCGAATCCAATCAGTAACACTACCGTACAGTCCGATCTCTTCGTCTGATATGTCGCATATCTCGTCTAGGGATGGTAAACGCCAGACCCCAGTAACTCGATAAGTCGTGTCGATATAAGGCTCATAACGGGTCGAGAAACTACTGATAACACTTACCAGTATATTTCTGAAGCTGCCTTGGCCAAGGACTTCCTGTTATAGCCAATCGAGCACAGCGCAACATCAACTCCCAATACCGGGAGAGACGAAACCCCTCATATCGCTCATTGCCTCCATGTGACTCGGAACTGTACCCAAAAGCCACCGTTTTGCACGTTCTCTTGAACGTGGTAAGGTGGAAATCAAAGCACGGTAGGAACCACACAAGACTCTATGACGATCTCGAATCTACAGACTAACCTGTACTAGTGTCACTAGAGAACTGCCATCTGACGTGAGGTATAATACCATCTGGGAGTTCTCGACGAGTCCGTCCAGTATACCCAGTCTCCACTGAGCACCCGTATACTATCTCTAATGTCAAACACCGATGGATATGGGATCATCCATCACCCATCTACATGGGTCGAGAAGCTATACGCTAGTCTACTCTGGTATATCGATGCCCTTCTCGATACACCTGCGACTAGGAACATTTGAAGGATGTACTTAGCGACTACTCTGTCCCCACTAGTATGATCTGCATCATAGTCCTGGTAGTCAAGTACTCATCCTAAGCGCTTTATCAACATGTAATATAGAGACAATCAGAGTACATGTTAAGATAAAGAGCAACCAGGTAGCATACTATCATGTCGAGCAAGAAAGTCCTCCCTATATATGTTCAAGCATCCACTACAATATACATGTATGTACAGTAATGGCTTCTAGGGCATACATATAACTAACAATCTCCCACTTGCACTAGGGTCATCTGTTGTAGTATCTCATACCCAACAATCAGCAGTGGTTGAAGTATCTCATACTTAACTATCCCATAAAAGCCTCTCCTAGGAATAAGCCTTTATGAGTGGATCTGCCATGTTCTCCTCTATGTCTACTCTCCTAACCTTGATCTCCCTGGAGATCAACCATCTCCATGATCAGGTGATATTGCCTAAGAATATGTCTGGATCACTGATGGGACGAGGGTTCCTAGGCCAAAGACACAACTCCATTGTCTCACAATGGTAGGAACGAAGTTCATCTCATGAACAAATATATATCCAGACTACCTCTTTAGTAGCATCCTTGGTAGCATGTATCCAGCCTTTATCGTCTAGTATGCCACAGTATCTAGCTTGGAACTCTTCCAACATACCGTCCCTATACTGAGGGTAAAGACAATGCCTGTGACTGACATTCAGTCGACCTTACAACCCTGGAAGCTATCCAGTGATTCTCCCCAGGATCGATTGATACCATCTCACTACACCTAGTGAGAATCCTAACATCCATTTAGATCTATCTCATAGATCCAAAACCCAGGATTTAGGAGGTATCACCTTGATCCTATATGAGAATCCATATGATAAGAGGAGATTGACCGAGCGTAGCATAGTAAACTCCTTTGCTATCAAGAGTATGTCATCCACGTACAATACGAGGATCACCACCATACTCCCTACTACCTTTTTGTATATACAAGGTTCATCTACCATTTTGATGAAGTCAAACGCTTTGACTACCACATCAAAACAGATGTTCCAACTCCGCGATGTCTGCTTTAACTCATAAAGCAATCTTGCTCACGTTTCCGCTGGTCCCACTATTTACGAAAACCTCTGGCTGTGTACTTATAGACGTTCTCTTCTAAATCACTATTTAGAAAAGCAGTCATGATACCCAACCACCAGATATCGCAGTCATGGTATGTAGCAATGGCAAGTAGGATCCGGGTGGACTTAAGCATAGGCACCGGAGAAAAGGTTTCATCATAATCCATACCTGGTCGATGACGAAAACCTTTTGCAATAAGTCTTAGTTTTGAAAGTCTCAACTTTTCCATGTACACCAAGTAATCTTCTCAAGATATACTTGCTCCTGATGGGGATTTAACCCTTCAGATAAAGAAACCAAAGTCCATACTTTGTTGGTGTATATTCCATCTCAGCAGCTCGCATAGCATCCAGCCATTCTCACAGAGTCACCACTCTTGATGGCCTGCTCGAAACTAGTTGGGTCATCATCTTATGATGACATCCTCGCTCCCACTGTCATAGAGAAAACCGAAATATCTCTCAAGTGGATGAGGAACCCTACCAGATCGGCGGAGAGGCTAAGCTTCGTTGGAAACTATTGAATCCCCCGGTTCTACCAAATCATCGGCTGCAGTTTGTATAGTTAGAACTCCTTCCAGTTCTACCTCATTACCACTAATTTCTTCATAAGAAATTCCCTTTCCCAAAGGTGGCATGCTGAGAAACAAAACACATTTTGCTCCTCAGTGTGGTAGAAGATATTCCCGTGCGAATACTTGGGATATCCAACAAACTTCCACAGAACTGACATTGCCTCGAGCTTGTCCGGATTTTGCTTTTAGACATAGGCCGGACAACCCTAAATCTTAACATCCTTAAGAGATGGGCTCTTCCCATACCATATCACATATGGAGTGGTACGCACCTGATTTGGTTGGAACCCTATTCAATAGGTATGCAGCTTCTCAAGTGTATAACTCCCAAAAGAAAACAGGCAACTCGGTAGTACTCATCATAGAGCACACCATATCACATAGGGTGCAATTGCTCCGCCCCGATATACCAACGTGCTGGGGTGTATACGGAGGAGTAATGCTGGGAGAGAATCTCATTCTCTTTTACAATAGTCCAGGAATTCCGTACTCAAGTATTCTCCTCCCTAATCTCATCATATGACATAATACTTATACCTGTTCTGGTTCTCTACTTCTGACTTATATTCTATGAATTTCTCAAAAGTTTCAGACTTGTGTTTCAGCAGGAACATATGTCCGGATCTTGAGAGATGATCAGTGAATATAGTGAAGTAAAAAGAACCAGTCCTGGTATGTGTAGACAGAGGACCTACATTCATCATCATGTATCAATCCCAAGAGTTCACTAACTCTTTCTCTGTTTCCAATAAACGGAGCTATGGTCATCTTATCTTTGTGACATGACTGGCAAGTTTCACAAGATGTAAGTTCAAACTGATTTAAATATGCATCTAAATGTAACTTAGCTAGTCGGGTCGCATTGATATGACCTAGTCTATAATGCCTCAAGAAGGATTCGTTCAATTCTGAACTCTTTCTCTTATGTGTGTTATATACATTAAGAACTGTGGTTTGATTTAGAACGTATATACTTTTAGATAACGTGCCTGAACCGATCAACTCTTGATATAGGAAATGTTCAAAACATTATCCTACAATACAAAATTATAACCTTCTTTACTAAATAAAGAGACTGATATGATGTTGTATATCAGGTTCGGTATCTAATAATCATTCGTTCAGAATTAATGTATTTAGTAATACAGGATAATGACTGCCAACATACTTGGCTGCAACACTTGCATCGTTTCCAACTCTTTAAACTTATCACCCGTTCTCAGTTCTCTACCTATCTGTAGCCCATGTAACTGATTACATTTGCGGGATCCTGATCCGGTATCTCATACCCAGAACGTAAAGGATACTGAGAAACAATTCTCGGTAATGAACACACCCAAAGAAGATGCATTATCATGCAATTTCTTCGTTTGGGGGCACGGGAATTCTGGTAATCCCATATTTCTTGCCCGGTCTTATAACAATTATAAGTTGGAGCGGGACCAACGTTCCTTAGCGCAGTATAACAGGCGCGTTCGGTCAATACATCCGTATTATTATCTTGATTAAGGCGTGACATGGTCGCTACCTGGAGAGAGAGAAGAAAACACTCAGCATATGCTTTTGCAAGATTAGATTGGTTATTATTTTATCTAATCAGGATTTCCCACTGTTTTAGTCAAATCTTCCTTCAAACCCTAACAGGAAATACTAGCCGGGATTAATTACATCCTACAAGTACGCCAATTTTTCAGCCAGGCTAGTGTCGGTACTTTGAGGGAACTTTCCCGTGCTTTCGCACGGACCTAATTAAAATAAACCTCGTTTTCCCAGGGGCGTAACCCCGTTGACACCTTTCTAGACACCTACTTAATCGGCTAATTGTAATGTGTAAAACTTTCCCAAGAGTAACTCTTACTCGCAGTGGGTATCGGGATCCAACTATCTCATAGGAGGTATGCAATCTCATTGCAAATTTCAACACTTGAAATTCCCGATAATGTTTTGCCCCGAGCGATCTATGACCTTGACAAGGTCAACAAACCACAGACCGCAAGTCAAGTTCAACCCGTCATTTCCTGATTGAATTAAACCCACCCGCACGACCCTTGACAAGGTCAACAAAGCCGCACGACTACCCTAATCCAATCTCATCATATGCTTATGCAGATAAGCACTAATCAGCTACCGCACACTACGCCTTGACAAGGTCAACAAACGCAGCACGAATACTAACTATTATTTATCTGAAATGACGGAGGGCTACGCAGGTTTTTAAGAAAACCTTTTGCGTAATGAACTTGATATCGTCGTAAAATCGAGTGATTTAAAATGGAGTGTTTTGAGGCTTTTACTAGTTTTGCTAAAGAGGCCACTCCCGGTGGAGGGATCTCGGCTCTTTCCTTATCAAATAAGGTGCAGAATATTTCATAAATACCGCTACGCAAAGCAAAAACTATAAAAGTAATCAAAAGACAAACCGAGGGTTGTAGCATCTGCCAGTAATCGCTAAAGAGGTCACTCCCGGTGAAGGGATCTCGGCTCTTTCCTTATCGAATAAGGTGCTGGATATTCTTCAAGGAATACCGCTATGCAAAGCAACAACTAGAGCTACCTGTTTTTGAAAATTCGATTCCACAACATTTTTAGGTTTCTTTTATTTCATTAATCTCATTAATGAAGTCCCATCATTTTAAGTTACCTAAACATCACAGATAAATACAACGTACGCTTATGCCATCCGCATTCGCCTCGATGTCCCCTCGTGCACCGTTAGGTTAGGTAACTAACGGCAGAGCGGGGCAGTGCTAGCGCGGGTGTAAAACATAAGCAACGTCTATATAATATATCACATATACTATATCATGTATTCATCTCAACATATCAAATGATCACATCACAGATGTCGCAGCAGAAGAACAACATATGAAATATTGGATATATTAGGATTTCCGTGTTTTATTTTAAGCATGTATAAAACACGGATTCCACGATCGTGATGAATAGCCAATCCCACACCCCTAGACTCCTACGAGAGCGGAAAGCAACCCTACCAAAATTCTAGAGTTAGGAGACCCGGTCTCGACTCCTCAAGATGGTCTCCCACTGGACTCCAGAACCCGGTTACTTGTGCTCCCCGCCTTGGGTCCATCCCAATGCGGAAAAGAAAATAATATACAATGGTGGCATCATTCTCAACCCGGAAGTGCCCCAATAAAAGAATATTACATACAATGAATTTTACATGAATGAAAATGAAAAACTCTCATCTCACATAAAACCCCCGGCTATTCAATCACGACGATCCAATATAACATATCACAGCAACACATAATATCACATGTCATCAACGTAAGTAAATATGCGTATCCCAATTGTCGTTGACATATAGCACCGAAACCGGCGATACACCACATATTACACTTAAGGTCGCAGAAAAGAAAGTGAAAAACTACAACAGTTGGAATCTGCAACCACCTTAGACATCATAAACCCAACGTATCACATACTTTGGATTTCATGCCTAACCAAATGAATTCCTTGGACATCGCATTCCTAACAATTATAAACCCCACATCTTTAGTCTCGATCTCGAAAACACTTTTCAATATCCAGTCGGGCAATTCAACAAGATTCCCGACAACTTGATCGAATGCTCGTCGGAAACTTTAGTAGACGGCCACACCCCCGATTCCGTCGACGAAGTGCACTAAGGCGGAACACCGCTGTCGCGAGCACCCGAACGGACGCTTTTGGCGACGGGGTTCTCCTACAGTCACTTGGTCGGGGCTATGGGGCGTGGTTATCTACTAAGTTTACCAGGCGAGTATCCGCGTACGCTACGTGATTGCGACAGACTTTTGATCACATCAAAATCCCGTGGCAACCGATCATCTGAGACTAAATTGCTAGATTTATAACATTCAAATTAGTTATCAAATAACTACATGTGGATTCCAAATATTGTATCCCACCACATAATATCCGGACGAAATTAAACCCTTCGATCGATTCATCAAAGTCCCACAATTTCCCGACAGCTCACACTTGAGCACAGTTTTAGTAATACCCAGAAGATGCCACAGTGCCTATGAACCAGCCGTAGAAGGGTCAAACCAACGCCTCACATGTGAAACGCTAAACTATCACAAACTCTAGGGTTCAAGTGATGGTTTTGATGGCCATATAATCTAGTTAACGTTTACGTTCTTCTAGAGGGTCCACATAATCACTTGCATATTTTTCCGAATACGTTAAACTTGGAAAATTGGGTTTTTGACATTCGATCGAACTTTTTAACATTGTCTAGACAATATGTGAAACACCCGAAACAATGTAAAAACTACGAATACGAAACACTCCGAATTGCTTATAATTTAAGATTACATCACATGCAAAATTAGGAAAAATAAACAACACCTGAAACATCAAAACCAAGCCACTGGACCACAGACAAAAATTCAAGGGGGGCTCGGTTTTGGCCGATATGGGGGGTAGGGCTCGGCCCAATTTTCACCAAATGCCCTGAAATTTTATGTTCATGATATATCCCATACATCACTCTGTACTTGTTTGAAAAAAATTTTGACAACCTTTTAAAATTGACAGCAAGCAGGTTTTGACGTTGCAGATTTCGGAGTATTTCGGTTTCGCAATCTTAACAAAATCCGTATAAATTTCTAGCATGGCTCTGATACCACTGAATGGGTTGCCTACGATGGCAGCAAGGTTTCGGGAGGTATCGTCCATGCCAAATTAAAAATTTGTCGTTCCAGCTAACCCTAACTTGAATCGTTTACTAGAAATAATACGGAAAACATATGCAAACACTTTGCAATAAGAAGTGAGCAAGGAATACAACCTTTGTAGACCGGTCCTTCACTTCATATAGGTCCGTGTAGTAGTCCCCTTCGCTGCGATCGTGAACTCGGGACTCTAGAGAGGTTCCCACGAAGAAACGAACACGCTTGCTTCGAAGACTTCTAGGCCGAAAATGATCTACGTCGAGGAGACACTAACCCAAGCTATTTCTTCACTAGGTTATGAACTTTGTGAAGAGAACACCCTATACTACATGGCAAATAGTAGAGGAAGATGATGTAGGAAGTGGGCTCACTTTAGAATTGATTTCCTCACACCTTTTATCATACTTCCATTGGAGCTAAAAAAGCTTGAGAAGAGGAAGAAGAAGAAAGAATAATTCATCATATGAATTAGTCCTCATCCAAAAGAATAATGTAACCATGGGTGAGTTAAGCTCTCATGCTGAACTCATATAGAGAATTAACCAAGCTATAAGGTTAAGGGTTGGGTTAAATAATATCTAAAGAAATGAAAAAAGAGTGGACTTTGTCAATGTTCCTACAAGCTTCTTCCAAGCTTGATAATTTTGACTAAGTGATTCTCTTTTGTTAAATCTTAAGACATAAACAAAACCCTAATTTAACCTAATCATGGTACAAGTCTCATGCACCCATCTTGTATGTATCATCAACCATGACACAATACATGTACACAAACATACCTATCACATATGTACAATGTGTACAATCTAATGAGAAAATAAATCATAAGTGAGCTAATACTAGTTAATGTAATGTAATATATCAAATATATAATTATACATTAAATTATTAAATCAACTCTTGATTTAATAATCCGGCTATAACCGACTAATATCCTGTGTAACAACATATCGAATCAACACTTGATCCGATAACCCGGCTATATCGCATACAACCGATCAATGTCACGAATCGCGAGAATAGAATACGGTATCACATATCGTATTAATTTCGGTCCCGCACATATCACATATGTGCTCCTACTTCGTTTTGCTTGAGCCAGGAAACCCCTGTGTAGGACTCTAAAGACACGTCCATACGCCAGCAGTAGGTGATGATCATATCAAACACCCACAAGCCGCAAGCGGTCTGCTAAACGTAACGGCCACCCGGGTATTGAGCGATCAGAAGATCAACAAGCAAGCCTGCTCACACTCCTGCGAATCCAATCAGTAACACTACCGTACAGTCCGGTCTCTTCGTCTGATATGTCGCATATCACGTCTAGGGGTGGTAAACGCCAGACCCCAGTAACTCGATAAGTCGTGTCGATATGAGGCTCATAACGGGTCAAGAAACTACTGATAACACTTACCAGTATATCTCTGAAGCTGCCTTGGCCAAGGACTTCCTGTTATAGCCAATCGAGTACAGCGCAACATCAACTCCCAATACCGGGAGAGACGAAACCCCTCCTATCGCTCATTGCCTCCATATGACTCGGGACTGTACCCAAAAGCCACTGTTTTGCACGTTCTCTTGAACGTGGTAAGGTGGAAATCAAAGCACGGTGGGAACCACACAAGACTCTATGACGATCTCGGGTCTACAGACTAACCTGTACTAGTGTCACCAGAGAACTACAATCTGACGTGAGCTATAATACCATCTGGGAGTTCTCGGCGAGTCCGTCCAGTGTACCCAGTCTCCACTGAGCACCCATATACTGTCTCTGATGTCAAATACCAATGGATATGGGATCATCCATCGCCCATCTACATGGGTCGAGAAGCTATACGCTAGTCTACTCTGGTATATCGATACCCTATCTTGATACACCTGCGACTAGGAACATTTGAAGGACGTGCTTAGCGACTACTCTGTCCCCACTAGTATGATCTGCATCATAGTCCTGGTAGTCAAGTTCTCATCCTAAGGGCTTTATCAACATGTAGCATAGAAACAATCAGAGTACATGTTAAGATAAAGAGCAACCAGATAGCATACTATCATGTCGAGCAAGAAAGTCCTCCATATATATGTCCAAGCATCCACTACAATATACATCGTATGTACAGTAATGGCCTCTAGGGCATACATATAACTAACAAGCCCTAGAGGTTATTATTGTATTATACTGAATTGTATATTACATATTGTAAGTTTGGGATATTCACAGTTATAATAATAGTCTTGCTCAAAATGGTAGTATGCTACTTGGTTTGATTCTACCTCAATATGTGCATGTGTTTCTTTTAACATATCGCTTATACATAGTGGTAGAGCCCTTAGGATTTTTGCTTGACTACCAGCGTTGTGATGGCAGTCACACTAATGGGGTCTGGATAGTCTATAAGCACATCCTTATACAGGTCCCTAGTCATAGGATTATCGAGATGGGGCATCGATACTTCAGAGTAGACTAGTGTATACGCTTCTCATCCCAGCATGGGAGATGGTCTGTCCCACAGCCATTGGTACGTCGTACCGGAGATAGTATATAGGTGCTCATTGGGTTATGAGTTACACTGGACGGACTCGTTGGGAACTGCTGGTTGGCATTATACCTATCGTCAGATAGAAGTTCCCGGGTGGCATGAGTACAGGTTAGTCCGTTGACTTGATATCACTATTCGTCTCAAGTGTGTTCCCACTGCACTTAGATTACTACCCTACCACGACTCAAATGAGTTGTGCAAACAGGTAGTAGTTGGGTGCAGTCCCGAAGCACTTGGAGGCAATAGCGGTTAGATAGGATTCGTCTCTCCCGGTATTGGAGGTTGATATCGCGCTGTGTTCAGAAAGCCATTACACAAAGTCCTTGGCCAGGGCAAGCGAGATTTACTGGTAGGTACTCCAATAGTTTCTCAGGATGTATTGGGCTCTATTCCGGCACGACTTATTGCACTGTTAAGGGTCTGACGTTTACCATCCTCCTAGGCCCGATATGCGAGTATCTTAGACGAACAGACCAGACTGTACGGAGATTGTCACAGATAGGCTCAGTAAGAGTTCGGATGAGTTTGCTGATCGGCCTTCTTATCGACAGATACCTGGGTAGTCGTTACGTGCAGCTGGTACCGCTAACGGACTTGTGGTTAAACCCACTGCCGGCGTACTGCCGAGTCTTTAGAGTCCCACACAGAGGGTTTCCCTACTTCGGGCAAATCGATGTAGAGGCCGTATGGTTTTACGGCAGGGTTTCGATCGTGCACTGGCTGCGCAGATGTTCGGACAGAAAATACTAGTGGGTTTTGGTTTAAACCGAATTCTAATATTATATTATTGGATTATTATTATCTCATTGTATTCGTATTTTTCGGAATACGAATACGGGTATGTATATACGGTGAGGGCATTCTTGTAATTTCACAAGAGATACTTCTAGAAGTGGACACCTTATTATTTGATTTATCTATATTGAGAAATAAATTAGTGAAGTGGAAATTGGAGATATTTGTGACATTGGTGTGAAGCATGACTTATACATTTGTTTATTAGTTTAGCTACACTATTGAAGCATGGTTGTTATTTTCTATGTGAAAATAATCCATGCTTCATGATTGATGGGTATGAGCCATTCTCCACACTTGCACAAGACTAGCTCATTTGCAACTTTGCTTTCTCTCTCCAATTTTTTTCTCCTTCCTTAAAGACCCTACCCCTTACATGAGTTGTGAACCCTAGGGTCTCATGAGATAAAATACTCTATTAGATACTCTACATCTTCTAGGCTATCTAGTTTAGAGAACTAGGTACCCTAGTTGCCTCGGTTTAGAGGTTGGAGCTTGAAGTATAGACTCTCGGGTGGATCATCTTCGACACGAAGAGGCCGACGATCAAGCATGACCCGGATCTTCAACGAGCTCAAGGAGAGGAGGAGAAGACCCGAAGCACATGGTTCAAGGAGGTATAAATCCTAACATAGTAGTTAGAACCTCCTAGTAGTATGCTAGTTAAGGTTTCCGTAAAAATCCTGGAGTTTAGTCGGTGTGGCGAAGCTTTGAAAAATCGTTTTTGTAAATTCCACCTCCCTGCGAACCCGCGGGGTGCGCGACATCGACTTACAGTGGTATCAGAGCCTACTCATACCTTAACTAGTTTGTTAGACGATGTATAAAGTTACGAAACCGAAATAACTACGAAACAAACGAAATCCAAGTTTCTGTCGATTTTCAAAAAGGCTCTAAAAATTATTTAAACAGTTGCAGAGTGTTCTTCTTGTTGTATTTAGAACATCAGCGAAAAACGAGACCCAGATTCAAAGTTTTGGCCGGCCAAATCATTGTTTTTCCAGGCCTGGCAGGTTTTATTTAAGAGTTTTGTCTTGAGTTTTTTTATGGTGTTCTGGAATCTTGGATTTAGGGTTTCAGGTGATGTTTGTTTTTGCCCAGATTTCATATCCTGTTATTTCTGTGTTGGGGCAATACGGAGTATTTCGAAGCCGCAGTTTTAACATCGTTTACAAGTTTTAGTTTATATATGTGTTGCTAAACGTCCGCTAATTGCTATACGTCGATTAGTAGGGGTTGCACATATCCGTATCTTGTGATGGTTAGTGTATATGGAGTATTGAATTGTCGTGGATGAATAGCCAGGATGTGAGAAGGGTGTTTTCTTTTCTTTCATTCATGTAATTTGTAATGTGAAGTAATATTATTTTGCGAGGCACATCCGGGTTGAGGTTGTAGCCACCGTTGTATTATTTTATTTACTTTTTCTTGCACCTAGGATAGACCCAAGGTGGGGTACACAAACTACCGGGTTCTTGAAGTGCCAAGTGGCCTACTCATTTTATTGAGGGAGGTTGCTTCACTTCGGAAATCTGGAGGATAGTTTGCCGCACCCGTAAGGGTCTAGGGTGGGGTTTGGCTATTCATCACGAACGTGGAATCCGTTTTTCGTTCTAGGCTAAAACGAAATACGGAATTCCTAGTATATCCAATATATTCATCCGTGATCTGGAATGCATATTATTGCGTGAGACGAGTGGTTATATATATATATATATATATATATATGAGAATAATGGAGAAAAGAGGCCATAGGAGGGGATTTCCTCCTATGGCGTGGAAAAAATACAACCTCTACCAATTTTTTTGACGATCGGCCCCCATCATCTTCATCGTTATCATCTAAGATGTGGGTACACCAAATTTCATGTGATTCTACAACTTTTTCACCGTTGATTTAGCAATGTAAAAAGTTCTATTGTCGGTAAACCGTTAATTTTGAATCCACTAAATCAACGGTGCAAAAGTTGTGGAATCACAAGAAATTTGGTGTACGCACATCTTAGATGATAACGATGATGATTATGGGTGCCGATCGTCGGAAAAAATGGTGGAGGTTGTATTTTTTCCACGCCATAGGAGGAAATCCCCTCCTATGGCCTCTTTCCTCCATTAATCTCTCTCTCTCTCTATATATATATATAAATAATAAACGTTGCTTATGTTTTGCACCCGCGCTAGTCCAGCCCCCGCTCTGCCGTTAGTTAAGTAACCTAACAATGCATGACGGGGCCCCGTGGCAAATGCGGATGACATAAGCGTACGTTTTATTTTCGTTTCTTTTTCTGCAATGATAGGGTTAAATGATGGGACCGCATTAATATTGATTAATGCAAGGAAAACAAACCAAAGTTTAAATCGTTGGAACAATTTCAAAACCACTCGGTTTTCTTGAAAAACAACTTTTAAATACGGAGCCTAAACCACTCCTTTTAAAAAGCTATCATGGTTCCTTCGACTATATCAAGTTCATTACGTTCACGGTTTCGCCAAAACCATCCGTAACCCTCCGTCATTTCAGATGGGTATTCAGTAGTATTCAAGCTATATATTTTGACCTTAACCAAGGCATAGTGATTGGTAGTTGCTAGGTGTTCATCTGTGGCATAGATAGATACGTTGATTTCGGACAGTCATACAGCTATTTTGGCCTACGTCAAGGGTTTGTACGGGTGGGTTCAAATTAACCTGGATAATGACGGGTAGAACTTGACTTGCGTCTTATGATATGTTGGTCTTCGTCAAGGTCATAAGTGCCTGAGGCAAAAATCCACATCGGGAGTTTCTAAGGAAAATGAAACTTGCTAGTGTTGCATACCATTTGGAGTGTGATGATTTTGGTAGGATTCCTTCAAGGTTGTCACACGATGATATTTAGATCACGACTGTGAGTATCCGCTACTCTTCGAGAGATTTTTCACTAAACAATCAATGCTATAAACCAAGTAGATGCCTAGAACGGTGTTAGCGGGGCTACGCCTCCAGGGAAAAGAGGTTATGTAATTAAGAAATTTCGCGAAAGCGTTGGAAAACCTCTCTCGAAGTACCAACACTAGCCTGGCCGAAAGGTTAAGCAAGAATTGTAGGATGAGATTAATCCTGACTAATTCTTCTTTTATGGTTTAAAGGAGGATTTGAGGAATAGTGGGAGCCATCATGTTTAAATAAACTAATAACCAATCTAAACTTACAAGAGCATCATGCTGAGTGTTTCTTCTCTCTCCTGACATCAGTGACCAAAATGACCGGGCTTAAGTTACTGCTAGATAATAATAAATTGACTGGGCCAAACTATAAAGATTGGCTAAGAAATGTCCAGATGGCCGTTGCCTATGACAAGCCGGGCTACCTCCTTACTGCCAAAACCCCCGCCGTCCCAGGTCTACATTCCACCGTCGCGGATGTTGAAATCCGTAAGACATGGGAAAAAGACACTGTGAGAGCCAAGTGCCTCATGTTAGCCTCAATGGATTATGAACACCAGAGGCGGCACGAGAAAATGGACTTAGTTTCCATCTTCCTCCATAACAAGGATTTATATGGAGAGCAATCTCGTATCGCAAGATATGAGACCTCGAAGAAATTGTTTCAGAAGAGGTTGGTTGTCGGGTCATCTGTAGAGGACCACGTCCTTACGATGATTAGCTATATTGAAAAGCTCGCGGACCTTGGGACCACGTTGGAAAACGAATTATATACTGACTTGATTCTCCAGCTTCTCCCCTCCACCTACGCCCAGTTTATCTTGAATTTCAACATTCAAGGGAAGGAAGTCTCACTTCGAGAACTCCTCAACATGTTGAGGAGTACTAAGGGCACCCTGCAGAAATCCAGAGAGACACCCGCTCTGCTTATCGGGGAATTTTCCTCTTCTAGATCTAAGGCGAAAGCCAATGGAGAGAAGAAAAAGGTCTCCACCAAGCCGATAGGCGGTGTCAGTAAAGTAGAGTGAAAGGGCAGCACAAAAGTTTCGGGGCTAACAATAGGGAAGGAGGAATGTTTCTATTGTCATGGGAAAGGGCATTGACAGAAGGACTACAGGGCTTGAAAAGCCAGAAACTAGGATTCGAAGAACGTTGTTGTTGGGGTAAAAATTTAAACCCCTGTAGACCGAGTCAAAGTCGAGGTCAACCTCCAAGCTAGGTGGGCCCAAGCCCAGGTCAAGCGAGCCCATGCCCAAGTCGAGCCCGCGGCCAGCCTCCCCATGCCAATAACAAAATCATGTAATAAATAATTTTTATGTAATTTTTTTTATACATGAATGTACGCAAAATGGGCATAAAGCCAATAATTTTGTAAGCCCATAGCTTATGTGTAAAAATGAAATGGCACATGAGCCATGGGATAGGCAAAATACCATTTTATGAAGCCCAAGGGGCTATATGTAAATATGTAAGCCTATATAAGGCAACATTTTGATAAATAAAATATATACTTTCATTCTCTCAAAAACCTAGGGTTTGTATTTCTTTCCCTTTTCTGAAGGTCTCAAACCTTCTTTCTTCTAAATTAAATCAAGAGTTTTACTCTTCCTTTTCAAAAACAAAATAGGTTTTCACCACAAACCCACAAAGGGGAACTTGGATCTGTCTTTAGATCCCAAAAAGGAGAGATGTTGAGATCTCACATCTCTTGATCTTCAAGATCCAGCTAACAGAGGAGGAAGAAGAAGAACCCCTTCCATTAACCTCAAAAACACACTTAGGACTCCAACTCCACTCTGATTTCTCTTCCGAGAATCCTTTTTAGGCTAAAAGCCTCTTTTCCTCACCGGCGTTCAAGCGCAGAGCGCCCACGTGCCGACACGTGGCGTGTCAGCGCTCAAGTGCTCAGCGCTCCAGCGCAAAGCGCCCACGTGCCGACACGTGGCGCACTTGCACAACAGCACACTGCGCTCAAGCGCAAAGCGCCCACGTGCCGACACGTGGCGCGCTTGCGCTCAAGCGCTCGAGCGCAAGTCGCCCCAGTGCCGACACATGGCGCGCTTGCGCTCAAGCGAACAGCGCTCTGACGCAAGTCGCCTCCGTGCCGACACGTAGCGCACTTGCGCTCGAGCGTCAGGCGCTGAAGCGCAAAACGCCTACGTGCCGACACGTGGCACGCTTGCGCTACAGCACCCAGCGCTCGAGCGCAGAGCGCCCACGTGCCGACACGTGGCACGCTAGCGCCTGAGTGCACAGCACCTGGGCGCACAGCGCCCAAGGCGCTGGCCCCACGCATCCTTTGGATGCCCTTTTCCCCCTCTTTCTTATATATATATATATATATATATATATACACACATATGTATACATATGTACATACACACATACTCCACGACACTGTCCCTGTTAGAAAAAAATTTATAACGGGGCGCTGCCTCGCACCCCGCAAAGGGGCTGCTCGCCCCCTTGACCCCCAGCCCGCTATCCGAGTAGCGGGACCCCCGTAAAAACTCTGCGTGGCTCCCGATATATTCAAACTCCCCCTCCAAAACAAAACACACGTACACTGCACATTGAGTTCGCATGACCAGTTTAACCCGTCAATCGGAGGTTCCCTTGCCTCAAAGACGAGGGGTAATTAACGGCAGCTTAGTCCGCGGTTGCCGGAAATTCGGATCCCCACAATAATTAAACCCCGGCCTACCCTAGGCAGGAGGAATCTGTAGTACGCCTGACAAGCGCGCGCGTATTCCCATCTCAATAGGATGACGAAAAACACCCTACAGATTCTGACACGCCCGGTGGGACCAATCTCTCCTCCCATATTTCGGGTTAAGCATTCATGCGAACTCAATCAATATACATATCTATATTTATATTAAAATAATGCTCTTTCATGCAGATTTTCAAGCAATCACCTTCCGACGATGTCTTCGATGATGAACTCAGCTCCCGTCTCCTACACGATGAAGATAGACTCCAGGACGGTCCTTCCGGCCAGTCTCGGGCGACAATAGGAGGAGCCGCTGCTACCATTCGGCTCTATTATGTTCATGCCTGTTGGCACCATCCCGGCTCCTCAAGTGTCACGACCCGAAAAGAGCACTCGACTGGCACCTGAACCATATGAAATCTATAGGACTCCATCTGATCCAAGTAAGCCAAAAGCCCAGAAATCTAAAACCATTTTAAGAGTAAATAAGAAAACTGGTTTAAAGAAGTGAAGAAAAACATGTTTGAAGTTAAGGTTTTTAAATAACTAAGCCGAATATGCATTTAAAAAAAATGTAAAGTCCTTTCTAAAAATTTCGGTAGAGTTTCTTTTGTAAAAACTGGCCCCGAACGGGATACAACAAGAATAACAATATATATGCAATGATAAAAGGCATCCCCAAGCGGGAGCTAGCTCTTCGTCAATCGACGGTCACAACCACACAACCAATATAATATATAACGCCGAACGGCGAGGATCAAACTCAAAAAGAAAGCTCCAAAGCATGAAAACCGCAATACTACTAAGCGCGACTCTAAGGTCGAATAATACAACACTAATGTCTAAGTCTGAAACAATATACAAGTTTTGGTTGATGGAATTCTAGATACAATGAATAATACAAGTACAATGGTGGTTCTTGATGCAAAAGAACCCACCTACCAAAGAAAATCACCCGCAAAAGAAGCAGTGTGCCAGAAATGCCGCAATGGAACCTGTACGGCAAACCTGCAAGAACTATGGCACAACGGGGGTGAGTTGCCAACTCGTGAATAGAAAACATCTACAAGCAGAAACAGAATGCAAGATATAATCCTAGGTCAAAACAATCAATATATAATATAATCCTCAAGAGTAAGTCTGAAGCAAGACAAGGTCGCAATGTAACATCTAAACATGTACGTAGTGCCAAGTACTCAGGTAATAATATGTCATAAGTATAGGGTATGTCTGCATGAAGTAAATATGATGAAGTATCAAAAATGAATATCAATACACATATATTAGCGTCCCATTCCACTAATATTGGTGTAAGGGTATATATAACAGCGCCCTCATACCCTGTTATATATACAATTGAAGTAAGATCAATGTAATAAAAGTCTGTATGTATGTGGATCCCGTCCACCTGTCACCCAATGACAATAAGCATCATGCATGCAAATATCGTAAAGCATATGCATGGAAATATGAGGATATAATCAAATCATGGAACCTGAGTGCCTAGCATCGACACTCGAAAACATCATGAAACCTGTGCCTAGCATCGGCACGTAAATCCTCGTCTATCAGGCGCTGTCACCAAGACTAGCCCTGATAGGTACGTATCATACGCTATCTCGAAAACCCGAGTGCCCAGCTTCGACCCTCGAATTTCGACGTATCCATACGTACATACTCCGGTCGGTATCCCCACGATAACCGCCGAGTCCAAATACTATCACCGGTAGGTAGTGCTCCCCTGCCAGGCGCACCGTCGAACATATACGAGTCTTCTTGCCCCGGGGTACCTTACCGGGTCCACCATGTACCCGCAGACGGTGCCTACCGCTCCTCGAATCGGGTTTCATATGCCACTCTCAGAACCGAGAAAACACATGGTGGACGCACTGAAATATCATATCAAGGGAAACCGGGTTTTAAAGACAATACATATTCTCAGTTGAAATAGCCACGGTTCCCAAATCCAGAAATATCATGGAAACAACATATCTCAATACGTATAATCAGAAAACATGATGTATGCAACATATAAAAGAATGTAAGCATATTGATATATCATGCAATACGAAATAGTGATATGCACATATTGGGGAAGCCGCTCTTTTTAAAATGAATCAGTTTTAAAGAGTATCTTGCGGTTCCCAAATCTAGAAATATCATCTGTGTATGTACAAACAAGTATGTGTACAAATATAAGTGTACAATGAGTATGTATACAAGTATTCCATGCAATGGTCGTATCCTGAATGCAACAGTACTACAGTGTAGTGATATGGCAATTATCGATGATGAAGTGTGTGAGCCGGCATGCAAGTGTACGTGGAACATACGCATCATCGATGATAGTGCTGGTGTCCTAACAGCATGATGGTAATATAGCAATAACCCATGATATGCAATGCGAATAGTACTAAAAATGCGGAATCAAATAAAACAACGCAATAGTGAAGTGTCTACATCAAAAGGTATATATCATGCGATTATGCCATTTGAAATAAGACGAATCAGGGTTTTTAGTAAATTAAGGGCTACGGTGTTTTTAAGAAAAGATACACCTTTTTAAAGTATCCGTAGGATCCCTTTATTTGTCTCTAAGATATTCCTGATTCGTAGTTTTTGAAATAGGTATGACTCGGGTCTAGTCTAACATCTGCTATGCAACCTACTGATCTAAGTATCAGGTCAATCGGGAGAGGTATGGAAACCACCTAAATCTGAGTCGATATATATATATATAGTAGTCGGTGATCCCGCCTCAGTAGTATCGCGTACGATACAGTATATCATATGACATCCTCAAGTCATGAGTGCGGATCTATCATCAATATAAAGCTCGTACGGTAAATCGTCATACGGCATCCCAATAGCTGGGTACGAGTAGATATCACATTCCTCTCATCAAATATCAGGTATCATTATCATCATATCACGTAATCTGGGATACTGATCTAAGCCTAGTACAAATCGATACCATCTATAAAGTATGAATGCGGGGTAAACACACATCCAAAGCCCGCAAGAATCACATGTCGTATCCCAAATACGAATCATATCAAATCACCGATCTCGCAGCACAATGCCCAATATCATCGACTCATCTCCAATGTCGTCCAATATCATCAAACACGGTGCAAGTATAATGAATATGCAAGGGTGTACGTGTAGGTGTAAATCTATTCTAGGGTCCGCGACTATGAACTACACTAAGTTAACTTCTAACCCTAAGCTATCCATAATACCCCTAACAAAATAACCATGTCATACTATAACTATCATATAATATATATAACCTATCAACTACGGACTGCGGGGGTGCTATACGCCATCCACCCGACTTCCCCCTGTAGATATAATCTACTCACCTTGCGTCTTCATTTGTGGACGTCGCCACGCGCTTCCTTGTCGTCCCGAAGTCTTCATGGGGTACCTACACATCAAAGTATCGTATATGCGTATTAAAACCAAATCAAACTAAAACGGCACGCGAAACCCAAAACGATACGATAAGGAGCCTATAGGTTAGAACCTATGGGCACGCCTTCAAAACCATCAATCAATCCTCGATATCGTCGTATAAACGCCAATTAGTCGAGGTAAAACACCATACACAATTTCAGAATTAAAAATACGGAATACGGAAACACGAATCCAAAACAGCAACTTAGGAATAGGCTCCAGATTTCACCCTAGGTCAAATTAGACAAATCTACACATCCCAGGGGTCTAAACTACTGATAAGGGGGCACCAAAACAAAAACGAGGCAAATCCACCATGGTCTGGCCGCAATTTGCGGCGAGAATGGATAAATCTGCGGCCGGGTATAGGAGGTAGGGGCTAGGGTTCTGGTGGTAGCTTCCTGGGTGCCTGCACATGTCACTGTCCAATCAATTTTAATTTAGGATATCTCGGGTGATGGCAGATTCAATATACCGTTCACAGATTTCACCAATTCCCCGATATCGATTTCTAAATCCGTATTCCGGGTCTCAAGTCTCAGGTTTAGGTCTCAATTCATACACTAGGGTGTTGGTATAACCTCTACTGAGCTCAATTTCACAATACAACACAAGATTCCCTCAAACCCTAACTAGGTTTTTCTTAAGTCCACAAAACACACAATATCGGTTCTAAACTAAACATGAGGTATAAGGAATGCTAAAATTAAGCTAAGGGTTCAGTAAATACCTCATTTGGCAACTCAAGAATTTTCTTGAGTTGCCCCTAGCGGCCAAAATCCATGCTTTCTTGGTCCAATGTGTAGATCTTGAGCTTGTGCGCACTTTTAATGAAATGGGGGTAGGGTTTTGGTGATGTTTTAGAGATGAATTGAGGGCTTGAAGGTGGAGGGAGAATGAGGTGCAGGAGCAGCAGCAGCAACCAAGGAAGAGGGAGAGAGAAAGGGTGAAGGAAATGGAGGAATGACTAAGTCTTGGTCAAAGGTTACCTTCTCTCTCTCACCCATACCTCATTATCTTATTCCTTTTCCATTTTCTTTTTCTTTTCCCTTCTCCAAAAACCCTTCTCACAAGAATAGTAACCCCAAATAACATGACAGAAAATGCACAAGTGTGAAAAAGTGATATGTGCATGTTTTGCACAAAATTGCTAAAAACCCGATTAGCGATTTTTAATCACGATTAGCACTAAATTAACATATAACTAATTATAAAAACTTAAAAATGGCATAATTCCATAAAATACCTTATTTTAGAATTTTCCATAATTTTTCTAAAATTTTTACCATTTATTTGTATTTAATAATACTAAAATATTAAAATATTCAATAAATATTAATATTAAATTATAAAAATTCCTAAAAATAATATTTTATTATTATTATTTTTTTTGAGATGTTACAATCTTCCCCCCTTAAAGAAATTCGGTCCCCGAATTTAAATTTAAACCCCCAAATTCTAAAACATTTTCAAAAAAAACAAAATGTCCAAGTCGTCGGGGCTCCGAAACCATCAATATATAAAACGCATCTTAGCGCAATGCATGCGCATAAGTAATGAGCAGATAGCTCAAAATCAAAACTCCGTCAAGCATCCCGCAATCATCGGAGTCGTGATAAAGACAATGTCAAATTCAAAACAAACAAATATGGTATATCAAAATTATACATGTATATATGAAATCTGTATGTGTAAATAGCTAAAGTAAATACATGCAAAAGTATGCGGGTACTGTCCTCTGACTAGTCCCACTCAGTATGAAACACATAGCAATTATCATAAAACATAATGCTCCATAAAGAATAAATCTCAAAATGTATATATGAATATCCGGTGCATCTGGTGCACACGGAAATCAAAATCCATGAATGTGCCATAGAAACAACATCAAGGTGCAACGGGTGTGCACGAAACATCTGTCGTAGGCAACGTGTGTGCCTGACAGCAAAATCAGGTGCATATAACATGCACGAAGAGTCCCGATTTAGTGCATCTGGCGTGCACCAAAATCGTATATCAAAACACTAAAGGTGCATGAAAACTATGCTGGAAGTGTAGATCAAATCACTGCATAAGATAGGCGTGAAATCACAATCAATAGCTCAAATGTAATAACTATGTGCAAAATATAAATACCCAGTGGGTGCATGAAACAAATATCATGAAACTCAGTCATCAAAACTAAATCATGCAAACAGAACGCCCAAAATACCAAAATCCAAGATGACGGATACGTGATAATCGAATCACAAAATCACAAATCATAAATACCGTCGCCGGTAGTTCCTCCTTCAAAGTCGAGAAGGAGTCGGTGCATCCAAAGCTAGCAGCGCAAGATATCTACTTGCCTCTTGCTCACTGTCTGGCGTCCTCTGCCTCTGGGTCCTTATCTTCTCTGCGGATTACCTATCTCGCAATCAATCGGCTCGTCGGCCCTGTCAGGTGTGCTAACGGGGACAATTCCATTCTGGTACTTCTCTGGTCATCTCTTGGTCAATCATCACGACCACTCATAAAGCAGTATATCACTGACGTCGGCCTCTGGCTCTACGAATGCACATCACACATCTGATCCTGGGTGTAAACATCTTTGCAGTAATATCCTGGAAGGAATCCTGTTCAAGGTCTCTGCCGATCTTGCCTACGCCGATCTGTACGGAAGCTGGTACTCTTGCATAATCTCTTCTCACTCAATGGACATCTGCGTCTTCAGCACAGCATTTCTCGGAAATTGGTCGCATCCCAACGCCTCTGAAAGCATATCAGGTCTCTGATCTCGACGGAAAGTAATGACAGCTCGTCAGCGTCTCGCACGAACCTCTGGTTCCACTTGTCTGTATCATCGTCCAGTTCGACGTCACGTCTCTATCTGCGCACTGCAATGTTCTCGGCTACGGTCCATCCAAAGTCTCTCGCACGGACTCGAAATCGCGTACTCTGTAGCTTCATCATTTCGTAGAAGATGTCTGGCCGAACAGGTCCTCGGGAACGCGTCCCAACCAACGGAGGAAAACTCCATACTCGTCCATTCTCGATCAACTCACAACGCAACTGGGTGAGGTCCTTTATCCGAACCTGGTCAACTGTCTCGTTGACGATGCCAAACTTTGGCCTGCTGGGTGTGCGCAATATAACCACTCCTGGGTCCAGGTCTTCTCGTAGAACATTCCAGAAAGGTCCTGTCGAGGTCTCTCTCAAATCTCATTTCTGCCGAATTTCCCGAAAGTTATTATCTTTTTTTCATCTGTTTCTTGTTCCGGAACGGTAGCATATTTCTCGCGACTCCTCCTGGATGGTATATCCATATACTACGCATCTGCATGTGTATCGCATCTCCGATGTCAGCAGAGTGGAGCGTCATCTCGTCGAAATCTCTTGCGAACTCTTTACTTCACTCTGCTTCAATGTCGACTGATTTGGACTCGTCTCATCGTGGCTGCATGGACTGTGCTCCAGCGGCTACACTCGTATCTGGTGTCTCCCAAGCAATGCATCCAATTACATGGTATCCGAATGATGTCGAAACATTCGATCGACTCGTCAGAACCTCATAATCCCCCAAGAGATCAACATCATGGATACAGTTTAATAGTATCGAGTACATGCCACAGCGTCGGTGGTCCAGCCGTAGAAGGGCAAACCCAAGCCTCACTAATGGCGCCGCGGAACTGCCGCAAACCCTAAGATTCAAAGGCTTTCACACGGTCATTAAGTCGAATTAGGGTTTCATTCTTTTAGAGGGTCCATAGAATCGCCTGCATGTCTTTCCGTATACTTTAAACTTGGAAAATGGGCTCCTGACATTCGATCGTCTCTGTCGACTCTCAACGTCTCCGCGCGAAGTCGTCTCTAGCTGGAAGCAATCTATCTGATGACCTTGCATCGGTAAGCGAACGAACCACATGTCCTAGTCATTCATCCTCAGGTGACTAGCGACCTTCCAACATATCTCTAAGTATATAATCATGCTGCAGTAGCTCCAATCATCTGGGCGACATCTCGTCATTTGCAGCAGCAACTAGCTCATTCGTCTGTACGCTGAACAGCGCCTCTATCATCCTGAATAAGCGATATCAATGGTCATCACATCTGGCTGGCCTCTAGCAGTAGACTGCTCCTCTGGTACCAATCGGCACGTCCGAGAAATCTCGTGAAAGCGATCCATCAAACGCTCATGGTGCGAAAACACAACTAGAAGACGCCTCTCAAAGCGATCGTAAGTCTCTGGAATCACGCTCTGGTCAGTTCTCGTCCAAGACGATCTCATGCTGACGCAACTATAGCCATAGCTAACTCTCGGCCCGTGTGATCGTAGAAGTAAAATCACAACCAGTATCGATGAAGATAGATCAGGAATGAATGTAATACAATGCAAGAAAATGTACATCCTAAGACTCCTTAAGCGGAGTGGCGTGTCGTAAGTGCCGCGGAACATACCCACGGTACGTCACTCTACTGCAGTCACCTACTCCATCAACCAAGGGTCATCCTACGCGACGAAAGTTCGGGTCTAATACACTCTCGACTAAGTCTAAGTTCCGTAAGGTCAAGCCTAAGTTCCGTATATATAAACGCCCTAGGCTCCACATAGTCAAACTCAAACTCGAACCAAGGTCAACCTAGCGTTCTGATACCAACTTTGTCACGACCCGAAAAGAGCACGTGACTGGCACCTGAACCATATGAAATCTATATGACTCCATCTGATCCAAGTAAGCTAAAAGCCCAGAAATCTAAAACCATTTTAAGAGTAAATAAGAAAACTGGTTTAAAGAAGTGAAGAAAAACATGTTTGAAGTCAAGGTTTTTAAATAACTAAGCCGAATATGCATTTAAAAAAAATGTAAAGTCCTTTCTAAAAATTTCGGCAGAGTTTCTTTTATAAAAACTGGCCCCGAACGGGATACAACAAGAATAACAATATATATGCAATGATAAAAGGCATCCCCAAGCGGGAGCTAGCTCTTCGTCAATCGACGGTCACAACCACACAACCAATATAATATATAACGCCGAACGGCGAGGATCAAACTCAAAAAGAAAGCTCCAAAGCATGAAAACCGCAATACTACTAAGCGCGACTCTAAGGTTGAATAATACAACACTAATGTCTAAGTCTGAAACAATATACAAGTTTTGGTTGATAGAATTCTAGATACAATGAATAATACAAGTACAATGGTGGTTCTTGATGCAAAAGAACCCACCTACCAAAGAAAATCACCCGCAAAAGAAGCAGTGTGCCAGAAATGCCGCAATGGAACTTGTACGGCAAACCTGCAAGAACTGTGGCACAACGGGGGTGAGTTGCCAACTCGTGAATAGAAAACATCTACAAGCAGAAACCGAATGCAAGACATAATCTTAGGTCAAAACAATCAGTATATAATATAATCCTCAAGAGTAAGTCTGAAGCATGACAAGGTGGCTATGTAACATCTAAACATGTATGTAGTGCCAAGTACTCAGGTAATAATATGTCATAAGTATAGGGTATGTCTGCATGAAGTAAATATGATGAAGTATCAAAAATGAATATCAATACACATATATTAGCGTCCCATTCCACTAATATTGGTGTAAGGGTATATATAACAGCGCCCTCATACCCTGTTATATATACAATTGAAGTAAGATCAATGTAATAAAAGTCTGTATGTATGTGGATCCCGTCCACCTGTCACCCAATGACAATAAGCATCATGCATGCAAATATCGTAAAGCATATGCATGGAAATATGAGGATATAATCAAATCATGGAACCTGAGTGCCTAGCATCGACACTCGAAAACATCATGAAACCTGTGCCTAGCATCGGCACGTAAATCCTCGTCTATCAGGCGCTGTCACCAAGACTGGCCCTGATAGGTACGTATCATACGCTATCTCGAAAACACGAGTGCCCAGCTTCGACCCTCGAATTTCGACGTATCCATACGTACCATACTCCGGTCGGTATCCCCACGATAACCGCCGAGTCCAAATACTATCACCGGTAGGTAGTGCTCCCCTGCCAGGCGCACCGTCTAACATATACGAATCTTCTTGCCCCGGGGTACCTTACCGGGTCCACCATGTACCCGCAGACGGTGCCTACCGCTCCTCGAATCGGGTTTCATATGCCACTCTCAGAACCGAGAAAACACATGGTGGACGCACTGAAATATCATATCAAGGGAAACCGGGTTTTAAAGACAATACATATTCTCAGTTGAAATAGCCACGGTTCCCAAATCCAGAAATATCATGGAAACAACATATCTCAATGCGTATAATCAGAAAACATGATGTATGCAACATATAAAAGAATGTAAGCATATCGATATATCATGCAATACGGAATAGTGATATGCACATATTGGGGAAGCCGCTCTTTTTAAAATGAATCAGTTTTAAAGAGTATCTTGCGGTTCCCAAATCTAGAAATATCATCAGTGTATGTACAAACAAGTATGTGTACAAATATAAGTGTACAATGAGTATGTATACAAGTATTCCATGCAATGGTCGTATCTTGAATGCAACAGTACTACAGTGTAGTGACATGGCAATTATCGATGATGAAGTGTGTGAGCCGGCATGCAAGTGTACGTGGAACATACGCATCATCGATAATAGTGCTGGTATCCTAACAGCATGATGGTAATATAGCAATAACCCATGATATGCAATGCGAATAGTACTAAAAATGCGGAATCAAATAAAACAACGCAATAGTGAAGTGTCTACATCAAAAAGTATATATCATGCGATTATGCCATTTGAAATAAGACGAATCAGGGTTTTTAGTAAATTAAGGGCTACGGTGTTTTTAAGAAAAGATACACCTTTTTAAAGTATCCGTAGGATCCCTTTATTTGTCTCTAAGATATTCCTGATTCGTAGTTTTTGAAATAGGTATGACTCGGGTCTAGTCTAACATCTACTATGCAACCTACTGATCTAAGTATCAGGTCAATCGGGAGAGGTATGGAAACCACCTAAATCTGAGTCGATATATATATATATATAGTAGTCGGTGATCCCGCCTCAGTAGTATCGCATACGATACAGTATATCATATGACATCCTCAAGTCATGAGTGCGGATCTATCATCAATATAAAGCTCGTACGGTAAATCGTCATACGGCATCCCAATAGCTGGGTACGGGTTGATATCACATTCCTCTCATCAAATATCAGGTATCATTATCATCATATCACGTAATCTGGGGTACTGATGTAAGCCTAGTACAAATCGATACCATCTATAAAGTATGAATGCGGGGTAACACACATCCAAAGCCCGCAAGAATCACATGTTGTATCCCAAATACGAATCATATCAAATCACCGATCTCGCAGCACAATGCCCAATATCATCGACTCATCTCCAATGTCGTCCAATATCATCAAACACGGTACAAGTATAATGAATATGCAAGGGTGTACGTGTAGGTGTAAATCTATTCTAGGGTCCGCGACTATGAACTACACTAAGTTAACTTCTAATCCTAAGCTATCCATAATACCCCTAACAAAATAACAATGTCATACTATAACTATCATATAATATATATAACCTATCAACTACGGACTGCGGGGGTGCTATACGCCATCCACCCGATTTCCTCCTGTAGATATAATCTACTCACCTTGCGTCTTCATTTGTGGACGTCGCCACGCGCTTCCTTGTCGTCCCGAAGTCTTCATGGGGTACCTACACATCAAAGTATCGTATATGCGTATTAAAACCAAATCAAACTAAAACGGCACGCGAAACCCAAAACGATACGATAAGGGGCCTATAGGTTAGAACCTATGGGCACGCCTTCAAAACTATCAATCAATCCTCGATATCGTCGTATAAACGCCAATTAGTCGAGGTAAAACACCATACACAATTTCAGAATTAAAAATACGGAATACGGAAACACGAATCCAAAACAGCAACTTAGGAAATAGGCTCCAGATTTCACCCTAGGTCAAATTAGACAAATCTACACATCCCAGGGGTCTAAACTACTGATAAGGGGGCACCAAAACAAAAACGAGGCAAATCCACCATGGTCTGGCCGCAATTTGCGGCCAGAATGGATAAATATGCGGCCGGGTATAGGAGGTAGGGGCTAGGGTTCTGGTGGTAGCTTCCTGGGTGCCTGCGCATGTCACTGTCCAATCAATTTTAATTTAGGATATCTCGGGTGATGGCAGATTCAATATACCGTTCACAGATTTCACCAATTCCCCGATATCGGTTTCTAAATCCGTATTCCGGGTCTCAAGTCTCAGGTTTAGGTCTTAATTCATACACTAGGGTGTTGGTATAACCTCTACTGAGCTCAATTTCACAATACAACACAAGATTCCCTCAAACCCTAACTAGGTTTTCCTTAAGTCCACAAAACATACAATATCGGTTCTAAACTAAACATGGGGTATAAGGAATGCTAAAATTAAGCTAAGGGTTCAGTAAATACCTCATTTGGCAACTCAAGAATTTTCTTGAGTTGCCCCTAGTGGCCAAAATCCATGCTTTCTTGGTCCAATGTGTAGATCTTGAGCTTGTGCACACTTTTAATGAAATGGGGGTAGGGTTTTGGTGATGTTTTAGAGATGAATTGAGGGCTTGAAGGTGGAGGGAGAATGAGGTGCAGGAGCAGCAGCAGCAACCAAGGAAGAGGGAGAGAGAAAGGGTGAAGGAAATGGAGGAATGACTAAGTCTTGGTCAAAGGTTACCTTCTCTCTCTCACCCATACCTCATTATCTTATTCCTTTTCCATTTTCTTTTTCTTTTCCCTTCTCCAAAAACCCTTCTCACAAGAATAGTAACCCCAAATAACATGACAGAAAATGCACAAGTGTGAAAAAGTGATATGTGCATGTTTTGCACAAAATTGCTAAAAACCCGATTAGCGATTTTTAATCACGATTAGCACTAAATTAACATATAACTAATTATAAAAACTTAAAAATGGAATAATTCCATAAAATACCTTATTTTAGAATTTTCCATAATTTTTCTAAAATTTTTACCATTTATTTGTATTTAATAATACTAAAATATTAAAATATTCAATAAATATTAATATTAAATTATAAAAATTCCCAAAAATAATATTTTATTATTATTATTTTTTTTGAGATGTTACATCAAGCCCCGGTGGCGGACAAACCGGTCTCGAAAGGCAGGAGACCAAATGTGGTGGTCGCGAGGGCACCTCAGCCCAAGCGCAAGTCCGTTTTCGAACGACTCTCCATGGCCCCAGCTAGGGGCAAGGCCATCAACACCAACAAAGCTACAACGCGTCCCGAGCAAGCTCCGGCGGTGCCCCTGACAACTGCTCGATCGGGTGTTTTCTCTAAGCTCCCCGCTAATCGACTCACGGTGGCTTCCCATGAAATGGATGCCCGCCGAGCCCTTAAAATTGAAAAGTTAAGGCAGAAAAGGCTCAGATATAGAGCCAACAAAAGGGCTAGGGCTCTTGCTAGGCTGAACCTCATGAGGTTCGAAGAAAAGGGTTACCCCGCCGAAGACGAGGAAACGGCTGGGTATGTGGTCCACGCTGTCAACATGGTGGGCACGCGCAGCAAGAGGAAGGACAGGGCCACCACATCTCAAATTCAATCTGGCTTGAATGTGGTTGCCGCTTCCCAAGGACAGCCGCCTCTGCTGGGTAATGAAAACCCTCTCGATGAGGATGATAGGCAAAAAGACCCTTCGGTCCATGAGGAGTCGGGCTCGGAAAGCGAAGATGAGCCAACTTTTCATCCTAAGACCGCAGAGCAGCAACTTCTCCAAGAGCTTCGAAAACAGCTCAGAAGCAAAGACAAGGAGATGGCCAAGCTCTACTCAAAGATCGACGACTTGACAAATGTCGTCTTACAGCTCACGGCCCAATTTGCCTCTCAGCCGCCCAATCAGGCGCAGGGCTCTCATGAACCGGGAAACGGTGTCCCGAAACAGCCGACGCCCGTTCCCTCAAATCCAAAAGTGGGCGAACCGCATGAAAATCAGTCGCATCCTATCTCGGGAAATGTCTTGGCTACCGATGACAGTAGCCCGCTAACTCAGGATCAAATCATGGATTTGGTTGCCAGCAAAGTCAAAACATTGGTGGCCGAAGCCGAAGCGCAAAAAGATATCAGCAATAGTGGGAGACCATATCCTGCTCAGTATGATCTGGTAGAATTTCCTAGCGGCTATGTCATCCCCAAATTCGGAAGATTCGATGGGACAGGAAATGCGAATCAGCACATCGCCCACTTCAAAGCCTCATGCGGGAATACTGGGGGCAACGATGCGCTTCTCCTCCGCCAGTTCGTTAATAGCTTGACCGATGTTGCTTTCGACTGGTACGCGAGCATACCGGATGGCTCCGTTACTATTTTCGTCCAAATGGAATCTTTGTTTCAACAAAGGTTCATGAGCGTCAGCGATAAGATCACCATTGCCGAGCTCATAAGGACCAAGCCCAAGAACAACGAAAGCAATACGGATTTTATAACCCGATGGCGCAATCTCTCCGTCAAATGCGAACCGCCGATAGAGCAGGACCAATCTGTCAGTCTCCTCTTCGGAAATCTCAACAATTGGATGGCCCCGTTTCTATGCACCGCGGGTCTCAAAACATTCCAAGAGCTGACCAGGAAAGTTCAGATGCTGGAGCGCTCAAAACAGGAGTCCTCCTCGGATTCCCAAAATAACAATAGGTCCTGGAGAAACCGAAAGGACGACAATCGCAAAGGCGGAAACTCCGATGATTCTGAATCTTTCAACACTTCGGCTAACCGAAATAAGCAAGGGATGAGCGGGCCTAGCGCCAACCAGCTTCGGAAGCCAATGTTCGGAGAGGGAGGAGAATCTCCACTGAAAGAGAAACTAGATAAGGTCTATTCCTTCAGAAGGAACAAAATCCGTAAAATATTCAAAGACGCCCTGAAGAACGGTCTACAACTGTCAGAGTCAAAAAGACCGCAGGAAGCGAATAAGACCGACGACCCCAAATATTGCCCCTATCACAGGGTGATAGGTCATGCCATTGAGGACTGCTTCGTCTTCAAAGATTGGGTCGAAAAACAATACAAGGCAGGAGAGATAGAACTGTCTAAAGGCGTGTTAACAAACAGTCCAGTTGCGACCGCCAATTTCATACAAACGGAGACCGAAGTTCTTCGTGAAACCGATTCTCTCAGATATCCGCCTCTCTCTGAAAACAATCGACCACCGCGTCATTAAACTGGGAACAATCGACCTCTAAGTCGTTAAACTGGGAATGTAAAAAAAATGTGTAAATAAAAGAAAAATAAAGAAAAGCCGAAATGATGGGACAACTCGCAATAAAAATCAGCGAGTGAAAATAAAAATGAAAATAAAGCCGAAATGATGGGGCAACTCGCAATAAAAATCAGCGAGTGAAAATAAAAATGAAAATAAAGCCGAAATGATGGGGCAATCGCGAATAAAAGCCGAAATGATGGGGCAACGCGATAAGAAAAGCTGAAATGATAGAGCAATCGCGGTAAAACAAAAACGAAAACAAAAAAAATCCAATTTCCCAAAAATTCCTCCGGCCCTACGGTTGGTCCCCAAGTTGACCATCGTATACAATCCACGGGCTCAAATAATTCCCATCATACCTATGCCCCACCGCAATCACCAGTTACGCGGCTGGTCTCCGCCTTTGGAATTATGCTCCATTGAGAAGACCCACTCATGTGTCCTCACGATGCATGAGGAGAACAAATCTTCGTGGGATTCTTACGACTCACAAAAGAAAAACACACTTGGGAGTCCCCACGACTCCTAAGGAGAAAATACACCTACGGGATCCTTACGACTCGTAGGGAGAAATGCTTTTATGGGACCCTTACGGCCCATAAAATTGAAAAGCCTTAGGTGATAGGGATCTAAACCTGTCTCCTAAGCCATCGCTCTCCAATCCCCAATAGCGAATGATGAGTCGCTCCTGGTACCATATTCCAGTGCAGCGATGCAGACGCCAACCAAATTCCAAATCCCATACCCTAACGGCGAATGATGAGTCTCTCCTGGTACCATATTCCAGTGCAGCGATGCAGACGCCAACAAAGTCCCAAAATGTTTTTTTGGCCCTACGGTCTGGATCATACATCCTGCAAACCGTATACAATCCACGGGCGTAAAATGATCCCAATCTCTCCCAAGTCCTACCGGCGAGACCACATTCAAAGTCCCACTGGCAGGGAAGATTCAAAAAAAAAGAGAAAGAAAAAGAAAAAGAAAAAAAAGAAGGTATGTCCACAAGCAAAATGGGCACGGATGAAAACCCGAAAAGGCTCCGTGAGTAAAAACAGCATGACTGCCGGCGAGTTTGTGAAAACCCGAAAGGACGCAAACTCGTGAAAAAGAGATGAAATGCACTCGCAAAGTTTTCTCGACTTTGTGAGGAGAAAATTCCCGCGTGAGATCCTTACGACTCACAGAGGAGCAACACACTTAGGAGTCCCCACGACTCCTAAGGAGAAAATACACTTACGGTATCCTTACGACCCGTAGGGAGAAAATGCTTTGTGAGACCCTTACGGCTCGCAAAATTGAAAAGTCTTAGGTGATAGGGACCTAAAACCTGTCTCCTAAGCCATCGTTTCCTAATAAGAAAGCGCAAATGATGATTCGCTCCTGGTACCATATTCTAGTGTAGCGGTACTGATGCCAAACAAAAAAACCAATTCCCAAGTCCTCCCGGGTTAAATGATGAGTTGCTCCTGGCAATATTCCAGTGCAGCAATGCAGACGCCAAACCAAAACCAAAACCAAAATCCTCTCAAAGGCAAATGATGATTCGCTTCTGGTACCATATTCCAGTATAGCGATGCTGATGTCAACCCAAATCAAATCAAACCAACCACCTCTACGGCGGAATCATGCTTCATCCCAGTATTTACCCCGTGTCGAAATCATGCTTCGCCTCGGGATATCTACCTTCCCTACCGGAATTATGCTCCGCCTCGGAATCAAATCAACCAACCAGCTCTGCGTCGGAACCATACTTCGTCTCAGAGTGTACCCCGCGTCGAAATCATGCTTCGTCTCGGTGTATCTGCCTTCCCTGTCGAAATTATGCTTCGTCTCGGAATCAAATCAAACCAACAACCACTGCGGCAGAATCATGCTCCGTCCCAGAATTTACCCTGTGTCGAAATCATGCTTCACCTCGGGATATCTACCTCCCTGCCGGAATTATGCTCCGCCTCTGAATCAAATCAACCAACCAGCTCTGCGTCGGAATCAAGTTTCGTCTCAGAATGTGCACCCCGTGTCGAAATGATGCTTCGCCTCGGTGTACCTTCCTTCCCTGTCGAAATTATGCTTCGCCTCGGAATCAAGTCAACCAACAAGCTCTGCGCCGGAATCATGCTCCGTCTCAGAATATACCCTGTGTCGAAATCATGCTTCGCATCGGAGTATTTGCCTTCTCTGTCGGAATTATGCTTCGCATGGGAATTAACTTCCGCATCGAAATTATGCTTCGATTAGAATGTCTGTCACCCTTCTCCGATCCTTGGATTTATGCTCCGCTCATCGGAATGATGATCCGATCCCTGGATTCATGCTCCGCCCATCGGAATGATGCTCCGATCCTTGGATTTATGCTCCGCTCATCGGAATGATGCTCTGATCCCTGGATTCATGCTCCGCCCATCGGAATGATGCTCCGATCCTTGAATTTATGCCCCGCCCATCGGAATGATGCTCCGATCCCTGGAATCATGCTCTGCTCATCGGAATGATGCTCCGATCGCTGGAATCATGCTCCGCTCATCGGAATGATGCTCTGATCCCTGGATTCATGCTCCGCCCATCGGAATGATGCTCCGATCCTCTGGATTCATGCTCCGCCCATCGGAATGATGCTCCGATCCTTGGATGTATGCTCCGCTCATCGGAATGATGCTCCGATCTCTGGAATCATGCTCCGCTCATCGGAATGATGCTCCGATCCTTGGATTTATGCTCCGCCCTTCGGAATGATGCTCCGATCCCTGGAATCATACCTCTACTCTTCGGAATTATGCTTCGACTCTTCGGAATGATGCTCCGACGTTGGAATTATGCTTCGCGAATCGGAATGATGCTCCGATCCCCGGGAATCATGCTCCCCGGAATGATGTTCCACCTCGAAGTTCAGCTTCAAGATCCATCAATTTCGTGCACACAACTCATGCATGCGGTGTGCATTTATTGATGGGGGGCAATTTGTTGGGGTAAAAATTTACGCCCCTGTTGATCGAGTCAAAGTCAAGGTCACCCCCCAAGCTAGGTGGGCCCAAGCCCAGGTCAAGCGAGCCCATGCCCAAGTCGAGCCCGCGGCCAGCCTCCCCATGTCAATAACAAAATCATGTAATAAATAATTTTTATGTAATTTTTTTTATACATGAATGTACGCAAAATGGGCATAAAGCCAATATTTTGTAAGCCCATAGCTTATGTGCAAAAATGAAATGGCACATGAGCCATGGGATAGGCAAAATGCCATTTTGTTAAGCCCAAGGGGATATATGTAAATATGTAAGCCTATATAAGGCAACATTTTGATGAATAAAATATATACTTTCATTCTCTCAAAAACCTAGGGTTTGTATTTCTTTCCCTTTTCTGAAGGTCTCAAACCTTCTTCTTTCATCTGAATTAAATCAAGAGTTATACTCTTCCTTTTCAAAAACAAAATAGTTTTTCACCACCAAACCCACAAAGGGGAACTTTGATCTGTCTTTAGATCCCAAAAAGGAGAGATTCTTGATCTTCAAGATCCAGCTAACAGAGGAGGAAGAAGAAGAACCGCTTCCATTAACCTCAAGAACACACTTAGGAGTCCAACTCCACTCTGATTTCTCTTCCGAGAATTTTTTTTAGGCTAAAAGCCTCTTTTCCTCACCGGCGCTCAAGCGCAGAGCGCCCACGTGCCGACACGTGGCGTGTCAGCGCTCCAGCGCAAAGCGCCCACGTGGCACACTTGCACAACAGCGCACTGCGCTCAAGCGCAAAGCGCCCACGTGCCGACACGTGGCGCGCTCAGCGCAAGCGCTCGAGCGCAAGTCGCCCCAGTGCCGACACGTGGCGCTCAAGCGCAAGCGCTCGAGCGCAAGTCGCCCCCGTACCGACATGTGGCGCGCTTGCGCTCAAGCGCACAACGCTCTGGCGCAAGTCGCCTCCGTGCCGACACGTAGCGCACTTGCGCTCGAGCGTCAGACGCTGAAGCGCAGAGCGCCCACGTGCCGACACGTGGCGCGCTTGCGCTACAGTACCCAGCGCTCAAGCGCAGAGCGCCCACGTGCCGACACGTGGCACACTAGCGCCTGAGCTCACAGCACCTGGGCGCACAGCGCCCAAGGCGCTGGCCCCACGCATCCTTTGGATGCCCTTTTCCCCCTCTTTCTTTTTTATATATATACATATATATATATACACATATGTATACATATGTACATACACACATACTCCACGACACTGTCCCTGTTAGAAAAAAATTTCTAACGGGGCGCTGCCCCGCACCCCACAAGGGGGCTGCTCGCCCCCTTGACTCTCAGCCCGCTATCCGGGTAGCGGGACCCTCGTAAAAACTCTGCGTGGCTCCCGATATATTCAAACCCCCCTCCAAAACAAAACACACGTACACTGCACATTGAGTTCGCATGACCAGTTTAACCCGTCAATCGGAGGTTCCCTTGCCCCAAAGGCGAGGGGTAATTAACGGCAGCTTAGTCCGCGGCTGCCGGAGATTCGGATCCCCACAATCATTAAACCCCGGCCTACCCTAGGCAGGGGGAATCTGTAGTACGCCTGACAAGCGCGCGCGTATTCCCATCTCAATGGGGTGACGAAAAACACCCTACAGTTGTAGCTTCGGCTTCAGGTGTGTTTATGATTGAAAACTGTCTGTCAATTAACTCTACTTTCTGGGTACTAGATACCGGATCAGGATCTCATATCTGTAATTCATTACAGGCTCTAAGAAACCGTAGAGTTATCATGGCAGGTTATATGACTCTTCAGGGTTACTAACGGAATGAGTGTGGATGCTATATCTGTAGGGAAATATCACCTAGGATTGACAAGTGGGCAGATTTTGATTTTGCGTAACTGTTTGTGTGTACCTAGTCTGGCTTGTAATATCATTTCTGTATCTTTACTTTCTAAAGAAAGTTATGATTTTACATTTGTAAGCGACTTGGTCCACATCCACCTTAATCAAAATTTGATTGGGTCAGGTACACTAAATAATGGTATATACGTATTAAATCAAGCTCAGATTTTCAACGTCCAGAACACACTTAAAAGAAAGTCTCCAGAATTAAATCAGGCTTTCTTATGGCATTGTAGACTGGGTCACATCAATGAAACACGGTTGACGAAATTACATAAAGAAGGATATTTGGATTCGTTCGAATACATGTCTTATGCAACTTGTCAATCATGTCTCAAAGGAAATATGACAAAGACTCCGTTCACTGGAAACGGAGTAAAAGCCACTGAGCTCTTGGGACTCATACACAGCGACGTGTGTGGTCCAATGTCTACACATGCAAGAAGTGGTTATTCCTAGTTTATTACTTTTACGGATAATTTCTCAAGGCATGGACATGTATTCTTGATGAAAAATAAATCCGAGGCTTTTGAGAAATTCTGGTAATATAAGAATGAAGTGGAAAAACAAACGGCAAAAGTATCAAGACGCTTAGATCTGATCGAGATGGTGAATACTTAAGTGCCGAGTTCCTGGATTACTTAAAAGAGAATGAAATTCTCTCTCAGCTTACTCCTCCATACACACCTCAACGCAATGGTGTATCGGAAAGTCGGAACTGAACCTTATTGGATATGGTACGTTCCATGATGAGTAACGCTGAGTTACCACGATCTTTCTGGGGTTATGCACTAGAATCAGCTGCATATCTTTTGAACAAGGTTCCTACTAAGTCAATGCCTACCACACCATATCAGATGTAGAGTGAGAAGAAACCCTGTCTTAAGTATCTGAAGATATGGGGATGTCTAGCTTTTGTTAAAAAGCAACATGCGGACAAACTCGAGGCACACTCAGTACTAGTAAGTTTATGGGATACCCAAAGAACTCCAGAGGTATCTTTTCTATTACGTTGAAGAGCAAAACGTCTTTGTTTCTCAGCATGCCCACTTTTTGGAAACTCAATTTCTTGAAAAAGAAATAAATAGGAGCGTAATAGAACTAGAAGAAATTCCAGAACCACAATCTATTACTGAAAGCATGGTGGAACCAGAAGTTTCGAAAGAACCGGACATCCCCGCGCCACTCCACGGGACTAGTAGACAGTCTCATCCGCCCGAGATAGTACGGTTTTCCCATAGACGGGGATAAAGAGGATTGCATCATCGACGATGATGAGCCAACTAGCTTCCAACAAGCCATTCAGAGCAGAGACTCGGTAAAATGGCTGGATGCAATACGGACCAAGCGCTAGTCAAATAGACTTTTTTCTGACGATAAGAATAGATAGAGGTTGTTGTATCGACTGTAAGGTAGTGCCAGGTGAGAGTGTAACCACTCAACATAGACTTTTAGTTCTAGATTTTCGATTTAGAAGAGAACCTAGGAAGATTAGACGTAAGGTAGAGCCTAAAATTAAATGGTGGCGATTGAAAGAAGGTAACCAAAAGGCTTTTATAGATCGTGTAGTACAAGAAGCGGATTGGCAGTCGGAAGATGATCCAGACAAAACATGGAACAAAATGGCTAGTTGTATCAAGAAAGTAGCTAGAGATCTACTTGGTGAGTCGAGAGGTGGTGCTCCACCATCTAATGACATATCATGGTGGAATGAAGATGTAAAGGCTGCTATTAAAATTAAAAGGGATTCTTATAAAGATTTGAAGAAAAGTAGAGATGTGGAGAGATTTGAGAAGTACAAAATGGCTAAAAAGGAAGTTAAGAAAGCTGTTCGGGAAGCTAAATCTAAGGTCTACAAGGAGGTGTACGAGAAATTAGACACTAAAGAGGCTGCAAATGATATATATCGGATTGCTCGAATGCGGGAAAGGAAGACTAGAGACTTATGTGCGGTGAAGTGTGTCAAAAATGAAAATCAGAAGGTTTTAGTTCGAGATGAGGATATCAAGGAAAGATGGAGAGATTATTTTGACAAATTGTTCAATGAGAGCTTTACTAAGAATTTGGATGGACTTGTCATTCAATCTCAAGATATAAATCGTGATTTCATGCGTAAAATAAGACTTCCTGAGGTTAAAGAAGCTTTGAACAGAATGGGTTTAAGAAAAGCGGTTGGTCCTGACGGGATTCCTATCGAGATTTGGAGATGCTTAGGAGAAATAGGCGTTAAATGGCTGACATATCTGTTTAATAAGATTTGGCAGACAAAAAAGATGCCAAATGAATGGAGGAAAAGTATCCTTGTACCTATCTACAAGAATAAGGGTGACATTCAAAGTTGCTCAAACTACCGTGGAATAAAACTGATGTGTCACACCATGAAACTTTGGGCGAGAGTGATTGAACACAGGCTAAGGAAGGATATTAAGATAACAGAGAACCAATTTGGGTTCATGCCTGGACGATCGACGACAAAGGCGATTCATTTGCTTCGTCAACTTGTCGAGCGCTTTCGAGAGAGGAGAAGAGATTTGCATATGATATTTATTGATTTAGAAAAAGCATACGACAAGGTACCTAGAGAGGTATTATGGGGGACAATGATGAAGAAGGGGGTCCCCGTCAAGTATATTGACATAATCAAGGATATGTACGACGGAGTAGTGGCAAATGTCAGAACTTGCGGCGGCTTAACAAGCGATTTTCCGATTACTATTAGTTTACATCAAGGATCTGCATTAAGTCCATTCCTGTTTACCATCGTGATGGATGAGCTTACTAGAACTATCCAAGATGAAGTCCCTTGGTGTATGCTATTCGCTGATGATATTGTTCTAGTAAATGAGACGAAAGCAGGGGTTAATGCCAAATTGGAATTATAGAGGCAAACATTGGAATCTCGGGGATTCAGATTGAGCAGGTCCAAGACAGCATATATGCACTGCAAATTTAGTAGCCAGAGAAGTCAAAACCATATTGGTATAACATTGGAAGGGCAAGAGATATCACCGAGCGACCAGTTTAGATATCTAGGTTCCATCATCCAAAGGAATGGGGAGATCGATAGTGATGTTAATCAAAGGATCCAAGCTGGTTGGTTGAAATGGAGGAGTGCAACAGGGATTTTGTGTGATCATAACTTTCCGTTAAAATTGAAAGGGAAGTTTTATCGGAGCGCTATTCGGCCCGCCTTATTATATGGTACAGAATGCTGGGCTCCTAAGAAGCATCATACACAGAAGATGCACGTAGCGGAGATGCGCATGCTTCGTTGGATGTGCGGTAACACTAGAAAAGATAAGGTGCGAAATGAGGATATTCGTGCAAAAGTTGGTGTAGCACCCGTGGAGGAGAAGATGCGGGAAAACCGGCTAAGATGGTTTGTTCATGTGCGACGCAGACCTATGGAAGCACCGGTTCGACGAATAGATACTCTCGATATGGGCAATGGCAAAAGGGCAAAAGGGAGACCGAAGAAAACATGGATGGAGGTGATACGAAACGATATGGTTGCCAAAGGACTCAATGAAAGTATATTGTTCGATAGAAGTGAGTGGAGACAGAGGATTCATGTGCTGGACCCGGCGTGATTCTCATGTTGGTTCATGTAGCCTACCCCATATGCTTGGGATAAAAGGCTCAGTTGTTGTTGTTGATGCAATGCGGACCAAAATGGAGTTTATGTACACCAACAAAGTATGGACTTTGGACATTACACCAGAAGGGGTAAAACTCGTAGGCTGCAAATGGATCTTCAGAAAGAAGATTGGTGTAGATGGACAGGTCGAAACCTATAAGGCTAGACTTGTTGCAAAAGGTTATCGTCAAAGACCTGGTTTGGACTATGATGAAACCTTTTCTCCAGTGGTTATGCTCAAATCCATTCGGATCCTTCTTGCCATTGCTGCCTTCCACGATTATAAAATTTGGCAGATGGACGTAAAGACCGCTTTTCTGAATGGAAATTTGGAAGAGTGTGTAAGTTGCTTAAATCCATTTATGGATTAAAGCAGACATAGCGGAGTTAGAGCATCTGTTTTGATGAGACGGTCAAGAAATTCGACTTTATCAAAAATCCAGACGAACCATGCATCTATAGTAAAATTGTAGCGAGAACTGTGGTATTCCTAGTCTTGTACGTGGATGACATTCTCCTGATAGAAAATGACATTCTTATGTTACAATCAGTCAAAAGATTCTTGTCACAAAAGTTCTCCATGAAGGACCTGAGTGATGCGTCCTACATTCTGGGGATCCAGATCGATCGTGATAGATCTAAACGGATGTTGGGACTTTCACAATTAAGGTACATCGACAACATACTGAAAAGATTTAGTATGGAAGATTCAAAGCGCGGTAATTTACCGGCTTATCACGAAATCACCCTCTCCAAAGAGATATCTCCCAAGACTAATTTGGAAAGGGATCACATGAGTATTATACCCTACGCTTCTGCGGTAGGCTCTATAATGTATGCGATGTTGTGTACCAGACCAGATGTAGCTTACGCACTTAGCGTTGTAAGCAAGCATCAGTCAAACACAGGGGAGAAGCACTGGACATCAGTGAAGAACATTCTCATGTACATGAGAAGGACTAAGGAGATGTTCTTGGTGTACGGCAGAGAAAACCTCCAAGTCGAGGCCTTCGCCGACTCCAGCTTCTAGAGTGACAAGGATGACCCAAGGTCCATGTCGGGTTATGTCTTTACCCTCAATGCAGGGGCGGTCTGTTAGAAGAGCTACAAGCAGGACACCGTTGCTGACTCGACAATGGAAGCGGAGTATATCGCGACTTTATGTCCAGTGGAGCTAAGGGCGGATCCTTAAGGTTTTGCTGATCCATGTGACGCCGCGAAAGAAGCAGTCTGGATCAAGAAGTTCGTGACAGAGCTTCATGTGGTTCCATCCATTGTTGATCCAATACCGCTGTATTGTGACAACAACGGCGCTATAGTTTTAGCAAAGGAACCAAGGTCCCATCAAAAGTCCAGACACATATTGATGCGGTTCCACATGATCAGGGAGATCGTTGATCGCCGGAAGATCGTTGATCGCCGGGAGATCGAGGTGCGGAGAGTAAAGACAGAGAACAACACTGTAAATCCATTCACAAAGGCTATCCCTCAGACACAGTTCGAGAGGCCAATCGAGATGATAGGTCTGCGATATGCCAATGCATGGCCTTGGTGCAAGTGGGAGATTGTTAGTGATATATGCCCTTGAGGCCATTATTGTATCATTCTGGATTGTATATTACATATTAGAAACTTGGGATATTCACAGTTATAATAACAGTCTTGCTCAAAATAGCAGTATGCTACTTGGTTTGATTCTACCTCAATAGGTGCATGTGTTTCTTTTAGCATATCGCTTATACATATTGGTAGAGCCCTTAGGATATTTGCTTGACTACCAGCGTTGTTAAGGCAGTCACACTAGTGGGGTCTGGGTAGTGTATAAGCACATCTTTATACAGGTCCCTAATCGTAAGATTATCGAGACGGGATATCGATACTCCAGAATAAACTAGTGTATACGCTTCTCATCCCAGCATGGGAGATGGTCTGTCCCACAGTCATTGGTACGTCGTATAGGAGATAGTATACAGGTGCTCATTGGGTTAAGAGTTACACTGAACGGACTCGTTGGGAACTGCTGGTTGGTATTATACCTATCGTCAGGTAGCAGTTCCCGGGTGGCATGAGTACAAGTTAGTCCGTTGACTTAATATCACTATTCGTCTCAAGTGTGTTCCCACTGCACTTAGATTACTACCTTACCACGGCTCAAAGGAGTCATGCAAACAGGTAGTAGTTTGGTGCAGTTCTGAAGCACTTGGAGGCAGCAGCGGTTAGATATGATTCGTCTTTCCCGGTGTTGGGGATTGATTTCGCGCTGTGTTCGGAAAGCCATTACAAAAAGTCCCTGGCCAGGGCAAGCGAGATTTACTGGTAGGTACCCCAGTAGTTTCTCAGGGTATATTAGGCTCTACTCCGGCACGACTTATTACGCTGTTAAAGGTCTGACGTTTACCATCTCTCTAGGCCCGATATGCGAGTATCTTAAACGAACAGACCCTGTACGGAGATTATCACAGATAGGCTCAATAGGAGTTCGGATAAGTTTGCTCATCGGCCTTCTTATTGACAGATACCTGGTAGCTGTTACGTGCAGCTAGTACCGCTGACGGACTTGTGGTTAAACCCAGTGCCAGCGTACTGTCGAGTCTTTAGAGTCCTACACATAGGGTTTCCCTGCTTCGGGCAAAACGATATAGAGGCCGTATGGTTTTACGGCAGGGTTTCGATCATATGCGTGCACTGGCTGCACGGATGTTGTTCGGACAGATAATACTAGTGGGATTTGGTTTAAGCCGGATTCTAGTATTATATTATTGGATTATTATTATCTCATTGTATTCGTATTTTTCAGAATACGAATACAGGTATGAATATACGGTGAGGGCATTCTTATAATTTCACAAGAGATACTTCTATAAGGGGACACCTTATTATTTGATTTATCTATTTTGAGAAATAGATTGGTGAAGTGGAAATTGGAGATATTTGTGGCATGGGTATGAAGCATGGCTTATACATTTGTTTATTAGTTTGGCTACACTATTGAAGCATGGTTGCTATTTTCTATATGAAAATAATCCATGCTTCATGATTGATGAGTATAAGCCATTCTCCACACTTGCACAAGACTAGCTCATTTGCAACTTTGCTTTCTCTCTCCAATTTTTCTCTCCTTCCTCAAAGTCCCTAACCCTCACATGAGTTGTGAACCTTAGGGTCTTATGAGATAAAATACTCCATTAGATACTCTGCATCTTCTAGGCTACCTAGTTTAGCGAACTAGGTACCCTAGTTACCTCGGTTTAGAGGTTGGAGCTTGAAGTATAGACTCTCGGGTGGATCATCTTTGACATGAGGAGGCCGACGATCAAGCGCGATCCGGATCTTCAAGGAGTTCAAAGAGAGGAGGAGAAGAAGACCCGAAGGACATGGTTCAAGGAAGTATAAATCCTAACATAATAGTTAGAACCTCCTAGTAGTATAGCTAGTTAAAGTTTCCGTAAAGATCCTGGAGTTTAGTCGGTGTTGCGAAGCTTTGAAAAATCGTTTTTTTAAATTCCGCCTCCCCGCGAACCCGCGGGTGCGCGACATCGACTTACACTGGCCAATCGAATACAGTGCGATATCGACTCCCTATACCGGGAGAGACGAATCCCAACAATCGCTTACTGCTTCCATGTGACTCGGGACTGTACCCAACTAAAACATGTTTGCACGACTCAGTAAAATCGTGGCAGGGTAGTAATCTAAGTATAGTGGGAACTCACACGAGGCAAATGACGATCTCAGGTCTGAAGACTAATCTATACTCATGTCACCTGAGAACTGATATCTGACGATAGGTATAGTATCATCTAGAAGTTCTCGGCGAGTACGTCCAGTATACTCACCCCCAGTGAGCACCTGTATACGATCTTAGATGCGAAAAACCAATGGCTGTTGGACCAACCATCGCGTCTCGTCGGGGTCTAGAAACGTATATACTAGTTTACTCCGGAATATCGATGCCCAGTCTCGATACTTCCACAACTAGGGACATTTTAAAGATGTGCTTATGGACTACCCAGCCCCCACATGTATGATCGCCATCATAATGGCGGTAGTCGAGCAATGATCCTACGGGCTTTATCAACATATATAAATGATACATAATAACAAGTAAAACATATGTACATGTTAAGATAAAAACAAACTGTAACAACTCCATTTTTAGTATACATAAATTTGATTTAAATTTGAAGTATACTTGGGGTATTTAATGTTGTTGTTACCACTTTAAGTAATTATTTCACACAATAATTACAAGAAGGAGCTTGTAGCTCATTGGTAATGCCTTGCACTGCTGAACCAAGCCACCAGAGTTCAAATCCCCTGCCCCACATTATTTTTTATATTATTTTTGTTTTAAATTCTTAGGAAGCCCAACAGTCCACATACCATAACTCCCAAAACTTGAACTTCACCCGAAAACTTAAATACACCAGAAGCCCCATCTGACGACTCCCCACCTCCCGACCATCGAACTCGGCCGGCGGACCAGCCGACTCGGCCCGCCGCCGCCAGCCGGAGTTGCTGATTCCGGTGAGTCGTCAACTGGGGAAATGTGTCTCTTGGCATTCTCTAACCCCCTGCACACTCCAAATAAATAGATCGGTTCCAGAGAATAAATTATGCCCTATTTAAACCATTTTTAATGATTTTTTCACACTTTTCACAATTTTTTTTAGTAAAAACCCTTCACATACAGTACCCTTAACCTACCCTATAAATACACCCCCTACCCTCTACCCTCTCACCCCAAAATCATGAGCCCACTCTCTCAAAATTTTCCAAGAGTCGTATACTTTGAAAACAAGCTCGAGGCGAAGCTCCGACGAAATTCCGGCGGAACTTCCGGCGAACGTCTTAAGAACTACCGGCGACGACGCAATATCGGCGATCTCTCTAGTTCCCTCTCACTCTCTCTAATGTAATCGAAAACCCGTAAGTCCATTTCTATCTCTCTTCCCTATTCAAGAAAAAATACGAAATTACAAAACCCGACGGAATCGGAACAAATCCGATTTTCGATTCGGTTTTCTATAAAATTCCACTTCTCGCCAATACAATCATTCTTAAACTTCCCCGTGTTGATTATTAAACACTAATTAAACAATTTGAACAAGTTTCATCACATGAAATGATAGCTTTCCCAAATTATCGTATTTTTCACTTAAATACCATATTGTTTCAATCCTTCACTTAACTCATCCAACTTGCTATACATTTAAAGTAGATCACGAGGTAACGACCTACCTCCTCACACACTTACATACAACCTAACACGATACCATTGAAACCTTAGAATTCGAGAAAACAAGCATTTACATTTAAATACCATACACTTAATAAAACTATTTCTAAAAGAGTTAGAGTTGATACACTTTTAAATAAATACATCTTATTATAAGAATACGATAAGTTGTGGACATCGGTCGTTTATCTAAACCTGACTTTGTGGTGTCTAGGCTAGGCAAGTGAGAAAGGTAACTTTAAAAGGCCCGTCTCACGGTGATTCGTGAGCGGATCCCTCCTTTCCTCACTTGTATTTACCTGGCCACAATTGGCGGTGAAGAGGCGATTTGAGACATCTAACAACTTGTCGTTTAGACCATTTAGAAATAGTCTAGTTGGCTTAGGAGACCCTAGAATATAGAATACGGAAAATTGACATTTTTACAAATAAATACCATTTACTTTATAAAACCGTTTTCTAAAAGATTTAGTATTTTACAATCTTTGCAAAGCGCCGCTACAACCCACTTTGGGGAACCCGTTCGGGATGGTGCGGTTTATCGCACATCCTCGGCCTTAGTAGTGCGAGATTTAGACCTCCGCAAGGAGCATTCGGTCTCGAAAGATTTAAAATACGATATCTTAAGAAAATGAGATTTTTAGAATATAAAATATTTATTAAAATTATTTTTGTATAAATATATGTATATTTATCATTAAAATATCTATTTTGTTATGATATAAATATTCCACCTTTTTCTAAAAATCCCAAGAATAAACTTTACATTAAAATACCATGAATTTCAAATAAATCAATAATACAGATAAATATCTTTATTTATAAAACTAGGATATTTTCATTAGAAATATCACAATATAAAATCCATATTCATTACGACTCTAAAGACGAATAATAAATACTTGAGATGTATTTTGAAAAGTATATAAAAGTATTTTTACATAAAAACCCCTCAAGTTTTATAAATTACCCTAAAGACCCTAGCAATTATAGGTTTAAGAAATAATCAAGAATTCGATTTACATCTCTAATTGTCTGACTCGGGTTTGAGTCTGATTAATCTGACTTGAATATGATTCAAGTCAAGCTATAATCTACAATCTACAATATTCCAATTCAATATGAACACATGAATTCCTGAATCCAATTATCAACCAATACAACTTGACTGAACCGAACCATGGATATACATTCCAGTTACATGGTTCTCCAGTTATTCCATTTACATGATTCTACGGTTATATCCGTTTACTGATATCATGGTTTCGGTCAATCTTACAATTATACACTCAATTCAATTTACAGTACAAAACAACACAATCAAAACACTACGGGGTTTTAAGGGATAGATTAGTACGGAAGGTGTTAAAAGTGGCACGAGGTAGTAAGATTAAGACACCTAACCTATATTCCGTTGCTGTTATACCGTGGCTTAACGGTTCCTTGTACATTCCGTTTGCTCTGGTCTCTAGCATAAAAGACCCCTCTCGTATACACTGGCATCATTCTGTACCAAGCTACAAACAACCGCGTTAACACAACATTACTACAATATTTTACAACTTTAAAAGATATCTTCTTATTCCGTCTATTCTACTTTCCTCTTACCTTTGGGACTTACCGACCGACCTGTTCGCTGACGACATTCTATTTCTTTCTTTGAATGTCGTCAGGTGGTTTGGACCCGGCAGAGATCGAGCCATCTGTAGAAGACTTGGAGCAGTTTGCCGAAGATCCAGCACTTTAGTTTCACTGTACACTTTTCCATTCAGTACTTTTCATTTCCTGTTATGCCACTGTTTAGGAATCGTTTTTATTTCAGTTGTATTTCCTTTTCATGTATTGTACAAAAGAATGTTAATAAATAAAAGTTGATGTTTTTATTATATCTTGTATCTTGTGTATTTTTTTTATATTGCTTAGATACGCTTAGCATAAGTACTTCTGAGTATATACGTAGCGGACCGGTCGCGTCCCCTTCGCCGTATACTGGGAAGCGGGGCGTGACACAAACCAAATAGCATACTGTCATATCGAGCAAGATTGTCATGTACATACATATGTCCAAGCATCCACATGTATACATATACAATAATGGCCTTTAAGGCATACATATCCAACAGGATAGACCCTAAGGTGATCTCCCACAAACTCGGAATTGACTCAAAAACCCAGTCGGTCCGAGAAAAGAGAATAAGCTTCGCGTCGGTCAAGCAGAAGGCTATCGAGGAGGAAGTAGACCGACTGCTCACGACTGGCTTTGTCAGGAACCTAGACTACTCGGCATGGATAGCCAACGTAGTCATAGTCAAGAAAGCGAATAGGAAATGACGCATGTGAGTTGATTTTACTGACCTGAACAAGGCCTACCCTAAAGACAACTACCCACTCTTTCGAATAGATCAGCTAGTTAACAGCTCGGCCGGCCACGAGCTGCTGAGCTTCATGGATGCCTTCTCCGGTTATAATCAAATCCGGATGAACCTGACAGACGAAGAGCTCGCCGCCTTCACCACCGATCGAGTAGTATACTGCTATAAGGTAATGCCCTTCAGCCTCAAAAATGCGGGGGTCACGTACCAACGGCTGGTCAACCAGCTGTTCAAGCCTCAGATCGAGAGGAATATGGAGGTCTACGTCGACGACATGCTCGTGAAATCCACCCTATCTGCGGGCCATACCGCGGACCTCGGCGAGACCTTTGAGGTCATACGGAAGTACAAAATGAAGCTGAATAAAGTAAGTGTGCTTTCGGCATCACGGGCGGAAAGTTCCTCGGATTCATGGTCACCCATCGTGGAATCGAAGCAAACCCGGAGATGATCAGGGACATCATAGACATGGTGACGCCCAGGAGCAATGTTGAAATCATGCGTTTTACAGACAGGGTGGCCGCTTTGAGTCTGTTCATGTCCAGATCCGGCGAAAAGTGCCTACCTTTCTTCAAAGCCCCGAGGAAAATCCCTGGGTCCGAGTGGTCCGAAGAGTGTCAAATAGCCTTCGAGCAGCTCAAAACTCATCTGACGACGCCACCGCTTCTCACCAGACCAATTGAAGGATATGAGCTGCTGGTATATCTGGCCGTTTCTGAACAGGCTGCCGGCTCCGTGCTCATCAGAGAATCCGAGGGCATACAGAGGTCGGTCTACTACGTCGGCCACATTTTCAAGGTCGGTCTACTACGTCGGCCACATTTTCAAGGGCGCAAAAACCAGGTACCCGGCCACCGAAAAGATTGTCCTGGCGCTCGTCGTCACATCTCGGAAACTTCGGCATTATTTCCATGCCCATACCATCATTGTTCTCACCAACCGACCCATAGGAAACATTCGTGGTTCCCCCGAGTCGTCGGGCCGCTTGGAGAAGTGGAGATAGGGATTGTTGCAGTTTGACATCCGGTACCGACCAAAGAAAGCCGTCAAAGCCCAAGCCCTCGCCGATTTCGTAGTTGAATGCACCATTCCCAACAGAGAAGAAACGCCGACGCGAGATCCAAACCCACAACACTCAATCGAAGAAAAGGTCGGTCCGATTCTGGACTGGGTACTCGATGTGGACGGTTCCTCCACAGAGAATGGGAGTGAGGCTGGGCTGATCATCCGCGGCCCCAATGAAGCCGAGATTACTCTCTGCGGCTCGACTTCAAGTCTTCAAACAACACCACAGATTATGAAGCCTTATTGGTCGGTCTACGAATTGCCTCAGAAGTAGGGCTGAAGACAATTATAATTCGCAGCGACTCCGCGTTGGTCGTCGATCAAGTGACCGGACGATTCGAAGCCCAGGAACCCCTGATAATGAAGTACCTAACCAAGGTAAAAAGGATTCGGAGAAATTTCGACGAGGTCCAAGTAGAACAAATTCCCCTGAGTATGAACGTCGAGACAGACGCGTTGAGCAAACTCGCCTCCTTCTATTCGGCCAATCACAAGAGGAACATACTCTTCGAAGTCCTACCGCGACCCAGCATCGAAAATAAAAAAGTGATTCACCGGGTCTACACCACTCAGAGGAGTGTCGGATTGGAGAAAGCCAATAGTGGAGTTCCTCAAGGAAGGAGTGCTCCCCGAGGACCGAATCGAGGGGCGCGGGCTCCGCATGAAAGCTCGCCACTTCGTGTGGAGCAAAGGGAACTTGTACAAGAAGTCGTATACTCAATCTCTACTCAGATGCAACGATTCTGATGAAGCAGAGTACGTTCTCAACGAGATACACGAGGGGGTCGATGGCGTACATCAGGGGTCCAGCAGCCTGGTTCAAAAGAAACTGTTGCAGGGATATTATTAGCCGACTATCCACTGCGACGCGAAAAAGCTCGTACGAAAGTGCAAAACATGTCAACTCTTCGGCAACACTCCTCGGTTACCGGCCACTGAGTTAACGCAACTAATTCCCCTTCGCCATTCGCACAATAAGGGATGGACATGATTGGCCAACTCCCCACCGGCACTGGTGGGCACAAATTCATCCTTATCACCATGGACTACTTTACGAAATAGGTCGAAGCCACGGCGATCAGGAAACTGGATGCCGCCTCCACGGTGAAGTTCCTGCAGAACAATGTAATCATCCGATTTGGAATTCTGAGATGCATCATCACCGACCACGGAACCAACTTTGGAAACGACAAAGTCAGAGAATTCTGCAGTGACTATCACATATTGATGAAGTTCTCCGCGGTCGCACATCCCCAGTGCAACGGACAAGCCGAGATAGCAAACCGAAATATTATCCGGGGCCTCAGAACACGCCTGGAAGGAAGATAGGGCGGATGGGTCGTGTAATACCCAGCCCTTTTTATACCAATATCTGTATTTCTCTTTCACCTATACAATTTATTTATTTTACTTATAATTATTTATTTATTTTAAAATCACATTAAACACCAAACCCTAAATCTTCCCTTTTCTTTTTCCTTTATTCCCAAGCCGGCCAAGACACTTCATTTTCATTTTAATTATTTCTTAAATTCCCAGCCCAGCCCATTTCTTTTATTTATTAAGATTAAACCCAAAAACCCTATTTTTCCTTCAGCCCAACACTTAAATCCCAAATTATTTAAAAAGCCCCGGCAAAAATTTCCTCATCAGCCCATTCTTTTTTTTGAATAAACTTATTTTCTTTTTCCCTTCAAGCCCAGCAGCCCACACCCCCTTACCAACCCGACCCAGCCCGCTCTTCATCTCCTCCCCAACGTCTCTCCCTCTTTCCCGCTCACAGTTTTCCTCGATCCGCTTCCTCCGCCCGCGCCCACGCCTACGTCGTGCGACGTTACCCCTCGCGATCCCCTCAATGTTCTCCTCTCGTCTCCCCTCATAACTCACTCTCTCAAACCTCCTCTCTCTCAACCCACCACGAAATCTACTGCCTACATCTCAACACCGACGACGACGACGCCGCCGCCGACCCCACCACCTCGTACTCCCCTCGCTCACTCCTCCTCCACCAACAGTACCCCTCACCACTCCACTCCATCAACCAAGTACCATGCCGAGCACCCCTGCACACCCAACCTCTGTGCACCCGAGCTCGACCACCACCGGCACCCACGACGCCGGCGATCCCCCCATCACGTCGTCGACACCTCTGCACCCCCGCATCATTATCACCTCAGCCCAAGCCCCATTTCTCCCCACTGCGACTCCTCTCTCCCCCTCTCTCTGCAACTGCTCCTTTCTCTCTCTCTCTGTCTCTCTCTCAAGCCCTCTGTCTCTCTCTTTCTCACTCTCTCTCTCTAAATCTCTCTCTCTCTCCTCCTTCCCGCGCCTCCTCCTTCGAACACCATTGCCATTCCCTTGCCGTCATCACCTTCACATTCGACAGCCGCAACCCTCCAACCGCCAGCCCGCACCCACAAGCCCCCTTGTTGCGCCGCATCAACATCAAATCCAAGCTCGAGCCAAGGTCGAGACTTTTGTCACTAGTGGGCCGTACCGTGCCGGAATCGTCGTTGCTGTGCCGCGCGTGTGTCGTTGCCACTGCCAAGCGTCTCCAGGCATGTATTTTTACTTGCTACATGCTAATCTATTCGCGTTACAAACTTAAATCGTATAGATAACAAGTTCACAATTTCCTGTAGATTATGTGGCATACCTGTTCGATGCATGATCCCAATGAAAATACTCACCTAATTTGACGGAATTGGATTGTTTATGTTGGCCCTTGTAGTGACGAATATCTTGTATGAATCTCACTGGAAAATACGACTGTTAGTGACTAAAATGAATACCCCCAAATATACTTGTAAAACAAGAATTTTCCCGTATCTGAAAGTTGTTAAAATCATCATAAATTATGTACATATTGGAATGTTGCGTTCGAGGGCTCAAATCGAAGCCAACTCGACGAACTGTAATCCTATGCAAATTTCTATTTGTTTCTGTACTGAGGTTGTGACGATAATTGGGTCGGTGTGCGACTCTGGACTGCAGTCCAGAGCGACTCTGGTTACTGTTTGCTGTCCCGTAATGGGTACCACCTTGTTTCCTTAACTCGTATGTTGCGGAACTCTGCAGTTTATTAAAGGTAAATTTGTTAGCTAAATAACACAAGTGGTTTCATTCCGTTTCATCGTCGTTTGCTATTTAATTTGTAAATTAAGAGGGCAGGACGTATAACAGTCCAGAACAGATTCAGAAGTGACATACCAGTGTTAAATAGTGTATAACTTTCGACGTACACGATTGAGGATCCGTCTGTTGCGTTGAAAACCTTACTGAAAACCCTAAATTTCATTTAACTGTAGCGTCGCCAAATTCTGATCCCAACTGGGATTAAAATGCGTTGCGAAACGGACTTCCGATTCAGAAACCGGATTTCCAGCAGTGAACGCTTAAAATGAAATGGTCATATCTAGTGATCCCGAAACCCGATCGACATGAAACCAAATTCGCTGGATAGACAATCAAACATACTACTTATCCCCCGTTCATCATTTCGCTAAATTGTGCATGTATGATTTATGATAAATTATGCAAGTGGCAGAATACCGATTTATGACATCTTAATCATGCTTTACATACTGTTTTCTAATCATATCATACATATGTCACTGCATTGATAACCTAGTGATCATGTGCATTACCCAGTGTTAGGTATTAGTGATGATTGTGGCAAGTACGTTAGTGTTCGTGCATGAGTGGATAAGTGAAAGTGACGCGTACTTGTACACAATCAGTGAACCCTATTATTCTATTGCATTGTCGACGTCTGTGGGACGTGTGTAAGGGTGACTATAAGTGGTATGGGACACTTATGGAAGTTTTTGCATGGGTGTCACAGATAAGGCACCAGACACTGCCCATTTATCTTGGGTATTAGTCGGGACGTGCTTGATGGACATCCTGTCTCCAGTTCTCGCGCAGACTTGTCATGGACCGACCGGTATTTGAGGTTATGGTTGGCGTTTGATGTAGACCACGGGTGTGGGGTAGTTTGAGTGTGAGTTCAACAGAATCTCGGGAGTCCCATGCCGGCTTATATATATAGAGATATATGGAGATTTACAGGGTACATGATTATTACCGTGAGTTATACTTTGGGCCCGTGGTCCCTTGCCCTTGGGTCCTACCCTTGGGTGGAGGACACTCGTGAGTGGTTGACTCTCACACTTGAACTGACGATAGGCTTAGTGACCTGTACAGTGAGACTTAGAGACTGATAGAGATAATGGCATTGATATACATTACTTACTGTGTTGACATACCTAGCATACTATTTTATTGCTTTACTGTTCACCTGATCTATTGGACACTTCATTGGTTACTCCATGTTCATATATTTACCGTCTTGATTTACTGTTATATATCTTTTATCACTGTTCGGGTTGCCACTTGCATCTATATATTTATATTGCTATCGTGTCGCTCTGACGACCTGAGTATGCATGCTCAGAGTGAGGATTGGATCTAGCCTGGACTAGGACCAGACGTACATCGCGGACATCTTGATCAGTTACCCAGAGCTATACTCTTTTTACCTCCATCAGGTCAGCTCTTTGCATTTGTTTTGTTTCAGATACTGCATTTCTCATTACTTGTGCGTTGTTTACTGATTAACACGTAAAGCTAGAAGCCGAAGTGTGACTACGACAGGATACTTCCTTGACCGTAGGAGCATGGCTGGCCTTGTCAACCCTTCGTATTCCGTATTTTGGGAAGCGGGGCGTGACATGGTTTTGTTGGTATCAGAGCCAGGTTTTGCTTCGATTGGGATTGCAGTTTTCCGTGTAGAGCTTGACAATCTAAGACATCCCTCGGTCTAGATTGTAAACTTGTTATTCTTAATCCTTATTCACATTGTGTATTCTGCTATCCATCCGCTAGGGTTTTGGGTGACTTGGCAGAGTAACGTGGTTGTAATTGTGAAATACCTCATAGTTACAATACTGTACTCGATTAAAGTGACTTAGAGCCCTACAGTTGATTTCCACTTGTAATGAATTTCATCACACCTGATGTTCTTGATTCCTTGCCCAATCCATATTATATTTTAATTCTTATAGCTTGTGCCTTATATCGTCCTCAAAATTATTGTTTCAGGATCATGTCTTCCAACGACTTTTCCTCTATCTCCACTCCCCAGAATCAGACCGTAGAGATCCTGACTGCACTGCAAAGTCTGAAGGAAGCTCAGGAGCGAACAAAAGACCTATTAGCTGAAGGATTGAGAAAACAAGTGAATCAGGCACCGGTAGAAGTCTCCAATCGTAAAGGGGTCCCTGTTAGACGAGGAAGAGAGGAGAGGATGAAGCGCCCATTTGTTTCCCCGAGACAGAAGCAGCAGAAGACCCAATGTTGTGGGTACTGCAGGAGACCGGGACACCTTCAGAGGGATTGTCGCCGTGCCCAAGGGAAATGCCTGATTTGCGGATCCAGCGAACACTTTATCAATAGTTGCCCTAAAAGGAAGGAGCTACAAGGAGGAGACTCGTCCACACTCTCCACTTCTGCCAAGTGATGATTATTACGTAGTTCGAACTTCGTGGTTAGGGCGGACCCAGCGCAGGATTCAACTCGCGTGACGAGAATGCAGCGGTCTAGTAATCGAAGAAGAGTTATCACGTTTTCTGCTTTTAATAAAATGTTGTCACTTGTAAATATTTCTCTTTTCGTTTGAGATCCTGTATCCGTTAAACTTTTGGCTGAATGTAATAAAATCCTGAGTTTTGATGTATGTTTCGTCTTCTTTTCCCCCTCGCTTTACTTATACCATTCGTTGCATCAGTATTCTAGATTTTGTCTTCAGTCCCTGCTTACCGCATATTTTCTTGTACTCCGTATCCTCGATTATTTTCCTAATATGTTCCACTGTCTGATCATGACTCTTTCTTTTCAGACCATGGCCCACCCTGGAGCAGCGCCGCATTTAGATGAGGATGCACAGTCATGCGTTTCCTTAGACCGCATGCTGGTGAGTTCTGACGACGAGATCAACGGCCCTCAGGTCATTTTCGGAAACAGCGATTCCGAGGACGAAGGAGCCGCCGCCCCAGAGATTGACATGATCGGCGATTCCGACGAAGAGGAAGGAGACCCTGAAGAGAACCCGATAGAGGAAGATCCCGGGGAAGGCTCGATAGAAGAAGATCCAGTGGAGGAAAATCCCATGGAAGAGGATCCAGAAGAAGATGATCACATGGAAGCAGATCTCGATGAAGAAGCTCCAGCCGAGGAAGAAGGACCAGAAGAACAAGACCCTGCGGTGGAAGAACTCCCAATGGCGGTCCCTGCGGGGCGCTATAGAAATGGACGACCCTACCTGAGCGCGCGAGCCTACCGTAACCTGCTGAACCTCCACAACCGCGACTGACGGGATTTAGCTGTTGTCTTCTCTGGCCAAATAAATTTGTGTATAGTTTAGAGCCATCTGTTACTTTTCGAGAGTGCTTTGTTTCGAATTTTCTGGAATGAAATAAAATTGGCTAAGTTCGTTAATCTTTTGATCTTCTTGGTCCACATGATGCTTGGCTGTTTCCCCTATACATTCATCTTCTCCTGAGATCCCTGATTGTCCACCCCTGTACCTTGTGCTGTTTCGACCCTCACTTAGATTAACAAGTACCGCACCCCGATCTTTTGAGTGGGCCACCCTTCATCCTTCGTATACGCTTCGTTTGAAATCCTTCTGGGAAGGGAAATTGATAGTAAAATTTCCGAGTTAACTGACCCTTCAGATTTTTGATTCACATGATGTATCGACCGTTATCCTCCCCTTACATTCTTTTCCCCTTGTAGTCCCTTGCTGCTCACCCTTACTTCCTGTGCTGACCCGACCCCAATCTCTTTGACCATCAGTCTAAAGCCGTCACATTCCGATCTTTTGAATGAGCCACACTCCATTGTAATCCCTACCCTAGCTAGCCCTATATATTTTTGTGCTTTTCCCTGTTACCCTAACTATATTTAGGGACAACATTATTCGAAAATTTAGTTTTCATTATTTTGTATTTATCGAAGAGTGCATGTTATTGACTACTCCGTTTTATGTATTTTAAGTACACTACTATTCTTCTCATTTTTCGATAGCGCGACCATATGTATTACACATTATTTTTGGTGCTATGCTTTTTTATTTTCACCATGTAACTTTCTAAGTTATGTTAAAATGGTTTGATTGATACGTTATTCAAAAATGTGTTAAACCATCGACAAGTCCTTCACTGCTTCATTATGATTATGCCTTATACTTATTATTTCTGCTGTGCTACTTTTGATATACTTATATGTGCACATATTTGGGTTTCGATTTTATCGAGCACGTCTCGAATATTATTGTTCGTTATTGTTATTTATATTCTCGTATACATGTAGTTTGCCCTTATAGTTGTTCCTGCCTTATACTTATTTAAACATATTCTTTGTATGTTGTTCTTATATATATATATATATATATATATATATATATATATATATATATATACCTTCAAAACTTTATCCACCCGTTTTGAGTAAATCACTATGTATTAGTGTTCGATGTGATAACTTTTCGCTTATTATTGTATAGCTTGTCGTTTCTTTAAATTTCGAGGACGAAATTTTCTTTAAGGGTGGTATGATGTAATACCCAGCCCATTTTATACCAATATCTGTATTTCTCTTTCACCTATACAATTTATTTATTTTACTTATAATTATTTATTTATTTTAAAATCACATTAAACACCAAACCCCAAATCTTCCCTTTTCTTTTTCCCTTATTCCCAAGTCGGCCTAGACACTTCATTTTCATTTTAATTATTTCTTAAATTCCCAGCCCAGCCCATTTCTTTTATTTATTAAGATTAAACCCAAAAACCCTATTTTTCCTTCAGCCCAACACTTAAATCCCAAATTATTTAAAAAGCCCCGACCCAAATTTCCTCATCAGCCCATTCTTTTTTTTGAATAAACTTATTTTCTTTTTCCCTTCAAGCCCAGCAGCCCACACCCCCTTACCAACCCGACCCGGCCCGCTCTTCATCTCCTCCCTAACGTCTCTCCCTCTTTCCCGCTCACTGTTTTCCTCGATCCGCTTCCTCTGCCCACGTCCACGCCCACGTCGTGCGACGTTACCCCTCGCGATCCTCTCAATGTTCTCCTCTCGTCTCCCCTCATTACTCACTCTCTCAAACCTCCTCCTCTCTCTCAACCCACCACGAAATCTACTGCCTCCATCTAAACACCGACGACGACGTCGCCGCCGCCGACCCCACCACCTCGTACTCCCCTCGCTCACTCCTCCTCCACCAACAGTACCCCTCACCACTCCACTCCATAGACCAAGTACCCTGCCGAGCACCCCTGCACACCCAACCTCTGTGCACCCGAGCTCGACCACCACCGGCACCCACGACGCCGGTGATCTCCCCATCACGTCATCGACGCCTCTGCACCCCCGCATCATTATCACCTCAGCCCAAGCCCCATTTCTCCCCACTGCGACTCCTCTCTCTCCCTCTCTCTGCAACTGCTCCTGTCTCTCTCTCTCTGTCTCTCTCTCAATCCCTCTGTCTCTCTCTCTTTCTCACTCTCTCTCTCTAAATCACTCTCTCTCCTCCTTCCCGCGCCTCCTCATTCGAACACCATTGCCATTCCCTTGCCGTCATCACCTTCTCATTCGACAGTCGCAGCCCTCCAACCGCCAGCCCACACCCACGAGCCCCCTTGTTGCGCCGCATCAACATCAAATCCAAGCTCGAGCCAAGGTCGAGACTTTTGTCACTAGTGGGCCGTGCCGTGCCGGAATCGTCGTTGCTGTGCCGCGCGTGTGTCGTTGCCACTGCCGAGCGTCTCCAGGCAAGAATTTTTACTTGCTACATGCTAATCTATTCGCGTTACAAACTTAAATCGTATAGATTACAAGTTCACAATTTCCGGTAAATTATGTGGCATACCTATTCGATGCATGATCCCAATGAAAATACCCACCTAATTTGACGGAATTGGAATGTTTATGTTGGCCCTTATAGTGACGAATATCTTGTATGAATCTCACTGGAAAATACGACTGTTAGTGACTAAAATGAATACCCCAAATATACTTGTAAAACAAGAATTTTCCCGTATCTGAAAGTTGTTAAAATCACCATAAATTATGTACATACTGGAATATTGCGTTCGAGGGCTCAAATCGAAGCCGACTCGACGAACTGTAATCCTATGCAAATTTCTATTTGTTTCTTTACTGAGATTGTGACGAGAATTGGGTCGGTGTGCGACTCTGGACTGCAGTCCAAAGCAACTCTGGTTACTGTTTGCTGTCCCGTAATGGGTACCACCTTGTTTCCTTAACTCGTATGTTGCGGAACTCTGCAGTTTATTAAAGGTAAATTTGTTAGCTAAATAACACAAGTGGTTTCATTCCGTTTCATCGTCGTTTGCTATTTAATTTGTAAATTAAGAGGGCAGGACGTATAACAGTCCAGAACAGATTCAGAAGTGACATACCAGTGTTAAATAGTGTATAACTTTCGACGTACAGACACGATTGAGGATCCGTCTGTTGCGTTGAAAACCTTACTGAAAACCCTAAATTTCATTTAACTGTAGCGTCGCTAAATTCTGATCCCAACTGGGATTAAAATGCGTTGCGAAACGGACTTCCGATTCAGAAACCGGATTTCCAGCAGTGAACGCTTAAAATGAAATGGTCATATCTAGTGATCCCGAAACCCGATCGACATGAAACCAAATTCGCTGGATAGACAATCAAACATACTACTTATCCCCCGTTCATCATTTCGCTAAATTGTGCATGTATGATTTATGATAAATTATGCAGGTGGCAGAATACCGATTTATGACATCTTAATCATGCTTTACATACTGTTTTCTAATCATATCATACATATGTCACTGCATTGATAACCTAGTGATCATGTGCATTACCCAGTGTTAGGTATTAGTGATGATTGTGGCAAGTACGTTAGTGTTCGTGCATGAGTGGATAAGTGAAAGTGACACGTACTTGTACACAATCAGTGAACCCTATTATTCTATTGCATTGTCGACGTCTGTGGGACGTGTGTAAGGGTGACTATAAGTGGTATGGGACACTTATGGAAGTTCTTGCATGGGTGTCACAGATAAGGCACCAGACACTGCCCATTTATCTTGGGTATTAGTCGGTACGTGCTTGATGGAGATCTTGTCTCCAGTTCTCGCGCAGACTTGTCATGGACCGACCGGTATTTGAGGTTATGGTTGGCGTTTGATGTAGACCACGGGGTGTGGGGTAGTTTGAATGTGAGTTCAACAGAATCTCGGGAGTCCCATGCCGGCTTATATATATGGAGATATATGGAGATTTACAGGGTACATGATTATTACCGTGAGTTATACTTTAGGCCCGCGGTCCCTTGCCCTTGGGTCCTACCCTTAGGTGGAGGACACTCGCGAGTGGTTTGACTCTCACACTTGGACTGACGATAGGCTTAGTAACCTGTACAGTGAGACTTAGAGACTGATAGGGATAATGGCATTGATATACATTACTTACTGTGTTGACATACCTGGCATACTATTTTATTGCTTTACTGTTCACCTGATCTATTGGACACTTCATTGGTTACTCCATGTTCATATATTTACCGTCTTGATTTACTGTTATATATCTTTTATCACTGTTCGGGTTGCCACTTGCATCTATATATTTATATTGCTATCGTGTCGCTCTGACGACCTGAGTATGCATGCTTAGAGTGAGGATTGGATCTAGCCTGGACTAGGACCAGACGTACATCGCAGACATCTTGATCAGTTACCCAGAGCTATACTCTTTTTACCTCCATCAGGTCAGCTCTTTGCATTTGTTTTGTTTCAGATACTGCATTTCTCATTACTTGTGCGTTGTTTACTGATTAACACGTAAAGCTAGAAGCCGAAGTGTGACTACGACAGGATACTTCCTTGACCGTAGGAGCATAGCTGGCCTTGTCAACCCTTCGTATTCCGTATTTTGGGAAGCGGAGCGTGACAGGTCGAGAAACTACCACGGGTGATGTGGGCATTGTGAACGTCAAAGAAGACACCCACGGGAAAACCCCATTCAGTCTCTGTTACGGCACCGAGGCAATGGTCCCCGCAGAAATCGGCCTTCCTAGTTATCGAGTTGAGCACTTCGACAACGATGCCAATGTCTTGATCCTTCGAAGCAATTTGGACATCCTATTGGAAAAGAGAGGTCGGGCGCAAATAAAGATGGCCGCATACCAGCAACAGACCGCATGATATTACAATGCCCGGGTCAAACACCGAGCATCCAAGACGGGAGACTTAGTCCTACGACGAAATGAGTTCGAGAACCCAGGGAAGCTGCACAAGTTCTTCCCGAAGTGGGACGGTCCCTTACTCATGACCGAGGCGTTGCCCGGAGGAACCTACCGCCTCCAAGATTCCTTAGGGCATAACTTTCCACGGCCATATAACGCTGAAAAGCTTAAATTGTATAGATGAATTTGTACTCTCTTGAATAATGAGATTCCTCTTTTCCTATCATTTAAATTTGTTTTAGCTTCCGAGCTAAGCCCTCACGCGAGTAGGTTCCTGCTCCGTTCTGAGGCCGACGAACAGCCTCCTGTTCGTCGTATCCGTTCATGGGGGTAGATCCCTGCCCGGCCAAACCCGTGGACCTTAAGCCCTCTCACGAGCCTGGGGGCTGTCTCCAGTCCGACTCAGAGACAAGGGAAATATCCCTGGCCAGTCCTTTGCTCAGGTGAACAGAAGCACGACCTAAGTTTCGCTCCGCCGGTCTTACCCCGACTCTGGGGTGAAAGATTGGATAAGAAGCACCGACATACTTACGCTTGAAAAATAGACGAGAAAAATCGATGTTCCGACATTTCGTGCGAAGAAATATCCTTAAGCAAAAGAAAAAAAATTATTGATAAGGGGTATCTCGGCTCCTCAGCCTTACAAAAATGCCGGGGGCTCGTAAAGAAAGAAAAAAGTACATACTCCTTAATTATTACAACAAAGGAAGATGAGGATCGTGAAAACATTGTTCGTCGTATTCAAATCGGAGATCCTCCAACCGAGCCTAGGCAGCATCCCATCGCTCCCTCTGCCGATGCCCGTGGACCCAAGCAGCTACAGTTCCGTCACGAACTCCAGCCATCGAGCATGAAGCTATGATCAAGCTCTGTTGGAAAGATCGGAAAAGGATGTCTATCGAGCGGTCCCGCTTGTTCTTCGAGATCAAGCCCAACTAATGGGCCGTGCACATTTTGTCGATGGCCTCCTCCAGTGCTTGTTGGGACAAAGCCCGAAAAGGCCCGGAGAGGACCTCTAGATCACGTAAATGAGCACCTGTAGAAGAGAAGATCGGCGCGGGAGTAAACGCCCGCAATGACGCTCTAGGCGACCTATCACGGCCTCGTATGTCGCTTCGGAACCGTCAAAGTCGTAATGGTAAACGTTGTTGCTTATCACGATGTCTCGGATATTGTATGTATTGCCAGCCATCAGGAAACAATGAACTACGGAGATCAGCCAAAAAAAAAGGGAGAAGACGAAAACAACCAAGAGCAAGTCAACAGAAGTGCCTGAGAAGGAGTCGAGGCTCCCCTATTTATAGCCTCAGCAAAAATTCCCCAACGGTTGAGATCTTCTCCCAGCAAGACACGAATTACGAAGTATCATCATACGTATCACACCACTCGATACGGCGTACAGCTATTGGCCCCTCCCTTTCACACGGATCCGGAAAGATTGAACGACGTTTTCGGGAGATTTGCATGATTCTCAAGATACCCGCCACACACCACGTGGCACCGGGAATCGGGGATGCGCAAATATTGGTGTCATGGCAATCCGACCATCGATTGACCAATCAACGCGGGTGAATTCCTGATCGGAAGGCCCTCTTCATGAGGCCCCCGGGTAGATTTATGCCCGGCCCATCCACAGTGGGCAGCTTCCTGCCTAATGACACCGTTGACCCAAAGCCCTCTTCACGAAGCGGCCGGGTGGGTTCATGTCCGGCCTATCCACAGCGGGTAGCTTCCTGCCCAGCGACGCAGTGGATCCAAACCTTTCTTCACGAGATAGACGGGTAGCTTCCTGCCCAGCCCATCCACAGCGGGTAGCTTCCTGCCCAATGACGCCGTGGATCCAAAACTCTCTTCACGAGACGCCGGGCAGCATCCTGCTCGGTCCATCCATAGCGGGAAGCTTCCTGTCCAGCGACGCCGTAGATCCAAGGCCCTCTTCACGAGGCCCCCGGGTAGATTCCTGCCCGGTCCATCCACATCAGGTAGCTTCCTGCCCAATGACTCCGTAGATCCAAAGCCCTCTTCACGAGGCGCCGGCCAGCTTTCTGCTCGACCCATCCATAGCAGGTAGCTTTTTGCCCAACGACGCCGTGGATCCAAAGCTCTCTTCACGAAGCAACCGTATAGCTTTCTGCTCGGCCCCAACGGTGGAACCTAAGGCCTCGCATTAAAACCAACAAGCCGACCTTTATCCAGCGCACGAACACGAAGTAGGCAAACTCCTAACATGGCCCAAGTAAATAAAACTCGGGTTCTGTAGATAACGGGCCCAACTCCAACCCCACTTGAATCCGAGGGAATGATAGCACCGAGCTCTACTAAGGTCGCTCGACTCACACCACACCTCATCTCTGGGTTGAGGAGGGATGCCGGTCTACCTATACTTGGTGTTCACTAGTCTCACGTCCCCTCGACTCCGGAGTGAGAAGGGACGCCGGTCTACCTATACTTGGTGTTCACTAGTCTCACGTCACCTCGACTCCGGGGTGAAGAGGGACGCCGGTCTACCTATACTTGGTGTTCGCTCGTCTCACTTAATCTCGATTCCGGGATGAGGAGGGATACCAGTCTATCCACACTTGAAAAATGAATGAGAAAGAAAACATTTTACATCAAAGACGAGCTAAAAATACTTCATTAAAATTCCAAATTATATACAAGGAATTATAAGCTCCTTAGCTTTACAAGATGACCACATAATACCTAAAGGCTTACAAAAACAAGAAAAAAAAGGGGGAAGAGGTAAAGATGGAGAGCAGGGAGAGCGATGGCTTCAAATCGCCTTCTTGGCTAAGGTATCCCCACCATCTGCCTGCTCGGCGCCTCCGCCAGCGTGCTCGCCTCCACCCGCCGACTCGGGACTACTGCTGGAGGGTCCTTCCTCCGCAAGGGGATACCTTGCGTGAAGCTCTTGATCGTCGAACCCGGACACCGCCTCCTTAACGGCGTCGAGGGCGTTGTGCCACCCGACGGCCGCGGAATCAACAAGGTTGACGTAGAATTGGTCTGACACCTTGTAGTCCTCCACGGCCTTTTCCGCCCTATCCTCGGACCGTCTCGCCACCTCGTGGGCCGTCCGGGCATCCCCTTGAACGAGTCTCATTGCTTCCTCATGGCTTCGAAGAGCTCGTTAACCTCGCTGACATAGACCTGGAGAGTCCGGTTAGATTCGGTCAGGGACCGGTGAGACTTTTTCAGTCTCGTGGTCTTCACGCCCTCCGATCCAACCACGACTCAAGGGAGGCAGTATTGTCCTCGGCCTCCTTCAGTTTGGCGAGGAGCTCTTCCTCACACGAGGATGACTCTCTGATCTTTTTCACCGCCGAGACAACCTCCTCAGCTTCCATGGCAGCTAGGAGGGCACAATGCTGAAGGACCACCAGAACAACACGAACTAAATTGAGGAAAAATCACTTGGAATTTTTTTAGGAATACTAACTTGGACGGGTTCGTGAGATATAGCCGCGGCTTAGACCTTCATGGTGCCCCAGGAAAACTTGGCCTCCGCTGCCTTCTCCATGTTCGCCAGCAAGCTATCAGTCATGGAAAGCCCCGATGACACCTCGATGCAGAAGTCGCCCTCCTGCATCTGTATCTCGGCCGGGGGCGGCCGGAAAACCACTTTCTTGAGTCTCTTGGCCGGAGACTCGGCGGAAGAAGACGGCTCCGATCTCACCCGGGGAGCCTGTTCTCGTGCATGCTTCTGCCCTTTACTCCTGCGCTCCTCCGAGACGGGAGAGCAACGGCGACCTTGGCGGGAGGACGCTGCCAGGGCTCCACGCCCGGCACGTGCTTGGACGAACCGCCGCCGCCGCCCTTGCTTCCTTACGCCTTAACGACCATGATTTTCGATCTATCTATGGGCTCTGTGAAAGAAAACGAAAGAAAAGGTCAGCATGAGGAACAACAAATTATGCTAAATCTAAATTAATCGGCAAAGTCCTAACTTACCCTTGAAGCGCGCGGGACAGAGTCCCGCCCAGCTCAGAGCATGCTCGGAAAGCAAGGCATCGGCATGCTGGATCGGCTCCCACCACGACACGACCCCCGCCTCCGAGGCGCTTAGCTGCTTGGCCTTCGGGCAATCTGCCCTATGCCACTTGGTGGGCACTGACTATTCCTCTCCCTTCGGAGGGCCCATGAACATGAACTTCTTCCACTCATGGATAGAAGAAGGGATAACCACTACCCCTGACCCAGCCTCCTTACCCTTATGCTTTTTCAAAAAGAAATAAACCCAACTCAGCTCGTCCTTACGAGTACCGGGGTGATTCTTAGGCTCCAATCAATTTTCAACAGGACCTAGATTGAAGGGGATCCAATCAATTTTCAACAGGACCAGGAACCCGAGGAGAATCCTCCACGAATTCGATGCTAGCTGGCCAGGGAAAGTTGGAAGCAATGGAGGACAGCACAAACCTCGGGTGAGAAGGGCAAAAGCATCCCTGCTCAGCACGCTTCCAAGTATAAAGCAATCTTATTGCCCTGTCCCTGGTCTGCCTGTTCACCCTTCCTAACCAGACGGAGCGAATAGCCAGAGGGATATGGAAACGAGCCCTGATATCAAAAAGCTCGTCCAACCGATTCAACATCGAGGGCGCATCATGAGTATTCTCGATGCGCATCTTGGAGGCCTTTTTTGCCTCCTGACGACGAAGAACAAGGGCATCACCATCCTTTGGGGACGAGCCCAACGCGGAGGAAGAAGAACTCCTTCAGCTATCAGAAGCCGATGAAGAGGAAGATGATCCACTGGGCTCGGCTTCAGAGGCGAAGCCTCATCGCCCGACTCAACTACATCAACAAAAATATCAGAGGAAGACATCTGACCTGATTCAAGGGAAGAGTGGCTAAGAATGGATTTCGACTGAGGATCCGACCTAAGGGATGAAGCGCCGGGCAATCCTCATATGACAGGAGGCAAGCGAAATAAAGGTGTTTTCTAGGGAAAGGCCTTCCCTATTTATACACTCAGCAAAAACCATCTGACGGCCCAAACCCGCTCCCGCCAAAACGAAGCGTCACACCCCACGGCCCCGATGACGCCACACGGCAGCAAACCATTGGATGTTTTCCCCCTCACACGGATCCAACGGGCGGAAGCAACATCTCGCAATCCGCCACCCAATTATGGCCACGTGGCACGAAAATCGACGGCCTGAGCAAACGAATCGACTCCTCCTTTATGGCGCCACCATTTCGCTGATCCGTTGACGTCATCAAGGATACGTGCGAAAATTAAGACGCGTCGTGAAACGCCACGTGGATCCGAAGATTGAAAAGGCACGGCCGCCAAGCATCACGTCGTTCCCAGACAACCCACTACAAAGAATCCTCGACATCAAGCTGAACGTTGAAGAGCAGACCACTCTCAACCCGACCCATAAATAGGTCAAAACGAGAGTGGGGGGCTAATGATGATGCTCGTAAGCGGGAATTTCCCAAATCACGACACGTAGCGGATGACGTATCGTCCACGAAAGCCTGCTAGATTTCTGAGGGCTGTAGAGCTGGAATAAGTATGAGACATGGAGGACATTCATCGGCGTCTCGCCTCTAAGGTTGCGCCCAACCTTTCAGATAACCTACTCGGAGCACATTCCCTCGTTGGCTGACCGTCAGCCAGTAGCTCGTATCCGAGCTACCTATAGCTGAGACTCCTCAGCTCACTTGCTCGTCTACGAGCCATCTTATATTTGAGATTCCTCGGCATCTCTGTTTGGCCGAAAGCACGGAGCCCGAACGCCCCATAACGGCTCTGTGTATCTCGCCACGACGAGATCTCCGCCGCTCCACGTCTCGCACTCCCCGCTAGCGTCTCTCCATTAATAAGCATATCTCGCCATTAATGGACGTATCCCTCCATCAACGCGAACGTGACGCAAGGGCGTAACGGACGACGAGAATCTCGCATCGGCTCACTCCAATGCGACCCTAATATAAACCCCTCCTCCAGACGATTCAAGTAACTAAAAATTGATTCCAATACGCCGCTGCTCTGCCTTAATTATTGCTCGGTACTTGCTTGATCGTCGGAGGGTCCCACGGTGGTTTCCCATTCCGAAACTTCCTTGCTGGTTGCTCGGCGTCAACAACAAGCAACCACCCATTGAGATTCACACGCTCAACCTTCACATCAAATCTCAACCGCTCAGCCCTGCTGGCAGTAATATCGACGGAGGACAACATCTAAGGGAGATTCCGACCTCCATCGGACCTAAATGGTGTTCTGTATGTGGCAAGGTGAGCCACCGCTCAACAATCTCATAATTCTATTTTAAAAAGTGTCTAAACTGAAAAGACGTGTCTGAGAATTTAGCCTGATACTTCTACTGTACAGATACATCGTCATGTTGGTTCTGGATAGCAAGTCATTAACCAATTAAAAAGATTTAATCAGTATATGTTATGACCACAAGCGGTGTGTGCATGTGCGTGCATGCCAAACTTCGTAGAGCATCAATCTAAGCACAACAGAAATATTTGGAATTTGAACATGAACTAAATTTTTATGGTTATTAGTTTCAACACGCTTAATGTTTTAAGTTAACTAAAACTATCTCAATGAAGACTCAAGAGATTAATCCTTTCAATATCTATATACAGTTCCATTATAGATCATCCTATAATGGTTTTTGTGTAATGAAATCAACGCTATTGGGAACAAAAGGCGATCTAGCAGAAATATTCATTCCTAATATTTGAAAGTAGAGTTGCATACTTCTGAACAAGTGGTTCTCCAACCTTCCACGAAACAAAAACTCGTAGACCAGCAGCCGATGGTTGTCCTCTCGCAGCAATAGCCGATCAATTTCACTAGATTGGGATGCCTTAATTGTCCAAGAAAATTAACCTCTGTCTGGAAAGAAAATATATATTAGAAGTCAATAAATTTGATGTGGAACTCTGAAGTTTCAGCCCACGAACAGATTTTTACAAAATACAAAAAAATTTAAATTTTTTTCGAAAAGAATGCCCCAAGTAGAAAGTACTGTATAAATCTTGCAGGCAAGTGATGAATGAATATTTGAATCAATGATATATTGAACTTGTACCAGCATTTATTGTGTCAAAATGTTAGAGTGAAGGACGGAACGAATACTCTAAACAAAGATATTGCTAATATTAATTTTCCTTTCTTTGTTTAAAAATTAGGTTGTAACCTAACACAAGCCGGATTTGAAACCCAGACCTCTTGCTGCTCGACTTTTACCAGGCTATAGTGGCATTCACAGAAATAGCCAGTAGTGATGCAAGCTTTTGACTGTTCAATCAACTACAAGATCTCTTTGACAGCAACAAATAATTAGGTGGCACTTGTGCAGACACTTGTAGAACAAACTTTTATTGCCTGCCGATCTACATCCGCAGTAAAATTGAACATATGAATTCAATGAAATAGTACGTACTACTGAATAAAAAAATTTCAAAGTTCCCTGAATAGTGCAGCTAGTCTATATCAGTTAATATTTTAAGCCATTCTCTTCGTTTTATTTGGAATCCATAAAGCTCACACTAAAGACTGAAATCAACTAAGTGGTGGGCTTGAACACTTCAGACACAACGATAAGACACTGTTCAAGCAGGGGACTGACATATTATAAATCTCCGAAAGAAAAAATCGGTCTAAGGTCAATTGTTTAGTAGAGGAACGACGAAAAGGTACATGCCACAAAATTGATACTTACAAGCCATTCTCTGTGCCCCTGAAGACCATCCTTATTTAGCACTTTAACAGCCACAGGAAGAGACTTGAGGCCAATCCTCACATTCTCATCAATGTATCCTTTATACACGGTACCAAATCCCCCTTCACCAAGAACATAATCCGAACGGAAGCTCTTTGTAATGGTCTCGAGCTCAAACAGAGTGAATGCAATCACATTGCTATATATTGCAATATTCCTCGAGTCTTCGATCTTCCGATGGATTGAAGAATCACTTATATCTGAAAAGGTACGGTTATGCTTCTTGTCTGTGATAGTGTTCTTAACGCGCATCGGAAACAATTGGAGCTGCTGAACTGCAACATTTGGAATTAAAACAAACTGGTTACAGAAATTTCAACAGTACCCTACACAATCTGCATGGTAAACAGTAAGGCCCTGTTTGGGAGTGGAGTTAAGTTTTCTAAACTGTAGTTTCATAAAGTTAGCAAAACCAAACTCCATAACTTTGTCTTGTTTGGCGGATATTAAATTTAATTATACACGAACAAAGGCGATTATATATTTTTTTTATGAGTGTATACGGGATTTTGATATAAGTGGGTTCCAACAATAAAACTCAAGCTTTGTTGATGTTTGTCCCACCTCACGTGCAAGGTTGAAAGTCTAGCATGAAGGCTCAAGAGATCCACAAGGCTAAGAGAGCACGAAGGCTCCAAGAGGTGTGTTAAAGTACAGATCCACGAATGTTATCGTACAGTGCACGAAGGCTCAAGAGATGCACGAAGCTAAGAGAGCACGGAGGCTCGAAGAGGCGTGTGTACAAATCCACGAATGTTATCAACCTAGCTTTGATAGCTTATTAAATTTAATAATACACGAACGAGGGGACGATTATATATTTTATTTATGAGCGTACAAGGGCTTTTGATATAAGTGGGTTCCAACAATAAAACTCAAGCCTTGTTGAGTTTTGTCGCATCTTACATCTTATACCCAGATAGTTTTCATATTTTTCTCCAACCTGGGACTATTTCAATCCACTCATTTCAACATTGGAGTTGAGATAAGTGCAGTTATCTGAGCCCAAATGTTGAGATAACTACAGTTATCCCAACTCCAATCTGACCAAAGTCTATAAACTTCATTTTTGGAGTTTGGGGCTCGCAAACCATAGGTTACATCCCGACCTCCGCTTGAAAAATAAACTACATTATCCCAACTCCATATCCAAACAGGGCCTAAATATGGCACAATTTCAACACATTTGATTCAAGTATAATATAATTTGGTCCAGAAGGCGTTATCGTCTTTCCGTATCCTAATTGAAATTTCAATGCTGCTGAAGGCAAGAAACTGAACCCTAGACCTCAAAAATATTTCAACACAATTGACAAGAACGTTCCAAACATGAATCAAGCTTAGAAAACAAAGAAAACCCACTACCCAAAACCCAACCAAAAGAAGAAAAGAAATGCAAAATTAGCAATCGGGCATAAGAATTACAAGACCCAGATAGAAAAAGAAAAAAAAAGAGGAGCCAGATCTATGGAATGGAAGTGAGAAATGAGACCTTGAGCATGGGCAGCAGAATCCTCTCTTGTGCCACAATTACCCATTTCTGGAACAACAACCCTCTCTCATTCTTTGGCAAAAAAAAAAACCCAACTCCAATTTGTTGAACCCCCTTTGTTTACTCCTCCTCCTCTTCTTCTTATTCTCTTTATTCAACTGTTAATGGATAAAAACTAAGGGCCACGCGCAACAAAAGCAAAGCAAAGGCAAAGCTGAAGCAGAAGCAAAAGTCTCCTTCTCTTGTTTCAATGCAAGTGCACGCTCTGTTGGTGGTGTTGCTTGTTTACGAGTCTGTTTCTTCTTGTTTTCTAAAAAAAATTAAAAATTATTTTGTGATTGTTTTTTTTTCTTTTTCTTTTTGCAATATCTGTTGGTACAAAAGATTCCTTCTTGTTGTTGCTGGTGGTGCCTTGGCTTGGCGAGAAGCAATTCTCGTAAGCTCAACTCACGTGTTGGGCCACTCTTGTGTTTTCTTATTAAATGACCTTTGCTTGTGCTTTGGATTGTTAGCTCATTCTGTGAAAAAAATTAGGATAACTTACCATGTTTGCACATTTATGGCCTCTAAACTTTGGTCAATTTTTTGAAATGCGGCTTTTTTGTTTTAAGAAATAAGCAAATGGGGATAAAACTTGGGCCTAGCAAATTCCGGGCCCGCCAGCCAGTCCCTCATTCGCCCCTTCAGAGGCTTGTTCGCATGTCCCTTTTCTTCATATTACTAATCTATATAAACAAAATTTAATAAGAAATAGTTTTGGATACATTTGTAACTCAAATAACGTATCGCCTATTGTACGGCATGAAAACGGGTTGGCAACATTTTTCAAACATGGTTTTCTTAGGGCTCTATCATATTTTCAGATGTTATTATTGTCCTGCAAATAACCTAGTTTATAAGATTGACAACAAACCATATACTCGAGGTGCATTCTGATAATAATTTAAAAATAACTATAGTGCTTACCAAAAGGTGTACTTAGAAGACTTTCTACGGGTTTATCATTGGCCAAATTCTACTCCACAGGCTAAAAGGGCATAATCAACTTCCAAATAATTGGCGGAAGCTGTATTGATTATAAGATAAGATCCATTAGTTTGGAGAGTTGTTTCATTCACTTAATCTATTGGATAGTCAACTTGACAATCCTTACACTACCTACACTTATTTTGATATATTCAAGTATGTATGCTTCCTTTCGGATTTCAAAATCTAGAGTTACTTATCGGTTGATATTGTAATACCATTTTACAACTAGAGGAATTACAGAAAAATATGCATACATTGATGATTCATTTCCCACGTCTTTTGTAAGCCAAAGTTAATATATTACATGGAATAATTGAAATACTTCACCATGAACTATATTTTTATATAAGGTAAGAGAGTTTCAGATATGTGACAAAATATCATCACATACATTTTATAATATATAGATCATCTCATAAAAGGTAAGAGTGTTGGCTATAGTGCCTTCAAGGCAATTATTGTAATCACAGGCAGGCGATTATGATGATTAAGAGATGACCTATACGGGTAAAACAGTCTTACTCGAGATGATAGTATACTTTCTGGTTTGTCTCTATCATCATGTACATGCATTATGTCCCACAGCCATCAGTACGTCATACTGGAGATAGTATGCAGGTGCTCGTTAGGTTACGAGTACACCGGACAGGACTCGTCGGGAACCGTTGGTTGGTATTATACCTATCGTCAGTTAGCAGTTCCCAGGTGACATGAGTACAGCTTAGTCCGTTGACTTGACACTGCTGCTTCGCCTTAAGTGTGTTCTCACTGTACTTAGATTACTACCCTACCACGGCTCTATTGAGTCGTGCAAAACAGGTAGTAGTTGGGTGCAGTTCCGAAGCACTTGGAGGCAGTGACGGTTAGATAGGATTCGTCTCTCCCGGCATTGGGGGTTGATATCGTGCTGTGTTTGGAGAGCCATTACACAAAGTCCCTGACCAGGGCAAGCGAGATTTACTGGTAGGTACTACACTAGTTTCTCAGGGTGTTTTGGACTACACTCCGACACGACTTATACCGCTATTATGGGACTGGCGTTTACCTCCCCCTAGGCCCGATATGCGATACTCTTAGACGAACAGACCGGACTGTATGGAGATTGTCACATTCAGGCTCAGTAGGAGTTCGGATGGGTTTTCCTCATCGGTCTTCTTATCGACATCTACCTGGGGACCGTTACGTATAGCTAGTACCGCTTGCGGCCTATGGTTAAACCCACTGTCAGTGTAGTGTCGAGTCTTTAGATTCCCATACAGAGGGTTTTCCACCTTTGGGCGAAACGAGGTAGAGGTCGTATGGTTTTACAACAGGGTTCGTTCACATACGCGCACTTGTGCGTGTTTGGTGTTTGGGCAGTTGATGCTAGTGAGCTTTGGTTTAAGCCGGATCCTAGTATTTGATTTTGGATTGGTTTAGTCTCAATGTATTCGTGTTTCTCGGAACACGGATGTGGGTATGTATATACGGTTGATAGAGGCAAAGAAGGAGGCACCTCATTAGGGTTTTGACCATTTGACTTGATTAAAACCATTATGAGGTGGAGGAAATTGTTTACTAATTTTTATTAGAGATAATTGTGTCATGGCTAATTGGTTTGACCATTTGACTTGTTGACCATTGTTGACTTAGATATTTTTGTTGAGCATAAAATATTTTGCTTAACATTAATTGTGACATGATAATGGTCAAATCAAATGAACCATCACAATTATCCTAATAAAACTTATTATTCTTTTTCCTCATATGTGAGCTCTCTTCATAATTAACATACACATTCTCTCTCATAGCTCTCTCCTTCTTCCTCTCTCAAGCCCTAGTGTTTCATGAGTTGAAAATCAATGGCCATTGAAACCAAGCCACCAAAATCCTTCTCTACTCACTCTAGGGTTCTTAGTTTAGCACACCAAGCATCCTAGTCACTTCATTATAGAGGTTGGAGCTCAAGGTAGAGACCTTCGGGTGGATCAATCTTTGACGTGGAGAAGCCGGTGAGGAGGAACCATCTACAACCACTCCAAGGAGCTCCCAACAAGGAGAAGAAGGACTTCAAGCTTGAGGTATAATCATCTAACATAGTAGTTAGAACTCCTAGTTAGTCTGTTAGTTAATGTTTAGCAGAGATCCTAATGGCTAGTCTATGTTACCTTGCAAAGAAAATTTTGATTTTTACCTATTCCTCCTCCCCGTTAACTACCAGGGTGAGTAATATAGACTTACAGTGGTATCAGAGTCTAACTAAACCATAACTAACATGTTAGTAAAGCCTTTAGAACTTCGATCACGGAAAAATCCCGAAAACACGAGCAAAACTTGCATTTTCTGTCGATTTTTAAAACTGGTCTAAAAATTATTTCAAAGACCTGAAAAATACGTGCAAGCTTTTTGAAGATCACTGAAGAAATTTAGGCGCCTAACTCGGTTAGACCACCGCGGAACCGCAGCCGAACCATGCGTTCTGCCGCGGATCCGCGGCCGAGTCGACTTCGAGTTGGTCCAAATTTTTTCTGGTGCTCTCTGTGGCTGTTTTGTGTTTTCTGGGATATTTTGTTTCTTCTCAAGAATTTTTGTGTACAGTGTTGTACTTGGAGTAGATTCAAATGTGGTTATTGATTGAAATTCTATAAATTTTGGCTAATTGGATTATATCTGTGATGTGTTATATGTGCTGAATATCTGCTAATCGCTATACGTCGATTAGTGGGGGTTGCACATATCTGTGATCTGTGATATTGGTTTGTGTATATGAACTTGTTGGATTGTCGTGGATGAATAGCCAGGGATGTGAGATGAGTGTTTTTTATCTTTCATTTGATATAAATTGTAAATTGATGTAATATTATTTTATGGTCGCACATCCAGGTTGAGGTTGTAGCCACCATTGTATATTATTTCTTTTACCGTTTTCTGCTCCTAGGATAGATCCAAGGCTGGGTGCACAAACTACCGGGTATTTTGAAGTGTCGAGTGGCCTACTCACTTTGTTGAGGGAGGTTTCTTCACTTCGGGTATTTGGCGGGTAGTTTACCGCACCCGTAGGGGTCTAGGGTGGGGTTTGGATATTCATCACGACCGTGTAATCCGTTTTTCGTTGCAGGCTTAAACGAAACGCAGATTCCTAGCATATCCAATGTGTTCATCTGTGATCTGGAATGGCTATCATTGCATCTGACGAATGTATATATCTATATATGATATCTAGTAGACGTTGCTTATGTTTTACATCCACGCCAGTCCAGCCCCCGCTCTATCGTTAGTTAAGTAACATAACGGGTGATGACGGGGCCCCGTGGCGAATGCAGATGGCATAAGCGTACGTTATATTTTTCGTTGTTTTCTGCAATGGTAGGATTTAATTGATGGGACTGCATTATATTAATGCTAAGCAAACAAACCAAAGTTGAATCGTTAAAAAAATTTCAAAACCACTCGGTTTTTTCAAAACAGCAAAACTTTTAAATGCGGAGCTTAAACCACTCCTTTTAAAAGCTATCAGGTTCCTTCGATTATATCAAGTTCACTACGTTCACGGTTTCGTCAAAACCATTCGTAGCCCTCCGTCATTTCAGTTAAATGTTCAGTAGTATTCAAGCTATGTATTTTGACCTTCGCCATGGGATAGTGATTGGTAGCTGCTGAATATTTATCTGTAACATAGATAGATGCGTTGATTTGGGACAATCGCACTGCCATTTTGGCCTTCGTCAAGAGTATGTACGGATGTGTTCAAATTAACCTGGATAATGACGGGTAAAACTTGATATGTGACTTATGATATGTTGGCCTTCGTTAAGGTCATAAGAGCATGGGGCAAAAATCCATATTGGGAGTTTCTAAAGTAACTGAAACTTGCTAGTGTTGCATACCATTTGGAGTGTGATAATTTTGGTAGGATTCATTCAACTTTATCACACGATGATATTTTGATCCCGATCCTACTGTGAGTATATGCTACTTCTCGGCAGATTTTTTCACTTAACGATCAATACTATAAACCAAGTAGGTGTTTAGAAAGGTGTTAGCGGGGCTACACCCCCAGGGAAAAGAGGTTATTTAATTAAGGAATTTCGCAAAAGCATCGTAAAACCTCTCTCGAAGTAGCGATACTGGCCTGGCTGAATGGTTAAGCCAGTATTGTACGGTGAGATTAATCCTGACGAATTCTTCTTTTATGATTTGAGGAAGGATTCGAGAAACAGTGGGAGCCATCCTGTTTAGATAAACTAAAAACCACTCTAAACTTGCAAGAGCATCATGCTAAAGTGTTTCTTCTCTCTCTCTCCTAATTGCAGCGACCAAACATGACGGGCCTTAAGTTATTATTAGATAAAAACATATTGACAGGGCCAAACTATAAAGATTGGTTCAGGAATGTCAAGATGGCAATCACTTATGACAAATTGGGGTATCTGCTTACTACTAAAGCCCCCGCCGTCCCAGGTCCAGAATCCAGTGTCGCGGATAAGGAAATCCGTAAGACCTAGGAGATTGATAGCGCGAAAGCCAAGTGCCTCGTGCTGGCCTCTATGGACAATGAACACCAGAGGCGGCACGAGAATATGGATCTTGAATCCATATTCCTCTATACCAAGGAATTATATGGAGAGCAATCTCGTATAGCAAGATATGAGACCTCGAAGAAGCTATTTCAGGCGAGGTTGGCTGTCGGGTCATCTGTAGGGAAACACGTCCTTAAGATGACGGGCTACATTGAGGAGCTCATGGACCTTGGGACCACGTTAGTGAACGAGCTGTATACAAACTTGATTCTCCAGTCCCTTCCTTCCACCTACGCCCAGCTTATCTTGAATTTTAATATTCAAGGTAAAGAAGTTGAACTTCCGGAACTTCTCAACATGTTGAGGAGTACAGAGGGCACCCTGCAGAAAGTCAGGGAAACACCCGCTCTGTTTGTAGGTGGTGCTTCCTCTTCTAGGTCCAAGACAAAAGCCAAAGGAAAGAAGAAGGCCCCTACCAAACCGAGATGCGGTGTTAGTAAGGTGGAAGCCAAGGGAAAAGCAAAAGTGGCAGGGCCGACAGTAGGAAAGGAAGAATGCTTCTACTGTTACAAGAAGGGCCATTGGAAGAAAAATTGCAAGGCTTGGAAGGCCAAGAACCAGGACCCGAGGCAAGTTGTGGCTTCAGCTTCAGGTGTGTTTATAATTGAAAATTGTCTGTCAATCAACTCTACTTCCTGGGTATTGGATACCGGATCAGGATCTCATATATGCAATTCTTTGCAGCCACTGAGAAGCCGTAGAGATCTGAAGACCGGTGATATGACCCTCAGGGTTGCTAATGGAGCGAGCGTAGATGCTGTGTCCGTAGGGGAATATCACCTTGGATTGACGAGTGGACATATTTTGGTTTTGCGCAACTGTTTTTATGTACCTAGTTTGACTTGTAATATCATTTCTGTATCTTTGTTATCCAAAGAAGGTTATGATTTTACTTTTGTAAGCGATGTTGTAAACATCCATCTTAATCATGGTCTGATTGGGTCAGGTACTCTAAATAACGGTATATACGTATTAAACCAACTACAAGTTTTCAATATCCAGAACACACATGAAAGAAAGACTCCAGAATTAAATCAAGCTTTCTAATGGCATTGTAGACTAGGTCACATCAATGAGATAAGGTTAACCAAGTTACATAAAGAAATATATTTGGATCCGTTCGAATGTCAATCTTATGCAACTTGTCAATCATGTCTCTAAGGAAAGATGACAAAGACTCCGTTCACTGGACACGGAGTAAGAGCGAGTGAGCTCTTGGGACTCATACACAGCGACGTGTGTGGTCCAATGTCTACACATGGAAGAAGTGGTTATTCCTATTTCATTAGTTTTACGGATGATTTCTCTAGGTATGGATATATTTTCTTGATGAAATATAAATCCGAGGCCTTTGAGAAATTCCGAGAATATAATAATGAAGTGGAAAAACAAATCGGCAAAAGTATTAAGACACTGAGATCTGATCGAGGTGGTGAATACCTGAGTGCCGAGTTCCTGGATTACCTAAATGAGAATGGAATTCTCTCTCAGCTTACTCCTCCATACACACTACAACACAACGGTGTATCGGAGAGAAGGAACCGAACCCTATTGGATATGGTACGTTCCATAATGAGTAACGCTGAGTTACAGCGATCATTCTGGGGCTATGCACTAGAATCGGCTGCATATCTTTTGAACAAAGTTCCTACCAAGACTGTGCCTACTACACCATATCAGATGTGGAGTGGGAAGAAACCCTATCTTCAGTATCTGAAGATATGGGGATGTCCAGCTTTTGTTAAAAAGCAGTATGCGGACAAACTCGAGGCACGATCAGTACTGTATAAGTTTGTGGGATACCCAAAGAGCTCCAGGGGGTATCTTTTCTATCACGCAGAGGAACAAAAGGTTTTTGTTTCGCGTCATGCCCACTTTCCGGAACTTCAGTTTTTAGAAAAAGAAACAAGTGGGAGCGCAATAGAACTGGAAGAAATTCCAGAACCATAAGCTATTACTAAAAGCTTGGTGAAACCAGAAGTTTCAAAAGAATAAGAAATTCCCGCACCTCTCCGCAGGTGTAGTAGGCTGTCTCATCCGCCTGAGAGATACTACGGTTTTCTCGTAGACGGGGATAGAGAGGATTACATCATTGATAATGATGAGCCGACTAACTTCCAGCAAGCCATTCAGAGCACTGACTCGGTAAAATGGCTGGATGCAATGCGGACCAAGATAGAGTCCATGCACACCAACAAAGTGAACGGGAGAAGATGTAAACGCATAGCATCCACAGAAAGTTGTGAAGTGCCCATCATAGCACATACGTTTTCAAATTTGGTAATAAAAACGTATGCGTCTTTAGACTCGAGACCTTGAAATTTAGGTAAAAGATTGATATAGTAAGGTTTGATTTCGTAGTAATCCCCATTGGCTGGTGGAATAGAAAGACAAGTAGAAAGAGGACCACGTATCGGGTAGCATCTCTCTTGGAGAGACATACGTGGCAAATTCTGCGCAACTGCAGGCGGTGGCAAAGTGGTGTTATGAAAATTTGATGGAGATCCGTCCATCTCGGTGGATGTGGTGAGTGGTGAGGAAAAAGAAGATGCAGAATTACCGACTTTGGAGTCGATAGGAGAAACACGGACAAGACGGGCACTAGAATCCCGTGTCCAGCCGAGCATGCACTAAACGGTTTTAGCACAAGTGGCAACGTAGGTGATAATTAGAGAAAATGGTTTGTTTTTGGTTTGTTTTGAAAAAGACGGATTTTGAAAAATCACACAAAAAATACACAATCAACCCTAGATCTATGGTCACCTAGGTCAAGTCACTAGACCGCTCCTAGACTTCCAGAAGACAAATCGCAGGATAAATCCTCTACTACCTCTTTATCCCTCCTGTGGCCAGGTAAATGCCAGGTAAGTGGGAAGTATCCGCTACGTAAGTAGCGGGCCTAATTAAGTAACCATTTTCCTTAAACACACTTATCTTAGACATCACAAAAGAAATGCGGATAAGCAATAGATTATCCACGACCTTCTTCTGTCCTAATTGAGCGCGACGGTCTTTAGAGTCTTGTCTAGATATTTTTTAGTTAATGAAGGGTGATACGGATGCTAGTTTTGTGATTTTGGGGGCTTAGGAAGGGTAGTGAAATCCCCACCTAATTTGAATTTGGTCTTCGCCTCTTAATTTCCGTATTAAAATATTCACAAACAACCAATATCAAAACACACAATAAATTTTATTTTTGAGCGCAGCGAATTTTTGCAAAGAATCCTGCAGAAAAGTTGTTATTGGACAGATCGGAGAAGAGATAAGAAAGTATAGAATAAACCAGAGAAATCCGGAACCCTAACTCATCAAGAAAGCCGCGGTACCGCCGCTAATTGCTGCTATCCGCCACGGTTCCGCGGTGGTATGAACTGTTCTTTGGACGAAATTTTGTACTGCTGCTCCCTTTGCTCCTTTGTCCAAGATGAAATGATCTGAATAATTTTCTCTCTGCTGTAGTGATTCCAGATTTCCTTGCAAAATTCACACACTAATCGTTAAGCACACACTGTGATTTTGATTCAAAATTTTGAAGGAATAATAATATTTCAACTCAAATAGCAAGCACGAACAAATTACGCACGGATCCCCGGCAACGGCGCCATTTGATTGATCAAATGGATTGTGGTATGAAAAAAATGTTATCACAATCAAAGAATTTATAGCCGCAATCAATAACGATGTCAATATAGTTCGTTAATGAGTATGGATCGTCCACTGAGATTCGTGTATTTATTTGTTCTTGCTTTTGTTGAGTCGAAAGAAAATATTAAAGAAAACTCAAGAAGATGAATCAAGATTTAGTTGATGAAATATTTTCAAGATGTTGGATATATGTATGCCCCAGAGGCTATTATATGATAGTGTATGTACTGATGTGTGTGTGTGTGTGTGTGTGTGTGTCCAGAGGACAGTCTTGCTCGACATGATAGCATGCTATCTGGTTGCTCTTTATCATATGTTCACTTGATCGTGCTTTTACTCATTTGATACATGTTGATAAAGCCCTTAGGATATTTGCTTAACTACTTGGATTATGATGTGGATCATACTAGTGGGACACCAGTAGTTTATAAGCATATCTTTGAAATGTTCCTAGTCGTAGATATATCGAGACAGGGCATCGATATTCCAGAGTAGACTAGCGTATACCATTCTTGTTCCATATGATGGGCGATGGATGATCCCATATCCATCTGGTGTGGTGACACCAAAGATTGTATACGGGTGCTCAGTGAGGCTGGGTACACTAAACGGACTCGCCAAGAACTCCTATGTAGTATTATATCATACGTCGGATAGCAGTTCTCAGGTGACACTGGTACATGTTAGTCTGTAGACCCGAGATCGTTATAGAGTCTTATGTATCCTCCCATTGTACTTTGATCTCCACCCTACTATGGCTCTACTGAGTCGTACAAACAGGTAGATTTTGGGTACATTCCCGAGGCACATGGAGGCGATGAGCGATAGGAGGGGTTTCGTCTCTCCCGGTATTGGGGGTTGATGTTGCGCTATGCACGATTGGCTATAACAGGAAGTCCCTGGCCAGGGCTGCTGAGATATTACTGATAAGTGTTATCGGTAGTTTCTCGATTTGTTGTAGACCATATACCGGCATGACTTATTGAGTTATTGGGGTCGACGTTACCATCCCTAGACTCGATATGCAACATATCTGACGAAGAGATCGGACTGTACGGTAAGTGTTGCCAGTTGGATCGACGGGAGTTTTGACAGGTTCGCTTGTTCTTCTTCTGATCGCTCAATACCCGGGTGGCCGTTACGTTTACCTGACCACTTGCGGCTTGTAGGTGTTTGATGTGATCATCACCTACTGCCGGCGTATTGACGAGTCTTAGAGTCCCACACAGGAGTTTCCTGGCTCAGGCGAAATGATGTGGTGTGCATATGAGATATGTGCGGGATCTCGATTAAATACGTGTATTTGATACCGTGTTTTAATCGGGCGTTTTCTATTTATCAGGTCGTATGAGATATGACCGGTTTATTAAATCAAGTGTTGATTTAATATTGACTTTTATCTCATTTAAATAAACCTTTTCTTTATGATGGATGCATGGATGTATCTCTACATGTTGATGTGCATACACACACACATACATGCATGTATCATGGTTGATGATACATGGAAGATGGCAACATAAGACTCACATGGAATATAATTATCTTTATATTTATTAGAATGAGAAAAAGAAAATTGATTTTAAATCATGGTTGACTATTCTTCACTTGACCTAGCTTAAACCATGGTTTCATTTTCATTTGTTATTTTTCTCTCATTCTAAAATATCTAGATATTTATTGACCATGGTTTGAGATGAGATATTTATCTATCATATTTATCTTTCTCTCATTAATATTATCATTATCTTTCATACAAAAGAAAATATAGCTCAAGTTTGCCATCTTCTTCTTCCTCTCTCTAGCTCTCTCTTGAGTTTCCAAAGTGAGTGAGGGTAAAAGAAAGAAAGGGTTTTTATGTGAGAACACAACCATATCATCATACTACACTTGTCTAGCCCATTGGTGTAGTTTGTTTGCTTCATCTTCATTGTGATCAAGTAGAGCAAGGAGCTTTGAGCAAAGGTACTCCGGGTGGATCATCGTGGACGTGGAAGAAGCTCGAGCTAGCCGGTTCAACCTTTAGGAGATCTAAGGAGTTGCAAAGGAGGTCTACAAAGGTTGTATCTCTCCCCACTTAGTGTTAGACACTAGCTAGTATATGATACTAGTGTAGGTGCACGGCAGCGCCCCGGCCGTCTGTCTGAGGCCAAAATGCGGAAACAAAAACTTTTCTTTAACTAGAAACCGGCACTACCGCGGATTATAAACCCGGATCGGACCATTAACCTACTACTAGCTAATTGAAGAAAGGGTAGAGAGCTATACCGAGCGATCCGTGTCCTTCGGTCTTCGGCCACCATCCCGATCTCCCCGCGGCATCTCCGGTCTCGATCTCCTAGTCGGAAAGGGCACCACTGTAGGGTTCCAAGGCACACTAATGAGGTCACACAAGGCATCAACCATGCCAATTTCAAATTTTACAAATGCCGAGAAACCCTAATACGGATCGTTAACTAGATTTTAGGCGATAACGATAACTAGTTAACAACTTAACTAAAAGAAAGAGGCTACAACCTTTGTAGATCCGGTTCTCCACTTCCTTAGCTCCACGTAGACGTCCCTCTGCTGTACAAAACAGATCTTGGACTCTAGTGTCGGCTTCATCGGAGAAATGGGCGGGCTAGGTCATCGACTACGATGCCGAAGATGATCTACGTCGAGGCATCACAAGATCAAGCTCCCACTTCACCAAGTCATGAAACTTGTGAAGAAAACACCCTATACTACTTGGCAAGAGGTAGAGGATGAAGAAATAGGAAGTGGGTTCACCTTAGAATTGGATTTCTCACTCTTTTTCTCAAGTTGCCATTGATGGAGGCAAGCTTTTCTTCTTGATGAAGAAGAAGAAGAAGATGATAGAATATCATTAGTATTATTCAAAAAGAATAATAAAATGAATACTTATCATATCCTAACCTTGGTTAAGTGTAGAGAATGAACTAGGGTTAAGTGGAATGGTTAGGGTTAAGCATGAAGACAAAATGGTCACTTAGTCAAAGCTTCATGAAGCTTCAACAACAAACAAAATAAGCCACCATTTTTCTTTTCTTTTGCCAAAAATAAATAAATAAATAAATGAATAAATAAATAATATGAAAACCCTAACCATTACACAACCATGGTTTAATCTTTACACATACTCTAGTTAGCATGTATCATCAAACATGATACAAACTAGTGTACAAAAGTATATCACATATACAATGTGCACATCAAGTAAGAAAATACTTTTAAAATGAACCAATACTAGTTAATGCAAAGTAATATATCAAATATATAATTATACATTAAATCATTAAATCAACACTTGATTCAATGATCCGGTCATGTCGCACATAACCGACTGGTATCTAATGTATCAACTTATCGAATCAATCTTCGATTCGATAACTAGGTTATATCGCAGACAACTAATCGAAACATTCATCGCAAGAATGAAATACGGTATCACATACACACATTATTCTCGGTCCCGCATATATCTCATATGCGCTCTTATTTCGTTTCGCTTGAGCCAGGAAACCTCTGTGTAGGACTCTAAAGACTCGTCAATACGCCGGCAGCAGGTGATGACCATATCAAACACCCACAAGCCGCAAGCGGTCTGCTAAACGTAACGGCCACCCGGGTATTGAGCGATCAGAAGATCGACGAGCAAGCCCGCTCACACTCCTGTGAATCCAACCAGTAACACTTACCGTACAGTCCGGTCTCGTCGTCTGATATGTCACATATCTCGCCTAGGGGTGGTAAACGTCAGACCCCAATAGCTCGATAAGTCATGTCGATATGAGGTCTATAACAGTTTGAGAAACTACTGGTAACACTTACCAGCAAATCTCAGCAACCCTGGCCAGGGATTTCCGGTTATAGCCAATCGAAAACAGCGCAACATCAACTCCCTATACCGGGAGAGACGAATCCCCTCATATCGCTCATTGCCTCCATGTGATTTGGGACTGTACCCAAAAACCACCGTTTTGCACGCCCTCTTGGACGTGGTAAGGTGGAAATCAAAGCACAGTGGGAACCACACAAGACTCTTTGACGATCTCGGGTCAACAGACTACTCTGTACCAGTGTCACCAGAGAACTGCCATCTGACGTGAGGTATAATACCATCTGGGAGTTCTCGGCGAGTCCGTCTAGTGTGCCCAGTCTCCACTGAGCACCCGTATATCATCTCTGATGTCAAACACCAATGGATATGGGATCATCCATCGCCCATCTGTATGGGTCGAGAAGGTATACGCTAGTCTACACTGGTATATCGATGCCCCGTCTCGATACACCCACGACTAGGGACTTTGAAGGATGTACTTATGGACTACCATGTCCCCACTAGTATGATCCGCATCATAGTCCAGGTAGTCAAGTACACATCCTAAGGGCTTTACCAACATGTAACAGAGAGACAATCAGTGTACACGTTAAGGTAAAGAGTAACCAGATAGCATACTATCATGTCGAGCAAGAAAGTCCTCTCTATATATGTCCAAGCATCCACTACAATATACATCCTATGTACAGTAATGGCCTCTAGGGCATACATATAACTAACAATCTCCCACTTGCACTAGGTCCATCTGTAGCAGTGGTTGTAGTATCTCATACTCAACCATCCCATAAAACTCTCTCTCTGGGAATAGGCCTTTGTGAGTGGATCCGCCGTGTTGTATTCTGTGTCTGCCCTCCTAACCTCGATCATCCTGGAGATCAATCATCTCCATGATCAGGTAATACTGCCTTAGAATATGTCTGGATCACTGATAGGACGGGTGTTCCTTGGCATAAGCCAAAACTCCATTGTCACACAATGGGAGGAACGAAGTTCATCTCATGAACTAATATACACCCAGACTGCCTCTTTGGTAGCATCTTAAGTAGCAATGTTTCCAGCCTTTATCGTCTAGTATGCCACGGTATCTAGCTTGGAACTCTTCCAACATACCGTCCCTTTACTGAAGGTAAAGACAATGCCTGCGACCGACTTTCAGTCGTCCTTATCACCCTGGAACCCCTCCAGTAATTCTCCCCAGGATCGATTGATACCATCTCACTACATTTAGTGAGTATCCTAACATCCATTTAGATCTAACTCATAGATCCAAAACTCAGGATTTAGTAGGTATCACTTTGATCCTCTGTGGAGAATCATTGTGATAAGCGGAGATTGATCGAGCGTAGCATAGGAAAATACTTCCCTATCAAGGGTATATCATCCACGTTCTCTATGAGGATCGCCACCATACTCCCTACTACCATTTTGTATATACAAGGTTCATCTACCATTTTGATGAAGTCAAACTATTTGACTACTACATCAAAACAGATGTTCCAACTCCGCGATACCTGCTTTATCCTATAAAGCATCTTGTACACGTTTCCGCTGCTCCCACTGTTTACGAGGCCCTCTGGCTGTGTACTTATAGACATACTCTTCTAAAACATCATTTAGAAAAGCAGTCATGGCACCCAACCGCCATATATCGTAGGCATGGTATGTAGCCGTGGCAAGTAGGATCCGGATGGACTTAAGCATAGCCACTGGAAAATGTTTCATCATTATCCACGCCTGGTCGATGACAAAAACCTTTAACAAGTCTAACTTTGAAAGTCTTAACTTTTCCATCTACACCAAGTAATCTTCTCAAGATATACTTGCTCCTGATGGGGATTTAACCCTTCAGATATAGCAACCAAAGTCCATACTTTGTTGATGTATAAGGATTCCATCTTAGATCGCTAAGCATCCAGCCATTCTTACAGAGTCCCACTCCTGATGGCCAGCTCGAAACTAGTCGGGTCATCATCTCATGATGCAATCCCCACTCCCACTGTCATTGAGAAACCGAAGTATCTCTCAGGTGGGAGAGGAACCCTACTAGATCGGCGGAGAGGCTGAGGTTCGCTGGTTACTATTGAATCCTTCGGTTCTACCAAATCATCAGCTGCATTTTGTATAGCTGGAACATTTCCAGTTCTACATAACAGACCTTGCCTCGAGCTTGTCTGGATTTTGCTATTCAGACATAGGCTGGACAACCCCAAATCTTAACTAACTTAAGATATGGGCTCTTCCCTTTCCATATCACATATGAAGTGGTAGGCAACTGATTTGATTTGAACCCTTTTCAATAGGTATGCAGCTTCTCAAGTGCATAACTCCCAAAAGGAAACAGGTAACTCAGTAGTACTCATCATAGAGCACACCTTATCATATAGGGTGTGATTGCTCTGCCCCGATATTCCATCGTACTATGGTGTATACGGAGGAGTAATGCTGAGAGAGAATCTCATTCTCCTTTAGAATAGACCGGGATTTCCGTGCTCAAGTATTCTCCTCCTCGATCACATCAAAGGACATAATACTTATACCCGTATTTTGGTTCTCTACTTCTCGCTTATATTCTGTGAATATCTCAAAAGGTTCGGACTCATGTTTCAACAGGAACATATGACTGAATCTTGAGAGATTATCAGAGAATATAATGAAGTATAAAGAACCAGTCCTGGCATGTGTAGACAGGAGACCTACATACATCAACATGTATCATCCCAAGAGTTCACTAACTCTTTCTCTGCTTCCAATAAACAGAGCTACGGTCATCTTATCTTTGTGACATGACTGGCAAGTTTCACAAGATGTAAATTCAAACTGATTTAAATATACATCTAAATGTAACTTTAGCTAGTCGGGTCACATTGATATGACCTAGTCTACAATACCTCAAGAAGGATTCGTTCATATGTGAACTCCTCCTCTTGTGTGTGTTCCGTATACTAAGAACCGTAGTTTGATTTAGAACGTTATTGCTTTTAGATAACGTGCCTGAACTGATCAACTTTTGATATAGGAAATGTTCAAAACATAATCCAACAATACAAAATTATATCCTTTCTTTACTAATAAAGAGACTGATATGATTTTGTATATCAGGTTCGGTATTTAATAACATTCGTTCAGAATCAATGTATTGGTAATACAGGGTGACAGTGACCAACAGACTTGGCTGCAACACTTGCCCCATTTTCTGCCTCATGAAACTTATCACCCATTCTCAGTTCTCTACCTATCTGTAGCCCTATGTAACAAATTACATATCTGGGATCCTGATCTGGTATCAAATATCCAGGACGTAGAGGATATTGAGAAACAATTCTACGTAACGAACACACCCGAAGATGATGCATCTTATGCACTTTCCTCGTTTGGGCGGCATGGGAATTCTGGTATTCCCCAATTTCCTGCTCTGTCTTATAACAATTATAAGATGGAGCGGGACCAACGTTCCCCAGCTCAGTATAACAAGCGGGTTCGGTCAATATATCCGTATTATTATCTTGATTAAGGCGTGATATGGTCGCTACCTGGAGAGAGAGAGAAGAAAACACTCAGTATGCGCTCTTGCAAGAATAGATTGGTTATTATTTTATCTAATCAGGATGGCTCCCACTGTTTTTATCAAATCTTCCTTCAAACCCTAAAAGGAAAGACTAGCCGGGATTAATTACACACTACAAGTTCGCTAATCTTTCAGCCAGGCCAGTGTCGGTACTTTGAGGGAGGTCCCCCGTTCTTTCGCACGAACCAAATTAATGTAAACCTCGTTTTCCCAGAGGCGTAACCTCATTAACACCTTTCCAGACACCCACTTGATCGGCTAATTGTAATGTGTAAAACTCTCCCAGGAGTAACTCTTACTCGCAGCGGGTATCGGGATCCAACTATCTCATAGAAGGTATGCAATCTCATTGCAAATTTCAACACTTGAAATTCCCGATAATTTTGCCCCTAGCGTCCTATGACCTTGACGCAGGCCAACAAACCATAGTGCGCTAGTCAAGTTCAACCCGTCATTTCTTGATTGAATTAAACCCACCCGCACGACCCTTGACGCAGGCCAACAAAGTCGCACGACTACCCTAATCCAATCTGTATCATATGCATAAGCAGATAAATGCTAGTTAGCTACCGCACACTACGCCTTGACGCAGGCCAACAAACGTAGCACGAATACTAACTACCACTTATCTGAAATGACGGAGCGCTACGACAGGTTTTTCTGAAAACTTATTGCGTAATGAACTTCATATCGTTGTAGGATTGAATGTGTAAGTGCACGGCGGCGCCCCGGCCGTCAATCCGACGGCCAAACGCGGAAACGGTGATAAACTTTAATTTTGCGGACTTAGCAAACCGGCACCACCGCGCACTAAACACCCGGATCGAACCATTAACAAGTCTAAGCAAACTAGAAGAAGGGGAAGAGATGTACCGACTGATCCGAGTCCTCCGGTCTTCATCTCCACTCCGATCTCCTCGCGGGATCTCCGGTCGTCGCCTCCTCGCCGGAAGGGCACCACGTCGCCTGCATCTTTTACGGGCTCCCGCCTCTATACCGAGGCAACTCGGGCATGAAGCCGGCAACTCGACATGCCCAAGGTTTGCTGTAAGATGTGTAGAGTCTATGTCTCATTGGGGTATTGGAGTTGCCTTTGATGGAGGAATCAAGAAGAGCTTTGGAGAAGTGAGAAGGTTTTGTGTACAAGGCAAAAATGAGATCATGAAATTTCCTCATACAAAGTTTTGGACCTCTCATTTTCCTCCCCCCCCAAAAATGTGGCTGGCCCCTCTACTTGATGAGAATGGTGGAGGGAATGAAGACTAATACCAAGGGAGGTGTGTGTAGGAGAATAGAAGAGGTGACCATATCAAAAGCAAGAAAATATCAACCATACTTCTCACACCTTAACCTTTCAAATCTCATTTAATGCAAGTAATGGTGGAAAATAAAAGATATCATCATAATCTCTCATAATGCATGAAACCCCCTCCACTAATGTAATTTGCAAAACTGCAAATTACCCCCCTCCATCAGAAAAGTCCGGCCGGGACAGAACAAAGGAAAACCGGCCGGAACGGAAAGCAAACTGGCAACTCCAGAAAACTGGTCCCGTAATAAATTACAGGAAAACCCCCATACTGTGCATACACACCCGCATCTGTATTCCGTCCGGATACAAATGCAGTGAGACAAAATCTACACTGTAAAATACTAGGATCCGGCTTAAACCAAAGCCGGCTAGTAATATCCGTCCGATCCTGATCCGTGCAATACCGCACGTATCCGATCGAACGCTGCCATATAACTATACGGCCATTAGTACAAAAACCGTCTGATCCTGATCCGTGCAATACCGCACGTATCTGATCGGACCCTGCCATATCTCCATACGGTCTCTACAGCGTTTCGCCCGAAAGCTTGAGTAACTGAAAGTGTGGTGGACTCTAAAGACTCGTCAATACTATGGCTGTGGATTTAACCACTAGCACGTCAGAGGTATAAGCCAATACGTGACGGGCCACCAGCTATTGACTAAAAGGGACGTCGATGAGTGAACTCATGCTGACACCCTACTGAGCCTGTCAGTGACAATATCCGTACAGTCCGGTCCGTTCGTCTATGAGCATCGCATGTCGGGCCTAGGGGGTTGGTAAAAGTCAGACCCCCAAAAGCGGTACAAGTCGTGTCGGAGTGTAGCCCAGAACACCCTGAGATACTACTGGAATACCTACCAGTAAATCTCCTGCCTTGGCCAAGGTCTTCGTGTAATGGCTCTCCTAGACACTGCGCGACCTCACCCCCAATACCGGGAGAGACGAACCCCTGTAGATCCGCTCACTGCCTCCATGTGGCTCGGGACTGTATCCAACTAAAACCTGTTTGCACGACTCCTTTGAGCCGTGGTAGGGTAGTAATCAAAGCACAGTGGGAACTCACACGAGACAAATGACGATCCCCAGGTCGATGAACTAACCTGTACACATGTCACCTGGGAACTGCTATCTGACGTCAGGTATAAGACCAACTAGCATGTTCCCGGCGAGTCCTGTCCGGTGTACTCATAACCCAATGAGCACCTGTATACATCTTAGGTGAACCAACTGACACCAGTGGCTTGTGAGACCGGCCACCGCCCCTCGTCGGGGTCTCGACTGTATACACTAGTCTACTCTGGAGTATCGATGCCCTGTCTCGAAACTCCCATGACTAGGGACCTTTTAAGGATGTGCTTATAGACTACCAGCTCCCACGTATATGATCGCCCTCATACTGCCGGTAGTCAAGCAAGAATCCTAGGGGCTCTATCAACGTGCAATAGCGACATGTCAGGTCACCTAAAGCAGTACACGATGATAAAGGTAAACCAGATAGCAAACTATCATCTCGAGTAAGACTGTCCTACCGGGATAGGTCCTCCCTCAATCATTGCAATCACGTGCCTGTGATCCAATAATCGACTCTGAGGGCACTATCTCCAACAATCTCCCACTTGCACTCAAGGCTAATTATTGCGATGTCGCATACTCACAGCCCGTGTGATACCGAACACCCAACTCCTCTACTAGTCAGTCTCACAAAAAATCGTTTGTGAAACTATTGCGTTCGAGGAATAGCCTCAGTGAGTGGATCCGCCTTGATGTTTCATTCTATGTCTCTCTATATCTCAAGTTCGCGGAGAAAGCCATCTCCCGAAATGAGCAATACCTGTCTTAGAGTGTCTGGATGTCTGATGGGACCTAGCTCATAAATGAACTCCAAATCCAAACTTCTTAGACTGTATCGTCAACTGAACTTAATCAGTATCCTGCGCCATGCCACCCTCAGTATTGCCTTGGACCACCTGTCCAAAATACTGCCCCTCGTCAGAAGGAAAAACTATAACTCTGACAACCTCCTTGTCGTCCAGGTCACCTTGGAAGCCTGGAATGATAACTGTCTCCCGAAGGAGAATGCTGCTATCATATCCCTAGAACATCCACTTATGTTCTAAAACTGCTTCCGACTGTTTTTCCAGGACTGGATCAATGTCAACTTATTGCATCTAGTGCAAGAACAACATCTGGTGTGGTACTTGTCATCTCATGATTGACTCAATTGCCTAAGCAAGTGATCTACCAATCATGTGCATCCCTCTCTACTTTAGTCTATAAGACACCTTTAGAGAGGGTGACTCCATCACCTGCAGGTACACTACCGTGCCAGGAGTCGTCCATTCCAAATACTATTAGAATGCTGTCAAAGTACCCTGATTGGGAAACCACCCAAATCTAGATCTAAAACCATAGATCTAGTAACCAGTATGTGTGATGTAATGTCCAAGTCCTATGTGGAGAAGCCACTGTGTGACGACCAAAGTATAACCGATCGTAGTATAGGAATATCACTTCCTACTACCTTCTCAACAGATCCATCCCCTATTCTGATGACGTCAAACCTATGACTGTCACATCAGAAATAGATGATCTATCTCCGCTACTTCTGCTTTAGTCTATAAATAGACATAAGTTTGATGTCCACCAATGCTTCCGCTGCTCCCACTGACTACGACAACCCTCTGGCAGAGTCATACAGACGTACACTTCTAAAACTAGTTTAGAACGACGCTATACTCATCCTCTCACCGGGTCTCGCAGCCTGGAACAACAGCAATGGTAATTGTGGGTAAACAAGAACTTCCCTGTCACCGTCCTTGAGGCTACCGGAGTACCTCTCGGGTGCCTGAAGTTACCCACCATCCCTGCGGAGTGGCCAATGGAATGTCAAACCAGATTGAATCTTTAGGTTCCTTATCAAATCTTCGGTAATCGTTTGCGGTTCTGGAATCACTTCCAGTTCTACCATACTCCCACTGCTGTTTTGAAAAAATCCATTTTTAATAAAACTGTGGTGAGTCAAGAACAATATCACTATTGATCTTCCAGATGGTAGAAAATCAACCCTCGTCATAGCCTGGGTCAACCCACAAACAGCCATTACAGAAACGTGCCTTGAGTTATCCAGAGTCTGGTTTTAATCATAAGCCAGACAACTCCCCGTACCTTAACAATGTTAAGATATGAACTGTACTATATCCAATATAGAACCAGAGGCACTGATTTAATTTAACCAGATTCAAATCATGCAACTGTCTCCAGTGCATGTCAACTAAATGGAGAGAGGCCGATCAGCGTTACTCAACTTAGGAATGCTTCCAATTATGAGTAACCTGAAAGAGAAGTAATTACTATAAACTGAATACCATGCACAAGTATCTACATCTTCGATCACCTTGAAGAATCCCGATACTTGCTACATCTGGTTCTCTACTCTATTCAAATACCTATAACTCCTCAAAACTCAGACCCTGTGTTTCTACGAAACACATGTCTAAGAACTAGACAAGTTAAAAGTAAACAGAATATAGTATGAGGACCAACCCCTCTGTCCTAATGGACACTGGACAACATACAATACTCTGTATGAGTCCGCTGAGTCTAACAACTCTTTCACTGTGTATCGTAGGTTGAAAACTGTACTTATGGTTAAGAAGAATTACACCGCTGTTTAATGCTCCTTATCTAACCATCCACTGATATAGGTAAATGTCATCGACATAATATCAAAAGGTATATCTCACTCTATGAAAATAGACGTACAGATATATCAATTTGAAATTGGTGCACAACAGCGGATATTCAAAACCAAATATTTGCCGACCGGCAAACAGCCCAGATGATCTCCTCAAATATCACCGATTACAACGAATCCCGATATAATGAGGATGATCACCTAATTCCCAATAACTTACTCCCACTCACCATCTGTAAAACCATACAGATGTGAGAATCAAACCTGGTAAATACATACCCTGGAGCAAGTGTCTAATCAGGAAATCAGTTTTCTTTTAACAGTACACAGTGAAACTGAAACATTGAAATGTTTCGGTGGGGTATCCCGGTATTCTTAGTAATGCCTCTTCCATTATCCAGATTCACAACTATAACCGTATAATTCTTTGCCACCTCTCCAAATCCCTTTATATGTCTTTAGTCATTACCTTCTGCACACCCCTTTAGGCCAATTGGTTTTCTTCCTTCCCTACCGTTCGGCACCAGCCTATGGTTTGGAAGAAGACTATCCAATAAGCATAAAGGGTGTACTGTCCTAATCCTAGGAGCACTCGCAACGCGAGAGAAGGTGAAGATAAAAGACACCTGAATGTACTTTATTCCTATTTCTCCCGGACCAGAATCCATCCCCGAACTGGAACAAGTTCCTTTCGAGTTCGTATATAACCATACGATGGAGTATCCAATAAACTGTGGATCTTCGTAGTGATACGGAGTGTCCTGGAGAAATATAAAGGTGATTTAGGATTGGCGAAGAAATACTTGGTTTGGTCGTGAATATCAGTCGCAATTTACTTTGCCCTCTTACTAATCCCTTGCTTTGTCTTAATCTTAATACCTTCTGTACACCGTTTAGGCTAACTGGTTTTCTTCATTCCCTACCGGTCGGCACCAGCCTATGGTTTGGAAGAAGACTATCCAATTTGCGTAATAGGTGTACTACTCCTAAACCAAGGAGTACTCGCAACCTGAGAGAGGGTGAAAAGAAAAAACAACTGAATAATCCTATCCGTTTTCTCCAGAACCAGAAACCATCCTCGAATTCCTTCGAGTTCGTATCTAACCATACGATGGTTTTGTCCAATGGAAGTGGACGTTCGTAGTAATACGGGGTGTCCTGGAGAAAAGGGTAAAAGTAGGAGTGGCAATGAGGTTCGCAACTCTGACAATCCAAAAGCCAGTGTTAAGTAGGTTCGGTCAACTTGGTCACTGAGTCATAGTCTTAGGGTCGGGTCAATGGTCGCTGTCAAAGAGAGAGAGAAAAAAAACACTCAGCGTGCACTCTATCCTAGATCAGAATGGTTATCACTTTTTCTAATCTGGAAACCTCCCACTGTACCTCAAATTCTCCTCCAAACCTGAAAGAAGAATTAGTCGGGGTCACCCGAGGAGTAAACCAACTCATCAGTGGGAATCGGGATCCAACTATCATCGCATGATAACGTGACGGAATCCGCTCACGGTATCACACTCCAGAAGGTATGCGCATATCTGGCAAGTTTCAGTTCTTTTGAAACTCCCGATGTGATTTCTGCCCCATGCTCTTATGACCTTGACTAAGGCCAACAAATCATAAGTCACATGTCAAGTTCTACCCGTCATTGTCCAGGTTGATTTGAACCCACCCGTACAAGCCCTTGACTAAGGCCAACAAGGCTATACGACTGTCCCAAACCAACACATCTATCTATGCAGCATATGAATACCCAATAGCTACCAAACACTGTGCCTTGACTAAGGCCAACAAACACAGCTTGAATACTATTGACTACCCATATGAAACGACGGAGGGCTACGAATGGTTTCTGGCGAAAACCTTTAACGTAATGAACTTGATCTCGTTGAAGGAACGGATAGCTTTTTAGAAAATATAATAACGAAAACCTTCGCTAAAGAGGTCACTCCCGGTGAAGGGATCTCGGCTCTTTCCCCGTAGAATGGGGTGCAGGATATTCCAAATGAATACCATGATGCAAAGCAAAAGTAATCGGCTATAGTGAAGGTATTGCCCTGACGCAAACTTCTGTCCAAGGGGTCACTCCCGGTGAAGGGATCTCGGCCCTTGCCTCGTCGACTGAGGAGCAGGATATTCCAAATGAATACCACGATGCAAAACAAAAGTGAACGTCCTTGCAATAACAGCTTTTTGAAAAGTGTTCCAACAACATCAGAATAGGTTTGTTTATCTTGCATTGATCCGAATCAACACAGTCCCATCAATTGATCACACCACAAAGAACGAAAATATACTGACGTACGTATATGCCATCCGCATTCGCCACTGGGTCCCGTCATCACCCGTTAGGTTAGCTTACTAACGGCAGAGCGGGGACTGGACTAGCGCGGATGAAAAACATATACAACATCTACTAATATATATACCAATATATTATATTTCGCTCAAGGCGTGAAAAGAAATGCAACATCACAGAAATGTACAGCATCACAGAACAATACAGATATCTGGGATCCCCGGGTTTCACAGAGCCACTACTGAAACCCGACGTTCCCCTGGTCGTGTGGATAGCCTGTGCAATGAAATCCTAGACCCCTACGGGCGCGGCAAGTCACCCGCCAAAACCTGAAGCGAGGCAGCCCCCTTCAGCTCCGTGAATGGACCACCCAGCACTCCACGGAATCCGGCAACTTGGGCACCCCTCCTGGGTCAACCTGTACCCCCTACGAGTGCGGCGAATAGCCCGCCAATCCCAGAGTGAAGCCCCCTTCAGCCCAATGCCATGAGATGCGGGCTTGTTGCCCTCTAGAACCCGGCTACCCGTGCACCCCTCCGTGGGGTAATCCTAGTACAGAAAGTAAAATATACATTCACCGGGTACATCGACCGCAACCAGGTCGTGCCCCAAAATAATAATACAATCAGGCAGTGACGGCAGTCCACATGTCGGACGCTCGCCCCGCAATATCAAATGTACATAATACAACAGCACTGTACTAGCATTGCATCCAGGCTATCCCCCACGACCGATCCGCAACATCACAGCATAAACATAGAACATCAACGTGAAAGTCACGTTCGCAAATCCGTCTAACCGGGCTATAGCAGTCAGACCGGATTTACCGATCGAGTGACATTCACGGTCGCAGATATAATGTAAATACTGTGAAAAATGTGTTTAAAATTTTCCGATTGATCAAACTTAACAAGTGGGCCCCCAAACAAAACTGTAGCACTCACAGAAAACCTGGGCCCAATTTTAATATTCCAGAAACCACATTTTCAACTCAGGAACATTCTACAAAATTTTGGGGAAATGAACAGTTGTTACTGCGGCGGAAGCGCGGCCAAAGCAGGGGTTTGGCCGCCCTTCCGCGGTGGAACAGTGAGTTCATGGTACCAAATTTTTACAGTGTGTTTCTAATTCCCTGCACATCACTCTGAGACAACCTGAAAAATTTTTGGACTCAAAAAAAATTCGACAGAAACTGATGTGCTTGAAATACGCGTTTTCGGGATTTTGTTCGATCGGAAACGTAAAACACATTAAACAAAGCTAGACGAAGTTAATGGCGAGGCTCTGATACCACTGTAAGTGCACGGCGGCGCCCCGGCCGTCAATCCAACGGCCAAACGCGGAAACGGTGATAAACTTTAATTTTGCGGACTTAGCAAACCGGCACCACCGCGCACTAAACACCCGGATCGAACCATTAACAAGTCTAAGCAAACTAGAAGAAGGGGAAGAGATGTACCGACTGATCCGAGTCCTCCGGTCTTCATCTCCACTCCGATCACCTCGCGGGATCTCCGGTCGTCGCCTCCTCGCCGGAAGGGCACCACGTCGCCTGCATCTTTTACGGGCTCCCGCCTCTATACCGAGGCAACTCGGGCATGAAGCCGGCAACTCGACATGCCCAAGGTTTGCTGTAAGATGTGTAGAGTCTATGTCTCATTGGGGTATTGGAGTTGCCTTTGATGGAGGAATCAAGAAGAGCTTTGGAGAAGTGAGAAGGTTTTGTGTACAAGGCAAAAATGAGATCATGAAATTTCCTCATACAAAGTTTTGGACCTCTCATTTTCCTCCCCCCTCAAAAATGTGGCCGGCCCCTCTACTTGATGAGAATGGTGGAGGGAATGAAGACTAATACCAAGGGAGGTGTGTGTAGGAGAATAGAAGAGGTGACCATATCAAAAGCAAGAAAATATCAACCATACTTCTCACACCTTAACCTTTCAAATCTCATTTAATGCAAGTAATGGTGGAAAATAAAAGATATCATCATAATCTCTCATAATGCATGAAACCCCCTCCACTAATGTAATTTGCAAAACTGCAAATTACCCCCCTCCATCAGAAAAGTCCGGCCGGGACAGAACAAAGGAAAACCGGCCGGAACGGAAAGCAAACTGGCAACTCCAGAAAACTGGTCCCGTAATAAATTACAGGAAAACCCCCATACTGTGCATACACACTCGCATCTGTATTCCGTCCGGATACAAATGCAGTGAGACAAAATCTACACTGTACAATACTAGGATCCGGCTTAAACCAAAGCCGGCTAGTAATATCCGTCCGATCCTGATCCGTGCAATACCGCACGTATCCGATCGAACGCTGCCATATAACTATACGGCCATTAGTACAAAAACCGTCTGATCCTGATCCGTGCAATACCGCACGTATCTGATCGGACCCTGCCATATCTCCATACGGTCTCTACAGCGTTTCGCCCGAAAGCTTGAGTAACTGAAAGTGTGGTGGACTCTAAAGACTCGTCAATACTATGGCTGTGGATTTAACCACTAGCACGTCAGAGGTATAAGCCAATACGTGACGGGCCACCAGCTATTGACTAAAAGGGACGTCGATGAGTGAACTCATGCTGACACCCTACTGAGCCTGTCAGTGACAATATCCGTACAGTCCGGTCCGTTCGTCTATGAGCATCGCATGTCGGGCCTAGGGGGTTGGTAAAAGTCAGACCCCCAAAAGCGGTACAAGTCGTGTCGGAGTGTAGCCCAGAACACCCTGAGATACTACTGGAATACCTACCAGTAAATCTCCTGCCTTGGCCAAGGTCTTCGTGTAATGGCTCTCCTAGACACTGCGCGACCTCACCCCCAATACCGGGAGAGACGAACCCCTGTAGATCCGCTCACTGCCTCCATGTGGCTCGGGACTGTACCCAACTAAAACCTGTTTGCACGACTCCTTTGAGCCGTGGTAGGGTAGTAATCAAAGCACAGTGGGAACTCACACGAGACAAATGACGATCCCCAGGTCGATGAACTAACATGTACACATGTCACCTGGGAACTGCTATCTGACGTCAGGTATAAGACCAACTAGCATGTTCCCGGCGAGTCCTGTCCGGTGTACTCATAACCCAATGAGCACCTGTATACATCTTAGGTGAACCAACTGACACCAGTGGCTTGTGAGACCGGCCACCGCCCCTCGTCGGGGTCTCGACTGTATACACTAGTCTACTCTGGAGTATCGATGCCCTGTCTCGAAACTCCCATGACTAGGGACCTTTTAAGGATGTGCTTATAGACTACCAGCTCCCACGTATATGATCGCCCTCATACTGCCGGTAGTCAAGCAAGAATCCTAGGGGCTCTATCAACGTGCAATAGCGACATGTCAGGTCACCTAAAGCAGTACACGATGATAAAGGTAAACCAGATAGCAAACTATCATCTCGAGTAAGACTGTCCTACCGGGATAGGTCCTCCCTAAATCATTGCAATCACGTGCCTGTGATCCAATAATCGACTCTGAGGGCACTATCTCCAACAGAATGAATTTTGAAATGGAGTGTTTTTGAGGCTTTTCTAGTTTTGCTAAAGGAGTTACTCCCGGTGAAGGGATCGTCGGTCCTTTCCTCGTCGAATGAGGTGCGGGATATATCATATATATCACTGTGCAAAGCAAAAACTCTTAAAAGCAATCAAAAAACAAACCGAGTGTGTAGCATCTGCCAGTTATTGCTAAAGGGGTCACTCCCGGTGAAGGGATCGTCGGCCCTATCCTCATCGAATAAGGTGCAGGATATATCATATATACCGCTGTGCAAAGCAAGAACTGTAGCTACCTGTTTTATTTTTGAAATTCGATTCTACAACATCTTAGGTTTCTTTTATTTCATTAATCATATTAATGAAGTCCCATCATTCAAGTACCTAAACATCACAGATAAATACGACGTACACTTATGCCATCCGCATTCGCCTCGATGTCCCCTCGTGCACCGTTAGGTTAGGTAACTAACGGCAGAGCAGGGCAGGGCTAGCGCGGGTGTAAAACATAAGTAACGCCTATATAATATATCATATATACTATATACAGTATTTATCACAGAACATCACATGATCACATCACAGATATCGCAGCAGAAGAAACATATGAAATATTGGATATACTAGGACGTCCGTGTTTTCAATACGAGCCAGTATAAAACACGGATTCCACGGTCGCGATGAATAGCCAAACCCACACCCCTAGACCCCTACGAGAGCGGCAAGCAACCCTACCAATTCTAGAGTTAGGAGACCCGGACTCGACTCCTCGAGTTGGTCTCCCACTGGACTCCAGAACCCGGTTACTTGTGCCCTCCTCCTTGGGTCTATCCTAGTGCGGAAAAGTAAATAATATACAAACGGTGACATCTTCCGCAACCTGGAAGTGCCCCAATAAAAAAATATTACATACAAGTTTTTACATGAATGAAAATGAAAAACACTCATCTCACATTCCAGATAAACAGAAAATGTTAAACTTTCCAATCGAACAGTCAAACACCCAAGTTTTCCCGAAACAGCTCAACACATGAAACAAGTTTAAAAACATCCAGTTCATGCCTCAGTACCAACGGTCCAGCCGTAGAAGGGTCAAGCCAACGCCTCACATGTGACACGCCGTACTGCCCCAAACCCGAAGGTTCAAAGGGCGGTTCAAGACGGTCACATAATCAAGTTAAGGTTTGTTGTCTTCTAGAGGGACCATCGCGTTACTTGCACTACTTAGAACGTCGTTAAACTACGGAAAAATCCAACACTTGGAAATTTCCCGACAGGGGAAAAGGTGGGTATTTATATCCGGTCGAACTTTTTAACATATTCTAAAATATCCGGAAAGCCACATAGACAAAATCTGATAATCCGATCGAATCACCTAAGCTCCAAAACACCCCAGAAAACTCAACTCTTGAGTTCAAATTAAAAATTCCCAGAAAACTCAGCACCTGAAAACATGAATTACTGTGCAAAATTCATAAATTAATGTGACAAAATGGCCGCGGAACCGCCGCACAAGCCATGCTTGTGCCGCGGTTCCGCCACGCTTTAGATGAATTAGACCCTCGAATTTCACAGTAATTCAAATAAGACCCTGCTGAATTTTTTAGCAATTTTTAATTCACAAAAATCCAAATTTTCAGAAAATTTCCAGAGAGCATTTTAGAGTTAGGGTTTCGGTTCGATCAGACTTCAAACTCCGTCTACGCATCGCCTAAGGCTCTAACTAGGCTCTGATACCACTGTAGGGTTCCAAGGCACACTAATGAGGTCACACAAGGCATCAACCATGCCAATTTCAAATTTTAGAAGTGCCGAGAAACCCTAATACGGATAGTTAACTAGATTTTAGGTGATAACGATAACTAGTTAACAACTTAACTAAAAGAAAGAGGCTACAACCTTTGTAGATCGGTTCTCCACTTCCTTAGCTCCACGTAGACGTCCCTCTGCTGTACAAAATGGATCTTGGACTCTAGTGTCGGCTTCATCGGAGAAATGGGCGGGCTAGGTCATCGACTACGATGCCGAAGATGATCTACGTCGAGGCATCACAAGATCAAGCTCCCACTTCACCAAGTCATGAAACTTGTGAAGAAAACACCCTATACTACTTGGCAAGAGGTAGAGGATGAAGAAATAGGAAGTGGGTTCACCTTAGAATTGGATTTCTCACTCTTTTTCTCAAGTTGCCATTGATGGAGGCAAGCTTTTCTTCTTGATGAAGAAGAAGAAGAAGATGATAGAATATCATTAGTATTATTCAAAAAGAATAATAAAATGAATACTTATCATATCCTAACCTTGGTTAAGTGTAGAGAATGAACTAGGGTTAAGTGGAATGGTTAGGGTTAAGCATGAAGACAAAATGGTCACTTAGTCAAAGCTTCAACAACAAACAAAATAAGCCACCATTTTTCTTTTCTTTTGCCAAAAAGAAATAAATAAATAAATGAATAAATAAATAATATGAAAACCCTAAACATTACACAACCATGGTTTAATCTTTACACATACTCTAGTTAGCATGTATCATCAAACATGATACAAACTAGTGTACAAAAGTATATCACATATACAATGTGCACATCAAGTGAGAAAATCCTTTTAAAATGAACCAATACTAGTTAATGCAAAGTAATATATCAAATATATAATTATACATTAAATCATTAAATCAACACTTGATTCAATGATCCGGTCATGTCGCACATAACCGACTAGTATCTAATGTATCAACTTATCGAATCAATCTTCGATTCGATAACTAGGTTATATCGCATACAACCAATCGAAACATTCATCGCAAGAATGAAATACGGTATCACATACACGCATTATTCTCGGTCCCGCACATATCTCATATGCGCTCCTATTTCATTTCGCTTGAGCCAGGAAACCTCTGTGTAGGACTCTAAAGACTCGTCAATACGCCGACAGCAGATGATGATCATATCAAACACCCACAAGCCGCAAGCGGTCTGCTAAACGTAAGACCGCTTGAGGTAAGGGTCCTACCATGGCCGTCGAAGAAAGAGAAAAGGGTGATCATGAGGAATGATGATCACAACAATGTCAGATCAAAAACCCATCTCATCTCAAAAAGCAAGTAATCATGAACAAAAAGAAGTCAAAGGATGCTTGAATCATCATGAAGCAACCACTTACAAAAAACACCCTCCACTTTGCTAATTTGCACATTTGCAAATAAGCCCCTCCCATCAAAAGAATTTCAGCCAAGAAGGAACAAAGGAAAAATGGCCGAAACGGTATGCAAACTGGCAACTTTAAAAAGACGATCCCGTAATAAATTACAGGAAAACCTCGCGATTGTATATACATACCCGCATTTGTATACCGACCGAATACAAATGCAATGAGACAAAATCTACACTGTAAAATACTAGGATCCGGCTTAAACCAAAGCCAGCTAGTATTATCCGTCCGATCATGATCCGTGCAATACCGCCCGTATATGATCGAACCCTGCAAAAAATCCATACGGCTTCTACAGCGTTTCGCCCGAAACTTAAGAAACTATCTGTGGGGGACTCTAAAAACTCGTCAGTACTTTGGCTGTGGATTTAACCACTAGCACATCGGAGGTATTAGCCGTACGTAATGGGAAACCAAGTATTGACCAAAAGGGAAGTCGATGAGTGAACTCATCCTGTCACCCTACTGAGCCTGTCAGTGACAATATCCGTACAGTCCGGTCCGTTCGTCTATGAGCATCGCATGGCGGGCCTAGGGGGTTGGTAAAAGTCAGACCCCCAAAAGCGGTACAAGTCGTGTCGGAGCGTAGCCCAGAACACCCTGACATATTACTGGAATACCTACCAGTAAATCTCCTGCCTTGGCCAAGGACTTCGTGTAATGGCTCTCCTAGACACAGCGCGACCTCACCCCCAATACCGGGAGAGACGAACCCCTGCAGATGTTAGTTATATGTATGCCCTAGAGGCCATTACTGTACATACGATGTATATTGTAATGGATGCTTGGACATATATAGGGAGGACTTTCTTGCTCGACATGATAGTATGCTATCTGGTTGCACTTTATCTTAACATGTACTCTGATTGTCTCTATGTTACATGTTGATAAAGCCCTTAGGATATGTACTCGACTAATGGGACTATGATGAGATCATACTAGTAGGGCCACGGTAGTCGACGAGTACATGCTATAACTGTTCCTAGTCGAGGGTGTATCGAGACAGGGCATCGATGCACCAGATTAGACTAGCGTATACGCATCTTGACCCATATGATGGGCGATGGATGATCCCATATCCATCGGTGTTTGACATCAAGGATGGTGTACGGGTGCTCAGTGGAGATTGGGTACACTGGACGGACTCGCCGAGAACTCCCAGATGGTATTATACCTCACGTCAGATGGCAGTTCTCCGGTGACACTGGTACAGAGTAGTCTGTTGACCCGAGATCGTCATAGAGTCTTGTGTGATTCCCACTGTGCTTTGATTTCCATCATACCACGTCCAAGAGGGCATGCAAAAAGGTGGCTTTTGGGTACAGTCCCGAATCACATGGAGGCAATGAGCGATAGGAGGGGATTCGTCTCTCCCGGTATAGGGAGTTGATGTTGTGCTGTGTTCGATTGGCTATAACCGGAAATCCCTGGCCAGGGTTGCTGAGATTTATTGGTAAGTGTTATCAGTAGTTTCTCGAACTGTTATAGACCTCATATCGACACGACTTATCTGGCTACTAGGGTCTGACGTTTACCACCCCTAGGCGAGATATGCGACATATCAGACAACGAGACCGGACTGTACGGGAGTGTTACTGTTTGGATTCACAGGAGAATGTACAGGCTTGCTTGTTGATCTTCTGAGCGCTCAATACCTGGGTAGCTGTTACGTTTAGCTAACCGCTTGCAGCTTGTGGGTGTTTGATATGATCATCACCTACTGCCGGCGTATTGACGATTCTTTAGAGTCCTACACAGAGGTTTCTTGGCTCAGGCAAAACGGAGTAGGGGCACGTATGTGATATGTGCGGGACCGAGGATAATGCGATATGAGATACCGTATTCTATTCTCGCGATATTTGATATCAGCCGGGTCATCGGATCAAGTGTTGATTCGATGAATCGGTACGGATAAATATTAGTCGGTTATATGCGATATAGCCGGATTGTCGGATCAAGTGTTGATTCGATAATTTAATGTATAATAATATATATGATATATTAAATTACATTATCTAATATTAGCTCACTAAAAGATTCTTTTTCTCACTCGGATAATACATTGATATATATGCGATATATGTTAAATGTATTATTTTATTTTGTTACGATAAATATTATATATGTGATATATAATATTGTAACATGATATGATTACTAATGCAACATGTTTAGTAGAGATTAAACATGGTTAGGGTTTGATTAGGGTTAAACCTTTCTAGATGTTTCTAGAAGGTTTTCTTTTTTTTGTTTTGGAAAAGATATTTTTGCATGATATTTCTTAACCCAACCACACCCTTTAATCCTAGTTCAATATCTACAATGGTTACTTGACCATGGTTGCATAATTCATCATTATCATCTTTTCATTATTCATCACAAAAGGATTATTGATTCTATTATCATTCTTCATCTTCTTCCTTCTTCTTTCTTCATGGAAAAAGCTTACTAGCTTTTTTCCAAGTGATGAATAAATGTGAGAAAAAGATAAATAAAGAGAGCAAAAATCCTACTTCATCATTCTCATCTTCCCTTGCCCTTTAGATGAGAGTGTTCACTCAATTTTAGTGAGTGTTAGCTTGTGTTAATGAAACTTCAAGGTAGATCATCTTTGTATCGAAGATCAGAAGCAAGACTGCATCTTTCTCTTCGTGGAACCTCTCGAGAGTCCGGAACCCGATGATCGCAGCGAAGGGACCACAACACGGAGCTTATGAAATGAAGGACCGGATCTACAAAGGTTGTAATCCCTCTCACTTAGTGTTAAACTGTTTAACATGCTAGTTTTCGCCTAATCTCTAGTTTAAAGATCCGGGTTCGGGTTGTTCGGCACGGTTAATTTTTTAATCGGGCATGGTCGATGCCTCGTAGACCCTTGTGCGCGTGCCTAGCAACCCTACAGTGGTATCAGAGCCAAGCTAGAGTTTTAGGCGAAGTCTTGACGGAGTTTAAAGTCCGATCGAAACCCGTAACCCCGATGTTTACCCTTCTCTGTACATTTTTCAAAAATGTGGTTTTTTATTAATTAAAAATTCTCAGAAAAACAAGCAGGAAAAACTAAGAATTACTGTGAAGTACGGACTTCTAATTCGCTAAAATGACCGCGGAACCGCGGCCAAACCATGGGTTTTGCGGCGGTTCCGTGGCCAAAATTTCGAGTTAGTCCCTGGAATTTCTTGTATTTATTCTTAGGTCCTTTCTTGGTAATTTTTTCTGGGAATATTTTAATTCCACTCAAGTGTTGAGTTTTCAAGGGTTGTATTGGGGACTCTATGTTTCGATCGAATAATTTAACTTCGTTTAGTTTTGTCCGGATAATTTTTAGAAACTGTTAAAAAGTTCGAACGAATATCAATAACTCACTTTTTCCCTTGTCGGAAAATTTTTCAAAAGTTGGATTTTTTCTCGTGTTTAAGAACGTTCTAAGTTGTGCAAGTAACGCGGTGGACCCTCTAGAAGATAACAAATCTTAACTCGATTATGTGACCGTCTTGAACTGCCTTTTGAACCTTAGGGTTTGGGGCAGTACGGCGTGCCACATGTGAGGCGTTGGCTTGACCCTTCTACGGCTGGACCATTGGTACTGTGGCATGCGATGGATGTTTTTAAACTGATTTCAAGTGTTGAGATATATTGGGGAAATCTTGGGTATTTGATTATTCGATCGGAAAGTTTAACATTGTCTATTTATCTGGAATGTGATACAATATTTGGAATCCACAGGTTGTTATGAGATAACTAATTTGAATGTTATAAATCTAGCAGTTTAGTCTCAGATGATCGGTTGCTACGGAATTTTGATGTGATCAAAAGTCCGTCGCAATCACGTAGCGTACGCGGATACTCGCCGGGTAAACTTAATAGACAGCTACGCCCCATAGCTCCGACCAAGTGACTGTAGGAGAACCCCGTCGCCGAAAGCATCCGTTCGGGTGCTCGCTGCAGCGGTGTTCCGCCTTAGTGCACTTCGTCGACGGAATCTGGGGGTGCGGCCGTCTACTAAAGTTTGCGACGAGCATTAGATCAGGATATCGGGAATCTTGTTGAATTCCACGACTTGACATTGAAAAGAGTTTTCGATAAAGAGTCTAAATTGCGGGGTTTATAATTGTTAGGCATGCGATGTCTAAGGAATTCATTTGGTTAGGCATGCGATGTCTGAAGAGATTGCGGATTCCAACTGTTGTAGTTTTACACTTTCTTTTCTGTGACCGTAAGCGTAGTATGTGGTATATCGCCGGCTTTGTTGCTATACATCAACGACAATCGGGATACGCATACTTGCTTACGTTGATGATATGCGATATTATGTGTTGCTGTGATATGTTCTATTGGATCGTCGCGTTCTGAATAGCCGGGGGTTTTATGTTTGATGAGAGTTTTTTCTTTTTCATTCATATAAAATTCATTTGTATGTAATATTCTTTTATTGGGGCACTTCCAGGTTGCGGAAGATGTCACCGTTGTATATTATTTACTTTTCCGCATTAGGTAGATCCAAGGTGGGGAGCACAAGTAACCGGGTTCTAGGGTCCAGTGGGAGACCATCTCGAGGAGTCGAGACCGGGTCTCCTAACCCTAGAATTGGCAGTGTTACTTGCCGCTCTCGTAGGGGTCTAGGGATATGGGTTTGGCTATTCATCGCGACCGTGGAATCCGTGTTTTATACAGGCTCATATTGAAAACACGGACATCCTAGTATATCCAATATTTCATATATGTTCTTCTGCTGCAATGTTCTGTGATAAGATCATATTACTGCCTGAGACGAATGCTTATATTATATTTATGAGATATATGTTATATATTGTAGATTCGTTTCAAATGCTGATGCTTGTGAAGCACAATAAAAATGGGACTTCATTAATGAGATTAATGAAATAAAAGAAACCTAAAGATGTTGTGGAATCGAATTTTCAAAAACAGGTAGCTACAGTTCTTGCTTTGCATCGCGATGTTCCTTGTAGAACATCCTGCACCTTATTCGATAAGGAAAGGACCGAGATCCCTTCACCGGGATTGACTCCTTTAGCAATAACTGGCAGATGCTACAACTCTCGGTTTGTCTTTTGATTGCTTCTATAGTTTCTGCTTTGCACAGTGATATATATGATATATCCCGCACCTCATTCGACGAGGAAAGGGCCGACGATCCCTTCACCGGGAGTGATCCCTTTAGCAAAACTAGAAAAGCCTCAAAAACACTCCATTTAAAATCACTCGATTCTACAATGATATCAAGTTCATTACGCAAAGGTTTTCTTAAAAACCTGTCGTAGCCCTCCGTCATTTCAGATAAGTACTAGTTAGTATTCGTACTACGTTTGTTGACTATGTTAAGGCGTAGTGTGCGGTAGCTGATTAGTGCTTATCTGTATAAGCATATGATGCGATTGGATTAGGGTAGTCGTGCGACTTTGTTGACTATGTTAAGGGTCGTACGGGTGGGTTTAATTCAATCGGGAAATGATGGGTTGAACTTGACTAGCACTTATGATTTGTTGACTATGTTAAGGTCATATAGCTGCTAGTGGCAAAATATTATTGGGAATTTCAAGTGTTGAAATTTGCAATGAGATTGCATACCTTCTATGAGATAGTTGGATCCCGATACCCGCTGCGAGTAGGAGTTACTCCTGGGAGAGTTTTACACATTACAATTAGCCGATCAAGTAGGTGTCTAGAAAGGTGTTAACGGGGTTACGCCTCTGGGAAAACGAGGTTTACTTAATTAGGTTCGTGCGAAAGCACGGGGGACCTCCCTCAAAGTACCGACACTGTCCTGGCTAAATGATTGGCGAACTTGTAGCGTGTGATTAATCCTGGCTAGTCTTTCCTTTTAGGGTTTGAAGGAAGATTTGATTAAAACAGTGGGAGATATCCTGATTAGATATATTAGATAACCAATCTAATCTTGCAAGAGCATACGCTGAGTGTTTTCTTCTCTCTCTCTCTCCAGGTAGCGACCATATCACGCCTTAATCAAGATAATAAAACGGATATATTGACCGAATCCGCTTGTTATACTGAGCTGGGGAACGTTGGTCCCGCTCCAACTTATAATTCTTATAAGACAGAGCAGGAAATTAGGGAATACCAGATTTCCCGTGCCGCCCAAACGAAGAAAGTGCATGCTGATGCATCTTTTTCGGGTGTGTTCATTACAAAGAACTGTTTCTCAGTATTCTTTACGTCCTAGGTATGAGATACCAGATCAGGATCCCGCATATGTAATCTGTTACATGGGCTACAGAAAGGTAGAGAACTGAAAACGGGTGATAAGTTTCATGAAGCAGAAAACGGTGCAAGTGTTGCAGCCAAATCTGTTGGTCACTGTCACCCTGTATTACCGGAATACATTGATTCTGAACAAATGTTATTAGATACCGAACCTGATATACAAAATCATATCAGTCTCTTTATTAGTAAAGAAGGATATAATTTTGTAATGTTGGATAATGTTTTGAATATTTCCTATATCAATAGTTGATCGGTTCAGGCACGTTATCTAAAAGCATTGACGTTCTAAATCAAACCACAGTTCTTAGTATACAGAATACACACAAGAGGAAGAGTTCAGAAATGAACGAATCCTTCTTGAGGTATTGTAGACTATGTCATATCAATGCGACCCGACTAGTTGAAGTTATATATAGATGCATATTTAAATTAGTTTGAATTTACATCTTGTGAAACTTGCCGGTCATGTCACAGAGATAAGATGACCATAGCTCTGTTTATTGGAAACAGAGAAAAAGTTAGTGAACTCTTGGGATTGATACATGCAGATGTATGTAAGTCCCCTGTCTACACATGCCAAGACCGGTTCTTTGTACTTTATTACATTCTCTGATAATCTCTCGAGATTCAGACATGTGTTCCTGTTGAAACATAAGTCCGAACCTTTTGAGATATTCATAGAATATAAGTTACAAGTAGAGAACCAAAATACGGGTATAAGTATTATGTCCTTTGATGAGATCAAGGAGGAGAATACTTGAGCACGGAATTCCTGGACTATTATAAAGGAGAATGAGATTCTCTCTCAGCATTACTCCTTCGTATACACCACAGCACGTCGGTGTATCGGGGTGGAGCAATAGCACCCTATTTGATATGGTGTGCTCTATGATGAGTACTACTGAGTTTCCTATTTCCTTTTGGGTGTTATGCGCTTGAGAAGCTGCATACCTATTGAATAGGGTTCAAATCAAATCAGTTGTCTACCACTTCATATGTGATATGAAAGGGAAGAGCCCATATCTTAAGTTTGTTAAGATTTGGGGTTGTCCGGCCTATGTCTAAAAGCAAAATCCGGACAAGCTCGAGGCATGGTCTGTTATGTAGAAATGGAAATGTTTCAGCCATATAAACTGCAGCTGATGATTTGGTAGAACCAAAGGATTCAATAGTTTCCAACATACCTCAGCCTCTCCGCCGATCTAGTAGGGTTCCTCACCCACCTGAGAGATACTTCGGTTTCTCTATGACAGTGGGAGCGAGGATTGCATCATGAGATGATGACCCAACTAATTTCGAGCAGGTCATCAGGAGTGGGACTCTGCAAGAATGGCTGGATGCTTAGTGATCTGAGATGGAATCCTTATACACCAACAAAGTATGGACTTTGGTTGATTTATCTGAAGGGTTAAATCCCCATCAGGAGCAGGTATATCTTGAGAAGATTACTTGGTGTACATGGAAAAGTTGAGACTTTCAAAGCTATGCTTAAGTCCATCCAGATCCTACTTGCCACGGCTACATACCATGAATACGATATCTGGCGGTTGGGTGTCATGACTGCTTTTCTAAATGATGTTTCAGAAAAGAGCGTCTATAAGTACACAGCCAGAGGGCTTCGTAGATAGTGGGTGCAGTGGAAACGTGTGCAAGATATTTTATATGATAAAACAGGCAACACGTAGTTGGAACATCTGTTTTGATGTGGGAGTCAAAGAGTTTGACTTCATCAAAATAGTAGATGGACCTTGTATATACAAAAAGGTAGTAGGGAGTATGGTGGTGATCCTCGTAGAGTACGTGGATGACATACTCTTGATAGGGAAGGAGTTTCCTATACTACGCTCGGTCAATCTCCGCTTATCACAAGGATTCTCCATATATGATCAAAATGATACCTACTAAATCCTGGATTTTGAATCTATGAGATAGATCTAATTGGATGTTAGGACACTCACTAGTTGTAGTGAGATGGTATCAATCGATCCTGGGGAGAATCACTGGAAAGGTTCCAGGGTGATAAGGACGACTGAATGTCAGTCGCAGGCATTGTCTTTACTCTCAGTGGAGGGACGGTATGTTGGAGGAGTTCCAAACTAGATACCGTGACATACTAGACGATTAAAGGCAAGATACATCGTTACCAAGGATGCTACCAAAGAGGCAGTCTGGATAAATATAAGCTCATAAGATGAACTTCGTTCCTACCATTGTGTGACAATGGAGTTGTGGCTTTAGCCAAGGAACTACCGTCCCATTAGAAATCCAGATATAATTCTTAGGCAGTATCACCTGATCATGGAGATAGTTGATCTCCAGGGAGATCCAGGCTAGGAGAGTAGACACAGAGGACAACAACGCGGATCCACTCACAAAGGCCTTTTTCCCAGTAGAGACTTTTATGGGATGGTTGAGTATGAGATACTTCAACCGCAGCTAAATGTTGGGTATGTGATACCACAACAGATGGCCTTAGTGCAAGTGGGAGATTGTTAGTTATATGTATGCCCTAGAGGCCATTACTGTACATACGATGTATATTGTAATGGATGCTTGGACATATATAGGGAGGACTTTCTTGCTCGACATGATAGTATGCTATCTGGTTGCACTTTATCTTAACATGTACTCTGATTGTCTCTATGTTACATGTTGATAAAGCCCTTAGGATATGTACTCGACTAATGAGACTATGATGAGATCATACTAGTGGGGCCACGGTAGTCGACGAGTACATGCTATAACTGTTCCTAGTCGAGGGTGTATCGAGACAGGGCATCGATGCACCAGATTAGACTAGCGTATACCATCTTGACCCATATGATGGGCGATGGATGATCCCATATCTATCGGTGTTTGACATCAAGGATGGTGTACGGGTGCTCAGTGGAGACTGGGTACACTGGACGGACTCGCCGAGAACTCCCAGATGGTATTATACCTCACGTCAGATGGCAGTTCTCCGGTGACACTGGTACATAGTAGTCCGTTGATCCGAGATCGTCATAGAGTCTTGTGTGATTCCCACTGTGCTTTGATTTCCATCATACCACGTCCAAGAGGGCGTGCAAAAAGGTGGCTTTTGGGTACAGTCCCGAATCACATGGAGGCAATGAGCGATAGGAGGGGATTCGTCTCTCCCGGTATAGGGAGTTGATGTTGTGCTGTGTTCGATTGGCTATAACCGGAAATCCCTGGCCAGGGTTGCTGAGATTTACTGGTAAGTGTTATCAGTAGTTTCTCGAACTGTTATAGACCTCATATCGACACGACTTATCAAGCTATTGGGGTTTGACGTTTACCACCCCTAGGCGAGATATGCGACATATCAGACGACGAGACCGGACTGTACGGGAGTGTTACTGTTTGGATTCACAGGAGAATGTACATGCTTTCTTGTTGATCTTCTGAGCGCTCAATACCTGGGTAGCTGTTACGTTTAGCTGACCGCTTGCAGCTTGTGGGTGTTTGATATGATCATCACCTACTGCCGGCGTATTGACGATTCTTTAGAGTCCTACACAGAGGTTTCTTGGCTCAGGAAAAATGGAGTAGGGGCACGTATGTGATATGTGCGGGACCGAGGATAATGCGATATGAGATACCGTATTCTATTCTCGCGATATTTGATATCAGCCGGGTCATCGGATCAAGTGTTGATTCGATGAATCGGTACAGATAAATATTAGTCGGTTATATGCGATATAGCCGGATTGTCGGATCAAGTGTTGATTCGATAATTTAATGTATAATAATATATATGATATATTAAATTACATTATCTAATATTAGCTCACTAAAAGATTCTTTTTCTCACTCGGATAATACATTGATATATATGCGATATATGTTAAATGTATTATTTTATTTTGTTACGATAAATATTATATATGTGATATATAATATTGTAACATGATATGATTACTAATGCAACATGTTTAGTAGAGCTTAAACATGGTTAGGGTTTGATTAGGGTTAAACCTTTCTAGATGTTTCTAGAAGGTTTTCTTTTTTTGTTTTGGAAAAGATATTTTTGCATGATATTTCTTAACCCAACCACACCCTTAAACCCTAGTTCAATCTCTACAATGGTTACTTGACCATGGTTGCATAATTCATCATTATCATCTTTTCATTATTCATCACAAAAGGATTATTGATTCCATTATCATTCTTCATCTTCTTCCTTCTTCTTTCTTCATGGAAAAAGCTTACTAGCTTTTTTCCAAGTGATGAATAAATATGAGAAAAAGATAAATAAAGAGAGCAAAAATCCTACTTCATCATCCTCATCTTCCCTTGCCCTTTAGATGAGAGTGTTCACTCAATTTTAGTGAGTGTTAGCTCATGTTAATGAAACTTCAAGGTAGATCATCTTTGTATCGAAGATCGGAAGCAAGACTGCATCTTTCTCTTCGTGGAACCTCTCGAGAGTCCGGAACCCGATGATCGCAGCGAAGGGACTACAACACAGAGCTTATGAAGTGAAGGACCGGATCTACAAAGGTTGTAATCCCTCTCACTTAGTGTTAAACTGTTTAACATGCTAGTTTTCGCCTAATCTCTAGTTTAAAGATCCGGCTTCGGGTTGTTCGGCACGGCTAATTTTTTAATCGGGCATAGTCGATGCCTCGCAGACCCTTGTGCGCGTGCCTAGCAACCCTACAGCAGATCCGCTCACTGCCTCCATGTGGCTCGGGTCTGTACCCAACTAAAACCTGTTTGCATGACTCCTTTGAACCGTGGTAGGGTAGTAATCAAAGTACAGTGGGAACTCACACGAGACAAATGACGATCTCAGGTCGATGAACTAACCTGTAAACATGTCACCAGGGAATTGCTATCTGACATCAGGTATAAAACCAACTAGCATGTTCCCGGCGAGTCCTGTCCGGTGTACTCATAACCCAATGAGCACCTGTATACATCTTAGGTGAACCAACTGACACCAGTGGCTTGTGAGATTGGCCACCGCCCCTCGTCGGGGTCTCGACTGTATACACTAGTCTACTCTGGAGTATCGATGCCCCGTCTCGAAAACTCCCACGACTAGGGATCTTTTAAGGATGTGCTTATAGACCCCAGCTCCCACATATATGATCTCCATCATACCGCTGGCCGTCAAGAAAGAATCCTAAGGGCTCTATCAATGTGTAATAGTGACCTGTAAGGTCACCTAAAGCAATACACAATGATAAAGATAAACCAGATAACATACTATCATCTTGAGTATGATTGTCCTACCGGTATAGGTCCTCCCTCAATCATTGCAATCACGTGCCTGGGATCCAATAATTGACTCTGAGGGCACTATATCCAACAATCATTTGTAAGAAATGACGGAGGGCTACGTCTAGTTTTTGGCGAAAAACTTTTAACATAATGAACTTGATATCGTTGAAGGAACTGCATAGTTTTTTATAAAAATATAGTGGCGAAAACCTTTGCTAAAGAGGTCACTCCCGGTGAAGGGATCTCGGCTCTTTCCCCGTAGAATGAGGTGCAGGATATTCCAGCTGAATACCACGATGCAAAGCAAAAAGTAATCGGCTATAGTGAAGTTATTACCCTGACGCAAACTTCTGTCTAAGGGGTCACTCCCGGTGAAGGGATCTCGGCCCTTGCCTCGTCTACTGAGGTGCTGGATATTCATAACCGAATACCACTGTGCAAAACAAAAGAGAACGTCCTTACAATAACAGCTTTTTGAAAATTGTTCCAACAACATCAGAATAGGTTTGTTTAGTTTGCATTGATCTGAATCAATGCAGTCCCATCAATTGATCACACCAATAAAGAACGAAAATACGATGTATGTATATGCCACCCGTATTCACCACTGGGTCCCATCATCACCCGTTAGGTTACTTAACTAAAGACAGAGCGGGGACTGGACTAGCGTGGGGGCAAAACATATACAACATCTACTAGTATATATATCAATATATAATATTCGCTCATGGCGTGATAAAATGCAACATCACAGAAATGTAATAAGCATCACAGAATAATACAGATAATCCGGGATCCCCGGGTTTCATAGAGCCGCTACTGAAACCCGACGTTCCCCTGGTCATGTGGATAGCCTGTGCAATGAAATTCTAGACCCCTACGGGCGCGACAAGTTACCCACCAAAACCTGAAGCGAGACAGCCCCCTTCAGCAAAGTGAATGGACCACCCAGCACTTCACGGAATCCAGTAACTTGAGCACCCCTCCTTGGGTCAACCTGTACCCCCTATGAGTGCAGCGAATAGCCTGCCAATTCTAGAGTGAAGCCTCCTCCATCTCAAAGCCATGAGATGCGGGCCCGTTTCCCTCTTGAACCCGGCTATCCGTGCACCCCACCTTGGGGTAATCCTAGTACAGAAAGTAAACTATACATACAACGGGTACATCGACCTCAGCCCGGTCGTGCCCCAAAAGAATAATATACAAACAGGCAGTGACGGCAGTCCACATGTTGGACGCTCGCCCCGCAATATCAAATGTACATAATCAACCAAACTGTACTACCATTGCATCCAGGCTATCCACCATGACAAATCCGCAACATCACAGCACAACACAGAACATCAAAGTGAATGTCACGTTCGCAAATCCGTCTAAAAGGGCTATAGCAGTTAGACAGGATTTACCGATCAAGTGACATTCACGGTCGCAGATATAATGTAAATACTGTGAACTAACATGTTTAAAATTTTCGATCGACTAAATTTCCCGAAGTGGGCCCCAAGTACAATACTGTAGCACTCAAAATAAACTGGGCCCAAAAAAAATACTCTAGAAACCCCTTTTTCCAGTAACGAACCCCTGTAGAAAAAATGGCGAACTGTTGCTACAGTTCGGCCGTGGAACCGCGGCCAAAAGGGGGGTACGGCCGCGGTTCCGCCGTGCTACAGTAACAACAGAATACCAAATTTTCATAGATTTCATAGAAAACCCTACCTGAATTTATTCAATGCACCAAATAATTTTTTGACAACAAACAAAATTCGACAGAAACTGTTACTTTTGAAAACGCGGTTTCGGAATTTTTGTTCGATCGAAATTCTAAACACGTTAGAGCAAGCTAGTAAAGGTTAATGGCATGGCTCTGATACCATGTAAGTGCACGGCAGCGCCCCGGCCGTCTGTCCGAGGCCAAAATGCGGAAACAAAAATTTTCTTTAACTAGAAACCGGCGCTACCGCGGACTAGAAACCCGGATCGGACCATTAACCTACTACTAGCTAATTGAAGAAAGGGTAGAGAGCTATACCGAGGGATCCGTGTCCTTCGGTCTTCGGCCACCATCCCGATCTCCCTGCGGCATCTCCGGTCTCGATCTTCTCGTCGGAAAGGGCACCACATCACCGAGCCTTTTACGGGCTCCAACCTCTGAACCGAGGCAACTCGGATACGATGTTGGCAAGCCGACGTGTCCAAGATTGCTGTAGACTGAGTGTAGATAACTATGTCTCAAGGATTAATGAAGTTGCTATTTTTGGATGGAAGAAGGAGATGAACTTTAAGATGGAGCTATATCATTTTTGTGCAAGCAAATGAGATGAAAAACCTCCACACAAATTTTGGACAGCCCCCCTCCATGTGTGGCCGGCCATGCTTGCAAATGAGAGAGGAAGTGAGTAATAATGCAAGAAAGAGAAAAGAGTGATCATGAGGAATAATGATCACAACAATGTCAAATCAAAAACCCATCTCATCTCAAAAAGCAAGTAATCATGAACAAAAAGAAGTCAAAGGATGCTTGAACCATCATGAAGCAACCACTTACAAAAAACACCCTCCACTTTGCTAATCTGCACATTTGCAAATAAGCCCCTCCCATCAAAGGAATTTCAGCCAAGAAGGAACAAAGGAAAAATGGCCGAAACGGAATGCAAACTGGCAACTTCAAAAAGACGATCCCGTAATAAATTACAGGAAAACCCCGCGACTGTATATACATACCCGCATTTGTATTCCGACCGAATATAAATGCAATGAGACAAAATCTACACTGTAAAATACTAGGATCCGGCTTAAACCAAAGCTCGCTATTAATATCCGTCCGATCATGATCCGTGCAATACCGCACGTATATGATCGAACCCTGCAATAAATTCATACGGCTTCTACAGCGTTTCGTCCGAAACTTGAGAAACTGTCTGTGGGGGACTCTAAAGACTCGTCAATACTTTGGCTGTAGATTTAACCACTAGCACGTCAGAGGTATTAGCCGTACGTAACGGGCAACCAGGTATTGACCAAAAGGGAAGTCGATGAGCAAACTCATCCTGACACCCTACTGAGCCTGTCAGTGACAATATCCGTACAGTCCGGTCCGTTCATCTATGAGCATCGCATGGCGGGCCTAGGGGGTTGGTAAAAGTCAGACCCCCAAAAGCGGTACAAGTCGTGTCGGAGCGTATCCCAGAACACCCTGAGATATTACTGGAATACCTACCGGTAAATCTCCTGCCTTGGCCAAGGACTTCATGTAATGGCTCTCCTAGACACAGCGTGACCTCACCCCCAATACCGGGAGAGACGAACCCCTGCAGATCCGCTCACTGCCTCCATGTGGCTCGGGACTGTACCCAATTAAAACCTGTTTGCACGACTCCTTTGAGCCGTGGTAGGGTAGTAATCAAAGTACAGTGGGAACTCACACGAGACAAATGACGATCTCAGGTTGCACATGTCACCAGGGAACTGCTATCTGACATCAGGTATAAAACCAACTAGCATGTTCCCGGCGAGTCCTATCCGGTGTACTCATAACCCAATGAGCACCTGTATACATCTTAGGTGAACCAACTGACACCAGTGGCTTGTGAGACCGGCCACCGCCCCTCGTCGGGGTCTCGACTGTATACACTAGTCTACTCTGAAGTATCGATGCCCTGTCTCGAAAACTCCCACGACTAGGGACCTTTTAAGGATGTGCTTATAGACCCCAGCTCCCACTATATGATCGCTATCATACTGCTGGCCGTCAAACAAGAATCCTAAGGGCTCTATCAATGTGTAATAGTGACCTGTAAGGTCACCTAAAGCAATACACGATGATAAAGATAAACCGGATAGCATACTATCATCTTGAGTAAGACTGTCCTACCAATATAGGTCCTCCCTCAATCATTGCAATCACGTGCCTGTGATCCAATAATTGACTCTGGGGGCACTATATCCAACAACTAGAACTTGTTACCCTAATCATTCTAGTTCAATTCCTAGGTTAGTTTTTTTAACACCTCATAAATTTTTAATATGGCATGTGTGATGCTTGCAAAACCCTTGGTGAGGTGCTAAAGAAACCTTACAGTGGTATCATAGCCAAGCTAGAATTTTAGACGATTTTAGATATCACGAAAACGAAACAAATATGGAAATACGATTTTCTGGAATCCCAAAATCCTCTCTCTGTCAATTTTTAAACGATCTGGAAAAATTATTTAAACAACTGCAGAAGCTTATTTGAGACACCAGTAGAGCACACAAGAAAAATGGGGACCATCCCTCGGATTTCGACCGAGCACAAGCCCAGGAAATCCGAGGAGGCCGGCCCTGTATGCTTGGTTTTGCCCCGTTTTGCTTGTGTGCTCTGGTGGATTGGTTTAGGGTTTTCAGGGATTGTTTGTTAAGCTCAATTTTTCATGAGATGACTATTGTGCTTAGGGGCTATTTCGTAGTGTTTCGTTGTCGTAAATTTAACACTGTATTGGTAACCTTGACGATGTTTAACAGTTCGAACAGATTTTCAAACCCCATATTATCACCCCCTCTGAAATTTTCAAGTGCTGTAATTTTCCGAAGTTGATTGTATTCGTAAAATTGTGCAAGTATTCCTATGGACCCTCTAGAAGACCATACTAACCTTAACTCGATTCTATGCCTATGAAACCGCGATCGAACCTTAGGGTTTGCCGTAGTTCCGTGGTGTCATAGGTGAGGCATTGGTTAACCCCTTCTACGGCTGGTCCATAGACACCGCGACACGTCTTTTGGGTACTTTCAACTTCGCTCAAGTGTTGAGCTCTCGGGGTAACTTGTGGGTGTTTATTGATTCGATCGAAACGTTTAACATCGTCTTGATTTATGTGAATGTGATAATCGCAAGTGTTGTTGTTTTTCACTTTCTTTTTTGCGACCGTAAGCGTAGTATGTGGTGTATTGCCGGTTTCGTTGCTATACATCAACGACAATTGGGATACGCATACTTGCTTACGTTGATGATATGTGACGTTATGTGTTGCTGAGATATGTTGTACATGATCGTCGTGATTGAATGGCCGGGGGTTTTATGTGAGATGAGAGTTTTCATTTTCATTCATGTAAAATTCAATTGTATGTAATATTCTTTTATTTGGGGCACTTCCGAGTTGAGGATGATGTCACCATTGTTGTATATTATTTACTTTTCTGCATTAGGATAGACCCAAGGAGGGGAGCACAAGTGACCGGGTTCTAGGGTTCAGTGGGAGGCCATCTCGAGGATTCGAGACCGGGTCTCCTAAACTCTAGAATTGGTAGGGTTACTTGCCGTTCTCGTAGGGGTCTTGGGGTGTAGGCTTGGCCATTCATCGCGACCGTGGAATCCGTATTTTCTATTGATGGCTAAATACTAAATACGAACCTCCTAGATATCCTATATTTTCATATGTGCTTCTGCTGTGTATGTTCTGTGATGCGATCACTTTAAATGTTGAGACGAATGGTATTATATATATGATATATAATAAACGTTGCTTATGTTTTACATCCGCGCTAGTCCCACCCCGCTATGCCGTTAGTTAAGTAACCTAACAGTGCATAACAGGACACCGTGACGAATGTGAATGGCATAAGCGTACATTCTATTTTCGTTTCTTTTCTGTGATGGATTTAGGACTTAAATGATGGGACTACATTAATGAGATTAATGTAAAGAAAAATGAACCTAAAAAGATGTTGCAGAATCGGATTTGAAACCCACTCGGCTTTTTATGAAAAAGCAAGTTTTCAAAGTGCGGAGATTAAGCCACTCCTTTTAAACCCATTTGATTCTACAACGATATCAAGTTCAAAGCGTTACAAGTTTTCTTAAAAACTATCCACAGCCGTCCGTCATTTTAGGAAGTAGAGTACTTAGTATTTTGACTTTAGTTAAGGCGCAGTGTACGATAGCTAAGCGATGTCTTCCTACACCGCATATGATGCGGATTAGTTAGGACATTCATAAGATTATGTTGACTTTATTTAAGGGTCATGTGGGTGGGTCTAGTTAATCACGAAATGACGGGAAGAACTTGACTAGTACTTATGATATGTTGACCATAGTTAAGGTCATGAGTGCTAGGGGTAAAAATAATATCGGGAGTTTCAAGAGTTGAAATTTACAATGAGATTGCATACCTTCTATGTGATAGTAGGATCTCGATCCCACTGTGAGCAAGAGTTACTCCCGGGAGAGTTTTGCACTTTACAATTAGCTAACCCATTAGGTATTTAGAAAGGTGTCAACGGGGCTACGCCTATGGGAAAACGAGGTTTATTCTAATTAGGTCCATGCGAAAGCACGGGGAACCTCCCTCAAAGTACCGGCACTGACCTGGCTGAACGGTTAGCGAAGTTATAGAATGTAATTAATCCTGGCTAGTTTTCTTTTTTAAAAGGTTTTAAAGAACATTTGATAAAAACAGTGGAAGACATCGATTAGACAAGATAATAACCAATCTGATCTTTGCAAGAGCTTTCGCTGAGTGTATTCTTTTCTCTCTCTTAATGGCAGATACCTATGACAGGCCTTAAGCTTCTACCAGATAAAAAAAAGCTGACCGGACCCAACTATAAAGACTAGCTGAGGAACATTAACATTGCTGTCACATATGATAAAGTATCATATGTCCTCACTGCCAAAGCCTCGCCCGTCCCAGGCCCTAAATCTTCTACTGCGGATATGGAAATCCGAAAAACGTGGGATATTGACTGTGCTACTGCCAAATGCCTCACGCTTGCATCGATGGATAATACACATCAAAAGCAACACGAACAGATGGATGTTCAATCCATCTTTCTCCATACAAAGGAACTGTATGGGAGCAATCTCGGATCTCGAGATACGAAGCATCTCAAAAGTTGTTTTAGATGCGGATGGCTCAAGGCACATCAGTAGGCGATCACGTTTTGAAGATGATAGCTCTTATAGAAGAGCTTAAGGAGCTCGGATGGACAATGGATAACGAACAATATACTGATATTGTTCTACAGTCTCTTCCCTCCGCCTTTTCTCCATTCATAGTGAACTTCAACATGCATGACATGGAGAAATCACTACCCGAACTTTTCAATATGTTGAGAAGTGCGGAGGGCACGCTGAAAGTAAAGTGCCCCTCTATGCTTGTTGGACAATCTTCCTCTTCCATCCCAAAAGCCAAGGTCAAGGGAAAGAATAAGAAGAAATTCACCAAACCGAGAGGAGGAATAAAGAAGGCGAAGGGGAAAGAAAAATCCAAAGCTGTGGAGTCAGGGAAGGGAGAATGTTTTCTCTGCAAGAAGACGAGACATTGGAAGCGGAACTGTACTGAGTACCTTGAACTCATAAAAAAGAAGCATGGTGATGCTTCAGCTTCAGGTGTGTTCGTGATTGAAAACTGTTTTTCTATTAACTCTGCTTCCTGGGTATTAGATACCGGTTCGGGTTCTCATATTTGCAATTCTGTGCAGACGTTGAGAAATAGCAGAGTTTTGAAGACAGGTGATCATACTCTCCAGGTTGGAAATGGTTCCAATGTACATGCAGTTTCAGTGGGAGAGTATCACCTAGGGTTGTTGTCGGGTTGTATATTGGTTTTGAACCCATGTTATTTTGTACCAAGTATGCTTTGTAATATTATATCCGTTTCTTTGTTAGACAATGAATGATATCATTTTGCTGTGCAACACAATGTTATGAACATTAGACTTAATCAAGAGTTGATTGGTTGGGGTACACTTAATAACGGGATATACGTCCTCAATCAACACACAGTTTTCAACATTCAACACACAAGTAAAAGAAAATTTTCAGATATAAATGAAGCTTTTCTTTGGCATTGTAGACTTGGTTATATTAATGAAACAAGACTAAACAAGCTTCATAAAGATGGATATTTAAATTCTTTTGAGTATAAATCTTATGTGACTTGCCAGTCTTGTATCAAAGGTAAAATGACCAAAACTCCGTTTACTAGATACGGAGAAAGAGCTACTGAGCTCTTAGGCCTCATACATAATGATGTATGTGGGCCAATGTCTACACATGTAAGAGGCAGTTTTTCATACTTCATAATTTTTACTGATGATTTCTTAATATTCGGTCATGTGTTTTTGATAAAGCATAAGTCTGAAGCTTTCGAGAAATTCAAGGAGTACAAACTTGAAGTAGAAAACCATACAGGAATGAGAATCAAGATACTTCGATCAGATCGAGGTGGAGAGTACTTAAGTACTGAGTTCTTAGACTTCCTAAAAAAGAATGGGATTCTCTCTCAGCTCACTCCCCCTTACACACCACAGCACAACAGTGTGTCAGAGCGGCGAAATCGTACCCTATTAGATATGGTACGATCTATGATGAGTGATTCTGAGTTACCCCTCTCCTTTTGGGGGCATGTATTGGGGACTGCAGCTTTTCTGTTGAACAAAGTTCAAACCAAGACTGTGTCTATCACTCCATATGAGATATGGCATGGGAATAGACCATCTCTTAAACGGGTTAAGATTTGGGGTTGTCCGGCTTTTGTTAAAATGCAGAATCCAGACAAACTCGAGACACGATCGGTCAAATGTAGATTTGTGGGATATCCAAAACATTCGTTTGGGTATCTATTCTACCACAAGGAGGAACAAAAGGTATTTATTTCTCAGCATGCCACATTTTTAGAAAATGAGATTTTTTCAAATGATGCTGATGGCAATGTGGTAGATCTAGAAGAGGTTCTAGAGACATAAGTTACAAATGACGACTTGGTTGAACCTGAAGTTGCAACAGAATCTTATGAACCTCAGTCACTCTGTAGATCTGGTAGGACTTCTTGTCCACCGGAGAGATACTACGGTTTTCTCATTGATGGTGATAGAGAAGACTGCATCATGGATGTGATGACCCTGCCAGTTTTCAGCAAGCTATCACGAGTGGTGACTCTGTGAAGTGGCTGGATGCCATGAGATCCGAAATGGAGTCCATGTACACCAACAAAGTATGGACTTTGGAGGATGTACTCTCTGGGATAAAACCTGTAGGCTGCAAATGGATCTTTAAACGAAAGATCGGTGTAGATGGACAGGTGGAGACCTATAAGGCAAGGTTGGCAGCGAAAGGTTTTCGTCAAAGACCAGGTTTGGATTATGACGAGACTTTCTCTCCGGTAGCCATGCTTAAATCCATTTGGATCCTACTTGCTATTGCTGCTCACTATGACTATGAAATCTGGCAGATGGACCTTAAAACTGCATTTCTAAATGGTGATTTAGATGAATGCGTTTATATGGATCAGCCAAAGGGCTTCATTGACAGTGGGAGCAGCGGAAAAGCATGCAAGTTGCTTAAATCCATTTATGGATTAAAGTAGGCATCATGGAGTTGGAACATCTGTTTTGATGATGTTATCAAAGAGTTTGATTTCGTCAAAAATCCAGATGAACCTTGTGTTTATAAGAAGATTGTAGGGAGAACTGTCGCATTCCTCGTATTATACATGGATGACATTCTTTTGATAGGAAATGACATTCCTATGCTACAGTCGGTCAAATCATTCTTATCACAAAGGTTCTCCATGAAGAACCTGGGTGATGTCACGTACATATTGGGCATACGGATCTATAGGGATAGATCCAAACGGTTATTAGGATTGTCCCAAACCAAGTACATCAACACCATCCTAAAGAGGTTTAGTATGGAAGACTCCAAGCTGGGTGCCTTACCCGCTTGCCACGGAGTCATTCTCTCCAAGGACGATTGCCTAAAGTCTGATGAAGAGAGAGCTCGCATGAGCATTATTCCCTATGCTTCGGCCGTAGGATCAATAATGTATGCGATGTTGTGTACACACCCTGGTGTAGCTTATGCACTGAGTGTAGTAAATAGGTATCAGTCAAACCCAGGGGAGAATCACTGGTCTGCTGTGAATAACATTCTTAAGTACTTGCGAAGGACTAAAGAATTGTTCTTGGTGTATGGTAATGGGGATCTCCAAATGGAGGCCTTTACCGATTCGAGCTTCCAAAGTGACAAGGATGACAGCAAGTCTATCTCAGGTTTTGCATTTACCCTCAATGGAGGGACGGTAAGTTGGAAGAGTTCCAAACAGGATACCGTTGCAGACTCTACGATGGAAGCTGAGTACATTGCAGCAAATGATGCTGCTAAGGAAGCCGTCTGGATGAGGAAGTTCATCTCGGAGCTAGGAGTATTTCCAACCATTATTGATCCAATACCTTTGTATTGTGACAATAATGGGGCTATGGCGTTGGCCAAAGAGCCCAGGTCCCATCAGAAGTCCAGACACATCCTGAAGCGATATCATTTGATCCGGAAGATAGTTGATCGCCACGAGATCGAGATTAAGAGAGTAGATACAAAGAACAACACTGCGGATCCATTCATTAAGGCCCTCCCTCTGCCGCAGCATGAGCGACTTTTTGAGATGTTGGGTATGAGATACTCCAATAATTGGCCTTAGCGTAAGTAGGAGATTGTTGGATATATGTATGCCCTAGAAACCATTATATGATAGTGTATGTACTGATGTGTGTGTGTGTGTGTGTGTGTGTGTATCCAGAGGACAGTCTTGCTCGACATGATAGTATGCTATCTGGTTGCTCTTTATCATATGTTCACTTGATCATGCTTTTACTCATTTGATACATGTTGATATAGCCCTTAGGATATTTGCTTGACTACTGGGATTATGATATGGATCATACTAGTGGGATACCTGTACTTTATAAGCATATCCTTAAAATGTTCCTAGTCGTAGGTATATCAAGACAGGGCATCGATATTCCAGAGTAGACTAGCGTATACCATTCTTGTTCGATATGATGGGCGATGGATGATCCCATATCCATCTAGTGTGGTGACACCAAAGATTGTATACGGGTGCTCAGTGAGACTGGATACACTGAACGGACTCGCTGAGAACTCCTATGTGGTATTATATCATACGTCGGATAGCAGTTCTCAGGTGACACTGGTACATGTTAGTCTGTAGACCCGAGATCGTCATAGAGTCTTGTGTGTCCTCCAGCTGTACTTTGATCTCCACCCTACTACGGCTCTACTGAGTTGTACAAACAGGTGGATTTTGGGTACAGTCCCGAGGCACATGGAGGCGATGAGAGATAAGAGGGGTTTCGTCTCTCCCAGTATTGTGGGTTGATGTTGCGCTATGCACGATTGGCTATAATAGGAAGTCACTAGCCAGGGCTGCTGAGATATTACTGATAAGTGTTATCAGTAGTTTCTCGATCTGTTGTAGACCATATACCGGCATGACTTATTGAGTTATTGGGGTCGACGTTACCATCCCTAGACTCGATATGCAACATATCTGATGAAGAGATCGGACTGTACGGTAAGTGTTGCCAGTTGGATCGACGGGAGTTTTGACCGTTTCGCTTGTTCTTCTTATGATCACTCAATACCCGGGTGGCCGTTATGTTTAGCTGACCGCTTGCGGCTTGCAGGTGTTTGATGTGATCATCACCTACTGCCGGCGTATTGACGAGTCTTAGAGTCCCACACAGGAGTTTCCTGGCTCAGGCGAAACGATGTGGTGTGCATATGAGATATGTGCGGGAGCTCGATTAAATACGTGTATTTGATACCGTGTTTTAATCGGGCATTTTCTATTTGTCAGGTCGTATGAGATATGACCGGTTTATTAAATCAAGTGTTGATTTAATATTGACTTTTATTTCATTTAAATTAACCTTTTCTTTATGATGGATGCATGGATGTATATGTACATGTTGATGTGCATACACACATACATACATGCATGTTTCATGGTTGATGATACATGGAAGTGGCAACATAAGACTCACATGGAATATAAATATCTTTATATTTATTAGAATGAGAAAAAGAAAATTGATTTTAAATCATGGTTGACTATTCTTCACTTGACCTAGCTTAAACCATGGTTTCATTTTCATTTGTTATTTTTCTCTCATTCTAAAATATCTAGATATTTATTGATCATGGTTTGAGATGAGATATTTATCTATCATATTTATCTTTCTCTCAGTATTATTATCATTATCTTTCATCCAAAAGAAAATAGAGCTCAAGGTTGCCATTTTCTTCTTCCTCTCTCTAGCTCTCTCTTGAGTTTCCAAAGTGAGTGAGGGTAAAAGAAAGATAGGGTTTTTATGTGGGAACACAACCATATCATCATACTACACTTGTCTAGCCCATTGGTGTAGTTTGTTTGCTTCATCTTCATTGTGATCAAGTAAAGCAAGGAGTTTTGAGCAAAGGTACTCCGGGTGGATCATCGTGGATGTGGAAGAAGCTCGAGCTAGCCGGTTCAACCTTTAGGAGATCCAAGGAGTTGCAAAGTGTTGGAGATAGTGCCCTCAGAGTCAGTTATTAGGTCACAGGTACGTGATTGCAATGATTGATGGATGACCTATCCCAGTAGGACGTCTTACTCGAGATGATAGTATGCTATCTGGTTTACCTTTATCATCGTGTACTGCTTTAAGTGACCTTACAGGTCGCTATTACACGTTGGTAGAGCCCCTAGGATTCTTGCTTGACCACCAGCAGTATGAGGGCGATCATATAAGTGGGAGCTGGGGGTCTATAAGCATATCCTTAAATGGTCCCTAGTCGTGTGAGTTTCGAGACAGGGCATCGATACTCCAGAGTAGACTAGTGTATACAGTCGAGACCCCGACGAGGGGCAGTGGCCGGTCTCACAAGCCACTGGTGTCAGTTGGATCACCTAAGATGTATACAGGTGCTCATTGGGTTATGAGTACACCGGACATGACTCGCCGGGAACATGCTAGTTGGTCATATACCAAACGTCAGATGGCAGTTCCCTGGTGACATGTGTGCAGGTTAGTTCATCGACCTGGGGATCGTCATTTGTCTTGTGTGAGTTCCCACTGTACTTTGATTACTACCCTACCACGGCTCAAAGGAGTCGTGCAAACAGGTTTTAGTTGGGTACAGTCCCGAGCCACATGGAGGCAGTGAGCGTATCTTCAGGGGTTCGTCTCTCCCGGTATTGGGGGTGAGGTCGTGCTGTGTCTAGGAGAGCCATTACACGAAGCCCTCGGCCGAGGCAAGGAGATTTACTGGTAGGTATTCCAGTAGTATCTCAGGGTGTTCTGGGCTACACTCCGACACGACTTGTACCGCTTTTGGGGGTCTGACTTTTACCAACCCCCTAGGCCCGCCATGCGATACTCATAGACGAACGGACCGGACTGTACGGATATTGTCACTGACAGGCTCAGTAGGGTTGTCAGGCTGAGTTCGCTCACAGACGTCCCTTTTAGTCATTACCTGGTAGCCCGTTACGTATTGGCTTATACCTCTGACGTGCTAGTGGTTAAATCCACAACCAAGGTGTTGACGAGTCTTTAGAGTCCCCCACATTCAGTTACTCAGCTTTCGGGCGAAAAGTTGTAGAGGCCGTATGGAGATATGGCAAGGTCCGATCAGATACGTGCGGTATTACACGGATCAGGATAGGACAGTTTGTACTATTGGCCGTATGGATATATGGCAGGGTTCGATCAGATACGTGCGGTATTGCACGGATCAGGATCGAACGGATAATACTAGCCGGCTTTGGTATAAGCCGGATCCTAGTATAGTACAGTGTAGATTTTGTCTCATTGCATTTGTATTTCGGTCGGAATACAAATGCGGGTGTGTATCCACAGTATCGGGGTTTTTCCTGTAATTTATTACGGGACCAGTTTTCTGGAGTTCCATTTTGCTTTCCGTTTCGGCCAATTTCCTTTGTATCGTTCATTGGCCGAAGATTGGTGGAGGAGGGCTTATTTGCATTTGTGCAAATAAGCAATTGTGGAGGGGTTCTTTGCATATATTTGTATCATGATAACTTTTCCTTGACCTTGACTTCTAGCTTCATCATGCCTTGACTTTTGTAGGACATGATGGTTGATGTTGTTTGTAGTTGAGTGTGGGTTTGATTTTGTGATGATTCTTTTTGCATGATAGCCTTCTCTCTCTCCATTGTATTATTGGATGGCTCTCTTATTCTATGACTCTCTCCTCTCATTCCCATACCCACACAAAGCATTGGCCGGCCACATATGTGTGGGGGCTGTCCCATTTTTTGCAAGGAGGAATTACACACATTTGGCTTCGGAAAAATCCTACAACTCCATCTCCAAAAACTTGTATCATCCCTCCACCAATAAGGCAATTCCTACAACCCCAAAAATGAGACACAAGTTCTACACAATATTCTACAGCAAATCTTGGGCACGTCGACTAGCCAGCTTCGTGCCCGAGTTGCCTCGGCATTGAGGTGGGAGCCCGTAAAAGAAGTAGGCGATGTGGTGCACTTCCGGCGACGAGGTGGAGACCGGAGCTTCCGCAGGAGATCGGGACGACGACGAGAAGACCGGAGGACTTGGATCAGTCGGTATATCTCTCTTCCCCATCTTGTAGTTAGCTAGGACTGGTTAATGGTTCGATCCGGGTATTAGTGCGCGGCGGTTTGCCAGTTCAAGAGAAAATTTAAGTTAATCACCGCTTCCGCATTTTGGCCTCGGGATGGAGGCCGGGGCGCCGCCGTGCACTTACAGTGGTATCAGAGACTCGCCATTAACTTAGTCTAGCTTGCCTTAATGTGTTTTTCAGTTCCGATCGATCAAATGTTCCAAAACCCGTATTTTCTTCACAACAGTTTTCTGTTGAAATTTTTTGGTCTCAAAAAATTTTTCAGGTTGTAAAATAGTGATGTTCTGGAAGTCATAAGGCTACTGTAGAATTCGACAGGGTGAGTCCACAGTGGAAGCACGGAACCGCGGCCAAACCCTCCTTTGGGCCGCGGTTCCGCCGCACACTGTTGGGTTCCCTGCACCAAATTTCTACAGTATCTTTCTGGGGTTAAAATTGGGGTTTTGGAATATTAATATTGGGCCCAGAATTTCCTGATCTGCTACAGTAATGCTTGGGGGCCCACTTGTTAAAATTTGATTGATCGGATATTTTAAACACATTATTTCACAGTATTTACATTATATCTGCGACCGTGAATGTCACTTGATCGGTAAATCCGGTCTAACTGCTATAGCCCGGTTAGACGGATTTGCGAACGTGACTTTCACGTTGATGTTCTGTTTTTGCTGTGATGTTGCGGATCGGTCGTGGGGGATAGCCTGGATGCAATGCAAGTACAGTTGTGGTTGTATCATGTACATTTGATATTGCGGGACGAGCGTCCGACATGTGGACTGCCGTCACTGCCTGATTGTATTATTATTTTGGGGCACGACCAGGTTGCGGTCGATGTACCCGTTGTATGTATATTTTACTTTCTGTACTAGGATTACCCCGTGGAGGGGTGCATGGATAGCCGGATTCTAGAAGGCAACAAGCCCGCATCTCATGGCATTGAGACGGAGGGGGCTTCACTCTAGAATTGGCGGGCTATTGGCCGCACTCGTAGGGGGTACAGGTTGACCCAGGAGGGATGCCTAAGTTACCGGATTCCGTGAAGTGCTGGGTGGTCCATTCACGGTGCTGAAGGGGGCTGCCTCGCTTCAGGTTTTGGCGGGTAACTTGCCGCGCCCGTAGGGATCTAGGATTTCATTGCACAGGCTATCCACACGACCAGGGGAACGTCGGGTTTCAGTAGTGGCTCTGTGAAATCCGGGGGTCCCAGATATCTGTATTGTTTCTGCGATGCTGTTCATTTTCTGTGATGTTGCATTTTTATCACGCCTTGAGCGAATATAATATATTGGTATATATATTAGTAGATGTTATATATGTTTTGCATCCGCGCTAGTCCAGTCCCCGCTCTGTCGTTAGTTAGCTATCCTAACGGGTAATGACGGGACCCAGTGGCGAATGCAGATGGAATATACGTACATCAGTATATTTTCGTTCTTTTTGGTGTGATCAATTGATGGGACTGCGTTAATTCGGATCAATGCAAGTTGAACAAACCTAATCTGATGTTGTTGGAACACTTTTCAAAAGCTGTTATTGCAAGGACGTTCACTTTTGTTTTGCATCGTGGTATTCAGTTGGAATATCCTGCTCCTCAGTCGACGAGGCAAGGGCCGAGATCCCTTCACCGGGAGTGACCCCTTGGACAAAAAGTTTGCGTCAGGGCAATGACTTCACTATAGCCGATTACTTTTGCTTTGCACCGTGGTATTCAGTTGGAATATCCTGCACCTCATTCTATGGGGAAAGAGCCGAGATCCCTTCACCGGGAGTGACCTCTTTAGCAAAGGTTTTCGTCGCTATATTTTTCTAAAAAGCTATCCGTTCCTTCGACGATATCAAGTTCATTACGTTAAAGGTTTTCGCCAGAAACCATTCGTAGCCCTCCGTCGTTTCATATGGGTGGTCAATAGTATTCAAGCTGTGTATGTTGGCCAAAGTCAAGGCACAGTGATTGGTAGCTATTGGGGTATTCATATGCAGCATAGATAGATGCGTTGGTTTGGGACAGTCGTACTGCCATTTTGGCCAAAGTCAAGGGTAGGTACGGGTGGGTTCAAATTAACCTGGATAATGACGGGTAGAACTTGACATGTGACTTATGATTTGTTGACCTTCGCCAAGGTCATAAGAGCATGGGGTAGAAATCACATCGGGAGTTTCAAAAGAACTGAAACTTGCCAGTATGCGCATACCTTCTGGAGTGTGATGACGTGGGCGGATTCCGTCATGTTATCATGCGATGATAGTTGGATCCCGATTCCCACTGATGAGTTAGTTTACTCCTCGGGTGATCCCGACTAATTCTTCTTTTAGGTTTGGAGGAGAATTTGACGGTACAGTGGGAGGTTTCCAGATTAGATAAATTGGTAACCATTCTGATCTAGGTTAGAGTGCACGCTGAGTGTTTCTTTTCTCTCTCTCTTTAGCAGCGACCATTGACCCGACCCTAAGACTATGACTCAGTGACCAAGTTGACCGAACCTTCTTAAACACCGGCTTTTGGATTGTCAGAGTTGCAAACCTCATTGCCACTCCTACTTTTACCCTTTTCTCCAGGACACCCCGTATTACTACGAACGTCCACTTCTATTGGACAAAACCATCGTATGGTTAGATACGAACTCGAAAGAATTTATTCGAGGATGGTTTCAGGTTCTGGAGAAAACGGATAGGATTATTCAGTTGTCTTTTCCTTTTACCTTCTCTCAAGTTGTGAGTACTCTTTGGTTTAGGAGATAGTACACCTATTACGCAAATTGGATAGTCTTCTTCCAAACCTTAGGCTGGTGCCGAACGGTGGGGAATGAAGAAAACCAATTAGCATAACGATGGTGTGCAGAAGGTATTAGGTTAAGACAAAGCAAGGGATTAGTAAGAGGGCAAAGTAAATTGCAACAGATATTCACGACCAAACCAGGTATTTCTTCGCCAATCCTAAAATCACCTTTGTATTTCTCCAGGACACTCCGTATCACTACGAAGATCCATAGTTTATTGGATATTCCATCGTATGGTTATATACGAACTCGAAAGGAACTTGTTCCAGTTCGGGGATGGATTCTGGTTCAGGAGAAATAGGAATAAGATTTATTCAGGTGTCTTTTATCTTCACCTTCTCTCGCATTGCGAGTGCTCCTAGGATTAGGATAGTACACCCATTATGGTTATTGGATAGTCTTCTTCCAAACCATAGGCTGGTGCCGAACGGTAGGGAAGGAAGAAAACCATTTGGCCTAAAGGGGTGTGCAGAAGGTAAAGACTAAAGACATATGAAGGGATTTAGAGAGGTGGCAAAGAATTATACGGTTACAGTCGTGAATCTGGAAGAGGCATTACTAGGAATACCAGGATACCCCATCGAAACATTTCAATGTTTCAGTTTTACTGTGTACTGTTAAAGGAAAACTGATTTCCCAGTTAGACACTTGCTCCAGGGTATGTATTTACCAGGTATGATTCTCACATCTGTATGGTTTTACAGATGATGAGTGGGAGTAAGTTATTGGGAATTGGGTGATCATCCTCATTATATCGGGATTCGTTGTAATCGGTGATATTTGAGGAAGTCACCTGGGTTGTTTGCCGGACGGCAAATATTTGGTTTTGAATATCCGCTGTTATGCACCAATTTCAAATTGATATATCTGTACGTCTATTTTCATAGAGTGAGATATACCTTTTTGAAATTATGTCTGTGACATTTACCTATATCAGTGGATGGTTAGGTAAGGAGCATTAAACAGCGGTGTAATTCTTCTTAACCATAAGTACAGTTTCCAACCTACGACACACAGTGAATGAGTTATCAGACTCAAGGGACTTATACAGAGTATTGTATGTTGTCCAGGGTCCATCAGGACAGAGGGGTTGGTCCTCATACTATATTCGGTTTACTTATGACTTCTCTAGTTTTTAGACAGGTGTTTCGTGGAAACACAGGGTCCGAATTTTGAGAAGTTATTGGTATTTGAATAAAGTAGAGAACCAGGTATTGCAAGTATCGGGATTCTTCAAAGGGATCGAAGATGTAGATACTTGTGTATGGTGTTCAGTTGATAGTAGTGGTTAAGAGAACTTGCTTCTCTTTCAGGTTACTCATGATTGGAAGCTTTCCTAAGTTGAGTAACGCTGATCGGCCTCCTTCCTTTTAGTTGACATGCACTGGAGACAGCTGCATGATTTGAATCTGGTTCAATTAAATCAGTACCTCTGGTCCTATATGGGATATAGAATAGTTCGTATCTTAACGATGTTAAGGTACGGGGAGTTGTCCGGCTTATGATTAAAACCAGACTCTGGATAACTCAAGGCACGTTTCTGTAATGGCTGTTTGTGGGTTGACCCAGGCTATGACGAGGGTTGACTTTCTACCATCTGGATGAACAATAGAGATATTGTTCTAGACTTGCCACAGCTTTATTAAAAATGGATTTTTTCAGAAAACAGTAGTGGGAGTATGGTAGAACTGGAAGTGATTTCAGAACCACAAACGATTACTGAAGATTTGATAAGGAACCTAAAGATTCAATCTGGATTGACATTCCATTGACCACTCCGCAGATAAGGTGGGTAACTTCAGGCACCCGAGAGGTACTACGGTAGCCTCAAGGACGGTGACAGGGAAGTTCTTGTTTACCCAAAATTACCATTGCTGTTGTTCCAGGCTGCGAGACCCGGCGGGAGGATGAGTATAGCGTCGTTCTAAACTAGTATTTAGAAGTGTACGTCTATATGACTCTGCCAGAGGGTTATCGTAGTCAGTGGGAGCAGCGGAAGCATTGGTGGACAAGTAGCTTATGTCTATTTATAGACTAAAGCACCAGTAGCGGAGATAGATCATCTATTTCTGACGTGACAGTCATGGGTTTGACTTCATCAGAATAGGGGATTGATCTGTTGAGAAGCTAGTAGGGTGTGATATCCTGGTACTTGGATGACATACACAGAGTAGGAAAAGAAACTTCTATACTATAGTCGGTTATACTTTGGTCGTCACACAGTGGTTTCTCCATAAAGGAAATGGATTTTATATCAGACATACTGGTTACTAGATCTATGGTTTTAGATCTGGATTTGGGTAGTCTCCCAATCTGGGTACTTAGACAGCATTCTAAGGGTATTTAGAATGGACGACTCCTGGCACGGTAGTGTACCTGCAGGTAATGGAGTCACCCTATCTAAAGGTGTCCTACAGACTAAAGGGGAGAGGGATGTGCATGATTGGCAGATCACTTGCTTAGGCAATTGAGTCAATCATGAGATGTCAAGTACCACACCAGATGTTGTTCTTGCACTAGATGCAATAAGTTGATATTGATCCAATCCTGGAGAAACAGTCGGAAGCAGTTTTAGAACATAAGTGGATGTTCTAGGGATATGATAACGATAGCCTCATGCAGGAGACAGTTATCATTCCAGGCTTCCAAGGTGACATGGACGACAAGGAGGTTGTCAGAGTCATAGTTTTTCCTTCTGACGAAGGGCAGTATTTTGGACAGGTGGTCCAAGGCAATACTGAGGGAGGCATGGCGCAGGATACTGATTAAGTTCAGTTGACGATACAGTCTAAGAAGTTTGGATTTGGAGTTCATTTATGAGCTAGGTCCCATCAGACATCCAGACACATTCTAAGACAGGTATTGCTCTTTTCGGGAGATGGCTTTCTCCGCGAACTTGAGATATAGAGAGACATAGAAAGAAACAACAAAGCGGATCCACTCACTAAGGCTATTCCTCGAACGCAATAGTTTCGCAAACGAGCTTTGTGAGACTGACTAGTAGAGGAGTTGGATGTTCGGTATCACACGGGCTGTGAGTATGCAACATCGCAATAATTAGCCTTGAGTGCAAGTGGGAGATTGTTGGAGATAGTGCCCTCAGAGTCAATTATTAGGTCACAGGTACGTGATTGCAATGATTGATGGAGGACCTATCCCGGTAGGACAGTCTTACTCGAGATGATAGTATGCTATCTGGTTTACCTTTATCATCGTGTACTGCTTTAAGTGACCTTACAGGTCGCTATTACACGTTGGTAGAGCCCCTAGGATTCTTGCTTGACCACCAGCAGTATGAGGGCGATCATATAAGTGGGAGCTGGGGGTCTATAAGCATATCCTTAAATGGTCCCTAGTCGTGTGAGTTTCGAGACAGGGCATCGATACTCCAGAGTAGACTAGTGTATACAGTCGAGACCCCGACGAGGGGCAGTGGCCGGTCTCACAAGCCACTGGTGTCAGTTGGATCACCTAAGATGTATACAGGTGCTCATTGGGTTATGAGTACACCGGACAGGACTCGCCGGGAACATGCTAGTTGGTCATATACCAAACGTCAGATGGCAGTTCCCTGGTGACATGTGTGCAGGTTAGTTCATCGACCTGGGGATCATCATTTGTCTTGTGTGAGTTCCCACTGTACTTTGATTACTACCTTACCACGGCTCAAAGGAGTCGTGCAAATAGGTTTTAGTTGGGTACAGTCCCGATCCACATGGAGGCAGTGAGCGTATCTTCAGGGGTTCGTCTCTCCCGGTATTGTGGGTAAGGTCGTGCTGTGTCTAGGAGAGCCATTACACGAAGCCCTCGGCCGAGGCAAGGAGATTTACTGGTAGGTATTCCAGTAGTATCTCAGGGTGTTCTGGGCTACACTCCGACACGACTTGTACCGCTTTTGGGGGTCTGACTTTTACCAACCCCCTAGGCCCACCATGCGATACTCATAGACGAACGGACCGGACTGTACGGATATTGTCACTGACAGGCTCAGTAGGGTTGTCAGGCTGAGTTCGCTCACAGACGTCCCTTTTAGTCATTACCTGGTAGCCCGTTACGTATTGGCTTATACCTCTGACGTGCTAGTGGTTAAATCCACAACCAAGGTGTTGACGAGTCTTTAGAGTCCCCCACATTCAGTTACTCAGCTTTCGGGCGAAAAGTTGTAGAGGCCGTATGGAGATATGGCAAGGTCCGATCAGATACGTGCGGTATTACACGGATCAGGATAGGACAGTTTGTACTATTGGCCGTATGGATATATGGCAGGGTTCGATCAGATACGTGCGGTATTGCACGGATCAGGATCGAACGGATAATACTAGCCGGCTTTGGTATAAGCCGGATCCTAGTATAGTACAGTGTAGATTTTGTCTCATTGCATTTGTATTTCGGTCGGAATACAAATGCGGGTGTGTATGCACAGTATCGGGGTTTTTCCTGTAATTTATTACGGGACCAGTTTTCTGGAGTTGCCAGTTTGCTTTCCGTTTCGGCCAATTTCCTTTGTATCGTTCATTGGCCGAAGATTGGTGGAGGAGGGCTTATTTGCATTTGTGCAAATAAGCAATTGTGGAGGGGTTCTTTGCATATATTTGTATCATGATAACTTTTCCTTGACCTTGACTTCTAGCTTCATCATGCCTTGACTTTTGTAGGACATGATGGTTGATGTTGTTTGTGGCTGAGTGTGGGTTTGATTTTGTGATGATTCTTTTTGCATGATAGCCTTCTCTCTCTCTCCATTGTATTATTGGATGGCTCTCTTATTCTATGACTCTCTCCTCTCATTCCCATACCCACACAAAGCATTGGCCGGCCACATATGTGTGGGGGCAGTCCCATTTTTTGCAAGGAGGAATTACACACATTTGGCTTTGGAAAAATCCTACAACTCCATCTCCAAAAACTTGTATCATCCCTCCACCAATAAGGCAATTCCTACAACCCAAAAAATGAGACACAAGTTTTACACAATATTCTACAGCAAATCTTGGGCACGTCGACTAGCCAGCTTCGTGCCCGAGTTGCCTCGGCATTGAGGTGGGAGCCCGTAAAAGAAGTAGGCGATGTGGTGCACTTCCGGCGACGAGGTGGAGACCGGAGCTTCCGCAGGAGATAGGGACGACGACGAGAAGACCGGAGGACTTGGATCAGTCGGTATATCTCTCTTCCCCATCTTGTAGTTAGCTAGGACTAGTTAATGGTTCGATCCGGGTATTAGTGCGCGGCGGTTTGCCAGTTCAAGAGAAAATTTAAGTTAATCACCGCTTCCGCATTTTGGCCTCGGGATGGAGGCCGAGGCGCCGCCATGCACTTACACAAAGGAGGTCTACAAAGGTTGTATCTCTCCCCACTTAGTGTTAGACATTAGCTAGTATATGATACTAGAACTTGTTACCCTAATCATTCTAGTTCGATTCCTAAGTTAGTTTCTTTAACACCTCATAAATTTTTAATATGGCATGTGTAATGCTTGAAAAACCCTTGGTGAGGTGCTAAAGAAACCCTACACAAGAAACATCATGAAAGAATTTAAGATTTAGTAATCAAGAAAGTATCCAAATTCAATTGTAGTTATCAAGAAAATGTAGAATAGCTTGTAGGATTTGATAGGAATTAGTAGCAATGATGAATACTAATAATGAATTATCTTATCTATTGATGAATTATATCTAGAACGATGGCGATGAATGAAGATTAGAGATCTTTTGGAGAAACTAGGGTTTCTCCTTCACCATTCCTTGTCTTTTCATTGATCACTATTCAAACCTAGCCTTTAGCAAAGAGAATCATCACTCATTTAATCCCAAATTGCAACAAAATTATCAAGAACGGTGATCTCTCTTCAAATTTGGTCGTTGATGATTCTTTTTCCTATAGTTCATAATTCTCATAAGACTTAAAACTAGTTTAGGATTTCATCACCATTTGATCTACCGATCTCCATCAAATCCTTAACAAGCGGAGATTTCACTCACGCATCATGAAAATAAAAGAATCAAGAATTAGAAATTTCATAATGCAAGAATTTAAAGAAAGCGAGAATTAACAATTGAATCACCTTTATTAATCAACTTCTATTTACACATTCCTTCAATTCGAGGTTACAAGAATTGCTCTCGATCGCTCCCTTGAAGAGGTAATTATTCCGTCGAATTTCGCTTTGCTCAATCTCCATGAGACTTGGACCCATCGAGGATCTCACGCTCTTTATGATGATCGGCTTCGCGTAAAGGATTTTGAATGTCGTCGCTTGATGTTGTTCTCAACGATTCTTGATTTGGATCTTGATTAGGAATTGAATTGGATTTGGTTTTGGTTTGTAATTTTTGCCACTTGATGAACAACCTTTTCAATGTAGCCCTAGGTCTCTTTATATAGCCCTTCACCAATCTTCCACTAGAAGCTATGTTAATCTTCCCAAAGAAGCTAGGTAGTTGTAGGGAAACTTCTAGAATAAGGTTGTTATCAAGCTTCCTCAAGAAGCTAGGCTATTGTAGGAAAATTTCCAGAACAAGTTTGTTACAATGGAGCGTCTCAGGTACGCCTGGACGTTGAATTGAAGCTTTTTGGAGAATTGAAGTCACCGGAGCCCTAACTCGGCCGCGGATCCGCGGTGGATCGACTTGACTCGGCCGCGGATCCGCAGCCGTTTGGTGTGATTAATGCTTCATTTCTCTATTGTTGTTTGGTGTTGGTATATGGGTATTCAGGTGATATCTGGAATCTTTTTATCTCTTCTAATCTCTGCCAGATTTTAACTCTTTGACTTGCTGCATTTTGTCGGCAAATTTGCGATTCCGATATCTGTCCTGAAATAATCTTCTGCACAAAATCTCAATGAAGATTGTTGAGATATACAATATCTTGCTTGAAATAATAAACACACAATTTCCTTTCAAAATGTTGATTATAATTTATAACACGTGATATTTGATATTTTCCAGATGAAATTGTAATACGTGTTATATTTTATAACAAACATCCTTAGATGATTAGAAAAGTGAGGAAATTGTTATGTTAAAGATTGCAATATTTTCGACTGAATAACACACAAGAGGAAAAGTTCAGAAAAGAATGAAGCCTTCTTGTGGTATTGTAGACTTGGTCATATCAACACGACAAGACTAGCGAAGTTGCATAGAGATGGATATTTGAATCCGTTCGAATTTACATCTTATGAAACTTGCGAGTCACGTCTCAAAGGCAAGATGACCAAAACTCCATTTACAGGACACGGAGAAAGAGCTACCGAACTCTTAGGACTGATACATAGTGATGTATGTGGTCCTATGTCTACACATACCAGGAATGGTTCCTCGTACTTTATTACATTCATCGATGATCTCTCAAGATTCGGACATGTGTTCCTGTTGAAACACAAATCTGAAGCTTTTGAGAAATTCAAGGAATACAAGTACGAAGTTGAGAACTAGACGGGTAAAAGTATTAAAGTCCTTCGATCTGATCGAGGAGGAGAATACTTGAGCACGGAATTCCGAGACTATTTAAAAGAGAATGATATTCTCTCTCAGCTTACTCCTCCGTATACACCACAGCAAAATGGAGTTTTGGAGCGGATAAATCTCACCCTATTAGATATGGTGCGCTCTATGATGAGTATTGCTGAGTTACCTATTTTCTTTTGGGGTTATGCACTTGAGATAGCTGCATGCCTATTGAATCAAGTTCCATCAAAATCAGTGCCTAAAACACCATATGGAGTGGAAAGAGACCATATCTTAAACGAGTTAAGATATGGGTTGTCCGACCTATGTTAAAAAATAGAATCCGGACAAACTCGAGGCACGATCAGTTTTTTGCAAGTTTATGGGATATCCAAAGAATTCACATGGATATCTATTCTACCACTGAGGAATAAAAGGTATTTGTTGCTTAACATGCCACCTTTTTAGAAAAGGAATTCCTTGTAAAAGAAATTAGTGGTGATGAGGTAGAACTGGAAAAAGTTCCAGCTACACAAACTACAACTGATGATTTGGTAGAACCGGAAGATTAAATAGTCCCCGACGAACCTCAGTCATTCCGCAGATCTAGTAGGGTTCTTCATCCACTTGAGAGATACTACGATTTTCTCATAGATGGTGGGAGTGAGGATTGCCTCATGGAAGATGATGACCCAACTAGTTTCGAGCTGGCCATCACAAGTGAGGATTCTGTGAAATGGCTGGATGCTATGCGATCTGAGATGGAATCCATGTACACCAACAAAGTATGGACTTTGGAAGTTGCTCCTGAAGGGGTAAAACCCTTCGGGAGCAAATGGATCTTTAAGAAGAAACATGGTGTAGATGGAAAGGTTGAAACCTTCAAAGCCAGACCTGTAGCAAAAGGTTTTCATCAATGACCAGGTGTCGACTATAATGAAACCTTTTCTCCAGTGGCTATGCTTAAGTCCATCAGGATCCTACTTGCCATTTCTGCATACCATGACTACGAAATCTGGCAGATAGACGTTAAGACCGCTTTTCTAAATGGCAATTTAGAAGAGAGCGTGTACATGACAAGCCAAAGGGCTTCGTAGACAGTGAGAGCAGTGGAAAGGTGTGCAAGCTGCTTAAATCTATCTACGGATTAAAGCAGGTATCGCGGAGTTGGAACATCTGTTTTGATGTAGCGGTCAAAGTGTTTGACTTCATAAAAAACGTAGATGAACCTTGTATATACAAAAAGGTTGTAGAGAGTAATGTTGTCTTTCTCGTATTGTACGTGGATGACATACTCTTGATAGGAAATGATGTTCCTATGCTACACTCAGTCAAACTCTTCTTATCACAAAAGTTCTCCATGAAAGATCTGGGTGATGCCTCCTACATCCTGGGGATTAAGATCTATAGAAATAGATCTAAAAGGATATTGGGATTGTCCTAATCCAGGTACATTGACACTATACTAAAGAGATTTAGTATGGAAGATTCTAAGCGTGGTAATTTACCCGCTTACTCAGAAATCACTCTCTCCAAAGAGATGTCTCCTAAGACTGATTTGGAGAGGGCTCGCATGCAAGTGATACCCTATACTTCTGCAGTTGGGTCTATCATGTATGCGATGTTATGCACCAGACCGGATGTAGCTTATGCATTTAGAGTGGTAAGCAGGTATTAATCGGATCCTGGGGAGAAGCACTAGACAACTGTGAAGAACATTCTTAAGTACTTAAGAAGGACAAAAGAAATGTTCTTGGTGTATGGTAACGGAGAACTCCAGGTGTTAGTTATATGTATGCCCTAGAAGCCATTACTATACATGTGATGTATATTGTAGTGGATGCTTGGACATATATAGGGAGGAATTTCTTGCTCGACATGATAGTATGCTATCGGGTTGCACTTTATCTTAACATGTACACTTATTGTCTTTCTATTACATGTTGATAAAGCCCTTAGGATGAGTACTTGACTACCAGGATTATGATGCGGATCATATTAGTGGGGCATAGGCAGTCGACAAGTACATCCTTCAATTGTTCCTAGTCATGGGAGTATCGAGACAGGGCATCGATACTCCAGAGTAGACTAGCGTATGCGCTTCTTGACCTATATGATGGGCGATGGATGATCCCATATCCATTGGTGTTTGATATCAGAAAAGGTATACGGGTGCTCAGTGAAGACTGGGTACACTGAACGGACTCGCCGAGAACTCCTAGATGGTATTATAACTATCGTTAGATAGCAGTTCTCTGATGACACTGGTACAGGTTAGTCTGTCGACCCGAGATCGTCATAGAGTCTTGTGTGATTCCCACCGTGCTTTGATTTCCACCATACCACATTCAAGAGATCGTGCAAAAAGGTGGTTTTTGGGTACAGTCCCGAGTCACATGGAGGCAATGAGCGATAGGAGGGGATTCGTCTCTCCCGGTATTGGGGGTTGATACTGCGCTATGCTTGATTGGCCATAACAGGAAATCCCTGGCCAGGGTTGCTGAGATCTACTGGTAAGTGTTATCAGTAGTTTCTCAAACCGTTATGGACCTTGCCTTGGCATGACTTATCAGGCTATTGGGGTCTGACGTTTTACCACCCTCAGGCTGTGATATGTGACATATCTGACGAAGAGACCGGACTGTACGGTAGTGTTACTGATTGGATTCGCAGGAGTATGAGCAGGCTTTCTTGTTGATTTTCTGATCGCTCAATACCCGGGTGGTCGTTACGTTTAGCAGACTACTTGCGGCTTGTGGGTGTTTGATATGATCATCACCTACTGCCGGAGTATTGACGAGTCTTTAGAGTCCTACACAGAGGTTTCCTGGTTCATGCGAAACGAAGTAGGAGCACATATGTGATATGTACGGGACCGAGATTAATGTGCGTATGTGATGCCGTATTCTATTCTCGCGATATGTGATATCGATCGGTTATATGAGATATAGCCAGGTTATCGGATTAAGGATTAAGTGTTGATTTGATAAGTTGTTACATTTGATATTAGCTGGTTGTATGTGATATAGCTGGATTATTAAATCAAGTGTTGATTTAATAATTTAATGTATAATTATATATTTTATATATTAAATTATATTAACTAATATTAGCTCACTTAAACATTTCTTTTTCTCACTTGTGTACATATAGTATATATGTGATATATATTAATGTACAACATTTGTGTCATGCTTGAAGCCACACGTGACATGGGTATATGAGACTCACACCATATTTGATATAATGAAGGGTTTATATTTATCTAAGTACATCAAATTAGTTGGTAATTAGTCACATGGTTCAAGCTTGTAGAAGCTTGTGGAACCATTGACCAAGTCCACTAATTTTGTTTTACTTGTAGATATTTTTTAACCTAACCATTATTGTTAGTTATAGTTTAGTTTCTACATGAGTTAGGGTATAACACTAACTCACCCATGGTTGCTATTCTCACCTCATGAGTTTCATTTTTCATCTTCACTTCATCTTCTTCTTCCTCATGGAAAAAGCTCACTAGCTTTTCAAATGGTGAAGAAATAATGTGAGAAAAATAAATCTAAAGAGAGCCCATTTCCTACTTCATCATCCTCTACTATATTAGCTATTTAGTTTAGGGCGTTTGCTTCACTAATCTACCATTAGTGAAGAGGTAGCATGAGCTTTAGTCTCCTCGACGTAGATCATCTTCAGCCTCGAAGACTTCGAGCAAGCATGTTCATTTCTTCATGTGAACCCTTACTAGAGTTCGGGTGTTCACTACTTGGAGCGAAGAGACCACTACACGGAGCTTTAGAAGTGAAGGACCGGTCTACAAAGGTTGTATTCCTCATTCACTAGATGTAAAGTTGTTTGCATTTCTAGTTCGTCTAAATCTCTAGTTAAGATTCTAGAGTTAGGGTACTTTAGTACGAAAAAAATTTGAAAACGACATGGACGATGCCTCCCGAAACCTTGCTGTCCTGCTAGGTAACCCTACACTAGGTGGAGTCCTTTACCGATTCTATCTTCCAGAGTGAAAGGACGACAGTAAGTCGTTCTCGGGTTTTGTCTTCACCCTCAATAGAGGGGCGGTATGTTGGAAGAGTTCCAAGCAAGATACCATAGCAGACTCGACGATGGAGGTTGAATACATCACTGCCAACGATGCTGCCAAAGAGGCTGTCCGGATGAAAAAGTTCATTGCTGAACTTGGTGTGGTTCCATCCATTGAGGATCCAATACCCTTGTATTGTGATAACAATGGAGTTGTGTCTTTGGCCAAGGAACCCCGGTCCCATGACATATTCTGACACAGTATCACCTGATCCGGGAGATAGTTGATCGCCGGGAGATCGAGGTCAGGAGATTTGACATGAAGGACAACATGGCGGATCCACTCACGAAGGCCCTCCTCCAGATGCAGTTTGAAAGGCTTTTTGGGATGTTTGGTATGCGATACTTCAACGACTGGCCTTAGTGCAAGTGGGAGATTGTTAGGAATATGTATGCCCTAGAGGCCATTATTGTATGATATAGTTGATGTTTGGACATATATATAGAAGACTTTCTTGCTCGACATGATAGTATGCTATCTGGTTGCTCTTTATCTTAACATGTACACTTGTATTATTATACCGTCTCTCTTATACATTTTGATAAAGCCCTTAAGATGTTGGCTTGACTACCTGGACTATGATACAGATCATACTAGTGGGGCTTGTGTAGTTCGCAAGCACATCCTTTAACAGTTCCTAGTCGAGAAAGTGTCGAGACAGGGCATCGATATTCCAGAGTAGACTAGTATGTACGTTTCTTGACCCTGTATGGGGCAATGGTTGATCCCACAACCATTGGTGTTTGACATCAAAGATTGTACACAGGTGCTCATTAGAGAATGCGTACACCGAACAGGACTCGCCGAGAACTCTTAGATGGTACCATACCTATCGTCAGATAGCAGTTCTCTGGTGATACTTATACAGGTTAGTCTGTAGATCCGAGATCGTCATAGTGTCTTGTGTGGTTTCCACTGTGCTTTGATTTCCTCCCTACCACGGCTCAAAGGAGTCGTGCAAACAGGTGGATTTTGGGTACAGTCCCTAGTCACATGGAGGCAGTGAGTGATAGGAGGGGTTTCGTCTTTCCCGGTATTGGGAGTTGATGTTGCGCTATGCTCGATTGGCTATAACAGCAAGTCCTCGGCTAGGGCTGATGAGATTTACCGGTAAGTGTTATTAGTAGTTTCTCAAAAGGATATAGGCCAAACATCGGCATGACTTATCAAGTTACTGGGATCTGACGATTCCACCCCTAGGCTCGATATGCAATATATCAGACGAAGAGACCAGACTGTACGGTAAGTGCTGCTTATAGGCATCACGAGAGTTTGGACAAGCTTTCTTGTTAATCTTCTATTCGTTCAATACCTGGGTAGTCGTTACGTCCAGCTAGTACCGCTGACGGCTTGTGGGTATCTGATGTGATCATTACCTACCGCTGGAATATTGACGAGTCTTTAGAGTCCCATACAGAGGTTTCCTAGCTCAAGAGAAATGAAGTAAGGCACATATGGTGATATGTGCGGGAGCTTGATTAAATACGAGTATGTAATACCGTATTCTAATTTCACGATATTTGATATCGGTTAGGTTATATGTGATATAACCGGATTATTGAATCAAGTGTTGATTCAATGATTTGTTATATGTATATATATTTGATATTGTCCGGTTATATATGATATGACCGGATTATTGAATCAAGTGTTGATTTGATATTGTGTATTGAATATTGTCGGTTATATGTGATATAACCGGGTTATATGTGATATAACCGGGTTATATGTGATATAACCGAGTTATTGAATCAAGTATTGATTTGATAAAATGATATACATATAAATGATATTAGTCGGTTATATATGATATAACCGGATTATTGAATCAAGTGTTGATTTAATAATTTGATATATATTAATATATTTGATATATAAATATATATTAACTAATATTGCACACTAATGATTTTTTCTTCTCTTGATATATAATTGTGTATAAATATATATATGATATGTATATATATATTTATTTATATATAAAATGTATTTGTATCATGGTTGATAAGACATAGAACATGGGTGTATGAGACTCACACTAGGGTTTAATATAACTGGGATCGATTTATTTTAAAGAGAAAAATAAAAAGATTAGAAATGAGTCATGGCTTGGATGCTTGGAGAAGCATTGAGAAGCCATGACTCATTTCTTGTATTTTGTTTTACTCTTAGATATTTGTTGATCCCACTCTTATCTTTAGCCCATGTTTTACTCTCTCATTATTCATCACAACTTTCTCTCACTCACCCAAGTTCATTTTCTTCTTCTTGAAAGCTCACTAGGGTTTTTCTTGAGTAAGCAAAAGAGAGGAAACTATTTCTAAAGTAAGCAAAATTCCTACTTCATCAACCTACACTATCCTAGCCCTTTAGTATAGGTTGTTTGCTTCACTAATACTTTGATTAGTGAAGAGATAGCTTGAGTTAGAGAGACTTCAAGATGGATCATCTTCGGCTTCGAAGATCACATAGCATTCTTGATCCTTTCTTTAAGTGGAGCCAAGAAGAGTTCTAAGAACTACTACTTGGAGATATAGAAGTGAAGGACTTGGTCTACAAAGGTTGTAACCTTCTTCACTTAGTATAGAACTTGCTTTCTTGTTATAAAACCCTAATTCTCTAGTTTTATTCTAGGTTAGGGTAGCTTAGACCTCTAGATTTTTTAAAATTGCATACTTGATGCATGTGGAAATCTAGTAGAGGTGCTAAGACACACTTTCAGTACAGAGGGAACTCACACGAGACAAATGACGATCTCAGGTCTGAAGACTAACCTGTACTCATGCCACCTGAGAACTGCTATCTGACGATAGGTATACTACCATCCAGAAGTTCTCGGCGAGTTCGTCCAGTGTACTCACCCCCAGTGAGCACATGTATACGATCTTAGGTGCAAAACACCAATGGCAGTAGGACCAACCATCGCCCCTCGTCGGGGTCTAGGAACGTATACACTAGTCTATTCTGGAATATCGATGCCCAGTCTCGATACTCACACGACTAGGGACATTTTAAGAATGTGCTTATCGACTACCAAGCTCCCACAAGTATGATCACCATCACAATGCAGGTAGTCAATCAATGATCCTACGGGTTTTATCAACATGTTTAAATGATACGTAATAGCAAGTAAAACATATGCACATGTTAAGATAAAGACAAACCAAATAGCATACTATCATATCGAGTAAGATTGTCCTGTATATACATATGTCCAAGAATCCACATGTATACATATACAATAATGGCATCTAGGACATACATACCAACAATCTCCCACTTGCACTAAGGCCACAAATTGGCGTATCGAGTGCCCAACGTCTACTCTAGGGCCAGTTGTTGGCGTATCGCATATCCAACATCTCAAATAGTCTCTTGAAATGTGCTTGAGGAAGGGCCGCGAATGGATCCGCCGTGTTGTCTTTTGTGTCCACTCTCCACACCTCGATCTCCTAGCGATCAATGATCTCCCTGATCAGGTGATACAGCCTCAGGATGTGTCTGGATTTCTGATGGGACCATGGTTCCTTTGCTAAAGCCATAGCTCCATTGTTGACAAAGGTATTGGATTAACAATAGATGGAACACCTGAAGTTCAGTAATGAACTTCTTAATCCAGACCGCTTCCTATGCGGCATCGTTGGCAGCAATGTATTCATCCTCCATCATCGAGTCTACGACGGTGTCCTGTTTGGAGCTCTTCCAACAGACCGCCCCTTCGTTGAGGGTAAACACAAACCCCGAGACAGACTTTCTTTCATCCTTGTCACTCTGGAAGCTCGAATTGGTAAAGGACTCCACCTGGAGGTCCCCATTACCGAATACTAGGAACAGTTCTTTAGTCCTTCTCAGGTACTTAAGAATGTTCTTCACTATTATCCAGTGGTTCTCTCCTGGGTTTGACTGATATCGGCTCACCACACTAAGCGCGTAAGCTACATCTGGTCTGGTACGTAGCATCGCATACATTATAGATCCTACCGCCGAAGCGTAGGATATAGTGCTCATGCGAACCCTCTCCTCATCAGTCTTGGGAGACATCTCTTTAGAGAGGGTGATTCCGTGCAATGCGGGTATGTTACCGCGCTTGGAATATTCCATACTAAATCTCTTTAGTACGGTCTCTATGTACCTGGACTATGAAAGTCCCTATAATCTCCTGGATCTATCTCTGTAGATCTTAATCCCCAGAATGTACGGGGCATCACCCAGATCTTTCATGGATAACCTTTGTGACAAGAACAACTTGACCGATTGTAGCATAGGAATATCATTTCCTATCAAAAGAATGGCATCCACGTACAAGACTAGGAATACGATAGTTCGTCCTACAATCTTCTTATATATACAAGGCTCATCCTCATTTTTGATGAAGTCAAATCCCTTGACTGTTTCATCAAAATAGATATTCCAGCTCCGCGATACCTGCTTTAATCCATAAATGGATTTAAGCAACTTGCACACCTTCCCGCTGCTCCCACTATCTACAAAACCTTCCGGCTGATCCATATAAACACACTCTTCCAAAATTTTGTTTAGAAAAGCTGTTTCCACGTCCATCTGCCAAATTTCATAGTCATGGAAGGCAGCAATGGCAAGTAGGATCCAAATGGATTTATGCATAGCCACTGGAGAAAAGGTTTCATCATAGTCCACACCTGGTTTTTGACGAAAACCTTTTGCAACAAGTCTAGCCTTATAGGTTTCCGCCTGTCCATCTACACCAAACTTCCATTTGTAGATCCATTTGCATCCAACGGGTTTTATCCCAGATGGAGCAATATCCAAGGTCCACACTTTATTGGTGTACATGGACTCCATTTCGGATCGTATAGCATCCTGCCATTTATCAGAGTCCCTATTGATAACGGCATGCTTGAAACTAGTAGGATCATCTTCTTCCAAGATGCAACTCTCTCGATCCCAGTCTATGAGAAAACCGTAGTATCTCTCCGGTGGATGAGAAATCCTACAAGATTTGAGTGACAGAGGCTCGTCCGGGGTTATTGAATCTTGAGGTTTCACCAATTCTTCAGTTTGAGTTTGTGGTTCCAGAATTTCTTCCAGTTCTACCGTGCTCCCACTTGTTTCTTTTGCAAGAAATTGCCATTCTAAAAAGGTGGCGTGGCGAGATACAAACACCTTCTATTCCTCGGTGTGGTAGAACAGATATCCCATCGAATGTTTTTTATATCCCATAAACTTGCATAAAACTGAACGTGCCTGAAGTTTGTCCGGATTTTGTATTTTAACATAGACCGGACAACCCCATATCTTAATACGTTTAAGATACGGTCTTTTCCTACTCCATATTTCATATGGAGTTTTAGGCACAGATTTGGATGGAACATCATTCAATAGATATGCCGCTGTCTGAAGCGCATATCCCTAAAATGAAAGAGGCAACTCAGTTCTACTCATCATGGAGCGAACCATATCCAATAGGGTACGGTTCCTCCGCTCCAATACACCGTTGTGCTGTGGTGTATATAGAGGAGTAAGCTGAGAGAGGATTCCATTCTCTTTTAAGTATTCTAGGATTCCGTGCTCAAGTACCCCTCTCCTCTATCAGATCGGAGGATCTTGATGCTTTTTCCAGTCTGGTTCTCTACTTCGTTTCTGTATTCTTTGAATTTCTCAAAAGCTTCGGATTTGTGTTTCATAAGATACACATATCCGAAGCTAGAGATATCGTCAGTGAATGTGATGAAGTACGAGAACCCGCCCCTTGCATGTATAGACATTGGACCACATACATCGCTGTTTATGAGTCCCAAGAGCTCTGCTGCTCTTTCTCCGTATCCAGTGAACGGAGATTTGGTCATCTTTCCCTTAAGACAAGACTGGAAAATTTTATAAGATGAAAATTCGAATGTATTCAAATATCCATTTTTATGCAACTTACTCAGTCTTTTTTCTCCGATATGACCAAGTCTATAATACCACAAGTAGGATTCGTTCATTTCTAGACTCTTCCTCTTGCGTGTGTTTTGTATATTGAAAACTGTGTTTTGATTTAGAACATAGATACCATTACACAGTGTACCTTCTGCAACAAATACCCGATTAAGGTAAATGTTCATGATATTTCTATCAAGAACAAACATATATCCATCTTTATCAAGTAAAGAAACTGATATGATGTTGCAAACCATGGAAGGTACATAGTAGCAATTGTTCAAAATCATAGTATTTCCATTTGGAAATGCTAGGTGATATTCACCGACGGCAGCAGCATCAACTTGTATTCCGTTCCCTACTCTAAGGGACATATCACCAGGTTCAACCATCCTACTTTTTCTCAGTCCCTGCAATAAATTACAGATATGAGATCATGATCCGGTATCTAGTACCTAGGAGGTAGGACTGACCGAAAAACAGTTCTCAATAACAAGAACACCTGAAGGAGACACAATAGTATGGTTCTTCTTCGTTGGGGTCATCAAGGAATTCATGCAATCCTTTTTCCTTTGCTCATTCTCATGACTGATGTCATAAGTTAGAGCCAAACCGACATTCCCCAGCCCCGAATAAGAATTTGGATCGGTCAAGCGATACATTTTATTATCTTGATTAAGGCATGAAGTGGTTGCTACCTGGAGAGAGAAAAAGAAACACTCAGCGTGCGCTCTTGCAAGATTAGATTGGTTATTAATTCTAATCAGGATGGCTCCCACTGTTTCCTCGAATTCTCCTTCAAACCGTAAATGAAGAACTAGAATTGGATCATTAACACCTTACAAGTTTGCCAACCGTTCAGCCAGGTCGTTGTTGGTACTCTGAGGGAGGTTCCCCGTGCTCTCGCACGGACCTATTTAAAATAAACCTCGTTTCTGCAGAGGTGTAGCCCCGTTAACACCTTTCTAAACACCTAATAGGTCAGCTAATTGTGAGTGAAAAATATCTCCTAAGAGTAATCCTACTCATCAGTAGGATCGGGGTCCAACTATTATTGCATGATAAAGTAGATGGAAGCCACTATAGTCACCACACTCCAGAAGGTATGCAACGCTAGCAAGTTTCCTATATGTTTGAAACTTCTGATATGGTTTTTGCCCCTAGGAGCTAAGTGATCTTGACTGAGCCAACATATCAAAGGGTCCTAGTCATGTTTAACCCGTCATTATCTTGATTGCATTAGACCCACCTGTACGAGTCATTGATTGAGCCAAAATGACTACACGACTGTCCTAACCAATTTCATCTAATGCTACAGAAAAGTATTACATAGGTACCAAACACTACACCACGGCTGAGCATGATATACGCAGCATGAATACTAAGTGTCACGCCCCGCTTCCCAATATACGGGAAGGGGACGCGGCGAGGACCGCTACGTATTTACTCAGAAGTAAACACGCTAAGCGTATCTAAGCAATATAATGTAATTATACACAAGAAGAAATGAAATGTAAATGAACATCAACTTTTATTTATTAAACATTTCTTTACAATATAACTGAAAAGTAAATACAATGATGAAAGCAATGCCTAAACAATGGCATGAACTGAATGAAAAGTAAGTACAAGTAAAGTCTAATGGCCGTGCTTGTCACGACCCAAAGTTTGGATGTGACCGGCACTTAGATTGTATAATATCTAAAGATATCTACACAACCCGATTAAGCCAAAAACTAAGATCAAAACCCTTTTTGCAGAACTTTAGGAAAATTTAATTTTTAAGTAAAAATCGCAGTTTTAAGTATTTAAGATTTTAACCGTAATTTCCTATTGAAATAATAATATAAGCAAGTATAAAATGTTTAATTTGGTTGCATCCCTGGTTGGGATCAACAATGTCAACAGCGGAAATAAATATACAACTTTATGTGACATCAATAAGAATCTCAAACATAAGTAAAAGAAATATCATCTAACATAACTAAACGATCTCATCTGTCAAATAATACACATACAACCACTTCTCGTCTAAGTCATAATACACGGTCTGATGGAAATACTCTAGATTCAATATACAGTACCAAAAGAGAAGGTTACTATATATGTAACCCACCTAGCAAAAGATGCGATAAAATCTGATAAGTGGATCTGCACTGTGGCTAACCGTCCACTCGACTCCTGCAAGGAACTATGGCACAACGGGGGTGAGTTGCTAACTCAGTGAATATAACTAATATATAACGACTGATAATGTAAATATGACGAACTAGAAATAATTTCAATAATAGTGAATGCGATGCATGATAACAGGTGGAGGAATGAATATGTAATACTCCATGTATGAATCAAAACCGAAATCTCATCAATTATTTTCCAAATCATGTTCATTTTTCTGTGCCTAACATCCACACAAATCTTCGGTGTTTCATCAGGCATCATTTCTCGAACGATCCTGTAATCAATACACCGGTCGGTATCATCTAGATATCCGCCGTGTTCATAACTGTCTTCGAAATCGAGTATCCTCGTTAGGCTCCCTGCCTAAAGTGCGGCTATCCTGCCCCTCGGTCTCGACCGGGTCCACCATGTATCCAACTGTATGCCCCCGATTCAGTCTGGATAAAACTGTAAATCCGTAACCGTATGACCCCCAACTCGGTCCGGAATAAACCAAATCATAAAAATGACATCTCATGGTGGACGTGACACATAATCATGAAAATCACTGATTTTTCGTAATAGTATATGAAAACTTAAAACCATAAATCCTTAATAATACAAATGCCTTTTATATCAACTACTAATACTTGAATACGAAATATGATGTCATATATGCTAATTACTACGACTATTGATACTTAAGGTATGATAAGAATCATTTTTAACAGAATAATTTCTAAGTGTGAAGAGACATATTAATATCGACGAGGTGTAGTGTAACATGTAGATATGTGCATGTGCGGCATAACTCGTCGATAATGGTGTGGTATTCTAACAAGTATTAATCGTGGAGGTATATATAGATTTAAGAATGCATATGATAAATTTAACATACAAAAGCAAAACTTGTATTTAAACATAACTATGGGCGTATCACGCCATCTTTACAAGATCCCCCGGTAGATATTTAGTCTACTCACCGGAATACGCCGTAAACTACTCAGAAATTGCCAATCATTTTTCTTTCCTTGCGGCCTCTGAAGTTCCCGTATTTGAATCTAACATCGAAATTTACTTGTATAAGGAAACTGCTAACTCCGATACGGCGAATATGAAAATACAAGTTCTTACGTACTAATTATATTACATACGACTATTTTAAACTATCAAACCCTTATAATAACTAGATTTTAACCCCTCGCTGTTTGCAACAGAAACTTAAACGCGTTACGAATTTACCGTGTCGTATTTTAGAACTTTGACCCCTTTTCCGATATTAGTTCCCAGATTTTATATACAGTTAAATTAAAACAATACCAAAATATCCCAACACCTATATAGAGACGTACCCAAAAACCCAAAATACCAAACTCCTTTAAAAATCCGGCGACGCCGGAATTCTCCTATAGCTCGCCGGCCAAAATCCGAGCCCCTTGGTTCGTACTCCTAGGGTTTGTTCTAGGTCGAACATACAATATTTAGGCATTGTTTGGTTAAGTTGATTTTTCTCTGAATAATAGCAGATTACTACAGAGCTAAGTTTTACCAAAAATACGATATTCGATTTCTAAATTTTACAATTATAGAACTATAATCTATTGAGTTAAGGATTTTACCTACTGAGGATGGTTGAAAAGCTTCCTCCAAGACACCCAAATCCTTATCTCCTAACTTGAATGCGGAATCCTTAGCCTAGTTCTTCTTCTTCACTTCTCTTTTCTTTTATTTCTTTTTGTGAGTTCTATGTGTTTTCTTTCTCTTGGGTTTTGAAATTTCAGAAGTTTAATTTTATTAAATGATCTGAACACCTAATTTATATGGAAAAGGGAAGAGTGAGGTGTAGGAGGAGGTGTCACCAACAAGGGTGTGCCACTCTCATGTAAGGGGAGGTATTGTGTATGTATTGTGCATGCAAGTAGGATGCGTCCTTGTATTATCTCTTTAAATTGTTTTAACTTGTGATAAAATTCTGAGCTAAAACATTATCTACCCCATTTCCACTTACACCCTCACAATTTCAAGTTTGCACATTTTCCTAAATTTTTACAAATAGACCCTTCACTACCTATGTTATTATATAAACACCATTTTATTAAACTGAAGCTAAATTTATCACTAAAACCATTGTAATTGATTTATGTTACATACTAAAATTTCAATTTAATTTGTTTCACATACTACTTATGAAAATGTCTTATTTTGTTTTAATAACTTTTTAAATTGGCATTTTATTATTTAATTGATTAATTTTATTTATTTCTAAATTTTCAAAATGTTACAATATTACCCCTTAAGAGAATTCGGTCCCCGAATTTAAAACTTAACTAAACGTACCTTCAAAACGATGTGGAAATTTCTTTCGCATCGCATCCTCGGTCTCCCAAGTAATCTCCTCATGATTCGTTCCTCGCCATAGAACCTTTACAGATGGAAGTATCCTTGATATCAGTTTCTTTGCCTGCCGGTCAAGAATAGCTACTGGTGGCACTGTGTAGGATAAATCCGGCTCAAGCTGTAAGGTCTGATACTGGATCGCGTGAGAAGGATCGTGAAGATACTTACGAAGCATAGACACGTGAAACACCGGATGCACATCAGTAAAACTCGGTGGAAGTGCTAAACGATAAGCTACAACACCCACTCTCTCCAGAATCTCATAAGGTCCGACATATCTGGGGCTGAGCTTCCCCTTTTTCCCGAAACGCATCACACCTTTCATCGGAGATACACGAAGGAACACATGATCTCCCACCTGAAACTCGAGTCTATGACGTCGTCGATCTGCATATGATTTCTGTCTGCACTGGGCTGCTCTCATTCTGTCCCGTATCAGCTGAATCTTTTCCGTAGTCTCTGGTACTATCTGCGGTCCCCAAATGCTACTCTCGCTTAGTTCCATCCAGCAAACGGGTGATCGACATTTCCTCCCATACAAAGCTTCAGAGGGTGCCATCTTGACCGTCTCTCGAAAACTGTTGTTGTACGAGAATTCTATCAAAGGTAAGTGACGATCCCAACTACCACCGAAATCAAGGCTGCAAGCTCGAAGCATATCCTCTAGAGCCTGAATGGTCCGCTCTGACTGACCATCTGTCTGTGGGTGAAAAGCTGTACTAAAACTCAATCATGTACCAAGAGCTTCTTGAAGTTTCTTCCATAGCCTGTTGGTAAACTTGGTACCCCTATCGGATACTATGCACGTCGGAACTCCATGCAATCGTACAACCTCGTCGATATAAATCTGAGCATACTGCGCAAACCCATACGTCGTCTTCACCGGTAGAAAGTGAGCTGCCTTTATCAATCTATCTACAATCACCCAGATGGAATCATACCCTCTGCTAGTCCTGGGTAGACCCACAACGAAATCCATGGAAATCTGTTCCCATTTCCACTCCGGAATGGGCAAGGGCTGCAACTCTCCTGCCAGCCTCTGGTGCTCGACCTTGACTTGCTGGCAAGTCAAGCATCTTGAAACAAACTCCGCAACATCCCTCTTCATTCCTTCCCACCAATAAACATCCTTCAAGCCATGATACATCTTGGTGGAACCAGGATGAATACTGTATGCCGATCGATGGGTCTCCTCTAAGATCTCACGTCTTAGTCAATTCGAATTTGACACACAAAGACGAGTCCCGAAACGTAATACTCCATAGTCATCTATCACGAACTCCGACTCTCTGCCATGCCTAACCTGATCCATAATCTCTGATATACGAGCATCTACGGCTGCGTCTCTCGAATACGATCCAATAATTGAGGACGGTTGCGAACATGTGCTAACTATCCTCCTGTCGATGTGAACTCAAACTGTACACGGATATCACATAGATTCTGCCAGTCTGTAGAAGACTGTCTCTGTAAGGTGTGCAAATGAGATAAGCTACCTCCAGGCCTTCGACTCAAAGCATCTGCTACCACATTCGCTTTGCCTGGATGATACAAGATCTCACAATTATAATCCTTCACGAGTTCCATTCATCTACGCTGCCTTAGATTCAGATCCCTCTACTGAAAAATATATTTCAAGCTCTTATGATCTGTAAAAATCTGGCACGACTCTCCATACAAGTAATGCCTCTAAATCTTTAGTGTGAAAACTATAGCAGCCATCTCCAAATCATGAGTGGGGTAGTTCTGCTCGTGCCTCTTCAGCTGTCGAGAAGCATAAGCTACAACCCTGCCGTACTACATCAATACACCCACTCGAGAAGCATCACAATACACAACAAAACCACCAGACCCAGTGTTGGAGATAGTGCCCTCAGAGTCAATTATTGGATCACAGGCACGTGATTGCAATGATTGAGGGAGGACCTGTCCTAGTAGGACAGTCTTACTCGAGATGATAGTATGTTATCTGGTTTATCTTTATCATCGTGTACTGCTTTAGGTGACCGTACGAGTCGCTATTACACGTTGATAGAGCCCTTAGGATTCTTGCTTAACTACCAGCAGTATGAGGGCGATCATATACATGAGAGCTGGAGTCTATAAGCACATCCTTAAAAGGTCCCTAGTCGTGGGAGTTTCGAGACAGGGCATCGATACTCCAGAGTAGACTAGTGTATACAGTCGAGACCCCGACGAGGGGCGGTGGCCGGTCTCATAAGCCACTGGTGTCAGTTGGTTCACCTAAGATGTATACAGGTGCTCATTGGGTTATGAGTACACCGGACAGGACTCGCCGGGAACCTGCTAGTTGGGATTATACCAGACCTCAGATAGCAGTTCCCTGGTGACATGTGTACAGGTTAGTTCATCGACCTAAGATCGTCATTTGTCTCGTGTGAGTTCCCACTGTGCTTTGATTACTACCCTACCACGGCTCAAAGGAGTCGTGCAAACAGGTTTTAGTTGGGTACAGTCCCGAGCCACATGGAGGCAGTGAGCGGATCTGCAGGGATTCGTCTCTCCCGGTATTGGGGGTGAGGTCGCGCTGTGTCTAAGAGAGCCAGAACATGAAACGTCCTTAGCCAAGGCAGGAGATTTGCTGGTAGATATTCCAGTAGTATCTCAGGGTGTTCTGGGCTACACTCCGACACGACTTGTACCGCTATTGGGGGTCTGACTTTTACCAACCCCCTAGGCCCGCCATGCGATGCTCATATACGAACGGACCGGACTGTACGGATATTATCACTGACAGGCTCAGTTGGGTGTTAGGATGAGTTCGCTCATCGACGTCCCTTTTGGTCAATAGCTGGTGGCTCGTCACGTATGGCTAATACCTCTGACGTGCTAGTGGTTAAATCCACAACCATAGTATTGACGAGTCTTTAGAGTCCACCACACTCAGTTACTCAGGTTTCGGGCGAAACGCTGTAGAGGCCGTATGGAGATATGGCAGGGTTCGATCAGATACGTGCGGTATTGCACGTATCGTGATCGGACGGTTTTTACTAGCCGGCTTTGGCTTAAGCCGGATATTAGTATTAGATAGTGTAGATTTTGTCTCTTTGCATTTGTGTTCAGTGGGAATACAAATGCGGGCATGTATTTGCAGTAGCGGAGTTTTCCTGTAATTTATTACAGGATCAGTTTTCTGAAGTTGCCAGTTTGCATTCCGTTCCGGCCGGTATTCCTTTGTTCTTTCGCGGCCGGACTTTCCGATGGAAGGGGTTATTTGCAATTGTGCAAATAACATTTTGTGGAGGGTTTGTTTGTGAAATGGGAATATATGATAGCATCTTTTGTAAGTCCATGCTACCTCTCCCGGTTCTTACGGGGAGGCGGAAACGGTATAAAAATCAAATTTTTAGCGCAAGGGGCAACATGGACTAAACAAAGTCGGGATCTTTTCCTAAACTAAAACTAGCAAACTAGCTAAAGAGAGTTAGCTACTCGGATGAAGATGGTTATACCTAGCTTGTCTTGAACTCCTTCTTCTTCAAGCTCCGATGGTGGTCCGACGGCTCCTTCTCGTCGTCTCCGTACGCCGAAGATAGATCCACTTGAAAGCTCCAACCTTTAGCTCCTTCTTCGTTCTTTGAAGAAACTAGTTCACTTGGTTTGCTAAACCTAGTGAACTAGAATGAGTAGAGAAGAAATAGAATGGGATTTTATCTATGGTTCTTGATTCTCAACTCATGAGACAAGAGAACCATAGATTAAAGAGAGGGAGCAAGAGCAAGAGGGTGAGAGCAAAAAGTCAAAAAGTCAACGGTCAACTGTCAACAACCCTAATGAGAATCCGCTGCCTCTGCCTCCCTGTCAACTGTGCATACACACCCGCATCCGCGTTCCGAGGAACACGAATGCAAACTGGATAAATCCAATCCCATAAGGTACACTAGGATCTGGCTTAAACCAAAGCCCGCTAGTGTAAACTGTCCGGACACTGTACGTGCACAAGTGCACGGATGTGACCGAACCCTGTCGCAAAACCATGCGACCTGTCGCAATACCATGCGACCTCTACTCATTTGCCTAAAGGCGAAAAGCTTTCTGTGTGGGACTCTAAAGACTCGACACTACGCTGGCAGTGGGTTTAACCACAGACCGCAAGCGGCACTAGCTGTGCGTAACGGTCCCCAGGTAATGCCGACAAGAAGACCGACGAGGCGAAACCCATCTGAACTCCTACTGAGCCTGAGTGTGACATTCTCCGTACAGTCCGGTCTGTTCGTCTGATACATCGCATGGCGGGCCTAGGGGGCGGTAAACTTCAGTCCCCCAATAGCGGTACAAGTCGTGCCGGAGCGAAGCCCAAAACACCCTGAGATAACACTGGAAACCTACCAGTATATCTCGTTTGCCCTGGCCAGGGACTACTCGTGTAATGGCTCTCCTAGACACAACGCGATGTCAACCCCCAATACCGGGAGAGACGAATCCTGTCTAACCGTCACTGCCTCCAAGTGCTTCGGGACTGCACCCAACCACCACCTGTTTGCATGACTCCTTTGAGCCGTGGTAGGGTAGTGATCAAAGTACAGTGGGAACACACCCGAGGCGAAGTGACAGTGTCAAGTCAGCGGACTAAGCTGTACTCATGTCACCTGGGAACTGATAACTGACGATAGGTATAATACCAACTAGTCAGTTCCCGACGAGTCCTGTCCAGTGTACCCGTAACCTAACGGGCACCCGCATACTATCTCAAGTACGACGTACAGACGGCTGTGGGACAGACCGTCTCCCACACTGGGATGAGAAGCGCATGCGCTGGTCTACTCCGGAGTATCGATGCGCTGTCTCGATAGTCCTGCGACAAGGGACCTGCATAAGGATGTGCTTATAGATTACCCAGCCGCACTAGTGTGACGGCCATCACATCGCTGGTAATCAAGCAAAGATCCTAAGGGCTCTACTAATGTGTATAAGCGATATCCAAAAATAAACACATGTACACATTGAAGCAGAAACAAACCAAGTAGCATACTACTATTTTGAGCAAGATCGTATATACAAGGTGAATATCCCAAGCTTCCATTAAGTAATATACAAACTAGTATGATACAATAATGGCCTCTAGGGCATATACACTAACAATCTCCCACTTGCACTAAGGCCATGTACTGGCGTACCGAAGACCTATCATCTCGATCAGCCGCTCGAACTGAGTCTGGGGCAGGGCCTTGGTGAATGGATCTGCAGTGTTATCTTCTGAAGCGACTCTCCGAACCTCGATCTCCTGGCGATCCACGATCTCCCTGATCAGGTGATACCGCCTCAAGATGTGCCTGGATCTCTGATGGGACCTGGGTTCCTTCGCTAAAGCTATAGCCCCGTTGTTGTCGCAATACAGAGGTATTGGATCAACAATGGACGGAACCACCTGAAGTTCTTTTAAGAACTTCCTCATCCAGACAACTTCTTTTGCGGCATCAGATGCAGCGATGTATTCCGCTTCCATCGTCGAGTCTGCAACGGTTTCCTGTTTGGAGCTCTTCCAACACACCGCCCCTCCATTGAGGGTAAAGACAAAACCCGACATGGACTTGGAATCATCCTTGTCACTCTGGAAGCTGGAGTCAGCAAAGGCCTCGATCTGGAGGTCTTTTCCTCCATACACCAAGAACATTGTAGGGTGTTTTTCGTCACCCCATTGAGATGGGAATACGCGCGCGCTTGTCAGGCGTACTACAGATTCCCCCGGCCTAGGGTAGGCCGGGGTTTAATGATTGTGGGGATCCGAATCTCCGGCAGCCGCGGACTAAGCTGCCGTTAATTACCCATCGCCTTTGGGGCGAGGGAACCTCCGATTAACGGGTTAAACTGGTCATGCGAACTCAATGTGCAGTATACGTGTGTTTTGAAAGGGGGTTTTGGGATTATATCGGGAGCCACGCAGAGTTTTTACGGGGGTCCCGCTACCCGGATAGCGGGCTGGGGGTCAAGGGGGCTAGCAGCCCCCTTGCGGGGTGCGGGGCAGCGCCCCGTTAGAAATTTTTTTCTAACAGGGACAGTGTCGTGGAGTACGTGTATGTATAAATTTGTATACATATGTATATATGTATACATGTACACAAAAAGAGGGGGAAAAGACATCCAAGGGATGCGCAGGTGCGCAAGCGCGCGCGCCACGTGTCGGCACGCGGACGCCTTGCGCACTTGCGCAGGTGCGCAAGCGCGCGCGCCACGTGTCGGCAGGCGGGCGCCTTGCGCACTTGCGCAGGTGCGCAAGCGCGCACGCCACGTGTCGGCAGGCGGGCGACTTGCGCACTTGCGCAAGCGCGCGCGCCACGTGTCGGCACGCGGGCGACTTGCGCACTTGCGCAGTTGCGCAAGCGCGCGCCACGTGTCGGCACGCGGGCGACTTGCGCACTTGCGCAGTTGCGCAAGCGCGCGCGCCACGTGTCGGCACGCGGGCGACTTGCGCACTTGGGCACTTGCGCAGACGCGCGCGCCACGTGTCGGCACGCGGGCGCCTTGCGCACTTGCGCAAGCGCGCAGGTGAGGCACAACAGGCTTTTAGCCTAAAAAAATTTCTCAGAAGAGAAATCAGAGAGGAGTTGGACTCCTGAATGTGTTTTTCTTCTTTTTTTGAGGGTTTAGTGAAAGATGTTCTTCTTCTTCCTCCTGTTGTTTGGCCGGATCTTGAAGATCGAAGGATGTGAGATATCAAAATCTCTCCTTTTTGAGATCTGATGGCAGATCTAGGTTCCCCTTAATGGGTTTTGTGGTGGAAAACTATTTAGTTTTGAAAAAGGAAGAGTAAAACTCTTGATTTAATTCAAGAGAAAGGAGAAGGTTTTGGAACCTTGAGGAAGGAGAAAAGATCTCAGATCTAATTTTTGTGGAGAGAATGAAAAGTATATATTTTTTATTCATCATGTTGCCTTTTATAGGCTTACATATTTGCATATAGCCCCTTGGGCTTCACAAAAATGGCATTTTAGCCATCCCATGGCTCATGTGCCATTTCATTTTTTGCACATAAGCCATGGGCTTACAAAATATTGGCTTTATGCCCATTTTGCATACATTCATGTATAAAAAATTACATAAAAATTATTTATTACATGATCTATATTTTAGCATGGAGGAGGCTGGCCACGGGCTCGACTTGGGCATGGGCCCGCTTGACCTGGGCTTGGGCCCACCTGGCTTGGGGTTGACCTTGACTTTGACTCGGTCAACGGGGGTGTAAATTTTTACCCCAACAAAGTGCCCCCCATCAATAAATGCACACCGCACATTTGAGTTGTGTGCATGAAATTGATGGATCTTAAAGCTGAACTTCGAGGTGGAACATCATTCCGGAGGCGAAGCATCATCCCGGGGAGCATGATTCCCGAGGATCGGAGCATCATTCCGATTCACGGAGCATAATTCCAATGTCAGAGCATCATTCCGAAGCGCGGAGCATAAGTCCAGGGTCGGAGCATCATTCCGATTTGCGGAGCATAATTCCAGAGTTCGGAGCATCTTTCCGAAGAGCGGAGCATAATTCCAGGGTTCGGAGCATCATTCCGAAGGGCGGAGCATAATTCCAGGATTCGGAGCATCATTCCGAAGGGCGGAGCATGATTCCAGAGTTCGGAGCATCTTTCCAAAGAGCGGAGCATGATTTCAGAGTTCGGAGCATCATTCCGAAGTTCGGAGCATCTTTCCAAAGAGCGGAGCATAATTCCAAGGATCGGAGCATCATTCCGAAGCGCGGAGCATAAGTCCAGGGTCGGAGCATCATTCCGATTTGCGGAGCATAATTCCAGAGTTCGGAGCATCTTTCCGAAGAGCGGAGCATAATTCCAGGGTTCGGAGCATCATTCCGAAGGGCGGAGCATGATTCCAGAGTTCGGAGTATCTTTCCGAAGAGCGGAGCATGATTCCAGAGTTCGGAGCATCTTTCCGAAGAGCGGAGCATAATTCCAAGGATTGGAGCATCATTCCGATGAGCGGAGCATGATTCCAGGGGATCGGAGCATCATTCCGAAGAGCGGAGCATGATTCCAGGGATCGGAGCATCATTCCGATGAGCGGAGCATCATTCCGAAGAGAGGAGCATGATTCCAGGGGTTCGGAGCATCATTCCGAAGAGCGGAGCATGATTCCAGGGGTTCGGAGCATCATTCCGAAGGGTGGAGCATGATTCCAGAGGTCGGAGCATCATTCCGAAGAGCGGAGCATAATTCCAGAGATCGGAGCATCATTCCGAAGGGCGGAGCTTGATTCCAGAGTTCGAAGCATCTTTCCGAAGAGCGGAGCATAATTCCAAGGATCGGAGCATCATTCCGATGAGCGGAGCATCATTCCAATTTGTAGAGCATAATTCCAAGGATCGGAGCATCATTCCGATGAGCGGAGCATGATTTCAAGGGATCGGAGCATCATTCCGAAGGGCGGAGCATGATTCCAGAGTTCGGAGCATCTTTCCGAAGAGCGGAGCATGATTCAAGAGTTCGGAGCATCTTTCCGAAGAGCGGAGCATAATTCCATGATTCGGAGCATCATTCCGAAGAGCGGCAGATATTCTGACCGAAGCATAATTTCGATGCAGAGGTTGATTCCCAAGCGAAGCATAATTCCGACAGGGAAAGCAAATACTCCGAGGCGAAGCATGATTTCAACACGGGGTACATTCTGAGATGAAGCATGATTCCGGCGCAGAGCTTGCTGGTTTACTTGATTCCGAGGCGAAGCATAATTCCGATGGGGAGGTCGTTGGTTGATTCCGAGCTGAGGCATAATTCCGACAGGGAAGGTAGATATCCCGAGGCGAAGCATGATTTCGACAAGGGGTAAATTCTGGGACGGAGCATGATTCCACCGTAGAGGTTGTTGGTTTGATTTGATTTGGGTTGACATCAGCATCGCTATGCTGGAATATGGTAGCAGGAGCGAATCATCATTTGTCATGGGAAAGGATTTGGGAATTGGGTTTTTTTTTTTTTTTTTTTTTTTTTTGGTTTGGCATCAGCATCGCTACACTGGAATATGGTACCAGGAGCGAATCATCATTTGCGTTTGCTTACTAGGAAACGATGGCTTAGGAGACAGGTTTTAGGTCCCTATCACCTAAGGCTTTTCAACTTTGTGAGCCGTAAGGGTCTCACAAGCATTTTCTCCCTACGGGTCGTAAGGATCCCGTAAGTGTATTTTCTCCTTAGGAGTCGTGGGGACTCCTAAGTGTGTTGCTCCTTTGTGAGTCGTAAGGATCTCACGCGGGAATTTTCTCCTCACAAAGTCGAGAGGACTTTGCGAGTGCATTTCATCTCTTTTTCACAAGTTTGCGCCCTTTCGGGTTTTCACAAACTTGCCGGCAGTCCTGCTGTTTTTACTCACGGAGCCCTTTCGGGTTTTCATCCGTGCCCATTTTGCTTGTGGACATACCCCCCCCTTTTTTTTTTTGAATCTTCACCGCCGGTGGGACTTTGAACGTGGTCTCACCGGTAGGACTTGGGAGGAATTGGAATTGTTTTACGTCCGTGGATTGTATACGGTTTTGTAGGATGTATGATCCAGACCGTAGGGCCGTACAAATTTCGGGACTTTGTTGGCGTCTGCATCGCTGCACTGGAATATGGTACCAGGAGCGACTCATCATTCGCCACGTGGGGTATGGTATCGGAATTTGGTTGGCGTCTGCATCGCTGCACTGGAATATGGTACCAGGAGCGACTCATCATTCGCCACTTGGGGATTGGGGAGCGATGGCTTAGGAGACAGGTTTGGATCCCTATCGCCTAAGGCTTTTCAATTTTATGGGCCGTGAGGGTCCCATAAAAGCATTTTCTCCCTACGAGTCGTAAGGATCCCGCAGGTGTATTTTCTCCTTAAGAGTCGTGAGGACTCCTAAGTGTGTTTTTCCTTTATGAGTCGTAAGGATCCCACAAAGGTTTGTTCTCCTCATGTATTGTGAGGACACATGAGTGGGTCTTCTCAATGAAGCATAATTCCAAAGGCGGAGACCAGCCGCATAACTGGTGGTTGCGGTGGGGCATGGGTATGCTGAGAATTATTTGAGCCCGTGGATTGTATACGGCAGTCAATTTGGGGACTGGCCGTAGGGCCGGGAGAATTTTGGAAATTTGAATTTTTGTTGGCGTCTGCATCGCTGCACTGGAATATGGTACCAGGAGCGACTCATCATTCGCCGCTTTTTTTGTTTTTGGCTGTTTTTTTTGTTTTTTTTTTGTTGTTTTTTTTTTTGCCGCGATTGCTCTATCATTTCAGCTTTTCTTATCGCGAAGGTCGCGATTGCCCTATCATTTCGGCTATTTATTCGCGGTTGCCCCATCATTTCGGCTTTATTTTCATTTTCATTTTTACTCGCTGATTTTTATTGCGAGTTGCCCCATCATTTCGGCTTTATTTATTTTTCTTTTATTTACACATTTCTTTTGTTTATTTACATTTTTTTTTTTTACATTTCCAGTTTAACGACTTAGAGGTCGACTGTTCCAGTTTAATGACGTGGTGGTCGACTGTTCCAGTTTAATGACGTGGTGGTCGATTGTTTTCAGAGAAAGGCATATGCCTGAGAGAATCGGTTTCACGAAGAACTTCGGTCTCCGTTTGTATGAAATTGGCGATTGCAGCTTGACTGTTTGTTAACACGCCTTTGGACAGTTCTATCTCTCCTGCCTTGTATTGCTTTTCGACCCAATCTTTGAAGACGAAGCAGTCCTCAATGGCATGGCCTATCACTCTGTGATAGGGGCAGTATTTGGGGTCGTCGGTCCTATTCGCTTCCTACGGTCTTTTTGACTCTGGCAGTTGTAGACCGTTCTTCAGGGCGTCTTTGAATATTTTACGGATTTTGTCCCTTCTGAAGGAATAAACCTTATCCAGCTTCTCTTTCAGTGGAGATTCTCCCCCCTCTCCGAACATTGGCTTCCGAGGCTGGTTGGCGCTAGGTCCGCTCATCCCTTGCTTATTTCGGTTAGCCGAAGTGTTGAAAGATTCAGAATCATCGGAGTTTCCGCCTTTGCGATTATCGTCCTTCCGGCTTCTCCAGGACTTATTGTTATTTTGAGAATCCGAGGAGGACTCCTGTTTTGAGCGCTCCAGCATCTGGACTTTCCTGGTCAGCTCTTGGAATGTTTTGAGACCCGCGGTGCATAAAAACGGGGCCATCCAATTGTTGAGATTTCCGACGAGGAGACTGACAGATTGGTCCTGCTCTATCGGCGGTTCGCATTTGACGGAGAGATTGCGCCATCGGGTTATAAAATTCGTGCTGCTTTCGTCGCTCTTGGGCTTGGTCCTTACGAGCTCGGCAATGGTAATCTTATCGCTGACGCTCATGAACCTCTGCCGAAATAGAGACTCCATTTGGACAAAAGTTATGACGGAGCCATCCGGTATGCTCGCGTACCAGTCGAAAGCAACATCGGTCAAGCTATTAACGAACTGGCGGAGGAGAAGCGCATCATTGCCCCCAGTATTCCCACATGAGGCTTTGAAGTGGGCGATGTGCTGATTCGCATTTCCTGTCCCATCAAATCTTCCGAATTTAGGGATGACATAGCCGCTAGGAAATTCTACCAGATCATATTGAGCAGGATATGGTCTCCCGCTACTGTTAACATCTTTTTGCGCTTCGGCTTCGGCTACCAGTGTTTTGACTTTGCTGGCAACCAAATCCATAATTTGAGCTTGAGTTAGCGGGCTACTGTCATCGGTAGCCAAGACATTTGCTGAGATAGGATGCGACTGATTTTCATGCGGTCCGCCCACTCTTGGATTTGAGGGAACGGGCGTCGGCTGTCTCGGGACACCGTTTCCCGGTTCATGAGCTGAACCCTGTGCTTGATTGGGCGGCTGAGAGGCAAGTTGGGCCGTAAGCCGTAAGACGACATTTGTCAAGTCGTCGATCTTTGAGTAGAGCTTGGCCATCTCCTTATCTTTGCTTCTGAGCTGTTTTCGGAGCTCTTGGAGAAGTTGCTGCTCTGCGGTCTTAGGACGGAAAGTTGGCTCATCTTCGCTTTCCGAGCCTGACTCCTCATGAATTGAGGGCTCTCTTTGCCTATCAGCCTCATCGAGAGGGTTTTCATCATCCAGCGGAGGCGGCTGTTCTTGGGAAGCGGCCACCACATTCAAACCAGATTGGGTTTGAGATGTGGTGGCCCCGTCCTTGCTCTTGCTGCGCGTGCCCACCACGTAGACAGTGTGGATAACACATTCAGCCATCCCCTCATCTTTGGCGGGGTAACCCTGTTCTTCGAACCTCATGAGGTTTAGCCTGGCAGGAGCCCTAGCCCTTTTGTTGGCTCTATATCTGAGCCTTTTCTCCCTCAGCTTCTTGATTTGGAAGGCTTGGCGGGCATCCGCTACCCGGGAAGCCATTGCGAGTTGATCAAAGGGGAGCTTAGAGAAGACACCCGATCGAGCATTTGTCAGGGGCGCCGCTGGGGCTTGCTCGGGACGCGTTGTAGCTTTGTTGGTGTTGATGGCCTTGCCCCCAGCTAGAGCCGAGGAAATTCGCTCAGACACCGACTTGCGTTTGGATTGGGGCGCCCTTGAGATCACCACATTTGGTCTCCTGCCTTTCGAGACCGGTTTGTCTGCCACCGGGGCTTGAGGAGCTGGGATGGCGCCAACTGGCATGAACATAATAGAGCCGAATGGTAGCAGCGGCTCCTCCCATTGTCGTCCGAGACTGGCCGGAAGGACCGTCCTAGAGTCTATCCTCATCGTGTAGGAGACAGGAGCCGTGTTCATCATCGAAGACATCGTCGGAAGGTGACTGCTTGAAAATCTGCATGAAAAAGCATTATTTTTAGTATAAATATAGGTATGTATATTGATTGAGTTCGCATGAACGCTTAATCCGAAATATGGGAGGAGAGATGGTCCCACCGGGCGTGCCAGAACCTGTAGGGTGTTTTTCGTCACCCCATTGAGATGGGAATACGCGCGCGCTTGTCAGGCGTACTACAGATTCCCCCGGCCTAGGGTAGGCCGGGGTTTAATGATTGTGGGGATCCGAATCTCCGGCAGCCGCGGACTAAGCTGCCGTTAATTACCCATCGCCTTTGGGGCGAGGGAACCTCCGATTAACGGGTTAAACTGGTCATGCGAACTCAATGTGCAGTATACGTGTGTTTTGAAAGGGGGTTTTGGGATTATATCGGGAGCCACGCAGAGTTTTTACGGGGGTCCCGCTACCCGGATAGCGGGCTGGGGGTCAAGGGGGCTAGCAGCCCCCTTGCGGGGTGCGGGGCAGCGCCCCGTTAGAAATTTTTTTCTAACAGGGACAGTGTCGTGGAGTACGTGTATGTATAAATTTGTATACATATGTATATATGTATACATGTACACAAAAAGAGGGGGAAAAGACATCCAAGGGATGCGCAGGTGCGCAAGCGCGCGCGCCACGTGTCGGCACGCGGACGCCTTGCGCACTTGCGCAGGTGCGCAAGCGCGCGCGCCACGTGTCGGCAGGCGGGCGCCTTGCGCACTTGCGCAGGTGCGCAAGCGCGCACGCCACGTGTCGGCAGGCGGGCGACTTGCGCACTTGCGCAGTTGCGCAAGCGCGCGCGCCACGTGTCGGCACGCGGGCGACTTGCGCACTTGCGCAGTTGCGCAAGCGCGCGCCACGTGTCGGCACGCGGGCGACTTGCGCACTTGCGCAGCTGCGCAAGCGCGCGCGCCACGTGTCGGCACGCGGGCGACTTGCGCACTTGGGCACTTGCGCAGACGCGCGCGCCACGTGTCGGCACGCGGGCGCCTTGCGTACTTGCGCAAGCGCGCAGGTGAGGCATAACAGGCTTTTAGCCTAAAAAAATTTCTCAGAAGAGAAATCAGAGAGGAGTTGGACTCCTGAATGTGTTTTTCTTCTTTTTTTGAGGGTTTAGTGAAAGATGTTCTTCTTCTTCCTCCTGTTGTTTGGCCGGATCTTGAAGATCGAAGGATGTGAGATATCAAAATCTCTCCTTTTTGAGATCTGATGGCAGATCTAGGTTCCCCTTAATGGGTTTTGTGGTGGAAAACTATTTAGTTTTGAAAAAGGAAGAGTAAAACTCTTGATTTAATTCAAGAGAAAGGAGAAGGTTTTGGAACCTTGAGGAAGGAGAAAAGATCTCAGATCTAATTTTTGTGGAGAGAATGAAAAGTATATATTTTTTATTCATCATGTTGCCTTTTATAGGCTTACATATTTGCATATAGCCCCTTGGGCTTCACAAAAATGGCATTTTAGCCATCCCATGGCTCATGTGCCATTTCATTTTTTGCACATAAGCCATGGGCTTACAAAATATTGGCTTTATGCCCATTTTGCATACATTCATGTATAAAAAATTACATAAAAATTATTTATTACATGATCTATATTTTAGCATGGAGGAGGCTGGCCACGGGCTCGACTTGGGCATGGGCCCGCTTGACCTGGGCTTGGGCCCACCTGGCTTGGGGTTGACCTTGACTTTGACTCGGTCAACGGGGGTGTAAGTTTTTACCCCAACAAACATCTCCTTAGTCCTTCTCAGATACTTGAGAATGTTCTTTACCGCTATCCAGTGTTTCTCCCCAGGGTTTGACTGATACCGGCTTACCACACTCAGTGCATAAGCTACATCCGGTCTTGTACACAACATCGCATACATTATAGAGTCTACCGCAGAAGCGTAGGGTATAATAGACATGCGATCCCTCTCCAAATCAGTCTTGGGAGACATCTCTTTAGAGAGGGTGATCCCGTGACAAGCCGGTAGGTTACCGCGCTTGGAATCTTCCATACTGAATCTCTTCAGTATAGTGTCGATGTACCTAGACTGAGAAAGTCCTAATATCCTCTTGGATCTGTCACGGTAGATCCGGATACCCAGAATGTACGAGGCATCACCCAGGTCTTTCATGGAGAACCTGTGTGACAAGAACCCCTTGACATATTGTAGCATAGGAATGTCATTTCCTATTAAGAGAATGTCATCCACGTATAAAACGAGGAATACTACAGTTCTCGCTACAAATCTACTATAGATGCATGGTTCATCTGGATTTTTGATAAAGCCAAATTCTTTGACCGTCTCATCAAAGCAGATGTTCCAACTCCGCGATGCCTGCTTTAGTCCATAGATGGACTTAAGCAACTTGCACACCTTTCCGCTGCTCCCACTCTGAATGAAACCCTCTGGCTGGTCCATATAGACACACTCCTCTAAATTTCCATTTAGAAAAGCTGTCTTTACGTCCATTTGCCAAATCTCATAATCGTGGAAGGCAGCAATGGCAAGAAGGATCCGAATGGATTTCAGCATGGCTACTGGAGAAAAGGTTTCGTCATAGTCCAAGCCAGGTCTTTGACGAAAACCCTTTGCTACCAGCCTAGCTTTATAGGTCTCAACCTGTCCATCTACACCAATCTTCCTTTTGAAGATCCACTTGCATCCTACGGGTTTTACTCCGTCTGGAGCAATGTCCAACGTCCAAACCTTGTTGGTGTACATGGACTCCATTTCGGTCCGCATTGCATCCAGCCATTTCACTGAGTCAACGCTCTGAACGGCCTGTTGGAAGCTAGTAGGCTCATCATAATCTATGATGCAATCCTCTCTATCCCCGTCTATGAGAAAACCGTAGTATCTCTCGGGCGGATGAGACTGCCTACTACTTCTGCGGAGCGGCGTAGGAATGTCCTGTTCTTCTGAACCCTCTGGTTCCACTAAACTTTCAGTAATAGTCTGTGGTTCTGGAATCTCTTCCAGTTCTACTGCGCTCCCACTTATTTCCTTTTCTATGAACTGGTGTTCTAGAAAGTGGGCATGACGAGAAACAAGAACTTTTTGTTCCTCTTCGCAGTAGAAGAAATATCCCTTGGAATTCTTTGGATATCCCACAAACTTGCACAGTACTGAGCGTGCCTCGAGCTTGTCCGCATGCTGCTTTTTGACAAAAGCTGGACTTCCCCATATCTTAATGTGATTAAGATGGGGTCTCTTCCCACACCACATCTCAAATGGTGTAGTAGGCACAGTCTTAGTGGGAACTCGGTTCAAAAAGGTATGCGGCTGATTCTAGCGCATATCCCCAGAATGATCGCGGCAACTCAGCGTTACTCATCATGGACCGAACCATATCCAATAGGGTTCGGTTCCGTCTCTCCGATACACCGTTATGTTGCGGAGTGTATGGAGGAGTAAGCTGAGAGAGAATACCATTCTCTTTTAAGTAATTCAGGAATTCGGCACTTAAGTATTCTCCACCTCGATCCGATCTTAGAATCTTAATACTTTTGCCGGTTTGTTTCTCTACTTCATTCTTATACTCCTGGAATTTTCCAAAGGCCTCGGACTTATGTTTCATTAAGAAGACATAACCGTACCTTGAGAAGTCATCCGTAAAAGTAATGAAGTAAGAATGTCCGCTTCGGGCATGTGTAGACATTGGACCGCACACGTCACTGTGTACGAGTCCCAAGAGCTCGCTCGCTCTTACTCCATGTCCAGTAAACGGAGTGTTTGTCATCTTTCCTTTGAGACAGGATTGACAAGTGGCATACGACTGATATTCGAACGCATTCAAATACCCTTCTGTATGTAACTTAGTCAACCTTCTCTCATTGATGTGACCCAATCTACAATGCCATAAGAAAGTCTGATTTATTTCTGGAGACTTTCTTTTGTGTGTATTCTGGACATTAAAAATCTGTGGTTGGTTTAACACGTATATACCATTACTCAAAGTACCTGACCCAATCAAAACTTGATTAAGGTGAATGTTTACAACATTACTTACAAACGCAAATTCATAACCTTCTTTAGAAACTAAAGATACAGAAATGATATTACAAGTTGCGTTGGGTACAAAAAAGCAATTACGCAAAACCAAAACATGTCCATCTGACATTCCCAGGTGATAGTCCCCCACGGCTTTAGCATCCATGCTAGCTCCGTTCGCAATTCTGAGGGTCATGTCACCTGCTTTCAAAACACTACGGTTTCTCAACGCCTGCAAAGAATTACAGATATGAGATCCTGATCCGGTATCCAATACCCAGGAAGTAGAGTTTATTGAAAGACAGTTTTCAATAACATACACACCTGAAGCTGAAGCTGCAACCTGCTTCAATTCCTGTGTTCTGGCCTTCCAGGCCCTGCAATCATTCTTCCAGTGTCCTTTCTTATGACAATAGAAGCATTCTTCCTTATCCACAAGCTTCCCCGCTATCTTTGTTGCTTTACCTTTTCCCTTCGTATCCACTTTACTTACACCGCCCCTTGGTTTGGCGGGGGCCTTCTTCTTCTTTCCCTTGGCTTTCGCCTTGGACCTAGAAGAAGATGATCCTCCTACAAACAAAGTGGATGTATCCCTACCTTTCTGTAGGGTGCCCTCTGCGCTCCTCAGCATGTTGAGGAGCTCTGAAAGTTCTACCTCTTTTTCTTGTAGGTTGAAGTTCAGTATAAACTGGGCGTAAGTGGAAGGAAGGGACTGGAGAACTATATCCGTATATAGCTCACTCTCCAATGTGATCCCTAGGTCAGCGAGCTCCTCAATGTAGCCGATCATCTTTAGCACGTGCTCGGCTACTGATGATCCGACGGCCATTCTTGTCGAGAATAACTTTTTCGACGCTTCGTATCTTGCGATACGAGATTGCTCTCCATACAGTTCTTTTGTATGGAGCAATATGGATTCCATGTCCATATTCTCATGCCTCCTCTGATGTTCGTTGTCCATCGAGGCAAGCAGGAGGCACTTGGCCTTCGTGCTATCAATCTCCCAAGTCTTGCGGATTTCCTTATCCGCGACACTGGAAGTTGGACCAGGGACAGGGGGAGCTTTGGTGGTAAGAAGATACCCCAGCTTGTCATAAGTGATTGCTATCTTGACATTCCTGAGCCAATCTTTGTAGTTTGGCCCTGTCAGTTTGTTTTTATCTAGGAGTAACTTAAGTCCAGTCATGTTGATTGGTCGCTGCAATTTGGAGAGAAGAGGAAAACACTCAGCATGATGCTCTTGCAAGTTTAGAGTGGTTTTTAGTTTGTCTAAACAGGATGGCTCCCACTGTTTCTCGAATCCCTCCTCAAACCATAAAGGAAGAATTAGTCAGGATCAATCTCACCGTACAATACTTGCTTAACCGTTCGGCCAGGCTGGTGTCGGTAATTCGAGGGAGGTTTTCCAACGCTTTCGCGAAGTTCCTTAATTAGAGAACCTCTTTTCCCTGGGGGCGTAGCCCCGCTAACACCTTTCTAGGCACCTACTAGGTTTATAGCATTGATCGTTTAGCGAGAAATTTCCCAAGGAGTAGCATATACTTACAGTAGGATCGGGATCCAAATATCATTGCGTGACGAAACTGAAGGAATCCTACCAGAATCATCACACTCCAAATGGTATGCATATCTAGCAAGCTTCAGTACTTATGAAACTCCCGATGTGGATTTTTGCCCCATGCTCTTATGACCTTGACTTTGGCCAAAATATCATAAGTCACATGTCAAGTTCTACCCGTCATTATCCAGGTTAATTTGGATCCATCCGCACCTACCCTTGACTTTGGCCAAAATGGCAGTACGAGTGTCCCAAACCAACGCATCTATCTATGCTACACATGAACACCCAATAGCTACCAATCACTGTGCCTTGACTTTGGCCAACATACACAGCTTGAATACTATTGACTATTCATGTGAAACGACGGAGGGCTACGGATGGTTTTGGCAAAACCGTGAACGTAGTGAACTTGATTTGGTCGATGGAACGAGATAGCTTTTAAATGGAGTGGCTCAAACTCCGTATTTTAAAAGTTTGTTTTGAAAAGAACCGAGTGGTTTTTCGAAAGTTTTCCAACGACTTTAACTTGGTTTATTATCTTGCATTAGTTCTTTTAATGCGTGATATTCTTGCATTAGTTCTTTTAATGCGTCCCATCATTTAATCCTACCATTGCAAAAAACAACCAAAATATGACGTACGCTTATGCCATTCGCATTCGCCACTGGGCCCCGTCATTACCCGTTAGGTTACTTAACTAACGACAGAGCGGGGGCTGGGCTAGCGCGTCTGTAAAACATAAGCAACGCCTAAATAATATCATATATAGATATACTGCAATGATAAACATTTCAGATCACAGATAAATACATTGGATATACTAGGAATCTGTAATTTGTACGAGCCTGTAACAAAAACAGATAACACGGTCACGGTGAATAGCCAATACCCCACCCAAGACCCCTACGGGTGCGGCAAACTACCCGCCAAGTACCCGAAGCGTAGCAACCTCCCTCATTTCCATGAGTAGGCCACTCGACACTTCGGCATACCCGGTAGTTTGTGCACCCCTCCATGGGTCTATCCTAGGAGCAAAAACAGTAAAAAGAAATTATACAATGACGGCTACAACCCCGACCCGGTTGTGCGGCCATACAAATAATTATTACATCAATTTACAAATTTACATGAATTGCAAGAAAAGAAAACTCTCGTCTCACAACCCCGGCTATTCACCCGCGACAATCCAACATATTTATATACACATTCCAGCACATTACAGATCATGTATAACCCCGACTAATCGACTTATAGCGATTAGCCGACGTTCAATACATGCAAACATCACAGATATAACCATCATAGTCAAAGTGTAGTGAAGTTCGGAAAAAATACGAAATTATAGGACCCCAAAAGTAAATTTCTGTTCTGGAGAATCTGGGCACATATAACATATTTTAAAAATCCCAAAACCAAAACAGAAGAACACTGCACAAAAAATAATCACACGAAGAGACTAAAGGGCGGCGGATCCGCGGCAATGACAATAGCTGGGGCCGCGGATCCGCGGCTACTTGAAGGATTCATGCCATCGTTTTTTGTGGGTGTTCTTAGAAAACCCTGAGCCGAATTTAGGTATATAAAGTTTTTCATTTTGAGCCAAAAAAATTTCAACAGAAACTCAGGTTTTGTAAAAATTTGGTTTTTGGATTTTTCCGGTTCCGAACTTCGTTACACTTCACTACCAAGCTAGTTTAAGTTTAGTTAGGCTCTGATACCACTGTAAGTCCATGCTACCTCTCCCGGTTCTTACGGGGAGGCGGAAACGGTATAAAAATCAAATTTTTAGCGCAAGGGGCAACATGGACTAAACAAAGTCGGGATCTTTTCCTAAACTAAAACTAGCAAACTAGCTAAAGAGAGTTAGCTACTCGGATGAAGATGGTTATACCTAGCTTGTCTTGAACTCCTTCTTCTTCAAGCTCCGATGGTGGTCCGACGGCTCCTTCTCGTCGTCTCCGTACGCCGAAGATAGATCCACTTGAAAGCTCCAACCTTTAGCTCCTTCTTCATTCTTTGAAGAAACTAGTTCACTTGGTTTGCTAAACCTAGTGAACTAGAATGAGTAGAGAAGAAATAGAATGGGATTTTATCTATGGTTCTTGATTCTCAACTCATGAGACAAGAGAACCATAGATTAAAGAGAGGGAGCAAGAGCAAGAGGGTGAGAGCAAAAAGTCAAAAAGTCAACGGTCAACTGTCAACAACCCTAATGAGAATCCGCTGCCTCTGCCTCCCTGTCAACTGTGCATACACACCCGCATCCGCGTTCCGAGGAACACGAATGCAAACTGGATAAATCCAATCCCATAAGGTACACTAGGATCTGGCTTAAACCAAAGCCCGCTAGTGTAAACTGTCCGGACACTGTACGTGCACAAGTGCACGGATGTGACCGAACCCTGTCGCAAAACCATGCGACCTGTCGCAATACCATGCGACCTCTACTCTTTTGCCTAAAGGCGAAAAGCTTTCTGTGTGGGACTCTAAAGACTCGACACTACGCTGGCAGTGGGTTTAACCACAGACCGCAAGCGGCACTAGCTGTGCGTAACGGTCCCCAGGTAATGCCGACAAGAAGACCGACGAGGCGAAACCCATCTGAACTCCTACTGAGCCTGAGTGTGACATTCTCCGTACAGTCCGGTCTGTTCGTCTGATACATCGCATGGCGGGCCTAGGGGGCGGTAAACGTCAGTCCCCCAATAGCGGTACAAGTCGTGCCGGAGCGAAGCCCAAAACACCCTGAGATAACACTGGAAACCTACCAGTATATCTCGTTTGCCCTGGCCAGGGACTACTCGTGTAATGGCTCTCCAAGACACAACGCGATGTCAACCCCCAATACCGGGAGAGACGAATCCTGTCTAACCGTCACTGCCTCCAAGTGCTTCGGGACTGCACCCAACCACCACCTGTTTGCACGACTCCTTTGAGCCGTGGTAGGGTAGTGATCAAAGTACAGTGGGAACATACCCGAGGCGAAGTGACAGTGTCAAGTCAGCGGACTAAGCTGTACTCATGTCACCTGGGAACTGATAACTGACGATAGGTATAATACCAACTAGTCAGTTCCCGACGAGTCCTGTCCAGTGTACCCGTAACCTAACGGGCACCCGCATACTATCTCAAGTACGACGTACTGACGGCTGTGGGAAAGACCGTCTCCCACACTGGGATGAGAAGCGCATGCGCTGGTCTACTCCGGAGTATCGATGCCCTGTCTCGATAGTCCTGCGACCAGGGACCTGCATAAGGATGTGCTTATAGATTACCCAGCCCCACTAGTGTGACGGCCATCACATCGCTGGTAATCAAGCAAAGATCCTAAGGGCTCTACTAATGTGTATAAGCGATATCCAAAAATAAACACATGTACACATTGAAGCAGAAACAAACCAAGTAGCATACTACTATTTTGAGCAAGATCGTATATACAAGGTGAATATCCCAAGCTTCCATTAAGTAATATACAAACTAGTATGATACAATAATGGCCTCTAGGGCATATACACTAACATCTTTTGATTCCCTTTTCATCATTTCTTTTCTTGCTTTATTGAGATTAGAAAGGATTAAAGTTGATTTGAGGTTGATATGATATTGTTATCATTGCTTTTGGTTGTGGTCACCTTTGAGCTATCCTACACTCACCTCCCTTCTTGATTTTTATTCTCCACCATATTTCATATAGGGGGCCGGCCATATTGAGGAGAGAGGGAGAGCTTCATTTTCTATGAGGAAAAATGATACATCTCATTTTTGGCTTGTTCACAAAACCCTTCTCACCTCTCCAAAGTTGATTTTTTCTATCCCTCCATCAAGGCAACTTCATATACCCCAAAGAGACAATGGCTACTATACTATTCTACAGCAAATCTTGGACGCGTCGGTTAGCCAAATTCGCGCCCGAGTTGCCTCGGTCAAGAGGTGGGAGCCCATAAAAGTATTTGGCTACGTGGTGCCCTTTCCGACGAGGAGGTGACGAATGGAGATTTCGTGGGAGATCGGAGTGGAGACGAAGACCGAAGGAAACTGATCGCTTGGTATACTTCTCTACCCATCTTGTTTTTGCTAGTTGCTAGGTTAATGGCCCGATCCGGGTTAAAAGTGCACGGTGGTGCCGGTTTGCTAGTTTGCAAAGTTTTTCGTTTCCGCATTTCTGGCGTCGGATCGACGGCCGGGGCGCCGCCACGGACTTACATTGGTATCAGAGCTACACCATTAACCTAACCTAGCTTGCTCTAGTATGTTTAGAACTCGATTGAACAAAAATCCCCAAAAACTGTATTTTCCAATGCTTGATGTTTCTGTCGAAATTTTTTCTGCTCCAAAATTTTTTCAGGTCATTGTAGAAACACAAGCAGGAAATTCTAAGAATTCTGGTAAAATTTGATACAGTGATCGCTTAGTACGGCCGCGGAAACGCGGCCAAACCCCTGGTTTGGCCGCGGTTCCGCGGTGGGAAGGTGTGATCATTGCACCAAAATTTCCCAGTAGGCTTTAGACTTGTAAATAGGGGTTTTGGGATATTCTTTTTGGGCCCAGATTTTCTGTAAGTACTACAGTACTGCTTGGGGCCCACCTTGATAAAATTTGTTCGATCGGATATCTTAAACATGCTAGTTCACAGTATTTACATTATATTTACGACCGTGAATGTCACTTGATCGGTAAGTCCTGTCTAACTGCTATAGCCCGGTTAGACGGATTTGCGAACGTGACCTTCACGTTGATGTTCTGTATATTGCTGTGTTGTTGCGGATCGGTCGTGGGGGATAGCCTGGTTGCAGTGGTAGTACAGTTTTGTTTTATTATGTACATTTCATATTGCGGGGCGAGCGTCCGACATGTGGACTGCCGTCACTGCCTGTTTGTATTATTCTTTTGGGGCACGACCAGGTTGCGGTCGATGTACCCGTTGTATGTATATTTTGCTTTCTGTACTAGGATTACCCCGCGGAGGGGTGCACGGATAGCCGGGTTCTAGAGGGCAACAAGCCCGCATCTCATAGCTTTGAGACGGAGGGGGCTTTACTCTAGAATTGGCGGGCTATTCGCCGCACTCATAGGGGGTATAGGTTGACCCAGAAGGGGTGCCCAAGTTACCGGATTCCGTGAAGTGCTGGGTGGTCCATTCACGTTGCTGAAGGGGGCTGCCTCGCTTCAGGTTTTGGCGGGCAGCTTGCCGCGCCCGTAGGGGTCTAGGATTTCATTGCACAGGCTATCCACACGACCAGGGGAATGTCGGGTTTCAGCAGCGGCTCTGTGAAACCCGGGGATCCCAGATATCTGTATTATTCTGTGATGCTGTACATTTCTGTGATGTTGCATTTTATCACGCCTTGAGCGAAAATTATATATTATATATATACTAGTAGATGTTGTATATGTTTTGCACCTGCGCTAGTCCAGTCCCCGCTCTGTCGTTAGTTAAGTAATCTAACGGGTGATGACGGGACCCAGTGGCGAATACGGATGGCATATACGTACATCATTATTTTCGTTCTTTTGTGGTGTGATCAATTAATGGGACTGCGTTGATTCGGATCAATGCAAGATTAACAAACCTATTTGATGTTGTTGGAACATTTTTCAAAAAGCTGTTATTGCAAGGGCGTTCTCTTTTGTTTTGCACAGTGGTATTCGGTTATGAATATCCTGCTCCTCAGTTGACGAGGCAAGGGCCGAGATCCCTTCACCGGGAGTGACCCCTTGGACAAAAGTTTGCGTCAGGGCAATAACTTCACTATAGCCGATTACTTTTGCTTTGCACCGTGGTATTCAGTTGGAATATCCTGCACCTCATTCTACGGGGAAAGAGCCGAGATCCCTTCACTGGGAGTGACCTCTTTAGCAAGGGTTTTCTTCACTATATTTTTCAAAGCTATCCGGTTCCTTCAACGATATTAAGTTCATTACGTTAAAGGTTTTCGCCAGAAACCATTCGTAGCCCTCCGTCGTTTCATATGGGTAGTCAATAGTATTCAAGCATTGTTTATTGGATATAGTCAAGGCACAGTGTTTGGTAGCTATTGGGTATTCATATGCTGCATAGATAGATGCGTTGGTTTGGGACAGTCGTATAGCCTTGTTGGTCCTAGTCAAGGGCTTGTACGGGTGGGTTCAAATCAACCTGGACAATGACGGGTAGAAATTGACATGTGACTTATGATTTGTTGGCCTTAGTCAAGGTCATAAGAGCATGGGGCAAAAATCCACATCGGGAGTTTCAAAAGAACTGAAACTTGCCAGGTATGCGCATACTTTCTGGAGGGTGATAGCGTGAGCGGATTCCGTCACGTTATCATGCGATGATAGTTGGATCCCGATTCCCACTGATGAGTTGGTTTACTCCTCGGGTGATCCCGGCTAATTCTTCTTTCAGGTTTGGGGAAGAATTTGACGTTACAGTGGGAGGTTTCCAGATTAGATAAAGTGATAACCATTTTGATCTAGATTAGAGTGCACGCTGAATGTTTCTTTTCTCTCTCTCTTTGGCAGCGACCATTGACCCGACCCTAGACTATGACTCAGTGACCAAGTTGACCGAACCTTCTTAACACTGGCTTTTGGATTGTTAGAGTTGCAGACCTCATTGCCACTCCTACTTTTACCCTTTTCTCCAGGACACCCCGTATTACTACGAACGTCCACTTCCATTGGACAAAACCATCGTATGGTTATATACGAACTCGAAGGAATTCGAGGATGGTTTCCGGTTCTGGAGAAAACGAATAGGACTATTCAGTTGCCTTTTCCTTTTACCTTCTCTCTCAGATTGCGAGTACTCCTTGGTTTAGGAGTAGTACACCTATTACGCAAATTGGAAAGTCTTCTTCCAAACTTTAGGCTGGTGCCGAATGGTGGGGAATGAAGAAAACTAATTAGCCTAAACGGTGTACAGAAGGTATTAAGTTAAGACAAAGCAAGGGATTAGTAAGCGGGCAAAGTAAATATGCGACTGCTATTCACGACCAAACCAAGTATTTCTTCGCCAATCCTAAATCACCTTTTTATTTCTCCAGAACACTCCGTATGTCTTTTATCCTCACCTTCTCTCGCATTGCGAGTGCTCCTAGGACTAGGACAGTACACCCATTATGCTTATTGGATAGTCTTCTTCCAAACCATAGGCTGGTGCCGAACGGTAGGGAAGGAAGAAAACCATTTGGCCTAAAGGGGTGTACAGAAGGTAATGACTAAAGACATATAAAGGGATTTGGAGAGGTGGCAAAGAATTATACGGTTACAGTTGTGAATCTGGATAATGGAAGATGCATTACTAGGAATACCCAGTTACCCCATCGAAACACTTCAATGTTTCAGTTTCACTGTGTACTGTTAATAGAAAACTGATTTCCCAATTAGACACTTGCTCCAGGGTATGTATTTACCAGGTATAATTCTCACATCTGTATGGTTTTACAGATGATGAGTGGGAGTAAGTTATTGGGAATTAGGTGATCATCCTCATTATATCGGGATTCGTTGTAATTAGTGATATTTGAGGAAGTCACCTGGGTTGTTTGCCAGTCGGCAAATATTTGGTTTTGAATATCCGTTGTTATGCACCAATTTCAAATTGATATATCTGTACGTCTATTTTTATATAGAGTGAGACATACCTTTTTGAAATTATGTCTATGACATTTACCTATACCAGTGGATGGTTAGGTAAGGAGCATTGAACAGCGGTGTAATTCTTCTTAACCATAAGTACAGTTTTCAACCTACGACACATAGTGAATGAGTCATTTGACTCAAGGGACTTATACAGAGTATTGTATATTTGTCCAGTGTCCATTAGGACAGAGGGGTTGGTCCTCGTACTATATTCTATTTACTTATGACTTCTCTAGTTATTAGACATGTGTTTCGTAGAAACACAGGGTCTAAGTTTTGAGGAGTTATAGGTATAAGAATAAAGTAGAGAACCAAATGTTGCAAGTATCAGGATTCTTCAAAGTGATCGAAGATGTAGATACTTGTGTATGATATTCAGTTGACAGTAATGATTAAGAGGACTTGCTTCTCTTTCAGGTTACTCATAATTGGAAGTATTCCTAAGTTGAGTAACGCTGATCGGCCTCTCTCCATTTAGTTGACATGCACTGGAGACAGCTGCATGATTTGAATCTGGTTCAATTAAATCAGTGCCTCTGTTTCTATATTGTATATAGAACAGTTCATATCTTGACATTGTTAAGGTACGGGGAGTTGTCTAGCTTATGCTTAAAACCAGACACTGGACTACTCTAGGCATGTTTCTGTAATGGCTGTTTGTGGGTTGACCCGGGCTATGATGAGGATTGATTTTCTACCATCTGGAATATCAATAGTGATATTGTTCTTGACTCGCCACAGTTTTAATTAAAAATGGATTTTTTTTAAGAAAACAGTAGTGGGAGTATGGTAGAACTGGAAGTGATTCCAGAACCGCAAACGATTCCTTAAGATTTGATATGAACCTAAAGATTCAATCTGTTTTGACATTCCATTGGCCACTCCGTAGATAGAGTGGGTAACCTCAGGCGCTCGAGAGGTACTTCGGTAGCCTCAAGGACGGTGACAGGGAGGTTCTTGTTTACCCAGACTTGCTATTGCTGTTGTTCCAGACTGTGAGGCCCGGCAGGAGGATGAGTATAGCGTCGTTCTAAACTAGCTTTAGAAGTGTACGTCTATATGACTCTGCCAGAGGGTTATCGTAGTCAGTGGGAGCAGCGAAAGCATTGGTGGACATCAGGCTTATGTCTATTTATAGACTAAAGCAGATATAGCGGAGATAGATCATCTATTTCTGATGTAACAGTCATAGGTTTGACTTCATCAGAATAGGGGATGGATCTGTTAAGAAGGTAGTAGGGTGTGATGTCCTGGTATTTGATGACATACACAGAGTAGGAAGTAATATTCCTATACTACGATCGGTTAAACTTTGGTCGTCACACAGTGGTTTCTCCACACAGGACTTGGATATTATATCGTACATTCTGGTCACTAGATCTGTGGTTTTAGATCTAGATTTGGGTAGTTTCCCAATCTGGGTACTTTGATAGCATTCTAAGAGTATTTAGAATGGAAGACTCCTGGCACGGTAGTATACCTGCAGGTGATGGAGTCATCCCTCTCTAAAGGTGTCTTACAGACTAAAGGGGAGACGGATATGCATGATTGGCAGATCACTTGCTTAGGCAATTGAGTCAATCATGAGATGTCAAGTACCGCACCAGATGTTGTTCTTGCAGTAGATGCAATAAGTTGATATTGATCCAATCCTGGGGAAACATTAGGAAGCAGTTTTAGAACATAAGTTGATGTTCTAGGGATATGATAATAGCATTCTCCTTTGGGAGACAGTTATCATTCCAGGCTTCCAAGGTGACCTGGATGGCAGAGTGGCTGTCAGAGTTATAGTTTTCCTTCTGATGAAGGGCAGTATTTTGGACAGATGGTCCAGGTGGATACTGAGGAAAGGCATGGCGCAAGATACTGATTAAGTTCAGTTGACGATATAGTCTACGAAGTTTGGATTTGGAGTTCTTTTATGATCTAGGTCCCATCAGATATCCAGACACATTCTACGACAGATATTGCTCATTTCGGGAGATGACTTTCTCCGCGAACTTGAGATAGAGAGAGACATAGAAAGAAACACCAGAGCGGATCCACTCACTGAGGCTATTCCTCGAACGCAATAGTTTCGCAAACAAGCTTTGTGAGACTGACTAGTAGAGGAGTTGGATGTTCGGTATCACATGGGCTTAGAGTATGCGACATCGCAATAATTAGCCTTGAGTGCAAGTGGGAGATTGTTGGAGATAGTGCCCTCAGAGTCAATTATTGGATCACAGGCACATGATTGCAATGATTGAGGGAGGACCTGTCCCAGTAGGACAGTCTTACTCGAGATGATAGTATGCTATCTGGTTTATCTTTATCATCGTGTACTGCTTTAGGTGACCGTACGAGTCGCTATTACACGTTGATAGAGCCCCTAGGATTCTTGCTTGACTACCAGCAGTATGAGGGCGATCATATACGTGAGAGCTGGAGTCTATAAGCACATCCTTAAAAGGTCCCTAGTCGTGGGAGTTTCGAGACAGGGCATCGATACTCCAGAGTAGACTAATGTATACAGTCGAGACCCCGACGAGGGGCGGTGGCCGGTCTCACAAGCCACTGGTGTCAGTCGGTTCACCTAAGATGTATACAGGTGCTCATTGGGTTATGAGTACACCGGACAGGACTCGCCGGGAACCTGCTAGTTGGGATTATACCAGACGTCAGATAGCAGTTTCCTGGTGACATGTGTACAGGTTAGTTCATCGACCTGAGATCGTCATTTGTCTCGTGTGAGTTCCCACTGTGCTTTGATTACTACCCTACCACGGCTCAAAGGAGTCGTGCAAACAGGTTTTAGTTGGGTACAGTCCCGAGCCACATGGAGGCAGTGAGCGGATCTGCAGGGGTTCGTCTCTCCCGGTATTGGGGGTGAGGTCGCGCTGTGTCTAAGAGAGCCAGAACATGAAAAGTCCTTGGCCAAGGCAGGAGATTTGCTGGTAGATATTCCAGTAGTATCTCAGGGTGTTCTGGGCTACACTCCGACACGACTTGTACCGCTATTGGGGGTCTGACTTTTACCAACCCCCTAGGCCCGCCATGCGATGCTCATAGACGAACGGACCGGACTGTACGGATATTGTCACTGACAAGCTCAGTAGGGTGTCAGGATGAGTTCGCTCATCGACGTCCCTTTTGGTCAATAGCTGGTGGCTCGTCACGTATGGCTAATACCTCTGACGTGCTAGTGGTTAAATCCACAGCCATAGTATTGACGAGTCTTTAGAGTCCACCACACTCAGTTACTCAGGTTTCGGGCGAAACGCTGTAGAGGCCGTATGGAGATATGGCAGGGTTCGATCAGATACGTGCGGTATTGCACGTATCGTGATCGGACAGTTTTTACTAACCGGCTTTGGTTTAAGCCGGATCCTAGTATTAGATAGTGTAGATTTTGTCTCTTTGCATTTGTGTTCAGTGAGAATACAAATGCGGGCATTTATTTGCAGTAGCGGGTTTTTCCTGTAATTTATTACAGGATCAGTTTTCTGAAGTTTCCAGTTTGCATTCCGTTCCGGCCGGTATTCCTTTGTTCTTTCGCGGCCGGACTTTCCGATGGAAGGGGTTATTTGCAATTGTGCAAATAACATTTTGTGGAGGGTTTGTTTGTGAAATGGGAATATATGATAGCATCTTTTGATTCCCTTTTCATCATTTCTTTTCTTGCTTTATTGAGATTAGAAAGGATTAGAGTTGATTTGAGGTTGATATGATATTGTTATCATTGCTTTTGGTTGTGGTCACCTTTGAGCTATCCTACACTCACCTCCCTTCTTGATTTTTATTCTCCACCATATTTCATATAGGGGGCCGGCCATATTGAGGAGAGTGGGAGAGCTTCATTTTCTATGAGGAAAAATGATACATCTCATTTTTGGCTTGTTCACAAAACCCTTCTCACCTCTCCAAAGTTCATTTTTTCTATCCCGCCATCAATGCAACTTCATATACCCCAAAGAGACAATGGCTACTACATTATTCTACAGAAAATCTTGGACGCGTCGGCTAGCCAACTTCGCGCCCGAGTTGCCTCGGTCAAGAGGTGGGAGCCCATAAAAGTATTTGGCTACATGGTGCCCTTTCCGACGAGGAGGTGACGAATGGAGATTCCGCGGGAGATCGGAGTGGAGACGAAGACCGAAAGACACGGATCGCTTGGTATACTTCTCTACCCATCTTGTTTTTGCTAGTTGCTAGGTTAATGGCCCGATCCGGGTTAAAAGTGCGCGGTGGTGCCGGTTTGCTAGTTTGCAAAGTTTTTCGTTTCCGCATTTCCGGCGTCGGATCGACGGCCGGGGCGCCGCCGCGGACTTACACCCAGAAGGTAAAGATAAGACTGGTGCAGTCGTCAAGCGAGTCTTCAACTGCTGGAAACTCTGCTCACATGCATCTGTCCAAAGAAATGGAACTTCCTTCTTATTTAATCCGATCAACGGTGTAGCGATCCGAGAAAAATCCTGCACAAAGCATCGGTAATAACCTGCCAGATCCAAGAAACTACGAACCTCGGTAACTGACACAGGTCTGGGCCAGTGCTGTACCGCTTCGATCTTCTTTGGGTCCACCCTCATCCCATCTTTCGTAACTACATGACCTAAGAATCTACACTATCCAGCCAGAAAGTACACTTGGATAATTTAGCGAACAGCTGATGCTCCTTCAAGTTCTGCAACGTGATGCGCAAATGCTGCTCGTGCTCCTCCCGACTCCGGGAATAAACAAGAATATCATCAATGAATACTATAATGAACTGATCAAGGAATGACCTGAAGATATGGTTCATCATATCCATGAAAGCTGCCGGGGAGTTGGTGAGTCCGAACGACATCACCAGAAACTCGTAATGCCCATATCGTGTGCGAGAAGCACTCTTCGGAATGTCATCCTTCCGAACCCTCAACTGGTGATACCCTGACCGCAAATCAATCTTTGAGAAGTAACCAGCTCCCTGCTGCTGATCGAACAAGTCATCGTTACGAGGTAATGGATACCTATTTTGCACAGTAACTCGATTCAGCCGCCTGTAGTCGATGCACAGTCTCATACTACAGTCCTTCTTCTTAAAAAATAAGACAGGAGCTCCCCACGGCGATACACTCAGAAGAACAAGTCCTCTATCTAACAATTCTTGCAACTGGCTTTTGAGTTCCTTCAACTCCGTCGGGGCCATCCGGTAAGGTGGTATAGAAATAGGCCCCGCACCCGGAATCAAGTCAATGCAAAATTCGATATCGCGATCAGGCAGTAATCCTGGTAATTCAGCAGGAAATATAGCCGGAAATTCTCGTGCGATCGAAACCTGGTCCAACGGGACTTCAGCGACTCCAAAGTCCTGAACAATTGCTAAGAACCCATGACAACCCTTCTTCAAGAGTTGTCCCGCACAAAGAGCAGAAATCATGTTGGCAGGAGTTACATTACAGTCTCCCTGCACAACAAAGATCGGTTTACCTGGAAAACAAAATCTGACCGCTTTCCCCCGACAATCTACATAAGCATGACAAGCGGCCAACCAATCCTTACCAAGAATTATATCAAAATCTAATATATCCAGGAGAATCAGATCAACTAAAGAATCCTTATCACCAATACGTATTGAACGTGACTTGAATACTTGTCGAGCTATAAAAGAATCTCCTACAGGAGTAATAACAACTAGCGGTAATTCTAACAACGACAACTCTCTTCCCAAAGAAAGTGCAAAGTGTGCAAATACGTATGAATGCGTAGAAACAGAATCAATTAGAATATGCGCGTTTAAGGAACATACTGAAAGAATACCTGTTCCGACAGCATTGAATGTCTGGGGATCCTGTGGAGTCAAGTAAAGACCTGAGCCTGGTCCCTACTAGCATCCTGACGTCCTTCCTTAGAGTCTACAATTCCTAGCAAAATGCCCTGGACGTCCACAACTAAAACAGGTAGATGGGAGATTCTGCTCAACGGGGTACGAACTGAACATCTGGCCATGAGTCCTATCTCGACCAAAACTGTGGCCTGGAATGAATCTGCCTCGACCTCCTCGTCCTCTCGAATTACGACCGTTACGACCACGGCCTATATGGGCGTTGATCTGGAATGGAACAACAACAGGTGTAGGAGGTAATGTGCTCGGAGGAGGGGGTGAAGATGGTGAAGTCACATGTAAGACCGATGTCTCACCCTGTCACTTCACGGGACAATCCCTAATAAAATGATACATACACCCACACCCGAAACATCTTTGCACGGGCTGCTGAACATATGGGTATAAGTGATTGAGCTGATCTATACAGAATCTGCCACGGCCTCTACGAACACGTCTTGGTGCTGATGTAATATTACGAATTTTCCTTGGTCTCTGAACACCCGTACGTGGAGTAGTGGTCGATCTCCGTGCTCAACTAATCTCCAGCAAGGATCCGATCATTTGGCCCATCTCTTGAACACTTGTCTCCATCCTAGCTATATGATTTATATAGGGTGGATCAATCGGTTTATGAAAGATAGGCGTACTGCCCAGGTCTGTCCCCATTTCAGACGAGCCCGCTCCAATCTCATCTCGAACAGCGGTACTCTGAGTCCCCGTAGTCGTTAATGACATAGTGGCTGGAGTAAGAAACATGATTGATAAGGACATTGCAATCGAATTACAAGATACATGGAGTTAAGGAAAGAAGTACGAACAAACATCTCCTAAGGTTACTTAGGCTGTGTATCGTAGCGTAAATATGCCGCGGAACATACGTACGGTACTGCACTCATCCTAATTCACCTACTCCATCAAACCAAAGGTCATCCTACGTAACGAACTCAAGTCGACTTACCTTAACTCACTACTCGATTCCGTAAGGTTAATCCTAAGCTCTGATACCAACTTTGTTACGACCCAAAGTTTGGATGTGACCGGCATTTAGATTGTATAATATCTAAAGATATTTACACAACCCGAGTAAGCCAAAAACCAAGATCAAAACCTTTTTTGCGGAACTTTAGGAAAATTTAGTTTTTAAGTAAAAATCGCAGTTTTAAGTATTTAAGATTTTAACCGTAACTTCCTATTGAAATAATAATAAAAGCAAGTATAAAATGTTTAATTTGGTTGCATCCCTGGTTGGGATCAACAATGTCAACAGCGGAAATAAATATACAACTTTATGTGTCATCAATAAGAATCTCAGACATAAGTAAAAGAAATATCATCTAACATAACTAAACGATCTCATCTGTCAAATAATACACATACAACCACCTCTCGTCTAAGTCATAATACAGGGTCTGATGGAGACACTCTAGATTCAATATACAATACCAAAAGAGAAGGATACTATATATGTAACCCACCTAGCAAAAGATGCGATAAAATCTGATAAGTGGACCTGCACTGTGGCTAACCGTCCACTCGACTCCTGCAAGGAACTGTGGCACAACGGCGGTGAGTTGCCAACACAGTGAATATAACTTACATATAATGGCTGATAATGTAAATATGACGAACTAGAACTAATTTCAACAACAGTGAATGCGATGCATGATAACAGGCGGAGGAATGAATATGTAATACTCCATGTATGAATTAAAACCGAAATCTCATCAATTATTTTCCATATCATGTTCATTTTTCTGTGCCTAACATAGACACAAATCTTCAGTGTTTCATCAGGCATCATTCCTCGAACGATCCTGTAATCAATACACCGGTCGGTATCATCTAGATATCCCCCATGTTCATAACTGTCTCCGGAATCGAGTATCCCCGTTAGGCTCCCCGCCTAAAGTGCGGCTATCCTGCCCCTCGGTATCGACCGGGTCCACCATGTATCCAACTGTATGCCCTCCGACTCAGTCTGTATAAAATTGTAAATCCATAACCGTATGACCCCCAACTCGGTCCGGAATAAAACCAAATCATAAAAACGACATCTCATGGTGGACGTGACACATAATCATGAAAATCACTGATTTTTCGTAATAGTATATGAAAAATTAAAACCATAAATTCTCAATAATACAATGCCTCTTATATCAACTACTAATACTTGAATACGAAATATGATGTCATATATGCTAATTACTACGACTATTGATACTTAAGGTATGATAAGAATCATTTTTAACAGAATAATTTCTAATTGTGAAGTGACATGTTAATATCGACGAGGTGTAGTGTAACATGTAGATATGTGCATGTGCGGCATAACTCGTCGATAATGGTGCAGTGTTCTAACAAGTATTAATAGTAGAGTTATATATAGATTTAAGAATGCATATGATAAATTTAACATACAAAAGCAAAACTTGTATTTAAACCTAACTACAGGCGTATCACGCCATCTTTACAAGATCCCCCGGTAGATATTTAGTCTACTCACCGGAATACGCCATAAACTACTCAGAAATCGCCAAACCTTTTCCTTTCCTTGCGGCCTCCGAAGTTCCCGTATTTGAACCTAACATCGAAATTTACTTGTATAAGGAAACGGCTAACTCTGATACGGCGAATATGAAAATACAAGTTCTTACGTACTAATTATATTAAATACGACTATTTTAAACTATCAAACCCTTATAATAACTAGATTTTAACCCCTCACTGTTTGCAACAGAAACTTAAACGCGTTACGAATTTACCATGTCGTATTTTAGAACTTTGATCCCTTTTCCGATATTAGTTCCCAAATTTTATATACAGTTAAATTAACTATTTTAAACAATACCAAAATATCCCAACACCTATACAGAAACCTACCCAAAAACCCAAAACACCAAACTCCTTAAAAAATCCGACGACGCCGGAATTCTCCTATAGCTCGCCGGTCAAAATCCGAGCCCCTTGGTCTGTACTTCTAGGGTTTGTTCTAGATCCAACATACAATATTTAGGCATTGTTTGGTTAAATTGATTTTTCTCTGAATAATAGCAGATTACTACAGAGCTAAGTTTTACCAAAAATACGATATTCGATTTCTAAATTTTACAATTACAGAACTATAATCTACTGAGTTAAGGATTTTACCTACTGAGGATGGTTGAAAAGCTTCCTCCAAGACACCCAAATCCTTAGCTCCTAACTTGAAGGTGGAATCCTTAGCCCAGTTCTTCTTCTTCACTTCTCTTTTCTTTTATTTCTTTTTGTGAGTCCTAACTGTTTTCTTTCTCTTGGGTTTTGAAATTTCAGAAGTTTAATTTTATTAAATGATCTGAACATCTAATTTATATGGTAAAGGGAAGAGTGAAGTGCAGGAGGAGGTGTCACCAACAAGGGTGTGCCACTCTCATGTAAGGAGGAGGTGTTGTGTATGTATTGTGCATGCAAGTAGGATGTGTCCTTGTATTATCTCTTCAAATTGTTTTAACTTGTGATAAAATTCTAAGCTAAAACATTATCTACCCTTTTTCCACTTACACCTTCACAATTTCAAGTTTGCACATTTTCCTAAATTTTTTAAAAAAGACCCTTCATTACCTATGTTATTATATAAACACTATTTTATTAAAATGAAGTTAAATTTATCACTAAAACCCTTGTTATTGATTTATGTTACGTACTAAAACTTCAATTTAATTTGTTTCACATACTACTTATGAAAATGTCCTATTTTGTTTTAATAACTTTTTAAATTGGCATTTTATTATTTAATTGATTAATTTTATTTATTTCTAAATTTTCAAAATGTTACAATGCTGCTCAGTGATCTGCTCCAAGTGCTCCTGGCTGGTCTCGAATTCCTCAGAGTCGGGTCCTCTTGACAACATTCCAAAGAAAGAAGAGAAATAAGAATTTCGTCAGCGAACAATCGCTCGGTAAGTCCCAAGAAATAAAGAAATAGAATAGACAGGTGGGAGAATATAACTGTTATGATGTTTGATTGTTATATTAATGCAGTTGTTTGTAGCTTGGCACAGAAGATGCCAGTGTATACGAGGGGAGTCCAACTTATACCGTGGACTTTGGTAACTTGTATTACAAGGCTCCGTCAATAAAACCACGGAACAACGGCATGGATGTATAGTTACGTCTTTTAGTGACCACCTCGTGCCACCTTTAACATGTTCCGTACCAGTCTATCCCTTTAAAACCCCGTAATGTCTTTTGTATTGATTGTATTGTTTTGTTTTATAGATGGAAGATTTGCCGAAACCATGATATCATGTAAACTAAATGGATATAAATGGATAGTCATGTAATCAGGGTATATCCATGGTTCAGTTCAGTCGAGTCATGTTGATATAGATTCATGTTGTATTGTAGTTATACTTAACTTGAATTCAAGTCATATTGATTTCATATTAGACCAAGACTCTGTCTGAGTCAGACACTTTAAAAGAAATAGAAGTCCTGAATTAGTTTTAATGTTATCGGTAACTGCTGCACATGGACGGAAGGAATTGTGTCTTTTTCCAAGACAATTACCATATTGATAACACCGTTTTTAGGTTGTCTACCTTAGATAGGAAAGCACCGATATTCTCCGGCTCCCCGAGGCTCAAGAGAACTAGTCCCACTTAATCCTTTGTTTATTGGGGTCCTTATTGTAAATTAATATAATTTGAGGGGGTTTAATGAAAAATAGTTTTGATATATTTTCAAAATACGCCTCAAGTATTTTAATTATCGTATTTAGGGTTTTCATAATTGTAATTTTTATAAAGTGAAATATTTTAGTGGATATTGTTGGGTCCCGGCAGCGCCCCGGACGTCGAAACGCGGCCAAAATGCAGAACAAAAATTTCTAAAACCGGCGCTACCGCTACCCGAATCCCGGATCGACCTTAAACCCTAAACTAGCAAACTAACTAAGAGTTAGAATCGTTATACCGAGTTGATCCGTATCCTTCGGTCTTCATTCCAAGCTCCTAGCGATTCTTTGATTAGGTTTGGTTGCCGGTCTTCCTTCGTCTCCGATGATCCACCCGAGGGAAACGGCGCAAGCTCCAACCTCGTCGAACGAGGTAACCGACGCTCCAAAGTTACTAGCAATGGAGAGTCGAGGTGTATGAAAGTGTCACTACATTTTTCTCTCAACATCTATACTCATGGGAGCAACCAATGAAGAAGATGAAGGAGGTGATGAAAAACTTGGCATGAGGAAGAAAAATGGCCAACTCCTTTTTGTGTGAATGAGAGAGTGGGCTTCATCAAGCAAAATGTAATCATGCAAATGAAAAAAATGAATCCCCACATCATATGGCCGGCCCCCCTTCTCTCCCCCACACAAAATCAAATCATTTTCTTTTTCAATTTCTTTAAACAAATACACCATCCTTAAAGCCCATGCCATGAACATGCATAACACTATGCAAATTCCACCTCACACCCTCCACCTCATTATTGAACAAAATGAATTTCCATAAATGGAAAATCAAATAATGAGGTGGCAAAGCTTCTAGAAGCTATTCCGTACAAAATACGGAATACTTCCCGGTACATGTACCGAAATACATATACGCGTATTCGTACCAAAATACGAATAGCCGAGGGAGAAAAACGAATAGTAAAAAATAATACTAGAATACGTATATACAAATACATATATAAATTATTAAATCAAAACCCGATTTAATAATCCGGCTTAATCCTAAGCCGCCAGTATTATCAACCGTCTGATTAAAGTCTGCGCAGCAAGTGCACATATTTAATCGGATACCTGTATGTATCACCATACCTCATGTACACCAAATCGCCTGAATCGTAAAAACCCTTTGTGTGGGACTCTAAAGACTCGTCAATACGCTGGCAGTGGGTTTAACCACAAGCACGTCAGCGGCACTAGCTGTACGTAACGGCTACCCAGGTATTGAGCGAAAGGGAGGCCGACGAGCAAACTCATCCTGAACCCTACTGAGCCTGACAGTGACAATATCCGTACAGTCCGGTCTGTTTGTCTAAGAATATCGCATATCGAGTCTAGGGGGTGGATAAAGTCAGACCCCTAACAACGCGATATTTAGTGTCGGCATGATACTCATCACCTCCTGAGAAACTATCGATCCTGGATCGGTAATTCTCATCTACCATGGCCATGGATTTGTGGTGATGGCCCCCCGTACACAATGCGACATCAACCTCCAATACCGGGAGAGACGTATCCTCGACGATCCGATCGTTGCCTCCATGTGGCTCGGGACTGTACCCAACTAAAACCTGTTTGCACGACTCCTTTGAGCCGTGGTAGGGTAGTAATCAAAGCACAGTAGGAACTCACACGAGACAAATGACGATCTCAGGTCGGCAGACTAACCTGCACACATGTCACCTGGGAACTGCTATCTGACAATAGGTAAAATACCAACTAGCAGGTTCCCGGCGAGTCCGTCCAGTGTACTCATAACCCAATGGGTACATGTATACTATCTTAGGTGAACAAACTAACACCAATGGCTTGTGAGACCTGGCCACCGCCCCTCGTCAGGGTCTCGATCAGTATACACTAGTCTACACTGGAGTATCGATGCCCGGTCTCGATACTCCTACGACTAGGGACATTTAAGGATGTGCTTATAGACCCCAGCTCCCACATGTATGATCGCCATCATAATGCCGGCAGTCAAGCAAGAATCCTATGTGCTCTATCAATATGATGATAAAGATAAACCAGATAGCATACTATCATTTTGAGTAAGACTGTTTTATTGGTACAGGTCCTCACTCAATCATCATAATCACAAGTCCGCGACTATGATAATTGTCTTGAGGGCACTATAGCAAACAATCTCCCACTTGCACTTAAGGCCAATTATTGCGATGTCGCATACTCACAGCCCGTGTGATACCGAACACTCAACTTCTCTACTAATCTGTTTTGCAAAGTCCGTTTGCGAAAATGATTGTGTTCGAGAAATAGCCTCAGCGAGTGGATCCGCTCCAATGTTTCTTTCTGTATCTCTCTATATCTCAACTTCGCGGAGAAAACTATCTCCCGAAATGAGCAATACCTGTCTTAGAATTTGTCTAGATGTCTGATGGGACCCATTTCAAAAATGAACTCCAAATCCAGCAAACTACTTAGACTGTATCGTCTACTGAATTTAATCAGTATCCTGTGCCATGCCTTTCCTCAGTATCCGCTTGGACCACCTGTCCAACGTACCGTCCTTCAGAAGAGTAAAAAACTATAACTCTGACAGTTACTCTGTCATCCAGGTCACCTTGGAAGCCTGAAATGATAACCGTCTCCTGAAGGAGGCTGCCGTAATCATTTCCCTAGAACATTCACTAATGTTCAATAGCCGCTTCCCAATATTTCTCCAGGATTGGATTCATATATCTGCTTATTGCATCTAGTGTAAAAGCAATATCTGGTGTGGTACTCAACATTTCATGATTAACTCAATTGCCTAAGCAAGTGATATGCTAATCATGCAGGTCTCTCTCGCCTTTAGTCTGTAAGACACCTTTAGAGAGGTTGATTCCATCATCTGCAGGTACAGCACCATGCCAGGAGTCGTCCATTTAATGTCAAAGTATCCAGATTAGGATACTTCCCAAATCTAGATCTAAAACCATAGATCTAGTAACCAGAAAACCTGATATTATATCCATATCCTTATGTAGAGAAAACAACTTTGTGACAACCACAGTATAACCGATCGTAGTATAGGAATATCTCTTCCTATCAAGTGCATATCAACCTCATACTTGGACATCACTCCCTACTACCTTCTTAGCAGATCCATCTCCTATTCTGATGAAGTCAAAACCTATGACTATCACATCAGAAATAGATGATCTATTTCCGCTATACATGCTTTAGTCTATAAATAGATACAAGCTACTTGCCTACTATGCTTCCGCTGCTCCCACTGACTACAACAACCCTCTGGCAGAGTCATATATACGTGCATTTCTAAAACTAGTCTAGAACAGCAACAATCGCAAGTCTGGGTAAATAAGAATCTCCCTGTCACCGTCTCTGAGAAGACCGAAGTACCTCTCGGGTGGCCGAGGTTACCCACCAAATCTGCGGAGTGGCTAATGGAACATCAAATCCAACTGAATCCTTAGGTTTTATTAAATTTCCAGCAATCGTTTGTGGTTCCGGAATAACTTTCAGTTCTACCATACTCCCACTTCTGTTTTCTGAAAAAATCCATTTTATTAAAACTGTGACGAGTCAAGAACAATATAAATATTGATCTTCCTGATGGTAGAAAGTTAACCCTCGTCAAAGCCCGGGATAACCCACAAACAGCCATTACTGAAACGTGCCTCAAGTTTATCCGGATTCTGGTTTTAAGCATCAGCCGGACAACTCCCTATACCTTAACATCGTCAAGATATAAATTGATTCTATATATATCTAATATAGAAACAAAAGCACTAATTTAATTTAAACCAGATTCAAAAGCATGCAGCTGTCTCCAGTGCATATCATCCAAATGGAAAAAGGTCAATCACCATTACTCTTCTAGCAGTGCATCCATATATGAGTAACCTGAAAGAGAAACAAGTTCTCAAAACCATTACTATTAACGGAATACCAAACAAAAGTATCTACATCTTCGACTTCCTTGAAGAATCCTGATACTTCCAACAAACGATTCTCTACTTTATTCTTATACCTATAACTTCTCAATATCTGGACTTTGCATTTCTACGAAACACTTGTCCAGAACTGGAGAAGTCACAAGTAAAAAGAATATAGTACGAGTACCTTTGTCCTAATGGACACTGGACAACATACAATACTTTGTATAAGTTCCCTGAGTTCAACAACTCAAACCCTGTGTGTCGTAGGTTGAAAAACTGTAGTATGGTTAAGAAGAATTACACCGCTGTTGAATGCACCTTACCTAATCACCAACCGATGTAGGTAAATGTCACAGAAATAATATCAAAAAGATATATCTCACTTTATAAAAATAAACATACAGATATACCTGCTTGAAATTGGTGCATAACAACGGATATTCAAATCCATATATTTGCCATCCGGCAAAATCCAGATGATTTCCTCAAATATCACCAATTACTACAAATTCCGATATAATGAGGATCTAATCACCCTATTTTCAATATCTTACTCCCACTCACCATCTGTAATAATATACAGATGTGAGAAACTGATCTGGTAAATACATACCCTGGAGTTAGATTCTTATTGGGAAAATAGTTTTCAATTAACATCGTATAGTAAAACTGAAAAATGAAAATGTTTCTGTAAGTCCACGGTAGCGCCCCGGCCGTCTAACAGACGCCAAATGCGGAACAAAAACTTTTTACAACCGGCGCTATTGTGTACCGTAACCCTGATCTGCCATTAAAGCTAAACTAACAAATTGCAAAGGGGTAGAAACGTTATACCGAATGATCTGAGTCCTTCGGTCTTCAACCATCATCCCACGCTTTGTTGCGGCTGCTCCGATCTCCTCGATCTTCAATCTTGTCGTCCAGGTGGCACCACGTCGACGGATCTTTAAACGGGCTCCCGCCTCTGAACCGAGGCAACTCGGTCGTCATGTTTGCCAAAAGAGACGACCAAGATGAAGTAGAGAATGAGTAGAACACTTTGTGTCGTTACGCCCACGACTATGGACAAACGGTTAATGAAGTTGCCTTTTGGATCAAATGAAAATGAGAGAATGAACTTATGAAATTTCCATGAGGCAAATTTCATATACTTTTTCCAAATTAACAACCATGAAACTCTCACAAGAGGGGCCGGCCAAAATAAATAAGGCAAAGGGGGTGAGTGTAGGAACAAAAATGGTGACCATAAGGAAATGAAGCTTATCATAACCTAAACACAAAGAATGAGTCACACAAAACATTAAATGGTAACCAATGAACATTAACCTAGTCACAAATAGCATTTAATGCATCATTAAAGACCTAACGACTCACAAGCCTTGTCACCCTTTCTAGAACCTTCTAGAACACTGACTCACCTCATCAAGAAAAGATAAATCCGTCTTTAACCGAATGTTAAAAGACGGCTGATAGAAAACTGGAAACTGGTAACTTCCAAAAGTGATCCTGAAACGAATTTCAGGATAACCCCGTATCATTATAAACATACCCGCATTTGTATTACGACCGAATACAAATGCAACTGAGACAAAGATATTATATCTACACAGTATAATACTGGGTTCCGGCTTAAACTAAAGCCTACCAGCATTATCTGTCCGAAAAACGACACGTGCGAAAACGCACGTGCTTTTTCCGAACCTTACCATATCACCATACGGACTCTACAACGTTTCTCCCGAACTTAGGAAAGTGTCTGTGGGGGACTCTAATGACTCATCAACACACTGGCACTGGGTATAACCCCTAGCACGTCAGAGGTACAAGCTGCACGTAACGTTTTGCCTATGTATTGATTGGAAGGGAAGCTGACGAGCGAACTCATCTATAAACCCTACTGAGCCTGACAGTGACAATGTATAGACAGTCCGGTCCATTCGTCTAAAGAGTATCGCATATCGAGTCTAGGGGGATGGATAAAGTCAGACCCCTAATAACGCGATAAATCGCGTCGGCATGAAGCTCATCACCACCTGAGAAACTACTGATCCAAATCAGTAATTCTCCACTACCTCAGCCGAGGATTCCTAGTCATGGCCATCCGTGTACTGCGCGACATCAACCTCCAATACCGGGAGAGACGAATCCCCGAGATCCGCTCACTTGCCTCCAATGTGGCTCGGGACTGTACCCAACTAAAATCTGTTTGGACAACTCTTTTGAGCGTGGTAGGGTAGTAATCTAAGCACAGTGGGAACTCACATGAGACAAATGACGATCTCAGGATGAACTAACCTGTACATATGTCACCAGGGAATTGCTATCTGACGATATGTATAATACCAACTAGCAGATTCCTGGCGAGTCCTGTCCGGTGTACTCATAACCTAATGAGCACCTGTATACATCTTAGGTGATCCAACTGACAGCAGTGGCTTGTGAGACCGGCCACCGCCCCTCGTCGGGGTCTCGACTGTATACACTAGTCTACTCTGGAGTATCGATTCCCTGTCTCGAAACTCCCACGACTAGGGACACTCTAAGGATGTGCTTATAGACCCCAGCTCCCACGTATATGATCACCATCATACTGCTGGCTGTCAAGCATAATCCTATGGGCTCTATCAATCATGCAATAGCGAACTAAAGCATGTATACAATGATAAATACAAACCAGATAGTATACTATCATCTCGAGCAAGACTGTCATCTCGGTATAGGTCCTGCCTCAATCATTGCAATCACGTACCTGCGATCCAATAATTGACTTTGAGGGCACTATCTCCAACAATCTCCCACTTGCACTCAAGGCTAATTATTATGATGTCGCATACTCACAGCCCGTGTGATACCGAACATCCAACTCCTCTACTAATCAGTTTCACAAAGCTAGTTTGTAAAACTCTTGTGTTCGAGAAATAGCCTCAGTGAGTAGATCCGCCCTGATGTTTCTTTCTATGTCTCTCTTAATCTCAAGTTCGCGGAGAAAACCATCTCTCGAATCGAGTAATACCAGTCTTAGAATATGTCTGGATATCTGATGGGACCTAGTTCATCAATGAACTCCAAATCCAAACTTCTTAGACTGTATCGATAACTGAACCTAATCAGTATCCAGCACCATGCCTCCCACAATATCCTCTTGGACCATATGTCCATAATACTGTCCCTCGTTAGAGGGAAAACTATAACTCTGACAATCACTCTATCATCCATGTCGCCTTGGAAGCCTGGAATGATAACCGTCTCCCGAAGGAAGCTGCCGTCATCAAAACCGTAGAACATGCACCTATGTTCTATAACTGCTTCCTTTTGTTTCTTCAGGATTGGATTAATATAAACTTATCGCATCAAGTGCAAAAACAACATCTGGTGTGGTACTTGATATCTCATGATCGACTCAATTGCCTAAGCAAGTGATTTGCCAATCATGCAAATCCCTCTCTCCTTTAGTCTCTAAGACACCTTTAGAGAGGGTGACTCCATCACCTGCAGGTACACTACCATTCCAGGAGCCTTCTATTCTAAAATACTATTAGAATACTGTCAAAGTACCCACATTGGGAAACTACCCAAATCTAGATCTAAAACCATAGATCTAGAAACCAGAATGTCTGATATTATATCCATATCCTGTCTGGAGAAACAACTGTGTGACGACCACAGTACAACCGATCGTAGTATAGGAATTTTACTTCCTATTCTGTGTATGTCATCCAAATACCAGGACATCACACCCTACTATCTTCTTAATAGATTCATCCCCTATTCTGATGAAGTCAAAGCCGTGACTATCTCATCAAAATTAGATGATCTTATCTCTGCTATATATGCTCAAGCCTATAAATAGACATAAGCTACTTGCTCACTATGCTTCCGCTGCTCCCACTGACCACGACAACCCTCTGGCAGAATAATATCTATGCACACTTCTAAAGCTAGTTTAGAATGACGTTATACTTATCCTCTTGCCGGGTCTCATAGTCTGGAACAACAGTAGTGTCAAGTCTGGGTAAACAAGAACCTCCCTGTCACTGTCTTTGAGGCTACCTGAGTACCTCTTGGGTGTCTGAGGTTACCCACCATATCTGCGGAGTGGCTAATTGAATGTCAAACCTGATTTGAATATATAGATCCTATTAAATTTTTTGTAATCGTTTGCGGTTCTGGAATCATTTCCAGTTCTACCATACTCCCACTCCTGTTTTCTGAAAAAGTCCATTTTAATAAAACTATGGCGAGTCAAGAACAATATCACTATTGATCTTCCAGATGGTAGAAATGTCAACCCTCGTCGAAGCCAGGGTCAACCCACAAAAAGCAATTACAGGATCGTGCCTTGAGTTATCCAGTGTCTGGTTTTAAGCATAAGTTGGACAACTCCCCTTACCTTAACATTGTTAAGATATGAACCATTCTATATACAATATAGGAATAGAGGCACTAATTTAATTGGAACCAAATTCAAATCATGCAGCTGTCTCCAGCGCATATCAACTTAATGGAAAAAGGCTAATCAGCATTGCTCAACTTAGGAATCCATCCAATTATGAGTAACCTGAAAGAGAAACAAGTTTCTCAAAAAACCATTACTATCATCTGAATACCAATCACAAGAATCTACATCTTCGTTCTCTTTGAAGAATCCCGATACTTGCGATATCAGGTTCTCTACTTTATTTTTATACCCACAACTTCTCAAAACTCAGACATTGTATTTCTACGAAACACTTGTCTAAAAACTAGAGAAGTCATAAGTAAACAGAACATAGTACGAGGACCTACCCCTTTGTTCTGACGGACACTGGACAATATACAATACTTTGTATAAGTCCGTTGAGTTGAATAACTCAAAACCTTGCGCGTTGTAGGTTGAAAACTGTACCCAGGTGATTTCCTCAAATATCACTAATTACAACGAATTCCGATATAATGAGGATGATCACTTTAATTCCTAATAACTTACTCCCACTCATTATCTGTAAAAACCATACGGATATGAGAATGAAAACTGGTAAATACATACCCTGGAGTGAGTATCTAATCGGGGAAAACAATTTTCTTTTAACAATGCGCAGTGAAACTGAAACAATAAAATGTTTCGTAGGGGTTTCCTGGTATTCCTAGTAATGCCTCTTCCATAATCTTATTCATGACTGTAACCGTATACTTCTTTGCCATTTCTCCAAATCCCTTTATTTGTCTTTATTCATTACCTTCTGTACACCCCTTAGGCTAAGTGGTTTTCTTCCTTCCCTACCGTTCGGCACCAGCCTATGTTTTGGAAGAAGACTATCCAGTAAGCATAATAGGTGTACTTTCCTAAACCAAGGAGTACTCGCAACTTGAGAGAAGGTTATGATAAAAGACAACTGAATAATACCTTATTCTATTTCTCCCGAACTGGGGAAAAAGCAAAGGTGAAATAGGAGTTGCTATGAAGTACGCGGTTTGGTCGTGAATGATAACAGTCGCAATTTACTTTGCCCTCTTTCTAATCCCTTTTATTTTGTCTTTACATATTACCTTCTGTACACCCTACTTAGGCTAATTGGTTTTCTTCATTCCCTACCTTTCGGCACCTGCCTATGGTTTGGAATAAGACTATCCAATAAGCATAATAGGTGTACTCTCCTAAACTAAGGAGCCCTCGCATCCTGAGAGAAGGTGATAATAAAAGACAACTGAATAAACTAATTCTATTTCTCCTAAACCTGGATCCATCCTCGAAGAAGTCCCTTTGAGTTCGTATATAACCATACGATGGATCTATCCAATGGAAGTGGATGTCCGTAGCAATACAGGGTGTTCTGAGAAATACAAAGGGTAAAAGAAAGAGCGACAATGACTTATGCAACTCAGACAATCCAAAAGCCAGTATTTTAAGAATGTTCAGTCAACTTAGTCACTGAGTCATAGTCTAGGGTCGGTCAAAGGTCGCTGCCAAAGAGAGAGAGAGAAGAAACACTCTGCATGCACTCTAACCTAGATCAGAATTGTTATCGCTTTATCTAATCAGGAAACCTCCCACTGTAATCTCAAATTCTCCTCCAAACCTGAAAGAAGAATTAGTCGGGATCACCCGAAGAGTAAACCAACTCATCAGTAGGAATCGGGATCCAACTATCATCGCATGATAACTTGATGGAAGCCACTCAAGTTATCATACTCCAGAAGGTATGCGCATGCTTGGCAAGTTTCCTGTACGTTTGAAACTCCCGATATATATATTTGCCTCATGCTCTTATGACCTTGACTAAGGGCCATATATCTCATAAGTCACATGTCAAGTTCTATCCATCACTATCCAGGTCAATTTGAACCCACCCACACATGCCCTTGACTAAGGGCCAAGTATGACAGAACGACTGTCCCAAACCAACTCATCTATCTATGCAACAAATGAATACCCAGCAGCTACCAAACACTATGCCTTGATTAAGGGCCAAGCATGCATAGCTTGAATACTACTGAATACCCAAAAGAAATGACGGAGGGCTACGGCTGGTTTTTGGCGAAAAAACCTTTAACGTAATGAACTTGATATCGCTGAAGGAACCTGATAGCTTTTTATAAAATATAGTGACGAAAACGTTTTGCTAAAGAGATCACTCCCGGTGAAGGGATCTCGGCTCTTTCCTCATGGAATGAGGTGCAGGATATTCCATCTGAATACCGCGATGCAAAGCAACTTGTAATCGACTATATTAAAGTTACTACCCTGACGTAAACTTCTGCCCAAGAGGTTTTTCCTGGTGAAGGGATATCAGCCCTTGCCTCGTCGAATGAGGTGCAGGATATTCCAACTGAATATCGCTATGCAAAACAAAAGGAAACATCTTAGTAATAACACTTTTTAAAATTTGTTCCAACAATATCAAATATAGGTTTGCTTTATTTTTGCATTGACAAGAATCAATGCAGTCCCATCAATCAATCACACCAGAAAAGAACGAAAATATAATGTACGTATATGCCATCCGCATTCGTCACTGGGTCCCGTCATCACCCGTTAGGTTACTTAACTAACAACAGAGCGGGGGCTGGACTAGCGCGGGTGTAAAACATATACAACATCTAATAGTATATATACCGATATACAATAATCGCTCCAGGCGTGATAATATGCAACATTACAGAAAAATAATAAGCATCACAGAACAATACAGATAATCTGGGATCCCCGGGTTTCACAGAGCCGTTGCTGAAACCCGACGTTCCCCTGGTCGTGTGGATAGCCTGTGCAATGAAACCTAGACCCCTACGGGTGCGGAAAGTTACCCGCCAAAACCTGAAGCGAGGTAGTCCCCACAACATAGTGAATGGAACACCCAGCACTTTCACGGAATCCGGTAAATTGAGCACCCCTCCTTGGGTCAAACTGTACCCCCTACGAGTGCGGCGAATAGTCTGCCAATTCAAGAGTGAGGCCCCTTTGCCTCTCAAAGCCATGAGATACGGACCCGTTGCCCTCCAGAACCCGGCTATCCGTGCACTCCTTCGCGGGATAAACCTAGTACAGAAATGAAAAATATACAACGGGTACATCGACCTCGACCCGGTCGTGCCCCAAAAGAATATTATACATACAGGCAGTAACGGCAGTCCACATGTTGGACGCTCGCCCCGCAATATCAAATGTACAAATAAATCCAAACTGCACTATCATTGCACCCTGCTATCCACCACGACATATCCGCAACATCACAGCACAACACAGAACATCAACGCGAATGTCATGTTCGCAAACCCGTCTAAAAGAACTATAGCAATCAGACACGGTTTACCGATCAAATGACATTCCCGGTCGGAGATATAATGTAAATACTGTAAACTAACAAGTTTAAAATTTCGATCGACTAAATATCACGAAGTGGGCCCTACGTACATTTGGTGTACAGTAACAAAATTTGGGCCCAAAAAACATATACCAAAAACACCAATTTCCAGAGAAGAAGACACTGTGCAAATTTGGAGCCATGATCTTACAGAATGGCCGCCGTTGCGCGGTCAAACCATAGGTTTGACCGCGATTCCACGACGGTTTTGTTGAATCACGTGCCCAAATTTGTACAGTGTGCTTAGAAAACCCTGCACAGATTTCTGTGATATGTAGAATAATTTTAGGACATCATTTAAAATCGACAGTAACTGATAAGCTTGAAAATTGTGTTTTTCGAAATTCGGTTCGATCGATATTTTAAACGCGTTAGCTCAAGTTAGTATAGCTTAATGGTGAGGCTCTGATACCACTGTAAGCCCACGGTAGCGCCTCGGCCGTCTAACAGACGCCAAATGCGGAACAAAAACTTTTTACAACCGGCGCTATCGTGTACCGTAACCCTGATCTGCCATTAAAGCTAAACTAACAAATTGCAAAGGGGTAGAAACGTTATACCGAATGATCCGAGTCCTTCGGTCTTCAACCATCATCCCACGCTTTTTTGCGGCTGCTCCGATCTCCTCGATCTTCAATCTTGTCGTCCAGGTGGCACCACGTCGACGGATCTTTAAACGGGCTCCCGCCTCTGAACCGAGGCAACTCGGTCGTCAAGTTTGCCAAAAGAGACGACCAAGATGAAGTAGAGAATGAGTAGAACACTTTGTCTCGTTACGCCCAAGACTATGGACGAACGGATAATGAAGTTGCCTTTTGGATCAAATGAAATGAGAGAATGAACTTATGAAATTTCCTTAAGGCAAATTTCATATACTTTTTCCAAATTAACAACCATGAAACTCTCACAAGAGGGGCCGGCCAAAATAAATAAGGCAAAGGGGGTAAGTGTAGGAACAAGAATGGTGACCATAAGGAAATGAAGCTTATCATAACCTAAACACAAAGAATGAGTCACACAAAACATTAAATGCTAACCAATGAACATTAACCTAGTCACAAATAGCATTTAATGCATCATTAAAGACCTAACGACTCATAAGCCTTGTCACCCTTTCTAGAACCTTCTAGAACACTGACTCACCTCATCAAGAAAAGATAAATCCGTCTTTAACCGAATGTTAATAGACGGCTGATAGAAAACTGGAAACTGGCAACTTCCTAAAGTGATCCTGAAATGAATTTCAGGATAACCCCGTATCATTATAAACATACCCGCATTTGTATTACGACCGAATACAAATGCAACTGAGACAAATATATTATATCTACACAGTATAATACTGGGTTCTGGCTTAAACCAAAGCCTACCAGCATTATCTGTCCGAAAAACGACACGTGCGAAAACGCACGTGCTTTTTCCGAACCTTGCCATATCACCATACGGACTCTACAACGTTTCGCCCGAACTTAGGAAAGTGTCTGTGGGGGACTCTAATGACCCATCAACACACTGGCACTGGGTATAACCCCTAGCACGTCAGAGGTACAAGCTGCACGTAACGTTTTGCCTATGTATTGATTGGAAGGGAAGCTGACGAGCGAACTCATCTATAAACCCTACTGATCCTGACAGTGACAATGTATATACAGTCCGGTCCATTCGTCTAAAGAGTATCGCATATCGAGTCGAGGGGGATGGGTAATGTCAGACCCCTAATAACGCGATAAATCGCGTCGGCATGAAGCTCATCACCACCTGAGAAACTACTGATCCAAATCAGTAATTCTCCACTACCTCGGCCAAGGATTCCTAGTGATGGCCATCCGTGCACTGCGCAACATCAACCCCAAATACCGGGAGAGACGAATCCCCGAGATCCGCTCACTTGCCTCCAATGTGGCTCTGGACTGTACCCAACTAAAACCTGTTTGCATAACTCTTTTGAGTGTGGTAGGGTAGTAATCTAAGCACAGTGGGAACTCACATGAGACAAATGACGATCTCAGGATGAACTAACCTGTACACATGTCACCAGGGGATTGCTATCTGACGATATGTATAATACCAACTAGCAGATTCCCGGCGAGTCCTGTCTGGTGTACTCATAACCTAATGAGCACCTGTATAAATCTTAGGTGATCCAACTGACACCAGTGGCTTGTGAGACCGGCCACCGCCCCTCGTCGGGGTCTCGACTGTATACACTAGTCTACTCTGGAGTATCGATGCCCTGTCTCGAAACTCCCACGACTAGGGACACTCTAAGGATGTGCTTATAGACCCCAGCTCCCACGTATATGATCACCATCATATTGCTGGCTGTCAAGCATAATCCTATGGGCTCTATCAATCATGCAATAGCGAACTAAAGCATGTATACAATGATAAAGACAAACCAGATAGCATACTATCATCTCGAGCAAGACTGTCATCTCGGTATAGGTCCTGCCTCAATCATTGCAATCACGTACCTGCGATCCAATAATTGACTTTGAGGGCACTATCTCCAACAGTTTCGACGGGGTTTAACCGGTATTCCTAGTAACACCTCTTCCACTATCCTGATTCACGACTATAACCATATACTTACCTGCCCTCACTCCAATCCCTTTGTTATGTCTTTACTTATTACCTTCTGTACACCTTCTTTAGGCTACCTGATTTTCTTCTTTCCCTACCCTTCAACACCAGCCTAAGGTTTGGAAGATGACTATCCAATAAGCGTAATAGGTGTACTTTTCTAATCCTAGGAGCCCTCGCAACCTGAGAGAAGGTAATGGGAAAAGACATCTGAATAATCCTATTCTTTTTCTCCTGAACCAGAATCCATCCTCGAAAAAGTTCCTTCGAGTTCGTATGTAACTATACAATGGATTTATCCAATGGAAGTGGATATCCGTAGTGATACGGAGTGTCCTAGAGAAATGCAAAGTGGATGTAGGAGTGGTAGGGGTATACTCGGTCTTTGTCGTGAATGATGGTGATCGCAATTTCCTTTGCCATTGATCAAATCCATTTATATGTCTTTACTTATTACCTTCTGTACACCACACTTAAGCTTGATTGGTTTTCTTCCTTCCCTACCGTTCGACACCTGCTTATGGTTTGGAAGAAGACTATCCAATAAGCTCAACAGGTGTACCCTCTCCTAATCCTAGGAGCCCTCACAACCTGAGAGAAGGTAAAGACAAAAGACAACCGAATAATCCTATTCAATCTCTCCAGAACCGGAATCCATCCTCGAAAAAATTCCTTCGAGTTTGTATATAACCATACGATGGATTTATCCAAAAGAAGTGGATGTTCGTAATGATACGAGGTGTTCTGGAGAAAAGCAAAACGTGATGTAGAAGTGGCAATGATGTAGGCGACACCGTGACATTCTAAAAGCCAAAGTGTTTTAAGAAGATTCGGTCAACTTGGGTTCATGAGTTTTAGTCAACGGTCGGGTCATAGTCACAGCCAGAGAGAGAGAGAGAGAAGAAATACTCAGCGTGCACTCTAACCTAGATCAGAATGGTTAATCATTTTATCTAATCTGGATGGCTCTCACTGTATCCTCGAATTCTCCTCTAAACCTGAAAGGAGAATTAGTCAGAATCACCCGAGGAGTAATCCTTCTCATCAATGGGAATCAGGATCCAACTATCATCGCATGATAACTTGATGGAAGCCACTCAAGTCACCACACTCCAGAAGGTATGCGCAAGCCTGGCAAGTTTCCTGTATGTTTGAAACTCCCGATGTGATTTTTACCCCAAGCGGCTTATGACCTTGACTAGGTCAACATATCATAAGTCACAAGTCAGGTTCAACTTGTCATTATCCTGGATTAATTAGACCCACCCGTATGAGCCCTTGACTAGGTTAACATGACCGTACGACTGTCCTAACCAATCACATATCCATGCAACAGAAAAGTACTACAGAGCTATCGAACACTACGTCTTGACTAGGTCAACATACGTAGCACGAATACTAAGCAACACTCGTCTGAAATGATGGAGGGCTACGGCTGGTTTCTGGCGAAAAACCTTTAACGTAATGAACTTGATATCGTTGAAGGAATCCAAGTGGTTTTATAAATATATAGTGGCGAAAACTTTTGCTAAAGAGGTCACTCCCAGTGAAGGGATCTCGGCTCTTTCCCCATCGAATGGGGTGCAGGATATCCCAAAATGAATACCACGATGCAAAGCAAAAGAAAATGACTATAGTGAAGTTATTACATTGACGCAAACTTTTACCCAAGGGGTCACTCCCGATGAAGGGATCTCGGCCCTTGCCTCGTCGAATGAGGTGCAGAATATTCCAAATGAATACCATAATGCAAAGCAAAAGAAAACGTCTGTAATGTCAGTTTTTAAAAAACTTGGTTCCAACAACATCATAAATAGGTTTGTTTTATCCTTGCATTGATAAGAATCAACGCAGTTGTAACACCTTAGATTGTGTTTTGTGACTAATTATATTTTAATATATGGGTTTTAATAAAAAGTTTACCAATTTGGGTTTTAAATATTTTATCCTATTTATTGAGTATTTTATTAGAATTTTTCTAGGCACACACACACACTTGTGCATGTAAACTAGGGTTTAGAGATGAGGTTAGACAATGATTAGCAAGCATGATGGATTAACCCATTCTCTTTAAATTAATTAATATTCTTTAGGTGCTTTTGGGTTTTTATTTGTTTATGGTTCTTTTCAAAAATAAAATGAATTTGAAAAGGGTTTTTAATTTGGTTTGAATATGTTGACCTTGGTGAGAGAGAGAGAGAGAGAGAGAGAGAGAGAGAGAGAGAATGGGCATCATGGCAAAGGCCATGCTTGTATTAAATGAAGAGAGAGGAAGAGGGGTTAACCTTTGGTGCCATCATTCCTTACCTCTCAATTTTCCCTTCTCACTTCACTCTCACTCACTCACACACACACACACCTCTCCAACAACAGCAGCAGCAAGAGAAGCTCCAGCAGCAGCTCGAGCAAGCAGTAGCAACAGCTGAATGCATCAGCATCAGCAGCAAACAGCAGTAACAACAACAGCATCAGCAGCAATTCTGGCAGTAGCAGCAACAGGAGCCCAGCAACTGTAGCAAGCCCTCGTTTCCTCCATTCACCTCTTCACCTGCTTGTTAGGGTATAATTTCTTAATCCAATTCCCTAGTTGCTAAGCTTGTGTGTTAATTAGCTTCGATTAGTGTAAAATAGTGAGTTTAGTGCTAATTATGGTGTATTATGTGAAATGTTGTTTAATAAGGATTGTGTTAGTTAACCTAGCTTATTTTAGTGTTGTTAGGGTTACTTTAACCGAAAATTTACCCAGATTTCACTAAAATACCATAAGGTTTGTGTTTTGTGCAAATTAGCATTTTTAAAACGACATTGTGACATTTTGAAATCTGCTATTGACCCGGACCCTTCAGGGTAAAATTGAGAAGACTGGAGCATGCATATTAGGTCTAGATTACACCACCTGAGCACGAGACCCTAACTCCTAACTTGGGCCGCCGGTTTATTAGTTCTGGCCGCAATTTGCGGCCAGATAGGGGACTGGGGTATTGGGTTTTTGTGTGGGGTAGTCTACTGTTATTTGTAGTGTTTTGGTATGTCTAGTTTTGTAAGATTTGACATGTAGGAAAATCTGGGACAATATACCGTTTTTCATATCCGTTGTGTTTGCGCGATACACGCGATACGTGAGTTGGTTTTGTGATCCAGCGTATCGCGGCGTGTCGCGGTAGTTTTAGACGCGTATACACACGATTCAGCGTATCGTGCACACGCGCGTTTAGTTCACGACGCGAGTTTTTCGTTTTGGTTCGATATCGCGTTTCGCGGAATATTTAGCCTATATATGATTTCCATGTCTTATTTGTAGGTTTGCAGGCAGGGACTACAGACACTGGTACAGGGGGGAGCAGATGGTAGGATTCACCTAGCGTGGAGCGTAGGTGAGTAGATTTAACATCTACAGGGGAATCTCTCGCATGGCGTTATGCGTCTGGGCTAGGATTCAATACTTGTCGCATATTCTACGTCATTGTTAGAATTGCACATTCACCCTATTTACTTAGATATAGTTGTACTGTGATTAGTAGTCGTAGGACACTACACAAATTATTGACGATTCATATCGCACGAGCACTGATTATATGCTACACATACCGTCAATAATTGCCATGTCACACACAACTACTTATAGATACTATATTGCTTGGTTAGGGACCTTGTGACATTGATTCATACTGCTTATCACATATGACATTACCATACCTGTATACCTATAGAGTATCTTACCATTAGTGATAGGTACACATACCCCCTTACGATACATCTACAGGTATACCTTACTCATATTTTACTTATACCCAGTGGGGTATACCATATCATTTTCTTACAGGTAGACATCTATACTTAGCTGTACCTTATTAATTTCGCATACATCTGGTTTCAGCTATATGTTCTCATTTATATGCTCGCATTCAGATATATCGCATATATTTATTCCTGGATTTGCACATTGTTTATTTGGATTTTACATGATGTTTTCTGGATTTGGGAACCGCGGGAGTTCATGAAATTATGCATACATTGAAAAACCCGGTTTTCTTGATATGATATTTGCGCATCCACCATGAGTTTTATCGGTGCTGATTTATATATACCCCTACGAGGAGGCGTCGAGGCCGTAGAGGGTACATGGTGGGGCCCGGTATGGTTCCCCTCGGCAAGAAGATCGATGGACTTTGCCGATTGAGCCTGGAGGCGGGCGAGTACCTAACGGTGACAGTACCCATGACTCGGCGGGGGATCACGGAGACACCGTTGGGAGTCATGTACGTATGCATACGTCGGAAGGCGAGGGTCAGAGCTAGGCACTCGTGCTTTCGGAATAGCGTATGATACGTGATCAGGATTTCTGTGTCGATACTTGGCACATTGTTTTCATGATATTTCTTTTAATACCTTTGTATATAACAGGGGATTTAGCCGTTGTTACATATATCCTTACACCAATATTAGTGGAATGGGACGCTAATATATGTGTATTGACCCCATCATATTTATTCTGCATATATATATATATGTTTAGGATGTTAGAAATTACTTGAGATCAGACTTGGGATATAGGTGATTCATTGAGATTGGATATTGGATATGAAAGAGATTGTTGATTTGTACATTCGAGATATAGGAGATCTATTCGATATTGTACATTAAGGAGATGTGAGACTTATATGATATGAGAGCCCAACGTGGGGGCTGATTTGAGGAATTGAGATTTGAGTGTCTTGATGGATTGTGATCCTACCACGATGTCAGGTTTCCGTGGAAATGACATATTTCACCCCATACCTCACACTTATCTTTTTTATGCACAGTTCCATATATTGGTAGTACCTGTTAGTGTACCCTTAAGATTGCTGCATATCTATTTCTCATATCCCTATTGCATAGTTATTGCATACCATTATCATGTCATCATTGCTTCACATATTGATTGTACCTGCTAGTGTACTTTCCCTTATTCTGCATTCACATGACATGTCATTACTGTAATCGCATATCTTAGATTCATGCTGTACGTACATTTCTGTGATTACCTGCATATGTTATCTACTATTCATGAGCTGGCAACTCACCCTCGTTGTGCCACAGGTGTTTCAGGTTGTTCCCCAGAGTAGTCGAGGCAGGCTATTCAGCTATTCATCTATCATCTTTTGCTATAGATATCGCATCAGCTCACAGTATACCATTTTGCTTAGGTGGGTTAGATGATTATCTGTATTTCATATTGTACATTCGTTGTATTTTGTACTCCCATCTACTATTATGTTGTTGATTTAGAGACTTGGTGAGGACGATATTGTATATTATTTGTGGGTTGTTGTCTTTTATATACAGCTTTCTCTCTGTGGTCTCTATTTTCTTCGCTACGACGTTATATTTTTGTGTTGTATTCATCTTGGCTAGTTTTTACAAAAAGGGGGTGTTGCCAAAATTTTAAAGAAAGAAAGTAGGACTTTTAAAGAATTTGGGTTACGATTTCAAATATTTCAAAAACTTATATTATCTTTTCCGTATTTTTAAGGTTTAGATTTCTGGGTTTTGGTTTTCTTTTACTGCGTTACATCTTTTGGCGTTGTGTAGTATTAGGGCCGTCACGGGCCAATTTTGGGTCGTGACAAAGTTGGTATCAGAGCGCTAGGTTTTATCTTTCGGAGTGTTGGATGACCTTAGTATGATGGAGTAGGTAGCTTAAGCAAAGTAACATAGTGTGTGTATGTCTGCAGCTTACCCACTATGCGGTACTTCGCCTAAAGTGACCTAAGTACAATTTGCTTGAAATTCCTTCCTTGATGATTCATATCCTTGAGATTCGATTCCTTATTCTCATCGAGTCTTATATCTATTTATAGCCTTGCCGCCGATGACTATGGAGACTCAGAGTAATGCAGCGAGGGCCGAGGTCAGAGTTGGCTCGGGTGAGACAAGTACTGACCAGGATGGCACTTTAGTTGCACAGGTGCAGACGGATCAACCTACGACATATACTATTGATAGACTTTTGGCAGAGATGCAGGATTTCCGCCAGACGATGAGTTTATTGGTTGATGTCGTTCGGGAGCTACGACAGGAGGTTGTCACCCCTGCTACTCAGTTGTCCCTTGCGATCAGCATGCAGCAGTCCGTCACCTACATAGCACCAGTGGTTGCAGCTCCAGTTGACGAGGCGCATATTCCAGAGGCTCAGAGAGTTCCAGGACAGTGGAGGACTCATACCAGTGTACCAGCCCAGAGACAGAGGTTTGGTCATCGAGGTAGATTTCATGGCCGTCGCGGGAGTAGCAGAGGCTTAGGACGAGGACAGTCGTTCAGCTCTCATCCCCAGGATGGTCAGCAGTCAGCGCGTGGATGTTTTCGATGCGGGAGCCTTCAGCACTTCGTCAGGGATTGTTCCTTAGCACCTCGTCAGGATCGTTTTCAGAGAGGCCGTGGACGTGGAAGGTTCGCTCAGAGGGCTCAGCCTACCAGAGGAGTTCAGCCAGTTGCGGGTAGAGGGCAGACACAGGAGTTTGCTTCTACTCATCGGGACGCGCAGACGTCCAATGTGGAGTTTTCAGGTATCCTTATTTCGCATATTCTTTTGATATGTTCGTTTGTTTCTCATGCTTTTGCCACGGTTGGGTAGATTAGTCGTAGTTTGTTGTTTTAGCTTCTGTCAGCGATTCTTTTGTTGCGCGACACGTGTTTCAGTTGTGTGCCAATCGGATAGGAGATAGAGATTCGTCCATCGTTTTGATCCTCCTAGAGATGTTGGATTTGATGTTCTCCTGGGCACGGACTGTTTAGTTACGTGCTAGGCGTCTGTGGACTACCGTGAGGAAACAGTCAGGAATTGTTTTCCCGGCGAGTCAGTTCTTGTTGTGCAGGTGGATAGTTGTGCCGCCTCTCACAGCTTGAATTCAGCCTTTTTCGCTAGTCGGCTACTGAGGAGATGTCGTAGATTCTTGGCGTTCATTCGTGATACCGAAGCCACGGTTGGGACTGTTGGACCGGGTTCCTTTCGTGCGTGAGTTTTCCGACGTTGTTCCAGATGAGCCGGCGAAGCTTAAGGAGCTTAAGGATCAGCTGCAGAGTTATGGTTTGGGGAGTTTTGTGCGTCTGAGTGTTTCGCTTTTGGGAGCTCCTATTTCCGTTCGTCAAGGAGGAAGACGGCAGTTTGAGGTTGTGTATCGACGGATCGTTAATTGAACCGGTTTACGGTGCAGGTTGGTATCCTTCACCTCGTATTGACGATTTCTTCGATCAGCTCCAGAGTGCGAGACATTTTCTAAGTTTGTTTGGGATCAGGTCATCATTGTTGTGGTTCGGAGTGATGGCATTCCGAAGACTGCCTTATGCGTGCTACGGGCTTTGTGTGTTTTAGTGAGTCATTGGATTCGCTGATGCCCTAGCAGCATTCGTAGATGTGATGAACCAGATTTTCTTCAGGCCGTTCCTCGACCAGTTATGGTTGTGTTATTTACGACATTCTGGTCTATTTAATGCGTCTTGAGGAACAGGAGAAGCACTTGAGGATTTGTCATGCAGATACTGGGGAAGCACCAGCAGTTTGCTAAATTCTCGGAGTGTTTCTTTAGGCTTGTTTTGTTTGACTCCTAGGTCTTGTAGTCACGGGAGACGGTTTCGTATGGTTCCGAGGGAGATCGTGGCCATACAGCTTAGGCCCAGACTTGTGTGCAGGACGGAGATCCGCAGATTGTTGGGCTTAGCAGGTTTCTACCGCCGTTTCGTGCAGGATTGCTAGAGTAGTGCTGCACCGTCGACTGAATTGACCGCAAGGGAGGTTTCTTTTCTTTGGAATGAGACATGTGTGCGGAATTTTCGGCAGTTGAAGATTCGGTTAACAACTGCATTAGTCCTTTCTTTGCTTTTGGTTCGGGCGACCTTGTTGTTTAACTGTAATGTTTCTTGAGTGGGCTCGATTGTGTACTGAGGTGACAATATAGAGTTATCACTTTTGCTTCCCTACATCTGGAGGGAGTACGAGGAGGATATTCCACTCATGATCTGGAGATGTCCGCGGTGGTTTTGCGTTGGAGATTTGGAGACACTACTGGTTCGAGAGTCGTGTCAGATTTTCACGGACCACCAGAGCTTAACGTACATCTTCCTGCAGCGGATTTTGATTGTTGTGACAGACTTCTGCAGATTTATAGTTCTTGTATGATCGTTGAGTATAGCTTTAGTTCGTCTCTACGGAGGGGACAGCTTGCTCATGTCCGCGCCCGACCACTTTTCTTAAATCGCTTTCGCGAGACACTGCCCGGCGATACTCGTTCGTCAGAGATACTTGAGCATACTCGGCTGGGTAATGATTCAGATTTCTTGATTTGTGACAGTGGTGTGCTAAGTTAGGGACGCGTTTTTGTACTTGATATTATCAGGAAGAGACGTGAAATCCAAGAACAAGCCATCCGTCAACTCTCTGTTTTCATTCGAATTCCACCAACATTAACGTGACTTGTGTGATAGTTACGGGTGGGAAAGGATGTAAATAAAATCTTTAGGTTTCGTTTCAAAGTGTCTGTCTTGTTGTGTGCTTGGGTCGAGCATCTGAGGCCGGCTGGAGAGTTGCAACCTTTTACCGTTCCGAAGTAGGAGTGGGAGCAGATCTCCACGAGTTTCGTTATGGTTTCTACCCAGGTTTAGTCAGGGTGTGACTCCATTCGGATTCTTGCCGTCCGGTTATACTCAGCTTGCTCAGTTGTTCTTTGTTAAGTTGTGCGTTTGTGTAAATTGTTGTCAGCAGTTGGGGATCGTCACTCGCCATCGTTAGAGTTCTCCTTCGATAGCTGTTATCGGGAGACACTCCAATTGGCCACCTTAGGGTTAGGGGTTAGGTCGTGTCGATCACCAGTCTGTTGTGTTCTGACTCTGTGTAAGTAGGATTTTGGACCCCAGCTAGTCTATAGACTTCGGAAATGATCCAGTTGATTCAGGTCAGGATGAGAGTAGCCCAGTGCAAATAGAGGTCTTATGCCGACTGTGTGGGTCGTAGACTTAAGTGCGTGATGGCAAATCATGTATTCCAGCGGATTTTTCCGATGAATGACGTGTTGGATTTTTAGAAGCTTATCCCAGGATGGTAGGTCCTACGGGATCCTATGAGCGAGTTATTTCCGTTGCCTTTAATTTAGCACTTCTGCCCAGATTATTGAGTTTTCACCCCGTATTCCTTGTGATGATACTTTACAATTACCTTCTTGACCTTTATCACATGATTTGGAACCATACCATTTGGCTTGGACGCGATCGTTTCGCTCACCGGCAGCCAATTGTATTAATGGCTCGGCAGGTGGAGGAACATCGGTCAAGGGTCTTGCCATCTGTGAAGGGTTTTTCTTGGGCGTAACCGTATAGTGAGGTAATCACTTGGGAGGCTGCGAGCGAGATCTGAGAGTTTGTAATCTTCTCTTTGAAGGTACGCTTGGTATATTTTTAAATTCGGGGACGAATTTCTTTTAAGGGGGGAGATTGTAACACCTTCGAATGTGTATTGTGACTAATTATATTTTAATATATGGGTTTTAATAAAAAGTTTGCCAATTTGGGTTTTAAATATTTTATCCTATTTATTGAGTATTTTATTAGAATTTTTCTAGGCGCACACACACACTTGTGCATGTAAAATAGGGTTTAGAGATGAGGTTAGACCATGATTAGCAAGCATGATGGATTAACCCATTCTCTTTAAATTAATTAATATTGTTTAGGTGCTTTTGGGTTTTTTTTGGTTTATGGTTCTTTTCAAAAATAAAATGAATTTGAAAAGGGATTTTAATTTGGTTTGAATATGTTGACCTTGGTGAGAGAGAGAGAGAGAGAGAGAATGGGCATCATGGCAAAGGCCATGCTTGTATTAAATGAAGAGAGAGGAAGAGGGGTTGACCTTTGGTGCCATCATTCCTTACCTCTCAATTTTCCCTTCTCACTTCACTCTCACTCACTCACACACACACACACCTCTCCAACAACAACAGCAGCAAGAGAAGCTCCAGCAGCAGCTCGAGCAAGCAGTAGCAACAGCTGAATGCATCAGTATCAGCAGCTGAATGCATCAACAGCAACAGCATCAGCAACAATTCTGGCAGTAGCAGCAACAGGAGCCCAGCAACTGTAGCAAGCCATCGTTTCCTCCATTCACCTCTTCACCTGCTTGTTAAGGTATAATTTCTTAACCCAATTCCCTAGTTGCTAAACTTGTGTGTTAATTAGCTTCGATTAGTGTAAAATAGTGAGTTTAGTGCTAATTATGGTGTATTATGTGAAATGTTGTTTAATAAGGATTGTGTTAGTTAACTTAGCTTATTTTAGTGTTGTTAGGGTTACTTTAACCGAAAATTTACCCTGATTTCACTAAAATACCATAAGGTTTGTGTTTTGTGCAAATTAGCATTTTTAAAACGACATTGTGACATTTTGTAATCTGCTATTAACCCGGACCCTTCAGGATAAAATTGAGAAGACTGGAGCATGTACACTAGGTCTAGATTACACCACCTGAGCACGAGACCCTAACTCCTAACTTGGGCCGCCGGTTTATTAGTTCTGGCCGCAATTTGTGGCCAGGTAGGGGACTGGGGTATTGGGTTTTTGTGTGGGGGTAGTCTACTGTTATTTGTGGTGTTTTGGTATGTCTAGTTTTGTAAGATTTGACCTGTAGGATAATCTGGAACAATATACCGTTTTTCATGTCCGTTGTGTTTGCGCGATACGCGCGATACGTGAGTTGGTTCTGTGATCCAGCGTATCGCGGCGTGTCGTGGTAGTTTTAGATGCGTATACACACGATTCAGCGTATCGTGCACACGCGCGTTTAGTTCGCGATGCGAGTTTCTCGTTTTGGTTCGATATCGCGTTTCGCGGAATATTTGGCTTATATATGATTTCCATGTCTTATTTACAGGTTTGCAGACAGGGACTATGGACACTGCTACAGGGGGGAGCAGATGGTAGGATTCACCTAGCGTGGAGCGTAGGTGAGTAGATTTAACATCTACAGGGAAATCGCCCGCATGGCGTTATGCGTCTGGGCTAGGATTTAATACTTGTCGCATATTCTACGTCATTGTTAGAATTGCGCATTCACCCTATTTACTTAGATATAGTTGTACTGTGATTAGTAGCCGTAGGACACCGCACAAATTATTGACGATTCATGTTGCACGAGCATTGATTATATGCTACACACACCGTCAATAATTGCCATGTCACACACAACCACTTATAGATACTATATTGCTTGGTTAGGGACCATGTGACATTGATTCGTACTGCTTATCACATATGACATTACCATACCTGTATACCTATAGAGTATCGTACCATTAGTGATAGGTACACATACCCCCTTACGATACATCTACAGGTATACCTTACTCATATTTTACTTATACCCAGTGGGGTATACCATATCATTTGCTTACAGGTAGACATCTATACTTAGCTGTACTTTATTAATTTCACATACATCTGGTTTCAGCTATATGTTCTCATTTATATGTTCGCATTCAGATATATCACATATATTTATTCCTGGATTTGCGCATTATTTATTTGGATTTTACATGATGTTTTCTGGATTTGGGAACCGCGGGAGTTCATGAAATTATGCATACATTGAAAAACCCGGTTTCCTTGATATGATATTTGCACATCCACCATGAGTTTTATCGGTGCTGATTTATATATACCCCTACGAGGAGGCGTCGAGGCCGTAGAGGGTACATGGTGGGGCCCGGTATGGTTCCCCTCGGCAAGAAGATCGATGGACTTTGCCGATTGAGCCTGGAGGCGGGCGAGTACCTACCGGTGACAGTACCCATGACTCGGCTGGGGATCACGGAGACACCGTTGGGAGTCATGCACGTATGGATACATCGGAAGGCGAGGGTCAGAGCTAGGCACTCGTGCTTTCGGGATAGCGTATGATATGTGATCAAGATTTCTGTGTCGATGCTTGGCACATTATTTTCATGATATTTCTTTTAATACCTTTGTATATATAACATGGGATTTAGCCGTTGTTATATATACCCTTACACCAATATTAATGGAATGGGACGCTAATATATGTGTATTGACCCCATCATATTTATTCTGCATATATATATATATGTTTAGGATGTTAAAAATTACTTGAGATCAGCCTTGGGATATAGGTGATTCATTGAGATTGGATATTGGATATGAAAGAGATTGTTGATTTTTACATTCGAGATATAGGAGATCTATTCGATATTGTATATTGAGGAGATGTGAGACTTATATGATATGAGAGCCCAACGTGGGGGCTGATTTGAGGAATTGAGATTTGAGTGTCTTGATGGATTGTGATCCTACCACGATGTCAGGTTTCCGTGGAAATGACATATTTCACCCCATACCTCACACTTATCTTTTTTATGCACAGTTCCATATATTGGTAGTACCTGTTAGTGTACCCTTAGGATTGCTGCATATCTATTTCTCATATCCCTATTGCATAGTTATTGCATACCATTATCATGTCATCATTGCTTCACATATTGATTGTACCTGCTAGTATACTTTCCCTTATTCTGCATTCACATGACATGTCATTACTGTAATCGCATATCTTAGATTCATGCTGTACGTACATTCCTGTGATTACCTGCATATGTTATCTACTATTCACGAGCTGGCAACTCACCCCCGTTGTGCCACAGGTGTTTCGGGTTGTTCCCCAAAGTAGTCGAGGCAGGCTATTCAGCTATTCATCTATCATCTTTTGCTATAGATATCGCATCAGCTCACAGTATACCATTTTGCTTAGGTGGGTTAGATGATTATCTGTATTTCATATTGTACATTCGTTGTATTTTGTACTCTCCATCTACTATTATGTTGTTGACTTAGAGACTTGGTGAGGACGATATTGTATATTATTTGTGGGTTGTTGTCTTTTATATACAGCTTTCTCTCTATGGTCTCTATTTATTCGCTACGGCGTTATATTTTTGTGTTGTATTCATCTTGGCTAGTTTTTACAAAAAGGGGGTGTTGCCAAAATTTTAAAGAAAGAAAGTAGGACTTTTAAAGAATTTGGGTTGCGATTTCAAATGTTTCAAAAACTTATATTATCTTTTCCGTATTTTTATGGTTTAGATTTCTGGGTTTTGGCTTTCCTTTACCGCGTTACGTTTTTAGGCGTTGCGTAGTATTAGGGCTGTCACGGGCTAATTTTTGGTCATGATAGCAGTCCCATTAATTAATCACACCAGAAAAGAACGAAAATAAAATGTACGTATATGCCATCCGCATTCGCCACTGGGTCCCGTCATCACCCGTTAAATCTCTTAACTAACGACAGAGCGGGGACTGGGCTAGTGCGGGTGCAAAACATATACAACATCTACTAGTATATATATAAGTATATAACAATCGTCCCAGGCATGATATAAAGCAACATCACAGAAAAAACACAGAATGGTGGATAATCTGGAGCCCCAGGTTTCACTTGAGCCGCAAATGAGACCAGACGTTCCCTGTCGTATGGATAGCATGTGCAATGAAACCTAGAATCCTACGAGCGCGGCATGTTACTCGCCAAAACCAGAAGTGAGGCAGCCCCCTTCAGCAACGTTAATGGACCACCCAGCACTTCACGGAATCCGGTAACTTGAGCACCCCTCCTGGGTCACCTATACCCCCTACGAGTGCGGCGAATAGCCCGCCAATTCTAGAGTAAGGTCCCCTCCGTCCCAACGCCATGAGATGCGGATTCGTTGCCCTCTAGAATCCGGCTATTCATGCACCCCACCATGGGGTAACCCTAGTACAGAAAATAAAATAACATACAAGGGTGACATCGACCTCATCCCGGTCGTGCCCCAAAAGAATAATATACAAACTAGCAGTGACGGCAGTCCACATGTCGGACGCTCGCCCCGCAATATCAAATGTACAAATGAAATAAAACCGTACTATCATTGCACCATTTCTATCCACCACGACGATCCAACCAACATCACAACACATTACAGAACATCAACGTGAATGTCACGTTCGTAAACCCGTCTAAAAGACATATAGCAATTAGACGAGTTTACCGATCAAATGACATTCACGGTCGCAGATAGAAATGTAAGTACTGTTAAACGCATACTTAAATTATCGATCGACTAAGTTCCAAATTGGCCCCAATAGCAAAACAACACTTCGCTGAAACTTGGGCCAAAACAGAATATCACAAAAATCACAATTTCATATCAGGGGGATACAGTAAAAATTTGGAAGCCCGTTGCCACTAAACGGTCGCGGATCCGCCGCCAATGGGTTAGTGCGGCGGTTCCACGGCGCTTTAGAGGCTTCAGGGGCTCAAATTTTTCCAGTATCCTTAAAATTGCCTGCAAGGATTTTTAAGATGCCTGGAATAATTTTTTGACCACATTTAAAAATCGGCAGCAACTGCATAAATGAAATCGTGATTTCGGAAACTTTGGTCGATCGATCTTTTAAGCACGTTTAAACAAGCTAGTAAGGGGTTTAAAGGGTGGCTCTGATACCATGTTGGGTCTCGGCAGTGCCCCGGCCGTCGAAACGCGGCCAAAATGCGGAACAAAAATTTCTAAAACCGGCGCTACCGCTACCCGAATCTCGGATCGACCTTAAACCCTAAACTAGCAAACTAACTAAGAGTTTGAATCATTATACCGAGTTGATCCGTGTCCTTCGGTCTTCATTCCAAGCTTCTAGCGATTCTTTGATGAGGTTTGGTTGCCGGTCTTCTTTCGTCTCCAGTGATCCACCCGAGGGAAACGGCGCAAGCTCCAACCTCGTCGAACGAGGTAACCGACGCTCCAAAGTTGCTAGCGATGGAGAGTCGAGGTGTATGGAAGTGTCACTACATTTTTCTCTCAACATCTATGCTCATGGGAGCAGCCAAAGAAGAGGATGAAGGAGGTGATGAAAAACTTGGCATGAGGAATTAAAATGGCTAACTCCTTTTTGTGTGAATGAGAGAGTGGGCTTCATCAAGCAAAATGTAATCATGCAAATGAAAAAAATGAATCCCCACATTATATGGCCGGCCCCCCTTCTCTCCTCCACACAAAATCAAATCATTTTCTTTTTCAATTTCATTAAACAAATACACCATCCCTAAAGCCCATGCCATGAACATGCGTAACACTATGCAAATTCCACCTCACACTCTCCACCTCATTATTGAACAAAATGAATTTCCATAAATGGAAAATCAAATAATGAGGTGGCAAAGCTTCTAGAAGCTATTCCATACAAAATACGGAATACTTCCCGGTACATATACCGAAATACATATACGCGTATTCGTACCAAAATACGAATAGCCGAGAGAGAAAAACGAATAGTGAACAGTAATACTAGAATATGTATATACAAATACATATATAAATTATTAAATCAAAACCCGATTTAATAATCCGGCTTAATCCTAAGCCGCTAGTATTATCAACCGTCCGATTAAAGTCTGCGCAGCAAGTGCACATATTTAATCGGACATCTGTATGTATCAACATACCTCATGTACACCAAATCCCCTGAACCGTAAAAACCCTCTGTGTGGGACTCTAACTCGTCAATACGCTGGCAGTGGGTTTAACCACAAGCACGTCAGCGGCACTAGCTGTACGTAACGGCTACTCAGGTATTGAGCGAAAGGGAGGCCGACGAGCAAACTCATCCTGAACCCCTACTGAGCCTGACAGTGACAATATCCGTACAATCCGGTCTGTTCGTCTAAGAGTATCGCATATCGAGTCTAGGGGGGTTGATAAAGTCAGGCCCCTAACAACGCGATATTTAGTGTCGGCATGATACCCATCACCTCTTGAGAAACTATCGATCCTGGATCGGTAATCCTCATCTACCATGGCCATGGATTTGTGGTGATGGCCCCCCGTACACAATGCGACATCAACCCCCAATACCGGGAGAGACGAATCCCCGACGATCCGATCACTGCCTCCATGTGGCTCGGGACTGTACCCAACTAAAACCTGTTTGCACGACTCCTTTGAGCTGTGGTAGGGTAGTAATCAAAGCACAGTGGGAACTCACACGAGACAAATGACGATCTCAGGTCGGCAGACTAACCTGCACACATGTCACCTGGGAACTGCTATCTAACAATTGGTATAATACCAACTAGCGGGTTCCCGGTGAGTCCGTCCAGTGTACTCATAACCCAATGGGCACCTGTATACTATCTTAGGTGAACAAACTAACACCAATGGCTTGTGAGACCTGGCCACCGCCCCTCGTCAGGGTCTCGATCAGTATACACTAGTTTATACTGGAGTATCGATGCCCGGTCTCGATACTCCTACGATTAAGGACATTTAAGGATGTGCTTATAGACCCCGGCTCCCACATATATGATCGCCATCATAATGCTGACAGTCAAGCAAGAATCCTATGGGTTCTATCAACATGTTGATAAAGATAAACCAGATAGCATACTATCATTTTGAGTAAGACTGTTTTATCGGTACAGGTCCTCACTCAATCATCATAATCACAAGTCCGCGACTATGATAATTACCTTGAGGGCACTATAGCCAACAGATATAACCTAAATTTCATTGTATATGGTATTTTAATGTAATATTGAAGTTGTATTGATTTGTAATGGTAGTTTCAAGAAATTTGTGATTTCTTTGATTTAGAAAACATGGAATATATATTGTAAACTTAAAGTAGATGTTTTGATAATATATATATATATATATATATAAATAGAACTTATTTATTAAATAGAAATTACATTTTTCTTAAAAATTGCATTAAAAATTCCAGCGAGATCGAATGCTCCTTGCGGAGGTCTACATCTCGCTCTAATAGGTCCGAGGATGTGCGATTACCTGCATGATTGGTTCAAAAAGAAGAATAATATGCATGTAGTAACAGCAATCAATAACAGTGTCGCATATAGCGAGTGTTAGTGAGCACGGGCCGTCCTCTGGGATTCGAGAAATTCGTAAATTCTAGGTTTAGTTGAGTCGAAAGAACTAGTAAAGAAATTCAAGAAATTGTTTAAGATTTGGTTGAAGTAATCATTTCAAGAAATTCAAGAAATCGTTTTAAGAAAAGAAATCAAGAAAATGTTCAAGATCCAATTATCAAGAAAATATAAAGAAGGCTTGTAGGATCCGATCAGATTTAGTAGCCATGAATGACTAATAAAGGGAACTCATATTTTCTATTGACAGTTTAACGATAGATTGATAGCGATGAATGCGTATTAGGGTTTTTTTTGGAAGAAACTAGGGTTTTTTCTTTATAATCCCTTTTCGTTTCATTGATCCCATTCATTTTCTAGCCATTCACAAAAAGATCGTTAATCTTCTCTCACATCGTGGTCACGATAATCAATAATTTGATATCGTACCCAATGAGGATGTTAACGATTCTTTTGCGAAGGTTTGTAAACTTCATAAGACTAAAGAAAAGTATAGAATTCTATCATCTATCGATCTACCCTAATCCTACGAATCCTACCAAGCGGAGATTTACTCACCCATCCTGAAAATAGAAGAAAGATTAGAAAAAGAACTCATAATGAGGAATTTTAAAAGAAATCGAAATCGAAACTAATTATCACCTTTATTATTCAACTTCAAATTACAATTTCTTCAATCCGAGATTACAAGAAGAATCACTCTCGATCACTCCCTTGAAGAGGTAATTTTTCCGCCGATCTTTACGTTGCTCGATCACCGTGAGTCTTGAACCTGTCGTGGATCGCGTGCTCGTTGATGAAGATCTACTTCGTATAAAGGATCTTTTGTTGAATCGCTTGATGAACTTCTCGATGATTCTTGTAAATCCCCGTTCCCATCAATCAAATCTTTCTATATTTTTCCTAGTCCCCCGAATGTTTTCCTATTTTTTTCTTTGTATTATTTGTTGTGAAATCAGTTGCTTAGGTTTTAATATTTGTTTTTTCTAAACCAATTAAAATCCAAGACCAAACAAATAATAAAAAACTAAAAATAAAAATATATACAAATCCCCAGCCCACTTATCTATCCTTACCTCTTTTCCTTCCTTCACAAAAACAAATCAATTAAAACATCACCCAGCCCAACAGAAAAACCAAAAGCCTATAAAATTAAAACCAAACTAATAAAATCAATTTAAATCCCTTGGCCCAGCCCAGCCCAACCCCAATCCCTAACCCAAACACCCAACAAACCCGACCTGCTCTATTTCTTCTTCCCCATGAACTTTTTCCCGCTCCTTTTTCCCTCTGCGCTCCCCACGTCGCCCACGTCCCCGCCTCGTCGCGACCATGACCCCGACCCACGATTGCGCGCGCGCCCTCGACCTCGTCCCCCTCGCCTCCATACAAGGATGATCACTCCACCCACTGCATTTTTCTTCACCACACTTACCTCCTCTCTCCTTCCTACCATCATCCTGCCTCATCCCTAACACCCCTCTGGGCCCGACGACGACGACGAAGACGACCAACGCCCTTGCTCCTCTCTCCAAAACCCGAGCACCACCACTGTTTCCTCCTTCTCTCCAAACCACCAAGCTTCGAACCCTGCACACCCCTCGCTGCAACCTCACCACTGCTGCACCCTCGCCGGAGCTACCTCCGCCGACCACCGCCGACCACAGCACATCCCCAGGAGCTTCACAGCACCCCACTCCGCCTCCAGTGATCACGAGCCATCCCCGGGCAACTCCGACAATGAACCCAGACTCGAGCCGAGGCCGTGAATCCAAAACTGTGCCGTTCGTTGCGCGTTCGTGCCGTTGCCGCTGCCGTGCGTCATCAACGCGTCTCCAGGAAAGTACTCTACTTGCTACATGCTAAGTTGTACTGTTACGAATGCAAAATCTTATGAATTCCGTATTTATAATTCGTGAAAATTTATATGATATAAGTGTTTGATGCAAAACCCGAACGAAAACCTTCCACTAAACCGACGGAACTTGACCATATAAGCTGGCCCGTGTGGTAACGAGCATCATGTTAAAATTTGACTGAAAATTATGGTCGTTACTGACTTGAACGATCATCCCCGATTACACCCGTAAAAACTGAAAATTTCCCGTGTCTTAAACTTGTAAAAATCATAATTGATTGTGTACGCATTGAAATGATACGTTCGAGGGCTCAAATAAAAGCCGACTCGACAATATGGAACCCCATAAAAGTTTTAAATTGTTTCTATACTGAAAATATGACGGAAACTGATTCGGAGAGCGGCTCTGGACTGCAGTCCAGAGCAGCTCTGACTGTTGATTTCTATCTCGTAATGCTTACCCCTTTGCTGCCTGAACTTGTATGTTGTGGAACCCTATACTTTAGTGAAGATGAAACAGTTAGATAAATAATAAAAGTGGTTTCACCCCTTTTTACCATCGTTTACTATTTAAACTGTAATTTAAACGAACATGACGTATAGCAGTCCCAAACAGAAACAGAACTGATACCCTATTGTTAATCAGTGCATAACTTCTGACGTAGAGGCGCGATTGGGAATCCTTCTGGTGCGTTGGAAACCCTATTGAAAAAAATAAATTTCATTCAACTATAGCGTCGCTAAATTCTGATCCCAACAGGGTGAAAATTGTATTGCGAAACGGACGTTCAGTTCAGAAACTGAACTTCCGGCAGCGAAAACTTAAAATGAAACGGCTGTAACTTGCAAACCCGAAATCCGATTGCACTGAAATAAATTTTTACTGAACTTTTGACTGAGTCTACTTGTTACCGTCTTTGTATCGTTTTATTGAATTTTGAACGCATGATTTACTGTAATTTTTTTAAGCTCATAAGGTGCATAATAGTTCATATTACACATGACTTGTTAACTGCATAAATGCACATATATTACCCAATTGCCATACACACAGTGATAGTGCGCATTATTATTCAGTGTACAATGCATTATCGTGCGTGAACGGTATTGGTTTATGAGTGTCAAGTACGCCAATGGAAAAGTGAATGATTCGTGACAGTGAATAATACAGTGAACAGTGACAAGATCATGTTATTGGTGCATACTTGTACACGACTAGACCATACTCGTCAATAGTGTAAACCTGGGGAAAAAATGCAAAATCGAAGTAGAAAGAGTATCGTATTTAGCGAGGACAGTGATTTAGAGGATGATCATTTGAACAACGACTCTTATATATATTTGGTAGGGCCTAGCGGTCCGGCTGACTGGGTTATATCCCGGGCGATGCGGGTCGTAGTCTCGGGTTATACGAGACCCTCGTTAAACATGATCCTCCTTTCCATAACTCGATTTCAAAGATGACTTAGAGACTTAAAGCGATGAGTACCTCCTTCACTTTTATTGCTTTTCCTAAAAGAGACCTTGTATTCGAACATGGTTAGTAGTTATTTTCTTGTTTTATTGCAAATTGTGAGCATTGAAAGTTAATGCAATAATTTAGTGATGTATTTCCTTTACTTCTGTGCTTTGTTTACTGATTACCATGTATTGCTAGAAACCGAAGTGTGACTTCGGCGGGATTATTCCTTGACCGTAGGAGCATGGCTGGCCTAGTCATCTCTCGTTTTCCGTATTTTGGGAAGCGGGGTGTGACATGGTTTTGTTGGTATCAGAGTCGTGTTTAGTAGTAAGGGATAACATTAACTACACTTTATTACGTTATTTTCGCTTCACTATTCCAGACTTTCATCCTTATATCTAATTATATCCTTTTAAATATCTTCCAGCGATATGACGTCCCCGAACGACCACTCCTCGGACTCAAGTTCTCAGGATCGCATGGAGAGGATACTTAGTGCACTGACCTCTCTCGCAGAAGCTCAGGAGAGAAAGACGGACCTACTCACCTAGGGACTCAGGGCTATTACCGCTGTAGGGAGACCCTCCGCACTCATTACCTCCCCCGAGGGCACTGCTCCACCAGCTTTTTCTGCCTGGCTGGCACCGTATCAGATTTCCGGAGGTTACATCTGTTAGTGATATGTATGCCCTACATGCCATTACTGTACATGCGATGTATATTGTAGTGGATGCTTGGACATATATATGGAGGACTTTCTTGCTCGACATGATAGTATGCTATCTGGTTGCTCTTTATCTTAACATGTACTCTGATAGTCTCTATGTTACATGTTGATAAAGCCTTTAGGATATATACTCGACTATTGGAACTATGATGAGATCATACTAGTGGGGCCACGGTAGTCGACGAGTACATCCTATAACTGTTCCTAGTCGAGGGTATATCGAGACAGGGCATCGATACACCAGAGTAGACTAGCGTATACGCATCTTGACCCATATGATGGGCGATGGATGATCCCATATCCATCGGTGTTTGACATCAAGGATGGTGTACGGGTGCTCAGTAGAGACTGGGTACACTGAACGGACTCGCCGAGAACTCCCAGATGGTATTATACCTCACATCAGATGGCAGTTCTCTGGTGACACTGGTACAGGTTAGTCTGTAGACCCGAGATCGTCATAGAGACTTGTGTGATTCCCACTGTGCTTTGATTTCCATCATACCACGTCCAAGAGGGCGTGCAAAAAGGTGGCTTTTGGGTACAACTCCGAATCATATGGAGGCAATGAGTGATAGGAGGGATTTCGTCTCTCCCGGTATAGGGAGTTGATGTTGCGCTGTGTTCTATTGGCTATAACTGGAAATCCCTGGCCAGGGTTGCTGAGATTTACTGGTAAGTGTTATCAGTAGTTTCTTGAACTGTTATAGACCCCATATCGACACGACTTATCGAGCTACTGGGGTCTGACGTTTACCACCCCTAGGCGAGATATGCGACATATCAGACGAAGAGACCGGACTGTACGGGAATGTTACTGACTGGATTCACAGGAGAATGTACATGCTTGCTTTTTGATCTTCTGAGTGCTCAATACCTGGATAGCTGTTACGTTTAGTTGACCGCTTGCAGCTTGTGGGTGTTTGATGTGATCATCACATACTGCCGGTGTATTGACGATTCTTTAGAGTCCTACACAGAGCTTTCTTGGTTCAGGCAAAACGGAGTAGGAGCACATATGTTATATGTGCGGGACCGAGAATAATACGAGTATGTGATACTGTATTCTATTCTCGCGATATGAGATATCGGCCGGGTATATGTGATATAGCGGGGTCATCGGATCAAGTGTTGATTCGATGAAATGGTACATGTTATATTAGTTGGTTATATGTAGTATAGCCGGGTTATCGGATCAAGTGTTGATTCGTTAATTTAATGTATATTATATATGAGATATATTACATTGCATTAACTAATATAAGCTCGCTTTATTGATTCATTTTCTTACGGGATAATACATTGATATATATATATATATATATGCAATATATGTTAATTATATTATTTTCTTTTGTTACAAAATATATTGTATATGTGATATATAATATTGTAACATGTTAGGTTACAAATTTAACAATGGTTTAGGGTTTAAACTTGGTTAGGGTTTGGATTAGGGTTAGCTTTTGCATGAAGCTTCCATGAAGCTTTGACTTTGTTTTTGGCTAGATATTTTTGTTAACCCAATCCAAACCATTAACTCTAGTTAATACTCTAAAAGGGTTAACTTCTTCATGCTTAACCCTTGGTTAGATTTGTAACCACTACAATAATTCATTATTCATCACAAAAGGATTGAGCTCTTCTTCTTGCTTCTTCTTCCTTGATGAAAAGCTTCACTAGCTTTTTCATAAGTGATGTTTATATGCGAGAATATGAAAACAAATGAGAGCAAAAATCCTACTTCATCATCCTCATCTATGCTTGCCGTTTAGATGAGGGTGTTCACTTCATTTCGTGAGTGAGAGCTTGTGTTAAGGAAACTTCAAGGTAGATCATCTTTGTTATCGAAGATCGGAAGCAAGCTTGCACCTTTCTCTTCGTGGAGCCACTCTAGAGTCCGGATGCACGATGACCGCAGCGAAGGGACCTCAACACGGAGCTTAAGAAGTGAAGGACTGGATCTACAAAGGTTTTAATCCCTCTCACTTAGTGTTAAAATGTTTAACATGCTTGTTTTCGCCTAAACTCTAGTATACAGATCTTGGTTAAGGTTGTTCGGCACGGCTAAATTTTAAATCGGACATGATTGATGCCTCGTAGACCCTTGTGCGTATGCCTAGCAACCCTACAATGGTATCAGAGCCAAGCTAGAGGTTTAGGCAAAGTCTAGACGAAGTTTAAAGTCCGATCGAACCCGGAAACCCCGATTAATACCCTTTTCTGGAAATTTTTCAAAACTGTTGATTTTTTCATATTAAAAATACTCAAAAAAATCAGCAGGGTATTTTAGGAATTACTGTGAAAAACGAGCTTTTAATTCCTTCATAGAGCCGCGGAACCACGGCCATAACCTACCTTGGGCGGCGGTTCCGCGGCCAGTTAATGGGTTTAGTGATTGTTTTTTGCACAGTAACTTCCATACGTACTTCCTGATTCTTCTGGGAATTTTTAATTCTACTCAAGTGTTGAGTTTTCTGGGTTGTATTGGGGACTCGTTGATTCGATCGGATAATATAACTTCGTTTAGTTTTGTCCGGGTAATTTTTAGATCGTGTTAAAAAGTTCGAACGGATATCAATAACTCACTTTTTCCCCTGCCGGAAAATTTCCAAGCGTTGGATTTTTCCGCAGTTTAAGAACGTTCTAAGTCATGCAAGTAACGCGATGGACCCTCTAGAAGACAACAAACCTTAACTCGATTATGTGACCGTCTCGAACTGCCTCTAAACCTTAGGGTTTGTGGCAGTACGGCGTGTCACATATGAGGCGTTGGCTTGACCCTTCTACGGCTGGACCATTGGTACTGTGGCATGCGATGGATGTTTTAAAACTAATTTCAAGTGTTGAAAACTATTTGGGAAATCTTGGGTGTTTGATTATTCTATCGGAAAGTTTAACATTGTCTATTTATCTCGAATATGATACAACATTTGGAATCCACAAGTAGTTATGAGATAACTAATTTGAATTTTATAAATTTAGCGGTTTAGTCTCTGATGATCGGTTGCCACAGGATTTTGATGCGATCAAAAGTCCGTTGCAATCACGTAGCGTACGCGGATATTCGCCGGGTAAACTAAATAGACAGCCACGCCCTAAAGCCCCGACCAAGTGACTGTAGGAGAACCCCGTCGCCAAAAGCATCCGTTCGGGTGCTCGCGGCAGCGGTGTTCCGCCTTAGTGCACTTTGTCGACGGCATCTGGGGGTGCGGCCGTCTACTAAAGTTTGCGACGAGCATTCGATCAGAAGATCGGGAATCTTGTTGAATTGCCCGACTTGATATTGAAAAGTGTTTTCGATGATGAGACTAAAATGCGGGGTTTATAATTTTAGGCATGCGATGTCTAAGGAATTCATTTGGTTAGGCATGCGATGTCTAAGGAGGTTGCGGATTCCAACTGTTGTAGTTTTACACTTTCTTTTCTGCGACCGTAAGTGTAATATGTGGTGTATCGCTGGTTTCGTTGCTGTACATCAACCACAATTAGGATATGCATATTTACTTACGTTGATGATATGTGATATTATGTGTTGCTGTGATATGTTATATTGGATCGTCGCGTTTTGAATAGCCGGGGTTTTTATGTGAGATGAGAGTTTTTCTTTTTCATTCATGTAAAATTCATTGTATGTAATATTCTTTTATTGGGGCACTTCCGGGCTGAGGATGATGTCACCATTGTATATTATTTACTTTTCCGCATTAGGTAGACCCAAGGCGGGGAGCACAAGTAACCGGGTTCTAGGGTCCAGTAGGTGATCATCACGAGGAGTCGAGACCGGGTCTCCTAACTCTAGAATTGGCAGTGTTGCTTGCCGCTCTCGTAGGGGTCTAGGGATGTGGGTTTGGCTATTCATCGCGACCGTGGAATCCGTGTTTTATACAGGCTCGTACTAAAACACGGACGTCCTAGTATATCCAATATTTCATATATGTTCTTCTGCTGCAATGTTCTGTGATGAGATCATATTACTGCCTGAGACGAATGTTTATATTATATATATGAGATATATGTTATATTGCTGATTTCGTTTCAAATGTGATGCTTGTGAAGCATAATAAAATGGGACTTCATTAATGAGATTAATGAACTAAAAGAAACCTAAAGATGTTGTAGAAACTTGTTTAAAAACTGGTAGCTCTAGTTATTGCTTTGCATAGCGGTGTTCCTTGCAGAACATCCAGCACCTTATTCGATAAGGAAAGAGCCGAGATCCCTTCACCGGGAGTGACCTCTTTAGCAAAACTAGCAGATGCTACAAACCCGGTTTGTTTTTTATTGCTACTATAGTTTTTGCTTTGCATAGCGGTGTTCCTTGTAGAACATCCAACACCTTATTCGATAAGGAAAGAGCCGACGATCCCTTCACCGGGAGTGACCACTTTAGCAAAACTAGAAAAGGCCTAAAAAACATTCCATTTAAAATCACTCGATTCTACAATGATATCAAGTTCATTACGCAAAGGGTTTTCTTAAAAACCTGTCGTAGGCGTAGTGTGCGGTAGCTATTTATGCTTATCTGCAAGCATATGATGCGATTGAGTTAGGGTAGTCGTGCGACTTTGTTGGCACTCGTCAAGGGTCGTGCGGGTGGGTTTAATTCAATCGGGAAATGACGGGTTGAACTTGGCTAATAGCCTATGGTTTGTTGGCATTCGTCAAGGTCATAGGACGGTCGGGGTAAAATATTATTGGGAATTTCAATTGTTGAAATTTGCAATGAAATTGCATACCTTCTATGAGATAGTTGGATCCCGATACCCGCTGCGAGTAAGAGTTACTCCTGGGAAAGTTTTACACATTACAATTAGCCGATCAAGTAGGTGTCTAGAAAGGTGTCAACGGGATTACGCCCCTGGGAAAACGAGGTTTATTTTAATTAGGTCCGTGCGAAAGCATGGGGAACTTCCCTCAAAGTACCGACACTGGCCTGGCTGAAAGATTGGCGAACTTGTAGAGTGTAATTAATCTCGGCTAGTCTTTCCTTTTAGGGTTTGAAGGAAGATTTGACTAAAACAGTGGGAGACATCCTGATTAGATATATTAAATAACCAATCTAATCTTGCAAGAGCATACGCTGAGTGCTTTCTTCTCTTTCTCTCCAGGTAGCGACCATATCACGCCTTAATCAAGATAATAATACAGATGAATTGACCGAATCCGCTTGTTATACTGCGCTGAGGAACGTTGGTCCCGCTCCAACTTATAATTGTTATAAGACAGAGCAGGAAATTGGGGATTACCAGAATTCCCGTGCCGCCCAAACGAACAAAGTGCATGCTGATGCATCTTCTTCGGGTGTGTTCATTATAGAGAACCGTTTCTCAGTATCCTTTACGTCCTGGGTATGAGATACCGGATCAGAATCCCGCATATGTAATATGTTACATAGGCTATAGATAGGTAGAGAACTGAGAACGGTGATAAGTTTCATGAGATAGAAACGGTGCAAGTGTTGCAGCCAAGTCTGTTGGTAGTTATCACCCTATATTACCAGAATACATTGATTATGAACGAATGTTATTAGATACCGAACCTGATATACAACATCATATCAGTCTCTTTATTTGTAAAGAAGGATATAATTTTGTATTGTTGGATAATGTTTTGAACATTACCTATATCAAGAGTTGATCGGTTCAGGCACGTTATCTAAAAGTATAGACGTTCTAAATCAAACCACAGTTCTTAACGTACAGAACACATACAAGAGGAAGAGTTCAGAAATGAACGAATCCTTCTTGAGGTATTGTAGACTAGGTCATATCAATGCGACCCGACTAGCTGAAGTTATATTTAGATGCATATTTAAATTAGTTTGAATTTACATCTTGTGAAACTTGCCAGTCATGTCACAAAGATAAGATGACCACAGCTCTGTTTAGTGGAAACAGAGAAAGAGTTAGTGAACTCTTGGGATTGATACATGATGATGTATGTAAGGTCCCCTGTCTACAAATGCCAAGACCGGTTCTTTGTACTTCATTACATTCCCTGATGGTCTTTCAAGATTCGCACATGTGTTCCTGTTGAAACACAAGTCCGAAGCTTTTGAGATATTCATAGAATATAAGTTAGAAGTAGAGAACCAAAAATGGGTATAAGTATTATGTCCTTTGATGTGATCAAGGAGGAGAATACTTGAGCACGGGATCCCTGGACTATTCTAAAGGAGAATGTGATTCTCTCTCAGCATTACTCCTCTGTATACACCATAGCACGATGGTATATTAGGGCGGAGCAATAGCACCCTATGCGATATGGTGCGCTCTATGATAAGTACTACTGAGTAGCCTATTTCCTTTTGGGAGTTATGCACTTAAGAAGCTGCATACCTATTGAATAGGGTTCCAATCAAATCAGTTGCCTACCACTTCATATGTGATATGGAATGGGAAGAGCCCATATCTTAAGAATGTTAAGATTTAGGGTTGTCCAGCATATTTCTAAAAGCATAATCCGGATAAGCTCGAGGCAAAGTCAGTTCTGTAGAAGTTAGTTGGATATCCCAAGCATACGCAAGGGAATATCTTCTACCTAACCGAGGAACAAAAGTTGTTTTGTTTCTCAGCATGCCACCTTTGTGAAAGGGAATTTCTTGTGAAGAAATTAGTGGTCATGAGGTAGAACTGGAAAGAGTTCCAGCTATACAAACTGCAGCTGATGATTTGGTAGAACCAAAGGATTCAATAGGAACCAACGAACCTCAGCCTCTTCGCTGATCTAGTAGAGTTCCTCACCCACCTGAGAGATACTTCGGTTTCTCTATGACAGTGGGAGCGAGGATTGTATCATGAGATGATGACCCAACTTGTTTCGAGCAGGTCATCAGGAGTGGGTCTCTATAAGAATGGCTGGATGCTTAGTAATCTGAGATGGAATCCTTATACACCAACAAAGTATGGATTTTAGTTGCTTTATCTGAAGGGTTAAATCCCCATCAGAAGCAAGTATATCTTGAGAAGATTACTTGGTGTACATGGAAAAGTTGAGACTTTCAAAGCTATGCTTAAATCCATCCAGATCCTACTTGCCACTGCTACATACCATGACTACGATATCTGGTGGTTGGGTGTCATGACTGCTTTTCTAAATGATGTTTTAGAAGAGAGCGTCTATAAGTACACAGCCAGAGGGCTTCGTAGACAGTGGGAGCAGCAGAAACATGTGCAAGATGTTTTATGTGATAAAGCAGGCAGCGCGGAGTTGGAACGTCTGTTTTGATGTAGTAGTCAAAGAGTTTGATTTCATCAAAAATGGTAGATGAACCTTGTATATACAAAAAGGTAGTAGAGAGTATGGTGGTGATCCTCGTAGAGTACGTGGATGACATACTTGATTGATAGATTTTCTGCGTGTTCAAGTTTAACTACCGCAATCAGGACGGTTTCGCTTTGCAGCTAGCCGGATGAGTATGGGTCGATCCATAAAGAGATGTGAGTCTTTTTCTTTATGTTTTAACGAGTTAAGTCCAAATGTGTTCAGGTTTGTTTAAGATTAGCTAATTATAAATGAATGATAAGAGAACTTGTTAATGGTTAGGATTTGGTTGGTTTGAGTTAGGAGGTCGCTCACTTAATTCATTTGCCACTTCTTAATATCGATGTTATGGTAATCGGCAACAACGGGGATTAGCACGACTAAGAAGGAAACTTGCGAGTATAAGCTAGGCTTTCCAACACATAGTTTCCTCTTTTTGGTCCTTGTCCGTCCGTTCTTGGCTCTTAGTCGCAACCTCAAGTTGATTCAACCACAGCCGGTCTCACTAGGGTATCACCGCTATTATAAAGAATAGGGTGCCGTAGGGAGCGGATTGTGGATCAATTAACAGGAGTTCGAATCAAGATATTTGTCAAAGAGAAGAGTGAGGGAGATTTCCTTCTCTCAAACTTTCCGTTTCCTACCCTAACAAGTGAGAAATTACTCACCCATTATAAAAGATAAATGAAATGAAACAAAGAAAGATGGTAATAAGAATTGAGGTAGAAAATCACAACTAGCTATTTGGGACCTCACTTAGGCAAGGATCACACTAAGCATCATGGTTGTAAGGATAAAAGAAAATGGAAGAGAATTAAAAACAAAAAGATAACAAATAGCAACAACTACTTTTAAAAATTGAAATTACAAGCAAAATAAGAAACTAAATTACAAATCATGCATATAGAAAAAGAACACATCTTGCATTCTTCAACACTCAATAAACCTCTCACAAGCTTTAATGGAGGAAGATGGAGGAAATACTCTTTTATTAAAAACTAAACTAAACTTAATACAAAAATTACACACAAAAATAAGCACCCTTCTCTTGGCACTGTTCTGGGCTATTTATAGGCAGTTTCCTGAAACAATAGGAATAAAATATAACCCCAAATACAATTACAGGAATAACCTCAAAGTTTCACCAGATGAAGACACGTGGCAGCCGCGGAATCGCGGCTATAGTGGGCATTTGGCCGCGGTTCCGCGGTGGGTTGGTGGCCAAACTCTGCCGAGTTGATTTCTCTGGTCTTGTACTCTTTTTTCCTGATGTTTGAAAACTTTAAACTGCAATAATTTTTCCAGAGTATCTTCAGATTTCATAGTCCAACATTGCTTCATTTTCTTCTCCTTTGACTTTTATCTCCTTTGACTTCTAACTTGATTTAGTCACAAATGACAACTAGTTTCGTCCCATCTTCTGAACTGGTACTGGACGGATACTGGACGGATACTGGAACCCGGCTTTTATCTGTTTGTGACAGATATTCTGGATTTTGGCGTAACTGTGGAGAATTTGTCGGATTTGTATTCTTTTGGACTGAAAAACCTGTAATCTGTAAACATGCAGCAAATACGGATTAAAAGTACCTACCTATATGCAATGTGATCAAGAATGGATGGTATAAAATACAAAATTCTGTGATGAACAAATACTCCCAAACTTATCTTTTGCTCGTCTCGAGCAAAGCCATTTTATTCACAACAAGTCCTAACCTCACTTTCGTAGGGAATGCGATTGCACTGAGCATGTGCAACAAGCCGTTAAACCTCTAGGTGTCCCTAGTAGGAGGAGTGTTGTCTCCTGAGGGTTTTCAGCGGATTACACCCACAAAATCCGATCAAATTGGCCGTCGACTCTAATCCTTTATTTCAGCATTCTAGCCAAAAACTCTATTATCATCAACTTAGAAATCATTAACCCGTATTCTTCACACTTCCTTTTTATTTAACTTAAGATCCTATACGTCTAGCCATTTTACAAAGCTTTCAGCATCTCCTGAGTTTTCCTTCTTAAGCGCAATCTCGAATCCGGAATTTTTATCAACTCTACTGAAGAAATAAACCCTATTTTTCATTCCTATCTCTCCTCCAAACTCTGATTATATACCCCTACGTGTGTGTAATTATCATCCCTACACTTGGAAATTCAGTTCAAGCTATAATACCCTTGCCTTAATACCTAGCACTACTTCTTTTCATTAATGATGGACGGTTTTTGCTCATACATCTTTCATGCGACTATTAATGCTTCTTAAGGCACTAACATCCGATTACTAAATTTGTGAGCTTTAAAGCGTAAATAGCAGTTTCCAGGTCTTGTATTTTATTCTCCTTTTTTTTTCTTTATTTTTCTTTTTCAAGATCGGATATATTTTTCAATGGTGCTCTTTTGGTGTTTAACTTTAAATACCGTTTTTTTCATACTAGGCTTTCAGGCAAGAGTATTTCTAGGTATCCTCTACTATTCCAAGTTTCAAGGTGGTGTATGTGCGATTTGTAGGGTATATATTTTTAGAAATTTGGATTTAAGATTCAGAATTATTTTTCAGACTTACTCTTCAAATAGAGCTTCAATACTCTTCCCTCATTTTTACTTAGCCTGAGAACTAGACTCAAAATTTGCTTATTTCAAAATAAACTGCTGGGACGTATATTTTCTATAATTATATTTCAAGCAAGGTTATTTTTAGGGTTTATAATTAACTAAGTTTAAGATCTAGTTGTTTCTAACTAGTCAACTGTCATATCGGACTTGAGTAAAAAATGGTCAATAAAAAATTTTTTCTTTTAAAATTTTTGTTTTCATTTTCAAGATTTTTAATTTTTTTTAATTTTTTAATTTTCTATTTTTTTTATATATTTTTTTAATAAAAAAATGCAATGCAGAAAATGCGATGTAGAATCTAAACATGCAAAGTAGAAACAAATATTTACATAAAAGATAAATAAAACGTGCAGATGCAATGCAAGGATAACTATTTACAACCCAATCCCACCCCCAAACTTATTGATAGCAGTGTCCTCACTGCCCTATGCGACGTCTCCTAGACGCTGCCTCGCTTGTCCCTACCTCATTACTCTCTGCCCTATGTCCCCTGGATTGTGATCTTGATCTTTCCTCTCATGCCAATAGGATGGCCATTCCGTGTTCCAGGTTTGTTAGACGATGATCAAAGTTTGTCATCATCCCAATTACTCTCTCTACCCCCTATGTGTTCGTCGAATTAGGCGCGCTTGTGCAGCGGGGATGAGCTCTTCGTCGCTCGCTGTGGAGCTCGAGCTAGATGTCCTGGCCATCACATTCTCGGCCGGCTCGGTGCGCGACCATATATCGTGGAGTCGAGTATAGGATGTCGAGACATCCTCAAGAAGGGGTTGAATAGGGGCCCCATCATGCATGTGTAGTTCAAACTCGTCAACAGGGATGAAATGGCGACACAGTTGTGTCACCAACATTGGGCACGGATAATTGGTCGAACTTTTGCCAGCGTCAATCGACTGAAGTAACACAGTGCACATATCATAACTTGGGTTTCTAGTCATTAACGTGTGCACGATGTGTAGTGAAGGTGTGAAAAACGTCGTATTGTGCGAACTGCCAAATATGTTATTTTATGCCTATTGGCACACGGTCAACACATTCGCGTACAGTGTACGCGCCTGAATCCCATTTTTAGGCTCCCTATAACAATCATTGCCCATCAATGGTGTGTAATCCTCAAATTGGAGGGGTTGGTCATGAGCGAGTATACGGGGTATCAATGTGACTTCATGAATGAAGTCTCTGTCTATTCGAATCTCTCGATCACCCCAAAATAAGCGAAGAAACCCGTATTTTTCAAAGCAACCCCCTCCATGCTATCAAAGAACCGTGCAACGAGTTCCGGAAGCGCGAATGCATTCGGATGGTTATACAAGAGGTAATTCCATCCGCGTTTCCAGATTTCGTCGCCAAAATAGCTACCATACGTGTTATGGTCGAATAATTGTGAGAAATTTCTTTCAAATTGGAAATGTGGAGCCATATATAAAAATTAGGATTTCTACAGATCTGAAAAGAGGGGAAAAGAGGTCAAACCTCCTCTGGAAAAAATTCCAGAGGGTGAGTCAGCGGGAGGGCGGTGCTTCCACGGTCTGGAGGTGGTTCCGGCGGCGCTTCCGCGGCGACAGGAGGCGATCGGCGGTGCAGTTTCTGGTGGCGGCTAGGGTTTGCTTTGGGGGTTTATTTGATGCAGAAAAAAGTCTGAAATGGTTAGAGATGTATTTATAGGGGTTTTGGTTATTTGCACAAGAAACCCTATCAAAAGAATAAATGAAATAAAAGAAGAATGTACAAAGAATATATATATATATATATTTTATTATTATTTTTATTTTTTTGAAAATTTTGTTTTTTATTGGTTTTTTTTGTTGTTTATTTATAAGTGGAAATTTTCCCGGCACACAAGAAAAAACAAAATTGTATTTACATACCCCCAAACTTATTTGAAATAGTGTTTCCACTGTTTTTGGCTGGATAATCGAAGTTCGGGTGTAAGGGGAGGAAGATTAGTCGATGTAAACCGGCTCCTGCAACAGCAAGAGCTCCTCTGATGGGTCTGCGGTGTGGAATGGTTTCAACCTGTGTCCATTCACTTTGAATAGTTAACCGTCTTTTGGATTTTCCAAATCTACAGCACCGTACGGATATACAGTCCGTACTAAGAATGGTCCTTTCCAACGAGATCTGAGCTTACCAGGATGAAAATGTAGCCGGGTGTCGTAAAGCAGTACCTGTTGACCAGGTGCGAATGTTTTGCACAAAAGGTGTTTATCGTGAAACACCTTCATTCGGTTCTTAACGACAACTGCGTTTTCGTAAGCCTCATCCCGAAGCTCGCTTAATTCGTTCAACTGCAGCTTCCGATGGCTACCCGCATTTTCGAGGGACAAATTCAGCTCCTTTATCGCCCAAAATGCGCGATGCTCTATTTCCACAGGGAGGTGGCAAGCTTTTCCGTAAACAAGCCGATAGGGAGACATGCCAAGATTGGTCTTATAAGCGGTTCGAAATGCCCAAAGGGCATCAGTGAGTTTCAACGACCAATCCTTACGGTTCTTGGAAACCGTCTTCTCCAGTATCTGCTTGATTTGCCGATTTGAAACTTCGGCTTGTCCACTTGTTTGGGGGTGGTAGGGCGTGGATAGCTTATGATTAATGGAATATTTCTGCATCAAGGCCTCGAAAGTCCTATTACAGAAGTGCGTTCCATTGTCGCTAATGATTGCTCGGGGGTGTCCAAACCGGGAAAAGATGTTTTCTTTAAGGAATTTAACGATAACCTTGTTGTCGTTAGTTCGGCTTGGTACGGCCTCGACCCATTTAGAGACATAATCAATAGCCAGAAGAATGTACATGTTCCCAAAAGAGCTGGGAAACGGCCCCATGAAATCAATCCCCAAAATATCGAAAATCTCCACAACCAAGATCGGTTGGAGCGGCATCTCATTTCTCCTGGATATCCGGCCCAAGTGTTGGCACCGGGAGCAATTCTTGCAGTATTCATGAGCATCTTTGAAGAGTTGTGGCCAGTAGAAGCCACATTGCAAGATTTTCTCAGCTGTCTTTCTTGGGCCAAAATGCCCGCCACATGCTTGATCGTGGCAAAATGACAGCACACTCTTAAATTCATCGTTAGGGACACACCGACGAATAATCTGGTCGGGACAGTACTTGAACAGATAGGGTTCGTCCCAGTAAAAGTGTTTTACTTGGGATAAGAATCGAAGTCTGTCCTGACTTGACCATTCAGTCGGTAGTAATCCTGTTGCCAAATAGTTCACAATATCTGTGAACCACGGTTCGCAAGATACTGTCAAGAGCTGTTCATCCGGAAAAACGTCATTGATCGGAATTTGAAGTGACGGCGACAAAGGAAGTCGTGAGAGATGGTCGGCGACTACGTTCTCACATCCTCTTTTGTCCTTGATGACAAGGTCAAACTCTTGAAGTAAGAGGATCCAACGTATTAGCCGAGATTTTGCATCTTTCTTCGCAAAAAGATGTCGTAGAACAGAATGGTCTGTGTAGACAATGAATGGAGAGCCGATGAGGTAGGGCCTGAACTTTTTTAAAGCAAATACAACAGCCAAGAATTCCTTCTCAGTTGTTGTATAATTAAGTTAGGCGTCGTTCAGGGTTCGGCTAGCATAATAGATTACGTGCGGCATCTTGTTGATGTGTTGTCCAAGGACAACACCGATGGCAAAGTCGGATGCATCGCACATAATCTAAAATGGGTGCGTCCAGTCAGGAGAAGAAAGAACGGGAGCAGAAGTGAGTGAGCTTTTTAATGACTCGAACGCAGTCACACAGCTCGAGTTGAAGTCGAATGCCGTGTCCTTGGCCAGCAAAAGAGTCAAGGGCCTAGCAATCTTGCTAAAGTCCTTGATGAACCGTCTATAGAAACCGGCATGGCCAAGGAAAGCTCGAATGTCTCTGACGCACCTAGGATGAGGGAGATTGGAAATGACCTCAATCTTTGCTTTGTCAACCTCTATGCCATTTTGCGAGATGATATGTCCTAAGACAATACCTTCGCGCACCATGAAGTGGCACTTCTCCCAGTTCAAAGCGAGATTCTTTTCCTTACACCGGGTAAGGACAGCGTCAAGATGCAGCAAACACTCATCAAAGGAATCGCCGAAAATGGAGAAATCGTCCATGAAGATCTCCAAAAAATTTTCCACCATTTCTGAGAAGATTCCCATCATACACCGCTGGAAGGTAGCGGACGCATTGCATAACCCAGAGGGCATGCGACGATATGCAAACGTGCCGAAAGGACAAGTGAATGTGGTCTTGTCCTGGTCTTTTTCGGCGATGGGAATCTGATTATAGCCGGAGTAGCCATCAAGAAAGTAGTAGTACTCGTGTCCGGCCAATCGTTCAAGCATTTGGTCAATGAAAGGTAGCGGGAAGCGATCCTTCCGCGTTGCGGCGTTGAGTTTTCTGTAATCGATGCATACTCGCCACCCAGTTTGGGTGCGAGTAGGGATTAACTTGTTCGCCTCGTTAGTGATGACCGTTATACCTGATTTCTTGGGGACAACATGAATGGGGCTAACCCACTGTCTATCAGAGATAGGGTAAATGATACCACTATCCAGACATTTTACGATCTCCTTCTTCACAGCCTCCTTCATGACTGGGTTGAGACGTCTTTGTGGATCCTTGGCTGGTTTGGCATCATCCATCAGATGAATATGATGTTCAACGATCAGGGGACTAATCCCCTTGATGTCCGCCATGGACCAGCCAAAAGCTTGCCTATTGCTGTGCAAGACCGCAAGAAAGGCTTTCTCTTGCTCTGGAGCTAGAGAAGCCGAGATGATAACAGGGAGGGTCTCGTTCTCACCCAAGTAAGCGTACTTAAGGTGAGACGGCAAAGGCTTGAGTTCGAGCATGGGAGGTGAAATGATTGAAGGCAAGATTGGTGAAAAGGTCTCGAACTCAAAGGATTCCAGCAAAGGTTCGAAACGAGTGTAAGCGACCGAGTTGGATGGTTCAGGTAACTCATCCGGAAATTCGAAGGATTCAAACTCGGGTGGTGAGTGACTAAGATCGTTCGAGAAAGTGAAACATTCGTAGTCATTGTCGGGCGCAGAAACAGTAGCAGGTTCGAAGAGGAATGCACTAGTGGCATCAAGGTTATCGTGATCGAACAAAAACTCCTCGAATTCACACTCTTCTGGGGTGATCTCCTGGATCGAACAAACGTCTAGTATATGAGCATTAGGTTCGGTGGGCTGATTCCCCAACCTAAAAATGTTGAGTTCAATTTCCATATTTCCAAAAGATAGGCTCATCGAACCATTTCGACAATTGATCACAGCATTTGATGTTGAAAGGAATGGGCGACCGAGTATCACCGGAATTTGATTCCGGGGGTTAGCTACAGGCTGTGTATCTAAAACAATGAAGTCAACAGGGAATATGAAGTCCCCAACCTTGATTAACACATCCTCTAGCTCACCCCTAGGATGGGTGATTGATCGGTCGGCCATTTGGAGAGTGCAGTGTGTGGGTTTCAGCTCTCCTACACCTAGTTGCTCATATACTGAGTACGGAAGCAGGTTAACACTGTCACCAAGATCTAATAGTGCGCGGTTGATGTTCTTATCCCTAATTGTAATAGAAATCGTAGGACAGCCAGGGTCCTTCCATTTTTGCGGTGAAGGTTGGGTAAGAGCATCACTCACAGCACTAGCCAAGAAAACTTTCTTGGGTACCTGAGTTTTCCTCTTTTTCGTGCACAAGTCCTTTAAGATTTTGGCATAGGAAGGGACTTGTTGGACAGTATCTAAAAGGGGAATGTTAATGTTAACCTGTTTAAACAACTGCAGAATCTTCTCCATTGGTGGATTTTGTTTAGTGGACCTCAACCGGTTTGGAAATGGAATGTTTTTAAAATTGGTTGAGTCCAATGCTTGTGGAGGAGATTGTGGAGTTGGAACGGATCCCAGAACTGGTGTTTTCGTGGAGTGAGAAGTGGGTCCGTTCGTAGCAGAAGAAGAAGAAGAAGGAGAGCTGTTCAGTTGATAAAACTGCACATTTGTATTACATTTTTCCTACCATTTTCATATTAAAAAAGGACTTTATTATAATATATTATACATATGAGGGTTTATATGTAAAAGCACCATTTTCCATGTGTTAATATATTTTAATTATCATTTGGTAGGAAAGTGTATGCAAATAAATTCATTGACCTAATCCTAGTAGAACTAGGTCTACTAAATCTTATTTAAGTTGTTGTGCAGAATTTTCCAAGTTGTTATGAAGAATTTATCCAACAAATCAATTTGTTGAAGAAAACTTGCCAAATTAAGAACCAAAACTTGGAGACCAAGTCTGGAAGCAACCGTAAGAAGATTTCTGAATTATGAAGGTGCCTAGGATTGACACTTGTCACAAGAAGAAAGCACAAGAATTTTGATCAAGAGATCTCACCCGTTGGCCGCGGATCCGTGGCCTTAGCACCCATTTGCCGCGGATCCGCCGCAATATTATGGAGTTAGAAATCAAGATTTTTGGAGATCAATCATTGCTGAATTTTACCAAGTTTCCAACTAAAAGATTCTGGCTTTGCATTATAAAATAGCACCGAGAGCCTCTTGGAAAAGTTATCAAGCCGAAGAGATCACGAAGTCCAAGACGGCTCATGCATCCAGGCTGATGATCAATTGTTCATCTACCTCCTTAAGAAAGATCGAGAAGCAACTAGTTTTGTAATCATTTTCTACGGAATAAAGTGTAGATTGTTCAAGTTGATTAATAAAGGTAGTTATTTTATTTAATTCTTTTGCATTTTACATTATGTTTTCCCTCTCTTTCTTTTCATCTTCTTCTCCCAACATGCGCGAGTAATTCTCCGCTTGTTAGGGTTCCTAGGATTAGGGTAGGCTAATGGACGATGAAAATAACTAAACCCTTTTTAAGTCCTATAAAGTTTAGGAACTTTATCAAAAGAATCATTAACATCCTAATCGGGCGCGCTAGCAATTCTTTGCTAGTTCCGACCGCGATTAGAGATTAGATTAATGATTGTTTTGGTAAAGGCTAGATATGAACGGTGTTCCGTGTCGAGATAAGGGTTAAGAGTGGGATTCTTTTTCCCTCCAGAAACCCTAATCTACACGCATCACCGTCGTTCTAGTTCTAAATCTATTAATGGATAAAAAGGGTAACTTTTAATTAATCGTCCATAACTACTAAATCCTAACGAACCCTACAAACCCTCTTATTATATTAATTACATCTTTAAAATAATCTAGATCTATATTTTACATTCTTGTTTAACGTAGATCTAGAAATCTTTCTATAAAATTCTTTATCACTCCTCTCTTTCTCAACACATCTAAAGTAAAAGTAAAAGGTTCCACGTTTCCTTGAGAACGACCCGTACTCACCTCGGTCTAGCTACGCGCGACACCGTTCTGATTGCGGTTAACTACAAACATACACTATTTCGTACAAATCAAATGGCGCCGTTGCCGGGGATACGTGCGTAATTTTTTATTCTTACTATTTGTGTTGAATTCTTAGACGATTCATATCATTATTAAAACAAAACTGCAAATTGCATATTTAACGATTTGTGTGTGAATTTTGCGAGGGAATCTAGAGTCACGGACTTGAGGAAACAGGAGATCTAGGGTTCCGAACTTCTCTGGTAAGATTCTCAACTTCTTCTCTCTCCTCTCAAATCCAATAAAATCTATCTTCTGCAGGATTCTTTGCAAAAATCGCGCCGCTCAAAAAAAAAAAATCTTTTTGCGAAAGTTTTGTGATTGGTTTTGTTTTGCATATTTAATACGGACTCTAAGGGGCAAAGACAAAATCAAGATTAGGTGGGGATTTCATTACCCTTCCTAAGCCCCACAAATCACAAACCGAGCATATAGATCAACCCTTCATTAATTTAAAAAATATCTAGACCAGACTCTAAGGACTGTCACGCTCAATAAGGACAGAGGAAGGTCGTGGGTAATCTATCGTTTATCCGCATTACTTTTATAGTGCCTAGGCAAGTGTGTCAAAGGCTAGTGGTTTTTAATTAGGCCCACTACTGTGGTTCTTTCCCACTTACCTGGCACTTACCTGGCTATAAGGGTAGTACGGAGGCGGTAGAGGATTGATCCTGCGGCTTGTCCTTTGGAAGTCTAGGAGCGGTCTAGAGACTGGACCTAGGTGACCTTAGTTCTAGGGTTGCTTGTGCATCTTAGGGAGATTTGTCTTGAGTCCCACTTTTTCAAAACAAGCCAATTTTAAATCACACACATGCTGCCACTTGCACTAAACCCGCTTAGTGCATGCTCGGCTGGACACATGATCCTAGTGCCCGTCTTGTCCGCGTTCCTGCTATCGACGCCGAAGTCGGTACTTCTTCATCTTCTTTTCCCCCACCACACACCACATCGACCGAGATGGACGGCACTCCATCAGAGTATAACACCACGCTGCCACCGCCCGTAGGTGCGCAGAATCCACCGTGCATTTCTCTCCAAGAGAGATGCTATCCTATTCGTGGTCCCCTTCCTACTTGTCTATCTCTTCCACCACCTAATGGGGATAATTTCGAAATTAAACCCCACTACATCAATCTGCTGCCCAAATTTCACGGTCTTGAGTCGGAAGACGCGTACGTTTTCATCACCAAATTCGAAAACGTATGCGCAATGATGGGTACTTCACAATTGACTTTAGATGCTATGCGCTTACGTCTTCTCCCATTCACACTGTGCGACTTGGCAGAAAAATGGCTTTATAATACTGCCGCACACTCTATCACTAATTGGGATGAATTCATCGTAGCATTTCTTAAGAAGTTTTACCCAAATCATAAGACTGCACATGTTAGGAGCGAGATCAACCAGTTCACCCAGCTTCCCAATGAACCATTTTGGAAGTGCTTTGAACGTTTCAAAGATCTTCTTGTCCAATGCCCCCATCACGGAATACAAAGATGGGATTTATGTCGGATTATATATGAGGGCATTAATCCAGCGACAAAGCAGATGCTTGAAACAATCTGTCAATGCAATTTCATGTCTAAAGATGACGGTGAAGCTTGGAAATATCTGGAAGACCTTGCTGAACACACGTTGCAGTGGGAAAGCGTTAGACCACCTTCAACTAAGGGAGGTATTCACCAGCTCGATGTTTCTATCGCAGTAAAAGCCGAAATGGCAGCGATTCAGAAGAAACTCGATGCTATTGAAAACAAGTTCTCAACATTCTCTCTAAATCAGGTCACGCTTCCTAAGACCGTCTGTGGTTGCTGTTCGGATCCTTCACACTTAACGGAAGAATGTCCTATGAATGCATCGTTTTAAGCTAATGCTGCTTTTCAGCAGCGACCTAGAAACGATCCTTATTCTTCCACATACAATCAAGGATGGAGGAATCATCCTAACTTTGCTTGGAATCAAAACCAACAAAGCAATTATCAAAGACCTCCTCCACAACAACCACAACTACAGAATCAACCCCCCTTTCAGTCACAGAATTTCCAAAATCCGGCCAACATTTCTACACCACAAGTGGCCGGTACTGACAACTCACTTGCACAAACTTTGGATATGTTCATGAAACAATCCATGCAAAATTCGGCTGAGATAAGGTCTTCTATTGATACCCTAACGAAAAACTCCTCCTCCCATGGTGAGAGTATCAAATCAATAGAAAACCAAATCTCACAGTTAAACGCCGCAATGAGTGCGAGAGAAAAAGGGAAACTCCCATCTCAACCCATACCTAATCCTGGCCACTCACAAAGTTATAATGTGAGTGCTGTTACCACGTTGAGATCGGGAAAAGTGCTGAATGACCGAGTGGGTGAGCAGTGTGATGATAGTGACACCAATGATACCCCAGCTTCTTCTTCTTCCCCTAATTCGTCTAGTCTCCCACCTTCAACCGAGCCTATTCTCCGTTTTCCCCAAGGCTCGAACCCCTCGCCCATTTCGCCAAATCTATCTAAGTCGATTCCCACTCCAATTTTGGGATCGAATCCATCCCCACAATCCTCTCCAATGTTGGACCAAACCATTATTGACAAAGCACCTTATCCAAACAGGTTGAGGGGCAACAGACCAAGTCTACAAATGGAGAAGATTGTGGAAATTTTTAAGCAAGTTAACATAAACATTCCTCTCCCAGATGCTATTCAACAAGTTCCGTCATATGCAAAAATCCTAAAGGACTTGTGCACTAGGAAGAGAAAAGTTCAAGTACCTAAAAAAGTTTTCCTTGCGAGTAATGTGAGCACTGCTTTTACACAACAACTACCCAAGAAACGAAAGGACCCCGGAAGTCCTACAATTTCTATTTCCATTGGGGGTAAAAATATCAATTGTGCTCTACTCGATTTAGGTGCTAGTGTTAACTTTCTTCCGTATTCTGTTTATGAGCAATTAGGGATCGGAGAGTTAAAACCTGCGCATTGCACTCTTCAGATGGCCGATCGATCTATCACCCAACCTAGGGGTGAGCTAGAGGATGTGTTAATAAAAGTCGGGGAATTCATATTCCCTGTGGACTTTATCATTATAGATACACAACTTGTAGCAAACCCACGCAATCAAATCCCGGTGATACTCGGTCGACCCTTTTTGGCCACTTCCAACGCAGTAATTAATTGTAGAAACGACTCTATGACTCTATCCTTTGGAAAGAAGTCAATTGAGCTTAACATTTACAAGTTGGGAAGTGAACCCTCCGAACCCTATGCTCATGTGTGTTCTGTCGAATTAATGGATATCGACAGCAGCGAATTTGATCAACCTCATGATACTGACTCTTTTCATATGTTCTTGTTTGACCCAACCATGTACTCTTCCACCGATTTGTCCGGGTCAACATCCAACACTGATGAGGAACTTTTTATAGAGTCTGACGATCACCCTATTTTTTCTGATGACATTATTCTTCGGGGTATCGATGAAAGCTTTGAGGAAATTTTCGCTGATGAACTCGCATTTTTACAAGACACGGGTGTTGAGATGTATCGATTCCAAGATGAAGAAATTGGACCTCCACCCCCTCTTTTGGACAATCATGATAATGCGAGTAATCCATCATTACTATCACTGTGTCGTCTCTCCAAATTGAGACGCAATCCTTTTCCAATACACCTCTTGTCACCTCCCCACTTCTTCACGTCAATAGGTGACATGTTCTTCCACCAACCTTGGTGCTTCATCGATAAAATTTTTGAATGGTTGGTGTTGACCTTCGGTCTTTGCAAAGCTTGGCATTGACCAATAACCTTGACCCCCTCGTGTGATTAAAATTGTTTAACTCAAGTTTGGGGGAGGGGTAGTATATTTTGGGCTCTTGAAAGAAAATGATTTTTACAAAATTGTGAGCCACAAATAAGTTTGGGGGAGGATTTTCACTTTCATATATTCTTGCCCCCATTAATAATTTCCTCCCAAGTCTACAGGTTTTTGAGCTTAACAGATGACATCAGTGAGGACACTGCTGTAAACAGGTTTGGGGGAGGTTTGTGCTTATTTACACATCAATTTGCATCATATTTTGCATAAGCACAACATTTTCAAAAATTTAATTTTTTTTTATAACAAGCGAGTAGAAAGTGAAAAAAAAAATTACATCCAAAAGATAGGAATAGTTTAAGAAAACCAAGAAAATTAGAAGTTTTTTTAAACGAACTGGTAATAAGTAATTATGAGCTGTTGTCCCAAGGGTTAGTAAGATGAAGGAAGTCACTAATCTGAGGATAAAAATAAGTCTGAAAAATAGTTTCTATTCTGGAAGCCAAACATTTGAATGTTGATACCCTACTATATGCACTTACACACGTCTTGAAACTCGGGATAGTAGAGGATACCTTGAAATGCTCTTGTCTAAAAGCCAAAGTACGAAGGAAATGAAAAAAAAATATAAAAATGGTGAAAAGAAAAAAAAATGAACACTGGTTTTGTTATCGCCAAGGCAGCAATAAAAAAATATAGCGAGGGTGCCTTTTCACCTAGTGCCCTAAGGCCAACTGGTCTGTGAGTCATTGCTAAGCCTTAGGTGGTGCAAGACGAGGAAAATATTATCACCTAATCAGCAAGACGCGAGTAATCGGTCTGTTAGTACCTCAAGAAGTATTAACGGTCGCATGAAAATGTGTGAGCAAATCTAAATATTCATCAAGTTAAAAAGTACCGAGGTAGATGGACAAGAGTATGATAGCTTGAATTGAATTCTCCGAGTGTAGGGATATTCTTTACACACACGTGGGGTTATATGGTCAATGTTTGGATGAAAGGTAGGAATAAAGAATAAAGACGATGTTTTATTGAGGGATGATGTGATTTCTAACATTTTTTCATGACTATTAAGATAGGGCTCATGACAACTGAAAATCTAGTATAGTTGGAAACTCTTCTTTTCAAGGCCTTTCTTTTATGGTTCTTATCTTTATATGTAAATTTCACCATCTCTCTTTTTTTATAGGATTTTGTGGGTGTAATCCGCTGAAAACCCTCAGGAGACAACACTCCTCCTACTAGGGACACCTAGAGATTTAACGGCTTGTTGCACGTGCTCAGTGCAATCGTGTCTGCCTACGAAAGTGTGCTTAGTTTTCTCCTTTCTTTTTCTCCTCTTAAATAAACTAGTTTTCTCGGGACGATCAAAGATAAGTTTTGGGGTATTTGTTCAGTTGATAAAACTGCACATTTGTATTACATTTTTCCTACCATTTTCATATTAAAAAAGGACTTTATTGTAATATATTATACATATGAGGGTTTATGTGTAAAAGCACCATTTTCCATGTGTTAATATATTTTAATTATCATTTGGTAGGAAAGTGTATGCAAATAAATTCATTGACCTAATCCTAGTAGAACTAGGTCTACTAAATCTTATTTAAGTTGTTGTGCAGAATTTTCCAAGTTGTTATGAAGAACTTATCAAACAAATCAATTTGTTGAAGAAAACTTGCAAAATTAAGAACCAAAACTTGGAGACCAAGTCTGGAAGCAACCGTAAGAAGATTTCTGAATTATGAAGGTGCCTAGGATTGACACTTGTCACAAGAAGAAAGCACAAGAATTTTGATCAAGAGATCTCACCCGTTGGCCGCGGATCCGCGGCCTTAGCACCCATTTGCCGCGGATCCGCCGCAATATTATGGAGTTAGAAATCAAGATTTTTGGAGATCAATCATTGCTGAATTTTACCAAGTTTCCAACTAAAAGATTCTGGCTTTGCACTATAAAATAGCACCGAGAGCCTCTTGGAAAAGTTATCAATCCGAAGAGATCACGAAGTCCAAGACGGCTCACGCATCCAGGCTGATCATCAATTGTTCATCTACCTCCTTAGGAAAGATCGAGAAGCAACTAGTTTTGTAATCATTTTCTACGGAATAAAGTGTAGATTGTTCAAGTTGATTAATAAAGGTAGTTATTTTATTTAATTCTTTTGCATTTTACATTATGTTTTCCCTCTCTTTCTTTTCATCTTCTTCTCCCAACATGCGCGTGTAATTCTCCGCTTGTTAGGGTTCGTAGGATTAGGGTAGGCTAATGGACGATGAAAATAACTACACCCTTTTTAAGTCCTATAAAGTTTAGGAACTTTATCAAAAGAATCATTAACATCCTAATCGGGCGCGCTAGCAATTCTTTGCTAGTTCCGACCGCGATTAGAGATTAGATTAATGATTGTTTTGGTAAAGGCTAGATATGAACGGAGTTCCGTGTCGAGATAAGGGTTAAGAGTGGGATTCTTTTTCCCTCCAGAAACCCTAATCTACACGCATCACCGTCGTTCTAGTTCTAAATCTATTAATGGATAAAAAGGGTAACTTTTAATTAATCGTCCATAACTACTAAATCCTAACGAACCCTACAAACCCTCTTATTATATTAATTACATCTTTAAAATAATCTAGATCTATATTTTATATTCTTGTTTAACGTAGATCTAGAAATCTTTCTATAAAATTCTTTATCACTCCTCTCTTTCTCAACACATCTAAAGTAAAAGTAAAAGGTTCCACGTTTCCCTGAGGACGACCCGTACTCACCTCGGTCTAGTTATGCGCGACATCGTTCTGATTGCGGTTAACTACAAACATACACTATTTCGTACCAATCAAGAGCCTTTTGAAGAATGGAGAATAGGCTCAGAAGATGAAGAAGAAGAAGAAGAAGAAGCGGCCGGGGTGTCATTATCCTCCATTGTTGTGCCGATGTTGTTGTGCAGCATCCTTTCCAATCTCAACGTAGTCACGGCACTCACATTATGGTTCTGTTGTTCAAGAGTAACATGTATATTATGTGGGTGACTGGGATTTGGGAGTGGTTGAGATGGAAGCTTTCCCTTTTCTCTCTCGCTTAAAGCCGCATTCAGCTGTGTAATCTGGGCTTCAATGGTCTTGATGCTTTACCCGTGAGCGGCAGTGTGTTGCACTAAGTACTGAATGGAAGACTGGATGTTGGCGGTGGACTGAGTTGATTATTTAACGAATCCCTCCAGACTTCGTTCGAGCGAGGAAACCTTATCGTTGTTTGACGGAACAAAGTTGTTTGGTGGAAAGGAATTGTTGGGTGCAAAGTTGTTCGTCTGATTTTGAAAAGGTTGGGGTTGGAAGGGCTGCTGAAACTGATGTTGAGTTTGTTGTTGCGCTTGTTGTTGCGGAGGAGGGGGCCTCTAGAAATTGTTGCCTTGGAATTGATTCTGATTCTGATTCCAGGCGAAATTGGGGTGGTTCCTCCAACCGGGATTGTAGGTGGAAGAGTATGGATCATTCCTCGGTCTTTGCTGAAATGCAGCATTAACCTGATCCTGTCCTTAAGATGGTGGATTGTAAGGACACTCTTCGGTTAAGTGAGAAGGATCGGAACAACAAGCGCAAATCGTACGAAGGGGAAGAATAGGGGTTGGAGCAGGAGAAGAAAATTTTCTCTTTATCGCTTCAAGCTTTCTCGTTATTGCAGCCATTTCAGCTTTCATCGCAATAGAGACATCAAGTTGGTGAATTCCTACCCTAGACTGACCGGTAGAAGTAGAGGTAGAAGAAGAAGAAGTCGGTTTAGTGCTCTCCCATTGTAGCGTTTGCACCACAAGGTCGTCGAAGAATTGCCACGCTTCCTCATCAGATTTCGATAGGAAGTGGCCCTGACAAATGGTTTCCAACAACTGCTTGGTTGCTGGGTTCAGGCCCTCGTATAAGGTTTGGCAAAGTTGCCATCTCTCGATACCATGGTGAGGACACTGAACAAGAAGGTCTTTATACCGGTCAAAGCACTTCCAGAAGGGTTCAGAAGGAAGCTGAGAGAATTGGTTGATTTCGTTACGGATCCTTGCGGTTTTATGATTCGGATAAAATTTCTTGAGAAACTCTTTCACAAACTCATCCCAACTGGTTATGGAGTGGGAAGCGGTGCTATACAGCCATTTTTCAGCAAGATCGCATAAAGTGAACGGAATGACCCGTAGCCGTATAGCATCATCCGATAGCTGGGTGGTTTTCATCATGGCGCAAACATTTTGGAACTTGTTGATGAAGATATAGGCATCTTCAGATTCAAGCCCATGAAATCGCGGAAGCATGTTGATGAAGTGGGGCTTAATTTCAAAGTTATCCCCATTGGCCGGTAGAAGAGAAAGACAGGCGGGAAGTGCAGAACGGGTGGGATAGAAACGATCCTGGAGCGCGATTCGCTGCGGCGCTACAACAGACGGTGGTCGTGGGTTATTCGCCTCCATAGTAGGTGGAGTCAATCCCGGGGTAGTCAAAGAGATGTTTGGATTAAATCCTGACATCGCGGAAGAAGAGGTTGGTGATGGTGAAGGTGAAGATGTATGAACAGAATTCCGGTCAACGTCGATGTTGTCCGGCAAAGGTAAGGGTGAAAGAAGCGTGGACGGAGATTCGACGTCTGAGTCGATCGCGTAGTCGGTAGCGACTAACATAACGCGGACTAGGCAGGCGCTAGTGTCCCGAGTCCAAAAGGTCATATACTAAACGAGTTTAGTATAGTCAAAGCGGAGAAGGTGAGGGTAAGAAAACGTCAAATGAGAAATACGATGTGTGGTGGGTGAAAAAATGGATTCTGGCGACAAAAGAGCAAGATTTTATAAAAGTTTTTGATTTTTTCCTTTTTTTTAGAAAGAGCTTTACAGAAATATGTACGGACTTAAGGCTTCAAGCAATCACAAACAAGATATGCACAATCACACCTAGATCTAGGGTCACCTAGGTCAACTAGACAGCTCCTAACTGTTCCAAAGGGCTTGAAATAGGACCTCAAACCGCCTCTTCTCCGCCAATTGCGGCCAGGTAAGTGCCAGGTAAGTGGGAGGCTCCCCACTACGTAAGTAGTGGTCCTAATTAAGTAACCACTTGCCTTCGACACACTTGCCTAGACACCGCAAAGTCAGGATAGGATAAACGGCCGATGTCTACAACCAGTCCTCTGTCCTATTGAGCGCGACGTCCTTAGGGCTGAGTCTAGTATTTTTTTAATTAAATAATGGTCAATGCATATGCCTTTTATGATTTCTGGGGTCCTGGGAAGGGTGATGAAATCCCCACCCAATCTGGATTGGTTTTAGAGCCTCTTAAAGTCCGTATTAATATATACAAAGCAGTAACAATCAACTGCAATCAATTTTTTTTTTATTTTTTTAGCGCGGCGCAAAGAATGCTGCAGAAAGAACAGTTCAGTGGGGTTAAAAGGAGTTGAGAAGAGGGTTGGGATACTCACAGAGGATTTTGGGTTTTGCCTTGATCCGCCGCAGTGTAGCCGCGAGATATGGGTCTAACTCCCCACGACTTTGGCACTGAACTTAAACTTCTCCCTTTCCTGCACTCTTGCACAAAGAATAACAAGATGATTTTTACAGTATATTTTTTTTGTTTTGTTTTTGGTTATATTTATATTCACAAATTAACCTGAAATTACACAAAGAAATAAACTACCGTCTCCCCGGCAACGGCGCCATTTGATTGATAGATTTCTGCGTGTTCAAGTTTAATTACCGCAATTAGGACGGTTTCGCTTTGCAGCTAGCCGGATGAGTACGGGTCGATCCACAGAGAGATGGGAGTCTTTTTCTTTATGTTTTAACGAGTTAAGTCCAAATGTGTTCAGGTTTGTTTAAGATTAGCTAATTATAAATGAATGATACTCGCAAGTTTCCTCCTTAAGAAGTGGCAAATGAATTAAGTGAGCGACCTCCTAACTCAAACCAACTGTCACGCTAGACTAAGGAGGAAAACTTGCGAGTATAAGCTAGACTTTCCAACTGTCACGCTCCACCCCCAATACAGAGAGTATTGTCCGCTTTGGCCGAAACCGCACAGTTTTCCCTTTAGAGCGAACCGGACCCGACCAGGGGCCACTTCCCAGGAGGTCACCCATCCCAAGACTTCCCTGGCCCGAGCACGCTTAACTACGGAGTTCTTAAGCTCCTGTAGTTCCGGTTCACTTAAAAGGCGCCTCTGTATTGAAGAGTGGTATCATTTCATTTATAGTACAGATCTATCCCCTTTCGGAATGTATTCCGAAGAGCCCCATTGTTCTACAGTGGGTCCCACGGACTCAAGAGGTGGCCCCCACGGATTCAAGAGGTGGCCCCCGCCCACTTAACACGACACTTGGCGTGGCACTTTGTTCCGTGTGGAACTTTGCTCCGTGAGCAAGAACCGGGTCCCGACATTCTCCCCACCTTTGAACAATGGTTCGTCCTCGAACCACAGACCTACTATTGAGGGACCAGCTCTGATACCATTCTATCACGCTCCACCCCCAATACAGAGAGTATTGTCCGCTTTGGCCGAAACCGCACGGTTTTCCCTTTAGAGCGAACCGGACCCGACCAGGGGCCACTTCCCAGGAGGTCACCCATCCCAAGACTTCCCTGGCTCGAGCACGCTTAACTACGGAGTTCTTAAGCTCCTGTAGTTCCGGTTCACTTAAAAGGCGCCTCTGTATTGAAGAGTGGTATCATTTCATTTATAGTACAGATCTATCCCCTTTCGGAATGTATTCCGAAGAGTCCCCATTGTTCTACAGTGGGTCCCACGGACTCAAGAGGTGGCCCCCACGGATTCAAGAGGTGGCCCCCGCCCACTTAACACGACACTTGGCGTGGCACTTTGTTCCGTGTGGCACTTTGCTCCGTGAGCAAGAACCGGGTCCCGACACCAACACTTAGTTTTCTCTTTTTGGTCCTTGTCCGTCTGTTCTTGGCTCTTAGTCGCAAGCTCAAGTTGATTCAACCACAGCCGGTCTCACTAGGGTATCACCGCTATTATAAAGAATAGGGTGCCGTAGGGAGCGGATTGTGGATCAATTAACGGGAGTTCGAATCAAGATATTTGTCTAAGAGAAGAGTGAGGGAGATTTCCTTCTCTCAAACTTTCCGTTTCCTACCCTAACAAGTAAGAAATTACTCACCCATTATAAAAGATAAATGAAATGAAACAAAGAAAGAGGGTAATAAGAATTGAGATAGAAAATCACAACTAGCTATTTGGGACCTCACTTAGGCAAGGATCACACTAAGCATCATGGTTGTAAGGATAAAAGAAAATGGAAGAGAATTAAAAACAAAAAGATAACAAATAACAACAACTACTTTTAACAATTGAAATTACAAGCAAAATAAGAAACTAAATTACAAATCATGTATATAGAAAAAGAACACATCTTGCATTCTTCAACACTCAATAAACCTCTCACAAGCTTTAATGGAGGAAGATGGAGGAAATACTCTTTTATTAAAAACTAAACTAAACTTAATACAAAAATTACACACAAAAATAAGCACCCTTCTCTTGGCTCTGTTCTGGGCTATTTATAGGCAGTTTCCTGAAACAATAGGAATAAAATATAACCCCAAATACAATTACAGGAATAACCCCAAAGTTTCACCAGATGAAGACACGTGGCAGCTGTTGCGCCACGGCAGCGCCCCGGCCTCGTACTCGAGGCCAAATCGCGGAATCAAAAATTTTCCTTACTCGGAAACCGGCGCTACCGCGGACAAAGAAAACCCGGATCGTTTACCATTAACCTAATGCTAGCAATCAAGAGATAGGGTGAGAAGTATACCGAGTGATCCGAGTCCTCCGGTCTTCTCGTCATCGTCCCGATCTCCCGCGGAAAGTGTAGTCTCCATATCGTCGCCTCCTCGCCGGAAAGGGCACCACATCGCCTGCGTCTTTTACGGGCTCCCGCCTCAATACCGAGGCAACTCGGGCATGAAGCCGGCAACTCGACATGCCCAAGAAATGCTGTAGAATGTAGTGTAGATGATGCTTGTCTCATTTGGGGTTTGTAGTTGCCTTGATGGAGGAATGGGGTTAGGAAAAATGGTGCTTTCATTTTTCCAAAACAAGAAGAAGAAGGAGATGAAGAATTCCTCACAAAAGATGAACTCTCTCATTCTTTTCTTTCTCTCAAGTGTTCTACCATTTTCATCAAGTGAAGAGAATAAGGTGGAGGAATGAATATGAAGCATGAAGGGAGGTTAGTGTAGGAGCACAAGTGGTGACCACAACCTAAACCATCATCACAACCTCACATCAACTCTAATCAAAGATCAAATCCTTTTTCATCAGCAAAAAGCAAATGATAAGAAAGATAAGAATGGCATCAAAAAGATGCTATCATAATAAAACCATATGCAAGAAAATCCTCCACAATGTGTTATTTGCAAAACTGCAAATAGCCCCCTCCATCAGAAAAGTCCGGCCGGGAAAGAACAAAGGAAAACCGGCCGGAACGGAATGCAAACTGGCAACTCCAGAAAACTGGTCCCGTAATAAATTACAGGAAAACCCCGATACTGTGCATACACACCCGCATCTGTATTCCGACCGGATACAAATGCAAAGAGAAAAAATCTACACTGTACTGAACTAGTACCGGCTTAAACCAAAGCCGGCTAGTAAAATCCGTTCGATCCTGATCCGTGCAATACCGCACGTATCTGATCGAACCCTGCCATATAACTATACGGACACTAGTACACAACTGTCCGATCCTGATCCGTGCAATACCGCACGTATCTGATCGGACCCTGCCATATCTCCATACGGCCTCTACAACGTTTCGCCCGAAAGCTTGAGTAACTGAAAGTGTGGTGGACTCTAAAGACTCGTCAATACTATGGCTGTGGATTTAACCACTAGCACGTCAGAGATATAAGCCAATACGTGACGGGCCACCAGCTATTGACCAAAAGGGACGTCGATGAGCGAACTCATCCTGACACCCTACTGAGCCTGTCAGTGACAATATCCGTACAGTCCGGTCCGTTCGTCTATGAGCATCGCATGTCGGGCCTAGGGGGTTGGTAAAAGTCAGACCCCCAAAAGCGGTACAAGTCGTGTCGGAGTGTAACCCAGAACGCCCTGAGATACTACTGGAATACCTACCAGTAAATCTCCTGCCTCGGCCAAGGGCTTTGCGTAATGGCTCTCCTAGACACAGCGCGACCTCACCCCCAATACCGGGAGAGACGAACCCCTGAAGATCCGCTCACTGCCTCTATGTGGCTCGGGACTGTACCCAACTAAAACCTGTTTGCACGACTCCTTTGAGCCGTGGTAGGGTAGTAATCAAAGCACAGTGGGAACTCACACGAGACAAATGACGATCCTCAGGTCGATGAACTAACCTGTACACATGTCACCAGGGAACTGCCATCTGACATCAGGTATAATCCCAACTGGCAGGTTCCCGGCGAGTCCTGTCCGGTGTACTCACAACCCAATGAGCACCTGTATACATCTTAGGTGAACCAACTGACACCAGTGGCTTGTGAGACCGGCCACCGCCCCTCGTCGGGGTCTCGACTGTATACACTAGTCTACTCTGGAGAATCGATGCCCTGTCTCGAAACTCCTACGACTAGGGACCTTTTAAGGATGTGCTTATAGACTACCAGCTCCCACGTATATGATCGCCATCATATTGCCGGCAGTCAAGCAAGAATCCTAGGGGCTCTATCAACGTGTAATAGCGACATGCCAGGTCACCTAAAGCAGTACACGATGATAAAGGTAAACCAGATAGCATACTATCATCTCGAGTAAGACTGTCCTACCGGGATAGGTCCTCCCTCAATCATTGCAATCACGTGCCTGTGATCCAATAATTGACTCTGAGGGCACTATCTCCAACAATCTCCCACTTGCACTCAAGGCTAATTATTGCGATGCCGCATACTCACAGCCCGTGTGATACCGAACACCCAACTCCTCTACTAGTCAGTCTCACAAAGCTCGTTTGCGAAACTATTGCGTTCGAGGAATAGCCTCAGTGAGTGGATCCGCTGTGATGTTTCTTTCTATGTCTCTCTATATCTCAAGTTCGCGGAGAAAGCCATCTCCCGAAAAGAGTAATACCTGTCTTAGAACGTCTGGATGTCTGATGGGACCTAGCTCATAAATGAACTCCTAATCCAAACTTCTTAGACTGTATCGTCAACCGAACTTAATCAGTATCTTGCGCCATGCCTCCCTCAGTATTGCCTTGGACCACCTGTCTAAAATACTGCCCCTCGTCAGAAGGGAAAACTATAACTCTGACAACCTCCTTATCGTCCATGTCACCTTGGAAGCCTGGAATGATAACTGTCTCCCAAATGAGGTTGTCGTTATCATATCCCTAGAACATCCACTTATGTTCTAAAACTGCTTCCGACTGTTTCTCCAGGATTGGATCAATGTCAACTTATTGCATCTAGTGCAAGAACAACATCTGGTGTGGTACTTGACATCTCATGATTGACTCAATTGCCTAAGCAAGTGTTCTGCCAATCATGAGTATCCCTCTCCCCTTTAGTCTATAAGACACCTTTAGAGAGGGTGACTCCATCAACTGCAGGTACACTACCGTGTCAGGAGTCGTCCATTCTAAATACTCATAGAATGCTGTCAAGGTACCCAGATTGGGAAACCACCCAAATCTAGATCTAAAACCATAGATCTAGTAACCAGTATGTCTGATATAATATCCAAGTCCTATGTGGAGAAAACACTGTGTGACAACCAAAGTATAACCGATCGTAGTATAGGAATATCACTTCATACTACCTTTTCAACAGATCCACCCCTTATTCTGATGACGTCAAACCTATGACTGTCACATCAGAAATAGATGATCTATCTCCTCTACATCTGCTTTGGTCTATAAATAGTCATAAGCCTGATGTCCACCAATGCTTCCGCTGCTCCCACTGACTACGACAACCCTCTGGCAGAGTCATATAGACGTGCACTTCCAAAGCTAGTTTAGAACGACGCTATACTCATCCTCCTGCCGGGTCTCGCAGCCTGGAACAACAGCAATGGCAAGTGTGGGTAAACAAGAACTTCCCTGTCACCGTCCTTGAGGCTACCGGAGTACCTCTCGGGTGCCTGAAGTTACCCACCGTATCTGCGGAGTGGCCAATGGAATGTCAAACCAGATTGAATCTTTAGGTTGCTTATCAAATCTTCAGTAATCGTTTGCGGTTCTGGAATTACTTCCAGTTCTACCATACTCCCACTACTTTTTCTGAAAAAATCCATTTTTAATAAAAACTGTGGCGTGTCTAGAACAATATTGCTATTGTTCATCCAGATGGTAGAAAGTCAACCCTCGTCATAGCCTGGGTCAACCCACAAACAGCCATTACAGAAACGTGCCTTGAGTTATCCAGAGTCTGGTTTTAATCATAAGCCGGACAACTCCCCGTACCTTAACAACGTTAAGATATGAACTGTTCTATATCCAATATAGAACCAGAGGCACTGATTTAATTGAACCAGATTCAAATCATGCAGCCGTCTCCAGTGCATGTCAACTAAATGGAAGGAGGCCGATCAGCGTTACTCAACTTAGGAATGCTTCCAATTATGAGTAACCTGAAAGAGAAGCAATTTCTCTTTATCATTACTATCAACTGAATACCATACACAAGTATCTACATCTTCGATCTCTTTGAAGAATCCCGATACTTGCAATACCTGGTTCTCTACTTTATCCAAATACCTATAACTTCTCAAAATTCGGACCCTGTGTTTCTACGAAACACTTGTCTAAAAACTAGAGAAGTCATAAGTAAACCGAATATAGTACGAGGACCAACCCCTCTGTCCTAATGGACACTGGACAACATACAATATTCTGTATAAGTCCGCTGAGTCTAACAACTCTTTCACTGTGTGTTGTAGGTTGAAAACTGTACTTATGGTTAAGAAGAATTACACCGCTGTTTAATGCTCCTTACCTAACCATCCACTGATATAGGTAAATGTCATCGACATAACTTCAAAAGGTATATCTCACTCTATAAAAATAGACGTACAGATATATCAATTTGAAATTGGTGCATAACCGCGGATATTCAAAACCAAATAATTGCCGTCCGGCAAACAACCCAGGTGACTTCCCCAAATATCACCGATTACAACGAATCCCGATATAATGAGGATGATCACCCAATTCCCAATAACTTACTCCCACTCATCATCTGTAAAACCATACAGATGTGAGAATCATACCTGGTAAATACATACCCTGGAGTAAGTATCTAATCGGGAAATCAGTTTTCCATTAACAGTACACAGTGAAACTGAAACATTGAAATGTTTCGTTGGGGTATCCTGGTATTCCTAGTAATGCCTCTTCCATCATCCAGATTCACAACTATAACCGTATAATTCTTTGCCACCTCTCCAAATCCCTTTATATGTCTTTAGTCATTACCTTCTGTACACCCCTTTAAGCCAAATGGTTTTCTTCCTTCCCTACCGTTCGACACCAGCCTATGGTTTGGAAGAAGACTATCCAAAAAGCATAAAGGGTGTACTGTCCTAATCCTAGGAGCACTCGCAATGCGAGAGAAGGTGAAGATAAAAGACACCTGAATGTACTTTATTCCTATTTCTCCTGAACCAGGATCCATCCCCGAACTGGAACAAGTTCCTTTCGAGTTCGTATATAACCATACGATGGATTATCCAATAAAATGGGATCTTCGTAGTGATACGGAGTGTCCTGGAGAAATACAAAGGTGATTTAGGATTGGCGAAGAAATACTTGGTTTGGTCGTGAATATCAGTCGCAATTTACTTTACCCTCCTACTAATCCCTTTCTTTGTCTGAACTTAATACCTTCTGTACACCGTTTAGGCTAACTGGTTTTCTTCATTCCCTACCGGTCGGCACCAGCCTATGGTTTGGAAGAAGACTATCCAATTTGCGTAATAGGTGTACTACTCCTAAACCAAGGAGTATTCGCAACCTGAGAGAAGGTGAAAAGAAAAGACAACTGAATAGTCCTATCCGTTTTCTCCAGAACCAGAAACCATCCTCGAAGTCCTTCGAGTTCGTATCTAACCATACGATGGTTTTGTCCAATGGAAGTGGACGTTCGTAGTAATACGGGGTGTCCTGGAGAAAAGGGTAAAAGTAGGAGTGGCAATGAGGTCTGCAACTCTGACAATCCAAAAACCAGTGTTAAGAAGGTTCGGTCAACTTGGTCACTGAGTCATAGTCCAGGGTCGGGTCAAAGGTCGCAGCCATAGAGAGAGAGAAAAGAAACACTCAACGTGCACTCTAACCTAGATCAGAATGGTTATCACTTTATCTAATCTGGAAGCCTCCTACTGTACCTCAAATTCTCCTCCAAACCTGAAAGAAGAATTAGTCGGGGTCACCCGAGGAGTAAACTAACTCATCAGTGGGAATCGGGATCCAACTATCATCGCATGATAACTTGACGGAATCCACTCAAGTCACCATACTCCAGAAGGTATGCGCATGCCTGGCAAGTTTCAGTTCTTTTGAAACTCCCGATGTGTGTTTTTACCCCAAGCGGTTTATGACCTTGACTAGGTCAACAAACCATAAACCGCCAGTCAAGTTCAATCCGTCATTATTCTGGATTGCATTAAACCCACCCGTACGTGCCCTTGACTAGGTCAACAAGGCCGCACGACTGTCCTAACCAATCCCACTTATGCAACAAACAAGTACCACTCAGCTACCGAACACTACGTCTTGACTAGGTCAACAAACGCAGCACGAATACTAAATAATACCCATAAGAAATGACGGAGGGCTACGAATGGTTTTTGGCGAAAAACCTTTAACGTAATGAACTTGATATCGTTGAAGGAACTGCATAGCCTTTTATAAAATATAGTGACGAAAACCTTTACTAAAGAGGTCACTCCCGGTGAAGGGATCTCGGCTCTTTCCCCGTAGAATCAGGTGCAGGATATTCGAACTGAATACCACGATGCAAAGCAAAAGTAATCGGCTATAGTGAAGTTAATGCCCTGACGCAAACTTCTGTCCAAGGGGTCACTCCCGGTGAAGGGATCTCGGCCCTTGCCTCGTCGACTGAGGAGCAGGATATTCCAAATGAATACCACGATGCAAAACAAAAGTGAACGTCCTTGCAATAACAGCTTTTTGAAAAATGTTCCAACAACATCAGATTAGGTTTGTTTATCTTGCATTGATCCGAATCAACGCAGTCCTATCAAATAATCACACCACAAAGAACGAAAATATACTGACGTACGTATACGCCATCCGCATTCGCCACTGGGTCCCGTCATCACCCGTTAGGTTAGCTAACTAACGGCAGAGCGGGGACTGGACTAGCGCGGATGTAAAACATATACAACATCTACTAATATATATACCAATATATTATATTTTGCTCAAGGCGTGATAAGAAATGCAGCATCACAGAAATGTACAGCATCACAGAACAATACAGATATCTGGAAGCCCCGGGTTTCACAGAGCCGCTGCTGAAACCCGACGTTCCCCTGGTCGTATGGATAGCCTGTGCAATGAAATCCTAGACCCCTACGGGCGCGACAAGTCACCCGCCAAAACCTGAAGCGAGGCAGCCCCCTTCAGCACCGTGAATGGACCACCCAGCACTTCCCGGAATCCGGTAACTTGGGCACCCCTCCTGGGTCAACCTGTACCCCCTACGAGTGCGGCGAACAGCCCGCCAATCCTAGAGTGAAGCCCCCTCCGTCTCAATGCCATGAGATGCGGGCCCGTTGCCCCCTAGAACCCGGCTATCCGTGCACTCCTCCGCGGGGTAATCCTAGTACATAAAGTAAAATATACATACAACGGGTACATCGACCGCAACCAGGTCGTGCCCCAAAAGAATAATACAAACAGGCAGTGACGGCAGTCCACATGTCGGACGCTCGCCCCGCAATATCAAATGTACATAATACAACAAAACTGTACTAGCATTGCATCCAGGCTATCCCCCACGACCGATCCGCAACAACACAGTATAAACATAGAACATCAACGTGAAAATCACGTTCGCAAATCCGTCTAACCGGACTATAGCAGTTAGACGGGATTTACCGATCAAGTGACATTCACGGTCGCAGATATAATGTAAATACTGTGAAATAATGTGTTTAAAAATATCCAATCGATCAAAAATTAACAAGTGGGCCCCCAAGTAAAACTGTAGCAGTCACAGAAGATCTGGGCCCAAATTTAATATCCCAAAGCCCACAAAAATAGCCCAAAAGCCCACTGTAAAATTTTGACAAGGTGAGCACAGTAGAGCGCGGCGGAACCGCGGCCCAAAGGGGGTTTTGGCCGCGGATCCGCGCTCCACTGAACGACTGACACTGTCGAAATTTTACAGTGGTCTTAGAATTTCCTGCACATTATTTTTCTGCAACCTGAAAAATTTTTAGACACCAAAAAATTCCAACAGAAAACTGATGCAAAGGAAAATGTGGTTTTTGGGATTTTGGTCGATCGGAAATGCAAAACAAATTAGAACAAGCTAGGAAAGGTTAATGGCGTGGCTCTGATACCATGTTGCGCCACGGCAGCGCCCCGGCCTCGTACTCGAGGCCAAATCGCGGAATCAAAAATTTTCCTTACTCGGAAACCGGCGCTACCGCGGACAAAGAAAACCCGGATCGTTTACCATTAACCTAATGCTAGCAATCAAGAGATAGGGTGAGAAGTATACCGAGTGATCCGAGTCCTCCGGTCTTCTCGTCATCGTCCCGATCTCCCGCGGAAAGTGTAGTCTCCATATCGTCGCCTCCTCGCCGGAAAGGGCACCACATCGCCTGCGTCTTTTACGGGCTCCCGCCTCAATACCGAGGCAACTCGGGCATGAAGCCGGCAACTCGACATGCCCAAGAAATGCTGTAGAATGTAGTGTAGATGATGCTTGTCTCATTTGGGGTTTGTAGTTGCCTTGATGGAGGAATGGGGTTAGGAAAAATGGTGCTTTCATTTTTCCAAAACAAGAAGAAGAAGGAGATGAAGAATTCCTCACAAAAGATGAACTCTCTCATTCTTTTCTTTCTCTCAAGTGTTCTACCATTTTCATCAAGTGAAGAGAATAAGGTGGAGGAATGAATATGAAGCATGAAGGGAGGTTAGTGTAGGAGCACAAGTGGTGACCACAACCTAAACCATCATCACAACCTCACATCAACTCTAATCAAAGATCAAATCCTTTTTCATCAGCAAAAAGCAAATGATAAGAAAGATAAGAATGGCATCAAAAAGATGCTATCATAATAAAACCATATGCAAGAAAATCCTCCACAATGTGTTATTTGCAAAACTGCAAATAGCCCCCTCCATCAGAAAAGTCCGGCCGGGAAAGAACAAAGGAAAACCGGCCGGAACGGAATGCAAACTGGCAACTCCAGAAAACTGGTCCCGTAATAAATTACAGGAAAACCCCGATACTGTGCATACACACCCGCATCTGTATTCCGACCGGATACAAATACAAAGAGAAAAAATCTACACTGTACTGAACTAGTACCGGCTTAAACCAAAGCCGGCTAGTAAAATCCGTTCGATCCTGATCCGTGCAATACCGCACGTATCTGATCGAACCCTGCCATATAACTATACGGCCACTAGTACACAACTGTCCGATCCTGATCCGTGCAATACCGCACGTATCTGATCGGACCCTGCCATATCTCCATACGGCCTCTACAGCGTTTCGCCCGAAAGCTTGAGTAACTGAAAGTGTGGTGGACTCTAAAGACTCGTCAATACTATGGCTGTGGATTTAACCACTAGCACGTCAGAGGTATAAGCCAATACGTGACGGGCCACCAGCTATTGACCAAAAGGGACGTCGATGAGCGAACTCATCCTGACACCCTACTGAGCCTGTCAGTGACAATATCCGTACAGTCCGGTCCGTTCGTCTATGAGCATCGCATGTCGGGCCTAGGGGGTTGGTAAAAGTCAGACCCCTAAAAGCGGTACAAGTCGTGTCGGAGTGTAACCCAGAACGCCCTGAGATACTACTGGAATACCTACCAGTAAATCTCCTGCCTCGGCCGAGGGCTTTGCGTAATGGCTCTCCTAGACACAGCGCGAACTCACCCCCAATACCGGGAGAGACGAACCCCTGAAGATCCGCTCACTGCCTCCATGTGGCTCGGGACTGTACCCAACTAAAACCTGTTTGCACGACTCCTTTGAGCCGTGGTAGGGTAGTAATCAAAGCACAGTGGGAACTCACACGAGACAAATGACGATCCTCAGGTCGATGAACTAACCTGTACACATGTCACCAGGGAACTGCCATCTGACATCAGGTATAATCCCAACTGGCAGGTTCCCGGCGAGTCCTGTCCGGTGTACTCACAACCCAATGAGCACCTGTATACATCTTAGGTGAACCAACTGACACCAGTGGCTTGTGAGACCGGCCACCGCCCCTCGTCGGGGTCTCGACTGTATACACTAGTCTACTCTGGAGAATCGATGCCCTGTCTCGAAACTCCTACGACTAGGGACCTTTTAAGGATGTGCTTATAGACTACCAGCTCCCACGTATATGATCGCCATCATACTGCCGGCAGTCAAGCAAGAATCCTAGGGGCTCTATCAACGTGTAATAGCGACATGCCAGGTCACCTAAAGCAGTACACGATGATAAAGGTAAACCAGATAGCATACTATCATCTCGAGTAAGACTGTCCTACCGGGATAGGTCCTCCCTCAATCATTGCAATCACGTGCCTGTGATCCAATAATTGACTCTGAGGGCACAATCTCCAACAGCAGCCATGGAACCGCGGCTATAGTGGGCATTTGGCCGCGGTTCCGCGGTGGGTTGGTGGCCAAACTCTGCCGAGTTGATTTCTCTGGTCTTGTACTCTTTTTTCCTGATGTTTGAAAACTTTAAACTGCAATAATTTTTCCAGAGTATCTTCAGATTTCATAGTCCAAGATTGCTTCATTTTCTTCTCCTTTGACTTTTATCTCCTTTGACTTCTAACTTGATTTACAACTAGTTTCGTCCCATCTTCTGAACTGGTACTGGACGGATACTGGATGGATACTGGAACCCGTCTTTTATCTGTTTGTGACAGATGTTCTGGATTTTGGCGTAACTGTGGAGAATTTGTCGGATTTGTATTCTTTTGGACTGAAAACCTGTAATCTGTAAACATGCAGCAAATACGGATTAAAAGTACTTACCTATATGCAATGTGATCAAGAATGGGCGGTATAAAATACAAAATTCTGTGATGAACAATACTCTTGATAGGGAAAGAGTTTCCTATGCTACGCTTGGTCAATCTCCGCTTATTACAAGAATTCTCCATATAGGATCAAGATGATACCTCCTAAATCCTGAGTTATGGATCTATGAGATAGATCTAATTGGATGTTAGGATTCTCACTGGTTGTAGTGAGATGGTATCAATCGATTCTGGGGAGAATTACTGGAAAGGTTCCAGGGTGATAAGAACGACTGAATGTCAGTCGTAGGCATTGTCTTTACCCTCAGTGGAGGGACGGTATGTTGGAAGAGTTCTAAGCTAGATACCGTGACTTACTAGACGATTAAAGGAAAGATACATCGTTACCAAGGATGCCACCAAAGAGGCAGTCTGGATATATAAGTTCATGAGATGAACTTCGTTCCTACCATTGTGTGACAATGGAGTTGTGGCTTATGCCAAGGAACGCCCGTCCCATCAGAAATCCAGATATTATTCTTAGGCAGTATCGCCTGATCATGGAGATGGTTGATCTCCAGGGAGATCGAGGTTAGGAGAGTAGACACAGAGGACAATAGCGCGGATCCACTCACAAAGGCCTATTTCCCAGTAGAGAATTTTATGGGATGGTTGAGTATGAGATACTTCAACCACCGCTGATTGTTGGGTATGAGATACTACAACAGATGGCCCTAGTGCAAGTGGGAGATTGTTAGTGATATGTATGCCCTAGAGGCCATTACTGTACATGTGATGTATATTGTAGTGGATGCTTGGACATATATATGGAAGACTTTCTTGCTCGACATGATAGTATGCTATCTGGTTGCTCTTTATCATAACATGTACTTTGATAGTCTTTATGTTACATGTTGATAAATCCCTTAGGATATGTACTCGACTACTCGGACTATGATGAGATCATACTAGTGGGGCCACGGTAGTCGACGAGTACATCCTATAACTGTTCCTAGTCGAGAGTATATCGAGACAGGGCATCGATACAGCAGAGTAGACTAGCGTATACGCATCTTGACCCATATGATGGGCGATGGATGATCCCATATCCATCGGTGTTTGACATCAAGGATAGTGTACGGGAGCTCAGTAGAGACTGGGTACACTGAACGGACTCGCCAAGAACTTCCAGATGGTATTATACCTCACGTCAGATGGCAGTTCTCTGGTGACACTGGTATAGGTTAGTCTGTAGACCCGAGATCGTCGTAGAGTCTTGTGTGATTCCCACCGTGCTTTGATTTCCATCATACCACGTCCAAGAGGGCGTGCAAAAAGGTGGCTTTTGGGTACAGTCCCGAATCACATAGAGGCAATGAGCGATAGGAGGGGTTTCGTCTCTCCCGGTATAGGGAGTTGATGTTGCGCTGTGTTCGATTGGCTATAACTGGAAATCCCTGGCCAGGGTTGCTGAGATTTACTGGTAAGTGTTATCAGTAGTTTCTCGAACTGTTATAGACCCCATATCGACATGACTTATCGAGCTACTGGGGTCTGACGTTTACCACCCCTAGGCGAGATATGCGACATATCAGACGAAGAGACCGGACTGTACGGGAATGTTACTGACTAGATTCACAGGAGAATGTACATGCTTGCTTGTTGATCTTCTGAGTGCTCAAAACCTGGATAGCTGTTACGTTTAGTTGACCGCTTGCAGCTTGTGGGTGTTTGATGTGATCATCACATACTGCCGGTGTATTGACGATTCTTTAGAGTCCTACACAGAGGTTTCTTGGCTCAGGCAAAATGGAGTAGGAGCACATATGTGATATGTGCGGGACCGAGAATAATACGAGTATGTGATACTGTATTCTATTCTCGCGATATGAGATATCGGCCGGGTATATGTGATATAGCGGGGTCATCGGATCAAGTGTTGATTCGATGAAATGGTACAAGTTATATTAGTTGGTTATATGTAGTATAGCCGGGTTATCGGATCAAGTGTTGATTCATTAATTTAATGTATATTATATATGAAATATATTACATTGCATTAACTAATATAAGCTCGCTTTATTGATTCATTTTCTCACGGGATAATACATTGATATATATATATATGCAATATATGTTAATTGTATTATTTTCTTTTGTTACAAAATATATTGTATATGTGATATATAATATTGTAACATGTTAGGGTTACAAATTTAACAATGGTTTAGGGTTTAAACTTGGTTAGGGTTTGGATTAGGGTTAGCTTTTGCATGAAGCTTCCATGAAGCTTCATGAAGCTTTGACTTTGTTTTTGGCTAGATATTTTTGTTAACCCAATCCAAACCATTAACTCTAGTTAATTCTCTACAAGGATTAACTCTTTCATGCTTAACCCTTGGTTAGATTTGTAACCACTGCAATAATTCATTATTCATCACAAAAGGATTGAGCTCTTCTTCTTGCTTCTTCTTCCTTGATGAAAAGTTTCACTAGCTTTTTCATAAGTGATGTTTATATGTGAGAATATGAAAACAAATGAGAGCAAAAATCCTACTTCATCATCTTCATCTATCCTTGCTATTTAGATGAGGGTGTTCACTTCATTTAGTGAGTGAGAGCTTGTGTTAAGGAAATTTCAAGGTAGATCATCTTTGTTATCGAAGATCGGAAGCAAGCTTGCACCTTTCTCTTCGTGGAGCCTCTCTAGAGTCCGGATGCACGATGATCGCAGCGAAGGGACCTCAACACGGAGCTTAAGAAGTGAAGGACCAGATCTACAAAGGTTGTAATCCCTCTCACTTAGTGTTAAAATGTTTATCATGCTTGTTTTCGCCTAAACTCTAGTATAAAGATCTTGGTTAAGGTTGTTCGGCAAGGTTAAATTTTAAATCAGGCATGATTGATGCCTCGTGGACCCTTGTACGTGTGCCTAGCAACCCTACAACATCCAGCTGCATTTACGGGCCTAGCCGAACCACTCGAAGCCGAGCAATGGCTAGTTAATAAGGAGAACCTACTGACGGCCGCCAGGGTACCAGAGGAAGATAAAGTGAATGTGATGAAGATCTAGTTAGAAGATGAAGCCCATACATGGTGGTCAGTGGAAGAAAGCAGACTAGAAAGGCCAATCGAGTGGAGCAAATTCAAGGAGTGCTTCTTGGACCACTATTTCCCTTCCACCGTCAAGGCCGAGATGGAAGAAAGATTCATCTTACTATAGCAGAATGGCCGTCCCGTGAACGTATACGTGGCAGAATTCAACCGTCTGAGCCGATTTGCTCTGTACATGGCCGCTTCAGAGGCCACCTGGGCCAGGCACTTCTTCCAGGGACTTGATTTTGAGTTGCAACAGTTGATCGCGTCACTTGAGTTGCAGACTTTTGCACATGTACTCAATGCGGCGAGAATTCAGGAGAAACTAATCAACAAATTCAGGAAGCCCCCAGTTGTTCCAACACGCACCCACGCACCTTCTCGAGGAGTCATACCAGTTCACAGGCGTGGAACGACACCGATGAAGCGTCCATTCGTGTCCCAGCATCGCCCCCAGAGCAAGAACGTAGTTTGCGGTTACTGCAACAGAGATGGGCACACCCAAAAGGACTGTCGCCGCGCCAAGGGACAGTGTTTGATTTGCGGATCCAGCCAGCACAGAGTTAGCGGTTGCCCCGAGCGAACAGAGTTACAAGGAGGGTCTGGACCGCAGCAGCAGAGGTCACAGGAGCAGAGGCAACCCTACACAGGCAGCGGTCAGGGACGTGCTTTCACCTTGACCGCCGAGCAGGCAGAGGCTTCAGGCAAAGTTGTCACAGGTATTCTACTCCTACATTCCATGCCAGCTAGAGTATTATTTGATTCCGGAGTATCGCACTGTTTCATATCTGCACATTTCGCTGATACACACTCCATACCACATGAACCACTAACTAAGGGTTGGGAAATATATACGGGTAATGGTGTTATAGTATCTAGTCGAGAATGAAGATCATGTCCGGTTATAGTGTGTGGCAAGGAATTCTATGCGAATTTCCTTTTGATCGGGACAGGCTGCTATGACGCAATTCTCGGGATGGATTGGATGAGTACCTTCCATGCAGTTATTGATTGCCGAGCAAGGAATGTGATCTTCCGCATTCCCAATCTCCCAGAGTTTATTTTTGAAGGCGGGAGCGAATCTTTGGAGCCAGCCAAGTATAGATCCAAACCAAAGGAGTTGTCAGCTGTGGAGATTGATGAGAGCCCAGCCTCAGAGATTGTTCGGGACTTTCTGGACGTGTTCCCTGAAGATTTACTAGGTCTACCACCTCTACGCGTCTTGGAATTCTCGGTCGATTTGACTCCAGGTACAACACCAGTTTCCAAAGCCCCGTACAGAATGGCACCGGTTGAGTTGGCATAATTGAAGAAGCAAATTGAAGAACTCCTGGAGAAGGGGTTTATCCGGCCGAGCGTTTCACCGTAGGGTGCACTAGTTCTGTTAGTGAAGAAGAAGGATGGATCGCTGCGGATGTGTATAGACTATCGGGAGCTGAACAAAGTCACAATAAAGAACAAGTACCCAATTCCGCTCATTGACGACTTATTCGATCAGTTAAGTGGGGCCAAGGTATTTTCGAAGTTGGACCTCCGTTCTGGCTATCATCAAATCAGAGTAGCGGCCGAGGACATATGCAAGACGACTTTCAGGACCCGATACGGACATTATGAGTTCCTTGTGATGCCGTTCGGTGTTACCAATGCTCCAGCGATATTCATGGATTTGATGAACATGGTGTTTGCAAAGTACTAGGACACGTTTGTCGTTGTATTTATCGACGATATACTAGTCTACTCGAAGACCCGGGAGGAACATGTCGAGCATTTGCGCACGGTTCTACAAATTCTTTGGGAAGAGAAGCTGTATGCGAAATTGAGCAAGTGTGAATTCTGGCTCGACATGGTTCAGTTCTTGGGACACATTTTTTCGGGCGAAGGCATCTTAGTGGACCTGGCAAAGATAGAATCTGTCAGAGATTGGCCAACACCGAAGTCAGTGGCCGAGATCAGAAGCTTTCTGGGACTAGCAGGATATTATCGGCGGTTCGTCCAAGACTTTTCAAGAATCGCTGAACCGTTGACGAGGCTGACACGGAAGGATGTACCGTTTGCGTGGACCGAGGAATGTACCCGGGCATTTGAGACACTGAAGCAGAAGTTAACCATGCCGCCCATTCTTACAGTACCGGATGATTCCGGTGGTATGGTGATACATAGTGATGCCTTAGGGAAGGGATTAGGCTGTGTTCTGATGCAGCACGGTCGGGTGGTTGCTTACGCCCCTCGATAGCTGAGAAATCACGAAAGGAACTATCCTATGCTTGACTTGGAGTTAGCTGCAGTGGTTTTTGCGTTGAAAATTTGGAGGCACTACCTATTGGGCGAGAAGGTGGAGGTGTACACGGATCATAAAAGTCCGAAGTACGTCTTCACTCAGAAAGAACTAAACATGAGGCAGCGCCGATGGCTAGAACTGATGGCAGACTATGACTTGGACCTTCAGTATCACCCGGGGAAAGTAAATGTTGTACCAGATGCTCTCAGTCGCAAGCCAGCAGTCATGATATTGACCAGTCAGAGGAGCATCATTGAGGATTTTCAGAGACTCGAGCTTGAAGTCGTCACACCGAGCGCAAGCAGCAGTCTTCCCTTATGGATCGCATCAAGGCTGCACAAGCGGATGATCCTCGATTACAAAAGTTCAGAGCGCAAGTAGAAGCCGGGCTGAGAACGGACTTAATCATACATGAAGACTATTCTCTGAGATTCGGTAGCAGACTCTGCATACCCAAGGGGAATGTTCGAGAAGAGGTACTGGCTGAGGCTCATAGTTCAGCTTATTCTGTGCATCCGGGAGGTACGAAGATGTATCGAGACCTAAAGCAGCATTTTTGGTGGAACAGGATGAAGCGGGAAATTGCGCGGTTTGTATCCAGGTGCTTAGTATGCCAACAGGTGAAGGCGGAACATCAGCGGACAGCAGAACTGTTACAATCGCTGCAGATACCAGAATGGAAGTGGGAGCACATTACCATGGATTTCGTGACGGCCTTACCGCGGAGCCCTAGGGGCAACAACGCCATTTGGGTTATCGTCGACCGCCTCACGAAAGCTGCACACTTCTTACCTTTCCGAGTGGGACAGTCGACAAAGTCATTGGCAGAGAGATATATGCAGGAGATAGTGCGACTTCACGGTGTTCCGGTCAGCATTGTGTCAGATCGAGACACCAGATTTGTTTTGCACTTTTGGAGGAGCTTATAGGAGAGTTTGGGTACCCGCCTCAAGTTCAACACGGCTTATCACCCGCAGATGGATGGTCAATCTGAGCGTATGATTCAGACGCTCGAGGATATGTTGAGTGCCTGCATGTTGGATTTTCAGGGTTCCTGGGAAGATCATCTGCATCTAGTCGAGTTTTCTTATAACAACAGTTATCAGGCTGGCATCCAGATGGCTCCTTTCGAAGCACTTTACGGGTAGAAGTGTCGATCCCCAGTTTGTTGGGATGATGTGGGAGAACGAAGATTACTGGGTCCCAAGCTCATTGTTCAGACAGTCGACAAGGTCCAAATGATCAAGCAGCGCATTAAGACGGCTCAGGATCGACAGAAGAGTTGGGCAGATACCAGCAGGAGAGCACTAGAATTTGAAGTCGGAGATCACGTTTTCCTGAAGATTTCCCCTACCCGCTGAGTTATCAGGTTCGGAGGTCGTGGGAAATTCAGTCCCCATTTCATCGGACCTTTTGAGGTGCTAGAGCGAGTAGGAGAGGTGGCCTATCGACTTGCCTTGCCTCCATCGCTAGCTGGTGTGAACAATGCCTTCCACGTGTCTCAGTTGCGGCGTTATGTTCGGTATGAGAGCCATGTTCTGGACTGTCGGAGTTAGCTTTGGGTACCGACCTATCTTATGAGAATCAGCCCACCACCATCCTCGACTGCAAAGAAAAAGTGTTGAAGAATAAGGTCATTCCGTTAGTCCGAGTGTCTTGGGGTGGTCGTTCCCCAGGAGAATCTACCCAGGAGCGTGAAGAAGATATCCGTGCACGTTTTCCACATCTCTTTGTTTAGTACTGTTGTTTCGTTGTCTCCTTTTTAAATTTCGAGGACGAAATTTTTGTAAAGGGGATATAATGTAAATTCCCGTTCCTATCAATAAAATCTTTCTATATTTTTCCTAGTCCCTCGAATGTTTTCCTATTTTTTTTCCTTGTATTATTTGGTGTGAAATCGGTTGCTTAGGCTTTAATATTTGTTTTTTCTAAACCAATTAAAATCCAAACCCAAACAAATAATAAAAAACTAAAACTAAAAATATATACAAATCCCCAGCCCACTTATATATCCTTACCTCTTTTCCTTCCTTCAAAAAAACAAATCAATTAAAACATCACCCAGCCCAACAGAAAAACCAAAAGCCTATAAAATAAAACCAAACTAATAAAATCAATTTAAATCCCCCGGCCCAGCGCAACCCCAATCCATAACCCAAACACCCAACAAACCCGACCCGCCCCGCTCTATTTCTTCTTCCGCACGAACTTTTTCCCGCTCCTTTTTCCCTCTGCGCTCCCCACGTCGCCCACGTCCCTACCTCGTCGCGACCCCGACCCCGACCCACGATTGTGCGTGCGCCCGCGACCTCGTCCCCCTCGCCTCCATACAAGGACTATCACTCCGCCCACAGCATTTTTCTTCACCACACTTACTTCCTCTCTCCTTCTTCCTTCCATCATCCTGCCTCATCCCTAACACCCCTCTGGGCCCAACGACGACGACGAAGACGACCAACACCCTCGCTCTTCTCCCCAAAACCTGAGCACCACCACTGTTTCCCCCTCTCTCGAAACCACCAAGCTTCGAACCCTGCACACTCCTCACTGCAACCTCATTGCTGCACCCTCGCCGAAGCTACCTCCGCCGACCACCGTCGACCCCAGCATGTCCCTAAAAGCTTCACAACACCCCACTCCGCCTCCAGTGATCACGAGCCATCCCCGGGCAACTTCTACGACGAACCCAGACTCGAGCCGAGGCCGTGAATCCAAAACCGTGCCGTTCGTTGCGCGTTCGTGCCGTTGCCGCTGCCATGCATCGTCAACGCATCTCCAGGCAGGTACCTACTTGCTACATGCTAAGTTGTACTGTTACGAATGCAAAATCTTATGAATTCCGTATTTATAATTCGGGTTTATATGATATAAGTGTTTGATGCAAAACCCGAACGAAAACCTTCCATTAAACTGACGGAACTTGACCATATAAGCTGGCCCGTGTGGTAACGAGCATCATGTTAAAATTTGACTGAAAATTATGATCGTTACTGACTTGAACGATCATCCCCGATTACACCCGTAAAACTGAAAATTTCCCACGTCTGAAACTTGTAAAAATCATAATTGATTGTGTACGCATTGAAATGATGCGTTCGAGGGCTCAAATCGAATCCGACTCGACGATATGGAACCCCATAAAAGTTTTAAATTGTTTCTATACTTAAAATACGATGGAAACTGATTCGGAGAGTGGCTCTGGACTGCAGTCCAGAGCAGCTCTGGCTGTTGATTTCTATCTCGTAATGCTTACCCCTTTGCTGCCTGAACTTGTATGTTGCGGAACCCTATACTTTAGTGAATATGAAACAGTTAGCTAAATAATGAAAGTGGTTTCACCCCTTTTTACCATCGTTTACTATTTAAACTGTAATTTAAACAAACTGGACGTATAGCAGTCCCAAACAGAAACAGAACTAATACCCTATTGTTAATCAGTGAATAACTTCTGACGTAGAGGCGTGATTGAGAATCCGTCTGGTGCGTTGGAAACCCTATTGAAAAAACTAAATTTCATTCAACTATAGCGTCGCTAAATTCTGATCCCAACAGGGTGAAAATTGTGTTGCGAAACGGACATTTAGTTCAGAAACCGAACTTCCTGCAGCGAACACTTAAAATGAAACGGCTGTAACCTGCAAACCAGAAATCTGATTGCACTGAAATAATTTTTTTTGAACTGCTGACCGAGTCTACTTGTTACCGTCTTTGTATCATTTTATTGAATTTTGAATGCATGATTTACTGCAATTTTTATAAGCTCATAAGGTGCATAATAGTTCCTATTACACATGACTTGTTAACTGCATAAATGCACATATATTACCCAATTACCATACACATAGTGATAGTGCGCATTATTATTCAATGTACAATGTATTATCGTGCGTGAACGGTATTGGTTTAGGAGTGTCAAGTACGCCAATGGAAAATTGAATGATCCGTGACAGTGAATAATACAGTGAACAGTGACAAGACCATGTTATTGGTGCATACTTGTACACGACTAGACCATACTCATCAGTAGTGTAAACCTGAGGAAAAAGGGGAAATCGAAATGGAAAGAGCATCGTATTTAGCAAGGACAGTGATTTAGAGGATGATCATTCGAACAGCGACTCTTATATATATTAGGTAGGGCCTAGCGGTCCGGTTGACAGGGTTATATCCCGGGCGATGCGGGCCATAGTCTTGGGTATGTACGACACCCTCGTTAAACATGATCCTCCTTTCCATAACTCAATTTCAAAGATGACTTAGAGATTGATAGGGACACAGACATACTTTGCATCAGTTAGTGACATAGTGATTACCTGTATTTTACTTCCACTGTTATTACCTTAATTGTCTGTTTCATGTCACTATTATAATATTGCTATTACGTCGCTCTGACGACCTGAGTATGCATGCTCAGACCTCGAGGAATAACCAGCACAGGAGTCGGACTTACCCTAAAAGCTCGCGGAGATTTAGTCGGGAGTACCTCCTTTACTTTTATTGCTTTTCCTAAAAGAGACCTTGTATTCGAACTTGGTTAGTAGTTCTTTTCTTGTTTTATTGCAAATTGTGAGCATTGAAAGTTAATGCAATAATTTAGTGATGTATTTCCTTTACTTCTGTGCTTTGTTTACTGATTACCATGTAATGCTAGAAGCCGAAGTGTGACTACGGCGGGATTATTTCTTGACCGTAGGAGCATGGCTGGCGTAGTCATCCCTCGTTTTCCGTATTTTGGGAAGCAGGACGTGACATGGTTTTGTTGTTATCAGTGCCGTGTTTAGTAGTAAGGGATAACATTAACTACACTTTATTACGTTATTTTCGCTTCACTATTCCTGACTTTCATCCTTGTATCTAATCATATCCTTTTAAATATCTTCAAGCGATATGACGTCCCCGAACGACCACTCCTCGGACTCAAGTTCTCAGGATCGTACGGAGAGGATACATAGTGCACTGGCCTCTCTCGCAGAAGCTCAGGAGAGAAAGACGGACCTACTCACCGAGGGACTCAGGGCTATTACCGCTGTAGGGGGACCCTCCGCACTCATTACTGCCCCCGAGGGCACTGCTCCACCAGCTTTTTCTGCTAGGGCTGGCACCGTATCAGATTTTCGGAGGTTACATCTAGCTGCATTTACGGGCCTAGCCGAACCACTTGAAGCCGAGCAATGGCTAGTTAATATGGAGAACCTACTAACGGCCGCCAGGGTACCAGAGGAAGATAAAGTGAATGTGATAAAGATCCAGTTGGAAGATGAAGCCCGTACATGGTGGTCAGTGGAAGAAAGCAGACTAGAAAGGCCAATCGAATGGAGCAAATTCAAGGAGTGCTTCTTGGACCACTATTTCTCTTCCACTGCCAAGGCCGAGATGGAAGAAAGATTCATCTTACTGAAGCAGAATGGCCGTCCCGTGGACGTATACGCGGCAGAATTCAACCTTCCGAGCCGATTTGCTCCGTACATGGTCGCTTCAGAGGCAACCAGGGCCAGACGCTTCTTGCAGGAACCTGATTTTGAGCTGCAGCAGTTGATCGCGTCACTTGAGTTGCAAACTTTTGCACAGGTACTCAACGTGGCGAGAATTCAGGAGAAACTAATTAAAAAATCCAGGAAGCCCCCAGTTGTTCCAGCACGCACCCACGTACCTTCTCGAGGAGTCATACTAGTTCACAGGCCTGGAACGACACCGATGAAGCGTCCATTCGTGTCCCAGCATCGCCCCCAGAGCAAGAACGTAGTTTGCGGCTACTGTAACAGAGATGGGCACACCCAAAAGGTCTGTCGCCGCGCCAAGGGACAGTGTTTGATTTGCGAATCCAGCCAGCACAGAGTTAGCGGTTGCCCCGAGCGAACAGAGTTACAAGGAGGGTCTGGACAGCAGCAGCAGAGGTCACAGGAGCAGAGGCAACCCTACACAGGCCGCGGTCAGGGACGGGCTTTCACCTTGACCGCCGAGCAGGTAGAGGCTTCAGGCGGAGTTGTCACAGCTATTCTACTCCTACATTCCATGCCAGCTAGAGTATTATTTGATTCCGGAGCATCGCACTGTTTCATATCTGCGCATTTCGCTGATACACACTCCATACCACATGAAACACTAACCAAGGGTTGGGAAATACATACGGGTAATGGTGTTATAGTATCTAGTCGAGAATATAGATCATGTCCAGTTGTAGTGTGTGGCAGGGAATTCTATGCGAATTTCCTTTTGATCGGGACAAGCCGCTATGACGCAATTCTCGGGATGGATTGGATGAGCACCTTCCATGCAGTTATTGATTGCCGAGCAAGGAATGTAATCTTCCGCATTCCCAATCTCCCGGAGTTTATTTTCGAAGGTGGGAGCGAATCCTTGGAGCCAGCCAAGTATAGAGCCAAGCCAAAGGAGTTGTCAGCTATGGAGATTGATGAGAACCCAGCCCCAGAGATTGTTCGGGACTTTATGGACGTGTTCCCTAATGATTTACCAAGTCTACCACCTCTACGCGTCTTGGAATTCTCGATCAATTTGACTCCAGGTACAGCACCAGTTTCTAAGGCCCCGTACAGAATGGCACCGGTTGCGTTGGCAAAATTGATGAAGCAAATTGAAGAACCCCTGGAGAAGGGGTTTTTTCGGCCGAGCGTTTCACCGTGGGGTGCGCTAGTTCTGTTAGAGGAGAATAAGGATGGATCACTGCGGATGTGTATAGACTATTGGGAGCTGAACAAAGTCATAATAAAAAACAAGTACCCAATTCCACGCATCGACGACTTATTCGATCAGTTAAGTGGGGCCAAGGTATTTTCGAAGTTGGATCTCCGTTCTGGCTATCATCAAATCAGAGTAGCGGCCGAGGACATATGCAAGACGACTTTCAGGACCCGATACGGACATTATGAGTTCCTTGTGATGCCGTTCGGTGTTACCAATGCTCCAGCGATATTCATGGATTTGATGAACATGGTGTTTGCGAAGTACTTGGACACGTTTGTCGTTGTATTTATCGACGATATACTAGTCTACTCGAAGACCCGGGAGGAACATGTCGAGCATTTACACACGGTTCTACAAATTCTTCGGGAAGAGAAGCTCTATGCGAAATTGAGCAAGTGTGAATTCTGGCTCGACAAGGTTCAGTTCTTGGGACACATTGTTTCAGGCGAAGGTATCTCAGTGGACCTGGCAAAGATAGAATCTGTCAGAGATTGTCCAACACCGAAGTCAGTGGCCGAGATCAGAAGCTATCTGGGGCTGGCAGGATATTATCGGCAGTTTGTCCAAGACTTTTCAAGAATCGCTGAACCGTTGACGAGGCTGACACGGAAGGATGTACCGTTTGCGTGGACCGAGGAATGTACCCGGGCATTTGAGACACTGAAGCAGAAGTTAACCACGGCGCCCATTCTTACAGTACCAGATGATTCCGGTGGTTTGGTGATACATAGTGATGCCTCAGGGAAGGGATTAGGCTGTGTTCTGATGCAGCACGGTCGGGTGGTTGCTTACGCCTCTCGCCAGTTGAGAAATCACGAGAGGAACTATCCTACGCATGACTTGGAGTTAGCTGCAGTGGTTTTTGCATTGAAGATTTGGAGGCACTACCTGTTGGGCAAGAAGGTGGAGGTGTACACGGATCATAAAAGTCTGAAGTACGTCTTCACTCAGAAAGAACTAAACATGAGGCAGCGCCGATGGCTAGAACTGATGGCGGACTATGACTTGGACCTTCAGTATCACCCGGGGAAAGTAAATATTGTACCAGATGCTCTCAGTCGCAAGCCAGCGGTCATGATGTTGACCAGTCAGAGGAGCATCATTAAGGATTTTCAGAGACTCGAGCTTGAAGTCGTCACTCCGAGCGCAATCAGTCAATTTTGGCAACTACAGGTGCAGTCTTCCCTTATGGATCGCATCAAGGCTGCACAAGCGGATGATCCTAGATTGCAAAAGTTCAGAGCGCAAGTAGAAGCCGGGCTGAGAACAGACTTAATCATACATGAAGACAGTTCTCTGAGATTCGGTAGCAGACTCTGCGTACTCAAGGGGAATGTTCGAGAAGAGGTACTGGCTGAGGCTCATAGTTCACCTTATTCTGTGCATCCGGGAGGTACGGAGATGTATCGAGACCTAAAGCAGCATTTTTGGTGGAACGGGATGAAGCGGGTGTAAGTCTACGGTAGCGCCCCGGCCGTCTTTCCGAGGCCAAAATGCGGAAACGAAAACTTTTTTCAAAACCTGAAACCGGCGCTATCGTATGCTTAAAACCTGGATCGAACCATTAACCTACAACTAGCTATCTAGAAAGAGGGTTTGAAAGCTATACCGATCGATCCATGTCCTTCGGTCTTTGGCCACCATCTCAAGCTCCTCGCGGCATCTCCGGTCTTGATCTCCTCATCGGAAAGGGCACCACATCTACGAATCTTTTTACGGGCTCCCGCTTCATCCGAAGCAACTCGGGCACGAAGTGTGCTAACCGACATGTCCAAGGTGTTGTAGAGAATGTTTGTGATCACTTTGTCTTTTACATCCATTGCTTGGATGGAGGTTGAAGGTGTTGCCATTAATGGAGGCTATGAGCTAGAGGAAGAAGAAGGAGGAGAAGCTTTCTCTTCTTTTCTTTTCTTGTTTTGGAATAATGAGAGTGAGCGAGTGTACGAAAGAGAAATACAAGAGCTCACCCTTGCCTTGGCTGCCCCTCTCTCTCCTCTTATCATTTCAACTCACAAAACTATCACATTATGTGACACATACACAAGAAAAGAGACCATGAGTCACCACTTGTGCATGTGTCACAATAAATGCTCCAAATCATGATATCTAGCTCATAATATCCATATGTAAACATTAACCCAAATGTTTACAACAATAAAAAGATACGGCAACATCTAAAGTAAACTCGTGACGGATCACAAGGATACCCCTCACCTGTATATACATACCTGCATCCGCATTCCGACTGAATGTGAATGCGATGAGACTAAAGTAATCCAACAAATCTAATACTAGGATCTGGCTTAAACCAAAGCCCACTAGTATGATCTGCCCGATCATGATCCGTGCAGTACTACACGTATATGATCGGACCTTGCCATATATCATACGTCCTCTACAACGTTTCGCCCGAAACTTGAGAAACTGTCTATGGGGGGACTCTAAAGACTCGTCAATATTTTGGCTGTGGATTTAACCACTAGCACGTCAGAGGTACTAGCTGTACGTAACGGGCTACCAGGTATTGAATAAAAGGGAGGTCGATGAGCGAACTCATCCTGACACCCTACTGAGCCTGTCAGTAACAATATCCGTACAGTCCGGTCCGTTCGTCTATGAGCATCGCATGTCGGGCCTATGGGGTTGGTAAAAGTCAGACCCCCAAAAGCGGTACAAGTCGTGTCGGAGTGTAGCCCAGAACACCCTGAGATACTACTGGAATACCTACCAGTAAATCTCCTGCCTTGGCCAAGGACATCGTGTAATATCTCTCTTAGACACAGCGCGATCTCACCTCTAATACCGGGAGAGACAAAACCCCTGCCGATCCGCTTACTGTCTCTATGTGGCTCGGGGCTGTACCCAACTAAAACCTGTTTGCACGACTCCTTTGAGCCGTGGTAAGGTAGTAATCAAAGTACAGTGGGAACTCACACGAGACAAATGACGATCTCAGGTCGATGAACTAACCTGTACACATGTCACCAGGGAACTGCTATTTGACGTCAGGTATAATACCAACTAGCATGTTCCCGGCGTGTCCTGTCCGGTGTACTCATAACCCAATGAGCACATGTATACATCTTAGGTGAACCAACTAACACTAATGGCTTGTGAGACTGGCCACCGCCCCTCGTCGGGGTCTCGACTGTATACACTAGTCTACTAACGGAGTATCGATGCCCAGTCTCGAAACTCCCACGGCTAGGGACCACTTTAAGGATGTGCTTATAGACTACCCAACTCTCACGTATATGATCGCCATCATACTGCTGGTAGTCAAGCAAGAATCCTAAGGGCTCTATCAACGTGTAATAGCGACCTGTAAGGTCACCTAAAGCAGTACACGATGATAAAGATAAACCATGGTAGCATACTATTCTCCATCAACGTGTAATAGTGAACCACAATGTCACCTAAAGCATGTACACGATGATAAAGACAAACCGGATAGTATACAATCATCCTGAGTAAGATTGTCCTACCGGCATAGGTCCCCCCTCAATCATTGCAATCACGTGCCTGCAATCCAATAATCTACTCTGAGGGCACTATATCCAACAATCTCCCACTTGCACTCAAGGCTAATTATTGCGATGTCGCATACTCACAGCCCGTGTGATACCGAACACCCAACTCCTCTACAGATCAGTCTCACAAAGCCCGTTTGTGAAATTATTGCGTTCGAGGAATAGCCTCAGTTAGTGGATCCGCTCTGATGTTTCTTTCTATGTCTCTCTTTATCTCAAGTTCGCGGAGAAAGCCATCTCCCGAAATGAGCAATACCTGTCTTAGAATTTGTCTGGATATCTGATGGGACCTAGCTCATAAATGAACTTCAAATCCAAACTTCTTAGACTGTATCGTCAACTGAACTTAATCAGTATCCTGCGCCATGCCTCCCTCAGTATCCGCTTGGACCACCTGTCCAAAATACTGCCCTTCGTCAGAGGGAAAACTATAACTCTGATAGTCACTTTGTCATCCAGGTCACCTTGGAAGCCTGGAATGATAACTGTCTTCTAAAAGAGGATGTTGTTATCATATCCTTAGAACATCCACTTATGCTCTAAAACTGCTTCCGAATGTTTCTCTAGGATTGGATCAATATGAACTTATTGCATCTACTGCAAAAACAACATCTGGTGTGGTACTTGACATCTTATGATTGACTCAATTGCTTAAGCAAGTGATTTGCCAATCATGCACATCTCTCTCCCCTTTAGTCTGTAAGACACCTTTAGAGAGGGTGACTCCATTACCAGCAGGTACACTACCATGCCTGGAGTCGTCCATTCTAAAACACCTTGAGAATGCTGTCTAAGTACCCAGATTGGAAAACTACCCAAATCTAGATCTAGTAACCAGAATATCTGATATAATATCTATATCCTATGTGGAGAAACCACTGTGTGACAACCAAAGTATAACCGATCGTGGTATAAGAATTTCACTTCCTACTCTGTATATGTCATCCAAATACCAGGACATCACACTCTACTACCTTCTTAACAGATCCATCCCCTATTCTGATGAAGTCAAACCTATGACTGTCACATCAGAAATAGATGATCTATCTCCGCTATATCTGCTTTAGTCCATAAATAGACATAAGCTACTTGTCCACTATGCTTCCGCTGCTCCCACTGACTACGACAACCCTCTGGCAGAGTCATATACACGTGCACTTCTAAAGCCAGTTCAGAACGACGCTATACTCATCCTCCTGCCGGGTCTCATAGTCTGGAACAACAGCAATGACAAGTCTGGGTAAACAAGAACCTCCCTGTCACCGTCTTTGTGCATACCGAAGTACCTCTCGAGTTCCTGATGTTACCCACCTTATCTGCGGAGTGGCTAATGGAATGTCAATCCAGATTGAATCTTTAGGTTCTTATCAAATTTTTAGTAATCGTTTACGGTTCTTGAATCACTTCCAGTTCTACCATACTCCCACTACTGTTTTCTGAAAAAAATCCATTTTTATTAAAACTGTGGCGAGTCAAGAACAATATCACTATTGATCTTCCAGATGGTAGAAAGTCAACCCTCATCATAGCCCGGGTCAACCCACAAATAGCCATTATAGAAACGTGCCTTGAGTTATCTAGAGTCTGGTTTTAGGCATTAGCCAAACAACTCCTCGTACCTTAACATTGTTAAGATATGAATAGTTCTATATCCAATATAGAAACAAAGTCACTAATTTAATTGGAAGAAGATTCAAATTATGCAGCTGTCTCCAGTGCATGTCAACTAAATGGAGAGAGGCCGATCAGCATTACTCGACTTAGGAATGCATCCAAATATGAGTAACCTGAAAGAGAAACAAGTTTCTCAAAACCATTACTATCAACTGAATACTATACATAAGTATCTACATCTTCGATCACCTTGAAGAATCCTGATACTTGCAACGCCTGGTTCTCTACTTTATTCATATACCTATAACTTCTCAAAACATAGACCTTGCATTTCTACAAAACACATGTCTAAGAACTTGAGAAGTCACAAGTAAACAGAATATAGTACGAGTACCAACCCCTCTGTCCTAATGGACACTGGACAACATACAATACTTTGTATAAGTCCTTTGAGTCTAATAACTCATATCCTGTGTGTCGTAGGTTGAAAACTGTACTTATGGTTAAGAAGAATTACACCGCTGTTTAATGCTCCTTACCTAACCATCCACTGATATAGGTAAATGTCATGGACATAATTTCAAAAAGTTATATCTCACTTTATAAAAATAAACGTACAGATATATCAATTTGAAATTGGTGCATTACAACGGATATTTAAAACCAAATATTTGCCGTCCGGCAAACAACCCAGGTGATTTCCTCAAATATCAGCAATTACAACGAATCCCGATATAATGAGGATGATCACCCAATTCCCAATAACTTACTCCCACTCATCATCTGTAAAACCATACAGATGTGAGAATCAAACCTGGTAAATACATACCCTGGAGCAAATGTCTAATTGGGAAATCAGTTTTCTATTAACAATATACAGTGAAACAGAAACATGTAAATGTCTCGAAGGGGTATCCGGGTATTCTTAGTAATGCCTCTTCCATTATCAGATTCACAACTGTAACCGTATATTTCTATGCCATCTTTCCATATCCCTTTATATGTCTTTAGTCATTACCTTCTGTGCACCCCTTTAGGCTAAATGGTTTTCTTTCTTCCCTACCGTTCGGCACTAGCCTATGGTTTAGAAGAAGACTATCCAATAAGCATAATGGGTGTACTGTCCTAATCCTAGGAGCACTCGCAACCCGAGAGAAGGTAAAGATAAAAGACAACTGAATAAAACCTTATTCCTATTTCTCCTGAACCAGAATCCATCTCCGAACTGGAACAAGTTCCTTCGAGTTCGTTTATAACCATTCGATCGAGTATCCAAATAACTGTGGATCTTTGTAGTGATACAGAGTGTTCTGGAGAAATACAAAGGTGATGTAGGATTGGCGAAAAAATACTTGGTTTGGTCGTGAATAGCAGTCGCAATTTACTTTGCCCTCTTACTAATCCCTTTATTTGTCTTAACTTATTACCTTCTGTACACCATCATTAGGCTAATTGGTTTTCTTCACTCCCTACCGTTTGGCACCTGCCTATGGTTTGGATGAAGACTATCCAATAAGCGTAATAGGTGTACTGTCCTAATCCAAGAAACACTCGCAACCTGAGAGAAGGTAAAATGATAAGACAACTGAATAGTCCTATTTGTTTTCTCCAGAACCGGAAACCATCCTTGAATAAGTTCCTTCGAGTTCGTATATAACCATACGATGGTTTTATCCAATGGAAGTTGATGTTCGTAATAATACGGGGTGTTCTGGAGAAAAAGAGTAAAAGTAGGAGTGGCAATGAGGTATGCAACACAGACAATCCAAAAGCCAGTATTTAAGAAGGTTCGGTTAACTTGGTCACTAAGTCATAGTCAAGGGATGGGCCATGGTCGCTGCCAAAGAGAGAGAGAAAAGAAACACTCAGCGTGCACTCTAACCTAGATCAGAATGGTTATCAATTTATCTAATCAGGAAACCTCCCACTGTAACCTCAAATTCTCCTCCAAACCTGAAAGAAGAATTAGTCGGGATCACCCGAGGAGTAAACCAACTCATCAATGGAAATCGGGATCCAACTATCATCGCATGATAACTTGATGGAATCCACTCAAGTCACCACACTCCAGAAGGTATGTGCATGCCTGGCAAGTTTCAATTTCTTTAGAAACTCCCGATGTGTGTTTTTACCCCAAGCGGCTTATGACTTTGACTAGGTCAACAAACTATAAACCGCTAGTCAAGTTCAACCCGTCATTATTCTGGACTGCATTAAACCCACCCGTACGTGCCCTTGACTAGGTCAACAAGGCCGCACGACTGTCCTAACCAATCCCACTTATGTAACAAACAAGCACCACTTGGCTACCGAACATACATCTTGACTAGGTCAACAAACGCAGCACGGATACTAAATAATACCCGTAAGAAATGACGGAGGGCTACGGTTGGTTTTTGGCGAAAAACCTTTAACATAATAAACTTGATATCATTGAAGGAACTGCATAGCTTTTTATAAAAATATAGTGGCGAAAACCTTCGCTAAAGAGGTCACTCCCGGTGAAGGGATCTCGGCACTTTCCCCGTAGAATGAGGTGAAGGATATTCCAACTGAATACCACGATGCAAAGCCAAAAGTAATCGGCTATAGTGAAGTTATTATTCTGACGCAAACTTCTGTCCAAGGGGTCACTCCCGGTGAAGGGATCTCGGCCCTTGCCTCGTCGACTGAGGTGCTGGATATTCATAACCGAATACCACTGTGCAAAACAAAAGAAAACGTCCTTGCAATAACAGCTTTTTGAAAAATGTTCCAACAACATCAGAATAGGTTTGTTTAGCTTGCATTGATCCGAATCAATGCGGTCCCATCAATTAATCACACCATAAAAGAAAGAAAATACGATGTACGTATATGCCATCCGCATTCGCCACTGGGTCCCGTCATCACCCGTTAGGTTAGTTAACTAACGACAGAGCGGGAACTGGACTAGCACGGGTGTAAAACATATACAACATCTACTAGTATATATATAAATATATAATATTCGCTCATGGCGTGATAAAATGCAACAACACAGAAATGTAATAAGAAACACAGAACAATACAGATAATCTGGGATCCCCGTGTTTCATAGAGCCGCTACTGAAACCCGACGTTCCCCTGGTCATGTGGATAGCCTGCACAATAAAATCCTAGACCCCTACGGGTGCGGCAAGTCACCCGCCAAAAACTGAAACGAGGCAGCCCCCTTCAACAACGTGAATGGACCACCCAGCACTTCACGGAATCCGGTAACTTCTCCTTGGGTCAACCTGTACTCCCTATGAGTGCGGCGAATCGCCCGCCAATTCTAGAGTGAAGCCCCCTCCGTCTCAAAGCCATAAGATGCGGGCCCGTTGCCCTCTAGAACCCGGCTATCCGTGCACCCCACCGCGGGGTAATCCTAGTACAGAAAGTAAAATATACATACAACGGGTACATCGACCTCAGCCTGGCCGTGCCCCAAAAGAATAATATACAAACAGGCAGTAACGACAGTCCACATATCGAATGCTCGCCCCGCAACATCAAATGTACAAATACAACCAAACTATACTACCATTGCACCAGGCTATCCACCACGACAAATCCACAACATTACAGCACAACACAGAACATCAACGTGAATGTCACGTTCGCAAATCCGTCTAAAAGGACTAGAGCAATTAGACAGGATTTACCGCTCGAATGACATTCACGGTCGCAGATATAATGTAAATACTGTTAACTAACATATTTAAATTTTCAATCGACAAAATTTCCCGAAGTGGGCCCCAAGCACAATACCCAGTACTCAAACAAATTTGGGCCCAAAATAAAAATACCAGAAACCAAAATTCCAAGACAGAGAGCAGTGCAGAAATTTTGGTGCCCTAACGCTACAGTGTTGCGGCGGAACCGCGGCCAATACCATGCTGTGGTTCCGCGGCGCTACACTGCGTTCAGGCAACCAATTTTCTGCAGTGTTCTTTAAAAACCCTGCACGAATTTTTGCAATACACCAAATAATTTTTGGACAACAAAAAAATTTCGACAGAAACTGCAGTTTTTGAAATCGCGGTTTCGGAATTTTTGCTCGATCGAAGTTCTAAATACGTTAGAGCAAGCTAGTAAAGGTTAATGGCGTGGCTCTGATACCATGTAAGTCTACGGTAGCGCCCCGGCCGTCTTTCCGAGGCCAAAATGCAGAAACGAAAACTTTTTTCAAAACTTGAAACCGGCGCTATCATATGCTTAAAACCCGGATCGAACCATTAACCTAAAACTAGCTATCTAGAGAGAGGGTTGGAAAGCTATACCGATCGATCCGTGTCCTTCGGTCTTTGGCCACCATCCCAAGCTCCTCGCGGCATCTCCGGTCTTGATCTCCTCGTCGGAAAGGACACTACATCTACGAGTCATTTTACGGGCTCCCGCTTCATCCGAAGCAACTCGGGCATGAAGTGTGCTAGCCGACGTGTCTAAGGTGTTGTAGAGAATGTTTGTGATCACTTTGTCTCTTGCATCCATTGCTTGGATGGAGGTTGAAGGTGTTGCCATTAATGGAGGCTATGAGCTAGAGGTAGAAGAAGGAGGAGAAGCTTTCTCTTCTTTTCTTTTCTTGTTTTGGAATAATGAGAGTGAGAGAGAGTAAGAAAAAGAAATACAAGAGCTCACCCTTGCCTTGGCTGCCCCTCGCTCTCCTCTTATCATTTCAAATCACAAAACTATCACATTATGTGACACATGCACAAGAAAAGAGACCATGAGTGACCACTTGTGCATGCGTCACAATAAATGCACCAAATCATGATATATAGCTCATAATATCCATATGTAAACATTAACCCAAATGTTTACAACAATAAAAAGATACGGCAACATCTAAAGTAAACTCGTGACGGATCACAAGGATACCCCTCACCTGTATATACATACCTGCATCCGTATTCCGACTGAATGTGAATGCGATGGGACTAAAGTAATCCAACAAATCTAATACTAGGATTCGGCTTAAACTAAAACCCACTAGTATGATCTGCCCGATCATGATCCGTGCAGTACTGCACGTATATGATCGGACCCTGCCATATATCATACGGCCTCTACAACGTTTCGCCCGAAACTTGAGAAACAGTCTGTGGGGGGACTTTAAAGACTCGTCAATACTTTGGCTGTGGATTTAACCACTAGCACGTCAGAGGTACTAGCTGTACGTAACGGGCTACCAGGTATTGACCAAAAGGGAGGTCGATGAGCGAACTCATCCTGACACCCTACTGAGCCTGTCAGTGACAATATCCGTACAGTCCAGTCCGTTCGTCTATGAGCATCGCATATTGGGCCTAGGGGGTTGGTAAAAGTCAGACCCCCAAAAGCGATACAAGTCGTGTCAGAGTGTAGCCCAGAACACCCTGAGATACTACTGGAATACTTACCAGTAAATCTCCTGCCTTGGCAAAGGACTTCGTGTAATGGCTCTCTTAGACACAGCGCGATCTCACCCCCAATACCGGGAGAGACGAAACCCCTGCCAATCCGCTCACTGCCTCTATGTGGCTCGGGACTGTACCTAACTAAAACCTGTTTGCACGACTCCTTTGAGCCATGGTAGGGTAGTAATCAAAGCACAGTGGGAACTCACACGAGACAAATGACGTTCTCAGGTCGATGAACTAACCTGTATACATGTCACCAGGGAACTGCTATTTGACGTCAGGTATAATACCAACTAGCATGTTCCCGGCGAGTCCTGTCCGGTGTACTCATAACCCAATGAGCACCCTATACATCTTAGGTGAACCAACTGACACCAATGGCTTGTGAGACCGGCCACCGCCCTTCGTCGGGGTCTCGACTGTATACACTAGTCTACTAACGGAGTATCGATGCCCAGTCTCGAAACTCCCACGACTAGGGACCACTTTAAGGATGTGCTTATAGACTACCCAACTCTCACGTATATGACCGCCATCATACTGCTGGTAGTCAAGAAAGAATCCTAAGAGCTCTATCAACGTGTAATAGCGACTTGTAAGGTCACCTAAAACAGTACACGATGATAAAGATAAGCCATGCTAGCATACTATTCTCCATCAACGTGTAATAGTGAACCACAATGTCACCTAAAGCATGTACACAATGATAAATACAAACCAGATAGTATACAATCATCCTAAGTAAGATTGTCCTACCGGCATAGGTCCTCCCTTAATCATTGCAATCACATTCCTGCGATCCAATAATTGACTCTGAGGGCACTATATCCAACAGCGGGAAATTGCACGGTTTGTATCGAGGTGCTTGGTATGCCAACAGGTGAAGGCGGAACATTAGCCGACAGCAGGACTGTTACAACTGCTGCCGATACCAGAATGGAAGTGGGAGCACATTACCATGGATTTCGTGATGGCCTTACCGTGGAGCCTTAGGGGCAACAACGCCATTTAGGTTATCGTCGACCGCCTCACGAAAGCTACACACTTCTTACCTTTCCGAGTGGGACAGTCGACAGAGTCACTGGCAGAGAGATATATGCAGGAGATAGTGCGACTTCACGGTGTTCCGGTCAGCATTGTGTCAGATCGAGACACCAGATTTGTTTCGCACTTTTGGAGGAGCTTACAGGAGAGTTTGGGTACCCGCCTCAAGTTCAGCACGGCTTATTGTTCATACTATAATATTGCATTATTATATTCCCCATTCTTATGTATTTTACAAATAAACAGGTGCTTTTGACGCATGTCTGCTATATAGTACAGGTTACAGGTTCTTGTATCTAAAACAGTGAAAAAGATAAAAGACGATGCAAAAGTGAGACTACGACCAACAAACAGAAGGATTTTGATAAAGCCTACACGAAGATCAGTACAAGGCAACGCAAGGTCCAAGATTACAAAGCGAATGGTTAAAAGTCCACTGCAATTGTTCACTGGAGATCTGGAAGAAACCTAGAAGCTATTTTAATAAAAGAACCAATGAATAAGGAAGCCCAGAAAGCCCAGAACAAGAACAAGAGTTTTCAGCAAATGATTCCTTTATTGGGCCGCGTAACCGCGGCCCAACCCCTGCTGTGGCCGTGGTTCCGCTGCTGTCTTGAGCCCATAGTTGCAGGAAATTTTACCATAATGTGTGTGGCGCTGACTAAGTCTTCCTAGGGATATTTTGGTAAATGCAGTCGTGCGGCAATTGTAAACCTAGGGTTTTCTATGTCCTATAAATAGAAGCCCAATTCCTTGTATTAGATGCCTCCTTTCATCAATAAAAATTCAGAATTCTTTTTGGAGAGCATCAATTTGTAAGTTCTTAATTTATTTTCCGCCCTAGGTAATTTCTATTCTTGCCTTAGTTAAATTTAATTCCTTGCCCTAGTTAGATCTTTTATTCTCTGCCCTAGATAAATGTTCTTCAATTCCCTAATGAGCGAGTAGTCTTCTCGCTTGTTAGGGTTAGATTTGGGGAAGGTTTGAAAGATGAAGATCTCTCACCCTTTTCTTGCCAGGCATATATTTTCATAGGACTTCATGTATACATGCACATACCTCTCCCTACGGCACCCTATCCTACGAGGTAGCGGTGATACCGTAGTATAAAGGCCCGGTTGCGCGTGTTTTCTATGGAGGTTAGGGTAAGGATTGATAAAGGAAGGAAAAGAAGCTAGAGGAAGAAACATCTTCCCGATGGTTCTAATCCCTTTTATTAATAATTACCATTAACTCATAATTAGATCTTCATATGGGTATAGAAAGCGGTGAGATTTATTGACTTTCCAAACTTAACCTAGACCTAACCCTAGCAAGATTTAGATCTAGATTAATTTGGTTTTTAGATTTAATCAATCCGGCTCCCATCGGAATTAACTCGTTAGAGCGATTAGGAAATTCACAACATCCCTGTGGACCGACCCGTACTCACCGGCTAGCTACCAAGTGACGTCGTTCTTGATTGCGGTAACATAATATTTTTGATCTATAAAATCTCTCAATCAAATTGCGTCGTTGCCGGGGATGGCATGTTATTTCCTTTTTGCAATTTCGGGTTAATCTAAAATTGAAAAATCATAAAAACTGAAAAATAAAAAAAATATAAAAATATATCATCTGTTATTTTTGGAAGGGTATTTTTGTGAATCTTTGCAGGATCGACGGATCTGGAAAAAATCCAGAGTGCGAAACAGAAAAAGGTAGATCAGAACAGAAGGGAATTGGACCAACAGAACACCAGAATTTTTTCAGAGACCTGAAGCCTCAACGCCGCCTCCTTTTAGCCGCGCAAGCCGCCTCCCGCCGCTAATCCGCGGTCTTTCTGGCTCTTCATCGGGCGAATTTTTCACTGTTTGTTTTCTTTTTCCCCCTCTCTGCAACCTAAAATATATCTTTTGTCAAATCTCCTGCAGGATTCTTTGCGCTTTAAAAATCTTCCCCCTTCCAAATAACAAATCTTGTGCAGGAATCTTTGCGCCGCACGTAAATTAAAAATTGATTACAAGTGATCTTTTCTGTTTGAATACCTTTATAAAAAATCTTTTTGGCAAAAATTTCCAAATATAGAGAAAAAGGAAAAAGGAATTTTTTTAACAAAACTTGCAAAGTTTGCCGCTAAGAAATCCTTGCACCACCTACCTTCTTTCTCTTCTCTTTCTTCTATCATGGGCACCCCACATCACAAATCTCTTTCTGAACTTTGGTATCCCGAACCTAACTTTGTCTCGTACGTCAATTGTTTCGGTCGATTTAAGGAAGATCCCTCCATGCCCAAAATTTCTTTGAAAGATCAAATAGAAGCATCTAGGAGAAACAGTTCAACGTTGCAATCCACTCTGTGTCAACTATATCAACCTTCACCACCTTCGTACGTTGATACTACTTTTTCGAGTCCTGTTTTAACTCCTAAACCGATGTCTATTGCTGATCATATCGCACAATCTCATAGCCGATCTTTCACCCCTCTCCGCACATCCAGTTCTAGGGATCAACAAGTCCATTCACCTTTTTATCCACATATTGATCCTACTCCTGTCCAACCATCCAATTCCTACCAGTCCTACCCGACTTTCCTACCTTCACTAGACATTGCTTCTACACAGCCATTTGGGGGTTTCACGTATCTAAACAGTTTTGAATCTTTTACCGAAACCCCTTCACAAACCATGTCTAGTTTGGAACAGTCGTTGGAAGCTTATATTTCAGCAACAAACAAAATGGTTAGGAATGTGGATGCGTCCATTGCCGCCCTTATGCAACCTAGTGAACCGGCAGCTAGTTTCCAACTAGCTCCAAATTTTCCAATGTATGAGGAGGCGGTTGAACAGAGTGAGAATTTGAGAAGAGAGAGTGAGTTCTACACCTTTCCAAATCAAACCTACCCATACCCAATTGAAGCCCACAACTCCGGTTTTTCATCGATTGTCCCAAATGATTCACAAGTTGAAAATAAAATATTTAACGAGTTGTGTGACTTTGTAGTGCTTGATTTGCCAGACTGTGAAGAACCCCTTTCGAGTGAAACCACACCTAATCCTTTTGACCTTTACACCTCCACTCTAGAACCGAAAGTGATAAATATCCATGCTTTTGATGAGGTGTCAGAAAAAATTGATTTTCACTTGATTGAGGATATAGACACCGGGAATATTTTGGATGTTGAACCCGTAAATTTGACTGAAATTTTATGTCCAATTCATCATCCCGATTCATTAAATGTTTCTCCCGAACTTCATATGCGTCTTGATTTTGATGAAAATGGCATGGATAGGCTAAATTTTGAGGAAGTTAGTTGAACCATCAGACTCGGTTGCTTACAGTCGTTTCGAACCATTGATGGAATCTTTCAAGTTCGAGACAGTTTACTACGGTGAGAATGAGACTATCCCCAATTCACTCCCTTTCGTCCTTCCTATCGTTCCGACCGTGCAAGAGACCATTACGTTTTCATCTCTAATACCAAGTTTGACATACTCATGCTTTCTTGCGAATCTTGAGGGATTTGACCCCATTTCTCGACGGGTTGATAGATTAGCACAATCGCTTTTAAAACATCGGTCTTCACAAATTGTGCTAATTTATTCACTCGATTTACACCCTCAAGATCGTGCTACCCTTCTTTCTCTTTTCCGCCTTTCTTCTCCTCCACCGAGACCATATTCTCCCTTTCTCTCCACACGGTCTCGTGTGTTTCTCATTTCTTTCCTTTACACCCTATTCTTTCACCAACCCTACCATTATCACGATAAGATTTTTGAATGGTTGGTGCTAACCTTTGGCTTATGTAAGGCCTTGCTTAGTTTGGGGAGGACCTTATTGTATATATGTATATATATATTTTTGTTTTCTTTTCTAATAGAAAAAAATTCAAAAAAAAATGTTTAAATAAATAAACAGGGGAGTGCCGACAATTTTGACCCTCTTGGTATAGCATGACAGGGAAGACACTGTCAAGTTTAAGTTTAAGTTATCAGGTTCGGAGGACGTGGGAAACTCAGTCCCCGTTTCATCGGACCTTTTGAGGTGCTAGAGCGAGTAGGAGAGGCGGCCTATCGACTTGCCTTGCCTCCATCGCTAGCTGGTGTGCACAATACCTTCCACGTGTCTCAGTTGCGGCGTTATGTTCGGGATGAGAGACATGTTCTAGACTATTCGGAGTTAGCTTTGGGTACCGACCTATCTTACGAGGAGCAGCCCACCACCATCCTTGACCGCAAAGAAAAAGTGTTGAAGAATAAGGTCATTCCGTTAGTCCGAGTGTCTTGGACGGTCGTTCCCCAGGAGAATCTACCTGGGAGCGTGAGGAAGATATCCGTGCACGTTTTCCATATCTCTTTGTTTAGTACTGTTGTTTCGTTGTCTCCTATTTAAATTTCGAGGACGAAATTTTTGTAAGGGGGTATGATGTAAATCCCCGTTCCCATCAATAAAATCTTTCTATATTTTTCCTAGTCCTCCGAATGTTTTTCTATTTTTTTCCTTGTATTATTTGGTGTGAAATCGGTTGCTTAGGTTTTAATATTTATTTTTTCTAAACCAATTAAAATCCAAGCCCAAAAAAATAATAAAAAACTAAAAATATATAAAAATCCCCAGCCCACTTATATATCCTTACCTCTTTTCCTTCCTTCACAAAAACAAATCAATTAAAACATCACCCAGCCCAACAGAAAAACCAAAAGCCTATAAAATAAAAACCAAACTAATAAAATCAATTTAAATCCCCCGGCCCAGCCCAACCCCAATCCATAACCCAAACACCCAACAAACCCGACCCGACCCGCTCTATTTCTTCTTTCCCACGAACTTTTTCTCGCTCCTTTTTCCCTCTGCGCTCCCCACGTCGCCCACGTCCCCGTCTCGTCGCGACCCCGACCCCGACCCACGATTGCGCGCGTGCCCGCGACCTCGTCCCCCTCGCCTTCATACAAGGACAATCACTCCCCCCACTGCATTTTTCTTCACCACACTTACCTCCTCTCTCCTTCTTCCTCCCATCATCCTGCCTCATCCCTAACACCCCTCTGGGCCCGACGACGACGACGAAGATGACCAACGACCTCGCTCCTCTCTCCAAAACCCGAGCACCACCACTGTTTCCTCCCTCTCTCCAAACCACCAAGCTTCGAACCCTGCACACCCCTCGCTGCAACCTCACCACTGCTGCACCCTCGCCGGAGTTACCTCCGCCGACCACCGCCGACCCCTGCACATCCCCAGGAGCTTCATAGCACCCCACTCCGCCTCCAGTGATCACGAGCCATTCCAGGGCAACTCCGACGACGAACCCAGACCCGAGCCGAGGCCGTGAATCCAAAACCGTGCCGTTCGTTGCGCATTCGTCCCGTTGCCGTGCACCGTCAACGCATCTCCAGGCAAGCACCCTACTTGCTACATGCTAAGTTGTACTGTTACGAATGCAAAATCTTATGAATTCCATATTTATAATTCATGAAAATTTATATGATATAAGTGTTTGATGCAAAACCCGAACGAAAACCTTCCATTAAACTGACGGAACTTGACCATATAAGCTGGCCTGTGTATTAACGAGCATCATGTTAAAATTTGACTGAAAATTATGATCGTTACTGACTTGAACGATCATCCCCGATTACACCCGTAAAAACTGAAAATTTCCCGCGTCTGAAACTTGTAAAAATCATAATTGATTGTGTACGCATTGAAATGATGCGTTCGAGGGCTCAAATCGAATCCGACTCGACGATATAGAACCCCATAAAAGTTTTAAATTGTTTCTATACTTAAAATATGACAGAAACTGATTCAGAGAGCGGCTCTGGACTGCAGTCCAGAGCAGCTCTGGCTGTTGATTTCTATCTCATAATGCTTACCCCTTTGCTACTTGAACTTGTATATTGCGGAACCCTATACTTTAGTGAATATGAAACAGTCAGCTAAATAATGAAACTAGTTTCACCCCTTTTTACCGTCGTTTACTATTTAAACTGTAATTTAAACGAACATGACGTATAGCAGTCCCAAACAGAAACAGAACTGATATCTTATTGTTAATCAGTGCATAACTTCTGACATAGAGGCGTGATTGAGAATCCGTCTAGTGCGTTGGAAACCCTATTGAAAAACCTAAATTTCATTCAACTATAGAGTCGCTAAATTGTAATCCCAACAGGGTGAAAATTGTGTTCCGAAACGGACGTTCAGTTCAGAAACTGAACTTCCTGCAGCGAACACTTAAAATGAAACGGCTGTAACTTGCAAACCCGAAATCCGATTGCACTGAAATAAATTTTTACTGAACTTATGACCGAGTCTACTTGTTACCGTCTTTGTATCGTTTTATTGAATTTTGAACGTATGATTTACTGCAATTTTTATAAGCTCATAAGGTGCATAATAGTTCATATTACACATGACTTGTTAACTGCATAAATGCACATATATTACCCAATTGCCATGCACATAGTGATAGTGCGCGTTATTATTCAGTGTACAATGTATTATCGTGCGTGAACGGTATTGGTTTAAGAGTGTCAAGTACGCCAATGGAAAAGTGAATGATTCGTGACAGTGAATAATACAGTGAACAGTGACAAGACCATGTTATTGGTGCATACTTGTACACGACTAGACCATACTCGTCAATAGTGTAAACCTGGGGGAAAAGGGGAAATCGAAGTGGAAAGAGCATCCTATTTAGCAAGGACAATGATTTAGAGGATGATAATTCGAACAACGACTCTTATATATATTAGGTAGGGCCTAGCGGTCTGGCTGACATGGTTATATCCCGGGCGATGCGGGCCGTAGTCTCGGGTATGTACGAGACCCTCGTTAAACATGATCCTCCTTTCCATAACTCGATTTCAAAGATGACTTAGTAATTGATAGGGACATAGATCATACTTTGCATCAGTTAGTGACATAGTGATTACCTGCATTTTACTTCCACTGTTATTACCTTAATTGTCTGTTTTATGTCACTATTATAATATTGCTATTACGTCACTCTGACGACCTGAGTATGCATGCTCAGATCTCGAGGAAGAACCAGCGCAGGAGTTAGACTTACCCTTCGAGCTCGCGGAGATTTAGTCGGGCGTACCTCTTTCACTTTTATTGCTTTTCCTAAAAGTGACCTTGTATTCGAACTTGGTTAGTAGTTCTTTTCTTCTTTTATTGCAAATTGTGATCATTGAAAGTTAATGTAATAATTTAGTGATGTATTTCCTTTACTTCTGTGCTTTGTTTACTGATTACTATGTAATGCTAGAAGCCGAAGTGTGACTACGGTGGGCTTATTCCTTGACCGTAGGAGCATGGCCGGCCCAGTCATCTCTCGTTTTCCATATTTTGGGAAGCGGGGCGTGACTTGGTTTTTTTCTGTCATGACCCACCCCCAATACAGAGAGTATTGTCTGCTCTGGCCGAAGCCGCACGGTTTTGTCCTTCGGGACGAACCGGACCCGACCACGGGCCACTTCCCAGGAGGTCACTCATCCCAGAACTTCCGTGGCTCGAGCACGCTTAACTACGGAGTTCTCAAGCTCCTGTAGTGCCGGTTCACTTGAAAGGCGCATCTGTATTGAGGAGTGGTACCATTCCATTTATAGTACAGATCTGCCCTCTTTCGGAATGTATTCCGAAGAGTCCCATTGTTCTACAGTGGGTCCCATAGACTCAAGCGGTGGCCCCCACGGATTCAAGAGGCGGCCCCCGCCCATTTAACATGACACTTGGCGTGGCATTTTGTTCCGTGTGGCACTTTGCTCCATGAGCAAGAACCGGGTCCCGGCAATTCTTGATTTTGGATCTTGGATTTGATGTTGGCTCTTTTTTTGATTTGATTTGATGAATGAATTTGGGAAAAAATAGGAACTAATTGGGAACAATAATTCGGAACCCTTTTCAATGTAGCTTTATGTCCTTTTTATAGCCCCTAATCAAGATTCCCCAACATGCTAGGTTGTTATAGAGAAGTTTCCAGAACAAGGATGTTACATAGAGACTTCCCCAACAAGCTAGGTCGTTGAGAAGAAGTTTCCAGAGAGTTCCCGACTCCGAATCCCACGACTCGGCCGCGGATCCGCGGCGTCTCGGCCTGACTCGGCCGCGGTTCCGCGGCCGATTGGTGGATTCATTGCTTCAAAATTCTTTGGTCTTCTTCTGGTGATCTTTGGGTCTTTATGTGATATCTGGAATCTTCTTATCTCTTCTGAATTTCTGCCAGAATTTGATTCTTCAACTTTCCTGTATTTTATCGGCAGATTCTCGATATCTGACCTGTGCTAATCTTGCACAAGATCTCAATAAAGAATGTGAGATACAAAATATTATGCGTAAAAATATTAAATATACAATTTTCTTTATAATGTTGATTATAATGTATAACACATGGTAAATGATATTTTGCAGACGAACTTCTAATATGTGTTATAATTATAGAAAATACCTTTAGATGATTAAAAAAAGTAAGGATGTTGTCATGTTAAAAATGCACTATTTTAGACTGAACAAATACCTTCAAACTTGACTTTGATCGTCTCCAGCAAACTTTATTTATTCAAAAGAAGGAGAAAAAATAGAAATAAAAAGAAAAACTAACTAGCATACTTTCATAGGCAACACGATTGCACTGAGTACGTGCAACAAGCCTTTAAACCTCTAGGTGTCCCTAGTAGGAGGAGTGTTGTCTCCTGAGAGTTTTCAGCGGATTTCACCCACAAAATTCCATAATAAAAGAAAGAATGTGAAAGTTACATATAAAGACAAGAATTATAAAAGAAAGAACGTGAAAATCAGAGTTTTCAACTACACTAGCTTTTCGGTTGTCATGAGCCCTATCTTAATAGTCATGAAAAGATGTTAAAAATCACACCATCCCTCAATAAAACATCGCCTTTATTCTTTATCCCTACCTTTCTTCCAAACACCGATCATATACCCCTACGTGTGTGTAAAAGACATCCCTACACTCGGAGAATTCAATTCAAGCTATTATACTCTTGTCCATCTACCTCAGTACTTTTTAGTCGGTGAATAATTTAGATGGAATTGCTCACACATTCTTCATGCGATCGTTAATACTTCTTGAGGTACTAACTGACAGATTACTAAATGCGCTCACTTATTAGGCGTAATTAGCAATTTCCTCGTCTTGCAAAACCTAAGGCTTAGCAGTGACTCCCAAACTAGTTGGTCTAAGGCACTAGGTGATGAAGCACCCTCGCTATATTTTTTTTATGATGCCTTGGTGATTACAAAATCAGTGTTCATTTTTCTTCACCATTTTATACTTTTATGCTCCATTTAAATTTATTTTCTTCGTACTTTGGCTTTTAGACAAGAGCATTTCAAGGTATCCTCTACTATCCCGAGTTTCAAGATGTGTGAAAGTGCGTATAGTAGGGTATCAACGTTCAAATGTTTGGTTTCCAGATTAGGAACTATTTTTCAGACTTATTTTTATCTTCATATTAGTGACTTCCTTTATCTTACTAACCCTTGGGACAACGGCTCATAACTACTTATTACTAGTTTTGTTTAAGAAAACATCTAACTTTCTTAGTTTTCTTAAACTCTTCCAAACTTTTAAATGTAATTTTTCACTTTCTACTCTTTTATTATAAAAGATTTTTTTTTGAAAATTTTGTGCTTATGTAAAGTGTAATGCAAAATAATGTGTAAATAAGCACAAACCTCCCCTAAACCTGTTTACAGTAGTGTCCTCACAATTGTCATCTTTTAAATCTCAAAAACCTGTAGACTTGGGAGGAAAAATTATTAACGGGGTACAAGAATAAATGAACGTGAAAATCTCCTTCAAACTTATTTTTGGCTCACAATTTTGTGTACAAATTTTATTTTCAAGAGCCAAAAATATACCCCCCAAATTTGATTTAAACAATATTAAGCTTTTAAAATTATAAGAGTGGGGTAAAATTATTGGTCAATATAAAGTTTTACAAAGACCAAAAGTTAATACCAAAAATTCAAAGATTTTATCAATGTAATGCACTGGTTGGTAGAAGAACACATCACCTATCGACGTGAAGAAGTGGGGAAGAGATAAGTGATAGTATGGAAATGGTTTGCGTCTCTGTGTTTGTAGAGATGACTTAATGATGATGGATAAAAACGAGAATATGAATGATTAGAAATATTTGCATTCTCGTATTTTATAAGAAAAAATGGTGGTGGTTCAACTTCTTTAGGTGGAGATTGATTAATCACAAAATCTGTGTTGTTTAGGAAAGGGAGTTCGTTAGCAAAAATTTCTTCAAAACTTTCATCGATATCCTGAAGAATAACTTCGAAACTTTCATCGATGGTTTTATTGAACGTTTCACTGTCAATAAGTGTTGTGCCAGAATTTATCATACTTGATTTGTAAAAAATTATGGAGGTAGGAGACTCAAAAAACTCATCCACCTCATTCTCAAAAGTATCTAAATCAAGTTGGCTTTCTAGAATTATCGAACTCGAATTATCGGATTGTGATTCATCAACACTCGCTAAACTTAAAGGAAGAATAGAAGAACCAGAGAAAGTGGAATATGAAATGGGTAAACAAATTGGTGTGTCGAGTATCGCTGATCCACATGTGGGAAATGAAGGCTGAATTTCGTTTTGCTTTTCGGTTATACAATTATCATCAACTTCAAGACGCATATGAGGTTCGGAAAGAATAGTTAAAGGCTCAAGATGATGACTGCACGGGAGTGAAATGGCCTGATGAATTGGTGGGACAAATTCATCCAAAATTTCGGGTTCATCATCCAATATATCCCCAACGTCAATCTCATTCAAGTGTAGGTTAGAAGTCTCAGACATCTTTTCTAAAGTATGGTTTTCAATCAATTTCAGCTCTAGAATGGAGGTGTGGAGATCACAAGGATTGGGTGTGGTTTCACTTGGAATGGACCCTTCACAACCGGGTAAATCAAACACTACAAAGTCAAACAACTTATCAAACATTCTATCTTCAATTGGTGCACTCGATAGATCAGTGAAACTGGAGTTGTGGATTTCAATTTGGGATGGGGAGGTTTGATTAGGAAGGGTGTATCGTTCTCTCTCACTACCTGAATTCTCAATTTGTCCGATGGCCGTATCATACATTGAAAGATTTTGAGCTGGTTCGAAACTAGTTTCTTGTTCTTTTTGTTTATTGAAGATGGCCATGGACTCCTTCAATTCCTTTCTGATGCGGCTCGTAACTACCGCATATTCTTCTAATGTCCGCTCAAGACTAGACATGGGTCGAGAAAAGGTTTCAGCATAAGATTGAAATTCTTGTAGATAGATAAAACTCCCAAATGACTGATTAGAAGGACTGTCTAGAGAAGGTGTAAAAGTCGGGTAGGATCGATAGGAATTGAATGGTTGTGAAAATTGGGTAGGAGTAGGATCAACATTGAAATAATAAGAATACTGATATTGGTTGGTTGGTTGGCGATTTTCAACAGACATCATATACGCCACAAACCGAGTATGAAAATCTTCTTTAGAAAGTGGTGGTGTTTGCTGTCCTAATGGTTTGACCAGATTGAAACTTTGGCCATTAGCCCTCGCTATATGCTCAGCGATGGATATGCATTTAGGAGTTTCCTCACTCGCAACATCAACATAAAAAGCTGTAGACTTAGGATGTAGTTGATAGGACCTGGACTGAGGTGGCCAACTGTTTCTATCCGCTTGTTCTATCCGATCACTTAAGGACATGTGAGAGTCGGATGGTATACCGAAACGATTACGAAAACAAGAAATATCTGGTTCTGGATAGCAAAGCTTGGCAAGAGTTCGTCTATTTGGGTTACCCATTATAAGAAGAAAAGAGAAGGGAGGGTAAAAAGGGAAAAGAAAAAATTTAAGATCTAATTGGTTTGTTTTGCTTTGAAAGTGGGACTTGAGGGTTGACTCACAAAATCACAAAAGTGCACAAACAACCCTAGAACTAAGGTTACCTAGGTCAAGCACTAGACCGTTCCTAGACTTCCAAAGGACAAATCGCAGGATCAATCCTCTACTACCTCTTTATCTCTCTTGTGGCCAGGTAAGTGCTAGGTAAGTGGGAGGTATCCTCTATGTAAATAGCGGGCCTAATTAAGTAACCACTTGTCTAGACACTACAAAAGAAATGTGGATAAGCAGTAGATTACCCACGACCTTCCTCTGTCCTAATTGAGCGCGACGGTCCTTAGAGTCTTGGTCTAGATATTTTTTAATTAATGAAGGGTGATGCAGATGCTAGTTTTGTGATTTGTGGGGCTTAGGAAGGGTAATGAAATCCCCACCTAATCTGAATTTGGTCTTTGCCCCTTAATTGTCCGTATTACAATATGCAACAACAAAACTAATATCAAGACATGCAACAAGATTTGTTTTAAGCAGAGAATTTTTGCAAAGAATCCTACAGAAAAATTGTTATTGGACTTTTCAGAGGAGAGAAGAGAAGGTAGGAAATATACCAGAGAGAGATGAAGCTCTAATTCACCAATCCCACCGCGGTTCCGCCGCGAGAATGGCCTTATTGCCGTAGTTCCGCGGCCAATATAAGAGTTCTTGAAAATATTTTTGGTACGGTCGTTAACCTTGCTCCTCTGGTCTTGATGAATTGCTCCGAATCCTTATCTCCCTGCTACAGTGATTCCAGATTCCCTCGCAAAAATCACACACTAATTGTTAAGCACAAGATGTGTTCTTGATTTATATTTTGATGGAATAATAATCTTTCAACCCAAATAGCAAGAAAGAACAAATTATGCACGGATCCCCGGCAACGACGACATTTGATTGGTTCAAAAAGAAGAATAATATGTTTGTAGTAACCAAAATCAATAACAGTGTCGCGTGTAGCAAATGTTAGTGAGCACGAGTTGTCCTCTAGGATTCGAGGAATTCGTAAATTCTAGCTTTAGTTGAGTCGAAAGAACTAGTAAAGAAATTCAAGAAATTGTTTAAGATTTGGTTGAAGTAATCATTTCAAGAAATTCAAGAAATCATTTTAAGAAAAGAAATCAAGAAAATGTTCAAGATCCAATTATCAAGAAAATATAAAGAAGGCTTGTAGGATCCGATCGGATTTAGTAGCCATGAATGACTAATAAAGGTAACTCATATCTTCTAATGACAGTTTAACGCTAGATTGATAGCGATGAATGCGGATTAGGTTTTTTTTGGAAGAAACTAGGGTTTCTTCTTTATAATCCCTTGCCCTTTCATTGATCCCATTCATTTTCTAGCCCTTCACAAAAAGATCGTTAATCTTCTCTCACATCGTGGTCATGATAATCAATAATTTGATATCGTACTCAATGAGGGTGTTAACGATTCTTTTACGAAGGTTTGTAAACTTCATAAGACTAAAGAAAAGCATATAATTCTATCATCCATCGATCTACCCTAATCTTACGAATCCTAGCAAGCGGAGATTTATTCGCGCATCCTGAAAATAGAAGAAAGATTAGAAAAAGAACTCATAATGCGGAATTTTAAAAGAAAGCGAAATTGAAACTAATTATCACCTTTATTATTCAACTTCAAATTACAACTTCTTCAATCCGAGATTACAAGAAGAATCGCTCTCGATCACTCCCTTGAAGAGGTAATTTTTCCGTTGATCTTTACGTTGCTCGATCACCGTGAGTCTTGGACCTGTCGTGGATCGCGTGCTCGTTGATGAAGATCGGCTTCGTACAAAGGATCTTTTGTTGAATCACTTGATGAACTTCTCGATGATTCTTGATTTTGGATCTTGGATTTGATATTGGCTCTTTTTTTGATTTGATTTGATGAATGAATTTGGGAAAAAATAGGAACTAATTGGGAACAATAATTCGGAACCCTTTTCAATGTAGCTTTAGGTCCTTTTTATATCCCCTAATCAAGCTTCCTCAACAAGTTAGGTTGCTATAGAGAAGTTTCCAGAACAAGATTGTTATATAGAGGCTTCCCCAACAAGTTAGGTCGTTGAGAAGAAGTTTCCAGAGAGTTCCTGACTGCGAACCCCACGACTCGGCCGTGGATCCGTGGCGACTCGGCCTGACTCGACCGCGGTTCCGCGGCCGATTGGTGGATTCATTGCTTCAAAATTCTTTGGTCTTCTTCTGGTGATCTATTGTTCTTTATGTGATATCTATAATCTTCTTATCTCTTCTGAATTTCTGCCAGAATTTGATTCTTCGACTTTCCTGTATTTTATCGGCAGATTCCCGATTCCCGATATCTGACCTGAGCTAATCTTGCACAAGATCTCAATGAAGAATGTGAGATACAAAATATTATGCGTAAAAATATTAAACATACAATTTCCTTCATAATGTTGATTATAATGTATAACATATGGTAAATGATATTTTGCAGACGAACTTCTAATATGTGTTATAATTATAGCAAATACCTTTAGATGATTAAGAAAATTAAGGAAATTGTCATGTTAAAATGCACTATTTTCGACTGAACACCGCACCATCCCGATCGGGGTTCCCCAAAATGGGTTGTAGAGGCACATTTGCAAGGAATTAAATAATACACTTTTAAAGAAAACGGTTTTTGAATGTTTATGGTATTTAAATGTAAACTCTTATTTTCCCACAAACTAATGTTCCAAAAGTCATCGTGCTATGTCAAAAATGTATATTGTTATGAGGTAGGTCATTACCTCATGAGTTTTCTAAAGGTAATATGGGTAAAACGAATAAGCAATGCCGTATGTAAACATGATGGTATTTTACCGTAAAATTGAAATTGAAGTTGCAATGCATATTATTTTGAATTGAAACTTGTTTTGAATGTTATTTTATGTTTGTTAAACAATATAAGAAGAGATGGTAATTCGTTGTTTAAGAAAGAAATGAGTTTTTAAAGAAAAGAGAATCGGAAGTCGGAATAACTCCGCTTCCGACGAGTTTTGAAAAGTGGAAGTTTTAGACTAGAGATTGAGATGGGGAGAGGGGACTTACTGATTGGAATTAGAGATAAGAGGTAGGGGAAGATTTTGGGACCGTCGGGAAGTTGTTTCGTCGCTGGATTCTTTCCGAAACGTCGCCGGTTTTTTGACCTTTGCCAACTCCAATTATACAACTTTGGACTTAGAAAATTTCAGATAGTTTTGATACTAGATTTCAGAATGAAGATAACTATGGTGTAGGGGGTATTTATAGGATAGAATTAGGGTTTAGGGTAATGAAGAAAGAATTAAAATGTGCATTAAAATTTGGTTTAATAGTGATTTTAAATTCTCTGGATAATTGCAGAGTAAACAAACAACATGGGGGTAGTAGGGTAGGCCAAGGGTTGCTAGGGTTAAAAAATTGGAGCAATAGGGACGGGGGGACCGGCGGCGCCGACCCTATGGAGAATCTCGCTCGCCAATTTCGGGGTGTGGGGCTCTTGATCTTTGACACGTGTCCTAGGCTGTGTAAATACCAATTTCCACATGTTTTTTATTGTGACTTTTCATTTTATGTGTTTTGCACGTGTAAACATTTGAGCTTCTAAAAGTTTAAAAGAAAATCAACAAAAAATATATGCGGCTAGGGGGATTCGAACACAGAGGCTACGTCACAACAGTGCAAGGCTTTACCAATGAGCTACAAGTGCTTTCTTGCTGTTCAAAAGCAATTTAAATTTATAACTTGTGCTTTCTTGCTGTTCAAAAGAAATTTAAATTTATAACCCTTTTGTGCGCCTACAGTCCTTCCACAGGTGTCCATCCCTCTTGCAGTAAAAGCAAAAATTTGGACTTGGCCGGTTATTTGTTTCTTCCGGTCTCCTAGGTTCATGAGTTGGTATTAAAGAGGCTCCTCCTGCCATCTGGGTGGCAGGGCGCTTCACACCGGCAGATTGAGGTCTGCCATTCTTCTTCACTACTGCCTCATATCGGCAGGCAGCTTTCAGAGCCAGGTCGTGGGCTGGGAAATCCCCTGTAGCTAAGACAGCTTGGATCTCCAGATCTAACCCTTGCTGAAATCGTCTGGAACTGATCTCAGCAGTCGGTATTAAGTGTGCCGCGAACCTATTGAGCACGGTAAACTCAACATCATACTCATCCACAGATTTGGTCCATATCGAACCCTGTTGTAGGTGGATGAATTGCTGCTCCATGTCAATTCGGGCAGTCTCTAGAAAGTACTTCGTGTCGAACATGTCGCGAAAAGTTTTCCAGTTGATCGGTTGGTCAAGACGGCTTTCTTCCGCCTTCCACCAAACTCGGGCGTTGTCGGTGAGTTGCAGCTTCGCAACTCGTACCTAAGCGATCTCTGGCATTTGTGCAGCTGCCATATCATCCTCAATGCTCTGAACCCATTCTTCCTCTTCTAAAGGGATCTCTTTCCCCGAAAACTGCTTAGGGTGCAATGCCCAGAATTGCTTTACTCTGGGTGTTTCCACTTCTGGATAGTTCAGTAATATAGCATTCTGCTACTGCTGTCCTTCCAAGAGGCTTCGGATTGCCTCAAGTTGTACCATCTGCTCATTGATCGGAGTAGAAATGGTAGGTGTAAGCGGTAGAGGTGGTGGTGTGTTGTTAAACTTGGTGATGGTATTGTTTTGAGAATCCATAACTTTGAAAGAAAAATAGGGTTATGATAGATTCAAAATATATGAAATTGTAAGATTCAAGGAATATAAAATATAAATGATGTTTTTAGTTGCCGATTCTTGTGTTATATTGCTTAGGACATCATGCAGAATTGACCTGCATGTCCATCCAGAACTGACCTGCATGGGCTACAAACAAAACCTGTCACGCCCCGCTTCCCAATATATGGGAAGGGGATGCGGCGATGCCCGCTACGTATTTACTCAGAAGTAGACACGTTAAGCGTATCTAAGCAATATAATGTAAATATATACAAGAAGACATGAAATGTAAATGAAAAACAACTTTTATTTATTAAACATTTCTTTACAATACAACTGAAAAGTTAATACAATGATGAAAGCAGTGCCTAAACAATGGCATGAACTAAATGAAAAGTAAGTACAAGTAAAGTCTAATGACCGTGCTGCTCAGTGGTGTGCTCTAAGTGTTCCTGGCTGGTCTTGAATTCCTCAGAGTCGGGTCCTCTTGACAACATTCCAAAGAAAGATGAGAAATAGGAATGTCGTCAGCGAACAATCGCTCAGTAAGTCCCAAGAAAGAAAGAAATAGAATAGACAGGTGGGAGAATGTAACTGTTATGATGTTTGATAGTTATATTAACGCAGTTGTTTGTAGCTTGGTACAGAAGATGCCAGTGTATACGAGGGGAGTCCAACTTACACCGTGGACTTTGGTAACCCGTAGTACAAGGCTCCGTCAATAAAACTACGGAACAACGGCATGGATGTATAGTTACGTCTTTTAGTGACCATCTCGTGCCACCTTTAATATGTTCCGTAACAATCTACCCCTTGAAAACCCCGTAATGTCTTTTGTATTGATTGTATTGTTTTGTTTTATAGATGGAAGACTTGCCGAAACTGTGATATCATGTAAACTGAATGGATATAAATGGATAGTCATGTAATCAGGGTATATCCATGGTTCGGTTCAGTCGAGTCATGTTGATATAGATTCATGTTGTATTGTAGTTATACTTGAATTGAATTCAAGTTGGATTGATTTCATATTAGACTGAGACTCTGTCTGAGTCAGACACTCTAAAAGAAATTGATGTCCTGAATTAGTTTTGATGTTATCGGTGACTACTGCACATGGACGACAGGATTTGTGTCTTTTTCCAAGACAATTACCGTATTGATAACACCGCTTTTAGGCTGTCTACCTTAGATAGGCAAGCACCCATATTCTCCGTCTCCCTGAGGCTCAATGTAACATTTCAGAAAATATAAAATATTATTTTTGGAATTTAATATTAAGATAATATATATCCCGAAAATTGCCCGATTTACGAAATTGGGGTTTTCGAAAAAGGGTATAAATACATACCAATAATTATGAAATAAATGGAAATTAAAATGATTTATTCATTTAAAAATATAATTAAAAGATTTGGCATTTTAAAAATTTATTATGTGCAGTTTGGTTAAAAACCCGATTAGTGCACTGCTAGTCGCGATTAAGCCAAATCCGTGTTTCTACAGTTTTTCATGGTTAGTGCACCATGACATGTTCATTTGTGTTGATTTATGTTAGGGTTGGTTTTTGGGTGAGAAAAGAAACGAAAAGAAAAGAGACAATGATTGAGGAGAGAGAGGGAGGGGGACATAATGATGAGATGAGACCATGCTAGGAGAGAGAATGAGAGTGAGAAAGAGAGAGAGAGAGAGAGGGAGAGTGCTGCCCCAACTCTTTCCCCCCATCATTTCTTCATCTCCTTCTTCATCTTCAAGCCCCCTTCTACTCTCATGACCCATCTCAAAATATTGACCAAAACCCTATACCCCTTTTATAAAAAATGATCACCTCCTCGCCCTCATCATATTGGACCAAGAAAAGTAGGATTTTGATGACTTGGGACTTCTAGGGTTTTACTTGGTGGCATCATTGAGGTATAATCTCTACCAATTATTTTAGTTTTTAGTTTGTTATATTCTAGTTTAAGTTTGGAATCGATTTGGTGTGGATATGTAATCTTTGGGAATTTCTAGAAGAGGTTAGGGTTGGAATTGAATCCAAAGATGAAATTGAGGTTAGTAGAGACCTTATAACCCCTTTAGAGTTAGTTTCATGGACTGAAACCTGAGATAGAACCCCAAACCCCAAACCTAGAAACCCCGATATCGGGAAATTATGAAAATTTTGAGGTTGTTTAGAGATCTGCTAACACCCGGGGCACTGGGATTTATTTAGCAAACACAGGGAGTCATGCAGGCACCTAGGAAGCTACCACTGAAACTCTAGCCCCATACCCCTATTCCTGGCTGCAAATTAATGCTTTATGGCTGCAAATTGCGGCCTAGGTAGATTGGTTTTGGCTCGTACTTGGTCTGTGACTCCTATATCTTCTATCAAGAGCAACCCAATGTGCAAAATCTCTTAGTTTGTCCTGTGGTGAAATCTGGAGTGGTTTTCCTATGTTGCTGTTTTCGTGTTTTCCGTATTCTGAAATTTGGATTCTTTTATTTGATATTATTTTGTTTGTTGGATGTTTGTACATCGGCAACAAGGGTTGTTTGATTGTTTTTGCATGCATAGGACATAGGTTCTAACCTATACGCGATTCGTGTGCCATATCGATTTTCAGAACTTGATTTTAATAAGCGTTGCGATATGTGTTGTTATTGTAGGTACCTTCGCGTGAATTCCGAGGCAAAGGGGCGTGGCGTCATTGACTTCGGCAAGCGAAGACCAAGGTGAGTAGATCTATATCTACGGGGGAAGTCGGGTGGATGGCGTATAGCACCCCCGCACACTTTGATGGAGACCGATTTATATATAGATTATGGTTAATGAAACCTTTAATAGAAAACTATAGATAGAGTAAAAAGGGTAGTTAGAGAAACCATATTAGAAACTAAGGATTGTTAGAAGTGATATGATACGACTAGTATGTGATGACGGGACTTGAGGATGCGATTTGATGATATTGCCGTTTATGGTACTATAGGACTAGATAGTCGATGTAGATGTGTCATCCGAACCATACCTATTTCCAAACTGAAGAATCATATGCATCTTTTAAACAGATACCTTGAGGGACATTACGGATTTTCAAATGATATCTTTCTTTAAAAACACCGTAGCCCCTACTTTAAAAACTACGATTCGCATCTTTCAAAAACTGTTTGTATGGTTCGGGTGTGTATGTTAGGTTAGATACGTATGCTTATAGTAAAGGTAGAATGTATTGTAAAATTGACTTGATGTGGGATATAAATGCGATGAAAAGAATATATGACGTGATATGATGATATGTTGGTATACGGATGCGCGTCGATTGAGGTGATTGATACCTTGCCGGTCCCCTGATATGAGATTGTTATGGATGTGACCTGGGACACAGGTATATGGATATATATAGAATGTTGTGAATCGGGTGTAATATATCGTAAGAGACGTTAGATCTGTACCCCTCATTGTCGCATAGGTTGATAGGATCCCTAATAGCTTAATGCCGCCGTACGATGATTTTCCATACGTGATGAGTTTGACTTGAGGTTTGATCCATAGCCTTGACTAGAGGATGTCGTACGATGGATTATACCGTATGTGATGTTGTGTGGTTAAATACTGATTGATAGATTCACTGACTCGGTCATGTTAGATTCGTATACCCGTCAGCATTTGCATATGCTTTACCTCATGCTGCATTCATGTTATTCTCATTGCATTATATATACTTGTGCTAGTACACCTACACCATTATCGATGATGCATATGTTACACCTACACAGATTGGCCGGCTCACACACTTCATCATCGATAATTGCTATGTCGCTACACAGTAGAACTGTTGCATCAAGATATAACTCTCATGATATACTTGCGTACATACATATTATACACCATACTTGCGTGCATATATATTGTACACCATACTTGCGTGCATACATATTGTACACCATACTTGCATGCATACATATTGTACACCCATACTTGCAGACATACACATTTGTACGTCCATACTTGCGTATATACACGTATGCACCTTTATACGACATTGCATTCAATTTTGGAGATTTGGGAACCACATGATATATTTTAAAAACTGGATTCATTTAAAAGAGCGATTTTCCTTCGATATGTGCATATTACTGTTCCCTGTTGCATGATATACGGATATGCTTACATTTCTATCATATGTCGCATACATCATGCTTTATTATTTTATGAATTGAGATATGCTGCTTTCATGAGATTTCTGGATTTGTGAACCGTGGCTATTTCAAAAGAAAGCATGTACTATTTTAAAAACCCGGTTTCTCTTGATATGATATTTCAGTGCGTCCACCATACGTTTTCTCGGTTCTGAGACGTGTGATATGTGAAACCCGATTCGAGGAGGCGGATGATTCCGTTTGCGGGTACATGGTGGACCCGGTATGGTACCCCGGGTCGAGAGAGAGATTTCGTGTGGATGACGATGAGCCTGGCAGAGGGACTACTACCTACCGGTGATAGTATTTGGACTCGTCGGTTATCCGGAGGATACCGACCGGAGTCATGAGATGGATATGAGGGCCGACCAGAGTAGGTGGTGCCTGAGACGAGGTATTTGAGGGCCGATCCGAGGATACAACGCCTGCGATATGAGGATTTACGTGTCGATGCTAGACACGGGTTTTCATGATGTTTCGAGTGTCGATGCTGGACACTCAGGTCTATGATTTGAGGTGTTGCGAGGGGCACACGTTGATTTATATCCTCATACTTTCATGCATATGCTTTTATGATATTTACATGCATGATATTGTGGTGTCATCGGTTGACACATGGACGAGATCCGCATGCACACATACATTGATTATATGGTTGGACGAGATCCACATGCATACATACATTGATTATATGGTTGGACGAGATCCACATGCATACAGACATTGGCTATATTGTTGGATTATATCCGCATACATATAGGTATTGATTACATTGTTGGCACATATACGACCCGGTCACCCTAGATATCATAGTATTACCTTTATGATATAGTTGACCTAGGGGTCATTGTTTATTCGATTTCTACTTGTAGATTTTTTTCTACTCACGAGTTGGCAACTCACCCCCGTTGTGCCACAGTTCTTGCAGGTTGACCGCATGGATCCGTAGCGGCTTCGCTGGTACACAGTTGCATTCGGGTGTCTTGCATTGGTAGGTGAGACATTTGTATCGTACCCACTCTTGTATTATATTTCATTTTGTATCTAGTCAACTCCATCAAATCAAATTTAGTAAATTGTATAAGTAATGAGACTTAGTGAGACTTGTGGTTGCGAGACTTAGAGCGAGGGGTTTTCCGCTACTTGTGGTTTTTATGTCTTGCTTTTTCTTTATCTTTATGGTGATCTTCGCCATTGGGCGTCGTATACTTATATATATTGTCTTGCGTGGTTGTGATCCGCCGTTTGGCGAAGAGCTAGCTCCCTCTTGGGGATGCCTTTATCTTTATTATGTATTTGTGGTTTGGGATCAAAAAAATACAAAGGAGGTGCTGCCCAAATTTTTAAAAGACGAAACATGTTTTCAAACTAGAAATTTTCACTTGTATTTTTATGTCCCTTTTTCTATGCATTAAAAAAACTTGATTTCCTTATACCTTTTTTTTTTCAAAACTTCACCTCTTTTATTTTCTTAAAAAGGTTTAGATTTCTGGGTTTCAGCTTACTTGAATTCCGTTACGCCTTTAGGTGTTGCGTGATTCAAGTGCTGGACACGAGCTAATATTTCGGGTCGTGACACTCAAGTGAACTGATCCCGCTTAAACCTATGTTTACTATGGTCCTTATTGTAAATTAATATAACTTGAGGGGTTTTTATGAAAAATAGTTTTGATATATTTTCAAAATACACATCAAGTATTTTAATTATCGTATTTAGGGTTTTTATAATTGTAATTTTTATAAAGTGAAATATTCTAGTGGATATAACCTAAATTTCATTGTATATGGTATTTTAATGTAATATTGGAGTTGTATTGATTTATAATGGTAGTTTCATGGAATTTGTGATTCCTTTGATTTAGAAAACATGGAATATATATATTGTATACTTAATGTAGATATTTTGATAATATATATATATATATATTTATAAAAATAGAACTTATTTATTAAATAGAAATCATATTTTTCTTAAAAATTGCATTAAAAATTCAATCGAGATCGAATGCTCCTTATGGAGGTCTGCATCTTGCTCTACTTGGCCCGATGATGTGCGATAACCCGCACCATCCCGATCGGGGTTCCCCAAAATGGGTTGTAGAGGCGCATTTGTAAGGAATTAAATAATACACTTTTAAAGAAAACGGTTTTTGAATGTTTATGATATTTAAATGTAAACTTGTATTTTCCCACAAACTAATATTCCAAAAGTCATCGTGCTATATCAAAAATGTGTGTTGTGATGAGGTAGGTCATTACCTCGTGTGTTTTCTAAAGGTAATATGGGTAAAATGAATAAGCAATGTCGTAAGTAAACATAATGGTATTTTACCGTAAAATTGAAATAGAAGTTGCAATACATATTATTTTGAATTGAAACTTGTTGTGAATGTTATTTTATGTTTGTTAAACAATATAAGAAGAGATGGTAATTCGTTGTTTAAGAAAAATTTGAGTTTTTAAAGAAAAGAGAATCGGAAGTCGGAATAACTCCGCTTTCAACGAGTTTTGAAAAGTGGAAGTTTTAGACTAGAGATTGAGAAGGGGAGAAGGGCTTACTGATTGGAATTAGAGAGAAGAGGTAGGGGAAGATTTTGGGATCGTCGGGGAGTTGTTTCCTCGCTGGATTCTTCCCGAAACGTCGCCGGTTTTTTGACCTTTGCCAACTCCACTTATACAACTTTGGACTTAGAAAATTTTAGAGAGTTTTGATACTAGATTTCAGAATGAAGATGACTATGGTGTAGGGGGTATTTATAGGATAGAATTAGGGTTTAGGGTAATGAAGAAAGAATTAAAATGTGCATTAAAATTTGGTTTAATAGTGATTTTAAATTCTCTGGATAATTGCAGAGTAAACAAACAATATGGAGGTAGTGGGGTAGGCCAAGGGGTGCCAGGGTTAGAAATTTGGAGCAATAGGGACCGGGGGAGGGAGGGACCGGCTGCGCCGGCCCCATGGAGAATCTCGCCGGCCAATTTTAGGGTGTGGGGCTTTGGATCTTTGACACGTGTCCTAGGCTATGTAAATACCAATTTCCACATGTTTGATTTTATTGTGACTTTTCATTTTACGTGTTTTGCACGTGTAAACTTTTGAGCTTCTAAAAGTTTAAAAGAAAATCAACAAATAATATGTTTGGCTGGGGGGATTCAAACACAGGGCTACGTCACAGCAGTGCAATGCTTTACCAATGAGCTACAAGTGCTTTCTTGCTGTTCAAAAGCAATTTAAATTTATAACTTGTACTCAGGCAGAGGTATTCCTTTCTGTATTTTTGAAAAAAATTCTGTACAGAAAGTTTAGGGTTGTTACACTAAGCAATAATAATCTGAAATGACGGAGGCCTATGACTGGATTTTTGCGAAAAACCATTAGCATAACGAACTTGATATAGTTGAAGGAACCAAGTAGTTTTGAAAAGGAGCGCTTTTGAAAACTTGTGGTTTTGAAGAAAACCGAGTAATCTATATTATAAACTTTTTCTCAAGAGGTCTCTCCCCGCGAAGGGATCTCGGCTCTTACCTCCTTGAATGAGGTGCTGGATATTCTTGACTGAATACCACTATGCAAAACGAAAGAATATGACTATAGTTTTTCGAAATTTGTTCCAACAACATCTTTCAGGTTTCTTATCTTGCATTAATCAAAATTAATGCGGTCCCATCAATTAATTCCTATCACACCAGAAAAGAAAAAAAATACAATATATGTATATGCCATCCGCATTCGCTACGGGGCCCCGTCATGCACCGTTAGGCTACTTAACCAACGGCAGAATGGGGGCTGGACCAGGGCAGGTGCAAAACTTATACAACATCTACTAGTATATATAAATATATATATATATATATAACATTCGTCCAAGGCCTGATATAAGCAACATCACAGAACAACACCAACAAGCAACACAGAATGGTTGATAATCTTGGAGCCTCGGGTTTCATTTGAGCCGCAAATGATACCCGACGTTCCCGGTCTTGTGGATAACCCGTGCAATGAAAACTTGAACCCCTACGAGCGTGGAAAGTTACATGCCAATCCTAGAAGTGAGGCAACCCCAATCAAGAAAGTGAATGGGCCACCCAACACTTCACGGAATCCAGTAACTTAGGCGCCCCTCCATGGGTCATCCTATACCCCTAACGAGTGCGGCGAATAGCCCGCCAATTCTAGAGTAAGGCCCCCTCCATCTCAACACCATGAGATGCGGTCCCGTTGCCATCTGGAACCCGGCTACTCGAGCACTCTATCGCGGGGTAATCCTAGTATAGAAAAGAAAAATATATGTACAATGGTGACATCGACCTTAACCCTGTCGTGCCCCAATCAAATAGTATACAATTCGGCAGAAATGTCTGTCAACATATCGTACGCTCGCCCCGCAATATGAATATACAAATAAACCTGAATTGTACTACTACCATTGCACCATCGTCTATCTACCAAGACAATCCATCCTAAAGATATCACAACAAACATCACAAATAAACTAGATGCGTGCTACCCCTTCTAATCGACGTATAGCGATTAGAAGATGTTAAACAACACATGTACACATCACAGATGCAAGTAAATAAAACTACAACATTAGAATTCCGCATGCAATTAGAAAACGAAACCAATTTCCAAAACCATGAAAAATCAGTGAGCTAAAGTTCTAAAAACGATCGTTTTAAGCCAATCCGGGAGTCGAAACGAACTCGAAACCCGCCCGAATCTTCATGGAGGCGAAGAGGGTAAAATTAACTGTCGACCGAGGGGCCTCGGGAGGGGGTGCCCACCCCCGAGGGCCACCTCGAAGTGTCCCCCTTAGGTTGGCAGACCCGAGAGCACCCATATGGGGTACTCTCGGGTCACCACCCCCCAAGGCCGCCTTGTGGTGGTCTTGGGGGGTGGGCCAGGCCTTTAGTCCCCCCAGGGTATCCTCGGGGTGCCCATGCTCCATCCTGCGGCTTCTCGGTTCAAACCGTGAGCCCGCGAGGTGTGCAAACATCTCATAACATCAGTTTTTGGAACTGTTTTTGTCGGCAGTTCGTGCGCGACAAAAACATCGGATTTATTACATCGTTATGAGTTATCTAAGGCTTATGGAGTGGCTTTGATAACATGTTAGGATTTCCTAGCGCCTTGACCATCAACTATGGTCGTTGCGGAACAAATTATATTAAGGGTTTAAAAATGGCGCTAGAAAAACCCGTTTTAGAATCTACCATAAACCTAAACTAGATAACAAGGAGGTGAGCTAACTACCATGATAGAAATTTATCACCGAAATATCCGTGTCCTTCGGTCTTCTATCCTCTTCATTTGCTCCCAGCGATCTCCTTGAACAAGCTTGATTGTCTTTCTAAGCTCCTTGAGTTCTCCTGGATCGTGCTTGATCACCGGTCCTCCTCCGTCGAAGATGATCCACCCGTGGGATGTAGTCTATGGCTCTAGCTCCACACTAAAAGTCTAGTGGAGCAACTGGAGACTTTATATTGCCAATCTAAAGAGTCTAGGATGTAGTGAATGGATCTAAGTGTGTATCTATATTACCTCATCTTTTGATTCTTAACATAAGAGATTGTAGAGAGGAGGTTGAAGATGAAGGTGGAGGAGCTCAAGAAGGCTAGTGAGGATAGTGAAACCAAATGGTGAGAATGAGAAATGAAATCCCATGAAAGAGAAAAAGATCAACCATAGTTTTGTAAAACCATTTTTCCAATATAAAATACCAACCATGCTTGAATAGTTTGTACAAATGAATTGAATATTCATTTGTCAACACTATAGAAGCATGGTTCTCACCATACTCCCCTTACCACCTTTACAACTCATTTTCCATTTAAAGGTAAATGGATAAATCTAAAATGAGGTGTCCACCTTCTAGATGTTTTCCGTATAAATACGGCTTACACTCTACTGTATATACATACCTGTATTCGTATCAAAATACGAATACCCAAAGAGATAGAATAACAAAAAGAATATAATACTAGAATATACATATCGAAATATATATATATATATAAATTATTAAATCAATACCTGATTTAATAATCCGGCTCAATCCCAAGCCGGCTAGTATTATCAACCGTCCGATAGAAAATCCGGGTACATAGTACAATCATCCGATCGGAACCCTGCATGTATCCAATATGGCTACTACATCATTTCTCCTGAACTAGGGAAACCCTCTGTGTGGGACTCTAAAGACTCGACAGTACACCGGCAGTTAGTTACTGGATAAATCCATAACCACAAGCACGTTAGCGGCACTACCTTTACGTAACGGCTACCCAGGTACCTGCCGAAAAGGAAAGCAGACGAGCAAACTCATCCGGATCCCTATTGAGCCTATTTGTGACAATCTCCGTACAGTCCGGTCTTTTCGTCTGAGAGTATCACATACCGGGTCTAGAGTGTGGTAAACGTCAGACCCTAATAACCCGATAATTCGTGCTGATGCGGCTCAGGACCAATCTGGGAAACTACTGATCAACCTATCAGTAAATCCCAATTGCATTGGCCAAGGTCTTATGGTCCTGGCCAATCTAACATAGTGCGATATCGACTCCCTATACCGGGAGAGACGAATCCCCAACAATCGCTCACTGCCTCCATGTGACTCGGGACCATACCCAACCAAAACCTGTTTGCACGACTCAGTAGAGCCGTGGTAGGTAGTAGTCAAAGTATAGTGGGAAATCACACGAGACAAATGACGATCTCAGGTCTGAAGACTAACTTGTACTCATGCCATTTAAGAACTTCTATATAACGGTATGTATAGTACCATCTAGAAGTTCTCGGCGAGTCCGTCTAGTGTACTCACCCCCAGTGAGCACCTGTATACGATCTTAGGTGCGAAAGACCAATGGCTGTGGGACCAACCATTGCCCCTTGTCGGGGTCTAGGAACGTATACACTAGTCTACTCTGGAATATCAATGCCCAGTCTCGATACTCATATGACTAGGGCCATTTTAAGGATGTGCTTATCGACTGCCCAGCTCCCAAAAGTATGATCTCCATCACAACGCAGGTAGTCAAGCAATGATCCTACGGGCTTTATCAACATGTATAAATGATACGTAATAGCAAGTAAAACATATGCACATGTTAAGATAAATACAAACCAAATAGTATACTATCATATCGCGCAAGAATGTCCTGTACATACATATGTCCAAGCATCCACATGTATACATATACAATAATGGCCTCTAGGGCATACATATCCAGCATATGATTATGTTGGATTTGTCGTGACGGATAGCCCGGTGTATGTAGTATTAGATGTTATTATCTGTGATGTAATGTATATTCATATTACGTGGCGAGCATCCGACATGTGGACTACTGTCACTGCGGCTTGTATTATTCTTTGGGGCGCGTCCAGGTTGCGGACGTAGTCACCGTTGTATATCCAGTTTTTCATTACATCCACTAGGATTACCCCGCGGCGGAGTGCTCAAGTAGCCGGGTTCTAGAGGGCAACAGGCTTCCATCTCATGGCATTGAGCACGGGGTGCCTTACTCTAGAATTGGCAGGGTATTCGCTGCACTCGTAGGGATTGACCCACGGAGGGGTGCCCAAGTCACCGGATTCTGTAAGTGCTGGGTGGCCCATTCACTTCGTTGATTGGGGTTTCCTCTCTTCTGGGATTGGCGGGTGCCTTACCGCACTCGTAGAGCTCTAAGATCCGATACTACGGGCTATCCACACGACCGGAAAATTGCATTTCATATTTGGCTTTATTGAAATGTACTTTTTCTAGATTATCCGCATTTCCATACTTTGTTCGCTTTTGCTGTGATGCTTCTGTGATATTACTTGATATCATGCGTGAGACGAATATTTGTATATGTGTGTGTGTGTGTGTATAGTAGACGCTATATATATTTTGCATCCACGCTAGTCCTGTCCCCGCCATGCCATAAGTTAAGTAACCTTACAGTGAAGACCCGGGACCCTGCGGCGAATATGGATGGCATATATGTGTGCGCCTATTTTCTTTTCTTTCTGGCATGATATGTTTAATTGATGGGTCTGTATTAATTCTGATTAATGCAAGGAAAACAAACCTAAATTATGTTGTTGGAACCAAATTTTGAAAACTATAGGCGTTTCCTTTTGCTTTGCGTCGAGATATTCAGTTAGGAATATCCTGCACCTCATTTGATGAGGAAAGAGCATAGATCCCTTCACAGGGAGTGAGTTCTTTGGCAAAAGTTTACGTGACTATAAACTACTTGATTTTCTTCAAAACCATCGGTTTTCTACCAAACCACCATTTCAAAAATGCGGAGCCTAAACCACTTCTTTTAAAAACTACTCGGGTTCCTCCAACGATATCAAGTTCATTACGTTAAAGGTTTTTCGCCAAAAACTAGCCGTAGCCCTCCGCCATTTCCTACGAGTAGTACTTAGTATTTGTGCTGCGTTTGTTGACTGTCAAGGCGTAGTGTGCGGTAGCTAAGTGGTGCTTGTTTGTTGCATATAGATGCGATTGGTTAGGACGGTCGTGCGGCCTTGTTGACTGTATCAAAGGCTCATGCACGTGGGCTTAATTAAGATAATGACGGGTTGAACTTGACTAGGACCCTTTGATTTGTTGACCGTGTCAAGGTCACTTGGGTCCTAGGGGTAAAAACCATATCGGGAGTTTCAAACATATAGGAAACTTGCCAGGCATGCGCATACCTTCTGGAGTGTGGTGACTTAAGTGGCTTCCATCAAGTTATCACACAATGATAGTTGGGTCCCGATTCCCACTGATGAGTAGGTGTTACTCCTCGGGTGATTTTCGGATGATCCCGACTAATTCTCTTTTTACGGTTTGAAGGAGAATTCGAGGAAGCAGTAGGAGCCATCTTGATTAGATAAAGTGATTAACCAATCTAATATAGGTTAGAGTGCATGCTTAGTGTTTTTCTCCCTCCCTCTCTGGCAGCGATCATGACCTGACCTTAAACTAAAACGCATGAACCAACTTAACCGAACCTTCATACACACTTTGGGTTTTGGATTGACATGATTCATGACAAAGTCGCATATATCCCTGCCATTCCTACTCCCCCTTTGCATTTCTCCAGAACACTCCGTATCACTACGAAAATCCATATTTCTTGGGTATGCCATCGTATAGTTACATACGAACTCGAAGAAACTTATTTCAGTTCAAAGATGTGTTAGTGTATATGCCCTAGAGGCCATTACTGTATCATACTAGTTTGTATATTACTTGATGGAAGCTTGGGATATTCACAGTTGTATATACAATCTTGCTCGAAATGGTAGTATGCTACTTGGTTTGTCTCTACTTCAATATGTGCATGTGTTTCTTTTAGCATATCGCTGATATACATATTAGTAGAGCCCTTAGGATCTTTGCTTGATTACCAGCGTTGTGATGGCGCTCACACTCGTAGGAGCTGGGTAATCCATAAGCATATCCTTATACTGGTCCCTAGTCGTTGGACTATCGAGACAGGGCATCGATACTCCGGAGTAGACTAGCGTATGCGCTTCTCATCAGAGTGTGGGAGACGGTCTGTCCCACAGCCGTCAGTATATCGTACTTGAGATAGTATACGGATGCTCGTTAGGTTACGAGTACACTGGACAGGACTCGTCGGGGACTGTTGGTTGGTATTATACCTATCGTCAGTTATCAGTTCCCAGGTGACATGAGTACGGCTTAGTCCGTTGACTTGACACTGTCACTTCGCCTCGAGTGTGTTCCCAATGCACTTTGATTACTACCCTACCACGGCTCAAAGGAGTCGTGCAAACAGGTAGATTTTGGGTGCAGTCCCGAAGCACTTGGAGGCAGTGACGGTTAGATAGGATTCGTCTCTCCCGGTATTGGGGGTTGACATCGCGCTGTGTCTAGGAGAGCCATTACACAAGTAGTCCCTGGCCAGGGCAAGCGAGATATACTGGTAGGTTTCCAGTGTTATCTCAGGGTGTTCTGGGCTACACTCTGACACGACTTGTACCGCTATTAGGGGACTGACGTTTACCGCCCCCATAGGCCCGCCATGCGATGTATCGGACGAACAGACCGGACTGTACGGAGACTGTCACATACAGGCTCAGTAGGAGTTCAGATGGGGTTCACCTCGTCGGTCTTCTTATCGGCATCTACCTGGGGATCGTTACGTACAGCTAGTGCCGCTTGCGGTCTGTGGTTAAACCCACTTCCAGCGTAGTGTCGAGTCTTTAGAGTCCCACACAGAGAGCTATTCGCCTTTAGGAAAAACGAGTAGAGGTCGCATGGTTTTGCGACAGGGTTCGTTCACATCCGCGCACTTGTGCACGTTTGCTGTCCGGACAGTTTATACTAGCGGGCTTTGGTTTAAGCCGGATCCTAGTATATGATTTGGGATCGGTTTTATCTCTTTGTATTCGTGTTCCTCGGATCACGAATGCGGGTGCGTATGCACAGTTGCTTGAGACAGAGGGAGAGGACTTTGATTAGGGTTAATGACCATTGTCATTTTATTAACCCTAATGCTTATGTGTGTATTATTGTTAATTGATATTAGTTTAATATAATTATGCATGGTTATGGTTGTTGACCATTTGACTATCTTGACTTGTTGACCTTAGTTGACATGTTGACCATCATCATTCCATATAAAAGATGCTCTTTGATCCTTGCAATTAGCATTAAATATGAAATGATAATGGTCATGTCTTGATTAACCATGACAATTATCTAGCTAATTATCAATTTGTGATAATTCACACATATATGTGAGAATGGTTGTTTATTCTCTCATTCTATCATTTACTTTCTCTCTCTTGTTCTTCCTCTCCCTCAAGCTCTCCCTTCTCATGTGTTGAGAAACACTTGAGCTTGAGAAAAACCACTTCTTGATAATCTCTACTCTCATCTAGGGTTCTAGGATTGACACTTCTAGCACCCTAATTACTTCTAGCTTGGAGTTGAAGCCAAAGGTTGAGGCTTTCGGGTGGATCCTTCTTCGACGTGAGAAGACGACAAAGGTGACCTCTTTCTACTACTCCAAGGAGCAAGGAGAGAAGGACATAAAGCCCTAGGTATAACCATTCTAACACTTAGCTAGTCTCTAGTTAGCTTTAGCTTGTTTTTGTTTAGCAAAGATCCTTCTTTGTCTAGTCCATGTTGCCTATAGTTGATAAAAATTTGATTTTTATTCCGTTTTCCGCCTCCCCGTAAGCACCGGGGTGGGTAACGTGGACTTACAGTGGTATCAGAGCCTAACTAAACATAAACTAGCTAGGTAGTGAAGTGTAACGAAGTTCAATCGAAAAAAAATCGAAAAACCGAGTTTTCAAAACCCCAACTTTCTGTCAAAATTTTTTCTGTTCAAAACAAAATAAATCATACTCCAAAAATCATCTCAGGGTTTTGTGAAGAAAACCACCAAACACGATCTAGTGATTCGCTCAAAGAGCCGCGGTTCCGGGGCAATAGCAAGCTATTGTCGCGCAACCGCGGCCGTTTAGGCTCTGTTCTGGGTCGAGTTTGGTGCAGTGTTTTTCTGGCTTGGTTTTAGGATTTTTAAGATGGTTTATATGTGCCCAGATTTTCCAGAATAGAAATTTATTTTTTGGGGCCTATAAATTCGTATTTTTTATTGAACTTCACTACACTTTGACTAAAGAGTTATATCTGTGATGTTTATATGTATTGAACATCGGCTAATCGCTATATGTCGATTAGTCGGGGTTATACATATCTGTGATCTGTGTTTGATGATGGTATGTGTATATGAATGCGTTGGATTGTCCCGGGTGAATAGCCGGGGTGGATGTGAGATGAGTGTTTCTTTTTCTTTCATTCATTGTAATATGTAAATTGATGTAATAATATTTGTATGGCTGCACAACCGGGTCAGGGTTGTAGCCGTCATTGTATAATTCTTTTTACTGTTTTTGCTCCTAGGATAGACCCATGGAGGGGGTGCACAAACTACCGGGTATCTTGAAGTGCCGAGTGGCCTACTCACGGTGTTGAGGGAGGTTGCTTCGCTTCGGGTATTTGGCGGGTAGTTTGCCGCACCCGTAGGGGTCTTGGGTGGGGTATTGGCTATTCACCGCGACTGTGTAATCCGCTTTTCGTTGCAGACTCGAACGGATTGCGGATTCCTAGTATATCCAATGTATTCATCTGTGATCTGTAATGTCTATCATTGATATATATTTATATATGATAACTATTTAGGCGTTGCTTATGTTTTACAGCCGCGCTAGCCCAGCCCCTGCTCTGTCGTTAGTTAAGTAACCTAACGGGTGATGACGGGGCCCCGTGGCGAATGCGAATGGCATAAGCGTACATCATATTTTGGTTGTTTTCTGCAATGGTAGGATTAAATGATGGGACACATTAAAAGAACTAATGCAAGAAAATAAACCAAGTAAAAGTCGATTGGAACACTTTGAAAACCACTCGGTTCTTTTCAAAACTAAACTTTTAAACGCGGAGCTTGAACCACTCCTTTTAAAAGCTATCTCGTTCCATCGATTATATCAAGTTCACTACGTTCACGGTTTCACCAAAACCATTCGTAGCCCTCCGTCATTCCACATGAATGGTCAAAAAGTATTCAAGCTATGTATTTTAGCCAAAGTCAAGGCATAGTGATTGGTAGCTATTGGGTATTCATGTGCAGCATAGATAGATGCGTTGGTTTGGGACAGTCGTGCTGCCATTTTGGCCAAAGTCAAGGGTAGGTACGGGTGGGTCCAAATTAACCAGGAGAATGACGGGTAGAACTTGACATATGACTTATGATATTTTGGCCAAAGTCAAGGTCATAAGAGCATGGGGCAAAAATCCACATCGGGAGTTTCATAAGTACTGAAACTTGCTAGCGCTGCATACCATTTGGAGTGTGATGATTCTGGTAGGATTCCTTCGGTTTTATCACGCGATGATATTTGGATCCCGATCCTACTGTGAGTATATGCTACTCCTCGGGAAAACTCTCACTTAACGATCAATGCTATAAACTTATTAGGTGTCTAGAAAGGTGTTAGCGGGGCTACGCCCCCAGGGAAAAGAGGTTCTGAAATTAAGGAACTTTGCAAAAGCGTTGGAAAACCTCTCTCGAAGTACCGACACTGGCTTGGCTGAACGGTTAAGCAAGTATTGTACGGTGAGATTGATCCTGACTAATCCTTTCTTTACGGTTTGAGAAGGGATTCGAGAGACAGTGGGAGCCATCCAGTTTAGACAAACTAAAAACCACTCTAAACTTGCAAGAGCATCATGCTGAAGTGTTTCTTTTCTCTCTCCTAATTGCAGCGACCATTCAACATGACCGGACTTAAGTTATTACTAGATAAAAACATATTGACAGGGCCAAATACAAAGATTGGCTCAGGAATGTCAAGATGCCAATCACTTACGACAAATTGGGGTATATCCTTACCACCAAAGCTCCCCCTGTCCCAGGTCCCACCTCAAGCGTCGCAGATGTAGAAATCCGTAAGACATGGGAGATAGATTGCGCGAAGGCCAAATGCTTCGTACTTGCCTCGATGGACAACGAACATCAGAGGAGGCATGAGAATATGGACCTAGAGTCCATATTTCTCTATACAAAAAAACTGTATGGAGAGCAGTCTCGTATCGCAAGATACGAAGTGTTGAAGAAGCTATTTTCGGCAAGATTGGCCGTCGGATCATCGGTAGCGGAATACGTGCATAAGATGATTAGCTACATTGAGGAGCTCGCGGACCTTGGGACCACGTTGGAGAATGAACTCTATACTGATTTGATTCTACAGTCCCTTCCTTCCACTTACGCCTAGTTTATCCTTAACTTCAACATGCAAGGAAAGGAGGTTGAACTTTCCGAACTTCTGAACATGTTGAGGAGTGCTGAGGGCACCCTACAGAAAGGTAGGGAGACATCCACTTTGTTTGTAGGAGGATCTTCCTCTTCTAGATCCAGGGCGAAAGCCAAGGGTAAGAAGAAGAAAGCCCCCGCCAAACCAAGAGGCGGTGTCAGTAAAGTGGATACGAAGGGAAAAGGAAAAGCAACAAAGGTAGCGGGAAAGCTGGTGGGGAAGGAAGAATGCTTCTATTGTCACAAAAGTGGTCACTGGAAACAGGATTGCAAGGCTTGGAAGGCCAGAACACAGGATTTGAAGCGAGTTGCGGCTTCAGCTTCAGGTGTGTATGTTATTGAAAACTGTCTATCAATAAACTCTATATCCTGGGTATTGGATACCGGATCAGGATCTCATATCTGTAATTCTTTGCAGGCATTGAGAAAGCGTAGAGTTTTGAAGGCAGGTGACATGACCCTCAGAGTTGCAAACGATGCTAGCATGGATGCTGAGGCCGTGGGGGACTATCACCTGGGATTGTCGGATGGACATTTTTTGGTTTTGCGTAGTTGTTATTATGTACCAAATGCAACCTGTAATATCATTTCTGTATCTTTATTATCTAAAGAAGGTTATGAATTTGCATTTGTAAGTAATGTAGTGAACATTCACCTTAATCAAGTTTTGATTGGGTCAGGTACATTGAACAACGGTATATACGTTTTAAACCAACCACAGATTTTCAATGTCCAGAATACACACAAAAGAAAGTCTCCAGAAATAAATAAAACTTTCTTATGGCGTTGTAGACTGGGTCACATCAATGAGAGAAGGTTGACTAAGTTACATGCAGAAGGATATTTGGATCCGTTCGAATATCAATCGTATGCAACTTGTCAATCCTGTCTCAAAGGAAAGATGACAAAGACTCCGTTCACTGGACACGGAGAAAGAGCGAGCGAGCTCTTGGGACTCGTACACAGCGACGTGTGCGGTCCAATGTCTACACATGCGCGAAGCGGTTATTCTTACTTCATTACTTTTACGGATGACTTTTCAAGGTACGGTTATGTCTTCTTAATGAAACATAAATCCGAGGCTTTTGAAAAATTCCAGGAATATACGAATGAAGTAGAAAAACAAACAGGCAAAAGTATCAAGGCACTGAGATCTGATCGAGGTGGTGAATACTTGAGTGCCGAGTTCCTGGGTTACTTAAAAGAGAATGGAATTCTCTCTCAGCTGACTCCTCCATACACTCCGCAACATAACGGTGTATCGGAGAGACGGAACCAAACCCTATTGGATATGGTATGGTCCATGATGAGTAACGCTGAGTTGCCGCGATCGTTCTGGGGATATGCGCTAGAATCAGCTGCATACCTTTTGAACCGAGTTCCAACTAAGACTGTGCCTACTACACCATATCAGATGTGGTATGGGAAGAGACCCTACCTTAATCACATTAAGATATGGGGATGTCCAGCTTTTGTAAAAAAGCAGCATGCGGACAAGCTCGAGGCACGCTCAGTACAGTGCAAGTTTGTGGGATATCCAAAGAACTCCAAGGGATATTACTTCTATTGCGAAGAGGAACAAAAGGTCTTTGTTTCTCGCCATGCCCACTTTCTAGAACACCAGTTCATAGAAAAAGAACTAAATGGGAGCGCAATAGAACTGGAAGAAATTCCAGAACCACGAGCTATTACTGAAAGCTTAGTAGAACCAGAGGGTTCGAAACATCAGGACATTCCTACGCCACTCCGCAGGAGTAGTAGGCAGTCTCATCCGCCCGAGAGATACTACGGTTTTCTCATTGATGGGGATAGAGAGGATTGCATCATAGATTGTGATGAGCCTACTAGCTTCCAGCAAGCCATTTAGAGCGTCGACTCGGTAAAATGGCTGGATGCAATGCGGAATGAAATGGAGTCTATGTACACCAACAAAGTATGGACGTTGGACATTGCTCCAGATGGGATAAAACCCGTAGGATGCAAGTGGATCTTCAAAAGGAAGATTGGTGTAGATGGACAGGTTGAGACCTATAAAGCTAGACTGGTTGCAAAGGGTTTTCGTCAGCGACCTGGTTTGGACTATGACGAAACCTTTTCTCCAGTAGCTATGCTGAAATCCATTCGGATCCTTCTTGCCATTGCTGCCTTCCACGATTATGAGATTTGGCAGATGGACGTAAAGACCGCTTTTCTAAATGGACATTTAGAGGAGTGTGTTTATATGGACTAGCCAGAGGGTTTCATTCAGAGTGGGAGCAACGGAAAGGTGTGCAAGTTGCTTAAGTCCATTTATGGACTAAAGCAGGCATCGCGGAGTTGGAACATCTGTTTTGATGAGACGGTCAAGGAATTTGGCTTTATAAAAAATCCAGATGAACCATGCATCTATTGTAGATTTGTAGCGAGAACTATAGTATTCCTTGTTTTATACGTGGATGACATTCTCTTGATAGGAAATGACATTCCTATGCTACAATCTGTCAAGGGGTTCTTGTCACACAGGTTCTCCATGAAAGACTTGGGTGATGCCTCATACATTCTGGGTATCCGGATCTACCGTGACAGATCCAAGAGGATATTAGGACTTTCACAGTCCAGGTACATCGACTCCATACTGAAGAGATTAAGTATGGAAGATTCCAAGCGCGGTAATCTACCGGCTTGTCACGGGATCACCCTCTCCAAAGAGATGTCTCCCAAGATTGATTTAGAGAGGGATCGCATGTCTATTATACCCTACGCTTCTGCGGTAGGCTCTATAATGTATGCGATGTTGTGTACCAGACCGAATGTGGCTTATGCACTGAGTGTGGTAAGCAGGTATCAGTCAAACCCTGGGGAGAAACATTGGATAGCAGTAAAGAACATTCTCAAGTACCTGAGAAGGACTAAGGAGATGTTCTTGGTGTATGGCAGAAAAGACCTGCAGATTGAGGCCTTTGCTGACTCCAGCTTCCAGAGTGACAAGGATGATTCCAAGTCCATGTCGGGTTTTGTCTTCACCCTCAATGGAGGGGCGGTGTGTTGGAAGAGTTCCAAACAGGAAACCGTTGCGGACTCGACTATGGAAGGGGAATACATCGCTGCATCTGATGCCGCAAAAGAAGCTGTCTGGATGAGGAAGTTCTTGAAAGAACTTCAGGTGGTTCCGTCCATTGTTGACCCAATACCACTGTATTGCGACAACAACGGGGCTATAGCTTTAGCGAAGGAACCCAGGTCCCATCAGAAATCCAGACACATCTTAAGGCGGTATCACCTGATCAGGGAGATCGTGGATCGCCAGGAGATCGAGGTTCGGAGGGTTGCTTTAGAAGATAACACAGCAGATCCATTCACCAAGGCCTTGCCCCAGACTCAGTTCAAGCGGATGATCGAGATGATAGGTCTTCGATACGCCAGTACATGGCCTTAGTGCAAGTGGGAGATTGTTAGTGTATATGCCCTAGAGGCCATTACTGTATCATACTAGTTTGTATATTACTTGATGGAAGCTTGGGATATTCACAGTTATATATACAATCTTGCTCGAAATGGTAGTATGCTACTTGGTTTGTCTCTACTTCAATATGTGCATGTGTTTCTTTTAGCATATCGCTGATATACATATTAGTAGAGCCCTTAAGATCTTTGCTTGATTACCAGCGTTGTGATGGCGCGCACACTCGTGGGAGCTGGGTTATCCATAAGCACATCCTTATACTGGTCCCTAGTCATTGGACTATCGAGACAGGGCATCGATACTCCGGAGTAGACTAGCGTATGCGCTTCTCATCCCAGTGTGGGAGACGGTCTGTCCCACAGCCGTCAGTATATCGTACTTGAGATAGTATACGGGTGCTCGTTAGGTTACGAGTACACTGGACAGGACTCGTCGGGGACTGTTGGTTGGTATTATACCTATCGTCAGTTATCAGTTCCCAGGTGACATGAGTACGGCTTAGTCCGTTGACTTGACACTGTCACTTCGCCTCGAGTGTGTTCCCAATGCACTTTGATTACTACCCTACCACGGCTCAAAGGAGTCGTGCAAACAGATAGATTTTGGGTGCAGTCCCGAAGCACTTGGAGGCAGTGACGGTTAGACAGGATTCGTCTCTCCCGGTATTGGGGGTTGACATCGCGCTGTGTCTAGGAGTGCCATTACACAAGTAGTCCCTGGCCAGGGCAAGCGAGATATACTGGTAGGTTTCCAGTGTTATCTCAGGGTGTTCTGGGCTACACTCTGACACGACTTGTACCGCTATTAGGGGACTGACGTTTACCGCCCCCATAGGCCCGCCATGCGATGTATCGGACGAACAGACCGGACTGTACGGAGACTGTCACATACAGGCTCAGTAGGAGTTCAGATGGGGTTCACCTCGTCGGTCTTCTTATCGGCATCTACCTGGGGATCGTTACGTACAGCTAGTGCCGCTTGCGGTCTGTGGTTAAACCCACTGCCAGCGTAGTGTCGAGTCTTTAGAGTCCCACACAGAGAGCTATTCGCCTTTAGGAAAAACGAGTAGAGGTCGCATGGTTTTGCGACAGGGTTCGTTCACATCCGCGCACTTGTGCACGTTTGCTGTCCGGACAGTTTATACTAGCGGGCTTTGGTTTAAGCCGGATCCTAGTATATGATTTGGGATCGGTTTTATCTCTTTGTATTCGTGTTCCTCGGATCACGAATGCGGGTGCGTATGCACAGTTGCTTGAGACAGAGGGAGAGGACTTTGATTAGGGTTAATGACCATTGTCATTTTATTAACCCTAATGCTTATGTGTGTATTATTGTTAATTGATATTAGTTTAATATAATTGTGCATGGTTATGGTTGTTGACCATTTGACTATCTTGACTTGTTGACCTTAGTTGACATGTTGACCATCATCATTCCATATAAAAGATGCTCTTTGATCCTTGCAATTAGCATTAAATATGAAATGATAATGGTCATGTCTTGATTAACCATGACAATTATCTAGCTAATTATCAATTTGTGATAATTCACACATATATGTGAGAATGGTTGTTTATTCTCTCATTCTATCATTTACTTTCTCTCTCTTGTTCTTCCTCTCCCTCAAGCTCTCCCTTCTCATGTGTTGAGAAACACTTGAGCTTGAGAAAAACCACTTCTTGATAATCTCTACTCTCATCTAGGGTTCTAGGATTGACACTTCTAGCACCCTAATTACTTCTAGCTTGGAGTTGAAGCCAAAGGTTGAGGCTTTCGGGTGGATCCTTCTTCGACGTGAGAAGACGACAAAGGTGACCTCTTTCTACTACTCCAAGGAGCAAGGAGAGAAGGACATAAAGCCCTAGGTATAACCATTCTAACACTTAGCTAGTCTCTAGTTAGCTTTAGCTTGTTTTTGTTTAGTAAAGATCCTTCTTTGTCTAGTCCATGTTGCCTATAGTTGATAAAAATTTGATTTTTATTCCGTTTTCCGCCTCCCCGTAAGCACCGGGGTGGGTAACGTGGACTTACAGTGGTATCAGAGCCTAACTAAACATAAACTAGCTAGGTAGTGAAGTGTAACGAAGTTCAATCGAAAAAAAATCGAAAAACCGAGTTTTCAAAACCCCAACTTTCTGTCAAAATTTTTTCTGTTCAAAAGAAAATAAATCATACTCCAAAAATCATCTCAGGGTTTTGTGAAGAAAACCACCAAACACGATCTAGTGATTCGCTCAAAGAGCCGCGGTTCCGCGACAATAGCAAGCTATTGTCGCGCAACCGCGGCCGTTTAGGCTCTGTTCTGGGTCGAGTTTGGTGCAGTGTTTTTCTGGCTTGGTTTTAGGATTTTTAAGATGGTTTATATGTGCCCAGATTTTCCAGAATAGAAATTTATTTTTTGGGGCCTATAAATCCGTATTTTTTATTGAACTTCACTACACTTTGACTAAAGAGTTATATCTGTGATGTTTATATGTATTGAACATCGGCTAATCGCTATATGTCGATTAGTCGGGGTTATACATATCTGTGATCTGTGTTTGATGATGGTATGTGTATATGAATGCGTTGGATTGTCGCGGGTGAATAGCCGGGGTGGATGTGAGATGAGTGTTTCTTTTTCTTTCATTCATTGTAATATGTAAATTGATGTAATAATATTTGTATGGCTGCACAACCGGGTCAGGGTTGTAGCCGTCATTGTATAATTCTTTTTACTGTTTTTGCTCCTAGGATAGACCCATGGAGGGGGTGCACAAACTACCGGGTATCTTGAAGTGCCGAGTGGCCTACTCACGGTGTTGAGGGAGGTTGCTTCGCTTCGGGTACTTGGCGGGTAGTTTGCCGCACCCGTAGGGGTCTTGGGTGGGGTATTGGCTATTCACCGCGACTGTGTAATCCGCTTTTCGTTGCAGACTCGAACGGATTGCGGATTCCTAGTATATCCAATGTATTCATCTGTGATCTGTAATGTCTATCATTGATATATATTTATATATGATAACTATTTAGGCGTTGCTTATGTTTTACAGCCGCGCTAGCCCAGCCCCTGCTCTGTCGTTAGTTAAGTAACCTAACGGGTGATGACGGGGCCCCGTGGCGAATGCGAATGGCATAAGCGTACATCATATTTTGGTTGTTTTCTGCAATGGTAGGATTAAATGATGGGACACATTAAAAGAACTAATGCAAGAAAATAAACCAAGTAAAAGTCGATTGGAACACTTTGAAAACCACTCGGTTCTTTTCAAAACTAAACTTTTAAACGCGGAGCTTGAACCACTCCTTTTAAAAGCTATCTCGTTCCATCGATTATATCAAGTTCACTACGTTCACGGTTTCACCAAAACCATTCGTAGCCCTCCGTCATTCTACATGAATGGTCAAAAAGTATTCAAGCTATGTATTTTAGCCAAAGTCAAGGCATAGTGATTGGTAGCTATTGGGTATTCATGTGCAGCATAAATAGATGCGTTGGTTTGGGACAGTCGTGCTGCCATTCTGGCCAAAGTCAAGGGTAGGTACGGGTGGGTCCAAATTAACCAGGAGAATGACGGGTAGAACTTGACATATGACTTATGATATTTTGGCCAAAGTCAAGGTCATAAGAGCATGGGGCAAAAATCCACATCGGGAGTTTCATAAGTACTGAAACTTGCTAGCGCTGCATACCATTTGGAGTGTGATGATTCTGGTGGGATTCCTTCAGTTTTATCACGCGATGATATTTGGATCCCGATCCTACTGTGAGTATATGCTACTCCTCGGGAAAACTCTCACTTAACGATCAATGCTATAAACTTATTAGGTGTCTAGAAAGGTGTTAGCGGGGCTACGCCCCCCGGGAAAAGAGGTTCTGAAATTAAGGAACTTTGCAAAAGCGTTGGAAAACCTCTCTCGAAGTACCGAAACTGGCTTGGCTGAACGGTTAAGCAAGTATTGTACGGTGAGATTGATCCTGACTAATCCTTTCTTTACGATTTGAGAAGGGATTCGAGAGACAGTGGGAGCCATCCAGTTTAGACAAACTAAAAACCACTCTAAACTTGCAAGAGCATCATGCTGAAGTGTTTCTTTTCTCTCTCCTAATTGCAGCGACCATTCAACATGACCGGACTTAAGTTATTACTAGATAAAAACATATTGACAGGGCCAAATACAAAGATTGGCTCAGGAATGTCAAGATGCCAATCACTTACGACAAATTGGGGTATATCCTTACCACCAAAGCTCCCCCTGTCCCAGGTCCCACCTCAAGCGTCGTAGATGTAGAAATCCGTAAGACATGGGAGATAGATTGCGCGAAGGCCAAATGCTTCGTACTTGCCTCGATGGACAACGAACATCAGAGGAGGCACGAGAATATGGACCTAGAGTCCATATTTCTCTATACAAAAGAACTGTATGGAGAGCAGTCTCGTATCGCAAGATACGAAGTGTTGAAGAAGCTATTTTCGGCAAGATTGGCCGTCGGATCATCGGTAGCGGAATACGTGCATAAGATGATTAGCTACATTGAGGAGCTCGCGGATCTTGGGACCACGTTGGAGAATGAACTCTATACTGATTTGATTCTACAGTCCCTTCCTTCCACTTACGCCTAGTTTATCCTTAACTTCAACATGCAAGGAAAGGAGGTTGAACTTTCCGAACTTCTGAACATGTTGAGGAGTGCTGAGGGCACCCTACAGAAAGGTAGGGAGACATCCACTTTGTTTGTAGGAGGATCTTCCTCTTCTAGATCCAGGGCGAAAGCCAAGGGTAAGAAGAAGAAAGCCCCCACCAAACCAAGAGGCGGTGTCAGTAAAGTAGATACGAAGGGAAAAGGAAAAGCAACAAAGGTAGCGGGAAAGCTGGTGGGGAAGGAAGAATGCTTCTATTGTCACAAAAGTGGTCACTGGAAACAGGATTGCAAGGCTTGGAAGGCCAGAACACAGGATTTGAAGCGAGTTGCGGCTTCAGCTTCAGGTGTGTATGTTATTGAAAACTGTCTATCAATAAACTCTATATCCTGGGTATTGGATACCGGATCAGGATCTCATATCTGTAATTCTTTGCAGGCATTGAGAAAGCGTAGAGTTTTGAAGGCAGGTGACATGACCCTCAGAGTTGCAAACGATGCTAGCATGGATGCTGAGGCCGTGGGGGACTATCACCTGGGATTGTCGGATGGACATTTTTTGGTTTTGCGTAGTTGTTATTATGTACCAAATGCAACCTGTAATATCATTTCTGTATCTTTATTATCTAAAGAAGGTTATGAATTTGCATTTGTTAGTAATGTAGTGAACATTCACCTTAATCAAGTTTTGATTGGGTCAGGTACATTGAACAACGGTATATACGTTTTAAACCAACCACAGATTTTCAATGTTCAGAATACACACAAAAGAAAGTCTCCAGAAATAAATAAAACTTTCTTTTGGCGTTGTAGAGTGGGTCACATCAATGAGAGAAGGTTGACTAAGTTACATGCAGAAGGATATTTGGATCCGTTCGAATATCAATCGTATGCAACTTGTCAATCCTGTCTCAAAGGAAAGATGACAAAGACTCCGTTCACTGGACACGGAGAAAGAGCGAGCGAGCTCTTGGGACTCGTACACAGCGACGTGTGCGGTCCAATGTCTACACATGCGCGAAGCGGTTATTCTTACTTCATTACTTTTACGGATGACTTTTCATGGTACGGTTATGTCTTCTTAATGAAACATAAATCCGAGGCTTTTGAAAAATTCCAGGAATATACGAATGAAGTAGAAAAACAAACAGGCAAAAGTATCAAGGCACTGAGATCTGATCGAGGTGGTGAATACTTGAGTGCCGAGTTCCTGGGTTACTTAAAAGAGAATGGAATTCTCTCTCAGCTGACTCCTCCATACACTCCGCAACATAACGGTGTATCGGAGAGACGGAACCAAACCCTATTGGATATGGTATGGTCCATGATGAGTAACGCTGAGTTGCCGCGATCGTTCTGGGGATATGCGCTAGAATCAGCTGCATACCTTTTGAACCGAGTTCCAACTAAGACTGTGCCTACTACACCATATCAGATGTGGTATGGGAAGAGACCCTACCTTAATCACATTAAGATATGGGGATGTCCAGCTTTTGTAAAAAAGCAGCATGCGGACAAGCTCGAGGCACGCTCAGTACAGTGCAAGTTTGTGGGATATCCAAAGAACTCCAAGGGATATTACTTCTATTGCGAAGAGGAACAAAAGGTCTTTGTTTCTCGCCATGCCCACTTTCTAGAACACCAGTTCATAGAAAAAGAACTAAATGGGAGCGCAATAGAACTGGAAGAAATTCCAGAACCACGAGCTATTACTGAAAGCTTAGTAGAACCAGAGGGTTCGAAACATCAGGACATTCCTACGCCACTCCGCAGGAGTAGTAGGCAGTCTCATCCGCCCGAGAGATACTACGGTTTTCTCATTGATGGGGATAGAGAGGATTGCATCATAGATTGTGATGAGCCTACTAGCTTCCAGCAAGCCATTTAGAGCGTCGACTCGGTAAAATGGCTGGATGCAATGCGGAATGAAATGGAGTCTATGTACACCAACAAAGTATGGACGTTGGACATTGCTCCAGATGGGATAAAACCCGTAGGATGCAAGTGGATCTTCAAAAGGAAGATTGGTGTAGATGGACAGGTTGAGACCTATAAAGCTAGACTGGTTGCAAAGGGTTTTCGTCAGCGACCTGGTTTGGACTATGACGAAACCTTTTCTCCAGTAGCTATGCTGAAATCCATTCGGATCCTTCTTGCCATTGCTGCCTTCCACGATTATGAGATTTGGCAGATGGACGTAAAGACCGCTTTTCTAAATGGACATTTAGAGGAGTGTGTTTATATGGACTAGCCAGAGGGTTTCATTCAGAGTGGGAGCAACGGAAAGGTGTGCAAGTTGCTTAAGTCCATTTATGGACTAAAGCAGGCATCGCGGAGTTGGAACATCTGTTTTGATGAGACGGTCAAGGAATTTGGCTTTATAAAAAATCCAGATGAACCATGCATCTATTGTAGATTTGTAGCGAGAACTATAGTATTCCTTGTTTTATACGTGGATGACATTCTCTTGATAGGAAATGACATTCCTATGCTACAATCTGTCAAGGGGTTCTTGTCACACAGGTTCTCCATGAAAGACTTGGGTGATGCCTCATACATTCTGGGTATCCGGATCTACCGTGACAGATCCAAGAGGATATTAGGACTTTCACAGTCCAGGTACATCGACTCCATACTGAAGAGATTCAGTATGGAAGATTCCAAGCGCGGTAATCTACCGGCTTGTCATGGGATCACCCTCTCCAAAGAGATGTCTCCCAAGATTGATTTAGAGAGGGATCGCATGTCTATTATACCCTACGCTTCTGCGGTAGGCTCTATAATGTATGCGATGTTGTGTACCAGACCGAATGTGGCTTATGCACTGAGTGTGGTAAGCAGGTATCAGTCAAACCCTGGGGAGAAACATTGGATAGCAGTAAAGAACATTCTCAAGTACCTGAGAAGGACTAAGGAGATGTTCTTGGTGTATGGCAGAAAAGACCTGCAGATTGAGGCCTTTGCTGACTCCAGCTTCCAGAGTGACAAGGATGATTCCAAGTCCATGTCGGGTTTTGTCTTCACCCTCAATGGAGGGGCGGTGTGTTGGAAGAGTTCCAAACAGGAAACCGTTGCGGACTCGACTATGGAAGGGGAATACATCGCTGCATCTGATGCCGCAAAAGAAGCTGTCTGGATGAGGAAGTTCTTGAAAGAACTTCAGGTGGTTCCGTCCATTGTTGACCCTATACCACTGTATTGCGACAACAACGGGGCTATAGCTTTAGCGAAGGAACCCAGGTCCCATCAGAAATCCAGACACATCTTAAGGCGGTATCACCTGATCAGGGAGATCGTGGATCGCCAGGAGATCGAGGTTCGGAGGGTTGCTTTAGAAGATAACACAGCAGATCCATTCACCAAGGCCTTGCCCCAGACTCAGTTCAAGCGGATGATCGAGATGATAGGTCTTCGATACGCCAGTACATGGCCTTAGTGCAAGTGGGAGATTGTTAGTGTATATGCCCTAGAGGCCATTACTGTATCATACTAGTTTGTATATTACTTGATGGAAGCTTGGGATATTCACAGTTATATATACAATCTTGCTCGAAATGGTAGTATGCTACTTGGTTTGTCTCTACTTCAATATGTGCATGTGTTTCTTTTAGCATATCGCTGATATACATATTAGTAGAGCCCTTAGGATCTTTGCTTGATTACCAGCGTTGTGATGGCGCTCACACTCGTGGGAGCTGGGTTATCCAAAAGCACATCCTTATACTGGTCCCTAGTCATTGGACTATCGAGACAGGGCATCGATACTCCGGAGTAGACTAGCGTATGCGCTTCTCATCCCAGTGTGGGAGACGGTCTGTCCCACAGCCGTCAGTATATCGTACTTGAGATAGTATACGAGTGCTCGTTAGGTTACGGGTACACTGGACAGGACTCGTCGGGGACTGTTGGTTGGTATTATACCTATCGTCAGTTATCAGCTCCCAGGTGACATGAGTACGGCTTAGTCCGTTGACTTGACACTGTCACTTCGCCTCGAGTGTGTTCCCAATGCACTTTGATTACTACCCTACCACGGCTCAAAGGAGTCGTGCAAACAGGTAGATTTTGGGTGCAGTCCCGAAGCACTTGGAGGCAGTGACGGTTAGACAGGATTCGTCTCTCCCGGTATTGGGGGTTGACATCGCGCTGTGTCTAGGAGAGCCATTACACAAGTAGTCCCTGGCCAGGGCAAGCGAGATATACTGGTAGGTTTCCAGTGTTATCTCAGGGTGTTCTGGGCTACACTCTGACACGACTTGTACCGCTATTAGGGGACTGACGTTTACCGCCCCCATAGGCCCGCCATGCGATGTATCGGACGAACAGACCGGACTGTACGGAGACTGTCACATACAGGCTCGGTAGGAGTTCAGATGGGGTTCACCTCGTCGGTCTTCTTATCGGCATCTACCTGGGGATCGTTACGTACAGCTAGTGCCGCTTGCGGTCTGTGGTTAAACCCACTGCCAGCGTAGTGTCGAGTCTTTAGAGTCCCACACAGAGAGTTATTCGCCTTTAGGAAAAACGAGTAGAGGTCCCATGGTTTTGCGACAGGGTTCGTTCACATCCGCGCACTTGTGCACGTTTGCTGTCCGGACAGTTTATACTAGCGGGCTTTGGTTTAAGCCGGATCCTAGTATATGATTTGGGATCGGTTTTATCTCTTTGTATTCGTGTTCCTCGGATCACGAATGCGGGTGCGTATGCACAGTTGCTTGAGACAGAGGGAGAGGACTTTGATTAGGGTTAATGACCATTGTCATTTTATTAACCCTAATGCTTATGTGTGTATTATTGTTAATTGATATTAGTTTAATATAATTGTGCATGGTTATGGTTGTTGACCATTTGACTATCTTGACTTGTTGACCTTAGTTGACATGTTGACCATCATCATTCCATATAAAAGATGCTCTTTGATCCTTGCAATTAGCATTAAATATGAAATGATAATGGTCATGTCTTGATTAACCATGACAATTATCTAGCTAATTATCAATTTGTGATAATTCACACATATATGTGAGAATGGTTGTTTATTCTCTCATTCTATCATTTACTTTCTCTCTCTTGTTCTTCCTCTCCCTCAAGCTCTCCCTTCTCATGTGTTGAGAAACACTTGAGCTTGAGAAAAACCACTTCTTGATAATCTCTACTCTCATCTAGGGTTCTAGGATTGACACTTCTAGCACCCTAATTACTTCTAGCTTGGAGTTGAAGCCAAAGGTTGAGGCTTTCGGGTGGATCCTTCTTCGACGTGAGAAGACGACAAAGGTGACCTCTTTCTACTACTCCAAGGAGCAAGGAGAGAAGGACATAAAGCCCTAGGTATAACCATTCTAACACTTAGCTAGTCTCTAGTTAGCTTTAGCTTGTTTTTGTTTAGTAAAGATCCTTCTTTGTCTAGTCCATGTTGCCTATAGTTGATAAAAATTTGATTTTTATTCCGTTTTCCGCCTCCCAGTAAGCACCGGGGTGGGTAACGTGGACTTACAGTGGTATCAGAGCCTAACTAAACATAAACTAGCTAGGTAGTGAAGTGTAACGAAGTTCAATCGAAAAAAAATCGAAAAACCGAGTTTTCAAAACCCCAACTTTCTGTCAAAATTTTTTCTGTTCAAAACAAAATAAATCATACTCCAAAAATCATCTCAGGGTTTTGTGAAGAAAACCACTAAACACGATCTAGTGATTCGCTCAAAGAGCCGCGGTTCCGCGACAATAGCAAGCTATTGTCGCGCAACCGCGGCCGTTTAGGCTCTGTTCTGGGTCGAGTTTGGTGCAGTGTTTTTCTGGCTTGGTTTTAGGATTTTTAAGATGGTTTATATGTGCCCAGATTTTCCAGAATAGAAATTTATTTTTTGGGGCCTATAAATCCGTATTTTTTATTGAACTTCACTACACTTTGACTAAAGAGTTATATCTGTGATGTTTATATGTATTGAACATCGGCTAATCGCTATATGTCGATTAGTCGGGGTTATACATATCTGTGATCTGTGTTTGATGATGGTATGTGTATATGAATGCGTTGGATTGTCGCGGGTGAATAGCCGGGGTGGATGTGAGATGAGTATTTCTTTTTCTTTCATTCATTGTAATATGTAAATTGATGTAATAATATTTGTATGGCTGCACAACCGGGTCAGGGTTGTAGCCGTCATTGTATAATTCTTTTTACTGTTTTTGCTCCTAGGATAGACCCATGGAGGGGGTGCACAAACTACCGGGTATCTTGAAGTGCCGAGTGGCCTACTCACGGTGTTGAGGGAGGTTGCTTCGCTTCGGGTACTTGGCGGGTAGTTTGCCGCACCCGTAGGGGTCTTGGGTGGGGTATTGGCTATTCACCGCGACTGTGTAATCCGCTTTTCGTTGCAGACTCGAACGGATTGCGGATTCCTAGTATATCCAATGTATTCATCTGTGATCTGTAATGTCTATCATTGATATATATTTATATATGATAACTATTTAGGCGTTGCTTATGTTTTACAGCCGCGCTAGCCCAGCCCCTGCTCTGTCGTTAGTTAAGTAACCTAACGGGTGATGACGGGGCCCCGTGGCGAATGCGAATGGCATAAGCGTACATCATATTTTGGTTGTTTTCTGCAATGGTAGGATTAAATGATGGGACACATTAAAAGAACTAATGCAAGAAAATAAACCAAGTAAAAGTCGATTGGAACACTTTGAAAACCACTCGGTTCTTTTCAAAACTAAACTTTTAAACGCGGAGCTTGAACCACTCCTTTTAAAAGCTATCTCGTTCCATCGATTATATCAAGTTCACTACGTTCACGGTTTCACCAAAACCATTCGTAGCCCTCCGTCATTCCACATGAATGGTCAAAAAGTATTCAAGCTATGTATTTTAGCCAAAGTCAAGGCATAGTGATTGGTAGCTATTGGGTATTCATGTGCAGCATAGATAGATGCGTTGGTTTGGGACAGTCGTGCTGCCATTCTGGCCAAAGTCAAGGGTAGGTACGGGTGGGTCCAAATTAACCAGGAGAATGACGGGTAGAACTTGACATATGACTTATGATATTTTGGCCAAAGTCAAGGTCATAAGAGCATGGGACAAAAATCCACATCGGGAGTTTCATAAGTACTGAAACTTGCTAGCGCTGCATACCATTTGGAGTGTGATGATTCTGGTAGGATTCCTTCGGTTTTATGACGCGATGATATTTGGATCCCGATCCTACTGTGAGTATATGCTACTCCTCGGGAAAACTCTCACTTAACGATCAATGCTATAAACTTATTAGGTGTCTAGAAAGGTGTTAGCGGGGCTACGCCCCCAGGGAAAAGAGGTTCTGAATTAAGGAACTTTGCAAAAGCGTTGGAAAACCTCTCTCGAAGTACCGACACTGGCTTGGCTGAACGGTTAAGCAAGTATTGTACGGTGAGATTGATCCTGACTAATCCTTTCTTTACGGTTTGAGAAGGGATTCGAGAGACAGTGGGAGCCATCCAGTTTAGACAAACTAAAAACCACTCTAAACTTGCAAGAGCATCATGCTGAAGTGTTTCTTTTCTCTCTCCTAATTGCAGCGACCATTCAACATGACCGGACTTAAGTTATTACTAGATAAAAACATATTGACAGGGCCAAATACAAAGATTGGCTCAGGAATGTCAAGATGCCAATCACTTACGACAAATTGGGGTATATCCTTACCACCAAAGCTCCCCCTGTCCCAGGTCCCACCTCAAGCGTCGCAGATGTAGAAATCCGTAAGACATGGGAGATAGATTGCGCGAAGGCCAAATGCTTCGTACTTGCCTCGATGGACAACGAACATCAGAGGAGGCACGAGAATATGGACCTAGAGTCCATATTTCTCTATACAAAAGAACTGTATGGAGAGCAGTCTCGTATCGCAAGATACGAAGTGTTGAAGAAGCTATTTTCGGCAAGATTGGCCGTCGGATCATCGGTAGCGGAATACGTGCATAAGATGATTAGCTACATTGAGGAGCTCGCGGACCTTGGGACCACGTTGGAGAATGAACTCTATACTGATTTGATTCTACAGTCCCTTCCTTCCACTTACGCCTAGTTTATCCTTAACTTCAACATGCAAGGAAAGGAGGTTGAACTTTCCGAACTTCTGAACATGTTGAGGAGTGCTGAGGGCACCCTACAGAAAGGTAGGGAGACATCCACTTTGTTTGTAGGAGGATCTTCCTCTTCTAGATCCAGGGCGAAAGCCAAGGGTAAGAAGAAGAAAGCCCCCGCCAAACCAAGAGGCGGTGTCAGTAAAGTGGATACGAAGGGAAAAGGAAAAGCAACAAAGGTAGCGGGAAAGCTGGTGGGGAAGGAAGAATGCTTCTATTGTCACAAAAGTGGTCACTGGAAACAGGATTGCAAGGCTTGGAAGGCCAGAACACAGGATTTGAAGCGAGTTGCGGCTTCAGCTTCAGGTGTGTATGTTATTGAAAACTGTCTATCAATAAACTCTATATCCTGGGTATTGGATACCGGATCAGGATCTCATATCTGTAATTCTTTGCAGGAATTGAGAAAGCGTAGAGTTTTGAAGGCAGGTGACATGACCCTCAGAGTTGCAAACGATGCTAGCATGGATGCTGAGGCCGTGGGGGACTATCACCTGGGATTGTCGGATGGACATTTTTTGGTTTTGCGTAGTTGTTATTATGTACCAAATGCAACCTGTAATATCATTTCTGTATCTTTATTATCTAAAGAAGGTTATGAATTTGCATTTGTAAGTAATGTAGTGAACATTCACCTTAATCAAGTTTTGATTGGGTCAGGTACATTGAACAACGGTATATACGTTTTAAACCAACCACAGATTTTCAATGTCCAGAATACACACAAAAGAAAGTCTCCAGAAATAAATAAAACTTTCTTATGGCGTTGTAGACTGGGTCACATCAATGAGAGAAGGTTGACTAAGTTACATGCAGTAGGATATTTGGATCCGTTCGAATATCAATCGTATGCAACTTGTCAATCCTGTCTCAAAGGAAAGATGACAAAGACTCCGTTCACTGGACACGGAGAAAGAGCGAGCGAGCTCTTGGGACTCGTACACAGCGACGTGTGCGGTCCAATGTCTACACATGCGCGAAGCGGTTATTCTTACTTCATTACTTTTACGGATGACTTTTCAAGGTACGGTTATGTCTTCTTAATGAAACATAAATCCGAGGCTTTTGAAAAATTCCAGGAATATACGAATGAAGTAGAAAAACAAACAGGCAAAAGTATCAAGGCACTGAGATCTGATCGAGGTGGTGAATACTTGAGTGCCGAGTTCCTGGGTTACTTAAAAGAGAATGGAATTCTCTCTCAGCTGACTCCTCCATACACTCCGCAACATAACGGTGTATCGGAGAGACGGAACCAAACCCTATTGGATATGGTATGGTCCATGATGAGTAACGCTGAGTTGCCGCGATCGTTCTGGGGATATGCGCTAGAATCAGCTGCATACCTTTTGAACCGAGTTCCAACTAAGACTGTGCCTACTACACCATATCAGATGTGGTATGGGAAGAGACCCTACCTTAATCACATTAAGATATGGGGATGTCCAGCTTTTGTAAAAAAGCAGCATGCGGACAAGCTCGAGGCACGCTCAGTACAGTGCAAGTTTGTGGGATATCCAAAGAACTCCAAGGGATATTACTTCTATTGCGAAGAGGAACAAAAGGTCTTTGTTTCTCGCCATGCCCACTTTCTAGAACACCAGTTCATAGAAAAAGAACTAAATGGGAGCGCAATAGAACTGGAAGAAATTCCAGAACCACGAGCTATTACTGAAAGCTTAGTAGAACCAGAGGGTTCGAAACATCAGGACATTCCTACGCCACTCCGCAGGAGTAGTAGGCAGTCTCATCCGCCCGAGAGATACTACGGTTTTCTCATTGATGGGGATAGAGAGGATTGCATCATAGATTGTGATGAGCCTACTAGCTTCCAGCAAGCCATTTAGAGCGTCGACTCGGTAAAATGGCTGGATGCAATGCGGAATGAAATGGAGTCTATGTACACCAACAAAGTATGGACGTTGGACATTGCTCCAGATGGGATAAAACCCGTAGGATGCAAGTGGATCTTCAAAAGGAAGATTGGTGTAGATGGACAGGTTGAGACCTATAAAGCTAGACTGGTTGCAAAGGGTTTTCGTCAGCGACCTGGTTTGGACTATGACGAAACCTTTTCTCCAGTAGCTATGCTGAAATCCATTCGGATCCTTCTTGCCATTGCTGCCTTCCACGATTATGAGATTTGGCAGATGGACGTAAAGACCGCTTTTCTAAATGGACATTTAGAGGAGTGTGTTTATATGGACTAGCCAGAGGGTTTCATTCAGAGTGGGAGCAACGGAAAGGTGTGCAAGTTGCTTAAGTCCATTTATGGACTAAAGCAGGCATCGCGGAGTTGGAACATCTGTTTTGATGAGACGGTCAAGGAATTTGGCTTTATAAAAAATCCAGATGAACCATGCATCTATTGTAGATTTGTAGCGAGAACTATAGTATTCCTTGTTTTATACGTGGATGACATTCTCTTGATAGGAAATGACATTCCTATGCTACAATCTGTCAAGGGGTTCTTGTCATACAGGTTCTCCATGAAAGACTTGGGTGATGCCTCATACATTCTGGGTATCCGGATCTACCGTGACAGATCCAAGAGGATATTAGGACTTTCACAGTCTAGGTACATCGACTCCATACTGAAGAGATTCAGTATGGATGATTCCAAGCGCGGTAATCTACCGGCTTGTCACGGGATCACCCTCTCCAAAGAGATGTCTCCCAAGATTGATTTAGAGAGGGATCGCATGTCTATTATACCCTACGCTTCTGCGGTAGGCTCTATAATGTATGCGATGTTGTGTACCAGACCGAATGTGGCTTATGCACTGAGTGTGGTAAGCAGGTATCAGTCAAACCCTGGGGAGAAACATTGGATAGCAGTAAAGAACATTCTCAAGTACCTGAGAAGGACTAAGGAGATGTTCTTGGTGTATGGCAGAAAAGACCTGCAGATTGAGGCCTTTGCTGACTCCAGCTTCCAGAGTGACAAGGATGATTCCAAGTCCATGTCGGGTTTTGTCTTCACCCTCAATGGAGGGGCGGTGTGTTGGAAGAGTTCCAAACAGGAAACCGTTGCGGACTCGACTATGGAAGGGGAATACATCGCTGCATCTGATGCCGCAAAAGAAGCTGTCTGGATGAGGAAGTTCTTGAAAGAACTTCAGGTGGTTCCGTCCATTGTTGACCCAATACCACTGTATTGCGACAACAACGGGGCTATAGCTTTAGCGAAGGAACCCAGGTCCCATCAGAAATCCAGACACATCTTAAGGCGGTATCACCTGATCAGGGAGATCGTGGATCGCCAGGAGATCGAGGTTCGGAGGGTTGCTTTAGAAGATAACACAGCAGATCCATTCACCAAGGCCTTGCCCCAGACTCAGTTCAAGCGGATGATCGAGATGATAGGTCTTCGATACGCCAGTACATGGCCTTAGTGCAAGTGGGAGATTGTTAGTGTATATGCCCTAGAGGCCATTACTGTATCATACTAGTTTGTATATTACTTGATGGAAGCTTGGGATATTCACAGTTATATATACAATCTTGCTCGAAATGGTAGTATGCTACTTGGTTTGTCTCTACTTCAATATGTGCATGTGTTTCTTTTAGCATATCGCTGATATACATATTAGTAGAGCCCTTAGGATCTTTGCTTGATTACCAGCGTTGTGATGGCGCTCACACTCGTGGGAGCTGGGTTATCCATAAGCACATCCTTATACTGGTCCCTAGTCATTGGACTATCGAGACAGGGCATCGATACTCCGGAGTAGACTAGCGTATGCGCTTCTCATCCCAGTGTGGGAGACGGTCTGTCCCACAGCCGTCAGTACGTCGTACTTGAGATAGTATACAGGTGCTCGTTAGGTTACGAGTACACTGGACAGGACTCGTCGGGGACTGTTGGTTGGTTTTATACCTATCGTCAGTTATCAGTTCCCAGGTGACATGAGTACAGCTTAGTCCATTAACTTGACACTGTCACTTCGCCTCGAGTGTGTTCCCACTGCACTTTGATTACTACCCTACCACGGTTCAAAGGAGTCGTGCAAACAGGTAGATTTTGGGTGCAGTCCCGAAGCACTTGGAGGCAGTGACGGTTAGACAGGATTCGTCTCTCCCGGTATTGGGGGTTGACATCGCGCTGTGTCTAGGAGAGCCATTACACAAGTAGTCCCTGGCCAAGGCAAGCGAGATATACTGGTAGGTTTCCAGTGTTATCTCAGGGTGTTCTGGGCTACACTCTGACACGACTTGTACCGCTATTAGGGGACTGACGTTTACCGCCCCCATAGGCCCGCCATGCGATGTATCGGACGAACAGACCGGACTGTACGGAGACTGTCACATACAGGCTCAGTAGGAGTTCAGATGGGGTTCACCTCGTCGGTCTTCTTATCGGCATCTACCTGGGGATCGTTACGTACAGCTAGTGCCGCTTGCGGTCTGTGGTTAAACCCACTGCCAGCGTAGTGTCGAGTCTTTAGAGTCCCACACAGAGAGTTATTCGCCTTTAGGCAAAATGAGTAGAGGTCGCATGGTTTTGCGACAGGGTTCGTTCACATCCGCGCACTTGTGCACGTTTGCTGTCCGGACAGTTTATACTAGCGGGCTTTGGTTTAAGCCGGATCCTAGTATATGATTTGGGATTGGTTTTATCTCTTTGTATCGTGTTCCTCGGATCACGAATGCGGGTGCGTATGCACAGTTGCTTGAGACAGAGGGAGAGGACTTTGATTAGGGTTAATGACCATTGTCATTTTATTAACCCTAATGCTTATGTGTGTATTATTGTTAATTGATATTAGTTTAATATAATTGTGCATGGTTATGGTTGTTGACCATTTGACTATCTTGACTTGTTGACCTTAGTTGACATGTTGACCATCATCATTCCATATAAAAGATGCTCTTTGATCCTTGCAATTAGCATTAAATATGAAATGATAATGGTCATGTCTTGATTAACCATGACAATTATCTAGCTAATTATCAATTTGTGATAATTCACACATATATGTGAGAATGGTTGTTTATTCTCTCATTCTATCATTTACTTTCTCTCTCTTGTTCTTCCTCTCCCTCAAGCTCTCCCCTCTCATGTGTTGAGAAACACTTGAGCTTGAGAAAAACCACTTGATAATCTCTACTCTCATCTAGGGTTCTAGGATTGGCACTTCTAGCACCCTAGTTACTTCTAGCTTGGAGTTGAAACCCAAGGTTGAGGCTTTCGGGTGGATCCTTCTTCGACGTGAGAAGACGACAAAGGTGACCTCTTTCTACTACTCCAAGGAGCAAGGAGAGAAAGACATAAAGCCCTAGGTATAACCATTCTAACACTTAGGTAGTTTCTAGTTAGCTTTAGCTTGTTTTTGTTTAGCAAAGATCCTTTTTGTCTAGTCCATGTTGCCTATAGTTGATAAAAATTTGATTTTTATTCCATTTTCCGCCTCTCCGTAAGCACCGGGGTGGGTAACGTGGACTTACAAGATGGATCCCGGTTATGGAGAAATTGAATAGTATTACTCGGTTGTCTTTTCTCTTTACCTTCTCTCAGATTGCGAGAGCTCCTAATATTAGGAGAGTACACCTATTACGCTTATTGGACAGTCTTCTTCCAAACCTTAGGCATGTGTCGAAAGGTAGGGAAGGAAGAAAACCAATTAGCCTAGGTATGGTGTACAGAAGGTAAGAAGTAAAGACATATAAAGAGATTGTAGTGAGGGCAAAGGAAATTGCGACTGCTGTTATGAATCTGGATAGTGGAAGAGGCATTACTAGGAATACCTGGCCACCCCTTCAAAACATTTTCATGTTTCAGTTTTACTGTGCGGTGTTAATTGAAAACTTCTTTTCGAATTAGATTATGACTCCAGGGTATGTATTTACCAGACTTGATTCTCACATCTGTATGACGTTACAGATGCTGAGCGGAAGTAGAATATTGGGAATTGGGTGATTAGATTCTCAATATCAGAATTCTTTGTAATTGGTGATATATGAGGAAATCACCTGGGTTTTGCCTAACGGCAAATTTTTGGTTTTGAATATCCGTTGTTATGAACCAATTTCAAACCGATATATCTGCACGTTTATTTTGTAAAGTGAGATATAACTTTTTGAAGTTATGTTTATGACATTTACCTTTACCAGTTGATGATTTGGTAAAGTGCATTCAATAACGGTGTAATTCTGTAGGGTTCCCTAGTGCTCGTGGCACAGCGAAAGCGCGATTGGCAAAAAAAATTTCATGCAAACACAAAGGAACCCCGAACCTAGAATCGATCCAAACGCCAAAACTAGAAAACCAAGTATGCAAAGATACAGAATACTACATTCAACGCGTATCCACCTAATCATGGAAGACCCTTCCAAGCTTCGTGTATGCTGTCTGGATCGAGCTTGAGTGGCGACCGCCCTTGCCGAAGAAGATCCACCTAAGGGAAACCGATCCAAGCTCCGGCTTCACCTAGTGAAGCGACCGACGCTCCAAGCTCGATACGAATGGAGAGTGGGGATGTAGGAATATTTTCACTATATTTTATCTCTTTTCTAAGCTCAAGTGAGCTACCTAGAAGAAGGAGGAGGAGGTGAAGAAGAGGAAGCAACGGAAAAATGGCTAAGTATTTTTTGAAGAGCAAGTTGCAAAACTAGAAAAGAGAACGGCTCATTATCTTTTTAGCAACCATGCCAGAATTGTAAATCCAAACTATTATACAATATAATAACCAAGGCCATCCCTCTCTACCATGCTTTTTAACACCTCATCCTCCACCTCATTCTTGATTTTCTTTTAAAGGAAAATCAAGAAATGAAGTGTTCATCTTTTAGAACAAATTCCGTATAAATATGGAATACAACCCGGTATACGTATCGAAATACATATACGCGTATTCGTACAAAAAATACGAATAGCTGAGAGGGAAAATGAATAGTGAACAATAATACTAAAGTATACATATTAAAAAAATATAAATTATTAAATCAAAACCTGATTTAATAATCCGGCTTAATCCTGAGCCGCTAGTATTATCAACCGTTAAATTAAAATCCGTGCAGCCTGTACATGTATTTAATCGGACACCCTGTATGTACCAACATACGTATCTACATCATATCGCCTGAATCGGGAAAACCCTCTGTGTGGGACTCTAAAGACTCGACAATACACTGGCAGTGATTTACTCGATAAATCCTGTTCACACCAGAATATTGCATTTAATACTGCACATTCTTCTGCTCGTTTATTTATAGGTAAGTACTTTTGATCTGTGTTTACTACATGATTACAGGTTACATGTTCCTAGTCCAAAATAACGCAAATAACACAAAATCTCCACAGTTATGCCAAAATCCAGAACATCTGTCAAAAACAGATAAAATCTGGGTTTCGGTCATCTACACTCGTCCAGTGCCGCTTACCAGTTCAAGAGACAAGACAAATAACAGTGGTCATTCGTGTCTCGGACAAGCACAGAGCACGAGAGGGGAAGCACAAAGATTAAGAGGTGTGCGAAGCTCAAGGGAAAAAAAAGTCAAAAGATTAAAAGTGTAGCCATTTTTAGACTGTTGAAAATCTGAACATACTTTGGAACCATTTTGCAATTCTGAACCTGTAGAACAGAAGAGCAAATCAATACAAGGAAGACTCAGAAAACGACAAACTAACTTATCAAAACGACCGTGGAACCGCGGCCAAAATGGCTTTTGGGCGGCTGTTTTGCGGCCAAGTCATATCATCCATTACTCGTATTTCATGGGTAGTTTGGTAATTATGTATAGGCTCAGAATATGGCCCTAGGGTTTCTGTTCTCTGCCTATAAATACTCCAGTTTTGAGCCCAACCAAGGATGCTTTCTCTTTACTAGGATTTAGTGTAGTTTAGTTGTAGCTTCTTCTTCTTCTTCATCTATCCTCCATGAAAATTGTAGTGAGTGCTTTTTGAGTGGAAGCTTAATGAAGATGTGGGTATTTATTATCTTGTATCTTTTAAATTCTTGTATTGTATTTTAAATTCCTAGTGTAACTTTTATTATTTGTTGTTAAGTAGTTGTTGGTTTTCTTTTCTTCTTTTGTTTTTCTTTTCTTCTTATCGGTATTTTTCAAGCCATGATACTCGATGGAGTTCCTTACTTAGGTGAGGGCCCAAGTAGTTAACTTGTTACCATTTGTTAAAACTGTATCTTCCTTTCTTTCTTTTCTTCTTTCTTGTTTTATTTTTCTTTTAAACATGTGAATAATTTCCACACTTGTTAGGGCTAAGGAAGATTAGTATGAGGGACGGAAAAATCCCTTGTGGTTCTCTTTGCCAAACATCTTAAAACGAACTTAGACCAAACAAACACAACCCCATCACTTAGGCACGCTATACGTGACATATAGCCGCGACCTAAGTCGAGAAGTTCTTTGGGAGCACTACAACATGACATGTAGTTGTGACTTAATTGGATACATGGTTTTGGTGTTAGGAATATGTATGCCCTATAAGCCATTATTGTATATTATAGTGGATGCTTGGACATATACATAGAGGACTTTTTTTCTCGACATGATAGTATGCTATCTGGTTGCTCTTTATCTTAACATGTGCACTTCTTTTAGTTTACTATCTCATAGATACATGTTGATAAAGTCCTTAGGATGTTGGCTTGACTACCATGACTATGATGCAGGTCATATTAGTGGGGCTTGTATAGTCCGTAAGCACATCCTTTAACAGTTCCTAGTCAAGGGAATATCGAGACATGGCATCGATATTACAGAGTAGACTAGTGTGTACGTTTCTTGACCTTGTATGGAGCGATGGTTGATCCCAGAACCGTTGGTTTTTGACATCCAAGATTGTACACAGGTGCTCATTAGAGAATGGGTACACCGAACATGACTGGCTGAGAACTCCTAGATGGTACCATGCCAATCGTCAGATAGCAGTTCTCTGGTGAAACTTATATAGATTAGTCTGTAAACCCGAGATCGTCATAGAGTCTTGTGTGGTTCCCACTGTGCTTTGATTTCCTCCTTTCCACGGCTCAAAGGAGTCATGCAAATAGGTGGATTTTGGGTACAGTCCCGAGTCACATGGAGGCAATGAGCAATTGGAGGGGTTTCGTCTCTCCTGGTATTGGGAGTTGATGTTGCGCTATGCTCGATTGGCTATAACAGCAAGTCCCTGGCCAAGGCTGATGAGATTTACTGGTAAGTGTTATTGGTAGTTTCTCGAAAGGTTATAGGCCACACATCGGCATGTCTTATCAAGTTAGTGGGGTCTGACGATTCCACCCCCAAGACTCGATATGCGACATATCATACGAAGAGATCGGACTGTACGGTAAGTGTTGCTTATAGGCTTTTCAAAAGTTTGGACAAGTTTTATTGTTGATCTTCTATTCGTTCAATACCTGGGTAACCGTTACGTCCAGCTAGTACCGATGACGGCTTGTGGGTATCTGATGTGATCATTACCTACTGCTAGCGTATTGACGAGTCTTTAAAGTCCCACATAGAGGTTTCCTAGCTCAAGCGAAACGAAGTAGGGCACGTATGGAGATATGTGTGGGAGCTTGATTGAATACGTGTATATGATACCGTATTCTAATCTAGCGATATTTGATATCAGTCAGGTTATATGTGATATAACCGGATTATTGAATTAAGTGTTGATTCAATGATTTGATTTATATATATATATATATATATATATATATATGTTAATATATATTTGATATTGGCCTGTTATATATGATATGACCGGATTAATGAATCAAGTATTGATTTAATATCTAATATTGAATATTAGCCGGTAATATCTGATATAACCGGATAATTGAATCAAGTGTTGATTTAATGTTTTAATATACATATATATATGATATTAGTCGGTTATATATGATATAACCGGATTATTGAATCAAGTGTTCACTACTACGAATAAGGGTTTCCCCTACGGATTTATCCGTAGGGGCAAAGCACTGCCCCTACGGATATATCCGTAGGGGCAAAAAATTCATCTGTAGGTGCAAACGCCGTAGGTACAAGTTGAAGCCCTACACTTACCCCTACGGACAAAAACTTGCCCCTACGGAGTTCTGTGTAGGTACATTTGCACCTACGGATTAGGGCGTAGGGGAAAAAAGTTATTTTATTTATGGTTATTTTAATTATATTAACTATACCTATGGATATATCCGTAGGGCCAAGAAGTATCCCCTACGGATATATGCGTAGGTACCTATCCGTAGGGGAAAAATATCAGGAATCCTGATATGTTGCCCCTAAATATTCGTAGGGGTCTTTGTTTGCCCCTATGGATATATCCGTAGGGACAAGCCCAACCCCCCTGACACTAAGATCAAGAGGAAATATCAGTTACTGCTGATATTTTCCCCCTACGGCTTAATCCGTAGGGGCAGAATGTGTACTACGGATTAATCCGTAGGTACACATTATCTGTTTTTTTAAAAAGGGGCTGCCTTATTTTTTCTCGCCCTGTGTACAATAATATATATATCAGTAAAATATAATATTAATCATCACACAACATATATCGCAGTATTCATAATCACATCTCACGCATATAATATACAAAAGAAACCCAAATACTGAATATGATATAAATATAAACCAATATCAATATCAATATCGTTTAAAAATATAGTACAATATGTAAATAAACCAATATCAATATCAATATAAACCAATATTCAAAAAATAAACCAATATCAATATCAATATAAACCAATATTCAAAAAATAAGAACCAAAAAGCTACCCTAGCTCGGTCCAGCTCCACCTCTGAATAACGATAGAATAACGCGCGCCTTCTCCTCGGTCAATAAACTTTGCAATTCGGAGGCGAGCGGGAGTCTGAGCGTCCTGTGGAGCTGGCGATGTGGCCTGCGCAGCCGCCGTCGAGGGAGTCGCTTGTGGAGCCGTGGCTGCGGGAGTCTGAGCGGGCGCTGGAGCTATAGGAGCTGTCTGCGGAACCGCAGCCGATGTAGTAGCTTGCAGAGCCGCAGCCGAAGGAGATGCATGACATGTACCCTGTCGCGTCTGGACCTAACGTGTGTAAGAAGAGTGTAAGAACCGTGTATTACTCGAATTCGTATCATTATCGAGTTATTTCGAAATCCCATTTGGATATCTAGTTTGGATATCTAGTTTGGATAACCGTTGTTTATTTTAATTACATATGTATGTATGATTAATCAAACCTAACTCTAAAACCAAATAAGCTCAAGCTACATACTAATTATGGATATGTTAATATGTATAATATGACATGATATTTTACTATAAAGTAGTATACATACCAGCATCTCCTTCAACTCCTCAACGGTGGCCTTCAAGCTCTCCAGTTCCTGCTGGACACGTCGCTCACTGGAGATGGAGGAAGTAACTGCCGGGGTAGAGTCCAACCTCATATGGGCCCTGCTAGGGCCCAGTCCCCGGCCTCTCTCCCAACCTCTGTGGTGACCTCCGTGTGCGGCATCCAGAACTGGGGTCAGCAGCCTCGGATCGTTCTGTCCTGTAAAATCGATCCCCGAGGCGTCGGCCTGCTCAACCACCCGCTCCTACACCCACATTAAGCAGTAAAGTATAAGTATAAAATTTAAACTTGAAGCTTCCAAAACATAAATTTCAAATATGGGTAGAATAAATATTTAACACTTATGCAATACTCCTGGGTAGCGACGTCGGGATATCGAAGCTCGCTCGTGGCGGGATCTGTCGAGGTGCCGTGGACGGCAAGATATGCGGACAGCACGCTCGGTGTACCACCTTGCGCCATGGTCCGAGCTGTCTGCAATATTAGAAAATAACTCTTAATATTAGAAATATTAGAAAATAACTCTTAATATTGCAGAATTTCAGAAAGGTCGGTCTATTGTAATTTACCGATAACTCCATGGCTCGAGTAATATTCCTCGAGCCACCTGTGTAAGTGGGGCGACCCCTCTTCGCCGACTTCCAGTTCTCTGTATTCTGAGCGGCCTGTTTCTGCACAACGCATTAACATTTAGTTTTCTAATTAAGGAACACAAAGAAATAAATTATATCATAAACAATGAATTACATTTAAAATGCATACCTGTTTGCGTTGGGAGTCGAAATAATCGCACAATAGAGGCCATGTCTCTACGTCGACTCTCGCAAATGCCGGAGTGGATAGGATGGCCGCTCTCTCTGCCTCGGGGATCGCCATCCACAGGGAGTAGCAGTCGGCCTTCAGCTCATTCCTGTTGTATCGGACCTTGGTCTGCATGTTCTTCATCAGGCCATTGTACAGAGCATGAAGGTTGTGCACCCTCCCAGGGTGATCAGGGTCGGCTACAGGCTAAAAATCGTAATCCAACTGAAAATACAAAAAAACATTGTTATTAGATTGCAAGTGTTAATAATAAATATATTGGATAAATCAAATGAAAATAGGCCGTTAATACGTACCCGAGCCTGATCAAAGAAGAGGGCGAATGAGCGCCGGTGCTGCTCGCCCCACTCAACGTGAAGTGGATAGTTCTTCATGAGCCGACTCTCATCCCCCATATACCGGCCGAGCCTCTCGGCATGAGGACCGGTATAGCGATAGTCAAGGGTAAAAAGGAGGGGGAATAGTGCCTCCCCCTAGCTCTGTCAGGCCTCAGCCTATGGGACTGATTCGGGCCTCGAGTCCCCCTCTGGGGATGGGGAGGCCCTGCGTCTGCACGAAATATCAAGACAATCAATATTAAGGCAAAGTTGTATTAAGAAATCAAGCTTAAGTGAAAATTGAATTGTGATATATACCTCCGGTGACTATCGCACGAGCCTGGGCCCGGGCAGCACGAGCGGGACGATAGTTCCTCCGGTGAGGAACAAATGGGGTCCCGGATGCGGACGCATCCCCTGCAACTAGAAAATAAACATTGACGCTAAAATTCTATGAAGTTCATATTTATTCTATAGAGCATATGTAAAATGAATAAATATTTTATATTTATTCATATTAACCTGCAGACGATACGGATGGTATGGAAGCGGCAGGAGTGTCCCCTGCGGAAGATGTGGATGCACCACCAATAATTAGACAATTAAAAATAGATTATATAAGTAATTGCAAAAAGAATGTGTAGATCAATAATATAACGTTCTAAATCAATATGCATGCACTATAGGATATATAAACATACCCGCTGGTGCGGTGGTGTCACCACCTGCAGCTAGACAATAATAAAAATTGCTAAGTAAGAGCAAAAGGAATGTGTGTATATTTATGATATAGCATTCTAAATCAATATACATGCACTATATGATATATAAACATACCTGGAGGAGCGGGAGTGGCCTCTGTCCCAGATGTGGACGCATCACCAATAACTAGACAATCAAACATTGACAATATAAGTAATTTTGATATAAACAGGCATGAATATCTGTAATATTACATTCAAAATGGATATGCGTGCAGTATATCTGGATGTGTGGAAAAATCCACATGGAAGGAGGGATCCGAAGGGGTCTCTGATCTGGGTGCAAGACCAGCCCTCAGAAGCTCCCTACGGAGCTCTCCGGACGGCAGAACCGCTCTGCCTCTGCCTCTGCTGGAGCTTCTGCCGCCCCTCGCTGCTCCCGACATCGTCATCAAATCTAGATAAACGATTCGTGGACGCATTAGACAATCATTAAAAATATTGACTATATATGTATAGAGCGTAAAATGTGAAGTAATAATATAACATTACTGATAACCTTTTTCGTTTCGTGGGCGCATTATACATATCTACTTGGATTTCATCGTCGATGTCATTTCTAACCCACGTAACTTCATGATCGGTCGAAGACAACCTGTCCTTCGAAACAGACGGTTGGAGCACTTTAAGCCTTCTCTCTTCTTCGTCCTCATCGCTGTCCTCGTATTCTGGGACATCGTAGACATCTCTGGGTTTCCATCGGCATACAACACTCCACCCCGGATGCTTCAAACATTGTGAGTAGTATACTTGGAACGCTTGGTTCGGAAAGATAAACGGAACTTCCTGACAGTAAAATCAAAGTGTGTTCACACTGGTCAATCTATATTCATCTTTCCAAGTCCTAAGATTGCTTCTCCACTTGTCCGTATCGGTTCGCGTATCGTACCAAGTACACTGGAATATATAAAAGGGTTCTGATCGTCCGGGATAGTGGATGCCGAGTATACAATTTAAGTACCCATAATAAATCACACCGTACGATCCTACCGTCGCAATCCTACTATTCTGAGTGGTTCTAGATGTTTCTAATTCCTTAACTTCGAATTTGTATCCAAGGACACCAAATCCTTTGTAATATGCAACCTCCGTACTAGGAAATTGAGCTAAACATCTTGAATCACTCTCAAATGATGCAGACAAGTTTGGATCGTGGATCTAACAAAACAAATTTTACGACAAATACATAACGATACAAGTTTAGATTAAAACTGCTAGCAATAAAATGTTATTCGAATAACTTACATGATCTGTGACCCAATCACAAAAATTATCCTGATGATATTTTTCCAATTGTTCTTCATTTCAATCAGGATGCCCCTCACGTACCTCGTTAAAATGAATTCTGTTTTCGACAAATAACGGTGACATTAATATCATATCATTTCATACACACACAAACACAGATATAACAATTAATCCAAAAAAACTTACTCTCTAATTTGTTCAAGACATTCGCAATTAAGCAAGATAAACCGGTATATCTTGTTGATAAACATAGTGTCCACCCTCTTATACTCGGCTTTACCATATGGTCCGTCTTGAATTCTTCATGGTCGGTTAAGCTTTGTCTCAATGTTCTCGTCCAGATAGCGGGAACAAAATATGGTTGCTTCATCAAGAAGATAACCTTGCATGATAGAGCCCTTTGGTCGATTTTTATTGCTTATATACTTCTTAAGAGTGTAGAGCTACCTAATGAAAATATGTTGAATAAATAAATACGGGCATACAAGACAACAATAAATTTTTAAATTGCGCGAAACGAAAAATTACACGCACCTCTCGACGGGATACATCCATCGATATTGTACCGGTCCGGCTAATTTCGCCTCAGTTGCAAGATGAACCGTCAAGTGTATTATGATATCGAAGAATAACGGTGGGAAAATACGCTCAAACTTGCAAAGTATCAACGCAATAGAATTTTCTAGTTTATCCAGTGTCACAACCTCCAGTGTTTTAGCACACAACTCCCTGAAAAAACAACATAGGTCGTTGATTACTAGACCAACCGAGTCGGGGAGAGAAGTCCTGAGGGCTAAGGGAAGAAGGTGCTCCAAGATAACATGGTGATCATGACTTTTCAGCTCATCGATCTTGCCCTTCACAATTTTTATTTTCTTGCTGAATGATCCTGAGAAACCTGTGGGGACCTTCAAATCATGCAACACCTGCAGGAATCTTTTCTTCTCCGGTTGTGACATATGATAAGCGGCATTGGGAAGTACAAACTTGCCTGGTTTACCCGCTACCGGTCTAGGGTGCAATTCACTTCTTATTCCCCACTCGTGTAGATCCATCCGAGCATTCATGTTGTCTTTAGATTTCCCGTCTTTACAAAGAAGCAAGTTAAGTATGTGCTCTGATACTCCCTTCTCTATATGCATGACGTCCAGACAATGACGCACTAAATTTGTAGACTAGTACGGAAGTTCGAAGAAAATGCTTAACTTGTTCCAATATGGTGGTTTGACCTATTTCGTCGGATCCATCCCGAAGGTCACGTTATTGTAACCATCCCATTTAGCAGCCACGTCCTCTCCGGACAATGGGGATGGAGGTCCAAGAAGCTCCTGATGACCATCAAAGTGAACCGTGTCTAACCTATAGGGGTGGTTTGGAGGCAGGAAACGTCGATGGCCGCAATAACAAACCTTCCTGCTAAAATTCAAGAATTTCGATGTTGTATGTTCATGGCAATGAGGACATGCTTTGTGACCATGTACGGACCAACCTGATAGCATTCCATACGCAGGAAAGTCATTAATTGTCTACATTAAAGCCGCACACAGTATGAAGGTTGTCTTTGTGTTTGTATCATATGTCTCTACACCATCAACAAACAAAGATTTCAACTCCTCGATCAGAGGTCGGAGATAGACGTCGATATTGTTCCCCGGTGAGTTTGGTCCGTCGATAAGAAGAGGCATCATAAAGTATGATTGGTCCATAGCCAACCAAGGCGACAGATTATAAATTATCATTACAACGGGCCATGTGCTGTGACTTCCAGCCATATAGTTGAATGGGCAGAAGCCATCAGTAGCCAGTCCGAGCCGGACATTGCGAGGATCGCTACTGAATATTTCGTGCCTCCTATCGAAATCCTTCCATGCCGGTGAATCTCTTGGATGGATCATTTTTCCATCTTCACTTGGAGGAGCACGATGATGCCAAATCATTGCCTCGGCTGTTTTCTTGCACCTAAATAGTCTCTGTAGCCTCTGTGTTATGGAAAAGTATCGTGCTATCTTCACAGGTATATCAGGTTTCTTATCAGAATCTTTCGGCTTATACCTTGCCTCTCCGCATGTTGGACACTCTTTCAAATCTGAATTCTCTTTCCGGTACAACACGCAATTTTTAGGACATGCTTGAATCTTCTCGCACTTTAGACCCAAATCAGACATCATCTTCTGGGCTTCGTACCAGCTGTCGGGCACATAATTTCCCGGAGGCATAGAATCTTTCAAAAATAAAAGAAGCATTGTGAATGACTTGTTGCTCCATCCATTTAGACACTTAATCTGGAAAAGTTGGACGAACTATGAGAGGGTGGAATACTTCACATTCTCATAAATTGGTTTCCTAGCATCATTCATGAAATTTTCATATTTATCCGCACGAGGTCCTTGACCGGAAGGAATGTCATCTTCGGTACGAATAGATTCTCCTAGGGCAGCCTCTACCATATCCTCCATTTCTTCTGATGGAAATAAATTACCGCCTTCTCCTTCTGCCGCATTACCGAATTCTTCTTCTCCTGCCACATTATCGTGTTCTACTTCTTCTGCCGCAGTACTGCATTCTTCTCTTTTCCCGTGATATTTCCAAGCTGTATAAAGTCTAGTAAACCCATGTTTTACAATATGAAGCTCTGCCAATTCTATCTTCTTCCAGTACTTATTGCCACATCTATCGCACGGACAGAGAATCTTCTCTATTATGATCTTATTATGTGCGCGTGCAAATTCAAGGAAAGCAACAACTCCTGCGACAAACTTAGGTTGCATACGTTGTTTCCAATCCACATACATCCAGTCCTTAGCTCTGACGTACTCATGGGCCATGTTAGACTGTATAACATATAAATTGTAGGTTATGCTTACTATATTGAGAAATATAAGAACGAGATAGTTACTGACAAAGGAGAAAATTTGTGTATATGCATTAGACTTAAGCTCCTACGGAGAACGTATCTCCTTTTAATATTATTAAATGTTCTCATGTAGTGCGCACGTGCATTGCACGTGGTGCGCGCATAGCGGGCATACGTGCGTTGCACATAGCGCACATGGCGCTTGCGCATATGCGCATTTTGGGGAGGAGCAGGCTCCTAACTTGGAGAACTAAGCTCCTTTTAATATTATTGAATATTCTCATATGGTGCGCACGTGCATTGCACATGGTGCGTGCATGGCGGGAACACGTGCGTTGCACGTAGCGCACATGGCGCTTGCGCGTATGCGCATTATGGGGAGGAGCATGCTCCTATCTTGGAGAACTAAGCTCCTATGGAGAACTAAGCTCCTTTTAATATTATTAAATATTCTCATGTGGTGTGCACGTGCATTGCACGTGGTGCGCGCATGGCGGGCATACGTGCGTTGCACGTAGTGAACGTGGCGCTTGCGCATATTCGCATTATGGGGAGGAGCATGCTCCTATCTTGGAGAACTAAGCTCCTATGGAGAACTAAGCTCCTTTGAGAATTGAGCATTAAAGAACTAAGATGTATTAGACTTGAGATTGAGATACATACATGCAACATAGAAAATAAATCAATAAACAAGATGAATATAATATAAATTTATGTTGAAAGAATATATATTCTCCTTTCAAATGCAATTAAGTCTCGATGATGCTGAAGATGTTACCAGAAAAACATCTTCTGCCAACCTTCATGTATGAAGGGGTGTCTGTGTGGGAAAATTGGGTACACGGTGTCAGAAAAAACATTTTCTGCTTTTTCCTAAATACACGACTCATCCTTTCTATTATTCGTTACTTGTTGTTCTTGGTATCAGACTGCAGGACAAATCGTTAGAAATGCATATCGTAGAGCATATCAAAGCCCTCCAATCTCATTAGACAACATTAGAAAATACTAACATAGCAACACAAACGACAAGAACCCAACAATTCAAACCTGATCAAATTATAAAGTAAATATTTGATCTTCAAAATTGCGTTCCAAGATCAACCAGATAGCTAATACCTAACCCTAAATTCACCCTTCACCTAAGAACCAGCAACAAAACAAAACAATTCAAAGAAAAAAGCTTAGACCCTGAAATCCAAAACCCCAACCCCAACCCCAACCCCAACAGCAACCCCTTGCCAAACCCCAACCCCAACCGCAGCCCAAGCCCCAGCCCCAGCCCCAACCCTAACGCTAACCGCAGCCCGAGCCCGAGCCCCAACCCCAACCACAGCCCTAGCTGCAGTCCGAGCCCCAGCCCCAACCCTAGCCCGAGCCTCAGCCCCAGCCCTAGCCCCAGCCCGCAGCCCCAGCCCCAGCCCCAATCAAGAAGTGCTCAGGGACACACAACCCTAACCCCAACCCCAACCGCTACCCCCTGCCGAACCCCAACCCCAACCGTAACAGCACCTCCCCAGCCCCACCCCTAACCCTAACGCTAACCCCAACCGATGCCTACCCAAACCATGAACCATAGACCTAAAACAATAAAAAATTGTTTAATTAAGATTTCCTAACCTGTGCAGGCGGTGGCGACGACGAATCAGTGGCGACGACGAATCAGCCGTGGGTTGAAGAAGCAGCCGATGGCGACGACGAATGGAGATGAGGAAGAAGCAGGCGGTGGCGACGACGATTCGGCCGGCGCTAGCGACGACGACGACGGCGACGACGAGAACGGCGATCGGCGGGAACGTCGAAGGTTTGGTTATTTGGGTTCACGCGCAACTGTGATTGATAAAGGGAATAAGAAATAATCAGCGTAGGGATCGATCACTTAAATCCCTATTTAGATGCCCCTACAGATATACCCGTAGGTGCTTGGTTTGCGGCTCCGTAGGGGCAAACAACACTTTAAGATTTAATAATTTTTAAATAAATATGGAAGGACCGTAGGGGCAACCGTTTGGCCCTACGGATTAATCCGTAGGGCCAAACTTTATCTGCTCCTACGGATATTGTTATCCGTAGGGGCAACCCCTTATTTTACTAGTGGTTGATTTAATAATTTTATATATATTTATATATATTAACTAATATTAAGCTCACTTAAGATTTTCTACTCTTTATATATATATATATATATATATATATATATATATATATATATATATATATATATATATATATATATATATGTGTGTGTGTGTGTGTGTGATATGTATTTATTATTGTATTATGGTTGATGATACATAGAACATGGATGTATGAGAATCACACAAGAGTAAAATAAAAAAGGAAATGATTTATATTTTGAAGAAAAGACAAGAAAAGAGAGTGAGTCATTGCTTTGGATGCTTGGAGAAGCATTGAGAAGACATGACTCATCTCTAATTCTTGTTTTATTCTTAGATATTTAGATATTTAATCATTCCTATCTCATCTTATCTCTTGGAGACATGGTTCATTCTCACCCATCCAAGTTCATCCCCCTTCTTCATCTCATCTCTAGAGTTTTCTTGAGTTGAGAAAAGAAGAGAGAAAAATATTTCTAGTGAGCAAATCTCCTACTTCATCAACCTACACTAATCTAGCCCATTAGTTTAGGTTGTTAACTTCACTAATACCTTAATTAGTGAAGTATGAGTTTGAGTGAGAGAGACTTCAAGGTGGATCATCTTCGGAAACGAAGACAATATGTAAGCTCGATCCTTTCTTCAAGTGGAGTCAAAGAAGAGTTCTAGGACTACTACTTAGAGCTTTAGAAGTGAAGGACCGGTCTACAAAGGTTGTAGACTCTCTTCACTTAGTTTAGAATCTTGTTTGCTTACTTTGAAACCCTAATTCTCTAGTTCGATTCTAGGTTAGTATGATTAGCACACTAGATTTTTAAAATTGCATACTTGATGCTCCTATAAACAAAGCAGAGGTGCTAAGACATACTTTCATGGTATCAGAGCCAAGTTAGAGACTTAGGCGAAGGTCTGGACGACGTTAAAGTGTTCGTTCGAAGTTTTAAAACCATATTTTGCCTAGTTTCTATCCATTTTTCAAAAGTTAATATTTTCACAGTTAAAAATATTCAGAAAATCATGCAGGGTTTTATAAGGAGGCATAAGAAGAACGAGATCCTAACTCGTCATAGTGACTGCGGAACCGCCGCCTAGACCATGTCTTGGCCACGGTTTCACCGCCGACTTGAAGTGTTATCGACTCGTTTTTCTTCTGCTACTTCATTTTTCTATTTTGGACTTTCTGGGTATTTTTAATGAGGCTCAAGTTGTTGAGGTCTCTGTGAATTGGTATTATTTGAAACATCGATCGAAATGTTTAACATCATCTAGATAGTTTTCGATATGTGATACAATTTTTGGAATCCACATGATTAGCTTTTTGAAAACTAGTTATCAATATATAAATCTCGCATTTTAGTCTGAAATGATGGATTATGACGGGGTTTGGATTTGGATCGAAACTTCATTGCAATCTCGTATCGTACGTGAATGCTTGCCGGGAGACATTACTAGACAGTCACGCCCTATAGCCCCGACCAAGTGACTATAGGAGAACCCCATGGTCAAAATCATCCACTCGGGTGCTCGCGGCCACGGTGTTTCGCCCAAGTGCACTTCATTGATGGCCCCGGGGGTGCGACCATTTACTAAAGTTCCCGACGAGCCTTCGAACCATTTAATCAGGAATCTTGTTGAATTACCCAACTTACTTTTTTGAAAAGTTTTTTCAATTCGAGACTTAAATTCAAGGTTTATAGGGTTAGGCATGAAATTCGGAATATGTGATAATCCGAGTTTATGATGTCTAAAGATGATGCAGAGTCTAATTATTGTAGTTTTCATTTCTTTTCTGCGACCGTAAGTGTAATATGTTTCAGTATCTCCGATCTCATTGCTATACGACAACGACATTAGGGATACGTATATTTACTTACGTTGATGACATGTGATGTTATTGTATTGGTATTGATATGTTATATTGGATCATCATGATTGAATAGCCGGGGTTTTTATGTGAGATGAGAGTTTTTCAATTTTCATATATGTAAATATTTGTGTATAATATTATTTTATTGGGACACTTCCGGGTTGAGATTGTTGTCTCCATTTGATATATATTATTTACTTTTCCGCATTAGGATAGACCCAAGACCGGGAGCACATGTAATCGGGTTCTAAAGTCCAGTGGGAGGCCATCTCGAGGAGTCGAGACTGGTCACCTAACTCTAGAATTGGCAGGGTTGCTTGCCGCTCTCGTAGGGGTCTAAGGGTGTGGGCTTGGCTATTCATCACGACTGTGAAATCCATATTTTTCATTATTTTCTTATTCTAAAACACGGACCTCCTAGTATATCTTATATTTCATATATTTGCTTCTGCTATTTCTGTGATGTGATGTAATCATATAACTGCGTGAGACGAATGCTACTTATATATGATATACTAGTAGATACTATATATGTTTTGCATCTGCGCTAGTCCTGACCCCACCCTGCTGTAAATTAAGTAACCTTACGGTGAAGACCCGGATCCCTGTGGCGAATACGGATGGCATATATGTGTGTTTTATTTTTGTTTCTTCTGTGATGTTTAGGATTCATAAATGATGGGACATTATTAATAAGATTAATGGAAAGAAAAGAAACCTAAAAGATGTTGTAGAATCAAAATTTTCAAAAATGTAGCTTTAGTTCTTGCTTTGCATAACGGTATTCTATATGAATATCCAGCACCTCATTCGATGAGGAAAGTGCCTAGATCCCTTCACCGGGAATGACCACTTTAGCAAAACTAGCATATGCTATAACTCACTCAGTTTGTTTTGAAAATACTCGATTTTAAAGCGGAGCTTAAACCAATCCTTTTCAAATCACTAGATTCTACAACGATATCAAGTTCTTTACGCTAAAGTTTTTCTTCAAAATCAGTCGTAGTCCTCCGTCATTTCAAATAAGTACTATTTAGTATTCATGCTGTGTTTGTTGACTTTGTCAAGGCGTAGTGTTCGGTAGCTGATTAGTGCTTATCAGCCGTATGTTGATGCGATTGGATTAGGGTCGTACAGCCTTGTTGACCTTGTCAAGGGTCGTGCGGGTGGGTTTAATTCAAGCACGAAATGACGGGTTGAACTTGACTTGCGGTTTATGGTTTGTTCACCTTGTCAAGGTCATAAACCGCATGTGATAAAAACATATATTGGGAATTTCAAGTGTTGAAATTTGCAATGAGATTGCATACCTTCTATATGAGATAGTTGGATCCCGATACCCACTGCGAGTAAGTGTTCCCCTGGGAGAGTTTTCCACTTTACAATTAGCTAATCCAGTAGGTGTTTAAGAAGAGTTATACCCCTGTGAAAACGAGGTTATTTAATTAGTTCTATACGAAAGCATGGGGAGACTCCCTCGGAGTACCAACATCTGCCTGGCTGACCGATTAGCTAACTTGTAGGGTGTAATTAATCCTGGCTAATTTTACCTTTTAGGGTTAGAAGGAAGATTTGATAAAAACAGTGGGAGCCATCCTGATTAGATAAGATAATAACCAATATAATCTTGCAAGAGCGCACGCTAAAGTGTTTTCTTCTCTCTCTCTCTCTCCAGGTAGCGACCATGTCACGCCTTAATCAAGATAATAATATAGATGTATTGACCGAACCTGCTTATTATACTGGGCTGGGGAACGTTGGTTCCGCCCTATCTTATGACAACTGTCATAAGTCTGGGCAAGGGATAGGGGAATACAAGGATTTCCATGCAACCCGAATGAAGAAAGAGCATTCTGATGCATCTTCTTCGGGTGTGTTAGCTATTGAGAACTGTTTCTTAGTCCACTCTACGTCCTGGGTTTTAGATACCAGATCAGGATCCCACATTTGTAATATGTTACAGGGGTTAAAGAGAAGTAGAGAACAGGGAAAAGGGTAATATGTCTCCCAGAGTAGGGAGCGGAGCAATTGTTGCTTCCGAAGCTGTCGGCGAATATCACCTTGTATTACCAAATGGTAATACATTGATTTTGAATGACTGTTATTTCATACCATCGATGATGTGCAATATAATATCCGTATCTTTATTAGATAAAGAAGGATATAACTTTGCATTAGAGAAAAATGTTATGAACATTTTCCTAAATCAAGTGTTGATTGGGTTTGGTACGTTATGTAATGGTATATACGTTCTAAATCAAAATACAGTTCTAAATATATAGAACACACACAAGAAGAAATGTTCAGAAATGAATGAAGGCTTCTTGTGGCACCGTAGATGTCACGACCCGAAAGAGCACGTGATTGGCCCTTGACCCATATGAAGTCTATAGGACTCCATATGATCCAAGCAAGCCAAAGCCCAGAAATCTAAAACCATTTTAAGAGTAAGTAAAGAAAACTGGTTTTTAGAGAAGTGAAGGAAAACATGTTTGAAGTCAAGGTTTTTAAATAACTAAGCCGAATGTGCATTTTTAAAAGGTAAAGTCTTTTCTAAAAATTTCGGCAGAGTTTCTTTTGTAAATACTGGCCCCGAACGGGGTACAACAAGAACAACATATATACAATGATAAAAGGCATCCCCAAGTGGGAGCTATCTCTTCGTCAATTGACGGTCACAACCACATATGCAATATAATATACAACGCCGAAAGGCGAGGATCAAATCCAAAAGAAACACAGTAAGCATGAAAACCGCAATACTACTGAGCGCGACTCTAAGGCCAAATAATACATCACTAAAGTCTGAGTCTGAAACAATATACAGGTTTGGTTGATGGAAATTCTAGATACAATGAATAATATGAGTACAATGGTGGTTCTTGATGCAAAAGAAACCACCTACCAAATGCAATTCACCCGCAAGGAAGCAATGTGCCAGAAATGCCGCAATGAAACCTGTACGGCAAAACCTGCAAGAACTGTGGCACAACGGGGGTGAGTTGCCAACTCGTGAATAGAAAATATCTACAAGAAGAAACCGAACGTAAGACATAATCCTAGGTCAAAACGATCAGTACAAAATCCTCAATATATAACATGCAGCCTATAACAAGGCTAGGGTAAATATCTAACCCGAGTGTAATCTCATGTGCCTGTGTCAGTGCCTCGGGTAGCAATATAACATAAGAATGAGATATGAATGCATGAAAATAGAATACATGTACATGAAGAAACTGTTTTCATAATTTAGTGAGATTTCCCTTGTATTTTTAGAGGTAACATAATGAAATCAGCATAAAACCATACCTAGCATCGGCACAAAACGTAATCCCAATATCTCGATATCTCTGTATCACAGTCTCTGTACCTCAATATCTAGGGCGCCGTCAGTCCAGACCGGCCCCTGCCATCCATCTCAAGACCACGACGGTATCCTCCGGATATCCGACGCGTCGGGTAAAATCACCGGTAGGTAGTGCTCCCCTGCCAGGCTCACATCGTCATCATCACGCGCTTCTTGCCCCGGGGTACCTTACCGGGTCCACCATGTACCCGAAACGGTTCATCCGTCTCCTCGAATCGGGTTTCCAAATCCATCAGCAAACTCATGGTGGACGACTCATACATTATGGGAAAACCACACTTTTTATTTTAAAAGAGAGAAAATATTTATTTGTGTTTTTGCGGTTTTCCTCCAAATCCAGAAAATCTCACGGAAATCCAAATCCAAAACCTCAATAACACGTAAAATAGTGAATATATGCATGAGAATCCATGAATGTGGCATAACAATGAATAACAGTATGCATGAAGTAGCAGGTAATAACTACAATGTCTAAACTAACATATAAGAAAGGTACACTACTATCATGTCTAAACTATTAGCTAATAGGCTATGTCAAGCAATAATATTTTCTAAGGTGTACGTGACATGGCAATTACCGATGAAGATGTGTGTGAGCCGGCAAGTAAGTGTACGTGGTACATACGCATCATCGGTAACGGTGCTGGTGTCCTATCAGCATGATATCAATAATGGAGTATGAAACATAATATAAGAATGCGATGCAAAGCGAACCACAAAAAATGAGTGGGAGCTGAAACTAGACGCAACTATAACTAATCTGCATTAATCTAATATGAGTCCTACAAATGGTGCCTTTTGAAATAACACGAATCATGGGGTTTTGAAAATAGGGGCTACGGTGTTTTTTATGAAGAGATACGCCTTTTGAAATATCCGTAGATCCCTTAACCTGTCTTTTAAAATACCCATGACCCGCTAGTTTTGAAATAGGTAGGAGTCTAATCTAATCTAACAACTACACTAAACTATACGGCTGAACTAACAAGCTGAGCTACAGGTAAGGAAACCCCCTAACATCTGAGTCGATATATATATATATACTAGTCGGTGATCCCGCCTCAATAATATCACGTACGATACAGTATATCATATGACATCCTCAAATCATGAGCGCAGATCTATCATCAATATAGGCTCGTACGGTAAATCGTCGTACGGCATCCCAATAGCTGGGTACGGGTCAATATCACACTATCTCATCACATCTCAGGTATCACTATCATCGTATCACATAAGCTGGGGTACTGATCTAAGTCTAGTACAACTGATGCCATCTACAAAGTATGAATGCGGGGGTAAACACACATCCCAAACCCGCAAGAATCACATTTCGTATCCCAAATACGAATCATATCACATCACCGATCTCGCGGCACAAAGCCCAATATCATCGACTCATCTCCAAAGTCATCCAATATCATCATTAACACCGTGTAAGTAGGTAATATGCAAGGGTGTGCGTGTAGGTGTAATTCTATTCTAGGGTTCGCGACTATGAACTACACTAGTCACTTCTAACCCTACACTAACCATAATACACCTAACTATCATATATAATATAACCACTACGGACTGCGGGGGTGCTATACGCTATCCACCCGACTTCCCCCAGTAGATATAATCTACTCACCTTGCGTCTTCATTTGTGGACGTCGCCACACGCTTGCTTGTCGTCCCGAAGTCTTCATGGGGTACCTACACATCAAAGTATCGTATATGCGCATTAAAACCAAATCAAAGCTAACACGGCACACGAAACCCAAAACGATACGATAAGAGGCTTATAGGTTAGAACCTATGGCACGCCTTCAAAACCATCAATAAATCCTCTATATCGTCGTATAAACGCCAAATAGTCGAGATAAAACACAAGACACAAATTCAGACTTAAAAATACGGAATACGGAAACACGAATCCAAAACAGCAACTTAGGAAATATGTTCCAGATTTCACCCTAGGTCCAATTAGACAATTCTATGTATACCAGGGGCCTAATATACAGATAAGGGAACACCAAAACCAAAACGAGCCAATTCCATCATGGTCTGGCCGCAATTTGCGGCCAGAATGGAGGAATTTGCGGCCTGGAAATGGAAGTAGGGGCTGGGGTCTTGGTGGTAGCTTCCTGGGTGCCTGCACATGTCACTGTCCAATCAATTTTAATTTAGGATGTCTCGGGTGATAGCAGATTCAATATACCCTGCACAGATTTCACAAATTCTCCGATATCGGTTTCTAAAATCCGTATTATGGGTTTAAGCTTCGGGTTAGGGTCTCCATTCCAGCACTAGGGTGTTTATAAAACCTTTACTGAGCTCAATTTCACAGTACAACACAAAGTTCCCTCAAACCCTAACTTGGTTTTTCCCATGTTCACAAAATTACCCGATATCGATTCAATCTTAACATAAGGTTAAATGTAATGCTAAAACTAAGCTAATGGTTCAGTAAATACCTCATTTGGCAACTCAAGAAAATTCTTGAGTTGCCCCTAGTGGCCAAAATCCATGCTTTCTTGGTCCATCATGTAGGTCTTGAGCTTGTGCATCTTTTTAGTGAAATGGGGGTAGGGTTTTGAGTTTGTTTTCATGGTGATTTGAGAAGTTGAAGAGGGAGGGAAGTGAGGGAGGAGCAGCAGCAGGAGAGAGGAGAAGAGGGAGGGAAATGAAGGGAAGAAAAATGGCTAAGTCTTTAGTCAATGGTGCCCATACCTCTCTCTCACCAAACCTCATTCTTTAACATAAAACCTTTTTTCCATTTCTTTTCCTTTTCTTTTATTTCCTCAAAATTCCTTTCTCACATAAATAGTAAACCCAAAACAACTCATGGCAATAAAAATGTAACACAATTGTGAAAAAGAATGATATGTGCATGTTTCGCACAAAAATGTTAAAAAACCGATTAGCGATTTTTAATCGCGATTAGCACTAAATTAGTGTCAAACTAATCACAAAAACTTTAAAATGTCATAATTCTCTAATTTACCCTATTTTAGAATTTTCCATAATTTTCCATAATTTTTCCTCATTTATTTGTATTTAATAATTCCAAAATATTAAAATATTCAATAAAATAATATTAAATTATAAAAATTCCCAAAATTAATATTTTATCTTTTTGAAATGTTACAGTAGACTTGGTCATATCAATGCGAACAGACTGGCTAAGTTGCATAAAGATGGATATTTGAATCCGTTCTAATTTACATCTTATGAAAATTGTCAATCATGTCTCAAAGGAAAGATGTCCAAAACTCCGTTTACTAGAAACGGAGAAAGAGCTACTGAACTCTTGGGACTGATACATAGTGATGTATGTGGTCCTATGTCTACACATGCCAGTTATGGTTCCTCATACTTCATTATATTCACCGATGATCTCTCAAGATTTGGACATGTGTTCCTGTTGAAACACAAATCTGAAATTTTCGAGAAATTCAAGGAATATAAGAGCGATGTAGAGAACCAGACGGGTAAAAGTATTAAAGTCCTTCGATTTGATCGAGGAGGTGAATACTTAAGCACGGAATTTCGAGATTATCTAAAAAAGAATGGGATTCTCTCTCAGCTTACTCCTCCGTATACACCACAACACAATAGAGTATCGGAGCGGAGGAATCCCACCCTATTAGATATGGTGCGCTCTATGATGAGTACTACCGAGTTACCTATTTCCATTTGGATTTATGCACCTGAGACAGCTGCATACCTATTGAATCAAGTTCTATTAGAATCTGTGCCTAAAACACCATATGTGATATAGAGTGGAAAGAGACCATATCTTAAACGAGTTAAGATATAGGGTTGTTCGGCCTATATTAGAAAACAGAATCAGGACAAACTCGATGCTTGATCAGTTCTTTGCAAGTTTGTGGGATATCCAAAGAATTCACATGGATATCTATTGTACCTAGTGAGGAACAAAAAGTGTTTGTTGCTCAACATGCCACCTTTTTAGAAAAAGAATTTCTTTTACAAGAAATTAGTGGTATTGTGGTAGAGCTGGAAGAAGTTCCACATACACAAACTACAACTGATGATTTGGTAGAACCGGAGGATTCGTTAGTCCCAGACGAACCTCAGCCACTCCGCAGATCTAGTAGGGTTCCTCATCCACATGAGAGATACTAAGGTTTTCTCATAGACGGTGAGAGTGAGGATTGCATCATGGAAGATGATGACCCAACTATTTTCGAGAAGGCCATCACAAGTGGGGACTCTATGAAATGGCTGGATGCTATGAGATCTGAGATGGAATCCATGTACACCAACAAAGTATGGACTTTGGATGTTGCTCCTGAAGGGGTAAAACCCATTGGGAGCAGGTGGATATTTAAGAAGAAAATTGGTGTAGATGGAAAGGTTGAGACCTTCAAAGCCAGACTTGTAGCAAAAGGTTTTTGTCAACAACCAGGTGTCGACTATGATGAGACCTTTTCTCCAGTGGCTATGCTTAAATCCATCAGTGTAACACCTTAGAATGCGATTAGAGTTAATTAAGTGATATGATGCGGGTTTTTAATAAAATTTAACCAATAAATATTTTCACATATTTTATTATTTTAAATTAATATTTTATTTAATTATTTTTCTGCTTGCACACACATGTGCATGTTAATCTTGGGTTAAAAAGGTGTTAACCATGCTTGACTAGCCATAGCACACTTAACCATTTTCATGTCATGCTAACTATTTTCACCTATTTTAAGTAAAGAGTTTTATCTTTTAAAACTAAGGAGAGAAGGGTTGACAATTGAAGGAATGATGAGTAATGGGGCAAGCATGGGAGCAATTAATGAGGAGAGAGAGAGGGCATGGCTTATTTCTTCACCTCACTCTCTCATTTTCCCTCATCACTCACACACTCTCTCATTTTCTTGTTCTCCTTCTCCACTACTAAAACCATTCCCTTGATCTTTTTTTTATCCTCAAACCCTAAGCCTAAACCTTCTTTAAACCTCACAAAAATTTCATTAAGCTTGCTTAAACCCTCTTGTGATGACTTGGAAGTTGGAAAGCTAGGGTTTTTCTCAAGTTTTGTAGAGATAATGATCCTTGACTGTTATTTAGGCTCGAGAGAAGTTGTTTTGTTAAATAGTTTCAGTTTAATACCATAATGTTTTATAATTAGTGTTAATATCGTGTTTAGTTACGTTTAGGGTTCTCTGTTGAACCTGCTATCAAACCAAGTATTTGTTTAGAAAGTTGCCATCAAAGGGAGATTTAATTGAGGCCTAGAACCCACCATGAGAACCTGAGACCATTCCCTCTTAAAGTGGCCGCAGATTTATTGCTTCTGGCCGCAATTTGCGGCCAGATTAGGGAGCTGGGTGTTGTGTATGGGTCGTAGGGTCTCTGGAGTTATTTGCAGGCTTGTGAAACTTCCAACTTTCACTAATTCTTTGTGTAGAAAAATCTGGGACCGTTTAGCTAGAATCCAAGCGTTTCAGCAACATAAGATACAGATTTATCCGACGTTGTTTTAGGTGTTGCGTGCGTTTAACTGCAGTGGGTTTGGGATAAGATGTCGCCGCACGCATTTAGACCGCTAAGCGAACACTCGGTAGCTTGTGGGAGTCGATTAGTTTGTTGCAGTTGTGTCCGCGTGTTATCATTAGTTTACTAATTTCTTGAGTTTTGGTTTGTGTGATATTAGGATCGATTGCGGGGACTTCGGACGCTACTAGGAAGGGAAAACAGGTGGTCGGATTTACATAGCTCGAGATCGTCCGATGAGTAGATTTAACATCTACGGGGGAATCGCCCGTATGGCGTTAAGCGCCGATGACTAGATTCGGTGATATAACCATATGCTTATATGTATATATGTTGATTGTGCATGAGCACCATTTTGCACATCCCATTACCTGTTGTACATTGACTTAGTATTAATTGGACACTACACCATTACTAACGGTTTATGTTGCACAAGCACTAAATTGTATGCCACACACACTATTGGTAATTGCCATGACACGCACACTATAGAAATTGCTATGGATAATTATATTGTACCACATTCATTATTGACAGTGAGGCAGTTATTCTTGTACCTCATTGCCATGGATAATTATATTGTACCACTTCCATTGTTATTCACAGTTAGACATTTATTCTTGTTCTATTGCTTATTATGAATTGCATACATACATACATGCGTACATACATACATGCATACATACATACATACATGCTATAGTTACATATACACTCTCATATGATGTTGCATTTCGATTTCGTGGATTTGGGAAACCGCAAGATACCTTTAAAACTTGATATATTTAAAAAGAGCGGTTTTTCCTTGATATGCTCATATTACTGTTCTATATTTGCATACATCCTATTTCATGGATATATCAATTGAGATATTGATTTCATGCGATTTCTGGGTTTGAGAACCGCAGATATATTTCAAAGGAAATTATAAATTTGTTTTAAAAAACACGGTTTCTCATGATGTGATTTCGAGGCATCCACCATGAGTTTTCTCGGTTATGAGCTTGTTTTCGAGACTTGATTCGAGGAGTTGGACAAATCGTCTGCGGGTATATGGTGGAATCGGTAAGGTACCCCAAGGCAAGAAGATCGTGGGGATGACGATGAGCCTGTCAGGAGGGAGTACTACCTACCGGTGATAGTTTGGACCCGGCGGTTATCCGAAGGATACCGACCGGAGTCGTGAGATAGATATGGGCCGATCCGGACTGACGGAGCCCATGGGCCGATTCGGACTTACGGAGCCTGGGATATATGGATTTGCGTGTCGATGCTGGACATGGATTTCATGATGTTTCGAGTGTCGATACTGGACACTCAGGTTCCATGAGATTGACGGATACGAGGGCTGATCAGAGTGACGGCGCCCGAGATATTGGGATTTGGGGTGTCGTTATTGGACACCGGATTTTATGATGATGATTCATTAAAGAGGATTATATTTTATCCCACACTCAGGATTTATTATGACATGCACTTTTTCATGTAGTTGTTGTACCCTGGTTGTGTGCCTTGAACATGATTTGTTGCATATCCGTATTGTTATACATATGCCATCAGATTGCATATTTCAGATTAGCGCTTTTCGTGCATACTTGCGATTATCTGTACGGTGTTATTTACTATTCACGAGTTGGAAACTCACCCCCGTTGTGCCATAGTGTTTTGCAGGCCTGACCCTCAGTATAGTCACGGCATGGCTCCTTATTGCATCTACTTCTGCGGATACCACTACTGTTGGTCGTGAGACCTTTTGGTGTAGGTGGGTTTTGTGGTTATCCGTATGCATCTATTGTATATCTTATTGTATCTAGTACTCTCCATCTACTACTTACATGTATTTGACTTAGAGACGAGATTGTGAGGATCGATATTGTATTATTTATGCTTCTGGATGTCGTGTTCATGTGAGCCGACCTTTATTTATGTTGCGATGTTGTTTTACCTTTTATTATGCTGTTTTCACTTCTTATTGCTTATTCCTTCACTACGGCGTCGTATATACCTGTTGTGGTTGTGTTCCGGCTTTAGGTGTGAGTTGCTCCCGTTTGGGGATGCTTTATTTATATTCTATGCTAGTACCCGTTTGGGGCTAGTTTTTATAAAAGAGATGCTGCCGAAATTTTTAAGAAAATAAATTTAAGTTGAGATTTTATAACTTGAGATTTCTAAATGTTTTTAACTATTATTTTATCACTTTACCTATTTTCTTGGTTTATATTTCTGGGTTTTCCGGCTTACTTGAATTGCGTTACGCCTTTTGACGTCGCGTGATTTAAGTGCCGGTCGCGTTCCTAAATTGGGTCGTGACAAAGTTGGTATCAGAGCTCTAGATTTTACCTTTCGAAGTGTAGGATGACCTTGGTATGATGGAGTAGGTAGCTTAAGAAGAGTGACGTAGAGTGTGTATGTTCCGCGGCATACTTACGACATGGTACTCCACCTAAATGACCTTAGGACATATTTGCTTGTAATTCCTTCCATCATTATATATATCCTTATGATTCGATTTCTATGTTCTTATCAAATCCTTTTTCCTTATTCCAGCCATTATTCCGCCAAAGACAACGAGGGTACAGAGAGCTGCCGCTAGAGCCAAGGTCAGTGCGAGCTCGTTAGAGACAAGGACTGACCAGTGCGACATGCCTATTTCTCAGGAGTAGATTGATCCACCTTCTCCAGGACGTATTGCTAGGCTAGAGGTAGTATTCAGGATTTGCATCAGATGGTGGGATCGTTGTTTGAGACCAGTCGAGCGTAGAGATCGGAGGTTATTCCACCTATTACGGGGACCGTGATGGTATCTACTGCTCAGACAGTCATACCTACCGCTACGGAGATTATCGCCGTATCTTTATCACAGTTCATAAGGCTGAAGCCTCTGGTTTTCACCAGCACCGACGCAGCCAATGATCCACAGCCGTTCCTCGACTGGATGGCCAGGATATGTTGTTCGTTGAGATGCTCCGATGCGATATCGGTAGAGTTCGCTAGTTTTCGTCTGGAGGGTCTTGCCCAGACTTTGTGCGAGTCTTTGGAGAGAGGTCGAGCCGCAGGTCTTCTTCCTATGAACTGGGTTGAGTTCGCGATGGTTTTTCTTGCTCATTTTCTCCCACAAAGCATCAGAGATGCTCGAGCTCGCAGCTTTGAGTGTTTACGCTAGACTTCTGGTATGACAGTGGCGGAGTATGATATTCAGTTCACCCAGCTATCCGTTTATGCTCCATATTTGGTGGATACTGAAGAGAAGCACGTCAAGAGATTTGTACGAGGCTTGGTTACCCAGTTGTTCCTCTCTATTGGCGCCCAACATTTTGATACGTATGCAGCCACGGTGGACGCAGCCCTATTGGTTGAGGAGCATATTTTCGAGACTATGGTCATTCTGGGACCGAAGAGGATTCGTACTGATGTATCATCCTAGAGGAGGATAGGTAAAAGCCGAGGCAGACCCCCTCCAGGTGGTAGTGATAGCAGGTGCTTGAGATGAGACCTGTTATTTATCTCTTACCCACAGGGTCGGCAGCCGTCGTCTTGATGTTTCCGGTGTGGGAGTTAGTATCATTGCATCAGAGATTGTACTGAGGTACGCCAGGGCGAGACAGCCGTTCCACATGTTACCTTACCACCTTCTCCACCTCTGAGAGCGTTGCCTCTTACGCCTGTTGTTGCTTCGTGCAAGACCTATGCTCAAAGAGGTCGTGGTCATGGTGGTTTTGTTCAGAGGGGACGTGGTGGTAGAGGCAGAGGACAGCCGGATGTCGGTAGAGGGCATGCCCGAGTTTTTGCGTTGACACCTCAGGATGCGCAGGCGTCGAATGCAGTAATGACAGGTACTCTTCCGGTGTGTTCTTTCGATGCGTGCATATTGTTCGCCCCAGGATCTATGCACTCGTATGTTTCTACACATTTCGTACCGAGGTTGGGCCGAGAGTCAACCTTGTTAGATCAGCCGCTTGTCGTGATTACTCCCGTTGGTGAGTCTTTTGTTACGCGACATGTGTTTCGGTCGTGTGCCATTCATATTGGAGAGAGAGATTTGTCCGTCGATTTGATCCTTCTTGATATGTTGGACTTTGACGTTCTCCTTGGTATGGACTGGTTAGCTACTTGCTATGCATCTGTGGACTGCCGTGAGAAGGTAGTTGGGTTTTGTTTTCCAGGAGAGTTAGTTCTTGTTGTGCAGGGGGACCGTAGTGCCACCCCTCACAGTTTGATTTCAGCCCATTGTGCTAGTCGGCTCCTTAGAAAAGGATGTAGGGGATTCTTAGGCTTTATTGGTGATACTGGAGCCACAGTAGATCCGTTAGACCAGGTTCCTATTGTGAGAGAGTTTCCCGACGTATTTCCCGATGAGTTACCTGGACTGCCGCCAGAGCGCGATATCGAGTTTTTCATCGATTTGATTCCCGGCACGGGGCCTATTTTTATACCGCCTTATCGGATGGCCCCGGAGGAGCTTAAAGAGCTTAAGGATCAGTTGCAAGAGTTGCTTGACAGGGGACTTGTTCGTCCGAGTCTTTCGCCTTGGGGAGCTCTATTTATCACAGAAAACAGTATTTTATACCACTCATTCATTATCTGTTTTTTTATTAATCGGTACTTATAACTAGTATCTACTCAGTAATTACAGATTACAGGTATCCGTGACAAAAATACTGGAAACACACTCAAAATCACGGATATATCGTTTGCAATCCGACACTGCAACCGGAACTAGAAACCGACCGATATTCAAAGAGTTTTTGCAAATAAACAAGTGTACACACATTTTGGTCCAACACATAGCAAGTGTGCACTAGCTCTTTGATGGCATGGACCTAGAGAGGGGGCTGCCCATGGCACACACAAATGATGGCTTATGCAAGTGGGGGGTGTTCCCCTCCGAAAGACGTGGTGGAGACGCGGCGAACATCTTGCCTGAATTTCGGGACAGATGCTAATTGGTGCTATCCGTCCACCTTTCCGAAGATGCCAAGTTTATTTATGGCACCATGTATCGAAGGTTCAGACGGATACGGCCGATGTAGCAGACTTCGTCAGATTCCCCCTCGTCTGAGGGGTTTTTGATTGTGGGGACGCTCTTCCCTGCAGGCACAAGCCCCTGGAGTTAATTACACTACCGCATCGTGGTAAAAACTTTCTTCTTCTCCAGATGGTCACTTCGTGTCATGGGTGTTTATTTTATGTTTGGTTGCCCGTGGATTGTATACGGAGACTAAGTTATGCTGTCTCCCGTAGGGCGTGGACTAGTCCAAATCCGTATCTTTCTTAGATTTGGGTTTTGGGGTTGGGTTTAAGGATACGTTAGCCTCATTTGAGACTAAGATAGACTTAAACATTTGTTAAGGATACGTTAGTCTAAATTTAGGCTAAGATCAACTTAACGGGACCATTTAGATCCGACAAGAGAGCAATTGGGCTCTATTGTTTAGTTTAGTGACATTGCGGTCGATTGCCAGTTTAAGGACATGGGGGTCCAATTGTAGTTTAAGGACATCTCGGTCCAATGTTAGTTTAAAGACATCTCGGTCAAGGTTAAGGACATCATAGTCCGTGAGTTTAAAGACCTCACAGTCAAGGTTATGGACATCATAGTCCATGGGCTTAAGGACCCCACAGTTCGATGTTAGTTTTAAGACATCACGGTCGAGGTTAAGGACATCATAGTCCATGGGCTTAAGGACCCCACAGTCCGATATTAGTTTTAAGACATCACGGTCGAGGTTAAGGACATCATATTCCATGGGCTTAAGGACCCCACAGTCCGATGTTAGTTTTAAGACATCACGGTCGAGGTTAAGGACATCATAGTCCATGGGCTTAAGGACCCCACAGTCCGATGTTAGTTTTAAGACATCACGGTCGAGGTTAAGGACATCATAGTTCATGGGCTTAAGGACCCCACAGTCCGATATTAGTTTTAAGACATCACGGTCGAGGTTAATGACATCATAGTCCATGGGCTTAAGGACCCCACAGTCTAATGTTAGTTTTAAGACACCACGGTCGAGGTTAAGGACATCATAGTCCGTGGACTTTAAGGACTCCACAGTCCGTGGATTTTAAGGACTCCACAGTCCGATGTTAGTTTTAAGACATCACGGTCGAGGTTAAGGACATCATAGTCCATGAGTTTAAGGACCCCACAGTCCGTTGTTAGTTTTAAGACATCACGGTCGAGGTTAAGGACATCATAGTCCCTGGGTTTAAGGACCTCACAGTCCGATGTTAGTTTTAAGACATCGCGGTCGAGGTTAAGGACATCATAGTCCATGAGTTTAAGGACCCCACAGTCCGTTGTTAGTTTTAAGACATCGCGGTCGAGGTTAAGGACATCATAGTCCATGAGTTTAAGTACCCCACAGTCCGTAGTGATGTGTGGTTGTCGGGACCCGTCACCTCTCTGACGACGTTGAGGGATTACAACGACAAATATCAAAGGACTGAAGAGATGTACCCTCGAACCGGGTGTAAATTGATTGGAAGAGCAGATGAGCTCAGTTCAATTTAAATTGAGGACTTATGGCCAGAATTGGGCTAAGTCCAGTTAAAAATGTTTAACATTTTATTTTTGTTCTGCCTGTTAGGCCTTTGTTTGGGCTTTGCCTGTCACGACCCGAAAGAGCACGTGACTGGCCCTTGAACCATATGAAGCCTATAGGACTCCATCTGATTCAAGTAAGCCAAAAGCCCAGAAATCTAAAACCATTTTGAAGAATAAGTAAAGAAACTGGTTTTAAAGAAGTGAAGAAAACATGTTCGAAATCAAGGTTTTTAAGTAACTAAGCCGAATGTGCATTTTAAAAACAGTGCAATCTTTTCCAGAAATTTCGGCCGAGTTTCTTTTGTAAAAATGGCCCCGAATGGGGTAAAACAAGAATAACGATATATATGCAATGATAAAGGCATCCCCAAGCGGGAGCTAGCTCTTCGTCAATCGACGGTCACAACCACGCAATGATATGATAATATACAACGCCAAGTGGTGAGGATCAAAACCAAAGAAAGCTCAAAAGCAACAAGAAAACCGCAATACTACTAAGCGCGACTCTAGGTCGAATAATACAACACTGTCTCTGAGTCTGAAAGAATATACAAGTTTTGGTTGATGGACAATTCCTAGATACAATGAAATAAATAAATACAAAGGTGATTCCTGATACGAAAGAATCCACCTACCAAAGCAAATCACCCGCAAGAAGGTAGTGTGCCAGAAATGCCGCAATAGGACCTGTACGGCAAAACCTGCAAGAACTGTGGCACAACGGGGGTGAGTTGCCAACTCGTGAATAGAAACATCTACAAGCAGAAACCGAATGCAAGACATAAACCTAAGTCAACGATCAGCAATATAATCCACAAGAGTACTTCTGAGTGTAACAAGGTGGCAAGGTAACATCTAATCACGTATGTAGTGCCAGGTACTCAGGTAGTAACATGTCATCAGTATAAGGTATGTCTGCTTGAAGTAAATATGATGAAATATCAATGATATCAATACACATATATTAGCGTCCCATACCACTAATATTGGTGTAAGGGTATATATAACAGCGCCCTCATACCCTGTTATATATACAAATAAAGTATGATCAATGTAAAACCAGTCTGTCTATGATCCAAGTCTGTATGTATGTGGAACCCGTCCACCCGTCACCCAATGACAATAAGCATCATGTATGCAATGTGAGGATATAAACAAAATCATGGAAAAACATCATGAAACCCGTGCCTAGCATCGACACGTAAATCCTCCTGTATCGGGCATCCGTCATTCCGGATCACGCCCTATATCAAAGTACATATCGGGAATCCGTCAGTCCGGGTCATCCCTCTCTCAATGCATCGGGCATCCGTCATTCCGGATCATGCCCTATATCAATCCATCGGGCATCCGTCATTCCGGATCATGCCCTATCTCAAAGTATATATCGGGAATCCGTCAGTCCGGGTCATCCCTCTCTCAATACATCGGGCTTCCGTCAGTCCGGGTCAGCCCTCTATCAATCCATCGGGCTTCCGTCAGTCCGGGTCAGCCCTCTCTCAGAGTATATATATATATATCGGGAATCCGTCAGTCCGGGTCATCCCTCTCTCAGTACATCGGGCTTCCGTCAGTCCGGGTCAGCCCTCTATCAATCCATCGGGCTTCCGTCAGTCCGGGTCAGCCCTCTCTCAGTACATACTCTAGCACCGAGAAAACACGGGGCGACGCCCCAAATATCATATCAAGGGAACCGGGTTTTTAAATGATTGCTATTGAAAAGGACACGGTTCCCAAATCCCGAAATCCCATGAAAATCCAACATCAAGAAGTACATCCAATGCGATGTGCTATGCAATCAATCCATGATGTATGCGACATGTAAAGAAAAGTAATCATATCGGAAATCATGCAACATGGAATAGTAATGTGCATATGTCGAAGGAAGAATCATCTCATGAATGCAATAGTACTACAGTGTAGTGGCATGGCAATTATCGATGATGAAGTGTGTGAGCCGGCAAATAGTGTACGTGGAACATACGCATCATCGATAATGGTGCTGGTGTCCTAACAGCATGATAATAATATAGCAATGAACATATGCCAGCAATATGAATAGCATGAAGATGCAGAAATCTAGTAGTCAACATCACAGTGAAGATCTACAATGCAAACTACATCTAAGTATCAGGTCTAATCAGGAGGGGTAGGTGTGGAAACCACCTAAATCTGAGTCGGTATATATATAAAGATATATAGTCGGTGATCTCGCCTCAATGTCGTATCATAAGATATCCTCGAGTTATGAGTGCGGATCTATCATCAATATCGGCACGTACAGTATATCATCGTACGGCATCCCCATAGCTGGGTAGGGGTCAACATCTCACGGTCTCATCACATAACAGATATCACCATCATCAGATCATATAGTCTAGAGTACTACTCTATGTCTAGTACAAACGGTAACATCAGTAAGTATGCATGCGGGGGTAAACACATATCCCAAGCCCGCAAGAAATCACAAGTCATATCCCACATATGAATCGTGTCAAATCACCGATCTCAGGGCACCAAGCCCACATCATCGACTCATCTCCAAAGTCATCACATATCATCAATCACAGTGTAAGTACAAGTGATAGGCAAGGGTGTGTGTGTAGGGTAATTCTATCCTAGGGTTCGCGACTATGAACTGCACTAGTCACTTCTAACCCTATACTATCCATAATACACCTATCATCACAATAACTACATAATAATCTATCTACGGACTGCGGGGGTGCTATACACCATCCACCCGACTTCCCCCTGTAGATATAATCTACTCACCTTGCATCATCATTTGCGGACGTCACCACGTATTTGCTTGTCGTCCCAAAGTCTTCATGGGTACCTACACATCAAAATATCGTATATGCGCATTAAAATCAAATCCAATCTAAAACGGCGCATAAAATCCAAAACGATACGATAAGGGGCCTATAGGTGAAAACCTATGGCACGCCTTCAAAACCATCAATAAATCCTCTATATCGTCGTATAAACGACAAATAGTCGAGGCAAAACACATTCCACCATTTCAGAATCAAAAATACGGAATACGGAAATACGAATCCAAAACAACAACTTAGGATATATGTCCCAGATTCCACCCTAGAAAGAATCTGTCAAAACTAGAAGTACCCAGGGCCAAGAATAGAGGAAATGGGGCTATGCACAGAAAACGAGGAGATTCCTCACTGGTCTGGCCGCAATTTGCGGCCAGAAAGGGAGAATTGGCGGCCGTACGGAAGAGTTGGGGGCTAGGGTTTGGGGTGTTGGTTCTATGGTGCCTGCACATCTCAATTCCCACTCAATATTATTTTAGGGGTCTCGGGGTGTTAGCAGATTCTCAATCACAATGACAAATTCCAGTTTTTCCCCCGATATTGGTTTCTACAATCCGTATTCTGGTGTTTGCTTCAGGTTTTGGGTTTCAATTCATGCACTAGGGTGTCCTCATGGTCTCCACTGAACTCAAATTCCCCATCACAACTCACAATTCCCTCAAACCCTAACTAGTTTTTCCAAAAATCCACAATTCACCCGATATCGATTCAAAACTTGCATAGGGGTATAGGAAATGCTAAAACTAAGATAATGGTTCAGAAATTACCTCAATTGGTAACTCAAGAAAATTCTTGAGTTGCCCTCTAGTGGCCAAATCCATGCTTCTTTAGCTCCATGTGTAGATCTAGGGATTTTGCACAATTTTAATGAAAGGAGATTGGGGTTTTGGGGTGTTTTATGAGATGAAGTGGGGAGTTGAAGAGGGGAGGGAGAAGATGAGGAAGGGGCAGCAGCAGCAGCTAGAGGAAGAAGAGGGAGGGAAAAATGATGAGGAATGAAGGGGTATGGCCAAGGGTACAAGGTCAAAGGTCCACCTCTCTCTCTCACCTACCCTCATCATTTCCTTTTCTCTTTTCTTTTCTTTTTCCTTTTTCTTTTTAATCCAAACCTTCTCATAAGAATAGTAAACCCAAAAGAAATCCATGGCTAGAAAATGCACAAGTGTAGAAAATGTGATATGTGCAAGTTTTGCACAAAATTACGAAAAAACCCGATTAGCGATTTTAATCGCGATTAGCACTAAATTAGTGTCAAAATGATCACAACAAATTAAAAATGTCATAATTTCAATAATTAACCCATTTTAGAATTTTCCATAATTTTCCATAATTTTTCTAACATTTTTCCTAATTAATTGCATTTAATATTAAAATAATCAATAAAATAATATTAAATTATAAAAATTCCCAAAATTAATATTTTATATTTTTTGAAAATGTTACAATCTACCCCCCTTAAAGAAATTCGGTCCCCGAATTTTAAATTTAAACCCCCACAACTAAAACAATTTCAGTAATAATCCAATTGTCGGGGCTCCGAAAATATCCACACATAAGAATATCATAAAAATATACTGCTCTACTAGAAATAAATCCCCAAAATGCATATATAAGAATATCCTATGCGTCTGGTGCGCAAGGAATCAAAATCCATATATGTGTCAAACAGGTATAGAAAACAGCATCTAGGTGCAACGGGTGTGCACGAAACATCTGTCGTAGGCAACGTGTGTGCCTGACAGAAGAAATATCAGGTGCATGTGACATGCATGAAGAATTCCGATTTAGTGCATCTGGCGTGCACCAAAATCTCATATCAAAACACTACAGGTACATGAAAACTTTGCTGGAAGTGTAAATCAAATCACTGTATACTGTAGGCATGAAATCTCAATCAATATCTCAAATGTAATAACTCTACGCAAAATATATAAATATCCAGTGGGTGCATGAAATCAATATCATGAAACTCAATCGCCAAAACTAAATCATGCAAACAGAACGCCCAAAGTACCGAAATCCAAAATGACGGATACGTGATAATCGAATCACAAAATCACAAATCATAAATACCGTCTTCGGTAGATCCTCCTTCAAGGCCGAGAAGGAGTCGGCGCAATCCACTGCTAGTAGCGCAGGATATCTACGTGCCTCTTGCTCACGGTCTGGCGTCCTCTGACTCTCTGGGTCCTTATCTTCTCTGTGGGTTACAAATCTCACAGTCAATCGGCTCATCGGCCCTGTCAGATGTGCTAACGGGGACGATTCCATTCTGGCACTTCTCTGGTCCCCTCTCGGTCAAACCTCACGACCCCTCGTAAGGCAGCATATCACTGGCATCGGCCTCTGGCTCTCTTAATGCACGTCACACATCTGATCCTGGGTGCAAACATCATTGCAGCAACGTCCTGGAAGGAATCCTGCTCAAGGTCTCTTCCAATCCTGCCTATGCCGATCTGCACCGAGGCTGGCTTCCCTGCACAACCTCTTCTCGCTCAAAAGACACCTGTGTCCTCAGAACAACATTTCTCAGAAACTGGTCACATCCCAACGTCTCTGTAAGAAAATCAGGTCTCTAGTCTCGACGGGAAGCAATGACAGCTCGTTAGTGTCTCACACGAACCTCTTGTTCCAACTGTCTCTATTGTCGTCCACTATGACGCCACGCAAGCTACTACGCACTGCACTGTCTTCGGCTTCGGCCAATCTGAAGTCTCTCACACGGACTCGAAATCGCGTACTCTGTAGCTCCATCATTCTATAGAAGATGTCAGGCTGAACTCCGTCTTGCTGGGTGTGCGCAAAACGACTACTCCTGGTCCAGGTCTCCCCGTATCGTACTCCAGAAAAGTCCTGTCGAGGTTCCTTTCTCAAATCTCAATCCTGCCGAATTGCCCGGAAGTCATCATCCAATGCTGAAGCTAAAGCTTATTCCGGAACGGCTGCATACTTATCACGCTTCTTTCTGGAAGATATATCCATATACCATGCCTCGGGGTGCATATCACATCTCTAATGTCAGCGGAGGGGGACATCATCTCGTCGAAATCTCGTACGAACTCTTTTCTTCACTCTGCTCAAATGTCGACTGGTTCGGGCTCGTCTCATCGTGGCTACACGAACTGCGCTCCGACGGCTATGCTCGCATCTGGAGTCTCCCAAGCAGTGTCCCATCACGATATCCGAAAGATGTTGAACCATCCGATCGACTCGTCAGATCCTCATAATCCCCCAAGAGCTCACATCTCGGGTACAGTTTAATAGTATCGAGTACATGCCACAGCGTCGGTGGTCCAGCCGTAGAAGGGCAATCCCAAGCCTCACTAATGGCGCCGCGGAACCGCCGTAAACCCTAAGGTTCAAAGGCTGTCACACGGTCATTAAGTCGAGTTAGGGTTTCATTCTTCTAGAGGGTCCATAGAATCACCTGCATGTCTTTCCGTATACTTTAAACTTGGAAAGTAGGCTCCTGACATTCGATCGTCTCTATCGACTCTCACGAACCTGCGTGAAGTCGTCTCTAGCTGGAATCAATCCTCCTGATGACCTCACGTCGGGGTAGCGAACTCACCACACGTCCTAGTCATTCATCCTCGGTGACTAGCGACTCGCTATCATCTCTCTAAGAACATGCTCATGCTGCAGTAGCTCCAATCATTTGGTCGATATCTCGTCATTTGCAGCAGCAACTGGCTCATACGCCTGTACGCCGAACAACGCCTCAATCCTCCAGGAAAGGCAATACATAAGCGGTCATCTCTGAGTCGGTCTGCTCTAGATCTGAGTAAGACTCTCCACACTGGAATCTTCAACTCAACTGGGCCCGCTCTGGGCCAAAATCGGACGAATCACCTTCGTCTCTCAAATCGGGTAGACTAGCTATCATCTGTCTCATATCTGCCTGGAAGCTCCGGCAATCTCAGGTCGTAAGCTCCGAAAGCAACATCCTGTCAATCTCAGCAACGGCTGGTCCATCGGTCTGCACGATAGGCGACATCACATCTCTGAGGTATGCTGTACATCAACAGTCATCTCTCAACTGGCAGCTCTAACAATGGCCCGATCATCCGGTGCAAGACCAAGCACTCGCCTCCACTAGAGGTCACAATCACCAACACTAACTCGAGACGTTCCCATGTCACCAGAAAACACAATGGTCGGCCCTCGTACCAAACGAGCTCACACCGGCCGTGACCCTAGCAGCAGCCCAAACTGCGCTCAAACATGGTGACAGGAATCTCAATCGAGTATCAAAGAGAGCACATCGATGGCAAGAAGGGAAACAACAGATCCAAAGTGGATACATGATCATAGGAAGGAACAGCATCAATAAAGGTATGATCATGAACTAATAGAATCGGGAATCTCAAATGGATGTATAATCTTGGATATGAAGAGAATCACTAATCTCGAAAGTATGTACATCCTAAGGTTCCTTAAGCGGAGTGGCGTGTCGTAAGTATGCCGCGGAACATACCAACGGTACGTCACTCTACTTTAGTCACCTAATCCATCAACCAAGGGTCAACCTAGCGCTCTGATACCAACTTTGTCACGACCCGAAAGAGCACGTGACTGGCCCTTGAACCATATGAAGCCTATAGGACTCCATCTGATTCAAGTAAGCCAAAAGCCCAGAAATCTAAAACCATTTTGAAGAATAAGTAAAGAAACTGGTTTTAAAGAAGTGAAGAAAACATGTTCGAAATCAAGGTTTTTAAGTAACTAAGCCGAATGTGCATTTTAAAAACAGTGCAATCTTTTCCAGAAATTTCGGCAGAGTTTCTTTTGTAAAAATGGCCCCGAATGGGGTAAAACAAGAATAACGATATATATGCAATGATAAAGGCATCCCCAAGCGGGAGCTAGCTCTTCGTCAATCGACGGTCACAACCACGCAATGATATGATAATATACAACGCCAAGTGGCGAGGATCAAAACCAAAGAAAGCTCAAAAGCAACAAGAAAACCGCAATACTACTAAGCGCGACTCTAGATCGAATAATACAACACTGTCTCTGAGTCTGAAAGAATATACAAGTTTTGGTTGATGGACAATTCCTAGATACAATGAAATAAATAAATACAAAGGTGATTCCTGATACGAAAGAATCCACCTACCAAAGCAAATCACCCGCAAGAAGGTAGTGTGCCAGAAATGCCGCAATAAGACCTGTACGGCAAAACCTGCAAGAACTGTGGCACAACGGGGGTGAGTTGCCAACTCGTGAATAGAAACATCTACAAGCAGAAACCGAATGCAAGACATAAACCTAAGTCAACGATCAGCAATATAATCCACAAGAGTACATCTGAGTGTAACAAGGTGGCAAGGTAACATCTAATCACGTATGTAGTGCCAGGTACTCAGGTAGTAACATGTCATCAGTATAAGGTATGTCTGCATGAAGTAAATATGATGAAATATCAATGATATCAATACACATATATTAGCGTCCCATACCACTAATATTGGTGTAAGGGTATATATAACAGCGCCCTCATACCCTGTTATATATACAAATAAAGTATGATCAATGTAAAACCAGTCTGTCTATGATCCAATTCTGTATGTATGTGGAACCCGTCCACCCGTCACCCAATGACAATAAGCATCATGTATGCAATGTGAGGATATAAACAAAATCATGGAAAAACATCATGAAACCCGTGCCTAGCATCGACACGTAAATCCTCCTGTATCGGGCATCCGTCATTCCGGATCATGCCCTATATCAAAGTACATATCGGGAATCCGTCAGTCCGGGTCATCCCTCTCTCAATGCATCGGGCATCCGTCATTCCGGATCATTCCCTATATCAATCCATCAGGCATCCGTCATTCCGGATCATGCCCTATCTCAAAGTATATATCGGGAATCCGTCAGTCCGGGTCATCCCTCTCTCAATACATCGGGCTTCCGTCAGTCCGGGTCAGCACTCTATCAATCCATCGGGCTTCCGTCAGTCCGGGTCAGCCCTCTCTCAGAGTATATATATATATCGGGAATCCGTCAGTCCGGGTCATCCCTCTCTCAGTACATCGGGCTTCCGTCAGTCCGGGTCAGCCCTCTATCAATCTATCGGGCTTCCGTCAGTCCGGGTCAGCCCTCTCTCAGTACATACTCTAGCACCGAGAAAACACGGGGCGACGCCCCAAATATCATATCAAGGGAACCGGGTTTTTAAATGATTGCTATTGAAAAGGACACGGTTCCCAAATCCCGAAATCCCATGAAAATCCAACATCAAGAAGTACATCCAATGCGATGTGCTATGCAATCAATCCATGATGTATGCGACATGTAAAGAAAAGTAATCATATCGGAAATCATGCAACATGGAATAGTAATGTGCATATGTCGAAGGAAGAATCATCTCATGAATGCAATAGTACTACAGTGTAGTGGCATGGCAATTATCGATGATGAAGTGTGTGAGCCGGCAAATAGTGTACGTGGAACATACGCATCATCGATAATGGTGCTGGTGTCCTAACAGCATGATAATAATATAGCAATGAACATATGCCAGCAATATGAATAGCATGAAGATGCAGAAATCTAGTAGTCAACATCACAGTGAAGTATCTACAATGCAAACTACATCTAAGTATCAGGTCTAATCAGGAGGGGTAGGTGTGGAAACCACCTAAATCTGAGTCGGTATATATATAAAGATATATAGTCGGTGATCTCGCCTCAATGTCGTATCATAAGATATCCTCGAGTTATGAGTGCGGATCTATCATCAATATCGGCACGTACAGTATATCATCGTACGGCATCCCCATAGCTGGGTAGGGGTCAACATCTCACGGTCTCATCACATAACAGATATCACCATCATCAGATCATATAGTCTAGAGTACTACTCTATGTCTAGTACAAACGGTAACATCAGTAAGTATGCATGCGGGGGTAAACACATATCCCAAGCCCGCAAGAAATCACAAGTCATATCCCACATATGAATCGTGTCAAATCACCGATCTCAGGGCACCAAGCCCACATCATCGACTCATCTCCAAAGTCATCCCATATCATCAATCACAGTGTAAGTACAAGTGATAGGCAAGGGTGTGTGTGTAGGGTAATTCTATCCTAGGGTTCGCGACTATGAACTGCACTAGTCACTTCTAACCCTATACTATCCATAATACACATATCATCACAATAACTACATAATAATCTATCTACGGACTGCGGGGGTGCTATACGCCATCCACCCGACTTCCCCCTGTAGATATAATCTACTCACCTTGCATCATCATTTGCGGACGTCACCACGTATTTGCTTGTCGTCCCAAAGTCTTCATGGGTACCTACACATCAAAATATCGTATATGCGCATTAAAATCAAATCCAATCTAAAACGGCGCATAAAATCCAAAACGATACGATAAGGGGCCTATAGGTGAAAACCTATGGCACGCCTTCAAAACCATCAATAAATCCTCTATATCGTCGTATAAACGACAAATAGTCGAGGCAAAACACATTCCACCATTTCAGAATCAAAAATACGGAATACGGAAATACGAATCCGAAACAACAACTTAGGATATATGTCCCAGATTCCACCCTAGAAAGAATCTGTCAAAACTAGAAGTACCCAGGGCCAAGAATAGAGGAAATGGGGCTATGCACAGAAAACGAGGAGATTCCTCACTGGTCTGGCCGCAATTTGCGGCCAGAAAGGGAGAATTGGCGGCCGTACGGAAGAGTTGGGGGCTAGGGTTTGGGGTGTTGGTTCTATGGTGCCTGCACATCTCAATTCCCACTCAATATTATTTTAGGGGTCTCGGGGTGTTAGCAGATTCTCAATCACAGTGACAAATTCCAGTTTTTCCCCCGATATTGGTTTCTACAATCCGTATTCTGGTGTTTTCTTCAGGTTTTGGGTTTCAATTCATGCACTAGGGTGTCCTCATGGTCTCCACTGAACTCAAATTCCCCATCACAACTCACAATTCCCTCAAACCCTAACTAGTTTTTCCAAAAATCCACAATTCACCCGATATCGATTCAAAACTTGCATAGGGGTATAGGAAATGCTAAAACTAAGATAATGGTTCAGAAATTACCTCAATTGGCAACTCAAGAAAATTCTTGAGTTGCCCTCTAGTGGCCAAATCCATGCTTCTTTAGCTCCATGTGTAGATCTAGGGATTTTGCACAATTTTAATGAAAGGAGATTGGGGTTTTGGGGTGTTTTATGAGATGAAGTGGGGAGTTGAAGAGGGGAGGGAGAACATGAGGAAGGGGCAGCAGCAGCAGCTAGAGGAAGAAGAGGGAGGGAAAAATGATGAGGAATGAAGGGGTATGGCCAAGGGTACAAGGTCAAAGGTCCACCTCTCTCTCTCACCTACCCTCATCATTTCCTTTTCTCTTTTCTTTTCTTTTTCCTTTTTCTTTTTAATCCAAACCTTCTCATAAGAATAGTAAACCCAAAATAAATCCATGGCTAGAAAATGCACAAGTGTAGAAAATGTGATATGTGCAAGTTTTGCACAAAATTACCAAAAAACCCGATTAGCGATTTTAATCGCGATTAGCACTAAATTAGTGTCAAAATGATCACAACAACTTAAAAATGTCATAATTTCAATAATTAACCCATTTTAGAATTTTCCATAATTTTTCTAACATTTTTCCTAATTAATTGCATTTAATATTAAAATAATCAATAAAATAATATTAAATTATAAAAATTCCCAAAATTAATATTTTATATTTTTTGAAAATGTTACATTGCCCTTTTAATAATGCCAAGCATTAGACTCTGACATTTTTTGTCTTATATTGAATGCATAGCATTTATCAGAACAAAGTATGTTCTGACAGCGCGCCACGTGGCGCACTAGGCGCTTTGCGCCAGTCAAAGAACGCATTGCGCTTCTGTCGGTTAGTGCACACTAGGAAGACACGTGTCGCACTTAGCGCTAAGAGCTAGTTTGTTAGTGCACTGCGCTTTTAATTTATGAGCGCACTGTACTAGTTTATGGGTGTGCTAGTGAGTGACACGTGGCGCGCTCGGCACCGAGCGCCAACCCAAGAGCGCAGTGCGCTGTTTTCAGGAGCTCAAAGCACAGCTTGTGTCTATGGTTGACACGTGGCATGTTTTGGCGCTGAGCACAAATCCAAGGAGCGCAAAGGCGCAGTTCATGAGTGCAAAGCACTTTCTAATAGCGCAAAGCGCATTTTGATCAATTTTAAGATCAAAGAACAAATTTACGTTCTTCAAAGAAGGATTTGCCTCAAGATCCAAGAACAACAGTTCTTGTTTTTTATAAAAAGGCTCTTCCTTTATAGATCAAAAGATCTGCGAATGAAGTAAAATACTTCTTTTTATATTTTTATGATTAGATATTTTGATCTTTTCTTTTTAATCAAAGACCTTGGTCTTTTTATAGATCTAAGATCTTTTTAGAAGATGTTTCTTCTTTTTACGAGATGATTTCATCTCTGTTGTTCAAGAATTAATTCTTTACCTTAAAGATGAAGAAATGATCTTCTTTCTTCTAAAGGCTTGCCTTTCTTTCTCTTTGAGTTTTTCTCAAAGTTTACAGAGGTTTTTCTCACTCCCTTTTTTTCTCTCTCCTTCTTTTCTATTTTTTTGACTTGAAGTCTTGGGGCCTTTATATAGGGCCAATTGATTTGTTAAATCAGTTTAAGAGATCTTTCTCTTATTGATTTGGGAATATTTCCTACTGTTGGATCTTTGATCCTAAGGCTTCTGTTTTACAGAAGATAATCTTCTTGTTTTAATAAGAATGAAAAATCTTTCCATAACAGAATTTTAATTCTGATTAATTAATAATTTATTATTATTAGATCTTTTGATCTAACGGTAGGGAATTCTTTTAATTCCAGCGCCGGCGCACCTACGTTCGACACGTGGCGCGCAGCGCAGAGCGCAGCGCAACTGCGCTAGCGCACCTGTGTTTGACACATGGCGCGCAGCGTAGCGCAACTGCGCTAGCGCATCTGTGTTTGACACGTGGCGCACAGCGCTGGATCTGAAGCGTTGCTTCAATTTTTAAATTTTTAAAAATAGAGTTTTGCTCTGATTGGGGGTGCGCTATAAGTCGATGTACATCACCCTACGAGTTGCAGGGAGGCGGAAAAATGAAAAACAATCTTGCTCTTTGGATTAACATCGACTAACCGAAGAATCTTTTCTAAACTATAACTAACAAATACATAGGAGTTGTTAACTACTATGAGAAGTGATTATACCTAGTGAACCTTGTCCTTCGTCTTTTCGTTCTCCACATCCTCCTCGGCCTCCTCTACGTGATAGATGATCCACCCGAGAGCTTCAATTCCAAGCTTCACCTCTAATCTTGAGGTAACTAAGTTTCTTTAGTTGCCAATCAAAGGAACCTAGGTGATATAGAGTGAGGTTATGGATTAATTAGTCTATCTAATCCTTGATCTCAACACATGAGTGGTAGGATTAGGGTTTGATGAGAATGTGAGCTTGAGGAGAGAGAAGGTGAACATAATAATGATCATGAAAATGTTTCTCACTTGAATATATGAAGCATAATCTTTTATCAAATAAATGAATAAATATGATTAATCATCATGCTTCATTAATTCTATATGTGTGATTCACTATATGAGTCATTAACCATTTAATGATGCATTAATGATATGGATGAATCACACAAATGAGTCACAAATGCATTTAATGAAAATGTCACCTAAACCCTCAAATCACCATACTTCTAGAAGCTTCCCGTCAAATTATGAGAACGCCCCTCCTATCCGTGAAAACACGAAAAAAACTTTAGACAGTATAAATCCAATATTCCGATACTAGAATCTGGCTTAAACCAAAGCCGGCTAGTAAAAACTGTCCGAACGTCATACGTGCGTAAACACACGTATGCGTCCGAACCCTTGTCGAAAAACTATACGACCTCTATATCGTTTCGCCTGGAGTTGGGAAACCCTCTGTGTGGGACTCTAAAGACTCGACTACTATGCTGGCAGTGGGTTTAACCATAGACCGCAAGCGGCACTAGCTGTACGTAACGGTCCCCAGGTAGATGTCGATAAGAATGCCGATGAGGAAACCCATCCGAACTCCTACTGAGCCTGTCCGTGACAATATCCGCGCAGTCCGGTCTGTTCGTCTAAGAGTATCGTATGTATGGTCTAAGGAGGTGGTGAATGTCAGACCCCTAATAATCGTACAAGTCGTGCCGGTATGGCTCAAGACCATCCGAGAATCTACTAATCAGTCCACCAGTAATTCTCAATCAGCCCTGGCCAGGGACTTATGGAAATGACCAACCGATCACAGTGCGATATCAACTCCCTATACTGGGAGAGACGAATCCCTAACAGTCGCTCACTGCCTCTATGTGGCTTGGGACTGTGCCCAACTAAAACCTGTTTGCACGACTCCTTTGAGCCGTGGTAGGGTAGTAATCAAAGCACAGTGGGAACTCACACGAGAAAAATGACGACCTTAAGTCAACATACTATCTGCATACATGTCACCTGAGAACTGCTATCTGACGTTAGGTATAATACCATCCAGTCAGTTCTCTGCGAGTCCTGTCCGGTGTACTCACACCTAGTGAGCATCTGTATACAATCTTAGGTGCACATCACCAATGGCTGCGGGACCAATCCATCACCCCTCATCAGGGTCTAGATATGTACACACTAGTCTATTCTGGAGCATAGATGCCCAGTCTCGATACTCCTGCGACCAAGGACATTTAAGGATGTGCCTATTGACTATCCAGCTCCCACAAGTATGACTGCCATTACAACCCCGGTAGTCAGGAAAACACCCTATGGGCTTTATCAACATGTATATAAATACAAAGTAAAATATATCATACGTTAAGATAAAGACAAACCAATAGCGTACTATCATATCAAGCAAGATTGTCATGTACATACATATCCCTAGCATCCTATACAATAAAGGCTTCTAGGGCATATATATCCAACAATCTCCCACTTGCACTAAGGCCTATAATTGGCGCAATGAGTACCCACTGTCTGCACTAGATCCAGTTGCTGGCGTACCGCATGCCCAACATCTCAAACAGCCTCTCAAACTGGACTTGAGGGATGGTCTTGGTGAATGGATTTGCCGTGTTGTCTTTTGTGTCCACTCTCCGCACCTCGATCTCCCGACGATCCACGATCTCCCTGATCAGGTGATACCGCCTTAAGATATGCCTGAATTTCTGATGGGACCTTGGTTCCTTCGCTAATGCTACAGCCCTATTGTTATCACAATACAAAGGTATCGGATTGGTAATGGACGAAACCACCTGAAGTTCAGAGATGAACTTCCTCATCCAGACAGCTTCTTTCGCGGCTTCGCTAGCAGCTATATACTCAGTCTCCGTAGTTGAGTCTGCGACGGTATCCTGTTTGGAACTCCTCCAACATACCGCCCCTCCATTGAGGGTAAACACAAAACCGGAAATGGATTTAGAGTCATCTTTGTCAATTTGGAAGCTGGAGTCGGTAAAAACCTCGACCTGGAGGTCCCCATTACCGTAAACCAAGAACATCTCCTTAGTCCTTCTCAGGTACTTGAGAATGTTCTTTACCGCTATCCAATGCTTCTCACCTGGGTCAGACTAATACCTGCTTACCACACTAAGTGCGTAAGCTACATCTGGTCTGGTACATAACATCGCATACATTATTGATCCTACTGCCGAAGTGTAGGGTATAATGCCCATGCGAGCACTCTCTTCATCAGTCTTTGGAGACATTTCTTTGGAGAGGGTGATCCCGTGACAAGCGGGTAAATTACCGCGCTTGGAATCTTCCATACTAAATCTCTTTAGTATAGTGTCAATATACCTGGACTGTGAAAGTCCTAACATTCTATTGGATCTATCACGATAGATCATAATGCCCTGAATGTATGATGCATCTCCCAAGTCTTTCATGGAGAATTTCTGTGACAAGAAGAGCTTTACTGATTGTAGCATAGGGACATCATTCCCTATCAGTAGTATGTCTTCGACGTACAAAACAAGGAAGACTACTGCTCCTTCTACAATCTTCCTATAAATGCATGGCTCATCTACATTTTTGATAAAGTCAAATTATTTGATCGTCTCATCAAAGGAGATGTTCCAACTCCGCGATGCTTGCTTTAATCCATAAATGGATTTAAGCAACTTGCACACTTTTCCGCTGCTCCCACTGTCTAAGAAACCTTCTGGTTGATCCATGTAAACACTTTCTTCTAAATGTCCATTTAGAAAAACTGTTTTTATGTCCATCTGCCAGATTTCATAGTCATGGATGGCAGCAATGGCAAGCAGGATCCGAATGGATTTAAGCATAGCTACTGGTGAAAAGGTTTCATCATAGTCCAATCCTGGTCTTTGACGAAAACCTTTTGCAACGAGTCTAGCTTTGTTGGTTTCCACTTGTCCAAATGCACCAATCTTCTTTTTGAAGATCCATTTGCATCCAACTGGTTTCACCCCAGGAGGAGCAACTTCTAAAGTCCATACTTTATTGGTGTACATGGATTCCATTTCGGATCTCATAACATCCAGCCACTTCACCGAGTCTTTACTCGTGATAGCCTGCTGAAAATTAGTAGGCTCATCATCATCGATGATGCAATCCTCTCGATCCCCATCTACAAGAAACCCATAGTATCTTTCAGGAGGATGAGAAAGCCTACTAGATCTGCGGAGTGGCGTTGGTTCGTCCGGTTCTATTGAAACATGAGGTTCTACTAAGTCCTCGGCAGCAGTTTGAGGTTCTGGAATTTCTTCCAGCTCTACCGCGCTCCTACTAATTTTTTTTGCAAGAAATTCGCTCTCTAAGAAGACAGTGCGGTGAGCGACAAACACCTTTTGTTCTTCAGTATGGTAGACCAGATATCCCTTTGAATGCTTGGGGTATCCTACAAACTTGCACAAAACCGATCGTGCCTCGAGCTTGTCCGTATTATGCTTTTTAACATATGCCGGACATGCCCATATCTTGATATACTTGAGATATGGTCTCTTCCCGCTCTACATTTCATATGGAGTTGTAGGCACAGGCTTAGTCAGAACTCTATTCAATAGGTATGCTGCTGATTCTAGTGCAAAACCCCAGAAGGAAAGTGGTAACTCAGCACTATTCATCATTGAACGCACAATGTCCAGTAGCGTGCGATTCCTCCTTTCTGATACACCATTATGCTGAGGTGTATAAGGCGGAGTAAGCTGAGAGAGAATTCCATTCTCTTTTAAGCATTCAAGGAAACTGGTACTTAAGTATTCTCCACCTCGATCAGATCAAAGTGTCTTGATACTTTTACCAGTCTGTTTCTCCACTTCATTTTTATACTCCTTAAACTTCTCAAAGGCCTCTGATTTATGCTTCATTAAGAACACATGTCCATACCTAGAGAAGTCATCAGTAAAAGTGATGAAGTAGGAGTGGCCGCTTCGTGCATGTGTAGACATTGGACCACATACATCACTGTGTACAAGTCCCAAGAGTTCTGTGGCTCTTTCTCCGTGTCCGGTGAATGGAGATTTGGTCATTTTTCCTTTGATACATGATTGACAAGTTGCATATGATGAATATTCAAACGGATTTAAATATCCATCTTTATGTAACTTAGTCAACCTTGTTTTTTTTATATGACCAAGTCTACAATGCCATAGGAAGGCTTGGTTTGAATCTAGAGCCTTTCTTTTAAGCGTGTTTTGAATATTGAAAATTTGAGGTTGATTAAGTATGTGTATGCCGTTTTCCAGTGTGCCAAACCCGATCATTTCTTGATTTAGGAGAATGTTCATGACATTTCTTTCAAGCGCAAAATTATATCCTTCATTAGATAACAAAGATACTTATATAATTTTACACAGCGTACTGGGAATACAAAAACAGCTGTACAACACCAAAATGTGCCCACTAGTCAACCCTAGGTTATATTCTCCTATTGCAATAGCATCTACGTGCATTCCATTGCCCATCCGGAGAGTTATATCACCTGTCTCCAGTGCTCTACTATTTCTCAGATCCTGCAAAGAATTACAGATGTGAGAACCAGAACCGGTATCAAGTACCCATGATGTAGAGTTTAATGAAAGACAACTTTCGATTACAAACACACCTGAAGCAGAAGCAACAGCTTGCTTTGTGTCCTTGGCTTTGAAGGCCACGCAATCCTTCTTCCAGTGCCCTTGCTTGTGACAATAATAGCATCCGTTCTTATCTGCCTTCACCCTTCCTGCCTTGTTCGTTCCCTACACCTTTTTGACCCCGCCTTTCGGTTTGGTGGCTTTCATCTTCTTCTTCCCTTTAGCTTTCACTTTAGATTTAGAAGAGGATGATTGGCCAACATACAGAACAGGGGTCTTCTCGCTTTTCAAGGAGGTCTCTGCTACTCTCAACATGTTGAGGAGCTTTGGAAGATCAGCTTCCATTTTGTGCCTGTTGAAGTTCAACACGAACTGAGAGAAGGTGTGGGGAAGGGACTGCAAAATCAAGTCGATATACAAATCATTCTCTAGCACGCATCCCAGGTTTGCGAGTTCCTCAATGAGGCTGATCATTTTCAGGACGTGTGATCCTAGAGCTAACCTCATCTGGAAGAGTTTCCTTGAGGTCTCATACCTATCGATACGGGAGTGCTCCCCATACAATTCCTTGCAATGGAGAAAGATGGATATAATATCCATACTCTCGTGCTGTTTCTGGAGTTCATTGTTCATGGACGCCAGCACAATACACTTAGCTCTCTCACAGTCTAGATCCCAGGTTTTGCGAACCTCCTTGTCCGCAACTGAGGAATCTGGTCCTGGGATAAGGGGAGGAACAACGGTGGTAACATATGCTACTTTGTCATAAGTCAGTGCAATGTTGACGTTCCTTAGCCAATCTTTATAGTTCCGCCTGTTCAGTATATTTTTTCAATTAATAGTTTTAGTCCTGTCATGGTAGCTGCCAGAGAGAGAGAGAGAGAAGAAACACTCAGCATATGCTCTTGCAAGTTTAGATTGGTTTATTAGTTTATCTAAACAGGATGGATTCCACTGTTTCCTCAAATCCTTCTTCAAAACCTAAAAGAAGAATTAGTCAGGATTTAATCACACGTCACAATACTTGCTTAACCTTTCAGCCAGGCCAGTGTTGGTACTTCGAGGGTGGTTTTCCAATGCTTTCACGAAGTTCCTTAATTAAATAACCTCTTTTCCCTGGAGGCTTAGCCCCTCTAACACCTTTCTAGACACCTACTTGGTTTATAGTATTGATTGTTAAGTGAGAAAATTTCCCGAGAATAATCCTACTCATCAGTGGGATCGGGATCCAACTATCATTATATGATGCACTAGATGGAAGCCACTCTAGTCACCACACTCCAGAAGGTATGCTAAATCTGCAAGTTTCCTTTATGTTTGAAACTCCCGATGTGATTTTTACCCCAAGCTCTTATGACCTTGACGTAGGCCAACAAATCATAAGACGCAAGTCAAGTTCTACCTGTCGTTGTCTTGATTAATTTAGCTCCATCCGTACTCGCCCTTGACGTAGGCCAATAAGGCTGTACGTCTGTCCTAAACTAATGCAACTATCTATGCAACAAATAAGCTGTTGGAGATAGTGCCCTCAGAGTCAATCATTGGATCACAGGCACGTGATTGCAATGATTGAGGGAGGACCTATCCCGGTAGGACAGTCTTACTCGAGATGATAGTATGCTATCTGGTTTACCTTTATCATCGTGTACTGCTTCAGGTGACCTTATAGGTCGCTATTTGTCACGACCCGAAAGTACGGAACGTGACCGGCACTTAGATTACGAAACGTCTAGAGGCGCAACGTAACCTAAGTAAACCGAAGCCCAGAAATCTAAACCATAAAAGAAGAAGAAGAAGAAGAAAACATGTAAAATACAAGTTTAAAAGCAACATCAAATTTTTCCAAAAATTTCGGCAGAGTCTCCTCTGTAAAAACTGGCCCCCAAACGGGCTACAACAGGTATAATATGCATAAACAATAAAAAGCATCCCCAAACGGAAGCTAGCTCAACGCCAACAGGCGGAAACAACCACAACAAGCACAATAATATACAACGCCAAAGGGCGCGGCTCAAAACTCAAAAGAAAACAAATCCACCAAATCAGAATAATACATGCGCGACTCTAAGGTCGAAATAAAAGACTGGTCCAATAAACTTATCAATTAATACAAGTATGGTTGATGGAGCTTTCTAGATACAAATGAAATAATACAGATACAAGTGAACCAACCTACCGTGCAAATCACCCGGAAGGAAATCATGTGCCAGCAATCTGCCAAGAAAACCTGTACATCGAACCTGTAATAAAATTTGGCACAACGGGGGTGAGTTGCCAACTCGTGAGTAGAAGACATCTACGAAAAGAAATCGAATGCACGACGCTATCCTAGGTCATAGTAATACACCACTAAGTCCCAATCACCTAGTAATAGCAGGGTAATACTACGTGTAAAAGCAAATACTCCGTGCTCGTGTCAGTGCCTCATATAGTACTATGTCATATGAATGGATATGCATGCACCATGAATGTAAAATAACCAAATCCTGAAATCCAGATATGTCTGTATAAGAAATCTTTTAGCTGTTATCACAGTAAAATGTGTATAAGAATCTGAAATCTCAACAATGAAATCCATAGAAATCCGTGTCAAGCATCGACATAAACATGTAAATCTCAAGTCTCATAGTCTCAATATCTCGGGCTCCGTCAGTCCGGATCGGCCCATATCATCAAATCTCACGACAACGGTCGGTATCCTCCGGATATCCGCCGCGCCAGACATCACCGGTAGGTAGCCTTCCCCTGCCAGGCTCATCGTCTACAACTCGATCTTCTTGCCCCGAGGTACCATACCGGGCCCACCATGTACCCGAGACGGTTCATCCACTCCTCGAATCGGGTCTCGAAATCCATCAGAAAACACGAAATCTCATGGTGGACGACACATACATCACGAGAAAACCGCATCTTATTTTTAAAAAGAGAGGAGGAGAGAGAGAGAAGTTTTTATATATATTGTTGCGGTTTTCCCCAAAAATCCAGAAATCTCACAGAAATCCAAATCTCAAAACCATGAGTAGTATATGATAAATGTCGGCATATGCTCATAATACTGTGCGATAACATGAAAATATGAATGCAGGAATGTCTAAGTAATGAATATCATGTCTATACTAACATCAGAGAGTAATCACAATATTATATCGGTTTAGTTGTTAACTGATTTTATCAATAAAAGATAATATGATCTAAAGTGTACGTGACATAGCAATTACCGATGATGATGTGTGTGAGCCGGCAAATAAGTGTGCGTGGAATATGCGCATCATCGGTAATGGTGCTGGTGTCCTAACAGGTAAGGTTTATACTGTTTATAGCAACATATGTATGAACATGCAACATTATGATACAATGCGAAAGTAAATACGAATGTATATTACCTACTCATTTAATATACTAATACTACTACCACTATATGACTCGAACCTAACCTAGTGTCCATCTAACCTCCTAAGGAAAACTAAACCTAAGAACTAGTCAATAGAAATAAGAGTCTACCTAAGGTCTGAATCAATATCCCTAATAGTCGGCGATCCAGCCTCAATAGCGTCATATACGTAGTACGGCTTCCTCGAATCAAGAGTGCGGATCAATCATCATATCCATGCCTCGTACGGTAAAATCCATCGCACGGCATCCCAATATCGGGGTACGGGTCAAGTATCTCCTAGGTGCCTCATCATTCGTATAATGTCATCATCAACACATCTCATGATCAAGGTGCTAAACTGTAATCCTATACATCAATCATATATCATTGCCATCGTAATATGCATCATTAGTTTATCCTCAGAAATATTATGTCACATGTTTCATATTGTGATTAAGTCATACTGAAATCATGTCGTCATCAAGTCACACCTATATGATATCGGCATCAGGTCACACCTATATAATATCGGCATCAGGTCACACCTATATAATGTCGTAATCAGGTTGTACATATATCATATCGTGATCAGTCACAAGTTGCAGTCCGGGTACTATTTTAGAGTCCCATGTATCTCAATATTATCACTACCCATTATAATTTATATATACCTATTCATCATCTCATTTTCTAATGATCCGCTAACACTTAATACGACTGCATAGTCAAGAATCACGGCATCAAGCCCAGTTATACTGTTTCATCATACCTCAGATATCATATCGCATCAATGAATCCCATGTACGTGTTGTATATATATATACCTATACCTAGTTCTATATATATATACACATGCACGTATACACCATGACGTGTTCCAGTGTGTGCGTGTGTGTTTCTATCTGAAACCTACGAACCTCCTCCAAGGTATTCATCCTCTAGTATGCTTTTCCTAAATCGGTCTAGTCCAGCCTAGGGTCATTACTAGGGTCCTACTCATTAAGAATCTAGGGTCACATCTGGTTTCCTAATGTCAATAAGTACTATTCCTATTCTATGTTGCGGGGGTGCTAAACGCCATCCACCCGACTTCCCCCCGTAGATATACATCTACTCACCTGGTCCATGTCTGCCGACGACGGTGTCGCGATCCTCCTCTTCATCGTCCGTAGTCCACTTGAAGGGTACCTAAATAAAAACATATAAATAACATCGTAAACCGAATCACATACAAAAGTCAAGCGATACAAGGAACAAGCATAGGTTAAAACCTATGTCCCGTCCACGCAAAAGAACCAAATACCGCTCGATATCGGCGTACAAACTCCGATGGATCGAGATAAACATCAACAAACAACTTGTAGTTTTAAAACACATTACTTATACTATAAAACATGATTAAATCCATCGAAACCCTAAAATCTATCAAACCGTCCAATTTCGTAAAACCCGAAAATGCCAGTTTACCGTTTTTCATCAAAACTTGACATTTAAATGAAACCAATGATCTTAAAACTCATTAAATAGCATAACTAGACTATACAAACTATTACTATATTTTTATTACACAAATTTATATAGATTTGAAATTTCTAGTTTGCACCCTTTAACAATTTTCAACATTTTTCAAGCAAAACACAACAATTCCACCACAAAACATGATTTTGCATAAATTAGTGACTTAAACCACAATTCATGATGATAATGATATAATGAAACCATAATTATATTTTTAATCTCATTTATTTAGGAATTTCTAAAATCTAGTTTACAAAAATAACAATTTTTATCACAATTTATCAATTATCCATAGAAACTAGGAATCAATTTAAGTTTTCCATTCCACCAACAAGTTAAAATTCTTATTAAGACCAAAATATAGTATTACAAATATTAATTGAGATTTATTTCACCAATAATTAGGTTTTATAGAAACCTAGTTAGCAAAAATTCCTAATTTAAACAATTTTAAATGAAAAATTTTCAATTCAACAACCATGCAATATTTTCCAATTCTAAAAGTGTTAAACTAACTATTATAACCCTAAATAATTAAAAAAAATCATAACTTGAATTTACAAACCCTAACTTGAATTTTTTTTTAAAAACATAGAATTAATTCATTAAATCTAATTAAGCTTAATTGAACATCTAATAACAATAAATCAAAAGAAAGAAATTATACCTCCAAAAATATGAAATCCAAACAAGAAATGAGCCTCCAAAATGTATGCTATCCCACTCCAAAATCCATGTAAATATGAGCAAGAATAGAAGGGTAGAAAAATATATAGCATTTTGTGGAATTTTAATTGAATTTTTGATGTATTTTTGATGATTTTTGAATAAAAATGAGGTGGAAAATGGGGGGGGGGGACAGCCATGGTGATGGGGAGGCCGGCCACAATAAGGGGAAGAGGGAGAAACACATGAGAAATAGTGTAGAAACTTCTCCAAAATGTCATCATCTTAATGTCTTTTCATGCTTTATTCATTTTCTTTTAATTCTTTTCTAAAATAACTCAAGAAAGATCTAGAAACAAGGAAAAATTTGCAAATAAATTTTGCATGATACACACTAAATTCTAATATGCCATGGTTCATTTTTACAAATTAAAACCATTTAAATTTGTAATTTACACTAATTTAGTGTAAAAATAAAGCTTATGTTAATATTTAAAATAATTAATTTAGGAAAAATATTTTATTAAACTAAAAATTTATAAGTGGCTAAATAAACACCATTTACTAGTAATTTCATAATTAAAATAGATATTTTTAAAATTATAATGAAAAACAATCCCGGTTTGGTTTTACGAAAATTACATTTTACTTTACCGAAAATCCTAAAATTCACTTAAACACTTTTATTCATTTAATTACTTTTAAAACGTTACAATCTTCCCCCCTTTAAGAAATTCGGTCCCCGAATTTAAATTAAAACTCCCCCTCCAAACACTAAAACGTTTAGCAAACACTCAAATCGTCGGGGCTCCGAAATTATCAATACATAACAAAAATCAACTCCGTCAAGCATAATGCAATCATCGGAGTTATGGCGAGAATAAAATATCAAAACCCAATATGAAAACCATCTTAATATACCTCAATCTATAACTTATATATAGTGCGCATCATAGTAAAGCCGTTCAAATATCTGAATAAGGAAATATGCAAAAACCCCTTTTTGAAAATCGCCGTGTGATGCACGTGTCACGGCATAAGTAGCGGACGTTTATTTTAAAAAAATAACTATATATATATATCCTTTATTTAACATACACGTCCCGCCTGGTTACTAAATCAAATAGTAATGGTTATGAAAACATACTGCTCAAACTGAAATCAATCCTAATCACATCGTAAAAATATCATGTGCGTCCGATGCGCACTGAAATCGAAACCAAATACAAATACCACGAATACTCATAAAACAAAACTAAGTGCAACAGGTGTGCACCAAAAACATCTGTCATGTGCAACGGGCGTGCACGACTCAATATCAGGTGCATCTAATCTGCACAAAACCCCGATTTAGTGCATCTGGTGTGCACAAAATCATATCAAGTGCGCCAAGTATGCGCAAGAATCCTAATCAGGTGCACATGGTGCACGAAAACATACATCGAACATCAAAATCGAAATCACAATACAAAAATGCACGAAAACTAGGTCAAAATATATGTCAAAATCATGTGTAACCCCTATACACGAAATCAACTCAAAATCTCAAAATATGTAAAACCAAATCAAGTGTACTGGGTGTGTACTCAACAACATCAATACAACTGATATATGAAACACAAATAGAATGAAGGTACACACATGAAATACCAATCGTAGCACAAAATCCTCAAAATACTAAAATCCAATCAATGAAAATATGAAATTCAAATCACTAAATCACAATCGTAAACACTATCGTCAATGCGCGCCCCTTTCCTCTGATGTCGATTGCTTCAAACTCGTCTCTTCGTAGCTATGCAGACTGCGCTACCAACGGCAACACTCATATCTAGAGTCTCCCATGTAATCGATCCCTTCACCTGATATCCAGACTACATTAAACTTTTCGATCGATCCATCAAAATCCCATAATTCCCTGAGAGCTCAACGCTCAAGTACAGCTTAAAAATATCCGGTACAAACCCCAGCATCGATGATCCAGCCGTAGAAGGTCAAACCCAAGTCTCACTAATGGCACCGCGGAACTTCCGTAAACCCTAAGGTTCAAGGGCGTTCTCGTGGTCATTATGTCGAGTTAGGGTTTCATTCTTCTAGAGGGTCCATCGAAATACCTGCATGTTCTTCCGAATACTTTAAACTTGGGAAAATGGTTTCCTGATAATCGTTCGAACCTTTTAACTTCATCCGGACGACATGTGAATACCCTTCGTCTGCACGCTAAACAATGCTTCAATACTCAAGGATAACCAATACCCTAATGGTTATCACATTCGAGCCGTAGCTCCCTCTGCCAGTGCGCCCGTGGTAACAAAAAACCACCCTCCGACATCGACGAAGATAGATCAACGGAACGAATGAAATACGGTGCAAACAAATGTACATCCTAAGGCTCCTTAAGCAGAGTAGCGTATCGTAAGTATGCCGCGGACCATACCCACGGTACGTTACTCTACCTAAATCGCCTACTCCATCAACCAAGGGTCACCTAGACTTATACAAGGTTAAACCTAGCGCTCTGATACCAACTTTGTCATGACCCGAAAGTACGGAACGTGACTGGCACTTAGATTACAAAACGTCTAGAGGCGCAACGTAACCTAAGTAAACCGAAGCCCAGAAATCTAAACCATAAAAGAAGAAGAAGAAGAAGAAGACATGTAAAATACAAGTTTAAAAGCAACATCAAATTTTTCCAAAAATTTCGGCAGAGTCTCCTCTGTAAAAACTGGCCCCCAAACGGGCTACAACAGGTATAATATTCATAAACAATAAAAAGCATCCCCAAACGGGAGCTAGCTCAACGCCAACAGGCGGAAACAACCACAACAAGCACAATAATATACAACGCCAAAGGGCGTGGCTCAAAACTCAAAAGAAAACAAATCCACCAAATCAGAATAATACATGCGCGACTCTAAGGTCGAAATAAAAGACTGGTCCAATAAACTTATCAATTAATACAAGTATGGTTGATGGAGCTTTCTAGATACAAATGAAATAATACAGATACAATGGTGGTTCAGATACAAGTGAACCAACCTACCGTGCAAATCACCCGGAAGGAAATCATGTGCCAGCAATCTGCCAAGAAAACCTGTACATCGAACCTGTAATAAAATTTGGCACAACGGGGGTGAGTTGCCAACTCGTGAGTAGAAGACATCTACGAAAAGAAATCGAATGCACGACGCTATCCTAGGTCATAGTAATACACCACTAAGTCCCAATCACCTAGTAATAGCAGGGTAATACTACGTGTAAAAGCAAATACTCCGTGCTCGTGTCAGTGCCTCATATAGTACTATGTCATATGAATGGATATGCATGCACCATGAATGTAAAATAACCAAATCTTGAAATCCAGATATGTCTGTATAAGAAATCTTTTAGCTGTTATCACAGTAAAATGTGTATAAGAATCTGAAATCTCAACAATGAAATCCATAGAAATCCATATCAAGCATCGACATAAACATGTAAATCTCAAGTCTCATAGTCTCAATATCTCGGGCTCCGTCAGTCCGGATCGGCCCATATCATCAAATCTCACGACAACGGTCGGTATCCTCCGGATATCCGCCGCGCCAGACATCACCGGTAGGTAGCCTTCCCCTGCCAGGCTCATCGTCTACAACTCGATCTTCTTGCCCCGGGGTACCATACCGGGCCCACCATGTACCCGAGACGGTTCATCCACTCCTCGAATCGGGTCTCGAAATCCATCAGAAAACACGAAATCTCATGGTGGACGACACATACATCATGAGAAAACCGCATCTTATTTTTAAAAAGAGAGGAGGAGAGAGAGAGAAGTTTTTATATATATTCTTGCGGTTTTCCCCAAAAATCCAGAAATCTCACAGAAATCCAAATCTCAAAACCATGAGTAGTATATGATAAATGTCGGCATATGCTCATAATACTGTGCGATAACATGAAAATATGAATGCAGGAATGTCTAAGTAATGAATATCATGTCTATACTAACATCAGAGAGTAATCACAATATTATATCGGTTTAGTTGTTAACTGATTTTATCAATAAAAGATAATATGATCTAAAGTGTACGTGACATAGCAATTACCGATGATGATGTGTGTGAGCCGGCAAATAAGTGTGCGTGGAATATGCGCATCATCGGTAATGGTGCTGGTGTCCTAACAGGTAAGGTTTATACTGTTTATAGCAACATATGTATGAACATGCAACATTATGATACAATGCGAAAGTAAATACGAATGTATATTACCTACTCATTTAATATAGTAATACTACTACCACTATATGACTCGAACCTAACCTAGTGTCCATCTAACCTCCTAAGGAAAACTAAACCTAAGAACTAGTCAATAGAAATAAGAGTCTACCTAAGGTCTGAATCAATATCCCTAATAGTCGGCGATCCAGCCTCAATAGCGTCACATACGTAGTACGGTTTCCTCGAATCAAGAGTGCGGATCAATCATCATATCCATGCCTCGTACGGTAAAATCCATCGCACGGCATCCCAATATCGGGGTACGGGTCAAGTATCTCCTAGGTGCCTCATCATTCGTATAATGTCATCATCAACACATCTCATGATCAAGGTGCTAAACTGTAATCCCATACATCAATCATATATCATTGCCATCGTAATATGCATTATTAGTTTATCCTCAGAAATATTATGTCACATGTTTCATATTGTGATTAAGTCATACTGAAATCATGACGTCATCAAGTCACATCTATATGATATCGGCATCAGGTCACACCTATATAATATCGGCATCAGGTCACACCTATATAATGTCGTAATCAGGTTGTACATATATCATATCGTGATCAGTCACAAGTTGCAATCCGGGTACTATTTTAGAGTCCCATGTATCTCAATATTATCACTACCCATTATAATTTATATATACCTGTTCATCATCTCATTCTCTAATGATCGGCTAACACTTAATACGACTGCATAGTCAAGAATCACGGCATCAAGCCCAGTTATACTGTTTCATCATACCTCAGATATCATATCGCATCAATGAATCCCATGTACGTGTAGTATATATATATACTTATACCTAGTTCTATATATATATACACATGCACGTATACACCATGACGTGTTCCAGTGTGTGCGTGTGTGTTTCTATCTGAAACCTACGAACCTCCTCCAAGGTATTCATCCTCTGGTATGCTTTTCCTAAATCGGTCTAGTCCAGCCTAGGGTCATTACTAGGGTCCTACTCATTAAGAATCTAGGGTCACATCTGGTTTCCTAATGTCAATAAGTACTATTCCTATTCTATGTTGCGGGGGTGCTAAACGCGATCCACCCGACTTCCCCCCGTAGACATACATCTACTCACCTGGTCCATGTCTGCCGACGACGGTGTCGCGATCCTCCTCTTCATCGTCCGTAGTCCACTTGAAGGGTACCTAAATGCAAACATATAAATAACATCGTAAACCGAATCACATACAAAAGTCAAACGATACAAGGAACAAGCATAGGTTAAAACCTATGTCCCGTCCACGCAAAAGAACCAAATACCGCTCGATATCGGCGTACAAACTCCGATGGATCGAGATAAACATCAACAAACAACTTGTAGTTTTAAAAAACATTACTTATACTATAAAACATGATTAAATCCATCGAAACCCTAAAATCTATCAAACCGTCCAATTTCGTAAAACCCGAAAATGCCAGTATACCGTTTTTCATCAAAACTTGACATTTAAATGAAACCAATCGTCATAAAACTCATTAAATAGCATAACTAGACTATACAAACTATTACTATATTTTTATTACACAAATTTATATAGATTTGAAATTTCTAGTTTGCACCCTTTAACAATTTTCAACATTTTTCAAGCAAAACACAACAATTCCACCACAAAACATGATTTTGCATAAATTAGTGACTTAAAACACAATTCATGATGATAATGATATAATGAAACCATAATTATATTTTTAATCTCATTTATTTAGGAATTTCTAAAATCTAGTTTACAAAAATAACAATTTTTATCACAATTTATCAATTATCCATAGAAACTAGCAATCAATTTAAGTTTTCCATTCCACCAACAAGTTAAAACCCTTATTAAGACCAAAATATAGTTTTACAAATATTAATTGAGATTTATTTCACCAATAATTAGGTTTTATAGAAACCTAGTTAGCAAAAATTCCTAATTTAAACAATTTTAAATGAAAAATTTACAATTCAACAACCATGCAATATTTTCCAATTCTAAAAGTGTTAAACTAACTATTATAACCCTAAATAATTAACAAAAATCATAACTTGAATTTACAAACCCTAACTTGAATTTTTTTTAAAAAACATAGAATTAATTCATTAAATCTAATTAAGCTTAATTGAACATCTAATAACAATAAATCAAAAGAAAGAAATTATACCTCCAAAAATATGAAATCCAAACAAGAAATGAGCCTCCAAAATGTATGATATCCCACTCCAAAATCCATGTAAATATGAGCAAGAATAGAAGGGTAGAAAAATATATAGGATTTTGTGGAATTTTAATTGAATTTTTGATGTATTTTTGATGATTTTTGAATAAAAATGAGGTGGAAAATGGGGGGGGGGGGCAGCCATGGTGATGGGGAGGCCGGCAACAATAAGGGGAAGAGGGAGAAACACATGAGAAATGGTGTAGAAACTTCTCCAAAATGTCATCATCTTAATGTCTTTTCATGCTTTATTCATTTTCTTTTAATTCTTTTCTAAAATAACTCAAGAAAGATCTAGAAACAAGGAAAAATTTGCAAATAAATTTTGCATGATACACACTAAATTCTAATATGCCATGGTTCATTTTTACAAATTAAAATCATTTAAATTTGTAATTTACACTAATTTAGTGTAAAAATAAAGCTTATGTTAATATTTAAAATAATTAATTTAGGAAAAATATTTTACTGAACTAAAAATTTATAAGTGGCTAAATAAACACCATTTACTAGTAATTTCATAATTAAAATAGATATTTTTAAAATTATAATGAAAAACAATCCCGGTTTGGTTTTACGAAAATTACATTTTACTTTACCGAAAATCCTAAAATTCACTTAAACACTTTTATTCATTTAATTACTTTTAAAACGTTACACTATTACACGCTGATAGAGCCCCTAGGATTCTTGCTTGGCTGCCAGCAGTATGATGGCGATCATATACGTGAGAGCTGGTGGTCTATAAGCACATCCTTAAAAGGTCCCTAGTCGTTGGAGTTTCGAGACAGGGCATCGATTCTCCAGAGTAGACTAGTGTATACAGTCGAGACCCCGACGAGGGGCGGTGGCCGGTCTCATAAGCTACTGGTGTCAGTTGGTTCACATAAGATGTATACAGGTGCTCATTGGGTTATGAGTACACCGGACAAGACTCGCCGGGAACATGCTAGTTGGTCTTATACCTGACGTCAGATAGCAGTTCCCTGGTGACATGTGTACAGGTTAGTTCATCGACCTGGGGATCGTCATTTATCTCGTGTGAGTTCCCACTGTACTTTGATTACTACCCTACCATGTCTCAAAGGAGTCGTGCAAACAGGTTTTACTTGGGTACAGTCCCGAGCCACATGGAGGCAGTGATCGGATCTTCAGGGGTTCGTCTCTCCCGGTATTGGGGGTGAGGTCGCGCTGTGTCTAGGAGAGCCATTACACAAAGCCCTCGGCCGAGGCAGGAGATTTACTGGTAGGTATTCCAGTAGTATCTCAGGGTGTTCTGGGCTACACTCCGACACGACTTGTACCACTTTTGGGGGTCTGAATTTTACCAACCCCCTAGGCCCGACATGCGATGCTCATAGACGAACGGACCGAACTGTACGGATATTGTCACTGACAGGCTCAGTAGGGTGTCAGGGTGAGCTCGCTCATCGACGTCCCTTTTGGTCAATAGCTGGTGGCCCGTCACGTATTGGATAATACCTCTGACGTGCTAGTGGTTAAATCCACAGCCATAGTATTGACGAGTCTTTAGAGTCCACCACACTTTCAGTTACTCAAGCTTTCGGGCAAAACGCTGTAGAAGCCGTATGGAGATATGGCAGGGTCCGATCAGATACATGCGGTATTGCACGGATCAGGATCGGACGGTTTGTACTAGTGGCCGTATGGTTATATGGCAAGGTTCGATCAGATACGTGCGGTATTGCACGGATCAGGATCGAACGGATATTACTAGCCGGCTTTGGTTTAAGCCGGATCCTAGTTTAGTACAGTGTAGATTTTGTCTCATTTCATTTGTATCCGGTCGGAATACAGATGCGGGTGTGTATGCACAGTATCGGGGTTTTCCTGTAATTTATTACGGGACCAGTTTTCTGAGGTTGCCAGTTTGCATTCCGTTCCGGCCGGTTTTCCTTTGTTCTTTCCCGGCCGGTTTTCCTTTGTTCTTTCCCGGCCGGACTTTTACGATGGAGGGGGTTATTTGCAATTTTGCAAATAACACTTGTGGAGGGGTTTCTTGCACTTGTGGCCTTATGATAGATTAAGCATCTTTGCTTTTCATGATGGTTTACTTTTTGAGATTAGAAATGAAATGAGGGTTGATTTGATTTAGTGATCATTTCTTTTTGGATGTGGTTACCACTTGCTTTTCCTACCCTCACCTTCCTTCTTGCATTTGGTTTTTTCCCTCCACCATTTTCCATAACAAGGGGGGGCCGGCCACATTTGAGGGGGAGAGGAAAAATGAGAGGTTCATTTTTGGTGAGAAGAAGAATTCCTATCTCATTCCTCTTGCTACAAAAACATTCTAGCTCCACTTGATAAGTTGATTTCCATTCTATCCCTCCATCACCATGGCAACCAAAACCCAAGTGAGACATAGCCTATACACATTCTACAGCAAACCTTGGGCACGTCGACTAGCCAGCTTCGTGCCCGAGTTGCCTTGGTATTGAGGTGGGAGCCCGTAAAAGATGCAGACGATGTGGTGCCCTTCCGGCAAGGAGGCGACGACCGGAGTTTCCGCGGGAGATCGGGACGATGACGAGAAGACCGGAGGACTCGGATCACTCGGTATATCTCTCACCCTCTCTCTTGATTGCTAGTATCGGTTAATGGTTACGATCTGGGTATATTGTCCGCGGTAGCGCCAGTTTGAAAGTTAAGAAAATTTTGATTCCGCATTTTGGCCTCGGATAGACGGCCGGGGCGCTGCCGTGGCGCAACATAGTATCAGAGCCACGCCATTAACCTAGTCTAGCTTGCTCTAGTATGTTTAAAGACCCGATCGAACAAAAATCCCAAAAACCGTATTTTTCTTCACATCAGTTTCTGTCGAAATTTTTTGGACTCTAAAAATTTTTCAGGTTGTAGAAAACTGATGTACATGAAATTCTAAGAAAACTGCAAAAATTTGGTAAGCTGATCTTTCCAGAGGACCGCGGAACCGCGGCAATGACCCCTCTTTTGCCGCGGTTCCGCCGCCGTTTGTTTGCTTCACTTTACCATATTTTTACAGTGGGCTTGTGGGCTGAAAATAAGGGTTTTGGTATATTTTGTTTGGGCCCAGATTTTCTGCAAGTGCTACAGTAATGCTTTGGGGCCCACTTGGTATATTTTGTTCGATCGGATATTTTAAACTTGCTAGTTCACAGTATTTACATTATATCTGCGACCGTGAATGTCACTTGATCGGTAAATCCTGTCTAACTGCTATAGCCTGGTTAGACGGATTTGAGAACGTGAATTTCACGTTGATGTTCTGTGATTGTGCTGTGTAGTTGCGGATCGGTCATGGGGGATAGCCTGGATGCAATGTTAGTACAGTTTTGTTTTATATGTACATTTGATATTGCGGGGCGAGCGTCCGACATGTGGACTGCCGTCACTGCCTGTTTGTATTATTCTTTTGGGGCACGACCTGGTTGCGGTCGATGTACCCGTTGTATGTATATTTTACTTTCTGTACTAGGATTACCCCGCGGAGGGGTGCACGGATAGCCGGGTTCTAGAGGGCAACGGGCCCGCATCTCATGGCATTGAGACGGAGGGGGCTTCACTCTAGGATTGGCGGGCTATTCGCCGCACTCGTAGGGGGTACAGGTTGACCCAGGAGGGGTGCCCAAGTTACCGGATACCATGAAGTGCTGGATGGTCCATTCACGGTGCTGAAAGGGGCTGCCTCGCTTCAGGTTTTGGCGGGTGACTTGCCGCGCCTGTAGGGGTCTAGGATTTCATTGCACAGGCTATCCACACGACCAGGGGAACGTCGGGTTTCAGCAGCGGCTCTGTGAAACCCGGGGCTTCCAGATATCTGTATTGTTTCTGTGATGCTGTACATTTCTGTGATGTTGCATTCTATCACGCCTTGAGCGAATATAATATATTGGTATATATATTAGTAGATGTTGTATATGTTTTACATCCGCGCTAGTCCAGTCCCCGCTCTGTCGTTAGTTAGCTAACCTAACGGGTAATGACGGGACCCAGTGGCGAATGCGGATGGCATATACGTACATCAGTATATTTTCGTTCTTTATGGTGTGATCAATTGATGGGACTGCGTTGATTCGGATCAATGCAAGATAAACAAACCTATTCTGATGTTGTTGGAACACTTTTTCAAAAAGCTGTTATTGCAAGGACGTTCACTTTTGTTTTGCATCGTGGTATTCATTTGGAATATCCTGCTCCTCAGTCGACGAGGCAAGGGCCGAGATCCCTTCACCGGGAGTGACCCCTTGGACAGAAGTTTCCGTCAGGGCATTAACTTCACTATAGCCAATTACTTTTGCTTTGCATCGTGGTATTCAGTTGGAATATCCTGCACCTCATTCTACGGGGAAAGAGCCGAGATCCCTTCACCGGGAGTGACCTCTTTAGCAAAGTTTTTCGTCACTATATTTTATAAAAAGTTATCCAGTTCCTTCAACGATATCAAGTTCATTACGTTAAAGGTTTTTTGCCAAAAACCAGTCGTAGCCCTCCGTCATTTCAGATTAGTATTACTTAGTATTCGTGCTGCGTTTGTCATGCATTGCCGAGGCGTAGTGTTCGGTAGCTATGTAGTGCTTTTCTGTCACATGGATAAATGGATTGGTTAGGACAGTCGTACGGTCTTGTTGGCATTGTCAAGGACTCGTACGGGTGGGTTTAACGCAATCAAGATAATGACGGGTAGAACTTGACTAGGACTCTTTGATTTGTTGGCATTGTCAAGGTCACTTGGGTCCTAGGGGTAAAAACCTACATCGGGAGTTTCAAAAGAACTGAAACTTGCCAGATATGCGCATACCTTCTGAAGTGTGGTGACTTGAGTGGATTCCGTCAAGTTATAATGCGATGATAGTTGGATCCTGATTCCCACTGATGAGTTGGTTTACTCCTCGGGTGATCCCGACTAATTCTTCTTTCAGGTTTGGAGGAGAATTTGACGGTACAGTGGGAGGTTTCCAGATTAGATAAAGTGATAACCATTCTGATCTAGGTTAGAGTGCACGCTTAGTGTTTCTTTTCTCTCTCTCTTTGGCAGCGACCATTGACCCGACCCTAAGACTATGACTCAGTGACCAAGTTGACCGAACCTTCTTAACACAGGCTTTTGGATTGTCAGAGTTGCAAACCTCATTGCCACTCCTACTTTTACTCTTTTCTCCAGGACACCCCGTATTACTACGAACGTCCACTTCCATTGGACAAAACCATCGTATGATCAGATACGAACTCGAAGGAATTCGAGGATGGTTTCCGGTTTTGGAGAAAACGGATAGGATTATTCAGTTGTCTTTTCCTTTTACCTTCTCTCAGGTTGCGAGTACTCCTTGGTTTAGGAGATAGTACACCTATTACGCAAATTGGATAGTCTTCTTCCAAACCTTAGGCTGGTGCCGACCGGTAGGGAATGAAGAAAACCAATTAGCATAACGATGGTGTGCAGAAGGTATTAAGTTAAGACAAAGCAAGGGATTAGTAAGAGGGCAAAGTAAATTGTGACTGCTATTCACGATCAAACCAAGTATTTCTTCGCCAATCCTAAATCACCTTTGTATTTCTCCAGGACACTCAGTATCACTGCGAAGATCCACAGTTTATTGGATACTCCATCGTATAGTTATATACGAACTCGAAAGGAACTTGTTTCAGTTCGGGGATGGATTCTGGTCCAGGAGAAATAGGAATAAGGTTTATTCGGTTGTTTTTTTATCTTCACCTTCTCTCGCATTGCGAGTGCTCCTAGGACTAAGACAGTACACCCATCATGCTTATTGGATAGTCTTCCTCCAAACCATAGGCTGGTGCCGAACGGTAGGGAAGGAAGAAAACCATTTGGCCTAAGGGGTGTGCAGAAGGTAATGACTAAAGACATATAAAGGGATTTGGAGAGGTGGAAAAGAATTATACGGTTATAGTTGTGAATCTGGATAATGGTAGAGGCATTACTAGGAATACCAGGATACCCTATCGAAACATTTCAATGTTTCAGTTCAACTGTGTACTGTTAAAAGAAAACTGATTTCCTGATTAGACACTTGCTCCAGGGTATGTATTTACCAGGTTTGATTCTCACATCTGTATGGTTTTACAGATGATGAGTGGGAGTAAGTTATTGGGAATTAGGTGACCATCCTCATTATATCGGGATTCGTTGTAATTGGTGATATTTGAGGAAGCCACCTGGGTTGTTTGCCGGTCGGCGAATATTTGGTTTTGAATATCCGTTGCTATGCACCAATTTCAAATTGATATATCTGTACGTCTATTTTATAGAGTGAGATGTACCTTTTTGAAATTATGTCTATGACATTTACCTATATCAGTGGATGGTTAGGTAAGGAGTATTGAACAGCGGTGTAATTCTTCTTAACCATAAGTACAGTTTTCAACCTACGACACACAGTGAATGAGTTATCAAACTCAAGGGACTTGTACAGAGTATTGTATGTTGTCCAGCGTCCATCAGGACAGAGGGGTTGGTCCTCGTACTATATTCGGTTTACTTATGACTTCTCTAGTTTTTAGACAGCTGTTTCGTGGAAACACAGGGTCCGAATTTTGAGAAGTTATAGGTATTTGAATAAAGTAGAGAACCAAGTATTGCAAGTATCGGGATTCTTCAAAGTGATCGAAGATGTAGATACTTGTGTATGGTGTTCAGTTGATAGTAATGGTTAAGAGAACTTGCTTCTCTTTCAGGTTACTCATAATTGGAAGCATTCCTAAGTTGAATAACGCTGATCGGCCTCCTTCCATTTAGTTGACATGCACTGGAGACAGCTGCATGATTTGAATCTGGTTCCAATTAAATCAGTGCCTCTGTTTCTATATTGGATATAGAACAGTTCATATCTTGACATTGTTAAGGTACGGGGAGTTGTCCGGCTTATGCTTAAAACCAGACTCTGGATAACTCAAGGCACGTTTCTGTAATGGCTGTTTGTGGGTTGACCCAGGCTATGATGAGGGTTGACTTTCTACCATATGGAAGATCAATAGAGATATTGTTCTTGACTCGCCACATTTTTAAAAGAAATGGATTTTTCAGAAAACAGCAGTGGGAGTATGGTAGAACTGGAAGCGATTCCAGAACCGCAAACGATTACTGAAGATTTCATAAGAACCTAAAGATTCAATCTGGCTTGACATTCCATTAGCCACTCCGCAGATATGTTGGGTAACCTCAGGCACTCGAGAGGTACTTCGGTATGCTCAAGGACGGTGGCAGGGAGGTTCTTGTTTACCCAGACTTGCCATTGCTGTTGTTCCAGACTGTGAAACCCGACATGAGGATGAGTATAGCGTCATTCTAAACTGGCTTTAGAAGTGTACGTCTATATGACTCTGCCAGAGGGTTGTCGTAGTCAGTGGGAGCAGCGGAAGCATTGGTAGACAGTTGGCTTATGTCTATTTATAGACTGAAGCAGATATAGCGGAGATTGATCATCTATTTCTGATGTGACAGTCATAGGTTTAACGTCATCAGAATAGGTGATGGATCTGTTGAGAAGGTAGTAGGGTGTGATGTCCTTGTTTTGGATGACATACACAGAGTAGGAAAAGAAACTCCTATACTACGATCGGTTATACTTTGGTCGTCACACAGTGGTTTCTCCACAAAGGACTTGGACATTATATCAGACATACTGGTTACTAGATCTATGGTTTTAGATCTAGATTTGGGTGGTTTCCTAATCTGGGTACCTTGACAGCATTCTATGAGTATTTAGAATGGACGACTCCTGGCATGGTAGTATACCTGCAGGCGATGCAGTCACCCTCTCTAAAGGTGTCTTACAGACTAAAGGGGAGAGGGATACGCATGATTGACAGATCACTTGATTAGGCAATTGAGTCAATCATGAGATGTCAAGTACCACACCAGATGTTGTTCTTGCAGTAGATGCAATAAGTTGATATTAATCCAATCCTGGAGAAACAATCGGAAGCAGTTTTAGGACATAAGTGCGTGTTCTAGGGATGTGATAACGACAGCCTCTTTTAGGAGACGGTTATCATTCCAGGCTTCCAAGGTGACATGGATGGCAGAGTGGCTGTCAGAGTTATAGTTTCTCCTTCTGACGAGGGGCAGTATTTTAGACAGGTGGTCCAAGGCAATACTGAGGGAAGCATGGCGCTGGGTACTGATTAAGTTCAGTTATCGATACAGTCTAAGAAGTTTGGATTTGGAGTTCATTTATGAGCTAGGTCCCATCAGATATCCAGACATAAAGACAGGTATTGCTCATTCCGGGAGATGGTTTTCTCTGCGAACTTGAGATATAGAGAGACATAGAAAGAAACATCACAGCGGATCCACTCACTGAGGCTATTCCTCGAACGCAATAGTTTCGCAAACGAGCTTTGTGAGACTGACTAGTAGAGGAGTTGGGTGTTCGGTATCACACGGACTGTGAGTATGCGACATCGCAATAATTAGCCTTGAGTGCAAGTGGGAGATTGTTGGAGATAGTGCCCTCAGAGTCAATTATTGGATCACAGGCACGTGATTGCAATGATTGAGGGAGGACCTATCCCGGTAGGACAGTCTTACTCGAGATGATAGTATGCTATCTGGTCTACCTTTATCATCGTGTACTGCTTCAGGTGACCTTATAGGTCGCTATTACACACTGATAGAGCCCCTAGGATTCTTGCTTGACTGCCAGCAGTATGATGGCGATCATATACGTGAGAGCTGGTGGTCTATAAGCACATCCTTCAAAGGTCCCTAGTCGTTGGAGTTTCGAGACAGGGCATCGATTCTCCAGAGTAGACTAGTGTATACAGTCGAGACCCCAACGAGGGGCGGTGGCCGGTCTCATAAGCCACTGGTGTCAGTTGGTTCACCTAAGATGTATACATGTGCTCATTGGGTTATGAGTACACCGGACAGGACTCGCCGGGAACATGCTAGTTGGTCTTATACCTGACGTCAGATAGCAGTTCCCTGGTGACATGTGTACAGGTTAGTTCATCGACCTGGGGATCGTCATTTGTCTCGTGTGAGTTCCCACTGTACTTTGATTACTACCCTACCATGGCTCAAAGGAGTCGTGCAAACAGGTTTTAGTTGGGTACAGTCCCGAGCCACATGGAGGCAGTGAGCGGATCTTCAGGGGTTCGTCTCTCCCGGTATTGGGGGTGAGGTCGCGCTGTGTCTAGGAGAGCCATTACACAAAGCCCTCGGCCGATGCAGGAGATTTACTGGTAGGTATTCCAGTAGTATCTCAGGGTGTTTTGGGCTACACTCCGACACGACTTGTACCGCTTTTGGGGGTCTGACTTTTACCAACCCCCTAGGCCCGACATGCGATGCTCATAGACGAACGGACCGGACTGTACGGATATTGTCACTGACAGGCTCAGTAGGGTGTCAGGGTGAGCTCGCTCATCGACGTCCCTTTTGGTCAATAGCTGGTGGCCCGTCACGTATTGTCTAATACCTCTGACGTGCTAGTGGTTAAATCCACAGCCATAGTATTGACGAGTCTTTAGAGTCCACCACACTTTCAGTTACTCAAGCTTTCGGGCGAAACGCTGTAGAGGCCGTATGGAGATATGGCAGGGTCCGATCAGATACATGCGGTATTGCACGGATCAGGATCGGACGGTTTGTACTAGTGGCCGTATGATTATATGGTAAGGTTCGATCAGATACGTGCGGTATTGCACGGATCAGGATCGAACGGATATTACTAGCCGGCTTTGGTTTATGCCGGATCCTAGTTTAGTACAGTGTAGATTTTGTCTCATTGCATTTGTATCCGGTCGGAATACAGATGCGGGTGTGTATGCATAGTATCGGGGTTTTCCTGTAATTTATTACGGGACCAGTTTTCTGAGGTTGCCAGTTTGCATTCCGTTCCGGCCGGTTTTCCTTTGTTCTTTCGCGGCCGGACTTTTACGATGGAGGGGGTTATTTGCAAGTTTGCAAATAACACTTGTGGAGGGGTTTCTTGCACTTGTGGCCTTATGATAGATTAAGCATCTTTGCTTTTCTTGATGGCTTACTTTTTGAGATTAGAAATGAAATGAGGGTTGATTAGATTTAGTGATCATTTCTTTTTGGATGCGGTTACCACTTGCTTTTCCTACCCTCACCTTCCTTCTTGCATTTGGTTTTTTCCCTCCACCATTTTCCATAACAAGGGGGGCCGGCCACATTTGAGGGGGAGAGGAAAAATGAGAGGTTCATTTTTGGTGAGAAGAAGAATTCCTATCTCATTCCTCTTGCTACAAAAACATTCTGGCTCCACTTGATAAGTTGATTTCCATTCTATCCCTCCATCACCATGGCAACCAAAACCCAAGTGAGACATAGCCTATACACATTCTACAGCAAACCTTGGGCAAGTCGACTAGCCAGCTTCATGCCCGAGTTGCCTCGGTATTGAGGTGGGAGCCCGTAAAAGATGCAGACGATGTGGTGCCCTTCCGGCAAGGAGGCGACGACCGGAGTTTCCGCGGGAGATCGGGACGATGACGAGAAGACCGGAGGACTCGGATCACTCGGTATATCTCTCACCCTCTCTCTTGATTGCTAGTATCAGTTAATGGTTACGATCCAGGTATATTGTCCGCGGTAGCGCAAGTTTGAAAGTTAAGAAAATTTTGATTCCGCATTTTGGCCTCGGATAGACGGCCGGGGTGCTGCCGTGGCGCAACATAAGCAACACATTTCTACCATACACTATGCCTTGACGTAGGCCAACAAACATAGCATGGATACGATGTGCTGTTTATTTAAAACGACGGAGGGTTACGGCTGGTTTTTGGCAAAAAACCGTTAAAGTAGTGAACTTGATATGATCGAAGGAACTAAGATAGCTTTTTTTTTAAAAAAAGGAGTGGTTTAAGCTCCGAATTTAAAATTTTCATTTTGAAGAAAACCGAGTGGTTTTGAAATTGTTCCAACGATTTAGTTTAGGTTTTATTTTCTTTGCATTAATGATAATGCATCCCATCATTAACCTTTCATTACAGAAAACAACGAAAATACAACGTGCTCTTATGCCATCCGCATTTGCCACGGGATCTCGTCATCACCCGTTAGGTTACTTAACTAATGGCAGAGCGGGGGCTGGGCTAGAGCGGATGTAAAACATAAGTGGCGTCTAAATAGCTATCATATATAGGTATTGTACATTCGTCAGACGCAATAATAGGCATTCCAGATCACAGATGAACATTATTGGATATACAAGCAATCCGCGTTTCTTTTGAGCCTGCAACGAAAGACGGATTACACAGTTGTGATGAATAGCCATTACCCCACCCTAGACCCCTACGGGTACGGCAAACTACCCGCCAAGTACCCGAAGTGAAGCGGTCTCCCTCAACAAGGTGAGTAGGCCACTAAACACTTCAAAATACTCGGTAGTTTGTGCACCCCACCTTGGGTCTATCCTAGGAGCAAAAAAATAGTAAAAAGAAATAATACAACGGTGGCTACAACCGCAACCTGGATGTGCCCCGCAAAATAATATTACAACATATTATAATTACATCGAATGAATGAATATAATAACCCATCTCAAACCCCGGCTAATCATCACAACAATCCAATACAGTTCATAATCACAAACAGTTAAATCATCACAGAAATGTGCAACCCCCTGCCTACCGACATACTAGCAGTTAGGGGAGGTTTACGAACACATTAAACAGTTCACATATATAATCTAATTAGAAAACATCGTATAATTTCGATCGATCAAACACTTTAGATTCTACTCCAAAACTTCTCTGTGCACCTGAGACTTGAGCAGAAAATAAACATTCCAGAAAAGACAAAAACATCACAGAAGAGTTACTGGGGAGAACTGGGCTGAATCGGCTTCAACTCGGCCACGGATCCACGGCGGATCGATCGGATCGACCGCGGTTCCGCGGCTGTTTGGCCGATTCATGCACCCAATTTTCTCCAGTAACCTTAGGTTTCCCTTCTTGTATTTTTAGAGGCCCCTGAAAAATTTTTAGACCTCGATTTAAATTCGACAGAAACTATGTTATTCTGATGTTTTTTCCGGTTCGTTTTGCATTCGAAATTCTTACGACTTTGCTAATAAGTTAATTATTGTTTAGCGAGGCTCTGATACCACTGTAAGTCGATGTACAACACCCCACGAGTTGTGGGGAGGCGGGAAAATGAAAAACAATCTTGTTCTTTGGATTAACATCGACTAACCGAAGAATCTTTACTAAACTATAACTAACAAATACATAGGAGTTGTTAACTCCTATGAGAAGTGATTATACCTAGTGAACCTTGTCCTTCGTCTTTTCGTTCTCCATGTCCTCCGTCTTTTCGTTCTCCATGTCCTCCTCGGCCTCCTCTACGTGATAGATGATCCACCTGAGAGTTTCTATTCCAAGCTTCACCTCTAATCTTAAGGTAACTAAGTTTCTTTAGTTGCCAATCAAAGGAACCTAGGTGATATAGAGTGAGGTTATGGATTAATTAGTCTATCTAATCCTTGATCTCAACACATGAGTGGTAGGATTAAGGTTTGATGAGAGAGTGAGCTTGAGGAGAGAGAAGGTGAACATAATAATGATCATGAAAATGTTTCCCACTTGAATATATGAAGAATAATCTTTTATCAAATAAATGAATAAATATGATTAATCATCATGCTTCATTAATTCTATATATGTGATTCACAATATGAGTTATTAACCATTTAATGATGCATTAATAATATGGATGAATCACACAAATGAGTCACAAATGCATTTAATGAAAATGCCACCTAAACCCTCAAGTCACCATACTTCTAGAAGCTTCCCGTCAAATTACGAGAGCGCCCCTCCTATCCGTGAAAACACGGAAAAAACTTTAGACTGTATAAATCCCATAATCCGATACTAGAATCTGGCTTAAACCAAAGCCGGCTAGTAAAAACCGTCCGAACGTCGTACGTGCGTAAACACACGTATGCGTCCGAACCTTTGTCGTAAAACCATACGACCTCTATATCGTTTCGCCTAGAGCAGGGAAACCCTCTGTGTGGGACTCTAAAGACTCGACTACTACGCTGGCAGTGGGTTTAACCACAAACCGCAAGCGGAACCAGCTGTACGTAACGATCCCCAGGTAGATGTCGATAAGAATGCCGATGAGGAAACCCATCCGAACTCCTACTGAGCCTGTCCGTGACAATATCCGCGCAGTCCGGTCTGTTCGTCTAAGAGTATCGTATGTATGGTCTAGGGAGGTGGTGAACGTCAGACCTCTAATAACCGTACAAGTCGTGCCGGTATGGCTCAAGACCATCCGAGAATCTACTGATCAGTCCACCAGTAATTCTCAATCAGCCCTGGCCAGGGACTTATGGTAATGACCAACCGATCACAGTGCGATATCAACTCTCTATACTGGGAGAGACGAATCCCTAACAGCCGCTCACTGCCTCCATGTGGCTCGGGACTGTGCCCAACTAAAACCTGTTTGCACGACTTCTTTGAGCCGTGGTAGGGTAGTAATCAAAGAACAGTAGGAACTCATACGAGACAAATGACGGCCTTAAGTCAACAGACTATCTACATACATGTCACCTGAGAACTGCTATCTGACGTTAGGTATAATACCATCCAGTCAGTTCTCTGCGAGTCCTGTCCGGTGTACTCACACCTAGTGAGCATCTGTATACAATCTTAGGTGCACATCACCAATGGTTGCGGGACCAATCCATCGCCCCTCATCAGGGTCTATATATGTATACACTAGTCTACTCTGGAGCATAGATGCCCAGTCTCGATACTCCTGCGACCAGGGACATTTAAGGATGTGCCTATTGACTATCCAGCTCCCACAAGTATGACTGCCATCACAACGCCGGTAGTCAGGCAAACACCCTATGGGCTTTATCAACATGTATATAAATACAAAGTAAAATATATCATACGTTAAGATAAAGACAAACCAAATAGCGTACTATCATATCAAACAAGATTGTCATGTACATACATATTCCTAGCATCCTATACAATGAAGGTCTCTAGGGAATATATATCCAACATGCGCTGCCTAGGGCGCAGCGCACCTGGCGCCAGCGCGTCTGCGCTTGACACATGGCGCGCAGCGTGCAGCGCATAGGATCTAAAGCATTGCTTCAATTTTTTAACTCTTGGCTTTGAAGCATTTGTTACATTCTTTGGATGTGGAGTTTTTCCTTTTATTATATTTTATTATTATTATATTTATTTTACTGTTATTATTTTATAAGGGAGTGGGTTTTGGGCCAAAATTTTGGTGGGAACAAATGCCCCCAACTACTTTTCCTACATAAGTATATACGTGGGTGAAGTAGTGCAGAGTTATGCGTGACCACAGAATTGAGGGCTTAGGGGACAAGTTTAAGGTCCTTGTAGCCTAAGACTTTCTTCGTCTTCATGAGCCGTAAGGGTCTCAAGAAGGTTTTTCTCCCTACGAGTTGAGAGGATCTCGTAGGTGCAAATTCTCTCTAGAAATCGTGAGGATTTCTAAGTGTTCATTATTTCCGTGAGTCGTAAGGATCCCACTCGGGTATTTTTCCTTACGAATCGTGAGGACCCGTAAGTAGCATCTTTATTTTATTGGCGAATGTGGCTTTGGTAAATGCAGCCCGCAGATAGTACATGTTGACCTCCTTGTAAAGCTGTGATGGCTTAGTAGACAAGGTTATGATCTGTCACTTAAGGCTTTCTAACTTTACGAGCCGTGAGGGTCTCATAAAGACTTTTCTCCCTACGAGTCGAGAGGATCCCGTAGGTGTATTTTCTCCGTAGGAGTCGTGAGGACTCCTAAGTGTGGTTTCTCTTGAAAGTCGTAAGGATCTCACAAGAGAATTTTACCGCTTGCAAGTCGATAGGACTCGTAAGTGGTTGTTTCCCCCCTTGTCGAGACTCGACTTTGGAGAGTGTGGCCCGTGAATAGTATGCAATAGTCCATCTTGAACTGACTTGCAGGGCCCAGTGCTTAGGAAACAGGTCTTTATCCCCATTGCCTAAGGCTTTTCCCTACGAGTCGAGAAAAATCGAGAAGTTCTCGCAAGGATGTCCTAACGTCACAGTTAACCTCTGCTCTTTACGACAGAGGTCCGTTAGGGTCTGTGGTACTAGGGTTTTGCCCGTCGTACCGTCGCGTTGGCTGATGTATCTCTCGATAGGAAATCTTGCTGTTCGAGTAGCCTTGCGACTGTCATGTCTTTGATCTCTTCGGGAGATGGACAAGACGTCTTCAAGCAATCTTCCTAAGCAGTTTGACCGTCGGAAGAGCAAGCGTTAGGAATTTTGCCATTCCGCTTTTTACTTGAGGTTAGGCTCATTTTGGAGAGCCCCGATGAGTCATAACCACTCCGCGCTGGTGTGGGATGATCTCCGATAGTCTTTCAGGTCTTATTTGAGTTTCCGTCAAAACCCTGAAGCTAGGAATTTGGCTTTTGCTTCATTTGCTTTGGCGTGTCCGAATCCTGTTGGAGGAAGGACGCTGTTGTTGACAGTTTGTCTGCTGTATCGAGACGAACGTCGAGGTGGTGACCACTCTATGTGGGATGATCTCCGGTAGTCTTTCAGGTTTTATATGAGTTACCGTGAAGGCCCTGAAGCTAGGAATTTGGCTTTTGCTTCGTTTACTTTGGCGTGTCCGGATCCTGTTGGAGGAAGGACGCTGTGGTGACATCTCGTCTGCTGTATCGAGACGAACGTCGAGGTGGTGACCACTCCATGCTGGTGTTGGATGATCTTCGATTGTCTTTCAGGTTTTATATAAGTTACCGTCAAGACCCTGAAGCTAGGAATTTGGCCTTTGCTTCGTTTGCTTTGGCGTGTCCGGATCCTGTTGGAGGAAGGACGCTGTGGTGACATCTCGTCTGCTGTATCAAGACAAATGTCGAGGTGGTGACCACTCCGCGCTGGTGTGGGATGATCTCCAATTGTCTTTCAGGTTTTATATAAGTTACCGTCAAGACCCTGAAGCTAGGAGTTTGGCCTTTGCTTCGTTTGCTTTGGCGTGTCCGGATCCTGTTGGAGGAAGGACGCTGTGGTGACATCTCGTCTGCTATATCGAGACAAACGTTGAGGTGGTGACCACTCTGCGCTAGTGTGGGATGATCTCCAATTGTCTTTCAGGTTTTATATAAGTTACCTTCAAGACCCTGAAGCTAGGAATTTGGCCTCTGCTTCGTTTGCTTTGGCTTGTCCGGATCCTGTTGGAGGAAGGACGCTATGGTGACATCTCTTCTGCTGTATCGAGATGAATGTCGAGGTGGTGACCACTCCGCGCTGGTGTGGGATGATCTCCGATTGTCTTTCAGGTTTTATATAAGTTACCGTCAAGATCCTGAAGCTAGGAATTTGGCCTTTGCTTCGTTTGCTTTGGCGTGTCCGGATTCTCTTGGAGGAAGGACGCTGTTGTTGACATTTTGTCTGCTGTATCGAGACGAACGTCGAGGTGGTGACCACTCCATGTGGTATGATCTTCGGTAGTCTTTCAGGTTTTATATGAGTTACCGTCAAGACCCTGAAGCTAGAAATTTGTCGTTTGCTTCGTTTACTTGATGTTGTATATTCCTGCAGAGACGCTGATTTCTCTGCGGGTCGATGCGAATCGAGATGCTCTCGTCAAGGACGCTGATTTCCCTGAATCGAGAAGGTTGCCAAGGACACTGATTTCCTCGGAGTTCAAACGAATCGAGTTATTCCTGCAAAGACGCTGATTTCTCTACGGGTCGACGCGAATCGAGATGCTTTCGTCAAGGACGCTGATTTCCCTGAATCGAGGAGGTTGCCAAGGACACTGATTTCCTCGGAGTTGAAACGAATCGAGTTATTCCTGCAAAGACGCTAATTTCTCTGCGGGTCGACGCGAATCAACATGCTCTCGTCAAAGACACTGATTTCCTCAGAGTTGAAACGAATCGAGGTATTCCTGCAAAGACGCTGATTTCTCTACGGGTCGACGCGAATCGAGACGCTCTCGCAAAGGACGCTGGTTTTCCTGAATCGAGGATGTTGCCAAGGACACTGAGTTCCTCGGAGTTGAAACGAACCGAGGTATTCCTGCAAACACTGATTTCTCTGCATGTTGACGTGAATCGAGATGCTCTCGTCAAGGACACTGGTTTCCCTGAATCGAGGAGGTTTCCAAGGACACTGATTTCCTCGGAGTTGGTTGACTTGTTTCCGAGACGGAGCGCTGATCCAGCAGAGAGGTCATTGGTTGACTTCAGGTTGTCTGTGAACCGTCGAGACTTGGCTCTTTTTCGGATGGAGCCTGGGGGGAAGGTATGGTTCCCTCATTGTTTGTGCCCCTGGATTGTATACAGGGATTGATGTGATCTCATCTGTAGGGCATAATTTTCATTTCATTTTTTTACGATGCTCTATCATTTCAGCTTTTATATCGCGAAGGTCGCGATTGCCCAATCATTTCGGCTATTTTGTTTTATTTTTACTCGTTGCTTTTTATTGCGAGTTGCCCAACCATTTCGGCTATTTTGTATGCATATATTTTTACTTGCTGATTTCGTTGCAAGTTGCCCCATCATTTCGGCTATTTCATATGAATTTTTGGCTCGCTGATTTTTTATCGCGAGTGTGGAACTCGGAATCTGGTGCCAATCTCAGCATCAGCATCGCTGCGACTGGAATATTGTCAGGAGCGAATCATCATTTGCCATGAAAGGACTTGGAATTTGATACCGATTTAGGCATCAGCATCGCTACAACTGGGATATTGCCAGGAGCGAATCATCATCTGCTTCTGTCGATGTCGAACAAAGGTGGCTTAGCAAACAAAGTTAGGATCCCGTCGACTAAGGCTTTTGACTTCATGAGCCGTAAGGTTCTCATAAAGGTATTTCTCCCCGCGAGTCATGAGGATCTCGTAGGTGCGTTTTCTCCTTAAGAATCGTGAGGATTCCTAAGTGCATGTTCTCTTATAAGTCGTAAGGATCTTACAAGAGTGTTTTCTCCTTATAAGTCGAGAGGACTTACAAGGGTTGTTCACCGTGTAGACATATCCCAAGTCGCGGATGGGACTTTGCTAGGGAAATGTTTATTCGCGCCCGTTGATTGTATACAAGAGTCAGCATTGAGCCGCTTGTAGGGCAGCATTGGAGATTGTGATGGCTTAAGAACAGGTTCAGATCCCTGTAGCTTAAGACTTTTGAATCCTATGAGCCGTGAGGGTCTCACAGAGGGGATTCTCCTTACGAGTCGTGAGGATCTCGCAAGTGTAATTTCTCCTTAGGAATCGCGAGGATTCCTAAGTGTGTTGTTACCTTGTGAGTCGTAAGGATATCACGCAGGTGGTTTCTCCTCACAAGGCCGAGAGGACCTTGCAAGTGTCTTTTAACGAGATTGCGCCCTTTCGGTTTTTCACAAAACTCGCCGGTAGCCCTGCTGTTTTTACTCATGGAACCCTTTCAGGTTTTCATCCGTGCCCATTTTGCTTATGGACATACCGTTTATTTATTTATTTTTATTTTTTTATTATATATATTTTTTATTTTTGATCTTCTTTTTTTTGCGTTAGCCTTGGAATGCTGCAGTCTACAGTAGTTTATCGATGTTTCGGTCAACAGCTAGTTTTAGGACATAGTGGTCCATCGTTAGTTTATAGACGTTTCGGTCATCAGCTAGTTTTAGGACATAGTGGTCCATCATTAGTTTAACGATGTTTCAGTCATCAGTTGCCATATTTGAGGCGAGTTTCTAATTTACGGACTTTTCGGTCTAAGGGACTTTCTCTATGAATGAGCATGATGCCCCCGGCATGTCCACCTTTTTAGGGGCGTGAGGTTGTGGTGGGTTCACCTTCCAATTTTCGGATAATGCGAACTTACCTTGTTGGTATTGGTCTTCAATCCAGCCTTTGAAGACGAAGAAATCTTTGATTGGATAGCTTACTGCTTGGTGGTAAGGGCAGCAATTAGGATTGTTGACATTGCCTGGCTGAAACGGATGTTTAGGGTCTGGCAGATTGATGATCCTAATGCGCACTGCCAGCTCGAACAGTCTCCTCGTTTTATCCCGGGGAAATGAGTAAGGACGTCCCAGTCTCTCCTCGAGGGATGGGCGTGGACGCACGTTGTTTTGGCGAACAACCGGCTTTGAGTTGCTCGGCTGTTGTTGAGCGTTGGCGACGAAGGTTTCTTTCCCTTTGCCCTTTTCATTCTAAGGCTCCGTCTTCGAAGAGGAAGGCCTATAGCCCATCTGGTCCATTTAGGCCAGCTTGTCAATCAAGGCCTGAAAAGTGGTCGGCTTGAAGAACATCATAAATTGGGAAATGGTCGCTTGAGGGTCAAGAGTACCCACGAACATGCCCACGGCCGGCGCTTCTTCGATGCGCTGCTCACATTTTGACCATAAGTTTCGCCATCGTATTGCGTATTGCACCCACGTTTCAACTGGCTTCACCCTGGCGTTGATTAACGCTGTGATTGGGGTGCGTTCGCTAGCGCTCGCAAAACGTTTGGTGAATAATAGCTCCATCTCCGCAAAAGTTTTGACGGAGTCGTTCGGAAGTTCAGAGTACCATTCGAACGCCGTCTCTGACAAGCTGCCGACGAACTGGCGAAGTAGCAGTTTATCACCACCTCCGGTGTTGCCGCACAAGGCTCTGAATTGGGAAACATGCTGATGCGGATTTCCCGTCCCTTTATATACGTGGAATTTAGGGATCTTGTATCGTGGCGGGTATTTTATTTAGTCGTACCAATCTGGATAGGGTCGTCCAGTTTTAACAATTTGCCTGGCCGCTTCATTCGCCTGGTGAGCTCGTATTTGCTGAGCGATGTAATCATCTAGAGTGGCCTTGGAGATAATCTCCTCCTTGGCTTCTAAAAGAGCCGGAGGAGGGTTTGATGTCTCCCCCCGGTCGTCTTCGAGGATAATCGGAGGATCTTCAGCTGGAGAATCCGGCTATAACATCATCCTGACCATGTCTTGAAAGAAGAACGCCATTCGTTTTATGTTGACAGCTTGTTCCGCTACCTCTTTGTCCTTCTTTTCGAGGATTCTGCGAAGGAACTCAGCATCAGTTTCTTCTTCTTGACGTTGCTCTGATGATGTTTCCGGGCTCTCTTTTGGCCCTGTGAGTACGGTCATCTGCATCAACATTTCCTGGAGCTTCTGTTGTTGCTCCTGGGCCCTTGTTACAGATCGCGTAAGCGGTCGATGACCTGTGGAGATACAACTGTCCTCTTTTTCGGACGCTATATAGACGGTGTACACCACCATGCCCCCAGACTTGGGGCGTTTGGGCTCAGCGTCTTTGCGGTTTACCGCATTCACAGGGGCTTTTTCTGGCCTTCTTCTCTGCTGAGCGGTTGACGTTGGGGGAGCCGTTGCAGTGGGCACCCAGGTAGTTGTCGTCCTTTACGACTTGACAGGACGGTTCTCTTCCTGCTGAACCTTCACCTTTTTCTGCTGGCGAGAGTAATCTTGATCAATTACTGAGTCTTGAACCTGTCATTAGACTTTGTAAATTTTGGTAGAAAGCTGCTGAGGGGACTGCTCCGGTTTTGTTTTTGTAACATTCTCCACCGGTGGAGGAGATCTTTTCAGTACGGCGGTGGGAAAGTTCCTCCGCATCTCGTCCAGCAGCTCAAAACTGTTCCCGGTTGGAACAGCAGCATTAACTTCCACCGTTGGAGCTGGTGGAGTTAGCCGAGAGGGGGAGTTGCCCCCAGCCTTCCTTACAAGGCGCCAGTGGAAACGTCGAGCATGTCGAGCCATTGGTGTTGGTTCAGCAATGGGAATAGCTTTGTCATGCCCCCTGTTCTGATCAGGCGCTGCCGGTATCAGCCTCTTGAAGACCGACGTCTGTTAAGCAGGGACGGCCAACCTATCAAAGGCAGACTTCCGAGTAGGGGAAGCAACCTTGACGATTTCACCTGAAGCAGGAGCTGAAATAGTCAGTCTTGTGAAGACCGACCATTTGGCAGGAGAAGCCGCCTTGACGACTTAATGAGCAGGAATGGATATCCTTTTTGGGATAACCCTTTCTGGTATCGCAGGCTTCTTCATGGGCCCACATGAGCTTTGGCCCAATCTGTCAAAGACTGAGGCGTTGGATTTGGGCGACCCGTTGAGGGGGGCCACAGTAGTTGTAAGCCGATCAAAGACCGACTTCTTCTGAGCTTCTTGTGTTGGTATAGGAGTGCTGAAGATCGTTGGCGGGAGCATGGTCCCGAAGAACAATCCAGTGGTGGCCTGAATGACCTGTTCCACCGGCATAGCGAAGATGGAGGCCGCTTGGGGCCCGTAAGTCACTCCTCCGGACGGGACGGAGTGGGAGTTGTTGCAATTAGTGCAGTTTGATGCCATTGATCTTCTGTTTTTCTGCACGGAGCAAGACACCAAATATTAGTACCTCGAATCCACGGTCAACCATAACAAGCCGCGATTCATTCGCGAACATGACATACGAAGTGTGGAGTGGAAAAAGGAAAAGGTCCCACCGGGCGTGCCGGAATCTGTTCCCCTCCGAAAGACGCTGCGGAGACGCAGCGAACGTCTTGCCTGAATTTCGGGGCAGATGCTAACTGGTGCTATCCGTCCACCTCTCCGAAGATGCCAAGTTGATTTATGGCACCATGTATCGATGGTTCAGACGGATGGGGCGATGTAGCAGACTTCATCAGATCCCCCCTCGTCTGAGGGGTTTTTGATTCTGGGGACGCTCTTCCCTGCAGGCACAAGCCTCTGCAGTTAATTACGCTACCGCATCACGGTAACAACTTTCTCCTTCTCCAGATGGTCACTTCGTGTCGCAGGTATTTGTTTTGTGTTTGGTTGCCCGTGGATTGTATACGGAGACTAAGTTATGTTGTTGCCCGTAGGGCGTGGACCAGTCCAAATCCGTATCTTTCTTATATTTGGGTTTGGGGGTTGGGTTTAAGGATACGTTAGCCTCATTTGAGACTAAGATCGACTTAAACGTTTGTTAAGGATACGTTAGTCTAAATTTAGGCTAAGATCAACTTAACGGGACGATTTAGATCCGACAAGAGAGCAATTGGGCTCTATTGTTTAGTTTAGTGACATTGCGGTCGATTGCCAGTTTAAGGACATGGGGGTCCAATGGTAGTTTAAGGACATCTCGGTCCAATGTTAGTTTAATGGCATCTCGGTCAAGGTTAAGGACATCATAGTCCGTGAGTTTAAAGACCCCACAGTCAAGGTTAAGGACATCATAGTCCATGGGCTTAAGGACCCCACAGTTCGATGTTAGTTTTAAGACATCACGATCGAGGTTAAGGACATCATAGTCCATGGGCTTAAGGACCCCACAGTCCGATATTAGTTTTAAGACATAACGGTCGAGGTTAAGGACATCATAGTCCGCGGTCTTAAGGACCCCACAGTCCGATGTTAGTTTTAAGACATCATGGTCGAGGTTAAGGACATCATAGTCCATGGGCTTAAGGACCCCACAGTCCAATGTTAGTTTTAAGACATCACGGTCGAGGTTAAAGACATCATAGTCCATGGGCTTAAGGACCCCACAGTCCAATGTTAGTTTTAAGACATCACGGTCGAGGTTAAGGACATCATAGTCCATGGGCTTAAGGACCCCACAGTCCGATGTTAGTTTTAAGACATCACGATCGAGGTTAAGGACATCATAGTCTATGGGCTTAAGGACCCCGTAGTCCGATGTTAGTTTTAAGACATCACGGTCGAGGTTAAGGACATCATAGTCCGTGGATTTTAAGGACTCCACAGTCCGATGTTAGTTTTAAGACATCTCGGTCGAGGTTAAGGAAATCATAGTCCATGAGTTTAAGGACCTCACAGTCCGATGTTAGTTTTAAGACATCACGGTCGAGGTTAAGGACATCATAGTCCGTGAGTTTAAGGACCTCACAGTCCGATGTTAGTTTTAAGACATCGCGGTCGAGGTTAAGGACATCTTAGTCCATGAGTTTAAGGACCCCACAGTCCGTTGTTAGTTTTAAGACATCACGGTCGAGGTTAAGGACATCATAGTCCATGAGTTTAAGGACCCCACAGTCCGTAGTAATATGTGGTTGTCGGGACCCGTCACCTCTCTGACGACGTTGAGGGATTACAACGACAAATATCAAAGGAGTGAAGAGATGTACCCTCGAACTGGGTGTAAATTGATTGGAAGAGCAGATGAGCTCAGTTCAATTTAAATTGAGGACTTATGGCCAGAATTGGGATAAGTCCAATTAAAAATGTTTAACATTTTATTTTTGTTCTGCCTGTTAGGCCTTTGTTTGAGCTCTACCCTTTTAATAATGCCAAGCATTGGACTTTGACATTTTTTGTCTTATATTGAATGCATAGCATTTATCAGAACAAAGTATGTTCTGACAGCGCGCCACGTGGCGCACTAGGCGCTTTGCGCCAGTCAAAGAGCGCATTGCGCTTCTGTCGGTTAGCGCACACTAGGAGGACACGTGTCGCGCTTAGCGCTAAGCGCTAGTTTGTTAGCACACTGCGCTTTTAATTTATGAGTGCGCTGCACTAGTTTATGGGTGCGCCAGTGAGTGACACGTGGTGCGCTCGGCGCTGAGCGCTAACCCAAGAGCGCAATGCGCTGTTTTCAGGAGCGCAAAGCGTAAATTGTGTCTATGGTTGACACGTGGCATGTTTTGGCGCTGAGCGCCGATTCAAGGAGCGCAAAGGCGCAGTTCTAATAGCGCATAGCACTTTTTAATAGCGCAAAGTGCATTTTGATCAATTTTAAGATCAAAGAACAAATTTACGTTCTTCAAAGGAGGCTTTGCCTCAAGATCCAAGAACAACAGTTCTTGTTTTTTTATAAAAAGGCTCTGCCTTTATATATCAAAAGATCTGTGAATGAAGTAAAATACTTCTTTTTATATTTTTATGATTAGATCTTTTGATCTTTTCTTTTTAATCAAAGACCTTGGTCTTTTTATAGATCTAAGATCTTTTTAGAAGACGTTTCTTCTTTTTACGAGATGATTTCATCTCTGTTGTTCAAGAATTAATTCTTTACTTTAAAGATGAAGAAATGATCTTCTTTCTTCTAAAGCCTTTCCTTTCTTTCTCTTTGAGTTTTTCTCAAAGTTTGCAAAGGTTTTTCTCTTTCCCTTTTTTTCCTCTCCTTTTTTTCTTTTTTTTTAGACTTGAAGTCTTGGGGCCTTTATATAGGGCCAATTGATTTGTTAAATCAGTTTAAGAGATCTTTCTTTGATTGTTTTGGGAATATTTCCCACCGTTGGATCTTTGATCCTAAGGTTTCTGTTTTACAGAAGATAATCTTTTTGTTTTAATAAGATTGAAAAATCTTTCCATAACAGAATTTTAATTTTTATTAATTAATAATTTATTATTATTAGATCTTTTGATATAACGGTGGGGAATTCTTTTAATTCCAGCGCTGGCGCACCTTGCGCGAGCGCACCTACGTTCGACACGTGGCGCACAGCGCAGCGCAATTGCGCTAGCGCACCTGCGCTAGAGCACCTGTGTTTGACACGTGGCGCGCAGCGCAGAGCGCTGGATCTGAAGCGTTGCTTCAATTTTTAAATTTGAATTTTTAAAACAGAGCTTTACTCTGATTGGGGGTGCTCTTCCTAGGGCGCAGCGCATCTGGCGCTAGCGCGTCTGCGCTTGACATGTGGCGCGCAACGCGCAGCGCACAGGATCTGAAGCGTTGCTTCAATTTTTTAACTCTTGGCTTTGAAGCATTTGTTACATTCTTTGCATGTGGAGTTTTTCCTTTTATTATATTTTATTATTATATTTATTTTATTGTTATTATTTTATAAGGGAGTGGGTTTTGAGCCAAAATTTTGGCGGGAACAGGGGAACAAGAGTTAAATGCTAAAAATGTGTGATGTGATTTAAAAAGCATCAAGTTCCCTCCAAGCTACTGAGTACAACCCAGGCCTCTATAGAGAAATCAAGCAGCACCAGTGGACTTGAGGAGACAACACTAGACCACCATTTCCACACGAGCCTACATGCTCGGTTTTGGGCCGGCCACACCCTCCAAATTTCCGAGCCGGCTGGCCCCCTAGCCCCAAAAGATCCCCAATTTTCTGTTGTCCATCCCTTCCTGCCACGTCATCTTATTTTTATTGCTTGTTTATTCTTCTTTTGTGCCTTTAAAAGCAGACTAGTGAGAAAGGGAGAGGGGGTCTTACATTGCCTCACATTTGTTACACTCAAGTTTTCTTTTTGTTTTATTCTTGTACATAGCTAGTCCTCTTAAGCTCCTTACCTTCTCTTGATCTTGCAATCTTTTCATTGAGCTTGCAATTTTAAGTTTTGGTTATTGATCTCAAGGGTTGTATCATTACTTGAAGATTAATAAAGCTTTCATTTTACCTTCACTTCACCTTGAGTTCTTTGCCTTCTCTTGATCTTGCAACCTCTTTATTGAGCTTGCAAGTTTAAGATTAGGTTATTGAACCCATGGCTTATATTGTCACTTTGAGTTAATGAAGCTTTCATTTTTAGGTTCTTAGTATTATTTCTATCTTGTTTTACTTACTTGCATTTCCATTCTTGCTTTACTTACTTGCTCTTTAATTACCATGTCGTTTACTTACTTGCTTATTGCTCCTTTCTTTTCTTTGTTTATCTTTTCTTTGCTCTTTTTGTTTGTTGTTGAGATGGTTGTGAATACGGTGTTGTTAGGAAAAAGATTGGTTTTGTAAGTTAAGATTTCCCTTCTAATTTCCTTTTCCCGATATTTTCCATTGAACTCCGCCCAAACCTTACGCAGCACTCCGTTAGGCACCCTACCCTACCAAGGTATCGATGATTCCTAACCGCGACCGGTTGCGTTCGGATTTGCCAGAGGCGAAAGCAAGCGATGATAACGGACGGACAAGGGTCAATAAGCCGAATTTCACAAATACCGTGCTTAAGCACCCTAATCCACGTTGTTGCCGATTGCTTTAGTTTTAGTGGTCGAGCTCGGCTCAAAGGATTGAGTACATATTTACTTAACTTACACTATCCTATCTAATCCTAACAAACGTTTACTTTGCATATAAACACATAGGGTAGAATCGAACAAATTCTGCCACTCGCTTTAACTCGTCATAACAAGAACTTAAAAACGCTCCGTCTTCCAGCGGACGACCCGTACTCATCGCGGCTAGCTACAAGCGACATCGTCCTGATTGCGGTTAACTTTAGAACTTTAAAACACGACACGCTAAAAGCGTGCAATCAAATGGTGCCGTTGCCGGGGAGACGATAACGTTTTTATTCTTGTTATTTCGGGTTAATCTTGTTTATACCATCTAACACCATTCTTAAAAGACAAACTAAAAATTTCAAAATTTCAAAAACCAAAACAAAAACTAACATTCCAAACCATTTTGTTCTCTGGATTTAAGACCTGCTAGCACTCTGGATCTAAACAGAAAAGATAAGCAATAGAATTGAGACAATAATAGAGCACTTAGAGACCAGAAAAAGTTTGGAGCCCAAAATCAAATTTTAAACTGGCGACACCCCTAGATATTCCGAGCTCGCCGGCCCTACCACCTCCGTTGGCTCCAAAATTTTGTTCCCCACCCCAGTGTTCTAATTTTGTCCCAATTGTATTGTTTGTTTTTTTTATAATTTTTAGCGTGCAGGTATTTAGGCATTCATATTGCTTTTTCGCACTAAATATCCGTTTTCCGACATTTTCAGATTTTTACGGATTTGCGAATTGCGATCGTGTGGAGCAAAGTGTACATTTAAGGCTAAGGTGGTTGCGAAGTACAGTGCCACAGATCCGGATAGGTTGACCCGCGCAAGCGAAATTTTCAAGCTAACCGGATTCACTTCAAAGAGGGTTTCTTAACCCGAAAAATTATCGGTACGTATTTTACTAACTCCCTCTTCTCAAATCCGACGAATCCAATATAATATCTTTGCAGGACTCGTTGCAAGTTCGCTAGCAAATGCTAAAAGTGACTAACCCGTATTTGTTGCAGTGCTGTGCTTAAACGTAAAAAACGGTTGTTTGATATTTTGAATAACTTTTTCATTGATTTGTGCATTGCATCCATTAATACAGACTTAAGGGCAAGCGAACCCCACAATACACGGTAAAGGATTTCATCACCGTTTACGTGGCCCACAAATCACGAACTTGAGCATAACTTTTACCCGCACAAATTTTAAAAGAAACTAGATTTTAAGCCTTTAAGGACTTCGCGCTCATTAGGAGAAGTTAAATATGTTTAGAACACCGCTTAACGGTATATCGTTCACGGGATGTCTAGGAAAGTGTTCACGGCGAAACCGCCAAAAGAGAAAGGGTTATCTAATTAAGGACCTTCGCGAAAGCGTTGGAAAATCTTCCCTTATCTCTGCACTTACCTGGCCTCGTGATCAGTATATCTTGAGCCCGTTTCTCGACACATTTTTACTTCGACAATCAAGTTCTTGAGCAGGTCTGGTTGACTTAGGTGAACCCTAGACCGATTAGGTGTGTGGTATTTTTATGTTGTGATTGTTTTTGTCCACATTCTTTTTGTGTGTATATTTCATCCTTTTGTTGATAACTAACTAAATTTTTTTTATAATAAAATAGAAAAAAAATTCACATTCTTCTTCTTCTTCTTCTTCTTCTCTTCATATCATGGGTACCTCACCTAGAAAAACTCTTGCCAAACTTTGGTACCCACAACCAGACATTACTTCTTACGGTTCTTGCTTTGGTCAAACTTCGAACGATCCATCCATACCCAAACTTTCTTTGAAAGATCAGATAGACGCGTCTAGGACAAACAATTGGACTCCGAAATCCACTATGTATCAACCATTTCAACCTACCCCACCTTCTTACGTTGATACCCCTTTTGAGAGTCCTGTTGTAACTCCGAAACCCATGTCTATTGCTGAACGTATTGAACAATCTCGTAGCCGATCTTTCACTCCTTTCACCATTACAACTTCTTTTGATAAAAAATTCCATTCACCTTTTTATCATGACGTTGATCATCATCCTGTCCAACCATTCAATTCCTATCAATCTTACCCAACTGTTGCACCTTACCTAGACACTGCTTCTACACAGCCATTAGGGAGTTTCCAGTATTCAACCGACTTTGAATCTTTTACTGAAACTCCTCCACAACCCATGTCTAGTATGGAACACTCATTAGAAGATTTTCGGGTAGCGTCATACAAACAGATGATGGATTTGAATGCGTCTATGGCCGCCCTCATACAACCTAGTGACCTGGTAGCTAGTTTCCAACTAGCTCCAAATTTTCCAATGTACGATGAGGCGTTAGGATAGATTGAGAATTTGAGTGGTGAGAGTGAGCAGTACACCCTTCCAAATCAAACCTACCCATTGCAAATTGAACCCCACAACTCCGGTTTTGAATGTCTATCAAGTGTCCCAAATGATTTACCAATTGAAGATAGAATGTTTAATGAGTTGTGCGACTTTGTAGTGTTTGATTTACCAGACTGTGAAGGGACCCTATCAAGTGAAACCACACCCAATCCTTTTGACCTCTACACCTCCACTCTAGAATCACAATTGATTGAAATCCATGCTTTTGATGAGGTGCCTGAGAATATTGATTTTCATTTGATTGAGGATATCGACGTTGGGAATATTTTGGATGATGAACCCGCAGTTTTGGATAAGTTTTTATCTCCAATTCATCATTTACTTTCACTTCCGTGTGGACATCATCCCGAGTCATTAGCTATTTTTCCCAAATTTCATATGCGTCTGGAAATTGATGATAAATGCATGGATAAGCTGAATTTTGAGGAGAATTTTGAGGATGGTATCGAGGATGAAACAATTTTACTTGATGAGTCGGATTTTCTAATTCATCCTATCCTTTTCATTGACTTAATACACCCTCCTGAACATTTAACCGATACCCTTCCCCGATCACTCCCCTCTATCATTTCCATCGTTCCGACCTTGCAAGACACCGTAGCACTTTCATTTCCTATGTCTGGTTTACCAAGTTCGGTCTACCCATGTTTTCTCACGAATCTTAAGGGATTTGACCCTATTTCTCGACGGGTTAACAGATTAGTACAATCGCTTTTTACATATCGATCATCATAAATTGTACTAATTTATTCACTCCATTTCCACCCTCAAGTTCGTACTCCACTTCTTTCTCCCTTTCGCCATTCTTCTCCTCCACCGAGACCGTATCCCGCTTCTATCCCCATACGGTCTCGCGTTTTCTCCATTTCTTTCCTTTCCGCATTCTTTCACCAGCCCATACCTTATCCCGATAAATTTTTTGAATGGTTAGTGCTCACTTTTGGCCTGTGTAAGGCCTTGTATAAATTGATACTGTTCTCTCCCCCCTGACTCTGAACATTAACACTTAAACAGTGGCAACACTGTTTCACTTAAGTTGGGGGGGGGGATCTTTTTGTGTATATATATTTTTGGTTTGCTTTTTGTTATCTATAAAATAAAAAAAACGAAAAAAAACAGGGGAGCACCGACAAATTTTGACCCTCTTGGTGTAGCCTGACAGTGAGGGCACTGCCAAGTTTAAGTTTGGGGGTGTGTTTGGTAAGCTTTCTACCTTCGCATTCATATGTATATTTTGCATTTGAATACCTTATTTTAAAACCCACAAAAATCGAAATTTTTTCCAAAAATATAAAAACTTTGTCGTCAAGTTAGCTAATGGGGTAACTTAGATTTTTATTCCGAAAGTTTAGTTGATACGTTAGAAATAACTAAATCCTAGGCTTAGAAATTGAAAACCCTAAAAATAACCCTCCTTCTGTTTAACCTTGGTAATTATACGTCCTTGCAGTTTTTTTAGAAGTAGGTAATCTTGAGTTCAGTTCTTGAGTTTGTTAGTGTAATATGCACTAGAGGCCATTATTGTATAGTACAAGTTTGTATATTACATTTTGGAAGCTTGGGATATATACACGGATTTATGACAATCTTGCTCGATATAGTAGTATACTACTTGGTTTGTATCTATCTTAATATGTGTATATGTTTCTTTTAACGTATCGCTAATACATATTGATAGAGCCTTTAAGATCTTTGCTTGACTACCGGCGTTGTGATGGCAGTCACACTAGTGAGGGCTGGGTAGTCTACAAGCACATCCTTACACAGGTCCCTAGTCGCAGGATTATCGAGACAGGGCATCGATTCTCCAGAGTAGACTAGTGTATAGGCTTCTTTTCCCAGCAGGGGAGATGGTCTGTCCCACAGCCATCAGTACGTCGTACTGGACATAGTATGCAGATACTCATTGGGTTATAAGTTACACTGGACGGACTCGTTGGGAACTGCTGGTTGGTAATATACCTATCGTCAGGTAGCAGTTCCCAGGTGACATGAGTACAACTTAGTTTGTTGACTTGACATTGCTACTTCGCCTCAAGTGTGTTCCCACCGTTCTTAGATTACTACCTTACCACGGCTTCGTTGAGTCGTGCAAACAGGTAGTAGTTGGGTGCAGTGCCGAAGCACTTGGAGGCATCGGCGGTTAGATAGGATCCGTCTCTCCCGGTATTGGGGGTTGATGTCATGCTGTGTTCGAAAAGCCATTACATAAAGTCCCTGTCCAGGGCAAGCGAGATTTACTGGTAGGGATTCCATTAGTTTCTCAGGGTGTTTTTGGCCGCACTCCGACATGACTTATTACACTATTAGGGGTCTGACGCTTGCCGCCACCCTAAGACCGATATATGACACTCTTAGACGAACAGACCGGACTGTACGGAGATTGCCACAGACAGGCTCAGTAGGGGTACGGATGAGTTTTCTCGTCGACCTTCTTGTCGACAGATAACTGGGTAGCTATTACGTACAGCTAGTGCCACTGACGCGCTTGTGGTTAAACCCACTGCCAGAGTACCATCGAGTCTTTAGAGTCCTACACAGTGGGTTTCCCGGTTTCAGGCGAAACGTGTGGAGGTCGTATCGTTTTACGACAGGGTTCGATCACATACGTTTACTTGTGCGCATATGATGTTCGGGCGGACATTACTAGTGGGCTTTGGTTTAAGCTGAATCCTAGTATTTGATTATTGGATTAGTTTCGTCTCATTGCATTCGTGTTTCTTGGAATACGGATACGGGTATATATATACGGACACGAGGGGCATTCTTGTGATTTGATCAAGATTGCTTGTCACGACTCAAGATTTGGCACATGACCGGCACTTAAACCACGTAACATCTACAGGCGTAACGCAATTTAAGTAAGCCGAAAATCCAGAAATCTAAACCATCAAAAGTAGTAAGTGATAAAATATTGTTAAAAACATTTGGAAATCTCAAGTAAAAATCTTTAAAGTTTAAATTTATTTTTCTTAAAAATTTCGGCAGCACCTACTTTGAAAAAACTAGCCCCGAAACGGGTACAAACATAAGATATAAGTAAAGCAACATATGATATAAATAAAGCATCCCCAAACGGGAGCAAATCATGCCCAAAGGCGGAAACAACCACCACAAGCATATACATACGACGTCGTAGTGAATAAATGGACAATATAAGTGAAAAACATCATAAAAGATAAAACTGCATAATAAAAGTCGGCTCACAGGAGCTCGATACCCAGAGTCACAAAATATACAATATCGTCCTCACAACTCGTCTCTAAGTCAATACCTGAAATGATAGATGGAGAGTACTAGATACAATGAGAGATATACAATGAATGTAAAGTCGGATAACCGCAACCCACCTACAGCAAAACGGCTCACAGCCAACCATAGCGGTATCCGCTGCAAAAAGATACAATAAGATAGCCCCTGCCGCGACTACTCTGAGGGTCAACCTACAAAACACTGTGGCACAATGGGGGTGAGTTGCCAACTCGTGAATTGTAAGTAACATCATACAGGTAATCGCAGGTATGCACGTACCGCGATACCCTAACACATGCAATCTGATAGTATCAATATGGTAATCTGGGTATGCAACAATCATGAAAGGTACTCTATTAGGTACTACAAATACATGATGCAATGCATATCAATAAATGCTGAGTATGGGATAAAACATATCATCATCACGAATCATCATCGTGGAAAAACCCGGTGTCCATCAAATACACCCCAAATCCCAATAGCTCAGGCACCGTCACTCTGATCGGCCCTCATATCCTGCAAATCTCATGGAACCTGAGTACCCAACATCGGCACTCAAAAACATCATGAAATACTCGTGTCCAGCATCGACACACAAATCCATAAATATCGGGCTTCGTCAGTCCGGATCGGCCCACGGGCTCCGTCTTTCGGATTGGCCCGCGGGCTCCGGCAGTACGAATCGGCCCATATCAATCTCTCGACTCCGGTCGGTATCCTCCGGATAACCTCCAGGTCCAACCAATCACCGGTAGGTAGTAGTCCCTCTGCCAGGCTCATCGTCTACTGCGCGACATCCCTTTCTTGTCCCGGGGTACCATACCGGGTACACCATGAACCCGCAAACGGATCATCCAGCTCCTCGAATCGTGTTTCTATCACACGTCTCAGAACCGAGAAAACGCATGGTGGACGCACTGAAATATCATATCAAGAGAACCGGGTTTTCAAAACAATGCATACTTTCTTGAAATAATACCACGGTTCTCAAATCCATAAATCACATGAAATCTGTATCTCAATGCGTAAATCCATGCAATATAATATATGCAATATAAAACCGTAATACGAGCATATCAAGGGAAAGCCGCTCTTTTAAATGAATCCAGTTTTTAAATGTGTCATGCGGTTCCCAATTTCTCCAAAATCAAATTCAATATCATATAAAGGTGTACATGTAGCTACGTATGCATGATGTATCTCATATGCGCAATAGAACAATAATCCATGTGTCAATATCAATAAGAAGTACAATACAACATATGTGTATAGGTTTTGAGTGTCATGACAATTACCGACGGTGTGGGTGTAGCATACAATTTAGTGCTCGTGCAACATGAACCGTCAGTAATGGTGCAGTGTCCACTAGGTATTAAGTCAAGGCACAACAAGTAATGGTATGTATGATGCTCATGCACAATCAACATATATGAATATAAACATGCGGCTGTAATATCCTATCAAGCCCTGATGCATAACGCCATACGGGCGATTTCCACATAGATGTTAAATCTACTCACCGGTGATATCGAGCTAGGTATATTTAACCACCTAATTCCCTATCTTCGTAGTGTCCGAAGTCCCCGCCTGCGATCTTATTAACACAAAACATAGCAAGTGCAACTCAGAAATCGACCAATAATACATAAAATTACGCTTAAATCGACGCACTGACTCCAACACCCTCTAATGTGTTCGCTTAGCGGCTAACGTGTGTGGTGACACTACTAAAACAAACTCACGTGCAAAAATCACATGAAGCACAGAAACTGAGTCGGACATCGTATCGCGCGTCGTCGAAACACTAAAAACTAGCTAATCGATCCCAGATTTTACACATTGTCAAAACCTAAAAATCTAGCAGTACCAAACAACCTAAAACCACTACGGACAGCTACCCACAAAATCACAACACCCTAGTCCCCCAATTGGCCGAGCTCACCGGAAAATACCTACATGTCGCCGGCCAAACAGTGTCAGGTGGGGCTCGTGTTACTGGTGTACACTCAGGGCAACTAGTACAACACTTCTACACTGCTAGTTTTCATAGTAAACACTCAGGGTCACAGCAGATCACAGACACCCTATAAAGACACTACAAATACGATATGGTTTCAAAACTACATCTTTATCATTCTAAACTGAAACTAATTAGCAACACAACCATAATAAACTCCTAAATAACAGTTTAGAGTCATTACCTATCCAAACTTGCTCAAAACCCAAGCTTTCCATGCTCCAAGTGATCCTAGTGGCTTGATCTTAACTTGTGAAGGGATTTGATGGAGTTTGTTGGAGGTTTTGTGTGGGTTTGTGAGGGTTGGTTTAGGGTTTCAGTTGAGGGAGTGTGAGAGTGAAGAAAAATATGAGAAGGAGAAAATGATAAGTGAATGAGAGTGTGAGGGAAATGAGAGTGTGGGTGTATGTGAGTGAGGGATGAAGGAATGAGCCGTGAGTTTAGTGTAGAGCCATGCCTCCCTCTTCTCTTCCTCATTTAATGCATGGCATGCTTGTCATGCCTCATGATGCCCTCTCTCTCTCTCTCTTCCTCAAGTCAACAATTCAAACCACTTATTTAAAATAACTAATAATTTAGATAATTCGATAAAACTTAATTAAAATGGGGTTAAGGTGCCATGGCTACTTAAGCATGGTTTAACACCTAATTAACACTAGGTTAACATGCACATGTTTGTGCAAGCCCAAAATAAACATTAATAAAATATTCATTGATTTTTATAAAATATTTGAAAACTACTTTGGTAAAATTTTTACTAAAACCCCACATTATCGCTTAATCAACATTAATCGCATTCTAAGGTGTTACAATCTTCCTCCCTTAAAGAAATTCGTCCCCGAATTTAAAATTCTTACTATGCGTACCTTCAAAGGGATGAGGGAATTTCTTCCGCATCTCGCTCTCGGCCTCCTAAGTGACCTCTTCACTACTCGGGCCATGCCAAAGAACTTTCACAGATGGCAATACTTTTGACCGAAGTTTCTTCACCTGCCGATCCAATATTACTACTGGCTGCTCGGTGAACGAAAGATCGCGCTCTAGCTGAATGGTCTGGTGCTGAATTATGTGAGAAGGGTCATGACGGTATTTGCGAAGCATCGACACATGGAATATGGGGTGAACCTCCGAAAAATTGGGTGGAAGTGCCAAACGATAGGCAACAGTACCAACTCGCTCAAGGATCTCGAAAGGACCTACAAATCTGGGGCTAAGCTTCGCTTTCTACCAAAATCTCATCACGCCCTTCATCGGAGAAATCCGTAGGAATACATGATCTCCCACTGCGAATTCGAGCCTGCGACGACAACGGTCGGCATAAGACTTCTGTCTGCACTGGGCTGCTCTCATCCTATTCCAATTCAATTAAATTTTCTCCGTAGTCTCTTGAACTAGCTGGGGTCCCAAAATCCTGCTCTCGCTAAGTTCGGTCCAACAGACTGGCGATCGACACTTTCTACCATACAAAGCCTTAAAAGACGCCATCTGAATCGTCTCCTGATAACTGTTATTGTAGGAAAACTCTATCAATGGCAAGTGACGATCCCAACTGCCACTAAAATCAACCACGCGCGCACGAAGCATATCCTCCAGAGTCTGTATAGTCCGCTCTGACTGACCATCGGTCTGCGGATGGAAAGCGGTGCTAAAGCTCAAATGGGTACCCAAGGCTTCCTGAATCTTCTGCCAAAGACGGCTAGTGAACTGGGTGCCCCTGTCGGATACGATGCATATGGGAACGCCGTACAAACACATAATCTCATCAATGCACAACTGAGCTTACTGAGCATAACCGAAAGTGGTCTTCACTGGAAAGAAGTGAGCCGCTTTCGTTAACCGGTCAACAATTACCCAAATGGAGTCATACCTTCGACTAGACCTAGGTAGACCTACAATGAAGTCCATGGAAATCTACTCTCATTTCCACTCCGGAATGGGTAAAGGCTGCAACTCTCCTGTCGGTCTCTGATGCTCAGCTTTGACTTGCTGGCAAATCAGGCACCTTGAAACAAAATCCGAAACATCACTCTTCATCCCTGCCCACCAGTAGATATCTCTCAAGTCACTATACCTCTTGGTGGAACCTAGTGAACACTAAAAGCTGACTGATGTGCCTGCTCTAGGATCTCGCATCTCAACCCATCGGTATCAGGTACACACAAACGAGTCCCAAAACGTAACACACCCTGGTCATCAATCTCAAACTCCGAATCTCGACCCTGCCGAACATGCTCCAGAATCTCAGACAAACGGGCATCGGCGGGTTGTGCCTCATGAATACGATCTAGCAGAAGTGGACGGGCATGGACATGAGCAAGTTGTCCCCCAGTGGAAGTGAATTCAAACTGTGTTCTGCTGTCGCACAAGATCTGCCAATTTGCAGAAGACTGTATCTGAACTGCGCTCAACTGGGACAAGCAACCCCCGGGCCTACGACTCAAAGCATCGGCTACCACATTCGCCTTGCCCGGGTGATAAAGGATCTCACAATCATAATCCTTCACAAGCTCGATCCAACGACGCTGTCTCAAATTCAAATCCCACTGCTGGAAGATGTACTTTAAGTTCTGGTGGTCCGTGAAAATTTGACACGACTCCCTGTACAATTAGTGTCTCCAAATCTTAATCGCAAAGACCACCGTGGCCATCTCAAGATCGTGAGTTGGATAATTCTGCTTGTGCTTCTTCAACTGTCGGGAAGCATAAGCGATAATTCTATCATGCTGCATCAGTACACAACCGAGCCCCACTCGAGAAGCATCACAGTAAACGACAAAGCCGCCCGATCCAGAAGGCAAAGATAAAACTGGTGCAGTCGTCAACCGAGTCTTCAACTGCTGAAAACTCAACTCACATGCCTCAGTCCAAAGAAAAAGAACTCCTTTCCTGGTCAGTCCGGTCAGCGGTGCAGCGATACTCGAGAAGTCCTGCACGAAACGGCGGTAATAACCGGCTAAGCCCAAAAAGCTGCGGACCCCTGTCACTGATACAGGTCTGGGACAAAGCTGTACGGCCTCGATCTTCCTAGGGTCCACACGAATACCGTCTCCTGTAACCACATAGCCTAGGAAGTCAACACTATCAAGCCAGAAGGCACACTTCGAGAATTTAGCAAACAGCTAGTGCTCTCTCAATGTCTGCAAAGCAATCCTCAAGTGCTGCTCATGCTCCTCTCGACTCTTAGAATAAAACAGAATGTCATCAATAAATACAATAATAAACTGGTCGAGGAATGGCCTAAAAATCCGGTTCATCAAATCCATGAACGCTGTTGAGGCATTGGTGAATCCAAACGACATTACCAAAAACTCATAATGCCCGTAGCGCGTACGAAAAGCAGTCTTCGGAACGTCATCATTCCAAACCCGCAACTGATGATAACCTGATCTCAAATCTATCTTTCAAAAATATCCCACACCCTGGAGCTGATCAAACAAATCGTCAATGCGAGGTAAAGGATACCTATTCCGCACCGCAACTCGGTTCAATTGACGATAATCAATGCACAACCTCAAACTGCCGTTCTTCTTCTTAATGAACAGAACAGGAGCTCCCAAAGGAGAAACACTCGTATGTATAAGTCCCCTATCAAGCAACTCTTGCAGCTGATCCTTAAGCTCCCTAAGCTCTGCCGGGGCCATCCGGTAAGGCGGTATAGAAATAGGCCCCATGTCGGGGATCAAATCAATGCAAAACTCAATCTCACGCTCTGGCGGAAATCCAGGTAACTCATTGGGAAATACGTCGGGAAACTCTCGCACGATAGGAACCCGGTCCAATGAATCTACCGTAGCTCAGGTATCACGAATGAAAGCTAAGAATCCCCGACATCCTCTCCTCAATAGCCGACTAGCGCAAAAGACTGAAATCAAACTGTGAGGGGCGGCACCACCGCACCACTGCAAAACAAGAGCTGACTCGCCGGGAAAACAAAACCTGACTGACTTCTTGCAGAAGTCTACAGACGCGTAGCAAGTAGCTAACCAGTCCATGCCCAGGAGAACGTCGAAGTCTAACATTTCAATAAGGATCAAGTCAACGGACGACTCTCTATCTCCAATCCGAACGGCACACGACCGAAACACGTTTCGCACAACAAACGACTCGCCAACAGGAGTGGTCACAACAAGCGGCTAATCTAGCAAACAAGACTCTCGGCCCAACCTCGGCACGAAGTGTGTAGAAACATACGAGTGCGTAGATCCTGGATCAAACAACACGTGTGCATCAAAAGAACATACTGAAAGAGTACCTGAAACCACTGCATTGGACGCCTGCGCGTCTTAATGAGTCAAAGCAAATACTCGTGCCTGCCCTCTACCTGCAACTGGCTGTCCTCCGCCTCTGCCATCCCATCCTCTCTGAACAAACCCTCCGTGACCATGACCTAAGCATAAGTCTGACGCAGAGCAACAACAGGCACAAGAGGCAACGCTCTCTGAGGTGGAGAAGGTGGTAAGGTAACATGCGATACGGCTGCCTCGTCCTCACGTGGCTAAGTACAATCTCGAACACGATGATAAAAACTCCCGCACTGGAAACATCCAGACGATGACTGCTGACCCTCCTGGGGATAAAATCTAAACAACCGGCCTTGTCCCGAGCCTCTGCTACTCCCCGTACCTGAACGAAATCTGTCGCGGCGTCTAAACATCTGCCTCTGTGCTGATACACCAGTATGATCGGTTCTGGAACGACCGATGTCTCGGAAAGACGCTCCTCAACAAGTAGGGTTGTGTCTACTGTTGCTGCATTTGTATCACAATGCTGTGTGCTGATAGCGAGGAACAACTGGGTAAGAAAGTCTCGAACAAACCTCTTGACCCGCATCTCCTCAGTGTCCACCAAATACGGAGCATACACAGATAGCTCGGTAAACTGCACATCGTACTCTGCCACCGTCATACCTGGAGTCTGGCATAACGACTCGAAACTGCGCGCTCAAGCATCCCTGACGCTCTGTGGAAGAAAACGGCCAAGAAACACCGTCATGAACTCAGCCCAGGTCATAGGAGAAAGACCTGCAGCTCTGCCCCTCTCTAAAGACTCGCACCACTTCTGGGCAAGACCTTCTAGACGAAAACCGGCCATCCGATCCTTATGCAAGTGTCATAAGATGAAAATTCAAACGAATTTAAATATCCATCCTTATGCAACTTAGCTAGTCGTGTCGCATTGATGTGACCCAGTCTACAATGCCACAAGAAAGATTCGTTTAGTTCAGAACTCTTCGTCTTGTGTGTGTTTTGTAAATTGAGGACTGTATTTTGATTGAGAATGAATATGCCATTATACAACGAGCCTGATGCAATCAACTTTTGATCTAGGAATATGTTTATAACATTACCCTGTAATACAAAATTATATCCTTCTTTACTTAATAAAGAAACTGATATAATGTTGCAAATTATGTTCGGTATATAATAGCATTCATTTAGAATCAGTGTATCACCACTTGGTAATACAAGGTGATATTCGCCAACTGCTTTGGCCGCAACATTTGCCCCATTCCCAACTTGAACGGAATGATCACCTTTTCCCAGTTCTCTACCTTTCTGCAGCCCATGTAACATCTTACATATGTGGGATCCTGATCCGGTATCTAATACCCAGGACGTAGGGTGAACTGAGAAACAGTTTTCAATGACAAACACACCCGAAGATGATGCATCAAGATGCATGTTCTCCGTTTGGGCGGTGTGAGAATCCAGATATTCTCCTGTTTCCTGTTCATTCTTATAACACTTATAAGGTAGAACGGGTCCAACGTTCCCCTGCACTGTATAACATACGGGTTCGGTCAATACATCCATATTATTATCTTGATTAAGGCATGAACTGGTCGCTACCTGGAGAGAGAGAGAAGAAAACAGTTTAGCGTATGCTCGTGCAAGATCAGATTGGTTATTATCTTATCTAATCAGGATGGCTCCCACTGCTTTTGATCAAATCTTCCTTCAAACCCTAAAAGGAAAGACTAGCCGGGATTAATTACACACTACAAGTTCGCCAATCTTTCAGCCAGGCCAGTGTCGGTACTTTGAGGGAGGTCCCCCATGCTTTCGCACGAACCTAATTAATGTAAACCTCGTTTTCCCAGAGGCGTAACCTCGTTGACACCTTTCTAGACACCTACTTGATCGGCTAATTGCAATGTGTAAAACTCTCCCAGGAGTAACTCTTACTCGCAGCGGGCATCGGGATCCAACTATCTCATAGAAGGTATGCAATCTCATTGCAAATTTCAACACTTGAAATTCCCGATAATATTTTGTCCCTAGCGTCCTATGATCTTGACGGAGGCCAAACAACCCATAGTCCGCTAGTCAAGTTCAACCCGTCATTTCCTGATTGAATTAAACCCACCCGCACGACCCTTGACGGAGGCCAAACAACGCCGTACGAATACCCTAATCCAATCGCATCATATGCAAGCAGATAAGCACTAGTTAGCTACCGTACACTGCGCCTTGACGGAGGCCAAACTACCGCAGCACGAATACTAACTAGTACTTATCTGAAATGACGGAGGGCTACGCAGGTTTTTCATAAAAACCATGAGCATAATGAACTTGATATCATTGTAGAATCAAATGAAGTTTTGAAATGGAGTGATTTTGAGGCTTTTCTAGTTTTGCTAAAGGGGTCACTCCCGATGAAGGGATCGTCGGCCCTTTCCTCGTCGAATGAGGTGCGGGATATATCATATATATCACTGTGCAAAGCAGAAACTATAGAAGCAATCAAAAACAAACCGAGTGTGTAGCATCTGCCAGTTATTCCTAAAGGAGTCACTCCCGGTGAAGGGATCTCGGTCCTTTCCTCATCGAATAAGGTGCAGGATATATCACATATACCGCTGTGCAAAGCAAGAACTGTAGCTACCTGTTTTATTTTTGAAATTCGATTCTACAACATCTTTGGTTTCTTTTCTTTCATTAATCACATTAATGAAGTCCCATCATTTAAGTCACCTAAACATCACAGATAAATACGACGTACACTTATGCCATCCGCATTCGCCTCGATGTCCCCTCGTGCACCGTTAGATTAGGTAACTAACGGCAGAGCGGGGCAGGGCTAGTACGGGTGTAAAACATAAGTAACGTCTATATAATATATCATATATACTATATACTGTATCCATCACAGAACATCACATGATCACATCACAGATATCGCAGCAGACGAAACATATGAAATATTGGATATACTAGGACGTCCGTGTTTTCAATACGAGCCAGTATAAAACACGGATTCCACGGTCGTGATGAATAGCCAATCCCACATCCATAGACCCCTACGAGAGCGGCAAGCAACCCTACCAATTCTAGGGTTAGAAGACCCGTACTCGACTCCTCGAGTTGGTCTCCCACTGGACCCCAGAACCCGGTTACTTGTGCTCCCCTCCTGGGTCTATCCTAATGTGGAAAAGTAAATAATATACAAAAGGTGACAACATTCGCTACCTGGAAGTGTCCTAATAAAAGAATATTACATACAAGTTTTTACATGAATGAAAATGAAAAACACTCATCTCACATAAAAACCCCCGGCTATTCAAACACGACGATCCAATATAACATATCCAGCAACACATAACATCACATGTCATCAACGTAAGTAAGTATGCATACCCCAATTGTCGTTGACGTATAGCAACGAAACCGGCGATATGAACATACTACACTTACGGTCACAGAAAAGAAAGTGTAAAACTACAACAGTTGGAATCCGCAACCTCTTTAGACATCACATGCCTAATCAAATGAAATACTTAGACATCACATGCCTAACAGTTATAAACCCCGCATTTTAGTCTCATTATCGAAAACTCTTTTCAATATCAAGTGAAACTAAACCGCTAGATTTATAACATTCATTCAGTTATCTCATAACTGTTTGTGAATTCCAATTATTGTATCACATTCCAGATAAACAGAAAATGTTAAACTTTCCGATCGAACAGTCGAATACCCAAGTTTTCCCGATACAGCTCAACACATGAAATAAGTCTAACAACATTCAGTTCGTGCCTCGGTACCAACGGACCAGCCGTAGAAAGGTCAAGCCAACGCCTCACATGTGGCACGCCGTACTGCCCCAAACCCGAAAGTTCAAAGGGCAGTTCAAGACGGTCACATAATCGAGTTAAGGTTTGTTGTCTTCTAGAGGGTCCATCGCGTTACTTGCACTACTTAGAACGTCGTTAAACTATGAAAAAATCCAACACTTGGAAATTTCTCGACAGGGGAAAAATTGGGTATTTATATCCGGTCGAACTTTTTAACATATTCTAAAAATTATCCGGAAAGCCACATAGAAAAAATCTGATCGGGATCGAAACACCGAATCCCCAAAACAACCCTAGAAAATTCAACTCTCGAATAAATATTAAAAAATCCCAGAAAATTTAACACCAGAAATGAGGAATTACTGTGCAAAAATTATGTGGCAATCTGACAATACGGCCGCGGAACCGCTGCATAAGCCTGCTTATGCCGCGGTTCCGCCGCACTTTAGAGGCATCTTTGGGTAATTTTTGCACCGTAATTCTTAGAATTCTCTGCTGAATTTTTTAAGAATTTTTAATCTGGAAAAATCCACGTTTTCAGAAAAAGTCCAGAGAGCGTGGAAATATGGGGTTTCGGGTTCGATCGGACTTCAAACTCCGTCTAGACTTCGCCTAAGGCTCTAGCTAGGCTCTGATACCAGTGAAAGGTTCCTAGGCACACTATAGAGGTCTCACAAGGCATCAACCATGCCAATTTAAATTTTTATGGGTGCCGAGAAATCCTAATACGGATCGTCGGCTAGAATTCTAGGCGAAACATTAAACTAGTTAACATCTTAACTAAAGGAGAGAGGCTACAACCTTTGTAGATCCGTTTCTCCACTTCCTTAGCTCCACGTAGGCGTCCTCTCTCTGTCCATCTTGAATCCCGAACTCAATCGTCGGCTTCATCGGGAAAATGGGCGGACTAGATCGTCGACTTCGTGCCGAAGATGATCTACGTCGAGGCATCACAAGTTCAAGCTCCGACTTCAACAAGTTGTGAAACTTGTGAAGAAAACACCCAAAACAACTTGGCAAGAGGTAGAGGGTGAAGAAATAGGAGGTGGGTTCACTTTAGAATTGGATTTCTCACTTGTTTGCTCAAGTTGCCATTAATGGCATCAAGCTTTTTCTTTTGAAGATGAAGAAGAAGATGAAGCTAGAATTATGATAAGTCTATTTTAAAATAGAAAAGTAAATGAATACTTATCATATACTAACTAGGGTAGAGTGTAGAGAATAGACCATGGTTACTTGGATGAGTTAGGGTTAAGCATGAAGACAAGAATGGTTAAGAAGTCAAAGCTTCATAAAGCTTCAACTAGAGACAAAGAAAGCCACCATTCTTATCATAATCTTTTCAAAATAAATAAAAAAATAAATAAATGAAAAAGCAAAACCCTAATCATCTCTTAACCATGGTTTAATTCTTTATACTTTACCAAATGAGCAAGTATCATCAAACATGATACAAACATGTGCACAAAAGTATATCACATATACAACTTGCACATCAAGTGAGAAAATCCATTTAAAGTGAACCGATACTAGTTAATGCAAAGCAATATATCAAATATATAATTATACATTAAATCATTAAATCAACACTTGATTTAACGATCCGGTCATATCGCATATAACCGACTAGTATCCTATGTATCGGCTTATCGAATCAATCCTTGATTCGATATCTAGGTTATATCGTATACAACAAATCGATACATTCATCGCGAGAATTGAATACGGTATCACATACACGTATTATTCTCGGTCCTGCACATATCTCATATGCGCTCCTATTTCGTTTCACTTGAGCCAGGAAGCCTCTGTGTAGGACTCTAAAGACTCGTCAATACGCCGGTAGCAGATGATGATCATATCAAGCACCCACAAGCCGCAAGCGGTCTGCTAAACGTAACGGCCACCCGGGTATTAAGCAATCAGAAGATCGACGAGCTAGCCCGCTCACACTCCTGTGAATCCAACCAGTAACACTTACCGTACAGTCTGGTCTGTTCGTCTGATATGTCGCATATCAAGTCTAGGGGTGGTAAACGTCAGACCCCAATAACCGATAAGTCGTGCCGATGTGAGGCTCATAACGGGTCGAGAAACTACTGGTAACACTTACCAGCAAATCTCTGATCAGCCCTGGCCAGGGACTTCCCTGTTACGGCCAATCGAGCACAGCGCAACATCAACCCCCAATACCGGGAGAGACGAAACCCCTCCTATCGCTCATTGCCTCCATGTGACTCGGGACTGTACCCAAAGACCACCGTTTTGCACGCCTTCATGGACGTGGTAAGGTGGAGATCAAAGCACAGTGGGAATCACACAAGACTCTATGACGATCTCGGGTCTATAGACTAACCTGCACAAGTGTCACCTGAGAACTGCCATCTGACGTGAGGTATAATACCATCTGGGAGTTCTCGGCGAGTCCGTCCAGTGTACCCAGTCTCCACTGAGCACCCGTATACCATCTCTGATGTCAAACACCAATGGATATGGGATCATCCATCGCCCATCTCATGGGTCGAGAAGCGTATACGCTAGTCTACTCTGGTATATCGATGCCCCGTCTCGATACACCCACGACTAGGGACCTTGAAGGATGTACTTATGGACTACCATGTCCCCACTAGTATGATCTGCATCATAGTCCAGGCAGTCAAGTACACATCCTAAGGGCTTTACCAACATGTAACCATAAGACAGTTTAAAGAGACAAGTGTACATGTTAAGATAAAGAACAACCAGATAGCATACTATCATATCGAGCAAGAAAGTCATCTCTATATATGTCCAAGCATCCAATATAATATACATCATCTGTACAATACTGGCATCTAGGGCATACATACAACTAACACTATGCACTATTAAAAGGGACAGAGCCCAAATCAGAAAGGCCTAATAGGCCAGAATAAGATGCAGTGCATTATTAACAAGGGCAGGGCCCTAATAAAGGCTTACTAGGCTAAATATAAATAAAAATGTTGAATATTCTCAACTGTATTTAGCCTAATCATGGCCGTAAGTTCTCAAATTAAATTGACTGAGCACGACTGCTCTCTTAAATCAATTATATCCGGTTCAAGGGTACATCTCCAAACTCCTTTGACACCTGTCGTTGTAATCCTTCAACGTCGTCAGAGAGGTGACGGGTCCCGACGGCCATACAAACGATGGACCACCATGTCCCTAAACTGGCAATGGACCACCATGTCCTTAAACTGGCAATGGACCACTATGTCCCTAAACTAGAACAACAGAGCCCAAATGCTCTCTTTTCGGATCTAAACGATCCCGTTAAGTCGATCTTAGTCTCAAATCAGACTAACGTGTCCTTAACAAACGTTTAAGTTGATCCTAGCCTCAAAAATGGCTAACGTATCCTTAAACCAAAACCCCATACCCAAATCTAAGAAAATACGGATTTGGACTAATCCACGTCCTACGGGCGACGACATAAATTAGTCTCCGTATACAATCCACGGGCAACCGCAAAGAAAACAAACACCCACGACACGAAGCGAAATTCTGGAGAAGGAGAAAGTTGTTACCGCGATGCGGTAGCGTAATTAACCGCAGGGTCTTGCGCCTACAGGGAAGTGCGTCCCCACAATCAAAAACCCCTCAAGAGAGGGGGAATCTGAGGAAGTCTACTACATCGGCCGCATCCGTCTAAATCTCCGATACACGGTGCCATAAATCAACTTGGCATCTTTGGAGAGGTGGACAGATAAAACCAAATAGCATCTGCCCTGAATCTCAGGCAAGACGTTCTGTCTTGGGCACCATTCGGAGGGGAACAGATTCTGGCACGCCTGGTGGGACCTTTTCCTCTTTCCACTCCACACTTCGTGTGTCGTGTTCGCGAACGAATCGCGGTTTGCTGTGGTTGCTTGTGGATTCGAGATACTAAGATTTGGTGTCTTGCTCCGTGCAGAAAACAGAAGATCAATGGCTTCAAACTGCACCGCCTGCAACTGCAACTCTCGTTCGGTCCTTGCTGGAGGAGTGACTTATGGGCCCCTAGCGGCCTCCCTTTTCAAGATGCCAGTGGAGCAAGTAACTCAAGCCACCGCTGGATTATTATTCGGGACCATGCTCCCACCGTTGAGCTACAATGCCATAATGAGGTTGCAAGAAGCCCTAAAGAAGTCTGTCTTTGATCGAATTACCACTGCCGCGGCCCCTTTCAACGGGTCGCCCAACTTCAATTCCTCAGTTTTCAATAGACCGGGCCAGAGCGTCTACAAGCCCGCGATACCCGAAGTTGCTATCCCAGAGCGGATAGCCATCCCGGCTCAAGCGGACGAAATTATTGGAAAGGCTCCTCCTTCCAAGAAGTCAGTTTTTACAAGGCTGGCCATTCCGGTTTTTGCTCCAGGCGAGGTCCTTAAAGTTGCTTCTGTTAGTGTATATGCCCTAGAGGCCATTACTGTATCATACTAGTATGTATATTACTTAATGGAAGCTTGGGATATTCACCTTGTATATACAATCTTGCTCAAAATGGTAGTATGCTACTTGGTTTATTTCTACTTCAATGTGTACATGTGTTTATCTTTGTATATTGCTTATACACATTAGTGGAGCCCTTAGGATCTTTGCTTGATTACCAGCGATGTGATGGCCATCACACTAGTGGGGCTGGGTAATCTAGAAGCACATCCTTATGCAGGTCCCTGGTCGCAGGACTATCGAGACAGGGCATCGATACTCCGGAGTAGACCAGCGCATGCGCTTCTCATCCCAGTGTGGGAGACGGTCTGTCCCACAGCCGTCAGTACGTCGTACTTGAGATAGTATGCGGGTGCTCGTTAGGTTACGGGTACACTGGACAGGACTCGTCGGGAACTGACCAGTTGGTATTATACCTATCGTCAGTTATCAGTTCCCAGGTGACATGAGTACAGCTTAGTCCGCTGACTTGACACTGTCACTTCGCCTCGGGTGTGTTCCCACTGTACTTTGATCACTACCCTACCACGGCTCAAAGGAGTCGTGCAAACAGGTGGTGGTTGGGTGCAGTCCCGAAGCACTTTGAGGCAGTGACGGTTAGACAGGATTCGTCTCTCCCGGTATTGGGGGTTGACATCGCGCTGTGTCTAGGAGAGCCATTACACGAGTAGTCCCTGGCCAGGGCAAACGAGATATACTGGTAGGTTTCCAGTGTTATCTCAGGGTGTTTTAGGCTTCGCTCCGGCACGACTTGTACCGCTATTGGGGGACTGACGTTTACCGCCCCCTAGGCCCGCCATACGATGTATCAGACGAACAGACCGGACTGTACGGAGAATGTCACACTCAGGCTCAGTAGGAGTTCAGATGGGTTTCGCCTCGTCGGTCTTCTTGTCGGCATTACCTGGGGACCGTTACGCACAGCTAGTGCCGCTTGCGGTCTGTGGTTAAACCCACTGCCAGCGTAGTGTCGAGTCTTTAGAGTCCCACACAGAAAGCTTTTCGCCTTTAGGCAAAAGAGTAGAGGTCGCATGGTATTGCGACGGGTCGTATGGTTTTGCGACAGGGTTCGGTCACATCCGTGCACTTGTGCACGTACAGTGTCCGGACAGTTTACACTAGCGGGCTTTGGTTTAAGCCAGATCCTAGTGTACCTTATGGGATTGGATTTATCCAGTTTGCATTCGTGTTCCTGGGAACGCGGATGCGGGTGTGTATGCATAATTGACAGGGAGGCACAGACAGCGGATTCTCATTAGGGTTGTTGACAGTTGACCGTTGACTTTTTGACTTTTTGCTCAACCCTAATGAGAATATGATATGTGATTAACTATTATATTAATTAAGTATTATGGTGACTTGGTTGTTGACTTTGTTGACTTGTTGACTTTTGTTGACTTGTTGACTTTGTTGACCGGTTGACTAGGCTTGACTAGTTGACCATCATGATAACCATGGCTATCATTTCATGCCAAAGACTTTTACTTGCTTGTTCATTTAAGTAAAATGAGTGCATGACATGATAAGGTTATGGTTGCTTCTACCATCACATAAGACTTTTGTTAATATGATGAGTTATGATTACTTTGGATTATGAGAGGGTGAGAGACAAAAGAGTTGCTCATTCTTTCTTGCTCATTCTCTCTCTTGTTCTTGAGCTCTCACCCTCATCCTCTTGCTCCCTCTCTTTGATCTATGGTTCTCTTGTCTCATGAGTTGAGAATCAAGAACCATAGATAAAATCCCATTCTATTTCTTCTCTACTCATTCTAGTTCACTAGGTTTAGCAAACCAAGTGAACTAGTTTCTTCAAAGAACGAAGAAGGAGCTAAAGGTTGGAGCTTTCAAGTGGATCTATCTTCGGCGTACGGAGACGACGAGAAGGAGCCATCGGACCACCACCGGAGCTTGAAGAGAAGGAGTTCAAGACAAGCTAGGTATAACCATCTTCATCCGAGTAGCTAAATATCTTTAGCTTAGTATGCTAGTTTTAGTTTAGGTAAAGATCCCGACCTAGTTTAGTCCATGTTGCCTCTTGCGATAAAAATTTGATTTTATACCGTTTCCGCCTCCCCGTAAGCACCGGGGGTCGCAACGTGGACTTACAGTGGTATCAGAGCCTAACTAAACTTAAACTAGCTTGGTAGTGAAGTGTAACGAAGTTCGGAACCGGAAAAATCCAAAAACCAAACTTTTACAAAAACTGAGTTTCTGTTGAAATTTTTTCTGGTCAAAATGAAAAACTTTATACTCCTAAATTCGGCTCAGGGTTTTGTTAGAACACCCATGAAAAACGGCCCACTAATTCGTTCAAACCGCCGCGCTTCCGCCGCACGAGGTAGGCATGTGCCGCTGAAGCGCTGCGGTTTGTCGTCTTCTGTGCGTCATTTTTCGTGCAGTGTGTGTCTGTGTTGGTTTTGGGATTTTTGAGATATATTATATGTGCCCAGATTTTCCAGAAAAGAAATTTCCTTTTGGGGTCCTATAATTCCGTATTTTTTCGAACTTCACTGCGCTTTGACTATGATGGTTATATCTGTGATGTTTGCATGTATTGAACGTCGGCTAATCGCTATAAGTCGATTAGTCGGGGTTATACATGATCTGTAATGTGCTGGAATGTGTATATAAATATGTTGGATTGTCGCGGGTGAATAGCCGGGGGTTGTGAGACGAGAGTTTTCTTTTCTTGCAATTCATTGTAAATTTGTAAATTGATGTAATTATTATTTGTTTGGCCGCACAACCGGGTCGGGGTTGTAGCCGTCATTGTATAATTTCTTTTTACTGTTTTTGCTCCTAGGATAGACCCATGGAGGGGTGCACAAACTACCGGGTATGCCGAAGTGTCGAGTGGCCTACTCATGGAGATGAGGGAGGTTGCTACGCTTCGGGTACTTGGCGGGTAGTTTGCCGCACCCGTAGGGGTCTTGGGTGGGGTATTGGCTATTCACCGTGACCGTGTAATCTGTTTTTGTTACAGGCTCGTAAAAATTACAGATTCCTAGTATATCCAATGTATTTATCTGTGATCTGAAATGTCTATCATTGCTTTCTATTTAGGCGTTGCTTATGTTTTACAGACGCGCTAGCCCAGCCCCCGCTCTGTCGTTAGTTAAGTAACCTAACGGGTAATGACGGGGCCCAGTGGCGAATGCGAATGGCATAAGCGTACGTCATATTTTTGTTGTTTTCTGCAATGGTAGGATTAAATGATGGGACGCATTAAAAGAACTAATGCAAGAATATCACGCATTAAAAGAACTAATGCAAGATAATAAACCAAGTTAAAGTCGTTGGAACACTTTCGAAAAACCACTCGGTTCTTTTCAAAACAAACTTTTAAAATACGGAGTTTGAGCCACTCCATTTAAAAGCTATCTCGTTCCATCGACTAAATCAAGTTCACTACGTTCACGGTTTTGCCAAAACCATCCGTAGCCCTCCATCATTTCAGTTAAATATTCGGTAGTATTCAAGCTATGTATTTTGACCTCATGCCAAGGCATAGTGATTGGTAGCTGCCGGATATTTATCTGTTGCATAGATAGAATGCGTTGGTTTGAGACAGTCGTACTACCATTTTGGCCTACGTCAAGGGTATGTACGGATGGATTCAAATTAACCTGGATAATGATGGGACGAACTTGACATGTGACTTATGGCATTTTGACCTCACGCCAAGGTCATAAGAGCATGGGGCAAAAATCCACATCGGGAGTTTCATAAGTAATGAAACTTGCTAGATTTGCATACCATTTGGAGTGTGGTGATTCTGGTAGGATTCCTTCAGTTTCGTCACGCGATGATATTTGGATCCCGATCCTACTGTGAGTATATGCTACTCCTCGGGAAATTTCTCACTTAACGATCAATGCTATAAACCTAGTAGGTGCCTAGAAAGGTGTTAGCGGGGCTACGCCCCCAGGGAAAAGAGGTTCTCTAATTAAGGAACTTCGCGAAAGCGTTGGAAAACCTCCCTCGAAGTACCGACACCAGCCTGGCAGAACGGTTAAGCAAGTATTGTACGGTGGGATTGATCCTGACTAATTCTTCCTTTATGGTTTGAGGAGGGATTCGAGAAACAGTGGGAGCCATCCTGTTTAGACAAACTAAAAACCACTCTAAACTTGCAAGAGCATCATGCTGAGTGTTTTCCTCTTCTCTCCAAATTGCAGCGACCAATCAACATGACTGGACTTAAGTTACTTCTAGATAAAAACAAACTGACAGGGCCAAACTACAAAGATTGGATCAGGAATGTCAAGATAGCAATCACTTATGACAAGCTGGGGTATCTTCTTACCACCAAAGCTCCCCCTGTCCCTGGTCCAACTTCCAGCGTCGCGGATAAGGAAATCCGCAAGACTTGGGAGATTGATAGCGCGAAGGCCAAGTGCCTCTTGCTTGCCTCGATGGACAACGAACATCAGAGGAGGCATGAGAATATGGACATGGAATCCATATTGCTCCATACAAAAGAACTGTATGGAGAGCAATCACGTATCGCAAGATACGAAGCGTCAAAAAAGTTATTTTCGACAAGAATGGCCGTCGGATCATCAGTAGCCGAGCATGTGCTAAAGATGATCGGCTACATTGAGGAGCTCGCTGACCTAGGGATCACATTGGAGAGTGAGCTATATACGGATATAGTTCTCCAGTCCCTTCCTTCCACTTACGCCCAGTTTATACTGAACTTCAACCTACAAGAAAAAGAGGTTGAACTTTCAGAGCTCCTCAACATGCTGAGGAGCGCAGAGGGCACCCTACAGAAAGGTAGGGATACATCCACTTTGTTTGTAGGAGGATCATCTTCTTCTAGGTCCAAGGCGAAAGCCAAGGGAAAGAAGAAGAAGGCCCCCGCCAAACCAAGGGGCGGTGTAAGTAAAGTGGATACGAAGGGAAAAGGTAAAGCAACAAAGATAGCGGGGAAGCTTGTGGATAAGGAAGAATGCTTCTATTGTCATAAGAAAGGACACTGGAAGAATGATTGCAGGGCCTGGAAGGCCAGAACACAGGAATTGAAGCAGGTTGCAGCTTCAGCTTCAGGTGTGTATGTTATTGAAAACTGTCTTTCAATAAACTCTACTTCCTGGGTATTGGATACCGGATCAGGATCTCATATCTGTAATTCTTTGCAGGCGTTGAGAAACCGTAGGGTTTTGAAGGCAGGTGACATGACCCTCAGAGTTGCGAACGGAGCTAGCATGGATGCTAAAGCCGTGGGGGACTATCACCTGGGAATGTCAGATGGACATGTTTTGGTTTTGCGTAATTGCTTTTTTGTACCCAACGCAACTTGTAATATCATTTCTGTATCTTTAGTTTCTAAAGAAGGTTATGAATTTGCGTTTGTAAGTAATGTTGTAAACATTCACCTTAATCAAGTTTTGATTGGGTCAGGTACTTTGAGTAATGGTATATACGTGTTAAACCAACCACAGATTTTTAATGTCCAGAATACACACAAAAGAAAGTCTCCAGAAATAAATCAGACTTTCTTGTGGCATTGTAGACTGGGTCACATCAATGAGAGAAGATTGACTAAGTTACATACAGAAGGGTATTTGAATGCGTTCGAATATCAGTCGTATGCCACTTGTCAATCCTGTCTCAAAGGAAAGATGACAAAGACTCCGTTTACTGGACATGGAGTAAGAGCGAGCGAGCTCTTGGGACTCGTACACAGTGACGTGTGCGGTCCAATGTCTACACATGCCCGAAGCGGACATTCTTACTTCATTACTTTTACGGATGACTTCTCAAGGTACGGTTATGTCTTCTTAATGAAACATAAGTCCGAAGCCTTTGGAAAATTCCAGGAGTATAAGAATGAAGTAGAGAAACAGACCGGCAAAAGTATTAAGATTCTAAGATCGGATCGAGGTGGAGAATACTTAAGTGCCGAGTTCCTGGACTATTTAAAAGAGAACGGAATTCTCTCTCAGCTTACTCCTCCTTACACCCCGCAACATAACGGTGTATCGGAGAGACGGAACCGCACCCTATTGGATATGGTGCGGTCCATGATGGGTAACGCTGAGTTACCGCGATCATTCTGGGGGTATGCGCTAGAATCAGCTGCGTACCTTTTGAACCGAGTTCCGACTAAGACTGTGCCTTCCACACCATATGAAATGTGGAGTGGGAAGAAACCCTATCTTCAATATCTGAAGGTCTGGGGATGTCCGGCTTTTGTCAAAAAGCAGCATGCGGACAAGCTCGAGGCACGTTCAGTACTGTGCAAGTTTGTGGGATACCCAAAGAACACCAGGGGGTATCTTTTCTACTACGCAGAGGAACAAAAAGTCCTTGTTTCTCGTAATGCCCACTTTCTAGAACACCAGTTCTTGGAAAAGGAAATTAGTGGGAGCGTAGTAGAACTGGAAGAAATTCCAGAACCACAGACTATTACTGAAAGGTTAGTGGAACCAGAGGGTTCAACAGAACAGGACATTCCTACGCCGCTCCGCAGGAGTAGTAGGCAGTCTCATCCGCCCGAGAGATACTGCGGTTTTCTCATAGACGGGGATAGAGAGGATTGCATCATAGATTATGATGAGCCTACTAGCTTCCAGCAGGCCGTTCAGAGCGTTGACTCAGTGAAATGGCTGGATGCAATGCGGACCGAAATGGAGTCCATGTACACCAACAAGGTATGGACGTTGGACATTGCTCCAGACGGGGTAAAACCCGTAGGATGCAAGTGGATCTTCAAAAGGAAGATTGGTGTAGATGGACAGGTTGAGACCTATAAAGCTAGGCTGGTAGCAAAGGGTTTTCGTCAAAGACCTGGCTTGGACTATGACGAAACCTTCTCTCCAGTAGCCATGCTGAAATCCATTCGGATCCTTCTTGCCATTGCTGCCTTCCACGATTATGAGATTTGGCAAATGGACGTAAAGACAGCTTTTCTAAATAGAAATTTAGAGGAGTGTGTCTATATGGACCAGCCAGAGGGTTTCATTCAGAGTGGGAGCAGCGGAAAGGTGTGCAAGTTGCTTAAGTCCATCTATGGACTAAAGCAGGCATCGCGGAGTTGGAACATCTGCTTTGATGAGACGGTCAAAGAATTTGGCTTTATCAAAAATCCAGATGAACCATGCATCTATAGTAGATTTGTAGCGAGAACTGCAGTATTCATCGTTTTATACGTGGATGACATTCTCTTAATAGGAAATGACATTCCTATGCTACAATCTGTCAAGGGGTTCTTGTCACACAGGTTCTCCATGAAAGACCTGGGTGATGCCTCATACATTCTGGGTATCCGGATCTACCGTGACAGATCCAAGAGGATATTAGGACTTTCACAGTCCAGGTACATCGACACCATACTGAAGAGATTCAGTATGGAAGATTCCAAGCGCGGTAACCTACCGGCTTGTCACGGGATCACCCTCTCTAAAGAGATGTCTCCTAAGACTGATTTGGAGAGGGATCGCATGTCTATTATACCCTACGCTTCTGCGGTAGGCTCTATAATGTATGCGATGTTGTGTACCAGACCGGATGTAGCTTATGCACTGAGTGTGGTAAGCCGGTATCAGTCAAACCCTGGGGAGAAACACTGGATAGCGGTAAAGAACATTCTCAAGTACCTGAGAAGGACTAAGTAGATGTTCTTGGTGTATGGCGGAAAAGACCTCCAGATCGAGGCCTTTACTGACTCCAGCTTCCAGAGTGACAAGGATGATTCCAAGTCCATGTCGGGTTTTGTCTTCACCCTCAATGGAGGGGCGGTGTGTTGGAAGAGTTCCAAACAAGAAACCGTTGCAAACTCGACGATGGAAGCGGAATACATCGCTGCATCTGATGCCGCAAAAGAAGCTGTCTGGATAAGGAAGTTCTTGAAAGAACTTCAGGTGGTTCCGTCCATTGTTGATCCAATACCTCTGTATTGTGACAACAACGGGGCTATAGCTTTAGCAAAGGAACCCAGGTCCCATCAGAGATCCAGGCACATCTTGAGGCGGTATCACCTGATCAGGGAGATCGTGGATCGCCAGGAGATCGAGGTTCGGAGAGTCGCTTCGGAAGACAACACTGCAGATCCATTCACCAAGGCCCTACCCCAGACTCAGTTCGAGCGGCTGATCGAGATGATAGGTCTTCGATACGCCAGTACATGGCCTTAGTGCAAGTGGGAGATTGTTAGTGTATATGCCCTAGAGGCCATTACTGTATCATACTAGTATGTATATTACTTAATGGAAGCTTGGGATATTCACCTTGTATATACAATCTTGCTCAAAATGGTAGTATGCTACTTGGTTTATTTCTACTTCAATGTGTACATGTGTTTATCTTTGTATATTGCTTATACACATTAGTGGAGCCCTTAGGATCTTTGCTTGATTACCAGCGATGTGATGGCCGTCACACTAGTGGGGCTGGATAATCTAGAAGCACATCCTTATGCAGGTCCCTGGTCGCAGGACTATCGAGACAGGGCATCGATACTCCGGAGTAGACCAGCGCATGCGCTTCTCATCCCAGTGTGGGAGACGGTCTGTCCCACAGCCGTCAGTACGTCGTACTTGAGATAGTATGCGGGTGCTCGTTAGGTTACGGATACACTGGACAGGACTCGTCGGGAACTGACCAGTTGGTATTATACCTATCGTCAGTTATCAGTTCCCAGGTGACATGAGTACAGCTTAGTCCGCTGACTTGACACTGTCACTTCGCCTCGGGTGTGTTCCCACTGTACTTTGATCACTACCCTACCACGGCTCAAAGGAGTCGTGCAAACAGGTGGTGGTTGGGTGCAGTCCCGAAGCACTTGGAGGCAGTGACGGTTAGACAGGATTCGTCTCTCCCGGTATTGGGGGTTGACATCGCGCTGTGTCTAGGAGAGCCATTACACGAGTAGTCCCTGGCCAGGGCAAACGAGATATACTGGTAGGTTTCCAGTGTTATCTCAGGGTGTTTTGGGCTTCGCTCCGGCACGACTTGTACCGCTATTAGGGGACTGACGTTTACCGCCCCCTAGGCCCGCCATGCGATGTATCAGACGAACAGACCGGACTGTACGGAGAATGTCACACTCAGGCTCAGTAGGAGTTCAGATGGGTTTCGCCTCGTCGGTCTTCTTGTCGGCATTACTTGGGGACCGTTACGCACAGCTAGTGCCGCTTGCGGTCTGTGGTTAAACCCACTGCCAGCGTAGTGTCGAGTCTTTAGAGTCCCACACAGAAAGCTTTTCGCCTTTAGGCAAAAGAGTAGAGGTCGCATGGTATTGCGACGGGTCGCATGGTTTTGCGACAGGGTTCGGTCACATCCGTGCACTTGTACACGTACAGTGTCCGGACAGTTTACACTAGCGGGCTTTGGTTTAAGCCAGATCCTAGTGTACCTTATGGGATTGGATTTATCCAGTTTGCATTCGTGTTCCTCGGAACGCGGATGCGGGTGTGTATGCACAATTGACAGGGAGGCACAGACAGCGGATTCTCATTAGGGTTGTTGACAGTTGACCGTTGACTTTTTGACTTTTTGCTCAACCCTAATGAGAATATGATATGTGATTAACTATTATATTAATTAAGTATTATGGTGACTTGGTTGTTGACTTTGTTGACTTGTTGACTTTTGTTGACTTGTTGACTTTGTTGACCGGTTGACTAGGCTTGACTAGTTGACCATCATGATAACCATGGCTATCATTTCATGCCAAAGACTTTTACTTGCTTGTTCATTTAAGTAAAATGAGTGCATGACATGATAAGGTTATGGTTGCTTCTACCATCACATAAGACTTTTGTTAATATGATGAGTTATGATTACTTTGGATTATGAGAGGGTGAGAGACAAAAGAGTTGCTCATTCTTTCTTGCTCATTCTCTCTCTTGTTCTTGAGCTCTCACCCTCATCCTCTTGCTCCCTCTCTTTGATCTATGGTTCTCTTGTCTCATGAGTTGAGAATCAAGAACCATAGATAAAATCCCATTCTATTTCTTCTCTACTCATTCTAGTTCACTAGGTTTAGCAAACCAAGTGAACTAGTTTCTTCAAAGAACGAAGAAGGAGCTAAAGGTTGGAGCTTTCAAGTGGATCTATCTTCGGTGTACGGAGACGACGAGAAGGAGCCATCGGACCACCACCGGAGCTTGAAGAGAAGGAGTTCAAGACAAGCTAGGTATAACCATCTTCATCCGAGTAGCTAAATATCTTTAGCTTAGTATGCTAGTTTTAGTTTAGGTAAAGATCCCGACCTAGTTTAGTCCATGTTGCCTCTTGCGATAAAAATTTGATTTTATACCGTTTCCGCCTCCCCGTAAGCACCGGGGGTCGCAACGTGGACTTTCAGCTTCCCCTGCCCAGAGGAAGCTTGATGAAGTCACCCTTATAGCTGAAACAACCCCATCCGCACGACACGGTCGCTGTCGCTACTGGCGTCGGGTATGGAAAGCTGGGGGAAACTCCCCCTCTGGGATAACTCCGCCAGCTCCGATGATGGGGTTCGATGCTGCTGTTCCAACCGAGAACAGCTTTGAACTGCTCAACAAGGTGCGCATAAACTCTCCTACTGCGGTGCTGAAAAGAACTCCTCCACCTGTGGAGAATGCCCCAAAGGTGAAGCCGGAGCAGCCCCCACAAAAGCTGTCCTCTAAAATTTACAAGGTCTGGCATCAAGTCCAAAACTCCGTGATGGATCAAGACTATCTCCGCCAATAGAAAAAGATGAAGGTTCAGCAGGAGAAGAACTACTCTGTCAAGCGGGAAAAAGCAACAACTGACTGGGTGCCCACTGCAACGGCTCCCTCAACGTCAATCACTCAAAAGAAAAGGAGGCCGCAAAAAGCCCCTGTGAACATGGCGAACCGTAAAAGCGCTGAATACAAACGCCTTATGTCTGGGGGAATGGTGGTGCACACTGTTTATATGGCTGCCGGAAAGGAGGAAAGCCGTGCTTCTACGGGCCACCGACCACTCACTCGATCCATGAAAAAAGCCCAGGAGCAGCAACAGAAGCTTTAGGAAATGATGACTGTAATGGCTGCACTTACCGGGCCAAAAGAAAGCTCGGAGGCATCGTCAGAACAACGTCATGAACAAGAAATCGACGCTGACTTCCTATGCAGAGTCCTCGAAAGAAGGACAATGATGCCGCAGAGCAGGCAGTTAACATAAAGCAAATGGCGCTCCTCTTCCAAGAGATGGTAGGGATGATGTTACAGCCGGGCCCTCCAGCCGAAGACCCTCCAATCTTTGTTGAAGACGATAGAGGGGAGACATCTAATCCTCCTCCGGCCCTTTCAATAGCCAAGGAGGAAACCATTTCCAAAGCTGCACTAGATGACTATATAGCTCAGCAGATACGAGTTCGTCAGGCGAATGAAGCGGCTGCGCAAATCGTTAGAACCGGACGACCTTATCCAAGCCGGTATGACCAAATCAGTTACCCTCCGGGATATACGATCCCTAAGTTCCACGTATATAAAGGGACAGGGAATCGACATCAGCACGTCGCTCAATTCAGGGCTCTTTGCGGCAATACTGGAGGCGATGATAAACCGTTGCTTCGCCAATTCGTCGGCAGCCTAGCAGAAACGGCCTTTGAATGGTATTTGGAGCTACCTAACGACTCTGTCAAAACATTTGCGGAGGTGGAACTACTGTTTACACAAAGATTCACGAGTGCTAGTGGACGCACCCCGATAACAGCACTGATTAATGCCAGGATAAGGCCAGGCGAAACATGGGTCCAATACGCAACACGATGGCGGAACCTATGGTCGAAATGCGAAAAACGTATAGAAGAGGCTCCTGCAGTAGGCATGTTCGTAGGAACCCTCGATCCGCAGGCGACTATATCCCAATTCATGATGTTATTCAGGCTGACCACCTTCCAGGCCTTGATCGACAAATTAGGCCAAATGGACCAGATGGGCCATGGACCGTCTCCTCCAAAACCGGACTCTCGAAATGAGAAGGGGAAAGGAAAGGCGATCGCCGCCGCCAATGCTCCGCAACAGCCAAGCAACTTGAAGCCGGTTGTCCGTCAAAATAATATGCGTCCACACGTATCCCTCCAGGAGAAGCTAGGACATCCTTAGTCGTTTCCTAAAAATAAAACGAGAAGACTGTTCGAGCTAGCACTGCGCAGCAGGCTCATCAATCTGCTAGATCCAAGACGCCCTTTGAAACCAAACGACGTCAATGATCCTAATTATTGTCCCTACCACCGAGTATTGGGTCATCCTATTGAGGATTTCTACGTCTTCAAAAACTGGATTGAAGACCAGTACCTACAAGGAAAGTCTGCGCTGTCTGAAAAGTGGAAGATAAACCCACCACAGCCGCACACTCCAAGGAAGACGGACGCACCGGGGGCAACTTGTCATGTGATCTCTCACTCGTCGATAGATGATAAAGAAGCTCCTTGCACCGAGAAACTGAGGGCAGGTTTTGAAACAGAACTTCTGTGGCCGTCAGACGAGATGATCGATGCCTTCCTGAATGATATTCGTTTGAAAAGTAAAGCCAATCAGGAGCGTGAGATGGCCATATTGGAAGAAGCCAAACGCCGGCGACTAAATGAAAGAGTCGAGGCGCTCCCATCAAATAAAAAGACATCCGCTGCTAATAAAAACAAATTCAAGATGAGGAAAAGGTTTGCTAAGGCCATATCAATGGGAATGAAGCTACCGCCCTCTGAAGAAAACACGCTCGGTGGAGTAGAGATGCATCATAATTACTGCTTGTATCATCAGAAGATCGCACATCCTACTGAAGACTGTGACTCCTTTAAGTGTTGGTGGCAAGGGTGTGTCGCTCATAGACAACACGTCAACAAAATAAAGCGGGAAGCTCATAGACAGCGAAAAAATACAACAGATGGGCATAAAAGAGTTGCTGGAATTTGTCACAGGGACGAGCCCGGGGGATCACGAGTTCTCGCCTTTGGGAACGACCCCGACGAAAAAACAGCCTCCAACTCTCTCTTCAAGGAGTCCATCTCTGAAAAATTGAGCAGTTGCGAGAACATTCAGCCGCTCAATTGCACGATATACGGAGAGAATCTCGGACCCACAAACAACGGAGCGAACAAAAAGGATAAAGGGAAGGGGAAAACGCCCTTCGTCGCCAACACTCAACAACAATCGAGTGACCCTAGACCGGTTGTTCGTCAAAAAAATATGTGTCCACGCATATCCCTCGAGGAGAGGCTAGGACGTCCTTACTCGTTTCCTCAAGATAAAACAAGGAGACTGTTCGAGCTGGCAGTGCGTGACAGACTCATCAATCTGCCGGGTCCAAGACTTCCGTTGCGGCCAGGCGATGTCAATGATCCCAATTATTTCCCTTACCACCAAACGGTAAGTCACCTGATCGAGGATTTCTACGTCTTCAAAAACTGGGTTGAAGACCAATACTTACAGGGCAAGTTCGTCATCTCCGAAAACTGGAAAGTAAGCCCGCCACAACCGCACGCTCCGAGAAAGATGGATATGCCGGGGGCATCATGCTCATTCATAGGGAAAGCCCCATAGACCGAAAAGTCAGTAAACTAGAGATTCGCCTCAAATACGGCGACGGCGGAACGAAACGTCCTTAAACTAATGACGGACCACTACGTCCTAAAACTAGCTGACGACCGAAACGTCTTTAAACTACTACCGCAACATCCTCACACTGACGAGATAAAAAAATATAAAGAATAAAAAAATAATAATAATAAAAAACGGTATTTCCATAAGCGAAATGGGCACGGATGAAAACCCGAAAGGGTTTTGTGAGTAAAAACGGCAGGGCTACCGGCGAGTGTTCGTGAAAACCCGAAAGGGCGCGACCTCGTTACAAAAAAGAATAAAAAGAATAAAAAAAGAAACGGTATGTCCATAAGCGAAATGGACATGGATGAAAACCTGAAAGGGCTCCGTGAGTAAAAACAGCAGGGCTACCGGCGAGTGTTTGTGAAAACCCGAAAGAGCGCAACCTCGTTAAAAGACACTTACAGGGTCCTCTCGACCTTGTAAGGAGAAACCACCCGCGTGAGATCCTTATGACTCACAAGGGAGCAACACACTTAGGGATCCTCACGATTCCTAAGGAGAAATTACATTTGCGAGATCCTCATGACTCGTAAGGAGAACTCTCTTATGGGACCCTCACGGCTCGTAAGATTTGAAAGTCTTAAGTTACAGAGACCTAAACCTGTGCTTAAGCAACTCCCACAACCTTTGATATTGCCCTACGAGCGGCTCAATACTGACCCTTGTATACAATCCACGGGTGCGAATAAACACTTCCCTAACCAAGTCCCACCCGTGGCTAGGGATAAGTCCATATGGTGAACAACCCTTATAAGTCCTCTCGACTGATAAGGAGAAAAACCTTTTGTAAGATCCTTACGACTTACAGGGGAACATACACTTAGGAATCCTCACGATCCCTAAGGAGAAACACACCTACGAGATCCTCACGACTTGTAGGGAGAAATACCTTTGTGAGACCCTTACGGCTCATGAAGTCAAAAGCCTTAGTCAACGGGATCCTAACCCTGTTCGCTAAGCCACCTTTGTTCGACATCGACAGAGGCAAATGATGATTCGCTCCTGGCAATATTCCAGTTGTAGCGATACTGATGCCTAAACTGGTATCAAATTCCGAGTCCTTTCATGGCAAATGATGATTCGCTCCTGGCAATATTCCAGTTGTAGCGATGCTGATGCCTAAACCGGTATCAAATTCCAAGTCCTTTCATGGCAAATGATGATTCTCTCCTGGCAATATTCCAGTTGTAGCGATGCTGATGCTAAGATTGGCATCAGATTCCAAGTTCCACACTCGCGATAGAAAAATCAGCGAGCCATACATGCATACGAAATAGCCGAAATGATGGGGCAACTTGCAATAAAAAGCAGCAAGCAAAAATGTATGCATGCAAAATAGCCGAAATGATCGAGCAACTCGCAATAAAAACCAGCGAGTAAAAAAAAAATAGCCGAAATGATTGGGCAACTCGCAATAAAAAGCAACGAGTAAAAGTAAAATAAATAGCCGAAATGATTAGGCACCGCGAAAAATAGCCGAAATGATTGGGCAATCACGACCTTTGCGATATAAAAGCTGAAATGATAGAGCATCACGAAAATAAAATAATAATATAAAAAATAAAAGAAACTCTTGCCCTACAGGTGAGATCACATCGATCCCTGTATACAATCCAGGGGCACAAACAAAGGGGGGAACCATACCTTCCCACCAGGCTCCATCCGAAAGAGAGCCAAGTCTCGACGTCGATATCGACAACTTAGAGATCACCAATGGTGTTTCTCCTCACTCCAACCAGATGCAGACATGACGTCAACAACCGACCTCAGAGTCGCAATGGAACGGAGCCATGGCATAGTCCCTAGTTCCAAATCTTAACGACAATATCTACAGCCTAAGAATCAACAACGACGTTCCTTCGCAGTCCAGCAGGATGTAGATGCAACGTCGACAAAAGACCCTATGGTCAGCAAAGCGGAGTGACGGAAAAATCCTAACTCCACCTCAGCATTCGTCTCGTTACAGCAGACACAATGTCAACAACGGCGTTCCTTCGCAGTCCAGCATGATGTAGATGCAACGTCAACAAAAGACCCCATGGTCAGCAAAGCGGAGTGACGGCAAAATCCTAGCTCCACCTCAGCATTCGTCTCGTTACAGCAGACGCAATGTCAACAACGGTGTTCCTTCACAGTCCAGCAGGATGTAGATGCAACGTCAACAAAAGATCCCACGGTTAGTAAAGTGGAGTGATGGAAAAATCCCAGCTCCACCTCAGCATTCGTCTCGATACAGCAGACGAGATGTCACCTCAGCGTTCTTCCTCCAACAGGATTCAGACGCGACAATCAAACAGCGGAGCCACGGCAAAGTCCCTAGTTCCAAACCTCGACGGTTCACTAACAGCCTAGAGACAACCGCGACATTCGTCTCGATATAGAGGACGCAATGCCAGCAGACGAAGCAAAGGCCAAATTCCTAGCTTCAAGGTCTTAACGGCAAGTCATATAAAGCCTGAAAGACAATCGGAGATCATCTTTCACCAGAGCGGAGTGGTCACCACCTCGACATTTATCTTGATACAGCAGACGAGATGTCACCTCAGCGTTCTTCCTCCAACAGGATTCAGACGCAACACCATCAAACAGCGGAGCCACGGTAAAGTCCCTAGTTACAAACCTCGACGGTTCACCAACAACCTAGAGACAACCGCGACATTCGTCTCGATATAGAGGACGCAATGCCAGCAGACGAAGCAAAGGCCAAATTCCTAGCTTCAAGGTCTTAACGGCAAGTCATATGAAGCCTGAAAGGCGATTGGAGATCATCTTGCACCACTGCGGAATGGTCACCACCTCGACGTTCGTCTTGATACAGCAGACGAGATGTCACCCCAGCGTTCTTCTTCCAACAGGATTCAGACGCGACAATCAAACAGCGGAGCCACGACAAAGTCCCTAGTTCCAAACCTCGACGGTTCACCAACAATCTAGAGACAACCACGACATTCGTCTCGATATAGAGGACACAATGCCAGCAAATGAAGCAAAGGCCAAATTCCTAGCTTCAGGGTCTTGACGGCAAGTCATATAAAGCCTGAAAGACTATCGGAGATCATCCCACACCAGCGCGGAGTGGTTATGACTCATCGGGGCTCTCCAAAATGAGCCTAACCTCAAGTAAAAAGTGATATGGAATATCCCTACGCTTGCTCTTTCGACGGTAATACTACCTGGAAGATTACTTGAAGACGTCTTGTCCAGCCCCCGAAGGGATCAGAGACACGACGGTCGCAGGGCTACTCGAACAGCACAATTGCCTATCGAGGAATATATCAGCTGATGCGACGGTACGACGGAAAAAACCCTAAGTACCACAGACCCTAACGGACCTCTGTCGTAAAGAGTAGAGGTTAACTATGACGTTAGGATATTCTTGCGAGAAATGCTCGATTCGTCTCGACTCGTGAGGAAATTGATGTCTTTGCGAGAATTGCTCGATTCGTCTCAACTCGTGAGGAAAAGCCTTAGGCAGCGGGGATAAAAAAACATGTTTTCTAAGCACTGGGATCCTGCAGGTCGGCCTAAAATGGTCTCTTGCATACTATCCACGGGTCTCACTCTCCCAAATCGAATCTCGATAAGGAGGGAAACAACCGCTTACGGGTCCTCTCGACTTATAAGAGGGAAAATTCTTTTATAAGATCCTTACGACTTATAAGAGAAAACGCACTTAGGAATCCTCACGATTCCTAAGGAGAAAATACACCTACGAGATCCTCTCGACTCGTAGGGAGAAAAGTTTTTATGAGACCCTCACGGCCCATGAAGTTGAAAAGCCTTAGGTAGCAGAGCTGAACCTACTTCCTAAGCCATCACTACTCCCCAAGATGTTCAAGACAGAATGTTATATATCGCTTACAGGCTATGCTTATTTAAAGAATGTGCCAGTAACAAAGCAGAAAATAAAAGGAAGGAGGCAAAAGAGTTGTTATTCATACTTGGAAAGTTTTTACATGAATAAAGAAATAAACAAAAACATTATTTAAATGGTTACAACGGTATAACCTCGGACCCAGGACATGGGTTGAGGAATTCGAAAGTAACCTTATCTAAAACTTCCCAAGCCTGGCGAACCATCCTAGTGTGCTTCCTTTCGTGAGCACGAGCGTCGGGATCCCTACTGATGTCCTCCTCCCTCCGATAGGCAGCAAGTATTGCAGACTGTTGAAAAGCTTGGTGCAGAAGATCGATAAAGTTATCTCGCCTCCTCTTTGAGATTCGGCTCATCAGATACACTGAGTGCACCTTATCCTCGGCGGCATCCAATGCCCTAAGTGGCACACCAGTACAGAATAAGGGAAGCGCTTCCCAGATGGCTCCCACGATAAGCTTCAAGAGAGAGGAACATTGGGGAAGCAATTGACCGTTGTATGCGTCGAAGCGACTCATGATTTCGGCACACTCGGCATTAGTAAATTCTCGATTTTGGGAACGGCCGAGTCGGCGGATGTCCCCGTCGGAGATAATCTCGTCGAGGTCGTACATGTGGGCGTCCATCACTCCTATAAAAGAAGATCGACAAAAATCAGCAACTCTTAAGAATTCTGCTATATGATTTAAAAGGGGCAAAGCTCCACTAATGAACAAGAAATTATAAATGAAATCTTTCAGAGAGCAGAACTCTATTGATGGAATCCTAACAGGGTTCTCTTTTGTTCTCTTTAGATCCTTTTAGAGCAAAGCTCTGCTAAGTGAAACCCTAAATGGGTTTTCTTTAGACCAGGGATCTATTGAGGGCAAGGCTCTGTCAATGAAAATTAATTTAATTTAATTAAAATTTTACCTAAAATGTGTTTTCTAAATAAATTCTAACTCTTGGGGTTCTTGGAGGTAAGAGCAAGGCTCTGAAGTTTTGAAAATAAAAATCTTAAGAGATGAAAATCATCTAAGGGACCAAAGGTCCTATTTATAGGCATCAAATGCCCTTTCAACTTCCAAGAGTTGCCGCGACGGTTGGAATTCTGCCACCGCTACGCTCACGTTTGGAGGCCACGTAAGTGCAACGGTGGGGGGCATTTGTTTACCCCAATCAGAGCAAAGCTCTGTTCAAATTCCAAGGCGGGAAACGAGGCAACGCTTCTGTTTCCCCCAATCAGAGCAAGGCTCTGTTCTGAAAATTAAAATTAAAATTAAAAAATTAAAGAAGCAACGCTTCAGCTGACTTGCGCTCTGCGCTGCGCGCCACGTGGCAGCGCAGTTGTGCTACGCTCTGCGCTGCGCGACACGTGGCAGCACAGTTGCGCTGTGCTCTGCGCTGCGCGACACGTGGCAGCGCAGTTGCGCTAGCGCAGTTGCGCTGCGCTCTGCGCTGCGTGACATGTGGCAGCGCAGTTGCGCTGCGTGACATGTGGCAGCGCAGTTGCGCTGCGCTCTGCACTGCACGACACGTGTCAAGCGCAGGTGCGTTTGCGCCAAACAGAATTGAAATTCAAGTAAGATCTTTCTGTTCTTGTTAAAACAAGAAGATTGTCTTCTGTAAAACAGAAGCCCTTGGATCAAAGATCCAACGGTAGGAAAAATCCCTAAATCACTCAGAGAATGATCTCATTAACTAATTTAAAAAATTAATAGGCACTATATAAAGGCCCCTAGACCCCAATTCTAACGGGGATTAACACAGAAAGAAAAAATAGAGAGAGAATTCACAGAGCTCTTAAAGAAAAGTTTGAAGAACTTAGAAAGAAAAAAGAAAGGTATACCTTTAAAAAGAAGAGTTTCTTCTAAAAAGATCATTGATCTAAGAACAAGATCAAAGATCTTCAATAAAAAAATAATAATAACAAAGGCATTGCCTTTTTTATGAACCACTGGTTCTGGAATCTTAAAAGATTCTTTTCTTGAATCCAAAATTGGATCAAGATATTAAAACAGTGCCTTGCACTTGAAAAATCTGCACTGTTGCGCTCTTGGGCTGGCACAAGCCACCAGAGAGCGCCACGTGTCAGCACCAGAACGATCTGCGCCATGCGTTGTTAAAATAGAGCACTGCTCTCATGAATTGGCGCAACTCACCAGAGCGTGCCACGTGTCAGCAGCGCAACAGCGCAGCGCACTGGCGCAGCGTACTGCACTTGCGCTCACCAGAGTGTGACACGTGTCACCTCCATATGGATTTGCGCCTTGCGCTCCTCAATTGGCGCGAAGCACCTGACAAGCCACGTGGCACTCTATCAGACTAATTAATGCAATGCATTATCAAGGGCAGAGCCCAAACAAAGGTCTATCAGACCAAACAATAGTGCTATGCACTATTAAAAGGGACAGAGCCCAAATCAAAAAGGCCTAATAGGCCAGAATAAGATGCAGTGCATTATTAACAAGGGCAGGGCCCTAATAAAGGCCTACTAGGCTAAATATAAATAAAAATGTTGAACATTCTCAACTGGACTTAGCCCAATCGCGGCCGTAAGTCCTCAAATTAAATTGACTGAGCACGACTGCACTCTTAAATCAATTACATCCGGTTCAAGGGTACATCTCTGAACTCCTCTGACTAACGTGTTCAAGGGTACAATTTAAGGGTACTCTTAAAATGTAATCCTTCAACGTCGTCAGAGAGGTGACGGGTCCCGACGGCCTTACAAACGATGGACCACCATGTCCCTAAACTGGCAATGGACCACCATGTCCTTAAACTGGCAATGGACCACTATGTCCCTAAACTAGAACAACAGAGCCCAAATGCTCTCTTTTCGGATCTAAACGATCCCGTTAAGTCGATCTTAGTCTCAAATCAGACTAACGTGTCCTTAATAAACGTTTTAGTTGATCTTAGCCTTAAAAATGGCTAACGTATCCTTAAACCAAAACCCCAAACCCAAATCTAAGAAAATACGGATTTGGACTAATCCACGTCCTACGGGCGACGACATAAATTAGTCTCCGTATACAATCCACGGGCAACCACAAAGAAAACAAGCACCCACGACCCGAAGCGAAATTCTCGAGAAGGAGAAAGTTGTTACCGCGATGCGGTAGCGTAATTAACTGCAGGGGCTTGCGCCTGCAGGGAAGAGCGTCCCCACAATCAAAAACTCCTCAAGAAAGGGTGAATCTGATGAAGTCTGCTACATCGGCCGCATCCGTCTAAACCTCCGATACACGGTGCCATAAATCAACTTGGCATCTTCGGAGAGGTGGACAGATAAAACCAAATAGCTTCTGCCCCGAATCTCAGGCCAGACGTTCTGTCTTGGCCGCCATTCGGAGGGAAACAAGCCCATATCAATCTCTCGACTCTGGTCGGTATCCTCCGGATAACCGCCAGGTCCAACCAATCATCGGTAGGTAGTAGTCCCTCTGCCAGGATGTCTATTGCGCGATATCCCTTTCTTGCCCCGGGGTACCATACCGGGTCCACCATGAACCCGCAAACGGATCATCCGGCTCCTCGAATCGCGTTTCTATCACACGTCTCAGAACCGAGAAAACGCATGTGGACGCACTGAAATATCATATAAAGAGAACCGGGTTTTCAAAACAATGCATACTTTCTTGAAATAATACCACGGTTCTCAAATCCATAAATCACATGAAATCTATATCTCAATGTGTAAATCAATGCAATATGATATATGCAACATAAAACCGTAATATGAGCATATCAAGAGAAAGCCGCTCTTTTAAAAGAATCCAGTTTTTAAATGTGTCATGCGGTCCCCAATTTCTCCAAAATCAAATCAAACATCACATAAAGGTGTACATGTAGCTACGTATGCATAATGTATCTCATATGCGCAATAGAATAATAATCCATATGTCAATATCAATAACAAGTACAATACGGCATATGTGTATAGGTTGTGAGTGTCATGGCAATTACCGACAGTGTGGGTGTAGCATACAATTTAGTGCTCGTGCAACATAAACCGTCAGTAATGGCGCAGTGTCCACTAGGTACTAAGTCAAGGCACAAAAAGTAATGGTATGTATGATGCTCATGCACAATCAACATATATGAATATAAACATGCGGCTATAATATCCTATCAAGCCCTGACGCATAACGCCATACGGGCGATTTCCCCATAGATGTTAAATCTACTCACCGGTGATCTCGAGCTAGGTATATCCAACCACCTGCTTCCCTTTTTTCGCAGCGTCCGAAGTCCCCGCCTGCGATCCTATTAACACAAAACATAGCAAGTGCAACTCAGAAATCGACCAATAATACATACAATTACGCTTAAATCGACGCACCGACTCCAACACCCTCTAAAGTGTTCGCTTAGAGGCTAACGTGTGTGGCGACACAACTAAAACAAACTCACATATAGAAATCATGCGAAGCACATAAACTGAGTCGGACACCATATCGCACGTCGTTGAGACACTAAAAACTAGCTAATCGATCCCAGATTTTACCCACTGTCAAAACCTAAAAATCTAGCAGTACCAAACAACCTAAAACCATTGCAGACAGCTACCCACAAAATTACAACGCCCCAGTCCCCCAATTGGCCGAGCTCGCTGGAAAATACCTACATGTCACCGGCCAAACAGTGTCAGGTGAGGCTCGTGTTACTGGTGTACACTCAGGGCAACTATTACAACACATCTACACTGCTAGTTTTCACAGTAAACACTCGGGGTCACAGCAGATCACAGACACCCTATAAAGACACTAAAAAAACAATATTGTTTCAAAACTACATCTTTATCGTTCTAAACTGAAACTAATTAGCAACACAACCATAATAAACTCCTAAATAACATTTTAGAGTCATTACCTATCCAAACTTGCTCAAAACACAAGCTTTCCATGCTCCAAGTGATCCTAGTGGCTTGATCTTGACTTGTGAAGGGATTTGATGGAGTTTAGTGGAGGTTTTGTGTGGGTTTGTAAGGGTTGGGTTAGGGTTTCAGTTGAGAGAGTGTGAGAGTGAAGAAAAATATGAGAAGGAGAAAATGATAAGTGAATGAGAGTGTGAGGGAAATGAGAGTGAGGGTGTATATGAGTGAGGGATGAAAGAATGAGGCGTGAGTTTAGTGTAGAGCCATGCCTCCCTCTTCTATCTCCTCATTTAATGCATGGAATGCTTGCCATGCCTCATGATGCCCCCTCTCTCTCTTCCTCAAGTCAACAATTCAAACCTCCTATTTAAAATAACTAATAATTTAGATAATTGGATAAAACTTAATTAAAATGGTGTTAAGGTGCAATGGCTACTTAAGCATGGTTTAACACTTAATTAACCTTAGGTTAACATGCACATGTGTGTGCAAGCCCAAAAATAAATATTAATAAAATTTTCATTAATTTTTATAAAATATTTGAAAACTATTTTGGTAAACTTTTTACTAAAAACCCGCATTATCGCTTAGTTAACACTAATCGCATTCTACGGTGTTATATTGCTTTTGGAGAATGACACCTTAATTAGGGGTTTTCTTTCTTAGTGAAATCTTTAATGAGGTGGAGGAAATGAGAGAGAGGAAACATTGTGGTTGTTTGGTGAAATGAAATAAGGGTTTGCATTGAACATCTTGGATTCTTTTGGCATTTGTTGACTTAGATATTTGTTAGATATTTTCTCATGGTTTAAATGCCAAAAACTCTAGCTCATTTCACTTAGTCTTTTAACAGAAGAAAAACAACAGATCTTTTCCTCTCCTCACTTCCTCAAAGCTTTCTCCTTCTCCATGCAAACCCTAACCATCTCATGAGTTGAGAACCATAGGGTTTGTGAGACTACTAGTCTCCTCATCACTCTCTACACATCCTAGGCTACTAAGGATAGCACACCAAGTGACCTAGTTGCCTCAAGTTAGAGGTAAAGCTCAAAGTCAGATCTCTCGGGTGGATCTTCTACGATTTGGAGAAGACGACGAGGTGCAATCCGTTCTCAGTTCAAGGAGCTCACGACTTCGAGAAGGATAGCGAGGAGGTAAAGGATAGTGAGAACTTGAGGTATAACACTCACACATAGTAGTTAAACCTCATTGATAGATTGTTAGTTAGGGTTTAGTATCGATTGAGATGTTTAGTCGATGTTACGAAGCTGATAAAAATCGTTTTTTGCAAACTCCGCCTCCCCGCGAACACGTTGGGTGCGTGGCATCGACTTACAGTGGTATCAGAGCCGACTAAACCATAGCTAACAGATTAAACGACAACTAAAAGTACGAAACCGAAATAACCCGTAAACATTGAAACGTAGATCCTAGTTTCTGTTGAATTTTTACGAGGCTCTAAAAATTATTTTAACAACTGCAGAGTACTCCTTCACTTGTAAAGTGGACATAGACCAAAAACGAGACATTTCCCTACAAAATGGACCGGCCACATAGCCTCAAAATCCGGCCTCCTCGGTTTAGTTGTGGGTAATTGCTTCGTGTTTTGGTTTGTGGATTTGTTACTAGGATCTAGGGTTTCAGGAGTTGTTTATTTTTGCCAATTTTGAATATACTGTCAATTCTTCACTGTGGAAATACGGGGTGTTTCGAAGTCGCAGTTTAACGTCGTTTAATATTTCATGTTGTGATAAATGTGTTCGTAAACTTCCGCTAATTTCTATATGCCGGTTAGTTAGGGGTTGCACATTTCTTTGATGTTTGTTTGTGTATATGGACTTATTGGATTGTCGTGAATGAATAGCCGGGGATGTGAGGTGTTATATTCTTTCATTCAAATGTAAATTATAAATTTTTGTAATATTTTTTCACGGGGCACATCCGGGTTGAGGTTGTAGCCATTGTTGTATTATTTCATTTACTGTTTATTGCTCCTAGGATAGTCCTAAGGAGGGGTGCACAAACCACGGGGGACTTTGAAGTGTCGAGTGGACTACTCACGTTGTTGAGGGAGGTTGCTTCACTTTGGGGATTTGATCGGTAGTTTGCTGCACCCGTAGGGGTCTGGGTGGGGTTTGGCTATTCATCGCGACCGTGGGATCCGTCTTTCGTTACAGGCTTAAATGAAACGCGGAATTCCTAATATATCCAATGTGTTTATCTGTGATCTGGAATTCCTATTATTGCGTCCGATGAATTGATATTATTATTATTAGATATATATTATATAATAGATGTTGCTTATGTTTTGCATCCGCGCTAGTCCAGCCCCCAGCTCTGGCGTTAGTTATCTAACCTAACGGTGTAAGACGGACCCCGTGGCGAATGCGAATGACATATGCGTATGTTGTATTTTCATCTTTTTCTGCAATGGTAGGCTAATTGATGGGACTGCATTATATTAATGCAAAGCAAACAAACCAAAGCTGAATCGTTGGAACAATTTTAAAACCGCTCGGTTTTTTCAAAATAGAAAAACTTTTAAAAACGCGGAGCTTAAACCACTCCTTTTAAAAGCTATCAGATTCCTTCGATTATATCAAGTTCGCTGCGTATACGGTTTCGCCAAAACCATTCGTAGCCCTCCATCATTTCATATGAATAGTCAATAGTATTCAAGCTATGTTTGTTAGCCTTAGTCAAGGCATAGTGATTGGTAGCTGCTGGGTATTCATATGTTGCATAGATAAATGCGTTGATTTGGAACAGTCATACTACTTTGTTGGCCTTAGTCAAGATTATGTATGGCTGGGTTCAAATTAACCTTGATAATGACGGATAGAACTTGACATGTGACTTATGATTTGTTGGCCTTAGTCAAGGTCATAAGAGCATGGGGCAAAAATCCACATCGGGAGTTTCTAAAGAAACTGAAACTTGCTAGTACTGCATACCATTTGGAGTTTGATAATGTTGGTAGGATTCCTTCTGCATTATCACATAATGATATTTAGATCTCGATCCTGCTATGAGTATATGCTACTCCTCGGGAGATTTTTTCACTTAACGATCAATACTATAAACCAAGTAGGTGTCTAGAACAGTGTTAGCGGGGCTACACCTCCAGGGAAAAGAGATTATTTAATTAAGGAACTTCGCAAAGCGTCGTAAAACCTCCCTCGAAGTACCGACACTAGCCTGACTGAATGGTTAAGCAAGTATTGTACGGTGAGATTAATCCTGACTAATTCTTCTTTTCTGGTTTGAGGAAGGATTCGAGAAACAGTGGGAGCCATCCTGTATAGATAAACTAAAAACCTATCTAAACTTGCAAGAGTATCATGCTAAAGTGTTTCTTCTCTCTCTCTTAATTACAGCAACCAAAGATGACAGTTCTTAAGTTACTGTTAGATAAAAATATATTGACAGGGCCAAATTACAAAGATTGGTTCAGGAATGTCAAGATGGCAATTACTTATGACAAGTTGGGCTATGTCCTCACTACTAAAGCCCCCGCCGTCCCAGGTCCAGAATCCAGTATCGCGGATAAGGAAATCCGTAAGACCTGGGAAATTGACTGCGCGAAGGCCAAGTGTCTCGTGCTGGCCACTATGGACAATGAGCACCAGAGGCGGCACGAGAATATGGATCTTGAATCCATATTCCTCCATACTAAGGATTATATGGAGAGCAATCTCGTATCGCAAGATACGAGACCTCGAAGAAACTTTTTCAGGCGAAGTTTGTCGTCGGATCATCTATAGGGGAACACGTCCTTAAGATGATCTGCTATATTGAAGAGCTCGCGGACCTCGGGACCACGTTAAAGAATGAGCTGTATACAGACTTAATTATGCAGTCCCTCCCTTCCACCTACGCCCAGTTTATCTTGAATTTTAATATTCAAGGTAAAGAAGTTGAACTTCCGGAACTCCTCAACATGTTGAGGAGTACTGAGGGCACCCTGTAGAAAGCCAGGGAAACACCTGCTCTATTTGTTGGTGGAGCTTCCTCTTCTAGATCCAAGACGAAAGCCAAAAGAAAGAAGAAGAAGGCCTCTACCAAGTCGAGAGGCAGTGTTAGTAAGGTGGAAGCGAAAGGCAAAGAAAGAGTAGCGGGGCCAACAGTAGTAAAGGAAGAATGCATTTACTGTCATAAGAAGGGCCACTGGAAGAAAGATTGCAGGGCTTGGAAGGCCAAGAACCAGGACTCGAAGCAAGTTGTGGCTTCGGCTTCAGGTGTGTTTGTTATTGAAAACTATCTGTCAATCAACTCTACTTCCTGGGTATTGGATACCGGATCAGGATCTCATATCTGTAATTCTTTGCAGGAACTGAGAAGCTGTAGAGTTTTGAAGACCGGTGATATGACTCTCAGGGTTGCTAACGGAGCGAGCGTGGATGCTGTGTCCATATGGGAATATCACCTTGGATTGACGAGTGGATATATTTTGGTTTTGCGCAACTATTTTTGTGTACCTAGTTTGACTTGTAATATCATTTCTGTATCTTTGTTATCTAAAGAAGGTTATGATTTTACATTTGTAAGCGATGTTGTAAACATCCACCTTAATCTTGGTCTGATTGGGTCAGGTACTCTAAACAACAGTATATACGTATTAAACTAACTACAAATTTTCAATGTCCAGAACACACTTAAAAGAAAGTCTCCGGAACTAAATTAGGTTTTCTTATGGCATTGTAGACAAGGTCACATCAATGAAACACGATTGACGAAGTTACATAGAGAGGGATATTTGGATTCGTTCGAATATCAGTCTTATGCAACTTGTCAATCTTGTCTCATGGGAAAGATGACAAAGACTCCGTTCACTGGACACGGAGTGAGAGTGAGCGAGCTCTTGGGACTCATACACAGCGATGTGTGTGGTCCAATATCTACACAGGCGCAAAGTGGTTATTCTTACTTCATTACTTTTACGGATGATCTCTCTAGGTATGGACATGTCTTCTTGATGAAGCATAAATCCGAGGCCTTTGACAAATTCCGGAAATATAAGAATGAAGTGGAAAAACAAACAGGCAAAAGTATCAAGACACTAAAATCTGATTGAGGTGTTGAATACTTGAGTACTGAGTTCCTGGATTATCTAAAAGATAATGGAGTTCTCTCTCAGCTTACTCCTCTATACACGCCACAACAAAATGGTGTATCGGAAAGGCGGAACAGAACTCTATTAGATATGGTTCGTTCAATGATGAGTAAGGCTGAGTTGCCGCGATCCTTCTGTGGATATGCACTAGAATCAGCTACAAATCTTTTAAACCAGGTTCCTACTAAGTCAGTGCCTACCACACCATATCAAATGTAGAGTGGGAAGAAGCCCTGTCTTAAACACTTTAAGACATGGGGATGTCCAGCTTTTGTTAAAAAGCAGCATGCGGACAAGCTCGAGGCACGCTCAGTACAGTGTAAGTTTGTGAGATACCCAAAGAACTCCAAGGGCTATTTTTTCTATTACGCAGAGGAGCAAAAGGTCTTTGTTTCTCATCTTGCCCGCTTCTTGGAAACTAAATTTTTAGACAATCAGATAAGTGGGAGAGCAATAGAACTGGAAGAAATTCCAGAACCACAAGCTATTACTGAAAGCTTGATGGAACCAGAAGTTTCAAAAGAACAGGACATTCCCGCGCCATTCCACAGGAGTAGTAGGCTATCCCATCCGCCAGAGAGATACTACGGTTTTCTCATAGACGGGGATAGAGAGGATTGCATCATTGATAATGATGAGCCGACTAACTTTTAGTAAGCCGTTCAGAGCACTGACTCGGTAAAATGGCCGGATGCAATGCGGACCGAGATGGAGTCCATGTACACCAACAAAGTATGGATTTTGGACATTGCTCCAGAAGGGGTAAAACCAGTAGGCTGCAAATAGATCTTCAGAAATAAGATTGGTGTAAATGGACAGGTTGAAACCTATAAGGCTAGACTTGTGGCAAAAGGATTTCGTCAAAGTCCTGGTTTGGACTATGATGAAACCTTTTCTCCAGTGGCTATGCTCAAATCCATTCGGATCCTTCTTGCCATTGCTGCCTTCCACGATTATGAGATTTGGCGGATGGATGTAAAAATCGCTTTTCTAAATGGAAATTTGAAAGAGTGCGTCTATATGGACCAGACAGAGGGTTTCATTCAGAGTGTGAGCAGCGGGAAAGTGTGCAAGTTGCTTAAGTCCATCTATAGACTAAAGCAGGCATCGCGGAGTTGGAACATCTGTTTTGATGAGACGGTCAAAGAATTTGACTTTATCAAAAATCCAGATAAGCCATGCATTTATAGTAAGATTTTAGCATGAACTGTTGTATTTCTCGTCTTGTACGTGGATGACATTCTCTTGATAGGAAATGACATTCATATGCTACAATCTGTCAAAGGGTTCTTGTCACAAAGGTTCTCCATGATAGACCTGGGTGATGCCTCTTACATTCTGGGGATTCAGATCTATCGTGATAGATCTAAGAGGATGTTGGGACTTTCACAGTCCAGGTACATCGACACCTTACTGAAAAGATTCAGTATGGAAGATTCAAAGTGCGGTAATTTACCGGCTTGTCATTGAATCACCCTCTCCAAAAAGATGTCTCCCAAGACTGATTTGGAAAGGGATCGCATGTCTATTATATCCTACGCATCTGCGGTAGGCTCTATAATGTATGCGATGTTGTGTACCTGACCAGATGTAGCTTATGAACTAAGCGTAGTAAGCTGGTATCAGTCAAACCCTGGAGAGAAGCACTGGATATCAGTAAAGAACATTCTCAAGTACCTGAGAAGGACTAAGGAAATGTTCTTGGTTTACGGCGGAAAAGACCTCCAGATCAAGGCCTTTGCTGACTCCAGCTTCCAGAGTGACAAGGATGACTCCAAATCCATGTTAGGTTATGTCTTTACCCTCAATGGAGGGGCGGTCTGTTGGAAGAGTTCCAAGCAGGACACTGTTGCCGACTCGACGATGAAAGCGGAGTATATCGCAGTTTCTGATGCCGCAAAAGAAGCAGTCTGGATGAGGAAGTTCTTAACAGAACTTTAGGTGGTTCCGTCTATTGTTGATCCAATACCTCTGTATTGTGACGACAACATGGCTATAGCTTTAGCAAGGGAACCCAGGTCCCATCAGAAGTCCAGACATATCTTGAGGCGGTATCACCTGATCAAGGAGATCGCGGATCGCCGGGAGATCGAGGTTCGGAGAGTTGCTACGGAGGACAACACTGCAGATCCATTCACAAAGGCCATCCCTCAGACCCAGTTCGAGAGGCTATTTGAGATGATAGGCCTGCGATATGCCAGCACATGGCCTTAGTGCAAGTGGGATATTGTTAGTGTAATATGCCCTAGAGGCCATTATTGTATAGTACTAGTTTGTATATTGCATTTTGGATGCTTGGGATATATACACGGATTTATGACAGTCTTGCTCGATATAGTAGTATGCTACTTGGTTTGTATCTATCTTAATATGTGTATATGTTTCTTTTAACGTATCGCTAATACATATTGATAGAGCCCTTAAGATCTTTGCTTGACTACCAGCGTTGTGATGGCAGTCACACTAGTGGGGTCTGGGTAGTCTACAAGCACATCCTTACACAGGTCCCTAGCCGTAGGATTATCGAGACACGGCATCGATACTCCAAAGTAGACTAGTGTATACACTTCTCTTCCCAGCAGGGGAGATGGTCTGTCCCACAGCCATCAGTACGTCGTACTGGAGATAGTATGTAGGTGCTCATTGGGTTATGAATTGCACTGGACAGACTTGTTAGGAACTGCTGGTTGGTAATATACCTATCGTCAGGTAGCAGTTCCCAGGTGACATGAGTACAGCTTAGTCAGTTGACTTGACACTGCTACTTCGCCTCAAGTGTGTTCCCACTGTTCTTAGATTACTACCCTACCATGACTCTGCTGAGCCGTGCAAACAGGTAGTAGTTGGGTGCAGTCCCGAAGCACTTGGAGGCAGTGGCGGTTAGATAGGATTCGTCTCTCCCGGTATTGGGGGTTGATGTCGCGCTATGTTCGGAAAGATATTACACAAAGTCCCTGTCCAGGGCAAGCGATATTTACTGGTAGGGATTCCATTAGTTTCTTAGGGTGTTTTTGGCCGCACTCCGACACGACTTATTGCACTATTATGGGTCTGACGCTTGCATCCCCCTAGGACCAATATGTGATACTCTTAGACGAACAGACCGGACTGTACGAAGATTGCCACAGACAGGCTCAGTAGGGGTACGGATGAGTTTCCTCGTCGAACTTCTTGTCGACAGATACCTGGGTAGCCGTTACGTATAGCTAGTACCATTGACGCGCTTGTGGTTAAACCCACTGCAAGAGTACTGTCGAGTCTTTAGAGTCCCACACAGAGGGTTTCCCCGCTTCGGGCGAAACGTGTAGAGGTCATATGGTTTTACGACAGGGTTCGATCACATATGTGTACTTATGCGCATATGATGTTCGGGCGGACATTACTAGTGTGCTTTGGTTTAAGCTGGATCCTAGTATTTGATTATTGGATTAGTTTTATCTTATTGTATTCGTGTTTATCGGAATACGGATACGGGTATGTATATACGGATATGAAGGGCATTCTTGTGATTTGATCAAGATTGCTTTTGGAGAATGACACCTTAATTAGGATTTTTCTTTATTAGTGAAATCTTTAATGAGGTGGAGGAAATGAGAGAGAGGAAACATTGTGGTTGTTTGGTGAAATGAAATTAAGGTTTTGCATTGATCATCTTGGATTCTTTTGGCATTTGTTGACTTAGATATTTGTTAGATATTTTCTCATGGTTTAAATGCCAAAAACTCTAGCTCATTTCACTTAATCTTTTAACAAAAGAAAAACGGCAGATCTTTTCCTGTCCTCACTTCCTCAAAGCTTTCTCCTTCTCCATTCAAACCCTAACCATCTCATGAGTTGAGAACCATAGGGTTTGTGAGACTACTAGTCTCCTCATCACTCTCTACACATCCTAGGCTACTAAGTTTAGAACACCAAGTGACCTAGTTGCCTTAAGTTAGAGGTAAATCTCAAAGTCGGATCTCTCGGGTGGATTTTCTACAATTTGGAGAAGACGACGAGGAGGTGCAATCCGTTCTCAGTTCAAGGAGCTCACGACTTCGAGAAGGACAGCGAAGATGTGAAGGACAACAAGAACTTGAGGCATAACACTCATACATAGTAGTTAAACCTCATTGATAGATTGTTAGTTAAGGTTTAGTATCGATTCGGGTGTTTAGTCAATGTTACGAAGCTAATAAAAATTGTTTTTTGCAAACTCCGCCTCCCCACGAACATGAGGGGTGCGTGGCATCGACTTACAGAGTTAAGTCGAGATGATGGGAAAGTATTGAAGGCTTTATTGAAGGATAAGTCTGAAAAATAGTTTCTATTCTTGAGTCCAAATTTAGAAAGTATATACTTTACAAACCGCACATACACGCACCTTGAAACATGGGATAGTAGAGGATACTTAGAAATACTCTTGCCTGAAAACCTGGTATGAAAGAAAAAACGGTATTTAAAGCTAACCACCAGAAGAGCATCATTGAAAAATATATCCGGTCTTGAAAAAGAAAAAAAAATAAATAAAGTCAAGTCCTGGAAACTGCTATTTACGCTTTAAGCTCTCACATTCAGTAATCGGATATTAGTGGCTCAAGAAGCATTAATAGTCGCATGAAAAGTTTGTGAGCAACACCGTCCATCAATAATGAAAAGAAGTAGTATTAGGCATTAGGGCAAGGATACTATAGCTTGAATTGAATTCTTAAGTGTAGGGGTGAAACTATACACACACGTAGGGGTATACAATCGATATTTGGAGGAAAGATAGAAATAAAGAATAAGATTTATGTTTTCTGTAAAGATGATAAAAATCCCTGATTGGAGACTGCGCTTTAGAAGGAAAACTCAAGAGAAATCGAGATCTTTCTAAACTGTAAAACATATAGGATCTGGGGTTGAATAAATAGGAGGCGTGAAACATAAGGGTTGAATATTTCTTACTTAGGATAATAGAATTTCTAACGTAGATACTAAACTATAAGAGTAGAATCAACGTTAACTTATGAAACTAGCTTGATGAGATTTTGTGGGTAGTATCCGCTGAAAACCCTCAGGAGACAACACTCCTCCTACCAGGGACACCTAGAAGTTTAACGGCTTGTTGCACGAGCTCAGTGCAATCGCGTTCCCTGCGAAAGTGAGGCTAGGATTATTTTTTGCTCGGGACGAGCAAAAGATAAGTTTGGGGGTATTTGTTTATCACAGAAAACTGCATTTTATACCACTCATTCATTATCTATTTTGTTATTGATTGGTACTATAAACCAATGATTGCTCAGTAATTACAAATTATAGGTATCCGTGACAAAAATACTGGAAATACACTCAAAATCATGGATATATCATTTGTGAGCCGACACTGCAACCGGAAATGGAAACCGACCGATATTCAAATAGTTTTTGCAAATAAACAAGTGTACACACATTTTGGTCCAACACATAGCAAGTGGGCACTAGCTCTTTAATGGCATGGACCTAGAGAGGGGCTGCCCATGGCACACACAAATGATGGCTTATGCAACTGGGGGGACAAGTGTTAAATACTAAAAGGTGTGATGTGATTTAAAAAGCATCAAGTTCCCTCCAAGCTACTGAGTACAACCCATGCCTCTATAGAGAAATCAAGCAGCACCAGTGGACTTGAGGAGACAACACTAGACCACCATTTCCACACAAGCCTGCTTGCTCGGTTTTGGGCCGTCCACATCCTCTAAATTTCCGAGCAGGCCGGTCCCCTAGCCCCAAAAGATCCCCAATTTTCTGTGGTCCATCCCTTGCTGCCACGTCATCTTATTTTTATTGCTTGTTTATTCTTCTTTTGTGCCTATAAAAGCAGACCCATGAGCAAGGGAGAGGGGTTCTTACATTGCCTCACATTCGTTACACTCAAGTTTTTTTGTTTCTCCTTTTGTTTTATTCTTGTACATAGCTAGTCCCCTTGAGCTCCTTACCTTCTCTTGATCTTGCAACCTCTTCATTGAGCTTGCAAGTTTAAGTTTTGGTTATTGATCTCAAGGGTTGTATCATTACTTGAAGATTAATAAATCTTTCATTTTACCTTCACTTCACCTTAAGTTCTTTGCCTTCTCTTGATTTTGCAACCTCTTCATTGAGCTTGCAAGTTTAAGATTAGGTTATTGAACCCATGGCTTGTATTGTCACTTTGAGTTAATGAAGCCTTCATTCTTGGGTTCTTAGTATTATTTCTATCTTGTTTTACTTACTTGCATTTCCATTCTTTCTTTACTTACTTGCTCTTTAATTACCATGTCATTTACTTACTTGCTTATTTCTCCTTTCTTTTCTTTGTTTATCTTTTCTTTGCTCTTTTTATTTGTTGTTGAGATGGTTGTGAATATGATGTTGTTAGGAAAAAGATTGGTTTTCTAAGTTAAGATTTTCCTTCTCATTTCCTTTTCCCGATATTTTCCATTGAACTCCGCACAAACCTTACGCAGCACTCCGTTAAGCACCCTGCCCTACCAAGGTATCGGTGATTCCTAACCGCGACCGGTTGCGTTCGGATTGGCCGGAGGTGAAAGCAAGCGACAAGAACGGACGGACAAGGGTCAATAAGCCGGATTTCACAAATACCGTGCTTAAGCACCCTAATCTACGTTGTTGCCGATTGCTCACGCTTTAGTGGTCGAGCTCGGCTCAAACGATTGAGTACGGATTTCCTTAACTTACACTATCCTATCTAATCCTAACAAACGTTTACTTTGCATATAAACACATAGGGTAGAATCGAACAAATTCCGCCACTCGCCTTAACTCGTCATAACAAGAACATAAAACGCTCCGTCTCCCTGCGGACGACCCGTACTCATCGCGGCTAGCTACAAGCGACACCTTCCTAATTGCAGTTAACTTTAGAACTTTAAAACACGACATGCCAAAAGCGTACAATCAAGCTCCTGTTCTGCTCGTCAAGAAGAAGGACGGCAGTATGAGGTTGTGCATTGATTATCGTCAATTGAACCGAATTACGGTACGGAATATGTATTCTTTACCTCGCATTGACGATTTATTTAATCAGCTCGAGGGTGCGGGACATTTTTCCAAGGTTGATTTGAGATCGGGTTATCATCAGTTGCAGGTTCGGAATGATGACATTTCGAAGACTGCTTTTCGTACGCGCTACGGGTATTATGAGCTCTTGGTGATGTCGTTCGGACTCACCAATGCCCCAGCAGCGTTCATGGATTTGATGAACTGGATTTTTAGGCCATTTCTTGACCAGTTCATTATTGTGTTTATTGATGACATTCTGGTCTATTCAAGAAGTCGAGAGGAGCATGAAGAGCACTTGAGGATTACCTTGCAGATATTGAGAAAGCACCAGTTGTTTGCTAAATTCTCGAAGTGCGTATTCTGGCTTGCTAGTGTTTACTTCTTGGATCTTATGGTTATGGGAGATGATATACAAGTGGACCCGAAGAAGATCGAGGCCGTACAGCTTTGGCCCAAACCTGTATAGTGATAAAGGTCTGCAGCATCTTGGGCTTAGCCGGTTATTACCGCCGTTACGTGCAGGATTTCTCGAGTATCACTGCACCGCTGAACGGACTGACCCAGAAGGGAGTTCCTTTTCTTTGGACGGAGGCATGTGAGCAGAGTTTCCAGCAGTTGAAGACTTGTTTGATGACTGCACCAGTTCTATCTTTGCCTTCTGGATCAGGCGGCTATGTCGTTTATTATGATGCTTCTCGAGTGGGGCTGGGTTGTGTGTTGATGCAGCATGACAGAGTTATCGCTTATGCTTCCCGATAGTTAAAGAAGCACGAGCAGAACTATCCCACTCATGATCTTGAGATGGCCGCGGTGGTCTTTGAGCTTAAGATTTGGAGACACTACTTATACGGAGGGTCGTGTCAGATCTTCACGGACCATAAGAGCTTGAAGTAAATCTTCCAACAGTGGGATCTGAATTTGAGGCAGTGCCATTGGATGGAGCTTGTGAAGGATTATGAATATGAAATCCTTTATCACCCGGGCAAGGCGAATATGGTAGATGATGATTTGAGTCGTAGGCCCAGAGGTAGCTTGTTCCATTTTAGCGCAGTTCAGAGACAGTTTTCTACAGATTGACTGATCTTGTGCGATAGTAGAGTACAGTTCGAGTTCACTTCCGCTGGAGGATAGCTTGCTCATGTCCGCGACCATCCACTTCTACTTGATCGTATCCGTGAGGTACAGCCCGACGATGCCCGTTTGTCTGAAATTTTGGAGCATGTTCGACAGGGTAGAGATTCAGAGTTAGCGATTGATGACCAGGGTGTGCTACATTTTAGGACTCGTTTATGTGTACCGGATTCCGAAGGGCTAAGACGCGGGATTGTAACACCTTAGAATGTGTTTTGTAGCCAATTATATTTTAAAATGTGGTTTTTAATAAAAAGTTTACCCAATTAAGTTTTAAATATTTTATCTTATTTAATGTGTATTTTATTATATTTTTGTTAGGCACACACACACTTGTGCATGTAAACTAGGGTTGTTTTTGGGGTTATACCATGATTAGCAACATGGTTAACTAACCATTTTCTCTATTCTAGTCTTAATGTTTGTTTAGGTGCATGGTTGTAATTAGTAGTGATAGTTTTAATAAGGGTTTTATTTTGAATTTGTGGTTTGGTTCATGGTTGACCTTGTGGTGAGAGAGAGCATGGGCATCATGACTTTGCCCATGCCTCATTTAATGAGGAGAGAGGGAGTGAGAAGAGAGGAGGGGTTAGCTTTGTTGGTGCACTCATTTCTCATTCTCTTTTCTCTCATTTCACTCACTCACACACACACTCACCTGAGAGAGAGAGAGAGAGCCCCAGCAGCAGCAGAAGAGGCAGCAGCATCAGGAGCAGCAGCACTCACAGCATCAGCAACAGCTTCATTAGTAGCAGCAGCAGCAGGCAGCTTCAGCAGCAGCTGAAGCAAGCAACTACAACAACAATAACAGCAGCTGCCCCAGCAGCAACAACAACCCAACAACAACTACAACATCATCACCATCATCATCATCATATGCAGAAGCAGCAGCAGCAGTTGCAGCAACACCAGAGGCAGCAGCAATTGCAACAGCAAGCAGCAGCAGGAGGAGTCCTAGCACTTGCCCGAGCTCTCACCTCCTCCATACACCTTGTCACCAGCTTCTAGGATCCCTTAGGGTATATTTTCTAAACCCTATTGCTTGTTTGTGTAGCTTATGTGCTAATTGCTTCGATTAGTGCTAAATAGCTTAGTTTAGTGCTAATTGTGGTGTTTAAGTGGAATTGTGGATAATTGTTGATTTGGTTAGCTAGCTTAGGTTGGTTTAGTGTTAGTTAGGCCACTTCGACTGAGAGATCCCCAGATTTCACTAAAATACCATATAGTTTGTGTTTTGTGCAATTGTCGTTTTTAAGCGATATAATGGATATCTGTGATCTGCTGTTACCCGGGGGACTTCAGAATAAACTTGAGTGGACCACAGCCTACTAGTAACACCCTGACCCCACTACCAGAGCCCGACCCCACCACTCTCAACTTTGGCCGCCAAAACCGCCTTTCTGGCCGCAATTTGCGGCCAGAACAGGGAGATAGGAGCTAGGGTTTTCAGGGGTGGTGTCTGCTATGTTGTGTAGGTCCTTGGTATTTGTAGTTTTGTAATATTGTAGCCTGGACAGAATCTGGGACAATATGTCGCCTTTGAGTTTAGTTGTGTTTGCGCGATACGCGCGATACGTGAGTGGGTTCTGTGATCCAGCGTATCGCGGCGTGTCGCGATGGTTTTTAGACGCGTACACACACGATTCAGCGTATCGTGCACACGCGCGTTTAGTTCGCGACGCGAGTTTCTCGTTTCGTTTCGATATCGCGTTTCGCGAGATATTTGGCTTATATGTGATCTCCGTGTCATATTTGCAGGTTGGCAGGCAGGAACCACGGACACGGCTACAGGGGAGCAGATGATAGGATTCACCCCGCATGGAGTTTAGGTGAGTAGATATAACATCTACAGGGGAATCGCCCGCATGGCGTTATGCGTCTGGGCTAGGATTCAAGTTCCTGTCGCACATTCTACGTCATTGTAGAATTGCGTTTTACTGCATTTCCTAGATATAGCTATATACTGTGACTAGCAGCCGTAGGACACTGCACACATTATTGACGGTTCATGTTGCACGAGCACGGATTGCATGCTACACACACACCGTCAATAATTGCCATGTCACACACTACCCTTTATAGCTACCATTGCTTACCACACTTGACATCTAGTTTATCGGTATACCTATAGTGTATCATACCTTTAGTGATAGGTATATTTTCACTTGCGATACAGCTACAGGTATACCTCCTACATATTTTACCTATACCGGAGGGATTTCCTACATATGTTACTATACCCAGGGGGGTATACGACATCAGTTCCTATAGGTAGATACCTATACTTTGCTACACCTGTATGTTAGATACATATTCAGTTGTTGTCGCATATTCGCATTACTGATGTTACTTAGCTGTACCTTGTCATGATTTCGCATACATCTGGTTCAGCTATATACTTGTATTTACCTGCTCGCATTCAGATATATCGCATACATTATTCCTGTGTTTATGCATTGTTTATCTGGATTTTTTTATGATGTTTTCGGGATTTGGGAACCGCGGGAGTTCATGAAATTATGCATACATGTAACAACCCGGTTTCCTTGATATGATATTTCGAGCGTCCCCCATGAGTTTTATCGGTGCTGATTACCTACTCCATACGAGGTGTGGTTGCCGTATGAGAGTACATGGCGGGGCCCGGTATGGTTCCCCTCGGCAAGAAGATCGATGGGTTTGCCGATTGAGCCTGGAGGCGGGCGAGTACCTACCGGTGATTGCTTTGACCTGGCAGTTGTCTGGAGGCTACTGGCCAGAGTAGAGAGATGGATGCGGGATGACCTGTACTGTCGAGGCCGAGGGCCGACACTGCAGACGGACCCCATGGGCTGTCCGGACTGACGGAGCCCCATATACGAGGATTTCTGTGTCGATGCTTGGCACACGGTTTCATGATATTTCTTTAAACCCCTTTTTGTATATATAACAGGGGACTTAGCCGTTGTTATATATACCCTTACACCAATATTAGTGGAATGGGACGCTAATATATGTGTATTGCCCCCATCATGTTTATTTCTGTACATATATTTACCTTTAGGATGCTAGAAACTCACTTGAGATTGGACTTGGGATACTAGGTGATTCATTGGGATTTGGACATTGGATATACCTATGTGATTGGTGACTTGTACATTCGGGATATAGGAGATTACTCGACATTGTACATTGAGGAGATGTGAGACTTATTTGATGTGAGTGCCCAATGTGGGGCCTGGTTTGAGGATTTGGGATTGGAGTATCTTGGTGGATTGTGATCCTGCCACGATGTCAGGTTTCCGTGGAAAATGACATATTCCACCCTACACCTCACCATTACCTATCTTATGCACAGATTCATATATTGGTAGTACTTGTAGTGTACCCTTATGATAGTTGCATATTTGCTTTCTCATATCTCTATTGCATAGACATTGCATACTACTATCATGCCATCATCGCTTCACTTATTGATTGTACCTGCTAGTGTACTCTCTTTATTCCAGCATTGCATGACATATCATTACTACTGTAATCGCATATCTTAGATTCATGCTGTACGTGCATTCCTGCGATTACCTGCATATGTTTTATACTATTCACGAGTTGGCAACTCACCCCCGTTGTGCCACAGGTGTTTCAGGTTTCTCCCCAGAGTAGTCGAGGCAGGCTATTCCCCTATCCAGCTATCCAGCTACCATCTTTTGCTACAGATACCGCATCAGCTCACAGTACCATTTTGCATAGGTGGGTTAGACGGTTATCTGTATTATATTTTGTACCTTCGTTGTATTGTACTCTCCATCTACTGTTGTATTATTGACATAGAGACTTGGTGAGGACGTAGTGTGTATTATGGTGGATTTGGTGTCTTTATATATATACAGCTTTTTCTCTACTGTCCTTATTCTTCTGTTGTACTCATATTGACTAGTCTTTATAAAAATGGGGTGTTGCTAAAATTTTAAAGAAAGAAAGGAAGACTTTTAAAGAATTTGGGTTGCGATTTCAATTGTTTTCAAAACTTACATTATCTTTTCCGTATTTCTCATGGTTTAGATTTCTGGGTTTGGCTTTCTTTTACTACGTTGCGTCTTTAGGCGTTGCGTAGTATTAGGGCCGTCACGGGCCATTTTGGGGTCGTGACAAAGTTGGTATCAGAGCGTTAGGTTTTACCTTTCGGAGTGTAGGATGACCTTAGTATGATGGAGTAGGTAGCTTAAGCAGAGTAACGTAGTGTGTGTATGTCTGCAGCATACTCACAGCGCGGTACCTTGCATTAAGTGACCTAAGTACAAAATTGCTTGACATTCCTTCCTTGATGATTGATATCCTTGAGATCCGATTTCCTCATTCTTATCGAATCTCATCTTATATCTATTTATAGCCTTGTCGCCGATGACTATGGGGACTCAGAGCGATGCAGCGAGGGCCGAGGTCAGAGTTAGCTCGGGTAAGACGAGTACTGACCAGGATGGCACTCTAGTTGCACAGGTGCAGACGGAGCAGCCTACGACCTATACTATGGATAGACTGTTGGTAGAGATGCAGGAGTTCCGACAGACGATGAGTTCATTAGTTGACGTCGTTCGGGAGCTACGACAGGAGGTGGTCACCCCTGTTACTCAGCTGTCCCTTACGATCAGCATGCAGCAGTCCGTCACCTATATAGCACCAGTGGTTGCAGCCCCAGTTGACGAGGCACATATTTCAGAGGCTCAGAGGGTTCCAGGACAGTGGAGGACTCGTACCAGCGTACCAGCCCAGAGGCAGAGGTTTGGTCGTCGAGACAGATTTCGTGGCCGTCGCAGGAGTAGCAGAGGCTTAGGACGAGGACAGTCGTTCAGCTCTTATCCCCAGGATGGTCAGCAGTCAGCACGTGGATGTTTTCGATGCGGAAGCCTTCAGCACTTCGTCAGGGATTGTTCCTTAGCACCTCGTCATGATCGCTTCCAGAGAGGCCGTGGACATGGAAGGTTTGCTCAGAGGGCTCAGGCTACCAGAGGAGTTCATCCAGCTGCGAGTAGAGGGCAGACACAGGAGTTTGCTTCTACTCATCGGGACGCGCAGACGTCCAATGTGGAGTTTTCAGGTACCCTTGAGTTATATTTTATTTTCTCTTGGTGTATTTGTTGTTTCATGCTTGTACTGTGGTTGGGTAGATTAGTCGTAGTTGTACTAACTTCTGTCAGCGATCCTTTTGTTGCGCGACACGTATTTCAGTTTCGTGCCAATCGGATAGGAGGTAGAGATTCGTCCGTCGTTTTGATCCTTCTAGAGATGTTGGATTTGACGTTCTCCTGGGCACGGACTGGTCAGTTACGTGTTAGGCGTCGGTGGACTACCGTGTGGAAGCAAGATAGGTTTTGTTTTCCCCGGCAAGTCAGTTCTTGTTGTACAGGTGGATAGTTGTGCCGCCTCTTACAGCTTGAATTTAGCCTGTTAGCTAGTCGGCTACTGAGGAGAGGTCGTGGATTCTTGACGTTCATTCGTGATACCGGAGCCACCGTAGGATTGTCGGACCGGGTTCTTCTCGTGCGAGAGTTTTTCCGACGTTGTTCCAGATGAGCCGGCGAAACTGAGGGAGCTTAAGGATCAGCTGCAGAGTTTTGGTTTGGGGAGTTTTGTGCGTCTGAGTGTTTCGCTTTTGGAAGCTCCAATTTCTGTTCTTCGAGGAGGAAGACGGCAGTTTAGGGTTGTGTATCGACGGATCGTCAATTGAACCGGCTTGCGGTGCGGATAGGTATCCTTCATCTCGCCGTGACGATTTCTTCGATCAGCTCCAGAGTGCGAGACATTTTTCTAAGTTGCTTGGGATCAGGTCATCATTATTATGGATTAGGAGTGACGGCATTCCGAAGTCTGCCTTGTGCGTGTTACGGGTTTTGTGTGTTTTTGTGAGTCGTTGGATTCACTGTCGCCCTAGCAGCATTCGTAGATATGATGGACCAGATTTCTGCAGGCCGTTCCTCGACCAGTTTTTGTTGTGTTATTTACGACACTCTGGTCTACTTAATGTGTCTTGAGGGACAGGAGTAGCACTTGAGGATTGTTATGCAGATACTGGGAGAGCATCAGCAGTTGCTAAATTCTCGGAGTGTTTCTTCAGGCTTGTTTGTGTTGACTCCTAGGTCTTGTAGTCATGGGAGACGGTTCCGTATGGTTCCGAGGGAGATTGTGACCGTACGGCTTAAGTCCAGACTTGTGTGCAGGACGGAGATCCGCAGATTGTTGGGCTTGGGAGGTTTTTGCCGCCGTTTCATGCAGGATCGCTAGAGTAGTGCTGCACCGTTGACTGAATTGACCAAAAGGAGGTTTCTTCTCTTTGGACTGAGGCATGTGTACGGAGTCTTCAGCAGTTGAAGATTCAGTCAACAACTGCATCAGTCTTTCTTTGCTTTTGGTTCGGGCGACCTTGTCGTTTAACTGTAATGTTTCGTGAGTGGGCTCGAGGGTGTACTGAGGTGACACCATAGAGATATCGCTTTTGCTTTCTCTACACTTGGGGAAAGTACGAGGAGGATATTCCACTCATGATCTGGAGATGGCCGCGGTGGTTTTGCGTTGGAGATTTGGGGACACTACTTGGTTGATAGTCGTGTAAGATTTTCCACGGACCGCTAGAGCTTAATGTACATCTTCCTGCAGCAGATTTGGATTGTTGTGATGGTCTTCTGCAGATTTACAGTTCTTGTGTGATCGTCGAGTGTAGCTTAGTTCGTCTCTACGGAGGGGACAGCTTGCTCATGTCCGCGCCCGACCACTTTCCTTAAATCGTTTCCGCGAGACACTGCCCGTCGAAGCTCGTACGTCAGAAGTACTTGAGCATATTCGGCTGGGTAATGATTCGGAGACCTTGATTGTGACAATGATGTGCTAAGTTAGGGACACGTTTGCGTACCTGCCATTATCAGGTAGAGGCGTGTAATCCTAGAACACGCATATCTGTCAACTCCCTCTGTGCATTCAAGTTCCACCAGCTTTGGCGTGACTTGTGAGGTAGTTACGAGTGGACAGGAATGTAAGGAGAAGTTTCAGGTTTCGTTTCAAGGTGTCAGTCTTGTTGTGTGCTTGGGTCGAGCATCTGAGGTCGGCTGGAGAATTGCAATCTTTTACCTTTCCGAAGCAGGAATGGGAGCAGATCTCCATGAATTCCGTTATGGTTTCTACCCAGTTAGTTAGGGTGTGACTCCATTCGGGTTCTTGTCATCCGGTTTCACTCAGTTTGCTCAGTTGTTTGGTTAAGTTTGTGTGTTTGTTGTTTTGTTTGGTCGTCAGCAGCTTGGAATCGTCACTCGCCATCGTTAGGGTTCTCTTTCGATAGCTATTATCAGGAGACACTCCAATTGGCCACCCTTAGGCTTAGGGGTTAGGTCGTGTCGATCGCCAGCCTGTTGTTTTCTGACTCTGCGAAGGTAGGATTTTGGACCCCAGCCATGTCTAGAGAATTCGGAGTTAGTCCAGTTGTGTTCAGGTCTGGATGAGAACTGTCCATTGCAAACTGATATTTTATGCGACAGTGTTGGTCGCAGGCTTGAGTGCGCAGTGGTAAGTCATGGATTCCTATGGACTTTCCGATGAATGACGTGTTGGATTTTGGGAAGCTTATCCCAGGATTTTAGGTCCTTTAGATCCTATTAGCAAGTTAGTCTTGTTGCCTTTAATTTGGCACTTCCGCCCAGATTATTGGATTTTCACCCCGTATTCCTTGTGAAGATACTTTACATTTACCTTCATGACCTTTCTCACATGTTTTGGCACCAGACCTTTTAGCTGGACGCGATCTTTCGCTCACCCGCAGCCATGTGTGGTAATGGCTCGACAGGTGGAGAAACGTCGGTCAAAGGTCTTGCCATCTGTGGAGGGTTTTCTTGGACGTAGCCATATAGTGAGGTAGTCACTTGGGAGGCTGCGAGCGAGATTTGAGGATTTTAATCTTCTTTTTGAAGGTACAGGTAACAGTATAAGTTTTAAATTCGGGGACGAATTTCTTTTAAGGGGGGGAGATTGTAACACCTTAGAATGTGTTTTGTAGCCAATTATATTTTAAAATGTGGTTTTTAATAAAAAGTTTACCCAATTAAGTTTTAAATATTTTATCTTATTTAATGTGTATTTTATTATATTTTTGTTAGGCACACACACACTTGTGCATGTAAACTAGGGTTGTTTTTGGGGTTATACCATGATTAGCAACATGGTTAACTAACCATTTTCTCTATTCTAGTCTTAATGTTTGTTTAGGTGCATGGTTGTAATTAGTAGTGATAGTTTTAATAAGGGTTTTATTTTGAATTTGTGGTTTGGTTCATGGTTGACCTTGTGGTGAGAGAGAGCATGGGCATCATGACTTTGCCCTTGCCTCATTTAATGAGGAGAGAGGGAGTGAGAAGAGAGGAGGGGTTAGCTTTGTTGGTGCACTCATTTCTCATTCTCTTTTCTCTCATTTCACTCACTCACACACACACTCACCTGAGAGAGAGAGAGAGAGCCCCAGCAGCAGCAGAAGAGGCAGCAGCATCAGGAGCAGCAGCACTCACAGCATCAGCAACAGCTTCATTAGTAGCAGCAGCAGCAGGCAGCTTCAGCAGCAGCTGAAGCAAGCAACTACAACAACAATAACAGCAGCTGCCCCAGCAGCAACAACAACCCAACAACAACTACAACATCATCACCATCATCATCATCATATGCAGAAGCAGCAGCAGCAGTTGCAGCAACACCAGAGGCAGCAGCAATTGCAACAGCAAGCAGCAGCAGGAGGAGTCCTAGCACTTGCCCGAGCTCTCACCTCCTCCATACACCTTGTCACCAGCTTCTAGGATCCCTTAGGGTATATTTTCTAAACCCTATTGCTTGTTTGTGTAGCTTATGTGCTAATTGCTTCGATTAGTGCTAAATAGCTTAGTTTAGTGCTAATTGTGGTGTTTAAGTGGAATTGTGGATAATTGTTGATTTGGTTAGCTAGCTTAGGTTGGTTTAGTGTTAGTTAGGCCACTTCGACTGAGAGATCCCCAGATTTCACTAAAATACCATATAGTTTGTGTTTTGTGCAATTGTCGTTTTTAAGCGATATAATGGATATCTGTGATCTGCTGTTACCCGGGGGACTTCAGAATAAACTTGAGTGGACCACAGCCTACTAGTAACACCCTGACCCCACTACCAGAGCCCGACCCCACCACTCTCAACTTTGGCCGCCAAAACCGCCTTTCTGGCCGCAATTTGCGGCCAGAACAGGGAGATAGGAGCTAGGGTTTTCAGGGGTGGTGTCTGCTATGTTGTGTAGGTCCTTGGTATTTGTAGTTTTGTAATATTGTAGCCTGGACAGAATCTGGGACAATATGTCGCCTTTGAGTTTAGTTGTGTTTGCGCGATACGCGCGATACGTGAGTGGGTTCTGTGATCCAGCGTATCGCGGCGTGTCGCGATGGTTTTTAGACGCGTACACACACGATTCAGCGTATCGTGCACACGCGCGTTTAGTTCGCGACGCGAGTTTCTCGTTTCGTTTCGATATCGCGTTTCGCGAGATATTTGGCTTATATGTGATCTCCGTGTCATATTTGCAGGTTGGCAGGCAGGAACCACGGACACGGCTACAGGGGAGCAGATGATAGGATTCACCCCGCGTGGAGTTTAGGTGAGTAGATATAACATCTACAGGGGAATCGCCCGCATGGCGTTATGCGTCTGGGCTAGGATTCAAGTTCCTGTCGCACATTCTACGTCATTGTAGAATTGCGTTTTACTGCATTTCCTAGATATAGCTATATACTGTGACTAGCAGCCGTAGGACACTGCACACATTATTGACGGTTCATGTTGCACGAGCACGGATTGCATGCTACACACACACCGTCAATAATTGCCATGTCACACACTACCCTTTATAGCTACCATTGCTTACCACACTTGACATCTAGTTTATCGGTATACCTATAGTGTATCATACCTTTAGTGATAGGTATATTTTCACTTGCGATACAGCTACAGGTATACCTCCTACATATTTTACCTATACCGGAGGGATTTCCTACATATGTTACTATACCCAGGGGGGTATACGACATCAGTTCCTATAGGTAGATACCTATACTTTGCTACACCTGTATGTTAGATACATATTCAGTTGTTGTCGCATATTCACATTACTGATGTTACTTAGCTGTACCTTGTCATGATTTCGCATACATCTGGTTCAGCTATATACTTGTATTTACCTGCTCGCATTCAGATATATCACATACATTATTCCTGTGTTTATGCATTGTTTATCTGGATTTTTTTATGATGTTTTCGGGATTTGGGAACCGCGGGAGTTCATGAAATTATGCATACATGTAACAACCCGGTTTCCTTGATATGATATTTCGAGCGTCCCCCATGAGTTTTATCGGTGCTGATTACCTACTCCATACGAGGTGTGGTTGCCGTATGAGAGTACATGGCGGGGCCCGGTATGGTTCCCCTCGGCAAGAAGATCGATGGGTTTGCCGATTGAGCCTGGAGGCGGGCGAGTACCTACCGGTGATTGCTTTGACCTGGCAGTTGTCTGGAGGCTACTGGCCAGAGTAGAGAGATGGATGCGGGATGACCTGTACTGTCGAGGCCGAGGGCCGACACTGCAGACGGACCCCATGGGCTGTCCGGACTGACGGAGCCCCATATACGAGGATTTCTGTGTCGATGCTTGGCACACGGTTTCATGATATTTCTTTAAACCCCTTTTTGTATATATAACAGGGGACTTAGCCGTTGTTATATATACCCTTACACCAATATTAGTGGAATGGGACGCTAATATATGTGTATTGCCCCCATCATGTTTATTTCTGTACATATATTTACCTTTAGGATGCTAGAAACTCACTTGAGATTGGACTTGGGATACTAGGTGATTCATTGGGATTTGGACATTGGATATACCTATGTGATTGGTGACTTGTACATTCGGGATATAGGAGATTACTCGACATTGTACATTGAGGAGATGTGAGACTTATTTGATGTGAGTGCCCAATGTGGGGCCTGGTTTGAGGATTTGGGATTGGAGTATCTTGGTGGATTGTGATCCTGCCACGATGTCAGGTTTCCGTGGAAAATGACATATTCCACCCTACACCTCACCATTACCTATCTTATGCACAGATTCATATATTGGTAGTACTTGTAGTGTACCCTTATGATAGTTGCATATTTGCTTTCTCATATCTCTATTGCATAGACATTGCATACTACTATCATGCCATCATCGCTTCACTTATTGATTGTACCTGCTAGTGTACTCTCTTTATTCCAGCATTGCATGACATATCATTACTACTGTAATCGCATATCTTAGATTCATGCTGTACGTGCATTCCTGCGATTACCTGCATATGTTTTATACTATTCACGAGTTGGCAACTCACCCCCGTTGTGCCACAGGTGTTTCAGGTTTCTCCCCAGAGTAGTCGAGGCAGGCTATTCCCCTATCCAGCTATCCAGCTACCATCTTTTGCTACAGATACCGCATCAGCTCACAGTACCATTTTGCATAGGTGGGTTAGACGGTTATCTGTATTATATTTTGTACCTTCGTTGTATTGTACTCTCCATCTACTGTTGTATTATTGACATAGAGACTTGGTGAGGACGTAGTGTGTATTATGGTGGATTTGGTGTCTTTATATATATACAGCTTTTTCTCTACTGTCCTTATTCTTCTGTTGTACTCATATTGACTAGTCTTTATAAAAATGGGGTGTTGCTAAAATTTTAAAGAAAGAAAGGAAGACTTTTAAAGAATTTGGGTTGCGATTTCAATTGTTTTCAAAACTTACATTATCTTTTCCGTATTTCTCATGGTTTAGATTTCTGGGTTTGGCTTTCTTTTACTACGTTGCGTCTTTAGGCGTTGCGTAGTATTAGGGCCGTCACGGGCCATTTTGGGGTCGTGACAGGGATCCTAGCGCAAGCACATCAGTCAGCATACAGTGTTCATCCAGGTTCCACCAAGATGTATCGTGATTTGAGAGATGTCTTGTCACGAACCGAAATTGGCACGTGACGGCCCTAATACTACGCAACGCCTAAAGACGTAACGCAGTAAAAGAAAGCCAAAACCCAGAAATCTAAACCAAATAAAGACAAGAAAAGATAATAGCAGTTTTGAAACATTTGAAATCACAACCCAAATTCTTTAAAAAGTTCAACTTGCTTTCTTAAAAATTTTGGCAGCACCCCCTTTATAAAAACTAACCCCGAAACGGGTACATCAATTAAAGATAAATAAACCATCCCCAAACGGGAGAAAATACACGCCCAAATACGGAAAACAATCACCACCACAAAAATACGACGCCGTAGTGAAGAAATAAAGACAATAGAGAGAAAACTGTATAAAAGACAACAAATCCACAATTTATACAATAACGTCCTCACCAAGTTTCTAAGTCAATAACATAATAGTAGATGGAGAGTACAAGATACAACGAATATACAATACAAATACAGATAACCACCAAAACCCACCTGAACAAAACAACACACTGTAAGCTGATGCGGTATCTGTAGCAAAAGATGATAGATGAATATCCAGCCTCGATTACTCTAGGGAACACTCTGTAACACCTGTGGCACAACGGGGGTGAGTTGCCAACTCGTGAATAGTAAATAACATATGCAGGTAATCGCAAGAATGCACGTAAAGCGTGAATCTAGGATATGCAATTAACAGCAATAACATGTCATATGAATGTAGAATAATGAAAAGTACTCTAGCAGGTACAACCAATATATGAAGCAATAATAATATGACAATAGTATGCAATAATCATGCAATAAGGGTGTGAGAATATAAATATGCAACAATCATGAAAGGTACACTAACAGGTACTACTAATACATGAAACAGTGCACAAATAGATAAAGGTGAGGTATGGAGTTAAATATGTCATTTCCATGGAATCCTGACATCGTGGTAGGATCACAATCCATCAAGATACTCAAAATCCTAATTCCTCAATCAGCCCCCAATTGGCTCTCATAACATATAAGTCTCACATCTCCTCAATGTACAATATCAAGTATATCTCGCATATCCCGACTGTACAATATCAAGTAGGTCTCACATATCTATCCAGTATCCAATCTCAATGAATCACTTATCCCAAATCAAATCTCAAGTAATATTCTATTATCCTAAATATATTTGCATAAATAAATATGATGGGGTCAATACACATATATTAGCGTCCCATTCCACTAATAATGGTATAAGGGTATATATAACAGCGGCTAAATCCCCTGTTATATATACAAGGAGTAATTAGAAATATCATGAAACCAATGTGCCAAGCATTGACACAAAAATACTAATCTATCAGATGCTGCCACCAAGACTAGCATCCTGATAGGTACGTATCATATGCTATCCCGAAAGCATGAGTGCCTAGCTCTGACCCTCGCCTTTCGACGTTTCAATATGTACAGGACTCACGTTGGTATCTACGTGATAGCCACTGAGTCATAAGTACTGTCACCGGTAGGTACTTGCCCACCTCCAGGCTCAATCGGCAAAGTCCATCGATCATCTTGCCGAGAGGAACCGTACCGGGCCCCACCATGTACCCTCATACGGCAGCCACTCCTCGTATGAAGTATATAATCAGAACCGATAAATCTCATGGTGGATACGCAAATATCATATCAAGGAAACCGAGCCTTTCATATAATGCATAATTTTATGAACTCCCGCGGTTCCCAAATCCAGAAAATATCATGAAAAATCCATATAACAATGCGAAAATCCATGAATATAATATGTGCGCCATATCTGAAATGCAAGCATATAAAGGAAAAACCGCTAATTAACCGCATCAAGTTAATACAAATATCATGCGGTTTCTATTTATCCACTTCTAAATAACATCAAGTGAAGGTAAACATGTAGCTAAAACCAGATGTATGTGAAATCAATAAGGTATAGCAAGATAATGTGTCTACCTATAAGCAATGATATTGTATACCCCCTGGGTATAAGAATAGTATGTGCAAGGTATACCTGTAGCTATGTCAGGGAGTGTGTACGTACCTATCACTGATGGTACAATACTCTATAGGAATACAGGTATGCTAAATTCCATATATGATAAGCAGTATGAATCAATGTCACAATATCCCTAACTAAGCAATATAACATCTAAAAGTAGTTTGTGTGTGATATGGCAATTATTGACGGTGTGTGTAGCATACAATCAGTGCTCGTGCAACATGAATCGTCAATAATATGTGCAGTGTCCTACTACTACTAGTCCGGGCACAACTACATCTAAGTAATAGGGTAAAGACGCAATTCTAACAATAACGAAGAATATGCGACAAGTAATAAAATCTCTAGCCCTGACGCATAACGTCATGCGGGCGATTCCCCTGTAGATGTTAAATCTACTCACTGATGGTCTCGAGCTATGAAAATCTGACCACCTGCTTCCCCTTGTCCGCGGCACTCGAAGTCCCTGCTTGCGAACATAAAATTTCATAAATACAACACATAAGCTAAATATCCTATGATGACAAAAAGACAACGAAACGCGATGAAAAGGCCTGGAAAATTACACTGCGCGCTTAGCGCATCTATCGCGCACGATACCGGCCAAAAACCCTAATTGGGGTCGCTAAACTACAAAACACCAAATCTGGACCCCGATCATCCTGATCGCGCAACACAACACAAGAATTATGAGGAATACAATAGATATAATCTCGTAACGACCAATCGAACACACGTCGGAAAAACCCCGAAATCTAGTAAGCAACCTATCGTAATATTTCGCACTAGTTTCAAGCTAATGCATATCTAGCGATTACAAACACCTTAAAATAGCTTAACTAAGCTATCTAAACCATTCCTATATTTTTAACACTCGCTAATTATGTTTTAGCAAAAACCTAGTAAGCTAATTGCATAATTAAACAAAGTGTTCATTAGCAAAAATAAACATTTTCTACTAGGTCAATCTTCTCCAAAACACAAATTAACACTTCAAGTGAACACTAAACACATAAACAAAATTTAACCGTAACATGAATTTCTTAGACCAAATATAAATGAATTAATCATAATTTAAAAACTAAACTAAACACATAATTAGCTAACTAAATTAGCTAGATTTAAGATTAAAGCAAGTACAAAAGGATTAAGGTAAGAATTATACCTTCCCAAGAATACCAAAATGAAGCTTAATCCATCATCTTAGCATCAAAACCCATGCTTGTTGAAGAACCAAGAAGGATTAGTGAAGGAAAAGATGGTTTTATTTTTATTTAGGATTTTTGTGGATTTATTTTGGAATTTTTCTTGAAGAATTTTGAAGAAATCATGAAGAAATGAGCTTAGGAAATATTTTGGACAGAAATCTGAGATAAGGGTTGGCCATGGGGAGGTTGGGGGTATTTTTGTGAATTTTGGGGGAAGAAATGCTAGGAAAATGAGTAATAAATGCTAATAAATGCACTTTGCCACCTTTACACATTTTCTTTTCTTTTTAAAATAAAACCTTTTGCACTACAAAAAAATATCTAGATATTTAAAAATAAGCTTTCAAAATAATCTAGTGACAAAAATAATTTATTCACAAAAGAAAAAAAATTCCCGATTTACGTGCACCAAATACCGCTTAAAATAATATTTTATTTGGGAAAAATTCTATCTGAACCAAAACCTCCCAAATACCCCTAAAGTTCGTGCACAAGCTTTATTTTAGATAAACTAGGTGCTGGCAAGTTTATACGGACGTTTGATCGAAATCGGGTTAAAACGGGAAAAACTGACAATTTTTCCCTAAAACGGGAAAATTCGCAAAGCGATTTCAGAAACATTACATGTCTACTGGTGGGAAGGGATGAAGAGAGATATTTCGGACTTCGTTTCGAGGTGGCTGACTTGCTAGCAGGTCAAGGCTGAGCATCAGAGACCGGCAGAAGAGTTGCATCCTTTGCCCATTCCGGAGTGGAAATGGGAGCAGATCTCCATGGATTTTATTGTGGGTCTAACCAGGTCCAGTCGAGGGTATGAATCCATTTGGGTGATTGTTGACCGGTTGACAAAAGCGGCTCACTTCGTTCCAGTGACCACTTTTGGATAGGCTCAGTATGCTCAGTTATACATTGATGAGATTATGCATTTGCACGGCGTTCCTTCATGCATTGTGTCCGACAGAAGCACACAGTTTACCAGCCGTCTTTGGCAGAAACTTCAGGAACCTTTGGGTACCCGGTTGAGTTTTAGCACCGCTTTCCATACGCAGACCGATGGTCAGTCAGAGCGGGCTATACAGACTCTTGAAGATATGCTTCGTGCGTGCGTGCTTGATTTTGGTGGCAGTTGGGATCGTCACTTGCCTTTGATAGAGTTCTTCTACAATAATAGCTTTCAGGAGACGATTCAGATGGCACCTTTCGAGGCTTTGTGTGGCAGAAAGTGTCAATCGCCAGTCTGTTGGACCGAACTCGGCGAGAGCAGGATTGTGGGACCACAACTAGTTCAAGAGACTATGGAGAAGATCCAGTTGATCCAGGACAGAATGAGAGCAGCCCAGTGCAGGCAGAAGTCTTATGCCGACCGTCATCGTCGCAGACTTGAGTTCACAGTGGGTGATCATGCATTCCTACGGATTTCTCCGATGAAAGGCGTGATGAGATTTGGGAAGAAAGGGAAGCTTAGTCCCAGGTTCGTGGGTCCTTTTGAAATCCTTATGCGAGTCGATACCGTTGCCTATCGTTTGGCACTTCCATCCAGTTTTCTGGACGCTCACCCCATATTTCATGTATCGATGCTTCTCAAGTACCTTCATGACCGTTCTCACATGATTCACCAGACCATCCAGCTGGAGCACGATCTTTTATTCACCGAGCAGCCGGTAGTTATATTAGATCGGTAGGTTAAGAAACTTCGGTCAAAGGTTTTGCCGTCAGTGAAAGTTCTTTGGTGTGGCCCGAATAGCGAAGAGGTCACATGGGAATCCGAGAGTGAGATGCCGAAGAAATTCCCTCATCTTTTCGAAGGTACGCATAGTAAGTTTTTTAAATTCGGGGATCGAATTTCTTTAAGGGGGAAAATTGTAACACCTTAGAATGAGATTAGTGTTAATTAAGCGATATAATAAGGGTTTTTAATAAAATTTAACCAATAAATATTTTCACATATTTAATTATTTTAAATTAATATTTTATTTAATTATTTTTGTGCTTGCACATGCATTGCAAGTTAATCTTGGGTTAAGGAGGTGTTAACCATGCTTGACTAGCCATGGCACACTTAACCATTATCATGCCATGCTAACTATTTTCACCTATTTTAAGTAAAAAGTTTTATCTTTTAAAAATAAGGAGTGAAGAGTTGACAATTGAAGGAATGATAAGGGATGGGGCAAGCATGGGAGCAATTAATGAGGAGAGAGAGAGAGGGCATGGCTCATTTCTTCACCTCACTCTCTCATTTTCCCTCATTACTCACACACTCTCTCATTTTCTTGTTCTCCTTCTCCTCCACCGAAACCCTTCTCTTGATCTTTTTTTTTATCCTCAAATCCTAAGCCTAAACCTTCTTTAAACCTCACTAAAACTTCATTAAGCTTGCTTAAACCCTCTTGTGATGACTTGGAGCTTGGAAAGCTAGGGTTTTTCTCAAGTTTTGTAGAGGTAATGATCCTTGACTGTTATTTAGGCTCTAGGGAAGTTGTTTTGTTAAATAGTTTCAGTTTAATACCATAATGTTTTATAATTAGTGTTAATATCGTGTTTAGTTACGTTTAGGGTTCTCTGTTTAATCTGCTATCGAACTAGGTATTTGTTTAGAAAGTTTCCATCACTGAGAGATTTAATTGACGCCCAGAACCCACCACGAGAACCTGAGACCATTCCCTCTTAAAGTGACCGCAGATTTATTGCTTCTGGCCATAATTTGCGGCCATATTGGGGAGCTGGGTGTTGTTTCTGGGTCGTAGGGTCTCTGGGGTTATTTGTAGGCTTGTGGAACTTGCAACTTTCACTAATTTTTTGTGTAGCAAAATCTGGGACCGTTTAGCTAGAATTTAAGCGTTTCGGTAACGTGCAATACAGATTTATCCGACTTTGGTTTAGGTGTTGCGTGCGTTTAACTGCAGTGGGTTTGGGTTAAGATGTCGCTGCACGCGTTTAGCCCGCTAAGCGAACACTTGGTAGCTTGTGGGAGTCGATTTGTTTGTTGCAGTTGTGTCCGCGTGTTATTGTTAGTTTACTAATTTCTTAAGTTTCGGTTTGTGTGATATTAGAATCGATTGCGGGGACTTCGGACCCTGCTAGGAAGGGAAAACGGGTGGTCGAATTCACCTAGCTCAAGATCGTCTGGTGAGTAGATTTAACATATATGGGGAATTGCCCGTATGACGTTAAGCGTCGAGGGCTAGATTCGGTGATATAACCATATGCTTATATGTATATATGTTGATTGTGAATGAGAACCATTTTGCACATCCCATTACCTGTTGTACATTGACTTAGTATTAATTGGACACTGCACCATTACTAACGGTTCATATTGCACGAGCACTAAATTGTATGCCGCACACACACCGTTGGTAATTTCCATGACACGCACACTATAAAAATTTCCATGGATAATTATATTGTACCACATTCATTATTGACAGTGAGACTGTTATTCTTGTACCGCATTGCCATGGATAATTATATTGTACCACTTCCATTATTATTCACAGTTAGACATTTATTCTTGTTCTATTGCGCATTATGAATTGCATACATACATACATACATGCGTACATACATACATGCATACATACATACTTGCTATAGTTACATATACACTCTCATATGATTTTGCATTTCGATTTCGTGGATTTGGGAAACCACAAGATACCTTTGAAACTTGATATATTTAAAAAGAGTGGTTTTCCCTTGATATTCTCACATTACCGTTCTATATTTGCATACATCGTATTTCATGGATATATGCATTGAGATATTAATTTCTTGCGATTTCTGGATTTGAGAACCGCGGATATATCTCAAATGAAATTATAAATTTGTTTTAAAAACGCGGTTTCTCATGATGTGATTTCGAGGCGTCCACAATGAGTTTTCTCGATTCTGAGGTTGTTTTCGAGACCCGATTCGAGGAGTTGGACGAACTGTCTACGGGTACATGGTGGACCCGGTATGGTACCCGTGGCTAGAAGATCGTGGAGATGACGATGAGCCTGGTAGGAGGGAGCACTGCCTACCGGTGATAGTTTGGACCCGGCGGTTATCCGGAGGGTACCGATCGGAGTCGTGAGATAGATATGGGCCGATCTGGACTGATGGAGCCCGTGGGCCGATGTCGATGCTGGACATAGGTTTCATGATGTTTCGAGTGTCGATGCTGGACACTCAGGTTCCATAAGATTGACGGATATGAGGGCTGATCAGAGTAGCGGCCCTGAGATATTGGGATTTGTGGTGTCGTTGTTAGACACCTGATTTTATGATGATGATTCATTGATGAGGATTATATTTTATTCAACACTCAGGATTTATTATGACATGCACTTTTTCATAAAGTTGTTGTACCCTGGTGGTGTACCTTGAGCATGATTTGTTACATTTCCGTATTGTTATACTTATACCATCAGATTGCATATTTCAGATTAGTGCTTTTCGTGCATACTTGCGATTATCTGTACGATATTATTTTCTATTCACGAGTTGGAAACTCACCCCCGTTGTGCCACAGTGATTTGCAGGCTTGACCCTTAGTATAGTCGCAGCAGGGCTCATTATTGCATCTACTTCTGCGGATACCACTACTGTTGGTCGTGAGACCTTTTGGTGTAGGTGGGTTTTGTGGTTATCTATATGCATCTATTGTATATCTTATTGTATCTAGTACTCTCCATCTACCACTTACATGTATTTGACTTAGAGACGAGATTGTGAGGATCGATATTGTATTATTTGTGCTTCTGGGTGTCGTGCTCATGAGAGCCGGCCTTTATTTATGTTGCGATGTTGTTTTACCTTTTATTATGTTGTTTTCACTTCTTATTGCTTATTCCTTCGCTACGGCATCGTATATACCTGTTGTGGTTGTGTTCCGCCTTTAGGCATAAGTTGCTCCCGTTTGGGGATGCTTTATTTATATTCTATGCTTGTACCTGTTTGGGGCTAGTTTTACAAAAGAGAAGCTGCCGAAATTTTTAAGAAAATAAATTTAAGTTGAGATTTTATAACTTAAGATTTCTAAATGTTTTTAACTATTGTTTTATCACTTTACGTATTTTCTTTGTTTAGATTTCTGGGTTTTTTGGCTTACTTGGATTGCGTTATGCCTTTTGACGTCTTGTGATTTAAGTGCCGGTTGCGTTCCTAAATTGGGTTGTGATAATCAGGATCCTACTTGCCATTGCTGCATACTATGACTACGAAATCTGGCAGATGGACGTTAAGACCGCTTTTCTAAATGGTGATTTAGAAGAGAGTGTGTATATGACACAGCCAAAGGGCTTCGTAGATAGTGGGAGTATCGGAAAGGTGTGCAAGCTGCTTAAATCAATCTACGGATTAAAGCAGGCGTCGTGGAGATGGAACATCAGTTTTGATGTAGCAGTCAAAGAGTTTGACTTCGTCAAAAACATGGATGAACCTTGTATATATAAAAAGGTTGTAGAGAGTAAAGTTTTCTTCCTCGTATTGTACGTAGATGATATACTCTTGATAGGAAATGATGTTCCTATGCTGTACTTGGTCAAACTCTTCTTATAACAAAAGTTCTCTATGAAAGATTTGGGTGATACCTCCTAAATCTTAGGGATAAATATCTATAGAGATAGATCTGAAAGGATGTTTGGATTGTCCGAATCCAGGTACATAGACACCATACTAAAGAAATCTAGTATGGAAGATTCTAAGCATGGTAATTTACCCGCTTGCTCAGGAATCACTCTCTCCCAAGAGACGTCTCCCAAGACTGATTTGGAGTGGGCTCGCATGAACGTGATACCCTATGCTTCTGCAGTTGGGTCTATCATGTACGTAATGTTATGCACCAGACCGGATTTAGCTTACGCACTTAGTGTGGTAAGTAGGTATCAATCAGACCCAGAGGACAAGCACTGGATAGCAGTGAAGAACATTCTTAAGTACTTGAGAAGGACTAAAGAGATGTTTTTGGTGTATGGTAACGGAGAACTCCAAGTGTAGTCCTTTACCGATTCGAGCTTCCAGAGTGATAAGGATGACAGCAAGTCTGTCTCGGGTTTTGTCTTCACCCTCAATGGAGGGGCGGTATGTTGGAAGAGTTCCAAGCAAGATACTATAGCAGACTCGATGATGGAGGCTGAATACATCGCTGCTAACGATGCTGTTGGAGATAGTGCCCTCAGAGTCAATTATTGGATCACAGGCACGTGATTGCAATGATTGAGGGGAGGACCTATCCCAGTAGGACAGTCTTACTCAAGATGATAGTATGCTATCTGGTTTATCTTTATCATCGTGTACTGTTTTAGGTGACCTTATGAGTCGCTATTACACGTTGATAGAGCCCCTAGGATTCTTGCTTGACTACCAGCAGTATGAGGGCGATCATATAAGTGAGAGCTGGAGTCTATAAGCACATCCTTAAAAGGTCCCTAGTCGTGGGAGTTTCGAGACAGGGCATCGATTCTCCAAAGTAGACTAGTGTATACAATCGAGACCCCGATGAGGGGCGGTGGCCGTTCTCACAAGCCACTGGTGTCAGTTGGTTCACCTAAGATGTATAAAGGTGCTCATTGGGTTATGAGTACACCGGACAGAACTCGTCGGGAACCTGCTAGTTGGGTTTATACCAGACGTCAGATAGCAGTTCCCTGGTGACATGTGTACAAGTTAGTTCATCGACCTGAGATCGTCATTTGTCTCGTGTGAGTTCCCACTGTGCTTTGATTACTACCCTACCACGGCTCAAAGGAGTCGTGCAAACAGGTTTTAGTTGGGTACAGTCCCGAGCCACATGGAGGCAGTGAGCGGATCTGCAAGGGTTCGTCTCCCCCGGTATTGGGGGTGAGGTCGTGCTATGTTGAGGAGAGCCAGAACATGAAAAGTCCTTGGCCAAGGCAGGAGATTTTCTGGTAGGTATTCCATTAGTATCTCAGGGTGTTCTGCGCTGCACTCCGACACGACTTGTACCGCTTTTGGGGGTCTGACTTTTACCAACCCCCTAGGCCCGCCATGCGATGCTCATAGAAGAACGGACCGGACTGTACGGATATTGTCACTGACAGACTCAGTAGGGTGTCAGGATGAGTTCGCTCATCGACGTCCCTTTTGGTCAGTACCTGGTAGCCCGCTACGTATTGGTTTATACCTCTGACGTGCTAGTGGTTAAATCCACAGCCATAGTACTGACGAGTCTTTAGAGTCCACCACACTCACAGTTACTCAGGTTTCGGGCGAAACGCTGTAGTGGCCGTATGGAGATATGGCAGGGTTTGATCAGATACGTGCGGTATTGCATGGATCGTGATCGGACGGTTTTTACTGGCCGGCTTTGGCTTAAGCCGGATTCTAGTATTTGATAGTGTAGTTTTGTCTCTTTGCATTTGTGTTCAGTGGGAATACAAATGCGGGCATGTATTTGCAGTAGCGGGGTTTTCTTGTAATTTATTACGGGATCAGTTTTCTGAAGTTGCCAGTTTGCGTTCCGTTTCGGCCGGTTTTCATTTGTTCCTTCCCGGCCGGACTTTCCGTTGAAGGGTGTTATTTGCAATTGTGCAAATAACTTATTTGTGGAGGGGTCCTTTGTAATTTGGTGGCATTATGATAGATTGCTCATGATGAGATTCCTTTATGGTCATTTCCTTTGCTTTTCAAATGATGGTTTGTGAATGGATGTGTGTAGGAATGGGTGTGACCATTTTTGATATATTATTAATTCTCTTTTTCTTCTCTTGCTTGAGTTCCTTTTTCCTCCACCATTTTTCCTTTGAGGATGAGGGGGCCGGCTACTTTGGTGAGGTGAGAGGGATCATTTTTGTGGTGGCAAAAATCTCCATCTCATATTATTCCATTCATCATAAATTGAGAGTTTCATTTCTTTCTCTCAAGTTCATTCATTTCCTCCATCCTCCATGGAAACTTATATAAACCCCAAGAGACAAGTTTACTACACTATTCTATAGCAAGTCTTGGACGCGTCGGCTAGCCAACTTCGCGCCCGAGTTGCCTCGGTCAAGAGGTGGGAGCCCGTAAAAGAGATCGGCTACGTGGTGCCCTTTCCGACGAAGACGATGATGGACGGAGATTCCGCTGGAGATCGGAGTGGAGATGAAGACCGAAGGACACGGATCGCTTGGTATAACTCATCACCCATCTTTTAGTTTGCTAGTTAGCTAGGTTAATGGCCCGATCCGGGTGAAAAGTGCGCGGTGGTGCCGGTTGCAAGTTTTGCAAAGTTTTTGTTTCTGCGTTTTCGGTGTCGGATCGACGGCCGGGGCGCCCCCGCGGACTTACATTGGTATCAGAGCCAGGCCATTAACCATGCCTAGCTTGCTCTAGCACGTTTAGAACTCGATCGAACAAAATTCCCTAAAAACCGTATTTTCTATATACAAGTTTCTGTCGAAATTTTTTTTAGCTCCAAAAATTTTTCATGGTGTTGCAGAAACATGTGTAGAGAATTCTAAGAACACTGCAAAAATTTGGTGACCTAATTCGTCTATACGGCCGCGGAACCGCGGCCATAACCCCACTTTGGCCGCGGTTCCGCCGTAGAAATATAGCTTCGTTGCACCATTTTTTTCCAGTGGGTCCTAGTCTAAGAAATGGGGTTTTTGGGACATTCTTTTTGGGCCCAGATTTTCTGTAAGTGCTACAGAATTGCTTGGGGCCCACTTTGATAAATTTGTTCGATCGGATATTTTAAACATGTTAGTTCACAGTATTTACATTATATCTGCGACCGTGAATGTCACTTGATCGGTAAATCCTGTCTAACTGCTATAGCCTGGTTAGACGGATTTGCGAACTTGGCCTTCACGTTGATGTCCTGTATGTTGTGCTGTGTGGTTGCGGATCGGTCGGTGGGGATAGCCTGGATGCAATGCTAGTACTGTTTTGTTGTATTATGTACATTTGACATTGCGGGGCGAACGTCCGACATGTGGACTGCCGTCACTGCCTGTCTGTATTATTATTTTGGGGCACGACCAGGTTGAGGTCGATGTACCCGTTGTATGTATATTTTACTTTCTGTACTAGGATTACCCCAAGGAGGGGTGCACGGATAGCCGGGTTCTAGAGGGCAACAAGCCCGCATCTCATGGCTTTGAGACGGAGGGGGCTTTACTCTAGAATTGGCAGGGCTATTCGCCGCACTCGTAGGGGGTATAGGTTGACCCAGGAGGGGTGCCCAAGTTACCGGATTCCATGAAGTGCTGGGTGGTCCATTCACATTGCTGAAGGGGGCTGCCTCGCTTCAGGTTTTGGCGGGTGACTTGCCGCGCCCGTAGGGGTCTAGGATTTTCATTGCACAGGCTATCCACACGACCAGGGGAACGTCGGGTTTTAGCAGCGACTCTGTGAAACTCGGGGATCCCAGATATCTGTATTGATCTGTGTTGCTGTACATTTCTGTGTTGCATTTTTATCACGCCTTGAGCAAAAATTATATATTATATATATATGTTCATACCAGAATATTACATTTTATACCGCCCATTCTTACGCTCGTGTGTTTATAGGTAGGTGCTTTTAATCCGTGTTTGTTACATATTTACAGAATACAGGTTTCCAGTACAAATATTGCAATTCAAGACAAAATCTCCACAGTTACGTCAAAATACAGAACATCTGTCACAGCAGATAAAAGCCGGGTTCCGGTCATCCATATCCGTCCAGTGCCGAGTACCAGTTCCAGAGACAAAACATATGACAGTGGTCATTCGTGTCTGGGACAAGCACAGAGCACGAAGGGGGCTGCACAAGAATCAATGGGTGCGCGGAGCTCGAGAGAGATAAAGTCAAAAGTAATGAAAAGAAAGCAATCTTGGACTAAGAATTCTGAAGATATTCTGGAAAGATTATCAGAAAATATGTGTACCAGACAACAGGGGACAGCAGATCAGGGCCGTACAAGAAACACCATACCCTGACTCCATCATAGGGTCGCGGATCCGCGGCCAATAGGGGGTATTGGCGGCGGATCCGCGGCTATACTGTGGAGTCAGGGCATGGGCTTTGGGGGGTATTTGTGTCTTTGTATATGTGTTCTGGTGGTTGCCCTAGATCTTCAACCCTCTACCTATAAATACTCCAGAACTGAGCCAAGCCAAAGGGGTCATTCTTTTGTTCCTCTTTTTGTTAGGATTTAGTCTTTTTTCTTCTTCTTCTTCATTCTTTTTCCATGAAAAATGTAGTGAGAGCTTTTTGAGTGGGAGATCAATGAAGATGAGGGCTTTTTGTATCATTCTCTTTTGTTTCTTCTTCCCCTTGAGATTTTTGCTTTCTCTTGATCATTCAACCTCTTCATTGAGCTTGAATGGTTAAGGATTAGTTATTGATCTCAAGGGTCGTATTCTTTCATGGAATTAGTGCTTCAATTCACATGCGTTCTCTACCCTTCTTTTGATCTTGCAACCTCTTGATTGAGCTTGCAAGTTTAAGGGTTGGCTATTGATCACATGCTTGTCTTGAGTTCTAGTTTCTTGTTCTTTTTATTTGCTTATTTATTACTTGCTTTTTATTACCTTGCTTTACTTTCTTGCAATTTAATTCATGCACTTAATTACTTGTAATCTTTTCTTTTCTTTGTTCTTTTCTTTTTGTTCTCTCTTTTTGGTTCTTTCTTGTGAATGAATGTAATTATCTTTGTTAAGAAGAAATACGGTATTATAAGTTAATGTTTCTTTGCCCATTTCCTTTTCCCTTATTTTCCATTGAACTCCGCCCAAACGATACGCAAGCGCTCCGTTAGGCACCGTACCCTGACAAGGTAACGGTGATTCCTAACCGCGACCGGTTGCGTTTGGTTTGGCCGGAGGCGAAAGCAAGAGACAAGAACGGAAGGACAAGGGTAAATAAGCCGTATTCCACGAATACTGCGCTTAAATCCCCTAATCCACGTTGTTACCGATTGCTCTCGCTTCAATTGGTCAAGATTCGGCTCAAAGGTTTCGAGTACGGATTTCTTTAGCTTATAATCTCGTATCTTTTTCTTAACAAATTTATACTTGCAAATAATACACTTAGGATAGAATCGAACAACTCATACACAAATTCTTTATTGACTCGTCTAAGACAAGAACGGAAATAGAACCATCTCCCTGTGGATCGACCCGTGCTCAACCGGCTAGCTGCATAACGACACCGTCTTGATTGCGGTTAAAACTTTAATTCTTTCAATCAATATACTAGTAGATGTTGTATATGTTTTGCATCCGCACTAGTCCAGTCCCCGCTCTGTCGTTAGTTAGCTAACCTAACGGGTGATGACGGGACCCAGTGGCGAATGCGGATGGCATATACGTACATCATTATATTTTCGTTCTTTGTAGTGTGATCAATTGATGGGACTACGTTGATTCGGATCAATGCAAGATAAACAAACCTATTCTGATGTTGTTGGAACATTTTTCAAAAAGCTGTTATTGCAAGGGCGTTCTCTTTTGTTTTGCGTCGTGGTATTCAGTTGGAATATCCTGCTCCTCAGTCGACGAGGCAAGGGCCGAGATCCCTTCACCGGGAGTGACCCCTTGGACAAAAGTTTGCGTCAGGGCAATAGCTTCACTATAGCCGTTTACTTTTGCTTTGCATCGTAGTATTCAGTTGGAATATCCTGCACCTCATTCTACGGGGAAAGAGCCGAGATCCCTTCACCGGGAGTGACCTCTTTAGCAAAGGTTTTCGTCACTATATTTTTACAAAGCTATCCGTTCCTTCAACGATATCAAGTTCATTATGTTAAAGGTTTTCGCCAGAAACCATTCGTAACCCTCCGTCGTTTCATATGGGTAGTCAATAGTATTCAAGCTGTGTTTGTTGGCCCTAGTCAAGACACAGTGTTTGGTAGCTATTGGGTATGCATATGCTGCATAGATAGATGCGTTGGTTTGGGACAGTCGTATAGCCTTGTTGGCCCTAGTCAAGGGCTTGTACGGGTGGGTTCAAATCAACCTGGACAATGACGGGTAGAACTTGACATGTGACTTATGATTTGTTGACCTTAGTCAAGGTCATAAGAGCATGGGGTAAAAATCCACATCGGGAGTTTCAAAAGAACTGAAACTTGCCAGATATGCGCATACTTTCTGGAGTGTGATAACGTGAGCGGATTCCGTCACGTTATCATGCGATGATAGTTGGATCCCGATTCCCACTGATGAGTTGGTTTACTCCTCGGGTGATCCCGGCTAATTCTTTTTTCAGGTTTGGGGAAGAATTTGACGTTACAGTGGGAGGTTTCCAGATTAGATAAAGTGATAACCATTCTGATCTAGGTTAGAGTGCACGCTGAGTGTTTCTTTTCTCTCTCTCTTTGGCAGCGACCATTGACCCGACCCTAGACTATGACTCATTGACCAAGTTGACCGAACCTTCTTAACACTGGCCTTTGGATTGTCAGAGTTGCAGACCTCATTGCCACTCCTATTTTTACCCTTTTTCTCCGGGACACCCCGTATTAATACGAACGTCCACTTCCATTGAACAAAACCATCGTATGGTTATATACGAACTCGAAGGAATTCGAGGATGGTTTCCGGTTCAGGAGAAAACGAATAGGACTATTCAGTTGTCCTTTCCTTTTACCTTCTCTCAGGTTGTGAGTACTCCTTGGTTTAGGAGATAGTACACCTATTACGCAAATTGGATAGTCTTCTTCCAAACCATAGGCAGGTGCCGACCGGTAGGGAATGAAGAAAACCACTTAGCCTAAACTGTGTACAGAAGGTATTAAGTTAAGACAAAGCAAGGGATTAGTAAGAGGGCAAAGTAAATTGCGACTACTATTCACGACCAAACCAAGTATTTCTTCGCCAATCCTAAATCACCTTTGTATTTCTCCAGGACACTCCGTATCACTACGAAGATCCCAGTTTATTGGATAATCCATCGTATGGTTATATACGAACTCGAAAGGAACTTGTTCCTGTTCGGGGATGGATCCTGGTTCAGGAGAAATAGGAATAAAGTACATTCAGGTGTCCTTTATCTTCACCTTCTTTCGCGTTGCGAGTGCTCCTAGGATTAGGATAGTACAACCCATTATGCTTATTGGATAGTCTTCTTCCAAACCATAGGCTGGTGCCGAATGGTAGGGAAGGAAGAAAACCATTTGGCCTAAAGGGGTGTACAGAAGTTAATGACTAAAGACATATAAAGGGATTTGGAGAAGTGGCAAAGAATTATACGGTTACAGTTGTGAATCTGGATAATGGAAGAGGCATTACTATGAATACCAGAATACCCCATCGAAACATTTCAATGTTTTAGGTTCACTGTGTATTGTAAAAGAAAACTAATTTCCCAATTAGACACTTGCTCCAGGGTATGTATTTACCAGGTATGATTCTCACATCTGTATGGTTTTACAGATGATGAGTGGGAGTAAGTTATTGGGAATTAGGTGATCATCCTCATTATATCGGGATTCGTTGTAATTGGTGATATTTGAGGAAGTCACCTGGGTTGTTTGCCGGACGGCAAATATTTGGTTTTGAATATCCGTTGTTATGCACCAATTTCAAATTGATATATCTGTACGTCTATTTTTATAGAGTGAGATATACCTTTTTGAAATTATGTCTATGACATTTACCTATATCAGTGGATGGTTAGGTAAGGAGCATTGAACAGCGGTGTAATTCTTCATAACCATAGTACAGTTTTCAACCTACGACACACAGTGAATGAGTCACTAAACTCAAGGGACTTGTACAGAGTATTGTATATTGTCCAGTGTCCATTCGGACAGAGGGGTTGGTCCTCGTACTGTATTCTGTTTAATTATGACTTCTCTAAATCTTAGACATATGTTTCGAAGAAACACGGGGTCTATGTTTTGAGGAGTTATAGGTATAAGAGTAAAGTAGAGAACCAGGTATTGCAAGTATCGGGATTCTTCAAAGTAATCGAAGATGTAGATACTTGTATATGGTATTCAGTTGATAATAAATGATTAAGAGAACTAGCTTCTCTTTCAGGTTACTCATAATTGGAAGTACTCCTAAGTTGAGTAGCGCCGATCGGCCTTCTTCCATTTAGTTGACATGCACTGGAGACAGCTGCATGATTTGAATATGGTTCAATTAAATCAGTGCCTCTGTTTCTTGGATATAGAACAGTTCATATCTTGACATTGTTAAGATACGGGGAGTTGTCCGGCTTATGCTTAAAACCAGACTCCGGATAACTCAAGGCACGTTTCAGTAGTGGCTGTTTGTGGGTTGACCCGGGTTATGACAAAGGTTGATTTTCTACCATCTGGAAGGTCAATAGCGATATTGTTCTTGACTCGCCACAGTTTTAATTAAAAATGGATTTTTTCAGAAAACAGTAGTGGGAGTATGGTATAACTGGAAGTGATTCCAGAACCGCAAACGATTACTGAAGATTTGATAAGAACCTAAAGATTCAATCTGGTTTGACATTCCATTGGCCACTCCACAGATAAAGTGGGTTACCTCAGGCACTCGAGAGGTACTTCGGTATGCTCAAGGACGGTGGCAGGGAAGTTCTTGTTTACCCAGACTTGCCATTGCTGTTGTTCCAGACTGTGAGACCCGGTAGGAGGATGAGTATAGCGTCGTTCTAAACTAGCTTTAGAAGTGTACGTATATATGACTCTGCCAGAGGGTTGTCGTAGTCAGTGGGAGCAGCGGAAGCATTGGTGGACATCAGGCTTCTGTCTATTTCTAGACTAAAGCAGATATAGCGGAGATAGATCATCTATTTCTGATGTGACAGTCATGGGTTTGACTTCATCAGAATAGAGGATGGATCTGTTAAGAAGGTAGTAGAGTGTGATGTCCTGGTATTTGATGACATACACAGAGTAGGAAGTGATATTCCTATACTATGATCGGTTATACTTTGGTCGTCACACAGTGTTTTCTCCACATAATAATTGGATATTATATCATACATTCTGGTTACTAGATCTATGGTATTAGATCTAGATTTGGGTGGTTTCCCAATCTGGGTACTTTGACCGCATTCTAAGAGTATTTAGAATGGACGACTCCTAGCATGGTAGTGTACCTGCAGGTAATGGAGTCACCCTCTCTAAAGGTGTCTTACAGACTAAAGGGGAGAGGGATGTGCATGATCGGCAGATCACTTGCTTAGGCAATTGAGTCAATCATGAGATGTCAAGTACCACACCAGATGTTGTTCTTGCAGTAGATGCAATAAGTTGATATTGATCCAATCCTGGAGAAACAGCCGGAAGCAGTTTTAGAACATAAGTTGATGTTCTAGGGATATGATAACAGCTTCCTCCTTCGGGAGACAGTTATCATTCCAGTCTTCCAAGGTGACCTGGATGGCAGAGTGGCTGTCAGAGTTATAGTTTTCCTTCTAAGGAGGGGCAGTGTTTTGGACAGGTGGTCCAGGTGGATACTGAGGGAAGGCATGGCGCAGGATACTGATTAAGTTCAGTTGACGATACAGTCTAAGAAGTTTGGATTTGGAGTTCATTTATGAGCTAGGTCCCAGCAGACATCCAGACATTCTAAGACAAGTATTGCTTATTTCGGGAGATGGCTTTCTCCGCGAACTTGAGATATAGAGAGACATAGAAAGAAACACCAGAGCGGATCGACTCACTGAGGCTATTCCTCGAACACAATAGTTTTGCAAACGAGCTTTGTGAGACTGACTAGTAGAGGAGTTGGGTGTTTGGTATCACACGGGCTGTGAGTATGCGACATCGCAATAATTAGCCTTGAGTGCAAGTGGGGGATTGTTGGAGATAGTGCCCTCAGAGTCAATTATTGGATCACATGCACGTGATTGCAATGATTGAGGGGAGGACCTATCCCAGTAGGACAGTCTTACTCAAGATGATAGTATGCTATCTGGTTTATCTTTATCATCGTGTACTGTTTTAGGTGACCTTATGAGTTGCTATTACACGTTGATAGAGGGCCTAGGATTCTTGCTTGACTACCAGCAGTATGAGGGCGATCATATAAGTGAGAGCTGGAGTCTATAAGCACATCCTTAAAAGGTCCCTAGTCGTGGGAGTTTCGAGACAGGGCATCGATTCTCCAGAGTCGACTAGTGTATACAGTCGAGACCCCGACGAGGGGCGGTGGCCAGTCTCACAAGCCACTGGTGTCAGTTGGTTCACCTAAGATGTATACAGGTGCTCATTGGGTTATGAGTACACCGGACAGGACTCGCCGGGAACCTGCTAGTTGGGTTTATACCAGACGTCAGATAGCAGTTCCTTGGTGACATGTGTACAGGTTAGTTCATCGACCTGAGATCGTCATTTTTCTCGTGTGAGTTCCCACTGTGCTTTGATTACTACCCCACCACGGCTCAAAGGAGTCGTGCAAACAGGTTTTAGTTGGGTACAGTCCCGAGCCACATGGAGGCAGTGAGCGGATCTGCAGGGGTTCGTCTCTCCCGGTATTGGGGGTGAGGTCGCGCTATGTCGAGGAGAGCCAGAACATGAAAAGTCCTTGGCCAAGGCAGGAGATTTGCTGGTAGGTATTCCAGTAGTATCTCAGGGTGTTCTGCGCTGCACTCCGACACGACTTGTACCGCTTTTGGGGGTCTGACTTTTACCAACCCCTTAGGTCCGCATGCGATGCTCATAGACGAACGGACCGGACTGTACGGATATTGTCACTGACAGGCTCAGTAGGGTGTCAGGATGAGTTCGCTCATCGACGTCCCTTTTGGTCAGTACCTGGTAGCCCGTTACGTATTGGCTTATACCTCTGACGTGCTAGTGGTTAAATCCATAGGCATAGTACTGACGAGTCTTTAGAGTCCACCACACTCACAGTTACTCAGGTTTCGGGCGAAACACTGTAGAGGCCGTATGGAGATATGGCAGGGTTCGATCAGATACGTGCGGTATTGCACGGATCGTGATCGGTCGGTTTTTACTAGCCGGCTTTGGCTTAAGCCGTATTCTAGTATTTGATAGTGTAGTTTTGTCTCTTTGCATTTGTGTTCAGTGGGAATACAAATGCGGGCATGTATTTGCAGTAGTGGGGTTTTCCTGTAATTTATTACGGGATCAGTTTTCTGAAGTTGCCAGTTTGCGTTACGTTTCAGCCGGTTTTCATTTGTTCCTTCCCGGCCGGACTTTCCGTTGGAGGGTGTTATTTGCAATTGTGCAAATAACTTATTTGTGGAGGGGTCCTTTGTAATTTGGTGGCATTATGATAGATTGCTCATGATGAGATTCCTTTATGGTCATTTCCTTTGCTTTTCAAATGATGTTTTGTGAATGGATGTGTGTAGGAATGGGTGTGATCATTTTTGATATATTGTTAATTCTCTTTTTCTTCTCTTGCTTGAGTTCCTTTTTCCTCCACCATTTTTCCTTTGAGGATGAGGGGGTCGGCCACTTTGGTGAGGTGAGAGGGATCATTTTTGTGGTGGAAAAAATCTCCATCTCATATTATTCCATTCATCATAAATTAAGAGTTTCATTTCTTTCTCTCAAGTTCATTCATTTCCTCCATTCTCCATGGCAACTTCTATAAACCCCAAGAGACAAGTTTACTACACTATTCTATAGAATGTCTTGGACGCGTCGGCTAGCCAACTTCGCGCCCGAGTTGCCTCGGTCAAGAGGTGGGAGCCCGTAAAAGAGATCGGCTACGTGGTGCCCTTTCCAATGAAGACGATGATGGACGGAGATTCCGCGGGAGATCGGAGTGGAGATGAAGACCGAAGGACACGGATCGCTTGGTATAACTCATCACCCATCTTTTAGTTTGCTAGTTAGCTAGGTTAATGGCCCGATCCGCGTGAAAAGTGTGCGGTGGTGCCGGTTGCAAGTTTTGCAAAGTTTTTGTTTCCGCGTTTCCGGCGTCGGATCAAGGGCCAGGGCGCCCCCGCGGACTTACAGATGCTGCCAAAGAGGCTGTCTGGATGAAGAAGTTCATTATTGAACTTGGAGTGGTTCCATCTATTAAGAATCTAATACCTTTGTATTGTGATAAAAATGGAGCTATGGTTTTGGCAAAGGAACCCCGGTCCCATCAGTGATCCAGACATATTCTGAGGCGGTATCACCTGATCCGGGAGATAGTCGATCGCCGGGAGATCGAGGTCAGGAGAGTAAATACAAAGGAAAACACGGCGGATCCACTCACGAAGGCCCTCCCCCAGACGCAGTTTGAGAGACTTTTTGGGATGTTGGGTATGCGATACTACAACAATTGTCCTTAGTGTAAGTGGGAGATTTTTAAGAATATGTATGTCCTAAAGGCCATTATTGTATATTATAATGGATCCTTATATATATATATATATATATATATATATATATAGGACTTTCTTGCTCGACATGATAGTATGCTATCTGGTTGCTCTTTATCTTAACATGTGCACTTGTTTTAGTTTACTATCTCACAGATACATATTGATAAAGCCCTTAGGATGTTGGCTTGACTACCAGGACTATGATACAGATCATACTAGTGGGGCTTGTGTAGCTCGCAAGCACATCCTTTAACAGTTCATAGTCGAGAGAATATCGAGACAGGGCATCGATATTCCAAAGTAGACTTATGTGTGCGTTTCTTGACCCTATATGGGGCGATGGTTGATCCCAAAACCATTGGTGTTTGACATCAAAGATTGTACACAAGTGCTCATTAGAGAATGGGTACACCGAACAGGACTCCCCGAGAACTCCTAGATGGTACCATACCTATCGTCAGATAGCAGTTCTCTGGTGACACTTGTATAGGTTAGTCTGTACACCCGAGATCGTCATAGAGTCTTGTATGGTTCCCACCGTGCTTCGATTTCCTCCCTACCACGGCTCAAAGGAGTCGTGCAAACAGGTAGATTTTGGGTACAGTCCCGAGTCACATGGAGGTAATGAGCGATAGGAGGGGTTTCGTCTCTCCCGGTATTGGGAGTTGATGTTGCGCTATGCTCGATTGGCCATAACAGCAAGTCCCTGGCTAGAGTTGATGAGATTTACTGGTAAGTGTTATCACTAGTTTCTCGAAAGGTTATAGGCTACATATCGGCATGGCCTATCAAGTTTGTGGAGTCTGACGATTCCACCCACCAGAATCGATATGCGACATATCAGACGAAGAGACCAGACTGTATGGTAAGTGTTGCTTATTGGCTTTACGGGAGTTTGGACAAGTTTGCTTGTTGATCTTTTATTCGTTCAATACCTGGGTGGCCGTTTGTTGGGAACCCACCCGCACGCGCAAACGCGTATGTTATGGAAACAGATATGAAATGAAGGAAACGGATTGCGCACGCGAGATCGTTCTCGTTTTAAATATTTATGAACCGCAAGTGCACGGCGCGTTGTAGCAAGTCGGCAGGTACGGGTCGATCCATAGGGAATTATGTATTAGGTTTTGTGATTTAAGGTTTAACAAATAATGAATTGGGTCGGTTGTCACAAAAAATAGAAAATACGAAAATAAGGAAAACAAGCAAATAGGTTAAGAAAGAAATTGGCCGTGCCTTTGGCTCGGAAGGTCGAATCGCGACGATTCCTTCGAAGCTCCCTTGATCATGAGTTATCCGTCCTTACGTCGATCCCGGCATGAAGCATGACTTGTTAACGCGGTTGCGGAGCATAAGTCATCAAATTCCGATATTCGCCGCAAAACACGAAACTATTTTGTTTGTCCACTTACCGTTTGTATGTCTGAGATTGGGTATCAACATTAAACACAAGGGTTAGCAAGCATACCACAACATCAAAAAAGTGAGTGAGAGAAAATGATTTCAGTGTTAAGTGTGCTAAGGGTTTGTGAGGGTAAAGGGTATATGAAAACCGAGGGTTTGTCAAGCACTTGGTCACAAAATACCGTATCCAAACTTAGCAAACTTAACACCAATTTGATTTTAACTTAAACATTATTAAATAGAGAAGGGGAGTGAATATGGTATATGAAGAGCTTACAAAGTAACCATGGTTTCAAAATTCCACATCACATCAATATATAAATCAATCCTTAAGTTATAATCATGTTAAGCAAATTAAACATAAACAAGAGGAGGAAGAGGCAAAGCCTTTCATCTTACTTCCTTACCATTACCACAACCAAAGATAGTTAGTTACACATGTTAAAAGAAAATCAAATGAAAAAGAAGCAAGTAAATAAACAAAAAAAAATTTATTAACACTTGAAGAAGAGGTACAAGATTTTGGTAACTTATTCAACCTCCATAATGAAGCTCTCCAAAGAAAGCTTCAAGAGGGAAGAAGAAGAAACCAATTGAAGCCCACTCAACTCTCAAGCCTAAACCAAAAACCAACTAAAACTATAAGATAGAATATGTGCATGTGAGACCCCCATCCCTTGCTCACTGGTTCTGCTTTTATAGGCACAAAAGAAAAATAAACAAGCAATAAAAATAAGGTGATGTGGTACTAAGGGAGGGACAGTAGAAGACTGGGGGTTATTGGAGCAAGGGGCCGGCCTGCTCGGCCAAAGAGGGCATGTGGCCGGTCCTGTCGATGAGTCATGGGCTCGTGCTTATTGTGTGGTCTTGTGTGCATCCCAATATCACTCTGGTGCTGCTAGTTTTGTTTGTAGAGGCCTTGGATGCACTAAGAGAATTGGACGGAAGAAGATGTCATACATCACATCAAAACTTTTTGCATTTAATACCCATGTCCCCTATGTGCCCACTTCATCATATCTTGTATGCCATGGCAGCCCCACCATGGTCCTAGTACCAAAGAACATGTGTACACTTGCATTGTGTTGGACCAAAATATTGTGCACACGTTTATTCTGCAAAAGCACTTTGGATATCGGTCGGTTTTCTGTTTTGTTTGCAATGTCGGCTCCCAAACGTTATATCCATGATTTTGAATGTGTATCCAGTATTTTATCACGAACACCTGTAATCTGTAATCACTGAGCAAACACTGGTTAAAAGTACCGATAAATAACAAAATAGATAATGAATGAGCGGTATTAAAACGTAGTTTTCTGTGATGAACAAATACTCCCAAACTTATCTTTTGCTCGTCCCGAGCAAAACAAAAAATCCTAGCCTCACTTTTGCATGGAACGCGATTGCAATGAGAACGTGCAACAAGCCGTTAAACCTCTAGGTGTCCTTAGTAGGAGGAGTGTTGTCTCCTGAGGGTTTTCAGCGGATTACACCCACAAAATCCAGTCAAGTTAGCGTCGTGGAGAAACTGTTAATTCTAATCTCAAGGTTAGAGATCAAAGTTAGAAGTTCTATTACTCAAGTTAGAAACGTTAAACTCTATTTTTCACACCTCGCAATTTGTTTAACATAATCCCATACACGTCTTTACGTGATTGTGCGGATAGTTTCCATAAGGTTTTAAGAACTTTGATTAGGGGTATCATGTCATAATTACAAACGAGGATAAACTTCTGAAGGATCACACGAGTTTGAAAGGAGTATAAGATTTTCTCAAGTTTTTTTTCTCCAGTTAGGTTTCAAGTCAGAATATATATCAATTTTAACAGAGAACCTAAGTCTTATACTTCACTTCACCCTTTCACCTGTTTTTGTTCATACACACCTTTCGTTACCGTGTAAAATGTCTTAATAAATACAAACCTTCATATCTCCGCGAAAAAACTGTTTTAATAGAAAATTCGTCTCCGCCAAGATTATTCTCCCACAAAGAACCATTAGAACTTTTAACTCGGAGAGAACCCTTTCTTAGCTTGTTTTATCTGGCGATTGAAAACTTAGCGAGCTTTGGGCCAATCACTCCCAAACCAGATGGTTTTAGGGCATTAGATGTGGGGACACCCCAAGGACTTAATTACCCAAGTTACCAAGGCCACAAAACAAAAGACTTATTTTATTCTAAATAATTCTGCACTCTATGAAAACGGAGATATAGCTGGCTTTTTCTTTTAAATCTGAAGACGTTACATGTGGATAAGGTGTGTAATTACTCCAACAAGGTTTCAGATGGATTATTTTTCAGATTAGCTTCTGTTAAAACCTCTATAAAATTCTTCATATCTACTTCACTTTATGAACTATTCTTGATATTACTTAACTCAGAACAAACATGTTTGATCCTAAAGATATTTATCAAATTTTTAAAAGTTTTACAGACATGTCAGACTTTCATCAAATTCTCAAAAACATACGATACGTGTAAGTGATATAAAAGACGTATATCAGCTATATTTAAACATAAAGGAGGGTTATCATTCGGGTCGTCAGTCTCTCGAAAAGGATTTAGTTATTTATAACTTATCAACCGAACTGTCAGACTTCGAATCTAAGTTCCCCCACTAGCTAACATGATAAAATTTTTATATTTTTGGGTAATTATTTCAATTTTTATGGGTTTTTTAATATGTATGCAATGCAGAATATACAATATACACATGATGCAGTAAAATAAACACAGTGCTCACTCCCAAACCTGAGTTTTACGATGTCCTCATCGTTGCCCCCGTCTCCGGTGGCTAGACTTAGACATCAGGGTGAGAAGTTTATTTAAAGAAAAAAAAACTAAGACTAATTACAACATATACAGGTTAACTGATTAGGTTAGTCCAGAAATTAATACCAGCCATTTAAAGATTTTGTCTATATAGTGCAATAGCTGGTAAAAGAATATGTATATATAAAAGAAAACGAAAAGGTATATGTTAGATGTTAGTGAAGGGCATGGGCATGTAAAAGTAGGGATCGGAAGATATTGAAAGTGAAAATGAAGTTTTGAAGAGGTCCAAGAATTGTTGCCCGGCTGAATTGAATGTCCAAAAAGCACGTGTTGAATTCCAAAGTCAAGTTCGTGTAGAAACTAGAGTTCATCCGCAAAAAGTTCGGCAAAAGAAAGGTTCCTAGGATGTTCCCAAATTGATTCTGACTCAAACTCATCTAAAATATCAAGTTCATCCGCAAAAATTTCCTCAAAACTCGACATGAAAGAATATTTTTCAATGCTTTCTTCCTCCCTATAATTTTTCACAATCCTATTCTTATTACTATAGCTCACAAACTCTCCCAATACAATTTCTCCCTCATTACATTCACACATGGGTAGGTATATGTCATCCAAAAAAGTAGGTTCCCACACTAACATTTCTTCCGTAACAATATCACTATGTGATATAAAAATTGTGGGTTCCTGATCATTGATCTCTTCAAACAATCTATCCAAACCATACCCGACAAATTCATAAGGTCCCTCATTTAAAATTGGATTACAAAAATCATCGGTCTGCCTCGGAGGGTTTTCTTGTGTGTCCTGGTAACACTCAGTCAATGCATTTGCATCATCATCTATGAAATCACCAAAAATTTGTTTGAACGTTTATCTCACTCGGATGACTTTCTAGATGACAAATATTAACACTATTGGGTTTCGATTGACTGTGTTCATTTTCTAGAATCCTCATAGCTAAATGTTTCGCCTGTTCATCTATTCTAGCCAATGATTGAGCTTGAGAAAGAAATAATTTCTCAGACTGTTGTATGCACAGGGCTAGCGTAGAAGCTGTTTGATTCTCGACCGCAGTCATCACTTCAATACACTTTTATAAAGCGGTCAACTTAGCATCCATCTCACTATCATACCCTAATGATGTGACAGTTGTTTCAGGTAAGGAGGTGTTGGATATAGTACCCTCACAGTCAATTATTGGATCACAGGCACGTGATTGCAATGATTGAGGGAGGACCTATACCGGTAGGACAGTCTTACTCAAGATGATAGTATGCTATCTGGTTTATCTTTATCATCGTGTACTGCTTTAGGTGACCTTACAGGTCGCTATTACACGTTGATAGGGCCCTTAGGATTCTTGCTTGACTGCCAGCAGTATGATGGCGATCATATACGTGGGAGCTGAGGTCTATAAGCACATCCTTAAAGTGGTCCCTAGTCGTGGGAGTTTTGAGACTGGGCATCGATACTCCATAGTAGACTAGTGTATACAGTCGAGACCTCGACGAGGGGCGGTGGCCGGTCTCACAAGCCATTGGTGTCAGTTGGTTCACCTAAGATGTATACAGGTGCTCATTGGGTTATGAGTACACCGGACATGACTCGCCGGGAACATGCTAGTTGGTATTATACCTGACGCCAGATAGCAGTTCCCTGGTGACATGTGTACATGTTAGTTCATCGACCTGAGATCGTCATTCTTCTCGTGCGAGTTCCCACTGTGCTTTGATTACTACCCTACCATGGCTCAAAGGAGTCGTGCAAACAGGTTTTAGTTGGGTACAGTCCCGAGCCATATGGAGGCAGTGAGCGGATCGGCAAGGGTTTCGTCTCTCCCGGTATTGGGGGTGAGACGCGCTGTGTCTAGGAGAGCCATTACACAAAGTCCTTGGCCAAGGCAGGAGATTTACTGGTAGGTATTCCAGTAGTATCTCAGGGTGTTCTGGGCTACACTCCGACACGACTTGTACTGCTTTTAGGGGTCTGACTTTTACCAACCCCCTAGACCCGCCATGCGATGCTCATAGACGAACGGACCGGACTGTACGGATATTGTCACTGACAGGCTCAGTAGGGTGTCAGGATGAGTTCGCTCATCAACCTCCCTTTTGGTCAATACCTGGTAGCCTGTTACGTACGGCTAGTACCACTGACGAGCTAGTGGTTAAATCCACAGCCAAAGTATTGACGAGTCTTTAGAGTCCCCCACAGACTGTTTCTCAAGTTTCGGGCGAAATGTTGTATAGGCCGTATGATATATGGCAGGGTCCGATCATATACGTGCAGTAGTGCATGGATCATGATCGGGCGGATCATACTAGTGGGCTTTGATTTAAGCCGGATCCTAGTATTAGATTTGTTGGATTACTTTAGTCTCATCGCATTCGCATTCAATCGGAATGCAGATGCAGGTATGTATATACAGATGAGGGGTATCCTTGTGATCCGTCACGAGTTTACTTTAGATGTTGCCTTATCTTTTTGTTATTGTAAACATTTGGGTTAATGTTTACAAATGGAAATTGTGAGCTAAAGTCATCATTAGAAGCCTTAATTATGACACATGCACAAGTGATGACTCATGCTCTCTTTCTTTGTGCATGTGTCACATTATTTGATGGATTTGAGTCTTGATATGATAAGGAGAGAGAGAGGGGCTGCCATGATATGGTTTTTGGTCTTGTATTTTTCTCTACACTCTCTCTTTTTTATCATAAGAAAACACATAAGAAAAATAGGCATCTTCTTCTTCTTCTTCCTCTAGCTCACAACCTCCATTAATGGCATCATCTCTAACCCCCATCCATACACTCTCATATGATGAGAATCAATGGGTGCTTGAGACAAAGTTATCGCACACAATCTCTACTTCACCTTGGACACTTCGGCTTGCAAACTTCGTGTCCGAGTTGCTTCGGATGAAGCGGGAGCCCGTAAAAAGACTCATTGATGTGGTGCCCTTCCGACGAGGAGAACGGAGATTGGAGATGCCACGAGGAGCTTGGGATGGTGGCCAAAGACCGAAGGACACGGATCAATCGGTATAGTCTTTCCAACCCTTCTCTAGTTAGCTAGTTATAGGTTAATGGTTCGATCCAGGATTAAAGTCTGCGATAGCGCCGGTTTCAAGTTTAGAAAAAGTTTTCGTTTCCGCATTTTGGCCTCTGACAGATGACCGGGCGCTACCGTAAACTTACATGGTATCAGATCCACGCCATTAACCTTTACTAGCTTGCTCTAACGTGCTTAGAATTTTGATCGAACGAAATTTTCCAAAACCGCATTTCCAATTCTGCAGTTTCTGTCGAAATTTTTTTGTGCTCTAAAAATTATTTTCAGTACGTCAGAAAATCAGGCAGGCTTTTCTAAGGAATCTGAGAAAATTAGGTATGGTGATTGCACTGTAGCACCGTGGAACCGCGGCCGTACCCACGTTTTGGCCGCGGTTCTGCCACAGCACTGTAGCAACACTGCACCAAATTTTCTGCAGTGCTCTCTGACATGGAATTAGGGTTTTTGGAATGTTTATTTTTGGCCCAGATTATTTTGAGTACTGGGAATTGTACTTGGGGCCTACTTCGGGAAATTTTGTCGATCGAAAATTTAAATATGTTAGTTTAAAGTACTTACATTATATCTGCGACCGTGAATATCATTCAATCGGTAAATCTTGTCTAATTGCTATAGCTCTTTTAGACGGATTTGCAAACGTGACATTCACGTTGATGTTCTGTGTTGTGCTGTGATATTGCGGATTTGTCATGGTGGATAGCCTGGATGCAAATGTAGTACAGTTTGGTTGTATTTATACATTTGATATTGCGGGGCGAGCGTCCGACATGTGGACTGCCGTCACTGCCTGTTTGTATATTATTCTTTTGGGGCACGACCGGGCTGAGGTCGATGTACCCGTTGTATATATTTTATTTTCTGTACACGGATTACCCTAAGGTGGGGTGCACGGATGTAACATTTTAGAAATCGTTATGAGAATTTTTCTGTTTTAACCCGACTGTGAACGAACGACCAAATAGACTTGCCAGCACCTTGTTAAGCTAAAATAAAGCTAGTGCGCAAGCTTTGGGGGTATATGGGACGTTTTGGTTCAATTTGAAATTTTCCCAATTTTAATGTTATTTTAATGCGGTATTCACATTCTAGGAAATTTCTCTGAGCGATCTTTTCTTTGTATTAAGTTGAGTTAACCCAAATTCTTCTCACTTTACTTAGATTTTTGTGTGGACTAGGATTTATGTTAGGATTTAAAAGAAAAGAAAAGAAAAGAAAAGAGAATGAGAAGATGCATGCATGCATGTGTATGTGTGTATGAATGCATTAACTATGCATTTATGGTAGGTAATTGCTAGGAAACCCTCATCAAACACCCACCTCACTCCTTGGCCGAGAATTCCCTCATTCCTACTGCCCTTGCTCATTTCCCTTCTCATTTTATATCAATTCTATCACACAAATTCTCCAAAATTCAAAACATATCACAAAATACCAAAAGTTCTTGATTTTTGGCTCTTGGATCACTTGGAGCTAGGGAAAGTTAGGAGCTTATGAGCAAAGTTGTTAGGTATAACCCCTTTACTGTTAAATTAGAGTTTTCTTGTTGTTTTGCTCGTTGGTTGTTGCGTAGAACGCTTTTTATATCGATTGAGGCGATATCGGGTTTTTAGTGTCTTTTTAGAGCTTCTTTATCTGCTGTGACCGGGAATTTTAGTGTTTGAACAAACAAATTTAGAGAGATGTACTAGTGGACCTGAGACACCACCTGAGAGACGGAGGCCACCCCACCGGTCGGGGCCGGCGACCCCTAAGGAGAGGTCCGGCGACGCCGGCTAGGTAGATGAGGGTTGGGATGGGGCTTCTGTGGGTTGTTGTCTGCTATTGTCTTGGAGTGTTTGGTACTGTTTATTTGCTTAGTAAATTCAGTATGCAAAATTTGGGATCGGTTACCTAAAATCTAGTGTTTTGAGTCCACGTGATACGTGTAGCGACACGAGTCGTGTGTTTGTGCTGCGGTGTTCTCAGTTTGGAATTGAGGTATTGTTGCGCGTGTTAGCCACTAGACGTGCACTCGTGAGTTAGTTTAGTGTGTTAGGGTGTTTTAAATACGTAGTTTTGCGTTATTTTGATCGATTCTGAGATATTCGCATTATTTCTTGTGTTTGTGAAATTATCGCGTCGCAAGCGGAGACTTCAGACGCTGCGAACAAGTGGAAGCAGGTGGTCGGATTTTCATAGCTGGCGACCACATGTGAGTAGATTTAACATCTACGGGGAAATCGCCCGTATGGCGTTATGCGTCGGGGCGAATATGATATGTTAGCTGCATAGTATTTGCACATTAGTTAATTTCATATGAATGTCATTGCATAGTATTATCTGTTGTACTTGACTCGTACATTTAGATATAACACATTACTGACGTTCATGTTGCACGAGCACTAATTGTATGTTACACTCACATTGTTTGTAATTGCCATGACACACACAACCACCTACGTAAGTGATACGGTAGTGGATAGGGATAGTGTGGTAGTAGCCCTTATCCCATTGTGCATATGAGATATTGGTGACACTTACATACGTGACATTTCATTGAGCAGGAATAGTTGAGGTAGTAACCCTTATTCCATTTCATGTATACCTTTCTATAGCTACATGTATATCATGCACTCATATTGACATGTACATCGCATATTTTAGCTATAGTTGTATGTACCCCAAGTGGTATTGCTTTGATATATGATATTGAATTGTGATCTTTGCACTTATGACATGCCTCATACATACTTGCTTACATGTAGATAATTAAACCTTGCTACAATTACATGTACACATTATATGATGCTGCATTGTTTTTCGGAGGTTTTGGGAACCGCAAGATATATTCTAAAAAGCTGGATTCCTTTAAAGAGCGGTTTTCCCTTTATATGCTCATATTGATGGTTTATATTACATATATCAGTTTTACATGGATTTTATGCATTGAGATATGGATTTTCATGTGATTATGGATTTGAGAACCGTGGGGTTATTTTCAAGAAACTATGTATTGTTTGAAAACCCGGTTTCTCTTAATATGATATTTCAGTGCGCCCACCATGTGATTTCTCGGTTCTGAGATTTGGATTGTGATACCCGATTCGAGGAGCGGGAGGCACCGTCGGTGGGTACATGGTGGACCCGGTATGGTACCCCGGGGCGAGTGGTGATTTCGTGGTGTAGACGATAAGCCTGGCAGTGGGACCATTACCTACCGGTGACTGTATTTGGACTCGGCAGTTATCATGGGGATACCGACCGAAGTGAGGTATGGCATATCGTCAGGGCCAGTCGTGGGGACAACGCCTGAGTTATGGGGATTTACGTGTCAATGTTAGACATGGGTTTTATGGATATTTCGAGTGTCGGTGTTAGACATTCAGGTTTTCCATGATTTTTACGTATCGTCGGTGGACATACGTGGTTGATATCCTTACATATATATATACTTATAGGTATATATTTTCAAGATGTTTCGGGTGTCGATGATAGACATTCAGGTTCCATGAGACTTACAGGATGTGAGGGCCGATCTGTGGATGCAGTGCCTGAGGATTTGGGATTTGATGTGATAGTGAGGGACACTGGTGTTTTTCCATGCTGATGATTTTGCATGAGATTTTATTGTATCATCCCACACACTCAGGATTATTATTGATATGCATTGCTTCATGTAGTTGTAGTACCCTGCTGATGTACCTTTACATGATTGTTGCAATTCACTTATCATACTTATGCTATCGGATTACATATGATAGATAGATCGCTGTTCGTGCATACCTGCGATTACAGTATGATGTTAATTACTATTCACGAGTTGGCAACTCACCACGTTGTGCCACAGTGTTTTGCAGGACTTTCCCTCAGAGTTGTTACGGCAGGGCATCTTATCATCACTACTTTTGCGGATACCGCTACTTTAGGCAGTGAGGCCTTTGCTCTTGGGTGGGTTTGCGGTTATCCGTTTGTACATTATATATCTTTTTTGTTGGATCTAGTATTCTCTATCTATCACTGTTGTATATGACTTAGAGACGACTTGTGAGGATTCGGTGTTGTACTATATTGGTGGTTTTTTGGTGCCGTGTTCGTAGAATCCGGTTATGTTGGGAAGTTTACTTCTTATTATAGTCATTTCTTTGTTATTTCTTCGCTTTGGCGTTGTATACTTGTTGTGGTGATTTGTTTCCGCCGTTGGGCGTGATTTTTGTTCCCACTTGGGATGCTTTATATATTATCTGTGTTGTACCCGTTTTCGGGGCTAGTTTTTTTACAAAGGAGGTGCTGCCGAAATTTTTAAGAAAGAAAACTAGAGTTAGAGATTTTAATTGTGATTTCTAAATATTTTAAACTATGTTTTCTCCGTTGATCCAGTTTTGGGTGGTTTGGATTTCTGGGTGTTCGGCTTACTTAAGTTGCGTACGCCTTTAGACGTTACGTAGTTTAAGTGCCGGTTACGGACCAAATTGCGGGTCGTGACAAAGTTGGTATCAGAGCGTTAGGTTTTACCTTTCGGAGTCTACGATGACCTTGGTATGATGGAGTAGGTAGCTTAAGTAGAGTGACGTAGCGTGTGTATGTTCCACGGCATACTTACGACACGGTACTCCGCCTAAGTGACCTTAGGACTTATTAATTAATATTCCTCCGTGATTGATATACATCTTTGTGATTCGATTTCCGTTTCCTTATCGAATCTTGTTTCAATTTACAGCCTATATGCCGCCGAAGACTACGAGGGCACAGAGAGCGGCCGCGAGGGCCGAGGTCAGAGTTGACTCGTCTGAGGCGAGGACTGACCAGGGTAGTATGCCTGTTGTACCGGAGCACATTGCTATGATTGGAGCTGGTATGCAGGATCTGCGCCAAATTGTGGGGACTTTGGTAGAGACCATCCGAGCGCAGGGGCAGGCAGTTGTTCCACCCAGTGCAGGGACCACGATGGTATCTATAGTTTCGGTAGTCGCAGTTACAGCTCCGGAGGTTATTGATGTGTCCCTGACAGATTTCATGAGGCTGAGACCCCGGTGTTTACTGGCACAGATGTTACTGAGGATCCGCAGTCGTTCATTGACCGGATAGCCAGGATTTGTTTCTCACTCCGATGTTCCGATGAGAGATGGGTGGAGTTTTCCAGTTTTCGACTGGAGGGTATGGCCCAGAAGTGGTGAGAGTCGTTGGAGAGGGGCAGAGCCGCTGGTCTTGCTCATATGACCTGGCTGAGTTTGTGACGTCATTTCTTACCCGTTTTCTTCCACCGAGCGTCAGGGATGCGCGAGCGCGTAGATTTGAGTTGTTACGCCAGACGCCGGGGATGACGGTGTCGGAGTATGATGTTTTGTTTACTGAGCTGTCGGTGTATGCTCCATACCTGGTAGCGACTGAGGAGATGAGGGTGAAGAGTTTTGTTCGAGGCCTGCTTACCCAGTTGTTCCTAGCCATCAGCATTCAGCATTGCGACACGTATGCGGCAGCTGTCGATGCAGCTCTATTGGTGGAGGAGCGTCTAGCTGAGTCATCGGTTGTTCCAGAACCGAAGAGGACTCGTACGGATGTACCAGCATGGAGACCGAGGTATGTCCGCAGAGGCAAAGTTCCTTCAGACTCGAGGAGTAGCAGAGATGTGGGACGTGTCCAGTTATTCAGTTCTTATTCCCAGGAGGGCCAGCGACCGTCTTATGGATGCTTCGGTTGTGGCAGTTTACATCATCTTGTTCGGGATTGTACTGTGGTGCGTCAGAGAGGGCCAGCAGTACCGCAGGTTACCTTACCACCTTCTCCGCCTCAGAGAGTGTTGCCTCTTATTCCTGTAGTTGCGCCGCGTCAGACTCCTGTTCAGAGAGGTCGTGGTCGCGGAGGTTTTGTACCGAGAGGTCAAGGTGGCGGAGGTAGAGGACAGCCAGTAGCCGGTAGAGGACAGGCTAGGGTTTTTGCCTTGACTTACCAGGACGCTCAGGCGTCCAATACAGTGGTTTCAGGTACCCTTTCTGTATGTTCTTATGATGCACATGTTCTTTTTGATCTGGGATTCACGCATTCGTATGTTTCCATGCACTTCGTGCCGAGGTTAGGCCGAGAGTCGTGTTTGCTGGATCAGCCGCTGGTCGTGACTACTCCTGTGGGAGAGTCGTTTGTTGCGCGTTATGTGTTCCAATCTTGTGTTGTCCATATTGGTGAAGAGATCTGTCCGTTGACTTGATCCTTCTTAAGATGTTGGACTTCGACGTTCTGCTAGGCATGGATTGTCTAGCTACTTGCTATGCATCCATAGACTACCGCGAAAAGACAGTTAGATTTTGTTTTCCCGGCAAGTCAGTGTTTGTTGTGCAGGGGGACCGTAGTGCCGCCCCTCACAGTTTGTGTCACGACCCGAAAGTACGGAACATGACCGGCACTTAAACTACGAACGTCTTGAGGCGTACGTAATCTAAGTAAACCGAAAACCCAGAAATCCAAACCAAGAAAAGTAGTAGAGTGAAGAAAACCAATTTAAAATCAAGTAGCTTTAATAGCATAAGCCGAGTTATGCGGTTTTAAAAACATCAAGTATTTCCTGAAAATTTCGGCAGAGTCTCCTTTGTAAATACTGGCTCCCAAACGGGATACAACATGAATAGTATACGAAATCAATAAAAAGGCATCCCCAAGCGGGAGCTAGCTCTTCGTCAATCGACGGTCACAACCACACAAGCAATATAATATACAACGCCAACAGCGAGAATCAAAATTCAAAAGGAAACTCAAAACCACAAGAAAACCACAGAAATATAACGCGCGACTCTAAGGTCGAAGGAATAACATCACTGGTATCTATCTCAAATAAATACATGTTTTGGTTGATGGAACTTCTAGATACAACAGAATAATGATATACAAGATATAATGATAGGTGCGATACAAATAAACCCACCTACTAGCAAATCACCCGGAAATGGAAAGAGTGCCAGCAAGCCGTAATGAAACCTGTAAGGCGAAACCTGCAAGAACTGTGGCACAACGGGGGTGAGTTGCCAACTCGTGAGTAGAAAACATCTACGCACAGAAATCGCATAAATAACGCAACCTAGGTCAATTGATCATAATATATCCTCAAATATATGCATAACATGCAGCCTATAACAATGGCTAGGGTAAATATCTAACCTGGGTGTAATCTCATGTGCCTGTGTCAGTGCCTCAGGTAGCAATATAACATATGAATGAGGTATGAATGCATGAAAACAGAATACATGTAAATGAAGAAACTGTTTTCATAATTTAGTGAGATTTCCTTGTATTTTTAAAATGAGGTATCATAATGAAATCAGCATAAAACAGTGCCTAGCATCGGCACAAAACGTAATCCCAAAATCTCGATATCTCTGTATCACAGTCTCTGTACCTCAATATCTCGAAATCTCAATGTCCCAATCACAATATCTAGGGCGCCGTCAGTCCAGACCGGCCCCTACCATCCATCTCAAGACCACGACGGTATCCTCCGGATATCCGACGCGTCGGGTAAAATCACCGGTAGGTAGTGCTCCCCTGCCAGGCCCACATCGTCATCATCACGCGCTTCTTGCCCCGGGGTACCTTACCGGGTCCACCATGTACCCGAAACGGTTCATCCGCCTCCTCGAATCGGGTCTCGAAATACATCAGCAAACTCATGGCGGACGACTCATACATCATGTGAAAAACCGCACTTTTTATTTTAAAAGAGCGAAATCAGTTTATATAAGTTTTGCGGTTTTCCCCCCAAATCCAGAAAGTTTTATGGAAATCCGAATCCAAATCATCAATAGCATGTAAAACCATGAATATAGGCATAACAATGAAAAACAGTATGCATGAAGTGACAAGTAATAATTACAATGTTAAGCTGGCATATAAGGCAGGTACTCTAATATCATGTCAAATTACTAACTAACAAGCTAAGTCAAGCAATAATATTTTCTAAAGTGTACGTGACATGGCAATTACCGATGAAGATGTGTGTGAGCCGGCTAGTAAGTGTACGTGGTACATACGCATCATCGGTAATGGTGCTGGTGTCCTAACAATATGATATCAACATTGCAATAAGAAATTATAACATAAGTATGCGATGCGAAGCGAACCACAATAATAAGCGGAAGCTGAATACTAGACGCAACTGTAACTAACCTGCATTAATCTAATATAAGTCCTACAAATGGTGCCTTTTGAAATAACACGAATCATGGGGTTTTGAAAATAGGGGCTACGGTGTTTTTATGAAAAGATACGTCTTTTGAAATATCCGTAGGATCCCTTGGGCTATCTTTTAAAATACCCACGATTCGTTATTTTTTGAAATAGGTAAGAAGTCTAATCTAATCTAACAACTACACTAAACTATACGGCTGAACTAACAAGCTGAACTACAGGTAAGGAAACCGCCTATCATCTGAGTCGATACATATACATACATGTATATGTATAGTCGGTGATCCCGCCTCAATAATATCATATCTATAACCAGACATCCCAAGTCAAGAGTGCGGATCAATCATCAATATATAGCTCGTAAGTAAAACCGTCGTACGGCATCCCAAGTCTGGGTACGGGTCAAAATCATATTCATCACACTATTCATCCGGTATCCTCTTTATCAAAGATCATGGTCTAAGGTACTGACCTATGTCGAATACAATACTAATATCATCAATATATTCATGATCTGACTACAGATCGACAATCCCGTACAAACCGATACTGTCAGCACATAGCATCATCAAGGGGTATACATCGCCCAATACAGCCTAGGATCAATATCCTAGCATATCATGCCTCATATCACGATCACATGTCGACCATTTTATTTATAACACTATTCACCCATATCGCCGCCCCAAGATCCGCTATAAAACCAGGACGTACCTCAAGTACGAATCCTGCCCTATCACCGATATCACAACCACAAAACAAATCTCATCGACTCAGCTCAATCCCAAGTATCATCCTCAAATCCGTATGTGAACACATAGTCCCATACCCATGTGAACACATAACTATAAAGAATCCCATGAGCACATATAAATAGGAATGTATGCAAGTATGTATGTGTGTATGTGTAGTGCAACACTACCCTAGGGTTCGCAACACTAAAATAATCCAACACACCAATATCCATCCTAAACATCGTTATTAATCCCAAATAGCATATAATAATTGTTGGTGTGTATACGCATCCGTATACACCACCACGGACTGCGGGGGTGCTATACGCCATCCACCCGACTTCTCCCCGTAGATATAAATCTACTCACCTGGTCCTCGCTCGCCGGTGCCGACGTCGCCACGCGCTTGCTTGTCGTCTCGAAGTCCACATGGGGTACCTACATATCATAACGCACCGTATCGCATTAAAATCCGACTCATGACCAAAACGACTCACGAATCCCACATAGGTCAAAACCTATGGTTCGCTCTCTCAAATCAACCCAAAACCCTCGACATCGGCGTACAAATGCCGAGTGATCGAGAAAACACAAACGCGCCATTCGTGGTTTCACAACCCACAAAATATATATATATATAAAATGTAACATTTTCAAAAATATAAAATATTAATTTTGGGAATTTTTATAATTTAATATTATTTTATTGATTATTTTAATATTAAATGCAAATAAATAGGAAAAATGTTAGAAAAATTATGAAAAATTATGGAAAATTCTAAAATAGGGTAAATTAGTGAATTATGACATTTTTAAGTTTTTGTGATTAATTTGACACTAATTTAGTGCTAATCGCGATTAAAATCAATAATCGGGTTTTTTGGCAATTTTGTGCAAAACATGCACATATCACATTTTCTCACACTTATGCATTTTCTTTCATGATCTATCATTTGGGTTTACTATTCTTGTAAGAAGGTTAGGGATTTAAAAGAAAAAGGAAAAGAAAAGAAAAAGAAAAGGATTTAAGATTGGAGTTGGTGAGAGAGGGTATGGGCATCTTTGACAAACCCTTAGCCATTTGTTTTCCTCTCATTTTCCCCCTCCCTCTTCATGCTTGCTGCTGCTGCCTCTTCTTCATTCTCCCTCCCCTCTTCAAGCTCCAAAACACATCCAAAACAACCCCAAAACCTTATATCGGTTTCATTAAAAATGTGCACAAGCTCGAGATCTACAAGATGGACTAAGAAAGCATGGATTTTGGCCACTAGGGGCAACTCAAGAAAATTCTTGAGTTGCCAATTGAGGTAATTTCTGAACCATTAGCTTAATTGTAGCATTTCCTATAACCCCATGTTAAGATTATATCGATATTGTGTGATATTATGGACTTGATGAAAACCTAGTTAGGGTTTGAGAGAAACTTGAGTTGTAATGTGAAATTGAGGTCAGTAGAGGATACACCAACACCCTAGTGCATGAATTGGAACCCAAAACCTGAATATAGAACCAGAAATACGGATTTTAGAAACCGATATCGGGGAAATTGTGTAATCTGTGCAGGTTAATTTGAATCTGCTATCACCCCGAGGACCCTAAAATGATATTGAGTGGAAATTGAGATGTGCAGGCACCATAGAGGCAACACCCCAAACCCTAGCCCCCAACTCCCTTTCCCGGCCGCCAATTCTCCCCTTTTGGCCGCCAATTGCGGCCTGGGTCCCACCTCCTTGGCTCGTATTGGTTCTGTAGCTCCTACATTGTTAGTTTAGGCCCCTGGTATATATAGATTTGTATAAAGTGACCTGGGGTAAAATCTGGGACATATTTCATGAGTTGCTGTTTTGGACTTTAGTTTCCGTATTCCGTATTTTCATTTCTGCATTGGTGTGTTTCGTTTTACCTCGACTATTTGGCGTTTATACGACGATATAGAGGATTTATTGATGGTTTTGAAGGCGTGCCATAGGTTCTCACCTATAGGCCCCCTTATCGTATCGCTTTGGATTTCATGCGCCGTTTTAGCTTGGATTTGGTTTAATGCGCATATACGATATTTTGATGTGTAGGTACCCATGAAGACCTCGGACGACAAGCGAATACGTGGTGACGTCCGCAAATGATGATGCAGGTGAGTAGATTATATCTACAGGGGGAAGTCGGGTGGATGGCGTATAGCACCCCCGCAGTCCGTAGTTAGTATACATATATAGTAGATGTGTGATAGTTATAGTGTGTTGTAGCCTTGTGATAGGTGTATTATGGATAGTGTAGGGTAGAAGTGACTAGTGTAGTTCATAGTCGCGAACCCTAGGATAGAATTACACCTACACACACACACCCTTGCATATTACTTGTATTTACACGGTGTTTGAGGATATGGATTGACTTTGGAGATGAGTCGATGATGTGGGCTTGATGACGTGAGATCGGTGATTGCATACGATTCATATGTGGGATATGACTTGGGATTTCTTGCGGGCTTGGGATATGTGTTTACCCCCGCATGCAACTTCTTTGATGGTATCGTTTGGTGCTAGACATAGAGTAGTACCCCAGACTATGTGATCTGATGATAGTGATACCTGTTATGTGATGAGATAGTGAGATGTGACCCGTACCCAGCTATTGGGATGCCGTACGATGATTACCGTACGAGCCGATATTGATGATGGATCCGCACTCATAACTCGAAGATATCTTATGATATGACATTGAGGCGAGATCACCGACTATATACCTTTATATATGTATCGACTCAGATTAGGCGGTTTCCATACCCCTCCAGACTTGCATGATACTTAGATCAGTAGTTGCATAGTATATGTTAGATTAGACCAGAGTCATACCTATTTCAAAACTAACGAATCGGGAATATTGCAAGATAGGAAAAAGGGGATTCTACGGATATTTTCAAATGTGTAGAGTCTATTTTCTAAACACCGTAGCCCTTGTTTTACCAAAGACCCCGATTCGTCTTATTTTAAAAGGCAAGGTTGCATGATATAGCTTTCGAGTTAGATTCTTCACTATTGCGTTGATTATTCGATTGCACCTGTTCATACTATTTGCATGGCATTACTTATGCTTATTGTTACATTACCATCATACTGTTAGGACACCAGCACCATTATCGATGATGCGTATGTTCCACGTACACTGATTGCCGGTTCACACACTTCATCATCGATAATTGCTATGCCACTACACTGTAGTACTGCTGCATTCATGGTATGATTTCCGCATAGCATATTGTACACATAGACCTGTACACAATTATATACGATTTTGATGCTTACATCATACCTGATACATATGTCACACCTGATCATTATATTATAGCTCATTTATATGTGACATGACTTGATATTCATACCTGATACATATGTCACACCTGATCATTATATTATAGCTCATTTATATGTGACATGACTTGATACTCGCATTTGATACATATGTCACACCTGATCATCTTATTATAGCTCATTTATATGTGACATGACTTGATACTCGCATTTGATACATATGTCACACCTGATCATTATATTATAGCTCATTTATATGTGACATGACTTGATACTCGCATTTGATACATATGTCACACCTGATCATTATATTATAGCTCATTTATATGTGACATGACTTGATATTCATACCTGATACATATGTCACACCTGATCATTATATTATAGCTCATTTATATGTGACATGACTTGATACTCACATTTGATGCTTATATCACACCTGATCATTATATATCGTAGCTCATCTATATGTGACTTGACATGATATTTATGTTTGACGCACATATCATATCAGATTAGTGACTTACATTTTGGTTTGGATTATATGTGATTTCTGGATTTGGGAACCGTGGCTATTTCAAATATGTAATCGTTTAAAAACCCGGTTCCCTTGATATGATATTTCGGTGCGTCCACCATGTGTTTTCTCGGTGCTAGAGTGATATATAAAAACCCGAATCGAGGAGGCGGTTGAGGCCGATTACGGGTACATGGTGGACCCGGTATGGTACCCCGGGGCGAGAACGGTTTCGCTGTGTGATAGACGGTGAGCCCGGCAGAGGGACTACTACCTACCGGTGATTGTATTTGAGCTCGGCGGATATCTGGAGGATTTCGACCGGAGTTGAGAGATGGATATGGGCTGACCCGTACTGCCGGGACCGAGGGCCGATACCGCAGACGGAGCCCAGAGATAGACATGGGTTGACCCGTACTGCCGGGGCCGAGGGCCGATACCGCAGACGGAGCCCCATATGGATGAGGATTTACGTGTCGATGCTTGGCACGGGTTTCATGATGTTTTACCATGATGTTGTTTATATCCTTATATTGCATACATGATGCTTATTGTCATTGGGTGACGGGTGGACGGGGTCCACGTATATATACAGACATGGATCATATACAGACATAGATCATATACAGACATAGATCATATACAGATATGGATCATATACAGACATGGATCATATACAGACTGGATTTACACTTATCATACTTCATTTGTATATATAACAGGGTATGAGGGCGCTGTTATATATACCCTTACACCAATATTAGTGGTATGGGACGCTAATATATGTGTATTGATATCACTAGATACTTCATCATATTTACTTCATACAGCATACCTTACATTCATGACATGTTATTACCTGAGTACTTGGCACCACATACATATTTAGATGTTACCTTGCCACCTTATTACACTCAGATGTACTCTTGTGGATTATATTACTGATTGTTGACTTGGGTTTATGTCTTGCATTCGGTTTCTGCTTGTAGATGTTTCTATTCACGAGTTGGCAACTCACCCCCGTTGTGCCACAGTTCTTGCAGGTTCTGCCGTACAGGTTTTATTGCGGCATTTCTGGCACACTACTTTCTTGCGGGTGGCTTGCTTTTGGTAGGTGGATTCCTTCGCATCAAGAACCACCCTTGTATCTATTTTATTCATTGTATCTAGAATTTCCATCAACCAAAACTTGTATATTGTTTCAGACCTAGACTTTAGTGATGTATTATTCGACCTTAGTGTCGCGCTTAGTAGTATTGCGGTTTCTTGTTGCTTGAGCTTTCTTTTGGGTTTGATCCTCGCCACCTGGCGTTGTATATTATTGTTGCATGTGTGGTTGTGACCGTCTATTGACGAAGAGCTAGCTCCCGCTTGGGGATGCCTTTATCATTGTATATATATTGTTATCTTGTTGTACCCCATTCGGGGCCAGTTTTACAAAGGAAACTCTGTCGAAATTTTTAGAAAAGACTGTACTGTTTCAAATTGCATATTCGGCTTAGTCATTTAAAAACATTGATTTTTAAACATGTAGTTCTTTACTTATTCTTAAAAAGGGTTTTAGATTTCTGGGTTTTCGGCTTACTTAGTCGCGTTACGCCTGTAGGCGTTACGTGGTTAAGTGCCGGTCACGGGCCAAACTTTGGGTCGTGACAAAGTTGGTATCAGAGCGCTAGGTTGACCTTGGTTCGAGTCTAAAGTTTGACTATGTGGAGACTAGGGCGTTTATATATATATATACGGAACTTAGGCTTGACCTTACGGAACTTAGACTTGGTCGAGGGGGTATTAGACCCGAACTTTCGTCGTATTAGGATGACCCTTGGTTGATGGAATAGGTGACTAAAGTAGAGTGACGTACCGTTGGTATGTTCCGAGGCATACTTACGACACGCCACTCCGCTTAAGGAACCTTAGGATGTGCATACTTTTGAGATCAATGATTCTCTTTATATCCAGGATTATACATCCATTTGAGATCCCCGATTCGATTAGTTTCATGATCATACCTTCATTGATGTTGTTCCTTCCTATGATCATGTATCCACTTTGGATCTGTTGTTTCCTTCTTGTCATTGATGTGCTCTTTTGATACTCGATTGAGATTCCTATCACCATGTTTGAGCGCAGTTTGGGCTGCTGCTAGGATTACGGCCGGTGTGAGCTCGTTTGGTACGAGGGCCGACCATTGTGTTTTCTGGTGACATGGGAATGTCTCGAGTTAGTATTGCTGATTGTGACCTCTAGTGGAGGCGAGTGCTTGGATTTGCACCGGATGATCGGGCCATTGTTAGAACTGCCAGTTGAAAGAGGACTGTTGATGTACAGCATACCTCAGAGATTGTGATGTCGCCTACTGTGCAGACAGATGGACCAGCTGTTGCTGAGATCGACAGGATGTTGCTTTCGGAGCTTACGAGCTGAGATTGCCGGAGCTTTCAGGCAGATATCCGACAGATGATAGCTAGTCTACCCGATTTGAGAGACGAAGGTGATTCGTCCGATTTTGCGCCAGAGCGGGCCCAGTTGAGTTGAAGAATTCCAGTGTGGAGAATCTTACTCAGATCTAGAGCAGACCGATCCAGAGATGACCGCCTATGTATTGCCCTTCCTGGAGGATTGAGGCATTGTTCGGCGTACAGGCGTATGAGCCAGTTGCTGCTGCAAATGACGAGATATCGCCCAGATGATTAGAGCTGTTGCAGCGTGAGCATATACTCAGAGAGATGATAGCGAGTCGCTAGTCACCTGAGGATGAATGACTAGGACATGTGGTTCGTTCGTTACCCCGATGCGAGGTCATCAGGCGGATTGATTCCAGCTAGAGACGATTTCACGCAGGTTCGTTGAGAGTCGATTGAGACGATCGAATGTCAGGAGCCCATTTTCCAAGTTTAAAGTATACGGAAAGACATGCAGGTGATTCTATGGACCCTCTAGAAGAATGAAACCCTAACTCGACTTAATGACCGTGTGACAGCCTTTGAACCTTAGGGTTTACGGCGGTTCCGCGGCGCCATTAGTGAGGCTTGGGTTTGCCCTTCTACGGCTGGACCACCGACGCTGTGGCATGTACTCGATACTATTAAACTGTACCCGAGATGTGAGCTCTTGGGGGATTATGAGGATCTGACGAGTCGATCGGATGGTTCGACATCTTTCGGATATCGTGATGGGATACTGCTTGGGAGACTCCAGATGCGAGCGTAGCCGTCGGAGCGCAGTTCGTGTAGCCACGATGAGTTAGGTCCGAATCAGTCGACATCGAGCAATGTGGAGTAGAGCGTTCGTACGAGGTTTCGACGAGATGGCGTCCCACTCCGCTGACATCAGAGATGTGATACGCACCCCGAGGCGTGGTATGTGGATAGATCTTCCAGAAAGAAGCGCGATAAGTATGTAGCCGTTCCGGAATAAGCTTTAGCTTCAGCATTGGATGACGACTTCCGGACATTTCGGCAGGTATGAGATTTGAGAAAGGAACCTCGACAGGACCTTTCTGGAGTACGATACGAGAAGACCTAGACCAGGAGTGGTCGTATTGCGCACACCCAGCAGGACAGAGTTCGGCATTATCGACGAGGTAGTTGACCAGGATCGAATAAAGGGACTTACCCAGATGCGTTGTTAATTGATTAAGGGCGGACGAGTGACGAGTATCCTTCCGATGGTTGGGACGTGTCCCCGAGGGTTTGTTCGGCATGACATCTTCTACAAAATGGTGAAGCTACAGAGTACGCGATTTCGAGTCCGTGCAAGAGACTTCAGATTGGCCGTGGCCGAGAACAGTGCAGTGCAAGGTGGCTTGGCGTGACGTCATGGTGGACGATGATAGAGACATGTGGAACCAGAGGTTCGTGTGAGACACTGACGAGCTGCCATTGCTTCCCGTCGAGACTAGAGACCTGATTTGCTTACAGAGACGTTGGAATGTGACCAATTTCCGAGAAAAGGTTGTGCTGAGGACACAGATGTCTATCAAGCGAGAAGAGGTAGTACAAGAGAGCCAGCCTCTGTACAGATTGGCATAGGCATGATTGGAAGAGACCTTGAGCAGGATTCCTTCCAGGACATTGCTGCAATGATGTTTGCACCCAGGATCAGATGTGTGACGTGCATTCAGAGAGCCGGAGGCCGACGCCAGTGATATGCTGCCTTACGAGTGGTCATGAGGATTGACCGAGAGGTGACCAGAGAAGTGCCAGAACGGAATCATCCCCGTTAGCACATCTGACAGGGCCGATGAGCCGATTGACTGTGAGATTGGTAGCCCACAGAGAAGATAAGGACCCAGAGAGTCAGAGGACGCCAGACCGTGAGCAAGAGGCACGTAGATATCCTGCGCTGCTAGCAGTGGATTGCACCGACTCCTTCTCGACCTCGAAGGAGGAACTACCGACGACGGTATTTATGATTTGTGATTTTGTGATTCGATTATCACGTATCCGTCATTTTGGATTTCGGTATTTGTGCGTTCTGTTTGCATGATTTAGTTTGATGACTGAGTTTCATGATATTCGTTTCATGCACCCACTGGATATTTATATATTTTGCGCTGAGTTATTACATTTGAGATATTGATTGAGATTTCATGCCTATCGTATTCAGTGATTTGATTTGCACTTCCAGCGTAGTTTTCATGCATCTTTAGTGTTTTGATATACGATTTTGGTGCATGCCAGATGCACTAAATCGGAATTCTTCGTGCATCTCATATGCACCTGATTTTTTCTGTCAGGCACACACGTTGCCTACGACAGATGTTTCGTGCACACCCGTTGCACTTAGATGTTGTTTTCTACACCTGTTTGACACATATATGGATTTTGATTCCTTGCGCACCAGACGCACAGGATATTCTTATATATGCATTTTTTTGGGGATTGATTGCTAGTAGAGTAGTACATTTCTTTTTTTTTTTTATGATATTCTCTATGTATTGATGTTTTCGGAGCCCCGACAAATGGATTATTACTGAAATTGTTTTAGTAGTGGGGGTTTAAATTTAAATTCGGGGACCGAATTTCCTTAAGGGGGGTAGATTGTAACATTTTCAAAAATATAAAATATTAATTTTGGGAATTTTTATAATTTAATATTATTTTATTGATTATTTTAATATTAAATGCAAATAAATAGGAAAAATGTTAGAAAAATTATGAAAAATTCTAAAATAGGGTAAATTAGTGAATTATGACATTTTTAAGTTTTTGTGATTAATTTGACACTAATTTAGTGCTAATCGCGATTAAAATCAATAATCGGGTTTTTTGGCAATTTTGTGCAAAACATGCACATATCACATTTTCTCACACTTATGCATTTTCTTTCATGATCTATCATTTGGGTTTACTATTCTTGTAAGAAGGTTAGGGATTTAAAAGAAAAAGGAAAAGAAAAGAAAAAGAAAAGGATTTAAGAATGGAGTTGGTGAGAGAGGGTATGGGCATCTTTGACAAACCCTTAGCCATTTGTTTTCCTCTCATTTTCCCCCTCCCTCTTCATGCTTGCTGCTGCTGCCTCTTCTTCATTCTCCCTCCCCTCTTCAAGCTCCAAAACACATCCAAAACAACCCCAAAACCTTATATCGGTTTCATTAAAAATGTGCACAAGCTCGAGATCTACAAGATGGACTAAGAAAGCATGGATTTTGGCCACTAGGGGCAACTCAAGAAAATTCTTGAGTTGCCAATTGAGGTAATTTCTGAACCATTAGCTTAATTGTAGCATTTCCTATAACCCCATGTTAAGATTATATCGATATTGTGTGATATTATGGACTTGATGAAAACCTAGTTAGGGTTTGAGAGAAACTTGAGTTGTAATGTGAAATTGAGGTCAGTAGAGGATACACCAACACCCTAGTGCATGAATTGGAACCCAAAACCTGAAGATAGAACCAGAAATACGGATTTTAGAAACCGATATCGGGGAAATTGTGTAATCTGTGCAGGTTAATTTGAATCTGCTATGACCCCGAGGACCCTAAAATGATATTGAGTGGAAATTGAGATGTGCAGGCACCATAGAGGCAACACCCCAAACCCTAGCCCCCAACTCCCTTTCCCGGCCGCCAATTCTCCCCTTTTGGCCGCCAATTGCGGCCTGGGTCCCACCTCCTTGGCTCGTATTGGTTCTGTAGCTCCTACATTGTTGGTTTAGGCCCCTGGTATATATAGATTTGTATAAAGTGACCTGGGGTAAAATCTGGGACATATTTCATGAGTTGCTGTTTTGGACTTTAGTTTCCGTATTCCGTATTTTCATTTCTGCATTGGTGTGTTTCGTTTTACCTCGACTATTTGGCGTTTATACGACGATATAGAGGATTTATTGATGGTTTTGAAGGCGTGCCATAGGTTCTCACCTATAGGCCCCCTTATCGTATCGCTTTGGATTTCATGCGCCGTTTTAGCTTGGATTTGGTTTAATGCGCATATACGATATTTTGATGTGTAGGTACCCATGAAGACCTCGGACGACAAGCGAATACGTGGTGACGTCCGCAAATGATGATGCAGGTGAGTAGATTATATCTACAGGGGGAAGTCGGGTGGATGGCGTATAGCACCCCCGCAGTCCGTAGTTAGTATACATATATAGTAGATGTGTGATAGTTATAGTGTGTTGTAGCCTTGTGATAGGTGTATTATGGATAGTGTAGGGTAGAAGTGACTAGTGTAGTTCATAGTCGCGAACCCTAGGATAGAATTACACCTACACACACACACCCTTGCATATTACTTGTATTTACACGGTGTTTGAGGATATGGATTGACTTTGGAGATGAGTCGATGATGTGGGCTTGATGACGTGAGATCGGTGATTGCATACGATTCATATGTGGGATATGACTTGGGATTTCTTGCGGGCTTGGGATATGTGTTTACCCCCGCATGCATACTTCTTTGATGGTATCGTTTGGTGCTAGACATAGAGTAGTACCCCAGACTATGTGATCTGATGATAGTGATACCTGTTATGTGATGAGATAGTGAGATGTGACCCGTACCCAGCTATTGGGATGCCGTACGATGATTACCGTACGAGCCGATATTGATGATGGATCCGCACTCATAACTCGAGGATATCTTATGATATGACATTGAGGCGAGATCACCGACTATATACCTTTATATATGTATCGACTCAGATTAGGCGGTTTCCATACCCCTCCAGACTTGCATGATACTTAGATCAGTAGTTGCATAGTAGATGTTAGATTAGACCAGAGTCATACCTATTTCAAAACTAACGAATCGGGAATATTGCAAGATAGGAAAAAGGGGATTCTACGGATATTTTCAAATGTGTAGAGTCTATTTTCTAAACACCGTAGCCCTTGTTTTACCAAAGACCCCGATTCGTCTTATTTCAAAAGGCAAGGTTGCATGATATAGCTTTCGAGTTAGATTCTTCACTATTGCGTTGATTATTCGATTGCACCTGTTCATACTATTTGCATGGCATTACTTATGCTTATTGTTACATTACCATCATACTGTTAGGACACCAGCACCATTATCGATGATGCGTATGTTCCACGTACACTGATTGCCGGTTCACACACTTCATCATCGATAATTGCTATGCCACTACACTGTAGTACTGCTGCATTCATGGTATGATTTCCGCATAGCATATTGTACACATAGACCTGTACACAATTATATACGATTTTGATGCTTACATCATACCTGATACATATGTCACACCTGATCATTATATTATAGCTCATTTATATGTGACATGACTTGATATTCATACCTGATACATATGTCACACCTGATCATTATATTATAGCTCATTTATATGTGACATGACTTGATACTCGCATTTGATACATATGTCACACCTGATCATCTTATTATAGCTCATTTATATGTGACATGACTTGATACTCGCATTTGATACATATGTCACACCTGATCATTATATTATAGCTCATTTATATGTGACATGACTTGATACTCGCATTTGATACATATGTCACACCTGATCATTATATTATAGCTCATTTATATGTGACATGACTTGATATTCATACCTGATACATATGTCACACCTGATCATTATATTATAGCTCATTTATATGTGACATGACTTGATACTCACATTTGATACTTATATCACACCTGATCATTATATATCGTAGCTCATCTATATGTGACTTGACATGATATTTATGTTTGACGCACATATCATATCAGATTAGTGACTTACATTTTGGTTTGGATTATATGTGATTTCTGGATTTGGGAACCGTGGCTATTTCAAATATGTAATCGTTTAAAAACCCGGTTCCCTTGATATGATATTTCGGTGCGTCCACCATGTGTTTTCTCGGTGCTAGAGTGATATATAAAAACCCGAATCGAGGAGGCGGTTGAGGCCGATTACGGGTACATGGTGGACCCGGTATGGTACCCCGGGGCGAGAACGGTTTCGCTGTGTGATAGACGGTGAGCCCGGCAGAGGGACTACTACCTACCGGTGATTGTATTTGAGCTCGGCGGATATCTGGAGGATTCCGACCGGAGTTGAGAGATGGATATGGGCTGACCCGTACTGCCGGGGCCGAGGGCCGATACCGCAGACGGAGCCCAGAGATAGACATGGGTTGACCCGTACTGCCGGGGCCGAGGGCCGATACCGCAGACGGAGCCCCATATGGATGAGGATTTACGTGTCGATGCTTGGCACGGGTTTCATGATGTTTTACCATGATGTTGTTTATATCCTCATATTGCATACATGATGCTTATTGTCATTGGGTGACGGGTGGACGGGGTCCACGTATATATACAGACATGGATCATATACAGACATAGATCATATACAGACATAGATCATATACAGATATGGATCATATACAGACATGGATCATATACAGACTGGATTTACACTTATCATACTTCATTTGTATATATAACAGGGTATGAGGGCGCTGTTATATATATACCCTTACACCAATATTAGTGGTATGGGACGCTAATATATGTGTATTGATATCACTAGATACTTCATCATATTTACTTCATACAGCATACCTTACATTCATGACATGTTATTACCTGAGTACTTGGCACCACATACATATTTAGATGTTACCTTGCCACCTTATTACACTCAGATGTACTCTTGTGGATTATATTACTGATTGTTGACTTAGGTTTATGTCTTGCATTCGGTTTCTGCTTGTAGATGTTTCTATTCACGAGTTGGCAACTCACCCCCGTTGTGCCACAGTTCTTGCAGGTTCTGCCGAACAGGTTTTATTGCGGCATTTCTGGCACACTACTTTCTTGCGGGTGGCTTGCTTTTGGTAGGTGGATTCCTTCGCATCAAGAACCACCCTTGTATCTATTTTATTCATTGTATCTAGAATTTCCATCAACCAAAACTTGTATATTGTTTCAGACCTAGACTTTAGTGATGTATTATTCGACCTTAGTGTCGCGCTTAGTAGTATTGCGGTTTCTTGTTGCTTGAGCTTTCTTTTGGGTTTGATCCTCGCCACCTGGCGTTGTATATTATTGTTGCATGTGTGGTTGTGACCGTCTATTGACGAAGAGCTAGCTCCCGCTTGGGGATGCCTTTATCATTGTATATATATTGTTATCTTGTTGTACCCCATTCGGGGCCAGTTTTACAAAGGGAACTATGCCGAAATTTTTAGAAAAGACTGTACTGTTTCAAATTGCATATTCGGTTTAGTCATTTAAAAACATTGATTTTTAAACTTGTAGTTCTTTACTTATTCTTAAAAAAGGTTTTTGATTTCTGGGTTTTCGGCTTACTTAGTCGCGTTACGCCTGTAGGCGTTACGTGGTTAAGTGCCGGTCACGGGCCAAACTTTGGGTCGTGACATAAAATAGGGTTTACTTCATCAAAACTTCAAATTCTCTTTAAAAGCTATTTTCCCGAAACTCTAGTAAGCAAAATTTAACCGTTTTAGTACAAAACTTGCTATTTAAATAAATCTAGCGGCCGCAATGTTCACTAATTAGCTTAATTAGGCTACATAACTTTAACTAGATTTTATCACACTAAACTGTATTAAACCAAATTTTTTAATTAGCACAAAAACCCAATTTTAACCATTTCGAAGCAACAATCCACAAATCCATAACTAGACTAGGTTTTGCATGCTCTAAAATGTTGATCTACACATTATATAGCTAATAATGTGATAAAAACTCTAACCATATTTTAATCTCATATTTTCGAATTAAATCTAAAAACCTAGTTTGCAACAATTAAGCAATTTGGACAAATTAGTTGTAACAATTCGAAATTTAGCAATTAGGTTAGATTTTAGCATACTAAAGATGTGAAACCACACATCACAACCAACCTCAAGTGATCAAACCCTAGCTCCAAATCAAAACTCTCACTTGAATTTCAAAACCCTTTCTTTAGATTTCAACTTTCAATTAAACCCATAATAAAACACCTAATTAGCTTGGATTACAACAATTATTAACAAGGTAACAATTAGAGTAAGATTGTACCTCACAAAACTAGAGAGCTAGCATGAAAATCTTGGTCTCCAAAATGGCTTCTTGCTTCATGAATCCAAGCTAGATGGGTCAAGGAATAATGGGTAGGATTTAAATTAGGAGATTAATGAGGTTTTATATGGATTTTTGAGGCATTTTGTGATGAATTTTGTAGTGAAATGAGAAGGAGAAGATGAGGGGGGGCTGCAGCCATAGGGCTCGACTGAAATGAGAGAGGGGATGAGTGAGGAGAGAGAGAGAGAGAATGGGGTTTTGTGGCAAAAGTCAAACAAAACCCATACCCCAAAGTCAACTCTTATACACTTTTTTCTTTGTTCATTCTTCTCTTTTGTTGTATGCTTGGACTTTTCTTTTCACAAGTGGGGAATTGGGGAAGCAAGGGTTCGGCCACAATGGAAGTGGGGGTGGGTGAGTGTGGGTGTGTGTGTGGGATGAGGGAAAATGATAAATATTATAACCCAAATCTCCATTTACACTAAAAAAAGCCTCTTTTTTTCTTCAATAATTTCTAAACCGTTTTGGCAAACGATTTCATTTCAAAAACCACATGATAAAATTTTATTTAATGTGTCATGATGCACAAAATTTGTTTCAACTCATTCCAATTTGTAATTTTCCCTAATTAAATATATTAGTGACGGCTTAAAATAATATTAAAATAATCAATTTCGGAAAAAAATTCAGAAAATTTGAAATTTCACCAGTGGCTCAATAAACACCAAATACTAGCAATTACATAGCTAGAATATGTATATTTAATTTTTATAATAAGATATTTTTATTGACTTTTTACATAAAACCCCCCTTATTTTACCGATTTTCCAAAATTTCACCGAAACGATTTTCAAAACGCTACAATCTTCCCCCCTTAAAGAAATTCGGTCCCCGAATTTAAATTCAAACTCCCCCCAAATACAAAAACATCTAAGCAAAATCATCAAGCCGTCGGGGCTCCGAAACCATAAGTACATAATACGCATCATAGCGCAATGCATGCGCATGAGCAATGAGCATATAACTCAAAATCAAACTCCGTCAAGCATCCCGCCATCATTGGAGTCATGGTAAAGACACAATGTCAAATCCAATACAAAACCAATATGCTATAATCAGAACTACACACGTAAATATCAAATCTATATATGTAAATATCATAAAAACGTCCTGCTCTATAGGAAAAATCAATCCCAAAATACGCGTATGAGTACTACGTGCGTCTGGTGCGCACGGAAATCAAAATCCAAATATGTGCCATACATATGCACAGAAACAACATCCAAGTGCATCGGGTGTGCATTAAACATCTGTCGTAGGCAACATGTATGCCTGACAGCAAAATCAGGTGCATCTGACATGCACGAAAAATCTCGATTTAGTGCATCTGGTGTGCACCAAAATCACATCTCAAAACATGCGCCCAAGATGTGCGAAAATCCAAGGCAGGTGCATCCATCATGCACGAAATCATGAAATCCAATATCAAGCGCCGAACATGCACAAAATCAAATCAGGTGCACAAAACAAATATCGAGTATCACAATCGAAATCGAAGTCCAGTGCATCTAAGTGCACAAAAGGCGTATCACTGCACTGCAAGCATATATAAACTATACAGAGTGCGGAACTAAATCGTATGCGTGCATACGCACAAAATCAACTCAAATGTCTAAAACCGTAAAATCACAAACATGTGAAACCCAAGCACGAAAACAATATCAAGTGCAACACTGTGCAAAGATCGTAAATCCTCAATCATCAAAATCAAATCATTCGAATAAATCACCCAAAACCTCGAAATCAATAATGGCGGCATAGTACCGCTCAAGCGCATCCTCTAAGAATCTCGGGCCAACTGTCGCGGTTACTAGTGGGACGTCTCGTCGATGATCATGAACTCTGGCCTGCTGGTGTGCGTAACAATGACCACTCCTAGGTCAAGGTCTTCACTGGGAATTACCAATCTCTCGGTCCATCGGCTCATCGGCCCTGTCAGGTGTGCTAACAGGGATGATCCCGTTCTGGCACTTCTCTGGTCATCTCTCGGTCAATCATCGTGACCACTCGTAAGACAGCATATCACTGGCGTCGGCCTCTGGCTCTCTGAATGTACGTGACACATCTGTCCTGGGTGCAAGTATCATTGCAGCAGTGTCCTGGAAGGAATCCTGCTCACGGTCTCTTCCATGTCTCGTCTCTGCCAACTGTCCGGAAGTCATCGTCCTTTCCTATATCTGCATCTTGCTCTGGAACGACTGCATACTCATCGCGACTCCTTCTGGAAGGTAAATCCAAGTACCATGCCTCGGCATGCGCATCGCATCTCTGATGTCGGCGGAGTGGAACGTCGTCTTATCCAGATCTTGTACGGACCTCTTTACTCCACTTTCTCTAATGTCGACTGCTTCGGACTCGTCTCATCGTGGCTACATGGACTGAGCTCCAACGATTATCCTCGTATCTGGAGTCTCCCAAGAATGCATCTCACTACCTAGCATCCGAATTAAGTCGAGCCATCCGATCGAGTCGTCAAAACCTCATAATCCCCCAAGAGCTCAACATCTTGGGCACAGTTTAATAGTATCGAGTACATACCACAGCATCGGTGGTCCAGCCGTAGAAGGGCAAACCCAAGCCTCACCAATGGCGCCGTAGAACTGCCGCAAACCCGAAGGTTCAAAGGCTTTCACACGGTCATTAAGTCGAGTTAGGGTTTCATTTTTCTAGAGGGACCATAGAATTGCCTGCATGTCCTTCCGACTACTTTAAACTTGGAATAATAGGTTTCTGACATTCGATCGCCTCTGTCGACTCCCAACGTCTCCGCGTGAAGTCGTCTCTGGCTGGAATCAATCTATCTGATGACCTCTCATCGGTTAGGCGAACGAACCACATGTCTCAGTCATTCATCTATGGGTGAATAGCGACCTTCTATCATTGGCTCAACCCTCTGGTGCTGATTTGCCCGTCCGAGTAATCTCATACAGCGATCCATCAACGCTCGTGGCGCGAAAACACAATAAAAAGACACATCTCTGCAATCGTGTGTCTCCAGAATCATGCCTTGGTCAGTCCTCGTTCGTAACGAGTTCGTGTTGACCGCAACTCTAGCCGTAGCTCTCCCTGCCCGTAATCATGGCAGCAAAACCATAACTGGTACCGATGAGGCTAGATCGGAATGAATATAATACTGAGCAAAGAAATGTACATCCTAAGGTTCCTTAAGTGGAGTGGCGTGTCGTAAGTATGCCGCGGAACATACCCACGGTACGTCACTCAACTTTAGTCACCTATTCCATCAACCAAGGGTCATCCTACGCTCCGAAGATAAAACCTAACGCTCTGATACCAACTTTGTCACGACCCGAAAGTACGGAACATGACCGGCACTTAAACTACGAACGTCTCGAGGCGTACGTAATCTAAGTAAACCGAAAACCCAGAAATCCAAACCAAGAAAAGTAGTAGAGTGAAGAAAACCAATTTAAAATCAAGTAGTTTTAATAGCATAAGCCGAGTTATGCGGTTTTAAAAACATCAAGTATTTCCTGAAAATTTCGGCAGAGTCTCCTTTGTAAATACTGGCTCCCAAACGGGATACAACATGAATAGTATACGAAATCAATAAAAAGGCATCCCCAAGCGGGAGCTAGCTCTTCGTCAATCGACGGTCACAACCACACAAGCAATATAATATACAACACCAACAGCGAGGATCAAAATTCAAAAGGAAACTCAAAACCACAAGAAAACCACAGAAATATAACGCGCGACTCTAAGGTCGAAGGAATAACATCACTGGTATCTATCTCAAATAAATACATGTTTTGGTTGATGGAACTTCTAGATACAACAGAATAATGATATACAAGATATAATGATGGGTGCGATACAAATAAACCCACCTACTAGCAAATCACCCGGAAATGGAAAGAGTGCCAGCAAGCCGTAATGAAACCTGTACGGCGAAACCTGCAAGAACTGTGGCACAACGGGGGTGAGTTGCCAACTCGTGAGTAGAAAACATCTACGCACAGAAATCGCATAAATAACGCAACCTAGGTCAATTGATCATAATATATCCTCAAATATATGCATAACATGCAGCCTATAACAATGGCTAGGGTAAATATCTAACCTGGGTGTAATCTCATGTGCCTGTGTCAGTGCCTCAGGTAGCAATATAACATATGAATGAGGTATGAATGCATGAAAACAGAATACATGTAAATGAAGAAACTGTTTTCATAATTTAGTGAGATTTCCTTGTATTTTTAAAATGAGGTATCATAATGAAATCAGCATAAAACAGTGCCTAGCATCGGCACAAAACGTAATCCCAAAATCTCGATATCTCTGTATCACAGTCTCTGTACCTCAATATCTCGAAATCTCAATGTCCCAATCACAATATCTAGGGCGCCGTCAGTCCAGACCGGCCCCTACCATCCATCTCAAGACCACGACGGTATCCTCCGGATATCAGACGCGTCGGGTAAAATCACCGGTAGGTAGTGCTCCCCTGCCAGGCTCACATCGTCATCATCACACGCTTCTTGCCCCGGGGTACCTTACCGGGTCCACCATGTACCCGAAACGGTTCATCCGCCTCCTCGAATCGGGTCTCGAAATCCATCAGCAAACTCATGGTGGACGACTCATACATCATGTGAAAAACCGCACTTTTTATTTTAAAAGAGCGAAATCAGTTTATATAAGTTTTGCGGTTTTCCCCCCAAATCCAGAAAGTTTTATGGAAATCCGAATCCAAATCATCAATAGCATGTAAAACCATGAATATAGGCATAACAATGAAAAACAGTATGCATGAAGTGACAAGTAATAATTACAATGTTAAGCTGGCATATAAGGCAGGTACTCTAATATCATGTCAAATTACTAACTAACAAGCTAAGTCAAGCAATAATATTTTCTAAGGTGTACGTGACATGGAAATTACCGATGAAGATGTGTGTGAGCCGGCTAGTAAGTGTACGTGGTACATACGCATCATCGGTAATGGTGCTGGTGTCCTAACAATATGATATCAACATTGCAATAAGAAATTATAACATAAGTATGCGATGCGAAGCGAACCACAATAATAAGCGGAAGCTGAATACTAGACGCAACTGTAACTAACCTGCATTAATCTAATATAAGTCCTACAAATGGTGCCTTTTGAAATAACACGAATCATGGGGTTTTGAAAATTGGGGCTACGGTGTTTTTATGAAAAGATACGTCTTTTGAAATATCCGTAGGATCCCTTGGGCTGTCTTTTAAAATACCCACGATTCGTTAGTTTTTGAAATAGGTAAGAAGTCTAATCTAATCTAACAACTACACTAAACTATACGGCTCAACTAACAAGCTGAACTACAGGTAAGGAAACCGCCTATCATCTGAGTCGATACATATACATACATGTATATGTATAGTCGGTGATCCCTCCTCAATAATATCATATCTATAACCAGACATCCCAAGTCAAGAGTGCGGATCAATCATCAATATATAGCTCGTACGTAAAACCGTCGTACGGCATCCCAAATCTGGGTACGGGTCAAAATCATATTCATCACACTATTCATCCGGTATCCTCTTTATCAAAGATCATGGTCTAAGGTACTGACCTATGTCGAATACAATACTAATATCATCAATATAGTCATGATCTGACTACAGATCGACAATCCCGTACAAACCGATACTGTCAGCACATAGCATCATCAAGGGGTATACATCACCCAATACAGCCTAGGATCAATATCCTAGCATATCATGCCTCATATCACGATCACATGTCGACCATTTTATTTATAACACTATTCACCCATATCGCCGCCCCAAGATCCGCTATAAAACCAGGACGTACCTCTAGTATGAATCCTGCCCTATCACCGATATCACAACCACAAAACAAATCTCATCGACTCAGCTCAATCCCAAGTATCATCCTCAAATCCGTATGTGAACACATAGTCCCATACCCATGTGAACACATAACTATAAAGAATCCCATGAGCACATATAAATAGGAATGTATGCAAGTATGTATGTGTGTATGTGTAGTGCAACACTACCCTAGGGTTCGCAACACTAAAATAATCCAACACACCAATATCCATCCTAAACATCGTTATTAATCCCAAATAGCATATAATAATTGTTGGTGTGTATACGCATCCGTATACACCACCACGGACTGCGGGGGTGCTATACGCCATCCACCCAACTTCTCCCCGTAGATATAAATCTACTCACCTGGTCCTCGCTCGCCGGTGCCGACGTCGCCACGCGCTTGCTTGTCGTCTCGAAGTCCACATGGGGTACCTACATATCATAAGGCACCGTATCGCATTAAAATCCGACTCATGACCAAAACGACTCATGAATCCCACATAGGTCAAAACCTATGGTTCGCTCTCTCAAATCAACCCAAAACCCTCGACATCGGCGTACAAATGCCGAGTGATCGAGAAAACACAAACGCGCCATTCGTGGTTTCACAACTCACAAAATATATATATATATAAAATAGGGTTTACTTCATCAAAACTTCAAATTCGCTTTAAAAGCTATTTTCCCGAAACTCTAGTAAGCAAAATTTAACCGTTTTAGTACAAAACTTGCTATTTAAACAAATCTAGCGGCCGCAATGTTCACTAATTAGCTTAATTAGGCTACATAACTTTAACTAGATTTTATCACACTAAACTGTATTAAACCAAATTTTTTAGTTAGCACAAAAACCCAATTTTAACCATTTCGAAGCAACAATCCACAAATCCATAACTAGACTAGGTTTTGCATGTTCTAAAATGTTGATCTACACATTATATAGCTAATAATGTGATAAAAACTCTAACCATATTTTAATCTCATATTTTCGAATTAAATCTAAAAACCTAGTTTGCAACAATTAAGCAATTTGGACAAATTAGTTGTAACAATTCGAAATTTAGCAATTAGGTTAGATTTTAGCATACTAAAGATGTGAAACCACACATCACAACCAACCTCAAGTGATCAAACCCTAGCTCCAAATCAAAACTCTCACTTGAATTTCAAAACCCTTTCTTTACATTTCAACTTTCAATTAAACCCATAATAAAACACCTAATTAGCTTGGATTACAACAATTATTAACAAGGTAACAATTAGAGTAAGATTGTACCTCACAAAACTAGAGAGCTAGCATGAAAATCTTGGTCTCCAAAATGGCTTCTTGCTTCATGAATCCAAGCTAGATGGGTCAAGGAATAAAGGGTAGGATTTAAATTAGGAGATTAATGAGGTTTTATATGGATTTTTGAGGCATTTTGTGATGAATTTTGTAGTGAAATGAGAAGGAGAAGATGAGGGGGGGCTGCAGCCATAGGGCTTGGCTGAAATGGGAGAGGGGATGAGTGAGGAGAGAGAGAGAGAGAATGGGGTTTTGTGGCAAAAGTCAAACAAAACCCATACCCCAAAGTCAACTCTTATACACTTTTTTCTTTGTTCATTCTTCTCTTTTGTTGTATACTTGGACTTTTCTTTTCACAAGTGGGGAATTGGGGCAGCAAGGGTTCGGCCACAATGGAAGTGGGGGTGGGTGAGTGTGGGTGTGTGTGTGGGATGAGGGAAAATGTAAATATTATAACCCAAATCTCCATTTACACTAAAAAAAAGCCTCTTTTTTTCTTCAATAATTTCTAAACCGTTTTGGCAAACGATTTCGTTTCAAAAACCACATGATAAAATTTTATTTAATGTGTCATGATGCACAAAATTTGTTTCAACTCATTCCAATTTGTAATTTTCCCTAATTAAATATATTAGTGACGGCTTAAAATAATATTAAAATAATCAATTTCGGAAAAAATTTCAGAAAATTTGAAATTTCACCAGTGGCTCAATAAACACCAAACACTAGCAATTACATAGCTAGAATATGTATATTTAATTTTTATAATAAGATATTTGTATTGACTTTTTACATAAAACCCCTTATTTTACCGATTTTCCAAAATTTCACCGAAACGATTTTCAAAACGATACAGTTTGATTTCTGTTCTGTGCGGTAGTCGGCTTTTGAGGAGGGGATGTCGGGGATTCTTAGCATTCATTCATGATACTGGAGCCACAGTGGAGTCGTTGGACCTGGTTTCTACCGTGTGAGAGTTTCCCGATGTCTTTCCCGATGAGTTACCTGGGTTGCCGCCAGAGCGCGATATTGAGTTTTGCATTGATCTGATTCCTGGCTCGGAACCTATTCTATACCGCCTTATCGGATGGCTCCGGCAGAGCTTAGAGAGCTTAAATTTCAATTGCAAGAGTTGCTTGATTTGGGACTTGTGCGTCCGAGTGTTTCGCCGTGGGGATCTCCTATTCTGTTCGTCAAGAAGAAAGACGGCAGTTTGAGGCTATGTATGGATTATCGTCAGTTGAACCGTGTTACGGTGCGGAATAGGTATCCTTTACCCCGCATTGACGATTTATTTGATCAGCTCCAGGGTGCGAAACATTTTTCGAAGATTGATTTGCGTTCGGGTTATCATCAATTGCGGGTTCGGAATGATGACATTCCGAAGACTGCTTTTCGTACGCGCTATGGGCATTATGAGTTTTTGGTGATGTCGTTTGGACTCACCAATGCGCCAGCAGCGTTCATGGATCTGATGAACCGGATTTTTAGGCCGTTCTTTGACCAGTTCATTATAGTGTTTATTGATGACATACTGGTTTACTCTAGGAGTCATGAGGAGCATGAGCAGCACTTGAGGATTACTTTGCAGATATTGAGAGAGCACCAGCTGTATGCTAAATTCTCAAAGTGCGTATTTTGGCTTGATAGAGTTGACTTCCTGGGTCATGTGGTGACTGGTGATGGTATTCTTGTAGACCCGAGGAAGATTGAGGCTGTACAGCTTTGGCCCAGACCTGTATCGGGGACTGAGGTCCGCAGCTTTTTGGGCTTAGCTGGTTATTATCGCCGTTTTGTGCAGGATTTTTCGAGTATCGCTGCACCGCTGACTGGACTGACCCGGAAGGGAATTCCTTTTCTCTGTGCAGATGCGTGCGAGCAGAGTTTTCAGCAGTTGAAGACTCGGTTGACGACAGCACCAGTTCTTTCTTTACCTTCTGGATCGGGCGGCTACGTTGTGTTTTGTGATGCTTCTCGAGTGGGGCTCGGCTGTGTTTTGATGCAGCATGATAGGGTGATTGCATATGCTTCTAGGTAGCTGAAGAAGCACGAGCAGAATTACCCCACTCACGATCTTGAGATGGCAGCGGTAGTCTTTGCGTTGAAGATTTGGAGACACAACTTGTACGGAGAGTCGTGTCAGATCTTCACGGATCACAAGAGTTTGAAGTATATCTTCCAGCAGTGAGATCTGAACCTGAGACAGCGCCGATGGATGGAGCTAGTGAAGGATTATGATTGTGAGGTCCTTTATTACCTGGGCAGGACGAATGTGGTAGCTGATGCTTTGAGTCGTAGGCCCGTGGGTAGCTTGTCCCAGTTGAGCGCAGTTCAACGTCAGTCTTCTGCAGATTGGCATCTCTTGTGTGATAATAGAGTGCAGTTTGAGTTCACCTCCACTGGGGGACAGTTTGCTCATGTACGCGCCCGTCCACTACTATTTGATCGTATCCATGAGGCGCAACCCAGTGATGCCCGTTTGTCTGAGATTCTTGAGCTTGTTAGATATGGTACGGTTTTGAAGTTCATGATTGATGACCAGGGTATGCTACGATGCGAGACTCGCTTGTGTATACCAGATGCTGATGGGTTGAGACGCGAGATCCTAGAGCAGGCACATCAGTCAGCCTTTGGAGTTCATCCAGGTTCCACCAAGATGTACCGTGACTTGAGAGACTTCTACTGGTGGGAAGGGATGAAACGCGATGTTTCGGACTTCGTTTCGAGGTGCCTGAATTGTCAGCAAGTCAAGGCTGAGCATCAGAGACCGGCTGGAGAGTTGCAGCCGTTACCCATTTCGGAGTGGAAATGGGAGCAGATTTCCATGGACTTCATTGTGGGTCTACCCAGGACCAGTAGAGGGTATGACTCAATTTGGGTTATTGTAGACCGGTTGACGAAAGCGGCTCACTTCCTTCCAGTGAAGACCACTTTCGGCTATGCTCAGTTCGCTCAGCTTTATATAGATGAGATTGTGCGTTTGCACGGTGTTCCCATATGTATAGTATCCGACAGAGGCACCTAGTTTACTAGCCATCTATGGCAGAAGCTTCAGGAAGTTTTGGGTACCCGGTTGATTTTTAGCACCGCTTTTCATCCGCAGACCGATGGTCAGACGGAGCGGACTATTCAGACTCTGGAGGATATGCTCCGTGCATGTGTGCTTGATTTTGGTGGCAGTTGGGATCGTCACTTGCCGTTGATTGAGTTCTCCTATAATAACAGCTTTTAGGAGACTATTCAGATGGCACCTTTTGAGGCTTTATACGGTAGGAAGTGTCGATCGCCACTCTGTTGGACCGAGCTTAGTGAGTGTCTGATTTTGGGACCCCGGCTCCTTCAGGAGACTACGGAGAAGATCCAGCTGATTCAGGACAGGATGAGAGCAGCCCAGTGTAGGCAGAAGTCTTATGCCGACCGTCGTCGTCGCAGACTTGAGTTCGCAGTGGGAGATCATGTATTCCTGAGGATTTCTCCGATGAAGGGCGTTATGCGATTTGGGAAGAAAGGGAAGCTCAGTCCCAGATTTGGAGGTCCTTACGAGATCCTTGAGCGAGTGGGTTCTGTTGTTTATCGTTTAGCGCTCCCGCCTAGTTTTCCGGATGTTCACCCCGTTTTTCATGTGTCGATGCTTCATAGATACCTTCATGATCCTTCTCACATGATTCAGCACGAGACCGTTCAGCTTGAGCGCGATCTTTCGTTCACCGAGCAGCCGATAGTTATTTTGGATCGGCAGGTGAAGAAACTTCTGTCCAGGGTCTTGCCTTCTGTGAAGGTTCTATGGCGTAGTCCTACTGGTGAGGAGATCACTTAGGAGGTCGAGAGCAAGATGCGGAAGAAATTCCCTCATCTTTTTGAAGGTACGCTTAGTATGAAATTTTAATTCGGGGACCGAATTTCTATAAGGGGGGAGATTGTAACGTTTTTGAAATCGTTATGAGAATTTTTCCGTTTTAACCCGACTGTGAACGAACGACCATATAGACTTGCCAGCACCTTATTAAGCTAAAATAAAGCTAGTGCGCAAGCTTTGGGGGTATATGGGACGTTTTGGTTCAATTTAAAATTTTCCCGATTTTAATGTTATTTTAATGCGGTATTAACATTCTGGGAAATTTCTCTGAGCGATCTTTTCTTTGTATTAAGTTGAGTTAACCCAAATTCTTCTCACTTTACTTAGATTTTTCTGTGGACTAGGATTTATGTTAGGATTTAAAAGAAAAGAAAAGAAAAGAGAATGAGTAGATGCATGCATGTGTGTGTATGTGTGTATGAATGCATTAACTATGCATTTATGGTAGGTAATTGCTAGGAAACCATCATCAAACACCTACCTGACTCCTTGGCCGAGAATTCCCTCATTCCTACTGCCCTTTCTCATTTCCCTTCTCAATTTATATCAATTCTATCACACAAATTCTCCAAAATTCAAAACATATCACAAAATACCAAAAGTTCTTGATTTTTGGCCCTTGGATCACTTGGAGCTAGGGAAAGCTAGGAGCTTGTGAGCAAAGTTGTTAGGTATAACCCCTTTACTGTTAAATTAGACTTTTCTTGTTGTTTTGCTCGTTGGTTGTTGCGTAGAACGCTTTTTATATCGATTGAGGCGATATCGGGTTTTTAGTGCCTTTTTAGAGCTTCTTTATCTGCTGTGACCTGGGAATTTTAGTGTTTGAACAAACAAATTTAGAGAGATGTACTAGTGGACATGAGACACCACCTGAGAGACGAAGGCCACCCCACCGGTCGGGACCGGCAACCCCTAAGGAGAGGTCCGGCTGTCAGTTATATGTATGCCCTAGTGGCCATTACTATACATAGGATGTATATTATAGTGGATGCTTGGACATATATAGGGAGGACTTTCTTGCTCGACATGATAGTATGCTATCTGGTTGCTCTTTACCTTAACGTGTACACTGATTGTCTCTCTGTTACATGTTGGTAAAACCCTTAGGATGTGTACTTGACTACCTGGACTATGATGCGGATCATACTAGTGGGGACATGGCAATCCATAAGTACATCCTTCAAAGTCCCTAGTCGTGGGTGTATCGAGACAGGGCATCGATATACCAGAGTAGACTAGCGTGTACCTTCTCGACCCATACAGATGGGCGATGGATGATCCCATATCTATTGGTGTTTGACATCAGAGATGATATACGGGTGCTCAGTGGAGACTGGGTACACTGGACGGACTCGCCGAGAACTCCCAGATGGTATTATACCTTACGTCAGATGGCAGTTCTCTGGTGACACTGGTATAGGTTAGTCTGTAGACCCGAGATCGTCATAGAGTCTTGTGTGATTCCCACTGTGCTTTGATTTCCACCTTACCACGTCCAAGAGGGCGTGCAAAACGGTGGTTTTTGGGTACAGTCCCGAATCACATGGAGGCAATGAGCAATAGGAGGGGATTCGTCTCTCCCGGTATAGGGAGTTGATGTTGCGCTGTTTTCGATTGGCTATAACCGGAAATCCCTGGCCAGGGTTGCTGAGATTTACTGGTAAGTGTTACCAGTAGTTTCTCGAACTGTTATAGACCTCATATCGACACGACTTATCGAGCTATTGGGGTCTGATGTTTACCACCCCTAGGCAAGATATGCGACATATTAGATGAACAGACCGGACTGTACGGTAAGTGATACTGGTTGGATTCACAGGAGTATGAGCGGGCTTGCTCGTCGATCTTCTGATCTTTCAATACCCGGGTGGCCGTTACGTTTAGCAGACCGCTTGCGGCTTGTGGGTGTTTGATATGATCATCACCTGCTGCCGGCGTATTGACGAGTCTTTAGAGTCCTACACAGAGGTGTCCTGGCTCAAGCGAAACGAAATAGGAGCGCATATGAGATATGTGCGGGACCGAGAATAATACCAGTATGTGATACTGGATTCTATTCTCGCGATTTGTATCATCGGCAGGTTATATGTGATATAGCTGGGTTACCGAATCAAGTGTTGATTCGATACATTGATACACTTGATATTAGTCGGTTATATGCGATATGACCGGATCATTAAATTAAGTGTTGATTTAATGATTTGATATATAATTATATATTTGATATATTACTTTGCATTAACTAATATTGGTTCACTTTAAATGGATTTTCTCACTTGTTGTGCACAAGTAGTATATGTGATATAGTTTTGTGCACTAGTTTATATCATGTTTGATGATACATGCAAACTTGGGTGTATGTTTGGTTTAAACCATGGTTGATCAATGGTTAGGGTTTCATTTGCTTCATTTACTTATTCATTTATTTATTTATTCATTTTAGAATGAAATAAAATGGTGGCTAACTTTGGATTATCTTTGAAGCTTCATGAAGCTTTGAAATGGTTGACCATTTTGTTTCTTTCCATAACCCTAACCATTCACTTAAACCTTGGTTTATTCTCTACACTTAACCATGGTTGATAAAATGATAAGAATGACTTTATTTCCATTTTATTCATTATTCTTATCATAATATCTTCTTCTTCTTCTTCTTCTTCAAGAAGAAAGAAGCTTGCTAGCTTCAATGGTGATTTGAGAAAAAGAGTGAGAAATCCAATTCTAAAGTGAACCCACTTCTTATTTCTTCATCCTCTACCACTTTCCATGTAGTATAGGGTGTTTTCTTCACAAGTTTCATGACGTGGTGAAGTTGGAGCTTGATCTTGAGTTGCCTCGACGTAGATCATCTTCGGCATCGAAGTCGACGACCTAGCCCGATCATTTCTTCGACGATACCATCGCTAAAGTCCAGGATCCGATGATCGCAGCGGAGGGACGTCAACGCGGAGCTATGGAGGTGGAGGACCGGATCTACAAAGGTTGTATTTTCCGTTCACTTTAGAGTAAAGTTGTTTGCTCGCATTTGTTATCGCCTAATCTCTAGTTAACGATCTAGTTAAGGTTTCTCGGCACCGGAAAAATTTGAAATTGGCATGGTTGATGCCTTGTGAGACCTCCTTAGTGTGCCTAGGAACCCTACAGTGGTATCAGAGCTACTGGGCATTGGATGTCGACCTATGGGGGGTTCTCACTGTGTGACAGTGTGGCGAAGCATAGGCTCTTACCCCCACGGTGTCCCGGGACCGGAAGGTGTTTCGGCGGGTTGTAGTCCTCGCGAGGGGGCATGCGTAAAAAGTAGCGGCTGAGGGACCCGTTGGTGCCACGGCGACCCCATTGGATGGGGTGGCTGCCTGACCTACAGTGGTATCAGAGCCTAGCTAGAGCCTTAGGCGATGAGCAGACGAAGTTAGAAGTCCGTTCGAACTCGAAACCCTAACCGAAGACCCCTCTATGTACATTTTTTCAAAACTGGGTTTTTTCCAGATTAAAAATGCTTAAAAAATTCAGCAGGATGTTCTAAGAATTACAGTGCAAAACGACAAAGTGATACGTCCAAAGAGCGGCGGAACTGCGGCAGAAGCCTGGCTTCTACGGCGGTTCCGTGGCCATCTGATGACGTTAGCCTTCAATTTTTGCACAGTAATTTGTTTCTTGAGGTTCTGAGTTTTCTGGGAATTTTTAATTTTCACTCAAGAGTTGAGTTTTCTAGGGTGTTTTGGGGCTTCGATGATTCGATCGGAAATTTCAAACTTTGTCTATGTGCTTTTCCGGGTAATTTTAGAATACGTTAAAAAGTTCGACCGGATATAAATACCCACTTTTTCCCCTGCCGGGAAATTTCCAAGTGTTGGATTTTTCCGTAGTTTAAGGACGTTCTAAGTAGTGCAAGTAACGCGATGGTCCTTCTAGAAGACAACAAACCTTAACTCGATTATGTGACCGTCTTGAACTGCCCTTTGAACCTTCGGGTTTGGGGCAGTATGGCATGCCACATGTGAGGCGTTGGCTTGACCCTTCTACGGCTGGACCGTTGGTACTGAGGCATGAACTGGATGTTTTTTAAACTTATTTCATGTGTTGAGCTGTTTCGGGAAAACTTGGGTGTTTGACTGTTCGATCGGAAAGTTTAACATTTTCTGTTTATCTGGAATGTGATACAATATTTGGAATCCACAAATAGTTATGAGATAACTGAATGAATGTTATAAACATAGCACTTTAGTCTCACTTGATCGGTTGCCACGGAATTTTGATACGATCAAAAGTCATTCGCAATCACGTAGCGTACGCGGATACTCGCCGGATAAACTTAATAGACAGCTACACCCCTTAGCCCCGACCAAGTGACTGTAGGAGAACCCCGTCGCCGAAAGCATCCGTTCGGGTGCTCGCGGTAGCGGTGTTCCGCCTTGGTGCACTTCGTCGACGGTATAGGGGGTGCGGCCGTCTACTAAAGTTTGCGACGAGTATTCGGTCAGGATGCCGGGAATCTTGTTGAATTGCCTGACTTTACATTGAAAAGTGTTTTCGATAATGAGACTAAAATGCGGGGTTTATAATTGTTAGGCATGCGATGTCTAAGGAATTCATTTGATAAGGCATGCGATGTCTAAAGAGGTTGCGGATTCCAACTGTTGTAGTTTTACACTTTCTTTTCTGTGACCGTAAGTGTAATATGTGATATCGCCGGTTTCGTTGCTATATGTCAACGACAATTGGGATGCGCATATTTACTTACGTTGATGACATGTGATGTTATGTGTTGCTGGATATGTTATATTGGATCGTCGTGTTTGAATAGCCGGGGGTTTTTATGTGAGATGAGTGTTTTTTCATTTTCATTCATGTAAAAACTTGTATGTAATATTCTTTTATTGGGGCACTTCCAGGTTGCGGAAGATGTCACCTTTTGTATATTATTTACTTTTCCGCACTAGGATAGACGCAAGGAGGAGAGCACAAGTAACCGGGTTCTGGAGTCCAGTGGGAGACCAACTCGAGGAGTCGAGTCCGGGTCTCCTAACTCTAGAATTAGTAGGGTTGCTTGCCGCTCTCGTAGGGGTCTAGGGGTGTGGGATTGGCTATTCATCACGACCGTGGAATCCGTGTTTTATACATGCTCGCATTAAAACACGGACCTCCTAGTATATCCAATATTTCATATGTTTCTTCTGCTGCGATATCTGTGATGTGATCATTTGATATGTTGTGATGAATATAGAATATAGTATATATGATATATTATATAGACATTGCTTATGTTTTACACCCGCGCTAGCACTGCCCAGCTCTGCCATTAGTTACCTAACCTAACGGTGCACGAGGGGACATCGAGGCGAATGCGGATGGTATAAGCGTACGTTGTATTTATCTGTGATATTTAGGTAAACTTAAATGATAGGACTTCATTAATGAGATTAATGAAATAAAAGAAACCTAAAGATGTTGTGGAATCGAATTTTCAAAAACAGGTAGCTCTAGTTGTTGCTTTGCGTAGCGGTGTTTCTTGTAGAACATCCAGCACTTTATTCGTTAAGGAAAGAGCCGAGATCTCTTCACCGGGAGTGACCTCTTTAGCGAAACTGGCAGATGCTACAACCCTCGGTTTTGTCTTTTGATTGCTTTTCTAGTTCTTTCTTTGCATAGTGGTATTGCGAATATTCTGCACCTTATTCGATAAGGAAAGAGTCGACGATCCCCTCACCGGGAGTGACCTCTTTAGCAAAACTAGTAAAAGCCTCAAAAACACTCCATTTAAATCATTTGATTCTACGACGATATCAAGTTCATTACGCAAAAGGTTTTCTTAAAAACATGCCGTAGCGCTCCGTCATTTCAGATAAATACTACTTAGTATTCGTGCTGCGGTAGTTTGGCATGCGTCAAGCATAGTGTACGGTAGCTAACTAGTGCTTATCTGCTAGAATATGATGCGATTGGATTAGGGTATTCGTACGGCGTTGTTTGGCCTCCGTCAAGGGTCGTGTGGGTGGGTTTAATTCAATCAGGAAATGATGGATTGAACTTGACTAGCGGACTATGGGTTGTTTGGCCTCCATCAAGGTCATAGGATGCTAGGGGCAAAATATTATCGGGAATTTCAAGTGTTGAAATTTGCAATGAGATTGCATACCTTCTATGAGATAGTTGGATCCCGATACCCGCTGTGAGTAATTGTTACTCCTGGGAGAGTTTTACACATTACAATTAGCTGATCAAGTAGGTGTCTAGAAAGGTGTCAACGAGGTTACGCCTCTGGGAAAACGAGGTTTACATTAATTAGGTTCGTGCGAAAGCACGGGGGACCTCCCTCAAAGTACTGACACTGGCCTGGCTGAAAGATTGGCGAATTTGTAGCGTGTAATTAATCCCGGCAAGTCTTTCCTTTTAGGGTTTGAAGGAAGATTTGATAAAAACAGTGGGAGCCATCCTGATTAGATAAAATAATAACCAATCTGGTCTTGCAAGAGCATACGCTGAGTATTTTCTTCTCTCTCTCTCCAGGTAGCGACCATATCACGCCTTAATCAAGATAATAATACGGATTATTGACCGAACCCGCTTGTTATACTGAGCTGGGGAACGTTGGTCCTGCTCCAACTTATAATTGTTATAAGACAGAGCAGGAAATTGGGGATTACCAGAATTCCTGTGCCGCCCAAACGAAGAGAGTGCATGCTGATGCATCATCTTCAGGTGTGTTCATTATACAGAACTGTTTCTCTGTATCCTCTACGTCCTGGGTATTTGATACCGGATCAGGATCCCAGATATGTAATCTGTTACATAGGGCTACAGATAGGTAGAGAACTGAGAACGGGTGATAAGTTTCATGAGACAGAAAACGGGGAAAGTGTTGCAGCTAAGTCTGTTGGTCACTGTCACCCTGTATTACCAATACATTGATTCTGAATGAATGTTATTAGATACCGAACCTGATATACAAAATCATATCAGTCGCTTTATTAGTAAAGAAAGGATATAATTTTGTATTGTTGGATAATGTTTTGAACATTTCCTATATCAAGAGTTGATCGATTCAGGCACGTTATCTAAAAGCATTGATGTTCTAAATCAAACTATAGTTCTTAGTATACGGAACACACACAAGAGGAAGAGTTCAGAAATGAACGGATCCTTCTTGAGGTATTGTATACTAGGTCATATCAATGCGACCCGACTAGCTGAAGTTACATATAGATGCATATTTAAATCTATTTGAATTTACATCTTATGAAAACTTTCTAGTCATGTCACAAAGATAAGATGACCACAGCTCTGTTTACTGAAAACAGAGAAAGAGTTAGTGAACTCTTGGGATGATACATGTTGATGTATATAAGGTCCCCCGTCTACACATGCCAGGAACGGTTCTTTGTACTTCATTACATTCTCTGATGATCTCTCAAGATTCAGTCATATATTCCTGTTGAAACACAAATCCGAACATTTTAAGATATTCACAGAATATAAGTTAGAAATAGAGAACCAAAATATAGGTATAAGTATTATGTCCTTTGATGTGATCGGGGAGGAGAATACTTGAGCACGGAATTCCTGGATGATTCTAAAGGAGAATGAGATTATTTCTCAGCATTACTCCTCCGTATACACCATAGCACGATGGTATATCGGGGTGGAGAAATCACACCCTATATGATAAGGTACGCTCTATGATGAGTACTTCTGAGTTACCTTTTTCCTTTTGGGGGTTATGCACTTGAGAAGCTGCATACCTATTGAATTAGGTTCGAATCAAATCAGTTCCTACCACTTCATATGTGATATGGAAAGGGAAGAGCCCATTTCTTAAGTTAGTTAAGATTTGGGGTTGTCCAGCCTATGTCTGAAAAGCAAAATCCGGACAAGCTCGAGGCAAGGTCTGTTATGTAGAACTAGAAAGGTTCCAGCTATACAAACTAAAGCAGATGATTTGGTAGAACCAAAGGATTCAATAGACACCGACGAACCTCAGCCTCTCCACCGATCTAGTAGGGTTCCTCACCCACCTGAGAGATACTTCTGTTTCTCTATGACAGTGGGACCGAGGATTGCATCATGAGATGATGACCCAACTGGTTTCGAGCAGGCCATCGAGAGTAGGGACTCTGTAAGAATGGCTGGATGGTTAGCGATCTGAGATGGAATCCATGTACACCAACAAAGTATGGACTTTGGTTGCTATATCTGAAGGGTTAAATCCCTATCAGGAGCAAGTATATCTTGAGAAGATTACTTGGTGTAGATGGAAAATTTGAGACTTTCAAAGCTAGACTTGTTAAAGGTTTTCGACATCGACCAGGCGTGGATAATGATGAAACCTTTTCCAGTGGCTATGCTTAAGTCCATCCGGATCCTACTTGCCATGGCTACATACCATGACTGCGATATCTGGAGGTTGGGTGTTATGACTGCTTTTCTAAATGATGTTTTAGAAGAGAGAGTCTATAAGTACACAGTCAGAGGGCTTCGTAAACAGTGGGAGCAGCAGAAACGTGTACAAGATGCTTTATAGGATAAAGCAGGCATCGCGGAGTTGGAACATCTGTTTTGATGTAGTAGTCAAACAGTTTGACATCATCAAAATGGTAGATGAACCTTGTATATACAAAAAGGTAGTAGGGAGTATGGTGATGATCCTCGTAGAGTACGTGGATGACATACTCTTGATAAGGAAGGAGTTTCCTATGCTACGCTCGGTCAATCTCCGCTTATCACAATGATTCTCCATATAGGACCAAAGTGATACCTCATAAATCCTGGGTTTTGGATCTATGAGATAGATCTAATTGGATGTTAGGATTCTCACTAGTTGTAGTGAGATGGTATCAATCGATCCTGGGGAGAATCACTGGAAGGGTTCCAGGGTGATAAGGACGACTGAAAGTCAGTCACAGGCATTGTCTTTACCCTCAATAAAGGGACGGTATGTTGGAAGAGTTCCAAGCTAGATACCGTGGCTAACTAGACGATAAAGGCAGAATACATCGCTACTTAAGATGCTACCAAAGAGGATGTTTGGGTGTATATTGGTTCATGAGATGAACTACGTTCCTACCATTGTGAGACAATGGAGTTATGGCTTATGCCAAGGAACGCCGGTCCCATCAATGATCCAGACATATTCTAAGGCAGTGTCACCTGATCATGGAGATGGTTGATCTTTAAGGGATCAAAGTTAGGAGAGTAGACTCAGAGGACAATACGGCAGATCCACTCACAAAGCCCTTTTCCCAGAGAGAGACTATTATGGGATGGTTGAGTATGAGATCTTACAACCACTGCTATCAGATGGCCCTAGTGCAAGTGGGAGATTGTTAGTTATATGTATGCCCTAGAGGCCATTACTATACATAGGATGTATATTGTAGTGGATGCTTGTACATATATAGGGAGGACTTTCTTGCTCGACATGATAGTATGCTATCTGGTTGCTCTTTACCTTAACATGTACACTGATTGTCTCTCTGTTACATGTTGGTAAAGCCCTTAGGATGTGTACTTGACTACCTGGACTATGATGTGGATGATACTAGTGGGGACATGGTAGTCCATAAGTACATCCTTCAAAGTCCCTAGTCGTGGGTGTATCGAGACGGGGCATCGATATACCAGAGTAGACTAGCGTGTACCTTCTCGACCCATACAGATGGGCGATGGATGATCCCATATCCATTGGTGTTTGACATCAGAGATGATATACGGGTACTCAGTGGAGACTGGGTACACTGGACGGACCCGCCGAGAACTCACAGATGGTATTATACCTTACGTCAGATGGCAATTCTCTGGTGACACTGGTACAGGTTAGTCTGTAGACCCGAGATCGTCATAGAGTCTTGTGTGATTCCCACAGTACTTTGATTTTCACCTTACCACATCCAAGAGGGCGTGCAAAATGGTGGTTTTTGGATACAGTCCCGAATCACATGGAGGCAATGAGCGATAGGAGGGGATTCTTCTCTCCCGGTATAGGGAGTTGATGTTGCACTGTGTTCGATTGGTTATAACCGGAAATCCCTGGCCAGGGTTGCTGAGATTTACTGGTAAGTGTTACCAGTGGTTTCTCAAACTGTTATAGACCTCATATCGACACGACTTATCGAGCTATTGGGGTCCGACGTTTACCACCCCTAGGCAAGATATGCGACATATCAGACGAACAGACCGGACTGTACTATAAGTGTTACTGGTTGGATTCACAGGAGTATGAGCAGGCTTGCTCGTCGATCTTCTGATCGCTCAATACCCGGGTGGCCGTTACGTTTAGTAGACCGCTTGCGGCTTGTGGGTGTTTGATATGATCATCACCTACTGCCAGTGTATTGACGAGTCTTTAGAGTCCTACACAGAGATTTCCTGGCTCAAGTGAAACAAAATAGGAGCGCATATGAGATATGTGCGGGACCGAGAATAATACCAGTATGTGATACTGGATTCTATTCTCGCGATTTGTATCATCGGCAGGTTATATGTGATATAGCCGGGTTACCGAATCAAGTGTTGATTCGATACATTGATACACTTGATATTAGTCGGTTATATGCGATATGACCGGATCATTAAATCAAGTGTTGATTTAATGATTTGATGCATAATTATATATTTGATATATTACTTTGCATTAACTAATCTTGGTTCACTTTAAATGGATTTTCTCACTTGTTGTGCACAAGTAGTATATGTGATATAGTTTTGTGCACTAGTTTGTATCATGTTTGATGATACATGCAAACTTGGGTGTATGTTTGGTTTAAACCTTGGTTGGTCAATGGTTAGGATTTCATTTGCTTCATTTACTTATTCATTTATTTATTTATTCATTTTAGAAAGAAATAAAATGGTGGCTAACTTTGGATTATCTTTGAAGCTTCATGAAGCTTTGAAATGGTTGACCATTTTGTTTCTTTGCTTAACCCTAACCATTCACTTAAACCTTAGTTTATTCTCTACACTTAACCATGGTTGATAAAATGATAAGAATGACTTTATTTCCATTTTATTCATTATTCTTATCATAATATCTTCTTCTTCTTCTTCAAGAAGAAAGAAGCTTGCTAGCTTCAATGGTGATTTGAGAAAAAGAGTGAGAAATCCAATTCTAAAGTGAACCCACTTCCTATTTCTTCATCCTCTACCACTTGCCATGTAGTATAGGGTGTTTTCTTCATAAGTTTCATGACTTGGTGAAGTTGGAGCTTGATCTTGAGTTGCCTCGACGTAGATCATCTTCGGCATCGAAGTCGACGACCTAGCCCGATCATTTCTTCGACGATACCATCGCTAGAGTCCGAGATCCGATGATCGCAGCGGAGGGACGTCAACGCGGAGCTATGGAGGTGGACGACCGGATCTACAAAGGTTGTATTTTCCGTTCACTTTAGAGTAAAGTTGTTTGCTCGCATTTGTTATCGCCTAATCTCTAGTTAACGATCTAGTTAGGGTTTCTCGACACCGGAAAAATTTGAAATTGGCATGGTTGATGCCTTGTGAGACCTCCTTAGTGTGCCTAGGAACCCTACACCGGCGACGCCGGCTAGGTAGATGAGGGTTGGGGTGGGGCTTCTGTGGGTTGTTGTCTGCTATTGTCTTGGAGTGTTTGGTACTGTTTATTTGCTTAGTAAATTCAGTATGCAAAATCTGGGATCGGTTACCTAAAATCTAGTGTTTTGAGTCTGCGTGATACGTGTTGCGACACGAGTCGTGTGTTTGTGCTGCTGTGTTCTCGGTTTGGTATTGAGGTATTGTTGCGCGTGTTAGCCACTAGACGTGCACTCGTGATTTAGTTTAGTGTGTTGGTGCGTTTTAAATGCGTAGTTTTGCGTTATTTTGATCGATTCTGAGATATTCAAATTATTTCTTGTGTTTGTGAAATTATAGCGTCGCAAGCGGGGACTTCAAACACTGCGAACAAGGGGAAGCAGGTGGTCGGATAATCATAGCTGGAGACCACATGTGAGTAGATTTAACATATACGGGGAAATCGCCCGTATGGCGTTATGCGTCGGGGCGAATATGATATGTTAGCTGCATAGTATTTGCACATTAGTTAATTTCATATGAATGTCATTGCATAGTATTATCTGTTGTACTTGACTCGTACCTGTAGATATAATGCATTACTGACGATTCATGTTGCACGAGCACTAATTGTATGCTACACTCATATCGTTAGTAATTGCCATGATACACACAACCACCTACGTAAGTGATACGGTAGTGGATAGGGATAGTGTGGTAGTAGCCCTTATCCCATTGTGCATATGAGATATTGTTGACACTTACATACGTGACATTTCATTGAGCAGGAATAGTTGAGGTAGTAACCCTTATTCCTTTTCACGTATACCTTGCTATAGCTAAATGTATATCATGCACTCATATTGACATGTACATCGCATATTTTAGCTATAGTTGTATGTACCTCAAGTGGTATTGCTTTGATATATGATATTGAATTGTGAACTTTGCACTTATGACATGTCTCATACATACTTGCTTACATGTAGATAATTAAACCTTGCTACAATTACATGTACACATTATATGATGCTGCATTGTTTTTCGGAGGTTTTGGGAACCGCAAGATATATTCTAAAAAGCTGGATTCTTTAAAGAGAGGTTTTCCCTTTATATGCTCATATTGATGGTTTATGTTGCATATATCAGTTTTACATGGATTTTACGCATTGAGATATGGATTTTCATGTGATTATGGATTTGAGAACCGTGGAGTTATTTTCAAGAAACTATGTACTGTTTGAAAACCCGGTTTCTCTTGATATGATATTTCAGTGCGTCCACCATGTGATTTCTCGGTTCTGAGATTTGGCTTGTGATACCCGATTCGAGGAGCGGGAGGCACCATCTGCGGGTACATGGTAGACCCGGCATGGTACCCGGGGCGAGTGGTGATTTCGTGGTGTAGACGATAAGCCTGGCAGTGGGACCACTACCTACCGGTGATTGTATTTAGACTCGGCGGTTATGATGGGGATACCGACCGGAGTGAGGTATGGCATATCGTCAGGTCCAGTCATGGTGACAGCGCCTGAGTTATGGGGATTTACGTGTCGATGTTAGACATGGGTTTTATGGATATTTCGAGTGTCGGTGTTAGACACTCAGGTTTTCCATGATTTTTACGTATCGTCGGTGGACATACGTGGTTGATATCTTTACATATATATACTTATAGGTATATGTTTTCATGATGCTTCGGGTGTCGATGATAGACATTCAGGTTCCATGAGACTTACAGGATGTGGGGGCCGATCTGTGGATGCGGTGCCTGAGGATTTGGGATTTGATATGTCAGTGAGGGACACTGGTGTATTTCCATGCTGATGATTTTGCATGAGATTTTATTGTATCATCCCACACACTCAGGATTATTATTGATATGCATTGCTTCATGTAGTTGTAGTACCCTGCTGATGTACCTTTACATAATTGTTGCATATTCATTTATCATACTTATGCTATCGGATTACATGTGATAGATAGATCGCTGTTCGTGCATACCTGCGATTACAGTATGATGTTAATTACTATTCATGAGTTGGCAACTCACCCCGTTGTACCACAGTGTTTTCCAGGACTTTCCCTCAGAGTTGTTGCGGCAGGGCATCTTATCATCACTACTTTTGCGGATACCGCTACTTTAGGCAGTGAGGCCTTTGCTCTTAGGTGGGTTTGCGGTTATCCGTTTGTACATTATATATCTTTTTTGTTGGATCTAGTATTCTCCATCTACCACTGTTGTATATGACTTAGAGACGACTTGTGAGGATTCGGTGTTGTATTATATTGGTGGTTTTTGGGTGCCGTGCTCGTAGAAGCCGGTTATGTTGGGAAGTTTACTTCTTATTATAGTCGTTTCTTTGTTATTTCTTCGCTTTGGCGTTGTCTACTTGTTGTGGTGATTTGTTTCCGCCGTTGGGCGTGATTTTTGCTCCCACTTGGGATGCTTTATATATTATCTGTGTTGTACCCGTTTTCGGGGCTAGTTTTTTTTACAAAGGAGGTGCTGCCGAAATTTTTAAGAAAGAAAACTAGAGTTAGAGATTTTAATTGTGATTTCTAAATGTTTTAAACTATGTTTTCTCCGTTGATCCAGTTTTAGGTGGTTTAGAGTTCTGGGTGTTCGGCTTACTTAAGTTGCGTACGCTTTTAGACGTTACGTAGTTTAAGTGCCGGTTACGGACCAAATTGCGGGTCGTGACAACGGATAGCCGGGTTCTAGTGGGAAACGGCCCGCATCTCATGGCTTTGAGATGGAGGGGGCTTCACTCTAGAATTTGCGGGCTTTTCGCCGCACTTATAGGGGGTATAGGTTGACCCAAGGAGGGGTGCTCAAGTTACCGGATTCCGTGAAGTGCTGGGTGGTCCATTCATTTTGTTGAAGGGGGCTGCCTCGCTTCAGGTTTTGGCGGATAACTTGCCGCGCCCATAGGGGTCTAGGATTTCATTGCACAGGCTATCCACACGACCAGGGGAACGTCGGGTTTCAGTAGCGGCTCTATGAAACCCGGGGATCCCAGATTATCTGTATTGTTCTGTGATGCTTATTACATTTATGTGATGTTGCATTTTATCACGCCATGAGCGATTATTATATATTTATATATATACTAGTAGATATTGTATATGTTTTACACCCGCGCTAGTCCAGTCCCCGCTCTGTCGTTGGTTAAGTAACCTAACGGGTGATGACGGGACCCAGTGGCGAATGCGGATGGCATATACGTACATCATATTTTTGTTCTTTTATGGTGTGATTAATTGATGGGACTGCATTGATTCGGATCAATGCAAGCTAAACAAACCTATTCTGATGTTGTTAGAACATTTTTCAAAAATCTGTTATTGCAAGAACGTTCTCTTTTGTTTTGCACACTGGTATTCAGTTGGAATATCTAGCACCTCGGTCGACGAGGCAAGGGCCGAGATCCCTTCACCAGGAGTGACCCCTTGGACAGAAGTTTGCGCCAGGGTAATAACTTCATTATAGTCGACTGCCTTTTTGCTTTGCATCGTGGTATTCAGTTGGAATATCCTGCACCTCATTCTACGGGGAAAGAGCCGAGATCCCTTCACCGGGAGTGACCTCTTTAGCAAAGGTTTTCGCCACTATATTTTTTTTTTATAAAAAGGCTATGCAGTTCCTTCAACGATATCAAGTTCATTATGTTAAAGGTTTTTCGCTAAAAACCAGCTGTAGCCCTCCGTCATTTCTTACAAGTATTACTTAGTATTTGTTCTACGTTTGTTGACTGTGTCAAGGCGTAGTGTGCGGTAGCTAAGTACTGTTTGTTTGTGGCATATTAATGCGATTGGTTAAGACAGTCGTGCGGCCTTGTTGACTATGTCAAGGGCTTGTACGGGTGGGTTTAATGCAATCCAGGATAATGACGGGTTGAACTTGACTGGGACTCTTTGATTTGTTGACCGTGTCAAGGTCACTTGGGTCCTAGGGGTAAAATTCACATCGGGAGTTTCTAAAGAAACTGAAACTTGCCAGATATGCGCATACCTTTTGGAGTGTGATAACGTGAGTGGATTCCATCGCGTTATCATGCGATGATAGTTGGATCCCGATTCCCACTGATGAGTTGGTTTACTCCTCGGGTGATCCCGACTAATTCTTCTTTTAGGTTTGGAGGAGAATTTGACAATACAGTGGGAGTTTTCCTGATCGGATAAAGTGATAACCATTCTGATCTAGGTTAGAGTGCATGCTGAGTGTTTCTTTTCTCTTTCTCTTTGGCAGGGACCATGGCTCAACCCTAGACTATGACTCAGTGACCAAGTTAACCGAACCTTCTTATAACACTGGCTTTTGGATTGTCAGAGTTGCATACCTCATTGCCACTCCTTCTTTTACCCTTTTCTCCAGAACACCTCGTATCACTACGAATATCCACTTCCATTGGATAAAACCATCGTATGGTCATATACGAACTCGAAGGAACTTATTCAAGGATGGTTTCCGGTTCGGGAGAAAACGAATATGACTATTCAGTTGTCTATTCCTTTTACCTTCTCTCCGGTTGCAAGTGTTTCTTTGGATTAGGACAGTACACCTATTACGCTAATTGGATCATCTTCTTCCAAACCATATGCTGGTGCCGAATGGTAGGGAAGGAAGAAAACCATTTAGCCTAAAGAGGTGTACGGAAGGTATTAAGTAAAGACAAATAAAAAGATTAGAAATAGGGCAAAGTAAATTGCGACTGCTATTCACGACCAAACCAAGTATTTCATCGTCACTCCTACTTCACCTTTGTATTTCTCCGGAACACTCCGTATCACTACGAAGATCCACAGTTTATTGGATACTCCATCGTATGGTTATATACGAACTCGAAGGGACTTGTTCCAGTTTGGGGATGGATTCTGGTTCAGGAGAAATAGGAATAAGGTTTTATTCAGTTGTCTTTTATCTTTACCTTCTCTCGGGTTGCGAGTGCTCCTAGGATTAGGACAGTACACCTATTACGCTTATTGGATAGTCTCCTTCCAAACCATAGGCTGGTGCCGAACGGTAGGGAAGGAAGAAAACCATTTAGCCTAACGATGGTGTGCAGAAGGTAACGACTAAAGACATATAAAGGGATTTGGAGAGATGGCAAAGAGATATAAGGTTACAGTTGTGAATCTGATAATGGAAGAGGCATTACTAAGAATACCCGGATACCCCTTCGAAACATTTACATGTTTCAGTTTCACTGTGTATTGTTAAAAGAAAACTGATTACCCAATTAGCCCTTGCTCCAGGGTATGCATTTACCAGGTTTGATTCTCACATCTGTATGGTTTTACAGATGATGAGTAGGAGTAAGTTATTAGGAATTGGGTGATTATCCTCATTATATCGGGATTCGTTGTAATTGGTGATATTTGAGGAAATCGCCTGGGTTGTTTGCCGGACGGCAAATATTTGGTTTTGAATATCCGTTGTTATGCACCAATTTCAAATTGATATATCTGTACGTTTATTTTTATAAAGTGAGATGTAACTTTTTGAAATTATGTTTATGACATTTACCTATATCAGTGGATGGTTAGGTAAGGAGCATTAAACAGCGGTGTAATTCTTCTTAACCATAAGTACAGTTTTCAACCTACGACACACAGGGAATGAGTTATTAGACTCAGGGGACTTATACAGAGTATTGTATGTTGTCCAGTGTCCATTAGGACAGAGTGGTTGGTACACGTACTATATTCTGTTTACTTGTGACTTCTCTAGTTCTTAGACATGTGTTTCATAGAAATACAAGATCCAAGTTTTAAGAAGTTATAGGTATATGAATAAAGTAGAGAACCGGGTATTGCAAGTATCAGGATTCTTCAAGGTGATCGAAGATGTAGATACTTGTTTATGGTATTCAGTTGATAGTACTGATTTTGAGAAACTTGCTTCTCTTACAGGTTACTCACATTTGGATGTATTTCTAAGTCGAGTAATGCTGATCGGCCTCTCTCCATTTAGTTGACATGCACTAAAGACAGCTGCATGATTTGAATCTGGTTCCAATTAAATCAGTGCCTCTATTTCTATATTGTATATAGAATAGTTCATATCTTAATATTGTTAAGGTACGGGGAGTTGTCCGGCTTATGCTTAAAATCAGACTCTGGATAACTCAAGGCACGTTTCTATAATGGCTGTTTGTGGGTTGACCCGAGCTATGACGAGGGTTAACTTTCTACCATATGGAAGATCAATAGTGATATTGTTCTTGACTCACCACAGTTTTGATAAAAATGGATTTTTTCAGAAAACAGTAGTGGGAATATCGTAGAACTGGAAGTGATTCCAGAACCGCAAACGATTACTGAAAATTTAATAGGACCTAAAGATTCAATCTGGTTTGACATTCCATTGGCCACTCCGCAGATAAGATGGGTAACCTCAGGCACTCGAGAGGTACTTCGGTATGCTCAAAGACGGTCACAGGGAGGTTCTTGTTTATCCAGACTTGGCACTACTGTTGTTCCAGGCTATGAGAACCGGCAGGAGGATGAGTATAGCGTCGTTCAGAACTAGCTTTAGAAGTGCATGTGTATATTATTTTTCCAGAGGGTTGTCGTAGTCAGTGGGAGCAACGGAAGCATAGTGGACAAGTGGCTTATGTCTATTTATAGACTAAAGCGGATATAGCGGAGATAAATCATCTAATTTTGATGTGACGGTCATGGGTTTGACTTCATCAAAATAGGGGATGGATCTATTAAGAAGGTAGTAGGGTGTGATGTCATAGTATTTGGATGACATACACAGAGTAGGAAGTGAAATTCCTATACTACGATCGGTTATACTTTGGTTGTCACACAGTGGTTTTTCCACAAAGGACTTGCATATTACATCAGATATTCTGGTTACTAGATCTATAGTTTTAGATCTAGATTTGGGTAGTTTCCTAATCTGGGTACTTAGACAGTATTCTAAAAGTATTTAGAATGGACGACTCCTAGTATGGTGGTGTACCTGTAGGTGATGGAGCCACCCTCTCTAAAGGTGTCTTACAGACTAAAGGGGAGAGGGATGTGCATGATTGACATATCACTTGCTTAGGCAATTAAGTCAATCATAAGATGTCAAGTACCACACCAGGTGTTGTTTTTACACAAGCTGCAATAAATTCATATATTAATCCAATCCTGGAGAAACGTTCAGAAACAGTGTTAGAACATAAGTGAATGTTCTAGGGATATGATAATGGCATCCTCCTTCGGGAGACAGTTATCATTCCAGGCTTCCAAGGTGACCTGGATGACAGAGTGATTGTCAGAGTTATAGTTTTCCCTGTGACGAGGGGCGGTAGTTTTGGACAGGTGGACCAAGCGGATACTGAGGGAGGCGTGGTGCGGGATACTAATTAAGTTCAGTTGACGATACAGTCTAAGAAGTTTGGATTTGGAGTTCATTTATGAACTAGGTCCCATCAGATATCCAGATATATTCTAAGACAGGTATTGCTCATTTCGGGGGATGGCTTTCTCCTCGAACTTGAGATTAAGAGAGACATAGAAAGAAACATCAGGGCGGATCTACTCAATGAGGCTATTCCTCGAACGCAATAGTTTTGCAAATGCGCTTTGTGAGACTGATCAGTAGAGGAGTTGGGTGTTCGGTATCACACAGGCTGTGAGTATGCGACATCGCAATTATTAACCTTGAGTGCAAGTGGGAGATTGTTGGATATAGTGCCCTCGGAGTCAATTATTGGATCGCAGGCATGTGATTGCAATGATTGAGGGAGGACCTATACCGATAGGACATTCTTACTCAAGATGATAGTATGCTATCTGGTTTATCTTTATCATCGTGTACATACTTTAGGTGACATTACAGATCACTATTACATATTGATAGAGCCCTTAGGATTCTTGCTTGACTACCAACAGTATGATTGGGATCATATACGTGAGAGTTGCGTAGTCTATAAGCGCATCCTTAAAGTGGCCCCTAGTCCTGGGAGTTTCGAGACTGGGCATCGATACTCTATTAGTAGACTAGTGTATACAGTCGAGACCCCGACGAGGGGCGGTGGCCGGTCTCACAAGCCATTGGTATCAGTTGGTTCACCTAAGATGAATACAGGTGCTCATTGGGTTACGAGTACACCGGACAGGACTCGCCGGGTACATGCTAGTTGGTATTATACCTGACGTCAGATAGCAGTTCCCTGGTGACATGTGTATAGGTTAGTTCATCGACCTGAGATCGTCATTTGTCTCGTGTGAGTTCCCACTGTGCTTTGATTACTACCCTACCATAGCTCAAAGGAGTCGTGCAAACAGGTTTTAGTTGGGTACAGTCCCGAGCCACATGGAGGCAGTGAGCGGATCGGCAGGGGTTTTGTCTCTCCCGGTATTAAGGGTGAGATCGCGATGTGTCTAGGAGAGCCATTACACGAAGTCCTTGGCCAAGGCAGGAGATTTACCGGTAGGTATTCCAGTAGTATCTCGGGATGTTCTGGACTACACCCCGACACGACTTGTACCGCTTTTGGGGGTCTGATTTTTACCAAGCCCCTAGGCTCGACATGCGATGCTCATAGACGAACAGAATGGAATGTACGGATATTGTCACTGACAGGCTCAGTTGGGTGTCAGGATGAGTTCGCTCATCGACCTCCCTTTTGGTCAATACCTGGTAGCCCATTACGTACAGATGGTACCGCTGACATGCTAGTGGTTAAATCCACAACCAGTGCATTGACGAGTCTTTAGAGTACCCCACAGACAGTTTCTCAAGTTTCGGGCGAAACGTTGTAGAGGCCGTATGGATTTATGGCAGGGTTCGAACGTACGCGTGCACTTGTGCTCGTGTCATGGTTCGGACGGATAATACTAGCGGACTTTTGTTTAAACCGGATCCTAGTATTATACAGTATAGATTTTGTCTCATTGCATTTGTATTCGGTCGGAATACAAATGCGGGTATGTGTATACAGTCGCGGGGTTATCCTGTAATTTATTACGGGATCGCTTTTTGACGTTGCCAGTTTGCATTCCGTTTCGGCCATTTTTCCTTTATTCCTTCATGGCTGAATTTTTGTGAGGAGAAGGGGTTTTCTTGCAAAAGTGACATTTAGAAAAATGCAAGGGGTTTTTTGTGCTGGCTGGTTCTCCAGCAGCTCATGAAGATTCATGATGTTTCTAGATGTGCATTGTTTCAATGTTTGCATTAATTGAGAATGGATTGATTTGGATACTGAAGTGAGGTTTCCTTTTTGCTTATGGTCACCGTTTCATTGCTCCTACACTCACCTCCCCATTAGAGTTTCCAGCAAGTGGCCAAGCTCTTTTATGGGGGCTGTCCATTTTTTTGGTGTGAGGATTGATCTCATTTCATTTGCACAAAAATCCTTAGCTCAATTCCAAAGCCCATTTCTCCTCACACTTCCTAAAGACAACTTCGATTAACCCTCGAGATAAAGTGTTCTACACTTAGTCTACAGCAACCTTTTACACGTCTGCTAGCAAACTTCGTGTCCGAGTTGCCTCGATTCTGAGGTGGGAGCCCGTAAAAGGATTTGAAGATGTAGTGCCCTTTCCAACGAGAAGACCGGAGATCGGAGATGCCGCGAGGAGCAAGAGATGGTAGCTCAAGACCGAAGGACACGGATCGATCGGTATAGCTTTTCTAACCTTTCTCCAGTTGCTAGTTATAGGTTAATGGTTCAATCCGGGATTAAAGTCTGCGATAGCGCCGGTTTCAAGTTTAGAAAAAGTTTTCGTTTCCGCATTTTGTCCTCGGATAGATGGCCGGGGCGCTACCGTAGACTTACATTTTATACATAAATGATAATAGGTGATGATGACATTGAAATGTACGAGACTTTAGAATAGAACCCGGATTGTAATATGTGACTTAATCACGATATGATATATGACATGATATTTTAGTGGATCATTTGAAAATGTATATTTACACAGACGATGATATATGTTTGATGATATTGGGATGTATGCGATTATAGTACAGTACCCTTGATCATGATATTGTTTGATGATGATACTATACGAACGATGATGTATATATGTGATAGTTGACCCGTACCCCGATTTTGGGATGCCGTACGATGGATTTTACCGTACGAGATATAGATGTGATGATTGATCCGCACTCTTGATTCGAGGAAGTCGTACTACGTATGTGACGCTATTGAGGCTGGATCGTCGACTACTAGAGATATCGACTCAGACTTTAGGAGGATTCTTCTTACCTTTCGACTTGTGTCTTTAGTTAGTTCCTTAGTTGGTTAGGTAGATCCTAATTTAGGCTCGAGTCATACTTATTTTCAAAACTAACGAATCGTGCACATTTCGAAAGACAGCCTGAGGTATACTACGTCTTTTTCAAAGGACATATCTTTTCTTAAAAACCCCGTAGCCCCTAATTTTCTAAAAACCACGATTCGTGCTTTTTTAAACAACAAACTGTATGACTCGTTATTAGTATGTATTCTATAGTTGTGCATTTACTACACATTCACCGTTATATTCATGTTGTATTCATCACATTGTATGTTCATACATATTTTCTTTAGCTAATATGAAACTCTGACTGTTAGGACACCAGCACCATTACCAATGATGCGCATGTTCCATGTACACTTATTTGCCGGCTCACACACATCATCATCGGTAATTGCCATGTCACGTACACTTTAGAACATATTATCTTTTATTGATATAATCAGCTAAATGCTAGTTTAATATAATATTGTGTGATTACTCTCATGTGCTAGTTTAGACATTGCATTTATTATTTAGACGCTTCATGCATTCACATATTCATATTATCATGCAGTATTGTGGAGCTTATGCCGATACTCATTATTTACTTACTCATGATTTGGGATTTAAGATTTCTATGAGATTTCTGGATTTTAGGGGAAAACCGCAAGAATTTAATAAAATCTTAGTATCATCATTTTTTTAAAAATGCAAGTTGCGGTTTTCTCGTGATGTATGTGTCGTCCACCATGAGATTTCATGTTTTCTGTTGGATTTCGAGACCCGATTCGAGGAGTGGATGAACCGCCTCGGGTACATGGTGGGCCCGATAGGTACCCGGGGCAAGAAGATCGCAGATGATGGCGTTGAGCCTGGCAGGGGCACGGACTATCTACCGGTGATGTCTGGCGCGGCGGATATCCAGAGGACACCGACCGTTGTTGTGAGATTTGATGATATGGGCCGATCCGGACTGCCGGAACCCGAGATACAGAGATATTGAGATTTAAGATACAGAGATATGAGATATTGAGATACAGAGATATACTTATTTTGTGTCGATGCTTGACACGGATTTCTGTCGATTTCACTGATGAGGTTTCAGTTTTATTATACAAGATGCATTGATGTTTTTCTTATATAAGATTATTCAGATTTCATGGTTGATTTTCTCATTCATGATGCATTCATACATCAGATATGTGACATATTACTGTTTAGTAATACTGACACGATGCACTGAGCATTGCACTTATGCATAGATTATTACCCTGTCAGTACCAGATGACTGTTTTTATGTAAGTATATTATTATGACCTAGGAGATCGTTGTGCATGCGATTTCTACTCGTAGATGTCTTCTACTCACGAGTTGGCAACTCACCCCCGTTGTGCCAAATTTTCTTTCAGGTTCAGATGTACAGGTTTCTTTAGCGGCTTGCTGGCACACCATTTCATTCTGGGTGATTTGCTTGGTAGGTTGGTTCATTGTATCGGGACCGTCGTTGTACTTTTATTATTTCAGTTGTATCTAGTAAGCTCCATCAACCAGACTTGTATTACTTGATAAATTTAGAAGACCAGTTGTTTATTCTTTCGACCTTAGAATCGTGCTTGTACTATTATGGTTTTCTGGTGGTTCTGATGGTTTTCTTTGAGTTTTGTTCATTGCCCTTCTGAGTGGTTGTGACCGCCAATTGGCGAAGAGCTAGCTCCCACTTGGGGATGCCTTTTTATTATTGATTATGTATATATTCTTATTTGTACCCGTTTGGGGCCAGTTTTTACAAATGAGACTCTGCCGAAATTTTTGAGAAATTTGATGTTGTTTTTAAAACATATTTTCCTACACTTCTTCTTTTAAATGGTTTAGATTCTGGGTTTCGGCTTACTTAGATTACGATACACCTTTAGACGTCTCGTAATTTAAGTGTCGGTCACGTTCCGTACCTTCGAGTCGTGACATATTTAAAAAAGAACGGGATTCTCTCTCAGCATACTCCTCTGTATACACCACAGTATAATGGAGTTTCGGAGTGGAGAAATCGCACTCTATTAGATATGGTGCGCTCTATGATGAGTGTTGCCGAGTTACCTATTTTCTTTTAGGGTTATGCACTTGAGACAGCTGCATACCTATTGAATAGGGTTCCGACCAAATCAGTGTCCACCACTCTATATGAGATATGGGAGGGAAAGAGACCATGTCTTAATTTCATTAAGATATGGGGTTGTCCGGCTTATGTTAAAAAGAAAAATCCGGATAAGCTCGAGGCAAGGACTGTTCTGTGTAAGTTTATTGGATATCCCAAACATTTGCGAAGGTATATCTTCTACCACACCGAGGACCAAATGGTGTTTGTTTCTCGGAATGCCACCTTTTTAGAAAAGAAATTTCTTGTGAAAGAAATTAATGGTAATGAGTTAGAAATGGAAGAAGTTCCAGCTACACAAACTACAACTGATGATTTGGTTGAACCGGAGGATTCGATAGTCCCCGACGAGCCTCAGCCACTCTAAAGATTTAGTAGGGTTCCTCATCCACCTAAGAGATACTACGGTTTTCTCATAGACAGTGGGAGCGAGGATTGCATCATGGAAGATGATGACCCAACTGGTTTCGAGCAAGCTATCATAAGTGGGGACTCTGTGAAATGGCTGGATGCTATGTGATCTGAGATGGAATCCATGTACACCAACAAAGTATGCACTTTGGAAGTTACTCCTGAAGGGGTAAAACCCATTAGGAGAAAGTGGATCTTTAAGAAGAAAATTGGTGTAGATGAAAAGGTTGAGACCTTCAAATCTAGACTTGTAGCAAAAGGTTTTCGTCAACGACCAAGTGTTGACTATGAAGAAACCTTCTCTCCAGTGGCTATGCTTAAGTCCATCAGGATCCTACTTGCCATTGCTGCATACCATGACTACGAAATCTGGCAGATGAACGTGAAGACCACTTTTCTAAATGGCGATTTAGAAGAGAGCGTGTACATGACACAACCAGAGGGCTTCATAGACAGTGGGAGCAGCGGAATGGTCTGCAAGCTGCATAAATCGATCTACGGTGTAAAGCAGGCATCGCAGAGCTGGAACATCTATTTTGATGTGGCAGTCAAAGAGTTTGACTTCATCAAAAACGTAGATGAACCTTGTATATACAAAAAGGTTGTAGAGAGTAAGGTTGTCTTCCTCATATTGTACGTGGATGACATACTCTTGATAGGATATGAAGTTTCTATGCTACGGCCAAGCTCTTCTTATCACAAAAGTTCTCTATTAAAGATCTGGGTGATGCCTCCTACATCCTGGGGATAAAGATTTATAGAGATAGATCTAAGTGGATGTTGGGATTGTCCCAATCCAGGTACATTGACACCATACTAAAAAATTTTAGTATGGAAGATTCTAAGCGTGGTAATTTACCCGCTTGCTCAGAAATCACTCTCTCCAAAGAGATGTCTCCCAAGACTGATTTGGAGAGGACCCGCATGCAAGGGATACCCAATGCTTCTGCGGTTGGGTCAATCATGTACGTGATGTTATGCACCAAACCGGATGTAGCTTACGCACTTAGTGTGGTAAGTAGGTATCAATCAAATCCTAAGAAGAATAACTGGACAGCTCTGAAGAACATTCTTAAGTACTTGAGAATAAGATTACAACATTTGTAGATCGTGTCCTTCACTTCTATAACTCCGGGTAGTAGTCCCTACGACTCCTCTAGGCTCCACTTGAAGAAGGAACAAGCTTGCTTCGCGATCTTCGTGTCGAAGATGATCCACCTTGAAGCTTCTCTAATTCAAGCTACCTCTTCACTAATCTACTATTAGTGAATGAAACAACCTATACTTAATGGCTAATTGAGTGTAGCTTAATGAAGTAGGGGTTTTTATCTCAGTTTGTATACTCTAAATTCCTAAGGTTCATAACTCATGTGAGGGTTAGAACTTTTGGAGGAGGAAGAAGAAGATAGAGAGAGCTAGATAGAATGAGCTAGCATCCAAATGATCAAGTGAAGAATGGCTCTCTTATATGGCTCCTCACTTATTGAAGCATGAATAAATCCTAATAGAAATATACAACCATGCTTCAATAGTGTAGCCAAATGAATAAACAAATGGAAAAAACCATGCCTCGCCCATTCTACAAATATCTCCCCATTTTCCACTTCATACTCTATTTTCTCAAAATAGAAAAATCCATATATATATATATATCACACATATATATAAATATATATTAAGAGAATATAAACTTAAGTGAGCATTAATATTAGTTAACATATAATTATATCAAATATAAATATATATCAAATTATTAAATCAACACTTGATTTAATAATCCGGTTATATCATATATAACCGACTAATATCATTTATCTGTATATCACATTATCAAATCAACACTTGATTCAATAATCCGGTTATATCACATATAACCTAACGATATCAAATGCCACCAGATTAGAATACGGTATCACATACTCGTATTTAATCATGCTCCCGCACATATCAGCATATGTGCCCTACTTCGTTTCGCTTGAACTATGAAACCTCTGTATGGGATTCTAAAGAATCGTCAATACGCCAGCAGTAGGTGATGATCACATCAGTCACCCACAAGCCATCAGCGGTACTAGCTGGACGTAACAGCTACCCAGGTATTGAGCGAATACAAGATCAACAAGCAAGCTTGTCCAAACTCCCATGAAGTCTATAAGTAACACTTACCGTACAGTCCGTTCTCTTCGTATGATATGTCGCATATCGAGTCTAGGGGGGAATCATCAGACCCCAGTAACTTGATAAGTCATGCCAATGTGTGGCTCATAACGGTTCGAGAAACTACTGATAATACTTACGAGTAAATCTTATCAACCCTGGCTAGGGACTTACTGTTATAGCCAATCGAGCATAGCGCAACATCAACTCCCAATACCAGGAGAGACGAAACCCCTCCTATCGCTCACTGCCTCCATGTGACTCGAGATTGTACCCAAAATCAACCTGTTTGCGCGACTCCTTTGAGCCATGGTAGGGAGGAAATCAAAGCACAGTGGGAACTACACAAAACACTATGATGATCTCAGGTCTACAGACTAACCTGTACCAGTGTCATCAGAGAACTGCTATCTGACGATAGGTATAGTACCATCTAGGAGTTCTCGGCGAGTCATGTTTGGTGTACCCATTCTATAATGAGCACATGTGTACAATCTTTGGTGTCAAACACCAATGATTATGGGATCAACTATCGCCCCCTGCAGGGTCAAGAAACGTACACACCAGTCTACTCTGGAATATCGATGCCCTGTCTCGATACTCTCTCGACTAGGAACAATTAAAGGATGTGCTTATGGACCACACATGTTCCAGTAGTATGATCCGCATCATAGTCCTGGTAGTCAAGCAAACATCCTAAGGGCTTTATCAACATGTATCAGAGAGACAGTATAATAATACAAGTGTACATGTTAAGATAAAGAGCAACCAGATAGCATACTATCATGTCGAGCAAGAAATTCCTCTATATATATGTCCAAGCATCCACTATATCATACAATAATGGCCTCTAGGGCATACATATTCCTAACAATCTCCCACTTGCACTAAGGCCAATTGTTGTAGTATCTCATACCCATCATCCTAAAAAGTCCTCAAACTGTGTCTGGGGGACGGCCTTCGTGAGTGGATCCGCTGTGTTATCCTTCGTGTCGAATCTCCTGACCTCGATCTCCCGGTAATCTACTATCTTCCAGGTCAGGTGATACCGCCTAAGAATATGTTTGGATCTCTGATGGGACCGGGGTTCCTTGGCCAAAGCCATTGCTCCATTGTTATCACAATACAAAGATATTGAATGGTCAATGGATGGAACCATACCAAGTTCAGCAATGAACTTTTTTATCCAGACAGCCTCTTTGGCAACATCTTTGGCAGCGATGTATTCAGCCTCCATCATCGAGTTTTCTACGGTATCTTTCTTAGAACTCTTCCAATATACCGCCCCTCCGTTGACAGTGAAGACAAAACCCGAGACCGACTTATTTTCATCCTTATCATTCTGGAAGCTCGAATCAATAAAGGACTCCACCTGGAGTTCTCCGTTACCACACACCAAGAACATTTCTTTAGTCCTTCTCAAGTACTTAAGAATGTTCTTCATAGCTTTCCATTGTTTTTTCCCAGGATCTTATTGATACCTACTCACCACACCTTGTGAGTAAGCTACATCCGGTCTGGTACATAACATCGCATACATGATAGACTAAACTGCAGAAGCATTGGGTATCACTGTCATGCGAGCACTCTCCAAATCAGTCTTGGGAGACATCTCTTTGGAGAGAGTGATTCCTGAACAAGCGGGTAAATTACCACGCTTAGAATCATCCATACTAAACCTCTTTAGTATGGTGTCTATGTATCTGAATTGGGACAATCCCAACATCTGCTTAGATCTATCTCTATAGATCTTTATCCCTAGGATGTAGGAGACATCACCCAGATCTTTCATGGAGAACTTTTGTGATAAGAAGAGCTTGACCGAGTGTAGCATCGGAACATCATTTCCTATCAAGAGTATTCCATCCACGTACAATACGAGGAAGACAACCTTACTCTCTACAACCTTTTTGTATATACAAGGCTCATTGATTGATCGTTCTTTTGTGTGTAGAAAAATATTTCACAACCAAAGAAATTTATACCGCAATCAATTAACGGTGTCGATGTAGCATGTTAATGAATACGGATCGTCCATTGAGATGTGTGTTTTGATCGATCTTGTTTTAGATAAGCCGAAATGAAAAGATAAAAGAAAATGCATGAAAATTGATTCAAGATTTGTGAGTTTTAATTTTAAGAAACATAAAGAAAATAAAGATCTAGAATCAAGAATCAAGAAATGTCCCAATCACTTTAGTTATCAAAATTTGTAGAATAGCTTGTAGGATTCAATCAAATTAGTAGTAGAGATGAATCTAGAGATGACTAATCTTATCTATTGATAATTTGTAGCTAGATTGATGGTGATGAATGAAGATTAGGGATCTATTGAAGAAACTAGGGTTTCTCCTTCTCTATCCCTTGTCTTTTCATTGATCATCATTCGGATCTAGCCTTTAGCAAAGAGAATTATCAATCATTTAATCCCTAGTTTGCAACGAAATAATCAAGAATGTGATCTCGATCCAAATTAGGTCATTGATGACTCTTTTTCCTAAAGTTCACAAATCTCATAAGACATAAGATTAGTATTAGGATTTTATCATCACTAGATTTACCAAATCTCTCGATTCCGTCATAAGCGGAGATTTACTCAAGCATCATGAAAATTAATGAATCAAGAATCAAGAAGTTTCATAATGCAAGAATGTAAAGAAAGCAAGAATTAAAATTATCACCTTTATTTAAATCTCCTCCAAATTACAAACTCCTCAATTCGAGGTACAAGATTAAGCTCTCGATCGCTCCTGTGAAGAGGAGAATTTTTCGTCGATCTTTGCGAAGCTCGATCGCCGTGAGTCACAGATCGTCGTGGATCTCTTGCTCGGATGACGAACGGCGTTGCGATGAAGGATCGTTGATTGCTCTCTTGATTTGCTTCTCAGTGGATCTTGATTTGTCTTTGGGATTTGATTTGGATTAGGGTTTGGATTGGATCACAAGTTGTGTCACTCAACTTGTGTGTGAAATTATTGAACCCCCAATTAATGAACAACTTATTAAACAACCCCAAACCCTAGGTTTAGATCTCCTTTTATAACCACTCTAGGTTGTTAGAGAGAGCCTTCTAGAAGAAGTTTGTTAGAGGGAATATTCTAGAATGAGGTTGTTATAGGGAATATTCTAGAGTGAGTTTGTTATACAGAGCCTTCTGGAAGAAGCCACGTACTAATTAAGAGAGTCTTCTGGAAGCCAGGCCGTTACGATGAAGCTTCTGGAGAATTTTTGGTTGATGACGTGTCAAGTAAGCCGCGGATCCGCGGATCCGCGGCGGATCGGCCAACTCGGCCGCGGATCCACGGCCAAGTAGAGGGATTGCTGCATGAAACTTCATTGGTCTTCTTCTGACAATTTTGGGGTCTTCTTCTGATACCTGGAATCTGATATTTCTTTCTTGGTTGCTGCCAGATCTCAAGTCTTGGACTTGATGCCTTTTATCGGTACTTTTATGATTCCGGCTCTTTAACCTGGAGAATTTCCTGCACACAATCTCGAGACAAGTGTTGAGATATACAGATCATGCGAATAGTAATAAACACTTAATTTCCCTTTAGAATGTCGATTATAACTATAACACAGGTTATTTGGTATTTTCCAGATGAATTCGTAATCTGTGTTATAATTACAATAAACACCTATATATGATCAATAAGAGTAGGGAAATTAACGTGTTGAGAATGCACTATTTTCGACTGATCAAATTCCCCCAAACTTAATTTTGGTCGTCTCAAGCAAACATTTTTATTTTTATTTAAGAGAAGGAGAAAACATAAGAAAGAGAAAAACTAACTAGCACACTTTCGTAGGCAACACGATTGCACTGAGCACGGGCAACAAGCCTTTAAACCTCTAGGTGTCTCTAGTAGGAGGAGTGTTGTCTCCTGAGGGTTTTCAGTGGATTGCACCCACAAAATCCCATAATAAAAGGAAGACTGTGAAAGTTACATATAAAGATAAGAATTGTAAAAGAAGGATTTTGAAAATTAGAGTTTCCAACTATACTAGCTTTTCAGTTGTCATGAGCCCTATCTTAATAGTCATGAAAAAATGTTAGAAATCACATCATCCCTCAATAAAATATCGTCTTTATTCTTCATTCCTACCGTTCTTCCAAACATTGATCATATAACCCTACGTGTGTTAAAAGACATCCCTACACTCGGAGAATTCAATTCAAGCTATCATACTCTTGTTCATCTACCTCAGTACTTTTTAATCGATGAATATTAGATGGAATTGCACACACATTTTTCATGCGACCGTTATTACTTCTTGAGGTACTAACCGACCGATTACTCATGTGCTTGCTGAATAGGTGTATTAGTATTTTCCTTGTCTTGCAACACCTAAGGCTTAGCAGTGACTCCCAAACCAATTGGTCTAAGGCACTAGGTGATGAAGCACCCTCGCTATATTTTTTTATTGCTGCCTCTGCGATAACAAAACTAGTGTTTATTTTTCTCACCATTTTATCCTTTATTCTTCATATTTTTATTTTCGTACTTTTGCTTTTAGACAAGAGCATTTCAAGGTATCCTCTACTATCCCGAGTTTCAAGACGTGTGTAAGTGCGTATAGTAGGGTATCAACATTCAAATGTTTGGCTTCCAAAATAGGAACTATTTTTCAGACTTATTTTTATCCTCAGATTAGTGACTTCTTTCATCTTACTAACCCTTGGAACAACGGTTCATAACTACTTGTTACTAGTTCGTTTAAGAAAACTTCTAACTTTCTTAGTTTTCTTAAATTTTTCCAATCTTTTGGATGTAATTTTTCACTATCTAATCTTTTATTATCTTATTTATGTACAAAAAAAAATTATTCTTTTTATATGTTTTGTGCTTATGCAAAGTATGCGAAGTGATGCGTAAATAAGTACAAACCTCCCCCAAACTTGTTTTCAACAGGGTCCTCAATGTTGTCTTCTGCTAGATCACAAAAACATGTAAGCTTGGGAGGACATTATTAATGGGGGCAAAAATATATTAATGTGAAAATCCTCCCCCAAAATTATTTTTGGCTCATAATTTTGAGGACAAAAGTTATGTTCAAGAGCCAAAAATATACCCCCCCTCAAACATGAGTTAGACAATATTAAGCATTTTAAGAGGGGGTAAGTCATTTGGTCAAAATAAGACTTTACAAAGACCAAAAATTAATACCAACCATTAACAGATTTTATCGGCGTAGCGTATAGGTCGGTGGAAAAACATATTGTATAGAGTCAGGAAGAAGTGGGGAAGAGATAAGTGGTGGTCTGGAAAGGGTTTGAGTTTTAAATTAGAGAAATGAAAGAATGAGGATGAATGTGAATGATTAGGAAGAAGGAGTGGTGGCGGTTCAACTTCTATAGGTTGAGGTTGATCAATCATAAAATCCATATTGTTTAGGAATGCATGTTCGTTAGCAAAAAGTTCTTCAAAACTTTTATCAATGGTGTGATTGAACATTTTGCTGTCAATAAATTTTGTGTCACATTTTACCATACTTGATTTGTCAAAATACATGGAGGTAGAAGACTCAAAAAACTCATCTATCTCATTTTCAAAAATATCCAAATCAAGTTGGCTTTCTGGAATTGTCGAACTTGAACTATCGGATTGTGATTCATCAAAACTCACTGAAACTATAGGAAGAATAGAAGAAGAACCGGAGAAAGTAGAAGGTGAAGTGGGTAAACAAATTGGTGTGTCGAGGATCGCTAAACCAGATGTGGAAGATGGAGGCAGAATTTCGGTCTGATCTTCGGTTATACGACCATCATCAACTTCAAGACGTATTTGGGGTTCGGGAATAATTAAAGGCTCAAGATGATGACCACAAAGAAGTGAAAGGATCTGACGAATTGGTGGGACAAACTCATTCAAAACTTCGGGTTCATCAATCAATTTATCTCCAATATCAATCACCTCATTCAAGTGAAGGTTAAAATTCTCAAACACCTCATCAAAAGTATGGTTTTCAATCAATTTTGGTTCAAGAGTGGAGGTGTAGAGATCATAAGGATTTGGTATGGTTTCACTTGAAATGGAGCCTTCACAGTCGGGTAAATCAAACAATGCATTATTACACAACTTCTCATACATTCTATCGTCAATTGGTGAATCTTTTGGTGTACTCGATGAATCTGTGAAACTGGAGTTATGGATTTCAGTATGGAAAGGGAAGGTTTGATTATGAAGGGTATATAATTCTGTCTCACTACCCAAATTCTCGTTTTGTCCTTTGCCCGAATTGTATACTGAAAATTTTTAGGCTGGTTTGAAATTATTTGCTTGCCCCCACTCTGTCATTTCCTTCCTTAATTGGTTCGACAATTCCAGATATTTTTCTAATGTCTGCTCAAGACTAGAGTTGGGTTGATAAGGGGTTTCCGTATAAGATTGAAATTCCTGTGGATAATTAAAACTCCCAAATGACTGATCAGAAAAACTGTCTAGAGAAGTGTGTTCCCCATCGAAAGACGGAGACACGACCGCGTAGGTCCGTCTTGCCTGAAATTTGGGGCAGATGCTAATTGGTGCTATCCGTCCACCTCTCCGAAGATGCCAAGTTGATTTATGGCACCATGTATCGAAGGTTTAAACGGATGCGGCCAATGTAGCAGACTTCGTCAGATTCCCCCTCGTCTGAGGGGGTTTTGATTGTGGGGACGCTCTTCCCTGCTGGCGCAAGCCCCTGCAGTTAATTACGCTACCCCATCGCGGTAACAACTTTCTCCTTCTCCATATGGTCACTTCGTGTCGTGGGTGTTTGTTTTGTGTTTGGTTGCTCGTGGATTGTATACGGAGACTAATTTATGTTGTCTCCCGTAGGACGTGGATTAGTCCAAATCCGTATTTTCTTAGATTTGGGTTTGGGGGTTTGGGTTTAAGGATACGTTAGTCTTATTTAAGACTAAGATCAACTTAAACGTTCGTTAAGGATACGTTAGTCTAATTTTAGACTAAGATCAACTCAACGTTTGTTAAGGACACGTTAGTCTAATTTTAGACTAAGATCAACTTAACAGGATCATTGAGATCCAACAGAAGAGCATTTGAACTCTATTGTTTAGTTTAGGAACATTGCGGTCGATTACCAGTTTAAGGACATAGTGGTCCAATACCAATTTAAGGACGTAGTGGTCCAATACCAGTTTAAGGATATAGTGGTTCATTGTTAGTTTAAAGACATCACGGTCGAGGTTAAGGACATCATAGTCCGTGAGTTTAAAGACCTCACAGTCAAGGTTAAGGACATCATAGTCTGTGAGTTTAAAGACCTCACAGTCAAGGTTAAGGACATCTTAGTCCAAGAAATGTGTGGTTGTCGGGACCCGTCACTTCTTTGAAGACGTTGAAGGATTACAATGACGAATATCAAAGGAGTGAAGAGATGTACCCTTGAACCGGGGTGCATTAAGTGATCTGTAGCCCAATTTGGAACCAAGATCAATTAAATTATGTTATGAGCACAATGGCTCAGTTAAGTCTGAATTGAGGACTTATGGCCAACATGGGCTAAGTCCAATTAGATTTGAAGTGTTGGCCCTCTATTGGACCATTAGACATTTGTCTGGTTTCAGCCCACATTATTTAGCAATGCTAAACAAGAGTTTAAGGGCTTTGATAACATTTTTATCTTTGACTGAGCATGGAACATTATAGCTCTGAATTTTACTCAATTTTGAGATTCAGTTGAAGGGGAGTCTTTTGCCTCTGGAAAATTAGGCAATTTAGCTAAAAGTAGTGTTAAACACTAGAAAACGGTAGTGTTAAACACTAGAAATAAAGCACTCAAATTAGTGTTTAAACACTAGAAAACAACCATGTTAAACACTGGAAATAAGGCTCTTGAATTAGTGTTAAACACTAGAAAATGACAGTGTTGAACACTGGAAATAAGTCCTTTAAATTAGTGTTTAAACACTAAATAGGAATGGGTCACGTGAGGGCGCCCAGAGGTGGGACCAGGTCCTTTTTACTTTGCTTTGTAAATAAGTGTTTAACACTTTTTTTATATTTTATTTTTAGCATCACGTGTTGGCACGTGATGGGGATTTATGCACAGATCATTAAAGCATTTACTAAGGGGTCACGTGAGGGCACGTGAGAGCGCCCAAAGCTTTGCTTTCCTTCGCTTTTTTTCTGTGTTTTGTAAGTCACGTGGGAGCACGTGAGGCGTTGCCTCAAAGCTTCCTGCTTCTCATTTTGGGGAGTCTGTTTAAGGGTCACGTGGGAACATGTGACCTAGTTTTGTTCTCTCTTGTCTGCTCATTGAGAATGGGGGTCACGTGTTACCACGTGACCAAGTTCTTTACGTGCATAGAGAGTTTTAAGTCTCTTGTTTTAAGAATTAAATTCTCTGTAGGGTTAAACCCTAATTCTGTTTTAGAGGAATTAAATTCCTATGTATATGGAAGAATTAAATTCTTATATTGGGTTAAACCCTAGTTCTGTTTTGGAGGAATTAAATTCCTATGAATTTGGGAGAATTAAATTCTCATATAGGGTTAAACCCCTAGTTCTATTTTGGAGGAATTAAATTCCTATGAATTTGGAAGAATTAAATTCTCATACAGGGTTAAACCCAAGTTCTGTTTTGGAGGAATTAAATTCCTTTGAATTTTGGGGAATTAAATTCCTTAAACTCAATTCTCCCTCTAAGTTTTGGATCTGCATGGCAGAATTTCCCCGATGAGAATTAAATTTTCAACTTGTGGGGAGATCTGCTTCTGCAGATCTTCAATCAAAGGAAGAACTAAGTTCTTATTCAGAAGAGTTAAACTCTTAAATTGAGAATTAAATTCTCTTTGTTTTATGGAACTTAGATCTCTTTCTTATTTCTCACTTAGGGTTTCTTTTCTCTGAAGAGATCTTTTTTTTTTCTCTCTTGAGAATTAAATTCTCCTCTCATTTTTCTCTCTGTTGTTGTTATCTCCCAAAAAAGTAGATTCTTTCTCTTCTCTTCTTGGCTCCTATTTATAGGAGAAAGAAAAGAATCAATTTGTTTTGTCAATCTTTCATCGAAAGATTTTAATTGATTTTTGTAACCAACATGATTTTCTAGATCATCCAGTGAATTTTATTCACCATTGGATTTTTAATCCAAAAGATATTTTATCTGTTATTCATAGCAAATTTCAGGAAAATCTTTCCTTGTATAAAATCTTTCCATAAATTGGTGATTTTTAATCACCATTGGATTTTTAATCCAACGGTGCTCCATTTTACCGAGCACCATATTTTTTATTTGGAAAGATTTAGAGAAATATTTTTCCAGTTAGGGTTTTTGATTCCCTCCTAATTAGAATTTAATTCTATTAATTCATAGATCTTTAGGATCCCATCACGTGTTGGCACGTGACCCCTTGATTAAGCATTTGACCAGAATTGAATTCTGTTGTTTTAAAGAATTCAGGAATTATCACATGTCAGCACGTGATGTCCCATTGGGGTTTTTCCTTATTATTTTATTACACCTTTAATTCTTTTCAGTGGGTTTAAAGGCCCATCACGTGTTGGCACGTGACCCCATTGATTAATTATTTATTTTATTAGGTGCCTACAGGCTTTGCCTGTAAATAGTCACGTGTCTGCACGTGATGCCCGGTCACGTGTGGGCACGTGATGCCTCATAACTTTTGATCCCGGATGAATTATGAGGCGCATAATATATCAAATCGAAGAATTTTTCGAGACGCTTTCGATACCATCAGAACTTAGCTATTTCACATTCGTGAGTTTGTCAAAATGCAGCCCGGAAAATACCGGTTCGCATTTTCTTCCTTAGATTACACGTGCATAGCATATTTGGTCATAACTTTTGATCCCGGATGAATTATGAAGCCCATATATATCAAATCGAAGGATTTTTCGAGATGTTTTCGATACCATTAGAATTTAGCTGTTTCACATTCGGTAGTTTGTCAAAATACAGCCCGGAAAATACTGGTTCACATTTTCTTAAACGTATCGCTGGCATTTGATACATTGGGCTCTTTTGCGCAGAAATTTTTTTTTGGCGGGAACAAGGTGGACAAGTCGGATTGGTTTGATAGGAATAAAATGGTTGTGAAAATTGGGTAGGAGTAGGATCAACATTATGATAAGAAGAATATTGATATTGATCGGTCGGTTGGCTATTGGACATCATACATGCCACAAACCGATTATGAACTTCTTCTTTGGACAGTGGTGGTGATGGTTGATATTGGTCCGGGTTGAAACTTTGGCCTTTAGCCCTAGCTATATGCTCAGCAATGGACATGCGTTTAGGGGCATTCTCACTCGGAGTATCAACAGAAACAGATATAGAATGAGGATACGGCAGAAAAGACCTGGATTGAGGTGTCCAACTATTTCTACCCGCTTGTTCTATCCGATCTCTTAAGGACATGGGAGAGTCGGACGGTATACCGAAGCGATTACGAAAACAAGAAATATCTGGTTGTGGACAGCAAAGCTCGACAAGATTTCTTCTGTTTGGGTCACCCATCATAAGAAAAGAAGATAGGAAAGAGTAAGAAGGGAAGAAGAATAATTGGTTTGTTTTGAAAAAGAAACGGATTTAAAAAAAAAATCACACAAAAATGCACAATCACCCTAAATCTAATAGTTACCTAGGTCAAGTCTCTAGACCGCTCCTAGACTTCCAGAAGACAAATTGCAGGATAAATCCTCTGCTGCCTCTTTATCCCTTCTGTGGCCAGATAAGTGGGAGGTTCTCCGCTACGTAAGTAGCGGGACTAATTAAGTAACCACTTGTCTTAGACACCATAAAAGAAATGTGGATAAGCAATAGATTACCCACGACCTCCTTCTGTCCTAATTGAGCGTGACGGTCCTTAAAGTAATGTCTAGATATTTTGTAGTTAATGAGGGTGATGCGGATGCAAGTTTTGTGATTTTCGGGGCTTAGGAAGGGTAATGAAATCCCCACCTAATCTGAATTTGGTCGTGTCCCTTAATTTCCGTACTAAAAATATGCAAACAACAACCAATTTCAAGTATCGCAAAAAATTTATTTTTTTAGCTGCGTTGAATTTTGCAAAGAATCCTGCACAAAAGTGTTATTGGACAAGATCAGAGAGAAGAGGAGAAAACAGATAGCAGACCTGAAAAATTTGGCACAGTGCAAACCCTAAACGGCGGTGGAACCGCCGCAAAAATGCCTCATTGGCTGCGGAACCGCGGATTGATGGGGGAATTAGGGTTTAGAAATTTTTATGCAGGTCCCTGTGCTTCTCTGGATTCTTCAGATGTTCTCTGAATCTTGATCTCACTGCTGAAATGATTCCAGATTTCCTCACAAAAATTCAAACACTAATAGTTAAGCACTTGAAGCGAATCTTGGAAGAAAATTTGATGGAATAATAATTTTTCAACTCAAATAATAAAAACGAACAAAATAGCACACATCCCCGGCAACGGCTCCATTTGATTGATCGTTCTTTTATGTGTAGTAAAATGTTTCAGAACCAAAGAAATTTATACCGCAATCAATTAACAGTGTCGATGTAGCGTGTTAATGAATACGGATCGTCCACTGAGATGTGTTTTGATCGATCTTGTTTTAGATGAGTCGAAATGAAAAGATAAAAGAAAATACAAGAAAATTGATTCAAGATTTGTTAGTTTTAATTTCAAGAACCATAAAGAAAATAAAGATCTAGAATCAAGAATCATGAAATGTCCCAATCACTTTAATTACCAAGATTTGTAGAATAGCTTGTAGGATTCGATCAAATCAGTAGTAGTGATAAATCTAGAGATGACTAATCTTATCTATTGGTAATTTGTAGCTAGATTGATGGTGATGAATGAAGATTAGGGATTTATTGAAGAAACAAGGGTTTCTCCTTCTCTATCCCTTGTCTTTTCATTGATCATCATTCGGATCTAGCCTCTAGCAAAGAGAATCATCAATCATTTAATCCTTAGTTTGCAACAAAATAATCAAGAATGTGATCTCGATCCAAATTAGGTCATTGATGATTGTTTTTCCTAAAGTTCACAAATCTCATAAGACTTAAGATTAGTATTAGGATTTTATCATCAGTAGACCTACCAAATCTCTCGATTCCATCACAAGCGGAGATTTACACAAGCATCATGAAAATTAATGAATCAAGAATCAAGAAGTTTCATAATGCAAGAATGTAAAAAAGCAAGAATTACAATTATCACATTTATTTAAATCTCCTTCAAATTACACAACTCCTCAATTCGAGGTATAAGATTAAGCTCTCGATCGCTCCTTTGAAAAGGTGAATTTATCGTCGATCTTTATGAAGCTCGATCGCCGTGAGTCGCGGATCGTCGTAGATCTCTTGCTCGGATGAGGAACGGCGTTGTGATGAAGGATCGTTGATTGCTCGCTTGATTTTCTTCTCAATAGATCTTAATTTGGCTTTGGGATTTGATTTGGGTTAGGGTTTGGATTGGATCACAAGTTGTGTCACTCAATTTGTGTGTGAAATTATTGAACCCCCAATTAATGAACAACTTATTCAACGACCCCAAACCCTAGGTTTAGATCTCCTTTTATAACCACTCATTTGAATCTTCCCTCCAAAGCTAGGTTGTTAGAGAGAGCCTTCTAGAAGAACTTTGTTAGAGGGAATATTCTAGAATGAGATTGTTACAAGGAATATTCTAGAGTGAGTTTGTTATGTAGAGCCTTCTGGAAGAAGCCAGGTGTAATTAAGAGAGTCTTCTGGAAGCCAGGACATTACGATGAAGCTTCTGGAGAATTTTGGGTTGATGACGTGTCAAGTAAGCCGCGGATCCGCGGCGGATCGGCCAACTCGGCCTCGGATCTGCGGCCAAGTAGAGGGATTGCTGCATGAAACTTCATTGGTCTTCTTCTAACAATTTTGGGGTCTTCTTCTGATACCTAGAATCTGATATTTCTTTCTTGGTTGCTGCCAGATCTCAAGTCTTGGACTTGATGCCTTTTATCGGCAATTTTGTGGTTCCGGCTCTTTAACCTGGAGAATTTCCTGCACACAATCTCGAGACAAGTGTTGAGATATACAGATCATGCGAATAGTAATAAACACTTAATTTCCCTTTAGAATGTCGATTATAACTATAACACAGGTTATTTGGTATTTTCTAGATGAATTCGTAATCTGTGTTATAATTACAATAAACATCTATATATGATCAATAAGAGTAGGGAAATTAACGCGTTGAGAATGCACTATTTTTGACTGATCACTCATCTATATTTTTTATGAAGCAAACTCTTTGACCGCTACATCAAAACAGATGTTCCAACTCCGTGATGCCTGCTTTAATCCATAGATTAATTTAAACAGCTTGCACACCTTTCCGCTGCTCCCACTGTCTATGAAGCCCTCTGTTTGTGTCATGTACACGCTCTCTTCTAAATCACCATTTAGAAAAGCGGTCTTGACATCCATCTGCCAGATTTCGTAGTCATGGTATGCAGCAATGGCAGGTAGGATCCTGATGGACTTAAGTATAGTGACAGGAGAAAAGGTTTCATCATAATCGACACCTGGTCATTGACGAAAACCTTTTGTTATAAGTCTAGCTTTGAAAGTCTCAACCTTTCCATCTATACCAATTTTCTTCTTAAAGATTCACTTGCTCCAGATGGGTTTTACCCGTTCAGGAGCAACTTCTAAAGTCCATACTTTGTTGGTGTACATGGATTCCATCTCAGATCGCATAGCATCCAGCCATTTCACAGAGTCCCCGCTTGTGATGACCTACTCAAAACTACTTGGGTCATCATCTTCCATGATGCAATCCTCTCTCCCACCGTTTATGAGAAAACCGTAGTATCTCTCAGGTGGATGAGGAACCCTACTAAATCTGCGGAGTGGCTGAGCTTCGTCGGGGACTATTGAATCCTCCAATTCTACCAAATCGTCAGTTATAGTTTGTGTAGCTGGAACTTCTTCCAGTTCTACCTCATCACCACTAATTTCTTTCACAAGAAATTCCTTTTCTAAAAAGGTGGCATGTCGAGAAACAAATACCTTTTGTTCCTCGGTGTGGTAGAAGATATACCCTCGCGAATGTTTGGGATATCCTACAAATTTGCACAGAACCGACCTTGCCTCGAGCTTGTCCGTATTTTGTGTTTTCACATAAGCCAGACAACCCCATATCTTTATAAAATTAAGACACAGTCTCTTCCCTTTCCATATCTCATATGGAGTGGTAAGCGTAGATTTGGTAGAAACTATATTCAATAGGTATACAGCTGTCTCAAGTGCATAACTCCAAAAAGAAATAGGTAACTCAGCACTACTCATCATAGAGCGTACCATATCTAATAGGGTACGATTTCTCCGCTCTGATACTCCATTGTGCTATGGTGTATACGGAAGAGTAAGCTGAGAGAGAATCTCGTTCTCTTTTAAGTGGTCTCGGAATTCCATGCTTAAGTATTCTCCTCCCCGATCAGATCGAAGGATTTAAATACTTTTACCCATCTGGTTCTCTACTTCGTTCTTATATTCCTTGAATTTCTCAAAAGCTTCAGATTTGTGTTTCAACAGGAACACATGTACGAATCTTGAGAGATCATCGATGAATGTAATGAAGTATGAGGAACCATTCCTGGCATGTATAGACATAGGACCGCATACATCACTATGTATCAGTCCCAAGAGTTCAGTAGCTCTTTCTTCGTGTCCAGTAAACAGAGTTTTGGTCATCTTCCCTTTGAGACATGACGGGCAAGTTTCATAAGATGTAAATTCAAACTGATTTAAATATCCATCTTTATGTAACTTAGCTAATCTTGTCGCATTGATATGACCTAGTCTACAATGCCATAAGAAGGCTTCATTCATTTATGAATTTTTCCTCTTGTGTGTGTTCTGTATGCTTAGAACTGTCGTTTGATTTAGAACGTATATACCATTACATAACGTACCAAACCCAATCAACACTTGATTTAAGAAAATATTCATAACATTTTTCTCTAATACAAAGTTATATCCTTCTTTATCTAATAAAGAAATTGATATTATATTGCATATCATTTTTAGTACGTAATAACAGTCGTTCAGAATCATTGTATTACCATTTGAGAATACTAGGTGATATTCGCCAACTGCTTTAATTGCAACAATTGCACCATTCCCTACTACTAGAAACTTATCACCCTTTCCCAGTTCTCTACTTCTCCTTAACCCATGTAACAAATTACATACGTGGGATCCAGATCCGGTATCCAATACCTAGGACGTAGAGCATACTGAGAAACAATTCTCGGTAACGAACACACCCGAAGAAGATGCATCATCATTCTCTTTCTTCGTTCGGGTTGCATGGGAATCCTGATATTCTCCTATTTCTTGCTCAGACTTATGACAATCATAAGAAAAAGCGGAACCAACGTTCCCCAGCTCAGTATAATAAGTGGGTTTGGTCAATACATCCATATTATTATCTTGATTAAGGCGTGTCATGGTCGCTACCTGGAGAGAGAGATAAGGAAACGCTTTAGCGTGCGCTCTTTGCAAGATTGGATTGGTTATTATCTTATCTAATCAGGATGGCTCCCAATGTTTTTATCAAATCTTCCTTCAAACCCTAAAAAGTAAGATTAGCCGGGATTAATTACACCCTACAAGTTCGCCAATCGGTCAGCCAGGCTGGTATTGGTACTCCGAGGGAGTCTCCACATGCTTTCGCATGGAACTAATTAAATAACTTCGTTTCCGCAGGGGCATAACCCCGTTAACACCTTTCTTAGACACCTACTGGATCAACTAATTGTAAAGTGGAAAACTCTCTCAGGATTAACACTTACTCGCAATGGCTATCAGGATCCAACTATCTCATAGAAGATATGCAATCTCATTGCAAATTTCAACACTTGAAATTCCCAATATCTGTTTTTACCCCTAACGACCTATGACCTTGACAGAGGCCAACAAACCATAGGCCGCTAGTCAAGTTCAACCCATTCATTTTGTAATTGAATTAAACCCACCCGCACGACCCTTGACGGAGGCCAACAAGGTTGTACGACTACCCTAATCCAATCGCATCATATGCGGCAGATAAGCACTAATCAGCTACCGCATACTACACCTTGACAAAGGCCAACAAACGCAGCACGAATACTAAATAGCACTTATCTGAAATGACGATGGGTTACGACTGGTTTTAAAGAAAACCTTTAGCATAATGAACTTGATATCGTTGTAGAATCAAGTGATTTGAAAAGGAGTGTTTTTTGTAGCTTTTGCTAGTTTTGCTAAAGAGGTCACTCCCGGTGAAGGGGTCTCGGCTCTTTCCTCATCGAATGAGGTGCTGGATATTCATCAAAGAATACCACTATGCAAAGCAAGAACTAGAGAATCTATCAATACAAAACCGAATGGGTTGTAGCATTTGCTAGTTTTGCTAAAAAGGTCACTCCTGGTGAAGGGATCTCGGCTCTTTCCTCATCGAATGAGGTGCTGGATATTCATCAAAGAATACCACTATGCAAAGCAAGAACTAAAGAAGATATCAAAAAAACCTGAGTGGGTTGTAGTATTTGCTAGTTTTTCTAAAGAGGTCACTCCTGGTGAAGGGATCTCGGCACTTTCCTCATCGAATGAAGTGCTGGATATTCATCAAGGAATACCACCATGCAAAGCAAGAACTAGAGCTATCATTTTGAAAATTTTGATTCTACAACATCTTTACATTTCTTTTCTTTCCATTAATCTCATTAATGAAGTCCCATCATTTTTGTTTCGCTAAACATCACAGAAAAGAAACGAAAATAGAACGTACGCTTATGCCATCCACATTCGCCACGGAGCCCCGTCATGCGCCGTTAGGTTACTTAACTAACGAAAGAGCGGGGGCTAGACTAGCGCGGGTAAAAAACATAAACAATGTTTATTATATATATCATATATATATAGCATTCGTCTCACGCAGTTATATGATCACATCACAGAACTCAACATATGAAATATTGGATATACTAGGAGGTCCGTATTTTAAATTCAGCCAGTAATAAAAAACACGGATTCCACGGTCGTGATAAATAACCAAACACACATCCCTAGACCCCTACGAGAGCGGCAAGCAACCATGCCAATTCTAGAGTTAGGTGACCCAGTCTCGACTCCTCGAGATGGTATTACTGGACTCTAGAACCCAGTTACTTATGCTCCCCGCCTTGGGTCTATCATAATGCGGAAAAGTAAATAATATACATCAATGGTGACATCATCCTCAACCCGGAAGTGTCCCAATAAAAGAATATTACATACAATTTTTACATGAATGAAAATACAAAAACTCTCATCTCACGTAAAAAAAACCCGGCTATTCAATCACGACGATCCAATATAACATATCACAGCAACACATAACATTGTTGGGTTACGGCAGCGCCCCGGCCATCAAACCGTGGCCAAATGCAAAACAAAAATTTACAAAACTGGCGTTACCATGACCCGATGCCCGGATCTACCCTAAACCCTATACTAGCAATATGTAAAACTAGGAGTTAGATAGTTATACCGAGTTGATCCGTGTCCTTCGGTCTTGAACCATCATCCCAAGCTCCTAGAGGCTCCTTGATCGAATTTGGTTGCCGGTCTTCCTCCATCTACAATGATCCATCTGAGGGAAACGACGCAAGCTCCAGCCTCGCCAAGTGAGGCAACCGATGCTCCAAGGTTGCTAGCAATGGAGAGTGGAGGTGTAGGAATGTGTCACTATAATATTTCTCTCATCAAAAATGCTCCTTGAGCAACCATAGAATATGAAGAGGAGGTGAGTAAACCAAGTGGCATGAGCAACTAAAGAAAAATGGCTAAGTGTTTTCTCCAAGTGAGAATGAGAGTGAGCAAGTAAAGAAAAGAAAAATGAGCAAGGAAACTCTAGAATGGTGGATGCCTCTCTCTCTCTCTCTCTCATCCAAAAAATATCTCATCTCTTTTTCAAATAAACAAATGAGAGCCATGCCTCTTTACATGCCAAAACCCATGCTCATGCCAACTCACCCTCTACCTCATTTGTAAAACAAATGAATTTCCGAAAAGTAAAATCATACAAATGATGTGTCCACTTCTAGAAGCTATTCCGTATAAATACGGAATACTTTCCGGTACACATATCGAAATACATATACGCGTATTCATACAAAAATACGAATAGCCAAGAGAGAAAATGAATAGTGAACAATAATACTAGAATACATATATATAAATACATATATAAATTATTAAATCAAAACCTGATTTAATAATCCGGCTCAGTCCTAAGCCGCTGGTATTATCAACCGTCCGACTAAAGTCCAGCCTGTACACATATTTAATCGGACACCTGTATGTACCAGCATACGTCATCTACACCATATAGCCTGAATCGTGAAAACCCTCTGTGTGGGACTCTAAAGACTCGTCAATACGCTGGCAGTGGGTTTAACCACAAGTACGTCAGCGGCACTACCTGTACGTAACGGCTACCCAGGTATTGAGCGAAAGGAAGGCCGACGAGTAAACTCATCCAAACCCCTACTGAGCCTGATAGTAAAAATATCCGTACAGTCCAGTCTGTTCGTCTAAGAGTATCGCATATCGAGTCTAGGGAGGTGGATAAAGTCAGACCCCTAATAAAGCAACATTTAGTGTCGGTATGAAACCCATCACCACCTGAGAAACTATCGATCCTGGATCGGTAATTCTCGTCTACCCTGGCCGAGGATTTCTGGTGATGGCCACCCGTACACAACGCGACATCAACCCCCAATACCGGGAGAGGCGAATCCCCGACGATCCGCTCACTGCCTCCATATGGCTCGTGACTGTACCTAACTAAAACCTGTTTGCATGACTTCTTTGAGCCGTGGTAGGGTAGTAATCAAAGCACAGTAGGAACTCACACAAGACAAATAACGATCTCAGGTCTACAGACTAACCTGTACATATGTCACTAGGGAACTGCCATCTGACAATGTGTACAATACCCTTTAGCAGGTTCCCGGCGAGTCCGTCCAGTGTACTTATAACCCAATGAGCACCTATATACTATCTTAGGTGAACAAACTAACACCAATGGCTTGTAAGACCTGGCCACTGCCCCTCGTCGGGGTCTCGATCAGTATACACTAGTCTACTCTGGAGTATCGATGCCCAGTCTCGAAACTCCCACGACTAGGGACATTTAAGGATGTGCTTATAGACCATCCAGATCTCACATATATGATCGCCATCATAATGCCGGTAGTCAAGCAAGAATCCTATGGGCTCTATCAACATGTAATAGTGATCTGTAATAACACCTGAAGCATGTACATGATGATAAAGATAAACCAGATAGCATACCATCATCTCGAGTAAGGCTGTTCTACCGGTATAGGTCCTCCCTCAATCATCACAATCGCATGCCTGTGATTCAATAATTGACTTGAGAGCACTATAGCCAACAATGTCTGTCACGACCCGCAAAGTACGGAACGCGACCGGCACTTAAGTTACGAAACGTCTCAAGGCGTCCGTAAACTAAGTAAGCCGAAGCCCAGAATACAAACCCAATTAAAATTTTAGAGTGAAGGAAAAACCAATTATTTGCAACATTTAATTCCATTAAACCACATCAGATTTCATATTAAAACAACTTTCCCTTTTTCCAAAAATTCCAACAGAGTTTCCTTTGTAAAACAATCTCCAAACGAGTACAACAGGAATGTAAATGAATAACATGAAAATGGCATCCCCAAGCGGGAGCTAGCTCTTCGCCTCAAGGCGGTCACAAATCCCACGCAATATAAAATAGCAATGTGCATAGATAAGCATGAAGCATAAGAAATAGCATGTCGACTCAAGTGAGCTCGACCCCAGATATAACATAGAATAAATCCCCAAGTCTCACAATCTCGCCTCTAGGTCAATATACAATCATCCAAATAAGACTGATACAACTGAAATAGTAGTAGCAATAGATGGAGTGTTCTAGATACAATGATTATATAAGGTGGTACAAAATGATAATAACCCACCTATGAGCAAAAGCCTTGAGTCTAAGCAAAAAGTGCAAAAGAGGCAAAAGTATCCGCTGCTACAGTGCTGACGGAACGGACCTGCAGAAAAGCTGTGGTACAACGGGGGTGAGTTGCCAGCTTGTGAGTAATAAATAACATCTACTAATGCTATCGTATGCATGTACACAAGTATCCTAGCATCCCTAGGACAGGTATGGCTGTATGCACTAGCAGGTATGCATGCATCATCAGAGTACTAAGTATAATGTCAAATGGATGTAATGACAGGTATGTATGCCATATGAAATACTATCATGTATGTATGCTATATGAGTCAACTCAAAATCTCAATGTAGGTATGAGAATTGTTCCTTCCTTTATGTTGAAACTTATTTTAAACATCAGCATAATGTCCATGAAATCAATAAAATCCGTGTCCAGCAACGACACCTCAAAATTGTCTAAATCTCACATATCCATGCCAAGTATCTCTGGCCCCAGCCATCCGCCTGATCCATATCAAATATCCATATCTCAATCTAGCAGCCACGGTCGGTATCCTCTGGATATCCGCCTTGCCAAATGAAGTCACCGATAGGTAATCCGTCCCCTGCCAGGCTCAACGCCATCTCCTGCGATCTTCTTGCCCTGGGGTACCGTACCGGGCCTACCATGTACCCGAGACGGTTCATCCACCTCCTCGAAACGGGTCTCAAAATCCACATCAAACTCAAGGTGGACGACACTTTACATCACTAGAAAACCGCAATTTTTATATTTAAAAAGACTATAAGTTTGAAATCCTGCTCCTTTCCCCCGAAATCCAGAAATATCATAAATCTCATGAAATCATCATGTGTGCATATGTCAATGATTATGAATGCCTATGGTATCAATTTATAATGTATGATTTATACTAGGCATGAGCAAATGATATAATGATACATATGCATGAGGATAGAAATTCTTATGATTTCATTCTAAATACTTATTGCAATATCACATTTCTAGGCAATTAACATGTTTTAGATTTATAGTTATCTAGTGTCGTGACATGGCAATTACCAGGGTGTGTGTGTCCACATGAATAGTGCTCGTGCTGCATATAAAATCCAGGTAATGGTGCATATATCCTACAATGAGTTTGCATATATGGAATATCATATAGATCCTAACTGCAGCAAAGATCATGCAAGTATTCTTTTTCTAATGTCACAAGTAGTATCAAGTTTACTATTTACAAGTTTAATAAATCTAACGGGCGACTCACGCCATCCAAATGATCGCCCCCCGTAGATGTTAAATGTACTCACTCATGATCCCGTGCTAGGTGTGTCCGACCACCTGCTTTCCTTTCTATGCTGCGCTTGAAGTCCCTGCAAAACGCGATATATCGATAAAAAGGATACGCGTGCGTGAAACTAAACGCGTGTGCACACGACACGACGCGACACACATAAACCAACCAGAATCTACACTGACACGCTGTGTCGCGCAGCGCGCCACAGAACCACGCGTATCACGCGCGTGTCGCACAAGTTTAAAACACCGGAAACACGTTAATAGCTCCAGATTTTGACTCTGGGCCCAAAATAAAAAGTTACAGATACCAACACATTAACCTACCCAGAATGACCCTACACCCAAAAAACCCCCACACCCCACCCCCTACTCTGGCCGAATTTGCGGCCAGAATGAATAAACCGGCGGCCGAGAGGGGGAGGTGGGTCCCCGTGCTCTGTGTGTGTTTCTACTCATTTCACCATGCTACAGTCTTCACAATTTTATTCTGAAGGTCTCGGGTCGACAGCAGATCCAACAGAGGCCAAAAAGTCGACAAAACGGCTAAATTACGCCAAGTCGGGTAAATCGGGTGTCTTTGTGGAATCTGGGGCAATCCTCTGGTTAACTGGTCTCAACAGAACCTAATAGGGCTATTCTAACCAACACTACCCTTACCTTAGCCAAAATTCCCTTTATTCACTCAAAATCATCACTAAAGCATGAAATAAACACTAATTAAGCTAGATCGCCATAATTTTAGCAATTTAAGGCTATCCATCTAAATTTAACGACACTACTAGGCTAAAACAGACTAATTAACACCAAAAAGGTTCCATTAAGCTACAAGCAATCTAATGAAACTAGATCTGCCATCACAACACAAGTCTAGTACTAAAATTACGATAAAACACTAAACTAGATAATCAAGCACATAATCTACACAATACGGAAAGAGTTAAGGAATTATACCCCTTAGGAACCTCCTAAACGAGGAGAAGGAGAAGTAGAAGGGAGTGGGTGCAGCGGGTGCAGCGGCTACAACTCCTGGTGCTGCAACTAGGCTAGAATAGAGTGGGTCCGCACTTGCTGTTCTGAGGCAGAAGCAGCTGTTGTTGCTGTTGTTTGTGAATGTGGGGCTGTTGTTATGGTGTAGGTTTGTGTGTTGGGACTGATATGGTGTGGTGTTGAGCTGAGGTGGTATGGTGCTGGCTGAAAATGTCACCGGTTCAGCTGATGCTGCTGCTGAAGTTGAAACAGGTTTGGGGTGCTTGCTGTTTTGAAGTAGTAGCAGCAACAGGGGGCTGGGGTGAAGTTGAGGGAAGGCTTGAGTGTTGGGAGGGGTTGTTATGTAAGGAGTTGGGACTGATGTAGCTGCTGCTGCTGCTGATGTTCTGATACAATGGTTGATGCTGATTTGTAGGCTGAATTGAGCTGGAAGTGGGCTGATGTGAGTGTGTGAGAGAGTTGTAAGGTTGGGGCTGCTTGTAATGATGTTAGGGGATGAAGCGGCTGTTTGTGTAGCAGTTAAAGTGTTGCTTTGTGAAGAACTGATGCTGGAAAAGAGCTGAGAATGGCTTGATGATGGATCAACAGCTGCTGTAGCAGCAATATGGCTGTTTTGGGGGCTGAAACAGCTGCTGTAGCAGCAAAAGGTGGTGGTTTGGATGGCTGATCTGTTGGTATATCGGCTGATCTGTTGTGTGAGTGAGAGAGGAATTTGAGTGTGAGAAGACTTTCAAAAGTTTGAGGTGAAAAAGGGTGACTAATCCTTAAACCATCATGACACATCACATCCCTCTCTCTCTTTCTCTAAGTCAACCTTAAAACTCTCTAAATTCCCATGGTCAAAACCAACCATCTTCAATTTAAGCTAATTAGCTCTAAACAACTCACTTATCTTAACCAAGGACCTAACCCACCATGGTTAAATTAAACATGGTTAACCCACAAGCTTAATTATATGGCAAACCCTAATCTTAACCCTAGTTAACGTGCACAAGTGTGTGTGGTCGAGATAAAATTCTACAAAAATAACCATAAAACAGATAAATTACTAGAACCCGTTTGGTAAACTTTTTTCCAAAAACCCTATATTAACACACAATTACTACTAACCCTGAACACAGGTGTTACAGTCTTCCCCCCTTAAAAAAATTCGTCCCCGAATTTTAAAATATGCAACTACGCGTACCTTTAAAAAGATGAGGGAATTTCTTCCGCATCTCTCCCTCGGCCTCCCAAGTGACCTCTTCACTATTCGGGCTGCGCCAAAGAACTTTCACTGACGGCAGGACCTTTGATCGAAGTTTCTTCACCTGCCGATCTAATATCTGCACTGGCTGCACGGTGAACGAAAGGTCGGGCTCAAGCTGAACGGTCTGATGCTGGATCGTGTGGGAAGGGTCATGAAGATATCTGCGTAGCATCGACACGTGGAAGACGGAATGAATATCTGAAAGGCTGGGTGGAAGAGCCAAACGATAAGCAACGGCGCCGACACGCACGAGGATCTCGAAGGGACCTATGAATCTAGGGCTAAGCTTTCCCTTTCGCCCAAAACGCATCACGCCCTTCATCGGAGAGACCCTCAGAAAAACATGGTCGCCAACTGTGAACTCTATTCTGCGACGGCGCCTGTCCGCATACGATTTCTGTCTCCTCTGAGCTTCTCTCATCCGGTCTCGAATCAACTGCACTTTCTCGGTCGTCTCCTGCACGATCTGCGGCCCAAAAATACTGCTCTAGCTCAGCTCAGTCCAACAGACGGGCGATCTACATCTCCTCCCATACAACGCCTCGAAAGGTGCCATCTGAATAGTGTCCTGGAAGCTGTTGTTATAAGAGAACTCCACTTGAGGTAAATGACGATCCCAGCTACCGCCGAAGTCCAAAACGCACGCTCTGAGCATGTCCTCGAGAGTCTGAATGGTCCGCTCTGACTGTCCGTCGGTCTGCGGATGAAATGCTGTGCTGAAGCTCAAACGAGTGCCCAAAGCCTCCTGAAGTCTCTACCAAAGTCGGCTGGTAAACTGGGTGCCTCGATCTGACACGATACTGTTAGTGTATATGCCCTAGTGGCCATTACTGTATCATACTAGTATGTATATTACTTGATGGAAGCTTGGGATATTCACAGTTGTACAGACAATCTTGCTCAATATAGTAGTATGCTACTTGGTTTGTCTCTGCTTTAATGTGTACATGTGTGTTTATTTATTATATCACTTATACGCATTAGTAGAGCCCTCAGGATCTTTGCTTGATTACCGGCGTTGTGATGGCGATCACACTCGTGGGGGCTGGGTAATCTACAAGCACATCCTTATACACATCCCTGGTCGTGGGAGTATCGAGATAGGGCATCGATGCTCCGGAGTAGACTAGCGTATGCGCTTCTCATCCCAGCACGGGAGACGGTCTGTCCCACAGCCGTTGGTACGTCGTACTTGAGATAGTATGCGGGTGCTCGTTAGGTTACGAGTACACTGGACAGGACTCGTCGGGAACTAATGGTTGGTATTATACCTATCGTCAGTTATCGGTTCCCAGGTGATATGAGTACAGCTTAGTCCGCTGACTTGACACTGTCACTTTGCCTCGAGTGTGTTCCCACTGTTCTTTGACTGCTACCCTACCACGGCTCTACTGAGTCGTACAAACAGGTAGTAGTTGGGAGCAGTCCCGAAGCACTTGGAGGCAGTGACGGTTAGACAGGATTCGTCTCTCCCGGTATTGGGGGTTGACATCGCGCTGTGTCTAGGAGAGCCATTACACAAGTAGTCCCTGGCCAGGGCAAGCGAGATATATTGGTAGGTTCCAGTGTTATCTCAGGGTGTTCTGGGCTTCACTCCGACACGACTTGTACCGCTATTAGGGGTCTGACGCTTACCGCCCCCTAGGCCCGACATGCGATGTATCAGACGAACAGACCGGACTGTACGGAGATTGTCACATACAGACTCAGTAGGAGTTCGGATGGGTTTACCTCATCGGCCTTCTTATCGACATCTACCTGGGGACCGTTACGTACAGCTAGTGCTGCTTGCGGTCTGTGGTTAAACCCACTGCCAGCGTAGTGTCGAGTCTTTAGAGTCCCACACAGAGAGTTTCCCTGCACTGAGCGAAACGTGTAGAGGCCGTATGGTTTTACGGCAAGGCTGCGATCACTTACGTACACTTGTGTGCGTATGGTGTTCGGGCAGGAAGTATTAGTAGGCTTTGGTTTAAGCCGGATCCTAGTATTGTATGGATGGATTTGTTTTGTCTTCTGTGCATCCGCATTCTATGGAATACGGATGCAGGTGTGTATGCACAGTTTTTCGGAGCGATGAAGGAGGAGGTGCCTCATTAGGGTTTTTGACAGTTCGTTTGGTCAAAACCATTATGAGCCGCGGACATCATTTACTAATCCTATTAGTGATAATCTTATGATGGCTAATTGCATTGACCATTTGACCCCGTTGACCTCTCTTGACTTTGTTGACCAGTTGACCGGGTTGACCATTGACTTTCAAGAGGGTTCCACACTCTTCTTTTCTTTTCCTTTTTCTTTTGGATTATGATAATGGTCATTTCAATGTAGCCATCAACTTTATCTTGATGGGATTAGTAATGATGTTGCTTTTGCATTATTTGCAACCATGGTTGTTTTTCTTTTGGATCATAATTTTCATTCTCATTCTCTCTCTTGAAATGAGAAGCTCCATGGTTGCTAGCTAGCTCCTCCTTCTTCCTCCTCTTGATTTATCTTTTGATCTCATGTGTTGAGAGAAAAAGATCCCATAAAGACAAAACCATTCATCTACCACTTCTACACAACCTAGGTCTTCTAGATTAGCAATCTCCTTTCCCTAGTTACCTCGGCTCGAGGTGGAGCTCGGTGTACATCTCTCGGGTGGATCGTCTTCGACTCAAGGAGGCCACGGAGGTGACCAAAGTCCGGATCAACCTTTGAGCAAGCAAAGAGAAGAACAACAAGAAGTGAAGAACAACAAGAAGTGAAGAACAACAAGAAGAGAAGGAGTTCAAGTTGAGGTATAACCCCTAACCGAGTCGATAACATCTCATGTTAGGATGCTAGTGTATTGTTTAGCAAAGATCCGGCTTTTACGGTCCATGTTATAAAGTTTAGAAAATTTTTTGTTTTACCATTTCCGCAACCCCGAATGTACCGGGAGAGGTAACGTGGACCTAACAGTGGTATCAGAGACTAACTAAACATAAACTAGCTAGGTAGTGAAGTGTATCGAAGTTCGAAACGGAAAAATCGAAAAACCGAGTTACGAAAAACCTGAGTTTCTGTTAAAATTTTTTCTGGTCAAAACAAAATTTGTCATACTCCAAAAATCATCTCAGGGTTTTTAGAAGAAAGCCACCAAAAACGAGCCAGCAACTCGACCAAAGAGCCGCGTTTCCGCGGCAATAGCAAGCTATTGCCGCGGAACCGCGGCCATCTTGGTGAGTCACTGGGTCGATTTTGGTGCAGTGTTTTTCTGACTTGGTTTTAGGATTTTTAAGATGGTTTATATGTGCCCAGATTTTCCAGAATAGAAATTTGTTTTTGGGGGCCTATAAATCCGTATTTTTCCGAACTTCAATGTACTTTGACTATAAAGGTTATATCTGTGATGTTCATATGTATTGAACGTCGGCTAATCGCTATATGTCGATTAGTCGGGGTTATACGTATCTGTGATCTGTGATTGTTGTTGATGGTTTGTGTATATGAACTCGTTGGATTGTCGCGGATGAATAGCCGGGGTGGATGTGAGATGAGAGTTTCTTTTTCTTTCATTCATGTAATAAATTTGTAAATTGATGTAATATTATTTGTATGGCCACACAACCGGGTCGGGGTTGTAGCCGTCATTGTATAATTCTTTTTACTGTTTTTGCTCCTAGGATAGACCCATGGAGGGGGTGCACAAACTACCGGGTATCTCGAAGTGCCGAGTGGCCTGCTCATGGCGTTGAGGGAGGTTGCTTCGCTTCGAGTACTTGGCGGGTAGTTTGCCGCACCCGTAGGGGTCTTGGGTGGAGTTTTGGCTATTCATCGCGACCGTGTAATCCGCTTTTCGTTGCAGGCTCGAACGAATCGCGGGTTCCTAGTATATCCAAAGTGTTCATCTGTGATCTGGATTGGCTATCATTGCAGTATATCTATATATAATAACTATTTAGGCGTTGCTTATGTTTTACAGCCGCGCTAGCCCAGCCCCCGCTCTGTCGTTAGTTAAGTAACCTAACGGGTGATGACGGGGCCCAGTGGCGAATGCGAATGGCATAAGCGTACGTCATATTTTGGTTGTTTTCTGCAATGGTAGGATTTAAATGATGGGACGCATTAAAAGAACTAATGCAAGAAAATAAACCTAAAAGACGTTGTTGGAACAATTTTTCAAAAAGCTGTTATTGCAAGGACGTTCATTTTTGTTTTGCATCGCGGTATTCGGTTGTGAATGCCCAGCACCTCAGTCGACGAGGCAAGGGCCGAGATCCCTTCATCGGGAGTGACCCCTTAGACAAAAGTTTGCGTCAGGGTAATAACTTCACTATAGTCGATTATTCTTGCTTTGCATCGAGGTATTTAGTTTGGAATATCCTGCACCTCATTCGACGAGGAAAGAGCCGAGATCCCTTCACAGGGAGTGACCTCTTTAGCAAAAGTTTTCGCCACTATATTTTCAAAAGATTACCAGGTTCCTTCAACGATATCAAGTTCATTACGTTAACGGGTTTTTCGCCAAAAACCCAGCCGTAGCCCTCCGTCGTTTCGGATAATTAATACTTAGTATTCGTGCTGCGTTTGTTGATTATTCGTCAAGACACAGTGAACGGTAGCTGAGTAATAATTCTCTGTTGCACTGATAGTTGCGATTGGTTAGGACGGTCGCATGATTTTGTTGATTATTCGTCAAGGATCATGCGGGCGGGTCTAATGCAATCCTGGAAAACGACGGGTTGAACTTGACTAGGACCTTTTGATTTGTTGATTATTCGTCAAGGTCACTTGGGTCCTAGGGGCAAAAACCACATCGGGAGTTTCAAAAGTACTGAAACTTGCAGATTTAGCATACCTTCTGGAGTGTGGTGACTAGAGTGGATTCCATCTAAGTCATCGCACAATGATAGTTGGATCCCGATCCCACTGATGAGTTGGATTACTCTTGGGAGATTATTTCACTAAACGATCAATGCTATAAACCTAGTAGGTGTCTAGAAAGGTGTTAGCGGGGCTACGCCCCCAGGGAAAAGAGGTTCTTGAATTAAGGAACTTCGCGAAAGCGTTGGAAAACCTCCCTCGAAGTACCGACACTAGCCTGGCTGAAAAGTTAAGCAAGTATTGTGACGTGAATTAAAATCTTGACTAGTTCTTCTTTTAAAAGGTTTTAAGAAGAATTTGAGTAAACGGTGGGAGACATCCTGGTTAGATAAATTAATAAACCAATCTAATCTTGCAAGAGCATACGCTGAGTGTTTCTTTTCTCTCTCTCCAGGCAGCAACCTTTTCACGCCCTAATCAAGATAATAAAATGTATCGCTTGACCGATCCGAATTCTTATTCGGGACTGGGGAAAGTTGGTTCAGCTCTAACTTGTGACAACAGTCATGAGTATGAGAATGGGAAAGCGGATTGTATGGATTTCCAGGATACCCAGTTGAAGAAGAAGCATGGTTTTGCATCTACTTCAGGTGTTCTTATAATTGAGAACTGTTTTACGGTCAGCCCTACCTCCTGGGTACTTGATACCGGATCAGGATCCCATATCTGTAATTTATTACAGGGACTGAGAAAAAGTAGGAAAGTTGCACCGGGTGATATGTCGCTCAGAGTAGCGAACGGAGCACAAGTTAATGCGGCAGCCGTCGGTGAATATCACCTAGTATTGCCAAATGGCAAGACTATGATTTTGAACGATTGCTACTATGTACCCTCCATGGTTTGCAACATCATATCAGTTTCTTTACTCGATAAAGATGGATATAACTTTGTTCTTGAAAAGAATATCATGAACATTTACCTTCATAAGGTACTGGTTGCAGAGGGTACACTGTGTAATGGTATCTACGTTCTAAATCAGAATACAGTTCTCAATATACAAAACACACGCAAGAGGAAGAATTCAGATACGAATGAATCCTACTTGTGGCATTGTAGACTTGGTCATATCGGAGAGAAAAGACTGAGTAAGTTGCATAAAGATGGACACTTGGATGCGTTCGAGTTTTCATCTTATGAAACTTGTCAGTCTTGTCTCAAAGGGAAGATGACCAAATCTCCGTTCACCGGACATGGAGAAAGAGCAGCAGAGCTCTTGGGACTCGTACATAGTGATGTATGTGGTCTGATGTCTATACATGCAAGGGGTGGGTTCTCGTACTTCATCACATTCACTGACGATCTCTCTAGGTTCGGATATGTGTATCTAATGAAACACAAATCTGAAGCTTTTGAGAAATTCAAGGAATTCAGAAACGAAGTAGAGAACCAGACAGGCAAAAGTATCAAGATCCTCCGGTCTGATAGGGGAGGGGAGTACTTAAGCACGGAATTCCTAGATTACTTAAAAGAGATTGGTATTCTCTCTCAGCTTACTCCTCCTTATACACCACAGCACAATGGTGTATCGGAGCGGAGGAATCGTACCCTATTGGATATGGTTCGCTCCATGATGAGTAGTGCTGAGTTACCTCTTTCATTCTGGGGACATGCGCTTCAGACAGCGGCATACCTTTTGAATCAAGTTCCGTCCAAATCTGTGCCTAAAACTCCGTATGAAATATGGAGCAGTAAGAAACCATGTCTGAAGTTTATTAAGATATGGGGTTGTCCGGCCTATGTGAAAACACAGAAACCGGACAAGCTAGAGGCACGATCAGTTCTGTGTAAATTTGTGGGATATCCTAAAAACTCACTGGGATATCTGTTCTACCACACTGAGGAATAGAAGGTGTTTGTATCTCGCCACGCCACCTTCTTAGAAAGGGAGTTTCTTGCAAAAGAAACTAGTGGGAGTTCGGTAGAACTGGAAGAAATTCAGCGACCACAAAATGTAACTGAAAATTTGGAGGAACCGCTAGATTCTATAACCCCAGACGAACCTCAGCCACTCCGCAGATCTGGTAGGATTTCTCAGCCGCCCGAGAGATACTACGGTTTTCTCATAGACGGGGATCGAGAGGATTGCATCTTGGAAGAAGATGACCCTACCAGTTTCAGGCAGGCCATTATCAGTAGGGACTCTGATAAGTGGCAGGAAGCAATGCAATCCGAAATGGAGTCCATGTACGCCAATAAAGTGTGGACCTTGGATATTGCTCCACCTGGGGTAAAACCCGTTGGATGCAAATGGATCTACAAAAGGAAACTTGGTGTAGATGGGCAGGTGGAAACCTATAAAGCTAGACTCGTTGCAAAAGGTTTTCGTTAAAGACCTGGTTTGGACTATGATGAAACTTTTTCTCCGGTGGCTATGCTCAAATCCATTCGGATCCTACTTGCCATTGCTGCCTTCCATGACTATGAAATCTGGCAGATGGATGTTAAAACGGCTTTCCTAAACGGTTGTTTGGAAGAGTGCGTTTACATGGATCAACCAGAAGGTTTCGTAGACAGTGGGAGCAGCAGAAAGGTGTGCAAGTTGCTTAAATCCATTTAAGGATTAAAGCAGGCATCGCGGAGCTGGAACATCTGTTTTGATGAGGCAATCAAGGAATTTGATTTCATCAAGAACGAAGATGAACCCTGTGTATATAAGAAGACTGTAGGACGAACTGTCGTATTCCTAGTCTTGTACGTGGACGACATTCTTTTGATAGGAAATGACATTCCTATGCTACAATCGGTCAAGCTATTTTTGTCGCAAAGGTTCTCCATAAAGGACCTGGGTGATGCCTCGTACATTCTGGGGATCAAGATCTATAGAGATAGATCCAAGAAACTATTGGGACTTTCACAGTCCAGGTACATAGAGACCGTACTAAAGAGATTTAGTATGGAGGGTTCCAAGCGCGGTAGCATACCCGCATTGCACGGAATTACCCTCTCCAAGAAGATGTCTCCTAAGACTGACGAGGAGAGGGTTCGCATGAGCACTATACCCTACGCTTCGGCGGTAGGATCTATAATGTATGCGATGCTATGTACAAGACCAGATGTAGCTTACGCGTTGAGCGCGGTAAGCCGGTATCAGTCAGACCCAGGGGAGGACCACTGGACAGCAGTGAAGAACATTCTCAAGTACCTGAGAAGGACTAAGGAGATGTTCCTGGTTTACGGTAATGGAGACCTCAGGGTCGAGTCCTTTACCGATTCAAGCTTCCAGAGTGACAAAGATGACAGCAAGTCTGTCTCGGGTTTTGTGTTTACCCTCAACGGAGGGGCGGTATGTTGGAGGAGTTCCAAGCAGGATACCGTCACAGACTCGACGATGGAGGCTGAATACATTGCTGCAAGCGATGCCGCAAAAGAGACGGTCTGGATGAAGAAGTTCATTAGTGAACTTCAGGTGGTTCCGTCCATTGTTGACCCAATACCTTTGTATTGCGATAACAATGGGGCTATAGCTTTAGCGAAGGAACCAAGGTCCCATCAGAAATCCAGGCACATCTTAAGGCGGTATCACCTGATCAGGGAGATCATTGATCGCCAGGAGATCGAGGTGCGGAGAGTGGACACAAAGGACAACACTGCGGACCCATTCATGAAGGCTTTACCCCAGACTCAGTTCGAGCGGCTGATCGAGATGATAGGTCTTCGATACGCCAGTACATGGCCTTAGTGCAAGTGGGAGATTGTTAGTGTATATGCCCTAGAGGCCATTACTGTATCATACTAGTATGTATATTACTTGATGGAAGCTTGGGATATTCACAGTTGTACAGACAATCTTGCTCAATATAATAGTATGCTACTTGGTTTGTCTCTGCTTTAATGTGTACATGTGTGCTTATTTATTATATCACCTATACGCATTAGTAGAGCCCTCAGGATCTTTGCTTGATTACCGGCGTTGTGATGGCGATCATACTCGTGGGGGCTGGGTAATCTACATGCACATCCTTATACACGTCCCTGGTCGTGGGAGTATCGAGCTAGGCATCGATGCTCCGGAGTAGACTAGCGTATGCGCTTCTCATCCCAGCACGGGAGACGGTCTGTCCCACGGCCGTTGGTACGTCGTACTTGAGATAGTATGCGGGTGCTCGTTAGGTTATGAGTACACTGGACAGGACTCGTCGGGAACTAATGGTTGGTATTATACCTATCGTCAGTTATCAGTTCCCAGGTGACATGAGTACATCTTAGTCCGCTGACTTGACACTGTCACTTCGCCTCAAGTGTGTTCCCACTGTTCTTTGACTGCTACCCTACAACGGCTCTACTGAGTCGTGCAAACAGGTAGTAGTTGGGAGCAGTCCCGAAGCACTTGGAGGCAGTAACGGTTAGACAGGATTCGTCTCTCCCGGTATTGGGGGTTGACATCGCGCTGTGTCTAGGAGAGCCATTACACAAGTAGTCCCTGGCCAGGGCAAGCGAGATATATTGGTAGGTTCCAGTGTTATCTCAGGGTGTTCTGGGCTTCACTCCGACACGACTTGTACCGCTATTAGGGGTCTGACGCTTGCCGCCCCCTAGGCCCGACATGCGATGTATCAGACGAACAGACCGGACTGTACGGAGATTGTCACATACAGACTCAGTAGGAGTTCGGATGGGTTTACCTCATCGGCCTTCTTATCGACATCTACCTGGGGACCGTTACGTACAGCTAGTGCCGCTTGCGGTCTGTGGTTAAACCCACTGCCAGCGTAGTGTCGAGTCTTTAGAGTCCCATACAGAGAGTTTCCCTGCACTGAGCGAAACGTGTAGAGGCCGTATGGTTTTACGGCAGGGCTGCGATCACTTACGTACACTTATGTGCGTATGGTGTTCGGGCAGGCAGTACTAGTAGGCTTTGGTTTAAGCCGGATCCTAGTATTGCACGGATGGATTTGTTTTGTCTTCTGTGCATCCGCATTCTACGGAATACGGATGCAGGTGTGTATGCACAGTTTTTCGGAGCGATGAAGGAGGAGGTGCCTCATTAGGGTTTTTGACAGTTCGTTTGGTCAAAACCATTATGAGCCGCGAACATCATTTACTAATCCTATTAGTGATAATCTTATGATGGCTAATTGCATTGACCATTTGACCCCGTTGACCTCTCTTGACTTTGTTGACCGGTTGACCGGGTTGACCATTGACTTTCAAGAGGGTTCCACACTCTTCTTTTCTTTTCCTTTTTCTTTTGGATTATGATAATGGTCATTTCAATGTAGCCATCAACTTTATCTTGATGGGATTAGTAATGATGTTGCTTTTGCATTATTTGCAACCATGGTTGTTTTTCTTTTGGATCATAATTTTCATTCTCATTCTCTCTCTTGAAATGAGAAGATCCATGGTTGCTAGCTAGCTCCTCCTTCTTCCTCCTCTTAATTTATCTTTTGATCTCATGTGTTGAGAGAAAAAGATCCCACAAAAACAAAACCATTCATCTACCACTTCTACACAACCTAGGTCTTCTAGATTAGCAATCTCCTTGCCCTAGTTACCTCGGCTCGAGGTGGAGCTCGGTGTACATCTCTCGGGTGGATCGTCTTCGACTCAAGGAGGCCGCGGAGGTGACCAAAGTCCGGATCAACCTTTGAGCAAGCAAAGAGAAGAACAACAAGAAGAGAAGAACAACAAGAAGTGAAGAACAACAAGAAGTGAAGGAGTTCAAGTTGAGGTATAACCCCTAACCGAGTAGATAACATCTCATGTTAGGATGCTAGTGTATTCTTTAGCAAAGATCCGGCTTTTACGGTCTATGTTACAAAGTTTAGAAAAATTTTTGTTTTACCGTTTCCGCAACCCCGAAAGTACCGGGAGAGGTAACGTGGACCTAACAGATACAAGTCGGTTCGCCATGCAACCGCACGATCTTGTCGATGTAAAGCTGGGCATACTGAGCGAAACTTAAAGTGGTCTTCACTGGCAGGAAGTAAGCCGCTTTCGTCAATCGATCCACGATCACCCAAATGTAATCGTACCCTCGACTGGTCCTGGGTAGACCCACAACGAAATCCATCGAAATCTTCTCCCATTTCCACTCCGGAATGGGTAACGGCTGTAGCTCTCCTGCGGGCCTCTGGTGCTCGGCCTTGACTTGCTGACAAGTCAGGCATCTCGATACGAACTCCGCGATGTCCCTCTTCATCTGTCCCACCAGTAGGTCTCTCTCATATCATGGTACATCTTGGTGGAACCGGTGTGGACACTATACACCGATCGATATGCCTCCTCAAGGATATCGCGCCGCAATCTCTCAGCATCCGGTACGCACAGTCTAGATCCAAATCGTAATATCTCCTGATCATCGATCACGAACTCGGAAAATATGCCATGTCCCATCTGTGCCATTATCTCTGAGCAACGTTCATCTCTGCGCTGTGCCTCATATATACGGTCAAGCAACTATGGGCATGCACGAACATGCGCAAGCTGTCCCCCTGTCGGAGTGAACTCGAACTCAACTCGGCTGTCGCATAAAATCTGCCAATCTGCTGACGACTGCCTCTGTACTACGCGCAAACAGGATAGACTACCCCCGGGCCTCTTGCTCAGTGTATCCGCCACCACATTCGCTTTGCCCGGGTGGTACAAGATCTCGCAGTCATAGTCTTTCACCAGCTCCATCCAACGACGTTGTCTGAGGTTCAGGTCTCGCTGCTGAAATATATATTTTAAGCTCTTGTGGTCAGTAAATATCTGGCATGACTCGCCATATAGGTAATGTCGCCATATCTTCAGTGCAAAGACCACTGCAGCCATCTCCAAATCATGAGTGAGGTAGTTCTGTTCGTGTTTCTTCAATTGCTACGAAGCATACATGATCACCCTGTCGTGTGCATCAACACGCATCCTAACCCCACCCGCGAAGCGTCATAATAAACCACAAAACCACCTGATCCTGAAGGCAATGATAATACAGGCGCCGTAGTCAAACAAGTCCGTAGCTGCTGGAAACTGCGCTCGCATTCCTCCATCCAGACGAAAGGAACTCCCTTCCGGGTCAAACCGGTCAAAGGTACAGCTATACGGGAGAAATCCTGAACAAAACACCTGTAGTAGCCCGCCAGGCTTAGAAAACTACGGATCTCAGTAACCGACGTTGGTCGAGGCCACTGCTGGACGGCCTCAATCTTCTTCGGGTCCACACATATGCCATCTCTTGTAATCACATGACCCAAAAATTTGACGCTGTCCAGCCAAAATGCACACTTAGAGAACTTCGCGAACAGCTGGTGCTCCCTCAGAGTCTGTAACGTAATCCGCAGGTGCTGCTCGTGCTCTTCTCGGCTCCGGGAATACACCAAAATATCGTCGATGAACACGATAATGAACAAGTCAAGATACGGCCTGAATGCATGGTTCATCAAATCCATAAATGTTGCGGGGGCGTTGGTGAGTCCGAACGACATCACCAGAAACTCATAGTGGCCATAGCGTGTACGGAAGGCTGTCTTCGGTATATCCTCCTGTCGGACTCGCAGCTGGTGGTACCCTGATCGTAAGTCGATCCTCGAAAAATAACCCGCACCCTGAAGCTGGTCGAACAAATCATCAATGCGTGGCAACGGGTATCTGTTCCGCACGGTAACCTTGTTCAGCTGGCGATAGTCGATACATAAGCGCAAACTCCCGTCCTTCTTCTTGACAAACAGGACCGGAGCACCCTATGGAGAAATGCTGGGCCGAATAAGTCCCTTATCTAGCAAATCTTGCAGCTGAACCTTTAACTCTCTAAGTTCCGCCGGGGCCATCCGATAAGGCGGTATAGAAATAGGCCCCGAGCCGAGAATCAAATCAATACAGAACTCGACATCGCGCTCAGGCAGCAATCCTGGCAGCTCGTCAGGGAAAACATCGGGGAACTCGCATGCAATCGGAACCTGGTCCAATGGAACATCTGTAGCTCTAGTATCGCATATACAGGCTAGAAATCCCCGACATCCCTTCCTCAACAGCTGATCAGCGCGGAGAGAAGAAATCAAAATGTGAGGGGCGGCACCACAGTCCCCCTGCACAACAAAAGCCGACTCGTCGGGAAAACAAAATCTAACTGTCTTCTCACGGCAGTCCACTGACGCATAGCACGTGGCTAACCAATCCATGCCCAAAAGAAAGTTGAAGTCCAACATCTCAAGAAGGATCAAGTCGACAGACAGCTCTCGCTCGCCAATACGAACGGTACAGGATCGGAACACGTGCCTAGCAACAAAAGACTCTCCCACAGGAGTGGTCACAACAAGCGGCTGATCAAGCAAACCGAACTCTCTACCCAAACTCGGCACGAAGTGGGTGGAAACATATGAGTGCGTGGATCCGGGATCAAACAACACGTGTGAATCAACAGAGCAAACTGATAGGGTACCTGTAACGACGGCATTGGATGCCTGCGCATCCCGGGGTGTCAATGCAAATACTCGGGCCTGACCTCCTCCAATAGCGGGCTAACCTCGGCTTCGGCCTCTGCCTCCTCGTCCTCTCTGGATCAGTGTGCCTCGTCCACGGCCTCTGGGTGCACCTAACTGGCATGGAGCATCGCCTGTGGCAGGAAGTAGGGCTCTCTGAGGAGGGGGCGGTGATGGAGGTAGAGTCACATGCGGAACGGTCGTCGCTCCCTGTCGCCCCGCCGGACAATCTCTAACCCGATGGTGCAGACTCCCGCACCCAAAGCACCCTGGCGACGACTGTTGTCCCTGTGTATACGACCCATACAGTTGACCGCGTCCAAACCCTCTGCCGGCCCTATCTCTCGGAACGAATCTGGCATGTTGCCTCTGATCTGGCGTGCCGGTACGAATCCTCTTCGGCCCGGGAACGTCCGAAGTCGCTGAAATACGTGCCTCCATCCGCAATGTTGTATCCATAGCTGCTGAATAGGTATCGAAATGCTGGGTGCTAATGGCAAGGTATAGCTGGGCATCCAGTCCCTGTATGAACCTCTTCACCCTCTTCGCTTTGGTATCCACCAGATACGGAGCATATCGGGACAACTGTGTAAATTGGACGTAATACTCAGACACCGTCATCCCTGGTGTCTTGATCAAGGCCTCGAAACTACGAGCTCTAGCGTCGCGAACGCTCTCCGGGAGGAAACAGATGAGGAAAACTGCTGTGAACTCGGTCCAGGTCATGGACGGTAGACCTGCAGCTCGACCTCTCAACATTGACTCCCACCATATCTGTGCGAGACCCTCTAGTCGGAAACTCACAAGCTCTACCAAGCGATCATCAGAACATCTCAGCGAACGGCAGATCCTGGCCAAGCTGTTAAGAAACGTCTGCGGGTCCTCTGCTGCATCGGTACCCGTAAAGACTGGAGGTCTCGGCCTCATGAACTCCTATAGAGAAACCGGGATGGTCACGGCGGTAGTAGTAGGAGCAGGTATCATAGTGGTCTGGGATGTAGTAGGTACGTCCTCCGGCCTCGGTGCACGACCGGTTGCAACTAGGGATCCTACCATCTGACGTAGCTCCTGCATACTCCCCATCATCTGTCGCAGCTCCTCCATACCAGTCTCAAGCCTATCCATACGGCCTGGGGAAGGTGGATCTGTCTGTCCCTGCGGTGTAGGCATACCACCCTACTCAGTCCTAGTCTCGGACGAGCCAGCTCGAATCTCGTCTCGGGTGGCAGCTCTCTGCGCTCTGGTAGCCCTCTGCGGCATAGTGATTGGTACAGGAAATATGATAATAAGAACGGTGCAATAGAATTGAAGGATACACGGAATTTTGAAGAAGGAATTTCAAGCAAGCATATCCTAAAGTCACCTAGGCGGAGTACCGCATCGCAAGTATGCCGCGGACATACATACGCTACGCTACCCTACTTAAGTCACTTACTCCATCTACTTAGGGTCATCCTACACTCGGAAAGGTGAAACCTATCGCTCTGATACCAACTTTGTCACGACCCGCAAAGTAAGGAACGCGACCGGCACTTAAGTTACGAAACGTCTCAAGGCGTCCGTAAACTAAGTAAGCCGAAGCCCAGAATATAAACCCAATAAAAATTTTAGAGTGAAGGAAAAACCAATTATTTGCAACATTTAACTCCATTAAACCACATCAAATTTCATTTTAAAACAACATTCCCTTTTTCCAAAAATTCCAACAGAGTTTCCTTTATAAAACAAGCTCCAAATGAGTACAACAGGAATGTAAATGAATAACATGAAAATGGCATCCCCAAGCGGGAGCTAGCTCTTCGCCTCAAGGCGGTCACAAATCCCACGCAATATAAAATAACAATGTGCATAGATAAGCATGAAGCATAAGAAATAGCATGTCGACTCAAGTGAGCTCGACCCTAGATATAACATAGAATAAATCCCCAAGTCTCACAATCTCGCCTCTAGGTCAATATACAATCATCCAAATAAGACTGATACAGCTGAAATAGTAGTAGCAGTAAATGGAGTGTTCTAGATACAATGATTATATAAGGTGGTACAAAATGATAATAACCCACCTATGAGCAAAAGCCTCAAGTCCAGGCAAAAAGTGCAAAACAGGCAAAAGTATCCGCCGCTACAGTGCTGACGGAATGGACCTGCAGAAAAGCTGTGGCACAACGGGGGTGAGTTGCCAGCTCGTGAGTAATAAATAACATCTACTAAGGCTATCGTATGCATGTACACAAGTATCCTAGCATCCCTAGGATAGATATGGCTGTATGCACTAGCAGGTATGTATGCATCATCAGGGTACTAACAAGTATAATGTCACATGGATGTAATGACAGGTATGTATACCACATGAAATACTATCATGTATATATGCTATATGAGTCAACTCAAGATCTTAATGTAGGTATGAGAATTGTTCCTTCCTTTGTTTTGAAACTTATTTTAAACATCAGCATAATGTCCATGAAATCAATAAAATCTGTGTCCAGCAACGACACCTCAAAACTGTCTAAATCTCATATATCCATGCCAAGTATCTCTGTCCCCAGCCATCCGTCTGATCCATATCAAATATCCATATCTTAATCTAGCGGCCACGGTCGGTATCCTCTAGATATCCGCCGTGCCAAATGAAGTCACCGGTAGGTAATCCGTCCCCTGCCAGGCTCAACACCATCTCCTGCGATCTTCTTGCCCCTGGGTACCGTACCGGGCCCACCATGTACCTGAGACGGTTCATCCACCTCCTCTAAACGGGTCTCGAAAACCACATCAAACTCATGGTGGACGACACTTTACATCACTAGAAAACCGCAATTTTTATATTTAAAAAGATTATAAGTTTGAAATCTTGCGGCTTTCCCCCGAAATCCAAAAATATCATAAATCTCATGAAATCATCACGTGTGCATATGTCAATGATTATGAATGCCTATGGTATCAATTTATAATGTATTATTTATACTAGGCATGAGCAAATGATATAATGATACATATGCATGAGAATAGCAATTCTTATGATTTCATTCTAAATACTTATTGCAATATTACATTTCTAGGCAATTAACATGTTTTAGATTTATAGTTATTTAGTGTCGTGACATGGCAATTACCAGGGTGTGTGTGTCCAGATGAATAGTGCTCGTGCTGCATATAAAATCTAGGTAATGGTGCATGTATCCTACAATGAGTTTGCGTGTATGGAATATCATATAGATCCTAACTGTAGCAAATATCATGCAAGTATTCTTATTCTAATGTCACAAGTAGTATCAAGTTTACTATTTACAACTTTAATAAATCTAACGGGCGACTCGCGCCATCCAAACGATCGTTCCGCGTAGACGTTAAATCTACTCACCCATGATCTCGTGCTAGGTGTGTCCGACCACCTGGTTTCCTTTCTCTGCTGCGCTTGAAGTCCCTGCCGGCGAACCTAGAATTTACAAAAGTCACCACATAAGGAAAAATCCTGCAAAACGCGATATATCGATAAAAAGGATACGCGTGCGTGAAACTAAACGTGTGTGCACACGACACGACGCGACGCACACAAAACCACCAAAATCTAGACTGACACGCTGTGTCGCGCAGCACGCCACAGAACTACGCGTATCACGCGCGTGTCGCACAAGTTTAAAACACCGGAAACACGTTAATAGCTCCAGATTTTGACTCTGGGCCCAAAACAAAAAGTTAAAGATACCAACACACTAACCTACCCAGAATGACCCTACACCTAAAAACCCCCCATACCCCACCCCCTACTCTGGCCGGAATTTGCGGCCAGAATGAATAAACCGGCGGCCGAGAGGGGGAGGTGGGTCCCCGTGCTCTGTGTGTGTGTTTCTACTTATCACACTATGCTACAGTCTTCACAATTTTATTCTGAGGGTCTCGGATCGACAGCAGATCCAACAGAGGCCAAAAAGTCGACAAAACTGCTAAATTACGCCAAGTCGGGTAAATCGGGTGTCTTTGTGAAATCTGGGGCAATCCTCTGGTTAACTCGTCTCAACAGAACCTAAAAGGGCTATTCTAACCAACACTACCCTTACCTTAGCCAAAATTCCCTTAATTCACCCAAAATCATCACTAAAGCATGAAATGAACACTAATTAAGCTAGATCACCATAATTTTAGCAATTTAAGGCTATCCGTCTAAATTTAACGACACTACTAGGCTAAAACAGACTAATTAACACCAAAAAGGTTCCATTAAGCTACAAGCACTCTAATGAAACTAGATCTGCCATCACAACACTAGTACTAAAATTACGATAAAACACTAAACTAGCTAATCAAACACATAATCTACACAATATGGAAAGAGTTAAGGAATTATACCCCCTAGGAACCTCCTAAACGAGGAGAAGGAGAAGTAGAAGGGAGTGAGTGCAGCGGCTACAGCTCCTGGTGCTGCAACTAGGCTAGAAGAGAGCTGGTCCGCACTTGCTGTTCTGAGGCAGAAGCAGCTGCTGTTGCTGTTGTTTGTGAAGGTGGGGCTGTTGTTATGGTGTTGGTTTGTGTGTTGGGACTGATATGGTGTGTTGTTGAGTTGAGGTGGTATGGTGCTGGCTGAAAGTGTCACTGGTTCAGCTGATGTTGCTGCTGAAGCTGAAACAGGTTTGGGGTGCTTGCTGTTTTGAAGTAGTAGCAGCAGCAGGGGGCTGGGGTGAAGTTGAGGGAAGGCTTGAGTGTTGGGAGGGGGTGTTATGTAAGGAGTTGGGACTGATGTAGCTGCTGCTGCTGATGTTCTGATACAATGGCTGATGCTGATTTTTAGGCTGAATTGAGCTGGAAGTGGGCTGATGTGAGTGTGTGGGAGAGAGTTGTAAGGTTGGGGCTGCTTGTAATGATGTTAGGCGCTGAAGTGGCTGTTTGTGCAGCAGTTAAAGTGTTGCTTTGTGAGGAACTGATGCTGGAAAAGAGCTGAGAATGGCTTGATGATGGATCAACAGCTGCTGTAGCAGCAATATGGCTGTTTTGGGGGCTGAAACAACTTCTGTAGCAGCAAAAGGTGGTGGTTTGGATGGCTGATCTGTTGGTATATGGGCTGATCTGTTGTGTGAGTGAGAGGGGGATTTGAGTGTGAGAAGACTTTCAAAAGTTTGAGGTGAAAGAGGGTGACTAATCCTTAAACCATCATGACACATTACATCCCTCTCTCTCTCTCTAAGTCAACCTTAAAACTCTCTAAATACCCATGGTCAAAGCCAACCATCCTCAATTTAAGCTAATTAGCTCTAAACAACTCACTTATCTTAACCAATGACCTAACCCACCATGGTTAAGTTAAACATGGTTAACCCACAAGCTCAATTATATGGCAAACCCTAGTTAACGTGCACAAGTGTGTGTGGTCGAGATAAAATTCTATAAAAATAACCATAAACCAGATAAATTACTAGAAACCCATTTTGGTAAACTTTTTACCAAAAACCCCCACATTAACACACAATTACTACTAACCCTGAACTCAGGTGTTACAATGTCCCACTTGCACTTAAGGCTAATTATTGCGGTGTCGCATACTCACAGCCCGTGTGATACCGAATACCCAACTCCTCTACTAATCAGTCTTGCAAGCCCGTTTGCGAAACTATTGCGTTCGAGAAATAGCCTCAGTGAGTGGATCCGCTCCAGTGTTTCTTTCTGTATCTCTCTATATCTCAACTTCATGGAGAAATCTATCTCCCGAAATGAGCAATACCTATCTTAGAATATGTCTGGATATCTGATTGGTCCCAGTTCACAAATGTACTTCAAATCTAGCAAACTTCTTAGACTGTATCGTCCACTGAACTTAATCAGTATCCTGGGCTATGCCTTCCACAGTATCCGCTTGGACCACCTGTCCAACATACTGTCCCTGAAAAGAGGTAAAAACTATAACTCAGACAGCCACTCTGCCATCCAGGTCACCTTGGAAGCCTGAAATGATAACCGTCTCCTGAAAGAGGCTACCGTTACTATATTCCTAGAACATCCATTTATGTTCATAAACTGCTTCTTTACATTTCTCCAGGATTGGATTAATATATGTTTATTGAAGCTAGTTCAAAAACAATATCTGGTGTGGTACTTGACATTTCATGATTAACTCAATTTCTTAAGCAAGTGATATGCTAATCATGCATATCCCTCTCCCCTTTAGTTTGTAACACACCTTTAGAGAGGGCGACTCCATCACCTGAAGGTACACCACCATGCTAGGAGTCGTCCATTCTAAAACACTTTAAAATAGTGTCAAGTACCCAAATTAGGACACTTCCCAAATCTAGATCTAAAACCATAGATCTAGTAACCAAAAAACCTGATATTATATCCATATCCTATATGGAGAAACAACTTTGTGACAACCACAGTATAACCGATTGTAGTATAGGAATTTCACTTCCTATAAAGTGCATGTCATCCAAATACCAGGACATCACACCCTAATACCTTCTTACCAGATCCATCTCCTATTCTGATGAGGTCAAAGCTGCTAGTAATATGTATGCCCTAAAGGCCATTATATGGATAGTGGAAACTTGGACATATATATATATATATATATATATATATATATATATATGCAGATAGATGACTTTCTTGCTCAACATGATAGTATGCTATCTGGTTAACTTTATCTGGACATGTAGATTTGATCATTTACACATGTTGATAAAGCCCAAAGGATATCTGCTTGACTACTGTGATTATGATGCGGATCATACTAGTGGGGCACGTGTAGTTTATAAGCATATCCTTGAACTGTTCCTAGTCGAGGGTGTATCGAGACAGGGCATCGATATTCCAGAGTAGACTAGCGTATACCATTCTTGTCCCATATGATGGGCGATGGATGATCCCATATCCATCTGGTGAGGAGACACGAAAGATTGTATGCGGGTGCTCAGTGGAGACTGGGGACACTGAACGGACTCGCCGAGAACTCCTATGTGGTATTATATCTATCGTCGGATAGCAGTTCTCAGGTAACACTAGTACAGGTTAGTCTGTAGACCCGAGATCGTCATATAGTCTTGTGTGTCCTCCCACTATACTTTGATTCCACCCTACCACGGCTCTACTGAGTCGTGCAAACAGGTGGTCTTTGGGTACAGTCTTGAGGCACATGGAGGCAATGAGCGAAAGGAGGGGTTTCGTCTCTTCCGGTATTGGGAGTTGATGTTGTGCTATGCTCGATTGGCTATAACATGAAGTCCCTGGCCAGGGCTGCTGAGATTTACTGATAAGAGTTATCAGTAGTTTCTCGATCTGTTATGATCCATACACCGGCATGACTTATTGAGTTATTGGGGTCGACGATTCCATCCCTAGACTCGATATGCAGCATATCTGACGAAGAGACCGGACTGTACGGTAAGTGTTGCCAGTTGGCTCGACGAGAGTTTTGACAGCTTCGCTGGTTTTCTTCTAATCGTTTCAATACCTGGGTGGCCGTTACGTTTAGCTGATCTCTTGCGGCTTGTAGGTGTTTGATATGATCATCATCTATTGCCGGCGTATTGATGAGTCTTAGAGTCCCACAATGAAGTTTTCTGGCTCAGGAAAAAGGATGTGGTGTGCATATGAGATATGCGCGGGACCCAATTAAATACGGTTATGTGATAACGTATATTAATCGGGCATTTTCTTTTGATCGGGTCGTATGTGATATGACCGGTTTGCAAAATCAAGTGTTGATTTAACAAAATAACATTTAGATTAATTCATTAATTAAATCCTTTTGTATGCATGCATGTATGCACATGATGATGTGCATGGACACATACATACATATATAGTATCATGGTTGATGATACAAGAATGGTGGCAATGCTAGACTTATATTGGAGCTTTTATTTATATTTGTCATTTTAAGTTAATATAAAGAAAATCCACTTATGCTCCATTATTCCTTAGTGGCAAACCTTTACCTAACTTATAATGAAAAGAATTTCCACCCATAATAGTAGTGGGAATCAAATAATGTTGATTATTTATTCTCATCACTATATAAGGCTTCATATGTGATATGAAACAAGATGTACAAGGGTGTAGGTGTGGTGAAGTGAAAAAAACAAGTGATCATATTTGATATGAAAGAAAGCTCAAGCTAAGCCACCATTAACTTCTTCCTCTCTTGATTTTTCTCTAGAGTGAAGTTGATAAAAGAAAGGGTTTTAATTGTTGAATATAAACCACATCATCATACTACACACATCTAGCCGATTTGTGTAGGGTGTTTGTTCTACTTCATTCACGAATCAAGTAAGGCAAGGAGCTTTGGGCAAAGGGACTTCGGGTGGATCATCGTGGACAAGGAAGGCTTCCATCGATCCGTTCTAAACTCTCATAGTGCCAAGGAGTCACCGAAGGAGATCTACGAAAGTTGTAATCTCTACTCTTAGTGATAGTTTTACATTTGCATGTGATGCTTAGTTTCATGAGTCCCTAAACTTCTAGTTTCGATTCTTGTCGAGTTCACTTAGCACCTTTAAAATTTTGATTATGGCATATGTGATGCTTCCAAACCCTTGACAAGGTGCTAGGCTAACCCAGCAGTGGTATCAGAGCCAAGCTAGAGCTTTAGGCGATGCGTAGGCGATGTTAAAATTCCGTTCGAACCACGAAACACCAATTTGGACCGCTCTCTGGAAATTTTTAAAATTTGATTTTTTCAAAATTAAAAATTCTTAAAAAATTCAGCAGGCAAAAATATGGATTACTGTGAATTTTTTTTAATGATCTCTCTAAAGAGCCGCGGAACCGCGGCCGTACCATGCTATTGGCGGCGGTTCCGCGGCCGTTTATGGGAATCAGGGAAAGTTTTTTCTACAGTGCACCCGTATGTGTTAGTACATGCTTTTGTGATATTTTAAAGTTACTCAAGTGTTGAGTTCTCTGGAGATCTATTGTATTTGGTGATTCGATCGGAAAGTTTAACTTTGTTGGGATTTTCAGATTATTTAGAACGTGTTAAAATGTTTGAACGAATATCGGAAACACATTTTTTCCCGTATTGGAAAAATTCCAAGTGTTGGATTTTTCCCGAGTTTGAAACTTTCGAAAAACATGCAAGCGTATCTGTGGACGCTCTAGAAGAACATAACCTTAACTCGATTATGTGACCGTCAAAACTGTCACTAAACCTTAGGGTTTGTGGTAGTTTAGCGTTGCCACATGTGATGCGTTGGTTTGACCTTTCTACGGTTGGTTCATAAGGGGCTGTGACATAGTCTAGAAATTTTTGAACTCGGTTCAAGTGTTGTGCAATTTGGGAAATCTATGGTGTTTGTTTATTCGATCGAAAAGTTTAACATTGTCTATTTATCTGAAATGTGATACAATATGTGGAATTCATATAGTTAGGCATGAAATACGAAGTATGTGATATTTCGAATTTATGATGTCTAAAGTGATTGTGGATTCCAAATGTTGTAGTTTTTAATTTTATTTTCTGCGACCGTAAGTGTAGTATGTGGTGTATCGCCGTTTTCGTTGCTATACATCAACGACAATCGGGATACGCATACTTACTTACGTTGATAATATGAGATATTATGTGTTGCTGAGATATGATGAGTAGGATTGTCGCGCGTGAATAGCCGGGGGTTTTTATTTGAGATGAGAGTTTTATTTTCATTCATGTGTAAATCAATTATATGTAATATTCTTTTATTTGGGGCACTTCCATGTTGAGGAAGATGTTTCCATCAATTGTATATTATTTACTTTTCCGCATTAGGATAGACCCAAGGAGGGGAGCACAAGTGACCAGGTTCTAGGGTTTCAGTGGGAGGCCATCTCGAGGAGTCGAGACCGGGTCTCCTAAACACTAGAATTAGCGGGATCACTTGCCACTCTCGTAGGGGTCTAGGGGTGTGGGCTTTGCTATTCATTGCGACCGTGGAATCCGTATTTTCTATTGTTGGCTCGATACAAAATACGAACATCCTAGATATCCTTTTATGTGCTTCTGTTGTCGATATTCTGTAATGTGATTACTTAGTATCTGAGACGAATGGATTATTATTATATATATGATATATAATAAACGTTGCTTATATTTTACACCCGCGCTAGTCCCGCCCCGCTATGTCGTTAGTTAAGTAACCTAACGGTGCATAACAGGACACTGTGGCGAATGCGGATGGTATAAGTATATGTTCTATTCTATGATGGCTTAGGAACTTAAATGATGAGATCACATTAATGAGATTAATGTAAAGAAAAAGAAACCTAAATGATGTTGCAGAATCAGATTTGAAAGCAACTCGGCCTTTTTATGAAAAATGCAAGTTTCAAAAAGATGTGGAGCTTAAGCCACTCCTTTTCTTAACTGTTTTGATTCTACAACGAGGTCAAGTTCAAAGCGTTAAAGGTTTTCTTAAAAACCATCCGCAACCCTCCGTCATTTTAAGAAGCAGAGTACTTAGTATTCATGCTGCGTATTTTGATCATAGTTAAGGCGTAGTGTACGGTAGCTAAGTGATGTCTTCCTACAAAGCATATGATACGATTATTTAGTACATTCATGTGATTATGTTGATCATAGTCAAGGGTCATATGGGTGGGTCTAGTTAATCATGAAATGACGGGTAGAACTTGACTAGTACTTATGATATGTTGACCATAGCCAAGGTCATAAGTGACTAGGGGTAAAAACCATATCGGGAGTTTCAAGAGTTGAAATTTGCAATGAAATTTCATTTCATCTATATGATAGTTGGATCTCGATCTCACTGTGAGTAAGTGTTACTTCTAGGAGAGTTTTGCACTTTACAATTAGCTAATCCAGTGGGCGTCTAGAAAGACTGACCGGTTAGCGAAACTGTAGAATGTAATTATTCCTGGATAGTTTTCTTTTCAGGTTTTGAAAGAAAATTTGATTAAAAGCAGTGGAAGACATCAATTAGATAAAATAATAACCAATCTAATTCTTTGCAAGAGCATTTCGCTAAGTGTATCCTTTTCTCTCTCTAAATGGCAGTTACAGATGTCAGGACTTAAGCTTCTACTATAGAAAAATAAACTGACAGGACCAAATTATAAAGAATGGTTGAGGAACTTGAAAATTGCACTCACATATGATAAGGTATGATATGTCCTCACGACCGAAGCCTCACCCGTCCCAGGACCTGAATCATCTGTCTCGGATAGGGAGATCCGAAAAACTTGGGAAATTGACTGCAACACGGCCAAGTGCCTCGCGCTCGCTTCTATGGACAATGTCCATCAGAAGCAACACGAGAATATGGATGTGCAATCCATCTTTCTTCATACAAAGGAGTTGTATGAAGAGCAATCTCATACTTTAAGATACGAGGCATCTAGAAAGCTGTTTCAGATGCGAATGGCCCCTGGTGCATCAGTAGGAGACCATGTTTTGAAAATGATTGGTCTTATTGAAGAACTTGAGGAACTGGGATGGACTATGGATAATGAGCAATATACAGATATTGTTCTACAGTCTCTCCCCCCTGCCTTTGCTCCGTTCATAGTAAATTTCAATATGAATGATTTGGAGAAATCATTGCCTGAACTTCTCAATATGTTGAGAAGTGCAGAGTGTAAGTCTACATTGCTCACCCCGGTTCTTACGGGGAGGCGGAAACGGCGAAAAACAATTATTTAGCACAAGGCAACATGGACTCAAAAGCAAGGATCTTGGCTAAACTAGAAACTAGCAAACAAGTAAAGGCTTTAACTACTATGCTGTAAAAATATACCTCACGAAACCGGTCCTTCGGGTCTTCTCTCCGCTGTCCGGCTCGTCCATCCACGCTCCGAGGGTCGATCCGAATCTTGGTCACCTTCGCGGCCTTCTTGAGTCGAAGACGATCCACCCGAGAGTTGTACACCGAGCTCCACCTCAAGCCGAGGCAACTAGGGCAACGAGATCGCTAATCTAGATGCCCTAGGTTGTGTAGAAGAGAAAGATGGAAGTGTTTGTCTATGTGGATTCTTTTTCTCTCAACACATGAGATCAAAATAATTTATCAAGAGGAGGAAGAAAGAGGAGATCAAGCAACCATGGAGCTTTTCTTTTCTTCTCACTTTCAAGAGAGAGAATGAGAAGAGAATAATGAAAAAGGTTAACTAAAGAAAATCAACCATGGTTGCAATAATACACCAAAACCATCATTACTAATCCTATCATGATAAAGTTGATGGCACAAATGACTTGACCATTTTCATAACTCAAGAACTAAAAAGAAAATCAAAGAAGAGTGTAGACCTCTCTTGAAGGTCAATGGTTAACACCGGTCAACGAGTCAACAAAGTCAAGAGAGGTCAAGGTGGTCAAATGGTCAATGCAATTAGCCATCACTAAACTATCACTAAAACGATTAGTAAACAATGTCTCCGGCTCATAACGGTTTTGACCAAACGAATTGCCAAAACCCTAATGAGCCTGCCACATAATGGTTTTGGCCGAACCAACTGCCAAAACCCTAATGGGGCATCTCCTCCTTTATCGCTCCTCAAAACTGTGCATACACACCCGCATCCGCATTCCCTAGAATGTGAATGCACAGAAGACAAAACAAATCCATCCGTGCAATACTAGGATATGGCTTAAACCAAACCCCACTAGTATTGCCTGCCCGAACAGGATACGCACACAAGTGCACGTAAGTGATCGCAGCCCTGCCATAAAACCATATGGCCTCTACACGTTTCGCTCAGTACAGGGAAACTCTCTGTGTGGGACTCTAAAGACTCGACACTATGCTGGAAGTGGGTTTAACCACAAACCGCAAGCGGCACTAGCTGTACGTAACGGTCCCCAGGTAGATGTCGATAAGAAGGCCGATGAGGTAAACCCATCCGAACTCCTACTGATCCTGTATGTGACAATCTCCGTACAGTCCGGTCTGTTCGTCTGATACATCGCATGGCGGGCCTAGGGGGGTGGTGAACGTCAGTCCCCTAATAGCGGTACAAGTCGTGTCGGAGTGTAGCCCAGAACACCCTGAGATAACACTGGAAACCTACCAGTATATCTCGCTTGCCCTGGCCAGGGGCTACTTGTGTAATGGCTCTCCTAGACACAGCGCGATGTCAACCCCCAATACCGGGAGAGACGAATCCTGTCTAACCGTCACTGCTTCCAAGTGCTTCGGGACTGCACCCAACTACTACCTGTTTGCACGACTCCTTTAAGCCGTGGTAGGGTAGTAATCTAAGTACAGTGGGAACACACTCGAGGCGAAGTGACAGTGTCAAGTCGGCGGACTAAGCTGTACTCATGTCACCTGGGAACTGATAACTGACGATAGGTATAATACCAACCAACAGTTCCCGACGAGTCCTGTCCAGTGTACTCGTAACCTAACGAGCACCCGCATACTATCTCAAGTACGACGTACTGACGGCTGTGGGACAGACCGTCTCCTCCACTGGGATGAGAAGCGCATACGCTAGTCTACTCCGGAGTATCGATGCCCTGTCTCGATAGTCCTACGACTAGGGACCTGTATAAGGATGTGCTTATGGATTACCCAGCCCCATGAGTATGACTGCCATCACAATGCTGGTAATCAAGCAAAGATCTTAAGGGCTCTACTAATATGTATATCAGCGATATGCTAAAAGAAACACATGCACACATTGAAGTAGAGACAAACCAAGTAGCACACTACCATTTTGAGCAAGATTGTCTATACAACTGTGAATATCTCAAGCTTCCATTAAGTAATATACAAGCTAATATGATACAGTAATGGCCTCTAGGGCATATACACTAACACAAAGAACACGTTGAAAACGGCAAGGACTCCTTCTCTGCTTGCTGGGCCATCTTGCTCTTCATTCCCAAAAGCTAAGGCCAAGGGAAAGAAAAAGAAGAAGTCCATCAAACAGAAAGGTGAAGTTAGAAAGGCAAAGGGGAAAGACAAAGCCGGGGCTGTGGGAAGCAGGAAAGGAGAATGTTTTTACTGTAAAAAGTCTAGCATTGGAAATGCAACTGTGCTGAATATCTTGTTGATCTCAAGAAGAAGAAGCATGCTGATGCTTCCACTTCAGGTGTGTTTGTAACTGAAAACTGTTTTTCTTTAAACTCTGCATCCTGGTATTAGATACCGGTTCTGGTTCTCACATCTGCAATTGTATGTAAGGATTGAGAAATAGTAGAGTTTTAAAGATAGGAGATCATACTCTACGGGTTGGAAATGGTTCCAATGTACATGCTGTATCCGTGGGAGAGTATCATCTAGGGTTGCCTTCAGGAAGTATTTTGGTTTTGAACCCGTGTTATTTAGTACCAAGTATGCTATGTAACATAATATCCGTTTCTTTGTTGGACAATGAAGGATATCATTTTATATTGCAAAATAATGTTATGAACATTAACCTGAATCAAGAGTTGATTGGGTATGGTACACTAAATAACGGTATTTACGTCCTGAAGCAACACACAGTTTTCAATATACAACGTACTAGTAAAAGAAAGTTTTCAGATATAAATGAAGCTTTTCTTTGGCATTGTAGACTTGGTCATATTAATGAAACAAGACTAAACAAGCTACATAAAGATGGATATTTAAATCCGTTTGAATATAAATCTTATGCGACTTGCCAGTCTTGTATCAAAGATAAAATGACCAAAACTCCGTTTAGTGGACACGGAGAGAGAGCTGGTGAACTCTTAAGCCTCATATATAGTGATGTATGCGGACCAATGTCTACACATGCAAGAGGTGGTTTTTCATACTTCATCACTTTTACTGATGATTTCTTAAGATTTGGACACGTGTTTTTGATAAAGCACAAATCCGAAGCCTTTGAGAAATTCAAGGAGTATAAACTTGAAGTAGAGAAGCAAACAGGCATGAGCATCAAGAAACTTCGATCGGATCGAGGTGGATAATATTTAAGTACAGAGTTTCTAGACTTCTTAAAAGAGAATGGGATTCTCTCTCAGCTCACTCCTCCTTACACACCACAGCACAATGGTGTGTCAGAACGGAGGAATCGTACCCTATTAGATATGGTACGATCCATGATGTGTGATGCTGAGTTACCGCTTTCCTTTTGGGGACATGCATTGGAGACACTGATGTATCTATTGAATAGGGTTCCAACCAAGACCGTGTCTACCACTCCATATGAGATGTGGAATGGAAAGAGACTCTTAAAAGGTTTAGGATTTGGGGTTGTCCGGCTTTTGTTAAAAAGCAGAATCCAGACAAACTCGAGACACGATCGGTCATGTATAAATTTGTGGGGTATCCAAAACATTCGTATGGATATCTATTCCACCACAAAGAGGAACAAAAGGCGTTTGTTGCTCAGCATGCCACATTTTTGGAAAATGAGATCTTTACAGAAAGTACTAATGGCAATGTGGTAGAACTAGAAGAGGTTCTAGAGACACAAATTACTCAGGAGGAATTGGTTGAAACTGATGTTGCAATAGAACTTCAAGAACCTCAGCCACTCCAGAGGTCTAGTAGAACTTCTCGCCCACCAGAGAGATACTATGGGTTTCTCATTGATGGTGATAGAGAAGATTGCATCGTGGATGATGATGACCCTACTAGTTTTCAGCAAGCTATCACGAGTGGTGACTCAGTGAAATGGCTGGAAGCAATGAGATCCGAAATGGAGTCAACGTACACCAACAAAGTATGGACTTTGGACGTTGCGCCTCCTGGGATAAAACCCGTTGGGTGCAAATGGATCTTTAAGAGAAAGATTGGTGTAGATGGACAGGTGGAGACCTATAAAGCAAGGCTTGTAGCGAAAGGTTTTCGTCAAAGACCAGGCTTGGACTATGATGAAACTTTCTCTCCAGTAGCAATGCTTAAATCCATTAGGATCCTACTTGCTATTGCTGCTCACTATAATTATGAAATCTGGCAGATGGACGTGAAAACTGCATTTCTAAATGGTGATTTAGAAGAATGCGTTTTTATGGATCAGCCAGAGGGCTTCATTGACAATGGGAGCAGCGGGAAAGCATGTAGATTGCTTAAATCCATTTATGGATTAAAGCAGGCCTCAAGGAGCTGGAACATCTGCTTTGATGATACAATCAAAGAGTTTGATTTTATCAGAAATATAGATGAACCATGTATTTATAAGAAGATTATAGGGAGTACTGTCACATTCCTCGTATTGTACGTAGATGACATTCTCCTGATAGGAAATAATGTTCATATGCTACAATCGGTCAAACTATTCTTATCACAAAGGTTCTCCATGAAGGATCTGGGTGATGCCTCGCGCATTTTGGGTATTAGGATCTATAGGGATAGATCCAAGAGGTTATTGGGACTGTCCCAATCAAAGTACATAGACACCATTCTAAAGAGGTTTAGTATGGAAGATTCCAAGCGTGGTGCCTTGCCTGCTAGTCATGGAATCACTCTCTCCAAGGACTTATGTCCGAAGACTGATGAAGAGAGAGCTCGCATGAGCGTTATACCCTACGCTTCAGCCGTAGGATCTATAATGTATGCGATGCTGTGACTCACCCTGATGTAGCTTATGCACTGGCTGTAGTAAGCAGGTATCAATCCAACCCAGGGGAGAAACATTGGATAGCAGTGAAGAACATTCTTAAGTACTTGCGAAGTACTAAAGAATTGTTCTTGGTGTATGGTAATGGGGATCTCCAGATGGAGGCCTTTACCGATTCTAGCTTCAAAAGTGACAAGGATGACACCAAATCTATCTCAGGGTTTGTATTTACCCTAAATGGAGGAGCGGTTAGTTGGAAGAGTTCCAAACAGGACACTGTTGCAGACTCCACGATGGAAGCTGAGTATATTGCTGCAAATGATGCTGCTAAGGAAGCTATCTTGATGAAGAAGTTCATTGCAGAACTAGGAGTAGTTCTAACCATTGTTGATCCAATACCATTGTATTGTGATAATAATGGAGCTATGGAATTAGCCAAAGAACCAAGGTCCCATCAGAAGTCCAGATACATCCTAAGGCGATATCACTTGATCCGGGAGATAGTAGATCGCCAGGAGATCGAGATTCGGATAGTAGATACAAAGGATAACACAGCGGATCCACTCACCAAGGCACTTCCACAGCCGCAACATGAGCGATTGTTTGAAATGTTGGGTATGAGATACGCCAATAACTGGCCTTAGTGCAAGTGGGAGATTGTTAGTAATATGTATGCCTTAAAGGCCATTATATGGATAGTGGAAACTTGGACATATATATGTGTGTGTGTGTGTGTGTGTGTGTAGATAGATGACTTTCTTGCTCAACATGATAGTATGCTATCTGGTTTACTTTATCTGGACATGTAAATTTGATCATTTACACATGTTGATAAAGCCCAAAGGATATTTGCTTGACTACTGTGATTATGATGCGGATCATACTAGTGGGGCACGTGTAGTTTATAAGCATAAACTTGAACTGTTCCTAGTCGAGGGTGTATCGAGACAGGGCATCGATATTCCAGAGTAGACTAGCGTATACCATTCTTGTCCCATATGATGGGCGATGGATGATCCCATATCCATCTGGTGAGGAGACACCAAAGATTGTATGCGGGTGCTCAGTGAAGATTGGGTACACTGAACGGACTCGCCGAGAACTCCTATGTGGTATTATATCTATCGTCAGATAGCAGTTCTCAGGTAACACTGGTACAGGTTAGTCTGTAGACCCGAGATCGTCATAGAGTCTTGTGTGTCCTCCCACTATACTTTGATCTCCACCCTACCACGACTCTACTGAGTCGTGCAAACAGATGGTCTTTGGGTACAGTCTCGAGGCACATGGAGGCAATGAGCGATATGAGGGGTTTCGTCGCTCCCGGTATTGGGAGTTGATGTTGTGCTATGCTCGATTGGCTATAACATGAAGTCCCTGACTAGGGCTGCTGAGATTTACTGATAAGAGTTATCGGTAATTTCTCGATCTGTTATGAGCCATACACCGGCATGACTTATTGAGTTATTGGGGTCGACGATTCCATCCCTGGACTCGATATGCAGCATATCTGACGAAGAGACCGGATTGTACAGTAAGTGTTGCAAGTTGGCTCGACAGGAGTTTTGACAGCTTCGCTGGTTTTCTTCTGATCGTTTCAATACCCGGGTGGCCGTTACGTTTAGCTGACCTCTTGCGGCTTGTAGATGTTTGATATGATCATCATCTATTGCCGGCGTATTGACGAGTCTTAAAGTCCTACAATGAAGTTTCCTGGCTCAGGCAAAAAGATGTGGTGTGTACATGAGATATGCGCGGGACCCAATTAAATACGGTTATGTGATAACGTATATTAATCGGGCATTTTCTTTTGATCGGGTCGTATGTGATATGACCAGTTTGCTAAATCAAGTGTTGATTTAACAAAATAACATTTAGATTAATTCTTTAATTAAATCCTTTTGTATGCATGCATGTATGCACATGATGATGTGCATGGACACATACATACATACATAGTATCATGGTTGATGATACAAGAATGGTGGCAATGCAAGACATATATTGGAGCTTTTATTTATATTTGTCATTTTAAGTTAATGTAAAGAAAACCCACTCATGCTCCATTATTCCTTAGTGGCAAACCTTTACCTAACTTATAATGAAAAGAATTTCCACCCATAATAGTAGTGGGAATCAAATAATGTTGATTATTCATTCTCATCACTATATAAGGCTTCATATGTGATATGAAACAAGATGTACAAGGGTGTAGGTGTGGTGAAGTGAAAAAAACAAGTGATCATATTTGATATGATAGAAACCTCAAGCTAAGCCACCATTAACTTCTTCTTCCTCTCTTGATTTTTCTCTAGAGTGAAGTTGATAAAAGAAAAGGTTTTAATTGTTGAATATAAACCACATCATCATACTACACACATCTAGCCGATTTGTGTAGGGTGTTTGCTCTACTTCATTCATGAATCAAGTAAGGCAAGGAGCTTTGGGCAAAGGGACTTCGGGTGGATCATCGTCGACACGGAAGGCTTCCATCGATCCGTTCCAAACTCTCATAGTGCCAAGGAGTCACCGAGGAAGATCTACAAAGGTTGTAATCTCTACTCTTAGTGATAGTTTTACATTTGCATGTGATGCTTAGTTGCATGAGTCCCTAAACTTCTAGTTTCGATTCTTGTCGAGTTCACTTAGCACCATTAAAAATTTGATTATAGCATATGTGATGCTTCCAAACCCTTGATAAGGTGCTAGGCTAACCCAGCAGAAGCCTATGACTGTCACATCAAAAATAGATAATCTATCTCCGCTGTATTTGCTTTAGTCTATAAATGGACACAAGCTACTTGTCCACTATGCTTCCGCTACTCCCACTGACTAGAATAACCCTCTGGCAGAGTCATATACACGTGAACTTCTAAAGCTAGTTTAGAATGATGTTATACTCATCTTCCTGCCAGATCTCATAGTCTAGAACAGCGGTAGTGTCAAGTATGGGTAAATGAGAACCTCCCTGTCACCGTCTCTGAGGAGACCGAAGTACCTCTCGGGTGCCTGAGGTTACCCACCAAATCAGCGGAGTGGCTAATGGAATGCCGAGTCCAATTGAATCTTTAGGTTCTACTAAATTTTCAGTAATCGTTTGAGGTTCTGGAATCACTTCCAGTTCTACCATACTCCCACTAATGTTTTCTGAAAAGAATCCATTTTACTAAAACTGGTGGCGAGTCAAGAACAATATAACTATTGATCTTCCAGATGGTAGAATGTTAACCCTCGTCATAGCCCGGGATAACCTACAAACTGCCATTACTGAAACGTGCCTTGAGTTTATCCAGAGTCTGGTTTTAAGCATAAGCCGGACAACTCCATATACCTTAACATCGTTAAGATATGAACCATTCTATATACAATATAGAAACAAAGGCACTAATTTAATTGGAACCAGATTCAAAAACATGTAGCTGTCTCCAGTGCATATCAACCAAATGGAAGGAGGCTAATCATCATTACTCAACTAAGAGTGCATCCATATATGAGTAACCTAAAAGAGAAGCAAGTTCTCAAAACCATTACTATCAACGGAATACCAAACACAAGTATCTACAACTTCGACTACCTCGAAGAATCCTGATACTTCTGATTGAAAGAGAGTTTTACGATCACCAAAAATATTTACCGCAATCAAGAACGGCGTCGCATGAAGCTAGCCGGTGAGTACGGGTCGGTCCACAGGGATTTTATGAATTTTCGATTCGTTCTTACGAGTTAATTCCGAAGGGTGTTCGGTTGATTATTAAATCTAAAAATCTAATTAACCTAGGGCAATTATCTAGATCTATTCTTGCTAGGGTTAGGTTTAGGGATGGTTTGGAAATGCAATTAAATCTCAACGCTTTCTATACCCGAATGAAGATCTGTGAGGAGTTATGGTAATTATCAATAAAGGGGATTAGATCCATTTGGGAAGGTGTTCCTTCCTCTAGGTTCTTGTCCTTCCTTTAGAGATCCTTACCCTAAGCTCCATGGAAAACGCGCGCAACCGGGCTTTTACACTACGGTGTCATCGTTACCTCGAGGGGTAGGATGCCGTAGGGCGCGGTGCGCGCGCGTATGCATGGAGTCCTATTGTAAATATTTGGTGGGTAAGAAAGGGATGAGAGATCTCATCTCTCAAAATCCTTCTCCAAAGCTAAACCCTAAACAAGTTCCTAGGGCATGAAATTAAATCTACCTAGGGCAAAGAATTGAAATCTAAACTAGGGCGAGAAATTAAATCCACTTACAGATGCATCCCTCCAATCATCCATGCAGGTTTGTCAGATCTGAATTTCTGAATAGAAAAGAAACACTGATGCTCTCCAAAAGAATTTGTATTTTATTGATAAAATGAGGCATGGGGAGGCATCAGAATTACAATCTTTAGAGTTCCTATTTATAAAGAATAGGAAACCCTAGGGTTACATTTGTTTCGCATGTCTTAAATTACAAAAATAGCCCTTAGGAAATCTTTTTAGAGCCGCAAACGAGTTTTGGTAAAATTTCTCGAAGCACGGGCACCAGACGGCCGCGGAACCGCGGCAATGGAAAGCTTGGGCCGCAGTTCCGCGGCCCATTGGTGAGATCACCTCATGAATTTTCCTGGGCTGCTTCTTGTTGGCTTGGGCTTCTTATTTCTATATATCTTTTTCCATTTAGGCTTCTAGGTTGGTTTCAGATCTTCAGTGAACAATTTGCAATGGATTTTTAACCGTTCGCTTTGAGTCGATGTCTTGAATCTTGCTTTGTGAATTGTTCCTTATGTAGGCTTGATCAAGATTCTCTGTTTGTTGGTTAAAGTCCACATTTTCATCGTCTTTACATCGTTTGCACTGTTTTCTGTCCAAGAACCTGTAACCTGTAACATGTAGCAGACATGCGTCAAAAGCACCTGTTTATTTATAAAAAGAATAAGAATGGGGAATATAATAATGCAATATTCTGGTGTGAACAAATACCCCCAAACTTATCTTTTGCTCGTCCTCGAGCAAACTTATTTTTTATTCTCTACAAAAACCTAACCACACTTTCGCAGGGAAACACGATTGCACTGAGCACGTGCAACAAGCTGTTAAACCTCTAGGTGTCCCTAGTAGGAGGAGTGTTGTCTCCTGAGGGTTTTCAGCGGATTACACCAAAAAAATCCTATCAACTCGGCCCATTGACTTTTGTTCTCCAATTAGGTTTTCTAACAAGGAATTCTATTATCTTTTGACTCGCAAATTATCCACCCATATTCTTCACACTTCCTCATCATCTAACTTAAGATTATATATGTTCTATAGAATTACTTAGCTTTCGGCTTTTCTTAAGTTTTCCTTCTAAAGTTCCATCTCCACTTAGGAATTTCTATCAACTCTACTAAAGATACAAGTTTTATTCTTCATTCATCTCTCTTATCTAAATTCCAATCACATACCCCCACGTGTGTGTAAATATCACCCCTACACTTGGAAATTCAAATCAAGCAATCGTACTCTCGTCCATTGTCCAAAGCACTTATTAATTAGTGAATTTTTAAATGAAATTTGCTTACACATCCTTCATGCGACCGTTAATACTTCTTGAGGTACCAACAACCAATTACAAGATGCGTTAGCACTTTAAAGCGTACTTCCTAGTTTTGCAACACCCAAGGCTTTAGCAGTGACTCCCAAACCAGTTGGTCTAAGGCACAAGGTGATGAAGCACCCTCGCTAAATATTTTTCTATTTTTTACAGCCTTAAGTAATCACAAAAACCAGTGTCCATTTTTTTTCTTTATTCACTTTTTTTTCTTTTCTTTTCTTCGTACTAAGGAATTTAGACAAGAGCATTTCAAGGTCTCTTCTACTATTCCAAGTTTCAAGGTTCGTGATTGTGCAAATTGTAGGATATACGTTTTCAGAATCTAGACTTAAGCTAGGAACTATTTTTCAAACTTATACTCTAATAAAAGCTTCAATATTTTTCCTTCGTTTTGACTTAGCCCAAAAAGTGAACCCAAAATTTGCCTATTTCTAAATAAACTACAAGGCATATACTTTCTACCGTTAAACTTTAAGGAATGTTATTTTTAGGGTTTTTAATTCACTAAGTCTAAGATCTAGTTGTTCCTAGCCAGTTAACATATTTGTCAAACTCAAGTCAATTAGCCAAAATTGAATACATTAATTTTTATAATTTTTCTAATTTTTTATGGGTTTTCAAAATAAGTATGCAAATGCAAAAATATGTACACATGAATGCGAAGGAAGAAGACAAACCGAGCATACCCCCAAACTTGAACTTGACAGTGTCCTCACTGTCATACTAAACCAAGAGGGTCAAAATGTCGGCACTCCCCTGTTTATTTATTTATAGTTTTTTTTATATTTTTAATGTTTTGAAAAAAAAATTTAATATTTTTTTTATAGAAAAAGAAAACAAAAATATATATACATATATACAAACGTTCCCCCCAAACTTAAGCTTGGTCTTACTCAAGCCAAATGTTAGCACCAACCATTCAAAAATCTTATCATGGTAAAGGTATAGTCGGTGCAAGAATGGGATGGAGATGAAAGAAATGAGAAACACGTGAGACCGTGTGGAAAGAAGAATGGTAGAATATGGTCTCGGTGGGGGGAAAGAAGGGCGGAAAGGAGAAAGAAGGATCGCGCAAACTTGAGGGTGTAAATCGAGTGAATAAGTTAGCGCAATATGTGATGATCGATATGTTATAAGCGATTGTGCTAACCTATCAACCCATCGGGAAATGGGGTCAAATCTCAAGATTCATAAGAAAACATGGGTACGCCAAACTTGGTATTTGAGATGTAAGCGTAACGGTCGCTTGCACGGTCGGAACAATAGGAAGGAGGGAGGGTGATATAACAGTTCAAGGTTCAGGAGGCTGAATTGGAAAATCCGACACATTAAACAAAAATGGTTCAACCACAATATTATCCTCAAAACTCTCCTCAATATTATCCTTATAATTTTCCTCAAAATTCAACTCATCCATGCCATTATCATCAAATTCAAGACGCATATGAGATTCGGGAGAAACATTTAATAACTCGGGATGATGATTTGAACATAAAATCTCAATTAAATCGACAGGTTCATCATCCGAAATATTCCCAGCGTCTATATCCTCAATCAAGTGAAAATCAATTTTCTTAGGCACCTCATCAAAAGCATGGATATCTATCGATTTAGGTTCTAGATGGGAGGTGTAAAGATCGAAAGGATTAGATGCGGTTTCACTCGAAAGGGGTTCCTCACAATTTGGCAAATCAAACACTACAAAATCACACAACTCATTTTTATTTTCAACAGGTGAACTATTTAGGGCAATCGATGGAAAACAGGAGTTGTGGGCTGAAAGGTTCCTAGGCACACTATAGAGGTCTCACAAGGCATCAACCATGCCAATTTAAAATTTTATGGGTGCCGAGAAACCCTAATACGGATCGTAGACTAGATGTTTTGGCGAAATACGAATCTAGTTAACAACTTAACTAAAGATAAGAAGCTACAACCTTTGTAGATCCGGATACCCACTTCCTTGGCTCCACGTAGGCGTCCTCTCGCTGTCCATCTCGAATCCCGGACTCAATCGTCGGCTTGATCGGAGAAATGGGCGAACTAGGTCGTCGGCTTCGTGCCGAAGATGATCTACGTCGAGGCATCACAAGTTCAAGCTCCAACTTCACAAATTTGTGAAACTTGTGAAGAAAACACCCAAAACAACTTGGCAAGAGGTAGAGGGTGAAGAAATAGGAGGTGGGTTCACTTTAGAATTGGATTTCTCACTTTAGAACTCAAGTTGCCATTGATGGCATCAAGTTTTCATGCTTGAAGATGAAGAAGAAGATGAAGCTAGAAGTATGATAAGTCTTTTTAATAAATGAAAATTAAATCAATACTTATCATTCACTAACTAAGGTTGAGTGTAGAGAATAGACCATGGTTACTTGAGAGGGTTAGGGTTAAGCATGAAGACAAGAATGGTTGCATAAGTCAAAGCTTCATGAAGCTTCAATAAGAGACAAAGAAAGCCACCATTCTCATCTAAACCTTTTCTAAATAAATAAACAAACAAATAAATAAAAAGGCAAAACCCTAATCATCTCTTAACCATGGTTTAATTCTTCACACTTAACCAAATGAGCAAGTATCATCAAACATGATACAAAGATGTGCACAAAAGTATATCACATATACAACATGTACAACAAGTGAGAAAATCCATTTAAAGTGAACCAATACCAGTTAATGCAAAGTAATATATCAAATATATAATTATACATTAAATCATTAAATCAACACTTGATTTAATGATCCGGTCATATCGCATATAACCGACCAGTATCCTATGTATCGGCTTATCGAATCAATCTCTGATTCGATATCTAGGTTATATCGCATATAACCATTCGATACATTCATCGCGAGAATGAAATACGGTATCACATACACGCATTATTCTCGGTCCTGCACATATCTCATATGCGCTCCTATTTCGTTTCGCTTGAGCCAGGAAACCTCTGTGTAGGACTCTAAAGACTCGTCAATACGCCGGTAGCAGATGATGATCATATCAAGCATCCACAAGCCGCAAGCGGTCTGCTAAACGTAACGGCCATCCGGGTATTGAGCGATCAGAAGATCGACGAGCTAGCCCGCTCACACTTCTGTGAATCCAACCAGTAACACTTAACGTACAGTCCGGTCTGTTCGTCTGATATGTCGCATATCAAGTCTAGGGGTGGTAAACGTCATACCCCAATAACCGATAAGTCGTGCCGATGTGAGGCTCATAACGGGTCGAGAAACTACTGGTAACACTTACCAGCAAATCTCTGATCAGCCCTGGCCAGGGACTTCCCTGTTACGGCCAATCGAGCACTGCGCAACATCAACCCCCATTACCGGGAGAGACGAAACCCCTCCTAACGCTCATTGCCTCCATGTGACTCGGGACTGTACCCAAAGACCACCGTTTTGCACGCCCTCATGGGCGTGGTAAGGTGGAGATCAAAGCACAGTGGGAATCACACAAGTCTCTATGACGATCTCGGGTCTACAGACTAACCTGCACAAGTGTCACCTGAGAACTGCCATCTGACGTGAGGTATAATACCATCTGGGAGTTCTCGGCGAGTCCGTCCAGTGTACCCAGTCCCTACTGAGCACCCGTACACCATCTCTGATGTCAAACACCAATGGATATGGGATCATCCATCGCCCATCTCATGGGTCGAGAAGCGTATACGCTAGTCTACACTGGTATATCGATGCCCCGTCTCGATACACCCACGACTAGGGACCTTGAAGGATGTACCTATGGACTACCATGTCCCCACTAGTATGATCTGCATCATAGTCCAGGTAGTCAAGTACACATCCTAAGGGCTTTACCAACATGTAACAATAAGACAGTTTAAAGAGACAAGTGTACATGCTAAGATAAAGAGCAACCAGATAGCATACTATCATATCGAGCAAAAAAGCCATCTCTATATATGTCCAAGCATCCAATATAATATACATCATCTGTACAATACTGGCCTCTAGGACATACATACAACTAACAATCTCCCACTTGCACTAAGGCCAGCTGCTGTAGTATCGCATACCGAGCATCCCGAAGAGTCTCTCAAACTGTATCTGGGGAATAGCCTTCGTGAGTGGATCCGCCGTGTTGTTCTTCGTGTCAACCCTCCTGACCTCGATCTCCCGGCGATCAACTATCTCGCGGATCAGGTGATACCGCCTCAGAATATGCCTGGATCGCTGATGGGACCTGGGTTCCTTGGCCAAAGCCACCGCTCCATTGTTATTGCAATACAAAGTTATTGGATGCTCAATGGATGGAACCACTCCAAGTTCAGTAATGAACTTCTTGATCCAGACAGCCTCTTTGGCAGCATCGTTGGCAGCGATGTATTCAGCCTCCATCGTCGAGTCTGCCACGGTTTCCTTCTTGGAACTCTTCCAGCTAACCGCCCCTCCGTAAAGGGTAAAGACAAATCCCGACTGCGACTTAGAGTCGTCCTTATCACTCTGGAAGCTCGAATCGGTAAAGGACTCCACTTGGAGTTCTCCGTTACCATACACCAAGAGCATCTCTTTAGTCCTTCGTAAGCACTTGAGAATGCTCTTCACAGCTGTCCAGTGATTCTCTCCAGGATCAGCTTGATACCTGCTCACTACACTTAGTGAGTATGCTACATCGGGTCTGGTACATAGCATCGCATACATGATAGAGCCTACTGCCGAAGCATAGGGTATCCCTTGCATGCGAGCTCTCTCCAAATCAGTCTTGGGAGACATCTCTTTGGAGAGAGTGACTCCAGAGATCGTGGGCAAGTTCCCACGCTTGGACTCTTCCATACTAAACCTCTTTAGTATGGTGTCAATGTACCTGGATTGGGACAATCCCAAAATCCATTTGGATCTATCTCTATAGATCCTAATTCCCAATATGCAGGAGGCATCACCAAGATCTTTCATTGAGAATCTTTGTGATAAGAAGAGCTTGACCGATTGCAGCATAGGAATATCATTTCCTATCAAGAGTATGTCGTCCACGTACAATACGAGGAAGACAACCTTACTCTCTGCCACCTTCTTGTAAATACAAGGTTCATCTGGATTTTTGACGAAATCAAATTCTTTGATAACGACATCAAAGCAGATGTTCCAACTCCGCGATGCTTGCTTTAATCCATAAATGGATTTAAGCAGCTTACACACCTTCCCGCTGCTCCCACTATCTACGAAGCCCTCTGGCTGAGTCATGTACACGCATTCTTCTAAATCACCATTTAGAAAAGCGGTCTTAACATCCATTTGCCAGATTTCGTAATCATGATATGCAGCAATGGAAAGCATGATCCGGATGGATTTAAGCATAGCCACTGGAGAAAAGGTTTCGTCATAGTCCACACCTGGTCTTTGACGAAAACCCTTTGCAACAAGTCTAGCTTTGAAAGTCTCCACTTTCCCATCTACACCAAGTTTCTTCTTGAAGATCCACTTGCTCCCAATGGGTTTTACCCCTTCAGGAGCAACGTCCAAAGTCCATACTTTGTTGGTGTACATGGATTCCATCTCGGACCGCATAGCATCCAGCCATTTCACTGAGTCTCTACTCGTAATGGCCTGCTCGAAGCTAGTTGGGTCATCATCCTCCATGATGCAATCCTCGCTCCCACCATCCATGAGAAAACCGTAGTATCTCTTAGGTTGGCGAGAAATCCTACTAGATCGGCGGAGAGGCTGGGGTTCATCGGGAACTACGGAATCCTCTGGTTCCACCAGATCTTCTGTTGTAGCATTTGTAGCTGGAACCTCTTCCACTTCTACCTCATGGCCACTAATCTCTTTTTCAAGAAATTCCTTTTCTAAAAAGGTGGCATGCCGAGAAACAAACACTCTTTGTTCCTCAGGGTGGTAGAAGATATACCCTTGAGAATTCTTGGGATATCCAATAAATTTGCATAGAACAGACCGTGCCTCGAGTTTGTCCAGATTTTGTCGTTTGACATAGGCTGGACAACCCCATATCTTAACATAGTTAAGACATGGACTCTTTCCTTTCTATATCTCATATGGAGTGGTATGCACAGATTTGGTGGGGACCATATTCAATAGATGTGTGGCTGTCTCAAGCGCATACCCCCAGAAGGAAATAGGTAACTCAGCTGTGCTCATCATAGAGCGCACCATATCTAATAGGGTGCGGTTCCTCTGTTCTGATACACCGTTGTGCTGTGGTGTATATGTAAGAGTCAGCTGAGAGAGAATCCCATTCTCTTTTAGGAAGTCCAGGAATTCATTGCTCAAGTATTCACCTCCTCGATCAGATTGAAGGATTTTAATACTTTTTTCGGTTTGGTTTTCGACTTCTTGTTTATATTCTCTAAATTTCTCAAAAGCATCAGACTTGTATCTTATCAAGTACACATGTCCGTATCTTGAGAGATCGTCAGTGAATGTAATGAAGTACGAAGAACCATCCCTGGCATGTGTAGACATGGGACCACATACATCACTATGTATTAGTCCCAAGAGTTCGGTAACTCTTTCTCCGTGTCCCATAAACGGAGTTTTGGTCATCTTGCCTTTGAGACATGACTGGCAAGTGTCATAAGATGAAAATTCGAATGGTTTCAAATATCCATCCTTATGCAACTTAGCTAGTCGTGTCGCATTGATGTGACCCAGTCTACAATGCCACAAGAAGGATTCGTTCAGCTCTGAACTCTTCCTCTTGTGTGTGTTTCTTATGCTCAGAACTGTTGATTGATTTAGAACATAAATGCCATTGCACAACGTGCCTGATCCAACCAACTTTTGGTTACGGAAAATGTTCATAACATTATCCTGTAATACAAAATTATATCCTTCTTTACTTAATAAAGAAACCGATATAATGTTGCATATCTGGTTCGGCATGTAATAGCATTCGTTCAGAACCAATGTATTACCAGTTGGTAATACAAGGTGATATTCCCCGACAGTCTTAGCTGCAACAATTGCACCATTTCCAACTCTAATGTCTTTATCACCTTCTCCAAGTTCTTTACTTTTCCTTAGCCCATGTAACTGATTACATATATGGGATCCTGACCCGGTATCTAATACCCAGGACGTAGAGCAAATGGAGAAACAGTTATCTGTAACGAACACACCCGAAGAAAATGCAACAACATGTACTTTCTTCATTCGGGTGGCATGGGAATCCTGGTATTCCCCTATATCCTGTTCATTCCTATAACTCTTATAAGAAAGAACGGAACCAACGTTCCCCAGCACAGTATAACATGCGGGTTCGGTCAATACATCCATATTATTATCTTCATTAGGGCATGAAATGGTCGCTACCTGGAGAGAGAGAGAAGAAAACACTTTAGCGTATGCTCGTGCAAGATCAGATTGGTTATTATCTTATCTAATCAGGATGGCTCCCACTGGTTTTTATCAAATCTTCTTTCAAACCCTAAAAGGAAAGACTAGCCGGGATTAATTACACACTATAAGTTCGCCAATCTTTCAGCCAGGCCAGTGTCGGTACTTTGAGGGAGGTCCCCCGTGCTTTCGCACGAACCTAATTAATGTAAACCTCGTTTTCCCAGAGGCGTAACCCCGTTGACACCTTTCTAGACACCTACTTGATCAGCTAATTGCAATGTGTAAAACTCTCCCAGGAGTAACTCTTACTCGCAGTGGGTATCGGGATCCAACTATCTCATAGAAGGTATGCAATCTCATTGCAAATTTCAACTCTTGAAACTCCCGATAATGTTTTTGCCCCTAGCGTGCTATGACCATGACGAAAGCCAACAAACCACAGCGCGCTAGTCAAGTTCAACCCGTACATTTCTTGACTGAATTAAACCCACCCGCACGACCCTTGACGAAAGCCAACAAAGCCGTACGACTACCCTAATCCAGTCGCATCATATGCAGCAGATAAGCAGCACATAGCTACCGCACACTACACCTTGACGAAAGCCAACAAATGTAGCACGAATACTATATGCAACTTATCTGAAATGACGAAGGGCTACGACAGGTTTTTCTGAAAACCTATTGCGTAATGAACTTGATATCGTTGTAGAATCAAATGAAGTTTTAAAATGGAGTGATTTTGAGGCTTTTCTAGTTTTGCTAAAGGGGTCACTCCCGGTGAAGGGATTGTCGGCCCTTTCCTCGTCGAATGAGGTGCGGGATATATCATATATATCACTGTGCAAAGCAGAAACTATAGAAGCAATCAAAAACAAACCGAGGGTGTAGCATCTACCAGTTATTGCTAAAGGAGTCACTCCCGGTGAAGGATCTCGGTCCTTTCCTCATCGAATAAGGTGCAGGATATATCACATATACCGCTGTGCAAAGCAAGAACTGTAGCTACCTGTTTTATTTAAAATTTGATTCTACAACATCTTAGGTTTCTTTTCTTTTATTAATCTCATTAATGAAGTCCCATCATTTAAGTACCTAAACATCACAGATAAATGCGACGTACACTTATGCCATCAGCATTCGCCTCGATGTCCCCTCATGCACCGTTAGGTTAGGTAACTAACGACAGAGCAGGGCAGGGCTAGTGCGGGTGCAAAACATAAGTAACGCCTATATAATATATCATATATACTATATACTGTATCCATCACAGAACATCACATGATCACATCACAGATATCGCAGCAGAAGAAACATATGAAATATTGGATATACTAGGACGTCCGTGTTTTCAATACGAGCCAGTATAAACACGGATTCCACGGTCGTGATGAATAGCCAATCCCACACTCCTAGACCCCTACGAGAGCGGCAAGCAACCCTACCAATTCTAGGGTTAGGAGACCCGGACTCGACTCCTCGAGTTGGTCTCCCACTGGACCCCAGAACCCGGTTACTTGTGCTCCCCTCCTGGGTCTATCCTAATGCGGAAAAGTAAATAATATACAAAAGGTGAAAACTTCCGCTACCTGGAAGTGCCCCAAATAAAAGAATATTACATACAAGTTTTTACATGAATGAAAATGAAAAACACTCATCTCACATAAAACCCCCGGGCTATTCGAACACGACAATCCAATATAACATATCCAGCAACACATAACATCACATGTCATCAACGTAAGTAAATATGTCCATCCCAATTGTCGTTGACATATAGCAACGAAACCGGCGATATCACATATTACACTTACGGTCACAGAAAAGAAAGTGTAAAACTACAACAGTTGGAATCCGCAACCTCTTTAGACATCACATGCCTAATCAAATGAAATACTTAGACATCACATGCCTAACAGTTATAAACCCCGCATTTTAGTCTCATTATCGAAAACTCTTTTCAATATCAAGTGAAACTAAACCGCTAGATTTATAACATTCATTCAGTTATCTCATAACTGTTTGTGAATTCCAATTATTGTATCACATTCCAGATAAATAGAAAATGTTAAACTTTCCGATCGAACAGTCGAATACCCAAGTTTTCCCGATACAGCTCAACACATGAAATAAGTCTAACAACATTCAGTTCGTGCCTCAGTACCAACGGTCCAGCCGTAGAAGGGTCAATCCAACACCTCACATGTGGCACGCCGTACTGCCCCAAACCCGAAGGTTCAAAGGGCAGTTCAAGACGATCACATAATCGAGTTAAGCTTTGTTGTCTTCTAGAGGGTCCATCGCGTTACTTGCACTACTTAGAACGTCGTTAAACTACGGAAAAATCCAACACTTGGAAATTTCCCGACAGGGGAAAAGTTGGGTATTTATATCCAATCGAACTTTTTAACAAATTCAAAAATTATCCGGAAATACACAAAGACGAAATTTGATAATCCGATCGAAACATCGAAGCTCTAAAACACCCCAGAAAATTCAACTCTTGAATAAATATTAAAAATACCCATAAAACTCAGCTTCTGAAATAATGAATTACTGTGCAAAGGAGGAGGGCTGACGTCATCATGAGGCCGCGGAACCGCTGCCTAATCAGGCTTATGCCGCGGTTCCGCCGCGCATTTTACTGTTCATTGGAAAAAATTTGCACCGTAATTCTTAGAATTCCCTGCTGAATATTTTAAGCATTTTTAATAAGGAAAAATCCCAGAATTTAGAAAAAGTCCAGAGAGCACTTGGGTTTTAGGGTTTCGGGTTCGTTCGGGTTTCAAACGTCGTTTAGACTTCGCCTAAGGCTCTAGCTAGGCTCTGATACCAGTGAAAGTTTTCTAGGCACACAATAGAGGTCTCACAAGGCATCAACCATGCCAATTTAAAATTTTATGGGTGCCGAGAAACCCTAATACGGATCGTAGACTAGATGTTTAGGCGAAATACGAATTTAGTTAACAACTTAACTAAAGATAAGAAGCTACAACCTTTGTAGATCCGGATACCCACTTCCTTGGCTCCACGTAGGCGTCCTCTCGCTGTCCATCTCGAATCCCGGACTCAATCGTCGGCTTGATCGGAGAAATGGGCGAACTAGTTCGTCGGCTTCGTGCCGAAGATGATCTATGTCGAGGCATCACAAGTTCAAGCTCCGACTTCACAAATTTGTGAAACTTGTGAAGAAAACACCCAAAACAACTTGGCAAGAGGTAGAGGGTGAAGAAATAGGAGGTGGGTTCACTTTAGAATTGGATTTCTCACTTTAGAACTCAAGTTGCCATTGATGGCATAAAGTTTTCATGCTTGAAGATGAAGAAGAAGATAAAGCTAGAATTATGATAAGTCTTTTTAATAAATGAAAAGTAAATCAATACTTATCATTCACTAACTAAGGTTGAGTGTAGAGAATAGACCATGGGTACTTGAGAGGGTTAGGGTTAAGCATGAAGACAAGAATGGTTGCATAAGTCAAAGCTTCATGAAGCTTCAATAAGAGACAAAGAAAGCCACCATTCTCATCTAAACCTTTTCAAAATAAATAAACAAACAAATAAATAAAAAGGCAAAACCCTAATCATCTCTTAACCATGGTTTAATTCTTCACACTTAACCAAATGAGCAAGTATCATCAAACATGATACAAAGATGTGCACAAAAGTATATCACATATACAACATGTACAACAAGTAAGAAAATACATTTAAAGTGAACCAATACCAGTTAATTCAAAGTAATATATCAAATATATAATTATACATTAAATCATTAAATCAACACTTGATTTAACGATCCGGTCATATCGCATATAACCGACCAGTATCCTATGTATCGGCTTATCGAATCAATCCCTGATTCGATATCTAGGTTATATCGCATATAACCATTCGATACATTCATCGCGAGAATGAAATACGGTATCACATACACGCATTATTCTCGGTCCTGCGCATATCTCATATGCGCTCCTATTTCGTTTCGCTTGAGCCAGGAAACCTCTGTGTAGGACTCTAAAGACTCGTCAATACGCCGGTAGCAGATGATGATCATATCAAGCATCCACAAGCCGCAAGCGGTCTGCTAAACGTAACGGCCATCCGGGTATTGAGCGATCAGAAGATCGACGAGCTAGCCCGCTCACACTCCTGTGAATCCAACCAGTAACACTTAACGTACAGTCCGGTCTGTTCGTCTGATATGTCGCATATCAAGTCTAGCGGTGGTAAACGTCAGACCCCAATAACCGATAAGTCGTGCCGATGCGAGGCTCATAACGGGTCGAGAAACTACTGGTAACACTTACCAGCAAATCTCTGATCAGCCCTGGCCAGGGACTTCCCTGTTACGGCCAATCGAGCACTGCGCAACATCAACCCCCAATACCGGGAGAGACGAAACCCCTCCTATCGCTCATTGCCTCCATGTGACTCGGGACTGTACCCAAAGACCACCGTTTTGCACGCCCTCATGGGCGTGGTAAGGTGGAGATCAAAGCACAGTGGGAATCACACAAGACTCTATGACGATCTCCGGTCTACAGACTAACCTGCACAAGTGTCACCTGAGAACTTCCATCTGACGTGAGGTATAATACCATCTGGGAGTTCTCGGCGAGTCCGTCCAGTGTACCCAGTCCCTACTGAGCACCCGTACACCATCTCTGATGTCAAACACCAATGGATATGGGATCATCCATCGCCCATCTCATGGGTCGAGAAGCGTATACGCTAGTCTACACTGGTATATCGATGCCCCGTCTCGATACACCCACGACTAGGGACCTTGAAGGATGTACCTATGGACTACCATGTCCCCACTAGTATGATCTGCATCATAGTCCAGGTAGTCAAGTACACATCCTAAGGGCTTTACCAACATGTAACAATAAGACAGTTTAAAGAGACAAGTGTACATGTTAAGATAAAGAGCAACCAGATAGCATACTATCATATCGAGCAAGAAAGTCATCTCTATATATGTCCAAGCATCCAATATAATATACATCATTTGTACAATACTAGCCTCTAGGGCATACATACAACTAACATGGGCTTCAATTGGGTAGGGGTAGGTTTGATTTGGAAATCCTCTCACATTCCCACTCTGTCCAACCGCCTCCTTAGACATTGAAAAATTTGAAGCTAGCGGAAAACTAGCTACCGGTTCAGCAGGTTGCATAAGGCCGGCTACGGACGCTTCCACATTCCTAGTCATTTTATTTGTTGCTGTTATATACGCCTCCAACGACTCTTCCAAACTAGACTTAGGTGGTGAGGGGGTTTCGGTGAAAGATTCAAAATGGTGTGGATATGCAAAACTCCCAACAGGCTGTGTAGAAACAGAGTCTAGTGAGGGTGGGAAGGTCGGGTAGGACTGGTAGGAAGTGGGTGGTTGGACAGGAGTAGGGTCAACATGTGGATAAAAAGGTGAAAAGTCGTGTGGATCCCTAGAACAAGATGAGTGGAGTGGGGTGAAAGATCGACTGCGAGATTGTGCAATATGCTCAGCAATGGACATCGGCTTAAGAGTTACAGCTGAACTTGAAAAAGTGGTGTCAACATACGAAGGTGGTGAAGGTTGACTTGGTTGACACAAAGTGGGTTGAAAAGTCAAACTGTTTCTCCTAGACGCCTCTATGTGATCTTTCAAAGATTTTTTAGGCATGGAGGGATCGTCTTTAAATTGACCGAACAAATTGACATACGACGCAAAATTAGGTTCGGGATACCAAAGTTCGGCTAATGATTTATTATGTGGGGTACCCATGTTGTAAGAAAGGGGAAAGAAAGAAAGTTTGTGGTGCAAGGATCTAATTGTGGCCAAATATTTTGCAAGTTTCTAATAAAATTTGTCCTTTTTATTTTTATTCTTTTTCTCTTTATTTGGAAAATTTTGTTGCAAAAAGATTTTCAACACAAGATATGCAACAGCAAAATATTACTTGCAATCTAATTCCTAATTGAAGTGGGGCGCAAAAATCCTGCACGAGATCGTTATTTGGAAGCGGAAATATTTTATAGCGCACGAAATCCTGCAGGCATTTCCAGAAAATATATTTCAAAATATACAGAAAAGAGACAGTGGGGCTTACAGAAAAATTTTCCTCAGATGAAGCCTCGAGATAGCCGCGTTTCCGCGGCAAATTTGCTCTTACACCGCGGTTCCGCGGTCCCCGGAACTCTTTGGATCCCCAGAAAAATTTTGGTGCGACGATTCGACAAGAAGGCCGCGGTTCCGCGGCCTAAGGTGGGTTTTGGCCGCGGAATCGCGGCGGGATGAGGGGTTCACTGCTCCAAAAAATTTGCACTGTTCTGTTGTTCAAAATCTCTTCTGTTCCGATATTTTGTTTCCTGTTTCGCTTTCTGAAAATCTCCAGATCCGAATTTGTATATCCTGCAAAAATTCAACCACAAAGTATCCCTTCCAAAAATAACAAATTATATATATATTTTTGATTTTTTCAGATTTTTATGATTTTTTTTTAAATTTTATGATTAACCCGAAATCGCGAAAAGGAAAGTTCTACGCCATCCCCGGCAACGGCGCCATTTGATTGAAAGAGAGTTTTACGATCACCAAAAATATTTACCGCAATCAAGAACGGTGTCACATGAAGCTAGCCGGTGAGTACGGGTCGGTCCATAGGGATTTTGTGAATTTCCGATTCGTTCTTACGAGTTAATTCCGAAGGGTATTCGTTTGATTATTAAATCTAAAAATCTAATTAACCTAGAGCAATTATCTAGATCTATTCTTGCTAGGGTTAGGTTTAGGGATGGTTTGGAAATGCAATTAAATCTCAACGCTTTCTATACTCGAATGATGATCTGTGAGGAGATATGGTAATTATCAATAAAGGGGATTAGATCCATTCGGGAAAGTGTTCCTTCCTCTAGGTTCTTGTCCTTCCTTTAGAAATCCTTACCCTAACCTCCATGAAAAACGCGTGCAACCGGGCTTTTACACTACGGTGTCATCGTTACCTCGAGGGGTAGGATGCCGTAGGGCGCGGTGCGCGCGCGTATGCATGGAGTCCTATTGTAAATATTTGGTGGGTAAGAAAGGGATGAGAGATCTCATCTCTCAAAATCCTTCCCCAAAGCTAAACCCTAAACAAATTCCTAGGGCATGAAATTAAATCTACCTAGGGCAAAGAATTGAAATCTAAACTAGGGCGAGAAATTAAATCTACTTATAGATGTATCCCTCCAATCATCCATGCAGGTTTGTCAGATCTGAATTTCTGAATGGAAAAGAAACACCGATGCTCTCCAAAAGAATTTGTATTTTATTGATAAAAAGAGGCACAGGGAGGCATCAGAATTACAATCTTTAGAGTTCCTATTTATAAAGAATAGGAAACCCTAGGGTTACATTTGTTTCGCATGTCTTAAATTACAAAAATAGCCCTTAGGAAATCTTTTTAGAGCCGCAAACGAGTTTTGGTAAAATTTCTCGAAGCACGGGCACCAGACGGCCGCGGAACCGCGGCAATGGCAGGCTTGGGCCGCGGTTCCATGGCCCATTGGTGAGATCACCTCATAAATTTTCCTGGGCTGCTTCTTGTTGGCTTGGGCTTCTTATTTCTATATATCTTTTTCCATTTGGGCTTCTAGGTTGGTTCCAGATCTTCGGTGAATAATTTGCAATGGATTTTTAACCGTTCGCTTTGAGTCGATGTCTTGAATCTTGCTTTGTGAATTGTTCCTTATGTAGGCTTGATCAAGATTCTCTGTTTGTTGGTTAAAGTCCACATTTTCATCGTCTTTACATCGTTTGCACTGTTTTCTGTCCAAGAACATGTAACCTGTAACATGTAGCAGACATGCGTCAAAAGCACCTGTTTATTTATAAAAAGAATAAGAATGGGGAATATAATAATGCAATATTCTGGTGTGAACAACTTCCAACAAATGGTTCTCTACTTCATTCTTATACCTATAACTTCTCAATATCTGGACCTTGCATTTCAATGAAATACTTGTCTAGAAATGGAGAAGTCATGAGTAAACAGAATATAGTACGAGTACCAACCTCTTTGTCCTAATGGATACCGAAAAACATACAATACTTTGTATAAGTCCACTGAGTTTAATAACTTAAACCCTGTACGTCGTAGGTTAAAAACCGTACTATGGTTAAGAAGAATTACACCGCTGTTGAATGCACCTTACCTAATCACCAACTGATATAGGTAAATGTCATAAACATAATTTCAAAAAGTCATATCTCACTTTATAAAATAAACGTACAGATATATCAGTTTGAAATTGGTGCATAACAATGGATATTCAAAACCAAAAATTTGCCATTCGGCAAAACCCAGGTGATTTCCTCAAATATCACTAATTACAACGAATTCCGTTATAATGAGGATCTAATCATCTAATTCCCAATATCTTACTCCCACTCACCATCCGTAACACTATACAGATGTGAGAAACGAATCTGGTAAATACATACCCTGGAGTTAGAATCCAATTGGGAAAACAATTTTCACTTAACATCGCACAGTGAAACTGAAACATGAAAATGTTTCAAAGGGGTAACCGGGTATTCCTAGTAATGCCTCTTCCACTATCCTGATTCATGACTGTAACTGTATACTTCCATGCCCTCACTCCAATCCTTTTATTATTCCTTTACTTATTACCTTCTGTACACCTTTTTTAGGCTAATTGGTTTCCTTCCTTCCCTACCCTTCAGCACCAGCCTAAGATTTGAAAGAAAACTATCCAATAAGCGTAATAGGTGTACACTCCTTATGCCAGGAGCCCTTGCAACCTGAGAGAAGGCACTGAGAAAAGACAACTGAATAATCATATTCTATTTCTCCTGAACCGGAAACTATTCTCAAATCTAGAACGAATTCCTTCGAGTTCGTATGTGACTATACGATGGCATGTCTATGTTGGGTTATGGCAGTGCCCCGGCCATCAATCCGTGGCCAAATACGGAACAAAAACTTTTGAAACTTGGCGCTACCACAACCAATCACCCGGATCGAACCATTAACCGTTAACTAGCAAACTACAAAGTGAGTTCAGAAATTATACCAATCGATCCATGTCCTTCGGTCTTCAATCTCCGTCCCATGCTTGTCGCGGCTGCCCCGAAGAAGTTCGCTCTCCGATCTCTCTTGTCGAAGTGGCACCACGTCGAAGGATCTTTATACGGGCTCCCGCTTCAAACCGAAGCAACCCGGACATGAAGTTTGCTAGCCGACATGTCCAAGGTGAAGTAGAGATAGGTGTGATTACTTTGTCTCATGACACTCTAGGATTCTCAACACATGAGAGGGATAGAGTGGAGATTGAAGAAGAAGCCATTGATGGAAGTTGTGAGCTCAAGAAAAAATCTAGTGAAGAAGTATGGCATTGCTATTGTGTGAGATATCTTATGAGAGCTCTAGAAAAAACCATCAAGATAAAATCCCAAACCCCTCATGTGGCTTCCCTCTCTCTCTCCATAAAATATCCCACACCCAAAAATAATAAAGAAAATGAAAATGGCACAAAAAATCACACCATGAGTCACCAAAATAGCACATGCCATAATCAATGCCCTAGGTTAAAACTTATGCTCACAATTTCCACTTAATAAAACTTTAAACCAAAAGTTTAATCCAAAAAGATATGGCATCAACTAAAGTTATCTTGTGACGGATCACAAGAAAACTCCTCACCTGTATATACATACATGTATCCGTTTTCCGACTGAATACGAATACTACGAGATGAAAGTAATCCAACAATCTAATATTAGGATCCGGCTTAAACCAAAGCCTACTAGTATGATCTGTCCGATCATGATCCGTGCACGAGTGCACGTATATGATCCAATCCTGCCATAAAACCATACTGCTTCTACAATGTTTCGCCCGAACTTGGGAAACTTTCTGTGGGGGACTCTAAAGACTCGTCAATACGCTGGCAGTGGGTTAACCACAAGCATGCCAGTGGTACTAGCTGTACATAACGGCTGCCCAGGTATTAAGCAAAAGGGAGGCCAACGAGCGAACTCATCGTGGAACCCTACTGAGCCTATCTGTGACAATCTCCGTACAGTCTGGTCTGTTCGTCTATGAGTATCGCATATCAAGCCTAGGGGGATGGTAAACGTCAGACCTCCAATAGCGGTATAAGTCGTGTCGGAGTGTAGCCCAGAACACCTTTAGAAACTACTGGAATACCTACCAGTAAATCTCACTTGCCTTGGCCATGGACTTTGTGTAATGGCTCTCCAGACACAACGCGATATCAACCCTCAATACCGGGAGAGACGAATCCTGTCAAACCGCCATTGCCTCCAAGTGCTTCGGGACTGCACCCAACTACTACCTGTTTGCACGACTTCTTTGAGCCGTTGTTCAGTTGATAAAACTACACATTTAATAAGACATTTTCCTACTATTTCTATATAAAGAAAGGTGTTTATTATAGTATATGATACATATGAGGGTTTATCTGGAAAAATACTATTTTCATGTGTTTATATATTATAATTAACATTTGGGAGGAAAAAGTAAGCATATAATATCCATGTAACATTTGGCCCATTTAATATGCTTACCTTATTAATACCTTTGACCAATACTTAATGGTTAAGTTAAATATCTCAATAAAACAAACTCTACTAATATTATTTGTTGAGTTATTGTGCAGAATTTGCAGGGCTGAAATCAAGGAAATCAAAGTTGTTAAAACAAATCTGCCTAATTAAGAAAGTAAACTAAAGAAATCAATTCTGGCAGTGACGTAAAAAAGATTTTCAGTTTCAAGAGACTCAAAAGATCACCACGTGTCACCATAAGAAGCCACAAGAAGAATGAGCCCAAGATTCCCCGGCAACGACGCCGTTTGATTGATCTGATAAAAGTGTTTGTAGTAACCGCAATCAATAACGGTGTCGCGCGTAGCTAGACCGAGATGAGTACGGGTCGTCCTCTGGGAAACGTGGAACCTTTTATTCTTACTTTAGGCGTGTTGAAAAAGGAAGGAAGAATAAAGAATGGTGGAAATAGTTTCTAGATCTACGTTAAACAAGGATGCAATATATATATCTAGATTACTACGAAGGTAAGTTTAATATTAAAAAGGGGCTTGTAGGGTTCATTGGGATTTAGTAGTTATGGATGATTAATTAAAGATTACTCTTTTTATCCTTTGACACCATTATTGATTGCGGTTACTACGAATACTTTTATTCTTACTTTAGACGTGTTGAAAAAGGAAGGAGGAATAAAGAATGGTGGAAGTAGTTTCTAGATCTACGTTAAACAAGGATGCAAAATATAGATCTAGATTACTACGAAGGTAAGTTTAATATTAAAAAGGGGCTTGTGGGGTTCATTTGGATTTAGTAGTTATGAATGATTAATTAAATATTACTCTTTTATCCTTTAATAGATTTAAAACTATAACGACGGTGATGCATGTAGATTAGGGTTTCTGGAGGGAAAAGGGTTCCCACTCTTAACCCCTATCTCGACATGGAACTCCGTTCATATCTAGCCTTTACCAAAACAATTGTTGATCTAATCTCTAATAGTGGTCGCGATTATCAATCAATTGATAGCGCGCCTAATTAGGATGTTAACTATTCTTTTGATAGAGTTTATAAAATTTATAGGACTTAAAAAGAGTTTAAGGATCTTCATCATCTATTAGCCTACCATAATCCTATGAACCCTAACAAGCGAAGAATTACTCGCGCATGTTGGGAGAAGAAGAGATGGAGAGAGAAATCATATTGAAACTACAAAGAAATAGAATAAGAAAAAGAACTACCTTTATTAATCAACAAAATTCATTTACACTTTATTCCCTTAGAAAATGATTACAAATGCTAGTTTGCTTCTCGATCTCTTCTAAGGAGGTAGATGAACCGTTGATGATCAATCAGGATTCTTGAGCCGTCGTGGACTTCGTGATCTCGTCGATGTGATGATTTTTCCAAAAACCTCCCGGTCCTTATTTATAGTCCCAAATCCAGAACCCTAGCTGCCTGATTTGGAAGCCAGAGGTTAAAATCCTAACCACCAAAATCTTAACTCCCAACTCATCAAAACCGCGGCGGATCCGCGGCCAATAGGTGGGTTTGGCCATGGATCCGCGGCCAAGTAGGTGAATCTTGGGCTCATTCTTCTTGTGGCTTCTTATGGTGACACGTGGTGATCTTTTGAATCTCTAGAAACTGAAAATCTTTTCTACGTCACTGCCAGAATTGATTTCTTTAGTTACTTTCTTAATTAGGTAGGTTTGTTTTAACAACTTTGATTTCCTTGATTTCAAGCCTGCAAATTCTGCACAATAACTCAACAAATAATATTAGTAAAGTTTGTTTTATTGAGATATTTAATTTAACCATTAAGTATTGGTCAAAGGTATTAATAAGGTAAGCATATTAAATGGGCCAAATGTTACATGGATATTATATTCTTACTATTTCCTACCAAATGTTAATTATAATACATAAACACATGAAAATAGTATTTTTATAGATAAACCCTCATATGTATCATATATTATAATAAACACCTTTCTTTATATAGAAATAGTAAGAAAAATGTCTTATTAAATGTACAGTTTTATCAACTGAACAGCCGTGGTAGGGTAGCAATCAAAGAACAGTGGGAACACACTTGAGGCAATGTAGCAATGTCAAGTCAACGGACTAAGCTGTACTCATGTCACCTGGGAACTGCTCCTGGCGATAGGTATAGTACCAATCAACAGTGCCCCTGCGAGTCGGTCCGGTGTACTCATAACCCAATGAGCACCTGTATACTATCTTAGGTGAACCAACTGACACTAATAGCTTGTGAGACCAGCCACCGCCCCTCGTCGGGGTCTCGATCCGTATACACTGGTCTACTATCGGAGTATCGATGCCCAGTCTCGAAACTCCCACGACTAGGGACACTTTAAGGATGCGCTTATAGACTACCCAACTCTCATGTATATGATCGCCATCATACTGCCGGTAGTCAAGCAAGAATCCTATGGGCTCTATAAACATGTAATAGTGATCTGTAATGTCACCTGCAGCATGTACATGATGATAAAGACAAACTAGATAGCATACTATCATCTCGAGTAAGACTGTTCTACCGGTATAGGTCCTCCCTCAATCATTGCAATCACGTGCCTGTGATCCAATAATTGACTTGAGGGCACTATAGCCAACAATCTTCCACTTGCACTTAAGGCTAATTATTGCGATATCGCATACTCACAGCCCGTGTGATACCGAACACCCAACTCCTCTACTAATCAGTTTAACAAAGCTCGTTTGTGAAACTGTTGCGTTCGAGAAATAGCCTCAATGAGTGGACCCGCTCTGATGTTTCTTTCTATATCTCTCTTTATCTCAAGTTCGCGGAGAAAGCCATCTCCCGAAATGAGCAATACCTGTCTTAGAATGTGTCTGGATATCTGATGGGATCTGGTTCATAAATAAACTCCAAATCCAGCAATCTTCTTAGACTGTATCGTCAACTGAATTTAATCAGTATCCTGCGCCATGCCTCCCTCAATATCTGTTTGGACCACCTGTCCAAACTACTGCCCCTTAAAAGAGGGAAAACTATAACTCTGACAGCCACTCTGTCATCCAGGTCACTTTGGAAGCCTGGAATGATAAATGTCTCCCGAAGGAGGCTATCGTTATCATATCCCTAGAACATTCACTTATGTTCTAAAACTGCTTCCGAACGTTTCTCCAGGATTGGATTAATATCTTAACTTATTGCATCTAGTGCAAAAACAACATCTGGTGTGGTACTTGATATCTCATGATTGACTCAATTTCCTAAGCAGGTGATATGCCAATCATGCACATCCCTCTCCCCTTTAGTCTGTATGACACCTTTTGAGAGGGTGACTCCATCACATGCAGGTATACCACCATGCCAGGAGTCATCCATTCTAAAATACCTTTAGAATACCGTCTAAGTACCTAGATTGGGACACTACCCAAATCTAGATCTAAAACCATAGATCTAGTAACCAGAATGTCTGATATTATATCCATATCATATGTGGAGAAACCACTGTGACAACCAAAGTATAACCGATCGTAGTATAGAAATTTTACTTCCTACAACATGCATGTTATCCAAATACCAGGACATCACACCCTACTACCTTCTTAACAGATCCATCTCCTATTCTGATGAAGTCAAAGCCCATCTCTGTCACATCAAAATTAGATGATCTATCTCCGCTATATCTGCTTTAGTCTATAAATAGACATAAACTACTTGTCTACTATGCTTCCGCTGCTCCCACTGACTACAACAACCCTCTGGCAGAGTCATATACATGTGCACTTCTAAAGCTAGTTTAGAACGACGCTATACTCATCCTCCTTCCGGGTCTCATAGTCTAGAACAGCAGTAATAGCAAGTCTGGGTAAAACAAGAACCTCCCTGTCACCGTCCTTGAGGATACTGGAGTACCTCTCGGGTGCCTGAGGTTACCCACCATATCTACGGAGTGGCTAATGGAATGTCAAACCTGATTGAATCTTTAGGTTCTTATTAAATTTTCAGTAATCATCTGTGGTTCTGGAATCACTTCCAGTTCTACCATACTCCCACTACTGTTTTCCGAAAAAATCCATTTTACTAAAACTGTGGCGAGTTAAGAACAATATCACTATTGATCTTCCAGATGGTAGAAAGTTAACCTTCGTCATAGCCTGGGTTAACCTACAAACTGCCATTACAGAAACGTGACTTGAGTTATCCAGAGTCTGGTTTTAAGCATAATCCGGACAACTCCATATACCTTAACATCGTTAAGATATGATCCATTCTATATACAATATAGAAATAGAGGCACTGATTTAATTGGAACCAGATTTAAATCATGTAGCTGTCTCCAGTGCATGTCAACTGAATGGAGAGAGGCCGATCATCATTACTCAACTTAGGAGTGCATCCAATTATGAGTAACCTGAAAGAGAAGCAAGTTCTCAAAACTATTACTATCAACTGAATACCAAGCACAAGTATCTACATCTTCGGTCACCTTGAAGAATCCCGATACTTGCATCACGTGGTTCTTTACTTTATTCTTGTACCTATAACTTCTCAAAACTTGGACCTTGTATTTCTACGAAACACTTGTCTAAAAACTAGAGAAATCATAATTAAACAGAATATAGTACGAGGACCAGCCCCCATTCCTAATGGATACTGGACAATATACAATACTTTGTATAAGTCCCCTGAGTTGAATAACTCAAACCCTGTGCGTCGTAGGTTGAAAGCTGTACCATGGTTATGAAGAATTACACCGCTATTGAATGCTCCTTACCTAACCATCAGCTGATATAGGTAAATGTCATAGATATAATTTCAAAAAGTTATATCTCACTTTATAAAATAAACGTACAGATATATCAGTTTGAAATTATTGCATAACAACGGATATTCAAAACCAAATATTTGTCGTCCGGCAAAAACCCAGGAGATTTCCTCAAATATCACCAATTACAACGAATCCCGATATAATGAGGATGATCACCTAATTCCCAATAACTTACTCCCACTCATCATCTGTAAAACCATACAGATGTGAGAATCATACTTGGTAAATACATACCCTGGAGCAAAGGCTAATTGGGAAATCAATTTTCTATTAACAATACACAGTGAAACTGAAACATGTAAATGTTTCGAAAGGGTATCTGGGTATTCCTGGTAATGCCTCTTCCATTATCAGATTCACGATTGTAACCGTATATTTGCCTGCCATCTCTCCAAAATCCCTTTATTTGTCTTTACTCATTACCTTATGTACACCACCCTTAGGCTAATTGGTTTTCTTCCTTCCCTACCGTTCGGCACCAGCCTATGATTTGGAAGAAGACTATCCAATAAGCATAATAGGTGTACTCTCCTAATCCTAGGAGTACTCGCAACCTGATAGAAGGTGATGATAAAAGACAACTGAATAAATCTTATTCTATTTCTCCTAAACAGGAGAAAAGCAAAGGTGAAGTAGGAGTGGCAATGAAATATGTGGTTTGGTCGTGAATGATAGCAGTCGAAATTTACTTTTCCCTCTTTCTAATCCTTTTATCTTGTCTTTACTTATTACCTTCTGTACACCCAACTCAGGCTAATTGGTTTTCTCCTTTCCCTACCTTTCGGCACCTGTCTAAGGTTTGGAAGAAGACTATCCAATAAGCGTAATAGGTGCACCCTCTCCTAATCCTAGGAGCCCTCACAGCCTGAGAGAAGGTAAAAGGAAAAGACAACTGAATAGTCCTATTCATTCTCTCTAGAACCAGAATACATCCTTGAATCTAGAACAAGTTCCTTCGAGTTCGTATATAACTATACGATGGATTTATCCAATGGAAGTGGATGTTCGTAGTGATACGTGGTGTTCTGGAAAAATGTAAAGGGTTAAAGAAGGAGTGGCAATGATGTATGCAACTCAGACAATCCAAAAGCCCGCGTTTTAAGAAAGTTCGGTTAACTTGGTTACTGGGTTATAGTCTAGGGTCGGGACATGGTCACAGCCAAAGAGAGAGAGAGAAAAGAAACACTCAGCGTGCACTCTAACCTAGATCAGAATGGTTAATCACTTTATCTAATCTGGATGTCTCCCACTGTATCCTCAAATTCTCCTCCAAACCTGAAAGAAGAATTAGTCGGGATCACCCGAAGAGTAAACCAACTCATCAGTGGGAATCAGGATCCAACTATCATCGCATGATAACATGATAGAATCCACTCACGTTATCACACTCCAGAAAGTATGCGCATGCCTAGCAAGTTTCGGTTTCTTTAGAAACTCCCGATGTGATTTTTACCCCTAGGACCCAAGTGACCTTGACTGAGCCAACATATCAAAAGATCCTAGCCAAGTTCAACCCGTCATTATCTTGATTGCATTAGACCCACCCGTACGAGTCCTTGACTGAGCCAAAATGACCGTATGTCTGTCCTAACCAATCACATATCTATGAGACAGAAAAGCATTACAGAGCTACCGCACACTAGGCCTCGGCTGAGCACAACATACGTAGCACTAATACTAAGCAATGCTAATCTGCAATGAAGGAGGGCTACGGCTGGTTTTTGGTGAAAAACTTTTAATGTAATGAACTTGATATCGTTGAAGGAACCGGATAACGTTTTACAAATGTATAGTGGTGAAAACCTTTGCTAAAGAGGTCACTCCCGGTGAAGGGATCTCGGCTCTTTCCCTGTAGAATAAGGTGCAGGATATTCTAAACTGAATACCACGATTCAAAGCAAAAAGTAATCGACTATGGTGAAGTTATTACCCTGACGCAAACCTCTGTCCAAAGGGTCACTCCCTATGAAGGGATCTCGGCCCTTGCCTCGTCGAATGAGGTGCTGGATATTCAAAACCGAATACCACTGTGCAAAACAAAAGAAAACGTCCTTGTAATAACAGCTTTTTGAAAATTGTTCCAACAACATCGAATAGGTTTGTTTTCCTTGCATTGATCTGAATCAAAGCAGTCCCATCAATTAATCAAACCACAAAAGAATGAAAATATGATGTACGTATATGCCATCCACATTCGCCACTTGGTCCCGTCATCACCTGTTAGGTTACTTAACTAACGACAGAGCGGGGACTGGACTAGCGCGGGTGTAAAGCATATACAACATCTACTAGTATATATATAAATATATAAGAATCTCTCCAGGCATGATAAATGCAACATCACAGATAAGTAATAAGCATCACAGAACAATACAGATAATCTGGGAGCCCCGGGTTTCCTTTGATCCGCAAGTGAAACCCGACGTTTCCCTGGTCGTGTGGATAGCCTGTGGAATGAAAACCTAGACCCCTATGAGTGCGGCAAGTTACCCGCCAAAACCAGAAGCGAGGCAGCCCCCTTCAGCAAAGTGAATGGACCACCCAGCACTTCATGGAATCCGGTAACTTGAGCACCCCACCTTGGGTCAACCTGCACCCCCTACGAGTGCGGCGAATAGCCCGCCAATTCTTGAGTGAAGTCCCCTCCGTCTCAAAGCCATGAGATGCGGGTCCATTGCCCCCCAGAACCCGACTATCCGTGTACTCTACTGTGGGGTAATCTTAGTACAGAAAAGAAAATATGTACAACGGTAACATCGACCTCAACCCGGTCGTGCCCCAAAAGAATAATATACAACAGGCAGTGACGGCAGTCCACATGTCGGGCGCTCGCCCCGCAATATCAAATGTACAAATGAAACTAAACTATACTAACATTGCACCCTAGTTATCCACCACGACAAATCCGCAACATTACAGCACAACACATAACATCAACATGAATGTCACGTTCACAAACCCGTCTAAAAGGACTATAGCGATTAGACAAGTTGTACCAATCAAATGACATTCACGGTCGCAGATAGAAGTGTATGTACTGCAAACTTTAAAGAATGTTAGATAATATCGACTTCGAAATAACCCCGGAATAGCCCCAAACAAGTAGATAAGACCGTATCCAAACTGGGCTAAATAAACAATACCACTGAACCAACTTTCCAGAGACAAGACTGCACCCCAAAAATGACACCCAAATGCCCCAAAATGGCCGGCCTCGTCGGTTTTCCCATGCATGAGCTCGGCCAAAATCCGACGGATTGGTCTCGTGTTTGGGGTACAGTCTAGTGGTTATGTGAGTAGTCTTCTGCAGGTGTTTAAATAATTTTTGAAGACACTTTTTAAATCGACAGAAACTGGAATGCAGTGTGCAGTGAATCGGGTTTGTTTCGGTTTTGATCGTTTAACATTGTCTAAACAAGCTAGCTAAGGGTTAATGGGTTGGCTCAGATACCATGTTGGGTTACGGCAGTGCCCCGGCCGTCAATCCGAGGCCAAATGCAGAACAAAAACTTTTGAAACTTGGCGCTACCACAACCAATCACCCGGATCGAACCATTAATCGTTAACTAGTAAACTACAAAGTGAGTTCAGAAATTATACCAATCGATCCATGTCCTTCGGTCTTCAATCTCCGTCCCATGCTTGTCGCGACTGCCCCGAAGAAGTTCGCTCTCCAGTCTCTCTTGTCGAAGTGGCACCACGTCGAAGAATCTTTATACGGGCTCCCGCTTCAAACCGAAGCAACTCGGACATGAAGTTTGCTAGCCGACATGTCCAAGGTGAAGTAAAGATAGGTGTGATTACTTTGTCTCATGACACTCTAGGATTCTCAACACATGAGAGGGATAGAGTGGAGGTTGAAGAAGAAGCTATTGATGGAAGTTGTGAGCTCAAGAAAAAATCTAGTGAAGAAGTATGGCATTGCTACTGTGTGAGATATCTTATGAGAGCTCTAGAAAAAACCCTCAAGATAAAATCCCAAACCCCTCATGTGGCTGCCCCCTCTCTTTCCATAAAATATCCCACACCCAAAAATAATAAAGAAAATGGAAATGGCACAAAAAATCACACCATGAGTCACCAAAATAGCACAAGCCATAATCATTGCCCTAGGTTAAAACTTATGCTCACAATTTCCACCTAATTAAACTTTAAACCAAAAGTTTAATCCAAAAAGAAATGGCATCAACTAAAGTTATCTTGTGACGGATCACAAGAAAACTCCTCACCTGTATATGCATACATGTATCCGTTTTCCGACTGAATACGAATACTACGAGATGAAAGTAATCCAACAATATAATACTAGGATCCGGCTTAAACCAAAGCCCACTAGTATGATCTGTCCGATCATGATCCGTGCACGAGTGCACGTATATGATCAAATCCTGCCATAAAACCATACTGCTTCTACAATGTTTCGCCCGAACTTGGGAAACTTTCTGTGGGGGACTTTAAAGACTCGTCAATACGCTGGCAGTGGGTTTAACCACAATCACGTCAGTGATACTAGCTGTACGTAACGGCTGCTCAAGTATTAAGCAAAAGGGAGGCCGACGAGCGAACTCATCATGGAACCCTACTGAGCCTATCTGTGACAATCTCCGTACAGTCCGTTCTGTTCGTCTATGAGTATCGCATATCGGGCCTAGGGGATGGTAAACGTCAGACCCCTAATAGCGGTATAAGTCGTGTCGGAGTGTAGCCCAGAACACCATGAGAAACTACTGGAATACATACCAGTAAATCTCACTTGCCTTGGCCAAGGACTTTGTGTAATGGCTATCCAGACACAGCGCGATATCAGCCCCCAATACCGAGAGAGACGAATCCTGTCTAACCGCCACTGCCTCTAAGTGCTTCAGGACTTCACCCAACTACTACCTGTTTGCACGACTCCTTTGAGCCGTGGTAGGGTAGAAATCAAAGAACAGTGGGAACACACTTGAAGCAATATAGCAGTGTCAAGTCAACGGACTAAGATGTACTCATGTCACCTGGGAACTGCTCCTGACAATAGGTATAGTACCAATCAACAGTGCCCTGCGAGTCCGTCTGGTGTACTCATAACCCAATGAGCACCTGTATACTATCTTAGGTGAACTAACTGACACCAATGGCTTATGAGACCAGCCACCGCCCCTCGTCGGGGTCTCGATCCGCATACACTTGTCTACTATCGGAGTATCGATGCCCAGTCTCGAAACACCCACGACTAGGGACACTTTAAGGATGTGCTTATAGACTACCCAACTCTCACGTATTTGATCGTCATCATATTGCCGGTAGTCAAGCAAGAATCCTATGGGCTCTATAAACATGTAATAGTGATCTGTAATGTCACCTGAAGTATGTACATGATGATAAAGACAAACTAGATAGCATACTATCATCTCAAGTAAGACTGTTCTACCGGTATAGGTCCTCCCTCAATCATTGCAATCATGTGCCTGTGATCCAATAATTGACTTGAGGGCACTATAGATAACAGTCCAAGCATTATGGACGTTCATAGTGATACGAAGTGCTCTGGAGAAATCCAAAGTGGATGTGGGAGTGGCAGGGGTATACACGGTTTTGTCGTGAATGATAGCAGTCGCAATTTTCTTTGTCGTTATTCTAATCCCTTTATATGTCTTTACTTATTACCTTCTATACACCACCTTTAGGCTAATTGGTTTTCTTCCTTCCCCGCCTTTCGGTACCTGCCTATGGTCTGGAGGAAGACGATCCAATAAGCTCAATAGGCGTACCCTCTCCTAATCCTAGAAGCCCTCACAACCTGAGAGAAGGTAAAGAGAAAAAACAACCTTATAATCCTATTCAATCTCTCCAGAACAGAATCCATCCTCGAATCTGGAACAAGTTCCTTCGAGTTCGTATATAACTATACGATGGATTTATCTAATACTAGTGGATGTTCGTAGTGATACGGGGTGTTCTGGAGAAATGCAAAAGTGATATAGAAGTGGCAATAATATATACGACACCGTGACATTCCAAATGCCAAAATGTTTTAAGAAGGTTCAGTTAACTTGATTCATGAGTTTTAGTTAAGGGTCGGGCTATGGTCGCTACCAAAGAGAGAGAGAAAAGAAACACTCGGCGTGCACTCTAAACTAGATCAGAATGGTTAATCACTTTATCTAATCAGGATGGATCCCACTGTTTTCTCGAATTCTCCTCCAAACCCAAAAGGAGAATCATTTAGGATCATCTAAAATCACCCGAGGAGTAATCCTACTCATCAGTGGGAATCGGGATTGAACTATCATCGCATGATAACCTGATGGAAGCCACTCAAGTCACCAAACTCCAGAAGGTATGCGCATGCCTGGAAAGTTTCCTGTATGTTTGAAACTCCCGATGTGTATTTTTACCCCTAGGACTCAACTGGCCTTGACATAGTCAACATATCAAAGGGTCCAAGTCAATTTCAACCCGTCATTTTCTTGTTTGCGTTAAACCCACCCGCATAATACCCTTGACACAGTCAAAATGGTTATACGGCTGTCCTAACCAATCCACATATCCAGGCGACAGAAAAGCATTACAGAGCTACCGTACACTACGCCTTGACACAGTCAACATACGCAACACAAATACTAAGTAATACTAATCTAAAATGACGGAGGGCTACGGCTGGTTTTTGGCGAAAAACCTTTAACGTAATGAACTTGATATCGTTGAAGGAATCCAAGTGGTTTTACAAATATATAGTGGCGCAAACTTTTTCTAAAGAGGTTACTCCCTGTGAAGGGATCTTGGCTCTTTCCTCGTCGAATAAGGTGCAGGATATTCCAAAATGAATACCACGATGCAAAGCAAAAGAATCGACTATAGTAAAGTTATTACGTTGACGCAAACTTCAGCCCAAGGGGTCACTCCCGATGAAGGGATCTCGGCCCTTGCCTCGTCGAATGAGGTGCAGGATATTCCCAAACTGAATACCACTGTGCTAAGCAAAAGAAAACGTCTGTAATGTCTGTTTTTAAAAACTTGGTTCCAACAACATCATATATAGGTTTGTTTTCCTTGCATTGATCAGAATCAACCCATTCCCATCAATTAATCTGTCACATCCCGAATTTAGTTCATGACTGGCACTTAAATCACGCAACGTCTAAAGGCGCAACGTAAATTAAGTAAGCCGAAACCCAGAAATTTAAACCCTTTCTTTTTAAAAAAAAAAATTCGGGCAGCACCTCCCTCGAATATTTTGATCCAAAACAGATATACAACAATATATAGGCATCCCCAAACAGGATCTAGCTCTTCGCCAATCGGCAGGGTCACAACCACGCAAGACAGAATATAAGTATACGACGCCCAACGGCGAAGAACAACACAAGGAATAAAGTAAAGCAAGACATCAAACCCACCAAGAGAATATATAACCCATCGCTCAAGTCTCGCGACTACAAGTCTTGCTAAGTCTTTTTACTTGTACAAATACTATTTTCCGATTTGATGGAGTTGACTAGATACAATAGGAATAATAATACAAGAGTGGAACGATCCAACATATACCACATACCCAAAGCAAATCACCCGAATACAGCTGTGTGTCAGTGATGCCGCTACTGATCCATGTGGTCAACCTGCAAGAACTGTGGCACAACGGGGGTGAGTTGCCAACTCGTAAGTAGAAGACATCATCAGGTAGAAATCGAAATAAACAACGATTCCTAGGTCAACTATATCATAAAGGTAATACTATGATATCTAGGGTGGTCGTATCTGCATATATGCCAATAAAATAATCAATGCCTATCAGCAAGTGGATCTCATCCAACTATATAATCAATGCCTGTATGCATGTGGATCTCATCTACGTGTCAACCAATGACACAACAACATTATGCATGCAAATATCATAAAAGCATATGCAGGTAAATATGAGGATATAAATCGACGTGTGTCCTTCGCGACACATCAAAATCATGGAACCCGAGTGTCCAACATAGACACTCAAAATATCATGAAACCCGTGTCCAACATCGACACGTAAATCCTCATACCTCAGGCACCGCATCCTCAGATCGGCCCTCAAATCTGTAAGTCTCATGGAACCTGAGCCCAACATCGACACTCGAAACCTCATGAAAACATATGCATGCATGTGTGTGTGTGTGTATGTGTGTGTGTGTGTGTGTCCCTCAACGACACATCGAAATCATGGAACCTGAGTGTCCAACATCGACACTCGTAACATCATGAAATACTCGTGTCCAACATCGATACGTAAATCCTCATACCTCAGGCACCGCATCCTCAGATCGGCCTTCAAATCTGTAAGTCTCATGGAACCTGAGTACCCAACATCGACACTCGAAATCTCATGAAAACATATGCCTGTATATATGTCTGTGTGTGTCCCCCTCAACGACACATCGAAATCATGGAACCTGAGTGTCCAACATCGACACTCGAAACATTATGAAATACCCGTGTCCAGCATCGACATGTAGATACTAATCTATCTCGGGCACCGTCAGTCCGGATCGGCCCTCGGGCTCCGTCAGTCCGGATCGGCCCATATCAATATCTCGGCCTCCGTCAGTCCGGATCGGCCCACATCATCTCACGAGAAACCGGGTTTTCAAACAATACATAAGTTTCTTGAAATACCCCTACGGTTCTCAAATCCATAAATCACATGAAATCCATATCTCAATGCGTAAATCCATGAAATATAATATATGCAACATAAAACAGTAATATGAGCATATCAAGAAAAAACCACTATTTAAATGCATCAAGTTATTAAATATATCATGTGGTTCCCAATTCTCCAAAATCCAAAGCAACATCATATAAAGGTGAACATGTGACTATAACAAGGTATCAGGGTGTACGTGTAAGTATGTATACATGATGTAATGTAGCTATAGCAAGATATGTGTATATACATATCAATAATGATGCAATACCATGTAGGTATAGGTGTAGCTGTAGCAAGGTATATGTATATACATGTCAATATTGATGTAGCAACTCTACAGTGTAAGTGACATAGCAATTATCGATGATGAAAGTGTGTGAGCCGGCAATCTGTGCAAGTGTAACATACACATCATCGATAATGGTGTAGGTGTACAAGCACAGGTACATATATAATGAAAATGAGAATATTATAAACGTAGCATAATGTATATCGTAGGCGAAATGCTATCAAGTATACGTATCTACAATATATCCGAGTCGGTGAATCTATCAATCGGCATCAGCCTCACAACATCACGTACGGTATAATCTATCATACGGCATCCTCTAATCAAGGGTATGGATAAACCAACAGGTAAACTCATCACGTACGGTAATCCCTCGTACTGCGGCATTAAACAATTAGGAATTCTATCAACCTATACGACAACGGGGGTACGGATCTAAGTCTCGTACGGCATATCACTTAAGATTCACAACATTATATATGTCTATATACCTATATCTCAGGTCGCATCCGTATAAATCTCATATCGTGGACCGACAAAAGTATCAATTATCACACATCGACTCGCATCCATATAACGACATATCACACCAAGTCGTCATATCACATCGTATATTCGTTCTCTTTCAATTCGTACCTATCATGATTCACTTCTCATTTCATATTCTCATATATCACTATGTTCATTGGTGTCAACTTCTATCATATAATCATTATTAAATCCTATCTCATGTCCGTCGTATATCATTTATCAGGACATAATAATCAAACAATCTTCCAAATCAATGTTTGCGGGGGTGCTATACGCCATCCACCGGACTTCCCCCATAGATATAAATCCACTCACCTGCTAAACTCCTCGCTTAACCGTAGTCGATGTGCTTCGTCGTCTCGGAATCCGCGCGAAGGTACCTACAATATCAACACATATCGCAATACCATCAAAATCAATGTCCGAAAACCGATACGGCACACGGTGCGCTCATAGGTTAGAACCTATAGCTTACGCATGCAAAAACAACCAAACAACCTTTATCGTTGACATACAAACATCAAGCGACCCAATACAATATAAAATACCAAAACCAAGAATTCCAAAATACGGAAAACATAGCCCAAAAACTCCCTAATGTGCTCCCAGATTTTGGTTCAGGTCAAATTAGCCAATTTTGCATATCAGGTTGCTCTAGATATAGGATAAGGAACCCACTGTACAAAAATCATCACATTTCACCAAAAAGTGGCCGCAAATTGCGGCCATATAGATTAAATCTGCGGCCAGGATAAGGGGAAATGGGCTCGAGTTTCTAAGGTAGGTTCCTAGTTGCTTGCACGTCTCTCTGTGTTCGCTAAATAATTTTTAGGGTACCCGGGTTGTAGCAGATCTCAGTATGCCATCACAAAATCCACAAAATATGATATTTAACGCAAATACGATTCTAAAGTGAATGGATTACCTTAATAGCAACCAAAGAACTTTCTTGAGTTGCCCAAGTCTTCAAAATCCAAACTTGGTTGGTCCAATGTTTTGAGGATGAGGCTGTGCATGTTTTTAATGAAGGAGGCATAAGGTTTTGGCAAATTTTTGGAGATGATGCATTAGAGTAGCAAGGAATTGAAGGAGATGAAGAAGATAGAGGAAATAATGGGAAATGAAGGAATTAGGGCAGCCAACTCTCACTTAGCCTCACTCTCTCGCCATAATATCTCCCCTACACCCACTCTCTCTCACAATATCAACAAATATCTCTTTTGTTTTCTTCTCCCTTTTGTTTTTCACTCATTGAACCCTTTCACACACAACTCAAGTCCTTTCTTTCTTCTCTATGTTTTTTTTCTTTTCTATTCTTTTCTCTATCTCACAAAACTCACAACATGCACAAGTCATGGAAAAGTGTAAAAATACGGATTTTGCCCAAAAATCCGATAAATATCATTAAAACAATTAAATCATTTTATTCTCCGATAAATTTCCAAATATTGGTATACACTTATACCACTTTACAAAAATCTCAATTTCTCAAATCGGTTAGTTTTCACGAAATGTTACAATCTTCCCCCCATAAATAAATTCGCTCCTCGAATTTAAATTTAACTCCCCACATATTAAAACATTTCAATAATCAGCTCAAATCAACGGGGCTCCGAAATCACGAAAGATACAGAAGTACCACAGTGCATCCTATGCGCCGGAAAAATGAGTACGAAACTCAAAACCAAACTCCGTCAAGCATCACGCAGATCGTCGGACTTGCACGCATATCATCGGAGTCACAATGGAGATACATCTCGAAATCCACTACCGAAATCCCATATGCACTAATCAAATACTATAATACATATATAGTACGCATCCTTGAAAAACCATTTTAAAAAAACCGAATAACTCATGCCAAATCTTTCTCAAATCGTCGTGCTATGCGTAGCTCACGGTACAAGTGACGGACGTTCAAATATACGTTTCGCCATTTTAAAACATCCTAAAAGGTTTTTCCCTTATAAACGTTCGTGTCGCTCACGGACACGTAAAAAATAGCGAGACTATACCTCCTTTTTGAAAACCTCTTGTTAAACCTTTTATGCTTGCAAAGTACTCAGGTACTGTCCTCAAATCAGTCCTGTTCGGCTACTACATAATACAGTGCCCAACAAGAAAACAAAGTGCTCAAAAGAAAAATTAGCCCCCAAAAGGCGTATCCAATAATCACGTACGTCTGGTGCGCATGGAAATCAAATCCAATACAAGTGCCACAATATGCACAAAAGAAAAACTAAGTGCAACGGTGTGCACGAAAACATCTGTCCAGTGCAACAGGTGTGTGCGACAACATCTAGTGCATCTACAGTGCATGAAAATCTCAATCCAGTGCAACTAACATGCACGAAAGAAAATCCCAAACGAGTGCATCTGGTGTGCACAAAATCACATCTCACATCATGTGCCCAACATGCGCAAAAATCCAAATCTAGTGCATCCGATACGCACAAAATCCAATACCCAGGGCCTAAGATGCATAAAAATCCGACCGAAGCATGTCAGGTCCGTAAAACATCTGGTGCAGTAGCATGCACGAATACGAACATCAAGTGCAAACGCGCACAAAAACACAAATCTGGTAACACAAATGCTCAAGACATAAACCGGGTGCAACCAAGGCACGAAGTATAAATCCGATGCAACCAATGCACAAAATAACAATCTAGTGCAACAAATGCACGAAATACGAATCTGGTTCCACAAATGCACAAAATACAAATCGAGTGCATCCAGTGCACGAAAAACCAAATCCAGTGCATCCAGTGCACGAAATACAAATCCAGTGCATCCAGTGCATGAAATACCCAATCCGGTGCAACAAATGCATGGGAACTCATCAATAACTCAAATGCGTATAAAAGCAATATCGAGTGTACCAAGGTGTATAAAATCATAAGCGTGTGCAACCGTGTGCACAAAACACGTACCGATGCACTGCAAGCACATGTGAGCTATACCGAGTGCAAAAATCAAATCGAGTGCGTACAGCATGCACAAAATCATATCAACCGTACGAAATCCACGAAATCATAACTACGTGCAGCCAAGGCACAAAACCGATATAAGTGCAATAAATGTGCACAAATCATAGACCAACACAACGGCGTGTAAAACGTATCTCAAGTGTAATAACTGCGCACAAAATGTAAATACCAAGTAGGTGCAACCATGGAGCACGACATCAATATCATGAAACTCAATCATCAAAACTCAAATCCAAGCGATATAAGCGTGATACTCAGATCACAAACGCAAATCGCAACAAATGACATTGAGGTACACCTCCTACAATGTCGAAAAAGTCGGTGCGCCCAAACTGGCAGAGCAAGAACATCTGCTTGCCTCCTGCTCACAGTCTGACGCTTTCCGTCTCTGGGTCCTCATTTCTCTGCGGATTGCCAATCTCGCAATCTATCGGCTCATCGACCCGGTCAGGTGTGCTAATGGAAACAATTCCGCTCTGGCACTCCTCTGGTCATCTCTCGGCCAATTAGTATGATCACTCGTAAAGCAGCACGTCACTGGCGTCGGCCTCTGGCCCTCTGAATACACGTGACACCACTGATCCTCGGTGCAAAACTTATCGCAGCAGTGTCCTGGAAGGAACCTGCTCAAGGTCTCTCCTGATCTCGCCTATAACGAACTGTACGGAGGCTGGTACTCTTACAAATCTTTTCTCGCTTTCTGGACATCTGCGTTCTAAGTACAGCATTTCCTCGGAAATTGGCTGTATCCCAACGCCTCTGTATACATATCCGATCTCTAATCTCAACGGGGAGTAACAACAGCTCATTAGCATCTCGCACGAACCTCTTGCTCCACTAGTCTTTATTATCATCCACTTAGACGTCATGTCATGCTATCTGCGTACTGCAAATGTTCTCGGCTACAGTCAATCCGGAATCTCTCACACGGACTCGAAATCGCGAACACGGTATCTTCATCACTCTGTAGCAGATCTCTAGCCGAACACGTCCTCGGGAACTTATCCCAACCATCGGAGGAATACTCCATATTTGTCCGTTCTCGATCAACTCACAAAACATCTGGGTGAAGTCCTACTATCTGAAGCTAATCCACTTACTGATGTCCTATCGGATCATCCAATGAACCACGTCATCTCTGGATCGATCTACTCTAGATCCGAGTAAGACTCTCCACGCTGGAAATCTTCAACTCAACTGGGCCTGCGTCGGCGCATCAAATCTGATGAATCACCTTCGTCTCTCAACTCAACATAGACTAGCTATCTCCTGTCGCATCTCTGCCTGAAAGCTCCAGCGATCTCAACTCGTAAGCTCTGGAAGCGACATCACATCAATCTCAGCAACAGCTGGGTCATCTGTCTACACGGTAGATGACATCACAACCTCTGAGGTATGTTGTGTTGGAGATAGTGCCCTCAGAGTCAATTATTGGATCACAGGCACGTGATTGCAATGATTGAGGGAGGACCTATCCCGGTAGGACAGTCTTACTCGAGATGATAGTATGCTATCTGGTTTACCTTTATCATCGTGTACTGCTTTAGGTGACCTGACAGGTCGCTATTGCACGTTGATAGAGCCCCTAGGATTCTTGCTTGACTGCCAGCAGTATGAGGGCGATCATATAAGTGAGAGCTGGAGTCTATAAGCACATCCTTAAAATGTCCCAAGTCGTGGGAGTTTCGAGACAGGGCATCGATTCTCCAGAGTAGACTAGTGTATACAGTCGAGACCCCGACGAGGGGCGGTGGCCGGTCTCACAAGCCACTAGTGTCAGTTGGTTCACCTAAGATGTATACAGGTGCTCATTGGGTTATGAGTACACCGGACAGGACTTGCCGGGAACATGCTAGTTGGTCTTATACCTGACGTCAGATAGCAGTTCCCAGGTGACATGTGTATAGGTTAGTTCATCGACGTGGGGATCGTCATTTGTCTCGTGTGAGTTCCCACTGTGCTTTGATTACTACCCTACCATGGCTCAAAGGAGTCGTGCAAACAGGTTTTAGTTGGGTACAGTCCCGAGCCACATGGAGGCAGTGAGCGTATCTTCAGGGGTTCGTCTCTCCCGGTATTGGGGGTGAGGTCGCGCTGTGTCTAGGAGAGCCATTACACGAAGTCCTTGGCCAAGGCAGGAGATTTACTGGTAGGTATTCCAGTAGTATCTCACAGTGTTCTGGGCTACACTCCGACACGACTTGTACCGCTTTTGGGGGTCTGACTTTTACCAACCCCCTAAGCCCGCCATGCGATGCTCATAGACGAACGGACCGGACTGTACGGATATTGTCACTGACAGGCCCAGTAGGGTGTCAGGTTGAGTTCGCTCATCGACGTCCCTTTTGGTCAATAGCTGGTGGCCCGTCACGTATTGGCTTATACCTCTGACGTGCTAGTGGTTAAATCTACAACCATAGTATTGACGAGTCTTTAGAGTCCACCACACTTTCAGTTACTCAAGTTTCGGGCGAAACGCTGTAGAGGCCGTATGGAGATATGGCAGGGTCCGATCAGATACGTGCGGTATTGCACGGATCAGGATCGGACGGTTAGTACTAGAGGCCGTATAGATATTTGGCAAGGTTCGATCGGATACGTGCGGTATTGCACGAATCAGGATCGAACGGATATTACTAGCTGGCTTTGGTTTAAGCCGGATCCTAGTATAGTACAGTGTAGATTTTGTCTCATTGCATTTGTATCCGATCGGAATACAGATGCGGGTGTGTATGCACAGTATCGGGGTTTTCCTGTAATTTATTACGGGACCAAATTTCTGGAGTTGCCAGTTTACATTCCATTCCGGCCGGTTTTCCTTTGTTCTTTCCCGGCCGGACTTTTCTGATGGAGGGACTAATTTGCAATTGTGCAAATTGGTATTTATGGAGGGGTTTTCTTGCATTTGTGGGGCTTCATGATGGTTCATAATCATGAGATGCTTTCTTAGTCTTTTCCTTTGCTTTTTGGTGATTAGAATTGATTAGGACTTGATTTGATATTGTGATGATGGTTTTGGATATGGTCACCCTTTCTCTTTTCCTACGCTCACCTCCCTTCTTGTTATGGATTCATATTCATTCCTCCACCATTCTCAAGAGAAGAGGTTGGCCACACTTGAGAGAAGAAAATGAGAGAGTTCATTTTGGTTATGTGAGGAATTCTTCATCTCATCTTCTTCTTGCTAGAAAATTGAAAGCACCAATTTTCCTTACCTCTTCCTCCATCCTCCATGGCAACAAATCCCCAAATGAGACACAACCCCACTACATTCTACAGCAAATCTTGGGCATGTCGACTTGCCAGCTTCATGCCTGAGTTGCTTCGGTATTGAGGCGGGAGCCCGTAAAAGACGCAGGCGATGTGGTGCCCTTCCGGCGAGGAGGCGACGATATGGAGACAGGACTTTCCGCAGGAGATCGGGACGATGACGAGAAGACCGGAGGACTCGGATCACTCGGTATATCTCTAACCCGTCTTGTAGTTAGCTAGAACTAGTTTAATGGCCCGATCCGGGTGTTTAGTGCGCGGTGGTGCCGGTTTGCTAAGTTCGCAAAATTAAAGTTTATCACCGCTTCCGCATTTGGCCGTTGGATTGACGGCCGGGGCGCCGCCGTGCACTTACAGTGGTATCAGAGCCTCGCCATTAACATAGTCTAGCTTTGTTTGATGTGTTTGCATTTCCGATCGACCAAAATTCCAAAAACCTGCGTTTTCTTCACATCAGTTTTCTGTCGAATTTTTCCTGGCTCTAAAAATTTTTCAGGTTGTAGAAAACTGATGTACAAGAAGTTCTAAGACTTCTGGGAAAATTCGAGACATTGATCGTTCAGGTAGAGCGCGGAACCGCGGCCAAACTCCACTTGGCGCCGCGGTTCCGCCGCAGGTTTGAGAGATCAATGCGTCGAAATTTTCCGGTGGACTTGTGGGCTGAAAATAGGGGTCTTGGAATATTAAACTTGGGCCCAGAATTTCTGTGAGTGCTACAGTATTGCTTGGGGGCCCACTTGTTAATTTTTGATCGATCGGATATTTTAAACACATTATTTTCACAGTATTTACATTATATCTGCGACCGTGAATGTCACTTGATCGGTAAATCCAGTCTAACTGCTGTAGCCCGGTTTGACGGATTTGCGAATGTGACTTTCACGTTGATGTTCTGTGATTTTGCTGTGATGTTACGGATCGGTCGTGGGGGATAGCCTGGATGCAATGCTAGTACAGTGTTTTATTGTATTATGTACATTTTATATTACGGGGCGAGCGTCCGACATGTGGACTGCCGTCACTGCCTGTTTGTATTATTATTTTGGGGCACGACCAGGTTGCGGTCGATATACCCGTTGTATTTATGTTTTACTTTCTGTACTAGGATTGCCCCGCGGTGGGGTGCACGGATAGCCGGGTTCTGGAAGGCAACAAGCCCGCATCTCATAGCATTGGGACGGAGGGGGCTTCATGCTAGAATTGGCGGGCTATTCGCCGCACTCGTAGGGGGTACAGGTTGACCCAGGAGGGGTGCCCAAGTTATCGGATTCCGTGAAGTGCTGGGTGGTCCATTCACGGTGCTGAAGGGGGCTGCCTCGCTTCAGGTTTTGGCGGGTAACTTGCCGCGCCCGTAGGGGTCTAGGATTTCATTGCACAGGCTATCCACACGACCAGGGGAACATCGGATTTCAGTAGTGGCTCTGTGAAACCCGGGGATCCCAGATATCTGTATTGTTCTGTGATGCTGTACATTTCTGTGATGTTGCATTTTTTTCACGCCTTGAGCGAATATAATATATTGGTATATATATTAGTAGATGTTGTATATATTTTACATCCGCGCTAGTCCAGTCCCCGCTCTGTCGTTAGTTAGCTAACCTAACGGGTAATGACGGGACCCAGTGGCGAATGCGGATGGCATATACGTACATCAGTATATTTTCGTTCTTTATGGTGTGATCAATTGATGTGACTGCGTTGATTCGGATCAATGCAAGTTAAAACAAACCTAATCTGATGTTGTTGGAACACTTTTCAAAAAGCTGTTATTCCAAGGACGTTCACTTATGTTTTGCATCGTGGTGTTCATTTGGAAAATCCTTCTCCTCAGTCGACGAGGCAAGGGCCGAGATCCCTTCACCGGGAGTGACCCCTTGGACAGAAGTTTGCGTCAGGGCATTAACTTCACTATAGCCGATTACTTTTGCTTTGCATCGTGGTATTCATTTGGAATATCCTGCACCCCATTCTATGGGGAAAGAGCCGAGATCTCTTCACCGGGAGTGACCTCTTTAGTAAAGGTTTTCGTCACTATATTTTCTAAAAAGCTATCCGTTCCTTCAACGATATCAAGTTCATTACGTTAAAGGTTTTCGCCAGAAACCATTCGTAGCCCTCCGTCGTTTCATATGGGTAGTCAATAGTATTCAAGCTGTGTTTGTTGGCCAAAGCCAAGGCACAGTGTTTGGTAGCTGTTGGTTATTCATATGCAGCATAGATAGATGCGTTGGTTTGGAACAGTCGTACTGCCTTGTTGGCCAAAATCAAGGGTAGGTACAGGTGGATTCAAAATAACCTGGAGAATGACGGGTAGAACTTGACATGTGACTTATGATTTGTTGGCCAAAGTCAAGGTCATAAGAGCATGGGGTGAAAATCACGTCGGGAGTTTCAAAAGAACTGAAACTAGCCAGATATGCGCATACCTTCTGGAGTGTGGTGACTTGAGTGGATTCCGTCAAGTTATCATGCGATGATAGTTGGATCCCGATTCCCACTGTTGAGTTGGTTTACTCCTCGGGTGACCCCGACTAATTCTTCTTTTAGGTTTGGAGGAGAATATGAGGTACAGTGGGAGGTTTCCAGATTAGATAAATTGGTAACCATTCTGATCTAGGTTAGAGTGCACACTGAGTGTTTCTTCTCTCTCTCTCTTTGGCAGCGACCATTGACCCGACCCTAGACTATGACTCAGTGACCAAGTTGACCGAACCTTCTTAAACACTGGCTTTTGGATTGTCAGAGTTACAGACCTCATTGCCACTCCTACTTTTACCCTTTTCTCCAGGACACCCCGTATTACTGCGAACGTCCACTTCCATTGGACAAAACCATCGTATGGTTAGATACGAACTCGAAGGAATTCGAGGATGGTTTCCGGTTCTGGAGAAAACGGATAAGGTTTATTCAGTTGTCTTTTCCTTTTTGCCTTCTCTCAAGTTACGAGTACTCCTTAGTTTAGGAGATAGTATACCTATTACGCAAATTGGATAGTCTTCTTCCAAACCTTAGGCTGGTGCCGAACAGTGGGGAATGAAGAAAACCAATTAGCATAACGATGGTGTGCAGAAGGTATTAAGATTAAGACAAAGCAAGGGATTAGTAAGAGGGCAAAGTAAATTGCGACTGATATTCACGACCAAACCAAGTATTTCTTCGCCAATCCTAAATCACCTTTGTATTTCTCCAGAACACTCCGTATCACTACGAAGATCCACAGTTTACTGGATACTCCATCGTATGGTTATATACGAACTCGAAAGGAACTTGTTCCAGTTCAGGGATGGATTCTGGTTCAGGAGAAAAAGGAATAAGGTTTATTCGGTTGTCTTTTATCTTCACGTTCTCTCGCATTGCGAGTGCTCATAGGACTAGGACAGTACACCCATTATGCTTATTGGATAGTCTTCTTCCAAACCATAGGCTGGTGCCGAACGGTAGGGAAGGAAGAAAACCATTTGGCCTAGAAGGTAATGACTAAAGACATATAAAGGGATTTGGACAGGTGGCAAAGAATTATACGGTTATAGTTGTGAATCTGGATAATGGTAGAGGCATTACTAGGAATACCAGGATACCCCATCGAAACATTTCAATATTTCAGTTCAACTGTGTACTATTAAAAGAAAACTGATTTCCCGATTAGACACTTGCTCCAGGGTATGTATTTACCAGGTTTGATTCTCACATCTGTATGGTTTTACAGATGATGAGTGGGAGTAAGTTATTGGGAATAGGGTGATCATCCTCATTATATCGGGATTCGTTATAATCGGTGATATTTGAGGAGATCACCTGGGCTGTTTGCCAGTCGGCAAATATTTGGTTTTGAATATCCGCTGTTGTGCACCAATTTCAAATTGATATATCTGTACGTCTATTTTCATAGAGTGAGATATACCTTTTGATATTATGTCGATGACATTTACCTATACCAGTGGATGGTTAGGTAAGGAGCATTAAACAGCGGTGTAATTCTTCTTAACCATAAGTACAGTTTTCAACCTACGACACACAGTGAAAGAGTTGTTAGACTCAGCGGACTTATACAGAGTATTGTATGCTGTCCAGTGTCCATTAGGACAGAGGGGTTGGTCCTCATACTATATTCTATTTACTTTAACTTCTCTAGTTCTTAGACATGTGTTTCGTAGAAACACAGGGTCTAAGTTTTGAGGAGTTGTAGGTATTTGAATAGAGTAGAGAACCAGGTGTAGCAAGTATCGGGATTCTTCAAAGTGATCGAAGATGTAGATACTTGTGTATGGTATTCAGTTGATAGTAATGATAAAGAGAAATTTCTTCTCTTTCAGGTTACTCATAATTGGAAGCATTCCTAAGTTGAGTAACGCTGATCGGCCTCTTTCAATTTAGTTGACATGCACTGGAGATAGCTGCATGATTTGAATCTGGTTCAATTAAATCAGTGCCTCTGGTTTTATATTGGATATAGTACAGTTCATATCTTAACATTGTTAAGGTATGGGGAGTTGTCCGGCTTATGATTAAAACCAGACTCTGGATAACTCATGGCATGTTTTTGTAATGGCTGTTTGTGGGTTGACCCAGGCTATGACGAGGGTTGACTTTCTACCATCTGGGAGATCAATAGTAATATTGTTCTTGACTCGCCACAGTTTTAATAAAAATGGATTTTTTCAAAAACAGTAGTGGGAGTATGGTAGAACTGGAAATGATTCCAGAACCGCAAACGATTACTGAAGATTTGATAAGGAACCTAAAGATTCAATCTGGTTTGACATTCCATTGGCCACTCCGCCGATACAGTGGGTAACCTCAGGCACCCGAGAGGTACTCCGGTAGCCTCAAGGACGGTGGCAGGGAGGTTCTTGTTTACCCACACTTGCCATTGCTGTTGTTCCAGGCTGCAAGACCCGGCGGGAGGATGAGTATAGTATCGTTCTAAACTAGCTTTAGAAATGCACGTCTATATGACTCTGCCAGAGGGTTGTCGTAGTCAGTGGGAGCAGCGGAAGCATTGTTGGACAGGTGGCTTATGTCTATTTATAGACTAAAGCAGAGTTGCGGAGATAGATCATCTATTTCTGATGTGACAGTCATAGGTTTGACTTCATCAGAATAGGGGATGGATCTGTTGAGAAGGTAGTAGGGTGTGATATCCTGGTATTTGGATGACATACACAGAGTAGAAAAAGAAACTCCTATACTACGATCGGTTATACTTTGGTCGTCACACAGTGGTTTCTCCACAAAGGACTTGGACATTATATCAGACATACTGGTTACTAGATCTATGGTTTTAGATCTAGATTTGGGTGGTTTCCCAATCAGGGTACTTTGACAGCATTCTAAGAATATTTAGAATGGACGACTCCTGGCACGGTAGTGTACCTGTAGGTGATGGAGTCACCCTCTCTAAAGGTGTCTTATAGACTAAAGTAGAGAGGGATGTGCATGATTGGCAGATCACTTGCTTAGGCAATCGAGTCAATCATGAGATGTCAAGTACCACACCAGATGTTGTTCTTGCACTAGATGCAATAAGTTGATATTGATCCAATCCTGGAGGAACAGTCTGAAGCAGTTTTAGAACATAAGTGGATGTCCTAAAGATATGATAACGACAGACTCATTCGGGAGGCAGTTATCATTCCAGGCTTCCAAGGTGACCTGAACGACAGGGAGGTTGTCAGAGTTATAGTTTTCCTTCTGACGAGGGGCAGTATTTTAGACAGGTGGTCCAAGGCAATACCGAGGGTGGCATGGCGCAGGATACTGATTAAGTTCAGTTGACGATACAGTCTAAGAAGTTTGGATTTGGAGTTCATTTATGAGCTAGGTCCCATCAGACATCCAGACATTCTAAGACAGGTATTGCTCATTTCGGGAGATGGTTTTCTCCGCGAACTTGAGATAGAGAGAGACATAGAAAGAAACATCAAGGCGGATCCACTCACTGAGGCAGTTCCTTAAACGCAATAGTTTCGCAAACGAGTTTTGTGAGACTGACTAGTAGAGGAGTTGGGTGTTCGGTATCACACGTGCTATGAGTATGCGACATCGCAATAATTAGCCTTGAATGCAAGTGGGAGATTGTTGAAGATAGTGCCCTCAGAGTCAATTATTGGATCACAAGCACGTGATTGCAATGATTGAGGGAGGACCTATCCCGGTAGGACAGTCTTACTCGAGATGATAGTATGCTATCTGGTTTACCTTTATCATCGTGTACTGCTTTAGGTGACCTGACAGGTCGCTATTGCACGTTGATAGAGCCCCTAGGATTCTTGCTTGACTGCCAGCAGTATGAGGTCGATCATATAAGTGAAAGCTGGAGTCTATAAGCACATCCTTAAAAGGTCCCTAGTCGTAGGAGTTTCGAGACAGGGCATCGATTCTCCAGAGTAGACTAGTGTATACAGTCGAGACCCCGACGAGGGGCGGTGGACGGTCTCACAAGCCACTGGTGTCAGTTGGTTCACCTAAGATGTATACAGGTGCTCATTGGATTATGAGTACACCGGACAGAACTCGCCGGGAACATGCTAGTTGGTCTTGTACCCGACGTCAGATAGCAGTTCCCAGGTGACATGTGTACAGGTTAGTTCATCGACCTGGAGATCGTCATTTGTCTCGTGTGAGTTCCCACTGTGCTTTGATTACTACCCTACCACGGCTCAAAGGAGTCGTGCAAACAGGATTTAGTTGGGTACAGTCCCGAGCCACATGGAGGCAGTGAGCGTATCTTCAGGGGTTCGTCTCTCCCGGTATTGGGGGTGAGGTCGCGCTGTGTCTAGGAGAGCCATTACACGAAGTCCTTGGCCAAGGCAGGAGATTTACTGGTAGGTATTCCAGTAGTATCTCAGGGTGTTCTGGGCTACACTCCGACACGACTTGTACCGCTTTTGGGGGTCTGACTTTTACCAATCCCCTAGGCCCGCCATGCGATGCTCATAGACGAATGGACCGGACTGTACGGATATTGTCACTGACAGGCTCAGTAGGGTGTCAGGATGAGTCCGCTCATCGACGTCCCTTTTGGTCAATAGCTGGTGGTCCATCACGTATTGGCTTATACCTCTGACGTGCTAGTGGTTAAATCCACAACCATTGTATTGACGAGTCTTTAGAGTCCACCACACTTTCAGTTACTCAAGTTTCGGGCGAAACGCTGTAGAGGCCGTATGGAGATATGGCAGGGTCCGATCAGATACGTGCGGTATTGCATGGATCAGGATCGGACGGTTAGTACTAGAGGCCGTATAGATATATGGCAAGGTTCGATCGGATACGTGCGGTATTGCACGGATCAGGATCGAACGGATATTACTAGCCGTCTTTGGTTTAAGCCGGATCCTGGTATAGTAAAGTATAGATTTTGTCTCATTGCATTTGTATCCGATCGGAATACAGATGCGGGTGTGTATGCACAGTATCGGGGTTTTCCTGTAATTTATTACGGGACCAGTTTTCTGGAGTTGCCAGTTTGCATTCTGTTCCGGCCGGTTTTCCTTTGTTCTTTCCCGGCCGGACTTTTCCGATGGAGGGACTAATTTGCAATTGTGCAAATTGGTATTTGTGGAGGGGTTTTCTTGCATTTGTGGGGGCTTCATGATGGTTCATAATCATGAGATGTTTTCTTAGTCTTTTCCTTTGCTTTTTGGTGATTAGAATGGATTAGGACTTGATTTGATATTGTGATGATGGTTTTGGATATGGTCACCCTTTCTCTTTTCCTACACTCACCTCCCTTCTTGTTATGGATTCATATTCATTCCTCCACCATTCTCAAGAGAAGAGGTTGGCCACACTTGAGAGAAGAAAATGAGAGAGTTCATTTTGGTTATGTGAGGAATTCTTCATCTCATCTTCTTCTTGCTAGAAAATTGAAAGCACCAATTTTCCTTACCTCTTCCTCCATCCTCCATGGAAACAAAACCCCAAATGAGACACAACCCCACTACATTCTACAGCAAATCTTGGGCATGTCGACTTGCCAGCTTCATGCCCGAGTTACCTCGGTATTGAGGCGGGAGCCCGTAAAAGACGCAGGCGATGTGGTGCCCTTCCGGCGAGGAGGCGACGATATGGAGACAGGACTTTCCGCAGGAGATCGGGATGATGACGAGAAGACCGGAGGACTCGGATCACTCGGTATATCTCTAACCTGTCTTGTAGTTTGCTAGAACTAGTTTAATGGCTCGATCCGGGTGTTTAGTGCGCGGTGGTGCCGGTTTGCTAAGTTCGCAAAATTAAAGTTTATCACCGCTTCCGCATTTGGCCGTCGGATTGACGGCCGGGGCGCCGCCGTGCACTTACATGTTGTACATCAATAATCCTCTCACAACAGGTAGCCTCTAACAATGGCCGGATCATCCGGTACAAAACCGCACACTCGTCTCAAACGAGAGGTCACAACACAATACTACTGTAGGGTTCCTAGGCACACTCAAGAGGTTCTACAAAGCACAACCATGCCCAATTCAAATTTTTATATGCCGAACAACCTTAATCTAGATCAATTAATAGAGGTAAGGCGAAAAAGAAAAGCAAGCAAACTACTTTGCTACAAGTGAAAGGGATTACAACCTTTGTAGATCCGGTCCTTCACTTTCAAAGCTCCGTGTTAACGTCCCTTCGCTGCGATCATCGGGATCCCGGACCCTAGCGTTGGTTTCTTTGGAGAAATGTGTTAGTTATGTATATGCCCTAGAGGCCATTGTTGTACATATGATGTATATTATAATGGATGCTTGGATATATATAGAGATGACTTTCTTGCTCGTCATGATAGTATGCTATTTGGTTTCACTTTATCTTAACATGTTGACTTGTATTGGTTTACTGTTTTACTCTCACATGTTGATAAAGCCCTTAGGATCTGTACTCGACTACTGGGACTATGATGAGATCATACTAGTGGGGCCGCGGTAGTCGATGAGTACATCCTATAACTGTTCCTAATCGAGGGTATATCGAGACAGGGCATCGATACACCAGAGTAGACTAGCGTATACGCATCTTGACCCATATGATGGGTGATGGATGATCCCATATCCATCGGTGTTTGACATCAGAGATGGTGTACAGGTGCTCAGTGGAGACTGGGTACACTGGACGGACTCGCCGAGAACTCCCAGATGGTGATATACCACACGTCAGATGGCAGTTCTCCGGTGACACTGGTACAGGGTAGTCTGTGGACCCGAGATCGTCATGGAGTCTTGTGTGATTCCCACTGTGCTTTGATTTCCACCTTACCACGTCCAAGAGGGCGTGCAAAACGGTGGCTTTTGGGTACAGTCCCGAATCACATGGAGGCAATGAGCGATAGGAGGGGATTCGTCTCTCCCGGTATAGGGAGTTGATGTTGTGCTGTGTTCGATTGGCTATAACTGGAAGTCCCTGGCCAGGGCTGATATAGAGATTTACTGGTAAGTGTTACTAGTAGTTTCTCGACCCGTTATGAGCCACACATCGACACGATGTATCGGTTACTGGGGTCTGACGTATACCACCCCTAGACTTGATATGCGACATATCAGACGAACAGACCGGACTGTACGGGAGTGTTACTGATTGGATTCACAGGAGAACGCACAGGCTAGCTTGTTGATCTTCTGATCGCTCAATACCTGGGTGGCTGTTACGTTTAGCTGACCGCTTGCAGCTTGTGGGTGTTTGATATGATCATCACCTGCTACCGGCGTATTGACGATTCTTTAGAGTCCTACACAGAGGTTTCTTGGTTCAGGCGAAACAGAGTAGAGGCCCATATGTGATATGTGCAGGACCGAGAATAATGCGATATGAGATACCGTATTATATTCTCGCGATATTTAGATATGAAACGGGACATCGGATCACGTATTGATTCGATGAATCGGTACATGATATATTAGTCGTTAATATTCGATATAGCCGGGTCATCGATTCAAGTGTTGATTCGATGATTTAATGTATAATAATATATATGATATATTGTATTACATTATCTAATATTGGCTCGCTTTATTATTTCATTTTCTCACTGGATGATACATTGATATATATGCGATATATGTTAATTGTATTATTTTCTTTTGTTGCAAATATATAATATATATGTGATATATATTATTGTGACATGATATGATTAATTGTTAAACATGTTTAAGGATGATTAATTGAGGTTAGGGTTTGATTAGGGTTAGATGCTTCATGCGCCTTCTAGAAGCTTTTTCTTTTGTCATTGTTAAGATATTTTTGGATGACACATTCTTTAACCCAACCAAACCCTAACTCTAGTTTATTCTCTACACAATCCTAGCCACTCATCCTTGACCATGGTTTATATATCAATCATATTCATTTCTATCTATTCATCACAAAAGGATTAATCTTTTTATGATTTCCATTATCATCTTCTTCTCTCTTGAAAAAAGCTTACTTGATTTTCTTTATGTGATGAATAAATATGAGAAAATGATTTAAAAAGAAAGCAAAAATACTACTCTCTCATCCTCATCTCATCTAGCCCATGAGATTAGTGTGTTCATCTCTTTAGAGTGAGAAATCTTGAGTCTTTGCAACTTCGACGTAGATCATCGGAGATTTGGAACACTTCAAGCTAGAATGGATCGTTCGAGTCATGGAGCCTCTCATGAGTCCGGGAGATCGTGGATCGCGGCAAAGGGACTTCTACTCGGAGCTTTTGAAGCGAAGGAGCGGACTACAAAGGTTGTAATCCCTCACACTTAGATAAAAAGTTATCATCTTGCATGTTAAACCTTAATAATCTAGCAAAGATCCCGGCTTTGGGTTGTTCGGCACGTCTAAATTTTTATCCGGGCATGTTTGATGCCTTATGAACCTTCACAAGAGTGCCTAGGAAACTTTCAGTGGTATTAGAGCTACTAGGCATTGGATGTCGACCTATGGTTGGTTCTCACTGTGTGACAGTGTGGCTAAGCATAGGCTCTTACCCCCAAGGTGTCCCGAGACCGGAAGGTGTTCCGGCGGGTTGTAGTCCTCGCGAGGGGGCATGCATAAAAAGTAGCGGCTGAGGGACCCGTTGGTGCCACGGCGACCCCATTGGATGGGGTGGCTGCCTGACCTTTCAGTGGTATCAGAGCCTAGCTAGAGCATTAGGCGATGTGTTTACGAAGTTAAAACTCCGATCGAACCCGAACCGACAAAATATACCCCCTCTCTGGAAATTTTTTAAAATTTGGGATTTTTCTGAATTAAAAATACGTAAAAAAATCAGCAGGGAATTCTAAGAATTACCATAAAACCCGGGCCCACAATTCATCTAAACGGCGGCGGAACCACGGCGCAAGCATGCTTGCGCGGCGGTTCCGCGGCGGAATGATGGATTGGTGACACGTGTTTTCTATGGTAATGTCCGTAGGTGCTTGTTGATGCTTCTGGGTATTTTTAATCTGTTTTAAGTGTTAATACTTCTGGGGTTTGTTTTGTAATAGTAGATTCGATCGGAATATTTAAATTCATATTTCTTTCCGGATATTTAGAAACTGTTAAACTATTTGAACGGATATCATTAACTCACTGTTTCCCGGTACGGCGAACTTTCAAGTGTTGAATTTTTTTCGGGTTTAAATCTTTCGGAAAAATTGTACAAGTTAAGCGGTGGACCCTCTAGAAGACAACAAACCTTAACTCGATTATGTGACCGTCTTGAACTGCCTTTTGAACCTTCGGGTTTGGGGCAGTACGGCGTGCCACATGTTAGGCGTTGGCTTGACCCTTCTACGGCTGGATCACCGGTACTGTGACTTATTCTGGGATTATTTGAACTCCGCTCAAGTGTTGAGCAATTTAGGAAATTTTGGGTATTTGATTATCTGTTCGGAAAGTTTAATACTGTCTATTTATCTGGAATGTGATACAATATGTGGAATTCATAGAGTTGAGCATGAAATGCGGAGTATGTGATATTTCGGATTTATGATGTCTAAAGTGATAGTGAATTCCAAATATTGTAGTTTTACACTTTCTTTTCTGTGACCGTAAGTGTAATATGTGATATCGCCGGTTTCGTTGCTATATGTCAACGACAATTGGGATGCGCATATTTACTTACGTTGATGATATGTGATATTATGTGTTGCTGTGATATGTTATATTGGATCGTCGCGTTCTGAATAGCCGGGGGTTTTATGTGAGATGAGGGTTTTTATTTTCATTCATGTAAAATTCATTTGTAATGTAATATTCTTTAATTTGGGGCACTTCCAGGTTGCGGTTGCTGTCACCAGTGTATATTATTTACTTTTCCGCATTAGGTAGACCCAAGGAGGGGAGCACAAGTAACCGGGTTCTAGGGTCCAGTGGGAGGCCATCTCGAGGAGTCGAGACCGGGTCTCCTAACCCTAGAATTGGCAGTGTTACTTGCCGCTCTCGTAGGGTCTTGGGATGTGGGTTTGGCTATTCGTCGCGACCGTGGAATCCGTGTTTTATACAGGCTCGTATTGAAAACACGGACGTCCTAGTATATCCAATATTTCATATATGTTCTTCTGCTGCAATGTTATGTGATGAGATCGTATTACTGCCTGAGACCAATGCTTATACTACATATATATGCTGATGTATATATATTACTGCTTTCGTTTCTTCTGTGATGCTTAGGAAGCATAAGCTGATGGGATTTTTATTAATGAGATTAATAAAAGAAAAAGAAACCTAAAGATGTTGTAGAATCAAAACTTTAAAAAAAGGGTAGCTACAGTTTTGCTTTGCACAGTGATATATACGATATATCCTGCACCTTATTCGATGGGGAAAGAGCCGACGATCCCTTCACCGGGAGTGACCTCTTTAGCGAAACTGGCAGATGCTACAAAACTCGGTTTGTCTTTTGATTGCTTTTAAAGTTTTGCTTCGCACAGCGGTATATATGATATATCCTGCACCTTATTCGATGAGGAAAGGGCCGGCGATCCCTTCACCGGGAGTGACCCCTTTAGCGAAACTAAGAAAAGCCTCAAAAACACTCCTTTTCAAAACTTCACTCGATTCTACAACGATATCAAGTTCATTACGCTCATGGTTTTCTGAAAAACCTGCGTAGCCCTCCGTCATTTTAGATAGATATTATTTAGTATTCGTGCTACGTTTGTTGGCCTGCGTCAAGATGTGGTGTGCGGTAGCTAACTAGTATTTATCTGTTTATGCATATGATGCAGATTGGATTAGGGTAGTCGTGCGACTTTGTTGGCCTGCGTCAAGGGTCGTGCCGGTGGGTTTAATTCGATCAAGAAATGACGGGTTGAACATGACTAGCGCGCTATGGTTTGTTGGCCTGCGTCAAGGTCATAGAACGCTAGGGGCAAAATATTATCGGGAATTTCAAGTGTTGAAATTTGCAATGAGATTGCATACCTCCTATGAGATAGTTGGATCCCGATACCGACTGCGAGTAAGTGTTACTCCTGGGAGAGTTTTACACAGGACAATTAGTCATTCAAGTAGGTGTCTAGAAAAGTGTTAACGGGGTTACGCCTCTGGGAAAACGAGGTTTACTTTAATTAGGTCCGTGCGAAAGCACGGGGAACCTCCCTCAAAGTACCGACACTGATCTGGCTAAAAGATTGACGAAGTTGTAGGGTGTAATTAATCCCGGCTAATCTTACCTTTTAGGGTTTTAAGGTAGATTTGATAAAAACAGTTGGAGACATCCTGATTAGATAAGATAATAACCAATCTAATCTTGCAAGAGCATACGCTAAAGTGTTTTCTTCTCTCTCTCTCCAGGTAGCGACCATGTCAGGCCATAATCAAGATAATAATATGGATGTATTGACTGAACCCAATTATTGTACTGAGCAAGGGAACGTTGGACCCGTTCTTTCTTATAAGAGTTATAAGACTGAACAGGAAACAGGAGAATATCTGGATTCTCACGCCGCCCAAAAGAACATGCATGTTGATGCATCTTCTTCGGGTGTGTTAGTTATTGAGAACTGTTTCTCAGTTCACCCTACGTCCTGGGTATTAGATACCGGATCAGGATCCCATATATGTAAACAGTTACATGGGCTACGTAAAGGTAAAGAACTGGGAAAAGGTGATCATTCCGTTCAAGTAGGGAACGGTGCAAATGTTGCAGCCAAAGCAGTTGGCGAATATCACCTAGGATTACCAAGTAGTGATACACTGATTCTAAATGAGAGCTATTATATACCGAACATGATGTGCAACATTATATCAGTTTCTTTATTAAGTAAAGAAGGATATAATTTTGTAGTAAAGGATAATGTTATGAACATATTCCTAGATCAAAAGTTGATTGCATCAGGCTCGTTACATAATGGCATATTCATTCTAAATCAGAATACAGTCCTAAATATACAAAACACACACAAGAGGAAAAGTTCAGATATGAACGAATCCTTCTTGTGGCATTGTAGACTTGGTCATATCAATGCGACACGACTGGCTAAGTTACATAAAGATGGTTATTTGAATCCGTTCGAATTATCATCTTATGATACTTGCCATTCATGTCTCAAAGGAAAAATGACCAAAGCTCCGTTTAGTGGACACGGAGAAAGAGTTACCGAACTCTTAGGACTGGTACATAGTGATGTATGCGGTCCCATGTCTACGCATGCCAGGAACGGTTCTTCCTACTTCATTACATTCACTGACGATCTCTCAAGATTCGGATATGTGTTCCTGATGAAACACAAGTCTGAAGCTTTTGAGAAATTCAGAGAATATAAGCACGAAGTAGAGAATCAAACGGGCAAAAGTATTAAGATTCTTCGATCTGATCGAGGAGGTGAATACTTAAGCAATGAGTTCCTAGATTATCTAAAAAAGAATGGGATTCTCTCTCAGCTTACTCCTTCTTATACACCACAGCACAACGGTGTATCGGAGCGGAGAAATCGCACCCTATTAGATATGGTGCGCTCGATGATGAGTACAGCTGAGTTACCTATTTCCTTCTGGGGGTATGCACTGGAAACAGCTGCTGACATATTGAATATGGTTCCTACCAAATCTGTGCCAACCACTCCATATGAGATATGGAAAGGAAAGAGACCATATCTTAATTATGTTAGGATATGGGGTTGCCCGGCATATATGAAAACACAAAATCCGGACAAACTAGGCGCAAGGTCTATTCTGTGCAAGTTTATTGGATATCCCAAACATTCACGCGGGTATATCTTCTACCACACCGAAGAACAAAAGGTGTTTGTTTCTCGGCACGCCACCTTTTTAGAAAAGGAATTTCTTGAAAAAGAAATTAGTGGCTCTGAGGTAGAACTGGAAGAAGTTCTAGCAGAACAAACTACAACAGATGTTTAGTGGAACCAGAGGATTCAGTAGTACCCGACGAACCCCAGCCTCTCCGCCGATCTAGTAGGGTTTCTCGTCCACCTGAGAGATACTACGGTTTTCTCATTGATGGTGGAAGTGAGGATTGTATCATGGACGATGATGACCCGACTAGTTTCGAGCAGGCCATCACGAGTGGTGACTCTGTGAAATGGCTGGATGCAATGCGATCTGAGATGGAATCCATGTACACCAATAAAGTATGGATTTTGGAAAATGCTCCTGAAGGGGTAAAACCCATTGGGAGCAAGTGGATTTTTAAAAGGAAATTTGGTGTAGATGGAAAAGTTGAGACTTTCAAAGCTAGAATTGTAGCAAAGGGATTACGTCAACGACCAGGTGTGGATTATGATGAAACCTTTTCTCCAGTGGCTATGCTTAAGTCCATCCGGATCTTACTTGCCATTGCTGCATACCATGACTACGAAATCTGGAAAATGGATGTTAAGACCGCCTTTCTAAACGGTGATTTAGAAGAGAGCGTGTACATGACTCAGCCAGAGGGCTTCGTAGATAGTGGGAGCAGCGGAAAGGTGTGCAAGCTGCTTAAATCCATTTATGGGTTAAAGCAAGCATCGCGGAGTTGGAACATCTGTTTTGATGTTGTAGTCAAAGAGTTTGACTTCATCAAAAATATAGATGAACCTTGTATCTATAAGAAGGTAGCAGAGGGTAAGGTTGTCTTCCTCGTATTGTACGTGGATGACATACTCTTGATAGGAAATGATATTCCTATGCTACAATCAGTCAAGCTCTTCTTATCACAGAGATTCTCAATGAAAGATCTAGGTGATGCCTCCTGCGTATTGGGAATCATGATCTATAGAGATAGATCTAAACGGATACTGGGATTATCCCGATCCAGGTACATTGACACCATACTAAAGAGGTTTAGTATGGAAGAATCCAAGCGTGGGAACCAACCCACGATCTCTGGACTCACTCTCTCCAAAGAGATGTCTCCCAAGACTGATTTGGAGAGAGCTCGCATGCAAGGGATACCCTATGCTTCGGCGGTAGGCTCTATCATGTATGCGATGCTATGTACCAGACCCGATGTAGCATACTCACTAAGTGTAGTGAGTCGGTATCAAGCAGATCCTGGAGAGAGTCACTGGACAGCTGTGAAGAACATTCTCATGTACTTACGAAGGACTCAGGAGATGTTCGTGGTGTATGGTAACGGAGAACTCCAGGTGGAGTCCTTTACCGATTCCAGCATCCAAAGTGATAAGGACGACTCTAAGTCGCATTCGGGTTTTGTCTTTACCCTCAATGGAGGGGCGGTATGTTGGAAAAGTTCCAAACAGGATACCGTTGCAGACTCGACGATGGAGGCTGAATACATCGCTGCCAACGATGCTGCCAAAGAGGCTGTCTGGATCAAGAAGTTCATTAGTGAACTTGGTGTGGTTCGATCCATTGAGCATCCAATACCTCTGTATTGCGATAACAATGGAGCTGTGGCGTTAGCCAAGGAACCCAGGTCCTATCAAAAGTCCAGACATATTCTGAGGCGGTATCACCTGATCAGGGAGATAGTTGATCGCCGGGAGATCGAGGTCAGGAGAGTAGATACGAAGGACAACACTGCAGATCCATTCACGAAGGCTATTCCCCAGATACAGTTTGAGAGATTATTCGGGATGCTAGGTATGAGATACTACAGCAGCTGGCCTTAGTGCAAGTGGGAGATTGTTAGTTATGTATATGCCCTAGAGGCCATTGTTGTACATATGATGTATATTATAATGGATGCTTAGATATATATAGAGATGACTTTCTTGCTCGTCATGATAGTATGCTATTTGGTTTCACTTTATCTTAACATGTTGACTTGTATTGGTTTACTGTTTTACTCTCACATGTTGATAAAGCCCTTAGGATCTGTACTCGACTACTGGGACTATGATGAGATCATACTAGTGGGGCCGCGGTAGTCGATGAGTACATCCTATAACTGTTCCTAGTCGAGGGTATATCGAGACAGGGCATCGATACACCAGAGTAGACTAGCGTATACGCATATTGACCCATATGATGGGTGATGGATGATCCCATATCCATCGGTGTTTGACATCAGAGATGGTGTACGGGTGCTCAGTGGAGACTGGGTACACTGGACGGACTCGCCGAGAACTCCCAGATGGTGATATACCACACGTCAGATGGCAGTTCTCTGGTGACACTGGTACAGGGTAGTCTGTGGACCCGAGATCGTCATAGAGTCTTATGTGATTCCCACTGTGCTTTGATTTCCACCTTACCACGTCCAAGAGGGCGTGCAAAACGGTGGCTTTTGGGTACAGTCCCGAATCACATGGAGGCAATGAGCGATAGGAGGGGATTCGTCTCTCCCGGTATAGGGAGTTGATGTTGTGCTGTGTTCGATTGGCTATAACTGGAAGTCCCTGGCCAGGGCTGATATAGAGATTTACTGGTAAGTGTTACTAGTAGTTTCTCGACCCGTTATGAGCCACACATCGACACGACTTATCGGTTACTGGGGTCTGACGTATACCACCCCTAGACTTGGTATGCGACATATCAGACGAACAGACCGGACTGTACGGGAGTGTTATGTTGGAGATAGTGCCCTCAGAGTCAATTATTAGGTCACAGGTACGTGATTGCAATGATTGATGGAGGACCTATCCCGGTAGGACAGTCTTACTCGAGATGATAGTATGCTATCTGGTTTACCTTTATCATCGTGTACTGCTTAAGGTGACTAGACAAGTCGCTATTACACGTTGATAGAGCCCCTAGGATTCTTGCTTGACCACCAGCAGTATGAGGGCGATCATATACGTGGGAGCTGGCAGTCTATAAGCATATCCTTAAATGGTCCCTAGTCGTGAGAGTTTCGAGACAGGGCATCGATACTCCAGAGTAGACTAGTGTATACAGTCGAGACCCCGACGAGGGGCGGTGGCCGGTCTCACAAGCCACTGGTGTCAGTTGGATCACCTAAGATGTATACAGGTGCTCATTGGGTTATGAGTACACCGGACAGGACTCGCCGGGAACATGCTAGTTGGTCATATACCAGACGTCAGATGGCAGTTCCCTGGTGACATGTGTACAGGTTAGTTCATCGACCTGGGGATCGTGTCTCATGTGAGTTCCCACTGTACTTTGATTACTACCCTACCACGGCTCAAAGGAGTCGTGCAAACAGGTTTTAGTTGGGTGCAGTCCCGAGCCACATGGAGGCAGTGAGCGCATCTTCAGGGGTTCGTCTCTCCCGGTATTGGGGGTGAGGTCGCGCTGTGTCTAGGAGAGCCATTACACGAAGCCCTCGGCCGAGGCAAGGAGATTTACTGGTAGGTATTCCAGTAGTATCTCAGGGTGTTCTGGGCTACACTCTGACACGACTTGTACCGCTTTTAGGGGTCTGACTTTTACCAACCCCCTAGGCCCGCCATGCGATACTCATAGACGAACGGACCGGACTGTACGGATATTGTCACTGACAGGCTGAGTTCGCTCACAAACGTCCCTTTTTGTCAATACCTGGTAGCCCGTTACGTATTGGCTTATACCTCTGACGTGCTAGTGGTTAAATCCACAACTAAGGTGTTGACGAGTCTTTAGAGTCCCCCACATTCAGTTACTCAGCTTTCGGGCGAAAAGTTGTAGAGGCCGTATGGAGATATGGCAAGGTCCGATCAGATACGTGCGGTATTGCACGGATCAGGATCGGACAATTTGTACTATAGGCCGTATGGGTATATGGCAGGGTTCGATCAGATACGTGCGGTATTGCACGGATCAGGATCGAACAGATATTACTAGCCGGCTTTGGTTTAATCCGGATCCTAGTATAGTACAGTGTAGATTTTGTCTCATTGCATTTGTATTTCGGTCGGAATACAAATGCGGGTGTGTATGCACAGTATCGGGGTTTTCCTGTAATTTATTACGGGACTAGTTTTATGGAGTTGCCAGTTTGCTTTCCGTTTCGGCCAATTTCCTTTGTATCGTTCATTGGCCGAAGATTGGTGGAGGAGGGCTTATTTGCATTGTTGCAAATAGGCATTTGTGGAGGGTGTTCTTTGCATATATTTGTATCATGATGGTTTCATGATGGAGCCCATTCCTTGACCCTGACTTCTTGACTTCTCCATCTTGGCTTGACTTTCATATGACATGGTTTTCATGATGGTTGTGGTGGAGTGAGGTTCTCTTTTGGTGATCATTTCTTTGCATGATTTGGTTGTAGAGTGTTGGTGTTTCTTTGTAATCATTTTTCCATATGATAACCATTCCTCTCTCTCTCTTGCATTATTCTTTTGATCACCTCCCCTTTGACTTTTTCTCTCTCTCATTCCATACATGGGCCGGCCACTATTGGAGATGGGGGGTTGATTTTCATATGTGGCATTTTGGCTTTCTTAGGGTGCTAAGAAAAGCTCTCTAGTTCATCTCAAAAATCAATTCCTCCACCATCTCAAAAGGCAACATCCAAAACCCCAAAATGAGACACAAGTTCCACACTATATTCTACAGCAAATCTTGGGCACGCCGACTAGCCAGCTTCGTGCCCGAGTTGCCTCGGCATTGAGGTGGGAGCCCGTAAAAGAAGTAGGCGATGTGGTGCACTTCCGGCGACGAGGTGGAGACAGGTTACTCCGCAGGAGATCGGGACGACGACGAGAAGACCGGAGGACTCGGATCAGTCGGTATATCTCTCTTCCCTTTCTTGTAGATAGCTAGGACTAGTTAATGGTTCGATCCGAGAATTAGTGCGCGGCGGTTTGCCAGTTCAAGAAAATTTAAAGTTTATCACCGCTTCCGCATTTGGCCTTAGGATTGACGGCCAGGGCGCCGCCGTGCACTTACAGTGGTATCAGAGCCATGCCATTAACCTAGTCTAGCTTTGTGTAATGTGTTTACATTTCCGATCGACCAAAATTCCAAAATCTGCATTTTAGTTCACATCAGTTTTCTGTTGAAAATTTTTGGTGTCGAAAAATTTTTCAGGTTACAGAAAAGTGATCTACTAGAAAATATAAGAGTTCTGTGAAAATTCGACGCGCTAACTGTTAGTGTATATGCCCTAAAGGCCATTACTGTATCATACTAGTATGTATATTACTTGATGGAAGCTTGGGATCTTCACAGTTGTACAGACAATCTTGCTCAATATAGTAGTATGCTACTTGGTTTGTCTCTGCTTTAATGTGTACATGTGTGTTTATTTATTATATCACCTATACGCATTAGTAGAGCCCTTAGGATCTTTGCTTGATTACAGGCGTTGTGATGGCGATCATACTCGTGGGGGCTGGGTAATCTACAAGCACATCCTTATACACGTCCCTAGTCGTGGGAGTATCGAGATAGGGCATCGATGCTCCGGAGTAGACTAGCGTATGCGCTTCTCATCCCAGCACGGGAGACGGTCTGTCCCACAGCCGTCGGTACGTCGTACTTGAGATAGTATGCGGGTGCTCGTTAGGTTACGAGTACACTGGACATGACTCGTCGGGAACTGATGGTTGGTATTATACCTATCATCAGTTATCAGTTCCCAGGTGACATGAGTACAGCTTAGTCCGCTGACTTGACACTGTCACTTCGCCTCGAGTGTGTTCCCACCGTTCTTTGATTGCTACCCTACCATGGCTCTACTGAGTCGTGCAAACAGGTAGTAGTTGGGAGAAGTCCCGAAGCACTTGGAGGCAGTGACGGTTAGACAGGATTCGTCTCTCCCGGTATTGGGGGTTGACATCGCGCTGTGTCTAGGAGAGCCATTACACAAGTAGTCCCTGGCCAGGGCAAGCGAGATATACTGGTAGGTTCCAGTGTTATCTCAGGGTGTTCTGGGCTTCACTCCGACACGACTTGTACCGCTATTAGGGGTCTGACGCTTGCCGCCCCCTAGGCCCGACATGCGATGTATCAGACGAACAGACCGGACTGTACGGAGATTGTCACATACAGGTTCAGTAGGAGTTCGGATGGGTTTACCTCATCGGCCTTCATATCGACATCTACCTGGGGACCGTTACGTACAGCTAGTGCCGCTTGCGATCTGTGGTTAAACCCACTGCCAGTGTAGTGTCGAGTCTTTAGAGTCCCACACAGTGAGTTTCCCTGCACTGAGCGAAACGTGTAGAGGCCGTATGGTTTTACGGCATGGCTGCGATCACTTACTTACACTTGTGTGCGTATGGTGTTCGGGCAGGCAGTACTAGTGGGCTTTGGTTTAAGCCGGATCCTAGTATTGCACGGATGGATTTGTTTTGTCTTCTGTGCATCCGCATTCTACGGAATGCGGATGCAGGTGTGTATGCACAGTTTTTCGGAGCGATGAAGGCAGGCAGTCTACGGAATTCTATGGTGTTCGGGCAGGCAGTACTAGAGGTGCCTCATTAGGGTTTTGGCAGTTGGTTCGGCCAAAACCGTTATGTGGCAGGCTCATTAGGGTTTTGACAGTTGATTCGGTCAAAACCATTTTGAGGCGGACTCATTAGGGTTTTTGACAGTTCGTTTGGTCAAAACCATTATGAGCCGCGAACATCATTTACTAATCCTATTAGTGATAATCTTATGATGGCTAATTGCATTGACCATTTGACCCCGTTGACCTCTCTTGACTTTGTTGACCGGTTGATTGCGTTGACCATTGACTTTCAAGAGGGTTCCACACTCTTCTTTTCTTTTCCTTTTTCTTTTGGATTATGATAATGGTCATTTCAAAGTAGCCATCAACTTTATCTTAATGGGATTAGTAATGATGTTGTTTTTCCATTATTTGCAACCATGGTTGATTTTCTTTTGTATCAAAATTTCTTTCTCATTCTCTCTCTTGGTTTTTTCAAGTGAGAAGAAAAGAAATAAACCATGGTTGTTGCTCCTCCTTCTTCTTCCTCCTCTTGTTTTGATCTTTTGATCTCATGTGTTGAGAGATAATGATTTCACAAAGACAAAGCCATCCCTTCATCACTTCTGCACAACCTAGGGCTTTTAGATTAGCAATCTCCTTGCCCTAGTTACCTCGGCTCGAGGTGGAGCTCGGTGTACATCTCTCGGGTGGATCGTCTTCGACTCAAGGAGGCCGCGGAGGTGACCAAAGTCCGGATCAACCATTGAGCAAGCAAAGAGAAGAACAACAAGAAGAGAAGAACAACAAGGAGTGAAGAACAACAAGAAGAGAAGGAGTTCAAGTTGAGGTATAACCCCTAACCGAGTAGATAACATCTCAAGTTAGGATGCTAGTGTATTGTTTAGCAAAGATCCGGCTTTTACGGTCCATGTTACAAAGTTTAGAAAAAATTTTGTTTTACCGTTTCCGCAACCCCGAAAGTACCGGGAGAGGTAACGTGGACCTAACAGTGGTATCAGAGCCTAACTAAACATATACTAGATAGGTAGTGAAGTGTATCGAAGTTCGAAACGAAAAAATCGAAAAAACCGAGTTACAAAAACACCAAGTTTGTGTTAAAATTTTTTCTGGTCAAAACAAAATTTGTCATACTCCAAAAATCATCTCAGGGTTTTTAGAAGAAAGCCACCAAAAACGAGTCAGCAACTCGACCAAAGAGCAGCGTTTCCGCGGCAATAGCAAGCTATTGCCGCGGAACCGCTGCCATCTTGGTGAGTCACTGGGTCGATTTGGTGCAGTGCGTTTCTGACTTGGTTTTAGGATTTTTAAGATGGTTTATATGTGCCCAGATTTTTCAGAATAGAAATTTGTTTTTGGGGGCCTATAAATCCGTATTTTTTCCGAACTTCAATATACTTTGACTATAAAGGTTATATCTGTGATGTTCATATGTATTGAACGTCGGCTAATCGCTATATGTCGATTAGTCGGGGTTATACATATCTGTGATCTGTGATTGTTGTTGATGGTTTGTGTATATGAACTCGTTGGATTGTCGCGGATGAATAGCCGGGGTGGATGTGAGATGAGAGTTTTTTTCTTTCATTCATGTAATAAATTTGTAAATTGATGTAATATTATTTGTTTGGCCGCACAACCGGGTCGGGGTTGTAGCCGTCATTGTATAATTCTTTTTACTGTTTTTGCTCCTAGGATAGACCCATGGAGGGGGTGCACAAACTACCGGGTATCTCGAAGTGCCGAGTGGCCTACTCATGGCGTTGAGGGAGGTTGCTTCACTTCGGGTACTTGGCTGGTAGTTTGCCGCACCCGTAGGGGTCTTGGGTGGGGTATTGGCTATTCATCGCGACCGTGTAATCCGTTTTTCGTTGCAGGCTCGAACGAATCGCGGGTTCCTAGTATATCCAAAGTGTTCATCTGTGATCTGGATTGGCTATCATTGTTGTATATCTATATATAATAACTATTTAGGCGTTGCTTATGTTTCACAGACGCGCTAGCCCAGCCCCCGCTCTGTCGTTAGTTAAGTAACCTAACGGGTGATGACGGGGCCCAGTGGCGAATGCGAATGGCATAAGCGTACGTCATATTTTGGTTGTTTTCTGCAATGGTAGGATTCAAATGATGGGACGCATTAAAAGAACTAATGCAAGAAAATAAACCTAAAAGACGTTGTTGGAACAATTTTTCAAAAAGCTGTTATTGCAAGGACGTTCATTTTTGTTTTGCATCGCGGTATTCGGTTGTGAATGCCCAGCACCTCAGTTGACGAGGCAAGGGCCGAGATCCCTTCATCGGGGTGACCCCTTGGACAAAAGTTTGCGTCAGGGTAATAACTTCACTATAGTCGATTATTCTTGCTTTGCATCGAGGTATTCAGTTTGGAATATCCTGCACCTCATTCGACGAGGAAAGAGCCGAGATCCCTTCACAGGGAGTGACCTCTTTAGCAAAAGTTTTCGCCACTATTTTTCAAAAAGGGCAATCATGTTCCTTCAACGATATCAAGTTCATTATGTTAACGGGTTTTTCGCCAAAAACCCAGCCGTAGCCCTCCGTCGTTTCGGATTAATATTATTCAGTATTCGTGCTGCGTTTGTTGACCTAGTCAAGGCGTAGTGAACGGTAGCTAAATAATATTTTTCTGTAGATTGCAAATGTGATTGGTTAGGACAGTCGTGCGGCCTTGTTGACCTAGTCAAGGGCACGTACGGGTGGGTCTAATGCAATCAGGATTATGACGGGTAGAACTTGTCTAACAGTTTGTGGCTGACCTAGTCAAGGTCATGAACCGTTAGGGGCAAAAACCACATCGGGAGTTTCAAAAGAACTGAAACTTGCAGATTTAGCATACCTTCTGGAGTGTGGTGACTAGAGTGGATTCCATCTAGGTTATCACACAATGACAGTTGGATCCCGATCCCACTGATGAGTTGGATTACTCTGGGGAGATTATTTAACTTAAACGATCAATGCTATAAACCTAGTAGGTGTCTAGAAAGGTGTTAGCGGGGCTACGCCCCCAGGGAAAAGAGGTTCTTGAATTAAGGAACTTCGCGAAAGCGTTGGAAAACCTCCCTCGAAGTACCGACACTAGCCTGGCTGAAAGGTTAAGCAAGTATTGTGACGTGAATTAAAACCCGGCTAGTTCTTCTTTTAAAAAGGTTTTAAGAAGAATTTGAGTAAACAGTGGGAGACATATTGGTTAGATAAATTAATAAACCAATCTAATCTTGCAAGAGCATACGCTGAGTGTTTCTTTTCTCTCTCTCCAGGCAGCAACCTTTTCACGCCCTAATCAAGATAATAAAATGTATCGCTTGACCGATCCAAATTCTTATTCGGAACTGGGGAAAGTTGGTTCAGCTCTAACTTGTGACAACAGTCATGAGTATGAGAATGGGAAAGGGGATTGTATGGATTTCCAGGATACTCAGTTGAAGAAGAAGCATGGTTTTGCATCTACTTCAGGTGCTCTTGTAATTGAGAACTGTTTTACGGTCAGCCCTACCTCCTGGGTACTTGATACCGGATCAGGATCTCATATCTGTAATTTATTGCAGGGAATGAGAAAAAGTAGGAAAGTTGCACCGGGTGATATGTCGCTCAGAGTAGTGAACGGAGCACAAGTTAATACGGCAGCCGTCGGTGAATATCACCTAGTATTGACAAATGGCAAGACTATGATTTTGAACGATTGCTACTATGTACCCTCCATGGTTTGCAACATCATATCAGTTTCTTTACTCGATAAAGATGGATATAACTTTGTTCTTGAAAAGAATATCATGAACATTTACCTTCATAAGGTACTGGTTGCAGAGGTTACACTGTGTAATGGTATCTACGTTCTAAATCAGAATACAGTTCTCAATATATAAAACACACGCAAGAGGAAGAATTCAGATACGAATGAATCCTACTTGTGGCATTGTAGACTTGGTCATATCGGAGAGAAAAGACTGAGTAAGTTGCATAAAGATGGACTCTTGAATGCGTTCGAGTTTTCATCTTATGAAACTTGTCAGTCTTGTCTCAAAGGGAAGATGACCAAATCTTCGTTCACCGGACATGGAGAAAGAGCAACCGAGCTCTTGGGACTCGTACATAGTGATGTATGCGGTCCAATGTCTATACATGCAAGGGGTGGGTTCTCGTACTTCATCACATTCACTGACGATCTCTCTAGGTTCGGATATGTGTATCTGATGAAACACAAATCTGAAGCTTTTGAGAAATTCAAGGAATTTAGAAACGAAGTAGAGAACCAGACAGGAAAAAGTATCAAGATCCTCCGGTCTGACAGGGGAGGGGAGTACTTAAGCACGGAATTCCTAGATTACTTAAAAGAGAATGGTATTCTCTCTCAGCTTACTCCTCCTTATACACCACAGCACAACGTTGTTTCGGAGTGGAGGAATCGTACCCTACTGGATATGGTTCGCTCCATGATGAGTAATGCCGAGTTGCCTCTTTCATTTTGGGGACAAGCTCTATTGACAGCAGCATACCTATTGAATGATGTTCCGTCTAAATCAGTGCCTAAGACTCCGTTCGAGATATGGAATGGAAAGAGGCCATATCTTAAAAGATTTAAGATATGGGGTTGTCCGGCTTATGTTAAAACGCATAAACCGGATAAACTAGAGGCACGGTCAGTTTTATGTAAGTTTGTGGGATATCCAAAGAATGGTTATGGATATCTATTCAACCACACCGAGGAACAGAAGGTGTTTGTTGCTCAGTATGCCGTTTTCTTAGAAACGGAGTTTCTGGCAAAAGAAATTAGTGGGAGCACGGTAGACTTGGAAGAAATTCAGCGGCCACAAACTGAAACTGAAAATTTGACAGAACCTCAGGATTCAATAATCCCAGACGAACCTCAACCACTCCGCAGATCTGGTAGGATTTCTCATCCGCCCGAGAGATACTACGGTTTTCTCATTGACGGGGATCGAGAGGATTGCATCTTGGAAGAAGATGACCCTACCAGTTTCAGGCAGGCCATTATCAGTAGGGACTCTGATAAGTGGCAGGAAGCAATGCAATCCGAAATGGAGTCCATGTACGCCAATAAAGTGTGGACCTTGGATATTGCTCCACCTGGGGTAAAACCCGTTGGATGCAAATGGATCTACAAAAGGAAACTTGGTGTAGATGGGCAGGTGGAAACCTATAAAGCTAGACTCGTTGCAAAAGGTTTTCGTCAAAGACCTGGTTTGGACTATGAAGAAACTTTTTCTCCGGTGGCTATGCTCAAATCCATTCGGATCCTACTTGCCATTGCTGCCTTCCATGAGTATGAAATCTGGCAGATGGATGTTAAGACGGGTTTCCTAAACGGTTGTTTGGAAGAGTGCGTTTACATGGATCAACCAGAAAGTTTCGTAGACAGTGGGAGCAGTGGAAGGGTGTGCAAGTTGCTTAAATCCATTTATGGATTAAAGCAGGCATCGCGGAGCTGGAACATCTGTTTTGATGAGGCAATCAAGGAATTTGATTTCATCAAGAACGAAGATGAACCCTGTGTATATAAGAAGATTGTAGGACGAACTGCCGTATTCCTAGTCTTGTACGTGGACGACATTCTTTTGATAGGAAATGACATTCCTATGCTACAATCGGTCAAGCTATTTTTGTCACAAAGGTTCTCCATGAAGGACCTGGGTGATGCCTCGTACATTCTGGGGATCAAGATCTATAGAGATAGATCCAAGAAACTGTTGGGACTTTCACAGTCCAGGTACATAGAGACCGTACTAAAGAGATTTAGTATGGAGGGTTCCAAGCGCGGTAGCATACCCGTATTGCACGGAATTACCCTCTCCAAGAAGATGTCTCCTAAGACAGACGAGGAGAGGGTTCGCATGAGCACTATACCCTATGCTTCGGCAGTAGGATCTATAATGTATGCGATGCTATGTACAAGACCAGATGTAGCTTACGCGTTAAGCGCGGTAAGCCGGTATCAGTCAGACCCAGGGGAGGACCACTGGACAGCAGTGAAGAACATTCTCAAGTACCTGAGAAGGACTAAGGAGTTGTTCCTGGTTTACGGTAATGGAGACCTCAGGGTCGAGTCCTTTACCGATTCAAGCTTCCAGAGTGACAAAGAAGACAGCAAGTCTGTCTCGGGTTTTGTGTTTACCCTCAACGGAGGGGCGGTATGTTGGAGGAGTTCCAAGCAGGATACCGTCGCAGACTCGACGATGGAGGCTGAATACATTGCTGCAAGCGATGCCGCAAAAGAGGCGGTCTGGATAAAGAAGTTCATTAGTGAACTTCAGGTGGTTCCGTCCATTGTTGACCCAATACCTTTGTATTGCGATAACAATGGGGCTATAGTTTTAGCGAAGGAACCAAGGTCCCATCAGAAATCCAGGCATATCTTAAGGCGGTATCACCTGATCAGGGAGAACATTGATCGACAGGAGATCGAGGTGCGGAGAGTGGACACAAAGGACAACACTGCGGACCCATTCACGAAGGCTTTACCCCAGACTCAGTTCGAGCGGCTGATCGAGATGATAGGTCTTCGATACGCCAGTACATGGCCTTAGTGCAAGTGGGAGATTGTTAGTGTATATGCCCTAGAGGCCATTACTGTATCATACTAGTATGTATATTACTTGATGGAAGCTTGGGATATTCACAGTTGTACAGACAATCTTGCTCAATATAGTAGTATGCTACTTGGTTTGTCTCTGCTTTAATGTGTACATGTGTGTTTATTTATTATATCACCTATACGCATTAGTAGAGACCTTAGGATCTTTGCTTGATTACCGGCGTTGTGATGGCGATCACACTCGTGGGGGCTGGGTAATCTACAAGCACATCCTTATACACGTCCCTAGTCGTGGGAGTATCGAGATAGGGCATCGATGCTCCGGAGTAGACTAGCGTATGCGCTTCTCATCCCAGCACGGGAGACGGTCTGTCCCACAGCCATCGGTACGTCGTACTTGAGATAGTATGCGGGTGCTCGTTAGGTTACGCGTACACTGGACAGGACTCGTCGGGAACTGATGGTTGGTATTATACCTATCGTCAGTTATCAGTTCCCAGGTGACATGAGTACAGCTTAGTCCGCTGACTTGACACTGTCACTTCGCCTCGAGTGTGTTCCCACCGTTCTTTGATTGCTACCCTACCACGGCTCTACTGAGTCATGCAAACAGGTAGTAGTTGGGAGCAGTCCCGAAGCACTTGGAGGCAGTGACGGTTAGACATGATTCGTCTCTCCCGGTATTGGGGGTTGACATCGCGCTGTGTCTAGGAGAGCCATTACACAAGTAGTCCCTGGCCAGGGCAAGCGAGATATACTGGTAGGTTCCAGTGTTATCTCAGGGTGTTCTGGGCTTCACTCCGACACGACTTGTACCGCTATTAGGGGTCTGACGCTAGCCGCCCCCCTAGGCCCTACATGCGATGTATCAGACGAATAGAACGGACTGTACGGAGATTGTCACAAATAGGCTCAGTAAGAGTTCGGATGGGTTTACCTCATCGGCCTTCTTATCGACATCTACCTGGGGACCGTTACGTACAGCTAGTGCCGCTTACGTTCTGTGGTTAAACCCACTGCCAGCGTAGTGTCGAGTCTTTAGAGTCCCACACAGAGAGTTTCCCTGCACTGAGCGAAACGTGTAGAGGCCGTATGGTTTTACGGCATGGCTGCGATCACTTACGTACACTTATGTGCGTATGGTGTTCGGGCAGGCAGTACTAATGGGCTTTGGTTTAAGCCGGATCCTAGTATTGCACAGATGGATTTGGTTTGTCTTCTGTGCATCCGCATTCTACGGAATGCGGATGCAGGTGAGTATGCACAGTTTTTCGGAGCGATGAAGGAGGAGGTGCCTCATTAGGGTTTTGGCAGTTGGTTCGGCCAAAACCGTTATGTGGCAGGCTCATTACGGTTTTGACAGTTGATTCGGTCAAAACCATTTTGAGGCGGACTCATTAGGGTTTTTGACAGTTCGTTTGGTCAAAACCATTATGAGCCGCGAACATCATTTACTAATCCTATTAGTGATAATCTTATGATGGCTAATTGCATTGACCATTTGACCCCGTTGACCTCTCTTGACTTTGTTGACCGGTTGACCGCGTTGACCATTGACTTTCAAGAGGGTTCCACACTCTTCTTTTCTTTTCCTTTTTCTTTTGGATTATGATAATGGTCATTTCAAAGTAGCCATCAACTTTATCTTGATGGGATTAGTAATGATGTTGTTTTTGCATTATTTGCAACCATGGTTTATTTTCTTTTGTATCAAAATTTCTTTCTCATTCTCTCTCTTGGTTTTTTCAAGTGAGAAGAAAAGAAATAAACCATGGTTGTTGCTCCTCCTTCTTCTTCCTCCTCTTGTTTTGATCTTTTGATCTCATGTGTTGAGAGATAAAGATTTCACAAAGACAAAGCCATCCCTTCATCACCTCTACACAACCTAGGGCTTTTAGATTAGCAATCTCCTTGCCCTAGTTACCTCGGCTCGAGGTGGAGCTCGGTGTACATCTCTCGGGTGGATCGTCTTCGACTCAAGGAGGCCGCGGAGGTGACCAAAGACCGGATCAACCATTGAGCAAGCAAAGAGAAGAACAACAAGAAGAGAAGAACAACAAGGAGTGAAGAACAACAAGAAGAGAAGGAGTTAAAGTTGAGGTATAACCCCTAACCGAGTAGATAACATCTCAAGTTAGGATACTAGTGTATTGTTTAGCAAAGATCCGGCTTTTACGGTCCATGTTACAAAGTTTAGAAAAAATTTTGTTTTATCGTTTCCGCAACCCCGAAAGTACCGGGAGAGGTAACGTGGACCTAACACTAACTCCACTGTAGGAGCGCGGAACCGCGGCCAAACACCCCTTTGGGCCGCGGTTCCGCCGCACTATTTTGGGTTCCGTGCACCAAATTTCTACAGTATCTTTCTGGGGTGAAAATTGGGGTTTTGGAATAATAACATTGGGCCCAGAATTTCTTGATCTGCTACAATAATGCTTGGGGGCCCACTTGTTAAAATTTGATCGATCGGATATTTTAAACACATTATTTCACAGTATTTACATTATATCTGCGACCGTGAATGTCACTTGATCGGTAAATCCTGTCTAACTGCTATAGCCCGGTTAGACGGATTTGCGAACGTGACTTTCACGTTGATGTTCTGTTTTTGCTGTGATGTTGCGGATCGGTCGTAGGGGATAGCCTGGATGCAATGCTAGTACAGTTGTGGTTGTATTATGTACATTTGATATTGCGGGGCGAGCGTCCGACATGTGGACTGCCGTCACTGCCTGATTGTATTATTATTTTGGGGCACGGCCAGGTTGCGGTCGATGTACCCGTTGTATGTATATTTTACTTTCTGTACTAGGATTACCCCGCGGAGGGGTGCACGGATAGCCGGGTTCTGGAGGGCAACAAGCCCGCATCTCATGGCATTGAGACGGAGGGGGCTTCACTCTAGGATTGGCGGGCTATTCGCCGCACTCGTAGGGGGTACAGGTTGACCCACGAGGGGTGCCCAAGTTACCGGATTCCATGAAGTGCTGGGTGGTCCATTCACGGTGCTGCCTCGCTTCAGGTTTTGGCGGGTAACTTGCCGCACCCGTAGGGGTCTAGGATTTCATTGCACAGGCTATCCACACGACCAGGGGAACGTCGGGTTTCAGTAGTGGCTCTGTGAAACCCGGGGATCCCAGATATCTGTATTGTTTCTGTGATGCTGTACATTTTCTGTGATGTTGCATTTTATCACGCCTTGAGCGAATATAATATATTGGTATATATATTAGTAGATGTTGTATATGTTTTGCATCCGCACTGGTCCAGTCCCCGCTCTGTCGTTAGTTAGCTAACCTAACGGGTAATGACGGGACCCAGTGGCGAATGCGGATGGCATATACGTACATCAGTATATTTTTGGTGTGATCAATTGACGGGACTGCGTTGATTCTGATCAATGCAAGTTAAAATCAAACCTAATCTGATGTTGTTGGAACACTTTTCAAAAAAGCTGTTATTGCAAAGACGTTCACTTTTGTTTTGCATCATGGTATTCATTTGGAATATCCTGCTCCTCAGTCGACGAGGCAAGGGCCGAGATCCCTTCACCGGGAGTGACCCCTTGGACAGAAGTTTGCGTGAGGGAAATAACTTCACTATAGCCGATTACTTTTGTTTTGCATCGTGATATTCAGTTGGAATATCCTGCTCCTCAGTCGACGAGGCAAGGGCCGAGATCCCTTCACCGGGAGTGACCCCTTGAACAAAAGTTTGTGTCAGGGCAATAACTTCACCATAGCCGATTACTTTTGCTTTGCACCGTGGTATTCAGTTGGAATATCCTGCACCTCATTCTACGGGGAAAGAGCCGAGATCCCTTCACCGGGAGTGACCTCTTTAGCAACGGTTTTCGTCACTATATTTTTAAAAGCTATCCGTTCCTTCAACGATATCAAGTTCATTACGTTAAAGGTTTTCGCCAGAAACCATTCGTAGCTCTCCGTCGTTTCATATGGATAGTCAATAGTACTCAAGCTGTGTTTGTTGGCCAAAGTCAAGGCACAGTGTTTGATAGCTGTTGGTTATTCATATGCAGCATAGATAGATGCGTTGGTTTGGAACAGTCGTATAGCCTTATTGGCCAAAGTCAAGGGCTTGTGCGAGTGGATTCGAATCAACCTGGAGAATGACGGGTAGAACTTGACATGTGACTTATGATTTGTTGGCCAAAGTCAAGGTCATAAGAGCATGGGGCAGAAATCACATCGGGAGTTTCAAAAGAACTGAAACTTGCCAGATATGCGCATACCTTCTGGAGTGTGATGACGTGAGCGGATTCCGTCACGTTATCATGCGATGAGAGTTGGATCCCGATTCCCACTGATGAGTTGGTTTACTCCTCGGGTGTTCCCGACTAATTCTTCTTTCAGGTTTGGAGGAGAATTTGACGGTACAGTGGGAGGTTTCTAGATTAGATAAATCGGTAACCATTCTGATCTAGGTTAGAGTGCACGCTGAGTGTTTCTTTTCTCTCTCTCTTTGGCAGCGACCATTGACCCGACCCTAAGACTATGACTCAGGGACCAAGTTAACCGAACCTTCTTAAACACTGGCTTTTGGATTGTCAGAGTTGCAAACCTCATTGCCACTCCTACTTTTACCCTTTTCTCCAGGACACCCCGTATTACTACGAACGTCCACTTCCATTGGACAAAACCATCGTATGGTTAGATACGAACTCGAAGGGATTTATTCGAGGATGGTTTCCAGTTCTGGGGAAAACGGATAGTATTATTCAGTTGTCTTTTCCTTTTACCTTCTCTCAAGTTGTGAGTACTCCTTGGTTTAGGAGATAGTACACCCATTACGCAAATTGGATAGTCTTCTTCCAAACCATAGGCAGGTGCCGACCGGTAGGGAATGAAGAAAACCAATTAGCATAACGATGGTGTGCAGAAGGTATTAAGTTAAGACAAAGCAAGGGATTAGTAAAGAGGGCAAAGTAAATTGCGACTGATATTCACGACCAAACCATATTTTCCTTCGCCAATACTAAATCACCTTTGTATTTCTCCAGGACACTCCGTATCACTACGAAGATCCACAGTTTATTGGATATTCCATCGTATGGTTATATACGAACTTGAAAGGAACTTGTTCCAGTTCGGGGATGGATTCTGGTTCAGGAGAAATAGGAATAAGGTTCATTCAGTTGTCTTTTATTCTCACCTTCTCTCGCATTGCGAGTGCTCCTAGGATTAGGACAGTACACCCATTATGCTTATTGGATAGTCTTCTTCCAAACCATAGGCTGGTGCCGAACGGTAGGGAAGGAAGAAAACCATTTGGCCTAAAGGCGTGTGCAGAAGGTAATGACTAAAGACATATGAAAGGATTTGGAGAGGTGGAAAAGAATTATACGGTTACAATCGTGAATCTGGAAGAGGCATTACTAAGAATACCAGGATACCCCATCGAAACATTTCAATGTTTCAGCTTCACTATGTACTGTTAAAGGAAAACTGATTTCCCGATTAGATACTTGCTCCAGGGTATGTATTTACCAGGTATGATTCTCACATCTGTATGGTTTTACAGATGATGAGTGGGAGTAAGTTATTGGGAATTGGGTGATCATCCTCATTATATCAGGATTCGTTGTAATCAGTGATATTTGAGGAAATCAACTGGGCTGTTTGCCGGTTGGCAAATATTTGGTTTTGAATATCCACTGTTATGCACCAATTTCAAATTGATATATCTGTAAGTCTATTTTCATAGAGTGAGATATACCTTTATGAAATTATGTCTACGACATTTACCCATATCAGTGGATGGTTAGGTAAGAAGCATTAAACAGCGGTGTAATTCTTCTTAACCATAAGTACAGTTTTCAACCTACGACACACAGTGAAAGAGTTATCAGACTCAAGGAACTTATACAGAGTATTGTATGTTGTCCAGGGTCCATCAGGACAGAGGGGTTGGTCCTCGTACTATATTCGGTTTACTTATGACTTCTCTAGTTTTTAGACAGGTGTTTCGCGGAAACACAGGGTCTGAATTTTGAGAAGTTATAGGTATTTGAATAGAGTAGAGAACCAGGTGTAGCAAGTATCGGGATTCTTCAAAGCAATCGAAGATGTAGACACTTGTGCATGGTATTCAGTTGATAGTAATGATAAAGAGAACTTGCCACTCTTTCAGGTTACTCATAATTGGAAGAGCTCCTAAGTTGAGTAACGCTGATCGTCCTTCTTCCATTTAGTTGACATGCACTAGAGAAAGTTGCATGATTTGGATCTGGTTCAATTAAATCAGTGCCTCTGTTTCTATATTGGATATAGAACAGTTCATATCTTAACGGTGTTAAGGTACGGGGAGTTGTCCGGCTTATGATTAAAACCAGACACTGGACAACTCAAGGCACGTTTCTGTAATGGCTGTTTGTGGGTTGACCCAGGCTATGACGAGGGTTGACTTTCTACCATCTGGATGAACAATAGCAATATTGTTCTAGACTCGCCACAGTTTTATTAAAAATGGATTTTTTCAGAAAAAACTAGTGGGAGTATGGTAGAACTGGAAGTGATTCCAGAACCACAAACGATTACTGAAGATTTGATAGGAACCTACAGATTCAATTTGGTTTGACATTCCATTGGCCACTCCGCAGATACGGTGGGTAACTTCAGGCACCCGAGAGGTACTCCGGTAGCCTTAAGGACGGTGACAGGGAAGTTCTTGTTTACCCACACTTGCCATTGCTGTTGTTCCAGACTGTGAGACCCGGCAGGAGGATGAGTATAGCGTCGTTCTAAACTTGCTTTAGAAGTGTACGTCTGTATGACTCTGCCAGAGGGTTGTCGTAGTCAGTGGGAGCAGCGGAAGCATTGGTGGACAGGAGGCTTGTGTCTATTTATAGACTAAAGCAGATGTAGCGGAGATAGATCATCTATTTCTGACGTAACAGTCGTAGGTTTGACTTCATCAGAATAGGGGATGGATCTGTTAAGAAGGTAGTAGGGTATAATGTCATGGTTTTAGGATGACATACACAGAATAGGAAAAGAAACTCCTATACTACGATCGGTTATACTTTGGTCGTCACACAGTGGTTTCTCCACAAAGGAAATGGATTTTATTTCAGACATACTGGATACTAGATCTATGGTTTTAGATCTAGATTTGGGTAGTCTCCCAATCTGGGTACTTAGACAGCATTCTAAGGGTATTTAGAATGGACGACTCCTGGCACGGTAGTGTACCTGCAGGTAATGGAGTCACCCTCTCTAAAGGTGTCTTACAGACTAAAGGGGAGAGGGAAGTGCATGATTGGCAGATCACTTGCTCAGGAAATTGAGTCAATCATGAGATGTCAAGTACCACACCAGATGTTGTTCTTGCACTAGATGCAATAAGTTGACATTAATCCAATCCTAGAGAAACAGTCGGAAGCAGTTTTAGAACATAAGTGGATGTTCTAGGGATATGATAACGACAGCCTCACTCGGGAGACAGTTATCATTCCAGGCTTCCAAGGTGACCTGGACAACAAGGAGGTTGTCAGAGTTATAGTTTTCCTTCTGATGAGGGGCAGTATTTTGGACAGGAGGTCCAAGGCAATACTGAGGTTGGCATGGCATAGGATACTGATTAAGTTCAGTTGACGATACAGTCTAAGAAGTATGGATTTGGAGTTCACTCATGAGCTATGTCCCATCAGTCATCCAGACACATTCTAAGACAGGTATTACTCATTTCGGGAGATGGCTTTCTCCGCGAACTTGAGATATAGAGAGACATGGAAAGAGACAACAAAGCGGATCCACTCACTAAGGCTATTCCTCGAACGCAATAGTTTCGCAAACGAGCTTTGTGAGACTGACTAGTAGTGGAGTTGGGTGTTCGGTATCACACGGGCTGTGAGTATGCGACATCGCAATAATTAGCCTTGAGTGCAAGTGGGAGATTGTTGAAGATAGTGCCCTCAGAGTCAATTAATAGGTCACAGGTACGTGATTGCAATGATTGATGGAGGACCTATCCCGGTAGGACAGTCTTACTCGAGATGATAGTATGCTATCTGGTTTACCTTTATCATCGTGTACTGTTTAAGGTGACCTGACAAGTCGCTATTACACGTTGATAGAGCCCCTAAGATTCTTGCTTGACCACCAGCAGTATGAGGGCGATCATATACGTGGGAGCTGGCAGTCTATAAGCATATCCTTAAATGGTCCCTAGTCGTGAGAGTTTCGAGACAGGGCATCGATACTCCAGAGTAGACTAGTGTATACAGTCGAGACCCCGACGAGGGACGGTGGCCGGTCTCACAAGCCACTGGTGTCAGTTGGATCACCTAAGATGTATACAGGTGCTCATTGGGTTATGAGTACACCGGACAGGACTCGCCGGGAACATGCTAGTTGGTCATATACCAGACGTCAGATGGCAGTTCCCTGGTGACATGTGTACAGGTTAGTTCATCGACCTGGGGATCGTCATTTGTCTCGTGTGAGTTCCCACTGTACTTTGATTAATACCCTACCACGGCTCAAAGGAGTCGTGCAAACAGGTTTTAGTTGGGTGCAGTCCCGAGCCACATGGAGGCAGTGAGCGCATCTTCAGGGGTTCGTCTCTCCCGGTATTGGGGGTGAGGTCGCGCTGTGTCTAGAAAAGCCATTACACGAAGCCCTCGGCCGAGGCAAGGAGATTTACTGGTAGGTATTCCAGTAGTATCTCAGGGTGTTCTGGGCTACACTCCGACACGACTTGTACTGCTTTTGGGGGTCTGACTTTTACCAACCCCCTAGGCCCGCCATGCGATACTCATAGACGAACGGACCGGACTGTACGGATATTGTCACTGACAGGCTCAGTTGGGTTGTCAGGCTGAGTTCGCTCACAGACGTCCCTTTTTGTCAATACCTGGTAGCCCGTTACGTATTGGCTTATACCTCTGACGTGCTAGTGGTTAAATCCACAACCAAGGTGTTGACGAGTCTTTAGAGTCCCCCACATTCAGTTACTCAGCTTTCGGGCGAAAAGTTGTAGAGGCCGTATGGAGATATGGCAAGGTCCGATCAGATACGTGCGGTATTGCACGGATCAGGATCGGACAGTTTGTACTATAGGCCGTATGGGTATATGGCAGGGTTCGATCAGATACGTGCGGTATTGTACGGATCAGGATCAAACAGATATTACTAGCCGGTTTTGGTTTAAGCCGGATCCTAGTATAGTACAGTGTAGATTTTGTCTCATTGCATTTGTATTTCGATCGGAATACAAATGCGGGTGTATATGCACAGTATCGGGGTTTTCCTGTAATTTATTACGGGACCAGTTTTATGGAGTTGCCAGTTTGCTTTCCGTTTCGGCCAATTTCCTTTGTATCGTTCATTGGCCGAAGATTGGTGGAGGAGGGCTTATTTGCATTGTTGCAAATAGGCATTTATGGAGGGTGTTCTTTGCATATATTTGTATCATGATGGTTTCATGATGGTGCCCATTCCTTGACCTTGACTTCTTGACTTCTCCATCATGGCTTGACTTTCATATGACATGGTTTTCATGATGGCTGTGGTGGAGTGAGGTTCTCTTTTGGTGATCATTTCTTTGCATGATTTGGTTGTTGAGTGTTGGTGTTTCTTTGTGATCATTTTTCCATATGATAACCATTCCTCTCTCTCTCTCTTGCATTATTCTTTTGATCACCTCCCCCTTGACTTTTTCCCTCTCTCATTCCATACATGGGCCGGCCACTATTGGAGATGGGGGGTTGATTTTCATGTGTGGCATTTTGGCTTTCTAAGGGTGCTAAGAAAATCTCTCTAGTTCATCTCAAAAATCAATTCCTCCACCATCTAAAAAGGCAACATCCAAAACCCCAAAATGAGACACAAGTTCCACACTATATTCTACAGCAAATCTTGTAAGTCCACGTTGCGACCCCCGGTTCTTACGGGGAGGCGGAAACAGTATAGAAATCAAATTTTTAGCGCATGGGGCAACATGGACTAACATAAGTCGGGATCTTTTCTAAACTAAACTAGCAAACATGCAAAAGAGAATTAACTACTCGGCAAAGTGGTTATACCTAACTTGAACTCCTTCTTCCTGAAACCTAGTAGAGGTTGATGGTTCTCTCCTCGTCGCCTTCTTCCGTCGAAGATGGATCCACTTGAGGGTTCAACCTTCGGGCTCTTCCTCAAACTTGGAGTGAACTAGGATCTCCGGCTTGCTAAACCTTGAACCCTAGAGAGAGTAGTGTGTATCTATGGGGTGATTTCTTTTCAAGGAGAGGGATTCTCAACACATGAGAAGGATTCTCCTTGAGCTTGAGGAAGAAGAAGATGAAATGAGGAGAGAGAGTCAATATGATAGAATGAGCTCTTTTTCTTCTTGCAACCATAACAAAAAGAAAAAGATATATCTAAATAATAATAATCCAAAATGAAATAGTTGATGGTTGTATTTGGAATGACCACTACCATCACTACAATAAATGAATGTAAGCTAGAATCAAGGAATATCCTTGCAAAGCAATGATGATGGTCAAACATTCAACCATGGTCAACAAGTCAACCATGGTCAACAAGTCAACAAAATCAACCATGACACAATTTCCTTTTTAATTACTATTATTAATTGATATTTCATAAATCCATTAGGGTTTGGAAAAAGACGACTGTCAAGTGTGCATACGCACCCGTTCCGAAACCCTAATGAAAGACCTCTTCCTCCGCCTCAAACAACTGTGCATACACACCTGCATTCTCGTTCCGAGGAACAAGAATACTGAGAGATAAAAGCAACCCCAAAACATATACCAGTATCTGGCTCAAAGCAGAGCCAGCCAGTAATATCCGTCCGGACTCCAAACGAGCACAAGTGCGCGGATGAGAACGAACCCTGTCGCAAAATCATGCGACCTCTACTCTGTTTTGCCCAAAAGCGAATACCCTCCGTGTGGGACTCTAAAGACTCGACACTACGCTGGCAATGGGTTTAACCACAGACCGCAAGCGGCACTAGCTGTGCGTAACGGTCCCCAGGTAGAAGCCGACAAGAAGGCTGACGAGGTGAACCCCATCTGAACTCCTACTGAGTCTGAATGTGACAGTCTCCGTACAGTCCGGTCTGTTCGTCTGATACATCGCATGTCGGGCCTAGGGGGCGGTAAACGTCAGTCCCCTAATAGCGGTACAAGTCGTGTCGGAGTGAAGCCCAAAACACCTTGAGATAACACTGGAAACCTACCAGTATATTTCGCTTGCCCTGGCCAGGGACTACTCGTGTAATGGCTCTCCTAGACACAGCGCGATGTCAACCCCCAATACCGGGAGAGACGAATCCTGTCTAACCGTCACTGCCTCCAAGTGCTTCGGGACTGCACCCAACCATTACCTGTTTGCATGACTCCTTTGAGCCGTGGTAGGGTAGTGATCAAAATGCAGTGGGAACACACTCGAGGCGAAGTGCCAGTGTCAAGTCAGCGGACTAAGCTGTACTCATGTCACCTGGGAACTGATAACTGACGATAGGTATAATACCAACCTGTCAGTTCCCGACGAGTCCTGTCCAGTGTACTCGTAACCCAACGAGCACCCGTATACTATCTCCAGTACGACGTACTGATGGCTGTGGGACAGACCATCTCCCACACTGGGATGAGAAGCGCATACGCTAGTCTACTCCGGAGTATCGATGCCCTGTCTCGATAGTCCTGCGACTAGGGACCTGTATAAGGATGTGCTTATAGATTACCCATCCCCCACTAGTGTGACTGCCATCACAACGCTGGTAATCAAGCAAAAGATCCTAAGGGCTCCACTAATGCGTATAGGTGATATCGCAAAATAAACACATGTACACATTGAAGTAGAAACAAACCAAGTAGCATACTACTATATTGAGCAAGATTGTTTATACAAGGTGAATATCCGAAGCTTCCATTAAGTAATATACAAACTAGTATGATACAGTAATGGCCTCTAGGGCATATACACTAACAAATCTTGGGCACGTCGACTAGCCAGCTTCGTGCCCGAGTTGCCTCGGCATTGAGGTGGGAGCCCGTAAAAGAAGTAGGCGATGTGGTGCACTTCCGGCGACGTGGTGGAGACAGGACACTCCGCAGGAGATCGGGACGACGACGAGAAGACCGGAGGACTCAGATCAGTCGGTATATCTCTCTTCCCTTTCTTGTAGATAGCTAGGACTAGTTAATGGTTCGATCCGGGTATTAGTGCGCGGCGGTTTGCCAGTTCAAGAAAATTTAAAGTTTATCACCGCTTCCGCATTTGGCCGTAGGATTGACGGCCGGGGCGCCGCAGTGCACTTACATGTTACTGATTGGATTCAGAGGAGAACGCACAGGCTAGCTTGTTGATCTTTTGATCGCTCAATATCTGGGTGGCTGTTACGTTTAGCTGACCGCTTGCAGCTTGTGGGTGTTTGATATGATCATCACCTGCTACCGGCGTATTGACGATTATTTAGAGTCCTACACAGAGGTTTCTTGGCTCAGGCGAAACAGAGTAGAGGCACATATGTGATATGTGCAGGACCGAGAATAATGCGATATGAGATACCGTATTATATTCTCACGATATTTAGATATGAACCGGGACATCGGATCAAGTGTTGATTCGATGAATCGGTACATGATATATTAGTCGGTAATATTCGATATAGCCGGGTCATCGATTCATGTGTTGATTCGATGATTTAATGCATAATAATATATATGATATATTGTATTACATTATCTAATATTGGCTCGCTTTATTATTTCATTTTCTCACTGGATGACACATTGATATATATGCGATATATGTTAATTATATTATTTTCTTTTGTTGCAAATATATAATATATATGTGATATATATTATTGTGACATGATATGATTAATTGTTAAACATGTTTAAGGATGATTAATTGAGGTTAGGGTTTGATTAGGGTTAGATGCTTCATGCACCTTCTAGAAGCTTTTTCTTTTGTCATTGTTAAGATATTTTTGGATGACACATTCTTTAACCCAACCAAACCCTAACTCTAGTTTATTCTCTACACAATCCTAGCCACTCATCCTTGACCATGGTTTATATATCAATCATATTCATTTCTTTCTATTCATCACAAAAGGATTAATCTTTTTATGATTTCCATTATCATCTTCTTCTCTCTTGAAAAAAGCTTACTTGATTTTCTTTATGTGATGAATAAATATGAGAAAATGATTTAAAAAGAAAACAAAAATACTACTCTCTCATCCTCATCTCATCTAGCCCATGAGATTAGTGTGTTCATCTCTTTAGAGTGAGAAAGCTTGAATCTTTGCAACTTCGACGTAGATCATCGGAGATTTGGAACACTTCAAGCTATAATGGATCGTTCGAGTCGTGGAGCCTCTCATGAGTCCGGGAGATCGTGGATCGCGGCAAAGGGACTTCTACTCGGAGCTTATGAAGCGAAGGAGCGGACTACAAAGGTTGTAATCCCTCACACTTTGATAAAAAGTTATCATCTTGCAAGTTAAACCCTAATAATCTAGCAAAGATCCCGGCTTTGGGTTGTTCGGCACGTCTAAATTTTTATCCGGGCATGTTTGATTCCTTATGAACCTTCACAAGAGTGCCTAGGAACCTTTCAAAATGAGCGGGCTAGGTCGCTGACTTCGATGCCGAAGATGATCTACGTCGGGGAGACTCAAACTCAAGCTATTTCTTCACTTGGTCAAAAACTTTGTGAAGAGAACACCCTATACTACATGGCAAGTAGTAGAGGATGAAGAAAGAGGAAGTGGGTTCACTTTGGATTTGGATTTCTCACTTGGTTTCTTCACTTGAAATTTTTCTAGCAAGGTTTTTCTTCACTTGAAGAAGATGAAGAAGAAGAAAATGAATAGAATGAATTATTGAAAAAGAATAAATCATGTGAAGTCTATCATCTTGCAACCATGGGTGAGTTAACTTTTGTAGAGAGTAAACTAGAGTTTAGGTTGATGGTTAGGTCAAAGAACAAAACAAAATGGTTAGACTTTTTCAAAGATGCTAAGAAGCTTCATGAAGCTTGAAGCCAAAACAAGAAAATCCACCATTTAGTTTTTGCCAAAATAAATAAAATGAATAAAACCCTAACCATTAACCTAAACATGGTGTAAGTCATTCACACACCCAAGTTTGCATGTATCATCAATCATGATACAAACTAGTGCACAAACATATATCATATATACAACTTGTGCACATCAAGTGAGAAAATCAATCTTAGTTTACAAATACTAGTTAATGTAAAGTAATATATCAAATATATAATTATACATTAAATCATTAAATCGATACTTGATTTAATGATCTGGTCAAATCGCATATAACCGACTAATATCAATAGAAACGACTTATCGAATCAACACTTGATCCGATAACCCGGCTATATCGCATACAACCGATCAATGTCACAAATCGCGAGAATAGAATACAGTATCACATACTGGTATTATTTTCGGTCCCGCACATATCTCATATGCGCTCCTATTTCGTTTCGCTTGAGCCAGGAAACCACTGTGTAGGACTCTAAAGACTCGTCAATACGCCGGCAGTAGTTGATGATCATATCAAACACCCACAAGCCGCAAGTGGTCTGCTAAACTTAACGGACACCCGGATATTGAGCGATCAGAAGATCAACGAGCAAGCCTGCTCACACTCCTGTGAATCCAACCAGTAACACTTACCGCACAGTCCGATCTGCTCGTCTTATATATCGCATATCTCGCCTAGGGGTGGTAAACGTCAGACCCCAGTAGCTTGATTAGTCATGCCGATGTAAGGTCTATAACAAGCATGAAACTACTGATAACACTTACCAGTAAATCAGTGCAACCATGGCCAAGAATTTCCAGTTATGGCCAGTCTAGCATAGCGCAACATCAACCCCCAATACCGGGAGAGACGAATCCTCTCCTATCGCTCATTGCCTCCATGTGAATCGGGACTGTACCCAAAAACCACCTGCTTGCACGACACAGTAGAGCCGTGGTAGGGTAGAAATCAAAGCACAGTGGATGACACACAAGACTCTATGACGATCTCGGGTCAACAGACTAAGCTGTACCAGTGTCACCAGAGAACTGCCATCTGACGTGAGGTATAATACCATCTGGGAGTTCTCGGCGAGTCCGTTCAGTATACCCAGTCACCACTGAGCACCCGCATACCATCTCTGATGTCAAACACCAATGGATATGGGATCATCCATCTCCCATCACATGGGTCGAGAAGATATACGCTAGTCTACTCTGGAATATCGATGCCCCGTCTCGATATTCCCACGACTAGGAACATTTAAGGATGTACTCATGGACTACCCAGGCCCCACTAGTATGATCTACATCATAGTCCTGCAAGTCGAGTACACATCCTAAGGGCTTTATCAACACGTAACAGAGAGACAACAAGTATACATGTTAAGATAAAGAGCAACCAGATAGCGTACTATCATGTCGATGTTAGTGTATATGCCCTAGAGGCCATTACTGTATCATACTAGTTTGTATATTACTTAATGGAAGCTTGGGATATTCACCTTGTATATACAATCTTGCTCAAAATAGTAGTATGCTAATTGGTTTGTTTCTACTTCAATGTGTACATGTGTTTATTTTTGAATATCGCCTATACACATTAGTGGAGCCCTTAGGATCTTTGCTTAATTACCAGCGATGTGATGGCCGTCACACTAGTGGGGCTGGGTAATCTATAAGCACATCCTTATGCAGGTCCCTGGTCGCAGGACTATCGAGACAGGACATCGATACTCCGGAGTAGACCAGCGCATGCGCTTCTCATCCCAGTGTGGGAGACGGTCTGTCCCACAGCTGTCAGTACGTCGTACTTGAGATAGTATGCGGGTGCTCGTTAGGTTACGAGTACACTGGACAGGACTCGTCGGGAACTGACTAGTTGGTATTATGCCTATCGTCAGTTATCAGTTCCCAGGTGACATGAGTACAGCTTAGTCCGCTGACTTGACACTGTCACTTCGCCTCGAGTGTGTTCCCACTGCACTTTGATTACTACCCTACCACGGCTCAAAGGAGTCGTGCAAACAGGTAGTAGTTGGGTGCAGTCCCGAAGCACTTGGAGGCTGTGACGGTTAGACAGGATTCGTCTCTCCCGGTATTTGGGGTTGACATCGCGCTGTGTCTAGGAGAGCCATTACACGAGTAGTCCCTGGCCAGGGCAAACGAGATATACTGGTAGGCTTCCAGTGTTATCTCAGGGTGTTTTGGGCTTCGCTCCGACACGACTTGTACCGCTATCAGGGGACTGACGTTTACCGCCCCCTAGGCCCGCCATGCGATGTATCAGACGAACAGACCGGACTGTACGGAGAATGTCACATTCAGGCTCAGTAGGAGTTCAGATGGGTTTCGCCTCGTCGGTCTTCTTGTCGGCATTACCTGGGGACCGTTACGCACAGCTAGTGCCGCTTGCGGTCTGTGGTTAAACCCACTACCAGCGTAGTGTCGAGTCTTTAGAGTCCCACACAGAAAGCTTTTCGCCTTTAGGCAAAAGAGTAGAGGTCGCATGGTATTGCGACAGGTCGCATGGTTTTGCGACAGGGTTCAGTCACATCCGTGCACTTGTGCACGTACAGTGTCCGGACAATTTGCACTAGCGGGCTTTGGTTTAAGCCAGATCCTAGTGTACGTATTGGGATTGGATTTATCCAGTTTACATTCGTGTTCCTCGAAACGCGGATGCGGGTGTGTATGCACAGGTGACGGGGAGACAGAGGCAGCGGATTCTCATTAGGGTTGTTGACAGTTGACCGTTGACTATTGACTTTTTGCTCAACCCTAATGAGAATATGATATATGATTAACAATTATATTAATTAAGTATTATGGTGACATGGTTGTTGACTTGTTGACTTTTGTTCACTTGTTGACTTTGTTGACCGGTTGACTAGGCTTGACTAGTTGACCATCATGATAACCGTAGCCATCATTTCATGGCAAAGACTTTTGCTTGCTTGCTCATTTGTGCAAAATGAGTGCATGAAATGATATGGTTATGGTTGCTTCAACCATCACATAGCACTTGATTGGTATGATGAGTTATGATGCTTTTGGATTATGAGAGGGTGAAAGACAAAAGAGTTGCTCATTCTTACTTGCTCATTCTCTCTCTTGTTCTTGAGCTCTCTTGCTCTTGCTTTCACCCACTTCCTCTTGCTCCCTCTCTTGACTCTATGGTTCTCTTGTCTCATGAGTTGAGAATCAAGAACCATAGATAAAATCCCATACAAACTCTTCTCTACTCACTCTAGTTCACAAGGTTTAGCAAACCGAGTGAACTAGTTTCTTCAAAGTTCGAAGAAGGAGCCAAAGGTTGGAGCTTTCAGGTGGATCTATCTTCGGCGTAAGGAGACGACGGGAAGAAGCCAATCCGGACCACCATTGGAGCTTGAAGACGAAGGAGTTCAAGACAAGCAAGGTATAACCCCCTAACCGAGTAGTTAGCAACTCGTAGTTAGGTTGTTAGTTAGATGTTTAACCAAGATCCGGGTTATAAGTCCATGTTACCACCTCTATAAAAATCGTTTTTTACCAAATTCCGCTTGCCCGAAAGTACCGGGAGAGGTAGCATGGACTTACAGTGGTATCAGAGCCTAGTTAAACTCTATCTAACATGTTAGCAAGTTACTAGAAGATCGATCAAAGAAAAAGTCCCGAAATGAACCCCAAAATTCGAAGTTTCTGTCGATTTTTATACTGTGCAAAAGTTGATTATTTTCATCTCTAAAATCGGCTCAGGCTTTTCTGTGATCACCCACCAAATTTGGTCCAACGATCGAGTCAAAGCGCCGCGGAAACACGGCGGGAGCACGCTCCCGCCGCGGATCCGCGGCCGAGTTGACTCGGCCGAGGTCCATCTTTGGTGCAGTGTTATTCTGAGGGTATTTTGGGATTTTTGATATATGTGTTTTCTGCCCAGATTTTCCAGAACGAAAATTTTATTTTTGGGGTCCCGAAAATCCGTATTTTTGATCGAACTTCTAAAAGACATAAGCTAACGGGTTTTTCTGTAATGTGATATTTGTATTGAACGTCTGCTAATCGCTATATGTCGATTAGTGGGAGTTATACAAATCTGTGATCTGTAATGTTGCTGGAATGTGTATATGAATATGTTGGATTGTCGCGGGTGAATAGCCGGGGGTTGTGAGACGAGTGTTTTCTTTTCTTTCAATTCATGTAAATTTGTAAATTGATGTAATAATTATTTGTATGGCCGCACAACCGGATCGGGGTTGTAGCCGTCATTGTATAATTTCTTTTTACTGTTTTTGCTCCTAGGATAGACCCATGGAGGGGGTGCACAAACTACCGGGTATGCCGAAGTACCGTGTGGCCTACTCATGGAGATGAGGGAGGTTGCTTCGCTTCGGGTACTTGGCGGGTAGTTTGCCGCACCCGTAGGGGTCTTGGGTGGGGTATTGGCTATTCACCGCGACCGTGTAATCTGTCTTCCGTTACAGGCTCGTACGAATTACAGATTCCTAGTATATCCAATGTATTCATCTGTGATATGAAATGTTTATCATTGCAGTATATCTATATATGATATTATTTAGGCGTTGCTTATGTTTTACAGACGCGCTAGCCCAGCCCCCGCTCTGTCGTTAGTTAAGTAACCTAACGGGTAATGACGGCGCCCAGTGGCGAATGCGAATGGCATAAGCGTACGTCATATTTTGGTTGTTTTCTGCAATGGTAGGATTAAATGATGGGACGCATTAAAAGAACTAATGCAAGAATATCACGCATTAAAAGAACTAATGCAAGATAATAAACCAAGTTAAAGTCGTTGGAACACTTTCGAAAAACCACTCGGTTCTTTTCAAAACCAACTTTTAAATGCGGAGCTTGAGCCACTCCTTTTTTAAAAGCTATCTCGTTCCATCGACTATATCAAGTTCACTACGTTCACGGTTTTGCCAAAACCATTCGTAGCCCTCCGTCGTTTCACATGAATAGTCAATAGTATTCAAGCTGTGTATGTTGGCCAAAGTCAAGGCACAGTGATTGGTAGCTATTGGGTGTTCATGTGTAGCATAGATAGATGCGTTGGTTTGGGACAGCCGTACTGCCAATTTGGCCAAAGTCAAGGGTAGGTACGGATGGATCCAAATTAACCTGGATAATGACGGGTAGAACTTGACATGTGACTTATGATATTTTGGCCAAAGTCAAGGTCATAAGAGCATGGGGCAAAAATCCACATCGGGAGTTTCATAAGTACTGAAACTTGCTAGATTTGCATGCCATTTGGAGTGTGATGATTCTGGTAGGATTCCTTCAGTTTCGTCACGCGATGATATTTGGATCCCGATCCTACTGTGAGTATATGCTACTCCTCGGGAAATTTCTCACTAAACGATCAATGCTATAAACCTAGTAGGTGCCTAGAAAGGTGTTAGCGAGGCTACGCCCCTAGGGAAAAGAGGTTCTTTAATTAAGGAACTTCGCGAAAGCGTTGGAAAACCTCCCTCGAAGTACCGACACTGGCCTGGCTGAACGGTTAAGCAAGTATTGTGCGGTGGGATTGATCCCGACTAATTCTTCCTTTATGGTTTGAGGAGGGATTCGAGAAACAGTGGGAGCCATCCTGTTTAGACAAACTAAAAACCACTCTAAACTTGCAAGAGCATCATGCTGAGTGTTTCTTCTTCTCTCTCCTAATTGCAGCGACCAATCGATATGACTGGACTTAAGTTACTTCTAGATAAAAACATACTGACAGGGCCAAACTACAAAGATTGGCTCAGGAATGTCAAAATGGCAATCACTTACGACAAGATGGGGTATCTTCTTACCACCAAAGCTCCCCCTGTCCCTGGTCCCACTTCCAGCGTCGCGGATAAGGAAATCCGCAAGACTTGGGAGATTGATAGAGCGAAGGCCAAGTGCCTCGTACTTACCTCGATGGACAACGAACATCAGAGGAGGCACGAGAATATGGACCTTGAATCCATATTTCTCCATACAAAAGAACTGTATGGAGAGCAATCTCGTATCGCAAGATATGAAGCATCGAAAAAGTTATTTTCGGCAAAGATGGCCGTCGGATCATCAGTAGCCGAGCACGTGCTAAAGATGATCGGCTACATTGAGGAGCTCGCGGACCTAGGGACCACATTGGAGAGTGAGCTCTATACGGACATAGTTCTCCAGTCCCTTCCTTCCACTTACGCCCAGTTTATACTGAACTTCAACTTACAAGAAAAAGAGGTTGAACTTTCAGAGCTCCTCAACATGCTGAGGAGCGCAGAGGGCACCCTACAGAAAAGTAGGGAAACATCCACTTTGTTTGTAGGAGGATCATCTTCTTCTAGGTCCAAGGCGAAAGCCAAGGGAAAGAAGAAGAAAGCCCCCGCCAAACCAAGAGGCGGTGTTAGTAAAGTGGATACGAAGGGAAAAGCTAAAGCAACAAAGAAAGCGGGGAAGCTTGTGGATAAGGAAGAATGCTTCTATTGTTATAAGAAAGGTCACTGGAAGAATGATTGCAGGGCTTGGAAAGCCAGAACACAGGAATTGAAGCAGGTTGCAGCTTCAGCTTCAGGTGTGTATGTTATTGAAAATTGTCTTTCAATAAACTCTACTTCCTGGGTATTGGATACCGGATCAGGATCCCATATCTGTAATTCTTTGCAGGCGTTGAGAAACCGTAGGGTTTTGAAGGCAGGTGAAATGACCCTCAGAGTTGCGAATGGAGCTAGCATGGATGCTAAAGCCGTGGGGGACTATCACCTGGGAATGTCAGATGGACATGTTTTGGTTTTGCGTAATTGCTTTTTTGTACCCAACGCAACTTGTAATATCATTTCTGTATCTTTAGTTTCTAAAGAAGGTTATGAATTTGCGTTTGTAAGTAATGTTGTTAACATTCACCTTAATCAAGTTTTGATTGGGTCAGGTACATTGAGTAATGGTATATACGTATTGAACCAACCACAGATTTTCAATGTCCAGAATACACACAAAAGAAAGTCTCCAGAAATCAATCAGGCTTTCTTATGGCATTGTAGACTGGGTCACATCAATGAGAGAAGGTTGACGAAGTTACATACAGAAGGATATTTGAATGCGTTCGAATATCAATCGTATGCCACTTGTCAATCCTGTCTCAAAGGAAAGATGACAAAGACTCCGTTTACTGGACATGGAGTAAGAGCGAGCGAGCTCTTGGGACTCGTACACAGTGACATGTGCGGTCCAATGTCTACACATGCGCGAAGCGGTTATTCTTACTTCATTACTTTTACGGATGACTTCTCAAGGTACGGTTATGTCTTCTTAATGAAACATAAGTCCGAAGCCTTTGGAAAATTCCAGGAGTATAAGAATGAGGTAGAAAAACAGACTGGCAAAAGTATCAAGATTCTAAGATCGGATCGAGGTGGAGAATACTTGAGTGCCGAGTTCCTGGACTATTTAAAAGAGAATGGAATTCTCTCTCAGCTTACTCCTCCATACACTCCGCAACATAACGGTGTATCGGAGAGACGGAACCGCACCCTATTAGATATGGTACGGTCCATGATGAGTAGCGCTGAGTTACCGCGATCATTTTGGGGGTATGCGCTAGAATCAGTTGCATACCTTTTGAACTGAGTTCCCACTAAGACTGTGCCTACCACACCATTTGAGATGTGGTGTGGGAAGAGGCCCCATCTTAATCACATTAAGACATGGGGAAGTCCAGCTTTTGTCAAAAAGCAGCATGTGGACAAGCTCGAGGCACGCTCAGTACAGTGCAAGTTTGTGGGATATCCAAAGAATTCCAAGGGATATTTCTTCTACTGCGAAGAGGAACAAAAAGTTCTTGTTTCTCGTCATGCCCACTTTCTAGAACACCAGTTCTTAGAAAAGGAAATCAGTGGGAGCACGGTAGAACTGGAAGAAATTCCAGAACCACGGACTATCACTGAAAGTTTAGTGGAACCAGAGGGTTCAAAAGAACAGGACATTCCTACGCCGCTCCGCAGGAGTAGTAGGCAGACTCATCCGCCCGAGAGATACTACGGTTTTCTCATAGACAGGGATAGAGAGGATTACATCATAGATTATGATGAGCCTACTAGCTTCCAGCAGGCCGTTCAGAGTGTTGACTCAGTGAAATGGCTGGATGCAATGCGGACCGAAATGGAGTCCATGTACACCAACAAGGTATGGACGTTGGACATTGCTCCAGACGGGGTAAAACCCGTAGGATGCAAGTGGATCTTCAAAAGGAAGATTGGTGTAGATGGACAGGTTGAGACCTATAAAGCTAGGCTGGTAGCAAAGGGTTTTCGTCAAAGACCTAGCTTGGACTATAACGAAACCTTTTCTCCAGTAGCCATGCTGAAATCCATTCGGATCCTTCTTGCCATTGCTGCCTTCCACGATTATGAGATCTGGCAAATGGACATAAAGACCGCTTTTCTAAATGGAAATTTAGAGGAGTGTGTCTATATGGACCAACCAGAGGGTTTCATTCAGAGTGGGAGCAGCGGAAAGGTGTGCAAGTTGCTTAAGTCCATCTATGGACTAAAGCAAGCATCGCGGAGTTGGAACATCTGCTTTGATGAGACGGTCAAACAATTTGGCTTTATCAAAAATCCAGATGAACCATGCATCTATAGTAGATTTGTAGCGAGAACTGTAGTATTCCTCGTCTTATACGTGGATGACATTCTCTTAATAGGAAATGACATTCCTATGCTACAATCTGTCAAGGGGTTCTTGTCACACAGGTTCTCCATGAAAGACCTGGGTGATGCCTCATACATCCTGGGGATCCGGATCCATCGTGATAGATCCAAGAGGATATTAGGACTTTCACAGTCCAGGTACATCGACACCGTACTGAAAAGATTCAGTATGGAAGATTCCAAGCGCGGTAACCTACCGGCTTGTCACGGAATCACCCTCTCTAAAGAGATGTCTCCCAAGACTGATTTGGAGAGGGATCACATGTCTATTATACCCTACGCTTCTGCGGTAGGCTCTATAATTTATGCGATGTTGTGTACCAGACCGGATGTAGCTTATGCACTGAGTGTGGTAAGCCGGTATCAGTCAAACCCTGGGGAGAAACACTGGATAGCGGTAAAGAACATTCTCAAGTACCTGAGAAGGACTAAGGAGATGTTCTTGGTGTATGGTGGAAAAGACCTCCAGATCGAGGCCTTTGCTGACTCCAGCTTCCAGAGTGAAAAGGATGATTCCAAGTCCATGTCGGGTTTTGTCTTTACCCTCAATGGAGGGGCGGTGTGTTGGAAGAGTTCCAAACAAGAAACCGTTGTGGACTCGACGATGGAAGCGGAATACATCGCTGCATCTGATGCCGCAAAAGAAGCTGTCTGGATGAGGAAGTTCTTGAAAGAACTTCAGGTGGTTCCGTCCATTGTTGATCCAATACCTCTGTATTGCGACAACAACGGGGCTATAGCTTTAGCGAAGGAACCCAGGTCCCATCAGAGATCCAGACACATCTTGAGGCGGTATCACCTGATCAGGAAGATCGTAGATCGCCAGGAGATCGAGGTTCGGAGAGTCGCTTCAGAAGATAACACTGCAGATCCATTCACCAAGGCCCTGCCCCAGACTCAGTTCGAGCGGCCGATCGAGATGATAGGTCTTCGATACGCCAGTACATGGCCTTAGTGCAAGTGGGAGATTGTTAGTGTATATGCCCTAGAGGCCATTACTATATCATACTAGTTTGTATATTACTTAATGGAAGCTTGGGATATTCACCTTGTATATACAATCTTGCTCAAAATAGTAGTATGCTAATTGGTTTGTTTCTACTTCAATGTGTACATGTGTTTATTTTTGAATATCGCCTATACACATTAGTGGAGCCCTTAGGATATTTGCTTGATTACCAGCGATGTGATGGCCGTCACACTAGTGGGGCTGGGCAATCTATAAGCACATCCTTATGCAGGTCCCTGGTCGCAGGACTATCGAGATAGGGCATCGATACTCCGGAGTAGACCAGCGCATGCGCTTCTCATCCCAGTGTGGGAGACGGTCTGTCCCACAGCCGTCAGTACGTCGTACTTGAGATAGTATGCGGGTGCTCGTTAGGTTACGGGTACACTGGACAGGACTCTTCGGGAACTGACTAGTTGGTATTATGCCTATCGTCAGTTATCAGTTCCTAGGTGACATGAGTACAGCTTAGTCCGCTGACTTGACACTGTCACTTCGCCTCGAGTGTGTTCCCACTGCACTTTGATTACTACCCTACCACGGCTCAAAGGAGTCGTGCAAACAGGTAGTAGTTGGGTGCAGTCCCGAAGCACTTAGAGGCAGTGACGGTTAGACAGGATTCGTCTCTCCCGGTATTGGGGGTTGACATCGCGCTGTGTCTAGGAGAGCCATTACACGAGTAGTCCCTGGCCAGGGCAAACGAGATATACTGGTAGGCTTCCAATGTTATCTCAGGGTGTTTTGGGCTTCGCTCCGACACGACTTGTACCGCTATCAGGGGACTGACGTTTACCGCCCCCTAGGCCCGCCATGCGATGTATCAGACGAACAGACCGGACTGTACGGAGAATGTCACATTCAGGCTCAGTAGGAGTTCAGATGGGTTTCGCCTCGTTGGTCTTCTTGTCGGCATTACCTGGGGACCGTTACGCACAGCTAGTGCCTCTTGCGGTCTGTGGTTAAACCCACTACCAGCGTAGTGTCGAGTCTTTAGAGTCCCACACAGAAAGCTTTTTGCCTTTAGGCAAAAGAGTAGAGGTCGCATGGTATTGCGACAGGTCGCATGGTTTTGCGACAGGGTTCGGTCACATCCGTGCACTTGTGCACGTACAGTGTCCGGACAATTTGCACTAGCGGGCTTTGGTTTAAGCCAGATCCTAGTGTACGTATTGGGATTGGATTTATCCAGTTTGCATTCGTGTTCCTCGGAACGCGGATGCGGGTGTGTATGCACAGGTGACGGGGAGACAGAGGCAGCGGATTCTCATTAGGGTTGTTGACAGTTGACCGTTGACTATTGACTTTTTGCTCAACCCTAATGAGAATATGATATATGATTAACAATTATATTAATTAAGTATTATGGTGACATGGTTGTTGACTTGTTGACTTGTTGACTTTGTTGACCGGTTGACTAGGCTTGACTACTTGACCATCATGATAACCATAGCCATCATATCATGGAAAAGACTTTTGCTTGCTTGCTCATTTGTGCAAAATGAGTGCATGAAATGATATGGTTATGGTTGCTTCAACCATCACATAGCACTTGATTGGTATGATGAGTTATGATGCTTTTGGATTATGAGAGGGTGAAAGACAAAAGAGTTGCTCATTCTTACTTGCTCATTCTCTCTCTTGTTCTTGAGCTCTCTTGCTCTTGCTTTCACCCACTTCCTCTTGCTCCCTCTCTTGACTCTATGGTTCTCTTGTCTCATGAGTTGAGAATCAAGAACCATAGATAAAATCCCATACAAACTCTTCTCTACTCACTCTAGTTCACAAGGTTTAGCAAACCGAGTGAACTAGTTTCTTCAAAGTTCGAAGAAGGAGCCAAAGGTTGGAGCTTTCAGGTGGATCTATCTTCGGCGTAAGGAGACGACGGGAAGAAGCCAATCCGGACCACCATTGGAGCTTGAAGACGAAGGAGTTCAAGACAAGCAAGGTATAACCCCCTAACCGAGTAGTTAGCAACTCGTAGTTAGGTTGTTAGTTAGATGTTTAACCAAGATCCGGGTTATAAGTCCATGTTACCACCTCTATAAAAATCGTTTTTTACCAAATTCCGCTTGCCCGAAAGTACTGGGAGAGGTAGCATGGACTTACAGTCGAGCAAGAAAGTCCTACCTATATATGTCCCAGCATCCACTACAATATAGATCTCATGTACAGTAATGGCCTCTAGGGCATACATATAACTAACAATCTCCCACTTGCACTAGGGCCATCTGTAGCAGTGGTTGCAGTATCTCATACTCAACCATCCCATAAAAGTCTCTCTCTGGGAAAAAGCCTTTGTGAGTGGATCCGCCGTGTTGTCCTCTGAGTCTACTCTCCAGACCTCGACCACCCTGGAGATCAACTATCTCTATGATCAGGTGATGCTGCATCAGAATATGTCTGGGTCACTGATGGGACCGGGGTTCCTGGGCCAAAGCCTCAACACCATTGTCACACAATGGTAGGAACCTAGTTCATCTCATGAACCAATATACACCCAAACTGCCTATTTGGTAGTATCTTTGATAGCGATGTCACCAGCCTTTATCATCTAGTCTGCCACGGTATCTCAGCTTGGAACTCTTCCAACATACCGTCCCTCCACTGAGGGTAAATACAATGCCTGCGACTGACATTCGGTCGTCCTTATCATCCTGGAACTTTTCCAGTGATTCTCCCCAGGATCGATTGATACTATCTCACTTCATTAAGTGAGAATCCTAATATCTATTTAGATCTATCTCATAGATCCAAATCCCAGGATTTAAGAGGTATCACCTTTATCCTATTTGGAGAATCCTTGTGATAAGAGGAGATTGACCGTGCGTAGCATAAGAAACTCTTTTCCTATCAAGAGTATGTTGTCCTCGTACAATACGAGGATGACCATCTTACTCTCTACTACCCTTTTGTATATACAAGGTTCATCTACCATTTTGATGAAGTCAAACTCTTTGACTACCACATCAAAACAGACGTTCCAACTCCGCGATGCCTGCTTTATTCTGTAAAGCAACTTGCACACATTTCCGCTGCTCCCACTGTTTACGAAACCCTCTGGTTGTGTACTTATAGACGTTCTCTTCTAAATCATTATTTAGAAAAGCAGTCATGACACCCAACCACCAGATATCGTAGTCATGGTATATAGACATGGCAAGTAGGATCCGGATGGACTTAAGCATAGCCACTGGAAAAGGTTTCATCATTATCCATGCCTGGTCGATGACGAAAACCTTTAACAAGTCTATCTTTGAAAGTCTCAACCTTTCCATCTACACCAAGTAATCTTCTCAAGATATACTTGCTCCTGATGGGGATTTAACCCTTCCGATATAGCAAACAAAGTCCTTACTTTGTTGGTGTACATGGATTCCATCTCAGATCTCTAAGCATCCAGCCATTCTTACAGAGTCCCTACTCTCGATGGCCTGCTCGAAACTAGTTGGGTCATCATCTCATGATACATTCCTCGCTCCCACTGTCATCGAGAAACCGAAGTATCTCTCAGGCGGATGAGGAACCTTACTGGATCGGCAGAGAGGCTGAGGTTCGTCGGGGACTATAGAATCCTTTGGTTCTGTCAAATCATCAGCTGTGGTCTGTATAGCCGGAACTCCTTCCAGTTCTACAAAACTGACCTTGCCTCGATCTTGTCTAGATTTTGCTTTTGACATAGGCCGGACAATCCCAAATCTTAACTTACTTAAAAAATAGGCTCTTCCCATACCATATCTTATATGGAGTGGTAGGCGTTGATTTGATTCAAACCCAATTCAATAGGTATGCAGCTTCTCAAGTGCATAACCCCCAAAAGGAAACAGGTAACTCAGTAATACTCATCATAGAGCACACCATATCCAATATGGTGCGATTACTCCGCCCCGATACACCTACGTGCTGTGGTGTATATGGAGGAGTAATGCTGAGAGAGAATCTCATTCTCCTTTAGAATAGTCCAAGAATTCCATGCACAAGTATTCTCCTCCCTGATCTCATCATAGGACATAAAACTTATACCTATATTGGTTCTCTACTTCTGACTTATATTCTTTGAATTTCTCAAAAGCTTCAGACATGTGTTTCAACAGGAACATGTGTCTGAATCTTGAGAGATCATCAGTGAATGTAAGGAAGTACAAAGAACCAGTCCTGGCATATATAGGCTGGGGACCACATACATCATCATGTAACAATCCCAAGAGTTTATTAACTCTTTCTCTGTTCCCAGTAAACGGAGCTATGGTAATCTTGTCTTTGTGACATGACGGGCAAGTTTCACAAGATGTAAATTCAAACTGATTTAAATATGCATCTAAATGTAACTTTAGCTAGTCGGGTCACATTGACATGACCTAGTCTACAATACCTCAAGAAGGAATCGTTCAATTCTGAACTCTTCCTCTTATGTGTGTTCTGTACGTTAAGAACTGTGGTCTGATTTAGAATGTATATGCTTTTAGATAACGTGCCTGAACCGATCAACTCTTGATATAGGATATATGCAAAACATTATCCGACAATACAAAATTATATCCTTCTTTAGTAAATAAAGAGACTGATATGGTGTTGTATATCAGGTTTGGTATCTAATAACATTCGTTCAGAATCAGTGTATTCTGGTAATACATGGTGATAGTGACCAATATACTTAGCTGCAACACTTGCACCGTTTTCTGTCTCATGAAACTTATCACCCGTTCTCAGTTCTCTACCTTTCTAAAGCCCTATGTAACAGATTACATATCTGGGATCCTGATCCGGTATCAAATACCCAGGACGCAGAGGATACTGAGAAAAAGTTCTTTGTAATGAACGCACCCGAAGAAGATGCATCATCATGCACTTTCTTCGTTTGGGCGGAACGGGAAATCTGGTATTCCCCAATTTCCTGCTCTGTCTTATAACAATTATAAGTTGAAGCGGGACCAACGTTCCCCAGCTCAGTATAACAAGCGTGTTCGGTCAATACATCCATATTATTATCTTGATTAAGGCGTGACATGGTCGCTACCTGGAGAGAGAGAGAAGAAAACACTCTGAGTGCGCTCTTACAAGATTAGATTGGTTATATATTTTATCTAATCAGGACGGCTCCCACTGTTTTTATCAAATCTTCCTTCAAACCCCAAAAGGAAAGACTAGCCGGGATTAATTACACTCTACAAGTTCGCCAATCTTTCGGTCAGGACAGTGCCGGTGCATTGAGGGAGGTTCCCCGTGCTTTCGCACGGACCTAATTAAGATAAACCTCGTTTTCCCAGGGGCGGTTGACACCTTTCTAGACACCTACCTGATCGGCTGATTGTAAAGTGAAAAACTCTCCCAGGAGTAACAATTACTCGTAGTGGGTATCAGGATCCAACTATCATATAGAAGGTATGCAATCTCATTGCAAATTTCAACACTTGAAACTCCCGATAAAAGTTTTTACCCCTAGCACTTATGACCTTAACTATGGTCAACAAATCATAAGCACTAGTCAAGTTCTACCCGTCATTTCGTGATTAATGAGACCCACCCACATGACCCTTAACTAAGGTCAACAAAGTCACATGACTGTCCTAACTAATCGCATCATATGCTGTGTAGGAAGACATCACTTAGCTACCGTACATTGTGCCTTGACTATGGTCAACAAACACAGCACGAATACTAAGTACTCTACTTCCTAAAATGACGGAAGGTTGTGGATGGTTTTTAAGAAAACCTTTAACGCTTTGAACTTGATCTTGTTGCGGAATCAAATGGTTTTAAAATGGAGTGCTTTTGAGGCTTTTACTAGTTTCGCCAAAGAGGTCACTCCCGGTGAAGGGATCTCGGCTCTTTCCTCGTCGAATGAGGTGCAGGATATTCATAATACCACTATGCAAAGTAAGAACTAGAAAAGCAATCAAAAGACAAACTGAAGGTTGTAGCATCTGCTAATTATTGCTAAAGAGGTCACTCCCGGTGAAGGAATCGTCGGCTCTTTCCTCATCGAATAAGGTGCTGGATGTTCTACAAGGAACACCGCTATATAAAGCAACAACTAGAGCTACCTAATTTTTGAAATTCGATTCCACAACATCTTTTAGGTTTATTTTCTTTCATTAATCTCATTAATGAATGTCCCATCATATAATTCCACCTAAACATCACAAATAAATACAACGTACGCTTATGCCATCCGCATTCGCCTCGATGTCCCGTCTGCACTGTTAGGTTAGGTAACTAACGGCAGAGCGGGGCAGAGCGGGGCAGAGCTAGCGCGGGTGTAAAACATAAGCAACGTCTATATAATATATCATATATACTATATACAATATCTACCTGAACATATCACATGATCACATCACAGATAACGCAGCAGATAATATCATATGAAATATTGGATATTCTAGGACGTCCGTGTTTTATTTTGAGCCCTAATAAAACACGGATTCCGCGATCGTGATGAATAGCCAATCCCACACCCCTAGACCCCTACGAGAGCGGCAAGCAACCCTACCAATTCTAGAGTTAGGAGACCCGGACTCGACTCCTCGAGATGGTCTCCCACTGGACCCTAAAACCCGGTTGCTTGCGCTCCCCTCCTTGGGTCTATCCTAATGCGGAAAAGTAAATAATATACAATGGTGACATCATCCTCAACCCGGAAGTACCCCAATAAAAGAATATTACATACAAGTTTTTATATGAATTAAAATGAAAAACTCTCATCTCACATAAAAAAAACCCGGCTATTCAACCACGACGATCCAATATAACATATCCAGCAACACATAACATCACATGTCATCAACGTAAGTAAGTATGCATACACCGATTGTCGTCGACGTATAGCAACGAAAACCGGTGATACAACTACATACTACACTTACGGTCACAGAAAAGAAAGTGTAAAACTACAACAGTTGGAATCCGCAAACTCTTTAGACATCGCATACCTAACAATTAAAAAACCCCGCATTTTAATCTCATTATCGATAACTCTTTTCAATATCAATTCAGGCAATTCAACAAGATTCCCGATATCCAGAACGAATGCTCGTCATAAACTTTAGTAGACGGCCGCACCCCCGATACCGTCGACGAAGTGCACTAAGGCGGAACACCGCTGCCGCGAGCACCCGAACGGATGCTTTTTGGCGACGGGGTTCTCCTACAGTCACTTGGTCGGGGCTATGGGGTGTAGCTGTCTATTAAATTTACCCGGCGAGTATCCGCGTACGCAACGTGATTGCGACGGACTTTTGATCGCATCAAAATCCCGTGGCAACCGATCAAGTGAGACTAAACTGCTAGATTTATAACATTCAAATCAGTTATGTCATAACTATTTGTGGATTCCAAATATTGTATCACATTCCAAATAAATAGACAATGTTAAACTTTCCGATCGAACAATCAAACACCCAAGTTTTCCCGAAAAGCTCAACACTTGAAATAAGTTTAAAAATATCCACTTCATGCCACAGTACCAACGGTCCAGCCGTAGAAGGGTCAAGCCAACGCCTCACATGTGGCACGCCGTACTGCCCCAAACCCTAAGGTTTAAAAGGCAGTTCAAGACGGCCATATAATCGAGTTAAGGTTTGTTGTCTTCTAGAGGGTCAATCGCGTTACTTGCACTACTTAGAACGTTCTTAAACTACGGAAAAATCCAACACTTGGAAATTTCCAGGCAGGGGAAAAAGTAGGTATTTTTATCCGGTCGAACTTTTTAACAAGTTCTAAAATTACCCGGAAAAACAAAATAAACAAAGTTAAATAATCCGATCGAATCATCGAGTCCCCAATACACCCCAGAAAACTCAACTGTTTAGTATAAATTAAAAATTCCCAGAAGAAATAGGAAATACCTAAGGAGATAACTGCAGAAAAAAATGCCTAATCATCACATACGGCCGCGGAACTGCCGCAACAAGTAGGGTAGAGTCGCGGTTCCGCGGCCCTACTGTAGCTTTGGGTTGACATTTTCTGCAGTCTTCCTTATAATTCCCTGTTCTATTTTCTGAGCATTTTTAATTAGGAAAAATCCACTGTTTTGAAAAATGTACAGAGAAGGGTGTAATTTAGGGTTTCGGGGTTCGATCGGGTTTCTAACTTCATCTACACTTCGCCTAAAGCTCTAGCTAGGCTCTGATACCAGTGTAGGGTTCCTAGGCACACTCAAGAGGTTCTACAAAGCATCAACCATGACCAATTCAAATTTTTATGTGCCGAACAACCCTAATCTAGATCGATTACTAGAGGTAAGGCGAAAAAGAAAAGCAAGCAAACTACTTTGCTACAAGTGAAAGGGATTACAACCTTTGTAGATCCGGTCCTTCACTTCTAAAGTTCCGTGTTGACGTCCCTTCGCTGCGATCATCGGGGTCCCGGACCCTAGCGTTGGTTTCTTCGGAGAAATGAGCGGGCTAGGTCGTTGACTTCGATGCCGAAGATGATCTACGTCAGGGAGACTCAAACTCAAGCTATTCCTTCACTTGGTCAAAAACTTTGTGAAGAGAACACCCTATACTACATGGCAAGTAGTAAAGGATGAAGAAATAGAAAGTGGGTTCACTTTGGATTTGGATTTCTCACTTGGTTTCTTCACTTGAAATTTTTCTAGCAAGGTTTTTCTTCACTTGAAGAAGATGATGAAGAAGAAAAAGAATAGAATGAATTATTGAAAAAGAATAAATCAAGTGAAGTCTATCATCTTGCAACCATGGGTGAGTTAACTTTTGTAGAGAGTAAACTAGAGTTTAGGTTGATGGTTAGGTCAAAGAACAAAACAAAATGGTTAGACTTTTTCAAAGATGCTAAGAAGCTTCATGAAGCTTGAAGCCAAAACAAGAAAAGCCACCATTTAGTTTTTGCCCAAATAAATAAAATGAATAAAACCCTAACCATTAACCTAAACATGGTGTAAGTCATACACGCACCCAAGTTTGCATGTATCATCAATCATGATACAAACTAGTGCACAAACATATATCATATATACAACTTGTGCACATCAAGTGAGAAAATCAATCTTAGTGAACAAATACTAGTTAATGTAAAGTAATATATCAAATATATAATTATAAATTAAATCATTAAATCGATACTTGATTTAATGATCCGGTCATATCGCATATAACCGACTAATATCAATAGTAACAACTTATCGAATCAACACTTGATCCGATAACCCGGCTATATCGCATACAACCGATTAATGTCATAAATCGCGAGAATATAATACAGTATCACATACTGGTATTATTTTCAGTCCCGCACATATCTCATATGCGCTCCTATTTCGTTTTTCTTGAGCCAGGAAACCCCTGTGTAGGACTCTAAAGACTCGTCAATACGCCAGCAGTAGGTGATGATCATATCAAACACCCACAAGCCGCAAGCGGTCTGCTAAACGTAACGGCCACCAGGGTATTGAGCGATCAGCAGATCAATGAGCAAGCCTGCTCACACTCCTGTGAATCCAACCAGTAACACTTACCACACAGTCCGGTCTGTTCGTCAGATATGTCGCATATCTCGCCTAGGGGTGGTAAACGTCAGACCCCAGTAGCTTGATAAGTCATGCTGATGTAAGGTCCATAACAAGCACGAAACTACTAATAACACTTACTAGTAAATCATTGCAACCCTGGCCAGGGATTTCCAGTTATGGCCAGTCGAGCATAGCGCAACATCAACCCCCAATACCGGGAGAGACGAATCCCCTCCTATCACTCATTGCCTCCATGTGAATCGGGACTTTACCCAAAAACCACCTGTTTGCACGACTCAGTAGAGCCGTGGTAGGGTGGAAATCAAAGCACGGTGGGAGACACACAAGACTCTATGACGATCTCAGGTCAACAGACTAAGCTGTACCAGTGTCACCAGAGAACTGTCATCTGACGTGAGGTATAATACCATCTAGGAGTTCTCGGCGAGTCCGTTCAGTGTACCCAGTCACCACTGAGCACCCGCATACCATCTCTGATGTCAAACACCAATGGATATGGGATCATCCACCACCCATCACATGGGTCGAGAAGATATACGCTGGTCTACTCTGAAATATCGATGCCCCGTCTCGATATCCCTATGACTAGGAACATTGATGGATGTACTCATGGACTACCCAGGCCCCACTAGTATGATCTACATCATAGTCCTGCAAGTCGAGTACACATCCTAAGGGCTTTATCAACACGTAACAGAGAAACAGTAAGTATACATGTTAAGATAAAGAGCAACCAGATAGCGTACTATCATGTCGAGCAAGAAAGTCCTACCTATATATGTCCCAGCATCCACTACAATATACATCTCATGTACAGTAATGGCCTCTAGGGCATACATATAACTAACAACTATATCGATACGTTCCCATGTCATAAGAAAACACGATGGTCAGTTCTCGTCCACGACGAGCTCGCCCTGACCGCATCACTGGCAGTAGCTCAAATTGCGCTCAAACCATGGTGACAGGAACCTCAATCATGTATCGACGAAAATAAATCAAAGGGATGAAATTGTAGGGTAACTAGGCACTCTAATAAGGTTCTACAATGTCATGACCCGAAAGTACGGAACGTGATTGGTACTTAGATTACGAGACGTCTAAAGGTGTACCGTAACCTAAGTCAACCAAAGCCCAGAAAAATCTAAACCAAAATCAAAAGAGAGTGAAGGAAAACCTTTAATGAAAACGATTTTCAAATCAATTAAGTTGCAAAGAATCCCTTCTTAAAAACATCATAAATTTCTGAAAATTTCGGCAGAGTCTCCCCTGTATTTTCTATCCCCCAAAATGGGTACAACAAGATAATAAACCTGTAATCATAAAATGGCATCCCCAAGCGGGAGCTAGCTCTTCGCCCAAGGAGGAGCACAACCACATGCAATATAATAACCATATCAAGAAAAGAGCATATAAGAAACGCAAAATATCAGAAAACACATCGCCGGCTCAAGTGAGCTCGACCCAAAAGAAACCACAAATATACAACCTCTCAGTCTCACCACTAGGTCACATATACAATATAAAGTGGTAGATGGAGAATACTAGATACAATGATAAAGCAAAAGAAATAAAGTGTGCTCGCAACCCACCTACGGACGATGTCGCGAGTCTGAGCAAAAGGGACTGATGATAAGATAGCCGCTGCTACAAGACTGATGAGTCCGACCTGCAAGACACTGTGGCACAAGGGGTGAGTTGCCAGCTCGTGAGTAAATATAACATCTAATAAGGCAATCGTAAGAATGCACGCAATGCACCACAACATGCATGTCCATATGTGATATAATATCTCTAGTATGCATGCACATGTATGCAATGTCATTATTAAGTCTTTAAGTGTTTTAAATGCTAAGGGTATTGAATTCTTAACTTTAGAAAATGAATATCTGTATAATAGCTAAGTACCATCAAGAAATCATCTGAAAACCCGTGTCAAGTATCGACACCAAATAGGAATCATATCTGTCTCAATATCGGGCTCCGTCAGTCCGGATCGGCCCATATCATAAATCTCACGACAACGGTCGGTATCCTCCGGATATCCGCCGCGCCAGACATCACCGGTAGGTAGTCTTCCCCTGCCAGGCTCATCGTCTACAACACGATCTTCTTGCCCCGGGGTACCATACCGGGCCCACCATGTACCCGAGACGGTTCATCCACTCCTCGAATCGGGCCTCGAAATCCAACAGAAAACATGAAAACTCATGGTGGACGACACATACATCACGAGAAAACTACAACTTTGTTTTAAAAATGATAAATACAAGCTTTTGTTAAATTCTTGCGGTTTTCCCCAAAAATCCAGAAATCACAGAAAAACTGAAATCCTCAAGAAAATCATAGTGTCCACATGTTAAATATGATAAATGTCTATGATATCAATGTATATGATGTGAATTTTGGATAGAATCTATGTAAATATGATGATAATGCGAGGTATAAGCAAGCTATGCAATTTCATATATCATGTATGAATGCAAGTGGCGATACTAAGTTAAACAGGTTCTATAGTGCACGTGGCATGGAAATTACCAAAGGCGTGTGTGTCACATGAATAGTGCGCGTGCAGCAGATGCCAATGGTAACGGTGTTCGTGTCCTACGAAGTGTTATCGCATAAGTATTGATGAATGTCCATGCAATCTAATATACTGTTCGCTATAAGGGTATGCAGTGTACAAGAATGGATAAGCTAGCTAACAAAATAAATCTTGCAAAAAGTAGGGTAATCCTAACTAGGGGGTGTCCCGCGCCATTCAGACGATTCCTCCATAGATGAATACATCTACTCACCTGAAATCCCCGCTAATCCGATCCGACCACCGCTTTGCCTTTACGTGCCGTGTCCGATATTTCCCCGACCGATCCTATATTTGTACAATACCATGCATAAGATTACAAAATCTAAAATGATACAAGTCACAATATACAATTATCAACGCTCTCGAATTAAACATAGCATACACTCGGTGCGCGGGAAAACGCACGAAAATCGCTAATCTTTAACTAGAATCGTCATTTCGGGGAAATCGACAAAACTACAACCTGACTAGACGAAACCCCGCGTTCGCGCACTCTAATAGTCCTATACGAAGCTAATTATATCGCTAACATAACGCAATTTGATCGCATTCTAATTTTTGTAAAAATCTAGTAAGCAAATTCAATACCGATTCGATTCAAAAATCGAAATTTAACGATTTAGCGAGCGTATCATTACCCAATTAACCACTCTAATCAATTAGGTAACCAAAGCCCTAACTTAAGTCTAACATCTATGCTTCAAACCCTAGTTCAACATCAAATCCCATTCTTGATTTTCATGAACAAGAATTTACAACTAAATTAATACTTCAAAATTGAATTTTTAGCACCTATAACTACAAGTTAACAAAATAGTTTAGGATTTTACCTCACAAGTGGAACCCTAGCATGATCAAGCCACCAAAGAAGCCTCCTTTCTCCTAGTTTTGAACTAAATTTGGTTGAGGAGAGAGTGGATTAGGGTTTGGCTTTGAATTGGAGAAGAAAATGGTGGATTTTTATGGATTTTTCATGATTTTTCATGATTTTTGAAGCAAGAATTGAGGTGAAAAGAGGGGGGGAGCTGCTGCTATTTTCGGCCAGAGGTGAAGAGGAGGAGGGTGTGGGGTTTTTGGAGAAGTTTCTAGGTCAAAAAGATCCCTCACATCTCATTTAATGCATTTCACATCAACTTTTTACAAAAAAAAACCCCTTTTTACATCATTTTTTTCATAATTTTCACACCATAAAACTAAAATGTTGCAAGTCATGATACAATTTTATTAACACCATATTTTAGCTTATAAAGACTCCTAATTATGAAATTTACCTAATTAAATTTGTATTTATCTCTAATTTAATGTATTTAAAAAGGCTTAAAATAATAATTAAAAAATAATTAATTACGAAATTTTTTTATTTAACTAGAAAATTATAATTGACATTTTAGTGACAAAATTATAGTAATATCTTATCTAAATTTTGTATAATTAGGTCTACAATGAAAAATACCTATTTTGACTTTTTACGGAAAAAGCCGAAAAATTAACCGATTACCGAAAAAATGCCTAAACGATTTTCGAAGGGTTACATACAAGGCATCAACTATGCCCGATTTAAATTTTAGCCGTGCCGAATAACCCTAAACAAGATCTTTACTAGACTATTAGGAGAAAACGAGCATGTTATACACATTAACACTAAGTGAATACGAAATACAACCTTTGTAGATCGGTCTTTCACTTCTTAAGCTCCTTGTAGTAGTCCCTTCGCTGCGATCATCGTGCTCCCGGACTCTCGGACGGCTCCATGAGAAGATTGCAACGGTATTGCTTAAAGTCTTCGAGGCCGATGATGATCTACGTCGAAGGAATACGAACTCAAGCTTCTACTTCACCAACTAAAGAATTAGTGAAGCAAACACCCTAAACTAAAGTGCTAGTCTAGTAGAGGATGATGAAATAGGAAATGGGTACACTTTAGAATTTCTTTTCTCACAATGTTTCTCTCTCTTTTTCAAACCCTAGCAAGAATTTGAAGGAGGAAGAAGATGAGCTCAAAATGAGAATGAAAACTAATCAAGAGAGAGAGAGAGCTAACCATGGGTGAGTGGATATCATATAATAACTCATGTAGAGACATAACCATGGCTACATTATAATGGTTAGGTTAATTAATATCTCAAGTAATCCAAAGTTAGTAGACTAAGTCAATGCAACCCTAAGCTTCATGAAGCTTCATGCATGTGAGCTCATCATCCACTAATTTTAGAATTACTTTAAATATTAAAAACCTAACACTATAATTAGTATGGTATAAGTCTTATACACCCATGATAGTTGTATCAACAACCATGATACAAAAATGAACACAAATAAATATATATCACATATATATTAAGTTGTGCACAAGTGAGAAAAACAAATGATTAAGTGAACCAATGTTAGTTAATGTAAATTAGTATATCATATATACAATTATACACTAAATTATTAAATCAACACTTGACTTAATAATCCGGTCATATCATATATAACCGACTAACATCCAATGTATCGACTTATCGAATCAACACATGATTCGATAACCCGGCTATATCTCATACAACCGACCGATACAAAACATCGCGAGAATAGAATACGGTATCACATAAACGCATTACTCTCGGTCCCGCACATATCACATATGCGCTCCTATTTCGTTTTGCATGAGCCAACAAAACCTCTATGTAGGACTCTAAAGACTCGTCAATACGCCGACAGTAGGTGATGATCATATCAAGCACCCACAAGCCGTCAGCGGTACTAGCTGGACGTAATGGCTACCCGGGTATTGAGCGATCAGAAGATCAGCAAGCAAGCCCGCTCCAACTCCTGCAAAAAGCCTGACAGTGACACTACCATACAGTCCGGTCTCCTCGTCTGATATGTCGCATATCAAGTCTAGGGGTGGTAAACGTCAGACCCCAATAACCGATAAGTCGTGCCGATATGAGGCTCATAACGGGTCGAGAAACTACTGGTAACACTTACCAGTAAATCTTTATACCAGCCCTGGTCAGGGACTTCCCTGTTATGGCCAATCGCAGCATAGCGCAACATCAACCCCAATACCGGGAGAGACGAAACCCCTCCTATCGCTCATTGCCTCCATGTGACTCGGGACTGTACCCAAAAACCACCATTTTTCACACCCTCTTGGACGTGGTAAGGTGGAAATCAAAGCACAGTGGGAATCATACAAGTCTCTATGACGATCTCGGGTCTACAGACTAACCTGTACCGGTTTCACCAGAGAACTGCCATCTGACGTAAGGTATAATACCATCTGGGAGCTCTCGGCGAGCCCGTCCAGTATACCCAGTCTCCACTGAGCACCCGTATATCATCTCTGATGTCAAACACCAATGGATATGGGATCATCCATCGCCCATCTATATGGGTCGAGAAGGTATACGCTAGTCTACTCTGGTATATCGATGCCCCGTCTCGATACACCCATAACTAGGGACCTTGAAGGATGTACTTATGGACTACCATGTCCCCACTAGTATGATCTGCATCATAGTCCAGGTAGTCAAGTACACATCCTAAGGGCTTTACCAACATGTAACAGAGAGACAATCAGTGTACACGTTAAGGTAAAGAGTAACCAGATAGCATACTATCATGTCGAGCAAGAAAGTCCTCCCTATATATGTCCAAGCATCCACTACAATATACATCCTATGTATAGTAATGGCCTCTAGGGCATACATATAACTAACAATCTCCCACTTGCACAAGGTCCATCTGATAACAGTGGTTGTAGTATCTCATACTCAACCATCCCATAATAGTCTCTCTTAGGGAAAAGGCCTTTGTGAGTGGATCCGTCGTGTTGTCCTTTTAGTCTACTCTCCTAATCTCGATCCCCTGGAGATCAACCATCTCCATGATCAGGTGATACTGCCTTAGAATATGTCTGGATCACTGATGGGATGGGCGTTCCTTGGCATAAGCCACAACTCCATTGTCACACAATGAGCGGAATGAAGTTCATCTCATGAACTAATATACACCCAGACTGCCTCTTTGGTAGCATCTTTGATAGCGATGTATCTAGCCTTTATCGTCTAGCATGCCACGGTATCTAGCTTAGAACTCTTCCAGCATATCGTCCCTTCACCGAGGGTAAAGACAATGCCTGTGACTTGCTTTCAGTCGTCTTTATCACCCTGGAACTTTTCCAGTGATTCTCTCCAGGATCAATTGATACCATTTCACTACAACTAGTGAGTATCCTAACATCCAATTAGATCTATCTCATAGATCCAAAACCCAGGATTTGGTAGGTATCACTTTGATCCTTTATGGATAATCATTGTGATAAGCGGAGATTTACCGAGCGTAGCATAGGAAACTCCTTCCCTATCAAGAGTATGTCATCCATGTACTCTACGAGGATCACCACCATACTCTCTACTACCTTTGTATATACAAGGTTTATCTACCATTTTGATGATGTCAAACTCTTTCACTAACACATCAAAACAGACGTTCCAACTCCGCGATGCCTGCTTTATCACATAAAACATCTTGCACACGTTTCTGCTGCTCCCATTGTCTACGAAGCCCTCCGACTGTGTACTTATAGACTCTCTCTTCCAAATCATTATTTTGAAAAGCAGTCATGACACTCAACCGCCAGATATCGTAGTCATGGTATGTAGCCGTGGCAAGTAGAATCTGGATGGGCTTAAGCATAGCTACTTAGAAAAGGTTTTATCTTAATCCATACATGGTCAATGATGCAAACCTTTAACAAGTCTAGCTTTGAAAGTCTCAACTTTTCCATGTACACCAAGTAATCTTCTGAAGATATACTTGCTCCTGATGGGGATTTAACCCTTCAAATAAGGCAACCAAAGTCCATACTTTGTTGGTGTATAAGGATTCCATCTCAGATCGCTAAGCATCCAGCCATTCTTACAGAGTCTCGCTCCTGATGGCCAGCTCGAAACTAGTTGGGTCATCATCTCATGATGCAATCCTCGCTCCCACAGTCATAGAGAAACTGAAGTATCTCTCAGGTGGGTGAGGAACCCTACTAGATCGGCGGAGAGGCTGAGGTTCGTTGGAAACTATTGATTCCTTTGGTTCTACCAAATCATCAGCTGAAGTTTGTATAGCTGGAACTCTTTCCAGTTCTATCTCATGACCACAAATTTGTTTCCAAAATAAATTCCTTTTCTAAAAAGGTGGCATGCCGAGAAATAAAACATCTTTTGTTTGTAAGTCCACGGTAGCGCCTCGGCCATATAACAGACGCCAAATGCGGAACAAAAACTTTTACAACTGGCGCTATCGCGTACTATAACCCGGATCTGCCATTAAAGCTAAACTAACAAACTACAAAGTGGGTAGAAGAGTTATACCGAACGATCCGAGTCCTTCGGTCTTCAACCATCATCCCACGCTTTGTTGCGGCTGTTCCGATCTCCTGAATCTCCAGTCTTCTCGTCCATGTGGCACCATATCGAGGGATCTTTAAACGGGCTCCCGCCTCTGAACCGAGGCAACTCGGTCGTCAAGTTTGCTAAAAGAGACGACCAAGATGATGTAGAAAATGAGTAGAACACTTTGCCTTGCTTCGTCCAAAGCTGTGGACGAACGGTTAATGAAGTTGCCTTTTGGATCGGGTGATAAGAATTTGAGCTATATGAAATTTCCATACACAAATCTATCATAATATTTTCCTTCAAGCAACCATATCCTCACAAGAGGGGAGGGGCCGGCCACTTATACAAGAGGGGGAGGTGAGTGTAGGAGAGGGGAAGGTGACCACAAGATCAATGAAGAGGATGAGTCACATAACACCTAGTATGGACACAATTAAAGCAAAGGATGAATCATCAACCAAGTCACCAAAACCATTAATGCAATAATCAATGCACTAATGACTCACAAGCCTAGTCATCATCCTAGTCACCATCTAGAAACTTCCACACTTATCTCAAGAAAAGATAAATCCGTATTTAACCGAATGTTAAATACGGCTGATAGTAAACTGAAAACTGGCAACTTCCAAAAGTGATCCTGAAACGAATTTCAGGATAACCCTGTATCAGTATAAACATACCCGCATTTGTATTACGACCGAATACAAATGCAACTGAGAGAAAGATATTATATCTACACAGCATAATACTCGGATCCGGCTTAAACCAAAGCTGACCAGTATTATCTGCCCGAAAAACGACACGTGCGAAAACGCACGTGCATTTTCCGAACCCCGCCATAAATCCATACGGCCTCTACAACGTTTTGCCCGAACTTGGGAAAGTGTCTGTGGGGGACTCTAATGACTCATCAACACACTGGCACTGGGTATAACCTCTAGCACGTCAGAGGTACTGGTTGTACGTAACGGTTGCCTATGTATTGATTGGAAGGGAAGCTGACGAGCGAACTCATCCATAAACCCTACTGAGCCTAACAGTGACAATATACATACAGTCCGATCTTTTCGTCTATGAGTATCGCATATCGGCCTAGGGGCTGGTAACGTCAGACCCCCAATAGCAGTATAAGTCGTGTCAGAGAGTGGCCCAGAACACCCTGAGATACTACCGGAGTACCTACCAGTAAATCTCCTGCCTCGGCCGAGGGCTTTGTGTAATGGCTCTCCTAGACACAGCGCGATCTCACCCCCAATACCGGGAGAGACGAATCCCCTGCCGATCCGCTCACTTGCCTCCATGTGGCTCGGGACTGTACCCAAAAAAGACCTGTTTGCACGACTCCTTTGAGCCGTGGTAGGGTAGAAATCAAAGCACAGTGGGAACTCACACGAGACAAATGACGACCTCAGGTCGATGAACTAACCTGTTCACATGTCACCAGGGAACTGCTATCCGACGATATGTATTATACCAACTAGCATGTTCCCGGCGAGTCCTGTCTGGTGTACTCATAACCCAATGAGCATCTGTATATATCTTAGGTGAACCAACTGACACCAATGGCTTGTGAGACCGGCCATCGCCCCTCATCGGGGTCTCGACTGTATACACTAGTCTACTCTGGAGTATCGATGCCCTGTCTCGAAACTCCCATGACTAGGGACTCTTTAAGGATGTGCTTACAGACCCCAGCTCCCACGTATATGATCGCCATCATACTGCTGGCAGTCAAGCAAGAATCTTATGGGCTCTATTAACATGCAATAGCGAACTAAAGCATGTATACGATGATAAAGACAAACCAGATAGCATACTATCATCTCGAGCAAGACTGTCATATCGGTATAGGTCCTGCCTCAATCATTGCAATCACATACCTGCGATCCAATAATTAACTTTGAGGGCACTATCTCCAACAATCTCCCACTTGCACTCAAGGCTAATTATTGCAATGTCGCATACTCACAGCCCGTGTGATACCGAACATCCAACTCCTCTACTAATCAGTTTCACAAAGCTAGTTTGTAAAACTCTTTTGTTCGAGAAATAGCCTCAATGAGTGGATCCGCCCTGATGTTTCATTCTATGTCTCTCTTAATCTCAAGTTCGCGGAGAAAACCATCTCCCGAATCGAGTAATACATGTCTTAGAATATGTCTGGATATCTGATGGGACCTGGTTCATAATTGAACTCCAAATCCAAACTTCTTAGACTGTATTGATAACTGAACCTAATCAGTATCTAGCACCATACCTCCCACAGTATCCTCTTGGACCACCTGTCCATAATACTGTCCCTCATCAGAGGGAAAACTATAATTGTGACAATCACTCTGTCATCCATGTCACCTTGGAAGCCTGGAATGATAACCGTCTCCCGAAGGAGGCTGCCGTCATCAAATCCGTAGAACAAGCACTTATGTTCTAAAACTGCTTCCTTATGTTTCTTCGGGATTGGATTAATATAAACTTATCGTATCAAGTGCAAAAACAACATCTGGTATGGTACTTGACATCTCATGATCGACTCAATTGCCTAAGCAAGTGATCTGCCAATCATGCACATCCCTCTCTCCTTTAGTCTGTAAGACACCTTTAGAGAGGGTGACTCTATTACCTGCAGGTACACCACCATGCCAGGAGTCATCTATTCTAAAATACTGTTAGAATACTGTCAAAGTACTCATATTGGGAAGCTACATAAATCTAGATCTAAAACCATAGATCTAGAAGCCAGAATGTCTGATATTATATCCATATCCTGTGTGAAGAAACAACTGTGTGACGACCACAGTACAGCCGATCGTAGTATAGGAATTTTACTTCCTACTCTGTGTATGTCATCCTCATACCAGGACATCACACCCAACTATCTTCTTAACAGATCCATCCCTTATTCTGATGAAGTCAAAGCCATGACTGTCACATCAAAATTAGATGATCTATCTCCGCTATAACTGCTCAAGCCTATAAATAGACATAAGCTACTTGTCCACTATGCTTCCGCTGCTCCCACTGACCACAACAACCCTCTGGCAGAATAATATAAACGTGTACTTCTAAAACTAGTTTAGAATGACGCTATACTTATCCTCCTGCCGGGTCTCAAAGTCTGGAACAACAGTAGTGTCAAGTCTGGGTAAACAAGAACTTCCCTGTCACCGTCCTTGAGGGTACCAAAGTACCTCTCGGGTGTCTGAGATTACCCACCATATCTGCGGAGTGGCTATTGGAATGTCAAACCCGATTGAATATATAGGTCCTATTAAATTTTTCGTAATCATTTGCGGTACTGGAAACACTTCCAGTTCTACCATACTCCCACTACTATTTTCTGAAAAATCCATTTTACTAAAACTGTGGCGAGTCTAGAATAATATCACTATTGATCTTCCAGATGGTAGAAATGTCAACCCTCGTCAAAGCCAGGGTCAACCCATAAACAGCCATTACAAAAACGTGCCTTGAGTTATCCGGTGCCTGGTTTTAAGCATAAGCCGAACAACTCCCCGTATCTTAACATCGTTAAGATATGAACCATTCTATATACAATATAGAAATAGAGGCACTTATTTAATTGGAACCAGATTCAAATCATGCAGCTGTCTCCAGTGCAAATCATCTTTATAAAGAGAGGCTAATCAGCATTACTCAACTTTAGGAATCCATCCAATTATGAGTAACCTGAAAGAGAAACAAGTTTCTCAAAACCATTACTATCATCTGAATACCAATCACAAGAATCTACATCTTCGATCTCTTTGAAGAATCCTGATACTTGCGATACCTGGTTCACTACTTTATTCTTATACCCACAACTTCTCAAAACTTAGACATTGTATTTCTACGAAACACTTGTCTAAAAACTAGAGAAGTCATAAGTAAACAGAACATAGTACGAGGACCTACCCCTTTGTCCTGACAGACACTGGACAACATATAATACTCTGTATAAGTCCGCTGAGTTCAATAACTCAAAACCTGTGCATCGTAGGTTGAAAACTGTACCCAGGAGATTTCCTCAAATATCACCAATTACAACGAATTCCGATATAATGAGGATGATCACTTAATTCCCAATAACTTACTCCCACTCATCATCTGTAAAACCATACAGATATGAGAATGAAACCTGGTAAATACATACCCTGGAGTAAGTATTTAATCGGGAAATCAGTTTTCCTTTAACAATGCACTGAAACATGAAAATATTTCGTAGGGGTATCCTTGTATTCTTAGTAATGCCTCTTCCATAATCCAATTCATGACTATAACCGTATATTTCTTTGCCATCTTCCAAATCCCTTTATTTGTCTTTAGTCGTTACTTTCTATACACCATCGTTAGGCTAAATGGTTTTCTTCCTTCCTAATCGTTCGGCACCAGCCTATGGTTTGGAAGATGACTATCCAGTAAGCATAATGGGTGTACTCTCCTAAACCTAGGAGTACTCGCAACTTGAGAGAAGGTGATGATAAAAGACAACTGAATAATAGCTTATTCTATTAAAGGTGAAATAGGATTGGCGATGAAGTACGTGGTTTGGTCGTGAATGATAACAGTCGCAATTTACTTTGCCCTCTTTCTAATCCCTTTTTGTGTTTACATATTACCTTCTGCACACCCTACTTAGGCTAATTGGTTTTCTTCATTCCCTACCTTTCGGCACCTGCCTATGGTTTGGAGTAAGACTATCCAATAAGCGTAATATGTGTACTCTCCTAAACTAAGGAGCTCTCGCAACCTGAGAGAAGGTGATAATAAAAGACAACTGAATAAACCAATTCTATTTCTCCCGAATCTGGATCCATCCTCGAAGAAGTACCTTCGAGTTCGTATATAACCATACGATGGATCTATCCAATGGAAGTGGATGTCCGTAGTAATACGGGGTGTTCTGAAAAATACAAAGGGGAAAGGAAGGAGCGGCAATGACTTATGCAACTCGGACAATCCAAAAGCCAATATTTTAAGATGGTTCGGTCAAATTGGCCACTGAGTCATAGTTTAGGGTCGGTCAAAGGTCGCGGCCAAAGAGAGAGAGAGAGAAAAGAAACACTCTGCGTGCACTCTAACCTAGATCAGAATGGTTATTACTTTATCTAATCAGAAAACCTCCCACTGTAATCTCAAATTCTCCTCCAAACCTGAAAGAAGAATTAGTCTGGATCACCCGAAGAGTAAACCAACTCATTAATGAGAATCGGGATCCAACTATCATCGCATGATAACTTGATGGAAGCCACTCAAGTTATCACACTCCAGAAGGTATGCGCATGCCTGGCAAGTTTCAGTTTCTTTAGAAACTCCCGATGTGATTTTTGCCCCATGCTCTTATGACCTTGACGAAGGCCAACAAATCATAAGTCACATGTCAAGTTCTACCCGTCATTGTCCAGGTCAATTTGAACCCACCCGTACAAGCCCTTGATGAAGCCCAACAAGGCTATACGACTGTCCCAAAACAATACATCTATCTATGCAACAAATGAATACCCAGCAGCTACCAAACACTATGCCTTGATGAAGGCCAACAAACATAGCTTGAATACTACTGACCATCCATAAGATACGATGGAGGGCTACGATTGGTTTTTGGCAAAAAACCTTTAACGTAGTGAACTTGATCTCGTTGAAGGAACCTGATAGCTTTTTATAAAAATATAGTGGCGAAAACCTTTGCTAAAGAGGTCACTCCCGGTGAAGGGATCTCGGCTCTTTCCTCGTGGAATGAGGTGCAGGATATTCCAACTGAATACCGCGATGCAAAGCAACTTGTAATCGACGATATTGAAGTTATTACCCTGACACAAACTTCTGCCCAAGGGGTCTCTCCCGGTGAAGGGATATCAGCCCTTGTCTCGTCGAATGAGGTGCAGGATATCCCAACTGAATATCACTATGCAAAACAAAAGGAAACGTCTTTGTAATAAAACTTTTTAAATTGGTTCCAACAATATCAAATATAGGTTTGTTTTATCCTTGCATTGATAAGAATCAACGCAATCCCATCAATTAATCACACCAGAAAAGAACGAAAATATAATGTACGTATATGCCATCCGCATTCGTCACTGGGTCCCGTCATCACCCGTTAGGTTACTTAACTAACGACAGAGCGGGGACTGGACTAGCGCGGGTGTAAAACATATACAACATCTAATAGTATATATATCAATATACAATAATCGCTCCAGGCATGATAATATGCAACATTACAGAAAAGTAATAAGCATCACAGAACAATACAAATAATCTGGGATCCCCGGGTTTCACAGAGCCACTGCTGAAACCTGACGTTCCCCTGGTCATGTGGATAGACTGTACAACGAAACCTAGACCCCTACGGGTGCGGCAAGTTACCTGCAAAAACCTGAAGCGAGGTAGTCCCCACAATATAGTGTATGGAACACCTGACACTTCACGGAATCCGGTAAATTGAGCACCCCTCCTTGGGTCAACCTGTACCCCCTACGAGTGCGGTGAATAGTCTGCCAATTCTAGAGTGAGGTCCCTTTGCCTCTCAAAGCCATGAGATACGGACCCGTTGCCCTCCAGAACCCGGCTATCAGTGCACTCCTTCACGGGACAAACCTAGTACAGAAATAAAAATATATGCAACGGGTACATCGACCTCAACCCGGTCGTGTCCCAAAAGAATATTATACAACAAACAGTGACGGCAGTCCACATGTTGGACGCTCGCCCTGCAATATCAAATGTACAAATAAATCCAAACAGCACTATCATTGCACCCTGCTATCCACCATGACATATCCGCAACAACACTGCACAACACAGAACATCAACGCGAATGTCACGTTCACAAACCCGTCTAAAAGAACTATAGCAATCAGACGCGGTTTACCGATCAAATGACATTCCCGGTCGGAGATATAATGTAAATACTTCATACTAACAAGTTTAAAATTTCAATCGATAAAATTTCCCGAAGTGGGCCCCACGTACATCTGCTGTACAGTAACAAAATCTGAGCCCAAAAGAACTATACCAAAAACCACAATTTCCAAAATGAAGCTCTCTGGGAAAAATTGATGCACTGTTCCCACTAAAGCGCCGCGGTTCCGTGGTCAAACCTAGGGTTTGACCGCGGAACCGCGGCGCTCTTGTGGGATCACGTGCCCAACTTTTTACAGTAAGCTTAGAAAACCCTGCACGCTTTTCTGTGATATGCAAAATTATTTTTTGGCCCTTAAAAAAATCGACAGAAACTTGTGTGCTAAAAATTTTGATTTCGTAAATTCCGTTCGATCGATCTTAAAACGCGTTAGCACAAGTTAGTAAATCTTAATGGTGAGACTCTGATACTACTGTAAGTCCACGGTAGCGTCCCGGCCGTCTAACAGACGCTAAATGCGGAACAAAAACTTTTACAAATGGCGCTATCGCGTACTATAACCCGGATCTGCCATTAAAGCTAAACTAACAAACTACAAAGTAGGTAGAAGAGTTATACCGAACGATCCGAGTCCTTCGGTCTTCAACCATCATCCCACGCTTTGTTGCGGCTGTTCCGATCTCAAGATCTCCAGTCTTCTCATCCAGGTGGCACCACGTCGACGGATCTTTAAACGGGTCCCCGCCTCTGAACCGAGGCAACTCGGTCGTCAAGTTTGCTAAAAGAGACGACCAAGATGATGTAGAGAATGAGTAGAACACTTTGTCTCGCTTCGTCCAAAGCTGTGGACGAACGGTTAATGAAGTTGCCTTTTGGATCGGGTGATAAGAATTTGAGCTATATGAAATTTTCATACACAAATCTATCATAATCTTTTCCCTCAAGCAACCATATCCTCACAAGAGGGGAGGGGCCGACCACTTATACAAGAGGGGGAGGTGAGTGTAGGAGAGGGGAAGGTGACCACAAGATCAATGAAGAGGATGAGTCACATAACACCTAGTATGAACACAATTAAAGCAAAGGATGAATAATCAACCAAGTCACCAAAACCATTAATGCAATAATCAATGCGCTAATGACTCACAAGCCTAGTCACCATCCTAGTCACCATCTAGAAACTTCCACACTTATCTCAAGAAACGAAAAATCCGTATTTAACCGAATGTTAAATACAGCTGATAGTAAACTGAAAACTGGCAACTTCCAAAAGTGATCCTGAAACGAATTTCAGGATAACCCCGTATCAGTATAAATATACCCGCATTTGTATTACGATCGAATACAAATGCAACTGAGACAAAGATATTATATCTACACAGCATAATACTCGGATCCGGCTTAAACCAAAGCCGACCAGTATTATATGCCCGAAAAATGACACGTGCAAAAACGCACGTGCATTTTTCGAACCCCACCATAAATCCATACGGCCTCTACAACGTTTCGCCCGAACTTGGGAAAGTGTCTGTGGGACTCTAATAACTCATCAACACACTGGCACTGGGTATAACCTCTAGGACGTCAGAGGTACTGGCTGTACGTAACGGTTGCCTATGTATTGATTGGAAAGGAAGCTGACGAGCGAACTCATCCATAAACCCTACTGAGCCTAACAGTGACAATATACATACAGTCCGGTCCGTTCGTCTATGAGTATCGCATATCGGCCTAGGGGCTGGTAACGTCAGACCCCCAATAGCAGTATAAGTCGTGTCAGAGAGTGGCCCAGAACACCCTGAGATACTACTGGAGTACCTACCAGTAAATCTCCTGCCTCGACCGAGGGCTTTGTGTAATGGCTCTCCTCGACACAGCGTGATCTCACCCCCAATACCGAGAGAGACGAATCCCCTGCCGATCCGCTCACTTGCCTCCATGTGGCTCAGGACTGTACCCTAAAAAGACCTGTTTGCACGACTCCTTTGAGCCGTGGTAGGGTAGAAATCAAAGCACAGTAGGAACTCACACGAGACAAATGACGACCTCAGGTCGATGAACTAACCTGTACACATGTCACCAGGGAACTGCTATATGACAATATGTATTATACCAACTAGCATGTTCGCGGCGAGTCCTGTCCGGTGTACTCATAACCCAATGAGCACCTGTATACATCTTAGGTGAACCAACTGACACCAATGGCTTTTGAGACTGGCCATCGCCCCTCGTCGGGGTCTCGACTGTATACACTAGTCTAATCTGGAGTATCAATGCCCTGTCTCGAAACTCCCATGACTAGGGACTCTTTAAGGATGTGCTTGCAGACCCCAGCTCCCATGTATATGATCGCCATCATACTGCTGGCAGTCAAACAAGAATCCTATGAGCTCTCTCAACATGCAATAGCGAACTAAAGCATGTATACGATGATAAAGACAAACCAGATAGCATACTATCGTCTCGAGCAAGACTGTCATATCGGTATAGGTCATGCCTCAATCATTGCAATCACGTACCTGCGATCCAATAATTAACTTTGAGGGCACTATCTCCAACATTGTTCCTCGGTTTGGTAGATGATATTCCCTTGCGAATGCTTGGGATATCCAACAAACTTCTACAGAACTGACTTTACCTCGAGCTTGTACGGATTATGCTTTTAGACATAGGCTGGACAACCCCAAATCTTAACAAACTTAAGATATGGGCTCTTCCCTTTCTATATCTCATATGAAGTGGTAGGCAACTGATTTGATCGAAACCCTATTCAATAGGTACGCAACTTCTCCAGTGCATAACTCCCAAAAAGGAAATAGGTAACTCAGTGGTACTCATCATAGAGCACACCTTATCATATAGGGTGTGATTGCTCCGCCCCGATACACCGACGTGCTGTGGTGTATACGGAGGAGTAATGCTGAGAGAGAATCCCATCCTCCTTTAGAATGGTCCAGGAATCCCGTGCTCAAGTATTCTCCTCCCTGATCACATCAAAGGACATAATACTTATACCCATTTTTGGTTCTCTACTTCTAACTTATATTCTGTGATTATCTCAAAAGTTTCGGACTTGTGTTTCAACAGGAACATATATCTAAATCTTGAGAGATCATCAAAGAATGTAATGAAGTACAAAGAACCGGTCTAGGCATGTGTAGACAGGGGACCTTCATACATCAGCACGTATCAATCCCAAGAGTTCACTAACTCTTTCTCTGTTTCCAATAAACCGAGCTATGTTTATCTTATCTCTGTGGCATGACCTGCAAGTTTCACAAGATGTAAATTCAAACTAATTTAAATATGCATCTATATGTAACTTCAGCTAGTCGGGTTGTATTAATATGACCTGGTCTATAATACCTCAAGAAGGATTCGATCATTTCTGAACTCATTCTCTTGTGTGTGTTCTGTATACTAAGAACTGTAGTTTGATTTAGAACGTCAATGCTTTTAGATAACGTGCCTGAATCAATTAACTCTTGATGTAGGAAATGTTCAAAACATTATCCAACAATACAAAATTATATCCTTCATTACTAATAAAGAGACTGATATGATGTTGTATATCAGGTTCGGTATCTAATGACATTCGTTCAAAATCAATGTATTCTGGTAATACAGGGTGATAACTACCAACAGACTTGGCTGCAACACTTGCACCGTTTCTATCTCAAGAAACTTATCACCCGTTCTCAGTTCTCTACCTATCTGTAGCCCATGTAACAAATTACATATGTGGGATCCTGATCCGGTACCTCATACCCAGGACGTAAAGTATACTGAGAAACGGTTCTCTGTAATGAACACACCCGAAGAAGATGCATCATCATGCACTTTCTTCGTTTGGGCGGCACGGGAATTCTAGTAATCGCATATTTCCTGCTCTGTCTTATAACATTTATAAGTTGGAGCAGGACCAACGTTCCCCAGCTCAGTATAACAAGCGGGTTTAGTCAATACATCCATATTATTATCTTGATTAAGGCGTGACATGGTCGCTACCTGGACAGAGAGAGAAGAAAACACTCTGCGTGCGCTCTTGCAAGATCAGATTGGTTATTATTTTATCTAATCAGGATGGCTCCCACTGTTTTTATCAAATCTTCCTTCAAACCCTAAAAGGAAAGACTAGCCGGGATTAATTACACCCTACAATTTCGCCAATCTTTCAGCCAGACCAGTGTCGGTAATTTGAGGGAGGTTCCCCGTGCTTTTGCACGGACCTAATTAAAGTAAACCTCGTTTTCCTAGAGGCGTAACCCCGTTGACACCTTTCTAGACACCTACTTGATCGGCTAATTGTAATGTGTAAAATTCTCCCAGGAGTAACTCTTACTCACAGCGGGTATCGGGATCCAACTATCTCATAGAAGGTATGCAATCTCATTGCAAATTTCAACACTTGAAATTCCCGATAATTTTGCCCCTAACGTGCTATGACCTTGACGAAAGCAAACAAACCATAGCCCGCTAGTCAAGTTCAACCCGTACATTTCTTGACTGAATTAAACCCACCCGCACGACCCTTGACAAAAGCCAACAAAGCCGTACAACTACCCTAATCCAATCGCATCATATGCAGCAGATAAGCAGCATATAGCTTCCGCACACTACACCTTGACGAAAGCCAACAAATGCAGCACGAGTACTATACACAACTTATCTGAAATGACGGAGGGCTACGACAAGTTTTTCTGAAAACCTATTGCGTAATGAACTTGATATCATTGTAGAATCAAATAATTTTAAAATGGAGTGTTTTTGAGGCTTTTGCTAGTTTTGCTAAAGAGGTCACTCCCGGTGAAAGGATCTCGGCTCTTTCCTCGTCGAATGAGGTGCAGGATATATCATATATATCACTGTGCAAAGCAAGAACTAGAAAAGCAATCAAAAGACAAACCGAGTGTTGTAGCATCCGCCAGTTATTGCTAAAGGGGTCACTCCCAGTGAAGGGATCTCGGCCCTTTCCTTATCGAATAAGGTGCAGGATGTTCTACAAGGAACACCGCTATGCAAAGCAAGAACTGTAGCTACCTGTTTTTGAAAATTCGATTCCACAACATCTTTTAGGTTTCTTTTCTTTCATTAATCACATTAATGAAGTCCCATCATTTAAGTCACCTAAACATCATAGATAAATACGATAAACACTTATGCCATCCGCATTCGCCTCGATGTCCCCTTATGCACCGTTGGGTTAGGTAACTAACGGCAGAGCGGGGAAGGGCTAGCGCGGGTGTAAAACATAAGTAACGTCTATATAATATATCATATATACTATATACAGTATCTATCACAACATATCAAATGATCACATCACAGATATCACAGCAGAAGAACCATATGAAACATTGGATATACTAGGACGTCCGTGTTTTATTTTGAGCCTCTATAAAACAAGGATTCCACGGTCGCGATGAACAGCCAAACCCACATCCCTAGACCCCTACGAGAGTGGCAAGCAACCCTACCAATTTTAGAGTTAGGAGACCCGGACTCGACTCCTCGAGTTGGTCTCCCACTGGACTCTAGAACCCGGTTACTTGTGCTCTCCTCCTTGGGTCTACCTAATGCGGAAAAGTAAATAATATACAAATAGTGACGGCAACCCCATCCCGGAAGTGCCCCAATAAAAGAATATCACATACATTTAATTTTACATGAATGAAAATAAAAACTCTCATCTCACATAAAACCCCCGGCTATTCAAAACGCGACGATCCAATATAACATATCCAGCAACACATAATATCACGTGTCATCAACGTAAGTAAATATGCGCACCCCAATTGTCATTGACATATATTAACGAAACAGGCGATATCACATATTACTCTTACGGTCGCAGAAAAGAAAGTTTAAAACTACAACAGTTGGAATCCGCAACCTCTTTAGACACCGCATGCCTAACAATTATAAACCCCGCATTTTAGTCTCTATATCGAAAACACTTTTCAATATCTAGTCGGGCAATTCAACAAGATTCCCGATATACTTATCGAATGCTCGTCGCAAACTTTAGTAGACGGCCGCACCCCCGGATGCCGTCGACGAAGTGCACTAAGGCGGAACACCGCTGCCGCGAGCACCCAAACGGATGCTTTTGGCGACGGGGTTCTCCTACAGTCACTTGGTCGGGGCTTTGGGGCGTGGCTGTCTATTAAGTTTACCCGGCGAGTATCCGTGTACGCTACGTGATTACAAAGGACTTTTGATCTAATTAAAATTCCATGGCAACCGATCATTTGAGACTAAACTGCTATGTTTATAACATTCAAATTAGTTATCTCATAACAACTTGTGAATTCCAAATATTGTATCACATTCCAGATAAATAGACAATGTTAAACTTTCCGATCGAATAATCAAACACCCAAATTTTCCTAAATAGTTCTCAACACTTGAGGGGAGTTTAAAAACATCCATCACATGCCACAGTACCAATGGTCCAGCCGTTGAAGGGTCAAGCCAACGCCTCACATGTGGCAACGCCGTACTGCCCCAAACCCTAAGGTTCAAAAGGCAATTTAAGACGGTCACATAATCGAGTTAAGGTTTGTTGTCTTCTAGAGAGTCCATTGCGTAACTTGCACGATTTAGACGTTCTTAAACAACGGAAAAATCCAACACTTGGAAATTTTCCGGGTCGGGAAAAAGTGAGTTATTGATATCCGTTCGAACTTTTTAATAGTTTCTAAATATCCGGAAAACACAACGAAATTAAATATTCTGATCGAATCAACGAATACAAAATAAACCCCAGATTACTCAACACTTGAGTTAGATAACAAAATACCCAGAATCATGCAGGAACAGCTAAGGATAATACTGTGCAAACACGTGTCAATGATGCCAAAGTACGGTCGCGGAACCGCCGCAGGAAGCAGGTTCCCGCCGCGGTTCCACGACGACTTCATGGTATCATGAGTTCGTATTTCATGGTAATTCTTAGAATTCCCTGCTGATTTTTTTAAGCATTTTTAATTCAGAAAAAACACATTTTAAAAAAAATTTCCAGAGAGGGGGTCTAGTTTGTCGTATCGGGCTTCGATCGGAGTTTTAACTTCGTAAACATGATGCCTAATGCGCTAGCTAGGCTCTGATACCACTGTAGGGTTACTAGGCACTCTAATAAGGTTCTATAAGGCATCAACCATGCCCGATTTAAATTTTAGCCGTGCCGAATAACCCTAAACAAAATCTTTACTAGACTATTAGGCGAAAACGAGCATGTTAAACACATTAACACTAAGTGAATATGAAATACAACCTTTGTAGATCGGTCCTTCACTTCTTAAGCTCCTTGTAGTAGTCCCTTCGCTGCGATCATCGTGCTCCCGGACTCTTAGACGGCTCCATGAGAAGATTGCAATGGTATTGCTTGAAGTCTTCGAGGCCGAAGATGATCTACGTCAAGGGAATACGAACTCAAGCTTCTACTTCGCCAACTAAAGAATTAGTGAAGCAAACACCCTAAACTAAAGTGCTAGTCTAGTAGAGAATGATGAAATAGGAAATGGGTACACTTTAGAATTCCTTTTCTCACAATGTTTCTCTCTCTTTTTCAAACCCTAGCAAGAATTTGAAGGAGGAAGAAGATGAGCTCAAAATGAGAATGAAAACTAATCAAGAGAGAGAGAGCTAACCATGGGTGAGTGGGTATCATATACTAACTCATGTAGAGATATAACCATGGCTACATTATAATGGTTAGGTTAATTAATATCTCAACTAATCCAAAGTTAGTAGACTAAGTCAATGCAACCCTAAGCTTCATGAAGCTTCATGCATGTGAGCTCATCATCCACTAATTTTAGAATTACTTTAAATATTAAAAACATAACACTATAATTAGTATGGTATAAGTCTTATACACCCATGATAGTTGTATCAACAACCATGACACAAAAATGAACACAAATAAATATATATCACATATATATTAAGTTGTGCACAAGTGAGAAAAATAAATGCTTAAGTGAACCAATGTTAGTTAATATAAATTAGTATATCATATATACAATTATACACTAAATTATTAAATCAACACTTGACTTAATAATCCGGTCATATCATATATCACCGACTAACATCCAATGTATCGACTTATTGAATCAACACTTGATTCGATAACCCGGCTATATCTCATACAACCGACCGATACAAAACATCGCGAGAATAGAATACGGTATCACATACACACATTATTCTCGGTCCCGCACATATCACATATGTTGGAGATAATGCCCTCAGAGTCAATTATTGGATCACAGGTACGTGATTGCAATGATTGATGGAGGACCTATCCCGGTAGGACAGTCTTACTCGAGATGATAGTATGCTATCTGGTTTACCTTTATCATCGTGTACTGCTTTAGGTGACCTGACAAGTCGCTATTACACGTTGATAGAGCCCCTAGGATTCTTGCTTGACCACCAGCAGTATGAGGGCGATCATATAAGTGGGAGCTGGGGTCTATAAGCATATCCTTAAATGGTCCCTAGTCGTGTGAGTTTCGAGACAGGGCATCGATACTCCATAGTAGACTAGTGTATACAGTCGAGACCCCGACGAGGGGCGGTGGCCGGTCTCACAAGCCACTGGTGTCAGTTGGATCACCTAAGATGTATACAGGTGCTCATTGGGTTATGAGTACACCGGACAGGACTCGCCGGGAACATGCTAGTTGGTCATATACCAAACGTCAGATGGCAGTTCCCTGGTGACATGTGTGCAGGTTAGTTCATCGACCTGGGGATCGTCATTTGTCTCGTATGAGTTCCCACTGTACTTTGATTACTACCCTACCACGGCTCAAAGGAGTCGTGCAAACAGGTTTTAGTTGGGTACAGTCCCGAGCCACACGGAGGCAGTGAGCGTATCTTAAGGGGTTCGTCTCTCCCGGTATTGGGGGTGAGGTCGTGCTGTGTCTAGGAGAGCCATTACACGAAGCCCTCGGCCGAGGCAAGGAGATTTACTGGTAGGTATTCCAGTAGTATCTCAGGGTGTTCTGGGCTACACTCCGACACGACTTGTACCGCTTTTGGGGGTCTGACTTTTACCAACCCCCTAGGCCCGCCATGCGATGCTCATAGACGAACGGACCGGACTGTACGGATATTGTCACTGACAGGCTCAGTTGGGTGTCGGGGTGAGCTTCCTCATCGACGTCCCTTTTGGTCAATAGCTGGTGGCCCGTCACGTATTGGCATATACCTCTGACGTGCTAGTGGTTAAATCCACAGCCATAGTATTGACGAGTCTTTAGAGTCCACCACACTTACAGTTACTCAGCTTTCGGGCGAAAGGTTGTAGAGGCCGTATGGAGATATGGCAAGGTCCGATCAGATACGTGCGGTATTGCACGGATCAGGATCGGACAGTTTGTACTATAGGCCGTATTGGTATATGGCAGGGTTCGATCAGATACGTGCGGTATTGCACGGATCAGGATCGAACAGATATTACTAGCCGGCTTTGGTATAAGCCGGATCCTAGTATAGTACAGTGTAGACTTTGTCTCATTGCATTTGTATTTCGGTCGAAATACAGATGCGGGTGTGTATGCACAGTATTGGGGTTTTCCTGTAATTTATTACGGGACCAGTTTTTTCTGGAGTTGCCAGTTTGCTTTCCGTTTCGGCCAATTTCCATTATTCCGTTCATTGGCCGAAGATTGGTGGAGGAGGGTTTATTTGCATTGTTGCAAATAGACATTTGTGGAGGGGGTATTTGCTTATTGTTGTATCATGATTGTCTCTCCCTTGACCTTGACTTTCTTTGTGTCATGATGGCATGACTTTGTGAGCCATCATGGTAGTTGTTGATGAGTTTTTGGAGTGGAGTTTTGGTTAAAATGATTCTTGATCATCATACCCTTTTTGCTCTCTTTTTTGGATGATGGTTCCACCCACCCCTTGACTTCACTCTTTCTCTCTCCAATCACACATGAACAAAGGGGGGCCGGCCACTATGTGTGGCATAAGGAAAAAAATGCTTCATTGATAGTGTAGAGAATATAGATGATACTCTCATTCTTTTGGATGCTAGTTTTTCCCTTCACCTCTCTCCAAGTTCTTCTTCCTCCACAAATGGCAACTCCACTACCCTAAAAAGAGACACAAGCTCACTACATATTCTACAACGAATCTTGGGCACGTCGAGTAGCCGGCTTCGTGCCCGAGTTGCCTCGGCATTGAGGTGGGAGCCCGTAAACGATGTAGGCAACGTGGTGCACTTCCGGCGACGAGGAGGAGACGGACGGAGATCCCGCGAGGAGATCGGAGTGGAGATGAAGACCGGAGGACTTGGATCGTCGGTATATCTCTTTCCCATCTTCTAGTTAGCTTAGACTTAGTTTAATGGTTACGATCCGGATGTTTAGTGCGCGGTGGTGCCGGTTTGCTAAGTCCGCAAAATTAAAGTTTTTCACCGCTTCCGCATTCCGGCGTCGGGTTGACAGCCGGGGCGCCGCCACGCACTTACAGTGGTATCAGAGCCTCCCCATTAACTTAGTCTAGCTTTGTGTAATGTGTTTTTCAGTTCCGATCGATCGAAATTTCCAAAAACCCGTATTTGTTCACGACAGTTTTCTGTTGAAATTTTTTTGTCCCCAAAAATTTTTCAGGTTGTATTAAAGTACTGTACAGGATGACATAAGACTTCTGGGAAAATTCGAGTCGTTGACTTTTCAGTCAGAGCACGGAACCGCGGCCAATACCCACCTGGGGCCGCGGTTCCGCCGCAGAATGAAAGGTTCAATGGGTCGGATTTTTCCAGTAGGCCTCTGGGCTTAAATTAGGGGTTTTGGAATATTAAAATTGGGCCAATTATTTCTGTGAGTGCTACAGTTTTTCTTGAGGCCCACTTGTTAATTGTTTGATCAATCGGAAAATTTTAAACACATTTTTCACAGTATTTACATTATATCTGCGACCGTGAATGTCACTTGATCGGTAAATCCGGTCTAACTGCTATAGCCCGGTTAGACGGATTTGCGAACGTGATTTTCACGTTGATGTTCTATGTTTATGCTGTGATGTTGCGGATCGGTCATGGGGATAGCCTGGATGCAATGCTAGTACAGTTGTGGTTGTATTATGTACATTTGATATTGCGGGGCGAGCGTCCGACATGTGGACTGCCGTCACTGCCAGTTTGTATTATTATTTTGGGGCACGGCCAGGTTGCGGTCGTTGTACCCGGTGTATGTATTTTTTTACTTCCTGTACTAGGATTACCCCGTGGAGGGGTGCACGGATAGCCGGGTTCTAGGGGGCAACAAGCCCGCATCTCATGGCATTGAGACGGAGGGGGCTTCACTCTAGGATTGGCGGGCTATTCGCCGCACTCGTAGGGGGTACAGGTTGACCCAGGAGGGGTGCCCAAGTTGCCGGATTCCGTGAAGTGCTGGGTGGTCCATTCACGGAGCTGAAGGGGGCTGCCTCGCTTCAGGTTTTGGCGGGTGACTTGCCGCGCCCGTAGGGGTCTAGGATTTCATTGCACAGGCTATCCACACGACCAGGGGAACGTCGGGTTTCAGTAGTGGCTCTGTGAAACCCGGGGATCCCAGATATCTGTATTGTTTCTGTGATGCTGTTCATTCTCTGTGATGTTGCATTTCTTTTCACGCCTTGAGCGAAATATAATATATTGGTTTATATATTAGTAGATGTTGTATATGTTTTACATCCGCGCTAGTCCAGTCCCCGCTCTGTCGTTAGTTAGCTAACCTAACGGGTAATGACGGGACCCAGCGGCGAATGCGGATGACATATACGTACATCAGTATATTTTCGTTCTTTTTGGTGTGATCAATTGATAGGACTGCATTGATTCAGATCAATGCAAGTTAAAAACAAACCTAATCTGATGTTGTTGGAACATTTTTCAAAAAGCTGTTATTGCAAGGACGTTCACTTTTGTTTTGCATCGTGATATTCAGTTGGAATATCCTGCTCCTCAGTCGATGAGGCAAGGGCCGAGATCCCTTCACCGGGAGTGACCCCTTGGACAAAAGTTTGCGTCGGGGCATTAACTTCACTATAGCCGATTACTTTTGCTTTGCATCGCGGTATTCATTTGGAATATCCTGCACCCCATTCTACGGGGAAAGAGCCGAGATCCCTTCACCGGGAGTGACCTCTTTAGCAACGGTTTTCGTCACTATATTTTTAAAAGCTATCCGTTCCTTCGACGATATCAAGTTCTTTACGTTAAAGGTTTTCGCCAGAAACCATTCGTAGCCCTCCGTCGTTTCATATGGGTAGTCAATAGTATTCAAGCTGTGTTTGTTGGCCAAAGTCAAGGCACAGTGTTTGGTAGCTGTTGGTTATTCATATGCAGCATAGATAGATGCGTTGGTTTGGGACAGTCGTATAGCCTTGTTGGCCAAAGTCAAGGGCTTGTGCGGGTGGATTCGAATCAACCTGGAGAATGACGGGTAGAACTTGACATGTGACTTATGATTTGTTGGCCAAAGTCAAGGTCATAAGAGCATGGGGCAGAAATCACATCGGGAGTTTCAAAAGAACTGAAACCTGCCAGATATGCGCATACCTTCTGGAGTGTGACACCGTGAGCGGATTCCGTCACGTTGTCATGCGATGATAGTTGGATCCCGATTCCCACTGATGAGTTAGTTTACTCCTCGGGTGACCCTGACTAATTCTTCTTTCAGGTTTGGAGGAGAATTTGACGGTACAGTGGGAGGATTCCAGATTAGATAAATTGGTAACCATTCTGATCTAGGTTAGAGTGCACGTTGAGTGTTTCTTTTCTCTCTCTCTTTGGCAGCGACCATTGACCCGACCCTATGACTATGACTCAGTGACCAAGTTGACCGAACCTTCTTAACACTGGCTTTTGGATTGTCAGAGTTGCGAACCTCATTGCCACTCCTACTTTTACCCTTTTCTCCAGGACACCCCGTATTACTACGAACGTCCACTTCCATTGGACAAAACCATCGTATGGTTAGATACGAACTCGAAGGAATTCATTCGAGGATGGTTTCTGGTTCTGGAGAAAACGGATAGGACTATTCAGTTGTCTTTTCTTTTCACCCTCTCTCAGGTTGCGAGTACTCCTTGGTTTAGGAGTAGTACACCTGTTACACAAATTGGATAGTCTTCTTCCAAACCTTAGGCTGGTGCCGACCGGTAGGGAATGAAGAAAACCAATTAGCATAACGATGGAGTGCAGAAGGTATTAAGTTAAGACAAAGCAAGGGATTAGTAAGAGGGCAAAGTAAATTGCAACAGATATTCATGACCAAACCAGATATTTCTTCGCCAATCCTAAAATCAACTTTGTATTTCTCCAGGACACTCCGTATCACTACGAAGATCCACAGTTTATTGGATACTCCATCGTATGGTTATATACGAACTCGAAAGGAACTCGTTCCAGTTCGGGGATGGATTCTGGTTCAGGAGAAATAGGAATAAGATTTATTCGGTTGTCTTTTATCTTCACCCTCTCTCATAGCGAGTGTTCCTAGGATTGGGACAGTACACCCATTATGCTTATTGGATAGTCTCCTTCCAAACCATAGGCTGGTGCCGAACGGTAGGGAAGGAAGAAAACCATTTGGCTTAAGGGGTGTACAGAAGGTAAAGACTAAAGACATATGAAGGGATTTGGAGAGGTGGCAAAGAATTACACGGTTACAGTTGTGAATCTGGATAATGGAAGAGGCATTACTAGGAATACCATGATACCCCATCGAAACATTTCAATGTTTCAGTTTCACTGTGTAATGTTAAGAGAAAACTGATTTCCCGATTAGATACTTACTCCAGGGTATGTATTTACCAGGTTTGATTCTCACATCTGTATGGTTTTACAGATGATGAGTGGGAGTAGGTTATTGGGAATTGGGTGACTATCCTCATTATATCGGGATTCGTTGTAATCGGTGATATTTGAGGAAATCACCTGGGTTGTTTGCCGGTCGGCAAATATTTGGTTTTGAATATCCGCTTTTATGCACCAATTTCAAATTGATATATCTGTACGTCTATTTTCATAGAGTGAGATATACCTTTCTGAAATTATGTCTACGGCATTTACCTATATCAGTGGATGGTTAGGTAAGGAGCATTAAACAGCGGTGTAATTCTTCTTAACCATAAGTACAGTTTTCAACCTACGACACACAGTGAATGAGTTATCAGACTCAGAGGACTTATACAGAGTATTGTATGTTGTCCAGGGTCCATCAGGACAGAGGGGTTGGTCCTCGTACTATATTCAGTTTACTTATGACTTCTCTAGTTTTTAGACACGTGTTTCGTGGAAACGCAGGGTCTGAATTTTGAGAAGTTATAGGTATTTGAATAGAGTAGAGAACCAGCTATAGCAAGTATCGGGATTCTTCAAAGTGATCGAGGATGTAGATACTTGTGTGTGGTATTCAGTTGATAGTAATGATAAAGAGATCTTGCTTCTCTTTCAGGTTATTCATAATTGGAAGCATTCCTAAGTTGAGTAACGCTGATCGGCCTCCTTCCATTTAGTTGACATGCACTGGAGACAGCTGCATGATTTGAATCTGGTTCAATTAAATCAGTGCCTCTGGTTCTATATTGGATATAGAACAGTTCATATCTTAACGGTGTTAAGGTACGGGGAGTTGTCTGGTTTATGCTTAAAACCAGACATTGGACAACTCAAGGCACGTTTCTGTAATGACTGTTTGTGGGTTGACCCAGGCTATGACGAGGGTTGACTTTCTACCATCTGGATGAACAATAGCGATATTGCTCTGGACTCGCCACAGTTTTATTAAAAATGGATTTTTCAGAAAACAATAGTGGGAGTATGGTAGAACTGGAAGTGATTCCAGAACCACAAACGATTACTGAAGATTTGATAATGAACCTAAAGATTCAATCTGGATTGACATTCCATTGGCCACTCCGCAGATAAGGTGGGTAACTTCAGGCACCCGAGAGGTACTACGGTAGCCTCAAGGACGGTGACAGGGAAGTTCTTGTTCACCCACAATTACCATTGCTGTTGTTCCAGGCTGCGACACCCGGCGGGAGGATGAGTATAGCGTCGTTCTGAACTCGCTTCAGAAGTGTACGTGTGTATGACTCTGCCAGAGGGTTGTCGTAGACAGTGGGAGCAGCGGAAGCATTGGTGGACAGGTAGCTTATGTCTATTTATAGACTAAAGCAGATGTAGCGGAGATAGATCATCTATTTCTGACGTGATAGTCATAGGTTTGACTTCATCAGAATAGAAGATGGATCTATTGAGAAGGTAGTAGGGTGTGATATCCTGGTATTTGGATGACATACACAGAGTAGGAAAAGAAACTCCTATACTACAGTCGGTTATACTTTGGCCGTCACACGGTGGTTTCTCCACAAAAGAAATGGATTTTATGTCAGACATACTGGTTACTAGATCTATGGTTTTAGATCTAGATTTGGGTAGTTTCCCAATCAGGGTACTTAGACAGCATTCTAAGAGTATTTAGAATGGACGACTCCTGGCACGGTAGTGTACCTGCAGGTAATGGAGTCACCCTCTCTAAAGGTGTCTTACAGACTAAAGGGGAGAGGGACGTGCATGATTGGCAGATCACTTGCTCAGGCAATTGAGTCAATCATGAGATGTCAAGTACCACACCAGATGTTGTTCTTGCAGTAGATGCAATAAGTTGATAATGATCCAATCCTGGAGAAACAGTCGGAAGCAGTTTTAGAACATAAGTGAATGTTCTAGGGATATGATAACGACAGCCTCATTCGTGAGACAGTTATCATTCCAGGCTTCCAAGGTGACATGGACGACAAGGAGGTTGTCAGAGTTATAGTTTTCCCTCTGACGAGGGGCAGTATTTTGGACAGGTGGTCCAAGGCAATACTGAGGGAGGCATGGCGCAGGATACTGATTAAGTTCAGTTGACGATACAATCTAAGATGTTTGGATTTGTAGTTCATTTATGAGCTATGTCCCATCAGACATCCAGACACATTCTAAGACAGGTATTGCTCATTTCGGGAGATGGATTCTCCGCGAACTTGAGATATAGAGAGACATAGAAAGAGACATCAAGGCGGATCCACTCACTGAGGCTATTCCTCGAACGCAATAGTTTCGCAAACGAGCTTTGTGAGACTGACTGGTAGAGGAGTTGGGTGTTCGGTATCACACGGGCTGTGAGTATGCGACATCGCAATAATTAGCCTTGAGTGCAAGTGGGAGATTGTTGGAGATAATGCCCTCAGAGTCAATTATTGGATCACAGGTACGTGATTGCAATGATTGATGGAGGACCTATCCCGGTAGGACAGTCTTACTCGAGATGATAGTATGCTATCTGGTTTACCTTTATCATCATGTACTGCTTTAGGTGACCTGACAAGTCGCTATTACACGTTGATAGAGCCCCTAGGATTCTTGCTTGACCACCAGCAGTATGAGGGCGATCATATAAGTGGGAGCTGGGGTCTATAAGCATATCCTTAAATGGTCCCTAGTCGTGTGAGTTTCGAGACAGGGCATCGATACTCCATAGTAGACTAGTGTATACAGTCGAGACCCCGACGAGGGGCGGTGGCCGGTCTCACAAGCCACTGGTGTCAGTTGGATCACCTAAGATGTATACAGGTGCTCATTGGGTTATGAGTACACCGGACAGGACTCGCCGGGAACATGCTAGTTGGTCATATACCAGACGTCAGATGGCAGTTCCCTGGTGACATGTGTGCAGGTTAGTTCATCGACCTGGGGATCGTCATTTGTCTCGTGTGAGTTCCCACTGTACTTTGATTACTACCCTACCACGGCTCAAAGGAGTCGTGCAAACAGGTTTTAGTTGGGTACAGTCCCGAGCCACACGGAGGCAGTAAGCGTATCTTCAGGGGTTCGTCTCTCCCGGTATTGGGGGTGAGGTCGTGCTGTGTCTAGGAGAGCCATTACACGAAGCCCTCGGCCGAGGCAAGGAGATTTACTGGTAGGTATTCCAGTAGTATCTCAGGGTGTTCTGGGCTACACTCCGACACGACTTGTACCGCTTTTGGGGGTCTGACTTTTACCAACCCCCTAGGCCCGCCATGCGATGCTCATAGACGAACGGACCGGACTGTACTGATATTGTCACTGACAGGCTCAGTTGGGTGTCGGGGTGAGCTTCCTCATCGACGTCCCTTTTGGTCAATAGCTGGTGGCCCGTCACGTATTGGCATATACCTCTGACGTGCTAGTGGTTAAATCCACAGCCATAGTATTGACGAGTCTTTAGAGTCCACCACACTTACAGTTACTCAGCTTTCGGGCGAAAGGTTGTAGAGGCCGTATGGAGATATGGCAAGGTCCGATCAGATACGTGCGGTATTGCACGGATCAGGATCGGACAGTTTGTACTATAGGCCGTATTGGTATATGGCAGGGTTCGATCAGATACGTGCGGTATTGCACGGATCAGGATCGAACAGATATTACTAGCCGGCTTTGGTATAAGCCGGATCCTAGTATAGTACAGTGTAGACTTTGTCTCATTGCATTTGTATTTCGGTCGAAATACAGATGCGGGTGTGTATGCACAATATTGGGGTTTTCCTGTAATTTATTACGGGACCAGTTTTTTCTGGAGTTGCCAGTTTGCTTTCCGTTTCGGCCAATTTCCATTGTTCCGTTCATTGGCCGAAGATTGGTGGAGGAGGGTTTATTTGCATTGTTGCAAATAGACATTTGTGGAGGGGGTATTTGCTTATTGTTGTATCATGATTGTCTCTCCCTTGACCTTGACTTTCTTTGTGTCATGATGGCATGACTTTGTGAGCCATCATGGTAGTTGTTGATGAGTTTTTGGAGTGGAGTTTTGGTTAAAATGATTCTTGATCATCATACCCTTTTTGCTCTCTTTTTTGGATGATGGTTCCACCCACCCCTTGACTTCACTCTTTCTCTCTCCAATCACACATGAACAAAGGGGGGCCGACCACTATGTGTGGCATAAGGAAAAAAATGCTTCATTGATAGTGTAGAGAATATAGATGATACTCTCATTCTTTTGGATGCTAGTTTTTCCCTTCACCTCTCTCCAAGTTCTTCTTCCTCCACAAATGGCAACTCCACTACCCTAAAAAGAGACACAAGCTCACTACATATTCTACAACGAATCTTGGGCACGTCGAGTAGCCGGCTTCGTGCCCGAGTTGCCTCGGCATTGAGGTGGGAGCCCGTAAACGATGTAGGCAACGTGGTGCACTTCCGGCGACGAGGAGGAGACGGACGGAGATCCCGCGAGGAGATCGGAGTGGAGATGAAGACCGGAGGACTTGGATCGTCGGTATATCTCTTTCCCATCTTCTAGTTAGCTTAGACTTAGTTTAATGGTTACGATCCGGATGTTTAGTGCGCGGTGGTGCCGGTTTGCTAAGTCCGCAAAATTAAAGTTTTTCACCGCTTCCGCATTCCGGCGTCGGGTTGACGGCCGGGGCGCCGCCACGCACTTACAACATATGCGCTCCTATTTCGTTTTGCCTGAGCCAGTAAAACCTCTATGTAGGACTCTAAAGACTCGTCAATACGCCGGCAGTAGGTGATGATCATATCAAGCACCCACAAGCCGTCAGCGGTACTAGCTGGACGTAACGGCTACCCGGGTATTGAGCGATCAGAAGATCAGCAAACAAGCCCGCTCCAACTCCTGCAAAAATCCTGACAGTGACACTACCGTACAGTCCGGTCTCCTCGTCTGATATGTCGTATATCAAGTCTAGGGGTGGTAAACGTCAGACCCCAATAAACGATAAGTCATGCCGATATGAGCCTCATAACGGGTCGAGAAACTACTGGTAACACTTACCAGTAAATCTCTAAACCAGCCCTGGCCAGGGACTTCCCTGTTATGGCCAATCGCAGCATAGCGCAACATCAACCCCCAAAATCGGGAAAGACGAAACCCCTCCTATCACTCATTGCCTCCATGTGACTCGGGACTGTACCTAAAAACCAATGTTTTGCACGCCATCTTGGACGTGGTAAGGTAGAAATCAAAGCACAGTGGGAATCATACAAGACTCTATGACGATCTCGGGACTACAGACTAACCTGTAGCAGTGTCACCAGAGAACTGCCATCTGACGTAAAGTATAATACCATCTGGGAGGTCTCGGCGAGTCCGTCCAGTGTACCCAGTCTCCACTGAGCACCCGTATATCATCTCTGATGTCAAACACCAATGGATATGGGATAATCCATCGCCCATCTATATGGGTCGAGAAGGTATACGCTAGTTTACTCTGGTATATCAATGCCCCGTCTCGATACACCCACAACTAGGGATCTTGAAGGATGTACTTATGGACTACCATGTCCCCACTAGTATGATCTGCATCATAGTCCAGGTAGTCAAGTACACATCCTAAGGGCTTTACCAACATGTAACAGAGAGACAATCAGTGTACACGTTAAGGTAAAAAGTAACCAGATAGCATACCTTCATGTCGAGCAAGAAAGTCCTCCCTATATATGTCCAAGCATCCACTACAATATACATCCTATGTATAGTAATGGCCTCTAGGGCATACATATATCTAACAGAAATGAATCAACAGATCCAGAATGAATACATGATCATAAGGAGAAACGGAATCAGTGAGGGTATGATCATGGAAACGAATAGAATCAAGGATCTCAAATGGATGTATAAATCAAGAGAACGAAGAGAATCACCAGTCTCAAGATATGTACATCCTAAGGTCACTTAAGTGGAGTATCGTATCATAAATATGCCGCGGAACATACATACGGTACGTCACTCTACTTAAGCTACCTACTCCATCAATCAGGGTCAGACTATGTAACGAATGTTCGGGTCTAATACCCCTCCCCCCGTTCAAGTCTAAGTTCCGTAAGTTCATGCCTAGGTTCTGAAATAGATTAAGCCCCAGACTCCACATAGTCAAACCTAAACTCAAACTAAGGTTAAACCTAGCGCTCTTATACCAACTTTTTCACGACCCGAATTTAGTTCATGACCGGCACTTAAATCACGCAACGTCAAAAAGCACAACGTAAATTAAGTAAGTTGAAACCTAGAAATCTAAATCCTTTCTTTCTTTTTTTTTAAACTTCAGGCAGCACCACCCTCGAATATTTTGATCCAAAATAGATATAAAATAATATATAGTCATCCCAAACGGGAGCTAGCTCTTTGCAAATTGGTGGGGTCACAACCACGCAAGACAGAATATAAGTATACGACGCCCAACGGTGAAGATCAACACAAGGAATAAAGTAAAGCAAGACATCAAACCCACCAAGCGAACATATAACCCACCGCTCAAGTCTCGCAACTACAGGTCTTGTTAAGTCTTTCTACTTATACAAATACTAGTTTCTGATTTGATGGAGTTGACTAGATACAATAGGAATAATAATACAAGAGTGGCACGATCCAACATGTACCACCTACCCAAAGCAAATCACCCAAATACTGCTGTGTGGCAGCGATGCCACTACTGATCCATGTGGTCAACCTGCAAGAACTGTGGCACAACGGGGGTGATTTGCCAACTCGTGAGTAGAAGACGTCATCAGGTAGAAATCGAAATAAACAACGATTCCTAGGTCAACTATATCATAAAGGTAATACTATGATATCTAGGGTGACCATATCTGCATATATGCCAACAAAATAAGCAATGCCTATCAGCAGGTGTATCTCATCCAACTATATAATCAATGCATGTATGCATATGGATCTTATCTACGTGTCAACCAATGACACAACAACATCATGCATGCAAATATCATAAAAGCGTATGCAGGTAAATATGAGGATATAAATCGACGTGTGTCCCTCGCGACACATCAAAATCATGGAACATGAGTGTCCAACATCGACACTCGAAATATCATGAAACCCGTGTCCAACATCGACACGTAAATCCTCATACCTCAGGCACCGCATCCTCAGATCGGCCCTCAAATCTGTAAGTCTCATAGAACCTGAGTGCCTAACATCGACACTCGAAACCTCATGAAAACATATGCATGTATATATGTGTGTGTGTCCCTAAACGACACATCAAAATCATGGAACCTGAGTGTCCAACATCGACACTCGAAACATCATGAAATACTCGTGTCCAGCATCAACATGAAAATCCTCATACCTTAGACACCGCATCCTCAGATCGGCCCTCAAATCTGTAGGTCTCATGGAACCTGAGTGCCCAACATCGACACTCGAAACCTCATGAAAACATATGCCTATATATATGTGTGTTTGTGTGTGTCCCTCGACGACACATCGAAATCATGGAACCTGAGTGTCCAACATCGACACTCAAAACATCATGAAATACTCATGTCCAGCATCGACACGTAAATACCCATATAGCTCGGGCACCGTCAGTCCGGATCGGCCTTCGGGCTCCGTCAGTCCGGATCGGCCCATATCAATATCTAGGGCTCCGTCAGTCCGGATCGGCCCACATCATCTCACTAGAAACCGGGTTTTTAAACAATACATAAGTTTCTTGAAATACCCCCACTGTTCTCAAATCACATGAAATCCATATCTCAATGCGTAAATCCATGAAATATAATATATGCAACATAAAATAGTAATATGAGCATATCAAAGAAAAAACGCTATTTAAATGCATCAAATTATTAAATATATCATGCGGTTCCCAATTCTCCAAAATCCAAAGCAACATCATATAAAGGTGAACATGTGGCTATAGCAAGGTATCAGGGTGTACATTTAAGTATGTATGCATGATGTAATGTAGGTATAGCAAGATATGTGTATATACATGTCAATAATGATGCAATACCATGTAGGTATAAGTGTAGCTGTAGCATGGTATGTGTATATACATGTCAATATTGATGTAGCAACTCTACAGTGTAAGTGACATAGCAATTATCGATGATGAAAATGTGTGAGTCGGCAATCTGTGTAAGTGTAACATACGCATCATCGATAATGGTGTAAGTGTATTAGCACATGTACATATATAATGCAAATGAGAATATTATAAACGTAGCATAAGGTACATCGTACGCAAAATGCTATCAAGTATACGTATCTACAATATATCCGAGTCGGTGAATCTATCAATCGGCATCCAGCCTCACAACATCACGTACAGTATAATCTATCGTACGGCATCCTCTAATCAAGGGTATGGATAAACCAACAGGTAAACTCATCGCGTACGGTAATCCCTCGTACGACGGCATTAAACAATTAGGAATTCTATCAACCTATACGACAACGGGGGTAGGGATCTAAGTCTCGTACGGCATATCACTTAAGATTCACAACATTATATATGTTTATATACCTATATCCCAGGTCACATCCATATAAATCTCATATCATGGACCGACAAAGGTATCAGTTATCATACATCGACTCGCATCCATATAACGACATATCACACCAAGTCCTCATATCACATCGTATACTCGTTCTCTTTCAATTCGTACATATCATGATTCACTTCTCATTTCATATTCTCATATGTCACTATGTTCATTAGTGTCAACTACTATCATATTATCGTTATTAAATCCTATACTCATGTCCATCGCATATCATTTATTAGGATATAATAATCAAACGATCTTCCATATCAATGTTTGCGCGGTGCTATACGCCATCCACCCGACTTCCCCCGTAGATATAAATCTACTCACATGCTAAACTTCTCGCTTAGCCGTAGTTGATGTGCTTCGTCGTCTCGGAATCCACGCGAAGGTACCTACAATATCAACACATATCGCAATACCATCAAAATCAATGTCCAAAAACCGATACGACACACGGTGCGCTCATAGGTTAGAACCTATAGCTTACACATATAAAAACAACCAAACAACCCTTGTCGTTGACGTACAAATATAGAGCGACCCAATACAATATAGAATACCAAAACCAAGAATTCCAAAATACGGAAAACAAATCCCAAAAACACCCCAATGTGCTCCAAGATTTTGGTTCAGGTCAAATTAGCCAATTTTGCATATCAGGTTGCTCTAGATATAGGATAAGGAAGCCACTGTACAAAAATCATCACATTTCACCACAAAGTGGCCGCAAATTGCGGCCATATGGATTAAATCTGTGGCCAGGATAAGGGTAAATGGGCTCGGGTTTCTAGGGTAGGTTCCTGGTTGCCTACACGTCTCTCTGTGTTCGCTAAATAATTTTTAGGGTACCCGGGTTGTAGCAGATCTCAGTATACCATCACAAAATCCACAAAATATGATATTTAACGCAAATACGATTCTAATGTGAATGGATTACCTTAATAGCAACCAAATAACATTCTTGCATTGCCCAAGTCTTCAAAATCCAAACTTGGTTGGTCCAATGTTTTGAGGATGAGGTTGTGCATGTTTTTAATGAAGGAGGCATAAGGTTTTGGCAAGTATTTGGAGATGATACATTGGAGTAGCAAGGAATTGAAGGTGATGAAGAAGATGGAGAAAATAATGGGGAATGAAGGAATTGGGGCATCCAACTCTCACTTAGCCTCACTCTCTCACCATAATATCTCCCCTACACCCACTCTCTCTTACAATATCAACAAATATCTCTTTTGTTTTCTTCTCCCTTTTGTTTTTCACTCATTAAACCTTTTCACACACAACTCAAGTCCTTTCTTTCTTCTCTTTGTTTTTTTTTCTTTTCTATTCTTTGATATTCTTTTCTCTATCTCACAAAACTCACAATATGCACAAGTCACGGAAAAGTGTAAAAATACAGATTTTGCCCAAAAATCCGATAAATATCATTAAAATAAATAAATCATTTTATTCTCCGATAAATTTCCAAATATTGGTATACACTTATACCACTTTACAAAAATCCCAATTTCGCAAATCGGGTAGTTTTCGCGAAATATATTATTTTAATATTAACTTTCCAAAAATAATATTTTATATTTCTGAAATGTTACATAATCATATCACACCAGAAAAGAACGAAAAATATGATGTACGTATATGCCACCCGCATTCGCCACTGGGCCCCGTCATCACCCGTTAGGTTACTTAACTAACGACAAAGCAGGGGCTGGACTAGCGCGGGTGCAAAACATATACAACATCTACTAGTATATATATAAATATATATAACAATCGTCACAGGCATGATATAATGCAACATCACAGAATCTCAGCCAAACAACACAGAGTGGTGGATAATCCTGGAGCCTCGGGTTTCACCGGAGCCGCAAATGAGACCCGACGTTCCCCTGTCGTGTGGATAGCCTGTGCAATGAAAACCTAGACCCCTACGAGTGCGGCAAGTTATCCGCCAATCCCAGAAGCGAGGCAATCCCAATCAACAACGTGAATGGGCTACCCAGAACTTTACGGAATCCGGTAACTTGGGCACCCCTCCGTGGGTCAACCTATACCCCCTACGAGTGCGGCGAATAGCCCGCCAATTCTAGAGTAAGATCCCCTCCGTCTCAACGCCATGAGATGCGAACCCGTTGCCCTCTAGAACCTGGCTATTCGTGCACTCCACCGTGGGGTAATCCTAGTACAGAAAATAAAATAATATGTACAAGGGTAACATCGACCTCAACACGGTCGTGCCCCAAACAAATAATATACAAACTAGCAGTGACGACAGTCCACATGTCGGCCGCTCGCCCCGCAATATCAAATGTACAAATGAATCTAAACTGTACTAATATTGCACCCAAGCTATCCACCACGACGATCCTACCACAATCACAGCACAACATAGAACATCAACGTGAATGTCACGTTTGCAAACTCATCTAAAAGAACATATAGCAGTTAGACGGGTTATACTGCTCTAATGACATTCACGGTCGCAGATAGTAATGTATGTACTGTAAACATTTAAACGGTGTTAAATTATCGACTTCGAAACACCCCGAATTTCCCTTGAACAAAAGATAACATAATATCCAAAATGGGCAAAACAAGCAATACCACTACACCAATATTACAGAGACTAGAAATCACCAAAAATTTCAAGTCTAAACTCCAATATAAAACCGGCCTCACCCGTTTTTTCTCAAGTCTTGTCGGGTCAAATCCGGCGGTTTGGGCTCGTATTTGTGGTGTGTTCTAGTGTTCACTTGTAACATTTCAGAAATATAAAATATTATCTTTGGAAATTTAATATTAAAATAATATATTTCGCGAAAACTACCCGATTTGCGAAATTGGGTTTTTCGTAAAGTGGTATAAGTATATACCAATATTTGGAAATTTATCGGAGATTAAAATGATTTATTTATTTTAATGATATTTATCGAATTTTTGGGCAAAATCCGTATTTATACATTTTTCCGTGACTTGTGCACCATATCTTGTGCATGTTAAGTGTTGAGTTTTGTGTGTGTGACTTGTGAGAAAAGAGAAGGGAAAACAAAGAAAAGAGAAGGAAAAGAGTTTGAGTGTGAATAGAATCAATTTGATGCCATGGACCAAAGAGATATTGGTGAAAGAAACAAGAATAGATATTTGTGAGGGGTGAGTGTAGGAGGGGTTAGGCTAAGAGAGAGGGGGGGTTACTTGGCTGCCCATTCCTTCATCCTCCCCATTATTTCTTCACAATTCATCATCTCCATCACTTCCTCACTACCCCCTTGCCACATCTCCAAATACTTGCCAAAACCCATACCCATTTTCATTAAAAACATACACAACCTCATCCTCAACACATTGGACCAACCAAGTTTGGATTTTGAAGACTTGGGCAACTCAAGAAAGTTCTTTGGTTGCTGTTAAGGTAATCCATTCACTTTAGAATCGTATTTGAGTTAAACAGGTTTGTGATCTTGGAAAATTGAAAGTTCCTGTTAAGTGGCCAATTGAGCTGTAGTGAGTGTTTACTAGAGTGTTCTATTGACCTGGAATTGAGTTTAGAACCCGATACACGAAGTTAGAAACCTTATGGCCTACAGGGAATCTGGAATGACCTGGGAAGTTTATGAGAAAAACAAACAATACCAGAGACCTAATTAAGACACTAGGAGACAACCCTGCAAGTACGAACCCAAATGGAGTAGAACGGGCCGAGCTCGCCGGATTTGAGGGCAATGTAGCCGGCCAAATATAGGTGTTTGGTGTTGGAATTGGTCTAGTAGCTCATATACTTCATATACAAACCCTATACTAGTTTGTTTTCTTCCTATTGACCTGAACCAAAATTTAGGAGCTATTGTGAGTGGTTTTGGTTATGTTTTCCGTATTTTGGAATTCTTAGTTTTAGTATTTGATATTGTATTGGGTCGTTTGATGTTTATATGTCAACGACGAGAGTTGTTTGGTTGGTTTTGCATGCGTAGGCTATAGGTTCTAACCTATGAGCGCACCGCATGCCGTATTGGATTTCAGAACTTGATGTTAATAGCTTTGCGATTTCGTATTGATTGTAGGTACCTTCGTGTGGATTCTGAGACGACAAAGCACATCGACTACGGCTAAGCGAGGAGTTTAGCAGGTGAGTAGATTTATATCTACGGGGGAAGTCGGGTGGATGGCATATAGCACCCCCGCAAACATTGATATGGAAGATCGTTTGATTATTATATCCTGATAAATGATATGCGACGGACATGATTATAGGATTTAATAACGATAATATGATAAAAGTTGACACTAATGAACATAGTGACATATCAGCGTATGAAATAAGAAGTGAATCATGATAGGTACGAATTGAAAGAGAACGAGTATACGATGTGATATGATGACTTAGTGTGATATGTCGTTATATGGATGCGAGTCGATATGAGATAGTTGATACCTTTGTCGATCCACGATATGAGATTGATACGGATGTGACCTGGGATATAGGTATATAGACATATATAATGTTGTGAATCTTGAGTGATATGACGTACGATGGATTATACCGTACGTGATGTTGTGAGGCTGGATGCCGATTGATAAATTTACCGACTCGGATATATTGTAGACACGTATACCTTGTAGCGTTTCGCTTACGATGTACCTTATGCTATGCTCATGATATTCGCATTGCATTACATATACATGTGCTAGTATACCTACACCGTTATCGATGATGCGCATGTTACACCTACACAGATTGGCCAGCTCACACACTTTCATCATCGATAATTGCTATGTCACTACACAGTAGAATTGCTACATCATGCCATGATATACTTGCAATGCTCGCATCACTATGCTATGTTGCATGATATACTTGATATGCTCATATCACTATGCTATGTTGCATGATATACTTGATATGCTCACATCACTATACTATGTTTCATGATATACTTGCTATGTTCATATCACTATTCCATGTTGCATGATATACGGATATGCTTACATTCTGTTATATGTCGCATACATCATGCTTTATGTACGCATTGAGATATACTGTTTTTCATGAGATTCTGGATTTGAAAACCGTAGTTATGTTTCAAAAGGAAGTATGTATTATTTTAAAAACCCGGTTTCTCTTGATATGATATTTCAGTGCGTCCACCATGTGTTTTCTCGGTTCTGAGATTGGCATGTGAAACCCGATTCGAGGAGTGGTAGGCACCTTCAGCAGGTACAAGGTGGATCCGGTTAGGTACCCCGGGGAAAGAAGACTCATATTGTTAGGCGGTGAGCCTGGCAGAGGGACTACTACTTACCGGTTATAGTATTTGGACTCGGCGGATATCTAGAGGATACCGACCGGAGTTATGAGATGAGATAGGCTGATTCGTACTGCCGGTGTTAGTGTATATGCCCTAGGGGCCATTATTGTATCATACTAGGTAGTATATTACTTAATGGAAGCTAGGGATATTCACAGTTGTATATAACAGTCTTGCTAAACATGGTAGTATGCTACTTGGTATGAGTCTACTTTAATATGTGCATATGTTTCTTGTGACGTATCACTTATACATATTATTAGAGCCCATAGGTTCTTTGCTTGATTACCAGCATTGTGATGGCAGTCACACTAGTGGGGCTGGGTAGTCTATAAGCAACATTCTATACTTGTCCCTAGTCGTAGGATTATCGAGGCAGGGCATCGATACTCCAAAGTAGACTAGTGTGTACGCTTCTCATCCCAGTTGGGGAGATGGTTTGTCCCATTGCCATCAGTACGGAGTACTGGAGATAGTACACAGGTGCTCGTTAGGTTACAGGTATACCGGATAGGACTCGCAGGGGAACTGTTGGTTGGTATTATACCTACCGTCAGTTAACAGTTCCCAGGTGACTTGAGTACAGCATAGTCCGCAGACTTGACACTGCTACTTCGCCTCGAGTGTGTCCCACTGTTCTTAGATTGCTACCCTACCACGGCTCAAAGGAGTCGTGCAAACAGGTAGCAGTTGGGTGCAGTCCCGAGCACTTGGAGGCAGTAGTGGTTAGATAGGATTCGTCTCTCCCGGTATTGGGAGATGATATCGTGGTTTGTCAGAGAGCCATTACGCAAAGTCCCTGGCCAGGGCAAGCGAGATATACTGGTAGGTTCCAGTAGCTTCTCAGGGTGTAATGGGCTTCGCTCCGACACGACTTATACAGCTATTAGGGGACTGACGCTTGCCGCCCCTAGGCTTGATATGCGATAGTCTTAGACGAACAGACCGGACTGTATGGAGATTGTCACATCAGTCTCAGTAGGAGTACGGATGAGTTTCCTCATCGTCCTTCTTATCGACATCTACCTGGGGACCGTTACGTACAGCTAGTGCCGCTTGCGGTCTGTGGTTAAACCCACTGCCAGCGTAGTGTCGAGTCTTTAGAGTCCCACACAGAGAGTTTCCCTGCTCCAGGAGAAACGATATAGAGGTCGTATGGTTTTACGACAAGGGTTCGGACACATACGTGTGTTTACGCACGTATGACTTTTCGGACAGTTTTTACTAGCCGGCTCTGGTTTAAGCCAGATTCTAGTATCGGGTTATTGGATTTATACAGTCTAAAGTTTTTCCGTGTTTTCACGGATTGGAGGGGCGTTCTCGTTATTTGTCGGGAAGCTTCTAGAAGAGTGGTGACTAAGGGGTTAAGGTGGCATTGCATTAAATGAGATTAGTGACTCATTTGTGTGATTCATCCAAGTTATTAATGCATCATAAATGCTTAATGACTCATGGAGATGAGTCACTCATAGATATTTATGAAGCATGGTTGTTAGTTCATTTATTTTATTTTTGGATAAATAATAATGCTTCATATATATTATGATAAGATCATTATCTCATTTCATTCTCATCTTCACCTTCTCTCTCCTCAAGCTCACTCTCTCTTCAAACCCTAACCCTTACCTCGCATGTGTTGAGATCAAGGGTTAGCAAGACTAATACTTCCATAACCTCACTCTATATCCCCTAGGTAACTTAGATTAGCACTTTAAGCAACCTAGTTATCTCAAGTTTGAGATTAGGCTTGGCGTAGGAGCTTTCCGGTGGATCGTCTTTGATTCGAGGAGGCCGTTGAGGTGTGTTCAGACCAGAATATTGCATTATTATATTCCCCATTCTTATTCGTTTAATAAATAAACAGGTGCTTTTGACGCATATCTGCTACATATTACAGGTTACAGGTTCTTGGACAGGAAACAGTGAAAACGATGTAAAGACGACGAAAATATAGACTTTAACCAACAAACAGAGGACTCTTGATCAAGCCTACATCAAAGATAAAGTTCACAATTAACAAGGCAACGCATGGTCCAAGTTGTCAAAGCGAACGGTTAAAACTCCACTACAAATGTTCACTGGAAATCTGGAAGAACCTAGAAGCTAAATTAAGAAAAGACATACAGAAACAGGAAGTAAAAGTCAAGAGAAGCCAGCCCAGAATTTTGTAGAGCCCAAGCCCTCAAGTTGGCCGCAGAACCGCGGCCAAACCCTGGCTGAGGCCGCGGTTCCGCGGCGGTTCTAATGATTTATGGGCAGAAAATTTATCACTTTGTGTAGAATCTTTGACCGGTCTTCCTAGAGGGCTATTTTTGTAAATGCAGACATGTGAGTCATTGTAACCCTAGAGTTTCCTATCTTCTATAAATATGAACTCTAAAAATTGTAAACTTTTATGCCTCCTTTTAATAAAAATTCCAAAATTCTTTATGGAGAGCATCGGTGCCTCTCTTCAATTCTGAAATTCAGATCTGACAACCCTGCATGGATGATTGGAGAAATGCATCTGTAAAGTAAGTAGATTTGTTTATTTTCTTGCCCTAGATAATTTCAATTCATGCCCTAGATTAAATTTATTTTCCTGCCCAACGGCGTCGCTTTCAGCCATCAGCCATTAGCCACACGTTCAGATTTTTATGATTTTTTAAATTTATGATTAACCCGAAATCGCGAAAAGAAAATTCTACGCCATCCCCGGCAACGGCGCCATTTGATTGAATGATTCAGCGTGCTTGCGCTTTCTAAAAGATAGATCAAAAATATTTGTAAACCGCAATCAAGAACGGCGTCGCATGAAGCTAGCCGGTGAGTACGGGTCGGTCCACAGGGATTTTGTGAATTTCCGATTCGTTCTTACGAGTTAATTCCGAAGGGTGTTCGGATTGATTTTTAAATCTAAAATCCTAAATTATTCTACCTAGGGCAATTAATTGAAAGTTATAACTAGGGCAGAGAAATAAAATCTATACTAGGGCAGGAAAATAAATTTAATCTAGGGCATGAATTGAAATTATCTAGGGCAAGAAAATAAACAAATCTACTTACTTTACAGATGCATTTCTCCAATCATCCATGCAGGGTTGTCAGATCTGAATTTCAGAATTGAAGAGAGGCACCGATGCTCTCCATAAAGAATTTTGGAATTTTTATTAAAAGGAGGCATAAAAGTTTACAATTTTTAGAGTTCCTATTTATAGAAGATAGGAAACTCTAGGGTTACAATGACTCACATGTCTGCATTTACAAAAATAGCCCTCTAGGAAGACCGGTCAAAGATTCTACACAAAGTGATAAATTTTCTGCCCATAAATCATTAAAACCGCCGCGGAACCGCGGCCTCAGCCAGGGCTTGGCCGCGGTTCCGCGGCCAACTTGAGGGCTTGGGCTCTACAAAATTCTGGGCTGGCTTCTCTTGACTTTTACTTCCTGTTTCTGTATGTCTTTTCTTAATTTAGCTTCTAGGTTCTTCCAGATTTCCAGTGAACATTTGTAGTGGAGTTTTAACCGTTCGCTTTGACAACTTGGACCTTGCGTTGCCTTGTTAATTGTGAACTTTATCTTTGATGTAGGCCTGATCAAGAGTCCTCTATTTGTTGGTTAAAGTCTATATTTTCGTCGCCTTTACATCGTTTTCACTGTTTCCTGTCCAAGAACCTGTAACCTGTAATATGTAGCAGATATGCGTCAAAAACACCTGTTTATTTATTAAACGAATAAGAATGGGGAATATAATAATGCAATATTCTGGTCTGAACAAATACCCCCAAACTTATCTTTTGCTCGTCCTCGAGCAAACTTATTCTTATTCACTAAAATCCTAACCACACTTTCGCAGGGAAACGCGATTGCACTGAGCACGTGCAACAAGCCGTTAAACCTCTAGGTGTCCTTAGTAGGAGGAGTGTTGTCTCCTGAGGGTTTTCAGCGGATTACACCCACAAAATCCTATCAACTCAGCCTATTGACTTTTGTTCTCCAATTAGATTTTCTAACAAGGAATTCTATTATCTTTGACCCGTAAATTATCCACCCATATTCTTCACACTTCCTCATTATTTAACTTAAGATTATATATGTTATGTAGACCTACTTAGATTTCGGCATCTCTTATGTCTTCCTTCTAGGGTTCCATCTCCACTTAGGAATTTTTATCAACTCTATTAAAGATACAAGTTCTATCTTTCATTCCTCTCTCTTATCTAAATTCCAATCATATACCCCCACATGTGTGTATAGATCACCGCTACACTTGGAAATTCAAATCAAGCAATCATGCCCTTATCCGTTGCCCAAAATACTTATTAGTAGGTGAATTTTTAATTGAATTTTTTCTTACACATCCTTCATGCGACCGTTAATACTTCTTGAGGTACCAACGACCGATTACAAGATGTGTTTGCACATTAAAGCGTAATTCCTAGTCTTGTGATACCCAAGGCTTTTAGCAGTGACTCCCAAACCAGTTGGTCTAAGGCACTAGGTGATGAAGCACCCTCGCTAAATATTTTTCTATTTTTTACAGCCTTAAGTAATCACAAAAACCAGTGTCCATTTTTTTATCTTTATTCACTTTTTTTTCTTTTATTTTCATTGTACTAAGGACTTTTAGACAAGAGCATTTCAAGGTCTCTTCTACTATTCCAAGTTTCAAGGTACGTGATTGTGTAATTTGTAGGGTATACATTTTCAGAGTCGAGACTTAAGGTAGGAACTATTTTTCAAACTTATACTCTAATAAGAACATCAATACTCTTCCCTCATTTTGACTTAGCCCAAGAAGTCAACCCAAAATTTTCCTATTTCTAAATAAACTACAAGGCATATACTTTCTACCGTTAAAGTTTAAGGAAGGTTATCTTTAGGGTTTTTAATTTACTAAATCTAAGATTTAGTTGTTCCTAGCCAGTTAACCTATTTGTCAAACTCAAGTAAATTAGCCAATATTGAATACAATAATTTTTATAATTTTTTAAAATTTTTCAAATTTTTATGGGTTTTCAAATAAGTATGCAAATGCAAAAATATGTACAAATGAATGCGAAGGAAGAAGACGTACCGAGCATACCCCCAAACTTGAACCTGACAGTATCTTCACTGTCATACTAAACCAAGAGGGTCAAAATGTCGGCACTCCCCTGTTTATTTATTTACAATTTTTTTATTTTTAATGTTTTGAAATTTTTTTGTTTTTTTTTTATAGAAAAAGAAAACAAAATATATATACATACAACAAGACTCCCCCAAACTTAAGCTTGGCCTTGCACAACCCAAAAGTTAGCACCAACCATTCAAAAATCTTATCGTGGTAAAGGTATAGTCGGTGCAAGAATGAGGTGGAAAGAAAAGAAATGAAAAACACACGAGACCGTGTAGAAAGAAGACTGGTAAAACATGGTCTCGGTGGGGGAGAAGAATGGCGGAAAGAAAAAAGAATGGTAGCACGATCTTGAGGGTGTAAATCAAGCGAATAAATTAGCGCAATTTGTGATGACTGATGTGTTAAAAGCGATTACGCTAACCTATCAACTCTTCGTGAAATAGGGTCAAATCCCTCAAGATTCGGAAGAAAACATGGGCACGCCGAACTTGGTATAGGAAATGAAAGCGTAACGGTCATTTGTACGGTCGGGACAATAGGAGAGACGAAAAGGAGTGAATTAGGGATAGTATCTTTCTCACCGTAGTAAACTGTTTCGAACTTGAAAGATTTCATTATTGGTTCGAAACTACTATAATCAACCGAGTATGGTGGCTCATCTGAAAATGTAAAGGACTCAAACTCGGGCGGTGAGTCATCAACATCGTCCGAAAAAGTGAAACTCTTGTAGGTGTTATCATCTGTGAGAATTGTGTCAGATTCAAAGGAAACGGTTTCAAGCTCACAGTCTTCAAGCGGGGTCGGAACGATGGGAAGTAGAGAGGGTGATATAACAGTCAAAGGTTCAGGAGGATGAATTGGAAAATCAGACACATCAAACAAAAATGATTCAACCTCAATATTATCCTCAAGACTCTCCTCAATATTATCCTCAATATTCAACTCATCCATGCCATTATCATCAAAATCTAGACGCATATGAGATTCGGGAGAAACATTTAATAACTCAGGATGATGATTTGAACATAAAATCTCAATTAAATCGACAGGTTCATCATCCGAAATATTCCCGGCGTCAATATCCTCAATCAAGTGAAAATCAATTTCTTTAGACACCTTATCAAAAGCATGGATATCTATCGATTTAGGTTTTAGATGGGAGGTGTAAAGATCGAAAGGATTAGCTGCGGTTTCACTCGAAAGGGGTTCCTCACAATCTAGCAAATCAAACACTACAGAATCGCACAACTCATTTTTATTTTCAATAGGTGAACTATTTAGGGCAATCGATGGCGAACAGGAGTTGTGGGCTTCAATTGGGTAAGGGTAGGTTTGATTTGAAAATCCTCTCTCATTCTCATTCTTTCCAACCGCCTCCTTATACATTGAAAAATTTGGAGCTAGCGGGACACTAGCTACCGGTTCACTAGGTTGCATAAGGGCGGCTAAAGATGCTTCCACATTCCTAGTCATTTTATTCGTTGCTGCAATGTACGCTTCCAACGACTCTTCCAAACTAGACTTAGGTGGTGAGGGGGTGTCAGTAAAAGATTCAAAATTGGTTGGATATGTGAAACTCCCTAATGGCTGTGTCGAAACAGTGTCTAGTGAAGGTGGGAAGGTCGGGTATGACTTGTAGGAAGTGGGTGGTTGGGCAGGGGTAGGGTCAACATATGGATAAAATGGTGAATAGCCGTGTTGATCCCTAGAACTAGATGAGTGGAGAGGGGTGAAAGATCGACTGCGAAATTGAGCAATATGCTCAGCAATGGACATCGGTCTAGGAGTGACAGAAGGACTTAAAGAAGTGGTATCAACATATGTAGGTGGTAAAGGTTGACTCGGTTGACACAAGGTAGGTTGAAAAGTCAAACTATTTCTCCTAGACGCCTTTATTTGATCTTTCAACGAAATTTTTGGCAAGGAAGGATCGTTTTTAAATTGACCGAACAAATTAACATATGACGCAAAATTAGGTTCGGGATACAAAAGTTCGGTTATTGATTTTTTATGTGGAGTACCCATGTTAGAAGAAGAGGGAAAGAAAGAAGGTAGGTGGTGCAAGTGGGGTGCAAGGATTTCTTAGCGACAAATTTTTTTTTTTTTTTGCAAGTTTTTATAAAAATTTTCCTTTTTTTCTTTTTCTCTTTATTTGAGACTGTTTGCAGGAAAAAAAATATCGATAAAGGGCTTAAACACAAATGTAATCAACCAGAAATGCACAATCAGACCTAGATCTAGGGTCGCCTAGGTCTACTAGACAGCTCCTACTTAGGGCTAGAAAATTATTTAGCGAGGGTGCTTCATCACCTAGTGACTTAGACCAACTGGTCTGGGAGTCACTGCTAAAAGCCTTGGGTGTTGCAAAAACTAGGAAATACGCTTTAAAAGCCTAACGCATCTTGTAATCGGCTGTTGGTACCTCAAGAAGTATTAACGGTCGCATGAAGGATGTGGAAGCGAAAGTTAAGTGCTTTGGACAATGGACGAGAGTACGATTGCTTGATTTGAATTTCCAAGTGTAGGGGTGACAATTACACACACGTGGGGATATGTGATTAGAGTTTAGATAAGAGAATTGAATGAAAAATAAAACTTGTATCTTTAATAGAGTTGATAGAAATTCCTAAGTGGAGATGAAACTCTAGAAGAAAAACTTAAGAAATGCTAAATTCTAAGTAATTCTATAGAACATGTACAATCTTAAGTTACATAATAAGGAAGTGTGAAGAATATGGGTGGATAATTTGCGGGGCGACGATAATAGAATTCCTTGTCAGAAAACCTAATTGGAAAACAAAAGTCGAAAAACCAAATTGATAGGATTTTGTGGGTGTAATCCGCTGAAAACCCTCAAGAGACAACACTCCTCCTACTAGGGACACCTAGAGGTTTAACGGCTTGTTGCACGTGCTCAGTGCAATCGCGTTTCCCTGCGAAAGTGCGGCTAGGTCAGAATAAAATAATAAGGTTGCTCGAGGACGAGCAAAAGGTAAGTTTGGGGGTTTCTTTTTCACCGGCTAGCTGCAAAGCGACGCCGTTTCTGATTACGGTAAACTACAATTTTTTGGACCCGTATTCAATCAAAGGACCCATATTCACCGCGATTGAATACGGTAAAGTAAGGTGCCGATGTTCCAAGGAGCCTACGAGGAGTGGAGGACCGCGATGAAGACTTGAAGGACATGTAACTTGAGGTATAACATCAGAACCGAGTAGTTAAACCTCTAGTCGTAGTTAGCAATGGTTTAGATTACGATTCATGAGCTCAAGTCCGTGTTACGAAGCTTTGATAATCGTTTTTCATATATTCCGCCTCCCCGCAAGTTCGTGGGGTGCGTGACATCGACTTACAGCGGTATCAGAGCCAACTAAACCATTACTAGCTTATTAGTAACTGATTAGAAGTTCGATCGACGGAAAACACGAAAACAAAAAACCGAAAACCCTAAGTTTCTGTTAATTTTAAACTTGTCTGAAAAAATATTTGACATACCTTAAAATTCACAGCAGGGAAATATATGAGTTATGGGAAAATACGAGCCAGTGACTCAGTAAAACGGCCGCGGATCCACGGCAATAGAGAGCTTCTGCCGCGGATCCGCCGCCGAGTCAACGCCGAGTTGACTCGGAGTTTCACAGTAATTCATAATTTTTGGTTTTTGTCTTCCTGTATATACTGTTTCTGCCCAGGTTTCTTCAGTACAGGTTTGCTTTTGGGGTAGACACGGAATATGGTATTCGATCGAAGTTCTAAGATATTTGCTAACTGGGTCTTTATCTGTAATGTTTAATGTGTTCGTAAACCTCCCCTAACTGCTAGTATGTCGGTTGGCAGGGGGTTGCACATTTCTGTGATGTTTACTGTTTGTGTATATGAACTATATTGGACTGTTGTGATGATTAGCCGGGGTTTTGAGATGGGTTTTATATTCATTCATTCAATGTAAATGTAATTTGATGTAATATTCTTTTGCGGGGCACATCCAGGTTGCGGTTGTAGCCACCGTTGTATTATTTCTTTTTACTGTTTTTGGTCCAAGGATAGACCCAAGGCAGGGTACACAAACTACCGGGTACTTTGAAGTGTTTAGTGGCCTACTCACTTTGTTAAGGGAGACCGCTTCATTTCGGGTACTTGGCGGGTAGTTTGTCGTACCCGTAGGGGTCTAGGGTGGGGTAATGGCTATTCATCACAACTATGTAATCCATCTTTTATTGCAGGCTCAAAGCAAATGCGGGTTGCTAATAAATCCAATAAAGTTCATCTATGATCTGGAATGCTTATTATTGCGTCTGACGAATGTACAATATCTATATATGATAGCTATTAGACGTCACTTATGTTTTACACCCGCGCTAGCCCAGCCCCCGCTCTGTCGTTAGTTAAGTAACCTAACGGGTGATGAAGGGACCCCGTGGCGAATGTGGATGGCATAAGAGGACGTGGTATTTTCGTTGTTTTCTGCAATGATAGGATTAAAGATGGGATCGATTATTATAATGCAAAGAAAATAAACCAAAGTTAAGTCGTTGGAACAAATTTAAAAGATACCACTCGGTTATTTTAAAAAAGGTTCAGAATTTTTAATTACGGAGCTTTAACCACTCCTTTTAAAAAGTATCAGGTTCCTTCGACTACATCAAGTTCACTACGTTCACGGTTTTGCCAAAACAAGTCGTAGCCCTTCGTCATTTCATACGGATATTCAATAGTATTCAAGCTATGTTTGTTGACCTTCGTCAAGGCATAGTGATTGGCAACTGTTGGGTGTTCATATGTAGTATAGATAGATGCGTGGTTTGGGACAGTCGTATTACCTTGTTGACCTTCGTCAAGGGTATGTACAGATGGGTTCAAATTAACCTGGACAATGATGGGTAGAACCTGACATGTGACTTATGATTTGTTGACCTTCGTCAAGGTCATAAGAGCATGGGGCAAAAATCTATATCGGGAATTTCTAAAGAAACTAAAATTTGCAGAGAGAGCATACCATTTTAGAGTTTGATGAATGTTGGTAGGATTCCTTCAACATTATCATACGATGATATTTTGGATCCCGATCCTACTGTGAGTATATACTACTTATCAGGAGATTCGTCACTTAACGATCAATGCTATAAACCAAGTAGGTGCCTAGAAAGGTGTCAGCGGGGTTACGCCTCCAGAGAAAAGAGGTTATTTAATTAAGGAACTTCGCTAAAGCGTTGGAAAACCTCCCTCGAAGTATCGATACTGACCTGGCTGAATGGTTAAGCAAGAATTGTACGGTGAGAATAGTCCTGGCTAATTCTTCTTTTATGGTTTGAAGAGGGATTCGAGAAACAGTGGGAGCTATCCTGTTTAGATAAATTAAAAACCATCTAAGCTTGTAACAGCATCATACTAAAGTGTTTTCTTCTCTCTCTCTTAATTGCAGCAACCTTGTGACCACACATAGGTTACATCAAGATAATAATTTGACTGAATCTAACTTATATGACTGACAAAAGTCTGTCCGGATGTCCATTGCCTATGACAAGCTGGACCACCCTATTGAGGGACATTCCTATTGTTATGGGATCGGGCATTGGCAGAATGATTGCAGGGCTTTAGAAGCCAATAGCCAGGATACGAAGCATGTTGTGGCTTCAACTTCGGGTGTGTTTATGACAGAGAACTGTATGTCAGTTAACCCTACTTCCTGGGTATTGGATACCGGATCAGGAACTCACATCTATAATTCATTACAGGCTCTGAGAAATCGTAGGGTTATCGGGATAGATGATATGACCCTCACAGTTGCTAACGGAATGAGCATGAACACTGAATCCGTAGGGGAAAATCATCTTGGACTGACAACTGGACAGATATTGATTCTACATAACTGTTTTTATGTACCAGGTACAACCTGTAATATCATATCTGCACCCTTACTTTCTAAGGAAGGATATGATTTTACTTTTCCAAGAGATGTGGTTCACATCCACGTAAATCAAGATTTGATTGGGTCAGGTACATTAGAAAACGAAATATACGTATTAAATCAAGTTCATATTTTCAGTGTCCAGAACACACTTAAAAGAAAGTCTCCGGAAAAAAATCAGGCTTTCTTATGGTATTGTAGACTAGGTCACATCAATGACAGAAGGTTGACTAAGTTACATAGAGAAGAATATTTGAATCCGTTCGAATATCAATCTTATGCTACTTGTGAATCTTGTCTTATAGGAAAGATGACAAAGACTCCATCTACTGGACACGGAGCAAGAGCAAGTGAGCTCTTGGGACTCGTACACAGTGACGTGTGCGGTCCAATGTCTACACATGCGCGAGGTGGTTATTCTTACTTCATTACTTTTACGGATGATTTCTCTAGGTATGGATATATCTTCTTAATGAAGCATAAATCCGAGGCCTTTGAGAAATTCCAAGAATACAAGAATGAAGTGGAAAAACAAACCGGCAAAAGTATCAAGACACTGAGATCTGATCGAGGTGGTGAATACTTAAGTGCCGAGTTCCTAGGTTACTTAAAAGAGAATGGAATTCTCTCTCAGCTTACTCCTCCATACACACCACAACACAACGGTATATCGGAAAGGAGGAATCGAACCCTATTAGATATGGTTCGTTCCATGATGAGTAAGGATGAGTTGCCGCGATCTTTGTGGGGTTATGCATTAAAAACAGCTACATATCTCTTGAACAAGGCTCCAACCAAGACTGTGCCTACCACCCTATATCAGATGTGGAGTGGGAAGAAACCCTGTCTTAAGTATCTTAAGACATGGGGCTGTCCAGCTTTTGTAAAGAAACAGCATACGGACAAGCTCGAGGTACGCTCAGTACTGTGTAAATTTGTGGGATACCCAAAGATCTCCAGGGGGTATCTTTTCTATTACGCAGAGGAACAAAATATTTTTGTTTCTCAGCATCCCCACTTCTTGGAAACTGAATTTTTAGAAAATCAGAAGAATGGGAGCGCAATAGAACTGGAAGAAATTCCAGATCCACAAGCAATTACTGAAACCATGGTAGAACAAGAAGGTTCAGGAGAACAGGACATCCCGACGCCACTCCGCAGGAGTAATAGGCAATCTCATCCACCCGAGAGATACTACGGTTTTCTCATAGACGGGGATAGAGAGGATTGCACTATTGACTATGATGAGCCTACTAGCTTCCAGCAAGCCATTCAGAGCGGTGACTCAGTAAAATGGCTAGATGCAATGCGGACCAAAATGGAGTCCATATACACTAACAAAGTATGGACTTTGGACTTTCCGCCAGATGGGGTAAAACCCGTAGGATGCAAATGGATCTTCAGAAAGAAGATTGGTGTAAATGGATAGGTTGAAACATATAAAGCTAGACTTGTTGCAAAGGGTTTCCGTCAAAGACCTGGTTTGGACTATGACGAGACCTTTTCTCCAGTAGCTATACTAAAATCCATTAAGGTCCTTCTTGCTATTGCTGCCTTCTACGATTATGAGATCTGGCAGATGGACGTAAAGACGGCTTTTCTAAATAGAAATTTGGAAGAAAGCGTCTATATGGACCAGCCAGAGGGATTCATTCAGAGTGGGAGCAGCGGTAAAGTATGCAAGCTGCTTAAGTCCATTTATGGATTAAAGCAGACATCGCGGAGTTGGAACATCTGTTTTGATGATGCTGTCAAAGAATTTGACTTTATCAAAAATGAACCATGCATATACAGTAAGATTGTAGGGAGAGCTGTAGTATTCCACGTCTTGTACGTAGATGACATTCTCCTAATAGGAAATGATATTCCTATGTTACAGTCAGTCAAAAGATTCTTGTCACATAAATTCTCCATGAAAGACCTGGGTGATGCCACCTACATTCTGGGGATCCGGATCTATCGTGATAAATCAAAGAGGATGTTGGGACTTTGGCAGTCTAGGTACATAGACACCATGGTGATGAGATTCAGTATGGAAGATTCTAAGCGCGGTAACCTACCGGCTTGTCACTGAATCACCCTCTCTAAAGATATGTCTCCCAAGACTGATTTGGAAAGGGATCGCATGTCGATTATACCCTACGCTTCTGCGGTAGGCTCTATAATGTATGCGATGTTATGTACCAGACCAGATGTAGCATACGCATTGAGCGTAGTAAGCCGGTATCAAGAAAACCCAGGGGAGAATCACTGGATAGCAGTAAAGAACATTCTCAAGTACCTGAGGAGGACTAAGGAGATGTTCTTAGTGTATGGCGGAAAAGACCACCAGATGGAGGCCTTTGCCGACTCCGGCTTCCAGAGTGACATAGATGAATCCAAATCCATGTCAGGTTATGTCTTTACCCTCAATGGAGGGGCGGTCTGTTGGAAGAGTTCCAAGCAGGAGACCATTGCAGACTCAACGATGGAAGCAGAGTACATAGCTGCTTGCGATGCCGCAAAAGAAGCTGTCTGGATGAAGAAGTTCCTCACAGAACTTCAGGTGGTTCCTTCCAGTGTTGGTCCAATACCTCTGTATTGTGACAACAACGGCGCTATAGCTTTAGCGAAAGAACCCAGGTCCCATCAGAAGTCCAGACACATCTTAAGGCGGTATCACCTGATCAGGGAGATCATAGATCGCCGGGAGATTGAGGTAAAGAGAGTAAAGACGGAGGAGAACATTGCTGATCCATTCACAAAGGCCATTCCTCAGACGCAGTTCGAGAGGCTATTCGAGATGATAGGTCTACGATATGCCAGCTCATGGCCCCAGTGCAAGTGGGAGATTGTTAGTGTATATGCCCTAGGGGCCATTATTGTATCATACTAGGTTGTATATTACTTAATGGAAGCTTGGGATATTCACAGTTGTATATAACAGTCTTGCTAAACATGGTAGTATGCTACTTGGTTTGAGTCTACTTTAATATGTGCATATGTTTCTTGTGACGTATCACTTATACATATTAGTAGAGCCCATAGGTTCTTTGCTTGATTACCAGCGTTGTGATGGCAGTCACACTAGTGGGGGCTGGGTAGTCTATAAGCAACATCCTATACTTGTCCCTAGTCGTAGGATTATCGAGGCAGGGCATCGATACTCCAAAGTAGACTAGTGTATACGCTTCTCATCCCAGTTGGGGAGATGGTTTGTCCCATTGCCATCAGTACGGAGTACTGGAGATAGTACACAGGTGCTCGTTAGGTTACGGGTACACCGGACAGGACTCACAGGGGAACTGTTGGTTGGTACTATACCTACCGTCAATTAACAGTTCCCAGGTGACTTGAGTACAGCATAGTCCGCAGACTTGACACTGCTACTTCGCCTCGAGTGTGTCCCACTGTTCTTGGATTTCTACCCTACCACGGCTCAAAGGAGTCGTGCAAACAGGTAGCAGTTGGGTGCAGTCTCGAGCACTTGGAGGCAGTAGTGGTTAGATAGGATTCGTCTCTCTCGGTATTGGGAGATGATATCGCGCTGTGTCAGAGAGCCATTACGCAAAGTCCCTGGCCAGGGCAAGCGAGATATACCGGTAGGTTCCAGTAGCTTCTCAGGGTGTAATGGGCTTCACTCCGACACGACTTTTGCAGCTATTAGGGGACTGACGCTTGCCGCCCCCTAGGCTTGATATGTGATAGTCTTAGACGAACAGACCGGACTGTACGGAGATTGTCACATCAGGCTCAGTGGGAGTACGGATGAGTTTCCTCATCGGCCTTCTTATCGACATCTACCTGGAGACCGTTACGTACAGCTAGTGCCGCTTGCGGTCTATGGTTAAACCCACTACCAGCGTAGTGTCGAGTCTTTAAAGTCCCACACAGAGAGTTTCCCTGCTCCAGGCGAAACGATATAGAGGTCGTATGGTTTTACGACAAGGGTTCGGACACAGACGTGTGTTTACGCACGTACGACTTTTCGAACAGTTTTTACTAGCCGGCTTTGGTTTAAGCCAGATTCTAGTATTGGGTTATTGGATTTATACAGTCTAAAGTTTTTCCGTGTTTTCATGGATTTGAGGGGCGTTCTTGTTGGAGATAGTGCCCTCAGAGTTAATTATTGGATCACAGGCACGTGATTGCAATGATTGAGGGAGGACCTATCCAGTAGGACAGTCTTACTCGAGATGATAGTATGCTATCTGGTTTATCTTTATCATCGTGTACTGCTTTAGGTGACCTGACATGTCGCTATTACACGTTGATAGAGCCCCTAGGATTCTTGCTTTACCACCAACGGTATGAGGGCGATCATATAAGTGGGAGCTGGGGTCTATAAGCACATCCTTAAAAGGTCCCTAGTCGTGGGAGTTTCGAGATAGGGCATCGATACTCCAGAGTAGACTAGTGTATATAGTCGAGACCCCGACGAGGGGCAGTGGCCAGTCTCATAAGCCACTGGTGTCAGTTGGTTCACCTAAGATGTATACAGGTGCTCATTGGGTTATGAGTACACCAGACAGGACTCGCCGGGAACCTGCTAGTTGGGATTATACCAGACGTCAGATAGCAGTTCCCTGGTGACATGTATACAGGTTAGTTCATCGACCTGAGGATCGTCATTTGTCTCGTGTGAGTTCCCACTGTACTTTGATTAATACCCTACCACGCTCAAAGGAGACGTGCAAACAGGTTTTAGTTGGGTACAATCCCGAGCCACATGGAGGCAGTGAGCGGATCATCAAGGGTTCGTCTCTCACGGTATTGGGGGTTAGGTCGCGCTGTGTCTAGGAGAGCCATTACACAAAGCCCTCGGCCGAGGCAGGAGATTTACTGGTAGGTATTCCAGTAGTATCTCAGGGTGTTCTGGGCTGCACTCCGACACGACTTGTTCCGCTTTTGGGGGTCTGACTTTTACCAACCCCCTACACCCGCCATGCGATGCTCATAGAAGAATGGACTGGATTGTACGGATATTGTCACTGACAGGCTCAGTAGGGTGTCAAGATGAGTTTGCTCATCGACGTCCCTTTTGGTCAATACCTGGTAACCCGTTATGTATTGGCTTATACCTCTGACGTGCTAGTGGTTAAATCCACAACCAAGGTGTTGACGAGTCTTTAGAGTCCCCCACATTCAGTTACTCAAGCTTTCGGGCGAAACGCTGTAGAGGCCGTATGGAGATATGGCACGGTTCGATCAGATACGTGCGGTATTGCACGGATCAGGATCGGACGGTTAGTACTAGAGGCCGTATGGGTATATGGCAGGGTTCGATCAGATACGTGCGGTATTGCACGGATCAGGATCGAACGGATATTACTAGTCGGCTTTGGTTTAAGCCGGATCCTAGTATAGTACATTGTATATTTTGTCTCATTGCATTTGTATTCGGTCGGAATACAAATGCGGGTGTGTATACACAGTATCGGGGTTTTCCTGTAATTTATTACGGGACCAGTTTTATGGAGTTGCCAGTTTGCTTTCCGTTTCGACCATTTTCATTTGTATCTTTCAATGGCCGAAGATTGGTGGAGGAGGGCTTATTTGCATTTGTGCAAATAAGCATTTGTGGAAGGTGTTCTTTGCATACTTTTGTGTCATGATGGTTTCATGATGGAGCCCCATCCTTTGACCTTCCATGGTTCATGATTGCTTGACTTTTTGTAGCAATCATGGTTGTTGATTAGTTGGTGGAGTGTGGATTTGTTAGTGATCATTGCTTGACTTTAGAGTGATCATTGCTTGACTTTAGAGTCATCATGCTTTTGATGATGGTTGAATATGATAACCATTTCCTTTCACTTGCTTATTGGTGTGGCTATCCTTTTTCACTCCCCCACTCTCTCTCATTCTCTCCTCTCCCATATGCATGGCCGGCCAAGCTCCTTGGGGCTGTCCAATTTTTGGGTATGGTTCTTTGTTGAGATCATATTAATTTTCCTCACCAAAAATTACCAAGAAAAACTCCATGGTTCATACCTCCACCATATGGCAATTCTACAAACCCCAAAGTGAGACATGAGCACTACACACCATTCTACAGCAAATCTTGGGCACGTAGGCTCGCCAACTTCGTGCCCGAGTTTCCTCAGTATAGAGGTGGGAGTTCGTAAAAGAAGCAGGCGACGTGGTGCCCTTCCGGCGACGAGGTGGAGACCGGAGATTCCGCGGGGAGATCGGGACGGCGATGAGAAGACCGGAGGACTCGGATCACTCGGTATATCTCTCTTCCCTCTCTAGATTGCTAGGACTAGTTAATGGTACGATCTGGGTTTTTAGTGCGCGGTGGTGCCGGTTCAAGAAAATTTAAAGTTAACCATCGCTTCCGCATTTGGCCTCGGGATGGAGGCCGGGGCGCCGCTGTGCACTTACAGTTCTCGTAATTTGTCGGGAAGCTTCTAGAAGAGTGGTGACTAAGGGGTTAAGGTGGCATTGCATTAAATGAGATTAGTAACTTATTTGTGTGATTCATCCAAGTCATTAATGCATCATAAATGCTTAATGACTCATGGAGATGAATCACTCATAGATATTTATGAAGCATGGTTGTTAATTCATTTATTTTATTTTTGGATAAATAATAATGCTTCATATATATTATGATAAGATCATTATCTCATTTCATTCTCATCTTCACCTTCTCTCTCCTCAAGCTCACTCTCTCTTCAAACCCTAACCCTAACCTCTCATGTGTTGAGATCAAGGGTTAGCTAGACTAATACTTCCATAACCTCACTCTATATCCCCTAGGTAGCTTAGATTAGCACTTTAAGCAACCTAGTTATCTCAAGTTTGAGATTAAGCTTGGCGTAGGAGCTTTCGGGTGGATCGTCTTTGATTCGAGGAGGCCGTTGAGGTGCCAATGTTCCAAGGAGCCTACGAGGACTGGAGGACCGCGATGAAGACCCGAAGGACATGTAACGTGAGGTATAACATCGGAACCGAGTAGTTAAACCTCTAGTCTTAGTTAGCAATGGTTTAAATTACGATTCATGCGCTCAAGTCCATGTTACGAAGCTTTGATAATCGTTTTTCATATATTCCGCCTCCCCACAAGTTCGTGGGGTGCGTGACATGGACTTACAGCCGGAGCCCGCGGGCCGATCCCGCAGACGGAGCCTATGGTTTCATGATGTTGCGAGTGTCGATGTTGGACACTCAGATTCTATGAGACTTACAGATTTGAGGGCCGATCTGAGGATGCGGTGCCTTAGGTATGAGGATTTACGTGTCAATGTTGGACACGGGTTTCATGATGTTTCGAGTGTCGATGTTGGACACTCAGGTTCCATGATTTTGATGTGTCGCGAGGGACACACGTCGATTTATATCCCCATATTTACCTGCATATGCTTTCATGATATTTACATGCATGATGTTGTTGTGTCATTGGTTGACATGTAGATGATATCCACATGCATACAGGCATTGATTATATGGTTGGATGAGATCCACTTGCTGATAGGCATTGATTATGTTGTTAGCACATATGCAGATACGGTCACCCTAGATATCATAGCATTACCTTTATGATATAGTTGACCTAGGAATCGTTGTTTATTTAGATTTCTACGTGATGATGTTTTCTACTCACGAGTTGGCAACTTACCCCCGTGCCATAGTTCTTGCAGGTTGACCGCATGGATCAGTAGTGGTATCGCTGGCACACAGCTGTATTCGGGTGATTTGCTTTGGTAGGTGGTACATGTTGGATCATGCCGCTCTTGTATTATTATTCCTATTGTATCTAGTCAACTCCATCAATCAGAAACTAGTATTTGTATAAGTAGTAAGACTTAGCATGACTTTTAGTTGCGAGACTTGAGCGATGGGTTATATGTTCGCTTGGTGGGTTTGATGACTTGCTTTACTTTATTCCTTGTGTTGATCTTCGCCGTTGGGCGTCGTATACTTGTATTCTGTTTTGCGTGGTTGTGACCCAGCCGATTGGCGAAGAGCTAGCTCCCGCTTGGGGGTGCCTATATATTGTTGTATATCCGTTTTGGATCAAAATATTCGAGGGAGGTGCTGCCCGAAATTTTAAAAAGTTTTAGATTTCTGGGTTTCAGGTTACTTAATTTACGTTGCGCCTTTTGACGTTGCGTGATTTAAGTGCCGGTCACGAACTAAATTCGGGTCGTGACAAAGTTGGTATCAGAGAGCTAGGTTTAACCTTGGTTCGAGTTTATGTTTGAATATGTGGAGTCTGGGGCGTAATCTATTTCAAAACCTAGGCTTGACCTTACGAAACTTGGACTTGAACACGGGGGTATTAGACCCGAACTTTCGTTACATAGGCGGACCCTGATTGATGGAGTAGCTAGCTCGAGTAGAGTGACGTACCGTACGTATGTTCCACGGCATATTTACGATGCGATACTCCACTTAAGTGACCTTAGAATGTACATATCTTGAGACTTGTGATTCTCTTCGTCCCCTTGATTATACATCCATTTGAGATCCTTGATTCTATTCGTTTCCATGATCATACCCTCACTGATTCCGTTCCTCCTTATGATCTTGTATTCATTCTGGATCTGTTGATTCATTTCATCCCTTTGATCTATATTCGTCGATACATGATTGAGGTTCCTGTCACCATGGTTTGAGCGCAGTTTGAGCTGCTGCTAGTGATGCGGTCAGGGTGAGCTCGTCGTGGATGAGGACTGACCATCGTGTTTTTTGGTGACATGGGAACGTATCGATGTAGTGTTGTGTTGTGACCTCTCGTTTGAGACGAGTGTGCGGTTTTGTACCGGATGATCGGGCCATTGTTAGAGGCTTCCAGTTGTGAGAGGACTATTGATGTATAGCGTACCTCAGAGATTGTGATGTCGTCTACCATACAAACAGATGACCCAGCTATAGCTGAGATTGATGTGATGTCTCTTCCAGGGCTTACGAGCTGAGATCGCTGTAGCATTCAGGCAGAGATGCGACAGGTGATAGCTAGTCTATCTTGAGTTATGAGACGAAGGTGATTCATCAGATTTGATGCTCCGACGCAGGCCCAGTTGAGTTGAAGATTTCCAGTGTGGAGAATCTTACTCAGATCTAAAGTAGATCGATCCAGAGATGATGTTGTTCGTTGGATGCTCCGATAGAAGATCAATAAATGGACCAGCTTCGGATGGAGGACCTCACCCCGATGCGTTGTGAGTTGATCGAGAACGGATGAATATGGAGTATTCCTCCGATGATTGAGACAAGTTCCCGAAGACGTGTTCGACTAGATATCTTCTACAGAGTGATGAAGATACTGAGTTTGAGTTTTGAGTCCGTGTAAGAGATTTCGGATTGACTGTAGCCGAGAACCATTGTCGTACACAGATAGCATGATGTGACGTCGAGGTGGACGATAATAAAGACGAGTGGATCAAGAGGTTCATGCGATATGCTAATGATCTATTGTTACTCCTCGTTGAGATTAGAGATCGGATATGTATACACAGGCGTTGGGATACGACCAGTTCCCGAGGAAATGTTGTGCTGAGAATGCAAATGTCCAGAAAGCGAGAAAAGATTTGTAAGAGTACCAGCCTCCGTATAGTTCGGCATAGGTGAGATCGGAAGAAACCTTGAGCAAGTTCCTTCCAGGGCACTGCTGCGATGAGATTTTCACCAAGGATCAGTTGTGTTACGTATATTCAGAGGACCAAAGGCCAACGCCAGTGATGTGCTGCTTTACGAGTGATCATAGTAGTTGGCCGAGAGATGACCAGAGGAGTGCCATTGCGGAATCGTTTCTGTTAGCACACCTGACCGGGCCGATGAGCCAATAAATTGCGAGATTGGTAATCCGCGGAGAAATGAGGACCCAGAGACAGAGGACGCCAGCCCGTTGGAAGGAGGCAAGCGGATGTTCTTGCTCTGCCAGTTTTGGGCGCACCAGCATTTTTCGATATTGTAGGAGGTGTACCTCAATGTCATTTGTTGCGATTTGCGGTTGTGATCCGAGTATCACGCTTATATTGCTTGGACTTGAGTTTTGATGATTGAGTTTCATGATATTGTTTTCATGCACCTTGGCTGCACCTACTGGATATTTACATTTTGTGAATATTTATTGCACTTGATATACGTTTTACACACCGTTGTGTTGGTTTATGATTTGTGCATATTTATTGCATTTGATGTCGATTTTGTACCTTCGTAGCACGTGGTTATGATTTCATGGATTTCATACGGTTGATTTGATTTTATGCATGTGGTACGCACTCGATTTGATTTATGCACTCGGTATAGCTCACATATGCTTGCAGTGCATTGATACGTATTTTTTCCACGCAGTTGCACACGTTTATGATTTTATACACCTTGGTACACTCGGTGTAGTTTTCAAACGCATTTGAGTTATTGATGATTTCCGTGCACTTGTTGCACCCGATTTGTATTTCGTGCACTGGATGCACTGTATTTGTATTTCGTGCACTGGATACACCGGATTCGTATTTCGTGCATTTGTTTCACTAGATTGCTATTTCGTGCCTTTGTTGCATCAGCTTGGTATTTCGTGCATTGGTTGCACCGGATTTATACTCCGTACCTTAGTTGCACCCGATTTATGTCTTTGAGCATTGTGGTACCAGATTTGTGTTTTTGTGCACGCTTGCACTTGATGTTCATTTTCGTACATGCTCCTGCACCAGATGTTTTATACGGACCTGACGCGCTTGGAACGGATTTTTGCGCATATTAGGTGCTTGGTACTGGATTTTATGCACTTGAGGGAGATTTTACTCGTGTATGTTGGATGCCTTTAATTTAGATTTTATCCGCGCATATTGGATGCGATTTCATTTGTACATGACAGATACACTTGATTTGGATTTCATGCATGTTGGGCGCATGATGGGAGATGTGATTTTGTGCACACCGGATGCACTCATTTGGGATTTTCATTGTGCAGGTTAGTTGCACTGGGCTGAGACTTTCGCGCACTTTAGATGCACTTGATATTGTTGCCGTGCACATCATCTGCACTAGACAGATGTTTTCGTGCACACCCGTTGCATTTAGTTTTGGCTTTTGTGCGTATTGTGGCACTGGTATTTGGATTTAATTTCCGTGCGCACAAGAGGCACGTGATTTTTGGATACGCCTTTTGAGACTGATTTTGCTCTTGAGCACTTGTTTTCATGATGGGTACTATATTATATAGTGGCCGAACATGACTGATCTGAGGACAGTACCTGAATACTTTGCATGCATGAAAAATTTACCAAGTGGTTTTCAAAAAGGAGCTATAGTCTCGCTATTTCTTACGTGTCCGTGAGCAACACGAACGTTTACAAAGGATGCATACTATATCCGTATTATAGTATTTGACTAGTGCATATTAGTTTTCGGTAGTGGATTTCAAGATCTATATCTCCATTGCAACTCCGATGATATGCGTGCAAATACGATGATTTGCGTGACGCTTGACAGAGTTCGATTTTGAGTTTCATACTCGTTTTCAGGCGCACAGGATGCGCTGTGGTATTTCTGTATCTTCTGTGATTTCGGAACCCCGTTGATTTGAGCTGATTATTGAAATGTTTTAATATGTGGGGAGTTAAATTTAAATTCGGGGACCGAATTTATTTAGGGGGGGAGATTGTAACATTTCAGAAATATAAAATATTATTTTTGGAAATTTAATATTAAAATAATATATTTCGCGAAAACTACCCGATTTGCGAAATTTGGGTTTTCGTAAAGTGGTATAAGTATATACCAATATTTGGAAATTTATCGGAGATTAAAATGATTTATTTATTTTAATGATATTTATCAGATTTTTGGGCAAAATCCGTATTTATACATTCTTCTGTGACTTGTGCACCATGTCTTGTGCATGTTAAGTGTTGAGTTTTGTGTGTGTGACTTGTGAGAAAAGAGAAGGGAAAACAAAGAAAAGAGAAGGAAAAGAGTTTGAGTGTGAATAGAATCAATTTGATGCTATGGACAAAAGAGATAATTGTGAAAGAAACAAGAATAGATATTTGTGAGGGGTGAGTGTAGGAGGGGGTGAGGCTAAGAGAGAGAGAGGGTTACTTGACTGCCCATTCCTTCATCCTCCCCATTATTTCTTCACAATTCATCATCTCCATCACTTCCTCACTACCCCCTTACCACATCTCCAAATACCTGCCAAAACCTATACCCCTTTCATTAAAAACATACACAATCTCATCCTCAACACATTGGACCAATCAAGTTTGGATTTTGAAGACTTGGGCAACTCAAGAAAGTTCTTTGGTTGCTATTAAGGTAATCCATTCACTTTAGAATCGTATTTGAGTTAAATAGGTTTGTGATCTTGGAAAATTGAAAGTTGCTGTTAAGTGGCCAATTGAGGTATAGTGAGTGTTTACTAGACCTTAGAGAGTGTTCTATTGACCTGGAATTGAGTTTAGAACCCGATACACAAAACTAGAATCGTTCCGTGTCGGTTTTGTGAAACCTTATGGCCTACAGGAAATCTGGGATGGCCTGGGAAGTTTATGAGAAAAACAAACAATACCAGAGACCTAATTAAGACACTAGGAGACCACCCTGCAAGTATGAACCCAAACGGAGTAGAACGGGCCGAGCTCGCCGGATTTGGGGGCAATGTGGCTGGCCAAATATAGGTGTTTGGTGTTGGAATTGGTCCAGTAGCTCATATACTTCATATACAACACCCTATACTAGTTTGTTTTGTTCCTATTGACCTGAACCAAAATCTGGGAGATATTGTGAGTGGTTTTGGTTATGTTTTCCGTATTTTGGAATTCTTGGTTTTAGTATTTGATATTGTATTGGGTCGTTTGATGTTTATACGTCAACGACAAGGGTTGTTTGGTTGGTTTTACATGCGTAGGCTATAGGTTCTAACCTATGAGCGTACCACGTGCCGTATTGGATTTCGGAACTTGATGTTAATAGCTTTGCGATTTCGTATTGATTGTAGGTACCTTCGTGTGGATTCCGAGACGACGAAGCACATCGACTACGGCTAAGCGAGGAGTTTAGCAGGTGAGTAGATTTATATCTACGGGGGAGTCGGGTGGATGGCGTATAGCACCCCCGCAAACATTGATATGGAAGATCGTTTGATTATTATATCCTGATAAATGATATGCGACGGACATGATTATAGGATTTAATAACGATAATATGATAAAAGTTGACACTAATGAACATAGTGACATATTAGAGTATGAAATGAGAAGTGAATAATGATAGGTACGAATTAAAAGAGAACGAGTATACGATGTGATATGATGACTTAGTGTGATATGTCGTTATATGGATGTGAGTCGATATGAGATAGTTGATACCTTTGTCGGTCCACGATATGAGATTGATACGGATGTGACCTGGGATATAAGTATATAAACATATATAATGTTGTGAATCTTGAGTGATATGCCGTACAATGGATTATACCGTACGTGATATTGTGAGGCTGGGTTTCGAGTTACTTAATTTACGTTGCGCCTTTAGACGTTGCATGATTTAAGTGCCGGTCATGAACTAAATTCGGGCCGTCACATCACTCAAGTAGTCTTCTGCAATTGGTTAAAAAAATTTGGAGACTTAAAAATTGACAGAAACTGGAATGTGCAGTGCACTGTTTTGGGGTTTTTCGGTTTCGATACTTTAACATCGTCTAAACTAGCTAGCTAAGGGTTTAAGGGTTAGCTATGATACCATGTTGGGTTATGGCAGCACCCCGGCCATCAAGTCGTGGCTAAATGCGGAACAAAAATTTACAAAAGTGGCGCTACCATGACCCGATTCCCGGATCTACCCTAACCCCTATACCAGCAATATGTAAAACTAGGAGTTAGATGGTTATACCAAGTTGATCCATGTCCTTCGGTCTTGAACCATCATCCCAAGCTCCTAGAGGCTCCTTGATCAAATTTGGTTGCCGGTCTTCCTCCATCTACGATGATCCACCTAAGGGAAACGGCGCAAGCTCCAGCCTCGCCAAGCGAGGCAACCAACGCTCCAAGGTAGCTGGCAATGGTGAGTGGAGGTGTAGGAATGTGTCACTATAATATTTCTCTCATCACAAATGCTCCATGAGAAACTATAGAAGATGTAGAGGAGGTGAGTAAACCAAGTGGCATGAGCAACTAAAGAAAAATGGCTAAGTGTTTTCTCCATGTGAGAATAAGAGTGAGCAAGTAAAGAAAAGAAAAATGAGCAAGGCAACTCTAGAATGGTGGCTGCCCCCCCCCCCTCTCTCTCTCATCCAAAAACTATCTCATCTCTTTTTCAAATAAACAAATGAGAGCCATGCCTCTCTACATGCCAAAACACATGCTCATGCCAACTCACCCTCCACCTCATTTGTAAAAAAAATGAATTTCCAAAAAGGAAAATCATACAAATGAAGTGTCCACTTCTAGAAGCTATTCCGAATAAATACGGAATACTTCCCGGTACACGTATCGAAATACATATACGCGTATTCGTACAAAAATACGAGTAGCCAAGAGAGAAAATGAATAGTGAACAATAATACTAGAATACATATATATAAATACATATATAAATTATTAAATCAAAACCTGATTTAATAATCCGGCTCAGTCCTAAGCCACGGGTTTTATTAACCGTCCGACTAAAGTCTGTGCAGCCTGTACACATATTTAATCGGACACCTGTATGTATCAACATACGTCATCTACACCATATCGCCTGAACCGTGAAAACCCTCTGTGTGGGACTCTAAAGACTCGTCAATACGCTGGCAGTGGGTTTAACCACAAGCACATCAGCGGCACTAGCTGTACGTAACGGCTACCCAGGTATTGAACAAAAGGAAGGCTGACGAGAAAACAAATCCAAACCTCTACTGAACTTGACAGTGACAATATCCGTACAGTCCGGTCTGTTCGTCTGAGAGTATCGCATATCGAGTCTAGGGGAGTGGATAAAGTCAGACCCCTAATAACGCGACATTTAGTATCGGTATGAAACCTATCACCACCTGAGAAACTATCGATCCTGGATCGGTAATTCTCGTCTACCCGGCCGAGGATTTCTGGTGATGGCCACCCGTGCACAACACGACATCAACCCCCAATACCAGGAGAGGCAAATCCCCGACGATCCGCTCACTGCCTCCATGTGGCTCGGGACTGTACCCAACTAAAACCTGTTTGCACGACTCCTTTGAGCCATGGTAGGGTAATAATCAAAGAACAGTGGGAACTCACACAAGACAAATGACGATCTCAGGTAGACAGACTAACCTGTACATATGTCACTAGAGAACTGACATCTGACAATAGGTATAATACCCTCTAGCAGGTTCCTGGCGAGTCCGTCCAGTGTACTCATAACCCAATGAGAACCTGTATACTATCTTAGGTGAACAAACTAACACCAATGGCTTGTGAGACCTGGCCACTGCCCCTCATCGGGGTCTCGATCAGTATACACCATTCTACTCTGGAGTATCGATGCCCAGTCACGAAACTCCCACAACTAGGGACATTTAAGGATGTGCTTATAGACCATCCAGCTCTCACGTATATGATCGCCATCATAATGCTGGTAGTCAAGCAAGAATCCTATGGGCTCTATCAACATGTAATAGTGATCTGTAATACCACCTGAAGCATGTACATGATGATAAAGACAAACCAAATAGCATACTATCATCTCGAGTAAGACGGTTCTACCGGTATAGGTCCTCCCTCAATCATCACAATCGCGTGCCTGTGATTCAATAATTGAATTGATGGCACTATATGTAGGAATGCCTAGCACGACAGTAAGGTTTCGGGAGGCATCGTCCATGCCATTTTCAAAAATTTTCCATGCTAAACAACCCTAACCTTAGAATCTTAACTAGAGATTTAGACAATACAAAGTGTAAACTACTTTACATCTAAGTGAATATAGAATACAACCTTTGTAGACCGGTCCTTCACTTCAATAGCTCCGTGTAGTAGTCCATTCGCTCCAAGTAGTGATCTTCCGGACTCTAGAATGGCTTCACAAGAAGAAAGGAACAAGCTTGCACGAAGTCTTCGAGGCCGAAGATGATCTACGTCGAGAAGACACTAACCCAACCTACCTCTTCACTAATTAGGGATTAGTGAAGCTAACACCCTAAATTAAATGGCTAATCTAGTATAGGATGGTGAAGTAGGAATTTTGCTCACTTTAGAAATCTTTTTCTCGCTATTTTTCTTCACCTCTCAAAAACCTAGAGAGCTAAACTCTTGATGAAGAAGATAATTTTATGGCAACCATAGGTGAGAAAATATCTCATATATCTCATGTAGAGATTTTACCATGGGTTTAGATAATGGTTAGGTTAATAAATATTTAAGGTAAGACAAAACTAGTGGACTAAATCAATGGGTCTACAAGCTTCCACAAGCTTCACCCGTGTGACTAATTTCCAACTAATTTGGATTTACTTTAAATAAATAAACCTTGCATTATCATGAGCATGGCGTGAGTCTCATACACCCATGTAGCATGCGGCATCAAGCATGACACAAAAAGAAACACAATTAATATATATCGCATATATATTAAATGCATAAGTGAGAAAAGAAATGTTTAAGTGAGCTAATATTAGTTAATGTAAATTAATATATCAAATATATAATTATAAATTAAATCATTAAATCAACACTTGATTTAATAATCCGGCTATATCTCATATGACCGACTAATATTATTTGTATCAACTTATCGCGAGAATAGAATACAGTATTACATATAACCGACCGATATCATAAAACGCGAGAATAGAATACGGTATTACATACTCGTATTAATCTCGATCCTGCACATATCACATATGTGCTCCTACTTCGTTTTGCATAAGCCGGTAAACCTCTGTGTAGGACTTTAAAGACTCGTCAATGCGCCGGCAGTGGGTGATGATCATATCAAGCACCCACAAGCCGTCAGCGGTACTAGCTGGACGTAACGGCTACCTGGGTATTTAGCGATCAGAAGATCAACAAGCAAGCCTGCTCTTACACCTGTAAATCCTATCAGTAACACTACCGTACAGTTCGGTCACTTCGTCTGATATGTCGCATATCTAGTCTAGGGGTGGTAAGCGTCAGACCCCAGTAACCGATAAGTCCTGCCGATGTAAGGCTCATAACGGGTCGAGAAACTAATGATAACACTTATCAGTAGATCTCAGAATCAGCCCTGGCCAGGGACTTCCTGTTGTAGCCAATCGAGCACAGCGCAACATCAACCCCCAATACCAGGAGAGACAAATCCCCTCCTATCGCTCATTGCCTCCATGTGATTCGGGAATGTACCCAAAAGCCACCGTTTTGCACATTTTCTTGAACGTTGTAAGGTGGAAATCAAAGCACAGTGGGAATCACACAATACTCTATGACGATCTCAGGTCTACAGACTAACCTGTATAAGTGTCACCAGAGAACTACTATCTGACGATAGGTATAATACCAACTAGGAGTTCTCGACGAGTCCGTTCAGTGTACCCAGCCTCAACTGAGCACCCGTATACCATCTTTGATGTCAAACACCAATGGATGTGGGATCATCCATCACCCATCCTATGGGTCAGAAGCGTATACGCTAGTCTACTCTAGAATATCGATGCCCTGTCTCGATACACCCTCGACTATGAACAATTAAAGGATGTACTCGTGGACAACCCTGGCCCCACTAGTATGATCTCTATCATAGTCCTGGTAGTCAAGTACACATTCTAAGGGCTTTATCAACATGTGAGAGCAAGACAATATCACAATACAAGTCTACATGTTAAGACAAAGAGCAACCAGATAGCATACCATCATGTTGAGAAAGAAAGTCCTCTCTATATATATCCAAGCATCCACTATAATATACATCATATGTACAATATGTTAGTTATATGTATGCCCTAGAGGCCATTACTGTACATATGATGTATATTGTAATGGATGCTTGGACATATATAGGGAGGACTTTCTTGCTTGACATGATAGTATGCTATCTGGTTGTACTTTATCTTAACATGTACTCTGATTGTCTATATGTTACATGTTGATAAAGCCCTTAGGATGAGTACTTGACTACCAGGACTATGATGCAGATCATACTAGTGGGGACAGAGTAGTTGCTAAGCACGTCCTTCAAATGTTCCTAGTCGCAGGTGTATCGAGATAGGGCATCGATAAACCAGAGTAGACTAGCGTATACGCATCTTGACCCATATGATGGGCGATGGATGATCCTATATCCATCGGTGTTTGACATCAAGGATGGTGTACGGGTGCTCAGTAGAGACTGGGTACACTGGAAGGACTCGCCGAGAACTCCCAGATGGTATTATACCTCACGTCAAATGGCAGTTTTCTGGTGACACTGGTACAGAGTAGTCTGTTGACCCGAGATCGTCATAGAGTCTTGTGTGATTCCCACTGTGCTTTGATTTCCATCATACCACGTCTAAGAAGGCATGCAAAAAGGTGGCTTTTGGGTATAATCCTGAATCACATGGAGGCAATGAGTGATAGGAGGGGATTCGTCTCTCCCGGTATAGGGAGTTGATGTTGTGCTGTGTTCGATTGGCTATAACTGGAAATCCCTGGCTAGGGTTGCTGAGATTTACTGGTAAGTCGTATCAGCAGTTTCTCAAACTGTTATAGACCTCATATCGACACGACTTATCAAGCTACTGGGGTCTGACGTTTACCACCCCTAGGTGAGATATGCGACATTTCAGACGAAGAGATCGGACTGTACGGGAGTGTTACTGATTGGATTCGCAAGAGAATGTACAGGCTTGCTAGTTGATCTTCTGATCGCTCAATACCTGGGTGGCTGTTACGTTTAGCTGACCGCTTGCAGCTTGTGGGTGTTTGATATGATCATCATCTACTGCCGGCGTATTGACGATTCTTTAGAGTCATACACAGAGGTTTCTTGACTCAGGAAAAATGGAGTAGGAGCACATATATGATATGTGCGGGACCGAGAACAATATGTCTATGTGATACCGTATTAGATTCTAACGATATAAGATATCGGCCGGGTATATGTGATATAGCCGGGTCATCGGATCAAGTGTTGATTCGATGAACTGATACAGATTATATTAGTCGGTTATTTGTGAAATGGCCGGATTATCGGATCAAATGTTGATTCGATAATTTAATGTATAATTATATATTTGATATATTAAATTACATTAACTAATATAAGCTCACTAAAAGATTCTTTTTCTCACTCGGGTAATACATTGATATATATGCGATATATGTTAATTGTATTATTTTATTTTGTTACAATAAATATTGTATATATGATATATAATATTGTAACATATTAGGGTTATTAATGCAACATGTTTAGTGGAGATTAAACATGGTTAGGGTTTGATTTGGGTTAAGCTTTTTTAGAAGTTTCTAGAAGCTTTGCTTTTTGTTTTTGCAAAGATATTTTGTAAAGAAATTTAGTTATGATATTTGTTTGTAGGGTTGCTAGGCACGCGCACAAGGGTCTACGAGGCATCAACCATGCCCGATTAAAAATTTAGCCGTGCCGAACAACCCGAATACGGATCTTTAAACTAGAGATTAGGCGAAAACTAACATGTTAACAACTTTAACACTAAGTGAGAGGGATTACAACCTTTGTAGATCCGGTCCTTCACTTCATATGCTCCGTATTGTGGTCCCTTCGCTGCGATCATCGGGTTCTGGACTCTCGAGAGGTTCCACGAAGAGAAATATGCAACCTTTGCTTCCGATCTTCGATACTAAGATGATCTACCTTGAAGTTTCGTTAACACAAGCTAACACTCATGAAATGATGTGAACACCCTCATCTAAATGGCAAGGAAAGATGAGGATGATGAAGTAGGATTTTTGCTCTCTTTATTTATCTTTTTCTCATATTTATTCATCACTTTGGAAAAATCTAGCAAGTTTTTTCATGAAAGAATGAAGGAAGAAGAAGAATAGTGATCCATTTCCTTTTGTGATGAATAATGAAAGGATTAATATGAAGAATAATGCAACCATGGTTGACTTAACCATTGTAGAGAATTAACCAAGGGTTAGGGTTTGGGTTGAGTTAAGAATGAGTCACTTGTAAATATCTTTTCCAAAACAAAAAGAAAACCTTCTAGAAACATCTAGAAAGCTTAACCCTAATCCAAATCCTAATCATATTTAAACTCCACTAAACAAGTTGCATTAGTTATCATATCATGTTACAATATTATATATCACATATATAATATTTATCGTAACAAAATAAAATAATGCAATTAACATATATCGCATATATATCAATGTGTATTATCCGAGTGAGAAAAAGAATCTTTTAGTGAGCAAATATTAGTTAATGTAATTTAATATATCATATATATTATTATACATTAAATTATCGTATCAACACTTGATCCGACAATCCGGCTATATCGCATATAACCGACTAATATTTATCCGTACCGATTCATCGAATGAACACTTGATCCGATGACCCGGCTGAAATCAAATATCGCGAGAATATAATACGGTATCACATATCGCATTATCCTCGGTCCCGCACATATCACATATGTGCTCCTACTTGTAAGTCCATATTGCGACCCCCGGTTCTTACGGGGAGGCGGAAACGGTATAAAAAACAAATTTTTATCGCAAGAGGCAACATGGACTAAACAAGGTCGGGATCGTGTCTAAACTAAACTAGCATACAAGCTAAAGAGTCTTAGCTACTCGGATGAAGGTTATACCTAAACTTGAACTCCTTCTTCTTCAAACCTTGTAGAGGTTGATGGTTCTCTTCTTGTCGCCTTCTTCCGTCGAAGATGGATCCACCTCGAAGGTTCAACCTTTGGGCTCTTCCTCGATCTTTGAGTGAACTAGGGTTTCCGGCTTGCTAAACCTTGATCCTAGAATAAGTAGAGAGTAACTAGGGGTTGTTTTTCTTTTCAAGGTGATGGATTCTCAACACATGAGAAGGGGTCACCTTGAGCTTGAGGAAGAAGAAGATGAAGAGAGGAGAGAGAAGCTAAATGAGATAATGAGCTAGGTTTTTCTTTCTTGCAACCATAATGCCAAAAGAAAAGAATTATCTAAATAATAATAATTCAAAATAAGAATAGTTGATGGTAATTTAGAATGACCACTATCATGCTTCTTTAAATGAAGTGTAAGCATGAATCAAGGAGGATCTTTCAAAGCATGATGGTGGTCAATGGTCAACAAGTCAACCAAGGTCAATAAGTCAACAAAAATCAACCATAACATAATTCTCATTTAATTACTATTATTAATAGATAATTCATAAATCCATTAGGGTTTGGAAAAAGATAACTGTCAACTGTGCATACGCACCCGTTCCGAAACCCTAATGAAAAATCTCATCCTCCGCCTCAAGCAACTGTACATACACACCTGTATTCTCGTTCTGAGAAACAAGAATACCGAGATATAAAAGCAACCCCCAAAACATATACCAGTTTCTGGCTCAAACCAGAGCCTGCCAGTATAATCCGTCCGGACTCCAAACGTGCACAAGTGCGCGGATGAGAACGAACCCTATCGCAAAACCATGCGACCTCTACTCTGTTTTGCCCAGAGGCGAATACCCTCTGTGTGGGACTCTAAAGACTCGGCACTACGCTGGCAGTGGGTTTAACCACAGACCGCAAGCGGCACTAGCTGTGCGTAACGGTCCCCAGGTAGATGCCGACAAGAAGGCTGACGAGGTGAAACCCCATATGTACTCCTACTGAGTCTGAATGTGACAGTCTCCGTACAGTCCGGTCTGTTCGTCTGATACATCGCATGTCGGGCCTAGGGGGCGGTAAAACGTCAGTCCCCCAATAGCGGTACAAGTCGTGTCGGAGTGAAGCCCAAAACACCCTGAGATAACACTGGAACCTACCAGTGTATCTCGCTTGCCCTGGCCAGGGACTACTCGTGTAATGGCTCTCCTAGACACAGCGCGATGTCAACCCCCAATACCGGGAGAGACGAATCCTGTCTAACCGGCACTGCCTCCAAGTGCTTCGGGACTGCACCCAACCACCACCTGTTTGCACGACTCCTTTGAGCCGTGGTTGGGTAGTGATCAAAGTGCAGTGGGAACACACTCGAGGCGAAGTGCTAGTATCAAGTCAGCGGACTAAGCTGTACTCATGTCACCTGGGAACTGATGACTGACGATAGGTATAATACCAACCTGTCAGTTCCCGACGAGTCCTGTCCAGTGTACTCGTAACCTAACGAGCACCCGTATACTATCTCTAGTACGACGTACTGATGGCTGTGAGACAGACCATCTCCCACACTGGGATGAGAAGCGCATACGCTAGTCTACTCCGGAGTATCGATGCCCTGTCTCGATAGTCCTGCGACTAGGGACCTGTATGAGGATGTGCTTATAGATTACCCAGCCCCCACTAGTGCGACTGCCATCACAACGCTGGTAATCAAGCAAAGATCCTAAGGGCTCCACTAATGCGTATAAGTGATATAGTAAAATAAACACAAGTACACATTGAAGTAGAAACAAACCAAGTAGCATACTACTATATTGAGCAAGATTGTTTATACAAGGTGAATATCCCAAGCTTCCATTAAGTAATATACAAACTAGTATGATACAGTAATGGCCTCTAGGGCATATACACTAACAATCTCCCACTTGCACTAAGGCCATGTACTGGCGTATCGAAGACCTATCATCTCGATCAGCCGCTCGAACTGAGTCTGGGGTAGGGCCTTGGTGAATGGATCTGCAGTGTTCTCTTCTGAAGCAACCCTCCGAACCTCGATCTCCTTGCGATCCACGATCTCCCTGATCAGGTGATACCGCCTCAAGATGTGCCTGGATCTCTGATGGGACCTGGGTTCCTTTGCTAAAGCTATAGCCCCGTTGTTGTCGCAATACAGAGGTATTGGGTCAACAATGGACGGAACCACCTGAAGTTCTTTTAAGAACTTCCTCATCCAGACAGCTTCTTTTGCGGCATCAGATGCAGCAATGTATTCCGCTTCCATAGTCGAGTCTGCAACGGTTTCCTGTTTGGAGCTCTTCCAACACACCGCCCCTCCATTGAGGGTAAAGACAAAACCCGACATGGACTTGGAATCATCCTTGTCACTCTGGAAGCTGGAGTCAGCAAAGGCCTCGATCTGGAGGTCTTTTCCGCCATACACCAAGAACATCTCCTTAGTCCTTCTCAGGTACTTGAGAATGTTCTTTACCGCTATCCAGTGTTTCTCCCCAGGGTTTGACTGATACCGGCTTACCACGCTCAGTGCATAAGCTACATCCGGTCTGGTACACAACATCGCATACATTATAGAGCCTACCGCAGAAGCGTAGGGTATAATAGACATGCGATCCCTCTCCAAATCAGTCTTGGGAGACATCTCTTTAGAGAGGGTGATCCCGTGACAAGCCGGTAGGTTACCGCGCTTGGAATCTTCCATACTGAATCTTTTCACTATGGTGTCGATGTACCTGGACTGAGAAAGTCCTAATATCCTCTTGGATCTATCACGATGGATCCGGATCCCCAGGATGTATGAGGCATCACCCAGGTCTTTCATGGAGAACCTGTGTGACAAGAACCCCTTGACAGATTGTAGCATAGGAATGTCATTTCCTACTAAGAGAATGTCATCCACGTATAAAACGAGGAATACTACAGTTCTCGCTACAAATCTACTATAGATGCATGGTTCATCTGGATTTTTGATAAAGCCAAATTCCTTGACCGTCTCATCAAAACAGATGTTCCAACTCCGCGATGCCTGCTTTAGTCCATAGATGGACTTAAGCAACTTACACACCTTTCCGCTGCTCCCACTCTGAATGAAACCCTCTGGCTGATCCATATAGACACACTCCTCTAAATTTCCATTCAGAAAAGCGGTCTTTACGTCCATCTGCCAAATCTCATAATCGTGGAAGGCAGCAATGGCAAGAAGGATCCGAATGGATTTCAGCATAGCCACTGGAGAAAAGGTTTCGTCATAGTCCAAGCCAGGTCTTTGACGGAAACCCTTTGCTACAAGTCTAGCTTTATAGGTCTCAACCTGTCCATCTACACCAATCTTCCTTTTGAAGATCCACTTGCATCCTACGGGTTTTACCCCGTCTGGAGCAATGTCCAACGTCCATACTTTGTTGGTGTACATGGACTCCATTTCGGTCCGCATTGCATCCAGCCATTTTACCGAGTCAACGCTCTGAACGGCCTGCTGGAAGCTAGTAGGCTCATCATAATCTATGATGCAATCCTCTCTATCCCCGTCTATGAGAAAACCGTAGTATCTCTCGGGCGGATAAGACTGCCTACTACTCCTGCGGAGCGGCGTAGGAATGTCCTGTTCATTTGAACCCTCTGGTTCCACTAAGCTTTCAGTAATAGTCTGTGGTTCTGGAATTTCTTCCAGTTCTACTGCGCTCCCACTAATCTCCTTTTCTAAGAACTGGTGTTCTAGAAAGTGGGCATTACGAGAAACAAGGACTTTTTGTTCTTCTGCGTAGTAGAAAAGATACCCCCTGGTGCTCTTTGGGTATCCCACAAACTTGCACAGTACTGAGCGTGCCTCGAGTTTGTCCGCATGCTGCTTTTTGACAAAAGCCGGACATCCCCAGATCTTCAGATATTGAAGATAGGGTTTCTTCCCACTCCATAACTCATATGGTGTGGTAGGCACAGTCTTAGTGGGAACTCGGTTCAAAAGGTACGCAGCTGATTCTAGTGCATACCCCCAGAATGATCGCGGTAACTCAGCGTTACTCATCATGGACCGTACCATATCCAATAGGGTGCGGTTCCGTCTCTCCGATACACCGTTATGTTGCGGAGTGTATGGAGGAGTAAGCTGAGAGAGAATTCCATTCTCTTTTAAGTAGTTCAGGAACTCGGCACTCAAGTATTCTCCACCTCGATCCGATCTTAGAATCTTGATACTTTTGCCGGTTTGTTTTTCTACCTCATTCTTGTATTCCTGGAATTTTCCAAAGGCTTCAGATTTATGTTTCATCAAGAAGACATGTCCGAACCTTGAAAAATCATCCGTAAAAGTAATGAAGTAAGAAAAACCGCTTCGCGCAAGTGTAGACATTGGACCGCACACGTCGCTGTGTACGAGCCCCAAGAGCTCGCTCGCTCTTACTCCGTGTCCAGTGAACGGAGTCTTTGTCATCTTTCCTTTGAGACAGGATTGACAAGTGGCATACGATTGGTATTCGAACGGATTCAAATACCCTTCTTTATGTAACTTAGTCAACCTTCTCTCATTGATGTGACCCAGTCTACAATGCCATAAGAAAGCCTGATTGATATCTGGAGACTTTCTTTTGTGTGTATTCTGGACATTAAAAATCTGTGGTTGGTTTAACACGTATATACCATTGCTCAGTGTACCTGACCCAATCAGAACTTGATTAAGGTGAATGTTTATAACATTACTTACAAACGCAAATTCATAACCTTCTTTAGAAACTAAAGATACAGAAATGATATTACAAGTTGCGTTGGGTACAAAAAAACAATTACGCAAAACCAAAACATGCCCATCTGACATTCCCAGGTGATAGTCCCCCACGGCTTTAGCATCCATGCTAGCTCCGTTCGCAACTCTGAGGGTCATGTCACCTGCCTTCAAAACCCTACGGTTTCTCAACGCCTGCAAAGAATTACAGATATGAGATCCTGATCCGGTATCCAATACCCAGGAAGTAGAGTTTATAGAAAGACAGTTTTCAATAACATACACACCTGAAGCTGAAGCCGTAACCTGCTTCAGTTCCTGTGTCCTGGCCTTCCAAGCCCTGCAATCTTTCTTCCAGTGTCCACTCTTGTGACAATAGAAGCATTCCTCTTTACCCACAAGCTTCCCCGCGATCTTTGTTGCCATTTCTTTTCCCTTCGTACCCACTTTACTAACACCGCCTCTTGGTTTGGCGGGGGCTTTCTTCCTCTTTCCCTTGGCTTTCGCCTTGGACTTAGATGAAGAAGATCCTCCTACAAACAAAGCGGGTGTTTCCCTACCCTTCTGTAGGGTGCCCTCTGCGCTCCTCAGCATGTTGAGGAGTTCTGAAAGTTCAACTTCCTTTTCTTGCAAGTTGAAATTCAGTATGAACTGGGCGTAAGTGGATGGAAGGGACTGGAGAATTATATCCGTATAGAGTTCACTGTCCAACGTGGTCCCAAGTTCCGCGAGCTCCTCAGTGTAGCCAATCATCTTAAGCACGTGGTCCGCTACCGATGATCCGACGGCCAACTTTGTCGAAAACAACTTCTTCGACACTTCGTATCTTGCGATACGAGACTGCTCTCCATACAGTTCTTTTGTATGAAGAAATATGGATTCCAAATCCATATTCTCGTGCCTCCTCTGATGTTCGTTGTCCATCGAGGCAAGTACGAGGCACCTGGCCTTCGCGCTGTCAATCTCCCAAGTCTTACGGATTTCCTTATCCGCGACGCTGGAGGTGGGACCTGGGACGGGGGGAGCTTTGGTGGTAAGAAGATACCCCAGCTTGTCGTAAGTGATTGCCAACTTGACATTCCTGAGCCAATCTTTGTAGTTTGGCCCTGTCAATATGTTTTTATCTAGAATCAACTTAAGTCCAGTCATTTCGATTTGGTCGCTGCAGGGGGGAGAGAAGGAACACTTTAGCACGATGCTCTTGCAAGTTTAGAATGGTTTTTAATTTGTCTAAACAGGATGGCTCCCACTGTCTCTCGAATCCCTCCTCAAACCACAAAGGAAGAATTAGCCGGGATCAATCCCACCGTGCAATACTTGCTTAACCGTTCAGCCAGGCCAGTGTCGGTACTTCGAGGGAGGTTTTCCAACGCTTTCGCGAAGTTCCTTAATTAAATAACCTCTTTTCTCTGGGGGCGAATGTTAGTGTTTATGCCCTAGAAGGCCATTACTGTATCATACTAGCTTGTATATTACTTAATGGAAGCTTGGGATATTCACATGTATATAACAGTCTTGCTAAACATGGTAGTATGCTACTTGGTTTTTCTATCTTAATATGTGAGTGTACGTATTGATAGAGCTCTTAGGATCTTGCTTGTCTACCAGCGTTGTGATGGCAGTCACACTAGTGGGGGCTGGGTAGTCTACAAGCACATCCTTATTCAGGTCCCTGGTCGTTGGATTATCGAGACAGAGCATCGATACTCCGGAGTAGACTAGTGTGTACGCTTCTCATCCCAGTTGGGGAGATGGTCTGTCCCACAGCCGTCAGTACGTCGTACTGGAGATAGTATACAGGTGCTCGTTAGGTTACGGGTACACCGGACAGGACTCACAGGGAACTGTTGGTTGGTTTGATACCAGTCGTCAGTGAACAGTTCCCAGGTGACATGAGTACAGCGTAGTCCGCAGACTTGACACTGCTACTTCGCCTCGAGTGTGTCCCACTGTTCTTAGATTGCTACCCTACCACGGCTCAAAGGAGTCGTGCAAACAGGTGGCAGTTGGGTGCAGTCCCGAGCACTTGGAGGCAGTGGCGGTTAGACAGGATTCGTCCCTCCCGGTATTGGGAGTAGATATCGTGCTGTGTCAGAGAGCCATTACGCAAAGTCCCTGGCCAGGGCAAGCGAGATTTGCTGGTAGGTTCCAGTAGTTTCTCAGGGTGTAATGGGCTTCACTCCGACACGACTTATACCGCTATTAGGGGACTGACGCTTGCCGCCCCCCTAGGCCCGATATGCGATAGTCTTGGACGAACGGACCGGACTGTATGGAGATTGTCACATTAGACTCAGTAGGAGTTCGGATGGGTTTACTCATCGGCCTTCTTATCGACAACTACCTGGGGACCGTTACGTACAGCTAGTGCCGCTTGCGGTCTGTGGTTAAACCCACTGCCAGCGTAGTAGTCGAGTCTCTAGAGTCCCACACAGAGAGTTTCCTACTCCAGGCGAAACGATATAGAGGTTGCATGGTTTTGCGACAAAGGGTTCGGACGCATACGTGCGTTTACGCGCGTACAACTTTCGGACAGTTTTTACCAGTCGGCTTTGGTTTAAGCCAGTTACTGGTATCCGGTTATTGGATTTTTACAGTCTAAAGTTTTTCCGTATTTTTACGGATCGGAGGGGCGTTCTCGTAATTACTCGAGAAGCTTCTAGAAGATGTGACTAAGGAGGTTTCTTTTGGATAAGAGAGTGAGTCATGGTGGTGATTCATTCATTTCATTAATGCACATTTATTGCTTAATGACTCATGCTAATGAATCATCACTAGATATTTCATGAAGCATGCTTATTCATTTCTTTTTATTCATTATTGAAAAATAAGAATGCTTCATAATATTATGATACACTCTCTCTCTTCTCTCATTATCTTATCTCACATTCTCTCTCCTCAAGCTCTCATCTTCAAACCCTAATCCTTAATCCTCATGTGTTGAGATCAAAGGATTAGTTAGACTAAACAATCCATAACCTACACTCTACATCATCCTTTCATCTTTGATTAGCAATCAAAGTTGATTAGTTACCTCAAGTTAGAGGTTTAGCTTGGAGTTTCGCTCTCGGGTGGATCGTCTACTACCTAGAGAAGGCCGAGGAGAACAAAGGAGGACACAAAGACGAAGGACTAGTTTCGATCGGTATAATCCCTTAACACTTTAGTTTAGTTTAGCTATGTGTTTGGTTATTATTTGTTTAGCTTCGATTCAAGCGGTTAGTCGATGTTCGTTGTTTAAACTTGATCGTTTTTGAAAATTCCGCCTCCCCACAAGTACTGGGGTGTACTACATCGACTTACAGTGGTATCAAAGCCTCGCTAAACAATATATAACTTAATTGCAAATTTGTACGAATTTCGAACGGAAAAACAAAGCCGCAAAACCCTAATTCTGTCAAGTTTCTGTCGAAGTTAAAATCAAGTCAGAAAATTTTTCAGGTGTGTTCAGAGAGCTTGACATGACCACAGGAGAACACCCAAAAAATTTGGGCTTCTGATTCGTCTAAAGTGCCGCGGAAGGGCGGCGGATCCCACCGATCCGCCGCGCAACCGCGGCCGAGTTGACGAGTCAGCAACTCGTTTTTTTTGGGTGGGTCCCCTGTGGAGTTTTGGGTTTTCTGGAATATTTAATTATTGCTCAGGTTACTGTTTAACAGAGCAGATTTTGGAGCAATATTGAAGTTGTTTATTCGATCGAATTGTACAGTATTTGCGTATTGGATTATATCTGTGATTGTTTAATGTGTTCGTAAACCTCCCCCAACTGCTAGTATGTCGGTTGGCAGGGGGTTGCACATTTCTGAAATGGTTATATCTGTTTGTGCATATAAACTGTATTGGACTGTTGTGGTGTATAGCCGGGGTTAGCAATGGGTTATCGTTTAATTCATTTGTTGTAAATGTAATTTGTTGTAATATTATTTTCGCGGGGCACTTCCAGGTTGCGGTCGTAGCCACCATTGTATTATTTCATTTTACTGTTTTTTGCTCCTAGGACTGGCCCAAGGTGGGGTACACAGACTACCGGGTGGGTAGTTTGCCGTACCCGTAGGGGTCGAGGGTGGGGTAACGGCTATTCATCACAACTGTGTAATCTGTCTTTTCTTGCAGGCTCAAAAGAAATACAGATTGCTTGCAAATCCAATATTGTTTATCTGTGTTCTGGAATGAATATCATTGCGTCAGACGAATGTAAAATATCTATATTATGATAGCTATTTAGACGCCACTTATGTTTTACACCCGCGCTAGCCCAGCCCCCGCTCTGTCGTTAGTTAAGTAACCTAACGGGTGATGACGGGACCCCGTGGCGAATGCGGATGGCATAAGAGGACGTTGTATTTTCGTTGTTTTCTGCAATGATAGGTTAATGATGGGACGCATTATCTATAATGCAAAGTAAAACAAACCAAAGTTTAAATCGTTGGAACAATTTAAAAGAAACCACTCGGTTATTTTTAAAACAGATATTTTTAAATGCGGAGATTTAACCACTCCTTTTAAAAGCTATCAGGTTCCTTCGGTTATATCAAGTTCACTACGTTCACGGTTTCGCCAAAACCAGTCGTAGCCCTCCGTCATTTCATTTGGGTATTCGGTAGTATTCAAGCTATGCACTTTTGGCCAACGTCATGGCATAGTGTTTGGTAGCTGCTGGGTATTCATTTGTTGCATAGATAGATGAGTTGGTTTGGGACAGTCGTATTATCATTTGGCCAACGTCAGGGATATATACGGATGGGTTCAAATTAACAAGATAATGATGGGTAGAACTTGACATGTGACTTATGACATTTTGACCAACGCCAAGGTCATAAGAGCATGGGGTAAAAACTTATATCGGGAATTTCTAAAGAAACTGAAATTTGCAAAGAACCAAGTGCATACCATTTTGAGTTTGATGAATGTTGGTAGCATTCCTACAACATTATCAGACGATGATATTTGGATCCCGATCCTACTGTGAGTATATGCTACTTATCAGGATATTCGTCACTTAACGATCAATGCTATAAACCTAGTAGGTGTCCAGAAAAGTGTCAGCGGGGTTACGCCCCCAGAGAAAAGAGGTTACTTAATTAAGGAACTTCGCGAAAGCGTTGGAAAACCTCCCTCGAAGTATCGACACCGGCCTGGCTGAACGGTTAAGCAAGTATTGTACGGTGAGAATAGTCTTGGCTAATTCTTCTTTTATGGTTTGAGGAAGGATTCGAGAAACAGTGGGAGCCATCCAGTTTAGATAAACTAAAAACCACTCTAAACTTGCAAGAGCATCATGCTAAAGAGTTTTCTTCTCTCTCTCCTAATTGCAGCGACCCTGAAAATGACTGGACTTAAGTTACTTTTAGAGAAAAATATACTGACGGGGCCAAACTATAAAGATTGGCTGCGGAATGTCAAGATGGCTTTGACCTATGACAAACTGGGGTACGTCCTCACCGCTACGGCACCTGCTGTCCCTGGTCCCAAATCCAGTAATGCGGATAAGGAAATCCGCAAAACCTGGGATTTAGATTGCGCGAGAGCCAAGTGCATCGTGCTTGCCTCGATGAACAATGAACATCAGAGGAGGCACGAGGATATGTCCCTAGATGGCATATTTCTCCATACAAAGGAACTTTATGGAGAGCAATCTCGTATAGCAAGATACGAGACCTCTAAGAAATTGTTTCGAGCGAGGTTGGCTGTCGGGTCATCGGTAGGTGAACATGTCCTACAGATGATTGGCTATATAGAAGAGCTCGCAGACCTTGGGACAACTTTGGATAATGAGCTCTATACAGACCTTGTTCTCCAGTCCCTTCCTCCCACCTACGCCCAGTTTATCCTCAACTTCAATCTTCAAGGAAAAGAAGTTGAACTTGCGGAACTCCTGAACATGTTAAGGAGTGCAGAGGGCACCTTGCAGAAGGCAAGGGAAACACCCGCTATGTTTGTTGGCGTTGCATCTTCTTCCGGGTCCAAGGCTAGGGCCAAAGGAAGGAAGAAGAAGGCCGCACCCAAACCTAGAGGAGGTGTTAGTAAGGTGAGAGGGAAGGGAAAGCAAAAGAAAGCAGTACCGATAGTTGGCCAGGATGAGTGCTTCCATTGTCACAGGAAAGGGCACTGGAAGAAGGATTGCAAGGCGTGGAACGCCAAGAACCAGGAACCGAAGCAGGCTGTGGCTTCGACTTCAGGTGTGTTTGTAATTGAGAATTGTCTGTCAATCAACTCTACTTCCTGGGTATTGGATACCGGGTCAGGATCTCATATTTGCAATTCATTGCAGGCACTGAGAAACCGTAGAGTGCTGAAGGAAGGTGATATGATCCTCAGGGTTGCTAACGGAGCTAGCGTGGGAGCTGCGTCCGTCGGGGATTATCACCTAGGATTGACGAGTGGACACATTTTGGTTTTACATAACTGTTATTTTGTACCCAGCTTAACGTGTAATATCATATCAGTTTCCTTGTTATCAAATAAAGGTTATGATTTCACGTTTGTAAGAGATGTTGTCAACATCCACCTTAATCATGGTTTGATTGGGTCCGGTACTCTAAATAACGGCATATATGTGTTAAACCAACTCCAAATTTTCAATGTCCAGAACACACTAAAAAGAAAGTCTCCAGATTTAAATAAAGCTTTCTTATGGCATTGTAGACTGGGTCACATCAATGAGAGAAGGTTGACTAAGTTGCATAGAGAAGGATATTTGGACACGTTCGAATATCAAACTTATGACACTTGTCAATCTTGTCTCAAAGGAAAGATGACAAAGACTCCATTCACTGGACAAGGAGTAAGAGCGAGCGAGCTCTTAGGACTCATACATAGTGATGTATGCGGTCCAATGTCTACACATGCGAGAGGTGGTTATTCCTACTTCATTACTTTTACAGATGATTTCTCTAGGTATGGATATGTTTTCTTAATGAAGCATAAATCAGAGGCCTTTGAGAAATTCCTGGAATTCAAGAATGAAGCGGAAAACCAAACAGGCAAAAGTATTAAGACACTGAGATCTGATCGAGGTGGAGAATACTTAAGTGCCGAGTTCCTAGGTTACCTAAAAGAGAAAGGAATTCTCTCTCAGCTTACTCCTCCATACACTCCACAGCACAACGGTGTATCGGAGAGACGGAATCGAACCCTATTAGATATGGTACGATCCATGATGGGTAATGCTGAGTTACCGCGATCTTTCTGGGGATATGCGCTAGAATCAGCGGCATATATTTTGAACAGAGTTCCTACCAAAACTGTGCCTACCACACCATATTAGATGTGGAGTGGGAAGAAACCCTATCTTCAGTATATAAGGATTTGGGGATGTCCAGCTTTTGTCAAAAAGCAGTTTGTGGACAAGCTCGAGGCACGATCAGTAAAATGTATGCTTGTAGGATATCCAAAGAACTCCAAGGGATATTGCTTCTATTACGCAGAAGAACAAAAGGTTTTTGTTTCTCGTAATGCCCATTTTCTAGAACAACAAGTTTTAGAAAAGGATACAAATGGGAGCGAAATAGAACTGGAAGAAATTCCAGAACCACAAGCTGCTACTGAAAGTTTGGTAGAACCAGAGGTTCAAGAAGAACAGAACATTCCCGCACCCCTCCGCAGGAGTAGTAGGCCGTCTCATCCGCCTGAGAGATACTACGGTTTTCTCATAGACGGGGATAGAGAGGATTGCATCATAGATGATGATGAACCTACTGACTTCCAGCGGGCCATCCAGAGCGGCGACTCGGTACGATGGCTAGATGCAATGCGGACCGAAATGGAGTCCATGTACACCAACAAAGTATGGACTTTGGACTTTGCTCCAGATGGGGTAAAACCCATAGGATGCAAATGGATCTTCAAGAAAAAGATTGGTGTAGATGGACAGGTGGAAACCTATAAAGCTAGACTTGTTGCAAAGGGTTTTCGTCAAAGACCTGGTTTGGACTATGACGAAACTTTTTCTCCAGTGGCTATGCTCAAATCCATTCGGGTCCTTCTTGCTATTGCTGCCTTCCATGATTATGAAATCTGGCAGATGGACGTAAAGACGGCTTTTCTGAATGGAAATTTAGAAGAGAGCGTCTATATGGATCAGCCAGAGGGTTTCAATCAGAGTGGGAGCAGCGGGAAAGTATGCAAGCTGCTTAAGTCCATTTACGGAGTAAAGCAGGCATCGCGGAGTTGGAACATCTGTTTTGATGAGACAGTCAAAGAATATGACTTTATCAAAAATCCAGATGAACCGTGCATATATAGTAAAGTTGTGGCCAGAAGTGTCGTATTCCTCGTCTTGTACGTGGATGACATTCTATTGATAGGAAATGACATTCCTATGCTACAATCTTTCAAAGGATTCTTGTCACACAGGTTCTCCATGAAAGACCTGGGTGATGCCTCTTACATTCTGGGGATCCGGATCTATCGTGATAGATCCAAGAGGATGTTGGGACTTTCGCAGTCCAGGTATATCGACACTGTACTGAAAAGATTCAGTATGGAAGATTCTAAGCGCGGTAATCTACCGGCTTGTCACGGAATCACCCTCTCCAAAGAGATGTCTCCCAAGACTGATTTGGAAAGGGAACGCATGTCTATTATACCCTACGCTTCTGCGGTAGGCTCTATAATGTATGCGATGTTATGTACCAGACCAGATGTAGCTTACGCACTGAGCGTGGTAAGCCGGTATCAGTCAGACCCAGGGGAGAAACACTGGATAGCAGTAAAGAACATTCTCAAGTACCTGAGGAGGACTAAGGAGATGTTCTTGGTTTACGGCGGAAAAGACCTCAGGTTGGAGGCCTTTGCCGATTCCGGCTTCCAAAGTGATAAGGACGATTCCAAGTCCATGTCGGGTTATGTCTTTACCCTCAATGGAGGGGCGGTGTGCTGGAAGAGCTCCAAGCAGGACACCGTTGCTGACTCGACGATGGAAGCGGAGTATATAGCTGCTTGCGATGCCGCAAAAGAAGCAGTCTGGATGAAGAAGTTCCTAACAGAACTTCAGGTGGTTCCTACCATAGTTGATCCAATACCTCTGTATTGCGACAACAACGGAGCTATAGCTTTAGCGAAGGAACCAAGGTCCCATCAGAAGTCCAGACACATCTTGAGGCGGTATCACCTGATCAGGGAGATCATTGATCGTCAGGAGATCGAGGTTCGGAGAGTTGCTTCAGAAGAGAACATTGCTGATCCATTCACAAAGGCCCTTCCTCAGATTCAGTTCGAGAGGCTGCTCGAGATCATTGGTCTGCGATATGCCTGTACATGGCCCTAGTGCAAGTGGGAGATTGTTAGTGTTTATGCCCTAGAAGGCCATTACTGTATCATACTAGCTTGTATATTACTTAATGGAAGCTTGGGATATTCACATGTATATAACAGTCTTGCTAAACATGGTAGTATGCTACTTGGTTTTTCTATCTTAATATGTGAGTGTACGTATTGATAGAGCTCTTAGGATCTTGCTTGTCTACCAGCGTTGTGATGGCAGTCACACTAGTGGGGGCTGGGTAGTCTACAAGCACATCCTTATTCAGGTCCCTGGTCGTTGGATTATCGAGACAGAGCATCGATACTCCGGAGTAGACTAGTGTGTACGCTTCTCATCCCAGTTGGGGAGATGGTCTGTCCCACAGCCGTCAGTACGTCGTACTGGAGATAGTATACAGGTGCTCGTTAGGTTACGGGTACACCGGACAGGACTCACAGGGAACTGTTGGTTGGTTTGATACCAGTCGTCAGTGAACAGTTCCCAGGTGACATGAGTACAGCGTAGTCCGCAGACTTGACACTGCTACTTCGCCTCGAGTGTGTCCCACTGTTCTTAGATTGCTACCCTACCACGGCTCAAAGGAGTCGTGCAAACAGGTGGCAGTTGGGTGCAGTCCCGAGCACTTGGAGGCAGTGGCGGTTAGACAGGATTCGTCCCTCCCGGTATTGGGAGTAGATATCGTGCTGTGTCAGAGAGCCATTACGCAAAGTCCCTGGCCAGGGCAAGCGAGATTTGCTGGTAGGTTCCAGTAGTTTCTCAGGGTGTAATGGGCTTCACTCCGACACGACTTATACCGCTATTAGGGGACTGACGCTTGCCGCCCCCCTAGGCCCGATATGCGATAGTCTTGGACGAACGGACCGGACTGTATGGAGATTGTCACATTAGACTCAGTAGGAGTTCGGATGGGTTTACTCATCGGCCTTCTTATCGACAACTACCTGGGGACCGTTACGTACAGCTAGTGCCGCTTGCGGTCTGTGGTTAAACCCACTGCCAGCGTAGTAGTCGAGTCTCTAGAGTCCCACACAGAGAGTTTCCAACTCCAGGCGAAACGATATAGAGGTTGCATGGTTTTGCGACAAAGGGTTCGGACGCATACGTGCGTTTACGCGCGTACGACTTTCGGACAGTTTTTACCAGTCGGCTTTGGTTTAAGCCAGTTACTGGTATCCGGTTATTGGATTTTTACAGTCTAAAGTTTTTCCGTATTTTTACGGATCGGAGGGGCGTTCTCGTAATTACTCGAGAAGCTTCTAGAAGATGTGACTAAGGAGGTTTCTTTTGGATAAGAGAGTGAGTCATGGTGGTGATTCATTCATTTCATTAATGCACATTTATTGCTTAATGACTCATGCTAATGAATCATCACTAGATATTTCATGAAGCATGCTTATTCATTTCTTTTTATTCATTATTGAAAAATAAGAATGCTTCATAATATTATGATACACTCTCTCTCTTCTCTCATTATCTTATCTCACATTCTCTCTCCTCAAGCTCTCATCTTCAAACCCTAATCCTTAATCCTCATGTGTTGAGATCAAAGGATTAGTTAGACTAAACAATCCATAACCTACACTCTACATCATCCTTTCATCTTTGATTAGCAATCAAAGTTGATTAGTTACCTCAAGTTAGAGGTTTAGCTTGGAGTTTCGCTCTCGGGTGGATCGTCTACTACCTAGAGAAGGCCGAGGAGAACAAAGGAGGACACAAAGACGAAGGACTAGTTTCGATCGGTATAATCCCTTAACACTTTAGTTTAGTTTAGCTATGTGTTTGGTTATTATTTGTTTAGCTTCGATTCAAGCGGTTAGTCGATGTTCGTTGTTTAAACTTGATCGTTTTTGAAAATTCCGCCTCCCCACAAGTACTGGGGTGTACTACATCGACTTACAGCGAAGCCCCGCTGACACCTTTCTAGGCACCTACTAGGTTTATAGCATTGATCGTCTAGTGAGAAATTTCCCGAGGAGTAGCATATACTCACAGTAGGATCGGGATCCAAATATCATCGCGTGACGAAACTGAAGGAATCCTACCAGAATCACCACACTCCAAATGGTATGCAAATCTAGCAAGTTTCAGTGCTTATGAAACTCCCGATGTGGATTTTTGCCCCATGCTCTTATGACCTTGGCGTGAGGTCAAAATGTCATAAGTCACATGTCAAGTTCTTCCCATCATTATCCTGGTTAATTTGAACCCACCCGTACCTACTCTTGACGTAGGCCAAAATGGCAGTACGACTGTCTCAAACCAACGCATTCTATCTATGCAACAGATAAATATCCGGCAGCTACCAATCACTATGCCTTGGCGTGAGGTCAAAATACATAGCTTGAATACTACCGTATATTTAACTGAAATGATGGAGGGCTACGAATGGTTTTGGCGAAACCGTGAACGTAGTGAACTTGATATAATCGATGGAACGAGATAGCTTTTAGAAGGAGTGGCTCAAGCTCCGCATTTAAAAGTTAGTTTTGAAAAGAACCGAGTGGTTTTTCGAAAGTGTTCCAACGATTTTAACTTGGTTTATTATCTTGCATTAGTTCTTTTAATGCGTGATATTCTTGCATTAGTACTTTTAATGCGTCCCATCATTTAAATCCTACCATTGCAGAAAACAACCAAAATATGACGTACGCTTATGCCATTCGCATTCGCCACGGGGTCCCGTCATCACTCGTTAGGTTACTTAACTAACGACAGAGCGGGGGCTGGGCTAGCGCGGCTGTAAAACATAAGCAACGCCTAAATAGAAAGCAATGATAGACATTACAGATCACAGATGAATACATTGGATATACTAGCAATCCGCAATCCTTTCGAGCCTGAAACGAAAAGCGGATAACACGGTCGCGGTGAATAGCCAATACCCCACCCAAGACCCCTACGGGTGCGGCAAACTACCCGCCAAGTACCCGGCAGTTTGTGCACCCCCTCCATGGGTCTATCCTAGGAGCAAAAACAGTAAAAAGAATTATACAATGACGGCTACAACCCCGACCCGGTTGTGCGGCCAAACAAATAATAATTATTACATCAATTTACATTTACAATGAATGAAAGAAAAACAAAAGCTCATCTCACATCCACCCCGGCTATTCACCCGCGACAGTCCAACACATTCATATACACATTCCAATATCAAACACAGATCATGTATAACCCCGACTAATCGTCTTATAGCGATTAGCCGACGTTCAATACATGCAAGCATCACAGATATAACCATTATAGTCAAAGTGCAGTGAAGTTCGGAAAAATACGGAATTATAGGACCCCAAAAGCAAATTTCTGTTCTGGAAAATCTGGGCACATATAATATATTTTAAAAATCCCAAAACCAACACACAAACACACTGCACGAAAAACGATGCACAAAAGACGACAAAGCGCGGCGCTTCCGCGGCACATGCCTACCTCGTGCGGCGGAAGCGCGGCGGTTTGGATGAATTAGGGTATCGTTTTTCTTGGGTGTTCACACAAAACCCTGAGCCGAATTTACAAGTATAAAGTTTTTGATTTAGAGCAGAAAAAATTTTAACAGAAACTTAGGGTTTTGTTTTTCCGGTTTTGTGACTTTTACGGTTCCGAACTTCGTTACACTTCACTACCAAGCTAGTTTAAGTTTAGTTAGGCTCTGATACCACTGTAAGTCCATATTGCGACCCCCGGTTCTTACGGGGAGGCGGAAACGGTATAAAAAACAAATTTTTATCGCAAGAGGCAACATGGACTAAACAAGGTCGGGATCGTGTCTAAACTAAACTAGCATACAAGCTAAAGAGTCTTAGCTACTCGGATGAAGGTTATACCTAAACTTGAACTCCTTCTTCTTCAAACCTTGTAGAGGTTGATGGTTCTCTTCTTGTCGCCTTCTTCCGTCGAAGATGGATCCACCTCGAAGGTTCAACCTTTGGGCTCTTCCTCGATCTTTGAGTGAACTAGGGTTTCCGGCTTGCTAAACCTTGATCCTAGAATGAGTAGAGAGTAACTAGGGGTTGTTTTTCTTTTCAAGGTGATGGATTCTCAACACATGAGAAGGGGTCACCTTGAGCTTGAGGAAGAAGAAGATGAAGAGAGGAGAGAGAAGCTAAATGAGATAATGAGCTAGGTTTTTCTTTCTTGCAACCATAATGCCAAAAGAAAAGAATTATCTAAATAATAATAATTCAAAATAAGAATAGTTGATGGTAATTTAGAATGACCACTATCATGCTTCTTTAAATGAAGTGTAAGCATGAATCAAGGAGGATCTTTCAAAGCATGATGGTGGTCAATGGTCAACAAGTCAACCAAGGTCAATAAGTCAACAAAAATCAACCATAACATAATTCTCATTTAATTACTATTATTAATAGATAATTCATAAATCCATTAGGGTTTGGAAAAAGATAACTGTCAACTGTGCATACGCACCCGTTCCGAAACCCTAATGAAAAATCTCATCCTCCGCCTCAAGCAACTGTGCATACACACCTGCATTCTCGTTCCGAGAAACAAGAATACCGAGATATAAAAGCAACCCCCAAAACATATACCAGTATCTGGCTCAAACCAGAGCCTGCCAGTATAATCCGTCCGGACTCCAAACGTGCACAAGTGCGCGGATGAGAACGAACCCTGTCGCAAAACCATGCGACCTCTACTCTGTTTTGCCCAGAGGCGAATACCCTCTGTGTGGGACTCTAAAGACTCGGCACTACGCTGGCAGTGGGTTTAACCACAGACCGCAAGCGGCACTAGCTGTGCGTAACGGTCCCCAGGTAGATGCCGACAAGAAGGCTGACGAGGTGAAACCCCATCTGTACTCCTACTGAGTCTGAATGTGACAGTCTCCGTACAGTCCGGTCTGTTCGTCTGATACATCGCATGTCGGGCCTAGGGGGCGGTAAAACGTCAGTCCCCCAATAGCGGTACAAGTCGTGTCGGAGTGAAGCCCAAAACACCCTGAGATAACACTGGAACCTACCAGTGTATCTCGCTTGCCCTGGCCAGGGACTACTCGTGTAATGGCTCTCCTAGACACAGCGCGATGTCAACCCCCAATACCGGGAGAGACGAATCCTGTCTAACCGGCACTGCCTCCAAGTGCTTCGGGACTGCACCCAACCACCACCTGTTTGCACGACTCCTTTGAGCCGTGGTAGGGTAGTGATCAAAGTGCAATGGGAACACACTCGAGGCGAAGTGCTAGTATCAAGTCAGCGGACTAAGCTGTACTCATGTCACCTGGGAACTGATGACTGACGATAGGTATAATACCAACCTGTCAGTTCCCGACGAGTCCTGTCCAGTGTAATCGTAACCTAACGAGCACCCGTATACTATCTCTAGTACGACGTACTGATGGCTGTGGGACAGACCATCTCCCACACAGGGATGAGAAGCGCATACGCTAGTCTACTCCGGAGTATCGATGCCCTGTCTCGATAGTCCTGCGACTAGGGACCTGTATAAGGATGTGCTTATAGATTACCCAGCCCCCACTAGAGCGACTGCCATCACAACGCTGGTAATCAAGCAAAGATCCTAAGGGCTCCACTAATGCGTATAAGTGATATAGTAAAATAAACACAAGTACACATTGAAGTAGAAACAAACCAAGTAGCATACTACTATATTGAGCAAGATTGTTTATACAAGGTGAATATCCCAAGCTTCCATTAAGTAATATACAAACTAGTATGATACAGTAATGGCCTCTAGGGCATATACACTAACACTACTCCGTTTTTCCTGAGCCAAGAAACCTCTGTGTAGGACTCTAAAGAATCGTCAATACGCCGGCAGTAGGTGATGATCATATCAAACACCCACAAGCTATAAGCGGTCAGCTAAACGTAACAGCTACCCAGGTATTGAGCGCTCAGAAGATCAACAAGCAAGCCTGTACATTCTCCTGTGAATCCAAACAGTAACACTCCCATACAGTCCGGTCTCGTCGTCTGATATGTCGCATATCTCGCCTAGGGGTGGTAAACGTCAGACCCCAGTAGCTCGATAAGTCGTGTCGATATGAGGTCTATAACAGTTTAAGAAACTACTGATAACACTTACCAGTAAATCTCAGCAACCCTGGACAGGGATTTCCGGTTATAGCCAATCGAACACAGCACAACATCAACTCCCTATACCGGGAGAGACGAATCCCCTCCTATAGCTCATTGCCTCCATGTGATTCGGGACTGTACCCAAAAGCCACCTTTTTGCACGCCCTCTTGGATGTGGTATGATGGAAATCAAAGCACAGTGGGAATCACACAAGACTCTATGACGATCTCGGGTCAACAGACTACTTTGTACCAGTGTCACCGGAGAACTGCCATCTGACGTATGGTATAATATCATCTGGGAGTTCTCGGCGAGTCCGTCCAGTGTACCCAGTCTCCACTGAGCACCCGTACACCATCCTTGATGTCAAACACCGATGGATATGGGATCATCCATCGCCCATCATATGGGTCAAGATGCGTATACGCTAGTCTACTCTGGTGCATCGATGCCCTGTCTCGATACACCCTCGACTAGGAACAGTTTATAGGATGTACTCGTGGACTACCGTGGCCCCACTAGTATGATCTCATCATAGTCCCAGTAGTCGAGTACATATCCTAAGGGCTTTATCAACATGTAACATAGAGACAATCTGAGTACATGTTAAGATAAAGTACAACCAGATAGCATACTATCATGTCGAGCAAGAAAGTCCTCCCTATATATGTCCTAGCATCCACTACAATATACATCGTATGTACAGTAATGGCCTCTAGGGCATACATATAACTAACATTGTTAACCTAACTCAACCCTTGACCATGGTTCATTCTCTACATGGGTTAAGTTATCATACTTAACCCATGGTTGCATTTCTAACCTCACTATGGTTTCATTATTCATCACAAAGAGAATGGTTCTTCTTCTTCTTCCTTCTTCTTTCACGAAAAGCTTTCTAGCTTTTTGAGATGTGATGAAAATGAGTGAGATTAAGAAAACAAATGAGAGCTAAAATCCTACTTCATCATCCTAATCTATCCTAGCCATTTAGATTAGGGTGTTCACTTCATTAGTGAGTGAGAGCTTGAGTTAAAGTTTCTTCAAGGTAAATCATCTTAGTTATCGAAGATCGGAAGCAAGCTTGCATCTTTCTTTTGTGGAGCCTCTCTAGAGTCCGCATTCTTCATGATCGCGGCGAAAGGACCTCAACACGGAGCTTATGAAGTGAAGGACCAGGCTACAAAGGTTGTAATCCCAAACTCTTAGATGTTAAAGTGTTTAACATGGTTTGTTTCGCCTAATCTCTAGTTTAAAGATCTTGGTTAGGGTTGTTCGGCACGTCTAAATTTTAAATCGGGTATGGTTGATGTCTTATAGAACCTTGTGAGAGTACCTAGTAACCCTACAGAGGTATCAGAGCCAAGCTAGAGCTTTAAGCGAAGTCTAGACGAAGTTTAAAGTCCGATCGAACCCCGAAACCCCGACACGAACTCCTTCTCTGGAAATTTTTTAAAATGTCGATTTTTTCGTATTAAAAATACTCAGAAAAATAAGCAGGGAATTACGAGAATTACTGTGAAGTACGAAGTCCCAAATCCACCAATAGAGTGCGGAACCGCGGCCAAACCATGGGTTTGTTAGTTATATGTATGCCCTAGAGGCCATTACTGTACATACGATGTATATTGTAGTGGATGCTAAGACATATATAAGGAGGACTTTCTTGCTCGACATGATAGTATGCTATCTGATTGTACTTTATCTTAACATGTACTCAGATTGTCTCTATATTACATGTTGATAAAGCCCTTAGGATATGTACTCGACTACTGGGACTATGATGAGATCATACTAGTGGGGCCACGGTAGTCGACGAGTACATCCTATAACTGTTCCTAGTCGAGGGTGTATCGAGACAGGGCATCGATGCACCAGAGTAGACTAGCATATACGCATCTTGACCCATATGATGGGCGATGGATGATCCCATATCCATCGGTGTTTGACATCAAGGATGGTGTACGGGTGCTCAGTGGAGACTGGGTACACTGGACGGACTCGCTGAGAACTCCCAGATGGTATTATACCATACGTCAGATGGCAGTTCTCCGGTGACACTGGTACAGAGTAGTCTGTTGACCCGAGATCGTCATAGAGTCTTGTGTGATTCCCACTGTGCTTTGATTTCCATCATACCACGTCCAAGAGGGCGTGCAAAAAGGTGGCTTTTGGGTACAGTCCCGAATCACATGGAGGCAATGAGCGATAGGAGGGGATTCGTCTCTCCCGGTATAGGGAGTTGATGTTGTGCAGTGTTCGATTGGCTATAACCGGAAATCCCTGGCCAGGGTTGCTGAGATTTACTGGTAAGTGTTATCAGTAGTTTCTCGAACTGTTATAGACCTCATATCTACACGACTTATCAAGCTACTGGGGTCTAACGTTTACCACCCCTAGGTGAGATATGCGTCATATCAGACGACGAGACCGGACTGTACGGGAGTGTTACTGTTTGGATTCACAGGAGAATGTACAGGCTTGCTTGTTGATCTTCTGAGTGCTCAATACCTGGGTGGCTATTACGTTTAGCTGACCGCTTACAGCTTGTGGGTGTTTGATATGATCATCACCTACTGCCGGCGTATTGACGATTCTTTAGAGTCCTACACAGAGGTTTCTTGGCTCAGGCAAAACGGAGTAGGAGCACATATATGATATGTGCGGGACCGAGGATAATGCGATATGTGATACCGTATTATATTCTCGCTATATTTGATATCAGCCGGGTCATCGGATCAAGTGTTGATTCGATGAATCGGTACGGATAAATATTAGTCGGTTATATGCGATATAGCCGGATTGTCGGATCAAGTGTTGATTCGATAATTTAATGTATAATAATATATATGATATATTAAATTACATTAAATAATATTAGCTCACTAAAAGATTCTTTTTCTCACTCGGGTAATACATTGATATATATGCGATATATGTTAATTGTATTATTTTATTTTGTTACGATAAATATTATATATGTGATATATAATATTGTAACATGATATGATAACTAATGCAACATGTTTAGTGGAGTTTAAACATGATTAGGGTTTGGATTAGGGTTAAGTTTTCTAGTTGATTCTAGAAGCTTTTCATTTTGTCATGATAAAGATATTTGTGTGTGGCTCATCTTTAACCCAACCCAAACCCTAACCCTAGTTAATTCTCTACAAATGTTTACTTGACCATGGTTGCATTATTCATCATATGATTTCTTTTTCTATTCATCACAAAACAATTCTATCATATTGTTCATCTTCTTCCTTCATTCTCTTCATGAAAAAGCTTGCTAGCTTTTTTCAATGTGATGAATTAATATGAGAAAAAGATAAATAAAGAGAGAAAAAATCCTACTTCATCATCCTCATCTTCCCTTGCCATTTAGATGAGGGTGTTCACATCATTTCATGAGTATTAGCTTGTGTTAACGGAACTTCAAGGTAGATCATCTTAGTATCGAAGATCGGAAGCAAAGGTTGCATCTTTCTCTTCGTGGAACCTCTCGAGAGTCCGGATCCCGATGATCACAGCGAAGGGACCACAACACGGAGCATATGAAGTGAAGGACCGGATCTACAAAGGTTGTAATCCCTCTCACTTAGTGTTAAAGTGTTTAGCATGCTTGTTTTCGCCTAATCTCTAGTTTAAAGATCCGTATTCGGGTAGTTCGGCACGGCTAAATTTTTAATCGGGCATGGTTGATGCCTTGTAGACCCTTGTGCGCGTGCCTAACAACCCTACAGTGGTATCAGAGCCAAGCTAGAGCTTTAGGCGAAGTCTAGACGAAGTTTAAAGTCCGATTGAACCCGGAAAACCCGATATACCCTAGTTTCTGGAAATTTTTTTAAACTGTGATTTTTTCCAAATTAAAAATGCTCAAAAAATCAGCAGGGAAATACAAGAGTTACTGTGAAGCACGTGCGCCTAATTCCACCAAAGCACGGCGGAACCGCGGCACATGCATGGCATGTGCGGCGGTTTCGCGGCCCTTTTGTCACTTCTCTGTTTGAAATTTGCACAGTAATTCTTGTCTTTTAGTGCTGTATTTTCTGGGAATTTTTAATATTTATTCAACTGTTGAATTTTCTGGGTTGTATTGGGGATTCGATGATTCGATCGGGAACTTTAACTGCGTCTTTGTGTTTTGTCCGGATAACTTTTAGAAACTGTTAAAAAGTTCGAACGAATATCAATAACTCACTTTTTCCCCTGTCGGAAAATTTTTCAAAAGTTGGATTTTTCCTCGTGTTTAAGAATGTTCTAAGTCGTGCAAGTAACTCGGTGGACCCTCTAGTAGACAACAAACCTTAACTCGATTATGTGACCGTCTTGAACTGGCTTTTGAACCTTAGGGTTTGGGGCAGTACGGCGTGCCACATGTGAGGCGTTGGCTTGACCCTTCTACGGCTGGACCATTGGTACTGTGGCATGTGATGGATGTTTTTAAACTGATTTCAAGTGTTGAGATATATTGGGGAAATCTTGGGTGTTTGATGATTCGATCGGAAAGTTTAACTTTATCTATTTATCTGGAATGTGATACAATATTTGGAATCCACAGGTAGTTATGAGATAACTAATTTGAATATTATAAACATAGCAGTTTAGTCTCAGATGATCGGTTGCCACGGAATTTTGATGTGATCAAAAGTCCGTCGCAATCACGTAGCGTACGCGGATACTCGCCGGGTAAACTTAATAGATAGCTACGCCCCAAAGCCCCGACCAAGTGACTGTAGGAGAACCCCGTCGCCGAAAGCATCCGTTCGGGTGCTCGCGGCAGCGGTGTTCCGCCTTAGTGCACTTCGTCGACGACATCTGGGGGTGCGGCCGTCTACTAAAGTTTGTGACGAGCATTCGATCAGGACGCCGGGAATATTGTTGAATTGCCCGACTTGATATTGAAAAGAGTTTTCGATAATGAGACTAAAATGCGGGGTTTATAATTGTTAGGCATGAGATGTCTAAGGAATTCATTTGGTTAGGCATGCGATGTCTAAAGAGGTTGCGGATTCCAACTGTTGTAGTTTTACACTTTCTTTTCTGTGACCGTAAGCGTAGTATGTGGTGTATCGCCGGCTTCGTTGCTATACAACAACGACAATCGGGATACGCATACTTACTTACGTTGATGATATAAGATATTATGTGTTGCTGTGATATGTTATATTGGATCGTCGCTTTTGGAATAGCCGGGCGTTTTATGTGAGATGAGAGTTTTTCTTTTTCATTCATGTAAAATTCATTTGTATGTAATATTCTTTTATTGGGGCACTTCCAGGTAGCGGAAGATGTCACCGTTGTATATTATTTACTTTTCCGCATTAGGTAGACCCAAGGCGGGGAGTACAAGTAACCGGGTTCTAGGGTCCAGTGGGAGACCATCTCGAGGAGTCGAGACCGGGTCTTCTAACCCTAGAATTGGCAGTGTTACTTGCCTCTCTCGTAGGGGTCTAGGGATGTGGGTTTGGCTATTCATCGCGACCGTGGAATCCGTGTTTTATACATGCTCGTATTGAAAACACGGACGTCCTAGTATATCCAATATTTCATATATGTTCTTCTGCTGCAATGTTCTGTGATGAGATCATATTACTGCCTGAGACGAATGTTTATATTATATATATGAGATATATGTTATATTGCAGATTTCGTTTCAAAAAGAGATGCTTGCGAAGCATAATTAAAATGGGACTTCATTAATGAGATTAATGAAATAAAAGAAACCTAAGATGTTGTAGAAACTTGTTTATAAAACTGGTAGCTCTAGTTCTTGCTTTGCATAGTGGTGTTCCTTGTAGAACATCTAGCACCTTATTCGATAAGGAAAGGACCGAGATCCCTTCACCAGGAGTGACTCCTTTAGCAATAACTGGCAGATGCTACAAACTCGGTTTGTCTTTTGATTGCTTCTATAGTTTCTGCTTTGCATAGTGGTATTTGTGAAATATCCTGCACCTTATTCGATGAGGAAAGGGCCGACGATCCCTTCACCGGGAGTGACCCCTTTAGCAAAACTAGAAAAGCCTCAAAAACACTCCATTTAAAATTACTCGATTCTACAACGATATCAAGTTCATTACGCAAAGGGTTTTCTGAAAAACCCGTCGTAGCCCTCCGTCATTTCAGATAAGTACTGGTTAGTATTCGTGCTACGTTTGTTGACCTTAGCCAAGGCGTAGTGTGCGGTAGCTGATTAGTGCTTATCTGTATAAGCATATGATGCGATTGAGTTAGGGTAGTCGTGCGACTTTGTTGACCTTAGCCAAGGGTCGTGCGGGTGGGTTTAATTCAATCAGGAAATGACGGGTTGAACTTAGCTAGCACTTATGATTTGTTGACCTTAGCCAAGGTCATAAGATGCTAGGGGTAAAATATTATTGGGAATTTTCAAGTGTTGAAATTTGCAATGAGATTGCATACCTTCTATGAGATAGTTGGATTCCGATACCCGCTGCGAGTAAGAGTTACTCCTGGGAGAGTTTTATACATTACAATTAGCCGATCAAGTAGGTGTCTAGAAAGGTGTTAACGGGGTTTACGCCCCTGGGAAAACGAGGTTTACTTTAATTAGGTTCGTGCGAAAGCACGGGGGACCTCCCTCAAAGTACCGACACTGGCCTGGCTGAAAGATTGGCGAACTTGTAGCGTGTAATTAATCCCGACTAGTCTTTCCTTTTAGGGTTTGAAGGAAGATTTGATTAAAACAGTGGGAGACATCCTGATTAGATATATTAGATAACCAATCTAATCTTGCAAGAGCATACGCTGAGTGTTTTCTTCTCTCTCTCTCTCCAGGTAGCGACCATATCACGCCTTAATCAAGATAATAATACGGATACATTGACCAAACCCGCTTGTTATACCGAGCTGGGGAACGTTGGTCCCGCTCCAACTTATAATTGTTATAGGACAGAGCAGGAAATTGGGGATTACCAGAATTCCCGTGCCGCCCAAACGAAGAAAGTGCATGTTGATGCATCATCTTCGGGTGTGTTCATTACACAGAACTGTTTCTCAGTATCCTTTACGTCCTGGGTATGTGATACCGGATCAGGATCCCGTATATGTAATCTGTTACATGGGCTACAGATAGGTAAAGAACTGAGAACGGGTGATAAGTTTCATGAGACAGAAAACGGTGCAAGTGTTGCAGCCAAGTCTGTTGGTCACTATCACCCTGTATTACCAGAATACATTGATTCTGAACAAATGTTATTAGATACCGAACCTGATATACAAAATCATATCAGTCTCTTTATTAGTAAAGAAAGGATATAATTTTGTATTGTTGGATAATGTTTTGAACATTTCCTATATCAAGAGTTGATCGGTTCAGGCACGTTATCTAAAAGCATCGATGTTCTAAATCAAACCACAGTTCTTAGTATATAGAACACACACAAGAGGAAGAGTTCAGATATGAATGAATCCTTCTTGAGGCATTGTAGACTAGGTCATATCAATGCAACCCGACTGGCTGAAGTTACATTTAGATGCATATTTAAATTAGTTTGAATTTACATCTTATGAAACTTGCCGGTCATGTCACAAAGATAAGATGACCATAGCTCTGTTTATTGGAAACAGAGAAAGAGTTAATGAACTCTTGGGATTGATACATGTTGATGTATGAAAGGTCCCCTGTTTACACATGCCAAGATCGGTTCTTTCTACTTCATTACATTCTCTGATAATCTCTCAAGATTCAGACATGTGTTTCTGTTGAAACACAGGTCCGAACCTTTTGAGATATTCACAGAATATAAATTAGAAGTAGAGAACCAAAATACGGGTAAAAGTATTATGTCCTATGATGTGATCAAGGAGGAGAATACTTGAGCACGGAATTCCTGGACTATTCTAAAGGAGAATGAGATTCTCTCTCAGCATTACTCCTTCGAATACACCACAGCACGTCGGTGTATCGGGGCGGAGCAATCACACCCTATATGATATGGTGTGCTCTATGATGAGTATTGCTGAGTTTCCTATTTCCTTTTGGGAGTTATGCACTTGAGAAGCTGCATACCTATTGAATATGGTTCAAATCAAATCAGTTGCCTACCACTTCATATGTGATATGGAAAGGGAAGAGCCCATATCTTAAGTTTATTAAGATTTGGGGTTGTCCGGCCTATGTCTAAAAAGCAAAATCCGGACAAGCTCGAGGCAAGGTCTGTTATGTAGAACTGGAAATGTTCCAGCTATACAAACTTCAGCTGATAATTTGGTAGAACCAAAGGATTCAATTGTTTCCAACGAACCTCATCCTCTCCGCCGATCTAGCAGGGTTCCTCACCCACCTGAGAGATACTTCGGTTTCTCTATGACAGTGGGAGCGAGGATTGAATCATGAGATGATGACCGAACTACTTTCGAGGTGGCCATCAGGAGTGGGACTCTATAAGAATGGCTGGATGCTTATCGATCTGAGATGGAATCCTTATACACCAACAAAGTATGGACTTTGGTTGCTTTATCTGAAGGGTTAAATCCCCATCAGGAGCAAGTATATCTTGAGAAGATTACTTGGTGTACATGGAAAAGTTGAGACTTTCAATGCTAAGCTTAGGTCCATCCAGATCCTACTTGCCACGGCTACATACCATGACTACGATATCTGGTGGTTGGGTGTCATGACTGCTTTTCTAAATGATGTTTTAGAAAAGAGCGTCTATAAGTACACAGCCAGAGGGCTTCGTAGACAGTGGGAGCAGCGGAAACGTGTGCAAGATGTTTTATATGATAAAACAGGCATCGCGGAGTTGGAACATCTGTTTTGATGTGGTAGTCAAAGAGTTTGACTTCATCAAAATGGTAGATGAACCTTGTATATACGAAAAGGTAGTAGAGAGTATGGTAGTGATCCTCGTAGAGTACGTGGATGACATACTCTTGATAGGGAAGAAGTTTCCTATGCTACGCTCGGTCAATCTCCACTTATCACAAGGATTCTCCATATAGGATCAAAGTGATACCTCCTAAATCCTGGGTTTTGGATCTATGAGATAGATCTAATTGGATGTTAGGATACTCACTAATTGTAGTGAGATGGTATCAATCGATCCTGGGGAGAATCACTGGAAAGGTTCCTGGCTGATAAGGACGACTGAATGTCAGTCGCAGGCATTGTCTACACCCTCGGTGGAGGGACGGTATGTTGGAAGAGTTCCAAGCTAGATACCGTGACATACTAGATGATTAAAGGCAAGATACAACGTTACCAAGGATGCTGTTGGAGATAGTGCCCTCGTAGTCAATTATTGGATCGCAGGTACGTGATCGAAATGATTGCGGAGGACCTATATCGGTAGGACGGTCTTACTCGAGATGATAGTATGCTATCTGGTTTGCCTTTATCAGTCGTGTACATGTTCAGGTGACTGACTACATGTTACACTTTGATAGAGCCCTTAGGATCTTGCTTTACCACCAACAGTATGATGGCGATCATATACGTGAGAGTTAGGTGGTTTAAATGCATATCCTTAATTGTGGTCCCTAGTCGTAGGAGTTTCGAGACAGGGCATCGATACTACGGAGTAGACTAGTGTGTACAGTCGAGACCCCGACGAGGGGCAGTGGCCGGTCTCACAAGCCACTGGTGTCAGTTGGATCACCTAAGATGTATACAGGTGCTCATTGGGTTATGAGTACACCGGACAGGACCCGCCGGAAATCTGCTAGTTAGTACTATATCTATCGTCAGATAGCAGTTCCCTGGTGACATGTGTACGGGTTAGTTCATCGACCTGAGGTCGTCATTTGTCTCGTGTGAGTTCCCACTATGCTTTGATTTCTACCCTACCACGGCTCAAAGGAGTCGTGCAAACAGGTAGTTTTTGGGTACAGTCCCGAGCCATATGGAGGCACGTGAGCGGATCGGCAGGGGATTCGTCTCTCCCGGTATTGGGGGCGAGATCGTGCTGTGTCTAGGAGAGCCATTACACAAAGCCCACGGCCGTGGCAGGAGATTTACTGGTAGGTACTCCAGTAGTATCTCAGGGTGTTATTGGGCTTCACTCCGACACGACTTATACTGTTATTGGGGGTCTGACGTTATTAGCCCCCTAGGCAGATATGCGATACTCATAGACTAACGGACCGGACTGTATATACATTGTCACTGTTAGGCTCAGTAGGGTTTCTGGATGAGTTCGCTCATCAGCCTCCCTTGAGGTCAGTACATGGGCAGCCGTTACGCATTGCTAGTGCCGCTGACGGTTTATGGTTAAACCCACTGCCAGGGTACTGACGAGTCATTACAGTTCCCCACAGACAGTTTCCCAAGTTCGGGCGAAACGTTGTAGAGGCCGTATGGTTTTATGGCAGGGTTCGGAAAATGCACGTGCGTTTACGCACGTGTTATTTTTCGGGCAGTTGATACTGGTCGGCTTTGGTTTAAGCCGGATCCGAGTATTATATTGAGTGGATATAATATCTTTGTCTCAGTTGCATTTTTATTCGGTCGTAATACAAATGCGGGTATATTAATACAGTTACGGGGTTATCCTGAAAGTTGTTTCAGGATCACTTTTGGAAGTTGCCAGTTTCCAGTTTTCTATCTGCCGTCTTTTAACATTCGGTTAAAAACGGATTTATCTTTTCTTGGATGAGAGTGCGTCATGCTTCTAGAAGGTTCTAGAAGGTGATGACTAGGTTAATTGGTGTTGTGTTTTCATTGGTTGCATTAATGAATGGATGACTAGGTTTAGTGAGTCATTCATTTCATTAATGAGTTTTGTTTACTTAAGGATATTTGTTCTTGATATTTTGAGTGAGAAGCTTTTTATAGTCACCCTCTTCTCTCCTACACTCACCTCCCTCCATCTATATATGGCCGGCCCCTCCTCTCACTCACTCACTTGAGGTTTCACTTGAATAGATTATGATAGATTTTGGGGTGTATGGAATTCACAGCTCATTTCATTCCATCACCCGATTCCCTCGGCAACTTCATTAACCGATCGTCCACGGACTTGGACGAAGTGAGACAAAGTCATCTACTCATTCTCTACATCATTCTTGGTCGTCTCTTTTGGCAAACTTGACGACCGAGTTGCCTCAAGTCAGAGGCGGGAGCCCGTTTAAAGAATCAGTGACGTGGTGCCACCTGGACGAGCAGATCGGAGATCGAAGAGATCAGAGCTGCCGCAACGGAGCGTGGGATGATGGTTAAAGAACGAAGGACTCAGATCGTTCGGTATAACCTTTCTACACTCTTTACAGTTTGTTAGTTTAGCAATAATGGCAGATCCGGGTTAAAGTATACGATAGCGCCAGTTAAAAAGTTTTTGTTCCGCATTTGGCGTCTGTAGACTGCCGGGGTGCTACCGTAGACTTACAGTGGTATCAGAGCCTAACCATTTTGCTATGCTAACTTGTGCTAACGCGTTTAAAACATCGATCGAACCGGAAATCGAAAATTGCAAAATTCCAAGCTCACAGTTTCTGTCGATTTTAAGTGGTCTCCTAAAATTTTTCTACATGTCTCAAAAATCTGTGCAGGCTTTTCTAAGAACACGGACCAAATTTGGGCACGTGATCCCACCAAGTCGCCGCGGAAACGCGGCCAAACCCATGGTTTGGCCGTGGATCCGCCGCCACTTGGTGAGATCATGCTCCCAAAATTGAACAGTATGTTCTTCTCTGGATTTTGTGGTTTGTGGTATATATCATTTGGGCCCAGGTTTTGTTACTGTTCACCAGTAAGTCGTGGGGCCCACTTCTTGATATTTGGTCGATCGAAATTTAAACATGTTAGTTTACAGTGCTTACATTATATCTCCGACCGGGAATGTCATTTGATCGGTAAACCGCGTCTGATTGCTATAGTTCTTTTAGACGGGTTTGCGAACGTGACATTCGCGTTGATGTTCTGTGTTGTGTAGTGTTGTTGCGGATTTGTCGTGGTGGATAGCAGTGTGCAATGATAGTACAGTTTGTGTTTATTTGTACATTTGATATTGCGGGGCGAGCGTTCAACTTGTGGACTGCCGCCACTGCCTGTTGTATAATATTCTTTTGGGGCACGACCAGGTTGCGGTCGATGTACCTGTTGTACTATTTTTCATTACTGTAGTAGGTTTTGCCCCGCGATGGAGTGCACGGATAGCCGGGTTCTGGAGAGGCAACGGGTCCGCATCTCATGGCTTTGAGAGGCAGAGGGGTCCCACTCTAGAATTGGCAGACTATTCGCCGCACTCGTAGGGGGTACAGGTTTGACCCAAGGAGGGGTGCTCAAGATTACCGGATTCCGTGAAGTGCTGGGTGGTCCATTCACAAAGCTGTAGGGGGCTGCCTCGCTTCAGGTTTTGGCGGGTAACTTGCCTCACCCGTAGGGGTCTAGGTTTCATTACATAGGCTATCCACACGACAGGGGAACGTCGGGTTTTCAGCAGCGGCTCTGTGAAACCCGGGGATCCCAGATTATCTGTATTGTTCTGTGATGCTTATTACTTTTCTGTAATGTTGCATACTATCACGCCTGGAGCGATTATTGTATATTGGTTTATATACTATTAGATGTTGTATATGTTTTACACCCGCGCTAGTCCAGTCCCCGCTCTGTCGTTAGTTAAGTAACCTAACGGGTGACGACGGGACCCAGTGACGAATGCGGATGGCATATACGTACATTTTATTTTCGTTCTTTTCTGGTGTGATTTATGATGGGACTACGTTGATTCTGATCAATGCAAAGTAAAGCAAACCTGTTTGTAGTTGTTGGAACAAATTTAAAAGGTGTTATTGCAAAGACGTTTCCTTTTGTTATGCATAGCGGTATTCAGTGGAATATCCTGCACCTCATTCGACGGGGCAAGGGCTGATATCCCTTCACCGGGACCGACCCCTTGGACAGAAGTTTGCGTCAGGGTAATAACTTCACTATAGTCAATTACAAGTTGCTATGCATAGCGGTATTCAGTGGAATATCCTGCACCTCATTCCACGAGGAAAGAGTCGAGATCCCTTTACCAGGAGTGACCTCTTTAGCAAAAGGTTTTCGCTACTATATTTTAAAAAGCTATCAGGTTCCTTCAGCGATATCAAGTTCACTACGTTAAAGGTTTTTCGCCAAAAACCAGCCGTAGCCCTCCGTCACTTCTTTTGGGTATTCAGTAGTATTCAAGCTATGTATTTTGACCTAACGCCAAGGCATAGTGTTTGGTAGCTGCTGGGTATTCAATTGTTGCATAGATAGATGAGTTGGTTTGGGACAGCCGTTCTGCCATTTTGACCTAACGCCAAGGGCATGTGCGGGTGGGTTCAAATTAACAAGATAGTGACGGGTAGAACTTGGCATGTGACTTATGACATTTTGACCTAACGCCAAGGTTATAAGAGCATGGGGAAAAAATCATATCGGGAGTTTATAAAGAAACTGAAACTTGCCAAGTATGCGCATACCTTCTGGAGTATGAGTAACGTGGATGCATTCCATCACGTTATCATGCGATGAGAGTTGGATCTCGATTCCCACTGATGAGTTGGTTTACTCTTCGGGTGATCCCGATTGATTCTTCTTTAGGTTTGGAGGAGAATTTGACAGGACAGTGGGAGGTTTCCGGATTAGATAAAGTAATGACCATTCTGATCTAGTTTTGAGTGCACGCAGAGTGTTTCTTTTCTCTCTCTCTTTGGCAGCGACCTTTGACCGACCCTAGACTATCACTCAGTGACCAGGTTGACCGAACCTTCTTAAAATACTGGCTTTTGAATTGTCTGAGTTGCATAAGTCATTGCCACTCCTTCTTTTACCCTTTGAATTTCTCAGAACACCCGTATTACTACGGATATCCACTTCTATTGGATAGATCCATCGTATGGTTATATACGAACTCGAAGGGACTTCTTTGAGGATGGATCCAGGTTCAGGAGAAATAGAATTGGTTTATTCAGTTGTCTTTTATTATCACCTTCTCTCGGGTTATGAGAGCTCCTTGGTTTAGGAGAGTACACCTATTACGCTTATTGGATAGTCTTATTCCAAACCATAGGCTGGTGCCGAAAGGTAGGGAATGAAGAAAACCAATTAGCCTAAGTAGGGTGTGAAGAAGGTAATATGTAAAGACAAAATAAAGGGATTAGAAAGAGGGCAAAGTAAATTGCGACTGTTATCATTCACGACCAAAACCGCGTACTTCATCGCCACTCCTATTTCACCTTTAAAAGAATAAGGTATTGTTCAGTTGTCTTTTATCATCACCTTCTCTCGAGATGCGAGTACTCCTTGGTTAGGAGGGTACACCTATTATGCTTACTGGATAGTCTTCTTCCAAAACCATAGGCTGGTGCCGAACGGTAGGGAAGGAAGAAAACCATTTAGCCTAACGATGGTGTACAGAAGGTAATGACTAAAGACAAATAAAGGGATTTGGAGAGATGACAATAAAATATACGGTTGAAGTCATGAATTGGATTATGGAAGAGGCATTACTATGAATACCAGGATACCCCTATGAAACATTTTCATGTTTCAGTGCATTGTTAAAGAAAAACTGTTTTCCCGATTAGACACTTACTCCAAGGGTATGTATTTACCAGGTTTCATTCTCATATCTGTATGGTTTTACAGATGATGAAGAGGAGTAAGTTATTGGGAATTAGGTGATTATCCTCATTATATCGGAATTCGTTGTAATTGGTGATATTTGAGGAAATCGCCAGGGTACAGTTTTCAACCTACGACGCACAGGTTTTGAGTTGTTTAACTCAGCGGACTTATACAGAGTATTGTATGTTGTCCAGTGTCCATCAGGACAAAGGGGTAGGTCCTCGTACTATGTTCTGTTTACTTATAACTTCTCTAGTATTTAGACGAGTGTTTCGTAGAAATACAAGGTCTAAGTTTTGAGAAGTTGTGGGTATAAGAATAAAGTAGAGAACCAGGTATCACAAGTATCAGGATTCTTCAAACAGATCGAAGATGTAGATTCTTGTGATTGGTATTCAGATAATAGTGATGGTTTTGAAAAACGAGTTTTCTCTTTCAGGTTACTCATAATTGGATGGATTCCTAAGTTGAGTAATGCTGATTAGCCTCTTTCCATTAAGTTGATATGCACTGGAGACAGCTGCATGATTAGAATCTGGTTCCAATTAAATAAGTGCCAAAGTTTCTGTATTGGATATAGAATGGATCGTACCTTAAAAGATATTAAGGTACGGGGAGTTGTCCAGCTTATGCTTAAAACCAGACTCTGGATAACTCAGGGCACGTTTCTGTAATGGCTGTTTGTGGGTTGACCCTGGCTATGACGAGGGTTGATATTCTACCATTGGAGGATCAATAGTGATATTGTTCTTGACTCGCCACAGTTTTAGTAAAATAGATCTTTTTCAGAAAACAGTTGTGGGAGTATGGTAGAACTGGAAGTGATTCCAGAACCGCGAACGATTACGGAAAATTTAATAGGACCTATATATTCAATCAGGTTTGACATTCCAATAGCCACTCCGCTGATATGGTAGGTAACCTCAGACACCCGAGAGATACTTCGGTAGGCTCAAGGACGGTGACAGGGAGGTTCTTATCTACCAAGACTTGACACTACTGTTGTTCCAGGCTATGAGACCCGGTAGGAGGGTTGTCGTAGTCAGTGGGAGCAACAGAAGCATGGTGGGCAAGTAGCTTATGTCTATTTATAGACTAGAGCAGTTATAACGGAGATAGATCATCTGTTTTTGATGTGACAGTCATGGGTTTGACTTCAATCAGAATAAGGGATGGATCTGTTAAGAAGGTAGTAGGGTGTGATGTCATGGTATTGGATGACATACACAGAGTAGGAAGTAAAATTCCTATACTACGATCGGTTGTACTGTGATCGTCACACAGTTGTTTCTCCAGACAGGATATGGATTTAATGTTTGACATTCTGGTTTCTAGATCTATGGTTTTAGATCTAGATTTGGATAGTTTCCCAATGTGGGTACTTTGACAGTATTCTAATGGTTTTTAGAATAGATGACTCCTAGCATGGTGGTGTACCTGCAGGTGATGGAGTCACCCTCTCTAAAGGTGTCGTATAGACTAAAGGGGAGAGGGATGTGCATGATTGACAGATCACTTGCTTAGGCAATTGAGTCAATCGTGAGATGTCAAGTACCACACCAGATGTTGTTTTTGCACTAGATGCAATAAGTTTGTATTAATCCAATCCTGGAGAAACATAAGGAAGCAGTTTTAGAACATAAGTACATGTTCTACGGATTAGATGATGGCAGCCTCCTTCGGGAGACGATTATCATTCCAGGCTTCAAAGGTGACATGGATGACAGAGTGATTGTCAGAGTTATAGTTTTCCCTCTGACGAGGGACAGTATTATGGACAGGTGATCCAAGAGAATACTGTGGGAGGCATGGTGACGGATACTGATTAGGTTCAGTGATCGATACAGTCTAAGAAGTTTGGATTTGGAGTTCATTTATGAACTAGGTCCCATCAGATATCCAGACATATTCTAAGACAGGTATTACTCGATTCGGGAGATGGCTTTCTCCGCGAACTTGAGACAAAGAGAGATATAGAAAGAAACTTCTAGGAGGATCCACTCACTGAGGCTATTTCTCGAACACAATAGTTTTACAAACGGGCTTTGTGAAACTGATTAGTAGAGGAGTTGGATGTTCGGTTTCACACGGGCTGTGAGTAGTCGACATCGCAATAATTAGCCTTGAGTGCAAGTGGGAGATTGTTGGAGATAGTGCCCTCATAGTCAATTATTGGATCTCAGGTACGTGATCACAATGATTGCGGAGGACCTATATCGGTAGGACAGTCTTACTCGAGATGATAGTATGCTATCTGGTTTGCCTTTATCAGTCGTGTACATGTTCAGGTGACTGACTACATGTTACACTTTGATAGAGCCCTTAGGATCTTGCTTTACCACCAACAGTATGATGGCGATCATATACGTGAGAGTTAGGTTGTTTAAATGCATATCCTTAATTATGGTCCCTGGTCGTGGGAGTTTCGAGACAGGGCATCGATACTCCGGAGTAGACTAGTGTGTATAGTCGAGACCCCGACGAGGGGCGGTGGCCGGTCTCACAAGCCACTGGTGTCAGTTGGATCACCTAAGATGTATACAGGTGCTCATTGGGTTATGAGTACACCGGACAGGACTCGCCGGGAATCTGCTAGTTAGTACTATATCTATCGTCAGATAGCAGTTCCCTGGTGACATGTGTACAGGTTAGTTCATCGACCTGAGGTCGTCATTTGTCTCGTGTGAGTTCCCACTGTGCTTTGATTTCTACCCTACCACGGCTCAAAGGAGTCGTGCAAACAGGTAGTTTTTGGGTACAGTCCCGAGCCATATGGAGGCACGTGAGCGGATCGGCAGGGGATTCGTCTCTCCCGGTATTGGGGGCGAGATCGTGCTGTGTCTAGGAGAGCCATTACACAAAGCCCACGGCCGTGGCAGGAGATTTACTGGTAGGTACTCCAGTAGTATCTCAGGGTGTTATTGGGCTTCACTCCGACACGACTTATACTGCTATTAGGGGTCTGACGTTACTAGCCCCCTAGGCAGATATGCGATACTCATAGACGAACGGACCGGACTGTATATACATTGTCACTGTTAGGCTCAGTAGGGTTTCTGGATGAGTTCGCTCATCAGCCTCCCTTGAGATCAGTCCATGGGCAGCCGTTACGCATTGCTAGTGTCGCTGACGGTTTGTGGTTAAACCCACTGCCAGGGTACTGACGAGTCATTAGAGTTCCCCACAGACAGTTTTCCAAGTTCGGGCGAAACGTTGTAGAGGCCGTATGGTTTTATGGCAGGGTTCGGAAAATGCACGTGCGTTTACGCACGTGTTATTTTTCGGGCAGTTGATACTGGTCGGCTTTGGTTTAAACCGGATCCGAGTATTATATTGAGTGGATATAATATCTTTGTCTCAGTTGCATTTGTATTCGGTCGTAATACAAATGCGGGTATATTAATACAGTTACGGGGTTATCCTGAAAGTTGTTTCAGGATCACTTTTGGAAGTTGCCAGTTTCCAGTTTTCTATCTGCCGTCTTTTAACATTCGGTTAAAGACGGATTTATCTTTTCTTGGATGAAAGTGCGTCATGCTTCTAGAAGGTTCTAGAAGGTGATGACTAGGTTAATTGGTGTTGTGTTTTCATTGGTTGCATTAATGAATGGATGACTAGGTTTAGTGAGTCATTCATTTCATTAATGAGTTTTGTTTACTTAAGGATATTTGTTCTTGATATTTTGAGTGAGAAGCTTTTTATGGTCACCCTCTTCTCTCCTACACTCACCTCCCTCCATCTATATATGGCCGGCCCCTCCTCTCACTCACTCACTTGAGGTTTCACTTGAAAAGATTATGATAGATTTTGGGGTGTATGGAATTCACAGCTCATTTCATTCCATCACCCGATTCCCTCGGCAACTTCATTAACCGATCGTCCACGGACTTGGTCGAAAAGAGACAAAGTCATCTACTCATTCTCTACATCATTCTTGGTCGACTCTTTTGGCAAACTTGACGACCGAGTTGCCTCAAGTCAGAGGCGGGAGCCCGTTTAAAGAATCAGTGACGTGGTGCCACCTGGACGAGCAGATCGGAGATCGAAGAGATCAGAGCTGCCGCAACGGAGCATGGGATGACGGTTAAAGAACGAAGGACTCGGATCGTTCGGTATAACCTTTCTACACTCTTTACAGTTTGTTAGTTTAGCAATAATGGCAGATCCGGGTTAAAGTATACGATAGCGCCAGTTAAAAAGTTTTTGTTCCGCATTTGGCGTCTGTAGACTGCCGGGGCGCTACCGTAGACTTACAGATGCTACCAAAAGAGGCAGTCTGCATATTTATAAGTTCATGCGATGAACTTCGTTCCTACCATTGTGAGACAATGGAGTTGTGACTTATGCCAAGGAACTACCGTCCCATCAGAAATCCAGATATAATTCTTAGGCAGTATCACCTGATCATAGAGATGGTTGATCTCCAGGGAGATCGAGGTTAGGAGAGTAGACACAGAGGACGACAGTGCGGATCCACTCACAAAGGCCTTTTTCCCAGTAGAGACTTTTATGGAACGGTTGAGTATGAGATACTTCAACCACAGCTAATTGTTGGGTATGCGATACCATAACAGATGGCCCTAGTGCAAGTGGGAGATTGTTAGTTATATGTATGCCCTAGAGGCCATTACTGTACAAACGATGTATATTGTAGTGGATGCTAGGACATATATAAGGAGGACTTTCTTGCTCGACATGATAGTATGCTATCTGGTTGTACTTTATCTTAACATGTACTCAGATTGTCTCTATGTTACATGTTGATAAAGCCCTTAGGATATGTACTCGACTACTGGGACTATGATGAGATCATACTAGTGGGGCCACGGTAGTCGACGAGTATATCCTATAACTGTTCCTAGTCGAGGGTGTATCGAGACAGGGCATCGATGCACCAGAGTAGACTAGCGTATACGCATCTTGACCCATATGATGGGCGATGGATGATCCCATATCCATCGGTGTTTGACATCAAGGATGGTGTACGGGTGCTCAGTGGAGACTGGGTACACTGGACGGACTCGCCGAGAACTCCCAGATGGTATTATACCATACGTATGATGGCAGTTCTCCGGTGACACTGGTACAGAGTAGTCTGTTGACCCGAGATCGTCATAGAGTCTTGTGTGATTCCCACTGTGCTTTGATTTCCATCATACCACGTCCAAGAGGGCGTGCAAAAAGGTGGCTTTTAGGTACAGTCCCGAATTACATGGAGGAAATGAGCGATAGGAGGGGATTCGTCTCTCCCGGTATAGGGAGTTGATGTTGTGCAGTGTTCGATTGGCTATAACCGGAAATCCCTGGTCAGGGTTGCTGAGATTTACTGGTAAGTGTTATCAGTAGTTTCTCGAACTGTTATACACCTCATATCGACACGACTTATCGAGCTACCGGGGTTTGACGTTTACCACCCCTAGGCGAGATATGCAACATATCAGACGACGAGACCGGACTGTACGGGAGTGTTACTGTTTGGATTCACAGGAGAATATTCAGGCTTGCTTGTTGATCTTCTGAGCGCTCAATACCTGGGTGGCTGTTACGTTTAGCTGACCGCTTGCAGCTTGTGGGTGTTTGATATGATCATCACCTACTGCCGGCGTATTGACGATTCTTTAGAGTCCTACACAGAGGTTTCTTGGCTCAGGTAAAACGGAGTGGGAGCACATATGTGATATGTGCGGGACCGAGGATAATGCGATATGTGATACCGTATTATATTCTCGCGATATTTGATATCAGCCGGGTCATCGGATCAAGTGTTGATTCGATGAATCGGTACAGATAAATATTAGTCGGTTATATGCCATATAGCCGGATTGTCGGATCAAGTGTTGATTCGATAATTTAATGTATAATAATATATATGATATATTAAATTACATTAACTAATATTAGCTCACTAAAAGATTCTTTTTCTCACTCGGGTAATACATTGATATATATGCGATATATGTTAATTGTATTATTTTATTTTGTTACGATAAATATTATATATGTGATATATAATATTGTAACATGATATGATAACTAATGCAACATGTTTAGTGGAGTTTAAACATGATTAGGGTTTGGATTAGGGTTAAGTCTTCTAGTTGATTCTAGAAGCTTTTCATTTTGTCATGATAAAGATATTTGTGTATGGATCATCTTTAACCCAACCCAAACCCTAACCCTAGTTAATTCTCTACAAAGGTTTACTTGACCATGGTTGCATTATTCATCATATGATTTCTTTTTCTATTCATCACAAAACAATTCTATCATATTGTTCATCTTCTTCCTTCATTCTCTTCATGAAAAAGCTTGCTAACTTTTTTCAATGTGATGAATAAATATGAGAAAAAGATAAATAAAGAGAGCAAAAATCCTACTTCATCATCCTCATCTTCCCTTGCCATTTAGATGAGGTTGTTCACATCATTTCATGAGTGTTAGCTTGTGTTAACGGAACTTCAAGGTAGATCATCTTAGTATCGAAGATCGGAAGCAAAGGTTGCATCTTTCTCTTCGTGGAACCTCTCGAGAGTCCGGATCCCGATGATCGCAGCGAAGGGACCACAACATGGAGCATATGAAGTGAAGGACTGGATCTACAAAGGTTGTAATCCCTCTCACTTAGTGTTAAAGTGTTTAGCATGCTTGTTTTCGCCTAATCTCTAGTTTAAAGATCCGTATTCGGGTAGTTCGGCACGGCTAAATTTTTAATCGGGCATGGTTGATGCCTCGTAGACCCTTGTGCGCGTGCCTAGCAACCCTACAGGGTTTGGCGGCGTTTCCTCGGCCACATTGTGGATACAGGGGCTCGTACTTCTATGTATTCTTCTTGAGTACATTTCCATGCTTCTGGGGATTTTTAATTCTACACAAGTATTGAGTTTTCTGGAGATCCTTTGTATTCGTTGATTCGATCGGATAATTTAACTTCATTTAAGTTTTTCCGGGTAATTTTAGAACGTGTTAAAAAGTTCGAACGGATATCAATAACTCACTTTTTCCCCTGCCGGAAAATTTCCCAAGCGTTGGATTTTTCCGTAGTTTAAGAACGTTCTAAGTCGTGCAAGCAACGCGGTGGACCCTCTAGAAGATGTTGAAATAAAAGAAACTTAAAGATGTTGTAGAAACTTGTTTAAAAACTGGTAGCTCTAGTTTTTTTCTTTGCATAGCGGTGTTCCTTATAAAACATCTAGCACCTTATTCGATAAGGAAAGATCCGAGATCCCTTCACCGGGAGTGACCTCTTTAGCGAAACTAGCAGATGCTACAAACTCGGTTTGTCTTTTGATTGCTTCTATAGCTTTTGCTTTGCACAGTGGTATTTGCGAAATATCATGCATCTTATTCGATGAGGAAAGAGCCGAGATCCCTTCACCGGGAGTGACCTCTTTAGCGAAACTAGAAAAGCCTCAAAAACATTCCATTTAAAATCACTCGATTTTACAAAGATATCAAGTTCATTACGCAAAGGGTTTTCTTAAAAACCTGTCGTAGCCCTCCGTCATTTCAGTTAAGTACTTCATAGTATTCGTACTACGTTTCTTGGCTTTCGTCAAGGCGTAGTGTGCGGTAGCTATTTATGCTTATCTGTATAAGTATATGATGCAATTGGGTTAGGGTAGTCGTACGACTTTGTTGGCTTTCGTCAAGGGCCGTGCGGGTGGGTTTAATTCAATCGGGAAATGACGGGTGGACTTGACTAGTAGCCTATGGTTTGTTGGTTTTCGTCAAGGTCATAGGATGCTAGGGGTAAAATATTATTGGGAATTTCAAGTGTTGAAATTTGCAATGAGATTGCATACCTTCTATGAGATAGTTGGGTCTCGATACCCGCTGCGAGTAAGAGTTACTCCTGGGAGAGTTTTACACATTACAATTAGCCGATCAAGTAGGTGTCTAGAAGGATGTTAACGGGGTTACGCCCCTGGGAAAACGAGGTTTATTTTAATTAGGTCCGTGCGAAAGCACGGGGAACCTCCCTCAAAGTACCGGCACTGGCCTGGCTGAAAGATTGGCGAACTTGTAGGGTGTAATTAATCCCGGCTAGTCTTTCCTTTTAGGGTTTGAAAGAAGATTTGACTAAAACAGTGGGAGCCATCCTGATTAGATAAATTGATAACCAATCTAATCTTGTAAAAGTGCACGCTGAGAGTTTTCTTCTCTCTCTCTCCAAGTAGCGACCATATCACGCCTTAATCAAGATAATAATACGAATGTATTGACCGAACCTGCTTGTTATACTGAGCTGGGGAACGTTGGTCCCGCTCCAACTTATAATTGTTATAAGACAGAGCAGGAAATAGGGGATTCCCAAAATTCCTGTGCCACCCAAACGAAGAAAGTGCATGCTGATGCATCTTCTTCGGGTGTATTCATTAGAGAGAACTATTTCTCAGTATCTTTTACGTCCTGAGTATGAGATACCGGATCAGGATCCCGCATATGTAATCTGTTATATGGGCTATAAATAGGTAGAGAACTGAGAACGGGTGATAAGTTTCATGAGATAGAAATGGTGCAAGTGTTGCAGCCAAGTCTGCTGGTAGTTATCACCATCTATTACCAGAATACATTGATTCTGAACGAATGTTATTAGATACCGAACCTGATATACAACATCATATCAGTCTATTTATTAGTAAAGAAGGATGTAATGTTGTATTGTTGGATAATGTTTTGAACATTTCCTATATCAAGAGTTGATCGGTTCAGGCACAATATCTAAAAGCATAGACGTTCTAAATCAAACCACAGTTCTTAGTATACAGAACACATACAAGAGGAAGAGTTCAGAAATGAACGAATCCTTCTTGAGGTATTGTAGACTATGTCATATCAATGTGACCCGACTCGCTGAAGTATGCATATTTAAATTAGTTTGAATTTACATCTTGTGAAATTTGTCGGTCATGTCACAAAGATAAGATGACCATACCTCTGTTTATTGAAAATAGAGAAAGAGTTAGTAAACTCTTGGGATCGATACATGCTGATGTATGAAGGTCCCTTGTCTACATATGCCAGGACCGGTTTTTTGCACTTCATTACATTCACTGATGATCTCTCAAGATTCAGACATATGTTCCTGTTGAAACACAAGTCCAAAAATTTTGAGATAACCACAGAATATAAGTTAGAAGTAGAGAACCAAAAACGGGTATAAGTATTATGTCCTTTGATGAGATCAAGGAGGAGAATACTTGAGCACGGGATTCCTGGACTATTCTAAAGGAGAATGAGATTCTCTCTCAGCATTACTCCTCCATATACACCACAGCACGTCGGTGTATCGGGGCGGAGCAATCACACCCCATTTGATATGGTGCACTCTATGATGAGTACTACTAAGTTTCCTATTTCCTTTTGGGAGTTATGCACTTAAGAAGCTGCATACCTATTGAATATGGTTCCAATCAAATCAGTTGCCTACCACTCCATATGTGATATAGAATGGGAAGAGCCCATATCTTAAGTATGTTAAGATTTGGGGTTGTCCGGCCTATGTATAAAAGCATAATCTGGACAAGCTCAAGGCAAAGTCAGTTCTGTGGAAGTTTGTTAGATATCCCAAGCATTCGCAAAGGAATTTCTACCAAACCGAGGAACAAAAGTTGTTTTGTTTCTCAGCATGCTACCTTTGTGAAAGGGAATTTCTTGTGAAGAAATTAGTGGTCATGAGGTAGAACTGGAAGGAGTTCCAGCTAAAACAGACTGCAGCTGATAATTTGGTAGGACCGGAGGATTCAATAGTTTCTAACGAATCTCAGCCTCTCCGCCGATCTAGAAGGGTTCCTCACCTACCTGAGAGATACTTCGGTTTCTCTATGACAGTGGGAGCAAGGATTGCATCATGAGATGATGACCCAACTTATTTCGAGCAGGCCATCAGGAGTGGGACTCTGTAAGAATGGCTGGATGCTTAGCGATCTGAGATGGAATCCTTATACACCAACAAAGTATGGACTTTGGCTGCTTTATCTGAAGGGTTAAATCCCCATCAGGAGCAAGTATATCTTGAGAAGATTACTTGGTGTACATGGAAAAGTTGAGACTTTCAAAGCTATGCTTAAGTCCATCCAGATCCTACTTGCCACGGCTACATACCATGGCTACGATATCTGGCAGTTGGGTGTCATGACTGCTTTTCTAAATGTTGATTTGGAAGAAAGCGTCTATAAGTATACAGCTAGAGGGCTTCATAGACAGTGGGAGCAGCGGAAACGTGTGCAAGATGTTTTATGTGATAAATCAGGCATCGCGGAGTTGGAACATCTGTTTTGATGCGGTAGTCAAATAGTTTGACTTCATCAAAATGGTGGATGAACCTTGTATATACAAAAAGATAGTAGGGAGTATGGTGATGATCCTCGTAGAGTACGCGGATGACATACTCTTGATAGGGAAGGAGTTTCCTATTCTACGCTCGGTCAATCTCCTCTTATCACAAAGATTTTCCAAATAGGATCAAGGTGATACCTCCTAAATCCTGGGTTATAGATTTATGAGATAGATCTAAATGGATGTTAGGATTCTCACTAGTTGTAGTAAGATGGTATCAATCGATCCTGGGGAGAATCACTGGAAAAGGTTCCAGGGTGATAAGGACGACTGAATGTCAGTCGCGGGCATTGTCTTTACCCTCAGTGGAGGGACAGTATGTTGGAAGAGTTCCAAGCTAGATACCGTGACTTACTAGACGATTAAAGATAAGATACATCGTTACCAAGGATGCTACCAAAGAGGCAGTCTGGATATATACAAGTTCATGAGATGAACTTCGTTCCAACCATTGTGTGACAATGGAGTTATGGCTTCGGCCTAGGAACCCCCGTCCCATCAGAAATCCAGATATAATTCTTAGGCAGTATCACCTGATCATGGAGATGATTGATCTCCAGGGAGATCGAGGTTAGGAGAGTAGACACAGAGGACAGGAGAGTAGACACAGAGGACAACAGCGCGGATCCACTCACAAAGGCTTATTTCCCAGTAGAGACTTTTATGGGATGGTTGAGTATGAGATACTTAAACCACAGCTAATTGTTGGGTATGTGATACCACAACAGATGGTCCTAGTGCAAGTGGGAGATTGTTAGTTATATGTATGCCCTAGAGGCCATTACTGTACATATGATGTATATTGTAATGGATGCTTGGACATATATAGGGAGGACTTTCTTGCTCGACATGATAGTATGCTATCTGGTTGTACTTTATCTTAACATATACTCTAATTTTCTATATGTTACATGTTGATAAAGCCCTTAGGATATTTACTCGACTACTGGGACTATGATGAGATCATACTAGTGGGGCCACGGTAGTCGACGAGTACATCCTATAACTGTTCCTAGTCGAGGGTGTATCGAGACAGGGCATCGATACACTAGAGTAGACTAGCGTATACGCAACTTGACCCATATGATAGGCGATGGATGATCCCATATCCATCGGTGTTTGACATCAAGGATGGTGTACGGGTGCTCAGTAGAGACTGGGTACACTAGACGGACTCGCTGAGAACTCCCAGATGGTATTATACCTCACGTCAGATGGCTGTTCTCTGGTGACATTGGTACAGAGTAGTCTATTGACCCGAGATCGTCATAGAGTCTTGTGTGATTCCTACTGTGCTTTGATTTCTATCATACCACGTCCAAGAGGGCGTGCAAAAAGATGGCTTTTGGGTACAGTCCCGAATCACATGGAGTCAATGAGCGATAGGAGGGGATTCGTCTCTCCCGGTATAGGGAGTTGATGTTGTGTTGTATTCGATTGGCTATAACTGGAAATCCCTGGCTAGGGTTTGCTGAGATTTACTAGTAAGTGTTATCAGTAGTTTCTCGAACTGTTATAGACCTTATATCGACATGACTTATCAAGCTACTGGGGTCTGACGTTTACCACACCTAAGCGAGATATGCGACATATCAGACGAAGAGACCGGACTGTACGGGAGTGTTACTGATTGGATTCGTAGGAGAATGTACAGGCTTGCTTGTTGATCTTCTGATCACTCAATACCTGGGTGGTTGTTACGTTTAGCTGACCGCTTGCAGCTTGTGGGTGTTTGATATGATCATCACCTACTGCCGGCGTATTGACGATTCTTTAAAGTCCTACACAGAGGTTTCTTGACTCAGGCAAAATGGAGTAGGAGCACATATATGATATGTGCGGGACCGAGAACAATACGTGTATGTGATACCGTATTAGATTCTCACGATATGAGATATCGACCGGGTATATGTGATATAGCCGGGTCATTGGATCAAGTGTTGATTCGATGAACTGATACAGATTATATTAGTCGGTTATTTATGAAATAGCCGGATTATCGGATCTAATTTTGATTCGATAATTTAATTTATAATTTTATATTTGATATATTAAATTACATTAACTAATATAAGCTCACTAAAAGATTATTTTTCTCACTCGGGTAATACATTGATATATATGCGATATATGTTAATTGTATTATTTTATTTTGTTACAATAAATATTGTATATGTGATATATAATATTGTAACATGTTAGGGTTATTAATGCAACATGTTTAGTGGAGATTAAACATGGTTAGGGTTTGATTTGGGTTAAGCTTTTCTAGAAGCTTTGCTTTTTGTTTTTGCAAAGATATTTTGTAAAGATATTTAGTTATAATATTTGTTAACCCAACTCAACCCTTGACCATGGTTCATTCTCTATATGGGTTAAGTTATCATACTTAACCCATGGTTGCATTTCTAACCTCACTATGGATTCATTATTCATCATAAAGAGAATGGTTCTTCTTCTTCTTCCTTCTTCTTTCATGAAAAGCTTTCTAACTTTTTGAGATGTGATGAAAATGAGTGAGATTAAGAAAACAAATGAGAGCTAAAATCCTACTTCATCATCCTAATCTATCCTAACCATTTAGATTAGGATGTTCACTTCATTTGTGAGTGAGAGTTTGATTTAAAGTTTCTTCAAGGTAGATCATCTTAGTTATCGAAGATCGGAAGCAAGCTTGCATCTTTCTTTTGTGGAGCCTCTCTAGAGTCCGCATTCTTGATGATCGCAGCGAAGGGACCTCAACACGGAGCTTATGAAGTGAAGGACCGGAATACAAAGGTTGTAATCCCAAACTCTTAGATGTTAAAGTGTTTAACATACTTTGTTTCGCCTAATCTCTAGTTTAAAGATCTTGGTTAGGGTTGTTCGGCACGTCTAAATTTTAAATCGGGCATGGTTAATGCCTTATAGAACCTTGTGAGAGTGCCTAGTAACCCTACACAATAATGGCCTCTAGGGCATACATATAACTAACATTATAGCCAACAAACATCACATGTCATCAACGTAAGTAAATATGTGTATCTCGAATTCCGTTGACATATAGCAACGAGATCGGGGATACCCCGCATATTACACTTACGGACGCAGAAAAGAAATGAAAAACTACAATAATTAGAATCCGCATATTCCTTAGACATCATAAACCCGGAATATCTCATATTCCGAATTTCATGCCTAACCCTATAAACCTTGCATTTTAGTCTCTAATCGACAACACTTTTCAATAGCTTAGTCGGATAATTCAACAAGATTCCCGACTATCTGATCGAATGCCCGTGGGGAACTTTCTTATATGGTCGCATCCCCGATGCCGTCGACGAAGAACACTTAGGCGGAACACCGTGGCCGCGAGCACCCTAGAAGATGTTTTTAGCAACGGGGTTCTCATACAGTCACTTGGTCGGGGCTATGGGGCGTGGCTATCTAGTAGTATTACCCGGCGAGTGTTCACATACTATACGAGATTGCGAAGGAGTTTTGATCCGAATCAAAACTCCGTGGCAATCGATCAATAGAAACTAAAATACTAGATTTACAATTAGCAAACTAGTTTTCACAAAACTAATTAAATGTGGATTCTAAATATTGTATCACGTATCAAACTTAAACCCGAAATGATGTTAAAATTATGACTACAAAACACTCCGAATTGCCCCAACACAAAAGATAAAATCACATGCAATCTGGGCAAAAAACAAACATATCCTGAAACCCTAAATCCAAGAGTTAAGAACACCATACAAAACCCAAACCCCAATTCTTTTGAAAAACCGGCCAAGCCGGGTATTACTCCATTCTCGCCGGCCAAAATATAACATTTAGGGCTCGTTTTTCTATGGTGTTCTAGTTACATCACATGTAGCATTCTGCACTTGTTTAAAAAAAATTTAGAGGACTTTTTAAAATTTATAGAAACTTGGATTTTGGATTACAGTTTTCGGAGTCGTTTCGGTTTCGCAATTTCTATACAACGTCTAATGCTCTAGCTTGGCTCTGATACCATGAAAGTGTATCCTAGAACCACCACAAGGTTTTAACCGGCATCAAGCATACAATTTAAAAATTTCTTGGTGCTAAGCTATACTAATCTAGAATCTAACTAGAGTATTAGGGTTTATATGATGATAAAGCAAAAACTATAATAAGTGAAAGAGATTACAACCTTTGTAGATTGTGTCCTTCACTTCTATAGCTCTGGGCAGTAGTCCCTACGACTCCTCTAGGCTCCACTTGAAGAAGGAACAAGCTTGCTTCGCGATCTTCGTGTCGAAGATGATCCACCTTGAAGCTTATCTAATTCAAGCTACCTCTTCACTAATCCACTATTAGTGAATGAAACAACATATACTTAATGGCTAATTGAGTGTAGGTTGATGGAGTAAGGGGTTTTAGCTCACTTTGTATACTCTAAAGTCCTAGGGTTCACAACTCATGTGAGGGTTAGGACTTTTGGAGGAAAAAGAAGAAGATGGAGAGAGCAAAAGAGAATGAGCTAGCATCCAAATGATCAAGTGAAGAATGGCTCTCTCATATGGCTCCTCACTTATTGAAGCATGAATAAATCCTAATAGAAATATACAACCAAACTTCAATAGTGTAGCCAAATGAATAAACAAATGGAAAAAAGCCATGTCTCACCCATTCCACAAATATCTCTCCATTTTCCACTTCATAATCTATTTTCTCAAAAAAGAAAAATCCATATATATATATATATATATATATATATATATATATGCGCGCGCGCGCGCGCGCACTCACACACACACACACACACACACACACATATATATATATATATATATATATTAAGAGAATATAAACTTAAGTGAGCATTAATATTAGTTAACATATAATTATATCAAATATAAATATATATCAAATTATTAAATCAACACTTGATTTAATAATCCGGTTATATCATATATAACCGACTGATATCATTTATCTGTATATCACATTATCAAATCAACACTTGATTCAATAATCCGGTTATATCGCATATAACCTAACGATATCAAATGTCTCCAGATTAGAATATGGTATCACATACTCGTATTTAATCAGGCTCCCACACATATCAGCATATGTGCCCTACTTCGTTTTGCTTGAACTATGAAACCTTTGTGTGGGACTCTAAAGACTCGTCAATACGCCAGCAGTAGGTGATGATCACATCAGTCACCCACAAGCCGTCAGCGGTACTAGCTGGACGTAACGGCTACCCAAGTATTGAGCGAATAGAAGATCAACAAGCAAGCTTGTCCAAAATCCCATTAAGCCTATAAGTAACACTTACCATACAGTCTGGTCTCTTTGTCTGATATGTCGCATATCGAGTCTAGAGGTGGAATCGTCAGACCCAAGCAACTTGATAAGTCATGCCGATGTGTGGCTCGTAACGGTTCGAGAAACTACTGATAACACTTACTAGTAAATCCCATCAGCCCTGGCCAGGGAGTTATTGTTATAGCTAACCGAGCATAGCGCAACATCAACTCCCAATACCGGGAGAGGCGAAACCCCTCCTATCGCTCACTGCCTCCATGTGACTCGGGACTGTACCCAAAATCTACCTATTTGCACGACTCCTTTGAGCCGTGGTAGGGAGGAAATCAAAGCACGGCGGGAACCACACAAGACACTATGACGATCTCCGGTCTACAAACTAACATGTACCAGTGTCACCAGAGAACTGCTATCTGACGATAGGTATAGTACCATCTAGGAGTTCTCGGTAAGTCCTGTTCGGTGTACCCATTCTTTAATGAGCACCTGTGTACAATCTTTGATGTCAAACACCAATGGTTATTGGATCAACCACCACCCCCTACAGGGTCAAGAAACGTACACACTAGTCTACTCTGGAATATCGATGCCCAGTCTCGATACTCTCTCGACTGGGAATAATTAAAGGATGTGCTTGTGGACGAATAATTAAAGGATGTGCTTGTGGACTACATAAGTCCCAGTAGTATGATCCGCATCATAGTCCTGGTAGTCAAGCAAACATCCTAAGGTCTTTATCAACATGTATCAAATAGACAGTATAATAATACAAGTGTACATGTTAAATTAAAGAGCAACCAGATAGCATACTATCATGTCGAGCAAGAAAGTCCTCTCTATATATGTCCAAGCATCCACTATATCATACAATAATGGCCTCTAGGGCATACATATTCCTAACAACATCATTGCCAACGATGCTGCCAAAGAAGCTGTCTGGATGAAGAAGTTCATTGCTGAACTTGGTGTGGTTCCATCCATTGAGGATCCAATACCCTTATATTGTGATAACAGCGGAGCTGTGGCTTTGGCTAAGAAACCACGGTCCCATCAGCATTCCAGACATATTCTTAGGTGGTATCACCTGATCAGGTAGATAGTGGATCGCCGGGAGATCGAGGTCAGAAGAGTTGACACGAAGGACAACACAGTGGATCCACTCACGAAGGCCCTTCCCCAGACGCAGCTTGAGAGACTTTTTGGGATGTTAGGTATGAGATCCTACAACAACTGGCCTCGGTGCAAGTGGGAGATTGGTAAGAATATGTATGCCCTAAAGGCTATTATTGTATGATATATTGAATGCTTGGACATATATATAGAGGACTTTCTTGCTCGACATGATAGTATGATATCTGGTTGCTCTTTAACTTAACATGTACACTTGTATTATTATACTGTCTCTCTGATACATGTTGATAAAGCCCTTAGGATGTTGGCTTGACTACCAGGACTATGATGCAGATCATACTAGTGGGGCTTGTGTAGTCCGCAAGCACATCCTTTAACAGTTCCTAGTCGAGGGAATATCGAGACAGGGCATCGATATTCCAGAGTAGACTAGTGTGTATGTTTCTTGACCCTGTATTGGGTGATGGTTGATCCCACATCCATTGGTGTTTGACATAAAAGATTGTACACAGGTTCTCATTAGAGAATGGGTACACCGAACAGGACTCGCCGAGAACTCCTAGATGGTAACATACCTATCGTCAGATAGCAGTTCTCTGGCGACACTTGTACATGTTAGTCTGTAGACCGGAGCTCGTCATAGAGTCTTGTGGGGTTCCCACTGTGCTTTGATTTCCTACCTACCATGGCTCAAAGGAGTCATGCAAACAGGTGGATTTTGGGTACAGTCCTGAGTTACATGGAGGCAGTGAGCGATAGGAGGGGTTTCGTCTCTCCCGGTATAGGGAGTTGAAGTTGCGCTAAGCTCGATTGGCTATAACAGCAAGTCCCTGGCCAGGACTGATGAGATTTACTAGTGAGTGTTATCAGTAGTTTCTTGAACCGTTTTAGGCTACACATCGGCATGACTTATCAAGTTACTGGGTCTGACGATTCCACCCCTAGACTCGATATGCGACATATCAGACGAAGAGACTAGACTTTACGGTAAGTATTGCTTATAGGCTTTACGGGAGTTTGGACAAGCTTGCTTGTTGATCTTCTAGTCGTTCAATATCTGGATAGCCGTTACGTCTAGCTAGTACCGTTGACGGCTTGTGGGTATCTGATATGATCATTACCTACTGCTGGCGTATTGATGAGTCTTTAAAGTCCCACACAGAGGTTTCATAGCTCTAGCGAAACGAAGTAGGGCACATATGCTGATATGTGCGGGAGCTTGATTAAATACGAGTATGTGATACCGTATTCTAATCTCGCGATATTTGATATCGGTTAGGTTATATGTGATATAACCGGATTGTTGAATCAAGTGTTGATTCAATGATATGTTATATGTATATATATTTGATATTGGCCGGTTATATATGATATGACCGGATTATTGAATCAAGTGTCGATTTGATATTGAATATTTTCCGTTATATGTGTTATAACCGGATTATTGAATCAAGTGGTGATTTAATATTGTGATATACATATAAATATGATATTAGTCGGTTATATATGATATAACCGGATTATTGAATCAAGTGTTGATTTAATAATTTAATATATATTAATATATTTTATATATGTATAAATATTAACTAATATTAGCTCACTAAACATTTTCTTCTCATTATACATATTTAATATATATGTGATATATATAATTATATGTATAAATTATTGTATCATGGTTGATCATACATAGAACTAGGATGTATGAGAATCACATGAGGATTAGTGATGAGTAGATAATGGATTTATTTATGAATTAGTGAAAAATGAGAATTAGTCATTTTCTCAATATGCTTGAGGAAGCTTTGAGAAGCCATGACTCATCTCTCATTTTTATTTTATTCATAGATGTTTTCCACTCTCATCTAATCACTTCACTTCATCATTCACTCCATCTCTATTCCAAGTTCATTCCCCTTCTTCTTCTTCTCTCTCAAGTTTTTCTTGAAGAGAAAAAGAAAAAGAAGAAAATATTGTGAGCAAAATTCCTACTTCATCAACCTACACTTTACTAGCCCTTTAGTTTAGGTTGTTTGCTTCACTAATACTTTGATTAGTGAAGAGTGAGCTTGAGTGAGAGAGACTTCAAGGTGGATCATTTTCAGCCTCGAAGACACGAAGCAAGCTCGTTCTTTTCACCAAGTGGAGTATAAGAAGAGTTCTAGGGACTACTACTTGGAGCTTTAGAAGTGAAGGACTAGCCTACAAAGGTTGTAACCCTCTTCACTTAGTATAGAACTTGCTTTCATGCTTTGAAAACCCTAATACTCTAGTTAGATGCTAGGTTAGTGTAGCTTAGCACTCTAGATTTTTTTAAATTGCATACTTGATACTTGTATAAACCTAGTGGTGGTGCTAAGACACACTTTCACTTATTGCGCCAATTACAGGACTTAGTGCAAGTGGGAGATTGTTGGATATGTATGTCCTGGAGGCCTTCATTGTATAGGATGCCAAGGATATGTATGTACAGGACAATCTTACTCGATATGATAGTACGCTATTTGGTTTGTCTTTATCTTAACATTTGATATGTTTTACTTAGTATTTCATATCTTGTATACATTTTGATAAAGCCCGTAGGATCTTTGCCTGACTACAGTGTTGTGATGGCAATCATACTTATGAGAGCTGAGTAGTCGATAGGCACATCCTTAAAGTGTCCCTAGTCGTAGGAGTGTCAAGACTGGGCATCTATACTCCAGAGTAGACTAGTGTATACATATCTAGACCCTGACAATGGACGATGGATTTGTTGGCTATAGTGCCCTCAAGGCAATTATCATAGTCGCGGACTTGTGATTGTGATGATAGAAGCAGGACCTATACCAATAAAATAGTCTTACTCAAGATGATAGTATGCTATCTGGTTTGTCTTTATCATCATGTACATGTTGATAGAGCCCTTAGGATTCTTGCTTGATTGCCAGCATTATGATGGCGATCATATATGTGGGAGCTGGGGTCTATAAGCATATCCTTAAATGTCTCTAGTCGTAAGAGTATCGAGACCGGGCATCGATACTCCAGTGTAGACTAGTGTATACTTATCGAGACCCCGACGAGGGGCGGTGGCCAGGTCTCACAAGCCATTGGTGTTAGCTTGTTCACCTAAGATAGTATACAGGTGCTCATTGGGTTATGAGTACACTGGACGGACTCGCCGGGAACCTGCTAGTTGGTATTATACCTATTGTCAGATAGCAGTTTCCAGATGATATGTGTACAGATTAGTCTGTCGACCTGAGATCGTCATTTTTCTCATGTGAGTTCCCACTGTGCTTTGATTACTACCCTACCACGGCTCCAAGGAGGCGTGCAAACAAGTTTTAGTTGGGTACAGTCCCGAGCCACATGGAGGCAGTGATCGGATCGTCGGGGATTCGTCTCTCCCGGTATTGGGGGTTGATGTCGCGTTGTGTACGGATGGCCATCACCAAAAATCCGTGGCCACGGTGGACGAGAATTACCGATCCAGGATCGATAGTTTCTCAGGTGGTGATGGGTTTCATCCCGACACTAAATGTCGCGTTGTTGGGGGTCTGACTTTATCCACCCCCCTTGACTCGATATGCGATACTCTTAGACGAACAGACCAGACTGTATGGATATTGTCACTGTCAGGCTCAGTAAGGGTTCAGGATGAGTTTGCTCGTCGGCCTCCCTTTCACGCAATACCTGGGTAGCCGTTACGTACAGCTAGTGCTGCTGACGTGCTTATGGTTAAACCCACTGCCAGCGTATTGACGAGTCTTTAGAGTCCCACACAGAGGGTTTCCCTAGTTCTGGTGAAATGATGTAGTAGCCGTATTGATACGTGCAGGGTTCCGATCGATTGGTGTACTTTGTACCAGGAATTTCGATCGGACAATTGGTAGTACTAGCCGACTCGGACTTGAGCCGGATTATTAAATCAGGTATTGATTTAATAATTTACGTATATGTATTTCAATACGTATATTCTAGCATTATATTCTGTGTTATTCTATCTCATTGGGTATTCGTATTTCGGTACGAATGCAGATATATTTACAGTAGAATGTAATCCGTATTTTTTACCGGATAACATTCTAGAAGGTGCCACCTCATTTCTTGATTTGACCATTTTTTATTAAATGGATAAATGAGGTGGAAATTTCATGATGGAGGTATGGTGACAACCATGCTTGTAATAGTGCACACAAATGAATTATTAATTCATTTTTGTTCACTATTCAAGCATGGTGAGAATTTAAAATTGGAAAAATGATTTTAACAAAACCTAGCATGCTATTTTCTCTTTCCATGGTTGAGTTCATTCTTGCGAGCATGAAGGTTTTGTTACTTGAGTTTTTCTTGAGCTCCTCCCTCACCATTTGCCTCACCTCCTCTAGCTTTCTTGTTTTGCTTCCACCTTCATGTTTTGAGATAGCTAACACTAAGATCATACACAATACATCCTAGGCTCTCTAGGGTAGCATTCTAGAGACCCTGGTTGCTCCGTTTGCACCATTCGTGGAGCTAAAGCCGGAATTACATCCCTCGGGTGGATCATCGGAGATGTAGGAAGATCGGCAACCAAACCGCATCAAAGAACCGCTAGGAGCTTGGAATGAAGACCGAAGGACTTGGATCAACTCGGTATAACAATTCTAACTCTTAGTTTAGCTTGCTAGTTTTGGGTTTAAGGTCGATCCGGGAAGCGGGTAGCGGTAGCGCCGGTTTAATAAATTTTTGTTCCGCATTTTGGCCGCGTTTCGATAGCCGGGGCACCGCCAGGACCCAACATGGTATCAGAGCCACCCTTTAAACCCCTTACTAGCTTGTTTAAACGTGCTTAAAAGATCGATCGACGGAATTTACCAAAATCACGATTTCATTTTTGGGTTTGCTGTCGATTTTCAAATGTGTTCAAAAAATATTTTCCAGTGGCTTAAAAATCCGTGCAGGCAAATTTAAGGCTACACAAAAAATTTGGGCTCATGATGCCGCTACATTGCCGCGGATCCGCCACACTTACCCCCTATTGGCGGAGGTTCCGCGGCCATTTATTGGCGACGGGCCTTCAAATTTTCACTATAGCTCATATACTTGGAATTGTGATTTTTGTGATATTCTGTTTTGGCCCAGTTTTATGTGCAGTGTTGTTTTTGCTATTGGGGCCAATTTGGGAAATTTAGTCGATCGATATTTTAAGCGTGCGTTTGACAGTACATACATTATATTCTGCGACCGTGAATGTCACTTGATCAGTAAACTCGTCTAATTGCTATATATCTTTTAGACGGGTTTGCGAACGTGACATTCACGTTGATGTTCTGTGTTGTGCTGTGATGTTGGTTGGATCGTCATGGTGGATAGCTATGGTGCAATTTTAGTGCAGTTTAATTTCATTTGTACATTTGATATTGTGGGACGAGCGTCTAACATGTGGACCGCCATCACTGCCAGTTTGTATATTATTCTTTTGGGGCACGACCGGGCTGAGGTCGATGTCACCCTTGTATATTATTTTCTTTTCTGTACTAGGATTACCCCGCGGTGGAGTGCACGAATAGCCGGGTTCTAGAGGGCAGCGGGTCCGCATCTCATGGCGTTGGGACGGAGGGGACCTTACTCTAGAATTGGCGGGTTATTCGCCGCACTCGTTAGGGGTATAGGTCGACCCACGGAGGGGCACTCAAGTTACCGGATTCTATGAAGTGCAGGGTGGCCCATTCACATTGTTGAAGGGGGCTGCCTCACTTCTGGTTTTGGCATGTAACTTGCCACGCTCGTAGGGGTATAGGTTTCATTGCACAAGCTATCCACACGATATGGAACGTCGGGTCTCACTTGCGGCTCAAGTGAAACCCGGGGTTCCAGATTATCCACCATTCTGTGTTACTTCTGTGATGTTTCTGTGATGTTGATTTATATCATGCCGGGGACGATTGTTATATATTTATATATATACTAGTAGATGTTGTATATGTTTTGCACCCGCGCTAGCCCAATCCCCGCTCTGTCGTTGGTTAAGTAACCTAACGGGTGATGACGGGACCCAGTTGCGAATGCAGATGGCATATACGTACATTTTATTTTTGTTCTTTTCTGGTGTGATTAATTGATGGGACTGCATTGATTCTTATCAATGCAAGGATAAAACAAACCTATATATGATGTTCTTGGAACCAAGTTTTTAAAAAAACTGACATTACAAATGTTCTCTTTTTGTTTGCACAGTGGTATTCAGTTTGGAATATCCTGCACCTCATTCGACGAGGCAAAGGCCGAGATCCCTTCATCGGGAGTGACCCCTTGGGTAAAAGTTTGCGTCAATGTAATAACTTCACTATAGTCGTTTCCTTTTGCTTTGCATCGTGGTATTCGGTTTAGGATATCCTGCACCCCATTCGAAGGGGAAAGAGCTGAGATCCCTTCACCGGGAATGACCTCTTTAGCAAAAGTTTTCGCTACTATATATTTATAAAACCACTTGGATTCCTTCAATGATATCAAGTTCATTACGTTAAAGGTTTTTCGCCAAAAACTAGCCGTAGCCCTCCGTCATTTCGGATAAGTAGCGCATAGTATTCGTGCGGTGTTTGTTGGCCAAAGTCAAGGCATCGTGTGCGGTAGCTATGTGTTTCTTGTCCGTTGCATGGATATGCATTGGTTTAGGACAATCATACCACTTTGTTGGCCAAAGTCAAGGGTGTGTGCGGGTGGGTCTAAATCAATCAAGACAATGACGGGTAGAACTTGACTTGCGGGTTATGATTTGTTGGCCAAAGTCAAGGTCATAAACCGCTTGGGATAAAAATTATATCGAGAGTTTCAAACATACAGGAAACTTGCCAGGCTTGCGCATACCTTCTGGAGTGTGGTGACTTGAGTGGCTTCCATCAAGTTATCATGCGATGATAGTTGGATATCGATTCCCACTGATGAGTAGGACTACTCCTCGGTTGATTCCGGCTAATTCTCCTTTTGGATTTGGAAAAGAATTCAAGGAAACAGTGGGAGCCATCCAAGATTAGATAAAGTGATTGACCATTCTGATCTAAGTTAGAGTGCACACTGAGTGTTTCTTCTCTCTCTCTCTCTGGCTGCGACTATGACCCGACCTTTGACTAAAACTCATGAACCAAGTTGACCGAACCTTCTTAAAACACTTTGGCTTTTGTAATGTCACGGTGTCGCATACATCATTGCCACTTCTATATCACCTTTACATTTCTCCAGAACACCTCGTATCACTATGAACATCCAATTCCATTGAATAAATCCATCGTATGGTTATATACGAACTCAAAGGAACTTTTTCGAGGATGGATTCTGGTTCTGGAGAGATTGAATAGGATTATTCGGTTGTCTTTTCCTTTTACCTTCTCTCAGGTTGTGAGGGCTCCTAGGATTAGGAGAGGGTACACCTATTGAGCTTATTGGATAGTCTTCTTCCAAACTATAGGCAGGTGTCGAACGGTAGGGAAGGAAGAAAACCAATTAAGCTTAAGTGTGGTGTACAGAAGGTAATAAGTAAAGACATAATAAAAGGATAAGAATAATGGCAAAGGAAATTACGACCACCATCATTCACGACAAAGACCGTGTATACCCCTGCCACTCCTACATTGTAACGTTTTAGAAATCGTTTTGTGAATGTTTCCGCTTTTGGGTAAAATTTGTCGGTATTTTCTATTTTATACTGACTGTGATCAAATGGCCATATAGACTTGCCAGCACCTAGTTTAGCTAAAATAAAGCTAGTGCGCAAGCTTTGGGGTTATATGGGACGTTTTGGTTCAATTTGAATTTTTCTCAATTTTAATGTTATTTTAATGCGGTATTCACATTTTGGGAAATCTTCTCTTTGCATCTTTTCTCCAATTATTCTTGAGTAACCAAGTCCAAATAATATCTAAATTATTGTGTGGATAAGGATTTTTGAGTAAAAGAAAAAGAAAAGAAGAGAAGGTGAATGCATGTGTATATGTGTATGTGAATGCATTAAATGGCATTAAGTGTAGGAAATTACTTGGAAATTCCCTTTTATACCTCCCCTCTTCCTTTTGGCCGAGCTCTCCCTCTCTCTCTATTGTCCTTAGCTAATCCTCTCTCTCTTTTCCTCACAAATCCTTCACAAATTCTCAATTCTTCACAAACTTCATCAAAATCGTCACTTTTTCTTCATGTTTCCTCTCTTGCTTGCCTTGGAGTGCCTAAACCTTGGATCTTTGTGTTCTTTTGATTAGGTAATGTTTCTTTTCTATTATTTAAGTGTTTTTAGTGTAGCTTAGCTAATTATTCAGTTTAGAGTGTTTAAAGTTTAGTTTGTCGTGTAATATTGTATTTTTGTGTCGGTTTGTGATATCTAGGATCTGCTGTGACCCAGGAAGTGTACTGAAAAACTAAACAAAATTGTAGTGATGTACCTGTGACACTGGAGCACCACCTGAGGCACGACACCCAGGCCACCGGCCAGGGCCGGCGATGGCAAAGGGGAGGTCCGGTGACGCCGGCCATGGTGAGGGGCTAGGGTTTGGGTTTTTGTCTGTTGGTGCCTGCTGTAGTTTGGGTTCTGTTGGTCTTGTTTGTTTGTTTAGTTTTCACAGTAGGCAAAATCTGGGATCACTTAGGCAGTTCTAGTGTTTTGTGTCCGCGCGATACGTGTTACGACACGGGTCGTGCAGTTTGCGTGGTTTTTCTCTTAGGGTTGTTTCGTCGTGTCGCTACCCACGTTAGCCACAATACGAACACTTAAAAGGTTGTTTTGTGTTGTTGTGTCGGTTATGCGTAGCTTGTTCGTGTCTTGTAGCTGTTACTAATATAAATATTTGCTTGTTGTTTTAATATTGCAGGTTCACAGACGGGGACTACGGACACTGCCACAGGGGGAAATAGGTGGTAGAATTCACCTAGCTTGGAGTGTTGGTGAGTAGATTTAACATCTACAGGGGAATCTCCCGCATGGCGTTATGCGTCTGGGCTAGAGAATTAACTTGTCGCATATTCTATGTCATGTTTAGAATTGCGCATTTACTCTATTAATTAGATGTAGTGTGCCTGGACTAGTAGTAGTAGGACACTGCACATATTATTGACGATTTATGTTGCACTAGCACTGTATGTATGCTACACACACCGTCAATAATTACCATGTCACACACAAACCACTTATAGATGTTATATTGCTTGGTTAGGGACATTGTGAGATTGATTCATATTTCTTATCATTTATGACATATGCTTTGATATGCTAGTTACCTGTTTACCTATAGGATATCGTACCATTAGTGATAGGTACATACACACCTAAGGTCATAGCTACAGGTGTGCTTTACATTTCATACTTCACTTATATCTGATAGGTATATCACATCTTTACAATAGGTAGATACATATATTTTCTGCTATACCTTCATGTGTCATATATATCTGGTTATAGCTATGCTTTTCCTTTATACGCTTACATTACAGCTTTTATATTGCGTATACTTTATTCATGGACTTTCGCATTGTTATATGGATTTTTCATGATGTTTTCTGGATTCGGGAACCTTGGTAGTTCATGAAATTATGCATTATGTGAAAAACCCGGTTTCCTTGATATGATATTCTAGCATCCACCATGAGATTTATCGGTTCTGATATATATACCCCATGCGAGGAGGCGTCGTGAGCCGTATGAGGGTACATGGTGGGGCCCGGAGGTACCCCGGGGCAAGAAGATCGAAGGTACATGCCGTTGAGCCTGGCAGGGGAACCATACAATCCGGTGACATTACCAATGACTCGGCGGTTATCATGGGGATACCGTTCGGAGTCATATATGTATGGATACGTGGAAAGACGGGGGTCAGAGCTAGGCACTCATGCTTTTCGGAAAGCGTGTGATACGTACTTATCAGGGGGCCAGTCATGGGGACAGCACCTGATGGATCAGTATTTCTGTGTCGATGCTTGGCACATTGGTTTCATGATATTTCTAATTACTCCTTTGTATATATAACAGGGGATTGAGCCGCTGTTATATATACCCTTACACCAATATTAGTGGAATGGGACGCTAATATATGTGTATTGACCTCATCATATTTATTTATTTCATTATATTTAGGATGTTAGAATTTTGCTGGAGAATTGATTCGGGAGATAAGAGATTCATTTGAGATTGGATACTCGATATATGTGAGATATACTTGATATTGTACATACGAGGTATGTGAGATCTACTTGATGTTGTACATTCGATATATGTGAGATATACTTGATATTGTACATACGAGATATGTGAGATCTACTTGATGTTGTACATTCGGGATATACGAGATATACTTAATATTGTGAAATTGAGGAGATGTGACACTTAGATGATATGAGAGCCAATTTGGGGGCTGATTTGAGGAATTGGGATTTGATTTGTCTTGCTGGATTGTGATCCTACCACGATGTCAGGATTCCGTGGAAATGACATATTTCACTCCATACCTCACCTTTATCTATTTGTGCACTGTTTCATGTATTAGTAGTACCGGTTAGTGTACCTTTCATGAGTGTTGCACATTTACATTCTCATATCCCCAGTGCATGATTATTGCATACTGTTGTCATATCATTATTGCTTTATATATATTGGTTGTACCTGCTAGTGTACTTTCCATTATTCTGCATTCATATAACATGTTATTACTGGTAATTGCATATCTTAGATTCACGCAGTAAGTGCATACTTGCGATTACCTGCATATGTTATTTACTATTCACAAGTTGGCAACTCACCCCCGTTGTGCCACGGGTATTGCAGGTGTTTCCCCAGAGTAGTCGAGGCAGGCTATTCACCTATCTATCATCTTTTGCTCCAGATACCGCATCTGCTCACAATGTGTTGTTTTGCTTAGGTGGGTTTTGGTGGTTATCTGTATTTTGTGTTGTATATTCGTTGTATCTTGTACTCTCCATCTACTACTAGTATGTTGTGACTTAGAGACTTGGTGAGGACGATATTGTATATTATTGTGGATTTGTTGCCTTTTATACAGTTTCCTTTCTTTTGTCTCTTATTTCTTCGCTAAGGCGTCGTATATCTGTTGTGGTGTTTGTTTTCCGCCGTTGGGCGTGGATTTTTGCTCCCGTTTGGGATGCTTTACTTTATATTTATGTTGTACCCCTTTTGGGGGCTTGTTTTACAAAGGGGGTGCTGCCAAAATTTTAAAGAAAAAGTGGACTCTTTTAAAGAATTTGGGTTGTGATTTCAAATGTTTCAAAAAAATTTATTATCTTTTCCGTATTTTGATGGTTTAGATTTCTGGGTTTTGGCTTTCTTTTACTGCGTTACGTCTTTAGGCGTTGCGTAGTATTAGGGCCGTCACGTGCCAAATTTTGGGTCGTGACAAAGTTGGTATCAGAGTGTTAGGTTTTACCTTTCGGAGTGTAGGATGACCTTAGTATGATGGAGTAGGTAGCCTAAGCAAAGTAACGTAGTGTGTGTGTGTCTGCAGCATGCTCACAATGCGGTACTTCGCCTAATGTGCCTAAGTACAAATTGCTTGAAATTCCTTCCTTGATGATTCTTATCTTTGTGATTCGATTTCCGTGTTCTTATCGAATCCTATCTCTATTTATAGCCTTGCCACCGATGACTATGGGGACTCAGAGTGATGCAGTGAGGGCCGAGGTCAGAGTTAGCTCGGGTGAGACGGGCACTGACCAGGATGGCACTCTTGTTGCCCAGGTGCAGACGGATCGGCCTTCGAAGGAGCAGCTCGCTAGGCTTGTGGTAGAGATGAAGGACTTATGCCAGACGATGAGATCATTGGTTGATGTCATTCGAGCGCAGCGACAGGAAGTTGACAGCCCAGTTACTCAATTGTTCCTTGGGATCAGCATGCAGCAGTCTGTCACCTACGTAGCACCAGTGGATTCAGCCCCAGTCGACGAGACACGTCTTCCGGAGACTTTAGGAGTTCCGGAACAGTGGAGGACTTGTACCGGTGTATCATACCAGTGGCAGAGGTTCAGTCGTCGTGACAGGTTTCGTGCACGTCATGGGAGTACAAAAGGCTTAAGGCGAGGTCAGTCGTCTAACTTTTATCCTTAGGATGGTCAGCAGTTTTCTTCCGGATGTTATCGGTGCAGGAGTTTGGATCATCGGGTTCGAGTTTAACTGAGCCACGTAGTCGCGAGGCAGCTATACCGCAGAGTGGAGGATTTCAGTCAGTTCCGGATAGAAGGCAGACACGAGAGTTTGTTTCTACTCATCGGGACGCACGGGCGTCCAATGCAGAGTTTTCAGGTATCCTTAATTTACATGTTCTTTTGATGTACTTGTTGGTTTTCCACTCTTTGTGCCGTGGTTGGGACGAGGATCGTGTTAATTAGATCAGCCGTTTTGTTGGGTTAATTTCTGTCAGCGATTCTTTTGTTGCGCGACACGTATTTCAGTCGTATGCCAATCGGTGAGGAGATTTTGCCGTCATTGGATCCTTCTAGAGTGTTGGATTTGACGTTCTCCTGGGCATGGATTGGTTAGCTACGTGTTAGGCGTCTGTGGACTACCGTGAGGAAACAGTCAGGAATTGTTTTCCCGGTGAGTCAGTTCTTGTTGTGCAGGTGGATAGTTGTGCCGCCTCTCACAGCTTGAATTCAGCCTTTTCCGCTAGTCAGCTTTTGGAGGAGATGTCGTGGATTCTTGGCGTTCATTCGTGATACCGGAGCCAAAGTAGATTTGTTGGACCGGGTTTTCTATCGTGCAAGAGTTTTCCGACGATGTTCCAAGAGAGCTAGCGAAATTCAGGGAGCTTAAGGATCAGCTGCAGAGTTGTTGTTAGGGAGGTTTGTGTGTCCGAGTGTTTCGCTTTTGGGAGCTCCTATTTCTGTTCGTCAAGGAGAAAGACGACAGATTGCGGTTGTGGATTGATGGATCGTCAATTGAACCTACTTACGGTGCAGTTAGGTGTCATTTACCTCGCTTTGACGATTTCTTCGATCAACCCCAGAGTGCCAGACTTTTTCTAAGTTTGTTGGGGATCGGATCATCATCGTTGCGGGTTCGAAGTGATGGCATTCCGAATACTGCTTTTGTGCATGCTACGGGCAGTTGTGTCTTGGTGGTGTCATTGGACTCGCCAATGCCTTAGCAGCATTCGTTGATATGATGAACCGGATTTCTTCAGGTCGTTCCTCGACCAGTTTCTGTTGTGTTATTGACGACATTCTGGTCTATACTTTGTGTCTTGAGGAACAGGAGCAGCACTTGAGGATTTGTTTTGCAGACATTAGGAGAGCCCCGGCTGTTTGCTATATTCTTAGAGTGTTCCTTCAAGCTTGTTTGTGTTGACTCCTAGGTCTTGTAGTTACGGGAGACGGTTTCATATGGTTCCGAGGGAGATCGAGACCGTACAGCTTTGGCCCAGACCTGTGTACGGACAGAGGTCCTTTGATTTTGGGCTTAGCAAGTTTTTGCCGCCGTTTCGTGCAGGATTACTAGCATATTGCTGCACCGTTGACAGGACAGACCTGAATGGAGGTTCTTTTCTTTGGATTGAGGCATGTGTACAGAGTTTTCGGCAGTTGGAGATTTGGTTAGCAACCGCATCAGTTCTTTGCTTTTGGTTCAGGAGACTTTGTGATTGAACTGTAATGTTTCACGAAAGTAGCTCGATTGTGTGTGGTTGTGACACTGCCCACCGACGCTCGTTCGTTAGAGATACTTGAGTATACTCGGCTGGGTAATGATTCGGAGTCCTTGATTGTGACTAGGGTGTGCTAAGTTAGGAATGCATTTGTGTACCTGATATTATCAGGTAGAGACGTGAAATCCTAGAGCAAGCACATCAGTCAACTCTCTATGTTCATTCAAGTTCCGCCAACATTGACGTGACTTGTGAGATAGTTACGGGTGGACAGGAATGTAAAGAGAAATTTCAGGTTTCGTTTCAAGGTGTTTGTCTTGTTGTGCGTTTGTGTAAATTGTTGTTGGCAGTTGGGGATCGTCATTCGCCATTGTTAGGATACTTCTTTGATAGCTGTTATCAGGAGACATTCCAATTGGCAACCTTTAGGTTTAGACAGGTCGTGTCGATCACCAGTCTGTTTTTCTGACTCTGCGTAGTAGGATTTTTTGGACCTCAGCTAGTCTAGAGACTTCGGAGATGATCCAGTTGGTTCAGGTCAGGATAAGTAGCCAGTGCAGACAGAGGTCTTATGCCGACTATGTTGGTCGCAGACTTGAGTTCGCAGTGGAAGATCATGTATTCCTACGGACTTTCCGATGAATGACATGTTGAGTTTTGGGAAGTTTATCCCAGGATTATAGGTCCTTTTGAGATCTTTTAAGCGAGTTAGTTTTCGTTGCCTTTAATTTGGCACTTCCGCCCAGATTATTGATTATTCACCCTGTTTTCATTTTGTTGATACTTTGCAATTACCTTCATGATTTTTTCACATGATTTAGCACAGACCATTAGTTTGGACTCGATCTTTTCGTTCAGAAGCAGCCATGTGTGTTAGTGGCTCGGCAGGTGGAGAAACTTCGGTCAAGGGTCTTGCCATCTGTGGAGAGTTTTCGTGGACGTAGCCGTATAGTGAGGAGATCACTTGGGAAGCTGTGAGCGAGATTTGGGAGTTTTGTACTCTTCTCTTTAAAGGTATGCTTGGTGAAAATTTTTAAATTCGTGGACGAATTTTTATAAGGGGGGAGATTGTAACGTTTTAGAAATCGTTTTGTGAATGTTTCCGCTTTTGGGTAAAATTTGTCGGTATTTTCTGTTTTATACCGACTATGATCAAACGGCCATATAGACTTGCCAGCACCTAGTTTAGCTAAAATAAAGCTAGTGCGCAATCTTTGGGGTTATATGGGACGTTTTGGTCCAATTTGAATTTTTCCTAATTTTAATGTTATTTTAATGCGATATTCACATTTTGGGAAATCTTCTCTTTGCATCATTTCTCCAATTATTCTTGAGTAACCAAGTCCAAATAATATCTAAATTATTGTGTGGATAAGGATTTTTGAGTAAATGAAAAAGAAAAGAAAAGAAGAGAAGGTGCATGCATGTGTATATGTGTATGTGAATGCATTAAATGGCATTAAGTGTAGGAAATTGCTTGGAAATTCCCTTTTATTCCTCCCCTCTTCCTTTTAGCCGAGCTCTCCCTCTCTCTATACTGCCTTTAGCTAATTCTCTCTCTCTTTTCCTCACAAATCCTTCACAAATTCTCAATTCTTCACAAACTTCAACAAAATCATCACTTTTTCTTCATGTTTCCTCTCTTGCTTGCCTTGGAGTGCCTAAAGCTTGGATCTTTGTGTTCTTTTGATTAGGTAATATTTCTTTTCTGTTATTCAAGTGTTTTTAGGGTAGCTTAGCTAATTAGATTCAGTTTAGAGTGTTTAGAGTTTAGTTTGCCGTGTAATATCGTATTTTTGTGTCGGTTTGTGGTATCTAGGATCTGCTGTGACCCGGGAAGTGTACTGAAAAACTAAACAAAATTGTAGTGATGTACCAGTGACACTGGAGCACCACCTGAGGCATGACACTCAGGCCACCGGCCAGGGCCGGCGAGGGCAAAGGGGAGGTCCGGTGACGCCGGCCATGGTGAGGGGCTAGGGTTTGGATTTTTGTCTGTTGGTGCCTGCTGTGGTTTGGGTTCTGTTGGTCTTGTTTGTTTGTTTAGTTTTCACAGTAGGCAAAATCTGGGATCACTTAGGTAGTTCTAGTGTTTTGTGTTCGCATGATACGTGTTATGACACGGGTCGTGCAGTTTGCGTGGTTTTGCTCTTAGGGTTGTTTCGTCGTGTCGCTACGCACGTTGGCCACAATACGAACACTTAAGAGGTTGTTTTGTGTTGTTGTGTCGGTTATGTGTAGCTTGTTCGTGTCTTGTAGCTGTTATTAATATAAATATTTGCTTGTTGTTTTAATATTGCAGGTTCGCAGACGGGGACTACGGACACTGCCACAGGGGGAAATAGGTTGTAGAATTCACCTAGCTTGGAGTGTTGGTGAGTAGATTTAACATCTACAAGGGAATCGCCCGCATGGCGTTATGCGTCTGGACTAGAGAATTAACTTGTCGCATATTCTATGTCATGTTTAGAATTGCGCATTTACCCTATTAATTAGATGTAGAGTGCCTGGACTAGTAGTAGTAGGACACTGCACATATTATTGACGATTTATGTTGCACGAGCACTGTTTGTATGCTACACGCACCGTCAATAATTACCATGTCTTATATTGCTTGGTTAGGGACATTGTGACATTGATTCATATTTCTTATCGTTTATGACATGCTTTGATATGCTAGTTACCTGTTTACCTATAGGATATCGTACCATTAGTGATAGGTACATACACACCTAAGGTCATAGCTACAGGTGTGCTTTACATTTCATACTTCACTTATATCTGATAGGTATATCACATCTTTACAATAGGTAGATACCTATATTTTCTGCTATACCGTCATGTGTCATATATATCTGGTTATAGCTATGCTTTTCCTTTATGCGCTTACATTACAGCTTTTATGTTGCGTATACTTTATTCATGGACTTTCGCATTGTTATATGGATTTTCATGATGTTTTCTGGATTCGGGAACCGTGGTAGTTCATGAAATTATGCATTATGTGAAAAACCCGGTTTCCTTTATATGATATTCTAGCATCCACCATGAGATTTATCGGTTCTGATATATATACCCCATGCGAGGAGGCGTCGTGAGCCGAATGAGGGTACATGGTGGGGCCCGGAGGTACCCCGAGGCAAGAAGATCGAAGGTACATGCCGTTGAGCCTGGTAGGGGAACCATACCATCCGGTGACATTACCAATGACTCGGCGGTTATCATAGTGATACCGTTGGGAGTCATGTACGTATGGATACGTGTAAATACGGGGGTCAGAGCTAGGCACTCGTGCTTTTCGGATAGCGTGTGATACGTACTTATCAGGAGGACAGTCATGGGGACACCACCTAATGGATCAGTATTTCTGTGTCGATACTTGGCACATTGGTTTCATGATATTTCTAATTACTCCTTTGTATATATAACATGGGATTGAGCCGCTGTTATATATACCCTTATACCAATATTAGTGGAATGGGACGCTAATATATGTGTATTGACCTCATCATATTTATTTATGTCATTATATTTAGGATGTTAGAATTTTGCTGGAGAATTGATTCGGGAGATAAGAGATTCATTTGAGATTGGATACTCGATATATATGAGATATACTTGATATTGTACATACGAGGTATATGAGATCTACTTGATGTTGTACATTCGATATATGTGAGATATACTTGATATTGTACATACGAGATATGTGAGATCTACTTGATGTTGTACATTCGGGATATACGAGATATACTTAATATTGTGAAATTGAGGAGATGTGACACTTAGATGATATGAGAGCCAATTTGGGGGCTGATTTGAGGAATTGGTATTTGATTTGTCTTGCTGGATTATGATCCTACCACGATGTCAGGATTCCGTGGAAATGACATATTTCACTCCATACCTCACCTTTATCTATTTGTGCACTGTTTCATTTATTAGTAGTACCGGTTAGTGTACCTTTCATGAGTGTTGCACATTTACATTCTCATATCCCCAGTGCATGATTATTGCATACTGTTGTCATATCATTATTGCTTTATATATATTGGTTGTACCTGCTAGTGTACTTTCCATTATTCTGCATTCATATAACATGTTATTACTGGTAATTGCATATCTTAAATTCACGCAGTACGTGCATACTTGCGATTACCTGCATATGTTATTTACTATTCACGAGTTGGCAACTCACCCCCGTTGTGCCGCAGGTATTGCAGGTGTTTCCCCAGAGTAGTCGAGGCAGGCTATTCACCTATCTATCATCTTTTGCTCCAGATACTGCATCGGCTCACAGTGTGTTGTTTTGCTTAGGTGGGTTTTGGTGGTTATCTGTATTTTGTGTTGTATATTCGTTGTATCTTGTACTCTCCATCTACTACTAGTATGTTGTGACTTAGAGACTTGGTGAGGACGATATTGTATATTATTGTGGATATGTTGCTTTTTATACAGTTTCCATTCTTTTGTCTCTTATTTCTTCGCTAAGGCGTCGTATATCTGTTGTGGTGTTTGTTTTCCGCCGTTGGGCGTGGATTTTTGCTCCCGTTTGGGATGCTTTACTTTATATTTATGTTGTACCCCTTTTGGGGGCTTGTTTTACAAAGGGGGTGCTGCCAAAATTTTAAAGAAAAAGTGGACTCTTTTAAAGAATTTGGGTTGTGATTTAAAATGTTTCAAAAAAATTTATTATCTTTTCCGTATTTTGATGGTTTAGATTTCTGGGTTTTGGCTTTCTTTTACTGCGTTACGTCTTTAGGCGTTGCGTAGTATTAGGGCCGTCACGTGCCAAATTTCGGGTCGTGACATACATCACCTTTGCTTTTCTCCAGAACACTCCGTATCACTACGGATATCCATTTCCATTGGATAAATCCATCGTATAGTTACATATGAACTCGAAGGAACTTTTTCGAGGATGGATTCTGGTTCAGGAGAAATAGAATATGATCATTCAGATGTCTTTTCCCATTACCTTCACTCAGGTTGCGAGGGCTCCTAGGATTAGGAGAGTACACCTATTATGCTTATTGGATAGTTTTCTTCCAAACCTTAGGCTGGTGTCGAAGGGTAGAGAAAGAAGAAAACCAATTAGCCTAAAGAAGGTGTACAAAAGGTAATAAGTAAAGACATAATAAATGGATTGCAGTGAGGGCAGGTATAGTATATGGTTACCGTCGTGAATCAGGATAGTGGAAGAGGCGTTACTAGGAATACCAGTAAACCCCTTTCGAAACATTTTAATGTTTCAGTTTCACTGTGCGATGTTAATTGATAACTGTTTTCCCAGTTGGAATCTAACTCCAGGGTATGTATTTACCATATCAGTTTCTCACATCTGCATGTTATTGCAGATGGTGAGTGGGAGTAAGATATTGGGAATTGGGTGATTAGATCCTCATTATATCGGAATTCGTTGTAATTGGTGACATTTGAGTAAATCATCTGGATTTTGCCGGATGGAAAGTATATGGATTTGAATATCCGTTGTTATACACCAATTTCAAACTGATATATCTGTACGTTTATTTTTATAAAGTGGGATATAACTTTTTGATATTATGTTTGTGACATTTAACTACATCAGTTGGTGATTAGGTAAGGTGCATTCAACAGCGGTGTAATTCTTCTTAACCATAGTACAGTTTTTCAACCTACGACGCACAGGGTTTGAGTTATTGAACTCAGGGGACTTATACAAAGTATTGTATGTTGTCCGGTGTCCATTAGGACAATGGGGTTGGTACTTGTACTATATTCTGTTTACTCATAAATTCTCTAAGTTCCAGACATGTATTTCGTTAAAATGCAATGTCAAGATATTTTATAGGTATAAGAATAAAGTACAAAACCATTTGTTGGAAATGTCAGGATTCTTCGATGAAGTCGAAGATGTAGATACTTGTGTTTGGTATTCCATTGATAGTAATGGTTTTGAGAACTTGCTTCTCTTTCGGGTTACTTATATATGGATGCACTCCTAGATGAGTAATGTTGAATGGCCTTTTCCGTTTGATTGATATGCACTGGAGACAGCTGCGTGTTTTGAATCTGGTTCCAATTAAATTAGTGCTTTTGTTTCCATATCAGATATATATAGAATCAATTTATATCTTAATGATGTTAAGGTATAGGGAGTTGTCTGGATGATGCTTAAAACCAGAATCCGGATAAACTCAAGGCACGTTTCAGTAATGGCAGTTTGTGGGTTATCCCGGGCTTTGACGAGGGTTAACTTTCTACCATCAGGAAGATCAATATTTATATTGTTCATGACTCGCCACAGTTTTAGTAAAATGGATTTTTCAGAAAAACAAAAGTGGGTGTATGGTAAAACTGGAAGTTATTCCAGAACCACAAACGATTACTGAAAATTTAATAGAACCGAAGGATTCAATTGGATTTGACATTCCATTAGCCACTCCGCAGATATAGTGGGTAATCTCAGGCGCCCGAGAGGTACTTCGGTCTTCTCAGAGACGGTGACAGGGAGGTTCTTGTTTACCCAGACTTGACATTGCTGCTGTTCTAGACTATAAGACCCGGCAGGAGGATGAGTATAGCGTCGTTCTAAACTAGCTTTAGAAATGCACGTATATATGACTCTGCCAGAGGGTTATTGTAATCAGTGGGAGCAGCGGAAGCATAGTAGGCAAGTAGCTTATGTCTATTTATAGTCTAAAGCAGGTATAGCGGAAATAGATCATCTATTTCTAATATGATAGTCATAGGATTTGACCTCATCAGAATAGGAGATGGATCTGGTAAGAAGGCAGTAGGGAGTGATGTCCAGATATTGGGATGACATGCACTTGATTGGAAGAGATATTCCTATACTACGATCGGTTATACTGTGGTTCTCACAAAGTTGTTTCTCCATATAGGATATGGATATAATATCAGGATTTCTGGTTACTAGATCTATGGTTTTAGATCTAGATTTGGGAAGTATCCCAATTTGGGTACTTTGACATTTTTCTAAAGGAATTTTAGAATCGATGACTCCTGGCATGGTGGTGTACCTGCAGGTGATGGAGTCAACCTCTCTAAAGGTGTCTTACAGACTAAAAGGGAGAGGGATCTGCATGATTAGCATATCACTTGCTTAGGCAATTGAGTTAATCATGAAATGTCAAGTACCACACCAGATATTGCTTTTGCACTAGATATAATAAGCAGATATATGAATCCAATCCTTGAGAAATATTGGGGCGCAGTTATTGAACATAAGTGAATATTCTAGGGAAATGATTACAGCAGCCTCCTTCAGGAGACGGTTATCATTTCAGGCTTCCAAGGTGACCTGGATAACAGAGTGACTGTCAGAGTTATAGTTTTTCTCTCTTTTGAGAGACAGTATGTTGGACAGGTCGTCCAAGCGAATACTGAGGAAAGGCATGGTGCAGAATACTGATTAAATTCAGTGGACGATACAGTCTAAGAAGTTTGCTGGAATTAGAGTTCTTTTGTGACCTGGGTCCCATCAGACTTCCAGACAAATTCTAAGACAAGTATTGCTCATTTCGGGAGATAGTCTTCTCCGCGAAGTTAAGATATGGAGAGATACAGAAAGAAACATTAGAGCAGATCCACTCACTGAGACTATTTCTCGAACGCAATCATTTTCGCAAACGGGCTTTGCGAAACTGATTAGTAGAGAAGTTGGGTGTTCGGTATCACACGGGCTGTGAGTATGCGACATCGCAATAATTGGCCTTAAGTACAAGTGGGAGATTGTTGGCTATAGTGCCCTCAAGGCAATTATCATAGTCGCGGACTTGTGATTTTGATGATTGAGGCAGGACCTATACCGATAAAACAGTCTTCCTCAAGATGATAGTATGCTATCTGGTTTGTCTTTATCATCATGTACATGTTGATAGAGCCCTTAAGATTCTTGCTTGACTGCCAGCATTATGATGGCGATCATATATGTGGGAGATGGGGTCTATAAGCACATCCTTAAATGTCCCTAGTCGTAGGAGTATCGAGATCGGGCATCGATACTCCAGTGTAGACTAGTGTATACTTATCGAAACCCCGACGAGGGGCGGTGGCCAGTCTCACAAGCCATTGGTGTTAGTTTGTTCACCCAAGATAGTATACAGGTGCTCATTGGGTTATGAGTACACTGGACGGACTCACCGGGAACCTATTAGTTGGTATTATACCTATTGTCATATAGAAGTTCCCAGGTGGCATGTGTACAGGTTTGTCTGTCGACCTGAGATCGTCATTTTTCTCGTGTGAATTCCCACTGTGCTTTGATTACTACCCTACCACGGCTCAAAGGAGTCGTGCAAACAGGTTTTAGTTGGGTACAGTCCAGAGCCACATGGAGGCAGTGATCGAATCGTCGGGGATTCGTCTCTCCCGGTATTGGGGGTTGATGTTGTTAGTGTATATGCCCTAGAGGCAATTACTGTATCATACTAGTTTTTATATTACTTAATGAAAGCTTGGGATATTCACCTTGTATATACAATCTTGCTCAAAATAGTAGTATGCTACTTGGTTTGTTTCTACTTCAATGTGTACATGTGTTTATTTTTGTATATCGCCTATACACATTAGTGGAGCCCTTGGGATCTTTGCTTGATTACCAGCGATGTGATGGCCGTCACACTAGTGGGGCTGGGTAATCTATAAGCACATCCTTATGCAGGTCCTTGGTCGTAGGACTATCGAGACAGGGCATCGATACTTCGGAGTAGACCAGCGCATGCGCTTCTCATCCCAGTGTGGGAGACGGTCTGTCCCACAGCCGTCAGTACGTCGTACTTGAGATAGTATGCGGGTGCTCGTTAGGTTACGGGTACACTGGACAGGACTCGTCGGGAACTGACTAGTTGGTATTATGCCTATCATCAGCTATCAGTTCCCAGGTGACATGAGTACAGCTTAGTCCGCTGACTTGACACTGTCACTTCGCCTCGAGTGTGTTCCCACTGCACTTTGATTACTACCCTACCACGGCTCAAAGGAGCCGTGCAAACAGGTAGTAGTTGGGTGCAGTCCCGAAGCACTTGGAGGCAGTGACGGTTAGACAGGATTCGTCTCTCCCGGTATTGGGGGTTGACATCGCGCTGTGTCTAGGAGAGCCATTACACGAATAGTCCCTGGCCAGGGCAAACGAGATATACTGGTAGGCTTCCAGTGTTATCTCAGGGTGTTTTGGGCTTCGCTCCGGCACGACTTGTACCGCTATTGGGGGACTGACGTTTACCGCCCCTAGGCCTGCCATGCGATGTATCAGACGAACAGACCGGACTGTACGGAGAATGTCACACTCAGGCTCAGTAGGAGTTCATATGGGTTTTGCCTCGTCGGTCTTCTTGCCGGCATTACCTGGGGACCGTTACGCACAGCTAGTGCCGCTTGCGGTCTGTGGTTAAACCCACTGCCAGCATAGTGTCGAGTCTTTAGAGTCCCACACAGAAAGCTTTTCGCCTTTAGGCAAAAGAGTAGAGGTCGCATGGTTTTGCGACAGGGTTCGATCATATCCATGCACTTGTGCACGTACAGTGTCCGGACAGTTTGCACTAGCGGGCTTTGGTTTAAGCCAGATCCTAGTGTACGTATTGGGATTGGATTTATCCAGTTTGCATTCGTGTTCCTCGGAACACGGATGCGGGTGTGTATGCACAGTTGACGGGGAGACAGAGGCAGCGGATTCTCATTAGGGTTGTTGACAGTTGACCGTTGACCATTGACTTTTTGCTCAACCCTAATGAGAATATGATATGTGATTAACTATTATATTAATTAAGTATTATGGTGACATGGTTGTTGACTTTTGTTGACTTTGTTGACTTGTTGACTTTTGTTGACTTGTTGACTTTGTTGACCGGTTGACTAGGCTTGACTAGTTGACCATCATGATAACCATAGCCATCATTTCATGGCAAAGACTTTTGCTTGCTTGCTCATTTGTGCATAATGAGTGCATGAAATGATATGGTTATGGTTGCTTCAACCATCACATAACACTTGATTTGGTATAATGAGTTATGATGGCTTTGGATTATGAGAGGGTGAGAGACAAAAGACTTGCTCATTCTTTCTTGCTCACTCTCTCTCTTGTTCTTGAGCTCTCTTGCTCTTGCTTTCACCCTCTTCCTCTTGCTCCCTCTCTTGACTCTATGGTTCACATATCTCATGAGTTGAGAATCAAGAACCATAGATAAAATCCCATACAAACTCTTCTCTACTCACTCTAGTTCACAAGGTTTAGCAAACCGAGTGAACTAGTTTCTTCAAAGTTCGAAGAAGGAGCCAAAGGTTGGAGCTTTCAGGTAGATCTATCTTCGGCCTACGGAGACGACGGGAAGAAGCCAATCCGGACCACCATCGGAGCTTGAAGACGAAGGAGTTCAAGACAAGCAAGGTATAACCCCCTAACCGAGTAGTTAGAAACTCATAGTTAGGTTGTTAGTTAGATGTTTAACCAAGATCCGGGTTATAAATCCATGTTACCACCTCTATAAAAATCGTTTTTTACCAAATTCCGCTTGCCCGAAAGTACCGGGAGAGGTAGCATGGACATACAGTGGTATCAGAGCCTAGTTAAACTCTATCTAACATGTTAGCAAGTAACTAGAAGATCGATCAAAGAAAAAGTCCCGAAAACGAACCCCAAAATTCGAAGTTTCTGTCGATTTTTATACTGTTCAAAAGTTGATTATTTTCACACCTAAAATCGGCTCAGGCTTTTTTGTGAACACCCACCAAATTGGTCCAACGATCGAGTCAAAGCGCCGCGGAAACACGGCGGGAGCACGCTCCCGCCGCGGATCCGCGGCCGAGTTGACTCGGCCGAGGTCCAAGTTTGGTGCAGTATTATTCTGGGGTTGTTTTGGGATTTTTGGTATATGTGTTTTCTGCCCAGATTTTCCAGAACGAAAATTTTATTTTTGGGGTCCCGAAAATCCGTATTTTTGATCGAACTTCTAAAAGACTTAAGCTAACGGGTTTTTCTGTAATGTGATATTTGTATTGAACGTCTACTAATCGCTATATGTCGATTAGTGGGGGTTACACAAATCTGTGATCTGTAATGTTGCTGGAATGTGTATATGAATATGTTGGATTGTCGCGGGTGAATAGCCGGGGGTTGTGAGACGAGAGTTTTCTTTTCTTTCAATTCATGTAAATTTGTAAATTGATGTAATAATTATTTGTATGGCCGCACAACTGGGTCGGGGTTGTAGCCGTCATTGTATAATTTCTTTTTACTGTTTTTGCTCCTAGGATAGACCCATGGAGGGGGTGCACAAACTACCGGGTATGCCGAAGTGTCGAGTGTCTTACTCATGGAGATGAGGGAGGTTGCTACGCTTCGGGTACTTGCCGGGTAGTTTGCCGCACCCGTAGGGGTCTTGGGTGGGGTATTGGCTATTCACCGCGAACGTGTAATCTGTCTTTCGTTACAGGCTCGTACGAATTACAGATTCCTAGTATATCAAATGTATTCATCTGTGATCTGAAATGTTTATCATTGCAGTATATCTATATATGATATTATTTAGGCGTTGCTTATGTTTTACAGACGCGCTAGCCCAGCCCCCGCTCTGTCGTTAGTTAAGTAACCTAACGGGTAATGACGGGGCCCAGTGGCGAATGCGAATGGCATAAGCGTACGTCATATTTTGGTTGTTTTCTGCAATGGTAGGATTAAATAATGGGACGCATTAAAAGAACTAATGCAAGAATATCACGCATTAAAAGAACTAATGCAAGATAATAAACCAAGTTAAAGTCGTTGGAACATTTTCGAAAAACCACTCGGTTCTTTTCAAAACCAACTTTTAAATGCGGAGCTTGAGCCACTCCTTTTAAAAGCTATCTCGTTCCATCGACCAAATCAAGTTCACTACGTTCACGGTTTTGCCAAAACCATCCGTAGCCCTCCATCATTTCAGTTAAATATTCGGTAGTATTCAAGCTATGTATTTTGACCTCACGCCAAGGCATAGTGATTGGTAGCTGCCGGATATTTATCTGTTGCATAGATAGAATGCGTTGGTTTGAGACAGTCGTACTGCCATTTTGGCCTACGTCAAGGGTATGTACGGGTGGGTTCAAATTAACCTGGATAATGATGGGATGAACTTGACATGTGACTTATGACATTTTGACCTCACGCTAAGGTCATAAGAGCATGGGGCAAAAATCCACATCGGGAGTTTCATAAGTACTGAAACTTGCTAGATTTGCATACCATTTGGAGTGTGATGATTCTGGTAGGATTCCTTCAGTTTCGTCACGCGATGATATTTGGATCCCGATCCTACTGTGAGTATATGCTACTCCTCGGGAAATTTCTCACTAAACGATCGATGCTATAAACCTAGTAGGTGCCTAGAAAGGTGTTAGCGGGGCTACGCCCCCAGGGAAAAGAGGTTCTTTAATTAAGGAACTTCGCGAAAGCGTTGGAAAACCTCCCTCGAAGTACCGACACTGGCCTGGCTGAACGGTTAAGCAAGTATTGTGCGGTGGGATTGATCCCGACTAATTCTTCCTTTATGATTTGAGGAGGGATTCGAGAAACAGTGGGAGCCATCCTGTTTAGACAAACTAAAAACCACTCTAAACTTGCAAGAGCATCATGCTGAGTGTTTCTTCTTCTCTCTCCTAATTGCAGCGACCAATCGACATGACTGGACTTAAGTTACTTCTAGATAAAAACATACTGACAGGGCCAAACTACAAAGATTGGCTCAGGAATGTCAAAATGGCAATCACTTACGACAAGCTGGGGTATCTTCTTACCACCAAAGCTCCCCCTGTCCCTGGTCCCACTTCCAGCGTCGCGGATAAGGAAATCCGCAAGACTTGGGAGATTGATAGCGCGAAGGCCAAGTGCCTCGTACTTGCCTCGATGGACAACGAACATCAGAGGAGGCACGAGAATATGGACCTTGAATCCATATTTCTCCATACAAAAGAACTGTATGGAGAGCAATCTCGTATCGCAAGATACGAAGTATCGAAAAAGTTATTTTCGGCAAAGATGGCCATCGGATCATCAGTAGCCGAGCACGTGCTAAAGATGATCGGCTACATTGAGGAGCTCGCGGACCTAGGGACCACATTGGAGAGTGAGCTCTATACGGACATAGTTCTCCAGTCCCTTCCTTCCACTTACGCCCAGTTTATACTGAACTTCAACTTACAAGAACAAGAGGTTGAACTTTCAGAGCTCCTCAACATGCTGAGGAGCGCAGAGGGCACCCTACAGAAAGGTAGGGAAACATCCACTTTGTTTATAGGAGGATCATCTTCTTCTAGGTCCAAGGCGAAAGCCAAGGGAAAGAAGAAGAAAGCCCCCGCCAAACCAAGGGACGGTGTTAGTAAAGTGGATACGAAGGGAAAAGCTAAAGCAACAAAGAAAGCGGGGAAGCTTGTGGATAAGGAAGAATGCTTCTATTGTCATAAGAAAGGTCACTGGAAGAATGATTGCAGGGCTTGGAAAGCCAGAACACAGGAATTGAAGCAGGTTGCAGCTTCATCTTCAGGTGTGTATGTTATTGAAAACTGTCTTTCAATAAACTCTACTTCCTGGGTATTGGATACCGGATCAGGATCTCATATCTGTAATTCTTTGCAGGCGTTGAGAAACCGTAGGGTTTTGAAGGCAGGTGACATGACCCTCAGAGTTGCGAACGGAGCTAGCATGGATGCTAAAGCCGTGGGGGACTATCACCTGGGAATGTCAGATGGACATGTTTTGGTTTTGCGTAATTGCTTTTTTGTACCCAACGCAACTTGTAATATCATTTATGTATCTTTAGTTTCTAAAGAAGGTTATGAATTTGCGTTTGTAATCAATGTTGTAAACATTCACCTTAATCTAGTTTTGATTGGGTCAGGTACATTGAGTAATGGTATATACGTATTAAACCAACCACAGATTTTCAATGTCCAGAATACACACAAAAGAAAGTCTCCGGAAATAAATCAGACTTTCTTGTGGCATTGTAGACTGGGTCACATCAATGAGAGAAGGTTGACTAAGTTACATACAGAAGGATATTTGAATGCGTTCGAATATCAATCGTATGCCACTTGTCAATCCTGTCTCAAAGGAAAGATGACAAAGACTCCGTTTACTGGACATGGAGTAAGAGCGAGCGAGCTCTTGGGACTCGTACACAGTGACGTGTGCGGTCCAATGTCTACACATGCGCGAAGCGGTTATTCTTACTTCATTACTTTTACGGATGACTTCTCAAGGTACGGTCATGTCTTCTTAATGAAACATAAGTCCGAAGCCTTTGGAAAATTCCAGGAGTATAAGAATGAAGTAGAAAAACAAACCGGCAAAAGTATTAAGATTCTAAGATCGGATCGAGGTGGAGAATACTTGAGTGCCAAGTTCCTAGACTATTTAAAAGAGAACGGAATTCTCTCTCAGCTTACTCCTCCATACACTCCGCAACATAACGGTGTATCGGAGAGACGGAACCGCACCCTATTGGATATAGTGCGGTCCATGATGAGTAACGCTGAGTTACCGCGATCATTCTGGGGATATGCGCTAGAATCAGCCGCATACCTTTTGAACCGAGTTCCCACTAAGACTGTGCCTACCACACCATATGAGTTATGGAGTGGGAAGAAACCCTATCTTCAATATATGAAGATCTGGGGATGTCCAACTTTTGTCAAAAAGCAGCATGCGGACAAACTCGAGGCACGCTCAGTACTGTGCAAGTTTGTGGGATACCCAAAGAACACCAGGGGGTATCTTTTCTACTACGCAGAGGAACAAAAAGTCCTTGTTTCTCGTAATGCCCACTTTCTAGAACACCAGTTCTTAGAAAAGGAAATTAGTGGGAGCGCAGTAGAACTGGAAGAAGTTCCAGAACCACAGACTATTACTGAAAGCCTAGTGGAACCAGAGGGTTCAAAAGAACAGGACATTCCTACGCCGCTCCGCAGGAGTAGTAGGCAGACTCATCCGCCCGAGAGATACTACGGTTTTCTCATAGACGGGGATAGAGAGGATTGCATCATAGATTATGATGAGCCTACTAGCTTCCAGCAGGCCGTTCAGAGCGTTGACTCAGTGAAATGGCTGAATGCAATGCGGACCGAAATGGAGTCCATGTACACCAACAAGGTATGGACGTTGGACATTGCTCCAGACGGGGTAAAACCCGTAGGATGCAAGTGGATCTTCAAAAGGAAGATTGGTGTAGATGGACAGGTTGAGACCTATAAAGCTAGGCTGGTTGCAAAGGGTTTTCGTCAAAGACCTGGCTTGGACTATGACGAAACCTTTTCTCCAGTAGCCATGCTGAAATCCATTCGGATCCTTCTTGCCATTGCTGCCTTCTACGATTATGAGATCTGGCAAATGGACGTAAAGACCGCTTTTCTAAATGAAAATTTAGAGGAGTGTGTCTATATGGACCAACCAGAGGGTTTCATTCAGAGTGGGAGCAGCGGAAAGGTGTGCAAGTTGCTTAAGTCCATCTATGGACTAAAGCAGGCATCGCGGAGTTGGAACATCTGCTTTGATGAGACGGTCAAAGAATTTGGCTTTATCAAAAATCCAGATGAACCATGCATCTATAGTAGATTTGTAGCGAGAACTGTAGCATTCCTCGTTTTATACATGGATGACATTCTCTTAATAGGAAATGACATTCCTATGCTACAATCTGTCAAGGGGTTCTTGTCACACAGGTTCTCCATGAAAGACCTGGGTGATGCCTCATACATCCTGGGGATCCGGATCCATCGTGATAGATCCAAGAGGATATTAGGACTTTCACAGTCCAGGTACATCAACACCATACTGAAAAGATTCAGTATGGAAGATTCCAAGCGCGGTAACCTACCGGCTTGTCACGGGATCACCCTCTCTAAAGAGATGTCTCCCAAGACTGACTTGGAGAGGGATCGCATGTCTATTATACCCTACGCTTCTGCGGTAGGCTCTATAATGTATGCGATGTTGTGTACCAGACCGGATGTAGCTTATGCACTGAGTGTGGTAAGCCGGTATCAGTCAAACCCTGGGGAGAAACATTGGATAGCGGTAAAGAACATTCTCAAGTACCTGAGAAGGACTAAGGAGATGTTCTTGGTGTATGGCGGAAAAGACCTCCAGATCGAGGCCTTTGCTGACTCCAGCTTCCAGAGTGACAAGGATGATTCCAAGTCCATGTCGGGTTTTGTCTTTACCCTCAATGGAGGGGTGGTGTGTTGGAAGAGTTCCAAACAAGAAACCGTTGCAGACCCGACGATGGAAGCGGAATACATCGCTGCATCTGATGCCGCAAAAGAAGCTGTCTGGATGAGGAAGTTCTTGAAAGAACTTCAGGTGGTTCCGTCCATTGTTGATCCGATACCTCTGTATTGCGACAACAACGGGGCTATAGCTTTAGCGAAGGAACCCAGGTCCCATCAGAGATCCCGACACATCTTGAGGCGGTATCACCTGATCAGGGAGATCGTAGATCGCCAGGAGATCGAGGTTCGGAGAGTCGCTTCAGAAGATCACACTGCAGATCCATTCACCAAGGCCCTGCCCCAGACTCAGTTCGAGCGGCTGATCGAGATGATAGGTCTTCGATACGCCAGTACATGGCCTTAGTGCAAGTGGGAGATTGTTAGTGTATATGCCCTAGAGGCCATTACTGTATCATACTAGTTTGTATATTACTTAATGGAAGCTTGGGATATTCACCTTGTATATACAATCTTGCTCAAAATAGTAGTATGCTACTTGGTTTGTTTCTACTTCAATGTATACATGTGTTTATTTTTGTATATCGCCTATACACATTAGTGGAGCCCTTAGGATCTTTGCTTGATTACCAGCGATGTGATGGCCGTCACACTAGTGGGGCTGGGTAATCTATAAGCACATCCTTATGCAGGTCCCTGGTCGCAGGACTATCGAGACAGGGCATCGATACTCCGGAGTAGACCAGCGCATGCGCTTCTCATCCCAGTATGGGAGACGGTCTGTCCCACAGCCGTCAGTACGTCGTACTTGAGATAGTATGTGGGTGCTCGTTAGGTTACGGGTACACTGGACAGGACTCGTCGGGAACTGACTAGTTGGTATTATGCCTATCGTCAGTTATTAGTTCCCATGTGACATGAGTACAGCTTAGTCCGCTGACTTGACACTGTCACTTCGCCTCGAGTGTGTTCCCACTGCACATTGATTACTACCCTACCACGGCTCAAAGGAGCCGTACAAACAGGTAGTAGTTGGGTGCAGTCCCGAAGCACTTGGAGGCAGTGACGGTTAGACAAGATTCGTCTCTCCCGGTATTGGGGGTTGACATCGCGCTGTGTCTAGGAGAGCCATTACACGAGTAGTCCCTGGCCAGGGCAAACAAGATATACTGGTAGGCTTCCATTGTTATCTCAGGGTGTTTTGGGCTTCGCTCCGGCACGACTTGTACCGCTATTGAGGGACTGACGTTTACCGCCCCTAGGCCCGCCATGCGATGTATCAGACGAACAGACCGGACTGTACGGAGAATGTCACACTCAGGCTCAGTAGGAGTTCAGATGGGTTTTGCCTCGTCGGTCTTCTTGCCGGCATTACCTGGGGACCGTTACGCACAGCTAGTACCGCTTGCGGTCTGTGGTTAAACCCACTACCAGCGTAGTGTCGAGTCTTTAGAGTCCCACACAGAAAGCTTTTCGCCTTTAGGCAAAAGAGTAGAGGTCGCATGGTTTTGCGACAGGTCGCATGGTTTTGCGACAGGGTTCGGTCACATCCATGCACTTGTGCACGTACAGTGTCCGGACAGTTTGCACTAGCGGGCTTTGGTTTAAGCCAGATCCTAGTGTACGTATTGGGATTGGATTTATCCAGTTTGCATTCGTGTTCCTCGGAACACGGATGCGGGTGTGTATGCACAGTTGACGGGGAGACAGAGGCAGCGGATTCTCATTAGGGTTGTTGACAGTTGACCGTTGACCATTGACTTTTTGCTCAACCCTAATGAGAATATGATATGTGATTAACTATTATATTAATTAAGTATTATGGTGACATGGTTGTTGACTTTTGTTGACTTTGTTGACTTGTTGACTTTTGTTGACTTGTTGACTTTGTTGACCGGTTGACTAGGCTTGACTAGTTGACCATCATGATAACCATAGCCATCATTTCATGGCAAAGACTTTTGCTTGCTTGCTCATTTATGCAAAATGAGTGCATGAAATGATATGGTTATGGTTGCTTCAACCATCACATAACACTTGATTTGGTATAATGAGTTATGATGGCTTTGGATTATGAGAGGGTGAGAGACAAAAGACTTGCTCATTCTTTCTTGCTCACTCTCTCTCTTGTTCTTGAGCTCTCTTGCTCTTGAGCTCTCTTGCTCTTGCTTTCACCCTCTTCCTCTTGCTCCCTCTCTTGACTCTATGGTTCACATATCTCATGAGTTGAGAATCAAGAACCATAGATAAAATCCCATACAAACTCTTCTCTACTCACTCTAGTTCACAAGGTTTAGCAAACCGAGTGAACTAGTTTCTTCAAAGTTCGAAGAAGGAGCCAAAGGTTGGAGCTTTCAGGTGGATCTATCTTCGGCGTACGGAGACGACGGGAAGAAGCCAATCCGGACCACCATCGGAGCTTGAAGACGAAAGAGTTCAAGACAAGCAAGGTATAACCCCCTAACCTAGTTAGAAACTCGTAGTTAGGTTGTTAGTTAGATGTTTAACCAAGATCCGGGTTATAAGTCCATGTTACCACCTCTATAAAAATCGTTTTTTACCAAATTTCGCTTGCCCGAAAGTACCGGGAGAGGTAGCATGGACTTACAGATGTCGTGTTGTGTACGGATGGCCATCACCAAAAATCCGTGGCCACGGTGGACAAGAATTACCGATCCAGGATCGATAGTTTCTCAGGTGGTGATGGGTTTCATCCCGACACTAAATGTCGCGTTGTTAGGGGTGTGACTTTATCCACCCCCTTTGACTCGATATGCGATACTCTTAAACGAACAGACCGGACTGTACGGATATTGTCACTGTCAGGCTCATTAGGTGTTCAAGATGAGTTTGCTCGTCGGCCTCCCTTTCGCTCAATACGTGGGTAGTCGTTAGTACAGCTAGTGCCGCTGACGTGGTTGTGGTTAAACCCACTGCCAACGTATTGACAAGTCTTTAGAGTCCCACACAGAGGGTTTCCCTAGTTCTGGCGAAATGATGTAGTAGCCGTATTGGATACGTGCAGGGTTCCGATCGATTGGTGTACTTTATACCAGGACTTTCGATCGGACAATTGGTAGTACTAGCCGACTTGGACTTGAGCCGGATTATTAAATCAGGTATTGATTTAATAATTTATGTATATGTATTTCGATACATATATTCCAGTATTATATTCTTTGTGTTATTCTATTCCATTGGGTATTCGTATTTCGATACGAATGCAGATATATTTACAGTAGAATGTAATCCGTATTTTTTACCGGATAACATTCTAGAAGGTGCCACCTCATTTCTTGATTTGACCATTTTTTATTAAATGGATAAATGAGGTGGAGATTGCATGATGGAGGTATGGTGACAACCATGCTTGTAATAGTGCACACAAATGAATTATTAATTCATTTGTGTTCACTATTCAAGCATGGTGAGAATTTAAAATTGGAAAAATGATTTTAACAAAACCTAGCATGCTATTTTCTCTTTCCATGGTTGAGTTCATTCTTGCGAGCATGAAGGTTTTGTTACTTGAGTTTTTCTAGAGCTCCTCCCTCACCATTTGCCTCACCTCCTCTAACTTTCTTGTTTTGCTTCCACCTTCATGTTTTGAGATAGCTAACACTAAGATCATACACACTACATCATAGTCTCTCTAGGGTAGCATCCTAAAGACCCTAGTGCTCCATTTGCACCATGTCGTGGAGCTAGAGCCGGAATTACATCCCTCAGGTGGATCATCGAAGATGAAGGAAGACCGGCAACCAAACCGCATCAAAGAACCACTAAGAGCTTGGAATGAAGACCGAAGGACTTGGATCAACTCAGTATAACAATTCTAACTCTTAGTTTAGCTTGCTAGTTTTGGGTTTAAGGTCGATCCGGGAATCGAATAGCGGTAGCGCCGGTTTAATAAATTTTTGTTTCGCATTTTGGCCGCGTTTCGATGGCCAGGGCGCCGCCGGGACCCAACAGGATTGGCCTCGCGGCCATTGGTGAGGTGCACCTAAGATAGTATACAGGCGCTCACTGGGTATGAATGTCACGGCCCGAGATTAGCTCATGACCGGCTCTTAAATCACGCAACGTCTAAAGGCATAACGTAATTCAAGTAAGCCGAAATACAGAAATCTAAACCCTTTTAAGAAAATAAAGGAGGTGGAGTTTTGAAATAAGGTATAATGAAATCAAGTTTTCTTAAATGCATAGAAAGGAACATGAAGAATGCAAGTGAAGTTTACTAATTTGAAAACATGTTTCGCTTTTTAAAAATTTGGGCAGCGCCTCCTTTGTATTTTTTGATCCAAAACATACTACATAATAATGATAAAGGCATCCCCAAGCGGGAGCTAGTTCTTCGCCAAACGGCGGACCACAACCACGCAAGACAGTATATATAAGTATAAGACGCCCAACGGCGAAGATCACTACAAAGATAAATAAATAAGCAAGACATCAACCCAATAGGCGAACATAAAACACATCGCTCAAGTCTCGCAACTACAAGTCTCACTAAGTCTCATTACTTATATAATTTCTAGTTTGATTTGATGGAGTTGACTAGATACAATATGAATAATAAATACAAGAGTGGGTACGATACAAATGTCCCACGTACCACTGCAAAACACCCAAATGAAGCTATGTGCCAGCGAAGCCGCAACTGATCTAAGCGGTCAACCTGCAAGAACTGTGGCACAACAGGGGTGAGTTGCCAATTCGTGAGTAGAAAAACATCAACAAGTAGAAATCGAATAAACAACGACCCCTGGGTCAACTATATCATAAAGGTAATACTATGATATCTAGGGTGACTGTATCTGTATAAGTGCCAACAAGGTAATCAATGCTTAAAGGCATGTGGATATCATCCAATAATATAATCAATGTATGTATGCATGTGGATCCAGTCCACGCGTCAACCAATGACACAACAATAATGTGCATGTAAATATCATAAAAGCATATGCATGAAAGTATGAGGATGTAAATCAACGTGTGTCCCTCGCGATACATCAAAATCATGGAACCTGAGTGTCCAGCATCGACACTCGAAACATCATGAAACCCGTGTCCAGCATCGACAAGTAAATCCTCATATCTCAGGCACCACATCCTCGGATCGGCCCTCATATATATCTCGTCCCAGGCACCGCCTACTCTGGTCGGCCCTCATATCCATCTCATGACTCCGGTCGGTATCCTCTGGATAACCGACGGGTCCAAATACTATCACCGGTAGGTAGTGCTCCCCTGCCAGGCTCACTGTCTAACAATACGAGCCTTCTTGCCCCGGGGTACCTCACCGGGTCCACCATGTACCCGCAGACGGTGCCTACCGCTCCTCGAATCGGGTTTCACATGACACTCTCAGAACCGAGAAAACGCATGGTGGACGCACTGAAATATCATATCAAGAGAAACCGGGTTTTTAAAACAATACATACTCTCTTTTGAAATAACCACGGTTCTCAAATCCAGAAATCTCATGAAAACAACATATCTCAATGCGTATAATCATAAAGCATGATGTATGCGACATATAACAGAAAAGTAAGCATATCGTATATCATGCAACATGAAACAGTAATATGCACATATCGAGGGAAAACCGCTCTTTTAAATAATCCAGTTTTAAAATATGTCACACGGTTCCAAAATCTCCAAAATCGAATGCAATATCGTATGAAGGTGCATATGTGTATGTACGCAAGTATGGACGTACAAATGTGTATGTCCGAAAGTATGGGTGTGCAGTATGTATGTACGCAAGTATGGGTGTACAATATGTATGTACGCAAGTATGGGTGTATAATATGTATGTACGCAAGTATGGGTGTACGATATGTAACTATAGCAAATATATTATGCAAGGAGTCATATCATGATGCAGCAACTCTACTGTGTAGTAACATGGCAATCATCGATGATGAAGTGTATGAGCCGGCAAATCTGTGTAAGTGTAACATACGCATCATCGATAATGGTGCAGGTGTACTAGCACAGGTATAAGCAATGCAATGAGAATAAGATAAATGCAGCATAAGGTAAATCATATGCAAATGCTGAAGGGTATACGTATCTAACATGACCGAGTCGGTGAATCTATCAATCGGCATCTAGCCACACAACATCACGTACGGTATAACACATCGTACGGCATCCTCTAGTCAAGGGTCTGGATCAATCATTGAGCCCAACTCATTACATAAGGAAAATCATCGTACGGCGGCACTGAACCATCGGGGATCCAATCATCCTATACGACAATGAGGGGTACGGACCTAACGTCTCGTACGGCAATCACTCATGATTCACGACATTCTATATATATCTATATACCTATGTCCCGGGTCACATCCATAACAATCTCGTATCAGGGGACAGCAAGGTATCAATCATCTCAATCGACCCGCATCTGTATACCAACATATCATCATATCACATGTCAAATCGTATTCTCTTTTCGTCGCATTCATATCTCACATAAGGTCAATTTTACATATAAATTCTACCTTTACTATAAGCATAAGTATCTAATCTAACATACACACCCGAACTATACAAACAGTTTCTGAAAGATGAGAATCGTAGTTTTGAAAGTAGGGGCTACGGTATTTTTAAGGAAAAGATATCATTTGAAAATCCGTAACGTCCCTCAAGGTATTTGTTTAAAAGATGCATACGATTCTTCAGTTTAGAAATAGGTATGGTTCGGATGACATGTCTACGTCGACTATCTAGTCCTATAGTGCCCTAAACAGTTGTTCCCCTCCGAACACAGAGACGAGACCGCGTAGGTCCGTCTTGCCTGAATTCGGGACAGATGCTATTTGGTGCTATCCGTCCACCTCTCCGAATATGCCAAGTTGATTTATGGCACCATGTATCGAAGATTTAAACGGATGCGGCCGATGTAGCAGACTTCGTCAGATTCCCCCTCGTTGAGGGGTTTTTGATTATGGGGATGCTCTTCCCTGCTGGCGCAAGCCCCTGCAGTTAATTACGCTACCACATCGTGGTAACCACTTTCTCCTTCTCCAGATGGTCACTTCGTGTCGTGTGTATTTGTTTTGTTTTTGGTTGCCCGTAGATTGTATACGGAGACTAATTTATGTTGTCGCCCGTAGGGCGTGAATTAGTCCAAATCCGTATTTTCTTAGATTTGGGTTTGGGGGTTGGGTTTAAGGATACGTTAGTCTCATTTAAGACTAAGATCAACTTAAACGTATGTTAAGGATACGTTAGTCTAATTTTAGACTAAGATAAACTTAACGGGATCGTTTAGATCCACCAAAAGAGCATTTGGACTCTATTGTTTAGTTTAGGGACATTGCGGTCGATTACCAGTTTAAGGACATGGTGGTCCAACGTTAGTTTAGGGACATTACGGTCCGAGATTAAGGACATCATAGTCCATGGGTTTAAAGGGACCCCACAGTCCGAGGTTAAGGACATCATTGTCCGTGGGTTTAAAGGGACCCCACAGTCCGAGGTTAAGGACATCATAGTCCATGGGTTTAAGGACCCCACAGTCCGGTTTAAAGACGTCATAGTCTATGTAATGTATGGTTGTCGGGACCCGTCACCTCTCTGAAGACGTTGAAGGATTACAACAACAAATATCAGAAGGGTTCAGAGATGTATCCTTGAACCAATTTTGGTTGAGATCTGTAGTCCAATTTGGGGCTAAGATCTGTTAAAAGATTTATGAGCATATTGGCTCAATTAATCTGAGTTGAGAACTTATGGCCAATCTTGGGCTAAGTCCAATCAAGTTAAAATGTTTAACATTTAGTTTGGGCTGTTGAGCATTTATTTGGGCTTGGCCCTTTTAACAATACTGAGCATTGGTTTGGATTCTGATAATATTTTGCCTTTTATTGAATGTTGAGCATTCATCATAGCTCTGGGGCTTATTAAAGAACAATTTATGTTCTATCATCGCACACGTGAGGAGCACGTGGTGCGCTTGGCGGTTTGCACCAGTTTAAGAGCGCAGTGTGCTTCTGCCAAGTAGCGCACATGTAAGGGACACGTGGCGCGCTTGGCGCTAAGCGCCAGATAATGAGCGCATTGTGCTATTAGTTTAGTGGCGCACACGTAAGTGACACGTGGTGCGCTTGGCGCTGAGCGCCGGTCCATGAGCGCAGTGCGCTAGTTCAAAAGCGCAAAGCGCTAACTGTTGAGTGGCGCGCTCGTGAGTGACATGTGGTGCGCTCGGCGGTGAGCGCCAGTCCAAAAGCGCAGAAGCGCATTTGATCAATTTTATGATCTGGAAAATAAATTCTCCCTGAGAAGAGACTTTGTCTCAAGATCCTAAGAACAAAAGTTCTTACTTTATAGGAGATGTTTCAATCTCTTGTATTGATGAAAGGTTTTGCCTTTATGGATCTATGATCCTTAAGAGAATTGAATTATTCTCTCCCCCTTTATTTTATAATGAGATGTTCATGATCTCTCTTTGTAAAAGACAATTTGTTTTATAGATCTATGATCTGTGAGAAGAGTTATGTTCTTCTTTTTGTTTTATGATGAGATCTTTTGATCTTTTTGTAAAAGACCTTGGTCTTTGTAGATCTATGATCTTTAAAGAAGTGAGTTCTTCTTTTCAATTATGAGATAATTTCATCTTTCTCTTCTTTTACCTTGAAGAAAAGAAGTTCTTCTGTTGAGAGATTGGCTCTTCTTTCTGAGATACTCTCAAAGCTTAGAGGTGAGTTCCTCTCTATGCTTCTGTATATTCTCTATATCTTCTCTCTATTTTTCTTTTTTGGAAAGAAGGATCATTGGTCATTGGGACCCACCACCTCTTCGACGACATTGAGAGATTACAGTGCCATATATCGAAAGTATGGAGAGATGTACCCTTTGAACCATGTCCCACTCATCGGGGGAAGAATAGGCTGGAGATTAAGCTTCTCGCTGCTGAAAAGGGCTTCTTTGTGTTCGCGCACGTGCGTCGCACGTGTTGGGCGCACATGTTTGCACGTAGCGCATATGGAGCTTGCGCATATGCGCATTATGGGGGAAGCAAGCTCCTATGGAGAAATAATCTCCTTTGAGTATTATGAAATACTCCCACATGCGTTGCACGTGTTTGGCTCACGTGCGTTGCACGTGGCGCGCATATGGCGAGCATACATGCATTGCACGTGGCGCACATGGTGCTTGCGCATATGCGCATTATTGGGGGAGCAAGCTCCTATGAAGAAATAATCTCCTTTGAGTATTATGGAATACTCCTACGTGCGTTGCACGTGGCGAGCATGTGGCGAGCGTGCGTGCATTGCACGTGGCGCACATGGTGCTTGCGCATATGCGCGTTATGGGGGGAGCAAGCTCCTATGGAGAAATAATCTCCTTTGAGTATTATGGAATACTCTGAGAATTGAATCCTTTGAGAATTGAACTCTTCCTTTTCTAAGAGGTATCCCCTCTTATTTATATAGTAGTGGTAGAGAAGGGATCTCTCCTTTTCCCGACGTGGGACTAAAAATGCATCCCACATGTAGTAGAGCATTACTTTAGATTACATATGTGTAGCACATTTGCTCATAACTTTTGATCCCGGATGAATTATGAGGCCTATAATATATCAAATCGAAGGATTTTTCGAGACACTTTCGATAACATCAGAATTTAGCTGTTTTCTAATTCGGAATTTTGTCAAAATACAGCCCGGAAAATACTGGTTCGCATTTTCTTCCTTAGATTACACGTGCATAGCATATTTGCTCATAACTTTTGATCCCGGATGAATTATGAGGCCCATAATATATCAAATCGAAAGCTTTTTCGAGACTCTTTTGATACCATCAGAATTTAGCTATTTCACATTCGGGAGTTTATCAAACTACACCCCGGAAAATACTTGTTCACATTTTCGTAAGCGTATCGCGTCCATTTGATACCTTGGGCTCTTTTGCACAGAAATTTTTTGGCGGGAACAAATGCCCCCACTACTTTGCCCATGTACGTATATACGTGGGTGAAATAGTGCAGAGTAATTCATAGCGTATGACCAGTTTCGGGTTGGTATATAATTTTCAGAATTTTGATCTAAGAAGATAACGAGCGGGCACAAGCGTCGTCATTTATCATTGACTCAAATCTCGACTCTTAAGGGATATAGTTCCAAACTCTCAGCTCCATGAGCCGCAACCTTCTATTTCTTAATGTTTTACTCTGGCGTGAAGTGGTTTATATGCTCATGAGTAACTTCTCCATTTCAGTGGCATGTAGCTTTGGCAAGTGTGGCCCATAGATGGTAGATAACAATTCATCTTGAACTCTCTATAAGGTAGCGATGGCTTAGGAAACAGGGTTAGGATCTTTTGCCTAAGACTTTCCAACTTTATGAGCCGTGACGGTCTCACAAAGGCTTTTCTCCCTACGAGTCGTGAGGATCTCGTAGGTGTCTTTTCTCCTTAGGAATCGTGAGGATTCCTATGTGTGTTTTCTCTTGGGAGTCGTAAGGATCTCACAAGAGAGTTTTCTTCCTTACGAGTCGAGAGGACCCGTAAGTGATTGATGAGGTTGACATTATCCGTTTTTCACGGAGTCAGAAGTTGCTCTGGGCGTTTTCCATGGGGTCAAGGCTGACTTTTGCCGTGTTCCACGGGGCCAGGATTTGCTCTTGATGCTTCCCACGGGGTCAGGATTGACATTACTCGTGTTCTGCAAGGACCAGGTTCTGATCTGGACGCTTCCCACGGGGTCAGGATTGACATTATCCGTGTTCCACGGGCCCAGAAGAGGTTGACTTATTTTTGAGGCAGAGCCACTGGGTGACGTATTTCCGCGACGGAGTCATTTTCTAACGTGTTTCCGTGATGGGGTCATTGGCTGACGTGTTTCCGCGACGGGGTCATTTGTTGACGTGTTTCCGAGACGGGGTCATTTGTTGACGTGTTTCCGAGACGGGGTCATTGGATGACGTATTTCCGAGACGGGGTCATTTGCTGACGTGTTTCCGCGACGGGGTCATTTGTTGACGTGTTTCCGAGACGGGGTCATTTGTTGACGTGTTTTCGAGACGGGGTCATTGGATGACGTATTTCCGAGACGGGGTCATTTGCTGACGTATTTCCGAGACGGGGTCATTTGTTGACGTGTTTCCGCGACGAGGTCATTGGATGACGTATCTCCGAGACGGGGTCATTGGCTGACGTATTTCCGAGATGGGATCATTTGTTGACGTATTTCTGCGACGGGGTCATTGGATGACGTATCTCTGAGACGGGGTCATTGGATGACGTATTTCCGAGACGGGGGTCATTGGATGACGTATTTCCGACACGGGGTCATTTGCTGACGTATTTCCGAGACGGGGTCATTTGTTGACGTGTTTCCGGGACGGGGTCATTGGATGACGTATCTCCGAGACGGGGTCATTGGATGACGTATTTCCGAGACGGAGGTCATTGGATGACGTATTTCCGAGACAACGTCATTGGATGACGTATTTCCGAGACGGAGGTCATTGGATGACATATTTCCGAGACGAAGGTCATTGGATGACGTATTTCCGAGACGGGGTCATTTGCTGACGTATTTCCGAGACGGGGTCATTTGTAAATGTGTTTCCGCGACGGCGTCATTGGATGACGTATCTCCGAGACGGGGTCATTGGATGACGTATTTCCGAGACAGAGGTCATTTGCTGACGTATTTCCGAGACGGGGTTATTTGCTGACGTTGTGTCTGTTGTAATGAGATGAATATCGAAGTGGTCTCTAGATTGTCTGTGAACCGTCGAGATTCGGAGTAGGGACTTTGCCATGGCTCTAAGGTTGATTGTAGCTTCTGAATCCTGCTGGAATGAAGAAGAACGCTGTTGATGATCTCTAGGCTGTCTGTGAACCATTGATATTTGTAGTAAGGACTTTGCCATGGCTCCAAAGTTGATTGCAGCGTATAAATCCTGCTGGAATAAGGAGGAACGCTGTTGATGATCTCTAGGTTGTCCGTGAACCGTCGAGATTTAGCTTCGTTTCGATGAAGCCTGGTGGGAAGGTATGGTTCCCTCTTTGTTTGTGCCCCTGGATTGTATACAGGGATCGATGTGTTTTCACCTGTAGGGAAAAAAATTTCATTTTATATATTTTTCTTTCCGCGATGCTCTATCATTTCAGCTTTTATATCGCGAAAGTTGCGATTGCCCAATCATTTCGGCTATTTTTTGCGGTGCCCAATCATTTCGGCTATTTGTTTTATTTACTCGCTGCTTTTTATTGCGAGTTTGGGATTGGACACCGATTTCGGCATCAGCATTGCTACAACTGGGATATTGCCATGAGCGAATCATCATTTGCCTTTGTCGGTTCGAACAAAGGTGGCTTAGTAAACAGGGTTAAGATCCTGTCAACTAAGGCTTTTGACTTCATAAGCCGTAAAGGTCTCATAAAGGTATTTCTCCCTACAAGTCGTGAGGATCTCGTAGGTGCGTTTTCTCCTTAAGAATCGTGAGGAGTCTTAAGTGTATGGTCCCTTACAAGTCGTAAGGATCTTACAAGAGTGGTTTCTCCTTATAAGCCGAGAGGACTTACAAGTGTCTTTTGCCATAAGAGCATATCCCTAATCTCTGGTGGGAATTTATTAGGGAAATGTTTATTCGCGCCCGTGGATTGTATACGAGGGTCATTACTGAACCACTTTTAGGGCAGCATTGGAGGTTGTGATGGCTTAAGAACATGTTCAGATCCATATAGCTTAAGGCTTTTGAATCCTATGAGCCGTGAGGGTCTCAAAGGAGGGTTCTTCTTACGAGTCGTGGGGATCTCTGTCACGACCCGAAAGGTACGGAACATGACCAGCACTTAAATTACGAAACGTCTCGAGGCATGCGTAATCTAAGTACGCCAAAACACAGAAATCAAAACCAAAGAAGCAGTAGAGTGAAGGAAAAACCAACTTAAAACAAGTAGTTTTAATAGCATAAGCCGAATTATGCGTTTTAAAAACATCAAGTATTTTCTGAAAATTTCGGCAGAGTCTCCTTTGTAAATACTAGCCCCCAAACAGGATACAACATGAATAGTATACGAAAAATATAAAAAGGCATCCCCAAGCGGGAGCTAGCTCTTCGTTAATTGACGGTCATAACCACGCAAGCAATATAATATACAACGCCAAGGACGAGGATCAAAACTCAAAAGAAACTCAAAACAACATGAAAAAAAACATAATAATACAACGCGCAACTCTAAGGTCGAAAGAATAACAGGTCTGGTTTTCTATCTCTCTCAAATATACAATCCGGTTTATGGAGTTTCTAGATACAACAGAAATAATAATAAACAATGGTGGTCCTCATGCAAAGAACCCACCTGCTAAAGCAATCACCCGGAAAGAAAAGTGTGCCAGCAAAGCCGCAAAGAACCTGTACGGCAAAACCTGCAAGGAACTGTGGCACAACGGGGGTGAGTTGCCGACTCGTGAGTAGAAAACATCTACGAGTAGAAGACGCATGTATGACGCAATCCTAGGTCATACGATCAATATATAATCCTCAAATGATAAAGTCTGAAACATGAAAAAGTGACAAGGGTAAACATCTATACATAAGTGTAATCCCATGTGCTCATGTCGGTGCCTCAGGTAGCAACATATCATATGAATGATGTTAGTTATGTATATGCCCTAGAGGCCATTGTTGTACATATGATGTATATTATAATGGATGGTTGGATATATATAGAGAGGATTTTCTTGCTCGACATGATAGTATGCTATTTGGTTTCACTTTATCTTGACATGTTGACTTATATATTGTTTACTGTCTTTCTCTCACATGTTGATAAAGCCCTTAGGATCTGTACTCGACTACTGGGACTACGATGAAATCATACTAGTGGGGCCATGGTAGTCGATGAGTACATCCTATAACTGTTCCTAGTCAAGGGTATATCGAGACAGGGCATCGATACATCAGAGTAAACTAGCGTATACGCATCTTGACCCATATGATGGGTGATGGATGATCCCATATCCATCAGGGTTTTGACATCAGAGATGGTGTACGGGTGCTCAGTGGAGACTGGGTACACTGGACGGACTCGCCGAGAACTCCCAGATGGTGATATACCACACGTCAGATGGCAGTTCTCCGGTGACACTGGTACAGGGTATTCTGTAGACCCGAGATCGTCATAGAGTCTTGTGTGATTCCCACTGTGCTTTGATTTCCACCTTACCACGTCCAAGAGGGCGTGCAAAACGGTGGCTTTTGGGTGTAGTCCCGAATCACATGGAGGCAATAAGCGATAGGAGGGGATTCGTCTCTCCCGGTTTAGGGAGTTGATGTTGTGCTGTGTTCGATTGGCTATAACTGGAAGTTCCTGGCCAGGGCTGATATAGAGACTTACTGGTAAGTGTTTCCAGTAGTTTCTCGACCCGTTATGAGCCTCATATCGACACGACTTATCGGTTACTGGGGTCTGACGTATACCACCCTAGACTTGATATGCGACATATCAGACGAAGAGACCGGACTGTACGGGAGTGTTACTGATTGGATTCACAGGAGAACGTACAGGATAGCTTGTTGATCTTCTGGTCGCTCAATACCTGGGTGGCTGTTACGTTTAGCTGACCGCTTACAGCTTATGGGTGTTTGATATGATCATCACCTGCTACCGGCGTATTGACGATTCTTTAGAGTCCTACACAGAGGTTTCTTGGCTCAGGCAAAACGGAGTAGAGGCGCATATGTGATATGTGCAGGACCGAGGATAATGCGATATGAGATACCGTATTATATTCTCGCGATATTTAGATATGAACCGGGTCATCGGATCAAGTGTTGATTCGATGAATCGGTACATGATATATTAGTCGGTTATATTCGATATAGCCGGATTGTCGGATCAAGTGTTGATTCGATGATTTAATGTATAATAATATATATGATATATTGTATTACATTATCTAATATTGGCTCGCTTTATTATTTCATTTTCTCACCGGGCAATACATTGATATATATGCGGTATATTTTAATTGTATTATTTTCTTTTGTTACAAATATATAATATATATGTGATATATATTATTGTAACATGATATGATTAATAATGAAACATGTTTAGTGGAGATTAAACAAGATTAGGGTTTGATTTGGGTTATTTGTTTCTTGCACCTTCTAGAAGGAATTCCTTTTGTCATGAGTTAGATATTATGGTTGATATTTACTTATGACTCATTCTTTAACCCAACCAAACCCTAGCCCTAGTTAATTCTCTACAAGGGTTATCCTTGTCATCCTAAACCATGGTTGCATTATTAATTCATATATTCATTTCATTATTCATCACAAAAGGGTTAACTCATTTTTCATCATCTTCTTCTCTCTTGAGCTTTGAGAAAGCTTACTAGTTTTTCATTTTGTGATGATTTCAGGTAAGAATTTGATATAAAAAGAAAGCATAAATACTACTCCATCATCCTCATCTAATCTAGCTAATTAGATTAGGGTGTTCACCTCATTAGAGTGAGAGAGCTTGAGTTATAGCAACTTCGACGTAGATCATCGGAGAAAAGGAACACTGTAAGCTAGCATGGATCGTTCGAGTCGTGGAGCCTCTCTTGAGTCCGGGAGATCGTGGATCGCGGCTAAGGGACTTCTACTCGGAGCTTATGAAGCGAAGGAGCGGACTACAAAGGTTGCAATTCCTCACACTTAGTAGTAAAGATGTTTACTTGCATGTTAAACCCTAATAATCTAGCAAAGATCCCGGTTTTGGGTTGTTCGGCACGTCTAAAATTTTATTCGGGCATGGTTGATGCCTTATGAACCCTCACAAGAGTGCCTAGGAACCCTACAAATGAGGTATGAATGCATGAAAACAGAATACAACTAAATGAAGAAATTGCTTTCATAACTTAGTGAGATTTCTGTATATTTAAAACGAGGTATCATCAAGGAAATCAACATAAACAGTGTCTAGCATCGACACAAAACATAAATCTCAATATCTCAATATCTCAGGCTCCGGCTACCCGGACTGGCCTGTATCATCAAATCGCAATACCTCAATATCTCAAAATCCCAGTGTCTCAAATCTCACTATTTAGGGCGCCGTCGGTCCGGATCGGCCCCTAACATCAATCACACGACCGCGACGGTATCCTCCGGATATCCGACACGTCAGATAAAATCACCGGTAGGCAGTCTTCCCCTACCGGGCCCATCGTCTACTACTCAATCTTCTTTCCCCAGGGTACCTTACCGGGCCCACCATGTACCCGCAGACGGTTCATCCAACTCCTTGAATCGGGTTTCGAAATCCATCTCATAACCGAGAAAACATCATGGTGGACGACTCATACATCATGAGAAAACCGCACTTTTCATTTTAAAAAGAAAGAAAAAACAAGTTTATATATATTCTTGCGGTTTTCTCCCAAATCCAGGAAATCTCATGAAAATCCAAAATCCAATCATCAATAGCACGTAAACAGTGAATATAGGCATAAAACTATATAATACTGTATAACAGTGAATAATAATATGCATGAAGTAGCAAGTAATAACTGCAATGTCTAAACTGGCATATAAGGCAAGGACACTAATATCATGTCTAAACTATCAGCTAACAAGCTATGTTAATGAAATAGTATTCTCTAAAGTGTACGTGACATGGCAATTACCGATGATGATGTGTGTGAGCCGGCAAGTAAGTGTACGTGGAACATACGCATCATCGGTAATGGTGTTGGTGTCCTGACAGCATGATATCAATAATGGTATGAAATCGCAATATAAGCATGCGATGCGAAGCGAACATCAATAATGTGCGGGAGCTGAATGATAAACACAATGATAACTAATCTGCATTTAATATAATATAAGTCATACAGTGGTGCCAATTGAAATAACACGAATCGTGGTGTTTTGAAAATAAGGGCTACGGTGTTTTTAAAAAAAGATACGTCCTGTGAAATATCCGTAGGATCCCTTGGCCTGTCTTTTAAAATACCCATGATTCGTTAGTTTTTGAAATAGGTAGGAATCAAATCTAGTCTATCAACTACACTAAACTATATGGCTGAACTAACAGGCTAAACGAAAGGTAAGGAAACCGCCGAACATCTGAGTCGATACATACATACATACATACATACAATATATATATATATATATATATATATATATATAATAGTCGGTGATCCTGCCTCAATAGTATCGCATACGATACAATATCTATAATATGACATCCTCAACTCAAGAGTGCGAATCTATCATCAATATATAGCTCGTACGTAAATCCGTAGTACGGCATCCCAAATCTGGGTACGGGTCAAATATCGCATTCATCACACTATTCATCTGGTATCCTCTTATTAAAATCATGATCCAGGGTACTGACCTACGTCTAGTACAAAACTGATACCATCTATGAAATGCATGCGTGTGTATGAAAACACCACGCCTAAAGAAACCGCTAAAATATCATGTCGTATCACAAATACGGACCATGTCACATCACCGATCTCACGGCCTCAAGCCCAATCTCATCGACTCATCTCCAATCCCAACTACTATCCTCATAATCCATGTATATATATATATATATATATATATATATATACCTAGTCCCATACTCACGTGTGTGTATATATATATATCCCCATATACGCACATGTAAGATATATGTATGAAAATGCGGGTGTGCGGGTGGGTGTGAACCTACTCTAGGGCTCGCGACTAAGAAGCTATGCTAGTTTACTTCTAATTACCCTAAACTAAACCATGAACACAATGATCGCCTCTTGATAAACATCCACGTATCATGAATCACATATATAACTTATATATCATAACTATACTATGAACTGTGGGGGTGCTATACGCCATCCACCCGACTTCTCCCCATAGATATAAATCTACTCACCCGGTCCTTACTCGCCGATGCCGATGTCACTACGCACTTGCTTGTCGTCTCGAAGTCCACATGGGGGTACCTACATGTCACAACGTATCGTGCCGCATAAAAATCCAATTTAAATCCAAAATGACACATGAATCTCACATAGGTCAAAGCATATGGTTTGCTCTCTCAAATCAACCCAAAACCCTCGACATCGGCGTACAAACACCGAGTGATCGAGAAAAACTCAAGCGTACCAATCGTGGTTTCACAACACCTTAAATATATATATATAATAGGGTTAAAATCATCAAAACTTCAAATTCGCTTTAAAAGCTATTTTTCCGAAAACCTAGTAAGCAAAATTAACCGCTTTAATGCAACATCTCGATGTTTTAGCAAAATGAGTTGTCACAATATTTACTAATTAGCTTAATAAGGCCACATAAACACTTACTAGATTTTTAATCTCGCTAAATTACATTAACCCAAAATTCAAGTTTGCAAGAAATATCAATTTTAACACTTTTTAAAGCAAAATTCTCAATCCATCAATTAAGCTTGGTTTTGCATATACTAAAGTATTAAACCGCAAATTATAATGTTAATAATATCATGAAACCCTAATTAGAATTTTATCTCACCAAAATATATATATTTTAAAAACCTAGTTAACAAAATTAGCACAATTTTCCATTTTAGCTCAAAACTTGGTGTTTTAATCAAATTTAAATATTTTAACAATTCTACTGGCCATAATTCTCATTAAAACATCTTAACTAAGCCACACAACCATTAACTAGATTTTAATCTCACTACTTTATATTAATTACAAAAATCTAGTTTGCAAAACAATCATAATTAGGACAATTTAAATTTAACAATTAACAAATTAGCAACTAGATTAGGTTTTGTAAATCTTAAGATATTAGACTACTCATTGTAAACATGATTAAGAGATAAAACCCTAACCTAAATTTAATCCTCCTCTTGAATATTAAATTTTGAAATTAGAGCCATAATTACACACCTACTTAAGTTGATTCAAAGTAATTAACTAACAATTAAACACTAGGTTTAGGATTTACCTCCGCAAATCGAAAGATCAAACTTGAAATTTTAGCCTCCAAAACTTGCTTCCATGCTCTAAGATCCAAGCTAGATTGGTTAAAGAATAATGGGTAAATGTTGGATTTGGGATTTGTGAGGTTTTATTTTGATTTTTGTTGAATTTGTGAGGAATTTTGTGTTGGAAATGAAGTGGGAAAATTGGGGGGGCTGCTCATGGGGAGGTCTCGGCCAAGATGGGGAGGGATGAGTGAGGGGAGAGAGTGAGAATGGGGTTTGGGGCAAAAGTCAAACAAAACCCATACTTCTTTAATTATAGTTTCTTGTTCATTCTTTTTCTTTTTTCCAATTACCTTTCTTTTTATCTTTAAGTGTGAGGTGTGTGTGTGTGTGGCAGCCATGGGCTCAGCCAAGTTGAAATTGGTGGTGTGTGTGAGTGTAGGTGAGTGATTGGGTGCACACACAAGAAGATAAATACCAAACCGAAATTTCTATTTAATTTATTTCCACAAATAAGCCTTTTTCTTTTATATTTTCTAACACCATCTTAACAACTTCTTTTCATTACAAAAAAAATATCGTACATGTTAGTCTAATGTGTTATGATACACAAAATTTGTTTCAACCCATTCCGATTTGTAATTTTCCCTAATTAAATGTATTAGTGACGGCTTAAAATAATATTAAAATAATTAATTTCGGAAAATTTTCAGAAAATTAGAAATTTTACCAGTGGCTCAATAAACACCAAATAATAGCAATTATATAGATAGAATGTGTATATTTAATTTTATAATAAAGATATTTATATTTAGACTTTTTACGGAAAACCCCCTTATTTTACCGATTTTCCGAAATTTCACCGAAACGATTTTCAAAACGTTACAATCTTCCTCCTTAAAGAAATTTGGTCCTCGAATTTAATTTAAAACTCCCCCCAAATACTAAAACATTTCAGCAAAACCATCAAGTCGTCGGGGCTCCGAAATCATAAATACACAAAACGTATATCGTAGCGCAATGCATGCGCATGAAAAAGAGTGTATAACTCAAAATCAAAACTCCGTCAAGCATCCCGCAATTATCGGAGTCATGGGGAAGACATCAATGTCCAAATCCAATACGAAAACCAATATGATATACATCATTGAAGCATCTGGAAGCAATGCATGCCAAACGTTTTTCAAATCGCTGTGCGATGTGTGTATCACTGCACAGTGGCGGACGTCTATTGTGAGAAAATAACTATATATATATATATATATATATATATATATATATATATATATCCTTTGTTTAACATACACGTCTCGCCGTTTAGAAAATAATTTAGAAGGGTTTCCCTTTTTAAACAGTTTCGTGCCATCATTGACACGTAAGTAAATACTGAGACTATAGCTCCTTCTTGGAAATCCCTTCGATAACTACCAATGCATGCAAAATATACTTAGGTACTGTCCTATGACTAGTCCTGCTCGGTACTAAACTAAATAGCAAGTATCATAAAATATACTGCTCCAAAAGAAATCAATCCCAAATATATATATGAATGCCATGTGCGTCTGATGCGCACGGAAATCGAAGTCCATGAATATGCTATACATATGCACAGAAACAACATCTAAGTGCAACGGGTGTGCACGAAACACCTGTCAAAGGCAACGTCTGTGCCTGATAGCAAAACCAGGTGCATCTGATATGCACGAAAAATCTCGATTTAGTGCATCTGGTGTGCACCTAAATCGCATCAAGTGTTTTAAGTATGTGCAAAATCCAAATCAAGTGCACAATGTGCATGAAAACGAATATCGAATATCACACTCGAAATCGACAGTATACGATATATTTCAATCAAAATCCCAATCAGGTATACCGTGGTATAAAATCTAACCATCCTGTGCATCGGCGTGCACAAAAGCAAATCGATTACTAGAAGTGCATGAAAACTATACCGAAAGTATAAGTCAAATCATATTCATGCCCTAGGCATGAAATCAAATATCATGAAACTCGGTCATCAAAACTCAGTCATGAAATAAATCACCCAAAAATACTGAAATCCAAAGTGACGGATACGTGATAGTCAATTACAAAATCACAACTCATAAATACTGTCGTCGATACGTCCGTCCTTCAAAGTCGAGAAGGTGTCGGTGCATCCAATGCTAGCAGAGCAAGATATCTACTTGCCTTCTTGTCACGACCCAGAAATGGCCCGTGACGGCCCTAATACTACGCAACGCCTAAAGACGCAACGTAGTAAAAGAAAGCCAAACCCAGAAATCTAAACCATAAAAATACGGAAAAGATAATATAAGTTTTGAAACATTTGAAATCGCAACCCAAATTCTTTAAAAGTCTTACTTTCTTTCTTTAAAATTTTTGCAACACCCCTTTTTGTAAAACCCAGCAAAGATGAATACAATGCAAATATACGACGCCGTAGCGAAGAAATAAAGACAGTAGAGAGAAAGATGTATATATAAAAGACATCAAATCCACAATAATACATACTAACGTCCTCACCCAGTCTCTATGTCAATAATACAATAGTAGATGGAGAGAGAGTACAATATACAACGAAGGTACAATAAGAAATACAGATAACCGTCTAACCCACCTAAGCAAAAAGGTACTGTGAGCTGATGCGGTATCTGTAGCAAAAGGTGGTAGCTGGATAGCTGAATAAAGGAATAGCCTGCCTCGACTACTCTGGGGAACAACCTGAAACACCTGTAGCACAACGGGGGTGAGTTGCCAACTCGTGAATAGTATAAAACATATGTAGGTAATCGCAGGAATGCACGTACAGCATGAATCTAAGATATGCGATTACAGTAGTAATATGTCATGCAATACTGAAATAAGAAGAGTACACTAGCAGGTACAATCAATATGTGAAGCAGTGATGACATGCTAATAGTATGCAATAACTATGCAATAGAGATATGAGAAAGCAAATATGCAACTACCATAAGGGTACACTATAAGTACTACCAATATGTGAATCCGTGCATAAGATAGGTAAGGGTGAGGTATAGGGTGGAATATGTCATTTTCCACGGAAACCTGACGTCGTGGCAGGATCACAATCCAATAAGGTACTCCAATCCCAAATCCTCAAACCAGCCCCCACATTGGGCACTCACATCATATATAAATCTCACATCTCCTCAATGTACAATATCGAGTAATCTCCTATATCCCGAATGTACAAATCACCAATCACATAGGTATATCCAATGTCCAATCCCAATGAATCACCTAGTATTCCAAGTCCAATCTCAAGTAAGTTTCTAGCATCCTAAAGGTAAATATATGTACAGAAATAAATATGATGGGGGCAATACACATATATTAGCGTCCCATACGACTAATATTGGTGTAAGGGTATATATAACAACGGCTAAATCCCCTGTTATATATACAAAAAGGGGGTTAAAGAAATATCATGAAACCGTGTGCCAAGCATCGACACAGAAATCCTCGTATATGGGGCTCCGTCAGTCTGGATCAGCCCACGGGGTCCGTCTGCAGTGTCGGCCCTCGGCCCCGACAGTACAGGTCATCCCGTATCCATCTCTCTACTCTGGCCAGTAGCCTCCGGACAACTGCCAGGTCATATCAATCACCGGTAGGTACTCGCCCGCCTCCAGGCTCAATCGGCAAACCCATCGATCTTCTTGCCGAGGGGAACCATACCGGGCCCCACCATGTACTCTCATACGGCAACCACACATCGTATGGAGCATAAAATCAGCACCGATAAAACTCATGGGGGACGCTCGAAATATCATATCAAGGAAACCGGGTTGTTACATGTATGCATAATTTCATGAACTCCCGCGGTTCCCAAATCCCGAAAACATCATGAAAAAATCCAGATAAGCAATGCGCAATCCAGAAATAAATGTATGCGATATAACTGAATGCGAGCAGGTAAACACAAGTATATAGCTGAACCAGATGTACGCGAAATCATGATAAGGTACAGCTAAGTAACATCAGTAAATGTGAATATGCGACAACAACTGAATATGTATCTAACATACAGGTGTAGCAAAGTATAGGTATCTACCTATAGGAACTGATGTCGTATACCCCCCTGGGTATAAGTAACTTATGTAGGAAATCCCTCCCGGTATAGGTAAAATAGGTAGGAGGTATACCTGTAGCTGTATCGCAAGTGAAAATATACCTATCACTAAAGGTATGATACACTATAGGTATACCGATAAGCTAGATGTCAAGTGTGGCAAGCAATGGTAGCTATAAGGGGTAGTGTGTGACATGGCAATTATTGACGGTGTGTGTGTAGCATGCAATACGTGCTCGTGCAACATGAACCGTCAATAATGTGTGCAGTGGCCTACGGCAGCTAGTCACAGTATATAACTATATCAAGGAAAAGCAGTAAATGCGCAATTCTATAATGACGTAGAATGTGCGACAGGTAATTGAATCCTAGCCCAGACGCATAACGCCATGCGGGCGATTCCCCTGTAGATGTTATATCTACTCACCTACACTCCACGCTGGGTGAATCCTACCGTCTGCTCCCTCTGTAGTGGTGTCTGTAGTCCCTGTCTGCAAACCTGCAAATAAGACATGGAAATCACATATAAGCCGAATATCCCGCGAAACGCGATATCGAAACGAAACGAGAAACTCGCGTCGCGAACTAAGCGCGCGTGTGCACGATACGCTGAATCGTGTGTGTACGAGTCTAAAAACCATCGCGACACGCCGCGATACGCTGGATCACAGAACCCACTCACGTATCGCGCGTATCGCGCAAACACAACGAAACACAAAAGCGATATAAGATCCCAGATTTTGCCTACCATGAAAACTAATCAAATAAGCAAGATTAGAGGAACCCAACCCACAGCAGAAACCTACAGACCAAAACCCAAACCCTAGCTCCTCACTATGGCCGGCGTCGCCGGCCCCTCCTTCAGCCGTCGCCGGCCCTGGCCGGTGTAGTGGGGTTCGTCTCCTAGGTGATGCTCCAGGGTCTCTAGCACAACAATACCACACTGTTTAATTTACTAGTATACATCTCAAGTCACAGCAGGTTCTAGATATCACAATATCACTTCAAAAGTCACAAATTTGCACAATTTAAGAAATCTATGGTATTTTAGTGAAGTTTGGCTAATATCTCAGTTGAAGTGGCCTAACTAACACTAAACCAACCTAAGGTAGCTAACGAAATCAACAATTTACCAAAATTCCACTTAAACACCACAATTTAGCACAAATTAGCTAATTTAGCACTGATCGAATCAATCGATGCACAACTAAGCAAATCATGCAATGGGGTTAAGGAAATATACCCACTGAACCCTAGAAGGCAGGTGAAGGTGTGGAGAAGAGCTCCTGCGAGAGCTGGGGTCCCTGTTGCTGTTGCTGCTGCCCCCTGTTGCTGTTGCTGATGTTGCTGCTATTATTGCTGTTGTTGTTGTGTGTTGTTGTTGTGATGATGATGATGAGGAGGAGGAGGAGGATGCCTGCAGCTGCTGCTCCTGCTCCTGCTGATCCTGTTGCTGCTGCTGCTTCTCTCTCTCACAAGGTGTGAGTGTGTGTGTGTGAAGATGAAGCTGTTGCTGTTGTTGTTGTTGTCTTTGTTGTTGTTGCTGCTACTGATGTTGCTGGTGTTGTGGGTGATGCTAGCTGCTGCTGCTGCTGGAGCTCTCTCTCTCTCTCAGGTGAGTGTGTGTGTGAGTGTGAGTGAAATAAAGAGAAAGGAGAGGAAATGAGAGAAATGGGTGAGATGAGAGAACACAAACAACCCCCCCTTCTCACTCTCTCTCACCTCCTTAATGAGGCATGGCTCACCCATGCTTCCCATGCCCCCCTCTCTCACACAAAGTCAACAAGAAGTCAACAATGAAAAATAAAATCCTTATAAAAATTCATTTTCATTAAAAACAACCATGCACTACAATTAAACCTAAAAGCACTAAACCAAACTTAACACTAGATTAAGCAATGGTTAAACCACTAAATACCTCCTAGTTTACATGCACAAGTGTGTGTGTGCCTAACAAAATTATAATAAAATATTCAATAAATAGGATAAAATATTTAAAAACCAATTTGGTAAACTTTTTATTAAAAACTATACATTAAAATATAATTAGCTACAAAACACATTCTAAGGTGTTACAATCTCCCCCCCTTAAAAGAAATTCGTCCCCGAATTTAAAACTTATACTGTTACCTGTACCTTCAAAAAGAAGATTAAAATCCTCAAATCTCGCTCACAGCCTCCCAAGTGACTATCTCACTACACGGCTACGCCCGAGAAAACCCTTCACAGATGGCAAGACCTTTGACCGACGTTTCTCCACCTGTCGAGCCATTAACACACATGGCTGCGGGTGAACGAAAGATCGCGTCAAGCTAAATGGTCTGGTGCCAAAACATGTGAGAAAGGTCATGAAGGTAAATGTAAAGTATCTTCACAAGGAATACGGGGTGAAAATCCCATAATCTGGGCGGAAGTGCCAAATTGAAGGCAACAAAACTAACTCGCTTATAGGATCTCAGAAGGACCTACGTCCTGGGATAAGCTTCCCAAAATCCAACACGTCATTCATCGGAAAGTCCATAGGAATCCATGATTTACCACTGCGCACTCAAGCCTGCGACCAACACAGTCGCATAAGACATCTGTTTGCAATGGACAGTTCTCATCCTGACCTGAACACAACTGGACTATCTCCGAATTCTCTAGACATAGCTGGGGTCCAAAATCCTACCTTCGCAGAGTCAGAAAACAACAGACTGGCGATCGACACGACCTAACCCCTAAGCCTAAGGGTGGCCAATTGGAGTGTCTCCTGATAACAGCTATCGAAGGAGAACCCGAACGATGGCGAGTGACGATCCCAAGCTGCTGACGACCAAACAAAACAACAAACACACAATTTAAACAAAACAACTGAGCAAACTGAGTAAAACCGGATGACAAGAATCCGAATGGAGTCACACCCTAACCAAGATTAGGTGGAAACCATAACGGAATTCATGGAGATCTGCTCCCATTCCTTCTTCGGAACGGTAAAAAGATTGCAATTCTCCAGCCGGCCTCAGATGCTCGACCCAAAGCACACAACAAGACAGACACTTGAAACGAAACCTGAAACTTCTCCTTACATTCCTGTCCACTCGTAACTATCTCACAAGTCACGCCAAAGCTGGTGGAACTTGAATGCATAGAGGGAGTTGACAGACGTGCATACTTTAGGATTATACGTCTCTACCCGAAGAAACCAGGTATACAAACGCGTCCCTAACTTAGCACATCTTTGTCACAAATCAAGGTCTCTGAATCATTACCCAGCCGAATATGCTCAAGTACCTCTGACGTACGAGCTTCGACGGGCAGTGTCTCGCGGAAACGATTTAAGGAAAGTGGTCGGGCGCGGACATGAGCAAGCTGTCCCCTCCGTAGAGACGAACTAAGCTATACTCGACGATCAAACAAGAACTGTAAATCTGCAGAAGACCATCACAACAATCCAAATCTGCTGCAGGAAGATGTACATTAAGCTCTAGTGGTCCGTGGAAAATCTGACACGACTCTCAAGCAAGTAGTGTCTCCAAATCTCCAACGCAAAACCACCACGGCCATCTCCAGATCATGAGTGGAATATCCTCCTCGTACTTCCTCCAAAAGTAGGGAAAGCAAAAGCGATATCTCTATAGTGTCACCTCAGTACACCCTCGAGCCCACTCAAGAAACATTACAGTTAAACAACAAAGTCGCCCGAACCAAAAGCAAAGAAAGACTGATGCAGTTGCTAACTGAGTCTTCAACTGCTGAAAATTCCGTACACATGCCTCAGTCCAAAGAAAAGAAACCTCCTTTTGGTCAATTCAGTCACTGGTGCAGCACCACTCTAGCAATCCTGCCTGAAACGGCGGTAAAACCTGCTAAGCCCAACAATCTGCGGATCTCCGTCCTGCACACATGTCTGGACTTAGGCCGTACAGTCACCATCTCCCTCGGAACCATACGGAACCGTCTCCCGTGACTACAAGACCTAGGAGTCAACACAAAACAAGCCTGAAGAAACACCCTGAGAATTAGCAACTGCTGGTGCTCTCCCAGCATCCGCATAACAAATCCTCAAGTGCTACTCCTGTCCCTCAAAACACATTAAATAGACCAGAGTGTCGTAAATAACACAACAGAAACTGGTCGAGGAACGGCCTGCAGAAATCTGGTTCATCATATCCCCGAATGCTGCTAGGGCGACAGTGAATCCAACGACTCACAAGAAAAAAACACCCAAAGCCCGTAGCACGCACAAGGCAGTCTTCGGAATGCCGTCACTCCGAATCCGCAATAATGATGACCTGATCCCAAACACACTTAGAAAAATGTCTCGCACTCTGGAGCTGATCTAAGAAATCGCCACGGCAAGGTGAAGGATACCTATCCGCACCATAAGCCGGTTCCATTGACGATCCGTCGATACGCAACCCTAAACTACCGCCTTTCTCCTCGACGAACAGAAATAGGAGTTTCCAAAAGCGAAACACTCAGACGCACAAAACTCCCCAAACCGAAACTCTGCAGCTGATCCTTAAGCTCCCTCAGCTTCGCCGGCTCATCAGGAACAACGTCGGATAAACTCTCGCACGAAAAGAACCCGGTCCAACAATCCCACGGTGACTCCGGTATCACGAATGAACGCCAAGAATCCACGACATCTCCTCAGTAGCCGACTAGCGAAAAAGGCTGAATTCAAGCTGTGAGAGGCGGCACAACTATCCACCTGCACAACAAGAACTGACTTGCCGGGGAAAACAAAACCTAACTTGTTTCCTCGCGGTAGTCCACAGACGCCTAACACGTAGCTGACCAGTCCGTGCCCAGGAGAACATCAAATCCAACATCTCTAGAAGGATCAAAACGACGGACGAATCTCTAGCTCCTATCCGATTGGCACAAAACTGAAATACGTGTCGCGCAACAAAAGAATCGCTGACAGAAGTTAAAACAACTACAACTAATCTACCCAACCACGGTACAAGCAAGAAACAAACAAATACACCAAGAGAAATTATAACTCAAGGGTACCTGAAAACTCCACATTGGACGTCTGCGCGTCCCGATAAGTAGAAGCAAACTCCTGTGTCTGCCCTCTACTCGCAGCTGGATGAACTCCTCTGGTAGACTAAGCCCTCTGAGTGAATCCTCCACGTCCACGGCCTCTCTGAATACGATCCTGACGCCGTGCTGAGGAACAATCCCTGACGAAGTGCTGAAGGCTTCCGCATCGAAAACATCCACGTGCTGACTGCTGACCATCCTGGGGATGAGAGCTGAACGACTGTCCTCGTCCCAAGCCTCTGCTACTCCCGCGACGGCCACGAAATCTGTCTCGACGACCGAACCTCTGTCTCTGGGCTGGTACACTGGTACGAGTCCTCCACTGTCCTGGAATATGTGCCTCGTCAACTGGAGCTGCAACAACTGGTGCTATGTAGGTGACGGACTGCTGCAGACTGATCGTAAGGGACAGCTGAGTAACAGGGGTGACCACCTCCTGTCGTAGCTCCCGAACGACATCAACCAAAGAACTCATCGTCTGGCGGAACTCCTGCATCTCTACCAAAAGTCTATCCATGGTATAGGTGGTAGGCTGATCCGTCTGCACCTGTGCAACTAGAGTGCCATCCTGGTCAGTACTCGTCTCACCCGAGCTAACTCTGACCTCGGCCCTCGCTGCATCGCTCTGAGTCCCCATAGTCATCGGCGGCAAGGCTATAAATAGATATAAGATGAGATTCGATAAGAATGAGGAAATCGAATCTCAAAGATATGAAACATCAAGGAAGGAATGCCAAGCAAATTGTACTTAGGTCACTTAATGCAAGGTACCGCGCTGTGGGTATGCTGCAGACATACACACACTACGTTACTCTGCTTAAGCTACCTACTCCATCATACTAAGGTCATCCTACACTCCGAAAGGTAAAACCTAACGCTCTGATAACAACTTTGTCACGACCCAGAATTGGCCCGTGACGGCCCTAATACTACGCAACGCCTAAAGACGCAACGTAGTAAAAGAAAGCCAAACCCAGAAATCTAAACCATAAAAATACGGAAAAGATAATATAAGTTTTGAAACATTTGAAATCGCAACCCAAATTCTTTAAAAGTCTTACTTTCTTTCTTTAAAATTTTTGCAACACCCCTTTTTGTAAAACCCAGCAAAGATGAATACAATGCAAATATACGACACCGTAGCGAAGAAATAAAGACAGTAGAGAGAAAGATGTATATATAAAAGACATCAAATCCACAATAATACATACTAACGTCCTCACCCAGTCTCTATGTCAATAATACAATAGTAGATGGAGAGAGAGTACAATATACAACGAAGGTACAATAAGAAATACAGATAACCGTCTAACCCACCTAAGCAAAAAGGTACTGTGAGCTGATGCGGTATCTGTAGCAAAAGGTGGTAGCTGGATAGCTGAATAAAGGAATAGCCTGCCTCGACTACTCTGGGGAACAACCTGAAACACCTGTGGCACAACGGGGGTGAGTTGCCAACTCGTGAATAGTATAAAACATATGCAGGTAATCGCAGGAATGCACGTACAGCATGAATCTAAGATATGCGATTACAGTAGTAATATGTCATGCAATGCTGAAATAAGAAGAGTACACTAGCAGGTACAATCAATATGTGAAGCAGTGATGACATGCTAATAGTATGCAATAACTATGCAATAGAGATATGAGAAAGCAAATATGCAACTACCATAAGGGTACACTACAAGTACTACCAATATGTGAATCCGTGCATAAGATAGGTAAGGGTGAGGTATAGGGTGGAATATGTCATTTTCCACGGAAACCTGACGTCGTGGCAGGATCACAATCCAATAAGATACTCCAATCCCAAATCCTCAAACCAGCCCCCACATTGGGCACTCACATCATATATAAATCTCACATCTCCTCAATGTACAATATCGAGTAATCTCCTATATCCCGAATGTACAAATCACCAATCACATAGGTATATCCAATGTCCAATCCCAATGAATCACCTAGTATTCCAAGTCCAATCTCAAGTAAGTTTCTAGCATCCTAAAGGTAAATATATGTACAGAAATAAATATGATGGGGGCAATACACATATATTAGCGTCCCATACCACTAATATTGGTGTAAGGGTATATATAACAACGGCTAAATCCCCTGTTATATATACAAAAAGGGGGTTAAAGAAATATCATGAAACCGTGTGCCAAGCATCGACACAGAAATCCTCGTATATGGGGCTCCGTCAGTCTGGATCAGCCCACGGGGTCCGTCTGCAGTGTCGGCCCTCGGCCCCGACAGTACAGGTCATCCCGTATCCATCTCTCTACTCTGGCCAGTAGCCTCCGGACAACTGCCAGGTCATATCAATCACCGGTAGGTACTCGCCCGCCTCCAGGCTCAATCGGCAAACCCATCGATCTTCTTGCCGAGGGGAACCATACCGGGCCCCACCATGTACTCTCATACGGCAACCACACATCGTATGGAGCATAAAATCAGCACCGATAAAACTCATGGGGGACGCTCGAAATATCATATCAAGGAAACCGGGTTGTTACATGTATCCATAATTTCATGAACTCCCGCGGTTCCCAAATCCCGAAAACATCATGAAAAAATCCAGATAAGCAATGCGCAATCCAGAAATAAATGTATGCGATATAACTGAATGCGAGCAGGTAAACACAAGTATATAGCTGAACCAGATGTACGCGAAATCATGATAAGGTACAGCTAAGTAACATCAGTAAATGTGAATATGCGACAACAACTGAATATGTATCTAACATACAGGTGTAGCAAAGTATAGGTATCTACCTATAGGAACTGATGTCGTATACCCCCCTGGGTATAAGTAACATATGTAGGAAATCCCTCCCGGTATAGGTAAAATAGGTAGGAGGTATACCTGTAGCTGTATCGCAAGTGAAAATATACCTATCACTAAAGGTATGATACACTATAGGTATACCGATAAGCTAGATGTCAAGTGTGGCAAGCAATGGTAGCTATAAGGGGTAGTGTGTGACATGGCAGTTATTGACGGTGTGTGTGTAGCATGCAATCCGTGCTCGTGCAACATGAACCGTCAATAATGTGTGCAGTGGCCTACGGCAGCTAGTCACAGTATATAACTATATCAAGGAAAAGCAGTAAATGCGCAATTCTACAATGACGTAGAATGTGCGACAGGTAATTGAATTCTAGCCCAGATGCATAACGCCATGCGGGCGATTCCCCTGTAGATGTTATATCTACTCACCTACACTCCACGCAGGGTGAATCCTACCGTCTGCTCCCTCTGTAGTGGTGTCTGTAGTCCCTGTTTGCAAACCTGCAAATAAGACATGGAAATCACATATAAGCCGAATATCCCGCGAAACGCGATATCGAAACGAAACGAGAAACTCGCGTCGCGAACTAAGCGCGTGTGTGCACGATACGCTGAATAGTGTGTGTACGCGTCTAAAAACCATCGCGACACGCCGCGATACGCTGGATCATAGAACCCACTCACGTATCGCGCGTATCGCGCAAACACAACGAAACACAAAAGCGATATAAGATCCCAGATTTTGCCTACCATGAAAACTAATCAAATAAGCAAGATTAGAGGAACCCAACCCACAGCAGAAACCTACAGACCAAAACCCAAACCCTAGCTCCTCACTATGGCCGGCGTCGCCGGCCCCTCCTTCAGCCGTCTCCGGCCCTGGCCGGTGTAGTGGGGTTCGTCTCCTAGGTGATGCTCCAGGGTCTCTAGCACAACAATACCACACTGTTTAATTTACTAGTATACATCTCAAGTCACAGCAGGTTCTAGATATCACAATATCACTTCAAAAGTCACAAATTTGCACAATTTAAGAAATCTATGGTATTTTAGTGAAGTTTGGCTAATATCTCAGTTGAAGTGACCTAACTAACACTAAACCAACCTAAGGTAGCTAACCAAATCAACAATTTACCAAAATTCCACTTAAACACCACAATTTAGCACAAATTAGCTAATTTAGCACTAATCGAATCAATCGATGCACAACTAAGCAAACCATGCAATGGGGTTAAGGAAATATACCCACTGAACCCTAGAAGGCAGGTGAAGGTGTGGAGAAGAGCTCCTGCGAGAGCTGGGGTCCCTGTTGCTGTTGCTGCTGCCCCCTGTTGCTGTTGCTGCTGTTGCTGCTATTATTGCTGTTGTTGTTGTGTGTTGTTGTTGTGATGATGATGAGGAGGAGGAGGAGGATGCCTGCAGCTGCTGCTCCTGCTCCTGCTGATCCTGTTGCTGTTGCTGCTTCTCTCTCTCACAAGGTGTGAGTGTGTGTGTGTGAAGATGAAGCTGTTGCTGTTGTTGTTGTTGTCTTTGTTGTTGTTGCTGCTACTGATGTTGCTGGTGTTGTGGGTGATGCTAGCTGCTGCTGCTGCTGGAGCTCTCTCTCTCTCTCAGGTGAGTGTGTGTGTGAGTGTGAGTGAGATAAAGAGAAAGGAGAGGAAATGAGAGAAATGGGTGAAATGAGAGAACACAAACAACCCCCCCTTCTCACTCTCTCTCACCTCCTTAATGAGGCATGGCTCACCCATGCTTCCCATGCCCCCCTCTCTCACACAAAGTCAACAAGAAGTCAACAATGAAAAATAAAATCCTTATAAAAATTCATTTTCATTAAAAACAACCATGCACTACAATTAAACCTAAAAGCACTAAACCAAACTTAACACTAGATTAAGCAATGGTTAAACCACTAAATACCTCCTAGTTTACATGCACAAGTGTGTGTGTGCCTAACAAAATTATAATAAAATATTCAATAAATAGGATAAAATATTTAAAAACCAATTTGGTAAACTTTTTATTAAAAACTATACATTAAAATATAATTAGCTACAAAACACATTCTAAGGTGTTACACTTCTGATCATGGCATGTCGCCTAGTGCCCTTAGGCCATCATCTCTCACTGCAGATTGCTGAGTACATAGCTCCTCGGCTCAACGGTCCAATATAGAAACGATAACGGAAGCAGTCCGTTCTGACACATCCTCTAAAGATCTCTGGTAAACTATCATGGTTACTTATAACATGTCTCGTCGACGATGCCGGACTCTGGCCTACTGGGTGTGCGTCATATGACCACTCCTGGGTCCAGCTCTTCTCGTTTAGTATTTCCAGGAAAATCTTGTCGGGGCCTCTCCCAAATCTCGTTCCTGCCGAACTGCCCGGAAGTTATCATCTCTTACTAAATCTATGTCTTGTTCCGGAACGGCTGCATACTTATCACGACTCTTCCTGGAATATATATCCATAGTCAACGCTTCTGCTTGCGCATCACATCTCTGATGTCAGCGGAGGGGAACGTCATCCGTCAAGATCTCGTACGAACATCTTACTCCACTTTTCTCTAATGTCAACTGCTTCGGACTCGTCTCTTCGTGGCTGCATGGACTGCGCTCCAACGGCTATACTCGTATCTGGAGTCTTCCAAGCAATACATCTCATCACATGATATCTGAATTAAGTCGAACCATTCGATCGATTTGTAAAAACCTCATAATACCCCAAGAGCTCAACACCTTGGGTGCAATTTAATAGTGTCGAATATATGCCACAGCACCTATGGACCAACCGTAGAAGGGCAGACCTAAGCCTCACTAATGGTACCGCTAAACTGCCGCAAACCTTAAGGTTCACCGGCGTTCCATGGTCATTAAATCGAGTTAGGGTTTCATTCTTCTAGAGGGTCCGTAGAATTGCTTGCATTGTTTTCCGAATACTTTAAACTTGGAAAATGGGTTCCTGACATTCGATCATCTCTATCGACTCTCAACGTATCCGCATGAAGTCATCTCTAGCTGGAATCAATCATTCTGATGACCTCGCATCGGGGTAGGCAATGAATCACATGTCCCAGTCTTTCATTTCTGGTAACTAGCAATCTCCTATCATATCTCGAAGTATAACTCGTGCGGCATTAGCTTCAAACATCTGGGGCGATATCTTTTCATTCGCCGAAATCACTGGATCATTCGTCCGCATACTGAACAGCGCCTCAATCATCAAAATAATCCGTGCTCTGACGGTCATCACAATCTGGCTGGCCTCTTGAAGTGACCCAATCCCCTGGTGTTGATCTGCACGTCCGAGAAATCTCGTAAAAGCGATCCATCAAACGCTCGTGGCGCTAAAACACAATAAAACAACGCCTCTATGCAATCATATGCCCCTGGAATCACGCTCTGGTCAGTCCTCGTCCATAACAAGCTCATGCTGACCGCAACTTTAGCCGTAGCTCTCCACACCCGTACCACCATGATAACAAAACCATAACTGGTACTGATGAGGCTAGATCATAAGAATGAATATAATATTGGGCAAGGAAATGTACATCCTAAGGCTTCTTAAGCGGAGTAGCGTATCGTAAGTATGCCGTGGAACATACCCACGGTACGCCACTCTACTTTAGTCACCTACTCCATCAACTAAGGGTCATCCTACACTCCGAAGGTAAAAACCTAACGCTCTGATAACAACTTTGTCACGACCCGAAAGGTATGGAACATGACCGACACTTAAATTACGAAATGTGTCGAGGCGTACGTAATCTAAGTAAGCTAAAACACAGAAATCAAAACCAAAGAAGCAGTAGAGTGAAGGAAAAACCAACTTAAAACAAGTAGTTTTAATAGCATAAGCCGAATTATGCGTTTTAAAAACATCAAGTATTTTCTGAAAATTTCGGCAGAGTCTCCTTTGTAAATACTTGCCCCGAAACGGGATACAACATGAATAGTATACGAAAAATATAAAAAGGCATCCCCAAGGGGGAGCTAGCTCTTCATCAATCGACGGTCACAACCACGCAAGCAATATAATATACAACGCCACGGGGCGAGGATCAAAACTCAAAAGAAACTCAAAACAACATAATAAAAAACATAATAATACAACGCGCGACTCTAAGGTCGAAAGAATAACAGGTCTGGTTTTCTATCTCTCTCAAATATACAATCCGGTTGATAGAGTTTCTAGATACAACAGAAATAATAATAAACAATGGTGGTTCTGATGCAAAGAACCCACCTGCCAAAGCAATCACCCGGAAAGAAAAGTGTGCCAGCAAAGCCGCAAAGAACCTGTACGGCAAAACCTGCAAGGAACTGTGGCACAACGGGGGTGAGTTGCCAACTCGTGAATAGAAAACATATACGAGTAGAAAATGCATGTATGACGCAATCCTAGGTCATACGATCAATACATAATCCTCAAATGATAAAGTCTGAAACATGAAAAATTGATAAGGGTAAACATCTAAACATAAGTGTAATCCCATGTGCTCGTGTCAGTACCTCAGGTAGCAACATATCATATGAATGAGGTATGAATGCATGAAAACAGAATACAACAAAATGAAGAAATTGCTTTCATAACTTAGTGAGATTTCTGTATATTTAAAACGAGGTATCATGAAGGAAATCAACATAAACAGTGTCTAGCATCGACACAAAACATAAATCCCAATATCTCAATATCTCAGGCTCCGGCTACCCGGACAGGTCTGTATCATCAAATCTCAATATCTCAATATCTCAAAATCCCAGTGTCTCAAATCTAACTATCTAGGGCGCCGTCAGTTCGGATCGGTCCCTAACATTAATCACACGACCACGACGGTATCCTCCGGATATGCGACGCGTCAGATAAAATCACCGGTAGGCAGTCTTCCCCTGCCGGGCTCATCGTCTACTACTCGATCTTCTTGCCCCGGGGTACCTTACCGGGTCCACCATGTACCCGCAGACGGTTCATCCAACTCCTCGAATCGGGTCTCGAAATCTATCTCATAACCAAGAAAACATCATAGTGAACGACTCATACATCATGAGAAAACCGCACTTTTCATTTTAAAAAGAAAGAAAAAACAAGTTTATATATATTCTTGCGGTTTTCTCCCAAATCCAGGAAATCTCATGAAAATCCGAAATCCAATCATCAATAGCACGTAAACAGTGAATATAGGCATAAAACTCCATAATACTGCATAACAGTGAATAATAATATGCATAAAGTAGCAAGTAATAACTGCAATGTCTAAACTGGCATATAAGGCAAGTACACTAATATCATGTCTAAACTATCAGCTAACAAGCTATGTTAATGAAATAGTATTTCTCTAAAGTGTACGTGACATGGCAATTACCGATGATGATGTGTGTGAGCCGGCAAGTAAGTGTACGTGGAACATACGCATCATCGGTAATGGTGCTGGTGTCCTGACAGCATGATATCAATAATGGTATATGAAATCACAATATAAGCATGCGATGCGAAGCGAACAGCAATAATGTGCGGGAGCTGAATGATAAATACAATGATAACTAATCTGCATTTAATATAATATAAGTCATACAGTGGTGCCATTTGAAATAACACGAATCGTGGTGTTTTGAAAATAAGGGCTACGGTGTTTTTAAGAAAAGATACGTCCTTTAAAATATCCGTAGAATCCCTTGGCCTGTCTTTTAAAATACCCACGATTCGTTAGTTTTTGAAATAGGTAGGAATCGAATCTAGTCTATCAACTACACTAAACTATATGGCTGAACTAACACGCTAAACGAAAGGTAAGAAAACCGCCTAACATCTGAGTCGATACATACATACATATATATATATATAATAGTCGGTGATCCCGCCTCAATAGTATCGCATACGATACAATATCTATAATATGACACCCTCAAATCAAGAGTGCGGATCTATCATCAATATATAGCTCGTACGTAAATCCGTCGTACGGCATCTCAAATCTGGGGACGGGTCAAATATCACATTCATTACATTATTCATCTGGTATCCTCTTATTAAAATCATGATCCGGGGTATTGACCTACGTCTAGTACAAAACTGATACCATCTATGAAATGCATGCATGTGTATGAAAACACCACGCCTAAAGAAACCGCTAAAATATCATGTCGTATCACAAATACGGACCATGTCACATCACCGATCTCACGGCCACAAGCCCAATCCCATCGACTCATCTCCAATCCCAAGTACTATCCACATAATCCATGTATATGCATACGCGCGTGTGTTTGTGTGTATACGTGTGTGTGTGTGTGTGTATATATATATATATATATACGTATACGTATGTATATATATACGTATATATATATATATATACCTAGTCCCATACCCAAGTGTGTGTATATATATATATATCCCCATATACGCACATGTAAGATATATGTATGCAAATGTGGGTGTGCGGGTGGGTGTGAACCTACTCTAGGGCTCGCGACTAAGAAGCTATGCTAGTTTACTTCTAATTACCCTAAACTAAACCATGAACACAATGATCGCCTCTTGATAAACATCCGCGTATCATGAATCACATATATAACTTATATATCATAACTATATTACGAACTGCGGGGGTGCTATACGCCATCCACCCGACTTCTCCCCGTAGATATAAATCTACTCACCTTGTCCTCGCTTGCCGATGCCGACGTCACCACGCGCTTGCTTTTCGTCTCGAAGTCCACATGGGGGTACCTACATGTCACAACGTATCGTGCCGCATAAAAATCCAATTTAAATCAAAAACGACACATGAATCTCACATAGGTCAAAGCCTATGGTTTGCTCTCTCAAATCAACCCAAAACCCTCGACATCGGCGTACAAACGCCGAGTGATCGAGAAAAAATCAAACGTACCAATCGTTCTTTCACAACACCTTAAATATATATATATAATAAGGTTAAAATCATCAAAACTTCAAATTCGCTTTAAAGCTATTTTTCCGAAAACCTAGTAAGCAAAATTAACCGCTTTAATACAACATCTCGATGTTTTAGCAAAACGAGTTGTCATAATATTCACTAATTAGCTTAATTAGGCCACATAAACACTTACTAGATTTTTAATCTCGCTAAATTACATTAACCCAAAATTCAAGTTTGCAAGAAATATCAATTTTAACACTTTTTAAAGCAAAATTCACAATTCATCAATTAAGCTTGGTTTTGCATATACTAAAGTATTAAACCACAAATTATAATGTTAATAATGTCATGAAACCCTAATTACAATTTTATCTCACCAAAATATATATATTTTAAAAACCTAGTTAACAAAATTAGCACAATTTTCCATTTTAGCTCAAAACTTGATGTTTTAATCAAATTTAAATATTTTAACAATTCTACTGGCCATAATTCTCATTAAAACATCTTAACTAAGCCACACAACCATTAACTAGATTTTAATCTCACTACTTTATATTAATTACAAAAATCTAGTTTGCAAAACAATCATAATTAGGACAATTTAAATTTAACAATTAACAAATTAGCAACTAGATTAGATTTTGTAAATCTTAAGATGTTAGACTACTCATTGTAAACATGATTAAGAGATAAAACCCTAACCTTAATTTAATCCTCCTCTTGAATATTAAATTTTGAAATTAGAGCCATAATTACACACCTACTTAAGTTGATTCGAAGTAATTAACTAACAATTAAACACTAGGGTTAGGATTTACCTCCACAAATCAAAAGATCAAACTTGAAATTTTATCCTCGAAAACTTGCTTCCATGCTCCAAGATCCAAGCTAGATTGGTTAAAGAATAATGGGTAAATGTTGGATTTGGGATTTATGAGGTTTTATTTTGATTTTTGTTGAATTTGTGAGGAATTTTGTGTTGGAAATGAAGTGGGAAAATTGGGAGGGCTGCTCATGGGGAGGTCTCGGCCAAGATGGGGAGGGGATGAGTTAGGAGAGAGAGTGAGAATGGGGTTTGTGGCAAAAGTCAAACAAAACCCATACTTCTTTAATTATAGTTTCTTGTTCATTCTTTTTCTTTTTTCCAATTACCTTTCTTTTTATCTTTAAGTGTGAGGTGTGTGTGTGTAGAAACCATGGGCTTAGCCAAGTTGAAATTGGTGGTGTGTGTGAGTGTAGGTGAGTGAGTGGGTGCACACACAAGGAGATAAATACCAAACCTCAATTTCTATTTAATTTATTTTCATAAATAAGCCTTTTTCTTTTATATTTTCTAACACCATCTTAACAACTTCTTTTCATTACAAAAAAAATATCTTACATGTTAGTTTAATGTGTTATGATGCACAAAATTTATTTCAACCCATTCCGATTTGTAATTTTTCCTGATTAAATGTATTAGCGCCGGCTTAAAATAATATTAAAATAATTAATTTTGGAAAATTTTCAGAAAATTAGAAATTTTACCAGTGGCTCAATAAACACCAAATAATAGAAATTATATAGCTAGAATCTGTATATTTAATTTTATAATAAAGATATTTATATTTTGACTTTTTACGGAAACCCCCTTATTTTACCGATTTTCCGAAATTTTACCGAAACGATTTTCAAAACGTTACAATATCGCAAGTGTAATTTCTCCTTAGGAATCGTGGGGATCCTTAAGTGTGTTGCTCCCTTGTGAGTCGCAAGGATCTCACGCAGGTTGTTTCTCCTCATAAGGTCGAGAGGACCTTACGAGTGTCTTTTAACGAGATTGCGCCATTTCGGGTTTTCACAAAACTCGCTGGTAGCCCTTCTGTTTTTACTCATGGAGCCCTTTCAGGTTTTCATCCGTGCCCATTTTGCTTATGGACATACCGTTTTCTTCCCTTTTTTTGGTCGGCCTTGGAATGCTGCGATCCGTAGTAGTTTATCAACGTCTCGGTCAATAGTCAATTTTAGGACATAGTGGTCCATCGTTAGTTTAAGGACGTTTCGGTCCGTTGTTGGTTTTAGGACATTTCGGTCCGTTGTTGGTTTTAGGACAGTTCGGTCCGTTGTTAGTTTTAAGGACGTTTCGGTCCGTTGTTGGCTACTATTTATAGAGTTTGGGCTCAGGTAGATAGCGAGCGGACATAGTCGTCGTCATCTATCGTTGACCTAGGCCGTGACTCGTCAGGCGTAGTATTTTTTTAGGAAGCGGCTATTTATTGGCCTGAAAGGTCTTACACCATGCATGTCCATGAGTAGATAGGCACCACCCTAGTAGACTTTGTCTATGATATACGGGCCTTCATTGTTCGGCTCGAACTTCCCCCGTTTGGCACGATTGGGGATCATAGGTCTTTTGACCACTAGTACGAGTTCGCCTTGGCGGAATGTTCTCGGCCTAGTCAATCTCTCGTATGAGCACGTCATCTTTGCTTTATAAGCTTCGAGATTTTGTTGCGCCATGAGCCGGGTTTCATCAAGGGCGTCGAGCTCCTCAAGCCAAAGATGAGCATTCTCTTCGTCCGTTAGCTCGTAATGAACTGCCACTCGTAGAGAGGGTAACTCTATCTCGAGAGGGAGTACAGCTTCTGTGCCGAATACCAATGCATACGGCATTGTGTTTGTAGCTGTTTTGAACATAGGTCGATACGCCCAGAGAGCTTCATGCAGTCTCTCGTGCCAGTCCTTCTTATTTCGAGACACCGTCTTTTTCACGATCTTCGTCAAGGTCTTGTTGAAAGCTTCAGCTAGACCATTAGCTCAGGGATTATAGACCGAAGAGTGTCTCCAGTCTATGTTATGCTGTTGTGCGAAGCGGCTGATCTTGTGGCTTCTATAGGCTGGCCCGTTATCGGAGATAATCCGTCGCGGAGTGCCGAACCAGTAAATGACGGGCGTCTTGAAGAAAGGAGAATATTCTCAGTCTTCACTTCCCTCAGCGGTACTGCTTCTGCCTATTTGGAGAAGTAATCAGTTGTTGCCAATATGAACCGATGTCCTTTGGATGATGCCGGTTTGATGGGTCCGATTATGTCACTTCCCCACATTTCGAACGGCCAGCTAGCCACCGTTGGATGTAGTGGATTTGGATGTTGATGGATAAAGTCCCCGTGAATCTGGCACGAGTAGCACTGCTTCGCGTATTCGAGGCAGTCCTGGATCATCGTGGGCCAATAGTAGCCCATCCCTTTGATCTTCAGTTTCATATTTGGCCCGGCTTGGTAAGAACCGTAGAGTCCGTCATGAGTTTCTTGGACGACTCTCCTTGCCTCTTCAAGTCCCAGGCATCTTAGCCACAGAGAATCAAATGATCTCTTATACAGAGTATCATTGACGAAGGCAAATGATAGAGCTCGTTTCATAAGCTGTCTTGAGGACGCATCTTCAAGCGTTCGACGGGGTTTGAAGTAGTCTATAAAGACTTCTCTCCAATCCTTAGCCTTTTCCTGGTCTTTTATTTGTAGAGCCGTTTGCTCAGTAACTCCCTTTTCTTCGGAAGACTCCGGAGGTATTTCTGCCGGTGCAAGAACCCGACGGTTTTGTACAACGATCCTCACGTCATCGAGATTCTCGTCGGCCAGTTCCTTAGCGAGTTTGGCCAATGCATCCACTTTGCTATTTTACGCACGCGGTATGTTTTCCAGGGCATAGGCCGAGATTTGAGCCAGCAGTTGCTGCACTCTCTCGCCGTACTTCACCAGCTCTGGCTTGCACGTTTGATAATCGCCGTTTACTTGACTAACGACCAGCTGGGAGTCTCCGTATATGAGGAGGTTTTCAATTCCCATGTCAACAGCGATCTTAAGACCTGCTATCAAAGCTTCATATTCGGCTTCATTGTTCATCCTCGGCTCTGTTAAGGAGAAGGCAAAGCGCATTATCCCTCCATGTGGAGTCACGAAGATGAAGTCCACCCCAGATTTGATTATGGGGGTGTTGTGCTTTCACTTCTTCATAGAAGATGCCCCATCGAAGTAGAGTTTCCATCGGGTATCACTCTCTCTTCTCCCCCCATCGATAGTGTCAAACGTGTGCTCGTCTGGCAATTCGCAATTTACAGGTGAATCGGCAGGTATCGGATGCTCAGCGAGAAAGTCGGCAATGGACTGTCCTTTCACTCCCTTGAGGGGTCTCTATGTCACCGAGAATTCCATCGAGAGTAGGGCCCATTTAGCGAGCCGTCTTGTTAATATGGCCTTTGACATCAAATATTTGAGAGGATCCACCTTTGATATGAGATGGACCTCATGTGCCAACGCGTAGTGTCTGAGCTTCGTTATCGCGAAGATTAACGCCAGGCAATGTTTTTCGATGGGGGAGTAATTGGTTTCTTCCCCCAGTACAACTCGACTCAAGTAGTAGAGGGCTCTCTCTTTCCCTTGGTCATTCTCTTGTGCCCACAACGCGCCTAAGGAACCTTCGAGGGCTGTTGTATACAGGACGAGAGGTTTTCCTTTAACGGTAGCGGCCAATACTGGCGAATTCTGTAGGTATTGTTTGATTTCATCAAGCACGCTTTGGCATTTGTGATCCCAGACGAAAGGAGTCCCTTTCTTCATTAGGTGGCTGTAAGGACGACGCTTGCCGGAGAGATTGGCTATGAATCGTCGGATATACGCGAGCTTCCCTTGGAGAGACCGTAGTTGTTTGAGAGTCCTTGGTGGAGTCATTTCCATGATCGCCTTGATCTTCGACGGGTCTATCTCGATGCCTCGGTGTCGGACGACGAATCCTAGGAACTTGCCCGAGGAAACTCCGAACGCGCACTTGAGAGGGTCCATCTTCAAGTTGTATTTCCGAAGACGCTGAAACACGATTTTCAGATGCTCTAAATGTTCCTCGTGTGATTTTCTTTTAACTACAAGGTCGTCGATATATCAGTCGATGATTTCATGTATGAGTTCATCGAAGATTTTCATCATGGCCCTTTGATATGTGGCACCGGCGTTCTTTAGACCGAAAGGCATCACTTTGTACCAGAATATGCCTAAAGGGGTCCAGAAAGCGGTGTGCTTCTGATCTTCGGGATGCATCTTTATCTGATTGTATCCTGATGAGCCGTCCAAGAAGGAGAAGACTTCATGAGTGGACGTGTTATCTATCATCAGCTCAGTGACCGGTACTGGAAAGTCGTCATTCGGGCAAGCTTTGTTGAGATCCCGAAAGTCCACACATATGCGCACCGTCCCGTTTTTCTTCATCAATGGGACGATGTTGGTGATCCAGTCAGGATATTGAACCTCCTGGATGAAGCCGGAGTCAATTAGCTTCTTGACCTCGGCGTTGATGCTCATCTTAAGTTCAAGCCGCATTCTTCTTGGTGCTTGCTTGACTGGCTTGATGTCAAGAGATATCGCCAATTTATGCACAGCAATCTCTGGATCTAGTCCCGGCATCTCGGAATAGTTCCATGTGAAGTAGTCTTTATACTGCATGAGGACATCTTTCAGTGTAGACACCCTTTCTACGGACAACAGTTCACTGACGAATGTCGACCGTGGGTCGCTTGCTGTCCCCAAGTCGATTTTCTTGAGGTTATCTGCAGTAGTATGTATCCCATCTTCTAGCTCCTTTGGGGCGGGTGGAAACTCTGAGATCACCTCGTCATCATCATTTGCGAAGTACCAGGGGAGCTCAGTCGTATCTTCGGATACTCTTTCTCCTGACATCGTTATCACGTGACAGGTGCGAGATCGCTTCCAAGATCGATGTTGATCTGGCTCTACTCTCGCTACATATGTAGCTTTCGATTCATGCTTTTGTGGCGGGGTTACCCTCCAACTGCTAGATAGAGCGAACCTGCCTTGCTGATACTGGTCTTCTACCTAGTCTTTGAAGGTGAAGCAATCTTCGAGAGGATGTCATGTTGCTCGATGATAGGAGCAATAGTCTGGGTGAGAGACCTCGTCTGCTTGCTCGGGGTGCTTGGACTCTGGGAGCATAATCATCCGATGTTTCACGACGAGGTCGAATATCTTCCTTATCTTGTCTCGGGGAAAAGAATACGCTCGACCCATCTTCTTTATAAGAGACGAATCCTGGTTGCTCGATTCTGCTTCGCGTGGCTTTTTGGACCCGCTACGCTGCCGTCGAACATATTTTCTGTTCTTGGGTTTATTTCTGCCTTTGCGTCGGGTCTTTTTTATGATGGGCTGGCGACGAAGGGCATCATCATTATCTGTAGCCTGCTGAAGGAGGCGTTGCGTCATGGCTTTCTCGTAGATGGCCATTTCGTGATTATGGTCGTCTCGAACCTTTTGACCCGCTTCTCTTATAAGCTTGTCTATTTGTTCTTCGAATGACGGACTTGGCATTTTCATGGCGGGAGCTTATTCTGGTTCAGGGTTAGCATCTTCCCATAGAGTATCTCCTTCTTCATCGAAGTCATGTATGACGTAGCAGCCACGGAATCGCTCCCGTCCCTTGGATTGAACGTATCCAAGCCCGATCGTTTCCATTCTCCCATTGTGCAACTTTCGTTGAGTTCCGGAGATGCTCCACATCCTGTTATAGAACTGAGCTTGTCGAGCAGTCTGCTTAAGGGGTACGCCTTGGCGCCTCAACAGCCTTTTTAATCCGTTTGTGTAGTATCTGGGCAAAAGGATGGGCTGGATCCTGTCAAGTGTAGAATCAGCACCATGCCAAATTTCTTTCTCCACTTTGGTTTCCCCGGATCAGTAGAATAGGATCGCCTTTTCACCTTTTCGTCTAGGGGGAACATAGAATGTCTGCAGTTCTTGCACATTATAAGTTTCAAGTGCATCGAGCTCTTTGTAATGTTCTCGCGGAACCATAGCGATTTGCAAACATTGATTTTCATCAGCGAAGGCTTGTATCGATGGCCGAGCAGAGAATACGGCATTGACCTCATCTTCCGAGTCGCTGCCAAAGACCAGAATAGGGGTGGACGGTCCCGGCTTGTTGCATTGGGGAGGCCCTGAATAAACTATTTCTTCTTCCTCCTCGGTATCACTCCCGAAGACCGGAATAGTAGTGATATCTTTGTTCTTCGGTTTGTGACTTCTTTCCGTGTCTTCGAAATCTTGTAAGAAGTATTTTGCGTCTTCGTACTTTCGGACTTCATTCACGGAGAATGGGTTTAGTTCCCCCATCACAGTGTACTCGAGACCATCTTTGAAGTACTTCATACATTGATGTTGTGTAGAAGGGATAATATTGTACTCGTGTAGCCAAGGCCTGCCGAGCAAAGCATTGTAGCATGTCTTGGCGTCAATGACATGAAACTTGATATCAGTGACTAGCAGACCAAAGCGCAGCGTCAGTATCACAGACCCGAGCGTCCGTGATGATTGGGAGTTAAACCCAGAAATAGTGATCTTATCCCGAGCGAGGTGTTGAACGCTCATGCAGATTTCCTTCAACACTCTTACATTGAGGAGATTGACAGAGGACCCATTGTCAACCAGAATTTTGCTTATCTTGATATCATGACAGTATCCGGAAACATAAAGGGGACGGTTATGCTCACACGTCCCGAGGAGGAGATCTTCATCGCCGAAAGTGATGTCAGCAGTGTGCACTTCTTCCAACTCGTCTTTCATCTTTTCTTCGGTGAGGAAAGCTTGGAATTGGTCAGGCTCTTGTAACACCTTGATCAAAGAATCTCTTGCTTCTTTTGATAACAAGAGGGCATCAAGAATGCTTAGCTACGAAGGTAGCTTCCTCAAGTGTGCCAGAACGTTGTAATCCACCTTGTTTTTCTTTGGCGGGTCCTTGGCTGTCAGTTTTTTGACGACTTGATCATCTAGGGTGATGTCTTCAGGGAATTTTTCTTTCCCCTTATCCTTTCTATTCGACCCATTGTTCGCGGGCCCAAGATTCTTTTCGAGCAGCATACGATTGCGCAGCTGAATGTTCTCACATGTCTTCATTTCTCCCATTTCGAATATGGGTTCTTTGAAGAGAGGGCCAAGGGCTATTTCTTCATCAGAATCGCTCCCGAAGGTGAGAACTTGCGATCCCCCGGCGACGACCATGTGACAGTTTCCAGTAGTTTTTTTGCGCTCTTCGGTCGTATTTCTTTGCTCCCGACGAGTTTTGCGTTTCATCCGCTTGAAATGTTGTCGGTGAGCAACATATCCCTGCCACCAGTTTTTAAAGGCGTTGCACTCTTCGGTGGGGTGCGCAATCCTTCGATGATATAAGAAGTAGTTAGGATGCACATCCTCTTCGTCATGAGTGTTTCCTTCGGAGGGTGGCAGCTTCATTCCCACCGATATGGCTTTGGCGAACCTTTTCCTCGTTTTGAACCTGCTCTTGTCTGCCGCGGACATGCTTTGATCTGGTTGAAGTGGTTTAACCCTTTCGTCTAGTCGCCGGCATTTGGCTTTTTCAAATATGGCCATCTCGCGCTCTCGATCATATTTGCTTTTCCGAAGAGCTTCGTTCAGGAATGCATCAATCATTTCGTCCGATGGTCCTAGAAGTTCCGGCTTAGGATCGGCCCCCAGTTTCTCTGCATCCAGAGATTTTCCATCGTTTATCGACGAGTGAGAGATCACATGGCAGATTGCCACATAATCTTCAGGCTCATCCGATGAGTCTTCTCCATTGTCATCATCTCCGTCCTCAAGGACGTGGCTGAGAAACTCTTGGAGTGTGACTGGGGTCCGCACCTTCTGGTTATACTCTTCCAGTGCATCGATATATTTTTGCAGGTCTGTGCGCTCGTCACTAGGCTTCACGGGCTTTTTGGTCTTCTTCTTCTTCGAAGACTTTGGCGGCTGGGTGTGAGCGCTTTGATTATCACCACCAATTTTTGGAGTCGGGCGCGGTATCAGCATTCCCTCGATGATCTCGGATTCCAATAGATTTTTCCATCTGATTGTCGGGCATGTTTGGAGGTCCTTCAGCATTCTTTTCGTCTTGGCTGAAAGAACGACCTCCCATAGAGCTTCTTCGACAAAAGAGCACATGCCCCCGGTGTGTCCCCCTTTTAAGAGCTTGCGGTTGAGGCGGGCTTACTTTCCACTTCTCGGACAGGGCGAACTTGCCCTGTTGGTACTGATCTTCGATCCAGCTTTTGAAGATGTAACAATCTTCGATCGGATGACCCAATATTCTGTGATAAGGGTAGTAATTAGGATTGTTAATGTCGCCTGGTTGCATTGGGCGTCCTGGCTCTGGCAGAGTGATGAGCATGTTGCACAGTGCTAGCTCAAATAACCTCTTCGTTTTATCCCGAAGGAACGAGTAAGAGCGTCTCACTTTTTCTCCAAGGGATCATTGTTTATCATTTTGGCGATCAACTGGTCTTGGAGTACTAGGCTACTGTTGAGTGTTAGCGACAAAAGTCGCTTTCCCTTTTCCTTTTTCATTCCGCGGCTACGGCTTCGAAGAGGAAGGCCTGTGGCCCATCTGGTCCATTTGGGCCAGCTTGTCAATCAAGGCTTGGAAGGTGGTGGGCTTGAAAAACATCATGAACTGGGAGATGGTCGCCTGCGGATCAAGATTACCTACAAACATGCCCGTTGCTGGTGCTTCTTCGATGCGCTGCTCACACTTTGACCATAAATTCCGCCGCCGTATCGCGTATTGCACCCATGTTTCGCCTGGCTTTACCCTGGCGTTAATCAGTGCGGTAATCGGAGTACGCTCGCTAGCGCTTGCGAATCTTTGCATGAATAACAGCTCCATTTCTGCAAATGTCTTGATAGAGTCGTTCGGGAGTTCAAAGTACCATTCGAACGCTGTCTCTGACAAGCTGCCGACGAACTAGCGAAGTAGCAGTTTATCGTCACCTCCAGTGTTGCCATATAGAGCCCTGAACTGGGCGACAAGCTGGTGGGGATTTCCCGTCCCTTTATATACGTGGAATTTAGGAATCGTATATCTCGGCGGGTACCTTATTTGGTCATACCAGCCCGGATAGGGTCGTCCAGTCTTAACGATCTGCCCGGCCGTTTCGCTCGCATGATGATCTCGTATTTGCTGAGCGATGTAATCATCTAGAGTGGCCTTAGAGATGGTCTCTTCCTTGGCTGCTGAAGAGCCGGAGGAGGGTTCGATGTCTCCCCTCTGTCGTCTTCAATGATAATCGGAGGGTCTTCAGCTGGAGGTTCCGGCTGTAACTGTTAGTTATATGTATGCCGTAGAGGCCATTACTATACATGAGATGTATATTGTAGTGGATCCTTGGACATATATAAGGAGGACTTTCTTGCTCAATATGATAGTATGCTATCTGGTTACTCTTTACCTTAACGTGTACACTGATTATCTCTCTGTTACATGTTTGTAAATCCCTTAGGATGTGTACTTGACTGCCTGGACTATGATGCGGATCATACTAGTGGGGATATGGTAGTCCATAAGTACATCCTTCAAGGTCCCTAGTCGTGGGTGTATCGAGACGGGGCATCGATATACCAGAGTAAACTAGCGTATAGCTTCTCAACCCATATAGATGGGCGATGGATGATCCCATATCCATTGGTGTTTGACATCGGAGATGATATACGGGTGCTCAGTGGAGACTGGGTACACTGGACGGACTCGCCGAGAACTCCCAGATGGTATTATACCTTACGTCAGATGGCAGTTCTCTGGTGACACTGGTACAGGTTAGTCTGTAGACCTGAGATCGTCATAGAGTCTTGTGTGATTCCCACTGTGCTTTGATTTCCACCTTACCACGTCCAAGAGGGCGTGCAAAATGGTGGTTTTTGGGTACAGTCCCGAGTCGCATGGAGGCAATGAGCGATAGGAGGGGTTTCGTCTCGCCCGGTATTGGGGATTGATGTTGCGCTATGCTCGATTGGCCATAACAGGGAAGTCCCTGGCCAGGGCTGGTTTAGAGATTTACTGGTAAGTGTTACCAGTAGTTTCTTGACCCGTTATGAGCCTCATATCGGCATGACTTATCGGTTATTGGGGTCTGACGTTTACCACCCCTAGACTTGATATGCGACATATCAGACGAGGAGACCGGACTGCACGGTAGTATCACTGTCAGGCTTTTTGCAGGAGTTGGAGCGGGCTTGCTTGCTGATCTTCTGATCGCTCCATACCCGTGTAGCCGTTACGTCCAGCTAGTACCGCTGACGGCTTGTGAGTGCTTGATATGATCATCACCTACTGCCGGCGTATTGACGAGTCTTTAGAGTCCTACATAGAGGTTTTACTGGCTCAGGCAAACCGAAATAGGAGTGCATATGTGATATGTGCGGGACCGAGAATTATGCGAGTATGTGATACCGTATTCTATTCTCGCGATGTTTGTATCGATCGGTTGTATACGATATAACCAAGTTATCGAATCAAGGGTTGATTCGATAAATCGATACATTGTATATTAGTCGGTTATATATGATATAACCGGATTATTAAGTCAAGTGTTGATTTAATAATTTAGTGTATAATTGTATATGTGATATACTAATTTACATTAACTAACATTGGTTCACTTTAAGCATTTGTTTTTCTCACTTGTGCACAAGTTAATATATATGTGATATATATTTATTTATGTTCTTTTTTGTATCATGGTTGTTGATACAAATGTCATGGGTCTATAAGACTTATACCATACTAATTATAGGTTTAGGTATTTATATTTAAAGTAAATACGAAACAAATGGATAATGAGCTCACATGCATGAAGTTTCATGAAGCTTATCCTTGCATTGACTTATTCCACTAGTTTTGTTTTACTTAAGATATTAGTTAACCTAACCACTATAATTAGCCATGGTAATGTCTCTAAATGAGTTAGTATATGATACTCACTCACCATGGTTAGCTCATTCTCTCTCTTGATCATTTTTTATTCTCATTTTGAGCTCATCTTCTTCCTCCTTGATTTTCATTCTAGGGTTTGAAAAAGAGAGAGAACCAAAGCGAGAAATCAAATTCTAAAGAGTACCCATTTCCTATTTCATCATTCTCTACTAGACTAGCACTTTAGTTTAGGGCGTTTGCTTCACTAATTCTCTAGTTAGTGAAGTAGAAGCTTGAGTTCGTATTTCCTCGACGTAGATCATCTTCGGCCTCGAAGACTTCAAGCAATACCGTTGCAACTTTCTCATGGAGCCGTCCGAGAGTCCGGGAGCACGTGATCGCTGCGAAGGGACTACAACAAGGAACTTTAGAAGTGAAGGACCGATCTACAAAGGTTGTATTTCGCATTCACTTAGTGTAAATGTGATTTACTTGCATGTGAAACCCTAATTTTCTAGTTAAAGATCTTGTTTAGAGTTATTCGGCACGGCTAAAATTTTAATCCGGCATGGTTGATGCCTTGTAGAACCCTATTAGAGTGCCTAGTAACCCTACAGTGGTATCAGAGCCTAGCTAAAGCATTAGGCGATGTGTTTACGAAGTTAAAACTCCGATCGAACCCCGACATGACAAAGTAGACCCCCTCTCTGGAAAAATTTTCAAAACTGGGATTTTTCTGAATTAAAAATACCTAAAAAAATCAGCAGGTAAATATAAACATTACTGTAGAAAATGAGCCCCTGAACCGTACGTCCCACAGCGGAACCGCGGCCATACCTCTCTTGGGCCGCGGATCCGCGGCCGTACTGTAGCAATGGGCTTTGTTTTTTCTACAGTACTGTCTATTTCTGTTAGTACATCTTTCTGAGTATTTTTTATTCTGACTCAAATGTTGAGTATTTTGGGGTTTATTTTGTAATTGTTGTTTCGACCGGAAAATTTAATTTCGTAATGTTTTCCGGATATTTAGAAAGTTTTAAAAAGTTCGAACGGATATCAATAGCTCACTTTTTCCCGACCCGGAATATTTCCAAGTGTTGGATTTTTCCGTTTGTTTAAGAACGTCTAGATCATGCAAGTTACGCAATGGACCCTCTATAAGACAACAAACCTTAACTCAATTATGTGACCGTCTTGAACTGCCTTTTGAACCTTAGGGTTTGGGGCAGTACGGCGTACCACATGTGAGGCGTTGGCTTGACCCTTCTATGGCTGGACCATTGGTACTGTGGCATGTGATGGATGTTTTTAAACTCCCCTCAAGTGTTGAGAACTATTTGGGAAAACTTAGGTGTTTGATCATTCGATCGGAAAATTTAACATTGTCTATTTATCTGGAATGTGATACAATATTTGGAATCCACAAGTAATTATGAGATAACTAATTTGAATGTTATAAATCTAGTAGTTTAGTCTCAAATGATCGGTTGCCACGGAATTTTGATGCGATCAAAAGTCCGTTGCAATCACGTAGCGTACGCGGATACTCGCCGGATAAACTTAATAGATAGCCATGCCCCATAGCCCCGACCAAGTGACTGTAGGAGATCCCCGTTGCCAAAAGCATCCGTTTGGGTGCTCGCGGCAGCGGTGTTCTGCCTTAGTGCTCTTCGTCGACGGCATCCGGGGGTGCGGCCGTCTACTAAAGTTTGCGACGAGCATTCGATCACATATCGGGAATCTTGTTGAATTGCCCGACTAGATATTGAAAAGTGTTTTCGATATAGAGACTAAAATGCGGGGTTTATAATTGTTAGGCATGAAATGCGAAGTATGTGATATTTCGGATTTACGATGTCTAAAGAGATTGTGGATTCCAAATGTTGTAGTTTAACACTTTCTTTTCTGCGACCGTAAGTGTAATATGTGATTTCGCCGGTTTCGTTGCTATATGTCAACGACAATTGGGATGCGCATATTTACTTACGTTGATGACAAGTGATGTTATGTGTTGCTGGATATGTTATATTGGATCGTCGCGTTCTGAATAGGCGGGAGTTTTATGTAAGATGAGAGTTTTTATTTTCATTGATGTAAAATTAAATGTATGTAATATTCTTTTATTGGGGCACTTCCGGGATGAGGTTGATGTCACCTTTTGTATATTATTTACTTTTCTGCACTAGGATAGACCCAAGGAGGAGGGCACAAGTAACCGGGTTCTGGAATCCAGTGGGAGACTAACTCGAGGAGTCGAGTCCGGTTCTCCTAAGTACGGACACTGGCCTGGCTGAAAGATTGGCGAAGTTGTAGGGTGTAATTAATCCCGGCTAGTCTTTCCTTTTAGGGTTTGAAGGAAGATTTGATAAAAACAGTGGGAACCATCCTGATTAGATAAAATAATAACCAATCTGATCTTGCAAGAGCGCACGCAGAGTGTTTTCTTCTCTCTCTCTCCAGTAGCGACCATGTCACGCCTTAATCAAGATAATAATACGGATGTATTGACCAAACCCACTTGTTATACTGAGCTGGGGAACGTTGGTCCCGCACCAACTTGTAAATGTTATAAGACAGAGCAGGAAATAGGGGATTACCAGAATTCCTGTGCCGCCCAAACGAACCCGTGCCGCCCAAACGAAGAAAGTGCATACTGATGCATCTTCTTCGGGTGTGTTCATTACAGAGAACCGTTTCTCAGTATCCTTTACGTCCTGGGTATGAGATACCAGATCAGAATCCCGCATATGTAATCTGTTACATGGGCTACAGATAGGTAGAGAACTGAGAACGGGTAATAAGTTTCATAAGATAGAAAACGGTGCAAGTGTTACAGCCAAGTCTGTTGGTCATTATCACCCTGTATTACCAGAACACATTGATTCTGAACGAATGTTATTAGAGACCGGACCTGATATACAACATCATATCAGTCTCTTTATTAGTAAAGAAAGGATATAATTTTGTATTGTTGGATAATGTTTTGAACATTTCCTATATCAAGAGATGATCGGTTCAGGCACGTTATCTAAAAGCATTGAGGTTCTAAATCAAACTACAGTTCTTAGTATAAAGAAAACACACAAGAGGAAGAGTTCAGAAATGAACGAATCCTTCTTGAGGTATTGTAGACTAGGTCATATCAATGTGACCCGACTAGCTGAAGTTACATATAGATGCATATTTAAATTAGTTTGAATTTACATCTTGTGAAACTTTTCGGTCAAGTCACAGAGATAAGATGACCATAGATCTGTTTTTAGGAAACAGAGAAAGAGTTAGTGAACTCTTGGGATGATACATGTTGATGTATGAAGGTACCCTGTCTACACATGCCAAGACCGGTTCTTTGTACTTCATTACATTCTCTGATGATCTCTCAAGATTCAGACATATGTTCCTGTTGAAACACAAGTCCGAACCTTTTGAGATATTCACAGAATATAAGTTAGAAATAGAGAACCAAAATGGGTATAAGTATTATGTCCTTTGATGTGATCAAGGAGGAGAATACTTGAGCATGGAATTCCTGGATTATTCTAAAGGAGAATGAGATTCTCTCTCAGCATTACTTCTCCGTATACACCACAGCACCTCGGTGTATCGGGGTGGAGCAACCACACCCTATGTGATATGGTGTGCTCTATGATGAGTACTACTGAGTTTCCTATTTCCTTATAGGGAGTTATGCACTTATGAAGTTGCATACCTATTGAATAGGGTTCCGATCAAATCAGATGCCTACCACTTCATATATGATATGGAAAGGGAAGAGCCCATATCTTAAGTTTGTTAAGATTTGGGGTTATCCAGCCTATGTCTAAAAGCATAATCCGGACAAGCTCGAGGCAAAGTCAGTTCTGTAGAAGTTTGTTGGATATCCCAAGCATTCGCAAGGGAATATATTCTACCTAACCGAGAAACAAAAATGTTTTGTTTCTCAACATGCCACCTTTGTAAAAGGGAATTTCTTGTGAAGAAATTAGTGGACATGAGATAGAACTGGAAAGAGTTCCAGCCATACAAATTGCAGCTGATGATTTGGTAGAACCAAAGGATTCAATAGTTTCCAACGAACCTCAGCCTCTCCGCCGATCTAGTAGGGTTCCTCACCCACCTGAGAGATACTTCGGTTTCTCTAAGACAGTGGGAGCGAGGATTGCATCATGAGATGATGACCCAACTAGTTTCGAGCTGGCCATCAGGAATGTGACTCTGTAAGAATGGCTGGATGCTTAGCGATCTGAGATGGAATCCTTGTACACCAACAAAGTATGGACTTTGGTTGCTTTATCTGAAGGGTTAAATCCCCATCAGGAGCAAGTATATCTTGAGAAGATTACTTGGTGTACATTGAAAAGGTTCAGACTTTCAAAGCTTGACTTGTCAAAGGTTTGCATCATTGACCAGGTATGGATTATGATAAAACCTTTTCTAAGTAGCTATGCTTAAGTCCATCCAGATCCTACTTACCATGGCTACATACCATGACTATGATATATGGCGGTTGGGTGTCATGACTGCTTTTCTAAATGATGTTTTAGAAGAGAGATTCTATAAGTACACAGTCAGAGGGCTTCGTAGACAGTAGGAGCAGCGAAAATGTGTATAAGATGTTTTATGTGATAAAGCAGGCATCGCGGAGTTGGAACATCTGTTTTGATGAGTTAGTCAAAAAGTTTGACATCATCAAAATGGTAGATGAACCTTGTATATACAAAAAGGTAGTAGGGAGTATGGTGGTGATCCTCGTAGAGTACATGGATGACATACTCTTGATAGGGAAGGAGTTTCCTATGCTGCGCTCGGTCAATCTCCGCTTATCATAATGATTCTCCATATAGGATCAAAATGATACCTCCTTAATCCTGGGTTTTGGATCTATGAAATGGATCTAATTGGATGTTAAGATACTCACTAGTTGTAGTGAGATGGTATCAAACGATCCTGGGGAGAATCACTGGAAAGGTTCCAGAGTGATAAGGATGACTGAATATCAGTCACACAGGCATTGTCTTTACCCTAAGTATAGGGACGGTATGTTGGAAGAGTTCCAAGCTAGATACCGTGGCATACTAGACGATAAAGGCTGGATACATCGCTACTTAAGATGCTACCAAAGAGGCAGTCTGGGTGTATATTAGTTCATGAGATAACTTCGTTCCTCCCATTGTGTGACAATGGAGTTGTGGCTTATGCCAAGGAAGGCCGGCCCCATCAGTGATCCAGACTTATTCTAAGGCAGTATCACCTGATCATGGAGATGGTTGATCTCCAGGGGATCGAGGTCTGGAGAGTAGACTTAGAGGACAACACGGCGGATCCACTCACAAAGGCCTTTTCCCAGAGAGAGACTTTTATGGGATGGTTGAGTATGAGATACTGCAACCACTGTTATCAATTGGCCCTAGTGCAAGTGGGAGATTGTTAGTTATATATATGCCCTAGAGGCCATTACTATACATGAGATGTATATTGTAGTGGATGCTTGGACATATATAGGGAGGACTTTCTTGCTTAATATGATAGTATGCTATCTGGTTACTCTTTACCTTAACGTATACACTAATTGTCTCTCTGTTACATGTTAGTAAAGCCCTTAGGATGTGTACTTGACTGCCTGGACTATGATGCGGATCATACTGGTGGAGACATGGTAGTCCATAAGTACATCCTTCAAGGTCCCTAGTCGTGGGTGTATCGAGACGGGGCATCGATATACCAGAGTAGACTAGCGTATAGCTTCTCGACCCATATAGATGCATGATGGATGATCCCATATCCATTGGTGTTTGACATCGGAGATGATATACAGGTGCTCAGTGGAGACTGGATACACTGGACGGACTCGCCGAGAACTCCCAGATGGTATTATACCTTACGTCAGATAGTAGTTCTCTGGTGACACTGGTACAGGTTTGTCTGTAAACCCGAGATCGTCATAGAGTCTTGTGTGATTCCCACTGTGCTTTGATTTCGACCTTACCACGTCCAAGAGGGCGTGAAAAACGTTGGTTTTTGGGTACAGTCCCGAGTCGCATGGAGGCAATGAGCGATAGGAGGGGTTTCATCTCTCCCGGTATTGGGGGTTGATGTTGCGCTATGCTCGATTGGCCATAACAGGGAAGTCCCTGGCCAGGGCTGGTTTAGAGATTTACTGGTAAGTGTTACCGGTAGTTTCTCGACCCATTATGAGCCTCATATCGGCATGACTTATCAGTTATTGGGGTCTGACGTTTACCACCCCTAGACTTGATATGCGACATATCAGATGAGGAGACCGGACTGCACGGTAGTGTCACTGTCAGGATTTTTGCAGGAGTTGGAGCGGGCTTGCTTGTTGATCTTCTGATCGCTCAATACCCGGATAGCCGTTACGTCCAGCTAGTACCGCTGACGGCTTGTGTGTGCTTGATATGATCATCACCTATTGCCGGCGTATTGACGAGTCTTTAGAGTCCTACATAGAGGTTTTACTGGCTCAGGCAAAACGAAATAGGAGCGCATATGTGATATGTGCGGGACCGAGAATTATGCGAGTATGTGATACCGTATTCTATTCTCGCGATGTTTGTATCGATCGGTTGTATGCGATATAACCAAGTTATCGAATCAAGGGTTGATTCGATAAATCGATACATTGTATGTTAGTCGGTTATATATGATATAACCGGATTATTAAGTCAAGTGTTGATTTAATAATTTAGTGTATAATTGTATATGTGATATACTAATTTACATTAACTGACATTGGTTCACTTTAAGCATTTGTTTTTCTCACTTGTGCACAAGTTAATATATATGTGATATATATTTATTTGTGTTCTTTTTTGTATCATGGTTGTTGATACAAATGCCATGGGTGTATAAGACTTATACCATACTAATTATAGGTTTAGGTATTTATATTTAAAGTAAATACAAAACAAATGGATAATGAGCTCACATGCATGAAGCTTCATGAAGCTTATCCTTGCATTGACTTATTCCACTAGTTTTGTTTTACTTAAGATATTAGTTAACCTAACCACTATAATTAGCCATGGTAATGTCTCTACATGAGTTAGTATATGATACTCACTCACCATGGTTAGCTCATTCTCTTTCTTGATCATTTTTTATTCTTATTTTGAGCTCATCTTCTTCCTCCTTGATTTTCATTCTAGGGTTTGAAAGAGAGAGAGAAGCAAAGTGAGAAATCAAATTCTAAAGAGTGCCCATTTCCTATTTCTTCATCCTCTACTAGACTAGCACTTTAGTTTAGGGTGTTTGCTTCACTAATTCTCTAGTTAGTGAAGTAGAAGCTTGAGTTCGTATTTCCTCGACGTAGATCATCTTCGGCCTCAAAGACTTCAAGCAATACCGTTGCAACTTTCTCATGGAGCCGTCCGAGAGTCCGGGAGCACGTGATCGCAGCGAAGGGACTACAACAAGGAGCTTTAGAAGTGAAGGACCGATCTACAAAGGTTGTATTTCGCATTCACTTAGTGTTAATGTGATTTACTTGCATGTGAAACCCTAATTTTCTAGTTAAAGATCTTGTTTAGAGTTATTCGGCACGGCTAAAATTTTAATTCGGCATGGTTGATGCCTTATAGAACCCTATTAGAGTGCCTAGTAACCCTACAGTAACATCATCCCGGCCATGTCTTGGAACAAAAGGGTCATTCGTTTTATGTTGGCCGCATGTTCTGCGGCCTCTTTTTCTTTTCTATCGAGCATTCTTCGGAGGAATTCAGCATCGGTTTCTTATTCCTAACGCTGCTCTGAGGTCTCTGGATTTTCTTTCGGCCCAGTGAGTGCGGCCATTGCAATAAGCATCTCCTGAAGTTTTTACTGTTGTTTCTCCTGAGCCTTTGTTATCAATCGGGTAAGCGGTCGATGACCCGTAGAAGCACGGCTTTCCTCTTTTCCTGAAGCCATATAAACGGTATGTATTACCATGCCCCCAGACTTGGGGCGTTTAAATTCAGCGTCCTTGCGGTTCGCCACGGTCACAGGGGCTTTCTCCGGCCTCCTTCTCTTGTGAGCGGTTGACGTTGAGGGAGCCATTGCAGCGGGCACCCAAACGGATATTATCTTCTGTGGTACCACGGGATGGCTCTTTTCTTGCCGAGCTTTAATCTTCTTTGGTCGGCGAGAGTAGTCCTGGTCAATCACCGATTCCTGGACCTGTCGCCAGACTTTGTAAATTTTGGAGGATAGCCGCTGAGAGGGCTGCTCCGGCTTCTTTTCTGTAGCATTCTCCACAGGTGGAGGAGATCTTTTCAGCATGGCAGTTAGAGAGTTCTTGCGGACCCGCCTAAGAGGTTCGAAGCTGTTCCCAGTAGGAACAGCAGTATCGATTTCCACCATGGGAGCTGGCGGAGTCAGTCCAGAAGGGGAGCTGCCCCCAGCCTTCCTTACTTGGCGCCAGTGACGACGGCGAGCATGTCGTGTGGATGGAATTGTCTCAGCTATAGGGGTAACTTCATCATGCCCTCTGTTTCGGCGAAGGGTTGTCGTTGTCAGCCTATTGAAGACTGATGTCTGCTGAGAAGCAATATCCAATCTGTCAAAGACATACCTCTGGGCAGGGGACGCAACTTTGAGGACTTCGCCTGGAGCGGGAGCCGGAACAGTCAGTCTTGTGAAGACCGACCCTTTGGCTGGAGAAGCCTCTTTGACGACTTCGAGTGCAGGAATGGCTATCCTTTTTGGGATAACTCTTTCTGGTATTGCGAGCTTCTTCATAGGCCCGTTGGATTTATGGCCCAGTCTGTCAAAAACTGAGGCGTTGGAGCTGGACGACCCGTTGAGAGGGGCCACAGTGGTGGTAAGTCGATCAAAGACTGTCTTCTTTGGGGCCTCCTGCAACGGCATTGGGGCATTGAAGTTCTTGGGTGGGAGCATGGTCCCAAAGAATAGTCTAGTGGTGACCTGAGTTACTTCCTCCACCGGCATCTTGAACAGGGTGGCCGCTTGGGGCCCGTAGGTTACACCTCCAGATGAGGCGGAACGGGAGTTGCAGTTGCAGCTGGAGCAGTTAGAGTCCATTTGATGTTCTGTTTTTCTGCACGGGAGCAAAACCAAATCTTAGTACCTCGAACCCAAGGGCAACCATATCAAACCGCGATTCGTTCACGAACATGACACACGAAGTGTGGAGTGGAAAGAGGAAAATGTCCCACCGGGCTTGCCAGAATCCGTTCCCCTCCGAACACAAAGACGAGACAGTGTAGGTCCGTCTTGCCTGAATTCGGGACAGATGCTATTTGGTGCTATCCGTCCACCTCTCCGAAGATGCTAAGTTGATTTATGGCACCATGTATCGAAGGTTTAAACGGATGCGGCCGATGTAGCAGACTTCGTCAGATTCCCCCTCGTTGAGGGGATTTTGATTGTGGGGACGATCTTCCCTGCAGGCGTAAGCCCCTGCAGTTAATTACGCTACCGCATCGCGGTAACCACTTTCTCCTTCTCCAGATGGTCACTTCATGTCGTGTGTGTTTGTTTTGTTTTTGGTTGCCCGTGGATTGTATACGGAGACTAATTTATGTTGTCGCCCGTAGGGCGTGGATTAGTCCAAATCCGTATTTTCTTAGATTTGGGTTTGGGGTTGGGTTTAAGGATACGTTAGTCTCATTTAAGACTTAGGTCAACTTAAACGTATGTTAAGGATACGTTAGTCTAATTTTAGACAAATATCAACTTAACGGGATCGTTTAGATCCACCAAAAGAGCATTTGGACTCTATTGTTTAGTTTAGGGACATTGCGGTCGATTACCAGTTTAAGGACATAGTGGTCCAACCTCAGTTTAGGGACATTACGGTCCGAGGTTAAGGACATCATAGTCCATGGGTTTAAAGGGACCCCACAGTCCAAGGTTAAGGACATCATAGTCCATGGGTTTAAAGGGACCCCACAGTCCGAGGTTAAGGACATCATAGTCCATGGGTTTAAAGGGACCCCACAGTCCGAGGTTAAGGACATCATAGTCCATAGGTTTAAGGACCCCGCAGTCTGGTTTAAAGACGTCATAGTCTATGAAATATATGGTTGTCGGGACCCGTCACCTCTCTGAAGACGTTGAAGGATTACAACAACAAATATCATAGGGGTTCAGAGATGTAACCTTGAACCAATTTTGGTTGAGATCTGTAGTCCAATTTGGGGCTAAGATCTGTTAAAAGATTTATGAGCATATGGGCTCAATTAATCTGAGTTGAGGACTTATGGCCAATCTTGGGCTAAATCCAATCAAGTTAAAATGTTTAACATTTATTTTGGGCTGTTGAGCATTTATTTGGGCTTGGCCCTTTTAACAATATTGAGCATTGGTTTGGATTCTGATAATATTTTGTCTTTTATTGAATGCTAAGCATTCATCATAGCTCTGGGGTTTATTAAAGAACAATTTATGTTCTATCAGCGCACACGTGAGGAGCACGTGGTGCGCTTGGCGCATTGCGCCAGTTTAAGAGCGCAGTGCGCTTCTGCCAAGTAGCGCACATGTGAGGGGCACGTGGCGCGCTTGGCGCTAAGCGCCAGATAATGAGCGCATTGCGCTAATTTATGAGCGCATTGCGCTATTAGTTTAGTGGCGCACAGATAAGTGACACGTGGTGCGCTTGGCACTGAGCGCCAGTCCATGAGCGCAGTGCACTAGTTCAAGAGCGCAAAGCGTTAACTGTTGAGTGGCGCACTCGTAAGTGACACGTGGTGTGCTCGGCGCTGAGCGCCAGTCCAAAAGCGCAGAAGCGCATTTGATCAATTTTATGATCTGGGAAATAAATTCTCCCTTAGAAGAGACTTTGTCTCAAGATCCTAAGAACAAAAGTTCTTACTTTATAGGAGATGCTTCAATATCTTGTATTGATGAAAGGCTTTGCCTTTATGGATCTATGATCCTTAACAGAATTGAATTATTCTCTCCCCATATATTTTATAATAATATGTTTATGATCTCTCTTTGTAAATATAATTTGTCTTATAGATCTATGATCTGTGAGAAGAATTATGTTCTTCTTTTTGTTTTATGATGAGATCTTTTGATCTTTTTGTAAAAGACCTTGGTCCTTGTAGATCTATGATCTTTAAAGAAGTGACTTCTTCTTTTCAATTATGAGATGATTTCATCTTTCTGTTCTTTTACCTTGAAGAAAAGAAGTTCTTCTGTTGAGAGCTTGGCTCTTCTTTCTAAGATTCTCTCAAAGCTTATAGGGGAGTTCCTCTCTATACTTCTGTATATTCTCTATATCTTCTCTCTGTTTTTCTTTTTTGGAAAGAAGGATCATTGATCGTTGGGACCCACCACCTCTCCGACGACACTGAGAGATTACAGCGCCATATATCGAAGGTATGGAGGGATGTACCCTTTGAACCATGTCCCACTCATCAGGGGGGAAGAATAGGCTGGAGCTTAAGCTTCTCGCTGCTAAAATGGCTTCTTTGCGTTCATGCACTTGCGACGCACGTGTTGGGCGCACATGTTTGAACGTAGCGCACATGGAGCTTGTGCATATGCGCATTATGGGGGGGCAAGCTCCTATGGTGAAATAATCTCTTTTGAGTATTATGGAATACTCCCACGTGCGTTGCACGTGTTTAGCTAACGTGTGTTGCACGTGGTGCGCATGTGGCGAGCGCACGTGCATTGCACGTGGCGCACATGGTGCTTGTTAGTGTATATGCCCTAGAGGCCATTACTGTATCATACTAGATTGTATATTACTTAATGGAAGCTTGGGATATTCACATTGTATAAACAATCTTGCTCAATATAGTAGTATGCTACTTGGTTTGTTTCTACTTCAATGTGTACTTGTGTTTATTTCAGTATATCACTTATACGCATTAGTGGAGCCCTTAGGATCTTTGCTTGATTACCAGCGTTGTGATGGCAGTCACACTAGTGGGGGCTGGGTAATCTATAAGCACATCCTTATACAGGTCCCTAGTCGCAGGACTATCGAGACAGGGCATCGATACTCCGGAGTAGACTAGCGTATGCGCTTCTCATCCCAGTGTGGGAGATGGTCTGTCCCACAGCCATCAGTACGTCGTACTGGAGATAGTATACGGGTGCTCGTTGGGTTACGAGTACACTGGACAGGACTCGTCGGGAACTGACAGGTTGGTATTATACCTATCGTCAGTTATCAGTTCCCAGGTGACATGAGTACAGCTTAGTCCGCTGACTTGACACTGACACTTCGCCTCGAGTGTGTTCCCACTGCACTTTGATCACTACCCTACCACGGCTCAAAGGAGTCGTGCAAACAGGTGGTGGTTGGGTGCAGTCCCGAAGCACTTGGAGGTAGTGACGGTTAGACAGGATCCGTCTCTCCCGGTATTGGGGGTTGACATCGCGCTGTGTCTAGGAGAGCCATTACACGAGTAGTCCCTGGCCAGGGCAAGCGAGATATACTGGTAGGTTTCCAGTATTATCTCAGGGTGTTTTGGGCTTCACTCCGACATGACTTGTACCGCTATTAGGGGACTGACGTTTTACCGCCCCCTAGGCCCGCCATGCGATGTATCAGACGAACAGACCGGACTGTACGGAGACTGTCACATTCAGACTCAGTAAGAGTACAGATGGGGTTTCACCTCGTCAGCCTTCTTGTCGGCATCTACCTGGGGACCGTTACGCACAGCTAGTGCCGCTTGCGGTCTGTGGTTAAACCCACTGCAGCGTAGTGTCGAGTCTTTAGAGTCCCACACAGAGGGTATTCGCCTCTGGGCAAAACAGAGTAGAGGTCGCAAGGTTTTGCGACAGGGTTCGTTCTCATCCGCGCACTTATGCACGTTTGGAGTCCGGACGGATATTACTGGCTGGCTCTGGTTTGAGTCAGATACCGGTATATGTTTTGGCGTTGCTTTTATCTCTCAGTATTCATGTTCCTCGGAACAAGAATGCAGGTGTGTATGCACAGTTGTTTGAGGAGGAGGAAGAGGACTTTCATTAGGGTTTCGGAACGGGTGCTTATGCACAGTTGACAGTCGTCTTTTTCCAAACCCTAATGGATTTATGTTATATCAATTAATAATATTAATAAAATGAAATTGTGTCATGGTTGGTTTTTGTTGACTAGTTGACCATGGTTGACTTGTTGACCATGGTTGAAGATTTGACCATCATCATTACAAAAGCAAGATGCTTTTTGATTCTTGCAAAAACATTTAATGTTTGAAATGATAATGGTCATTCCTAAACCTTCCATCAACTATTTCATTTTCATTATTATTATTAATTAGGTAATTCTTTTTCGTTTGGCATTATGGTTGCAAGAAAGAAAAAGATAGCTCATTCTATCATTTAGCTTCTCTCTCCTCATTTCATCTTCTTCTTCCTCAAGCTCAAGGTGATTCCTTCTCATGTGTTGAGAATCCCTCACCTTGAAAAAGAAAGCACCCCATAGATACTCTCTACTCTCTCTAGGGTTCAAGGTTTAGCAAGCCGGAGATCCTAGTTCACTCAAAGTTCGAGGAAGAGCCCAAAGGTTGAACCCTCAGGTGGATCCATCTTCGACGGAAGAAGGCTACGAGGCAAGAACCATCAACCTCTACAAGGTTTGAAGAAGAAGGAGTTCAAGTTAGGTATAACTCTTCATCCGAGTAGCTAACGCTCCTTTGTATGCTTGCTAGTTTAGTTTAGACACGATCCCGACCTTGCTTAGTCCATGTTGCCCCTTGCGATAAAAATTTGTTTTTTATACCGTTTCCGCCTCCCCGTAAGCACCGGGGGTCGCAACGTGGACTTACAGTGGTATCAGAGCCTAACTAAACTTAAACTAGCTTTGTAGAAAAGTGTATGGAAGTTCGAAACCGAAAAATCGCAAAACCGGAAAAACTAAAACCCTAAGTTTCTGTTGAAATTTTTTATGCTCTAAATGAAAAACTTTATACTCCTAAAATCGGCTCAGGGTTTTCTGAGAACACCCACCAAAAACGATCCCATGATTCCTTCAAAGCGCCGCTCATCCGCGGCCTCACCTATTCATGTAGCCGCGGATCCGCCGCCGTTTGGGCACTTCATGAGATCGTGTTTTGTGCAGTGTTCTTCTGGTAGGGTTTTGGGATTTTTCAAATATGTTATATATGCCCAGATTTTCCAGAACAGAAATTTGCTTTTGGGGTCCTATAAATCCGTATTTTTTTCGAACTTCGCTACACTTTGTCTGTATTGGTTATATCTGTGATGTTTGAATGTATTGGACGTCGGCTAATCGCTATAAGTCGATTAGTCGGGGTTATACATCTTTGTGATCTGTGTTTGATATTGGAATGTGTATATGAATGTGTTGGACTGTCGCGGGTGAATAGCCGGGGTGGATGTGAGATGAGCTTTTGTTTTTCTTTCATTCATTGTAAATGTAAATTGATGTAATATTATTATTTGTTTGGCCGCACAACCGGGTCGGGGTTGTAGCCGTCATTGTATAATTCTTTTTACTGTTTTTGCTCCTAGGATAGACCCATGGAGGGGTGCACAAACTGCCGAGTACTTGGCGGGTAGTTTGCCGCACCCGTAGGGTTCTTGGGTGGGGTATTGGCTATTCACCGCGACCGTGTAATCCGCTTTTCGTTCCAGGCTCGAAAGGATTGCGGATTGCTAGTATATCCAATGTATTCATCTGTGATCTGTAATGTCTATCATTGCTTTCTATTTAGGCGTTGCTTATGTTTTACAGCCGCGCTAGCCCAGCCCCCGCTCTGTCGTTAGTTAAGTAACCTAACGGGTGATGACGGGGCCCCGTGGCGAATGCATATGGCATAAGCGTACGTCATATTTTGGTTGTTTTCTGCAATGGTAGGATTTAAATGATGGGACGCATTAAAAGAACTAATGCAAGAATATCACGCATTAAAAGAACTAATGCAAGATAATAAACCAAGCTAAAGTCGTTGGAACACTTTCGAAAAACCACTCGGTTCTTTTCAAAACTAACTTTTAAAACGCGGAGCTTGAGCCACTCCTTTTAAAAGCTATCTTGTTCCATCGATTATATCAAGTTCACTACGTTCACGGTTTTACCAAAACCATTCGTAGCCCTCCGTCGTTTCGCATGAATAGGCAATAGTATTCAAGCTATGTATGTTGGCCAAAGTCAAGGCATAGTGATTGGTAGCTATTGGGTGTTCATGTGTTGCATAGATAGATGCGTTGGTTTGGGACAGTCGTACTGCCATTTTGGCCAAAGTCAAAGGTAGGTACGGGTGGATCCAAATTAACCTGGATAGTGACGGGTAGAACTTGACATGTGACTTATGATATTTTGGCCAAAGTCAAGGTCATAAGAGCATGGGGCAAAAATCCACATCGGGAGTTTCATAAGTACTGAAACTTGCTAGATTTGCATACCATTTGGAGTGTGGTGATTCTGGTAGGATTCCTTCAGTTTCGTCACGCGATGATATTTGGATCCCGATCCTACTGTGAGTATATGCTACTCCTCGGGAAATTTCTCACTAAACGATCAATGCTATAAACCTAGTAGGTGCCTAGAAAGGTGTTAGCGGGGCTACGCCCCCAGGGAAAAGAGGTTATTTAATTAAGGAACTTCGCGAAAGCGTTGGAAAACCTCCCTCGAAGTACCGACACTGGCCTGGCTGAACGGTTAAGCAAGTATTGTGCGGTGGGATTGATCCAACCTAATTCTTCCTTTATGGTTTGAGGAGGCATTCGAGAGACAGTAGGAGCCATCCTGTTTAGACAAATTAAAAACCATTCTAAACTTGCAAGAGCATCGTGCTAAAGTGTTTCTTCTCTCCCTCCTAATTGCAGCGACCAATCGACATGACTGGACTTAAGTTACTTCTAGATAAAAACAAACTGACAGGGCCAAACTACAAAGATTGGCTCAGGAATGTCAAGATGGCAATCACTTACGACAAGCTGGGGTATCTTCTTACCACCAAAGCTCCCCCCGTCCCAGGTCCCACCTCCAGCGTCGCGGATAAGGAAATCCGTAAGACTTGGGAGATTGATTGCGCGAAGGCCAAGTGCCTCGTGCTTGCCTCTATGGACAACGAACACCAGAGGAGGCACGAGAATATGGATTTGGAATCCATATTTCTTCATACAAAAGAACTGTATGGAGAGCAATCTCGTATCGCAAGATACGAAGTGTCGAAGAAGTTATTTTCGGCAAAGCTGGCCGTCGGATCATCGGTAGCGGACCATGTGCTTAAGATGATTGGCTACATTGAGGAGCTCGCGGAACTTGGGACCACGTTGGAAAGTGAACTCTATACGGATTTAGTTCTCCAGTCCCTTCCATCCACTTACGCCCAGTTTATACTGAACTTCAACTTACAAGAAAAGGAAGTTGAACTTTCAGAACTCCTCAACATGCTGAGGAGCGCAGAGGGCACCCTACAGAAAGGTAGGGAAACACCCGCTTTGTTTGTAGGAGGATCTTCTTCCTCTAGGTCCAAGGCGAAAGCCAAGGGAAAGAGGAAGAAAGCCCCTGCCAAACCAAGAGGCGGTGTTAGTAAAGTGGGTACGAAGGGAAAGGAAAAGGCAACAAAGATTGCGGGGAAACTTGTGGGAAAGGAGGAATGCTTCTATTGTCATAAGAGTGGACACTGGAAGAAAGATTGCAGGGCTTGGAAAGCCAGGAAACAGGAACTGAAGCAGGTTGCGGCTTCAGCTTCAGGTGTGTATGTTATTGAAAACTGTCTTTCTATAAACTCTACTTCCTGGGTATTGGATACCGGATCAGGATCTCATATCTGTAATTCTTTGCAGGCATTGAGAAACCGTAGGTTTTTGAAGGCAGGTGACATGACCCTCAGAGTTGCGAACGGAGCTAGCATGGATGCTAAAGCCGTGGGGGACTATCACCTGGGAATGACAGATGGGCATGTTTTGGTTTTGCGTAATTGTTTTTTTGTACCCAACGCAACTTGTAATATCATTTCTGTATCTTTGGTTTCTAAAGAAGGTTATGAATTTGCGTTTGTAAGTAATGTTGTAAACATTCACCTTAATCAAGTTCTGATTGGGTCAGGTACATTGAGCAATGGTATATACGTATTAAACCAACCACAGATTTTCAATGTCCAGAATACACACAAAAGAAAGTCTCCAGAAATCAATCAGACTTTCTTATGGCATTGTAGACTGGGTCACATCAATGAGAGAAGGTTGACTAAGTTACATACAGAAGGATATTTGGATTCGTTCGAATATCAATCGTATGCCACTTGTCAATCCTGTCTCAAAGGAAAGATGACAAAGACTCCATTCACTGGACACGGAGTAAGAGAGAGCGAGCTCTTGGGGCTCGTACACAGCGACGTGTGCGGTCCAATGTCTACACATGCGCGAAGCGGTTACTCTTACTTCATTACTTTTACGGATGATTTCTCAAGGTACGGTTATGTCTTCTTAATGAAACGTAAGTCCGAAGCCTTTGAAAAGTTCCAGGAATATAAGAATGAAGTAGAGAAACAGACCGGCAAAAGTATCAAGATTCTAAGATCGGATCGAGGTGGAGAATACTTAAGTGCCGAGTTCCTGAATTATTTAAAAGAGAACGGAATTCTCTCTCAGCTTACTCCTCCATACACTCCGCAACACAACGGTGTATCGGAGAGATGGAACCGAACCCTATTGGATATGGTACGGTCCATGATGAGTAACGCTGAGTTACCGCGATCCTTCTGGGGGTATGCGCTAGAATCAGCTGCGTACCTTTTGAACCGAGTTCCTACTAAGACTGTGCCTACTACACCGTATGAGATGTGGTGTGGGAAGAGGCCCCATCTCAGTCACATTAAGACTTGGGGAAGTCCAGCTTTTGTTAAAAAGCAGCATGCGGACAAGCTCGAGGCGCGCTCAGTACTGTGTAAGTTTGTGGGATATCCAAAGAACTCCAAGGGATATCTCTTCTACTACGCATAGGAACAAAAAGTTCTTGTTTCTCGTCATGCCCACTTTCTAGAACACCAGTTCTTAGAAAAAGAAATAAGTGGGAGCGCAGTAGAACTGGAAGAAATTCCAGAACCACAGACTATTACTGAAAGCTTAATGGAACCGGAGGGTTCAAATGAACAGGACATTCCTATGCCGCTCCGCAGGAGTAGTAGGCAGTCTCATCCGCCCGAGAGATACTACGGTTTTCTCATAGACGGGGATAGAGAGGATTGCATCATAGATTATGATGAGCCTACTAGCTTCCAGCAGGCCGTTCAGAGCGTTGACTCGGTTAAATGGCTGGATGCAATGCGGACCGAAATGGAGTCCATGTACACCAACAAAGTATGGACGTTGGACATTGCTCCAGACGGGGTAAAACCCGTAGGATGCAAGTGGATCTTCAAAAGGAAGATTGGTGTAGATGGGCAGGTTGAGACCTATAAAGCTAGACTTGTAGCAAAGGGTTTCCGTCAAAGACCTGGCTTGGACTATGACGAAACCTTTTCTCCAGTGGCTATGCTGAAATCCATTCGGATCCTTCTTGCCATTGCTGCCTTCCACGATTATGAGATTTGGCAGATGGACGTAAAGACCGCTTTTCTAAATGGAAATTTAGAGGAGTGTGTCTATATGGATCAGCCAGAGGGTTTCATTCAGAGTGGGAGCAGCGGAAAGGTGTGCAAGTTGCTTAAGTCCATCTATGGACTAAAGCAGGCATCGCGGAGTTGGAACATCTGTTTTGATGGGACGGTCAAGGAATTTGGCTTTATCAAAAATCCAGATGAACCATGCATTATAGTAGATTTGTAGCGAGAACTGTAGTATTCCTCGTTTTATACGTGGATGACATTCTCTTAATAGGAAATGACATTCATATGCTACAATCTGTCAAGGGGTTCTTGTCACACAGGTTCTCCATGAAAGACCTGGGTGATGCCTCATACATCCTGGGGATCCGGATCCATCGTGATAGATCCAAGAGGATATTAGGACTTTCTCAGTCCAGGTACATCGACACCATAGTGAAGAGATTCAGTATGGAAGATTCCAAGCGCGGTAACCTACCGGCTTGTCACGGGATCACCCTCTCTAAAGAGATGTCTCCCAAGACTGATTTGGAGAGGGATCGCATGTCTATTATACCCTACGCTTCTGCGGTAGGCTCTATAATGTATGCGATGTTGTGTACCAGATCGGATGTAGCTTATGCACTGAGTGTGGTAAGCCGGTATCAGTCAAACCCTGGGGAGAAACACTGGATAGCGGTAAAGAACATTCTCAAGTACCTGAGAAGGACTAAGGAGATGTTCTTGGTGTATGGCGGAAAAGACCTCCAGATCGAGGCCTTTGCTGACTCCAGCTTCCAGAGTGACAAGGATGATTCCAAGTCCATGTCGGGTTTCGTCTTTACCCTCAATGGAGGGGTGGTGTGTTGGAAGAGCTCCAAACAGGAAACCGTTGCGGACTCGACTATGGAAGAGGAATATATCGCTGCATCTGATGCCGCAAAAGAAGCTGTCTGGATGAGGAAGTTCTTAAAAGAACTTCAGGTGGTTCCGTCCATTGTTGACCCAATACCTCTGTATTGCGACAACAACGGGGCTATAGCTTTAGCGAAGGAACCCAAGTCCCATCAGAGATCCAGGCACATCTTGAGGCGGTATCACCTGATCAGGGAGATCGTGGATCGCAAGGAGATCGAGGTTCGGAGGGTTGCTTCAGAAGAGAACACTGCAGATCCATTCACCAAGGCCCTACCCCAGACTCAGTTCGAGCGGCTGATCGAGATGATAGGTCTTCGATACGCCAGTACATGGCCTTAGTGCAAGTGGGAGATTGTTAGTGTATATGCCCTAGAGGCCATTACTGTATCATACTAGATTGTATATTACTTAATGGAAGCTTGGGATATTCACCTTGTATAAACAATCTTGCTCAATATAGTAGTATGCTACTTGGTTTGTTTCTACTTCAATGTGTACTTGTGTTTATTTCAGTATATCACTTATACGCATTAGTGGAGCCCTTAGGATCTTTGCTTGATTACCAGCGTTGTGATGGCAGTCACACTAGTGGGGGCTGGGTAATCTATAAGCACATCCTTATACAGGTCCCTAGTCGCAGGACTATCGAGACAGGGCATCGATACTCCGGAGTAGACTAGCGTATGCGCTTCTCATCCCAGTGTGGGAGATGGTCTGTCCCACAGCCATCAGTACGTCGTACTGGAGATAGTATACGGGTGCTCGTTGGGTTACAAGTACACTGGACAGGACTCGTCGGGAACTGACAGGTTGGTATTATACCTATCGTCAGTTATCAGTGTTAGTGTTTATGCCCTAGAAGGCCATTACTGTATCATACTAGCTTGTATATTACTTAATGGAAGCTTGGGATATTCACATGTATATAACAGTCTTGCTAAACATGGTAGTATGCTACTTGGTTTTTCTATCTTAATATGTGAGTGTACGTATTGATAGAGCTCTTAGGATCTTGCTTGTCTACCAGCGTTGTGATGGCAGTCACACTAGTGGGGGCTGGGTAGTCTACAAGCACATCCTTATTCAGGTCCCCGGTCGTTGGATTATCGAGACAGAGCATCGATACTCCGGAGTAGACTGGTGTGTACGCTTCTCATCCCAGTTGGGGAGATGGTCTGTCCCACAGCCATCAGTACGTCGTACTGGAGATAGTATACAGGTGCTCGTTAGGTTACGGGTACACCGGACAGGACTCACAGGGAACTGTTGGTTGGTTTGATACCAGTCGTCAGTGAACAGTTCCCAGGTGACATGAGTACAGCGTAGTCCGCAGACTTGACACTGCTACTTCGCCTCGAGTGTGTCCCACTGTTCTTAGATTGCTACCCTACCACGGCTCAAAGGAGTCGTGCAAACAGGTAGCAGTTGGGTGCAGTCCCGAGCACTTGGAGGCAGTGGCGGTTAGACAGGATTCGTCCCTCCCGGTATTGGGAGTAGATATCGTGCTGTGTCAGAGAGCCATTACGCAAAGTCCCTGGCCAGGGCAAGCGAGATTTGCTGGTAGGTTCCAGTAGTTTCTCAGGGTGTAATGGGCTTTACTCCGACACGACCTATACCGCTATTAGGGGACTGACGCTTGCCGCCCCCCTAGGCCCGATATGCGATAGTCCTGGACGAACGGACCGGACTGTATGGAGATTGTCACATCAGACTCAGTAGGAGTTCGGATGGGTTTACTCATCGGCCTTCTTATCGACAACTACCTGGGGACCGTTACGTACAGCTAGTGCCGCTTGCGGTCTGTGGTTAAACCCACTGCCAGCGTAGTAGTCGAGTCTCTAGAGTCCCACACAGAGAGTTTCCTACTCCAGGCGAAACGATATAGAGGTTGCATGGTTTTGTGACAAAGGGTTCGGACGCATACGTGCGTTTTCGCGCGTACGACTTTCGGACAGTTTTTACCAGTCGGCTTTGGTTTAAGCCAGTTACTGGTATCCGGTTATTGGATTTTTACAGTCTAAAGTTTTTCCGTATTTTTACGGATCGGAGGGGCGTTCTCGTAATTACTCGAGAAGCTTCTAGAAGATGTGACTAAGGAGGTTTCTTTTGGATAAGAGAGTGAGTCATGGTGGTGATTCATTCATTTCATTAATGCACATTTATTGCTTAATGACTCATGCTAATGAATCACCACTAGATATTTCATGAAGCATGCTTATTCATTTCTTTTTATTCATTATTGAAAAATAAGAATGCTTCATAATATTATGATACACTCTCTCTCTTCTCTCATTATCTTATCTCACATTCTCTCTCCTCAAGCTCTCATCTTCAAACCCTAATCCTTAATCCTCATGTGTTGAGATCAAAGGATTAGTTAGACTAAACAATCCATAACCTACACTCTACATCATCCTTTCATCTTTGATTAGCAATCAAAGTTGATTAGTTACCTCAAGTTAGAGGTTTAGCTTGGAGTTTCGCTCTCGGGTGGATCGTCTACTACCTAGAGAAGGCCGAGGAGAACAAAGGAGGACACAAAGACGAAGGACTAGTTTCGATCGGTATAATCCCTTAACACTATAGTTTAGTATAGCTATGTGTTTGGTTATTATTTGTTTAGCTTCGATTTAAGCGGTTAGTCGATGTTCGTTGTTTAAACTTGATCGTTTTTGAAAATTCCGCCTCCCCATAAGTACTGGGGTGTACTACATCGACTTACAGTGGTATCAGAGCCTCGCTAAACAATAAATAACTTAATTGCAAATTTGTACGAATTTCGAACGGAAAAACAAAGCCGCAAAACCCTAATTCTGTCAAGTTTCTGTCGAAGTTAAAATCAAGTCAGAAAATTTTTCAGGTGTGTTCAGAGAGCTTGACATGACCACAGGAGAACACCCAAAAAATTTGGGCTTCTGATTCGTCTACAGTGCCGCGGAAGGGCGGCGGATCCTACCGATCCACCGCGCAACCGCGGCCGAGTTGACGAGTCAGGAACTCGTTTTTTTTGGGTGGGTCCCCTGTGGTGTTTTGGGTTTTCTGGAATATTTAATTATTGCTCAGGTTACTGTTTAACAGAGCAGATTTTGGAGCAATATTGATGTTGTTTATTCGATCGAATTGTACAGTATTTGCGTATTGGATTATATCTGTGATTGTTTAATGTGTTCGTAAACCTCCCCTAACTGCTAGTATGTCGGTTGGCAGGGGGTTGCACATTTCTGAAATGGTTATATCTGTTTGTGCATATAAACTGTATTGGACTGTTGTGGTGTATAGCCGGGGTTAGCAATGGGTTATCGTTTAATTCATTTGTTGTAAATGTAATTTGTTGTAATATTATTTTCGCGGGGCACTTCCAGGTTGCGGTCGTAGCCACCGTTGTATTATTTCATTTTACTGTTTTTGCTCCTAGGACTGACCCAAGGTGGGGTACACAGACTGCCGGGTGGGTAGTTTGCCGTACACGTAGGGGTCGAGGGTGGGGTAACGGCTATTCATCACAACTGTGTAATCTGTCTTTTCTTGCAGGCTCAAAAGAAATACAGATTGCTTGCAAATCCAATATTGTTTATCTGTGTTCTGGAATGAATATCATTGCGTCTGACGAATGTAAAATATCTATATTTATGATAGCTATTTAGACGCCACTTATGTTTTACACCCGCGCTAGCCCAGCCCCCGCTCTGTCGTTAGTTAAGTAACCTAACGGGTGATGACGGGACCCCGTGGCGAATGCGGATGGCATAAGAGGACGTTGTATTTTCGTTGTTTTCTGCAATGATAGGTTAATGATGGGACGCATTATCTATAATGCAAAGTAAAACAAACCAAAGTTTAAATCGTTGGAACAATTTAAAAGAAACCACTCGGTTATTTTTAAAACAGATATTTTTAAATGCGGAGATTTAACCACTCCTTTTAAAAGCTATCAGGTTCCTTCGATTATATCAAGTTCACTACGTTCACGGTTTCGCCAAAACCAGTCGTAGCCCTCCGTCATTTCTTATGGATGGTCAGTAGTATTCAAGCTATGCTTGTTGGCATACGTCAAGGCATAGTGTTTGGTAGCTGCTGGGGTATTCATTTGTTGCATAGATAGATGTGTTGGTTTGGGACAGTCGCATTACCTTGTTGGCATACGTCAAGGGTATATACGGGTGGGTTCAAATTAACAAGATAATGATGGGCAGAACTTGACATGTGACTTATGATTTGTTGGCATACGTCAAGGTCATAAGAGCATGGGGCAAAAACTTATATCGGGAATTTCTAAAGAAACTGAAATTTGCAAAGAGATGCATACCATTTGGAGTTTGATGAATGTTGGTAGGATTCCTTCAACATTATCATACGATGATATTTGGATCCCGATCCTACTGTGAGTATATGCTACTTACCAGGATATTCGTCGCTTAACGATCAATGCTATAAACCTAGTAGGTGTCCAGAAAAGTGTCAGCGGGGTTACGCCCCCAGAGAAAAGAGGTTATTTAATTAAGGAACTTCGCGAAAGCGTTGGAAAACCTCCCGCGAAGTATCGACACCGGCCTGGCTGAACGGTTAAGCAAGTATTGTACGGTGAGAATAGTCTTGGCTAATTCTTCTTTTATGGTTTGAGGAAGGATTCGAGAAACAGTGGGAGCCATCCAGTTTAGATAAACTAAAAACCACTCTAAACTTGCAAGAGCATCATGCTAAAGAGTTTTTCTTCTCTCTCTCCTAATTGCAGCGACCCTGAAAATGACTGGACTTAAGTTACTTTTAGAGAAAAATATACTGACGGGGCCAAACTATAAAGATTGGCTGCGGAATGTCAAGATGGCTTTGACCTATGACAAACTGGGGTACGTCCTCACCGCTACGGCACCTGCTGTCCCTGGTCCCAAATCCAGTAATGCGGATAAGGAAATCCGCAAAACCTGGGATTTAGATTGCGCAAGAGCCAAGTGCATCGTGCTTGCCTCGATGAACAATGAACATCAGAGGAGGCACGAGGATATGTCCCTTGATGGCATATTTCTCCATACAAAGGAACTTTATGGAGAGCAATCTCGTATAGCAAGATACGAGACCTCTAAGAAATTATTTCGAGCGAGGTTGGCTGTCGGATCATCTGTAGGTGAACATGTCCTACAGATGATTGGCTATATAGAAGAGCTCGCAGACCTTGGGACGACTTTGGATAATGAGCTCTATACAGACCTTGTTCTCCAGTCCCTTCCTCCCACCTACGCCCAGTTTATCCTCAACTTCAATCTTCAAGGAAAAGAAGTTGAACTTGCGGAACTCCTGAACATGTTAAGGAGTGCAGAGGGCACCTTGCAGAAGGCAAGGGAAACACCCGCTATGTTTGTTGGCGGTTCATCTTCTTCCGGGTCCAAGGCTAGGGCCAAAGGAAGGAAGAAGAAGGCCGCACCCAGACCTAGAGGAGGTGTTAGTAAGGTGGGAGGGAAGGGAAAGAAAAAGAAAGCAGCACCAGTAGTTGGCCTGGATGAGTGCTTCCATTGTCACAGGAAAGGGCACTGGAAGAAGGATTGCAAGGCGTGGAACGCCAAGAACCAGGAACCGAAGCAGGCTGTGGCTTCGACTTCAGGTGTGTTTGTAATTGAGAATTGTCTGTCAATCAACTCTACTTCCTGGGTATTGGATACCGGGTCAGGATCTCATATTTGCAATTCATTGCAGGCACTGAGAAACCGTAGAGTGCTGAAGGAAGGTGATATGATCCTCAGGGTTGCTAACGGAGCTAGCGTGGGAGCTGCGTCCGTCGGGGATTATCACCTAGGATTGACGAGTGGACACATTTTGGTTTTACATAACTGTTATTTTGTACCCAGCTTAACGTGTAATATCATATCAGTTTCCTTGTTATCAAATAAAGGTTATGATTTCACGTTTGTAAGAGATGTTGTCAACATCCACCTTAATCATGGTTTGATTGGGTCCGGTACTCTAAATAACGGCATATATGTGTTAAACCAACTCCAAATTTTCAATGTCCAGAACACACTAAAAAGAAAGTCTCCAGATTTAAATAAAGCTTTCTTATGGCATTGTAGACTGGGTCACATCAATGAGAGAAGGTTGACTAAGTTGCATAGAGAAGGATATTTGGACACGTTCGAATATCAAACTTATGACACTTGTCAATCTTATCTCAAAGGAAAGATGACAAAGACTCCATTCACTGGACAAGGAGTAAGAGCGAGCGAGCTCTTAGGACTCATACATGTGATGTATGCGGTCCAATGTCTACACATGCGAGAGGTGGTTATTCCTACTTCATTACTTTTACAGATGATTTCTCTAGGTATGGATATGTTTTCTTAATGAAGCATAAATCAGAGGCCTTTGAGAAATTCCTGGAATTCAAGAATGAAGCGGAAAACCAAACAGACAAAAGTATTAAGACACTAAGATCTGATCGAGGTGGAGAATACTTAAGTGCCGAGTTCCTAGGTTACCTAAAAGAGAAAGGAATTCTCTCTCAGCTTACTCCTCCGTACACTCCACAGCACAACGGTGTATCGGAGAGACGGAATCGAACCCTATTAGATATGGTACGATCCATGATGAGTAATGCTGAGTTACCGCGATCTTTCTGGGGGTATGCGCTAGAATCAGCGATACATCTTTTGAACAGAGTTCCAACCAAAACTGTGCCTACCATACCATATCAGATGTGGAGTGGGAAGAAACCCTATCTTCAGTACCTGAAGACGTGGGGATGTCCAGCTTTTGTAAAAAAGCAGCATCCGGACAAGCTCGAGGCACGCTCAGTAGAGTGTAAGTTTGTGGGATATCCAAAGAACTCTCATGGATATTGCTTCTATTACGCAGAGGAACAAAAGGTTTTTGTTTCTCGTCATGCCCGCTTCTTAGAAACTGAATTTTTGGAAAATCAGAAGAGTGGGAGCGAAATAGAACTGGAAGAAATTCCAGAACCACAAACTGCTACTGAAATTTTGGTAGAACCAGAGGTTCAAGAAGAACAGAACATTCCCGCACCCCTCCGCAGGAGTAGTAGGCCGTCTCATCCGCCTGAGAGATACTACGGTTTTCTCATAGACGGGGATAGAGAGGATTGCATCATAGATGATGATGAACCTACTGACTTCCAGCAGGCCATCCAGAGCGGCGACTCGGTACGATGGCTAGATGCAATGCGGACCGAGATGGAGTCCATGTACACCAACAAAGTATGGACTTTGGACTTTGCTCCAGATGGGGTAAAACCCATAGGATGCAAATGGATCTTCAAGAAAAAGATTGGTGTAGATGGACAGGTGGAAACCTATAAGGCTAGACTTGTTGCAAAGGGTTTTCGTCAAAGACCTGGTTTGGACTATGACGAAACTTTTTCTCCAGTGGCTATGCTCAAATCCATTCGGGTCCTTCTTGCTATTGCTGCCTTCCATGATTATGAAATCTGGCAGATGGACGTAAAGACGGCTTTTCTAAATGGAAATTTAGAAGAGAGCGTCTATATGGATCAGCCAGAGGGTTTCAATCAGAGTGGGAGCAGCGGGAAAGTATGCAAGCTGCTTAAGTCCATTTACGGACTAAAGCAGGCATCGCGGAGTTGGAACATCTGTTTTGATGAGACAGTCAAAGAATATGACTTTATCAAAAATCCAGATGAACCGTGCATATATAGTAAAGTTGTGGCCAGAAGTGTCGTATTCCTCGTCTTGTACGTGGATGACATTCTATTGATAGGAAATGACATTCCTATGCTACAATCTGTCAAAGGATTCTTGTCACACAGGTTCTCCATGAAAGACCTGGGTGATGCCTCTTACATTCTGGGGGTCCGGATCTATCGTGATAGATCCAAGAGGATGTTGGGACTTTCGCAGTCCAGGTATATCGACACTGTACTGAAAAGATTCAGTATGGAAGATTCTAAGCGCGGTAATCTACCGGCTTGTCACGGAATCACCCTCTCCAAAGAGATGTCTCCCAAGACTGATTTGGAAAGGGAACGCATGTCTATTATACCCTACGCTTCTGCGGTAGGCTCTATAATGTATGCGATGTTGTGTACCAGACCAGATGTAGCTTACGCACTAAGCGTGGTAAGCCGGTATCAGTCAGACCCAGGGGAGAAACACTGGATAGCAGTAAAGAACATTCTCAAGTACCTGAGGAGGACTAAGGAGATGTTCTTGGTTTACGGCGGAAAAGACCTCAGGTTGGAGGCCTTTGCTGATTCCGGCTTCCAGAGTGATAAGGACGATTCCAAGTCCATGTCGGGTTATGTCTTTACCCTCAATGGAGGGGCGGTGTGCTGGAAGAGCTCCAAGCAGGACACCGTTGCTGACTCGACGATGGAAGCGGAGTATATAGCTGCTTGCGATGCCGCAAAAGAAGCAGTCTGGATGAAGAAGTTCCTAACAGAACTTCAGGTGGTTCCTACCATAGTTGATCCAATACCTCTGTATTGCGACAACAACGGAGCTATAGCTTTAGCGAAGGAACCAAGGTCCCATCAAAAGTCCAGACACATCTTGAGGCGGTATCACCTGATCAGGGAGATCATTGATCGTCAGGAGATCGAGATTCGGAGAGTTGCTTCAGAAGAGAACATTGCTGATCCATTCACGAAGGCCCTTCCTCAGATTCAGTTCGAGAGGCTGCTCGAGATCATTGGTCTGCGATATGCCAGTACATGGCCCTAGTGCAAGTGGGAGATTGTTAGTGTTTATGCCCTAGAAGGCCATTACTGTATCATACTAGCTTGTATATTACTTAATGGAAGCTTGGGATATTCACATGTATATAACAGTCTTGCTAAACATGGTAGTATGCTACTTGGTTTTTCTATCTTAATATGTGAGTGTACGTATTGATAGAGCTCTTAGGATCTTGCTTGTCTACCAGCGTTGTGATGGCAGTCACACTAGTGGGGGCTGGGTAGTCTACAAGCACATCCTTATTCAGGTCCCCGGTCGTTGGATTATCGAGACAGAGCATCGATACTCCGGAGTAGACTGGTGTGTACGCTTCTCATCCCAGTTGGGGAGATGGTCTGTCCCACAGCCATCAGTACGTCGTACTGGAGATAGTATACAGGTGCTCGTTAGGTTACGGGTACACCGGACAGGACTCACAGGGAACTGTTGGTTGGTTTGATACCAGTCGTCAGTGAACAGTTCCCAGGTGACATGAGTACAGTGTAGTCCGCAGACTTGACACTGCTACTTCGCCTCGAGTGTGTCCCACTGTTCTTAGATTGCTACCCTACCACGGCTCAAAGGAGTCGTGCAAACAGGTAGCAGTTGGGTGCAGTCCCGAGCACTTGGAGGCAGTGGCGGTTAGACAGGATTCGTCCCTCCCGGTATTGGGAGTAGATATCGTGCTGTGTCAGAGAGCCATTACGCAAAGTCCCTGGCCAGGGCAAGCGAGATTTGCTGGTAGGTTCCAGTAGTTTCTCAGGGTGTAATGGGCTTTACTCCGACACGACCTATACCGCTATTAGGGGACTGACGCTTGCCGCCCCCCTAGGCCCGATATGCGATAGTCCTGGACGAACGGACCGGACTGTATGGAGATTGTCACATCAGACTCAGTAGGAGTTCGGATGGGTTTACTCATCGGCCTTCTTATCGACAACTACCTGGGGACCGTTACGTACAGCTAGTGCCGCTTGCGGTCTGTGGTTAAACCTACTGCCAGCGTAGTAGTCGAGTCTCTAGAGTCCCACACAGAGAGTTTCCTACTCCAGGCGAAACGATATAGAGGTTGCATGGTTTTGCGACAAAGGGTTCGGACGCATACGTGCGTTTTCGCGCGTAGGACTTTCGGACAGTTTTTACCAGTCGGCTTTGGTTTAAGCCAGTTACTGGTATCCGGTTATTGGATTTTTACAGTCTAAAGTTTTTCCGTATTTTTACGGATCGGAGGGGCGTTCTCGTAATTACTCGAGAAGCTTCTAGAAGATGTGACTAAGGAGGTTTCTTTTGGATAAGAGAGTGAGTCATGGTGGTGATTCATTCATTTCATTAATGCACATTTATTGCTTAATGACTCATGCTAATGAATCACCACTAGATATTTCATGAAGCATGCTTATTCATTTCTTTTTATTCATTATTGAAAAATAAGAATGCTTCATAATATTATGATACACTCTCTCTCTTCTCTCATTATCTTATCTCACATTCTCTCTCCTCAAGCTCTCATCTTCAAACCCTAATCCTTAATCCTCATGTGTTGAGATCAAAGGATTAGTTAGACTAAACAATCCATAACCTACACTCTACATCATCCTTTCATCTTTGATTAGCAATCAAAGTTGATTAGTTACCTCAAGTTAGAGGTTTAGCTTGGAGTTTCGCTCTCGGGTGGATCGTCTACTACCTAGAGAAGGCCGAGGAGAACAAAGGAGGACACAAAGACGAAGGACTAGTTTCGATCGGTATAATCCCTTAACACTATAGTTTAGTATAGCTATGTGTTTGGTTATTATTTGTTTAGCTTCGATTTAAGCGGTTAGTCGATGTTCGTTGTTTAAACTTGATCGTTTTTGAAAATTCCGCCTCCCCATAAGTACTGGGGTGTACTACATCGACTTACAATCAGTTCCCAGGTGACATGAGTACAGCTTAGTCCGCTGACTTGACACTGGCACTTCGCCTCGAGTGTGTTCCCACTGCACTTTGATCACTACCCTACCACGGCTCAAAGGAGTCGTGCAAACAGGTGGTGGTTGGGTGCAGTCCCGAAGCACTTGGAGGCAGTGATGGTTAGACAGGATTCGTCTCTCCCGGTATTGGGGGTTGACATCGCGTTGTGTCTAGGAGAGCCATTACACGAGTAGTCCCTGGCCAGGGCAAGCGAGATATACTGGTAGGTTTCCAGTATTATCTCAGGGTGTTTTGGGCTTCACTCCGACACGACTTGTACCGCTATTAGGGGACTGACGTTTTACCGCCCCCTAGGCCCGCCATGCGATGTATCAGACGAACAGACCGGACTGTACGGAGACTGTCACATTCAGACTCAGTAGGAGTACAGATGGGGTTTCACCTCGTCAGCCTTCTTGTCGGCATCTACCTGGGGACCGTTACGCACAGCTAGTGCCGCTTGCGGTCTGTGGTTAAACCCACTGCCAGCGTAGTGTCGAGTCTTTAGAGTCCCACACAGAGGGTATTCGCCTCTGGGCAAAACAGAGTAGAGGTCGCATGGTTTTGCGACAGGGTTCGTTCTCATCCGCGCACTTGTGCACGTTTGGAGTCCGGACGGATATTACTAGCTGGCTCTGGTTTGAGTCAGATACCGGTATATGTTTTGGGGTTGCTTTTATCTCTCAGTATTCATGTTCCTCGGAACAAGAATGCAGGTGTGTATGCACAGTTGTTTGAGGAGGAGGAAGAGGACTTTCATTAGGGTTTCGGAACGGGTGCGTATGCACAGTTGACAGTCGTCTTTTTCCAAACCCTAATGGATTTATGTTATATCAATTAATAATATTAATAAAATGAAATTGTGTCATGGTTGGTTTTTGTTGACTAGTTGACCATGGTTGACTTGTTGACCATGGTTGAAGATTTGACCATCATCATTACAAAAGCAAGATGCTTTTTGATTCTTGCAAAAACATTTAATGTTTGAAATGATAATGGTCATTCCTAAACCTTCCATCAACTATTTCATTTTCATTATTATTATTAATTAGATAATTCTTTTTCTTTTGGCATTATGGTTGCAAGAAAGAAAAAGATAGCTCATTCTATCATTTAGCTTCTCTCTCCTCATTTCATCTTCTTCTTCCTCAAGCTCAAGGTGATTCCTTCTCATGTGTTGAGAATCCCTCACCTTGAAAAAGAAAGCACCCCATAGATACTCTCTACTCTCTCTAGGGTTCAAGGTTTAGCAAGCCGGAGATCCTAGTTCACTCAAAGTTCGAGGAAGAGCCCAAAGGTTGAACCCTCAGGTGGATCCATCTTCGACGGAAGAAGGCTACGAGGCAAGAACCATCAACCTCTACAAGGTTTGAAGAAGAAGGAGTTCAAGTTAGGTATAACTCTTCATCCGAGTAGCTAACGCTCATTTGTATGCTTGCTAGTTTAATTTAGACACAATCCCGACCTTTCTTAGTCCATGTTGCCCCTTGCGATAAAAATTTGTTTTTTATACCGTTTCCGCCTCCCCGTAAGCACCGGGGGTCGCAACGTGGACTTACAGTGCTTGCGCATATGCGCATTATGGGGGGAGCAAGCTCCTATGGAGAAATAATCTCCTTTGAGTTTTATGGAATACTCCCACGTGCGTTGCACGTGGCGCGCTTGTGGCGAGCGCACGTGCATTGCACGTGGCGCACATGGGGCTTAAGCATATGCGCATTATGGGGGGAGCAAGCTCTTCTGGAGAAATAATCTCATTTGAGTATTATGGAATACTCTGAGAATTGAATCCTTTGAGAATTGAACTCTCCCTGTTTTAAGAGTTATCGCCTCTTATTTATATGGTAGTGGTAGAGAAGGGATCTCTCCTTTTCCCGATGTGGGACTAAAAATGTATCCCCCATGTAGTAGAGCATTACTTTAAATTACATGTGCGTAGTACATTTGCTCATAACTTTTGATCCCGGATGAATTATGAGACCCATAATATTTCAAATCGAAGGATTTTTCGAGACACTTTCAATACCATCAGAATTTAACTGTTTTCTCATTCGGGAGTTTGTCAGAATACAGCCCGGAAAATACTGATTAGCATTTTCTTTCTTAGATTACACGTGCATAGCATATTTGCTCATAACTTTTAATCCCGGATGAATTATGTGGCCTATAATATATCAAATTGAAGGCTTTTTCGAGACGCTTTCGATACCATCAGAATTTAGCTGTTTCATATTCGGGAGTTTGTCAAAATACAGCGTGGAAAATACTGGTTCACATTTTCTTAAGCGTATCGCTGTCATTTGATACCTTGGGCTCTTTTGCGCAGAAATTTTTTGGCGGGAACAACGGCAATATCATCAAACATCATTCTCAAATCCCGTCATCACATATTCACTTCTAACTATCTTTTAGTTCCTAATATAGTTTCTCTAACTATCTTTTAACTTTATCTATAGTTTTCTATTAAAGGTTTCCTTAACCATATACTAGGAATCGGTTTCCATCAAAACTTGCGGGGGTGCTATACGCCATCCACCCGATTTCCCCCGTGGATATAGATCCACTCACCTTGCTACTTGCTTGCCGAAGTCGATGACGCCACACTCTGTCGTCTCGGAATCCATGCAAAGGTACCTACAATAATACACAGTCGCAAACGCTATTAAAATCGAATCCGGAAACCAAAACGGCATACAGATCGCCTATATGTTAGAACCTATAGCCCACGCATGCAAAACCAATCAATCATCCCTAGTCTTTGATGTACAAACGTCCAACAAAATAAAAATCCAAATATCAAAACTAATATTTCAAAATACAGAAAACACGAAAACAACAACATAGGAAAACCACACCCAGATTTCACCCTAGGCCAAACTAAGAGATTTTGCACATTGGGTTGCTTTAGATTTAGGATAACAATGCCACAGAACAAATTTCACCAAGATCCACATTGCTCTGGCCGCAATTTACGGCCAGAATGATTAAAATTGCGGCCAGAAAATGAGGGGAAGGACTCAGGTTTCTAGTTCTGATTCAAGGTTGCATGCACGTCTCATGGTCAAGGGAACTTCTTTTAAAAAGGTCTCGGGTGATACCAGATTCCATAATACTATCACAAACTGTCAAATTTAATTGATGTCGGAAGTTCTAAGTTTGTGTTTGGGTTCAATTTTTCTTTTCTAGGTCAGTAAAAACACCACTCAAGTCTTGTTAACAGCCACTACTCATCATCACTTCCACACCATTTCCCAAACCCTTCTCTAGAATTTTCAAACTTCACAACACACCACTAAACCCATTCTAAACAACAACTAGAATATAAAGGAACTTAAAACTAACTAAATCGAAGAAATTATACCTCATTTAGGCCACTCAAGAAAACCCTAGCTTCTCAAGTCATCAAAATCCCACTTTTCTTGGTCCAATGTGATGAGGATGAGGAGGTGATCATTTTTAATGCAAGGAGTTTGGGGTTTTGATTAGGTTTTAGAGATGGTTTCCATGAGTAGTGAGGTGGAGGAAGAAGGAGATGAAGAAGGATGATGGAGTTGAAGAAATGAAATGAAGTGAAGAGGTGGGGGTGGAGCCTTACCTCTCTTTCTCTCTCTCTCCCCCCTAACATGCTTACCTCTCATCATGATGTCCATTCTCTCTCTCCTCAAGTCATCATGACACCTTTTTCCTTTCTTTTTTTTCTCACCACAATAAAACCATAATATAAAACAACACAAATGAACATGTAACCAAATGAAACATGTCATGGTGCACTAACCATGAAAACTGTAGAAATACGGCTTTGGCTTAATCGCAATTAGAAGTGCACTAATTGGGTTTTTATTTAAACTGCATATAATAAATTTTAAAAATGCCAAATCTCTTAAATATATTTTTAAACGAATAAATCATTTTAATTTTCCATTTATTTCACAATTATCGGTATATATTTATACCCTTTTTCGAAAACCCCAATTTCGCAAATCGGGCAAATTTCGGGAAAAATACTATTTTAATATTAAATTCCAAAAATAATATTTTATATTTTCTGAAATGTTACAATCTTCCCCCCTTAAATAAATTCGGTACCGAATTTAAATTTAAACCCCCAAAATCTAAAACATTTCAATAATCAACTCAAATCAACGGGGCTCCGAAATCATGGAAGACGATGAAATACTACAGCGCATCGCGTGCGCCTGAAAACGAATACTAGACTCAAATCGAACTCCGTCAAGCGTCACACAAATCATATGATTTGCACGCATATCCTCGGAGTTACAATAGAGATACAGATCTCGAAATGCACTACTGAAATCCAATATACACTAGTCAAATACTATAATACGTGTATAGTACGCATTTTTGGAAAACTTTCAAGAACTGAATAGAATACATGCAAAATCTTTTCTGAATCACCGCGTGAATGCGTAACTCACGGCATAAATGACGGACGCTCTTTTTTAAAATAATAATATATGTCCATGTATGTTTTGCTAAATATACGTTCCGTCGTTTTAAAATATCCCAAAAGGTTTTCCTTTAAAAACGTTCGTGTCGCTCACGGACACGTAGGGAATAGCGAGACTATAGCTCCTTTTTGAAAGCCTCTTGTAAAACTTTTTAAATGCATGCAAAGTACTCAGGTACTATCCTCAGATCAATCATGTTCAGCTACTTCATAATATAGTGCCTATCATGAAAATAAGGTGCTCAAGAACAAAATCAGCCTCAAAAGGCGTATCCAATAATCGCGTGCGTCTAGTGCGCACGGAAATCAAATCCAAATACAAGTGCTACGAATGGGCATAAAACCAAAACCAAGTGCAACGGGTGTGCACAAAAGTATCTGTCCAGTGCAATAGGTGTGCACGACAACAATATCAAGTACGCCTAAAGTGCACGAAAATCTCAATCCAGTGCCACCAACGTGCATGAATAAAAATCCCAAACCGAGTGCATCTGGTGTGCACAAAATCACATCTCATATCATGCACGAAAATCCAAATCAAGTGCATCCACATGCACGAAAGAAATCTAAATCAAGTGCATCCCACATGCACGAATAAAAATCTAAATCAAGGGCATCCAGCATGCACGAGTAAAATCTCACTCAAGTGCATCCGATGCGCACAAAAATCCAAAATCAAGCGCCTAATATGCGCAAAATCCAACCCAAGCGCGTCAAGTCAAAATCAATGCCCGGTGCGGTAAAGCGCACGAAAAACGAACGTCAAGTGCAACGCGCACATAAACATAAATCTAGCAACACAAATGCTTAAAGATATAAATCGGGTGCAACCAAGGTATGGAGTATAAATCTAGTGCAACTAATGCACGAATACCCGTCCGGTCCGGTGCAACAAATGCATGAAATGTAAATCTAATGCAACTAATGTACGAGATACGAATCTGGTGCAGCAATGCACAAAACATAAAACTGGTGCGACAATTGCACGAAATGAAAATATAGTGCAACAAATGCATGAAGTGCAAATCTGGTGCATCAAGTGCACAAAATCCAAATGCAGTGCATCCGGTGCACGAAATATGAATACGGTGCATCCAGTGCACGAAATACGAATACGGTGCATCCAGTGCATGAAATACGAATACGGTGCATCCAGTGTATGAAATAAAAATACATAACTCAAGTGCGCATAAAAAGCAACACCGAGTGTACCAAGGTGTATAAAATCATAAACACGTGCAACTGCATGCACAAAACACGTATCAATGCACTGCAAGCATATGTGAGCTATACCGAGTGCAAAAATCAAATCAAGTGTTTACTACACGCACAAAATAAAATCAACTGTATGTAATCCATGAAATCATAAACATGTGCAGCCAAGGCACAAAATCAATATCAAGTGCAATAGACACGCACAAATCAAAAACCATCACAACGGTGTATAAAAACATATATCAAGTGCAATAACTATGCACAAAAGGTGAATACCCAATAGGTGCAGCTATGGTGCACGAAAACAATATCATGAAACTCAATCATCAAAACTCAAATCCAAGCGATATAAGATTGATACTCGGATCACAAACGCAAATCGCAACAAATGACATTGAGGTACACCTCCTACAATGTCGAAAAATGTCAGTACGCCCACAACTGGCAGAACAAGAACATCCGCTTGCCTCCTGCTCACGGTCTGGTGTCCTCTGTCTCTGGGTCCTCATCTCTGTAGATTCACCAATCTCGCAATCCATCAGCTCGTCGGCCCAGTCAGGTGTGCTAACAGGAACGATTCCGCTCTAGCACTTCTCTGGTCACCTCTCGGCCAATTATCATGACCACTCGTAAAGCAGCACGTCACTGGCGTCGGCCTCCGGCCCTCTGAATACACATGACACACCTGACCCTCAGTGCAAATCTCATCGCAACAGTGTCCTGGAAGGAACCTGCTTAGGATCTCTTCCGATCTCGTCTATGCCGAACTATACGGAGGCTGGTACTCTTGCATAATCCTTTCTTCTTTTTCTGGACATCTGTGTTTTCCGCACACATTTCCTCAAGAACTGGCCATATCCCAACGCCTCTGTAAGCATATCAGATCTCTAATCTCAACGGGGAGTAGCAACAGCTCGTTGACATCTCGCATGAACCTCTTGTTCCACTCGTCTTTATTATCATCTGCTTCGACGTCACGTCATGCTATCTGCGTACTGCAATTTTCTTGGCTACAGTCAATTCGGAGTCTCTCACACGGACTCGAAATCACGAACTCGGTATCTTCATCACTCTGTAGAATATCTCTAGCCAAACACGTCCTCGGGAACTCGTCCCAACCCTCAGAAGGATACTCAATACTCGTACGTCCTCAATCAACTCACAACGCACCTGGGTGGGGTCCTCTATCCGAAGCTGGTCAGCTTGCTGATCTCTTATCACATGATATCTGGACGACGTCAAACTTTTCGATCGATTCATCGAGGTCCCAAAATTTTCCGAAAGCTCAACACCTGAGCACAGTCTAAAAACATCTGGTACATACCGCAGTACCTCTGGACCAACTGTAGAAGGGCAAACCCAAGCCTCACTGATGGCACCGCTAAACTGCCGCAAACCCTAAGGTTCAAAAGCGGTTCTATGGTCATCATGTCGAGTTAGGGTTTCATTCTTCTATAGGGTCCACAGAATCACTTGCATGTTCCTCCGAACACTTTAAACTTGGGGAAAATGGGTTTCTGACACTCGCTCGAACTTTTTAGCTTCGCCTAGCCGATATGTGAATACCCTTCGTCTGCATGCTAAACAATGCCTCAATCCTCCAGGAAAGATGATACATCAACGGTCATCTCTGGATCGGTCTACTCTAGATCTGAGTAAGACTCTCCACACTGGAAATCTTCAACTCCACTGGGCCTGTATCGGTGCATCAATCTGATGAATCACCTTCGTCTCTCAATCGGGATAGGCTAGCTATCCTCTGCCGCATTTCTGCCAGGAAGCTCCGGCGATCTCAGCTCGTAATCTCTGGAAGCAACATCCTATCAATCTCAGCAATAGCTGGGTCATCTGTCTGCACGGTAGGCGATATCACAATCTCCAAGGTAGGCTGCACATCAACAGTCCTCTAGCAGCTGGCAGCTCTATCAATGGCCCGCTCATCCGGTGCAAAACCAAACACTCGTCTCATCCGAGAGGTCACAACATAAATACTAACTCAAGACGTTCCCGTGTCACCAGAAAACACGATGGTCAGTCCTCGTCCAAACGAGCTCGCCCTGACCGCATCTCTAGCAGCCGCCCAATCTGCGCTCAAACCATGGTGACAGGAACCTCAAGTGTGTATCGACGAAAACGGAGCAACGGAATGAAAGGAATAAACAGATCCATGATGGATAAATGATCATAAGAGGGAAATGGAATCACTGAGAGTAAGATCATGGAAACGAATAGAATCAAGTATCTCAAATGGATGTATAATCATGGGTACAAAGAGAATCACTGATCTCAAAATATGTACATCCTAAGGTTCCTTAAGTGGAGTATCGTATCGTAAATATGCCACGGAACATACATACGGTACGTCACTCTACTCAAGCTACCTACTCCATCAATCAGGGCCAACCTATATAACAAAAGTTCAGGTCTAATACCCCATGTTCAAGTCTAAGTTCCGTAAGATCAAGCCTAGGTTCCGAAATAAATTACGCCCCAGACTCCATATAGTCAAACCTAAACTCGAACCAAGGTTAAACCTAGCGCTCTGATACTAACTTTGTCACGACCAGAAATTAGCTCGTGACCGGCACTTAAATCACGCAACGTCTAAAGGCGTAACGTAATTCAAGTAAGCCGAAACCCAGAAATCTAAACCCTTTTAAGAAAATAAAAGAGGTGGAGTTTTGAAATAAGGTATAATGAAATCAAGTTTTCTTAAATGCATAGAAAGGAACATGATGAATGCAAGTGAAGTTTACTAATTTGAAAACATGTTTCGCCTTTTAAAAATTTGGGCAGCACCTCCTTTATATTTTTTGATCCAAAATCATACTACATAATAATGATAAAGGCATCCCCAACCGGGAGCTAGCTCTTCGCCAAACGGCGGACCACAACCACGCAAGACGGTATATATAAGTATACGACGCCCAACGGCGAAGATCACCACAAAGATAAATAAATAAGCAAGACATCAACCCAATAGGCAAACATAAAACCCATCGCTCAAGTCGCGCAACCACAAGTCTCACTAAGTCTCGTTACTTATAAAATTTCTAGTTTGATTTGATGGAGTTGACTAGATATAATATGAATAATAAATACAAGAGTGGGTACGATACAAATGTCCCACCTACCACTGCAAAACACCCAAATGAAGCTATGTGCCAGCGAAACCGCTACTGATCCAAGCGGTCAACCTGCAAGAACTGTGGCACAACGGAGGTGAGTTGCCAACTCATGAGTAGAAAAACATCAACAAGTAAAAATCGAATAAACAACGACTCCTATGTCAACTATATCATAAAGGTAATACTATGATATCTAGGGTGACCGTATCTGTATAAGTGCCAACAAGGTAATTAATGCCTAAAAGCATGTGGATATCATCCAACAATATAATCAATGTATGTATGCATGTGGATCCCGTCCACGCGTCAACCAATGACACAACAATAACATGCATGTAAATATCATAAAAGCATATGCATGAAAGTATGAGGATGTCAATCAACATGTGTCCCTCGCGACACATCAAAATCATGGAACCTGAGTGTCCAGCATCGACACTCGAAACATCATGAAACCCGTGTCCAGTATCGACACGTAAATCCTCATATCTCAGGTGCCGCATCCTCGGATCGGCCCTCATATATATCTCGTCTCAGGCGCCGCCTACTCTGGTCGGCCCTCATATCCATCTCATGACTCTGGTCGGTATCCTCCGGATAACCGACGGGTCCAAATACTATCACCGGTAGGTAGTGCTCCCCTGCCAGGCTCACCGTCTAACAATACGAGTCTTCTTGCCCTGGGGTACCTCACCGGGTCCACCATGTACCCGCAGACGGTGCCTACCGCTCCTCGAATCGGGTTTCACATGCCACTCTCAGAACCGAGAAAACACATGGTGGACGTAATGAAATATCATATCAAGAGAAACCGGGTTTTTAAAATAATACATACTCTCTTTTGAAATAACCACGGTTCTCAAATCCAGAAATCTCAAGAAAACAACATATCTCAATGCGTATAATCATAAAGCATGATGTATGCGACATATAACAGAAAAGTAAGCATATCGTATATCATGCAACATGAAACAGTAATATGCACATATCGAGGGAAAACCGCTCTTTTAAATGAATCAAGTTTTAAAATATATCACGCGGTTCCCAAATCTCCAAAATCGAATGCAATATCGTATGAAGGTGCATAAGTGTATGTACGCAAATATGGACGTACAAATATGTATGTCCGCAAGTATGGATGTACAATATGTATGTATGCAAGTATGGGTGTACAATATGTATGTACGCAAGTATGGGTGTACAATATGTATGTACGCAAGTATGGGTGTACAATTTATAACTATAGCAAATATATCATGCAAGGAGTCATATCATGATGCAGCAACTCTACTGTGTAGTGACATGGCAATCATCGATGATGAAGTGTGTGAGCCGGCAAATCTGTGTAAGTGTAACATACGCATCATCGATAATGGTGCAGGTGTACTAGCACAGGTATAAGCAATGCAATGAGAATAATATGAATGCAGCATAAGGTAAATCATATGCAAATGCTGACGGGTATACGTATCTAACATGACCGAGTCGGTGAATCTATCAATCAGCATCTAGCCAGACAACATCACGTATGGTATAACCCATCGTACGGCATCCTCTAGTCAAGAGTATGGATCAATTATCGAGCCCAACTCATTACATACGGAAAATTATCGTACGGCGGCACTGAACCATCGGGGATCCTATCATCCTATACGACAATGAGGGGTACGGACCTAACGTCTCATACGGCAATCACTCATGATTCACGACATTCTATATATATCTATATACCTATGTCTGATGTCACATCCATAACAATCTCGTATCAGGGGACCGGCAAGGTATCAATCATCTCAATCGACTCGCATCCGTATACCAACATATCATCATATCACATGTCAAATCGTATTCTCTTTTCGTCGCATTTATATCTCACATAAGGTCAATGTTACATATACAGTCTGTAAGTCCACGTTGCCCACCCCGGTACTTGCGGGGAGGCGGAAAACGAAATAAAAATCGGATTTTTATGAGCTTAGGCAACATGGACTACACTATGAAGGATCTTTGCTAAACAAAAACAAGCTAAAGCTAACTAAAAACTAGCTAAGTGCTAGAAAGGTTATACCTTGGGCTTTATGTCCTTCTCTCCTTGCTCCTTGGAGTAGTGGAAGGAGGTCACCTTATCGTCTTCTCCCGTCAAAGAAAGATCCACCCGAAAGCCTCAACCTTTGGCTTCAACTCCAAGCTAGAAGTAACTAGGGTGCAAGAAGTGCTAGTCCTTCAACCCTAGATGAGAGTAGAGATTATCAAGAGAGGGTTTTTCTCAAGCTCAAGTGTTTCTCAACACATGAGAGGGGAGAGCTTGAGGGAGAGGAAGAACAAGAGAGAGAAAGGAAATGATAGAAAAAATGAGAATAAAATGGAACCATTCTCACATATATGTGGGAATTATTGTAATTAGAAAATTAGCTAGATAATTGTCATGGTTAATCAAGACATGACCATTATCATTTCAATTTACAAGGATCAAAAAGCATCTTCCAAAAGAAATGATGATGGTCAAAGTGTCAACCATAGTCAACAAGTCAAGGAGGTCAAATGGTCAACAACCATAACCATGCACAATTATAAAACTAATATCAATTAACAATAATACACACATGAGTATTAGGGTTAATAAAATGACAATAGTCATTAACCCTAATCAAAGTCCTCTCCCTCTGTCTCAAGCAACTGTGCATATGCACCCGTATTCGTGATCCGAGGAACACGAATACAATGAGATAAAACCAATCCCAAATCATATACTAGGATCTGGCTTAAACCAAAGCCCGCTAGTATAAGCTGTCCGGACAGCAAACGTGCACAAGTGCGCGAATGCGAACGAACCCTGTCGCAAAACCATGCGACCTCTACTCATTTTGCCTAAAGGCAAATAGCTCTCTGTGTGGGACTCTAAAGACTCGACACTACGCTGGCAGTGGGTTTAACCACAGACCGCAAGCGGCACTAGCTGTACGTAACGGTCCCCAGGTAGATGTCGATAAGAAGACTGACGAGGTGAACCCCATCTGAACTCCTACTGAGCCTGTATGTGACAGTCTCCGTACAGTCCGGTCTGTTCGTCTGATACATCGCATGGCGGGCCTAGGGGGGCGATGAACGTCAGTCCCCTAATAGCGGTACAAGTCGCGTCGGAGTGTAGCCCAGAACACCCTGAGATAACACTGGAAACCTACCAGTCTATCTCGCTTGCCCTGGCCAGGGACTACTCGTGTAATGGCTCTCCTGGACACAGCGCGATGTCAACCCCCAATACCGGGAGAGACGAATCCTGTCTAACCATCACTGCCTCCAAGTGCTTCGGGACTGCACCCAAAAACTACCTGTTTGCATGACTCCTTTGAGCCGTGGTAGGGTAGCAATCAAATTGCAGTGGGAACACACTCGAGGCGAAGTGACAGTGTCAAGTCAGCGGACTAAGCTGTACTCATGTCACCTGGGAACTGATAACTGACGATAGGTATAATACCAACCAACAGTTCCCGACGAGTCCTGTCCAGTGTACTCGTAACCTAACGAGCACCCGTATACTATCTCAAGTACGACGTACTGACGGCTGTGGGACAGACCGTCTCCCACACTAGGATGAGAAGCGCATACGCTAGTCTACTCCGGAGTATCGATGCCCTGTCTCGACAGTCCAACGACCAGGGACCTGTATAATGATGTGCTTATAGATTACCCAGCTCCCACGAGTGCGAGCGCCATCACAACGCTGGTAATCAAGCAAAGATCCTAAGGGCTCTACTAATATGTATATCAGCGATATGCTAAAAGAAACACATGCACATATTGAAGTAGAGACAAACTAAGTATCATACTACCATTTCGAGCAAGATTGTATATACAACTGTGAATATCCCAAGCTTCCATCAAGTAATATACAAACTAGTATGATACAGTAATGGCCTCTAGGGCATATACACTAACAATCTCCCACTTGCACTAAGGCCATGTACTGGCGTATCGAAGACCTATCATCTCGATCAGCCGCTCGAACTGAGTCTGGGGCAAGGCCTTGGTGAATGGATTTGCTATGTTATCTTCTGAAGCAACCCTCCGGACCTCGATCTCCTGGCGATCCACGATCTCCCTGATCAGGTGATACCGCCTTAAGATGTGTCTGGATTTCTGATGGGATCTGGGTTCCTTCGCTAAAGCTATAGCCCCGTTGTTGTCTCAATACAGAGGTATTGGGTCAACAATGGACGGAACAACCTGAAGTTCTTTCAAGAACTTCCTTATCCAGACAGCTTCTTTTGCGGCATCAGATGCAGTGATGTATTCCGCTTCCATCATCGAGTCCGCAACGGTTTCCTGTTTGGAACTCTTCCAACACACCGCCCCTCCATTAAGGGTGAAGACAAAACCCGACATGGACTTGGAATCATCCTTGTCACTCTGGAAGCTGGAGTCAGCAAAGGCCTCAATCTGCAGGTCTTTTCCGCCATACACCAAGAACATCTCCTTAGTCCTTCTCAGGTACTTGAGAATGTTCTTTACTGCTATCCAATGTTTCTCCCCAGGGTTTGACTGATACCTGTTTACCACACTCAGTACATAAGCCAGATCCGGTCTGGTACACAACATCGCATACATTATAGAGCCTACCGCAGAAGCGTAGGGTATAATAGACATGCGATCCTTCTCTAAATCAGTCTTGGGAGACATCTCTTTAGAGAGGGTGATCCCATGACAAGCCGGTAGATTACCGCGCTTGGAATCTTCCATACTGAATCTCTTCAGTATGGTGTCGATGTACCTGGACTGTGAAAGTCCTAATATCCTCTTGGATCTGTCACGGTAGATCCGGATACCCAGAATGTATGAGGCATCACCCAGGTCTTTCATGGAGAACCTGTGTGATAAGAACCCCTTGACAAATTGTAGCATAGGAATGTCATTTCCTATTAAGAGAATTTCATCCACGTATAAAACGAGGAATACTACAGTTCTCGCTACAAATCTACAATAGATGCATGGTTCATCTGGATTTTTGATAAAGCCAAATTCCTTGACCGTCTCATCAAAACAGATGTTCCAACTCCGCGATGCCTGCTTTAGTCCATAAATGGACTTGAGCAACTTGCACACCTTTCCGCTGCTCCCACTCTGAATGAAACCCTCTGGCTGGTCCATATAGACACACTCCTCTAAATTCCCATTTAGAAAAGCTGTCTTTACGTCCATCTGCCAAATCTCATAATCGTGGAAGGCAACAATGGCAAGAAGGATCCGAATGGATTTCAGCATAGCTATTGGAGAAAAGGTCTCGTCATAGTCCAAACCAGGTCGCTGACGAAAACCCTTTGCTACCAGTCTAGCTTTATAGGTCTCAACCTGTCCATTTACACCAATCTTCCTTTTGAAGATCCACTTGCATCCTACGGGTTTTACCCCATCTGGAGCAATGTCCAACGTCCATACTTTGTTGGTGAACATGGACTCCATCTCGGTCCGCATTGCATCCAGCCATTTTACCGAGTCGACGCTCTGAATGGCTTGCTGGAAGCTAGTAGGCTCATCACAGTCTATGATGCAATCCTCTCTATCCCCGTCAATGAGAAAACCGTAGTATCTATCGGGCGAATGAGACTGCCTACTACTCCTGCGGAGTGGCGTGGGAATGTCCTGATCTTTCGAACCTTCTGGTCCTACTAAGCTTTCAGTAATAGCTCATGGTTCTGGAATTTCTTCCAGTTCTATTGCGCTCCCACTTAATTCTTTTTCTATGAACTGGTGTTCTAGAAAGTGGGCATGGCGAGAAACAAGGATTTTTTGTTCCTCTTCGCAATAGAAGTAATATCCCTTGGAGTTCTTTGGATATCCCACAAACTTGCATTGTACTGAGCGTGCCTCGAGCTTGTCCGCATGCTGCTTTTTTACAAAAGCTGGACATCCCCATGTCTTAATGTGATTAAGATGGGGTCTCTTCCCACACCACATCTGATATGGTGTAGTAGGCACAGTCTTAGTTGGAACTCGGTTCAAAAGGTATGCAGCTGATTTTAGCGCATATCCCCAGAACGATCGCGGCAACTCAGTGTTACTCATCATGGACTGTACCATATCTAATAGGGTTCGGTTCCGTCTCTCCGATACACCGTTATGTTGCGGAGTGTATGGAGGAGTAAGCTGAGAGAGAATTCCATTCTCTTTTATGTAACCCAGGAACTCGTCACTCAAGTATTCACCACCTCGATCAGATCTTAGTGTCTTTATACTTTTTCCTGTTTGTTTTTCTACTTCATTTTTATATTCCTGGAATTTTTCAAAAGCCTCAGATTTATGTTTCATTAAGAAGACATAACCGTACCTTGAAAAGTCATCCGTAAAAGTAATGAAGTAAGAATAACCGCTTCGTGCATGTGTAGACATTGGACCGCACACGTCGCTGTGTACGAGTCCCAAGAGCTCGCTCGCTCTTTCTCCGTGTCCAGTGAACGGAGTCTTTGTCATCTTTCCTTTGAGACAGGATTGACAAGTTGCATACGATTGATATTCGAACGGATCCAAATATCCTTCTGCATGTAACTTAGTCAACCTTCTCTCATTGATGTGACCCAGTCTACAATGCCATAAGAAAGTTTTATTTATTTCTGGAGACTTTCTTTTGTGTGTATTCTGGACATTGAAAATCTGTGGTTGGTTTAATACGTATATACCGTTGTTCAATGTACCTGACCCAATCAAAACTTGATTAAGGTGAATGTTCACTACATTACTTACAAATTCAAATTCATAACCTTCTTTAGACAATAAAGATACAGAAATGATATTACAGGTTGCATTTGGTACATAATAACAACTACGTAAAACCAAAAAATGTCCATCCGACAATCCCAGGTGATAGTCCCCCACAGCCTCAGCATCCATGCTAGCACCGTTTGCAACTCTGAGGGTCATGTCACCTGCCTTCAAAACTCTACGTTTTCTCAACGCCTGTAAAGAATTACAGATATGAGATCCTGATCCGGTATCCAATACCCAGGATGTAGAGTTTATTGATAGACAGTTTTCAATAACATACACACCTGAAGCTAAAGCCGCAACTCGCTTCAAATCCTGTGTTCTGGCCTTCCAAGCCTTGCAATCCTGTTTCCAGTGACCACTTTTGTGACAATAGAAGCATTCTTCCTTCCCCACTAGCTTCCCCGCTATCTTTGTTGCTTTTCCTTTTCCCTTCGTATCCACTTCACCGACACCGCCTCTTGGTTTGGCGGGGGTTTTCTTCTTCTTACCCTTGGCTTTCGCCCTGGATCTAGAAGAGGAAGATCCTCCTACAAACAAAGTGGATGTCTCCCTACCTTTCTGTAGGGTGCCCTCAGCACTCCTCAACATGTTCAGAAGTTCGGAAAGTTCAACCTCCTTTCCTTGCATGTTGAAGTTAAGAATAAACTGGGCGTAAGTGGAAGGAAGGGACTGGAGAATCAAATCAGTATAGAGTTCATTCTCCAACGTGGTCCCAAGGTCCGGGAGCTCCTCTATGTAGCCAATCATCTTAAGCACGTGTTCCGCTACCGATGATCCGATGGCCAACCTTGCCGAAAATAGCTTCTTCGACACTTCGTATCTTGCGATACGAGACTGCTCTCCATACAGTTCTTTTGTATAGAGAAATATGGACTCTAGGTCCATATTCTCGTGCCTCCTCTGATGTTCATTGTCCATTGAGGCTAGTACGAGGCATTTGGCCTTCGCGCAATCTATCTCCCATGTCTTACGGATTTCCTTATCCGCGACGCTGGAGGTGGGACCTGGGATAGGGGGAGCTTTGGTGGTAAGTACATACCCCAACTTGTCGTAAGTGATTGCCATCTTGACATTCCTAAGCCAATCTTTGTAGTTTGGCCCTGTCAGTATGTTTTTATCTAGTAATAACTTAAGTCCGGTCATGTTGAATGGTCGCTGCAATTAGGAGAGAGAAAAGAAACACTTTAGCATGATGCTCTTGCAAGTTTAGAGTGGTTTATAGTTTGTCTAAACTGGATGGCTCCCACTGTCTCTCGAATCCCTTCTCAAACCGTAAAGAAAGGATTAGTCAGGATCAATCTCACCGTACAATAGTTGCTTAACCGTTCAGCCAGGCCAGTGTCGGTACTTCGAGGGTGGTTTTCCAACGCTTTCGCGAAGTTCCTTAATTAAGTAACCTCTTTTCCCTGTGGGCGTAGCCCCGCTAACACCTTTCTAGACACCTACTAAGTTTATAGCATTGATCGTTAAGTGAGAGTTTTCCCGAGGAGTAGCATATACTCACAGTAGGATCGGGATCCAAATATCATCGCGTGATAAAACCGAAGGAATCCTACCAGAATTATCACACTCCAAATGGTATGCAGCGCTAGCAAGTTTCAGTACTTATGAAACTCCCGATGTGGATTTTTGCTCCATGCTCTTATGACCTTGACTTTGGCCAAAATATCATAAGTCACATGTCAAGTTCTACCCGTCATTCTCCTGGTTAATTTGGACCCACCCGTACCTACCCTTGACTTTGGCCAAAATGGCAGCATGACTGTCCCAAACCAACGCATCTATCTATGCTGCACATGAATACCCAATAGCTACCAATCACTATGCCTTGACTTTGGCCAAAATACATAGCTTGAATACTTTTTGACCATTCATGTGGAATGACGGAGGGCTACGAATGGTTTTGGCGAAACCGTGAACGTAGTGAACTTGATATAATTGATGGAACGAGATAGCTTTTAAAAGGAGTGGTTCAAGCTCCGCGTTTAAAAGTTTAGTTTTGAAAAGAACCGAGTGGTTTTCAAAGTGTTCCAATCGACTTTTACTTGGTTTATTTTCTTGCATTGGTTCTTTTAATGCGTCCCATCATTTAATCCTACCATTGCAGAAAACAACCAAAATATGACGTACGCTTATGCCATTCGCATTCGCCACGGGGCCCCGTTATCACCCGTTAGGTTACTTAACTAACGACAGATCGGGGGCTGGGCTAGCGCGGCTATAAAACATAAGCAACGCCTAAATAGTTATCATATATAAATATATAGAAATGATAGACATTACAGATCACAGATGAATACATTGGATATACTAGGAATCCGCAATCCGTTCGAGCCTGCAACGAAAAGCGGATTACACGGTCGCGGTGAATAGCCAATACCCCACCCAAGACCCCTACGGGTGCGGCAAACTACCCGCCAAGTACCCGAAGCGAAGCAACCTCCCTCAACACCGTGAGTAGGCCACTCGGCACTTCGAGATACCTGGTAGTTTGTGCACCCCCTCCATGGGTACAACCCCGACCCGGTTGTGCGGCCATACAAATAATATTATTACATCAATTTACATATTACAATGAATGGAAGAAAAAGCAACACTCATCTCACATCCACCCCGGCGATTCACCCGCGACAATCCAACCCATTCATATACACATACCAATATCAAACACAGATCACAGATATGTATAACCCCGACTAATCGACATATAGCGATTAGCCGACGTTCAATACATACAAACATCACAGATATAACCTTTTAGTCAAAATGTATTGAAGTTCGGAAAAAAAATACGGATTTATAGGCCCCCAAAAACAAATTTCTATTCTGGAAAACCTGGGCACATATAAACCATCTTAAAAATCCCAAAACCAAGTAATAGGAAAACTGCACCAAACTCGACTCAGTGAAGAGTCAAAACGGCGGCGGTTCCGCGGCAATAGCTTGCTATTGCCGCTGAACCGCGGCGGTTTAGACGAATCACTGGACCGGGTTTGCTGTGTTTCTTAAGAAAACCCTGATATGATTTTTGGAGTATGACAAATTTTATTTTGAACAGAAAAAAATTTAGCAGAAACTTAGGGTTTCGAAAACTTGGTTTTTCGATTTTTACGTTTTGAACTTCGATACACTTCACTACCTAGCTAGTTTATGTTTAGTTAGGCTCTGATACCATTGTAAGTCCACGTTGCCCACCCCGGTAATTGCGGGGAGGCAGAAAACGGAATAAAAATCGGATTTTTATGAGCTTAGGCAACATGGACTACACTATGAAGGATCTTTGCTAAACAAAAACAAGCTAAAGCTAACTAAAAACTAGCTAAGTGCTAGAAAGGTTATACCTTGGGCTTTATGTCCTTCTCTCCTTGCTCCTTGGAGTAGTGGAAGGAGGTCACCTTGTCGTCTTCTCCCGTCAAAGAAAGATCCACCCGAAAGCCTCAACCTTTGGCTTCAACTCCAAGCTAGAAGTAACTAGGGTGCAAGAAGTGCTAGTCCTTCAACCCTAGATGAGAGTAGAGATTATCAAGAGAGGGTTTTTCTCAAGCTCAAGTGTTTCTCAACACATGAGAGGGGAGAGCTTGAGGGAGAGGAAGAACAAGAGAGAGAAAGGAAATGATAGAAAAAATGAGAATAAAATGGAACCATTCTCACATATATGTGGGAATTATTGTAATTAGAAAATTAGCTAGATAATTGTCATGGTTAATCAAGACATGACCATTATCATTTCAATTTACAAGGATCAAAAAGCATCTTCCAAAAGAAATGATGATGGTCAAAGTGTCAACCATAGTCAACAAGTCAAGGAGGTCAAATGGTCAACAACCATAACCATGCACAATTATAAAACTAATATCAATTAACAATAATACACACATGAGTATTAGGGTTAATAAAATGACAATAGTCATTAACCCTAATCAAAGTCCTCTCCCTCTGTCTCAAGCAACTGTGCATACGCACCCGTATTCGTGATCCGAGGAACACGAATACAATGAGATAAAACCAATCCCAAATCATATACTAGGATCCGGCTTCAACCAAAGCCCGCTAGTATAAGCTGTCCGGACAGCAAACGTGCACAAGTGCGCGGATGCGAACGAACCCTGTCGCAAAACCATGCGACCTCTACTCATTTTGCCTAAAGGTGAATAGCTCTCTGTGTGGGACTCTAAAGACTCAACACTACGCTGGCAGTGGGTTTAACCACAGACCGCAAGCGGCACTAGCTGTACGTAACGGTCCCCAGGTAGATGTCGATAAGAAGACTGACGAGGTGAACCCCATCTGAACTCCTACTGAGCCTGTATGTGACAGTCTCCGTACAGTCCGGTCTGTTCGTCTGATACATCGCATGGCGGGCCTAGGGGGTCGGTGAACGTCAGTCCCCTAATAGCGGTACAAGTCGTGTCGGAGTGTAGCCCAGAACACCCTGAGATAACACTGAAAACCTACCAGTCTATCTCGCTTGCCCTGGCTAGGGACTACTCGTGTAATGGCTCTCCTGGACACAGCGCGATGTCAACCCCCAATACCGGGAGAGACGAATCCTGTCTAACCGTCACTGCCTCCAAGTGCTTCGGGACTGCACCCAAAAACTACCTGTTTGCACGACTCCTTTGAGCCATGGTAGGGTAGCAATCAAAGTGCAGTGGGAACACACTCGAGGCGAAGTGACAGTGTCAAGTCAGCGGATTAAGCTGTACTCATGTCACCTGGGAACTGATAACTGACGATAGGTATAATACCAACCAACAGTTCCCGACGAGTCCTGTCCAGTGTACTCGTAACCTAACGAGCACCCGTATACTATCTCAAGTACGACGTACTGACGGCTGTGGGATAGACCGTCTCCCACACTGGGATGAGAAGCGCATACGCTAGTCTACTCCGGAGTATCGATGCCCTGTCTCGATAGTCCAACGACCAGGGACCTGTATAAGGATGTGCTTATAGATTACCCAGCTCCCACGAGTGCGAGCGCCATCACAACGCTGGTAATCAAGCAAAGATCCTAAGGGCTCTACTAATATGTATATCAGCGATATGCTAAAAGAAACACATGCACATATTGAAGTAGAGACAAACCAAGTAGCATACTACCATTTCGAGCAGGATTGTATATACAACTGTGAATATCCCAAGCTTCCATCAAGTAATATACAAACTAGTATGATACAGTAATGGCCTCTAGGGCATATACACTAACACAGTCTACCTTTTCTATAAGCATAAGTATCTAATCTAACATACACCCGAACCATACAAACAGTTTTTGAAAAATGCGAATCGTAGTTTTGAAAGTAGGGGCTAGGTGTTTTTAAGGAAAAGATATCATTTGAAAATCCATAACTTCCCTCAAGGTATTTGTTTAAAAGATGCCTACGATTCTTCAGTTTGGAAATAGGTATGGTTCGGATGACACGTCTACGTCGACTATTTAGTCCTATTGTGCCCTAAACGGCAATATCATCAAACATCATCCTTAAATCCCGTCATCACATATTAGCCGGATCATATCACTTCTAACTATCCTTTAGTTCCTAATATAGTTTCTCTAACTATCTTTTAACTCTATCTATAGTTTTCTATTAAAGGTTTCCTTAACCATATACTAGGAATCGGTTTCCATCAAAACTTGCGGGGGTGCTATACGTCATCCATCTGATTTACCCCGTGGATATAGATCCACTCACCTTGCTACTTGCTTGCCGAAGTCGATGACGCCACGATCCGTCGTCTCGGAAACCATGCGAAGGTACCTATAATAATACACAGTCGCAAACGCTATTAAAATCGAATCCGGAAACCAAAACGGCATACGGATCGCCTATAGGTTAGAACCTATAGCTCACGCATGCAAAACCAATCAATCATCCCTAGTCGTTGATGTACACACATCCAACAACCAAATACAAATCCAAATATCAAAACTAACATTTCAAAATACGGAAAACACGAAAACAGCAACATAGGAAAACCACTCCCAGATTTCACCCTAGGCCAAACTAAGAAATTTTGCACATTGGGTTGCTCTACATTTAGGATAACAATGCCACAGAACAAATTTCACCAAGATCCACACTGATCTGGCCGCAATTTGCGGCCAGAATGATTAAAATTGCAGCCAGAAAATGGAGGGAGGGGCTCAGGTTTCTAGGGCTGATTCAAGGTTGCATGCACGTCTCATGGTCAAGGGAACTTCTTTTAAAAAGGTCTCGGGTGATACCAGATTCCATAATACTATCATAAACTGTCAAATTTAACCGATGTCGGAAGTTCTAAGTTCGTGTTTGGGTTCAATTTTTCTATTCTAGGTCTGTAAAAATACCACTCAAGTCTTGTTAACAGCCACTACTCAGCATCACTTCCACACCATTTCCTAAACCCTTCTCTAGAATTTTCAAACTTCACAACTCACCACTAAACCCATTCTAAAGATACAACTAGAATATAAAGGAACTTAAAACTAACAAAATGGTAGAAATTATACCTCATTTAGGCCACTCAAGAAAACCCTAGCTTCTCAAGTCATCAAAATCCTACTTTTCTTGGTCCAATGTGATGAAGGTGAGGAGGTGATCATTTTTAATGAAAGGAATTTGGGGTTTTGATTAGGTTTTGGAGATGGTTTCCATGGGTAGTGAGGTGGGAAGGAGATGATGAAGGATGAGGGAGTTGAAGAAATGAAATGAAGTGAAGAGGTGGGGGTGGAGCCTTACCTCTCTTTCTCTCTCTCTCTCCTAGCATGCTTACCTCTCATCATCATGATGTCCCCTCTCTCTCTCCTCAAGTCATTATGACACATTTTTCCTTTATTTTATTTTCTCACCACAATAAAACCATAACATAAAACAACACAAATGAACATGTAATCAAATGAAACATGTCATGGTGCACTAACCATGAAAACTGTAGAAACATGGATTAGGCTTAATCGTGATTAGCAGTGCACTAATCGGGTTTTTATTTAAACTGCATATAATAAATTTTAAAAATGCCAAATCCCTTAAATATATTTTTAAATTAATAAATAATTTTAATTTTCCATTTGTTTCATAATTATCAGTATATATTTATACCTTTTTTCAAAAACCCCAATTTCGCAAATCGGGCAGTTTTTGGAAAAAATATTATTTTAATATTAAATTCCAAAAATAATATTTTATATTTTCTGAAATGTTACAGTGAGTACACCGGACGGACTCGCCGAGGACTGGCTAGATGGTATTATACCCAGAGTCAGATAGCAGTTCTCTGGTGACATGAGTGCAGATAGTCTGTCGACCTGGGGTCGTCATTTGTCTCGTGTGAGTTCCCACTGTGCTTTGATTACTACCCTACCACGGCTCTACTGAGACGTGCAAACAGGTTTTAGTTGGGTACAATCCCGAGCCACATGGAGGTAGTGAGCGATTGTTGGGGATTCGTTTCTCCCGGTATAGGGAGTCGATGTCGCACAGTGATCGGTTGGTCAACACCATAAGTCCCTGGTCAGGGCGGATTGAGAATTACTGGTGGTTGAACCAGTAGATTCTCGGATGGTCTTGAGCCACACCGACACGACTTGTCTGGTTATCAGGGGTCTGACGTTTTCCACCCCCCTAGACCTTGCATGTGATACTCTCAGACTGCACGGAAATTATCACGGACAGGCTCAGTAAGGGTTCGGATGAGTTCGCTCGTCGGCCTTCTTTTATACATATACCAGGGTAGCCGTTACGTACAGCTAGTGCCGCTGACGGACTTGTGGTTAAACTCACTGCCAGCATACTGTCGATTCTTTAGAGTCCCACACAGAGGGTTTCCCTAGTTCAGGCTAAACGATGTAGAGGCCGTATGGTTTTACGGAAGGGTTCCGATCATATATGTGTACTGGCTACACGGATGATGTTCGGACGGATAATACTGGTGGGCTTTGGTTTATGCCGGAATCTAGTATTATATTATTGGATTATTATTATCTCGTTGTGTTCGTATTTTTCGGAATACGAATACGGGTATGTATATACAGTGAGGGCCTTCTTGTAATTTCACAAAACATGCTTCTAGAAGGAGACACCTCATTATTAGATTTATCTATTTGTGCTAATAGATTAATGAGGTGGAAATTGGAGATATTTTTGGCATAGATGAAAGCATGGCTAAGTCATTCATTTATTCATTTGACTTTACTATTCAAGCATGGTTGCTTATTTTCTATGGAAAATAATCCATGCTTGATGATTGCAAAGACTTAGTCATTCTCTTTTCCTACACAACCTTAGCTCATTTGCACTTGCTCATTCTGTCTCCAATTTTTCTCTCCTTCTTCTTCCTCAAACCCTAACCCTCACATGAGTTATGAATCCTTGGGTTCTTGAGATAAATTACTCCATTCATCTCTTTCTACATCTTCTAAGTTGTCTAGACTAGCAAACTAGACATCTTGGTTACTTCACACTTGAGGTTGAATCTTGAACCATAGGCTCTCGGGTAGATCATATTCTAAAAAGATGAGACTGACGATCGAGTTCCATTCAAGCTTTCTAGGAGCCAAGAAGAGGAGAAGAAGATTCAAGCTTGAACCAAGGAGCTAAGAAGGAAAAAGAAGACCCAAAGGACTTGATCGAGAAGGTATAACTCCCACCGAGTAGTTAGAAACCTTCTAGTAATTAGTCGTAGCTAGTTATGGTTTAATTAAAATCCTGGGTTGTCTTGGTCGATGTTGCGAAGCCACTCTTTTGAAATAGAAAAAATCATTTTTTTTTGTGTATTACGCCTCCCCGCGGACTCCCGGGATGCACGACATCGACTTACAGTGGCGTATAGCACCCCCGCAACCGTAGTATTAGGATACTAGGTATATAGTTATATATATGTAAATATTAGATATGTATCTTTAGCTAATAGGGTTTTAGGATACTATAAACAATAGTAAGTATACTCGTAGGGAGGAATCTCCTTAGTACTTATTTCTCTTAGCCTTGAGACATTTATATATACGTTGTTACACACACACACACACACACACACACACACACACACATATATATATATATATTGGGATAATTTCGAGATGAGGATATGAGATACAATAATGACACAAGTCGATGTGATATTATATGAAGATTAGGCGATATATATATTCATGATGCGATACGAGGTGATGTGACATATGACGATATGTGGCTAAATGAGATGATATGATGTACGTGACCATAGATCCGTACTCCTGATTGATGATATCGTACGATGGACTATACCGTACAGGATATGATGTACGAGACCACAGTGTTAGTGATATGTATTCCCTAGAGGCCATTACTGTACATACGATATATATTGTAGTGGATGCTTGGACATATATAGTGAAAACTTTCTTGCTCGACATGATAGTATGCTATCTGGTTGCACTTTATCTTAACATGTACTCAGGTTGTCTCTATGTTACATGTTGATAAAGCCCTTAGAATGAGTACTTGACTACCAGGACTATGATGTAGATCATACTAGTAGGGACAGTGTAGTCGCTAAGTACATCCTTAAAATGTTCCTAGTCGTAGGTGTATCGAGACAGGGCATCGATATACCAGAGTAGACTAGCGTATAGCTTCTCGACCCATGTATATGGGCGATGGATGATCCCATATCCATTGGTGTTTGACATCAGAGACAGTATACGAGTGCACAGTGGAGACTGGGTACACTGAACGGACTCGCCGAGAACTCCCAGATGGTATTATACATATCGTCAGATGGCAGTTCTCTGGTGACACTGGTATAGGTTAGTCTGTAGACTCGAGGTCGTCATAGAGTCTTATGTGATTCCCACTGTGCTTTGATTTCCACCATACCACGTTCAAGAGAACATGCAAAACGATGGCTTTTGGCTACAGTCCCAAATCACATGGAGGCAATGAGCTATAGGAGGGGTTTCTTCTCTCCCGGTATTGGTGTAAGTCCACGGTGGCGCCCCGGCCGTCTAACAGACGCCAAATGCGGAACAAAACTTTTTACAACTGGCGCTATCGTGTACCGTAACCCGGATCTGCCATTAAAGCTAAACTAGCAAACTACAAAGTGGGCAGAAACGTTATACCGAATGATCCGAGTCCTTTGGTCTTCAACCATCATCCCACGCTTGTTGCGGCTGCTCCGATCTCCTGAATCTCCAGTCTTCTCATCCAGGTGGCACCATGTCGACGGATCTTTAAACGGGCTCCCGCCTCTGAACCGAAGCAACTCGATCGTCAAGTTTGCTAAAAGATATGACCAAGATGATGTAGAGAATGAGTAGAATACTTTGTCTCATTACGTCCAAAGCTATGGACGAACGGTTAATGAAGTAGCCATTTGAATCGGGTGAAATGAGAATTATAGCTATCTAATTTCCATACACCAAAACACTATCATAATCTTTTCTCTCAAATGAACAACCATCCATCTCTTGCAAGAGGGGGCCGGCCACTAAATAAGATGAGGGAGGTGAGTGTAGGAGAGAGGGGGTGACCACAATAATGAAGCTTATCATGACTCACTAAAGACACCTAGTATGAACACATTAAAAGCAAAGGATGAATTATTAAGCTTAGTCACACTTGCATTAAATGAACATTTAAAGCAACCATGAGTCATTAATCCTAGTCACCTCTTTTAGAAGCTTCCACACTTATCCTAAGAAAAGATAAATCCGCATTTAACCGAATGTCAAATACGGCTGATAGAAAGCTGGAAACTGGCAACTTCCAAAAGCGATCCTGAAATGAATTTCAGGATAACCCCGTAACAGTATAAACATACCCGCATTTGTATTATGACCGAATACAAATTCAACTGAGACAAAGATATTATATCTATACAGTATAATACTCGGATCCGGCTTAAACCAAAGCCGACCAGTATTATCTGCCCGAAAAATGACACGTGCGAAAACACACGTGCATTTTCCGAACCCTGCCATAAACCCATACGGCCTCTACAACGTTTCGCCCTAACTTGGGAAACTGTCTGTGGGGGACTCTAATGACTCATCTGTAAGTCCACGGTAGCGCCCCGGCCGTCTAACAGACGCCAAATGCGGAACAAAAACTTTTTACAACTGGCGCTATCGAGTACTATAACCCGGATCTGCCATTAAAGCTAAACTAACAAACTACAAAGTGGGTAGAAATGTTATACCGAACGATCCGAGTCCTTCGGTCTTCAACCATCATCCCATGCTTTGTTGCGGCTGCTCCGATCTCCTAAATCTCCAGTTTCGTCGTCTAGGTGGCACCACGTCGACGGATCTTTAAACGGACTCCCGCCTCTGAACCGAGGCAACTCGGTCGTCAAGTTTGCTAAAAGATACGACCAAGATGATGTAGAGAATGAGTAGAACACTTTGTCTCATTACGTCCACGGCTATGGACGAACGGTTAATGAAGTTGCCTTTTTGGATCGGGTGGAAATGTGAAATGAGTATCTATCAAATTTCCATACAATAAAACTATCACCTTTTTCTCTCAAGCAACCATTCTCCTCATCAAGAGGGGGCCGGCCATAATATAGAGGGGAGGGAGGTGAGTGTAGGAGAGGGGGAGGTGAGCACAAGATCAATGAAGAGGATGAGTCACTTAACACCTTGTATGAATGCATTTAATGAAAACTATGAATCATAACCCTTAGTCATCATATCATTAAATGACCATTTAAAGCACTAATGACTCACTAGCCTAGTCACCATCCTAGTCACCATCTAGAAGCTTCCACACTCATCTCAAGAAAAGATAAATCCGTATTTAACCGAATGTTAAATACGGCTGATAGAAAACTAGAAACTGGCAAATTCCAAAAGTGATCCTGAAACAAATTTCAGGATAACCCCGTATCAGTATAAACATACCCGCATTTATATTACGACCGAATACAAATGCAACTGAGACAAAGATATTATATCTACACAGTATAATACTGGGTTCCGGCTTAAACCAAAGCCTACCAGTATTATCAGCCCGAAAAATGACACGTGCGAAAACGCACGTGCATTTTCCGAACCTTTCCATAAACCTATATGGCCTCTACAACGTTTCGCCCAAACTTGGGAAAGTGTCTGTAGGGGACTCTAATGACTCATCAACACACTGGCACTGGGTATCACCTCTAGCACGTCAGAGGTACAAGCTATACGTAACAGTTTGCCTATGTATTGATTGGAAGGGAAGCTGACGAGTGAACTCATCCATAAACCCTACTGAGACGGACAGTGACAATATACATACAGTCCGGTCCGTTCGTCTATGAGTATCGCATATCGGCCTAGAGGCCGGTAACGTTAGACCCCCAATAGCAGTATAAGTCATGTCAGAGAGTGGCCCAGAACACCCTGAGATACTACTGGAGTATCTACCAGTAAATCTCCTGCCTCGGACGAGGGCTTTGTGTAACGGCTCTCCTAGACACAGCGCGATCTCACCCCCAATACCGGGAGAGACGAATCCCCTGCCGATCCGCTCACTTGCCTCTATGTGGCTCGGGACTGTACCCAAAAAAGACCTATTTGCACGACTCCTTTAAGCCGTGGTAGGGTAGAAATCAAAGCACGGTGGGAACTCACACGAGACAAATGACGACCTCAGGTCGATGAACTAACCTGTACACATGTCACCAGGGAACTGCTATCTGACGATATGTATAATACCAACTAGCATGTTCCCGGCGAGTCCTGTCTGGTGTACTCATAACCTAATGAGCACCTGTATACATCTTAGGTGATCCTACTGACACCAGTGGCTTGTGAGACCGGCCACCGCCCCTCATCGAGGTCTCGACTGTATACACTAGTCTACTCTGGAGTATCGATACCCTGTCTCGAAACTCCCACGACTAGGGACTCTTTAAGGATCTGCATACAGACCCCAGTTCCCACGTATATGATCGCCATTATACTACTGGTAGTCAAGCAAGAAACCTATGGGCTCTATCAACATGCAATAGCGAACTAAAGCATGTATACGATGATAAAGACAAACCAGATAGCATACTATCATCTTGAGCAAGACTGTCATATCGGTATAGGTCATGCCTCAATCATTGCAATTACGTACCTGCGATCCAATAATTGACTTTGAGGGCACTATCTCCAACAATATCCCACTTGCACTCAAGGCTAATTATTGCGATGTCGCATACTCACAGCCCGTGTGATACCGAACATCCAACTCCTCTTCTAATCAGTTTCACAAAGCCAGTTTGTAAAAACTCTTGTGTTCGAGAAATAGCCTCAGTGAGTGGATCCGCCCTGATGTTTCTTTCTATGTCTCTCTTAATCTCAAGTTCACGGAGAAAGCCATCTCCCGAATTGAGCAATTCCTGTCTTAGAATATGTCTAAATATCTGATGGGACCTAGTTCATAAATGAACTCCAAATCCAAACTTCTTAGACTGTATCGATAACTGAACCTAATCAGTGTCCAACACCATGCCTCCCACAGTATCCTCTTGGACCACCTGTCCATAATACTGTCCTTCGTCGGAGGAAAAACTATAACTCTGACAATCACTTTGTCATCCAGGTCACTTTGGAAGCCTGGAATGATAACCGTCTCCTCAAAGAGGCTGACGTCATCAAATCCGTAGAACATACACTTACGTTCTAAAACTGCTTCCTTATGTTTCTTCAGAATTGGATTAATATAAACTTATCGCATCAAGTGCAAAAACAACATCTGGTGTGGTACTTGACATCTCATGATTGACTCAATTGCCTAAGCAAGTGATCTGCCAATCATGCACATCCCTCTCTCCTTTAGTCTCTAAGACACCTTTAGAGAGGGTGACTCCATCACCTGCAGGTACACTACCATGCCAGGAGTCATCTATTCTAAAATACTATTAGAATACTGTCAAAGTACCCATATTGGGAAACTACCCAAATCTAGATCTAAAACCATAGATCTAGTAACCAGAATGTCTGATATTATATCCATGTCCTTTGTGAAGAAACAACTGTGTGACGACCACAGTATAACCGATCGTAGTATAGGAATTTTACTTCCTACTCTGTGTATGTCATCCAAATACCAGGACATCACACTCTACTACCTTCTTAACAGATCCATCCTCTATTCTGATGAAGTCAAAGGCATGACTATCAAATCAAAATTAGATGATCTTATCTCCGTCATATCTGCTCAAGCCTATAAATAAACATAAGCTACTTGCCCACTATGCTTCCGCTGCTCCCACTGACTACGACAACCCTCTGGCAGAATAATATATACGTATACTTCTAAAACTAGTTTAGAATGACGTTATACTTATCCTTCTGCTGGGTCTCATAGTCTGGAACAACAGTAGTGTCAAGTCTGGGCAAACAAGAACCTCTCTGTCACCGTCCTCGAGGCTACCGGAGTACCTCTCGGGTGTTTGAGGTTACCCACCATGTCTGCGGAGTGGCTATTGGAATGTCAAAACCTGATTGAATATATAGGTCCTATTAAATTTTCCGTAATCGTTTACGGTTCTGGAATCACTTCCAGTTCTACCATACTCCCATTACTGTTTTCTGAAAAAATCCATTTTACTAAAATTGTGGCGAGTCAAGAACAATATCACTATTGATCTTCCAGATGGTAGAAATGTCAACCCTCGTCAAAGCCAGGGTCAACCCACAAACAGCCATTACAGAAACGTGCCTTGAGTTATCCAGTGTTTGGTTTTAAGCATAAGCTGGAAAACTCCCCTTACCTTAACATCGTTAAGATATGAACCATTCTATATCCAATATAGAAACAGAGGCACTAATTTAATTGGAACCAGATTCAAATCATGCAGCTGTCTCCAGTGCACAACAACTTAATGGAAAAAGGCTAATCAGCGTTACTCAACTTAGGAATCCATCCAATTATGAGTAACCTGAAAGAGAAACAAGTTTCTCAAAACCATTACTATTATCTGAATACCAATCACAAGAATCTACATTTTCGATTTCTTTGAAGAATCCCGATACTTGCGATACCTGGTTCTCTACTTTATTCTTATACCCACAACTTCTCAAATCTTAGACATTGTATTTCTACGAAACACTTGTCTACAAACTAGAGAAGTCACAAGTAAACAGAATATAGTACGAGGACCTACCCCTTTGTCCTGACGGACACTGAATAATATACAATACTCTGTATAAGTCCGCTGAGTTGAATAACTCAAAACCTGTGCATCGTAGATTGAAAACTGTACCCAGGTGATTTCCTCAAATATCACCAATTATAACGAATTCTGATATAATGAGGATGATCACCTAATTCCCAATAACTTACTCCCACTCATCATCTGTAAAACCATACAGATATGAGAATGAAACCTGGTAAATACATACCCTGGAGTAAGTATGTAATTGGGAAATCGGTTTTCCATTAGCAATGCTCTGAAACATGAAAATGTTTCGTAGGGATATCGTGGTATTCCAAGTAATGCATCTTCCATAATCCAATTCATGATTTTAACCATATATTTTATTGCCATCTCTCCAAATCCCTTTATTTGTCTTTAGTCGTTACCTTCTGCACACCTTTGTTAGGCTAAGTGGTTTTCTTCCTTCCCTACCATTCGGCACCAGCCTATGGTTTGGAAGAAGACTATCCAGTAAGAATAATAGGTGTACTCTCCTAATCCTAGGAGTACTCGCAACTTGAGAGAAGATGATGATAAAAGACAACTGAATAATACCTTATTCTATTTCTCCCAAACTGGGGAAAAAAGCAAAGGTGAAATAGGAGTGGCGATGAAGTACGTGGTTTGGTCGTGAATGATAGCAGTCGCAATTTACTTTGCCCTCTTTCTAATCCTTTTATTTTGTCTTTAGTTATTACCTTCTGTACACCCTACTTAGGCTAATTGGTTTTCTTCATTCCCTACCTTTCGGCACCTGCCTATGGTTTGGAATAAGACTATACAATAAGCGTAATAGGTGTACTCTCCTAAACTAAAGAGCCCTTGCAACCTGAGAGAAGGTGATAATAAAAGACAACTGAATAAGCCAATTCTATTTCTCCTGAACCTGGATCCATCCTCGAAGAAGTCCCTTCGAGTTCGTATATAACCATACGATGGATCTATCCAATGGAAGTGGATGTCTGTAATAATACGGGGTGTTCTGAGAAATACAAAGGGTAAAAGAAGGAGCGACAATGACTTATGCAACTCGGACAATCCAAAAGCCAGTATTTTAAGAAGGTTCGGTCAACCTTGTCATTGAGTCATAGTCTAGGGTCGGTCAAAGGTCGCTGCCAAAGAGAGAGAGAGAAAAGAAACACTCTGCGTGCACTCTAACCTAGATCAGAATGGTTATCATTTTATCTAATCAGGAAACCTCCCACTGTAATCTCAAATTCTCTTCCAAACCTGAAAGAAGAATTAGTCGGGATCACCCGAAGAGTAAACCAACTCATCAGAGAGAATCGGGATCCAACTATCATCGCATGATAACTTGATGGAAGCCACTCAAGTTATCACACTCCAGAAGGTATGTGCATGCCTGGCAAGTTTCATGTATGTTTGAAACTCCCGATATAATTTTTGCCCCATGCTCTTATGACCTTGACTAAGGGCCAAATATCTCATAAGTCACATGTCAAGTTCTATCCATCATTATCCAGGTCAATTCGAACCCACCCGTACATACTCTTGACAAAAGGCCAAGTATAGTAATACGACTGTCCCAAACCAACGCATCTATCTATGCAACATGTGAATACCCCAGCAGCTACCAATCACTATGTCTTGACTAAGAGCCAAGTATACATAGCTTGAATACTACTGACCATCCAAAAGAAATGACGGAGGGCTACGGCTGGTTTTTGGCGAAAAACCTTTAACGTAATGAACTTGATCTCGTTGAAGGAACCTGATAGCTTTTTATAAAATATAGTGGGGAAAACCTTTGCTAAAGAGGTCACTCCCGGTGAAGGGATCTCGGCTCTTTCCTCGTGGAATGAGGTGCAGGGTATTCCAACTGAATACCGCGATGCAAAGCAACTTGTAATCGACTATATTGAAGTTATTACCCTGACGCAAACTTCTGCCCAAGGGGTCTCTCCCGGTGAAGGTATATCAGCCCTTGCCTCGTCGAATGAGGTGCAGGATATTCCAACTGAATATCACTATGCAAAACAAAAGGAAACATCTTTGTAATAACATCTTTTAAAATTTGTTCCAACAACATCAAATATAGGTTTGTTTTACTTGCATTGATAAGAATCAACGCAGTCTCATCAATCAATCACACCAGAAAAGAACGAAAATAAAATGTACGTATAAGCCATCCGCATTCGTCACCGGGTCCCGTCATCACCCGTTAGGTTACTTAACTAACGACAGAGTGAGGGCTGGACTAGCGCGGGTGTAAAATATATACAACATCTAATAGTATATATACCAATATACAATAATCGCTCCAGGCGTGATAATATGCAACATTACAGAAAAGTAATAAGCATCACAGAACAATACAGATAATCTGGGATCCCCGGGTTTCACAGAGCCGTTGCTGAAACCTGACGTTCCCCTGGTCGTGTGGATAGCCTGTGCAATGAAACCTAGACCCCTACGGGTGCGGCAAGTTACCCGCCAAAACCTGAAGCGAGGTAGTCCCCCACAGCATAGTGAATGGAACACCCAGCACTTCACGGAATCTGGTAAATTGAGCACCCCTCCTTGGGTCAACCTGTACCCCCTACGAGTGCGGTGAATAGTCTGCCAATTCTAGAGTGAGGTCCCTTTGCCTCTCAAAGCCATGAGATACGGACCCGTTGCCCTCCAGAACCCGGCTATCCGTGCACTCCTTCTCGGGATAAACCTAGTACAGAAAAGAAAATATATACAACGGGTACATCGACCTCAACCCGGTCGTGCCCCAAAAGAATATTATACATACAGGCAGTGACGGCAGTCCACATGTTGGACGCTCGCCCCCCAATATCAAATGTACAAATAAATCCAAACTGCACTATCATTGCACACTGCTATCCACCACGACATATCCGCAACATCACAGCACAACACAGAACATCAATGCGAATGTCACGTTCGCAAACCCGTCTAAAAGAACTATAGCAATTAGACGCGGTTTACCGATCAAATGACATTCCCGGTCGGAGATATAAAGTAAATACTGCATACTAACAAGTTTAAAATTTCGATCGATAAAATTTCCCAAAGTGGGCCCCACGTACATCTGCTGTACAGTAACAAAATCTGGGCACAGAAGAACAGTACCTAACACCAAAATTCACAGTTTAAAGCTTACTGGAGAAATTTAGTGCACTGTTCCAACAGTGTTGCCGCGGTTCCGCGGTCAAACCATAGCTTTGACCGCAGATCCGCGGCTCTACTGTAGGATCACGTGCTAAATTTTTTTCGTAATGCTTAAAAACCCCTGCACAATTTTCTGTGATATGTAAAATTATTTTTAGGCCCTTTAAAAAATCGACTGAAACTATTGTGTAGGAAATTGCAATTTTTTGAAAATCCGTTCGATCGATATTTTAATCGTGTTGGCACAAATTAGTATAGCTTAATGGTTAGGCTCTGATACCACTGTAAGTCCACGGTAGCGCCCCGGCCGTCTAACAGACGCCAAATGCGAAACAAAAACTTTTTACAACTGGCGCTATCGTGTACTATAACCCGGATCTGCCATTAAAGCTAAACTAACAAACTACAAAGTGGGTAGAAATGTTATACCGAACGATCCGAGTCCTTCGGTCTTCAACCATCATCCCACGCTTTGTTGCGGCTTCTCCAATCTCCTGAATCTCCAGTCTCGTCGTCCAGGTGGCACCACGTTGACGGATCTTTAAACGGGCTCCCGCCTCTGAACCGAGGCAACTCAGTCGTCAAGTTTGCTAAAAGAGACGACCAAGATGATGTAGAGAATGGGTAAAACACTTTTCTCGTTACGTCCAAGGCTATGGACGAACGGTTAATGAAGTTGCCTTTTTGGATCGGGTGGAAATGTGAAATGAGTATCTATCAAATTTCCATACAATAAAACTATCACCTTTTTCTCTCAAGCAACCATTCTCCTCATCAAGAGGAGGCCGGCCATAATATAGAGGGGAGGGAGGTGAGTGTAGGAGAAGGAGAGGGGGAGGTGAGCACAAGATCAATGAAGAGGATGAGTCACTTAACACCTTGTATGAATGCATTTAATGAAAACTATGAATCATAACCCTTAGTCATCATATCATTAAATGACCATTTAAAGCACTAATGACTCACTAGCCTAGCCACCATCCTAGTCACCATCTAGAAGCTTCCACACTCATCTCAAGAAAAGATAAATCCGTATTTAACCGAATGTTAAATACGGCTGATAGAAAACTGAAAACTGGCAACTTCTAAAAGTGATCCTGAAACAAATTTCAGGATAACCTCGTATCAGTATAAACATACCCGCATTTGTATTACGACCGAATACAAATGTAACTGAGACAAAGATATTATATCTACACAATATAATACTGGGTTCCGGATTAAACCAAAGCCTACCAGTATTATCAGCCCGAAAAATGACACGTGCGAAAACGCACGTGCATTTTCCAAACCTTGCCATAAACCCATATGGCCTTTACAACGTTTCGCCCGAACTTGGGAAAGTGTCTGTGGGGGACTCTAATGACTCATCAACACACTGGCACTGGGTATCACCTCTAGCATGTCATAAGTACAAGCTGTACGTAACGGTTTGCCTATGTATTGATTGGAAGGGAAGCTGACGAGCGAACTCATCCATAAACCCTACTGAGCCTGACAGTGACAATATACATACAGTCCGGTCCATTCGTCTATGAGTATCGCATATCGGCCTAGGGGCTAGTAACGTCAGACCCCCAATAGAAGTATAAGTCGTGTCAGAGAGTGGCCCAGAACACCCTGAGATACTACTGGAGTATCTACCAGTAAATCTCCTGCCTCGGCCGAAGGCTTTGTGTAATGGCTCTCCTAGACACAGCACGATCTCACCCCCAATACCGGGAGAGACAAATCCCTTGCCGATCCGCTCACTTGCCTCCATGTGGCTCGGGACTGTACCCAAAAAAGACCTATTTGCACGACTCCTTTGAGCCGTGGTAGGGTAGAAATCAAAGCACAGTGGGAACTCACACGAGACAAATGACGACCTCAGGTCGATGAACTAACCTGTACACATGTCACCAGGGAACTGCTATCTGACGATATGTATAATACCAACTAGCATGTTCCCGGCGAGTCCTGTCCAGTGTACTCATAACCTAATGAGCAGTTGTATACATCTTAGGTGATCCTACTGACACCAGTGGCTTGTGAGACTGTCCATCGCCCCTCGTCGGGGTCTCGACTGTATACACTAGTCTACTCTGGAGTATCGATGCCCTGTCTCGAAACTCCCACGACTAGGGACTCTTTAAGGATGTGCTTACAGACCCCAGCTCACACGTATATGATCGCCATCATACTGCTGGTAGTCAAGCAAGAATCAAATGGGCTCTATCAACATGCAATAGCGAACTAAAGCATGTATACGATTATAAATACAAACCAGATAGCATACTATCATCTTGAGCAAGACTGTCATATCGGTATAGGTCCTGCCTCAATCATTGCAATCACGTACTTGCGATCCAATAATTGACTTTGAGGGCACTATCTCCAACAATCAACATACTGGCACTGGGTATAACCACTAGAACGTTAGATGTACGAGCTGTACGTAACATTTGCCTATGTATTGATTGGAAGGGAAGCTGACGAGCGAACTCATCAATAAACCCTACTGAGCCTAACAGTAACAATATACATACAGTCCGGTCCGTTAGTCTAAAGAGTATCGCATATCGAGTCTAGGGGGGTAGATAAAGTCAGAACCCTAATAACGCGATAAGTCATGTCGGTATGAAGCCCATCACCTCCTGAGAAACTACTGATCCAAATCAGTAATTCTCCACTACCTCGGCCGAGGGTTTCTAGTGATGGCCACCCGTGCACTGTGCGACATCAATCCCCAATACCGGGAGAGACGAATCCCCGACGATCCGCTCACTACCTCGATGTGGCTCGGGACTATACCTAAAAAATACCTGTTTGCACGTCTCCTTTGAGCGTGGTAGAGTAGGAATCAAAGCATAGTGGGAACTCACACGAGACAAATGACGATCTCAGGTCGACAAACTAACCTGTACACATGTCACCAGGGAATTGCTATCTGACGATATGTATAATACCAACTACCATGTTCCCGGCGAGTCCTGTCCGGTGTACTCATAACCCAATGAGCACCTGTATACATCTTAGATGAACCAACTGACACCAATGGCTTGTGAGACCGGCCATTGCCCCTCGTCGGGGTCTCGACTGTATACACTAGTCTACTCTGGAGTATCGATACCCTGTCTCGAAACTCCCACGACTAGGGACACTTTAAGGATGTGCTTATAGACTCCATATCCCATGTATATGATCGCCATCATACTGCTGGCAGTCAAGAAAGAATCCTATGGGCTCTATCAACATGCAATAGCGAACTAAAGCATGTAAACTATGATAAAGACAAACCAGATAGCATACTATCATCTCGAGCAAGACTGTCATATCGGTATAGGTCCTGCCTCAATCATTGCAATCACGTACCTGCGATCCAATAATTGACTTTGAGGGCACTATCTCCAACAATCTCCTACTTGCACTCAAGGCTATTATTGCAATGTCGCATACTCACAGCCCGTGTGATACCGAACACCCAACTCCTCTACTAATCGGTTTCACAAAGCTAGTTTGTAAAACTCTTGTGTTCGAGAAATAGCCTCAGTGAGTGGATCCGCCCTGATTTTTCTTTCTATGTCTCTCTTAATCTCAAGTTCGCGGAGAAAACCATCTCCCGAATCGAGTAATACTTGTCTTAGAATATTTCTGAATATCTGATGGGACCTAGTTCATAAATGAACTCCAAAATCAAACTTCTTAGACTGTATTGATAACTGAACCTAATCAGTATCAAGCACCATGCCTCCCACAGTATCCTCTTGGACCACCTGTCCATAATACTGTCCCTCGTCAGAGGGAAAACTATAATTCTGACAACCACTCTGTCATCCATGTCACCTTTGAAGCATGGAATGATAACCTTCTCCCGAAGGAGGCTGCCGTCATCAAATCCGTAGAACAAGCACTTATGTTCTAAAACTGCTTCCTTATGTTTCTTCAGGATTGGATTAATATAAACTTATTGTATCTAGTGCAAAAAACAACATCTGGTGTGGTACTTGACTTTTCACGATTGACTCAATTGCCTAAGCAAGTGATCTGCCAATCATGCACATCCCTCTCCCCTTTAGTCTTTAAGACACCTTTAGAGAGGGTGACTCCATCACCTGCAGGTACACTACCATGCCAGGAGTCATCTATTCTAAAATACTATTAGAATACTGTCAAAGTACCCTGATTGGGAAACTATCCAATTCCAGATCTAAAACCATAGATCTAGTAACTAGAATGTCTGATATTATATCTATGTCATTTGTGGAGAAACAACTGTGTGACGACCAAAATACAACCGATCATAGTATAGGAATTTTACTTCCTACTCTGTGTATGTCATCCAAATACCAGGACATCACACCCTACTACCTTCTTAACAGATCCATCCCCTATTCTGATGAAGTCAAACCCATGACTGTCATATCAAAATTAGATGATCTTATCTCCGCTATATCTGGTCAAGCCTATAAATAGACATAAGCTACTTGCCCACTATGCTTCCGCTGCTCCCACTGACCACAATAACCCTCTGGCAGAATAATATACACGTGCACTTCTAAAGCCAGTTTAGAAATGACGCTATACTCATCCTCCTACCGGGTCTCATAGTCTGGAACAACAGTAGTGTCAAGTCTGGGTAAACAAGAACCTCCCTGTCACCGTCCTTGAGGCTACCAGAGTACATCTCGGGTGTTCGATGTTACCCACCATTTCTGCGAAGTGGCAATTGGAATGTCAAACCCGATTCAATATATAGGTCCTATTAAATTTTCCGTAATCGTTTGCGGTTCTGGAATCACTTCCAGTTCTACCATACTCCCACTACTGTTTTCTGAAAAAGTCCATTTTAATAAAACTGCGGCGAGTCTAAAACAATATCACTATTGATCTTCTAGATGGTAGAAATGTCAACCCTCGTCAAAGCCAGGGTCAACCCACAAACAGCCATTACAGAAACGTGCCTTGAGTTATCCAGTGTCTGGTTTTAAGCATAAGCTGGACAACTCCCCGTATCTTAACATCGTTAAGATATGAACCATTCTATATACAATATAGAAATAGAGGCACTAATTTAATTGGAACCAGATTCAAATCATGCAGCTGTCTCCAGTGCGTATCAACTTAATGGAAAGTGGCTACTCGGCATTACTCAACTTAGAAATCCATCCAATTATGAGTAATCTGAAAGAGAAACGAGTTTCTCAAAACCATTACTATTATCTGAATACCAATCACAAGAATCTACATTTTCGATCTCTTTGAAGAATCCTGATACTTGCGACACTTGGTTCTCTACTTTATTCTTATACCCACAACTTCTCAAAACTTAGACATTGTATTTCTACGAAACACTTGTCTGAAAACTAGAGAAGTCATAAATGAACAGAATATAGCAAGATGACCTACCCCATTGTCCTGACGGACACTGGACAACATACAATACTCTGTATAAGTCCGCTGAGTTTGAATAACTCATAAACTTGTGCATCGTAGGTTGAAAACTGTACTCAGGCGATTTCCTCAAATATCACCAATTACAACGAATTCTGATATAATGAGGATGATCACCTAATTCCCAATAACTTACTCCCACTCATCATCTGTAAAACCATACAGATATGAGAATGAAACCTGGTAAATACATACCATGGAGCAAGGGTCTAATTGGGAAATCGGTTTACAATTAACAATGCACAGTGAAACTAAAACATGAAAATGTTTCATAGGGGTATCCTGGTATTCTAGTAATGCCTCTTCTATAATCCAATTCATGACTTTAACCGTATATCTCTTTGCCATCTTCCAAATCCCTTTATTTGTCTTTATTCATTACCTTCTGTACACCCCTTAGGCTAAGTGGTTTTCTTCCTTCCCTACCGTTCGGCACTAGCCTATGGTTTGGAAGAAGACTATCCAGTAAGCATAATAGGTGTACTATCCTAATCCTAGGAGTACTCGTAACTTGAGAGAAGGTGGTGATAAAAGATAACTGAATAATACCTTATTCTTTTAAAGGTGAAATAGTAGTGGCGATGAAGTACGCGGTTTGGTCGTGAATGATAACAGTCGCAATTTACTTTGCCCTCTTTCTAATTCCTTTATTTTGTCTTTACATATTACCTTCTGCACACCCTACTTAGGCTAATTGGTTTTCTTCATTCCCTACCTTTCGGAACCTGCCTATGGTTTTGAATAAGACTATCCAATAAGCGTAATAGGTGTACTCTCCTAAACCAAGGAGCCCTCGCATCCTGAGAGAAGGTGATAATAAAAGACAACTGAATAAACCAATTCTATTTCTCCTGAACCTGGATCCATTCTCGAAGAAGTCCCTTCGAGTTCGTATATAACCATACGATGGATCTATCCAATAAAAGTGGATGTCCATAATAACACGGGGTGTTCTGAGAAATACAAAGGGTAAAAGAAGGAGCGGTAATGACTTATGAAACTTTAGACAATCCAAAAGCCAGTATTTTAAGAAGGTTAGGTCAACTTGGTCACAGAGTCATAGTCTAGGGTCGGTCAAAGGTCGGTGCCAAAGAGAGAGAGAGAAAAGAAACACTCTGCGTGCTAACCTAGATCAGAATGGTTATCACTTTATTTATTCAGGAAACCTCCCACTGTAATCTCAAATTCTCCTCCAAACCTGATAGAAGAATTAGTCGGGATCACCCGAAGAGTAAACTAACTCATCAGTGAGAATTGGGATCCAACTATCATTGCATGATAACTTGATGGAAGCCACTCAAGTTATCACACTCCAGAAGGTATGCGCATACTTGGCAAGTTTCCTGTATGTTTGAAACTCCCGATATATATTTTTGCCCCATGCTCTTATGACCTTGACTAAGGGCGAAATATCTCATAAGTCACATGTCAAGTTCTATCCATCATTATCCAGGTCAATTTGAACCCACCCATACATACTCTTGACAAAGGGCTAAATATAGTAATACGACTGTCCCAAACCAACGCATCTATCTATGCAACATGTGAATACCCCAGCAGCTACCAATCACTATGTCTTGACTAAGGGCCAAGTATACATAGCTTGAATACTACTGACCATCCATAAGAAATGACGGAGGGCTATGACTGGTTTTTGGCGAAAAACCTTTTACGTAATAAACTTGATATCGCTGAAGGAACATGATAGCTTTTTATAAAAATGTAGTGGCGAAAACCTTTGCTAAAGAGGTCACTCCCGGTGAAGGGATCTCGACTCTTTCCTCGTGGAATGAGGTGCAGAATATTCCAAAATGAATACCGCGATGCAAAACAACTTGTAATCGACTATATTGAAGTTATTACCCTGATGTAAACTTCTGCCCAAGGGGTCACTCCCGGTGAAGGGATCTCGGCCCTTGCCTCGTCGAATGAGGTGCGGGATATTCCAACTGAATACCTCTATGCAAAACAAAAGGAAACATTTTTGTAATAACACCTTTTAAAATTTGTTCCAACAACATCAAATATATGATTGTTTTACTTGCATTGATAAGAATCAACGCAGTCCCATCAATCAATCACACCAGAAAAGAACGAAAATAAAATGTACGTATATGCCATCCGCATTCGTCACTGGGTCCCGTCATCACCCGTTAGGTTACTTAACTAACGACAGAGTGGGGACTGGACTAGCATAGGTGTAAAACATATACAACATCTAATAGTATATATACCAATATAAAATAATCGCTCCAGGCGTGATAATATGCAACATTACAGAAAAGTGATAAGCATCACAGAACAATACAGATATCTGGGATCCCCGGGTTTCACAGGGTCCCTGCTGAAACCTGACGTTCCCCTGGTCGTGTGGATAGCCTGTGCAATGAACCCTAGACCCCTACGGGTGCGGCAAGTTACCTGCCAAAACCTGAAGCGAGGTGGTCCCCCACAGCATAGTGAATGGAACACCCGGCACTTCACGGAATCCGGTAAATTGAGCACCCCTCCTTGGGTCAACCTGTACCCCTTACGAGTGCGGAGAATAGTCTGTCAATTCTAGAGTGAGGTCCCTTTACCTCTCAAAGCCATGAGATACGGACCCGTTGCCCTCCAGAACCCGGCTATCCGTGCACTCCTTCACGAGATAAACTTAGTACAGAAATAAAAATATATACAAAGGGTACATCGACCTCAACCCGGTCGTGCCCCAAAAGAATATTATACAACAGGCAGTGACGGCAGTCCACATGTTGGACGCTCGCCCCGCAATATCAAATGTACAAATAAATCCAAACTGCATTATCATTGCACCCTGCTATCCACCACGACATATCCGCAACATCACAGCACAACACAGAACATCAACGCGAATGTCACGTTAGCAAACCCGTCTAAAAGAACTATAGCAATTAGACGCGGTTTACCGATCGAATGACATTCCCGGTCGGAGATATAATGTAAATACTGCATACTAACAAATTTAAAATTTTGATCGACAAAATTTCCCGAAGTGGGCCCCACGTACATCTGCTGTACAGTAATAAAATCTGGGCCCGAAAGAAATATTCCAAAAGCCACAATTTCCAAAAGGAAGCTCTCTGGAAAAAGTTGGTGCACTGTTCCCACAAAGGCGCCACGGTTCCACGGTCAAACCCTAGGTTTGACCGCGGATCCGCGGTGGTCTTGTGGGATCACTTGCCCAAATTTTTCCATAATGCTTAGAAAAGCCTGCTTAGTTTTCTGTGACATGTAAAATAATTTTTAGACACTGTTTAAAATCGACAGAAACTTTAACCCTGGAATTTTCGGTTTTCGAAAATCCGTTCGATCAATATTTTAAACGCGTTAGCATAAGTTAGTAAAGCTTAATGGTGTGGCTCTGATACCACTGTAAGTCCACGGTGGCGCCCCGGCCATCTAACAGACGTCAAATGCGGAACAAAACGTTTTACAACTGGCGCTATCGTGTACCGTAACCCGGATCTGCCATTAAAGTAAAACTAACAAACTAAAAAGTGGGCAGAAACGTTATACCGAATGATCCGAGTCCTTCGGTCTTCAACCATCATCCCACGCTTGTTGCGGCTGCTCCAATCTCCTGAATCTCCAGTCTTCTCGTCCAGGTGGCACCACGTCGACGGATCTTTAAACGGGCTCCCGCCTATGAACCGAGGCAACTCGATCGTCAAGTTTGCTAAAAGAGACGACCAAGATGATGCAGAGAATGAGTAGAACACTTTGTCTCGTTACGTCCAAAGCTTTGGACGAACGGTTAACGAAGTTGCCATTTGAATCGGGTGAAATGAGAATTGTAGCTATCTAATTTCCATACACCAAAACACTATCATAATCTTTTCCCTCAAATGAACAACCATCCATCTCTTGCAAAAGTGGGCCGGCCACTAAATAGGATGAGGGAGGTGAGTATAGGAGATGGGGGTGACCACAACAATGAAGCTTATCATGACTCACTAATGACACCTAATATGAACATATTAAAAGCAAAGGATGAATCATTAAGCTTAGTCACACTTGCATTAAATGAACATTTAAAGCAACCATGAGTCACTAATCCTAGTCACCTCTTCTAGAAGCTTCCACACTTATCCCAAGAAAAGATAAATCCGCATTTAACCGAATGTCAAATACGGCCGATAGAAAACTGGAAACTGGCAACTTCCAAAAGCGATCCTGAAACGAATTTCAGGATAACCCCGTAACAGTATAAACATACCCGCATTTGTATTACGACCGAATACAAATGCAACTGAGATAAAGATATTATATCTACATAGTTTAATACTCGGATCAGGCTTAAACCAAAGCCGACCAGTATTATCTGCCCGAAAAATGACACGTGCGAAAACGCACGTGCAATTTCCGAACCCTGCCATAAACCCATACGGCCTCTACAACGTTTCGCCCGAACTTGGAAAACTGTCTGTGGGGGACTCTAATGACTCATCAACACACTGGCACTGGATATAACCACTAGCACGTCAGAGGTACGAGTTGTACGTAATGTTTGCCTATGTATTGATTGGAAGGGAAGCTGACGAGCGAACTCATCAATAAACCCTACTGAGCCTAACAGTGACAATATACATACAGTCCGGTCCGTTCGTCTAAAGAGTATCGCATATCGAGTCTAGGGGGGTGGATAAAGTCAGACCCCTAATAACGCGATAAGTCGTGTTGGTATGAAGCCCATCACCTCCTGAGAAACTACTGATCCAAATCACTAATTCTCTACTATCTCGGCCGAGGGTTTCTAATGATGGCCACCCGTGCACTGTGCGACATCAACCCCCAATACAGGGAGAGACGAATCCCCGACGATCCGCTCATTGCCTCCATGTGGCTCGGGACTGTACCGAAAAAATACCTGTTTGCACGTCTCCTTTGAGCGTGGTAGGATAGGAATCAAAGCACAGTGGGAACTCACACGAGAAAAATGACGATCTCAGGTCGACAAACTAACCTGTACACATGTCACCAGGGAACTGCTATCTGACGATATGTATAATACCAACTAGCATGTTCCTGGCGAGTCCTGTCCGATGTACTCATAACCCAATGAGCACATGTATACATCTTAGGTGAACCAACTGACACCAATGGCTTGTGAGACCGTCCATTGCCCCTCGTCGGGGTCTCGACTGTATACACTAGTCTACTCTGGAGTATCGATGCCCTGTCTCGGAACCCCCACGACTAGGGACACTTTAAGGATGTGCTTATAGACTCTAGCTCCCATGTATATGATCGCCATCATACTGCTGGCATTCAAGCAAGAATCCTATGGGCTCTATCAACATGCAATAGAGAACTAAAGCATGTAAACTATGATAAAGACAAACCAGATAGCATACTATCATCTCGAGCAAGACTGTCATATCGGTATAGGTCTTGCCTGAATCATTACAATCACGTACCTGCGATCCAATAATTGACTTTGAGGGCACTATCTCCAACAATTGGGAGTTGATGTTGCGCTGTGTTCGATTGGCTATAACTGGAAATCCCTGGCCAGGGTTGTTGAGATTTACTGGTAAGAGTTATCAGTAGTTTCTCGAAATGTTATAGACCTCATATCGACACGACTTATCGTTTACTGGGGTCTGACGTTTACCACCCCTAGACTGGATATGCGACATATCAGAGGAAGAGACCGGAATGTACGGGAGTGATACTGATTGGATTCGCAGGAGAATGTACATGCTTGCTTGTTGATCTTTTGATCGCTCAATACCTGGGTAGCTGTTACGTTTAGCTGACCGCTTGCAGCTTGTGGGTGTTTGATATGATCATCACCTACTGCGGCGTATTGACGATTCTTTAGAGTCCTACATAGAGGTTTTCTGGCTCAGGCAAAATGGAGTAGGAGCACATATGTGATATGTGCGGGACCGAGAATAATACGATATGAGATACTGTATTCAATTCTCACGATATGTGATATCGGCCGGGTATATGTGAAATAGCCGGGTTATCGGATCAAGTGTTGATTCGATGAACTGATACTTTTTATATTAGTCGGTTATTTGTGAAATAGCCGAATTATCGGATCAAGTGTTGATTCGATAATTTAATGTATAATTATATATTTGATATATTATATTACATTAACTAATATAAGCTCACTTAAAGATTCTTTTTCTCACTTGATAATACATTGATATATATGTGATATATGTTAATTGTATTATGTTCTTTTGTTACAAAATATTGTATATGTGATATATAATATTATAACATGTGAGAGTTACAAATGCAACTAGGGTTTAGAGTTTAAACCATGCTAGGGTTTTTGATTAGGTTTAACATTTTATTAAGGATAATTCATTTTCTTTTGGATGAGTTTTGAGGAAACTTCTTGTTCCTTTGACTTTATCCACCCTTTTTGTTTTATCCTTGATATTTGTGTAACATTTCAGAAAAATAAAATATAATTTTTGGGAATTTTTATAATTAAATAATAAAATATTGAATATTTTAATAGGGCGGTATAATTAAATACCGATAAATTGGGAAAAATTTGGAAAATTATAGAAATTTCTGAAATGAGGGTGTTTTATGTGATTTAGGCGAATTATGAATTTTTATGATTATTTATATTCACTTTTAGTGCTAATCGCAATTAAAAATCGCTAATCGTGTATTAAACCGGATTTGCGCACATGACATGCACCGTGTCATTTTTACACTTGTTACATTTTATCATGGCTTTTCTTCTTGTTTTATAACATGGTTGTTGACTTTAGAAAAAAGAAAAAAAAAGGAAAAAAGAAAGGAAATGATGAGAGAGGGGACACAATCATGACAGACAAAGCATGCTTGAGAGAGAGTGTGTGTGTGAGGGGTCAACCCTATATCTGGGCCATTCATTCTCTTCTCCTCATCTTCATCATCTCTTTTTCTCTCCCTCTTCACCATGGCAACACCCCTCTCCCTCCTCCAAAAAACACCTCACTTTACCACCAAAACAAACCCAAAACCCCATCTCCTCTTCACAAAAATTGTGCACAAGCTCAAGGGAAGCACATTGGACCAAGCAAAATGGGATTTTGACAACTTTGGGGAACTAGGGCGGTCTTGAGTAGCCTAAAGGAGGTATAAGTTCTTCTATTTAGTTTAGTTTTAGATTTCTTGTATTCTAGAATAGTTTAGAATGTGTTTGGTTAGGGTATGTTGTGTTTAGAAAATTTAAAGAGAAGGTTTGAGGATTTTGGGGCATTAGTGATGTGTGGTGACTGTACAAGACCCTAGGAATCGAATTAGAGACCTGAAACTGAGTTTAGAACAGAGAATACAAACTTTATAATTTATCCATGTCAGTTTTGTGAGGGTTTGGAGCATGCAGGGAAATCTGGAATGAACTGGGATTTTACAAGAAAAATAAACAGCTCCAAAGACCAATTTGAGACCCTAGGAACCCCCTGTAGCAAGACGAACCACAGAGGAGAACCCAGGGCCGGCGACATCGGAATTTTATGGGTAGGGGCCGGCCACTTGGTGGGGTAGGGTGTCGGGGTTAGTCTGGTAGCTCATATACGTCATATACTACACCCTAGACTTGTTTGCTTACCTTGTTTTCACCTGAGAAAAAATCTGGAGCATGTTTTCTAGGTTGCTGCCATGTGTTTTATGATGTTAATGGATTTAAGTTGTGATATTTGATTTTTGTATTCGATCACTTGACGTTTGTACGTCTATATCGAGGGTTATTGGTTTGAGTTGCGAGATGCAAACCATAGGTTCTGACCTATAGGCTTTTAAGTGTATCGTTTTGGTTTTCGTGTGTCGTTTCATCTTCGAATTTGATTATATGCGATACGATACGTTATGATGTGTAGGTACCCTACGAAGACTTCGAGACGACAAGAGAGCGCGTGGTGACGTCGGCATCGGTAAGCGAAGATCAGGTGAGTAGATTTATATCTACGGGGAGAAGTCGGGTGGATGGCGTATAGCACCCCCGCAAAGTTGTGAGAAATGATGGGATATTATATATATTTTTATGTGTTAGGGTGTGATATGAACCTTAGCAAGAAATTTTTAGGAGAGTAGAGTTTAGGATTAGCGAGAATTGAAGGAAGGACTCTAGTCGATTTCTTAGCCCCGAAAGCTTAGAGTAAGGATTGCATACACTCACATACACATATTCGCATACTATTATTTCTTTGTGCGTATTGGGGACGGATATATATTGGTATTCATGTGCTTGGATGAAGAGGACGTTATATGATACTTGGGATTGAGTCGATATGATCGGACATGTTGCCGTGGAATATTTAAGGTGTGACCGAGATAAGTCATGATGTTATAGCGAATCTTTGGACGACAATACCATGTGAATGGTGATATATATAGGATAGTTGACATGTGATCGAGAAATGAGATAAGGTATGTTAAGATATTTATAATAGATCACATTAGGCGATGTATACTTCTATATGATAATATGTGTTGATGACATCGGATTGTATGAGGTGGTAGATCAGTAGTCAGATCATGATTATATTGATGATATTAGTATTGTACTAGACCTAGATCAGTACCCCTGTTCACGATTGGTGATGATGATGATACCTGATGAATAATAAGATAAATGTGATAATTGACCCATACCCAGATTTGGGATGCCGTACGATAGATTTACCGTACGAGATATAGTTATGAGGATAGATCCGCACTCTTTACTCGAGAATGTCTTACCAGCTGTTGTGTCGTACGTGATACTATGGAGGCGAGATCACCGACTACTAGCTATGTATATAGATCGACTCAGACTTAGGTGGATTCCCTTACCCTTTTGACTGGGTTCGAGTCATACGGTTTTGCAAAAGTGGAGGATTGTGAGTATTTTAAATACCATATTGTATGACTCGTACAGTGGGTAGGATTATTTCTTCAGTGTTGCTGTTATGATATCGCTTTCTTTATATTCATGATGTTTCATCGCATTACATGCTTATAAACATGTTAGCTGTAATTATTATGAAACTATGCTGTCAGGACACCAGCACCATTACCGATGATGCGTATGCTCCACATACACTTGCTTGCCGGCTCACACACATCTTCATCGGTAATTGCCATGTCACGAACACTTTAGAGAATATTACTCATGGACATAGCTTGTTAATTGATAGTTCGACATGGTATTAGGGTACTCATTCTAGTTTAGACATTGCAGTTATTACTTGCTACTGCATGCAGATTATTATTCACTGTTATACAGTATTATGGAGTTTTATGCCGATATTCACTGTTTACTTGCTATTGATGATTGGATTTCGGATTTTCATGAGATTTTCTGGATTTGGGAGAAAACCGCAAAAGTATATAAACTCCTCTCTCTCTCTCTTTTTAAAATGAAAAGTACGGTTTTCTCATGATGTATGAGTCGTCCACCATGATGTTTTCTCGGTTATGAGATGGATTTCGAGACTCGATTCGAGGAGTTGGATGAACCGTCTGCGGGTACATGGTGGAACTGGTAAGGTACCCGGGGGTAAGAAGATCGAGTTGTAGACGATGAGCCTGGCAGGGGTAGACTGCCTACCGGTGATTTTACCTGACGCGGCGGATATCCGGAGGATACCGTCGTAGTCATATGATTGATGATCTGGTCCTATCCGGACTGACGGAGCCCGAGGTATTGAGATACTGAGATTTGAGATACAGAGATATTGAGATTGATATTGAGATACTGAGATTAAAGATATAGAGATATTGAGATCGATATTGAGATACTAAGATTTATGTTTTGTGTCGATGCTGACACTGATTTCTCTGTTGATTTCATTGGTGATACCGATTGATATACATATAAAATCTCATTAAATAAAGAAAAACAGTTCTTTAATTCATGATGTACTTTGTTCTCATTATATGCATTTGCATATCATTTTAGTGACATATTGCTACCTGACATTTGTACATCATATTAGTACCTGACGCGGCGGATATCCGGAGGATACCGTCGTGGTCATATGATTGATGATCTGGTCCTATCCGGACTGACGGAGCCCGAGGTATTGAGATACTGAGATTTGAGATATAGAGATATTGAGATTGATATTGAGATACTGAGATTAAAGATATAGAGATATTGAGATCGATATTGAGATACTGAGATTTATGTTTTGTGTCGATGCTGACACTGATTTCTCTGTTGATTTCATTGGTGATACCGATTGATATACATATAAAATCTCATTAAATAAAGAAAAACAGTTCTTTAATTCATGATGTACTTTGTTCTCATTATATGCATTTGCATATCATTTTAGTGACATATTGCTACCTGACATTTGTACATCATATTAGTACCTGACGCGGCGGATATCCGGAGGATACCGTCGTGGTCATATGATTGATGATCTGGTCCTATCCGGACTGACGGAGCCCGAGGTATTGAGATACTGAGATTTGAGATACAGAGATATTGAGATTGATATTGAGATACTGAGATTAAAGATATAGAGATATTGAGATCGATATTGAGATACTGAGATTTATGTTTTGTGTCGATGCTGATACTGATTTCTCTGTTGATTTCATTGGTGATACCGATTGATATACATATAAAATCTCATTAAATAAAGTGTAACACCCGAGCCCAATAATACTATGTATATTACTAGTTGAGGGTTATTTATTGCTCTTTCCAATTTTCCTGATTTTCTGGTGTTTATTGCTAAATCTTACCCGGTTAAGTCATTTTGGCACATAACAAATTTTAACTCCGAAAATGAAATTTAAGATGTCCATGTTGGCCTACTCGTCGCCACTAGTCGTGTGGTAGCGTCCGCGTGTCGAGATTCCGTTCCGTTTGGCTAAACAGGCAAGTTGGACGACTACGCGCGCGTGCAAGTGTCCGACTTGGGGGCATGCATTTTAATCATTAAACACCTATTTTCAAAATTTGGAACCCGCTTAAAATCATATAACTTGAATTTGGAACATTTGGGCGCAATCCGGGCGCGATTTGGAAATGTTTCATTTCGCGCCAAAAAGGCCCATTTTAATTTAATATCTTAAACTATATATAAATTTCCTTAACTACTAAATTATCCACGAATATTTCCAATCTCTGCTAAATCCTTTCTCTCTCTGTTGGCAGCCAATCGCGTGGCTCCATTTGCTCGTGGGCCCCCCTCCTTTCCATCTCTTTCTCTGCCTCTCTCCTCTTTTCTCTCTCTCTCTCTATCTCCTCAATCTTTCTCTTCCCTCAAATCTCTCTCTGTTTCTCTCTCCAATCTCTCTCTCTCTCTCTTCCTCTATTAATTTGCATGCAGCCGCCCCTCACATTCCCTTCCTCGCGAGAAAACCCAACCAACCCTAACCCTAGCCTCGCGCTCGCGCAGCCACCATCGCCACCGCGACCTCGCCGTCGCCGCCAGCGACGCCTCCTCGACCGCCGCACCCACCTACCCTCTTCCTCCCGTTCTCCCGCTCCTTCCCGCGCCTGCACCCATTCCCGACCTCGCCTCCACCTTCGCAGACCTCGCCGTCGACGTCGCCTCCCACCGTCGACGCCTCCCACGACTCCCTCTCACCCTCCTCGTCGAGACCTCGTCGTCGTTTCCTTCCTCCCCTCGCCGGAACAGTAAACCCGAGCCCTAACCCATCGCCTACCCCGCTGTTCGCCGGAGAAACGTGCCGGCGACCTCGTCGACGCCACCTCCGACCACCTCTCTCTCTCCCACGACCACCAGAGCCGACCACACCCTCCTCCACTCGTCGCACCCCTCTCCAGCAAGCCCAGCGGCTGTTCCAGCCTTCGCAGCCACCGTCGCGGCCTCGCCGGCATTCCAGTGCCGTCGAACCCGCCGTGGTCACCCCCCTGGTGTCTCCCTGTAAGTTTCCTTCTCCTTCCTTTTGGTACAACCCCCCGCTGGTCGTTAGTTTGCGTGTATCGTATCTTGTTGCTAACTTGTTACCGATGACATTTTTGCCGGATCCGACCGTGCCGTCTGACGAACTGATCAGTCGAAAATACTGCATATTTTAACCGGCAATTTCCGTGTCATCTGCATACATATAGGAGAGTACGGTATTCATAATTCACATATTAGCTAATTGGTCACAAAATATCAAATTACATGTATTCGACCTTTAAACCGGAAATTCTAGGGAAATTAACGGCATTGCATTACATAGCATATTTTCTATATCTTGCAACCCTATTTTGAAGTCTATGCAGGAAAAGAGATACTTGCTCGATCAATACATTGCTCGACCATTACAATTGCTCGTAAACTCATTGAAAGCAAATCTGGTATCAACATAGAAGGGCTACTGCAATTCTTAACATCAAAGAATAATCTATACAGCAGTACAAAGCAACTGCAGAAAGAACAGTTCCCGAGGCCACCATTGCGCGGCGGAAGCGCGGCCCAAAGCCACCTCATGCGGCGGTTGCGCGGCGGATCCAGAGACTTAACTCCTCAAACTTCACCAAAACTCCTGTGTTAGTACCTGCAGCTCAAAAATGCATACAAAAGTCCAGAAGAGTCCAGAAACTTCCACCAGATCATCAAGCTCCTAAACTAGCCTAGAACTTCTAGAACTTTCCTAAACCCTTGCTTAAACCCTAAGCTAAACCCCAACAAACTTGTTAACAAACTTTGGGAGGGAAAGTCTAATTCAAACCTAAACCTAGGTCTATAAATAAGACCCTAGGCTCACTCATTTCTCATCTTTGATCATCTTGGAAAAATCAAGAAATCTTGGAGAGTGATAGATTCAACCCATTTTTAGTTTAGCCTTTCTCTTTCTCCATCTTCTTCTTCCTCAAGATTAGTGAGAAATCTTGTAGGAAACCCTAACCCTAATTCCACTCCAAATCCAACATCTTGAGTACCAAATCAAGCGAGAAATCTTCAACCTTTTGGGAGCCGAGCCGATCTTCAATCGGGCAAGTGATCCAAGCCGATCCGCGATCCACGGAGACGAGCGAAGCCAAGTCGACAATCAAGTTCCTCCTCTTGTAGTTCTTGAGTGATTGTAACGGAATTGTTGATATAAATAAAAGGTGAAATTCGTTAATCTTGCTTTCTTTTAAAATTCCGCATCATGTTATCTTTACTGTTCTTGAATATTGTCTATGTGGTGATGCGCGAGTAAACTCCGCTCGTTAAGGAGTCGAGAAGATCTTTAGTATGATGATGTAGCAAATTTGTAATCAATTCTTGAATCCCACGAGATTGTAAACCCTAGCAAGATTCAAGAATCGACAACCCAATTCGATGCGATGCTTTCTTGATCAACATTGCTCGAGATTGGGGTGATCCGATCGATTCTTGAAATTACTAGAGGCTAGAATATAAATGGTATCCTCGAAAGAGTAAGGGTTAAGAGATGAAACTTTAATTTCATCAAGAAAACCCTAATTCTCGTCGATAACCATTGATCTAGCATCAATTCTTCGAAGGACAAGAATATGAAATATTGTAGACTACAACACATATAAAGATCCTATCGATTCCTACGAGCCTCTTTATCAGTTTGGATTGTCGTTTGGAAAATTCCATTGAAACCGATTCTTGTTGTTTATAGTTCTTGATTCTTTAGAAAAGATTAGTGACACACGAATACAAATCAATCAATTGAATCGTGTTTTCTCTTATTGTTGCTTAACATTTCATTTCAAACAAATAAAAGTAAAAACGAATCTCGAGATCCCTGAGGACGATCCGCACTCATTCATTAACTTCAACTGACACCGTTGTTTGATTGCGGTCAAATATTTTTTTTGGTTGTGATTTCTTTACTAGTTGATTCGATAAACACATCCACGAAAAAATCATCAAATCAAAATGGCGCCGTTGCCGGGGATCGCGCGTTAATTCGTTTACATTTTATAGTTTGAAGTGAAAGAATTATTACGTTTCATTTCTTGAAATCAAAATTCGTACAAACTCTTATACGTGTGTTGTGAATTGATTGCAAGGTGATCTGGAGCATTCTGAGCTGTGGAAAAATTATTTGGGATATACCAGAGAGCTGGAGATAGGAACAGGAAGCAGCTGAAGGAAATTGGTACAGTAAACCCACTGTTGAACCGCGGAAGCGCGGCCTGAGCCCTGTATTCGCGGCGGAAGCGCCGCAGTGTAGGGGGTTCTCTGGAAAATTTTCCAGCAGGTGATTTCTTGCTCTCTCCTCTCTCCCTTTTTAGCTCCAACTAATCCTTTCTGCAGGATTCTTTGCAAACAATAGCTGCGCCGCAAAAGCAAATTAAAATTGTGCGTGATTTTGCTTTTCTTGGTTGTTTTGCATTGCTAATACGGAAAATTAAGGGGCACGGCCAAATCCAAATTAGGTGGGGATTTCATTACCCTTCCTAGGCCCCGAAAACCACCAAACCTGCATCCACATTTACCCCCATTAACTAAAAGAAATCTAGAGATGACTCTAAGGACTGTCGCGCTCATTTAGGACAAGAGAGGGCCGTGGGTAATTCATTGCTTATCCGCGTTTTTCTGTGGTGCCTAAGGCGAGTGTGTCTAAGGCTAGTGGTTATTAATTAGGTCCACTGTAGTGGTGGTTCCTTCCCACTTACCTGGCACTTATCCGGCCACAGGGGACAAAGAGGCAGTGAAGGATTGATCCCGCGACTTGTCTTTTGGCAGTTAGGAGCGGTCTAGAGCCGGACCTAGGTGACCATTAGATTCTAGGGTTTGTGTGCTGCATTTGGTTGTCGCATCATTTTTTTCAAAATCCGTCCCTTTTCAAAAGCAAACACCGCATTCATTTTACCCCTAATTATAAGCCAACGCTGCCACTTGTGCTAACCCTTTTTAGTACAAGATAGGCTGGACACGGGATTCTAGTGCCCGTTTAGTCCGCGTACCTTTTATCGACTCCGAAGTCGATAATTCTCCATTTACCTTTTCTTTACCTACTACCACACCCACACCGATGGATCCGAATCCATCAAACTTCTTTAACCCCAATCTGCCACCGTCCGTTGGTGCGCAGAATCCTCCACACATTTCTCTTCAGGAAAGATGTTATCCACTTAGAGGTCCTCTTTCGACCTGCTTATCCACACCACCAGCGAACGGGGATAACTTTGAAATAAAGCCCCAGTATATCAACCTTCTACCTAAGTATCACGGACTCGAGACCGAGGACGCTTACGTTTTCATTAAAAAATTTGAAAACGTATGCGCTATGATGGGTACGTCTCAACTTTCTGTGGATGCGATGCGTCTACGACTTCTTCCTTTTACCTTGTGCGATATAGCCGAGAAGTGGCTATATAACACCACCGCACACTCCATCACTAATTGGGAAGAATTCGTCGCAGCATTCCTAAAGAAATTTTACCCAGTCCAACGAACGGCTCGAATTCGTAGTGAATTGAACCAATTTGCCCAGCTCCCTACTGAACCATTTTCAAAGTACTTTGAACGTTTCAAGGATTTAATGGTTCAATGTCCTCATCACGGCATCCCGAGATGGGAGTTGTGCCGAATCATCTATGAGGGCAGTAACCCTAGCACGAAACAAAGCCTTGAGAATATGTGTCAGGGTACATTTATGACTAAAGACGATGGGGAAGCCTGGCGATACTTAGAAGAATTCGCTGAAAAATCACTGATTTGGGAGAGTGGAACCCAACCTTTGAATAGGGGTGGCGTACACCAAGTAGATGTGTCCATAGGTGTTCGAGCAGAAATGGCAGCAATGCAAAAGAAGCTCGACGCTATGGAACACAAATTTGCAACAGCCTCCCTAAACCCGGTATCACTCCCCAAAACTATTTGTGGGTGCTGTTCTGATCCGTCACACTTAACGGAAGAATGTCCTTTAAACTCGGCGTTTCAAGGTCATGAGCATTCTAATGCCGCATTTCAACGACCTCGAAACGATCCATATTCTTCCACGTACAATCAGGGTTGGAGGAACCACCCGAATTTTGCTTGGAACCAAAATCAATCTCAAAACACGGTTCCAAACACAAATAACTTTCAAAGGGCTCTTCCTCCACCACAACAGCAACCCCTTCAACTCACTCAGCACCCCTACCAGTCACAAAATTTCCAAAACCAGGGCAACACTCATGCACAGTCTAATCCTATGCAGTCCTGTTCTGACGATTTCTCTCAATTTACTCAAACCATGAAATCACTTTTATCCAATTTCATGGAGGTTTCAACTGAGGTTAGATCTTCCGTCAGTGAAATAAAGAAAAACTCAGCGTCACAAGCTGAGAGTATTAGAACGATGGAAGCTGAAATCGCACGCCTCAAAGCTGAAATGAGTGCGAGAGAAAAAGGGAAACTTCCCTCTCAACCCCTGCAGAATCCTGGGCATTACAATGTAAATGCCATTACCACGTTGAGATCGGGAAGAGTGCTGAATAATAATGTCGGGGAAGATATTGATAATACTGAAAATCATGTCAAAACCCCGGCTGAGACCTTTCCACATACACACACTTCTCCTTCTAATCCTTCTTCTTCTACCAAACCACCTTCGCACGAGCCTATTCTCCAGTTCCCTTTAGGCTCAACACCTTCACCCAACCCTTATAGTTCTCCACAGACGGTCCCCACACCTCTTTTGGGATCTCGTCTACCCCCCTTTCCTTCTCCTATGATGGACCCTGCGCTTATTGCGAAAGCACCTTACCCGAACCGGCTAAGGGCTAACAGAACGAGTCCTCATATGGAGAAAATTTTAGAAATGTTCAAACAAGTTAACATCAATATCCCTCTCCTAAATGCAATTCAACAAGTCCCCGCTTATGCGAAAATTCTAAAGGACTTGTGCACTAGGAAGAGGAAGACTCAAGTGCCAAAGAAGGTCTTTATGGCTAATAATATCAGCACTGCTTTTATTCCCCAGCTACCAAAGAAACGAAAGGACCCAGGATGTCCTACAATATCGATTTCGATTGGGGGTAAAAACATAAATCGTGCTCTTTTAGACCTTGGCGCGAGTGTTAACCTGTTACCTTATTCTGTCTATGAGCAACTAGGAATTGGAGAGCTGAAACCTGCTCATTGTACTCTCCAGATGGCGGACCGATCTATCACCAAACCAAGGGGTGAATTAGAGGATGTGTTGATAAAGGTCGGGGAATTTGTTTTCCCTGTAGACTTCATTGTGCTTGACACACATCCTGTAGCAAACCCCCGGGGCCAAATTCCGGTGATTTTAGGTCGTCCTTTCCTTGCCACTTCCAACGCTGTTATAAATTGTAGAAATGGTTCAATGAATTTATCATTTGGAAATATGACCATTGAACTAAATATCTACAGAGTTGGGAGTCAGCCATCAGAACCTAGTGCTCATATTTTAGATGTGTGTTCTGTCCATGAGATCGCTCCCGAAAGTTGTGGAGCCGAGGAACTTTGCTTTACTGATCTCGATGACATTAGCACATCTTTGCTTGATCTTACACTTAGTGAGGACACTACACTTACACTTGAGTCCTGCACTTCTGACTTTTCTCCACCCGAGTCTGTATCTTTCACAGGCTCTGAGCTTCTTTGTAAATCCAAAAATCATTCTATGATCCTTCCTTCGATTATTTCTCCGCCTGAATTAGATCTCAAGGTTTTACCCTCTCACCTTAAATATGCATATCTTGGTGAGAACGAAACTTTACCGGTTATAATTTCCGCTTCCCTTGCATCAGAGCAAGAGAATGCACTTCTATCGGTATTAAGATCTAATAAAGAGGCGTTTGGTTGGAGTATGGCGGACATCAAAGGGATTAGTCCCTTGATAGTCGAACATCATATACATGTGATGGATGATGCCAGACCGACCCGAGAACCACAGAGACGGTTAAATCCCGTCATGAAGGAAGCTGTCATGAAAGAGATCGTCAAATGCTTAGATAGTGGTATTATATACCCGATCTCCGATAGCCAGTGGGTAAGTCCTATACACGTCGTTCCTAAGAAATCTGGCATCACTGTGATCACAAATGAAGTGAATGAGTTGATTCAGACACGCACCCAAACTGGGTGGCGTGTATGCATCGATTATAGAAAACTCAACGCTGCTACGAGGAAAGATCATTTTCCTCTACCATTTATTGATCAAATGCTGGAACGCTTAGCGGGACGACAATACTATTGTTTCATGGACGGTTACTCAGGCTACAATCAGGTCCCCATCGCCAAAAAGGATCAAGATAAAACCACTTTTACTTGTCCTTTTGGTACCTTTGCTTACAGTCGCATGCCCTTCGGGCTATGCAATGCTCCCGCTACCTTTCAGCGGTGTATGATGGGGATATTCTCTGATATGGTAGAGAATTTCCTGGAGATCTTTATGGACGACTTTTCGATTTTTGGAGACTCTTTTTCTGAATGCCTAGCAAATCTGGACGCTGTTCTTACTCGATGCAAAGAGAAGAACTTGACTTTGAACTGGGAAAAATGCCACTTTATGGTCCAAGAAGGAATAGTCCTTGGACATGTCATTTCACAGAAGGGCATTGAGGTTGACAGAGCTAAAGTAGATGTCATTCAAAACCTCCCTCATCCCAAAAGCGTCAAAGATATTCGCTCTTTCCTTGGCCATGCTGGATTTTATAGGAGATTCATAAAGGACTTTAGCAAAATTGCTAGACCTTTAACACTACTCCTGGCCAAGGATACAACCTTCCACTTTGACTCGGATTGCGAGACAGCTTTCGACTCACTTAAACACTCACTCACTTCAGCCCCCGTTTTATCATCACCAAACTGGGACTACCCTTTTGAGCTGATGTGTGACGCATCTGATTTTGCAGTAGGTGCTGTCCTTGGACAACACATTGAAAAGATGCCACATGTGATTTACTATGCTAGTAAGACCTTGAATGATGCGCAAATCAATTATACAACCACAGAGAAAGAACTATTAGCGGTTGTATTCGCATTAGAGAAATTCAGGCCTTACTTAATCGGCTCACCTATTGTTGTATATACTGATCATTCCGCTTTAAAACATCTGTTGGCGAAGAAAGATGCCAAAGGTCGACTAATACGTTGGATCCTTCTTTTACAAGAATTCGATCTTGTTATCAAAGATAAGAAAGGATGTGAAAACGTAGTAGCTGACCACCTTTCACGCATCGTTTCTTCCCCTGTGACCCTGCCAATCAATGACTCATTCCCTGACGAACAACTCTTGAGCGTATCCTCTGAACCATGGTTCAGGGATATTGTGAACTATCATGCCACGGGATTGATACCGAGCGATTGGTCAAAACAGGACAAATACCGCTTTCTTTCCCAAGTAAAACACTATTACTGGGACGAGCCTTATTTGTTTAAATACTGTCCTGATCAGATCATTCGCCGGTGCGTCCCGAATGAAGAGTTCAAGAGTATTCTTTCATTTTGTCATGATCAGGCCTGTGGGGGTCACTTTGGTCCAAGAAAAACAGCGGAAAAGGTTTTGCAATCTGGATTTTATTGGCCGACCTTATTCAAGGACGCATTTGAACATTGCAAAACCTGTACACAATGTCAGTATACGGGTAGAATATCCCAAAGGAATGAAATGCCTCAGCAACCCATTCTGGTTGTTGAAATGTTTGATGTTTGGGGCATAGATTTCATGGGTCCTTTTCCCAACTCCTTTGGGAATCTGTACATATTGCTGGCGGTTGATTATGTCTCCAAGTGGGTAGAAGCCATTCCAAGTCGCACTAATGACAGGAAAGTTGTCATTAAGTTCTTAAAAGAGAATATCTTCTCGCGATTTGGACACCCACGCGCTATTATTAGCGATAATGGGACACACTTCTGCAACAGATCCTTCGAGACTCTGATGCGGAAATATTCAATCAACCACCGTCTTTCTACACCCTATCACCCCCAAACAAGCGGGCAGGCTGAGATCTCAAACAGACAAATCAAACTTATCCTGGAGAAAACTGTTGCCAAAAATAGAAAAGACTGGTCGACCAAATTGACGGATGCTCTTTGGGCATTCAGGACTGCATATAAGACCGACCTAGGAATGTCTCCATATAGGATAGTTTTTGGTAAAGCATGTCATCTACCTGTTGAGATAGAACATAAAGCATTGTGGGCTATAAAGGAAATTAATTTTGATCTAAACCTTGCTTGCAACTTTCGGAAGCTGCAACTAAACGAGCTAAGCGAACTCCGCGATGAAGCTTATGATAATGCTGTAATCACAAAGAATAGGACTAAGGTTTTTCACGATAAAAACATTGTAAGGAAAACATTTTTACCTGGTCAACAAGTCCTTCTTTATGATTCACGATTACACCTTCATGCGGGTAAGCTCCGATCTCGTTGGAAGGGACCTTTTGTTGTGCGGTCTGTATACCCGCACGGGGCAGTAGATATTGAAAATGTTAAAAACGGCACTGTTTTCAAAGTAAATGGACATAGATTAAAGCCGTATTTTTCCACTGACCCCACGGAGGAGCTCTTGTTTTTACAAGAGCCAGTTTATCTTGATTAAAATTCCTCCGTCTCACTTTCATGTCCAGTATATCACTGCATCATATTTTGAATGAAGGTGAGTAAATAAAACAAGTTTGGGGGAAGTTCTTCACTTATATATTTCGCCCCCACTAATAATTCCTCCCAGATTTACAGATTTTTTGTAGGTATGACTGTCGGCAACAGTGAGGACACTGTTGAAAACAAGTTTGGGGGAGGTTTGTGCTTATTTTCGCATCATTTGCATATCATCTGCATAAGCACAAAACATTTCTTTTAAAAATCTATAAAAATTTAAAAAATTTCAAATATAAAAATAATGTTAATATTTACACTTTCTGTATATAAATAAGATAATGAAAGTTTAGACAGTGAACAATTACATCCATGAGATTAGAAAAATTTAAGAAAACTAAGAAAATTAGAAGTTTTCTTATACGAACTAGTAATAAGTAGTTATGAGCCGTTGTCCCAAGGGTTAGTAAGATGAAAGACGTCACTAATCTGAGGATAAAAATAAGTCTGAAAAATAGTTTCTATTCTGGAAGCCAATCATTTTGAACGTTGCTACCCTGCTATTCGCACTTACACACGTCTTGAAGCCTGGGATAGTAGAGGATACCTTGAAATGCTCTTGTCTTAAAGCCAAAAGTATAAAAAAAAAAAAAAAAAAAAAAGTGTTTTAAAGTGGTGAGAAAAATGGACACTGGTTTTGTTATCACCAAGGGCAAGAAAAATATATAGCAAAAGGGTGCTTCTTCACCTAGTGCCCCAAGGTCAACTGGTCTGGGAGTCACTGCTATGCCTGAGGTGGTGCAAGATTAGGAAAATACACCAAGTTAGCGAGCACATCAGTAATCGGTCGGTTAGTACCTCAAGAAGTATTAACGGTCGCATGAAAGTGTGTAAGCAATCTCGTTTGCCAAGAAGTACTGAGGTCGATGGGCAAGAGTATGATAGCTTGAATTGAATTCTCCGGGTGTAGGGATGTCTTTACACACACGCAGGGTTATATGATCGATGTTTGGAATAAAGATAGGAATGAAGAATAAGACGATGTTTTATTGAGGGAGGACGTGATTTCTAACATCTTTTCATGACCATTAAGATAGGGCTCATGACAACCGAAAAGCTAGCTTAGTTGGAAACCCTAATTTTCAAGGCTTTTCTTTTACAATTCTTATCTTTAAATGTAATATTCATGATCTTGCTTTTATTTTTGGATTTTGTGGGTGCAATCCGCTGAAAACCCTCAGGAGACAACACTCCTCCTACTAGGGACACCTAGAGGTTTAAAGGCTTGTTGCACATGCTCAGTGCAATCGTGTTGCCTACGAAAGTGTGCTAGTTAGTTTTTCTCTTTCTTTGTTTTCTCCTTCTCTTTTTAATAAAACATTCTCTCGAGACGATCAAAATTAAGTTTGGGGGTATTTGATCAGTCGAAAATACTGCATATTTTAACCGGCAATTTCCGTGTCATCTGCATACATATAGGAGAGTACGGTATTCATAATTCACATATTAGCTAATTGGTCACAAAATATCAAATTACATGTATTCGACCTTTAAACCGGAAATTCTAGGGAAATTAACGGCATTGCATTACATAGCATATTTTCTATATCTTGCAACCCTATTTTGAAGTCTATGCAGGAAAAGAGATACTTGCTCGATCAATACATTGCTCGACCATTACAATTGCTCGTAAACTCATTGAAAGCAAATCTGGTATCAACATAGAAGGGCTACTGCAATTCTTAACATCAAAGAATAATCTATACAGCAGTACAAAGCAACTGCAGAAAGAACAGTTCCCGAGGCCACCATTGCGCGGCGGAAGCGCGGCCCAAAGCCACCTCACGCGGCGGTTGCGCGGCGGATCCAGAGACTTAACTCCTCAAACTTCACCAAAACTCCTGTGTTAGTACCTGCAGCTCAAAAATGCATACAAAAGTCCAGAAGAGTCCAGAAACTTCCACCAGATCATCAAGCTCCTAAACTAGCCTAGAACTTCTAGAACTTTCCTAAACCCTTGCTTAAACCCTAAGCTAAACCCCAACAAACTTGTTAACAAACTTTGGGAGGGAAAGTCTAATTCAAACCTAAACCTAGGTCTATAAATAAGACCCTAGGCTCACTCATTTCTCATCTTTGATCATCTTGGAAAAATCAAGAAATCTTGGAGAGTGATAGATTCAACCCATTTTTAGTTTAGCCTTTCTCTTTCTCCATCTTCTTCTTCCTCAAGATTAGTGAGAAATCTTGTAGGAAACCCTAACCCTAATTCCACTCCAAATCCAACATCTTGAGTACCAAATCAAGCGAGAAATCTTCAACCTTTTGGGAGCCGAGCCGATCTTCAATCGGGCAAGTGATCCAAGCCGATCCGCGATCCACGGAGACGAGCGAAGCCAAGTCGACAATCAAGTTCCTCCTCTTGTAGTTCTTGAGTGATTGTAACGGAATTGTTGATATAAATAAAAGGTGAAATTCGTTAATCTTGCTTTCTTTTAAAATTCCGCATCATGTTATCTTTACTGTTCTTGAATATTGTCTATGTGGTGATGCGCGAGTAAACTCCGCTCGTTAAGGAGTCGAGAAGATCTTTAGTATGATGATGTAGCAAATTTGTAATCAATTCTTGAATCCCACGAGATTGTAAACCCTAGCAAGATTCAAGAATCGACAACCCAATTCGATGCGATGCTTTCTTGATCAACATTGCTCGAGATTGGGGTGATCCGATCGATTCTTGAAATTACTAGAGGCTAGAATATAAATGGTATCCTCGAAAGAGTAAGGGTTAAGAGATGAAACTTTAATTTCATCAAGAAAACCCTAATTCTCGTCGATAACCATTGATCTAGCATCAATTCTTCGAAGGACAAGAATATGAAATATTGTAGACTACAACACATATAAAGATCCTATCGATTCCTACGAGCCTCTTTATCAGTTTGGATTGTCGTTTGGAAAATTCCATTGAAACCGATTCTTGTTGTTTATAGTTCTTGATTCTTTAGAAAAGATTAGTGACACACGAATACAAATCAATCAATTGAATCGTGTTTTCTCTTATTGTTGCTTAACATTTCATTTCAAACAAATAAAAGTAAAAACGAATCTCGAGATCCCTGAGGACGATCCGCACTCATTCATTAACTTCAACTGACACCGTTGTTTGATTGCGGTCAAATATTTTTTTTGGTTGTGATTTCTTTACTAGTTGATTCGATAAACACATCCACGAAAAAATCATCAAATCACGAACCCGACGCTCCAGCGAAGTCCCCTGGTCCGTGTGATCCCGTTGACCTCTGTTGGGACTCGATCCGTGGCCCGTGCTTTCATATCGCGTTTCTGCCGACATCGCATCCGTGTTTCGGTTCGCGGAACCGCCGAGGCGAGTATCCGAATACTTGCTTAACATGCTACAACTTAATCATCATATTATAACCACACAACTAATATAACATCGATACCTTTTATAACTTAGAATTGCTAGCCACGATTATCCGTAACTTTAAATCAATGAAATCATTGCTCGCTTTAACCGGTCTGCTATTAATTCATGCTTAACTAATCAAACCAAGTAGATCATCCCCACTTCATTTGTTAAAATCACTCATGAGACAATTATTGTGCTTAGTTCAAATTCATGTAACTCCATTACGTATATTATCGATATTGTTCGTCTTGTGGCTTTTGCACCTCAAAGGTGCGTGAACCGGATTAATAAGAGAATACGAAACATCACGGTGTTTACCTAGATAATAGTTATCTACTGTTTCCTGCTACTGTTCATTATTTGTTACTATACCTGTTATCATTATATACCTGATTGCATTACATATTGACCGATCTTGATACACCTGACACATGTACTGATACACCGGACACAACACCCTGTACAAATCAACTCTACCTGTTGAAAGTAACCTGACCTGTTACCTGATCTCATGCCTAATGCCGACAGACCTAACCATTCCTGCTGTCGATCCAGACAGACCTACCTTTACTTGACTTGTGTTGGCATTAGTCCTCGACTACTGAATACCTGACTTGACATACATAGCTTGGGGGTATGGGGAAATCAAAGGTGAAACCGACTTGTAACTCAACAGTTCGATACATTGTTCTGATCAGTCTTACGGGCTTGGCCAGCTCCGGAGTGTTGATGCTGACATCACTCATCTATCCTACTACCCTTTTACTGCTTAGCGGCACGTCTCGGATTCAGCCCCGAGGATCATGACCGTGGTCCCGGGCACGCACGGGATACTATTGAGTTACATCGACGATTCATCAATTGGTTTCAAAGACTATAGAGTAGAAAACCTGATAGGACAGTTTAGTCACCTTTGCACATTACCCTGCTTGTTACTTCTTATTACCGTTTTATTCATGTTCATGCTTGCATTGTTATTACCATATTTTGCTGTATACTTGATATCATGACGCGCTGACGTCTGGGTTTTGCATGGCCCAGATTCTGTACCTTTGTCGTCAACCGAGCAGGAGTACTTCAGCCAGCAGGCTGAACTGTGAGTTCTTTAGAGTTTAGTTTATTTATGTCATTTCATTTCCAGATGTGAGCCCGCATTATGGGACATACTGTTATTTCATTGTATTGGATCATTAGCTTCCGCACTTATTGTTTATTGATTCTTGTTATTATGGATTTGGACATGTATTAGTTTAGTTTATTTCACTGTTCTCGATATCTATACAACCGTAATGTGACTGTGGATGGATACTTCCTACCCACAGGTAGCATGGTTGGCTATGTCACGTGCCCAAATCTTGCGTACTCTGGGAAGCGGGGCGTGACATGGTTTTATGGTATCAGAGCCATAGGTTAATTGGGTTGATTCTTGTAGTTGGGTATTGCACCCGATACATCAATCAGAATACCCGTGATTAGGAAACATGTCCTGCCACTTTGACCGTTTTACTATCCTTGAATCATTCTTCCGGATCATGTCGACGTGCAAACTTACTTTGCATTTGTCAACTCAAAAACCTAATTTCTTGTTATCCCTAGGACTTAGGCGACTTGGGTGGAGTTAAGTAATTGCGGCTATGATACCGCGGCATAGCTACAATGCAGCACTCTATTTAAGTATCTTGGAGTTCTAGCCTTGATCTATACTCAGAATCTATCATCATGCTAATGTTGGGTACTTTGATTTCCAGGAATATGGCCGATCAGAATTTGGAGATGGACCCAGGGCATGCGGTCTTAGCCGCCAGGCAAAGAGTAATAAGGGGATTGTTGGAGAAACTGAAGGAACAACTCGAGCTGGAACCAGCATTTGCACTGGGCCCCACGTCCGTACGTAGAAGTATTCCAGTGAACAGGCGCAGCGTAGCACCGATGAAGAAAATGATTGTGGGTGATCGAAGGGGGAGCGTGATCTGTAGCCACTGCCATAAACCCGGACATGTGCGAAGGGAGTGTCGTTTGAGACTGGGACTCTGTTTTAGATGTGGAGCGGCAGATCACACCGTTGATGCTTGTCCGTCGAAGCCTCGCACAAAGGATGATACACAGAAGCCTCCGCAAGGACCTTTCCAAGGACAGGAACCGCCTGCTCAAGGACCACAGCAGGCTCGAGCGTTCACGTTGACAGCTGAAGAAGCTAAGGCATCGGGAGAAGTGGTTTCAGGTAATTTACTCGTTCATGGTTTTCCCGCTTTGGCATTACGTAATTTCGGAGCATCCCACTGTTTTATGTCATCCAATTTTATAACTACACACTCGATCAACTGCACGACCCTGTCTAGTTTATGGGATATACACACTGGGAATGGGAAATCATAGCTAGTAAGGAATGTAGAGATTGTACAGTTGTTGTTTGCGGACGGAGCTTTTTGCAGATTTCTTGGTGATAGATACGGGCAGTTTTGAGGTTGTCTTGGGGATGGATTTTCTTGGCACTTTCCACGCACACATTGGCTGTAGGGCAAGGAAGGTAATTTCCAGATTCCCGGACATCCTAAGTTTACTTTCATTGGAGAAAGAAATTCTGTCGGGCCAGTCGAGTTTAGGGCTAGGCCGATGAACAGTGTTCTTGCGGCTATGGTAGTGGAGAGTGATGAAGAGCCGACAGTTGTCCGCGACCTTATGGATGTGTTTGAAGCTATTTCGGGCTTACCGCCGAAGCGAGACGTGGAGTTTGTGTTTGATCTTACTCCTGGTGCAACGCCAGTATCAAAAGCTGACTATCCAATGGCACCAGTAGTATTGGAGGGAGTTAAGAAACAAGTGAGTGAATTACTCGAGAAGGGATGGATTCGAAGCAGCAACTCACCTTGGGGAGCTCCAGTTCTTTTAGTGAAGAAGAAGGATCGCACTGCCGACGCTGAGACAAGAGAAACTATTCGCGAAGACGAGTAAGTGCGAATTTTGGCTGGAAGAAGTGAAGTTTTTGGGGCATGTCGTGTCGGGCGATGGAATCGCCGTTGATCCCGAAACGATTGCAGCAGTTCGGGATTGGCCTATTCCGAGGAATGTAGCTGAGATAAGAAGTTTTCTTGGACTCGCCGGATACTACAGAAGATTTGTGGAGAACTTCGCTAGTTTAGCTGAGCCGTTAACCAAGCTTACGCGTAAGGAGGTACCGTTTGTTTGGACAGATGGATGTGCATTGGCCTTCGAGACGTTGAAGCAGAAGTTGATAACCGCCCTATCCTAACCGTACCGGATAATTCAGGAGGACTGGTGATTCACAGCGACGCATCTGGAAAAGGATTGGGATGTGTTTTGATGCTGAATGGGAAAGTCGTCGCTTACGCATCGAGACAGCTGAAGACTCATGAGCAGAACTACCCGACTCATGACTTAGAGCTTGCAGCCGTGATCTTCGCCCTGAAGATTTGGAGACACTACCTGTTGGGCGAGAGAGTTGAAGTCTTTACGGATCATAAGAGTTTGAAGTATGTGTTCACTCAGAAGGAGTTGAACATGAGGCAACGCAGATGGTTGGAGCTGATGGCCGACTACGACCTTGATCTTAAGTACCATCCGGGAAAAGTTAATGTCGTGCCAGATGCACTAAGTCGGTTACCAGCAATTCAGTTATTGACTGCACAGAGAGAGATCATTGAGGAGTTTCGGAGATTTGACTTGGAGGTTGTGCTACCGCGTGCTACAGGACAGTTGATGCAGTTGCAAGTACAATCGTCCTTAGTGGAGAAGATTAAAGTGGCGCAATCGCAGGATCCTAGACTGCAAAAGTTTCGGGAGCAGGTTGGAGCTGGACTACGAACCGATCTACTGATCCATGAAGATGGTTCGTTGAGGTACGGTAGCCGTGTGTGTGTGCCAAAAGGAGATGTGCGTGAAGAGCTCTTGAAGGAGGCACACAGTTCAGCTTACTCTGTACATCCAGGAGGGACAAAGATGTACCGGGATATTCGACAGCATTTCTGGTGGGAAGGTATGAAACGGGAAATTGCTCGCTTCGTGGCTAAGTGCTTGGTGTGTCAGCAAGTCAAGGCTGAACACCAAAGGGTTGCTGGTTTGTTGCAACCACTTCCGATTCCTCAATGGAAGTGGGAACATATAACCATGGATTTCGTGACGGCTTTACCGCGGAGTCCAAAGGGCAACAATGCAGTATGGGTGATTGTCGATCGGTTGACCAAGGCATCTCACTTTATTCCTTTTCGGGTTGGTCAATCGACAGAGACTTTGGCAGAGCGGTGCATGCAGGAGATTGGCAGATTGCATGGAGTACCGGTAAGCATCGTGTCCGACCGGGACACTCGGTTCTTGTCGCACTTTTGGAGGAGTTTACAAGAAAGTTTGGGGACTCGATTGAAGTTTAGCACGGCTTATCATCCCCAGACTGATGGACAATCGGAGAGAACGATCCAGACCCTTGAAGATATGTTGAGGGCTTGCATGTTGGACTTCAGAGATTCTTGGGAAGATCATCTACACCTGGTGGAGTTTTCGTACAACAACAGCTTTCAAGCGACAATTCAGATGGCCCCGTTTGAAGCACTGTATGGTCGTAAGTGTCATTCACCTGTTTGTTGGGATGATGTTGGTGAACGAAGGGTACTAGGACCAGATTTGGTGGTGCAGACAGTCGAGAAGGTGAATACAATCAGAAAGCATATGAAGGCAGCTCAAGACAGACAGAAGAGTTGGGCCGACACGTCAAGAAGACCTCTAGAGTTAGCCGTGGGCGATTTGGTATTCCTGAAGATATCACCGACTAGAGGGGTGATTCGCTTTGGAAGTCGGGGAAAGCTTAGTCCCCGATTCGTTGGACCCTTCGAGATATTGGAGCGTGATGGAGAGGTATCGTACCGGTTGGCGTTACCACCGTCATTAGCAGGAGTTCACGATGTGTTTCATGTGTCTCAACTATGGAGGTATGTTCGTGATGAGACTCATGTCTTGGATCATTCGGAGTTGACCGTCCGGAAGGACCTGACTTTTGAGGAGCGACCAGTTGAAATCAAGGATCGAAGAGAAAAGGTTCTTAAGAACAAGGTTATCCCTCTTGTGCTAGGTTCTCGGGGTAACCGATTGCATGGAGAATCCACTTGGGAGCGAGAAGACGAGATCCGACAGAAATTCCCTCATCTTTTCCAGTAGTTAGTTATCTTGTATTCTTGGAATTTCGAGGACGAAATTCTTTTGTAGTTGGGTATATGTAACACCCGAGCCCAATAATACTATGTATATTACTAGTTGAGGGTTATTTATTGCTCTTTCCAATTTTCCTGATTTTCTGGTATTTATTGCTAAATCTTACCCGGTTAAGTCATTTTGGCACATAACAAATTTTAACTCCGAAAATGAAATTTAAGATGTCCATGTTGGCCTACTCGTCGCCACTAGTCGCGTGGTAGCGTCCGCGTGTCGAGATTCCGTTCCGTTTGGCTAAACAGGCAAGTTGGACGACTACGCGCGCGTGCAAGTGTCCGACTTGGGGGCATGCATTTTAATCATTAAACACCTATTTTCAAAATTTGGAACCCGCTTAAAATCATATAACTTGAATTTGGAACATTTGGGCGCAATCCGGGCGCGATTTGGAAATGTTTCATTTCGCGCCAAAAAGGCCCATTTTAATTTAATATCTTAAACTATATATAAATTTCCTTAACTACTAAATTATCCACGAATATTTCCAATCTCTGCTAAATCCTTTCTCTCTCTGTTGGCAGCCAATCGCGTGGCTCCATTTGCTCGTGGGCCCCCCTCCTTTCCATCTCTTTCTCTGCCTCTCTCCTCTTTTCTCTCTCTCTCTCTCTATCTCCTCAATCTTTCTCTTCCCTCAAATCTCTCTCTGTTTCTCTCTCCAATCTCTCTCTCTCTCTCTTCCTCTATTAATTTGCATGCAGCCGCCCCTCACATTCCCTTCCTCGCGAGAAAACCCAACCAACCCTAACCCTAGCCTCGCGCTCGCGCAGCCACCATCGCCACCGCGACCTCGCCGTCGCCGCCAGCGACGCCTCCTCGACCGCCGCACCCACCTACCCTCTTCCTCCCGTTCTCCCGCTCCTTCCCGCGCCTGCACCCATTCCCGACCTCGCCTCCACCTTCGCAGACCTCGCCGTCGACGTCGCCTCCCACCGTCGACGCCTCCCACGACTCCCTCTCACCCTCCTCGTCGAGACCTCGTCGTCGTTTCCTTCCTCCCCTCGCCGGAACAGTAAACCCGAGCCCTAACCCATCGCCTACCCCGCTGTTCGCCGGAGAAACGTGCCGGCGACCTCGTCGACGCCACCTCCGACCACCTCTCTCTCTCCCACGACCACCAGAGCCGACCACACCCTCCTCCACTCATCGCACCCCTCTCCAGCAAGCCCAGCGGCTGTTCCAGCCTTCGCAGCCACCGTCACGGCCTCGCCGGCGTTCCAGTGCCGTCGAACCCGCCGTGGTCACCCCCCTGGTGTCTCCCTGTAAGTTTCCTTCTCCTTCCTTTTGGTACAACCCCCCGCTGGTCGTTAGTTTGCGTGTATCGTATCTTGTTGCTAACTTGTTACCGATGACATTTTTGCCGGATCCGACCGTGCCGTCTGACGAACCCGACGCTCCAGCGAAGTCCCCTGGTCCGTGTGATCCCGTTGACCTCTGTTGGGACTCGATCCGTGGCCCGTGCTTTCATATCGCGTTTCTGCCGACATCGCATCCGTGTTTCGGTTCGCGGAACCGCCGAGGCGAGTATCCGAATACTTGCTTAACATGCTACAACTTAATCATCATATTATAACCACACAACTAATATAACATCGATACCTTTTATAACTTAGAATTGCTAGCCACGATTATCCGTAACTTTAAATCAATGAAATCATTGCTCGCTTTAACCGGTCTGCTATTAATTCATGCTTAACTAATCAAACCAAGTAGATCATCCCCACTTCATTTGTTAAAATCACTCATGAGACAATTATTGTGCTTAGTTCAAATTCATGTAACTCCATTACGTATATTATCGATATTGTTCGTCTTGTGGCTTTTGCACCTCAAAGGTGCGTGAACCGGATTAATAAGAGAATACGAAACATCACGGTGTTTACCTAGATAATATTTATTATTTACTGTTTCCTGCTACTGTTCATTATTTGTTACTATACCTGTTATCATTATATACCTGATTGCATGACATATTGACCGATCTTGATACACCTGACACATGTACTGATACACCGGACACAACACCCTGTACAAATCGACTCTACCTGTTGAAAGTAACCTGACCTGTTACCTGATCTCATGCCTAATGCCGACAGACCTAACCATTCCTGCTGTCGATCCAGACAGACCTACCTTTACTTGACTTGTGTTGGCATTAGTCCTCGACTACTGAATACCTGACTTGACATACATAGCTTGGGGGTATGAGGAAATCAAAGGTGAAACCGACTTGTAACTCAACAGTTCGATACATTGTTCTGATCAGTCTTACGGGCTTGGCCAGCTCCGGAGTGTTGATGCTGACATCACTCATCTATCCTACTACCCTTTTACTGCTTAGCGGCACGTCTCGGATTCAGCCCCGAGGATCATGACCGTGGTCCCGGGCACGCACGGGATACTATTGAATTACATCGACGATTCATCAATTGGTTTCAAAGACTATAGAGTAGAAAACCTGATAGGACAGTTTAGTCACCTTTGCACATTACCCTGCTTGTTACTTCTTATTACCGTTTTATTCTTGTTCATGCTTGCATTGTTATTACCATATTTTGCTGTATACTTGATATCATGACGCGCTGACGTCTGGGTTTTGCATGGCCCAGATTCTGTACCTTTGTCGTCGACCGAGCAGGAGTACTTCAGCCAGCAGGCTGAACTGTGAGTTCTTTAGAGTTTAGTTTATTTATGTCATTTCATTTCCAGATGTGAGCCCGCATTATGGGACATACTGTTATTTCATTGTATTGGATCATTAGCTTCCGCACTTATTGTTTATTGATTCTTGTTATTATGGATTTGGACATGTATTAGTTTAGTTTATTTCACTGTTCTCGATATCTATACAACCGTAATGTGACTGTGGATGGATACTTCCTACCCACAGGTAGCATGGTTGGCTATGTCACGTGCCCAAATCTTGCGTACTCTGGGAAGCGGGGCGTGACATGGTTTTATGGTATCAGAGCCATAGGTTAATTGGGTTGATTCTTGTAGTTGGGTATTGCACCCGATACATGAATCAGAATACCCGTGATTAGGAAACATGTCCTGCCACTTTGACCGTTTTACTATCCTTGAATCATTCTTCCGGATCATGTCGACGTGCAAACTTACTTTGCATTTGTCAACTCAAAAACCTAATTTCTTGTTATCCCTAGGACTTAGGCGACTTGGGTGGAGTTAAGTAATTGCGGCTATGATACCGCGGCATAGCTACAATGCAGCACTCTATTTAAGTATCTTGGAGTTCTAGCCTTGATCTATACTCAGAATCTATCATCATGCTAATGTTGGGTACTTTGATTTCCAGGAATATGGCCGATCAGAATTTGGAGATGGACCCAGGGCATGCGGTCTTAGCCGCCAGGCAAAGAGTAATAAGGGGATTGTTGGAGAAACTGAAGGAACAACTCGAGCTGGAACCAGCATTTGCACTGGGCCCCACGTCCGTACGTAGAAGTATTCCAGTGAGCAGGCGCAGCGTAGCACCGATGAAGAAAATGATTGTGGGTGATCGAAGGGGGAGCGTGATCTGTAGCCACTGCCATAAACCCGGACATGTTCGAAGGGAGTGTCGTTTGAGACTGGGACTCTGTTTTAGATGTGGAGCGGCAGATCACACCATTGATGCTTGTCCGTCGAAGCCTCGCACAAAGGATGATACACAGAAGCCTCCGCAAGGACCTTTCCAAGGACAGGAACCGCCTGCTCAAGGACCACAGCAGGCTCGAGCGTTCACGTTGACAGCTGAAGAAGCTAAGGCATCGGGAGAAGTGGTTTCAGGTAATTTACTCGTTCATGGTTTTCCCGCTTTGGCATTACGTAATTTCGGAGCATCCCACTGTTTTATGTCATCCAATTTTATAACTACACACTCGATCAACTGCACGACCCTGTCTAGTTTATGGGACATACACACTGGGAATGGGAAATCATAGCTAGTAAGGAATGTAGAGATTGTACAGTTGTTGTTTGCGGACGGAGCTTTTTGCAGATTTCTTGGTGATAGATACGGGCAGTTTTGAGGTTGTCTTGGGGATGGATTTTCTTGGCACTTTCCACGCACACATTGGCTGTAGGGCAAGGAAGGTAATTTCCAGATTCCCGGACATCCTAAGTTTACTTTCATTGGAGAAAGAAATTCTGTCGGGCCAGTCGCGTTTAGGGCTAGGCCGACGAACAGTGTTCTTGCGGCTATGGTAGTGGAGAGTGATGAAGAGCCGACAGTTGTCCGCGACCTTATGGATGTGTTTGAAGCTATTTCGGGCTTACCGTCGAAGCGAGACGTGGAGTTTGCGTTTGATCTTACTCCTGGTGCAACGCCAGTATCAAAAGCTGACTATCCAATGGCACCAGTAGTATTGGAGGGAGTTAAGAAACAAGTGAGTGAATTACTCGAGAAGGGATGGATTCGAAGCAGCAACTCACCTTGGGGAGCTCCAGTTCTTTTAGTGAAGAAGAAGGATCGCACTGCCGACGCTGAGACAAGAGAAACTATTCGCGAAGACGAGTAAGTGCGAATTTTGGCTGGAAGAAGTGAAGTTTTTGGGGCATGTCGTGTCGGGCGATGGAATCGCCGTTGATCCCGAAACGATTGCAGCAGTTCGGGATTGGCATATTCCGAGGAATGTAGCTGAGATAAGAAGTTTTCTTGGACTCGCCGGATACTACAGAAGATTTGTGGAGAACTTCGCTAGTTTAGCTGAGCCGTTAACCAAGCTTACGCGTAAGGAGGTACCGTTTGTTTGGACAGATGGATGTGCATTGGCCTTCGAGACGTTGAAGCAGAAGTTGATAACCGCCCTATCCTAACCGTACCGGATAATTCAGGAGGACTGGTGATTCACAGCGACGCATCTGGAAAAGGATTGGGATGTGTTTTGATGCTGAATGGGAAAGTCGTCGCTTACGCATCGAGACAGCTGAAGACTCATGAGCAGAACTACCCGACTCATGACTTAGAGCTTGCAGCCGTGATCTTCGCCCTGAAGATTTGGAGACACTACCTGTTGGGCGAGAGAGTCGAAGTCTTTACGGATCATAAGAGTTTGAAGTATGTGTTCACTCAGAAGGAGTTGAACATGAGGCAACGCAGATGGTTGGAGCTGATGGCCGACTACGACCTTGATCTTAAGTACCATCCGGGAAAAGTTAATGTCGTGCCAGATGCACTAAGTCGGTTACCAGCAATTCAGTTATTGACTGCACAGAGAGAGATCATTGAGGAGTTTCGGAGATTTGACTTGGAGGTTGTGCTACCGCGTGCTACAGGACAGTTGATGCAGTTGCAAGTACAATCGTCCTTAGTGGAGAAGATTAAAGTGGCGCAATCGCAGGATCCTAGACTGCAAAAGTTTCGGGAGCAGGTTGGAGCTGGACTACGAACCGATCTACTGATCCATGAAGATGGTTCGTTGAGGTACGGTAGCCGTGTGTGTGTGCCAAAAGGAGATGTGCGTGAAGAGCTCTTGAAGGAGGCACACAGTTCAGCTTACTCTGTACATCCAGGAGGGACAAAGATGTACCGGGATATTCGACAGCATTTCTGGTAGGAAGGTATGAAACGGGAAATTGCTCGCTTCGTGGCTAAGTGCTTGGTGTGTCAGCAAGTCAAGGCTGAACACCAAAGGGTTGCTGGTTTGTTGCAACCACTTCCGATTCCTCAATGGAAGTGGGAACATATAACCATGGATTTCGTGACGGCTTTACCGCGGAGTCCAAAGGGCAACAATGCAGTATGGGTGATTGTCGATCGGTTGACCAAGGCATCTCACTTTATTCCTTTTCGGGTTGGTCAATCGACAGAGACTTTGGCAGAGCGGTGCATGCAGGAGATTGGCAGATTGCATGGAGTACCGGTAAGCATCGTGTCCGACCGGGACACTCGGTTCTTGTCGCACTTTTGGAGGAGTTTACAAGAAAGTTTGGGGACTCGATTGAAGTTTAGCACGGCTTATCATCCCCAGACTGATGGACAATCGGAGAGAACGATCCAGACCCTTGAAGATATGTTGAGGGCTTGCATGTTGGACTTCAGAGGTTCTTGGGAAGATCATCTACACCTGGTGGAGTTTTCGTACAACAACAGCTTTCAAGCGACAATTCAGATGGCCCCGTTTGAAGCACTGTATGGTCGTAAGTGTCATTCACCTGTTTGTTGGGATGATGTTGGTGAACGAAGGGTACTAGGACCAGATTTGGTGGTGCAGACAGTCGAGAAGGTGAATACAATCAGAAAGCATATGAAGGCAGCTCAAGACAGACAGAAGAGTTGGGCCGACACGTCAAGAAGACCTCTAGAGTTAGCCGTGGGCGATTTGGTATTCCTGAAGATATCACCGACTAGAGGGGTGATTCGCTTTGGAAGTCGGGGAAAGCTTAGTCCCCGATTCGTTGGACCCTTCGAGATATTGGAGCGTGATGGAGAGGTATCGTACCGGTTGGCGTTACCACCGTCATTAGCAGGAGTTCACGATGTGTTTCATGTGTCTCAACTACGGAGGTATGTTCGTGATGAGACTCATGTTTTGGATCATTCGGAGTTGACCGTCCGGAAGGACCTGACTTTTGAGGAGCGACCAGTTGAAATCAAGGATCGAAGAGAAAAGGTTCTTAAGAACAAGGTTATCCCTCTTGTGCTAGGTTCTCGGGGTAACCGATTGCATGGAGAATCCACTTGGGAGCGAGAAGACGAGATCCGACAGAAATTCCCTCATCTTTTCCAATAGTTAGTTATCTTGTATTCTTGGAATTTCGAGGACGAAATTCTTTTGTAGTTGGGTATATGTAACACCCGAGCCCAATAATACTATGTATATTACTAGTTGAGGGTTATTTATTGCTCTTTCCAATTTTCCTGATTTTCTGGTGTTTATTGCTAAATCTTACCCGGTTAAGTCATTTGGCACATAACAAATTTTAACTCCGAAAATGAAATTTAAGATGTCCATGTTGGCCTACTCGTCGCCACTAGTCGCGTGGTAGCGTCCGCGTGTCGAGATTCCGTTCCGTTTGGCTAAACAGGCAAGTTGGACGACTACGCGCGCGTGCAAGTGTCCAACTTGGGGGCATGCATTTTAATCATTAAACACCTATTTTCAAAATTTGGAACCCGCTTAAAATCATATAACTTGAATTTGGAACATTTGGGCGCAATCCGGGCGCGATTTGAAAATGTTTCATTTCGCGCCAAAAAGGCCCATTTTAATTTAATATCTTAAACTATATATAAATTTCCTTAACTACTAAATTATCCACGAATATTTCCAATCTCTGCTAAATCCTTTCTCTCTCTGTTGGCAGCCAATCGCGTGGCTCCATTTGCTCGTGGGCCCCCCTCCTTTCCATCTCTTTCTCTGCCTCTCTCCTCTTTTCTCTCTCTCTCTCTATCTCCTCAATCTTTCTCTTCCCTCAAATCTCTCTCTGTTTCTCTCTCCAATCTCTCTCTCTCTCTCTTCCTCTATTAATTTGCATGCAGCCGCCCCTCACATTCCCTTCCTCGCGAGAAAACCCAACCAACCCTAACCCTAGCCTCGCGCTCGCGCAGCCACCATCGCCACCGCGACCTCGCCGTCGCCGCCAGCGACGCCTCCTCGACCGCCGCACCCACCTACCCTCTTCCTCCCGTTCTCCCGCTCCTTCCCGCGCCTGCACCCATTCCCGACCTCGCCTCCACCTTCGCAGACCTCGCCGTCGACGTCGCCTCCCACCGTCGACGCCTCCCACGACTCCCTCTCACCCTCCTCGTCGAGACCTCGTCGTCGTTTCCTTCCTCCCCTCGCCGGAATAGTAAACCCGAGCCCTAACCCATCGCCTACCCCGCTGTTCGCCGGAGAAACGTGCCGGCGACCTCGTCGACGCCACCTCCGACCACCTCTCTCTCTCCCGCGACCACCAGAGCCGACCACACCCTCCTCCACTCGTCGCACCCCTCTCCAGCAAGCCCAGCGGCTGTTCCAGCCTTCGCAGCCACCGTCGCGGCCTCGCCGGCGTTCCAGTGCCGTCGAACCCGCCGTGGTCACCCCCCTGGTGTCTCCCTGTAAGTTTCCTTCTCCTTCCTTTTGGTACAACCCCCCGCTGGTCGTTAGTTTGCGTGTATCGTATCTTGTTGCTAACTTGTTACCGATGACATTTTTGCCGTATCCGACCGTGCCGTCTGACGAACCCGACGCTCCAGCGAAGTCCCCTGGTCCGTGTGATCCCGTTGACCTCTGTTGGGACTCGATCCGTGGCCCGTGCTTTCATATCGCGTTTCTGCCGACATCGCATCCGTGTTTCGGTTCGCGGAACCGCCGAGGCGAGTATCCGAATACTTGCTTAACATGCTACAACTTAATCATCATATTATAACCACACAACTAATATAACATCGATACCTTTTATAACTTAGAATTGCTAGCCACGATTATCCGTAACTTTAAATCAATGAAATCATTGCTCGCTTTAACCGGTCTGCTATTAATTCATGCTTAACTAATCAAACCAAGTAGATCATCCCCACTTCATTTGTTAAAATCACTCATGAGACAATTATTGTGCTTAGTTCAAATTCATGTAACTCCATTACGTATATTATCGATATTGTTCGTCTTGTGGCTTTTGCACCTCAAAGGTGCGTGAACCGGATTAATAAGAGAATACGAAACATCACGGTGTTTACCTAGATAATATTTGTTATTTACTGTTTCCTGCTACTGTTCATTATTTGTTACTATACCTGTTATCATTATATACCTGATTGCATTACATATTGACCGATCTTGATACACCTGACACATGTACTGATACACCGGACACAACACCCTGTACATATCGACTCTACCTGTTGAAAGTAACCTGACCTGTTACCTGATCTCATGCCTAATGCCGACAGACCTAACCATTCCTGTTGTCGATCCAGACAGACCTACCTTTACTTGACTTGTGTTGGCATTAGTCCTCGACTACTGAATACCTGACTTGACATACATAGCTTGGGGGTATGGGGAAATCAAAGGTGAAACCGACTTGTAACTCAACAGTTCGATACATTGTTCTGATCAGTCTTACGGGCTTGGCCAGCTCCGGAGTGTTGATGCTGACATCACTCATCTATCCTACTACCCTTTTACTGCTTAGCGGCACGTCTCGGATTCAGCCCCGAGGATCATGACCGTGGTCCCGGGCATGCACGGGATACTATTGAGTTACATCGACGATTCATCAATTGGTTTCAAAGACTATAGAGTAGAAAACCTGATAGGACAGTTTAGTCACCTTTGCACATTACCCTGCTTGTTACTTCTTATTACCGTTTTATTCATGTTCATGCTTGCATTGTTATTACCATGTTTTGTTGTATACTTGATATCATGACGCGCTGACGTCTGGGTTTTGCATGGCCCAGATTCTGTACCTTTGTCGTCGACCGAGCAGGAGTACTTCAGCCAGCAGGCTGAACTGTGAGTTCTTTAGAGTTTAGTTTATTTATGTCATTTCATTTCCAGATGTGAGCCCGCATTATGGGACATACTGTTATTTCATTGTATTGGATCATTAGCTTCCGCACTTATTGTTTATTGATTCTTGTTATTATGGATTTGGACATGTATTAGTTTAGTTTATTTCACTGTTCTCGATATCTATACAACCATAATGTGACTGTGGATGGATACTTCCTACCCACAGGTAGCATGGTTGGCTATGTCACGTGCCCAAATCTTGCGTACTCTGGGAAGCGGGGCGTGACATAAAGAAAAACAGTTCTTTAATTCATGATGTACTTTGTTCTCATTATATGCATTTGCATATCATTTTAGTGACATATTGCTACCTGACATTTGTACATCATATTAGTGACATGTCGTTACCTGAGGCACTGACACGAGTTCTTGGTATCACACTATATGGATAGATGTTTACCCTTACCATTATTTATGCTTCAGGCCATATTGTTATTATTTGAGGATATTGCTGATCGTATGACCTAGGATTGCGTTATTCATGTGATTTCTGCTCGTAGATGTTTTCTACTCACGAGTTGGCAACTCACCCCCATTGTGCCACAGTTTCTTGCAGGTTTTGCCGTACAGGTTTCGTTACGGCTTTGCTGGCACACTGCTTCCATTCCGGGTGATTTGCTTTGGTAGGTGGGTTCTTTTGTATCGGGACCACCATTGTATATTTGTTATTTCAGTTGTATCTAGTTAAAATTCTATCAACCAGACTTGTATTATTTGCTAGATATAGAAGACCAGTGTATATTCTTTCGACCCTAGAGTCGTGCGTTGTATTATTACCGTTTTCTTGATGATTTTTGAGTTTTCCTTTTGAGCCTTGATCCTCGCCTTTGGCATTGTATATTATATTGCATTGTGTGGTTTTGTCTGTCGATTGACGAAGAGCTAGTTCCCGCTTGGAGATGCCTTTATTCATTATATATGCTTTATCAGGTTTTGTATCCGTTTCGGGTCAGTATTTACAAAGGAAACTCTGCCGAAATTTTTAGAAAAGACTTGAGATTTTAAAAATGTATATTTCGGCTTATGTTGTTAAACTTCTTGCTTTAAAATTGGTTTTCCTTCACTCTACTACTTTACTTGGTTTGGATTTCTGGGTTTCGGCTTACTTAGATTACGTACGCCTCGAGACGTTTCGTAATTTAAGTGCCGGTCATGTTCCGTACTTTTCGGGTCGTGACAATTTGTTAACCCGAGTTTAACCCTAGCCTATGGTTAATTCTCTACATGAGTTAACCATGACACATATAAAACTATGGTTGCATTTTTAACCTCAACAATAATTCATTCATCACTTTCTTCTTCATCTTCTTCAAGCTCACAAAAGCTTGCTTGATTTTTATTTTGTGATGATTTAAAGTGAGAAATTGAAAACAAAAGAGAGCAAAACTCCTACTTCATCATCCTCATCCATTCTAGCCACTTAGATTAGGGTGTTTGCTTTACTAATATGTGGTGTATCGCCGGTTTTGTTGCTATACATCAACGACAATTGGGATACGCATATTTACTTACGTTGATGACATGTGATATTATGTGTTGCTTGGATATGTTATATTGGATCGTCGTGTTTTGAATAGCCGGGGGTTTTATGTGAGATGAGGGTTTTTATTTTCATTCATGTAAAATTCATTGTATGTAATATTCTTTTATTGGGGCACTTCCAGGTTGAGGATGATGTCACCATTGTATATTATTTACTTTTTCCGCATTAGGATAGACCCAAGGCGGGGAGCACAAGTAACCGGGTTCTAGGGTCCAGTGGAAGACCATCTCGAAGAGTCGAGACCGGGTCTCCTAACTCTAGAATTAGTAGGGTTGCTTGCCGCTCTCGTAGGGGTCTAGGGGTGTGGGATTGGCTATTCATCACGACCGTGGAATCCGTGTTTTATACATGCTCGCATTAAAACACGGACCTCCTAGTATATCCAATATTTCATATATTTCTTCTGCTGCGATATCTGTGATGTGATCATTTGATATGTTGTGATGAATACAGAATATAGTATATGTGATATATTATATAGACATTGCTTATGTTTTACACCCGCGCTAGCACTGCCCCGCTCTGCCATTAGTTACCTAACCTAACGGTGCACGAGGGGACATCGAGGCGAATGCGGATGGCATAAGCGTACGTTGTATTTATCTGTGATATTTAGGTAAACTTAAATGATAGGACTTCATTAATGAGATTAATGAAATAAAAGAAACCTAAAGATGTTGTGGAATCGAATTTTCAAAAACAGGTAGCTCTAGTTGTTGCTTTGCATAGCGGTGTTTCTTGTAGAACATCCAGCACCTTATTCGATAAGGAAAGAGCCGAGATCTCTTCACCGGGAGTGACCTCTTTAGCGAAACTGGCAGATGCTACAACCCTCGGTTTTGTCTTTTGATTGCTTTTCTAGTTCGTGCTTTGCATAGTGGTATTGCGAATATTCTGCACCTTATTCGATAAGGAAAGAGTCGACGATCCCCTCACCGGGAGTGACCTCTTTAGCAAAACTAGTAAAAGCCTCAAAAACACTCCATTTAAATCATTTGATTCTATGACGATATCAAGTTCATTACGCAAAAGGTTTTCTTAAAAACATGCCGTAGCGCTCCGTCATTTCAGATAAATACTACTTAGTATTCGTGCTGCGGTAGTTTGGCATGCGTTAAGGCATAGTGTACGGTAGCTAACTAGTGCTTATCTGCTAGAATATGATGCGATTGGATTAGGGTATTCGTACGGCGTTGTTTGGTATACGTCAAGGGTCGTGCGGGTGGGTTTAATTCAATCGGGAAATGATGGGTTGAACTTGACTAGCCGCCTATGATTTGTTGGCTTTCGTCAAGGTCATAGGATACTAGGGGTAAAATATTATCGGGAATTTCAAGTGTTGAAATTTGCAATGAGATTGCATACCTCCTATGAGATAGTTGGATCCCGATACCCACTGCGAGTAAGAGTTACTCCTGAAAGAGTTTTACACATTACAATTAGCCGATCAAGTAGGTGTCTAGAAAGGTGTCAACGGGGTTACGCCGCTGGGAAAACGAGGTTTATTTTAATTAGGTCCGTATGAAAGAATGGGGAACCTCCCTCAAAGTACCGGCACTGGCCTGGCTAATAGATTGGCGAACTTGTAGGGTGTAATTATCCCGGCTAATCTTTCCTTTTAGGGTTTGAAGGAAGATTTGACTAAAACAGTGAGAGCCATCCTGATTAGATATATTAATAACCAATCTAATCTTGCAAGAGCATACACTGAGTGTTTTCTTCTCTCTCTCCAGGTAGCGACCATGTCACGCCTTAATCAAGATAAAAATATGGATGTATTGACCGAACCCGCTTGTTATACTGAGCTATGGAACGTTGGTCCCGCTCCAACTTATAATTGTTATAAGACCGAGCAGGAAATAGGGGATTACCAGAATTCCCATACCGCCCAAACGAAGAAAGTGTATGATGATGCATCTTCTTCGGGTGTGTTCATTACCGAGAACTGTTTCTTAGTATCCTTTACGTCCTGGGTATGGGATACCGGATCAGGATCCCACATATATAATATGTTACATGGGCTACTGAAAGGTAGAGAACTGAGAAAGGGTGATAAGTTTTAAGAGTTAAAAATGGTGCAAGTGTTGCAGCCAAGTATGTTGGCAGTTATCACCCTGTATTACCAAATACATTGATTCTGAACGAATTTTATTAGATACCGAACCTGATATACAATATTATATCAGTCTCTTTATTAGTAAAGAAAGATATAATTTAGTATTGTTGGATAATGTTTTGAACATTTCCTACATCAAGAGTTGATCGGTTCAGGCACGTTATCTAAAAGAATATACATTCTAAATCAAACCACGGTTCTTAACATACAGAACACACACAAGAGGAAGAGTTCAGAAATGAACGAATTCTTTTTGAGGCATTGTAGACTATGTCATATCAATGCGATCCGACTAGCTAAGTTACATAAAGATGCATATTTAAATCGGTTTGAACTTACATCTTGTGAAACTTGCCAGTCATGTCACAAAGATAAGATGACCATAGCTCCGTTTATTGGAAACAGAGAAAGAGTTAATGAACTCTTGGGATTGATACATGATGATATATGTAAGGTCCCCTGTCTACACATGCCAGGACCAGTTCTTTGTACTTCATTACATTCACTGATTATCTCTCAAGATTCGAATATATGTTCTTGTTGAAACACAAGTCTGAACCTTTTGAGAAATTCATTGAATATAAGTCAGAAGTAGAGAACCAAAACTGGTATAAGTATTATGTCCTATGATATGATCAGGGAGGAGAATACTTGAGCACGGGATTCCTGGACTATTCTAAAGGAGAATGAGATTCTCTCTCAGCATTACTCCTCCGTATACACCACAGCACGTAGGTGCAATGGGGCGGAGCTATCGCACCCTATGTAATATGGTGTGCTCTATGATGAGTACTACTGAGTTGCCTATTTTCTTTTGGGGATATGCACTTGAGAAGCTGCATACCTATTGAATAGGATTCTAATCAAATCAGGTGCCTACCACTCCATATGTGATATGGTATGGGAAGAGCCCATCTCTTAAGGATGTTAAGATTTAGGGTTGTCCGGCCTATGTCAAAAGCATGATCCGGACAAGCTCGAGGCAAGGTCAGTTCTGTGGAAGTTTGTTGGATATCCCAAGCATTAGCAAGGGAATATCTTCTACCGAACCGAGGAACAAAAGGTGCTTTATTTCTCGGCATGCCACCTTTTAGAGAAAAGGATTTCTTGTGAAGAAATTAGTGGTCATGAGGTAGATTGGAAGGAGTTCCAGCTATACAAACTACAGCTGATGATTTGATAGAACCGGAGGATTCAATAGTTTCCAACGAACCTCAGCCTCTCCGCCGATCTGTAGGGTTCCTCACCCACCTGAGAGATACTTCGATTTTCTCTATGACAGTGGGAGCGAGGATTGCATCATAAGATGATGTCCCAATTATTTTCGAGCAGGCCATCAAGAATGGGGACTCTGTAAGAAAGGCTGGATGCTAAGTGATCTGAGATGGAATCCATATACACCAACAAAGTATGGACTTTGGTTGCTTTGTATGAAGGGTTAAATCCCCATCAGGAGCAAGTATATCTTGAGAAGATTACTTGGTGTACATGGAAAAGTTGAGACTTTCAAACCTATGCTTAAGTCCATCCAGATCCTACTTTCCATTTCTACATACCATGACTACAATATCTGGTGGTTGGGTGTCATGGCTGCTTTTCTAAATAGTGATTTAGAAGAGAGCGTCTATAAGTACACAGCCAGAGGGCTTTGTAGACAGTGGGAGCAGCGGAAACGTGTGCAACTTGTTTTATAGGATAAATCAGGCATCGCGGAGTTGGAACATCTGTTTTGATATGGTAGTCAAAGAGTTTGACTTCATCAAAATGGTAGATGAACCTTGTATATACAAAAGGTAGTAGGGAGTATGGTGGTGATCCTCGTATAGTACGTGGACGACATACTCTTGATAGGGAAGTAGTTTCCTATGCTACGCTCGGTCAATCTCCTCTTATCACAAGGATTCTCCATATAGGATCAAGTTGATACCTCCTAAATCCTGGGTTTTGGATCTATGAGATAGATCTAATTGGATGCTAGGATTCTCACTAGGTGTAGTGAGATGGTATCAATCGATCCTGGGGAGAATCACTGGAAAGCTTCCAGGGTGGTAAGGTCGACTGAATGTCAGTCACAGGCATTGTCTTTACCCTCAGTGGAGGGATGGTATGTTGGAAGAGTTCCAAGCTAGATACCGTGGCAAACTAGACGATTAAAGGCTTGATATATCGTTACCAAGGATGCTACCAAAGAAGTAGTCTGGATATATATTAGTTCATGAGATGAACTTAGTTCCTACCATTGTGTGACAATGGAGTTGTGGCTTATGCCTAGGAACCCCCGTCCCATCAGAGATCCAGACATATTCTTAAGCAGTATCACCTGATCATAGAGATGATGATCTTCAGGGAGATCGAGGATAGGAGAGTAGATACAGAGGACAACAGCGTGGATCCACTCACAAAGTCCTATTCCCGGTAGAGACTTTTATAAGATGGTTGAGTATGAGATACTTCAACCACAGCTGATTGTTGGGTATGAGATACTACAACAGATGGCTCTAATGAAAGTAGGAGATTGTTAGTGATATGTATGCCCTAGAGGCCATTACTGTACATACGATATATATTGTAGTGGATGCCTGGACATATATAGTGAGGACTTTCTTGCTCGACATGATAGTATGCTATCTGGTTGCACTTTATCTTAACATGTACTCAGATTGTCTCTATGTTACATGTTGATAAAGCCCTTAGGATGAGTACTTGACTACCAAGACTATGATGTAGATCATACTAGTGGGGACAGTGTAGTCGCTAAGTACATCCTTAAAATGTTCCTAGTCGTAGGTGTATCGAGACATGGCATCAATATACCAGAGTAGACTAGCGTATAGCTTCTCGACCCATGTAGATGGGCGATGGATGATCCAATATCCATTGGTGTTTGACATCAGAGACAGTATACGGGTGCTCAGTGGAGACTGGGTACACTAAACGGACTCGCCGATAACTCCCAGATGGTATTATACCTATCGTCAGATGGCAGTTCTCTGGTGACACTGGTACAGGTTAGTCTGTAGACTCGAGATCGTCATAGAGTCTTGTGTGATTCCCACTGTGCTTTGATTTCCACCTTACCACGTTCAAGAGAACATGCAAAATGGTGGCTTTTGGGTACAGTCCCGAATCACATGGAGGCAATGAGCGATTGGAAGGGTTTCGTCTCTCCCGGTATTGGGAGTTGATGTTGCCCTGTGTTCGATTGGCTATAACTGGAAATCCCTGGTCAGGGCTGTTGAAATTTACTAGTAAGAGTTATCAGTAGTTTTTCGAACTGTTATAGACCTTATATCGACACGACTTATCGGTTACTGGGGTCTGACGTTTACCACCTCTAGACTGGATATGCGACATATCAGACGAAGAGACCGGACTGTACGGGAGTGTTACTGATTGGATTCGCAGGAGAATGTATAGGCTTTCTTGTTGATCTTCTGATCGCTCAATACCTCGGTAGCTGTTACGTTTAGCTGACCGCTTGCAGCTTGTGGGTGTTTGATATGATCATCACCTACTGCCGGCGTATTGACGATTCTTTAGAGTCCTACATAGAGGTTTCCTGGCTCAGGCAAAACGGAGTAGGAGCACATATATGATATGTGCGGGACCGAGAATAATACGATATGAGTTACTGTATTCTATTCTCGCGATATGTGATATCGGCCGGGTATATATGATATAGCCGGGTCATCGGATCAAGTGTTGATTCGATGAACTGATACTTTTTATATTAGTCAGTTATTTGTGAAATAGCCGGATTATCGGATCAAGTGTTGATTCAATAATTTAATTTATAATTATATATTTGATATATTACATTACATTAACTAATATAAGCTCACTTAAAGATTCTTTTTCTCACTTGATAATACATTGATATATATGTGATATATGTTAATTGTATTATTTTCTTTTATTACAAAATATTGTATATGTGATATATAATATTGTAAATGTGAGGGTTACAAATGCAACTAGGGTTTAGAGTTTAAACCATGCTAGGGTTTTAGATTAGGGTTAACATTTTATTAAGGATAATCATTTTCTTTTGGATGAGCTTTGAGGAAGCTACTTGTTCCTTTGACTTTATCCACCCTTTTTGTTTTATCCTTAATATTTGTTAACCCAAGTTTAACCCTAGCCTATGGTTAATTCTCTACATGAGTTAGCCATGACACATATTAAACTATGGTTGCATTTCTAACCTCAACAATAATTCATTCATCACTTTCTTTTTCATCTTCTTCAAGCTCACAAAAGCTTGCTTGATTTTTATTTTGTGTTGATTTAAAGTGAGAAATTGAAAACAAAAGAGAGCAAAATTCTTACTTCATCATCCCCATCCATTCTAGCCACTTAGATTAGGGTGTTTGCTTTACTAATACTTGATTAGTGAAGCAAGAGCTTGGGTTTGAGATTTTTCAAGGTAGATCATCTTGGATTAGTGAAGTCTTCAAGCAAGGGTGCATCATTCTCTTCATAGAGCCTCTCTAGAGTCCGGGTACTTGATGATCGCAGCGAAGAGACCTCAACACGGAGCTTATGAAGCGAAGGAATGGACTACAAAGGTTATAATCCCTAACTCTTAGATGTTAAAGTGTTTACCATGCTTGTTTGGTTTGATTCTTTATTTGTATTTCAAAAACTATTTCTAAACCGCAATCAAGAACGGTGTCGCATGAAGCTAGCCTGTGAGTACGGGTCAGTCCACAGGGATTTTGTGAATTTCCGATTCTTTCTTACGAGTTAATTCCGAAAGGTGTTCGGTTGATTATTAAATCTAAAAATCTAATTATTCTATACTACGATTATCTAGATCTATTCTTGCTAGGGTTAGGTTTAGGGATGGTTTGGAAATGCAATTAAATCTCAACGCTTTCTATACCCGAATGAAGATCTGTGAGGAGTTATGGTAATTATCAATAAAGGGGATTAGTAACATTCGGGAAGGTGTTCCTTCCTCTAGGTTCTTGTCCTTCCTTTAGAGATCCTTACCCAAACATCCATGGAAAACGCGCGCAGCCGGGCTTTTACACTACGGTGTCATCGTTACCTCGAGGGGTAGGATGCTGTAGGGCGCGGTGAATACGCGTATGCATGGAGTCCTATTGTAAATATTTGGTGGGTAAGAAAGGGATGAGAGATCTCATCTCTCAAAATCTTTCCCTAAGGCTAACCCTAACAAGCGAGGAGATTACTCGCTCATTAGGGGATTAAAAGACATTCTAAATTAAAAGAGAATTAAAACAAAGAATTAAAAGTAACTTACTAATTTTTATTGATGGCTTTCTCCAAACAATAATGCAGAACAGATCTGAATTTGTGAAATGAAAAGAGGCATCGATGCTCTCCAAAAGAATTCTAAAATTTATTAATGAAGGGAGGCATAAGAATTACAATGATTAGAGTTCCTATTTATAAAGAATAGGAAACCCTAGGGTACATCTTGAACCGCATTTCTAAATTTACAAAAATAGCCCTAGGTTGACTAGTCAACGCCGCCAAGAATTATGCCAAAAAAATTGCACTCTACGTGCTTAATACGGCCGCGGAACCGCGGCCTAAGCCAAGGTTTGGCCGCGGTTCTGCGGCCAACTTGAGGACTTGGGATCTAAATTTTCTGGTGCTGGCTTCTGGTGACTTTGTCTTCCTGTTTCTATATATCTTTTTCCATTTGGGCTTCTAAGTTGGTTCCAGATCTTCAGTGAACATTTGTAGTGGATTTTTAACCGTTGCTTTGTGTTGACGTCTTGAACCTTGCTTTGTGAACTGTTTCTTATGTAGGCTTGATCAAGATCTTCTGTTCATTGGTTAAAGTTCACTTTTTCATCGTCTTTACCTCGTTTTCACTGTTTTCTGTCCAAGAACCTGTAACATGTAGCAGACATGCGTCAAAAGCACCCATTTATTTGTAAAATATATAAGAATGGGGAATATAATAATGCAATATTCTGGTGTGAACAAATACCCCCAAACTTCTCTTTTGCTCGTCCTCGAGCAAACTTATTTTTTTATTCTCTAAAAACCTAACCGCACTTTCGCAGGGAAACGCAATTGCACTGAGCACGTGCAACAAGCCGTTAAACCTCTAGGTGTCCCTAGTAGGAGGAGTATTGTCTCCTGAGGATTTTCAGCGGATTACACCCACAAAATCCTATCAACTCGGCCCATTAACTTTTGTTCTCCAATTAGGTTTTCTAACAAGGAATTCTATTATCTTTTGACTCGTAAATTATCCACCCACATTCTTCACACTTCCTCATTATTTAACTTAAGATTATATATATTATGTAGACCTACTTAGCTTTCGGCATCTCTTAAGTCTTCCTTCTAGGGTTCCATCTCCACTTAGGAATTTCTATCAACTCTACTAGAGATACAAGTTCTATTCTTCACTCCCTTCTCTCATCTAAACTCCAATTACATATCCCCACGTGTGTATAAATCACCCCTACACTTGGAAATTCAAATCAAGCAATCATGCCCTTGTCCGTTGTCCAAAGAACTTATCAGTAGGTGAATTTTTAATTGAATTTTGCTTACACCTGCTTCATGCGACCGTTAATACTTCTTGAGGTACCAAAAACCGATTACAAGATGTGTTTGCACTTTAAAGCATAAATCCTAATTTTGTAACACTCAAGGCTTTAGCAGTGACTCCCAAACCAGTTGGTCTAAGGCACTAGGTGATGAAGCACCCTCACTAAATATTTTTCTATTTTTACGGCCTTACTTAATCACAAAAACCAGTGTTCATTTTTTTATTCTTTATTCACACTTATATATTTTTTTTCATTGTACTAAGGACTTTAGACTAGAGCATTTCAAGGTCTCTTCTACTATTCCAAGTTTCAAGATGCGTGATTGTGCAAATTGTAGGGTATACATTTTCAGAATCTAGACTTAAGGTAGGAACTATTTTTCAAACTTATACTCTAATAAGAACATCAATACTCTTCCCTTGTTTCGACTTAGCCTAAGAATTGAACCCAAAATTTGCCTACTTCTAAATAAACTCAAGGCATATACTTTCTACAGTTAAACTTTAAGGAATGTTATTTTTAGGGTTTTTAATTCACTAAGTCTAAGATCTAGTTGTTCCTAGCCAGTTAACTTATTTGTCAAACTCAAGTCAATTTGCCAAAATTGAATACAATAATTTTTATAATTTTTAAATTTCTTTCAATTTTTATGGTTTTTTCAAATAAGTATGCAAATGCAAAAAATATGTACAAATGAATGCGAAGGAAAAAGACGTACCGAGCATACCCCCAAACTTGAACTTCACAGTGTCCTCACTGTCATGCTAAACCAAGAGGGTCAAAATACCGGCACTCCTTTGTTTATTTATTTATTTTTATTTTTTTTTGAATTTTTTTTTTATAGAAAAAGAAAATAAAAATATATATACATTTATACAACAAGGTTCCCCCAAACTTAAGCTTGGCCTTACACAAGCCAAAAGTTAGCACCAACCACTCAAAAATATTATCGTGGTAATGGCCAAGTTGGTGAAATAATGGGGTGTAGGGGAAAGAAATGAGAAGCACGCGAGACCGTGTGGAAAGAAGAATGGTAGAATATGGTCTCGGTGGGGGAGAAGAATGGCGGAAAGAAGAAAGAAGGGTCGCGCGATCTTGAGGGTGTAACTCGAGTGAATAAATTAGCGCAATATGTGATGACCGATATGTTATAAGCGATTGCGCTAACCTATCAACCCGTCGAGAAATGGGATCAAATCCCTCAAGATTCGCAAGAAAACATAGGTACGCCGAACTTGGTATTTGAGATGAAAGCGTAACGGTCACTTGCACGGTCGGAACAATAGGAAGGAGGGAGGGTGATATAACAGTCAAAGGTTCAGGAGGATGAATTGGAAAATCCGACACATTAAACAAAAATGGTTCAACCTCAATATTATCCTCAAAACTCTCCTCAATACTATCCTCAATATTTAACTCATCCATGCCATTATCATCAAAATCAAGACGCATATGAGATTCGGGAGAAACATTTAATAACTCGGGATGATGATTTGAACATAAAATTTCAATTAAATCGATAGGTTTATCATCCGAAATATTCCCGGCGTCTATATCCTCAATCAAGTGAAAATCAATTTCTTTAGACACCTCATCAAAAGTATGGATATTTATCGATTTGGGTTCTAGAGTGGAGGTGTAAAGATCGAAAGGATTAAGTGCGGTTTCACTCGAAAGGGGTTCTTCACAATTTGGCAAATCAAACACTACAAAATCACACAACTCGTTTTTATTTTGAACTAGTAAATCATTTAGGACATTCGATGGAAAACCGGAGTTGTGGGCTTCAATTGGGTAAGGGTAGGTTTAATTTAGAAATACTCTCACATTCTCACTCTGTCCAACCGCCTCCTTATACATTGAAAAATTTTGAGCTAGCGGGAAACTAGCTACCGGTTCATTAGGTTGCATAAGGGCGGCCACGGACGCTTCCACATTCCTAGTCATTTTGTTTGTTGCAGCAATATAAGCTTCCAACGACTCTTCCAAACTAGACTTAGGTGGTGAGGGGGTTTCGGTAAAAGATTCAAAATTGGTTGGATATGTGAAACTCCCTAATGGCTGTGTATAAACAGTGTCTAGTGAAGGTGGAAAGGTCGGGTAGGACTGATAGGAAGTGGGTGATTGGACAGGGGTAGGGTCAACATGTGGATAAAAAGGTGAATAGTCGTGCGGATCCCTAGAACTAGATGAGTGGAGAGGGGTGAAAGATCGACTGCGAGATTTAGCAATATGCTCAGCAATGGACATCGATTTAGCAGTTACAGCAGGACTTGAAAAAGTGGTGTCAACATACGAAGGTGGTGAAGGTTGACTTGGTTGACACAAAGTGGGTTGAAAACTCAAACGGTTTCTCCTAAACGCCTCTATTTGATCTTTCAAAGATATTTTAGGCAAGGAAGGATCGTCTTTAAATTGACCGAACAAATTAATGTACGACGCAAAATTAGGTTCGGGATACCAAAGTTCGGCAAGTGATTTATGATGTGGGGTACCCATGTTAGAAGAAAGGGGAAAAGAAAGAATGTTTGTTGTGGTGAAAGGATTTATTTGCGGCAAAATTTTGCAAGTTTTCTATAAAAGATTTGTCCTTTTTATTTTCATTCTTTTTCTCTTTATTTGGAAAAAAATTTTGTTGCAAAAAAGATTTTAGAGAAAAGATATGCAACAGCAAAATATTACTTGCAATCTAATTTCTAATTTACGCGGAGCGCAAAAATCCTCCACAAGATAGTTATTTGGAAGGGAATATATTTCTAAAGTGCACAAGATCCTGCAGGCATTTTTCAGAAAATTTATTAAGAATTACAGAGGGGAAACAGAGAGAAGCTTACAGAGCAAAGTTGGTCAAATGACGTCACTGTTCCATCGCCCTTCCGCGGAAAAACGTGGCTCCCACCGCGATTTCGCGGTCAAATTGACTGAACACTGTCCCAGAAAAATTTTGGTACTTTGATTCGACTAGACGGCCGCGGTTCCGCGGCCTAAGGTGGGTTTTGGCCGTGGAATCGCGGCGGTATGGGAGGTTCACTGCTCCAAAATTTTTGCACTGTTCTATTGTTTAATATCCCTTTTGTTTCGATATCCCGTTTTCTGTTTTGCTTTCTGGAAATTCCCAAATCCGAATTTGTTTATCCTGCAAAAATTCAACCACAAAGTATCCCTTCCAAAAATAACAAATTATATATATTTTTATATTTTTTGATTTTTTTCAGATTTTTATGATATTTTTTTTTAAATTTTATGATGAACCCGAAATTGCGAAAAGGAAAGTTCTAAGCCATCCCCGGCAACGGCGCTATTTGATTTGTATTTCAAAAACTATTTCTAAACCGCAATCAAGAACGGCGTCGCATGAAGCTAGCCGGTGAGTACGGGTCGGTCCACAGGGATTTTGTGAATTTCTGATTCGTTCTTACGAGTTAATTCCGAAGGGTGTTCGGTTGATTATTAAATCTAGAAATCTAATTATTCTATACTACGATTATCTAGATCTATTCTTGCTAGGGTTAGGTTTAGGGATGGTTTGAAAATGCAATTAAATCTCAACGCTTTCTATACCCGAATGAAGATCTGTGAGGAGTTATGGTAATTATCAATAAAGGGGATTAGATCCGTTCAGGAAGGTGTTCCTTCCTCTAGGTTCTTGTCCTTCCTTTAGAGATCCTTACCCTAACCTCCATGGAAAACACGCGCAACCGGGCTTTTACACTACGGTGTTATCGTTACCTCGAGGGGTAGGATGCCGTAGGGCGCGGTGTGTGCGCGTATGCATGGAGTCCTATTGTAAATATTTGGTGGGTAAGAAAGGGATGAGAGATCTCATCTCTCAAAATCTTTCCCTAAGGCTAACCCTAACAAGCGAGGAGATTACTCGCTCATTAGGGTATTAAAAGACATTCTAAATTAAAAGAGAATTAAAACAAAGAATTAAAAGTAACTTACTAATTTTTATTGATGGCTCTCTCCAAACAATAATGCAGAACAGATCTGAATTTGTGAAATGAAAAGAGGCATCGATGCTCTCCAAAAGAATTCTAAAATTTATTAATGAAGGGAGGCATAAGAATTACAATGATTAGAATTCCTATTTATAAAGAATAGGAAACCCTAGGGTACATCTTGAACCGCATGTCTAAATTTACAAAAATAGCCCTAGGTTGACTAGTCAACGCCGCCAAGAATTATGCCAAAAAAATTGCACTCTACGTGCTTAATACGGCCGCGGAACCGCGGCCTAAGCCAAGGTTTGGCCGCGGTTCCGCGGCCAACTTGAGGACTTGGGATCTGAATTTTCTGGTGCTGGCTTCTGGTGACTTTTTCTTCCTGTTTCTATATATCGTTTTCCATTTGGGCTTCTAGGTTGGTTCCAGATCTTCAGTGAACATTTGTAGTGGATTTTTAACCGTTGCTTTGTGTTGACGTCTTGAATCTTGCTTTGTGAACTGTTTCTTATGTAGGCTTGATCAAGATCTTCTGTTCATTGGTTAAAGTTCACTTTTTCATCGTCTTTATCTCGTTTTCACTGTTTTCTGTCCAAGAACCTGTAACCTGTAACATGTAGCAGACATGCGTCAAAAGCACCCGTTTATTTGTAAAATATATAAGAATGGGGAATATAATAATGCAATATTCTGGTGTGAACAATTCTCTAGTTAAGATCCTAAGATTAGGGTTATCTATAATGGTAAAATTTTAACTTGGCATGGATGATGCCTCCCGAAACCTTGCTGCCGTTGTAGGTATCCCAACACACAGATCTATACTTTTGATTTGATGATACCGTATAATGGATTATACCGTACGTGATATTATGAAGATGGATCGCCAACTTATAAATGTATCGAATCAGAAACATATTGTTTTAAATCACTTAAGTAGATATTAGAATATATTTAGAACCATACCTATTTTCAAAACTAACGAATCGTATGCACTTTTAAATGACAACCTCAAGGGACGATACAGATTTTCAAATGGTATCTTTTCTCAAAAACACCGTAGCCCCCATTTTCAAAAACAACGATTCGTACTATTTTAAGCCATAACTGTATGATTCATATGTAGTCACGTATTTTATACTGTTGTGCTTATGCTTTCCTCTTTCTGTTACGCTCGTATTATTCTCATTTGCGACATACATACTACATTCCTTGTACTTATCTTTATATGACTTTGTCTGTTAGGACACATGCACCATTACCGATGATGCACATGTTGCACGTACACCTACTTGCCGACTCACACACACATCATCGGCAATTGCCATGCTGCATACACATTAGAAACTGCTATGTCGCCATATTGTTCCCTAATTTGTAGAATTATAGCTATTGTTTAGTACTCAGTACCGCACATGCTAGTTTAGATATTTCACCTCCTTACCTAGTTACACGACATGCTTGTATGAAAGCACCTATTATACTTTGTAGTACTGTTCTGTGCTTGTATTTACTGTTCCGTGCTTGTATTTACTGTTCCATTATGGTTACATGATTATGAGATTCCGTTTTCATGAGATTGTTGGATTTGAGAACCGCAGATATATTTTTAAAGTCTCATGATTATTTTTTTAAAATACGCGGTTTCTCTTGATATGATATTTCGACGTCCACCATGAGTTTTCTCGATTCTGGGTAATGTGTATACCCGATTCGAGGAGAGAGGAGGCACCATCTGTGGGTACATGGTGGACCTGGTACGGTACCCCGAGGCAAGAAGATCGTAGAGAGAGACGTTGAGCCCGGCAGGGGAACACTACCTACCGGTGACAGTACTGGACTCGGCGAATATCCGGAAGATACCGACCGGAGAGATTGAGACAGATGGATATAAGGGTCGATTCGATAAGACGGCGCCTGAAATATGAGGATTTACGTATCGATACTGGACATGGGTTTTATAATATTTTCGAGTGTCGATACTGGGCACTCAGGTGTTTATGATGATTTGATGCGTCGTTGATGGACAAACGTTGGACGATACACATATATACATATATATGACACAGATGATATGGCACCATATTATGACACGGGCACGATAATATTATTAGCATTATACTTATGTATATACAATCATCCTTATTACTACACAGTATTATTTTAGTATATTACTGTATGACCTAGGAGATCGTCATACATTTGATTTCTACCTGATGATGTTTTCTACTCACCAGTTGGCAACTCACCCCCGTTATACCATAGTTATCTTGCTGGACCGACCGCTCGGATCAGTAGTGGCTCGCTGGCACATCTTTTCTTCTTGGTGATTTGCATGGGTAGGTGGGTTACTTCTTGGATCGTAACCGCCGTTGTATATATTATTATTCAGTTATATCTAGTTAAAAACTCTATCAACTAGATTATTTATATTTGGTAGGCTTAGAAATCACAGACTTGTATATTCTTTCAGACTTAGAGCGAGATGTGTGTATTATTCTTTATTCTGGGTTTGATGATATTTTGGTTTCTTTACTTTCTTGTCTGTGTTTGATCTTCGCCCTGAGCGTCGTATATTTGTATATGCGTGGTTGTTTCCGCCAATTGGCGAAAAGCTAGCTCCCGCTTGGGGATTCCTATATTATTGTTGTTATGTATTGGTTTTGGATCAAAATTTACAAAGGAGGTACTACCCAAATTCAAAGGATGAAATGTTTTTAACCATAGTATACAACCCACTTGTATTTTCATATAACATTACTTATACTTTTAAAGAAAAAACTTGATTACATTATACCCTTATTTCAAAACTTCAGCTCCATTATTTTCCTAAAAAGGTTTAAATTTCTGGGATTTCGGATTACTTGGGTCATGGTAGGGTCCTATAGGCTTCACGTGATCTAAGTGCCAGTCACGTGCTAATTTCCCGGTCGTGGCAGTCACACCATGAAGTTTTGGGAGAGAGTGATTGAACACAGGCTAAAGAAGGATGTTAAGATAACATGGATCCAGTTTAGGTTCATGCCTGGACGATCGATGACAGAGGCTATTCATTTGCTTCGTCAACTTGTCGAACGTTTTCGAGAGAGAAGAAGAGATTTGCATATGATATTTATTGATTTAGAGAAAGCGTATGATAAGGTACGTAGAGAGATATTATGAGGGACAATGATGAAAAAGGGGGTCCCCGTCAAGTATATTGACATAATCAAGGACATGTACGATAGAGTAGTAGCAAATGTCAGAACTAGCAGCGGCCTAACGAGTGATTTTCCGATTATAATTGATTTACATCAAGGATCCGCATTAAGTCCATTCCTGTTTACCATCATGATAGATGAGCTTACTAGAACTATCCAAGATGAGATACCTTGGTGTATGCTATTCGCTGATAATATTGTTCTAGTAAATGAGACGAAAACAAGGGTTAATGTTAAATTGGAGTTATAGAGACAAACGTTGGAATCTCGGGGGTTCAGATTAAGCAGGTCCAAGACAGCATATATGCATTGCAAATTTAACAAATAGAGAAATCAAAACCACATTGGTATAACACTGGAAGTGCAAGAGATATTACCGAGCGATCAGTTTAAATATTTAGGTTCTATCATCCAAAAGGATGGGGAGATCGATAGCGATATTAATCAAAAGATCCAAACTGGTTGGTTGAAATGGAGGAGTGCAACAGAGATTTTGTGTGATCGTAACTTTCTGTTAAGGTTGAAAGAGAAGTTTTATCGGAGCGCTGTTCGGCCCGCCTTATTATATGGTACAGAATGCTGGGCTCCTAAGAAGCATCATACACAGAAGATGCACATAATGGAGATGTGCATGCTTCGTTAGATGTGTAGTAACATTAGAGAAGATAAGGTGCAAAATGAGGATATTCATGCAAAAGTTAGTATAGTACCTGTGAAGGAGAAGATGCGAGAAAACCGGCTAAGATAGTTTGGTTATGTGTGACGCAGACCTATAGAAGCACCGGTTCGACAAGTGGATACTCTCGATACAGGTAATGTCAAAAGGGCGAAAAGGAAACCGAAGAAAACATGGATGGAAGTGATACGAAAAAATATGGTTGCCAAAGGCCTCAATAAAAATATATTATTCGATAGTAGTGAGTGGAGATGGAGGATTCATGTGCTGGACCCGGCGTGATTCTCATGTTGGTTCATGTAGCCTACCCCATATGCTTGAGATAAAAGACTAAGTTGTTGTTGTATTCTACTCGAGTTTTGTATGCTATTTAAATTTTCTGAAACTTAAATTTATGATTAAAAATCAAATCAAATATTATTATATCAAAATTATTGTAACAAATCGTTCATTAATAAATAAAACATGTATATGCTATTTAAATTTTATGGATTTTCAGTATAAAACCAATATTATTTATAAAATCAATCAATTTTTTTTAAAAATCCAAATCATATTTCGACATAAACTAAAGTTGCATAATTATTAACTTCACAAACCTACTTGCAACAATTTTTAAAAGACAAACAATTTTTTAAGAAAATTAAATTATTGTATTGTTGAGATATTTTATAATTTACATTGTTACAGTGTCATGTGCATAGCACGTGCAAAAAAAAGTATATACTATATAAGATTATGCTTTTGTCGGTGTGAAATGGATTAAGTTATCTACGTCATCGATTTCAAGTATGGATCACAAAAATAATTAATTTTGGATATATTTTCCCTTGATGGATAAAAAAATCATAGTTGTTTCATTTTTTATTTCTAAACATTATACCTCTGCCTTTAATGGTAAAGGAAAAGAGGTATTCTAATTGAATTTAATAAACTAATTAAAAAAATTCACAATTTTGAAAAATAATTTTTATTACTAGGCACTACATCTTTATTGTTATTATATGACATGCCGTAATAAAATTATTCATGGTTTTGAAAACTATTTTTTATTTCTAATTAATTATATATTTCTTAAATCATTAAAATATCTATTAAATTAATTAAAGTTTTATAACTTATAAAAAGTATGGAAGTTGTTATCAATAAGGATTAAATTGGAAACAATAATTACCATTTAATTAACCACTCATTGAATAGATCATTGAATCATTTTATATGAAGATAACAAAAAACATCATTTTATATGAAGATAACAAAAAAAACTGGCATTTTTGTATTTTCTCTTAATCGTATATATGCATCGCACGTGCAAATATTAGTTGTTTGTAAATCAATAATATAGGATCAGATCTCAGAAAGATTATTAATTCAATTTTTATAAACTTAATATTAATTTCTTATGAACTTAATACGATTTTTCTAAACTTAATTCCACGCATAAAAATATTTTTACGAAAAAACTTATTTTAAAAAATAAAAAATATTTATCTTATAAAAAATTTAAAAATATCTTTCATTAAAAGATCTTAAAAAAACATCTTTTCTTTGTCATTTTCATTTGATATATTTTTTGTGATGATTCATATTAAAAACACTCAAAACCCATAGTAATCAATTAAACCTATCTACACAATCAACAAATCCATATAAAAATATAAAAAATGAATTAAAATTTAATATTTTTAAATATAACTACAAATAATTTTTTCTCAACCTACTTTTATAAGCTTTATATAAACCATTTCTAGAGTTTAATTATCTTTAATTACGTATCCTAAACTAGATATTATGAGGAAGATCGATGGTCACACTAGATTTTAAGAAAACCCTGAACTTGCTTTAGGTGGTATCTTTTGCCTGATTTTGGTTCTATTTGCAAATACATATAGTTATAATAACTACACTCCTAAAAACATTTGACTTTGTTTTCATCTATATTAAAAGTTTTAGTATAGGAAATCAAATCAAATATTGTTATATCAAAATATTTTTAACCAAAGAAAATCTTTCATTGATAAATAAATTATACATATGTTATTTAAATTTTATGAAAATCAAATTTGAAATTAAACATGAATCAAATCTTTAAAAGCAATAATTTTGTAACAAAATAAATTCTTTTATTAATAAATAAAAGATTCATATGCTCTTTGAATTGAATTTTATGGAAATCAAATTTGTGACATAAAAGGAAATCAATTTTTTTTTTATAAAATCTAAATCAAATTTTGGTATAAACTAAGTTTTATAAAATCATATCTTTAGCTTGTAAAAATTTTTTAAAACAAATTAAGTTTTCAAGAAGAAAATTAATTCATTATATTTATTAGGATGTTTTATAATTTTTATTGTCACGGTGCTTATTTGGAAATAAAAAAAATGTATTTTTGTATATTTATGTAAATCATGTGTCTAATTTTTTTTATTATGAATTCTTTATGTCTGTGCACATTAGTTATATTTCATAAGATTAATAAAAGTTGAAATTAAAATGATAAGATAGGTTGTATGTTGACTCATTAATGCCACTGAGCTCAATATCTCAAAATCAATTCGGAGACTGCAATTGCAAAAAGTCAAGGTTGGATATTCATGAAATTAAGCCAAATTACATATTTTTATATATCTATAACTTATTTTTATAAAGATATATAGACTACATAACTCTCGTGCGTAGCATGTGCAAAAACCTAGTAATATAAGATCCTTTCATGAAATTATAACCATGTGTTTTAAGATTTAAACTTACTGCCTCAAGTATATTTGGGTCAGTCAAGGATAAAGTTAAATTGGGATAAACATCAAAATAAACTGGTCCATGACAAAGACTTGTTTGCATAATTCCCATCAGGGAAGGGATCCAGTCTAGGCATCTAGCATCTCTCAAAGATGTTAATATAGAGGCATTTAAGCCTTGGAGAGTAAGAGATTTAAAGGCCACTTAAATTAAACCATTGAATCATTTTATATGAAGATAACAAAAAACATCATTTTATATGAAGATAACAAAAAAAACTGCCATTTTTGTATTTTCTCTTAATCGTATATATGCATCGCACGTGCAAATATTAGTTGTTTGTAAATCAATAATATAGGATCAGATCTCAGAAAGATTATTAATTCAATTTTTATAAACTTAATATTAATTTCTTATGAACTTAATACGATTTTTCTAAACCTAATTTCACGCATAACAATATTTTTAGGAAAAAAATTATTTTAAAAAATAAAAAATATTTATCTTATAAAAAATTAAAAAATATCTTTCATTAAAAGATCTAAAAAAACACCTTTTCTTTGTCATTTTCATTTGATATATTTTTTGTGATTCATATTAAAAACACTCAAAACCCATAGTAATCAATTAAACCTATCTACACAATCAACAAATCCATATAAAAATATAAAAAATGAATTAAAATTTAATATTTTGAAAGATAAATACAAATAATTTTTTCTCAACCTACTTTTATAATCTTTATATAAACCATTTCTAGAGTTTAATTATATTTAATTACGTATCCTAAACTAGATATTATGAGGAAGATCGATGGTCACACTAGATTTTAAGAAAACCCTGAACTTGCTTTAGGTGATATCTTTTACCTGATTTTGGTTCTATTTGCAAATACATATAATTATAATAACTACACTCCTAAAAACATTTGACTTTGTTTTCATCTATATTAAAAGTTTTAGTATAGGAAATCAAATCAAATATTGTTATATCAAAATATTTTTAACAAAAGAAAATCTTTCATTGATAAATAAATTATACATATGTTATTTAAATTTTATGAAAATCAAATTTGAGATTAAACATGAATCAAATCTTTTAAAAGCAATAATTTTGTAACAAAATAAATTCTTTTATTAATAAATAAAAGATTCATATGCTCTTTGAATTGAATTTTATGGAAATCAAATTTGTGACATAAAAGGAAATCAATTTTTTTTTATAAAATCTAAATCAAATTTTGGTATAAACTAAGTTTTATAAAATCAGATCTTTAACATGTAAAATTTTTTTAAAACAAAATTAAGTTTTCAAGAAGAAAATTAATTCATTATATTTATTAGGATGTTTTATAATTTTTATTGTCACGGTGCTTATTTGGAAATAAAAAAAATGTATTTTTGTATATTTATGTAAATCATGTGTCTAATTTTTTTTATTATGAATTCTTTATGTCTGTGCACATTAGTTATATTTCATAAGATTAATAAAAGTTGAAATTAAAATGATAAGATAGGTTGTATGTTGACTCATTAATGCCACTGAGCTCAATATCTCAAAATCAATTCGGAGACTGCAATTGTAAAAAGTCAAGGGTTGGATATTCACGAAATTAAGCCAAATTACATATTTTTATATATCTATAACTTATTTTTATATAGATATATAGACTACATAACTCTCGTGCGTAGCATGTGCAAAAACCTAGCAATATAAGATCCTTTCATGAAATTATAACCATGTGTTTTAAGATTTAAACTTACTGCGTCAAGTATATTTGGGTCAGCCAAGGATAAAGTTAAATTGGGATAAACATCAAAATAAACTGGTCCATGATAAAAACTTGTTTGCATAATTCCCATCAGGGAAGGGATCCAGTCTAGGCATCTAGTATCTCTCAAAGATGTTAATATAGAGGCATTTAAGCCTTGGAGAGTAAGAGGTTTAAAGGCCACTTAAATTAAACCAATATGAAGATATTTATATTGTTTTTCAAATCTATAAACATTCTTTTCTAAAAGGAGTTGAATAGTCTGTTCTGTGCTATCCACAGATATGGTCTTTTCCATACTTTTGATGGAAAGTCTGGACGGTAGATCAAATGTCCCTATGTTATAAATTTCTTTTGCTGGAACATTTGGAATGGTCCATTTTTTCAGCTGTTCCTCATCTAAGGGATACTCGAATAAATTTGAGCTTTTTATGTGTTTGCTCTTATTACGAGCAATCTTAGTAGATATAGCAGTAGATGAAGATAGTGTAGACATATGAAATTTCTTTTTCAAGATTTCGATACCATTAACATAGCAGGATAAGATATTCTTCTATTACATGCAATTCTGTATATTCTTTTTCTGGTTTTTACTCTAAAGATATCTAACTGTATTTTCAATTACACGACTGTCAACAATTTATGGGCTGCCAACACGCCAATCACTGGCTTAATATGGGATCCCCTACGCGACTTTAATGTTGTTCCGTAATTAACTATACAGAAAGATATTTCTAAAGTAAATTAGAAAAGAATCATACCTGATTGCTTGGCTTAAAACAACATCTTACCTGGTATGTTAATAGATCTCTATCTTGAAGAAGAAGATTAGCCAATCATGGCTCTGATACCAACAACACACAAGGATCAATAATTACAACTGAATAAACATAAACGAGATAAGAGAGAAACTCACTTGCAGAGAGGAAGCCTCTTTATCAAAACAAAATATTTATTTATATATTTCACTCAAACAAACTCTTACAGAAGAAGGCTATCAGAGAGATTGCAAAAGGTAGAGAGTGATTTATTTTTCGATATCTTCCCTCTGAGTTCTCAATTCTTATTTATAGCTGAGGGAGGGTCTTGAGGAAGGCTCTGGATATGTCGCGCTGTCCCTATGAGCTGTCCTCTATGATTAGCCTTGTCGGCCATATCCTTTTATAATAGGTATCCACTTTATAAGTGCTCTGTCTTTACTTGTAAAACGTCATTGAGTGCGTCACTGCCACTTATAATTGCATCACTGAGTGTGTCACTAGGTCTTGTTTGATGAAACCATGTGCTGGTTTTAATGAGTACCGGTAAATACTGCATGGTTTTATGAAAGCCATGGGCCGAAAATACTTTTACTAAATTTCGTGTGCTAAAGTCTTGCAGTCGTCCCTTTTTGGTAAAAGTTTTTCTCCTTTTATTTCATTAGGTCCTTTCCTTTATTTTGACTCAATCTTGAGCCCATAAGATCGTCCCAAAGCTGATCCGCTGATTTTAAATCTTCCTCTAGGTCTTGAGATTGTCCTTGAAAGCATTCTTTCATCTCTACCGATTTGGTAGTTTTTTCAGACGTAGAAGAATTTGTGTCTGAATTGTCAAAAGTCTGTTCAAACTGCTTTTTCATATGCTCTAAGCAGCGTTTCATAAGATCTTCTTTAGAGATATTAGGATATTTTCTTTGAAAAGATGTTTTCAATTTTTGCATCGAATTTTCCGTTGCTAATTCTTCGTTAATCTTTTTATCTAGAATATCATTATTATTCTTGATAGTTGCTTTTATGCTAACTATCTTTTCTTCTTTTATAATTCCAGCCCACCATTTGATGAGAAATTTTCTGGAAAGAACATGAATGTTTTTATTATTAATTTCAGAAATAATTGTCCATCTAAATATAAATGGCATTTCATTTTCTATAAAGTAATGAAGTGTGCTTTCTCCTTCTATAATAGAGTCATCATCAGTATTATGAAATCTTGGATGTGATTCTATCCAAGGAACAAATAAATCAAAGATTGACTTTGGGAATATGGCTAATTCTGCCCCAATTTTTTGCCATAATTGGATAAACCAAATTGGTATACCTGTTTTTATAACATCAGGTTTTATAATAATAAACCAGTAATGTTTCTTCGCTGGGTTTTCGTAATATAAAAATTTTCAAAGGCTTGGATATAATCCCAATAATTACTTTCATATCGTTCATCTCCTAATTTGAACGATTTTGCCCTATTAGGGTGTAAAGCCCATTCATGAGGGCTGAAAATCTTTTTAATGATAGCTTTGGAGAAGTTTATAATTTCTCCTCCTTCTTTTCCATTTGGGTAGTAGTGTTTTATTTCTACTGAACCAGAAACTATTAACAAGGCTTCATATACTTGTCTTGTCTTTCCTGCTGACGCAGCAAAAGAAATGGTTTCAATATATTTTTCTTTTAAAGACCATGGATCATCCATTTTAGGAATATCATTCCTTTCTAAACAAATAATTTGTTCAGAATTATTCTTTGAGATATAACTATCATTCGCATCTTCAATTGCTTTTTTGAATGATAATCCAGGAATATTTCCTGTTGAAGATGTTTCAGTCTCGCTTTGAGGGCTATAAATACTCATATGAGAAGTATTTTTCCTTGCCATTTTATGAGGCAATTTCCATTCTGATTGAGCGTATGACGCTTCAGATTCCATGTCTATCTTCATAGACTTTGGCTTTTGCATTTTTAGCCAATTTGCATATGGGGAGTTGTTAGGAATATTATTCTTTCCCCTTCCTCTGCCTCTTCCTGGGCCTTGATCCCTCGAGGGAGTCTGCATATGCAGAATCTTGCAAGAATTCCCTGGTCAAAAAATCAGGAAAACAATTATTAGTACCTTTAATATATTCAATATCAAAATCAAATATAGCTAATTCAGCTTGCCATCTAGCAAATATTTGTTTTGATGTTAAATTTTTAACATCTTTTTGTATCACAGATTTAGCTGCACTACAATCTATTTTTAATAGAAATTTTTTATTTAATAAATCATCCTGAAATTTATAAATACATTTTATAATAGAAAGAATTTCTTTCTTAATAGTTGAATAATTCAACTGAGCTGGGTTCCATTTTCCAGAAGTAAATCTTACAAGAATTTCTTTATTATTTGTGTTAGTTATATGTATGCCCTAGAGGCCATTACTGTACATAGGATGTATATTGTAGTGGATGCTGGGACATATATAGGGAGGACTTTCTTGCTCGACATGATAGTATGCTTTCTGGTTGATCTTTATCTTAATGTGTACACCGATTGTCTCTCTGTTACATGTTGGTAAAGCCCTCAGGATGTGTACTTGACTACCTGGACTATGATGCGGATCATACTAGTGGGGACATGGTAGTCCATAAGTACATCCTTCAAGGTCCCTAGTCGTGGGTGTATCGAGACGGGGCATCGATATTCCAGAGTAGACTAGCGTATACCTTCTCGACCCATACAGATGGGCGATGAATGATCCCATATCCATTGGTGTTTGACATCAGAGATGATATACGGGTGCTCAGTAGAGACTGGGTACACTGGACGGACTCGCCAAGAACTCCCAGATGGTATTATACCTTACGTCAGATGGCAGTTCTCTGGTGACACTGGTACAGGTTAGTCTGTAGACCCGAGATCGTCATAGAGTCTTGTGTGATTCCCACTGTGCTTTGATTTCCACCTTACCACGTCTAAGAGGGCGTGCAAAACGGTGGCTTTTGGGTACAGTCCCGAATCACATGGAGGCAATGAGCGATAGGAGGGGATTCGTCTCTCCCGGTATAGGGAGTTGATGTTGTACTGTGTTCGATTGGCTATAACCGGAAATCCCTGGCCAGGATTGCTGAGATTTACTGGTAAGTGTTACCAGTAGTTTCTCGAACTGTTATAGACCTCATATCGATACGAATTATCGAGCTATTGGGGTCTGACGTTTACCACCCCTAGGCGAGATATGCGACATATCAGATGATCAGACCAGACTGTACGGTAAGTGTTACTGGTTGGATTCACAGGAGTGTGAGCGGGCTTGCTCGTTGATCTTTTGATCACTCAATACCCGGGTGGCCGTTACGTGTAGCAGACCGCTTGCGGCTTGTGGGTGTTTGATATGATCATCACCTGCTGCCGGCGTATTGACGAGTCTTTAGAGTCCTACACAGAGGTTTCCTGGCTCAAGCGAAACGAAATAGGAGCGCACATGAGATATGTGCGGGACCGAGAATAATGCGTGTATGTGATACCGTATTCTATTCTCGCGATGAATGTATCGATTGGTTGTATGCGATATAACCTAGTTATCGAATCGAGGATTGATTCGATAAGTCGATACATTGGATATTAGTCGGTCATATGCGATATGACCGGATCGTTAAATCAAGTGTTGATTTAATGATTTAATGTATAATTATATATTTGATATATTACTTTACATTAACTGGTATTGTTTCACTTAAGATTGATTATCTCACTTGAATGTGCACATTGTATATATGATATATGTTTGTGCACTAGTTTGTATCATGTTTGATGATACATGCAAACTTGGGTGTGTGTTTACTTTAAACTATGATTAGGTTAATGGTTAGGGTTTTATTTATTTATTTATTTACTTTATTCATTTTGGCAAATAATAAAATGGAGGCATGCTTTGTTTTATCCATGAAGCTTCATGAAGCTTTGAAAGTCTTTGCCATTTTGTCTTTTGCCTTAACCTAACCATTTAAACCTAAACCCTAGTTTATTCTCTACACAAGTTAACTCACCCATGGTTGCTGAGTGATAAGATTCACTTGAATTATTTTAATTGATGATTATTCTTTTTCTTCATCTTCATCTTCTTCTTCAAGTGAAGAAAAGATAAGCTTTCTAGAAAAATGTCAAGTGATGAAATCAAGTGAGAAATCCAAATCCAAAGTGAACCCACTTCCTATTTTTTTGTCACGACCCAAAGGTATGGAACGTGACTGGCACTTAGATTACGAGACGTCTAAAGGCGTACCGTAACCTAAGTCAGCCAAAGCCCAGAAGAATCTAAACCAAAATCAAAAGAGAGTGAAAGAAAACCTTACATGAAAGCAATTTTTAAATCAATTAAGTTGTATAGAATCCCTTTTTAAAAACATCCAAAAATTCCCGAAAATTTCGGCAGAGTCTCCCCTGTATTTTCTATCCCCTAAAATGGGTACAACAAGATATATATATAACCTGTAATAAACAAATGGCATCCCCAAGCGGGAGCTAGCTCTTCGCCCAAGGCGGATCACAACCACATGCAATATATAAGTAATATCAAGAAAAGAGCATAAAAGAAACGCAAAATATGATAAAACACAACGCTGGCTCAAGTGAGCTCGACCCAAAAGAAACCACAAATATACAAATCTCTCAGTCTCATCGCTAGGTCACATATACAATATAAAGTGGTAGATGGAGAATACTAGATACAATGATAGAGCAAAAAGAAACAAAGTGTGCTCGCAGCCCACCTACGGGCGATGTCGCGAGTCTGAGCAAAAGGAGCTGATGATAAGATAGCCGCCGCTACAAGACTGATGAGTCCGACCTGCAAGACACTGTGGCACAATGGGGGTGAGTTGCCAGCTCGTGAGTAGAATATAACATCTAGTAAGGCAATCGTAAGAATGCACGCAATGCGTCACAACATGTATGTCCATATGTGTTATAATAGCTCTAGTATGCATGCACATGTATGCAATGTCATTACTAAATCTTTAAGTGTTTTAAATGCTAAGGGTACTGCATTCTTAACTTTAGAAAATGAATATCTGTATAATAGCTAAGTACCATCAAGAAATCATCTGAAAACCGGTGTCAAGCATCGACACAAAATATGAAATCATATCTGTCTCAATATCTCACTGTATCAATGTCTCAAATATCGGGCTCCGTCAGTCTGGATCGGCCCATATCATCAAATCTCACGACAACGGTCGGTATCCTCCGGATATCCGCCGCGCCAGACATCACCGGTAGGTAGTCTTCCCCTGCCAGGCTCATCGTCTACAACTCGATCTTCTTGCCCCGGAGTACCATACTGGGCCCACCATGTACCCGAGACGGTTCATCCACTCCTCGAATCGGGTCTCGAAATCCAACAGAAAATATGAAAACTCATGATGGATGACACATACATCATGAGAAAACCGCAACTTTGTTTTAAAAATGATAAGTATAAGCTTTTGTTAAAGTCTTGCGGTTTTCCCCAAAAATCCAGAAATCGCAGCAATACTGAAATCCTCAAGAAAATCATAATGTCCACATGTTATATATGATAAATTTCTATGATATCAATGTATACGATGTGAATTTTGGCTAGAAATCTATGTAAATATGATGATAATGCGAGGTATATACATGCTATGCAATTTCATACATCATGCACGATGCAAGGCGATACTAAGCTAAACAGGTTCTATAGTGCACGTGGCATGGCAATTACCAAAGGCGTGTGTGTCACATGAATAGTGTGCATGCAACAGATGCCAATGGTAATGGTGTTCGTGTCCTACGAAGTGTTATCGCATATGTGCATATGAATATCCATGCAATCTAGCATACTATTAACTATAAGGTATGCTGTGTAAATGAAGGGGTAAGCTAACTAACAATATAAATCTTGTAAGAAATAGGGTAATCCTAACTAGGGGGTGCCTCGCGCCATCTAGACGATTCCCCCATAGATGAATACATCTACTTACCTGAATGCCTTGCTAATCCGATCCGACTACCGCCTTGCCTTTGCGTGCCGCGTCCGATGTTTCCGCGACTGATCCTATAATTGCATAACATACAATATAAGATTACAGGTTCATGAAATGACGCAACTCATAATATAAAAAGATCGACACTCTCGAATTTATCACAACGTGCACTCAGTGCGCGGAAAACGCACGAAAATCGCTAAAACCTTATCTAAAATCGCCGTTTCGGAGCAATCGTCAAAACTAAAACCTGACTAGACAAAACCCCGCATTCGCGCACACTAAGATTCGTATGAGATGCTAATTGTATCGTTAATATATCGCAATTAGATCACCTCCTAATTTTTAGGAAAATCTAGCAAGCAAAAACCTAAAAATTTCGATGCAAACGTCGCGAATTAACGATCAAGCGAGCGCAACATCGCACAAATAACCATTCTAACCAACTAGATAGCCACAATACTAACCTAAACACACTTAATCCACTTCAAACCCTAACTACAACATCACCCCTCTTCTTGAAATTTCATGAACAAAAAATTAACCCAAATTTTACACTTAAACTACTAAATCTAGCAAGCTTAAACTACAAATAACTAGATTAGGATTTATACCTTACAATAGAACCTTAGCTTGCCCTTGACCTTGAAAGATGCCTCCTTTCACCTTGTTTTAAAACAAATTAGGGTTGGAAAGAGGTGGCTTAGGGTTTTGATTAGAATTAGAGAAGGAAATAGTGTATTTTTGTTGATTTTTGCATGATTTTGGAAGCAAGAAAAGTGATAAAAAAATTAGGGCTGAAGGAGGGAGGGCTCGGCCTGAGCATAGGAAGAGGGAAAAGAGTGAGTTTGTGTAGAATTTTCCAAAGAAAAAAATATCTCTTAAGGTCATAATTGCATATCACATCAAACTTTCAAAAAACACCCTTTTTCTTTCCATTTTTCAACCCCCTTTTACCATAAACTATTAAACTTGAAATGTTTGCTAAAAATTTTTTATTACACTAAATTTTAGTTATAATGGTTCCTATATGTGTAATTTACCCAATTAAATTTGTATTTATCAATAATTAAATGTATTTTTAAAAGCTTAAAATAATACTAAAAATAATTAATTAAGGAAAAAAATTTATTTGACTAGAAAATTATAAGTGCATTTTAGTGACCAATTTATAGTAATATATTATCTAAATTTTGTTTAATTAGGTCTACAATGAAAAAATACATATTTTGACTTTTTACGGAAAAAGCTGATAATTTAGCCGATTACCGAAAAACTGCCTAAACGATTTTCGAAGTGTTACATTTTTCATCCTCTACCACTTTCCATGTAATAGAGTGTGTTATCTTCATAAGTTTCATGACCTAGTGAAGGTGGAGCTTGAGTTTGAGTCGCCTCGACGTAGATCATCTTCGGCATCGAAGTCAATGACCTAGCCCGCCCATTTCTCCGATGAAATCGACACTAGGGTCCGGGATTCCAATGATCGCAGCGGAGAGACGTCAACACGGAGCTAGAGAAGTGGAGGACCGGATCTACAAAGGTTTTATTTCCATTCACTTAGCAATAAAGTTGTTTACTTGCATGTTTCGCCTTTGCCTCTAGTTATCGATCTATCATTAGGGTTGTTAGGAATATGGAAAATTTGATTTTGCCATGGTTGATCGGTTGTGGAACCTCTTGAGTGTGCCTAGGAACCCTACAGTGGTATCAGAGCCTAGCTTGAGCTTTAGGTGAAGTGTAGACGATGTTAGAAATCCGAACGAACCCCGAAACCCTAACTCAAACCACTCTCTGGACATTTTCTGGAATTTTGGATTTTTGTGAATTAAAAATATGCAGAAAAATCAGCAAGGTTCTCTAGGAGTTACTGTGCAAAACGAGCGCTTAAATCAATCAAACTGCCGCGGAACCGCGGCACGAGCATGGCTCGTGCGGCGGTTCCGCGGCCCTACTGTTGCTTCTTTTGTCAAGTTTTGCACAGTAATTTATTTCTGGAGTTGCTGTGTTTTCTGGGATGTTTTAAATTTTACTTAAGAGTTGAGTTTTCTGGGTTGTATTGGGGACTCGGTGTTTCGATCGGGAAGTCTATCGTCTATGTGTTTTTCTGGGTAATTTTAGAATATGTTAAAAAGTTCGACCGGATATAAATACCTAATTTTTCCCCTGCCGGGAAATTTCCAATTGTTGGATTTTTCCGTAGTTTAATGATATTCTAAGTAGTGCAAGTAACGCGATGGACCCTCTAGAAGACAACAAAGCTTAACTCGATTATGTGACCGTCTTGAACTGCCCTTTGAACCTTCGGGTTTGGGGCAGTACGGCGTGCCACATGTGAGGCGTTGGCTTGACCCTTCTACGGCTGGACCGTTGGTATTGAGGCATGAACTGGATGTTTTTAAACTTATTTCATGTGTTGAGCTGTTTCGGGAAAACTTAGGTGTTTGAATGTTCGATCGGAAAGTTTAACATTTTCTATTTATCCGGAATGTGATACAATATTTGGAATCCACAAGGAGTTATGAGATAACTGATTTGAATGTTATAAACATAGCACTTTAGTCTCACTTGATCGGTTGCCACGGAATTTTGATGCGATCAAAAGTCCGTCGCAATCACGTAGCGTACGCGGATACTCGCCGGGTAAACTTAATAGACAGCTACACCCCATAGCCCCGACCAAGTGACTGTAGGAGAACCCCGTCGCCGAAAGCATCCGTTCGGGTGCTCGCGGCAGCGGTGTTCCGCCTTAGTGCACTTCGTCGACGGTATCGGGGGTGCGGCTGCCTACTAAAGTTTGCGACGAGCATTCGATCAAAATGCCGGGAATCTTGTTGAATTGCCCGACTTGATATTGAAAAGTGTTTTCGATAATGAGACTAAAATGCGGGGTTTATAATTGTTAGGCATGTGATGTCTAAGGAATTCAGATGGTTAGGCATGCGATGTCTAAGGAGGTTGCGGATTCCAACTGTTGTAGTTTTACACTTTCTTTTCTGCGACCGTAAGTGTAATATGTGATATTGTCGGTTTCGTTGCTATATGTCAACGACAATTAGGATATGCATGTTTACTTACGTTGATGACATGTGATGTTATGTGTTGCTGGATATGTTATATTGGATCGTCGTGTTTGAATAGCCGGGGGTTTTATGTTAGATGAGTGTTTTTCATTTTCATTCATGTAAAAACTTGTATGTAATATTCTTTTATTGGGGCACTTCCAGGTTGCGGAAGTTGTCACCATTTGTATATTATTTACTTTTCCGCACTAGGATAGACCCAAGGAGGAGGGCACAAGTAACCGGTTCTGGAGTCCAGTGGGAGACCAACTCGAGGAGTCAAGTCCGGGTCTCCTAACTCTAGAATTGGTAGGGTTGCTTGCCGCTCTCGTAGGGGTCTAGGGGTGTGGGTTTGGCTATTCATCGTGACCGTGGAATCCGTGTTTTATACTGGCTCGTATTGAAAACACGGACGTCCTAGTATATCTAATATTTCATATGTTTCTTCTGCTGCGATATCTGTGATGTGATCATTTGATGTTCTGTGATAAATTCTGTATATAGTATATATATGATATATTATATAGACGTTGCTTATGTTTTACACCCGCGCTAGCCCTGCCTCGCTCTGGCGTTAGTTACCTAACCTAACGGTGCAGACGGGACATCGAGGCGAATGTGGATGGCATAAGTGTACGTCGTATTTATCTGTGATGTTTAGGTAACTTAAATGATGGGACTTCATTAATATGATTAATGAAAGAAAAGAAACCTAAGATGTTGTGGAATCGAATTTTCAAAAACAGGTAGCTACAGTTCTTGCTTTGCATCGCGGTGTTCCTTATAGAACATCCTGCACCTTATTCGATGAGGAAAGGGCCGAGATCCCTTCACCGGGAGTGGCCCCTTTAGCAATAACTGGCAGATGCTACACACTCGGTTTGTTTTTTATTGCTTCTATAGTTTCTGCTTTGCACAGTGATATAAATGATATATCCCGCACCTCATTCGATGAGGAAAGGGCCGACGATCCCTTCACCGGGAGTGACCCCTTTAGCAAAACTAGAAAAGCATCAAAAACACTCCATTTTTAAATCATTTGATTCTACAACGATATCAAGTTCATTACGCAATAGGTTTTCAGAAAAACCTGTCGTAGCCCTCCGTCATTTCAGATAAGTCCTACTTAGTATTCGTGCTACGTTTGTTGACCTCCGTCAAGCCGTAGTGTGCGGTAGCTAACTAGTATTTATCTGCTTATGCATATGATGCAGATTACGTTAGGGTAGTCGTACGACCTTTTTGACCTCCGTCAAGGGTCGTGCGGGTGGGTTTGATTCAATCAAGAAATGACGGGTTGAACTTGACTAGTAGCCTATGGTTTGTTGACCTCCGTCAAGGTCATAGGATGCTAGGGGCAAAATTATCGGGAATTTCAAGTGTTGAAATTTGCAATAAGATTGCATACCTTCTATGAGATAGTTGGATCCCGATACCCGCTGCGAGTAAGAGTTACTCCTGGGAGAGTTTTGCACATTACAATTAGCCGATCAAGTAGGTGTCTAGAAAGGTGTCAACGGGGTTACGCCTCTGGGAAAACGAGGTTTACTTTAATTAAGTCTGTGCGAAAGCATGGGGAACCTCCCTCAAAGTACTGACACTGGCCTGGCTGAAAGATTGGCGAACTTGTAGTCTGTAATTAATCCTGGCTAGTCTTTCCTTTTAGGGTTTGAAGGAAGATTTGATAAAAACGGTGGGAGCCATCCTGATTAGATAAAATAATAACCAATCTGATCTTGGAAGAGCGCACGCTGAGTGTTTTCTTCTCTCTCTCTCCAGGTAGCGACCATGTCATGCCTTAATCAAGATAATAATACGGATGTATTGACCGAACCCGCTTGTTATACTGAGCTGGGGAACATTGGCCGCGCTCCAACTTATAAATGTTATAAGACAGAGCATGATTTTGGGGAATACCAGAATTCCTATGCCGCCCAAACGAAGAAAGTACATATGATGCATCTCCTTCGGGTGTGTTCATTATAAAGAACTATTTCTCTGTATCCTCTACGTCCTGGGTATTTGATACCGGATCAGGATCCCGGATATGTAATCTATTACATAGGGCTACAGAAAGGTAGAGAACTGAGAACGGGTGATAAGTTTCATGAGGCAGAAAATGGTGCAAGTGTTGCAGCCAAGTCTGTTGGTCACTGTCACCCTGTATTATCAATACATTGATTCTGAACAAATGCTATTAGATACCGAACCTGATATACAAAATCATATCGGTCTCTTTATTAGTAAAGAAATGATAAAAGTTTGTATTGTCGGATAATGTTTTGAACATTTCCTATATCAAAAGTTGGTCGGTTCAGACACGATATCTAAAAGCATTGACGTTCTAAATCAAACTACAGTTCCTAGTATACAGAACACACACAAGAGGAAGAGTTCAGAAATGAACGAATCCTTCTTGAGGCATTGTAGACTAGGTCATATCAATGCGACCCGACCGGCTGAAGTTACATTTAGATGCATATTTAAATTAGTTTGAATTTACATCTTGTGAAACTTGCCAGTCATGTCACAAAAATTAGATGACCATAGCTCTGTTTATTGGAAACAGAGAAAGAGTTAGTAAACTCTTGGGACTGATACATGATGATGTATGAAAGGTCCCCTGTCTACACATGCCAAGACCGGTTCTTTTTACTTCACTACATTCTCTGATGATCTCTCAAGATTCAGACATAGGTTCCTGTTGAAACACAAGTCCGAACCTTTTGAGATATTCACAGAATATGATTTAGAAGTAGAGAACCAAAATACGGGTATAAGTATTATGTCCTATGATAAGATCAGGGAGGAGAATACTTGTGCATAGAATTCCTGGACTATTTTAAAGGAAAATGGGATTCTCTCTCAGCATTACTCCTCCGTATACACCACAGCACGTCGGTGTATCAGGGCGGAGCAATCGCACCCTATTTGATATGGTATGCTCTATGATGAGTACTACTGAGTTTCCTATTTCCTTTTGGGAGTTATGCGCTTGAGAAGCTGCATACCTATTGAATAGGGTTCAAATCAAAATAGTTGCCTACCGCTTCATATGAGATATAGAAAGGGAAGAGCCCATATCTTAAGTTTGTTAAGATTTGGGGTTGTCCGGCCTATGTCCAAAAAGCAAAATCCGGACAAGCTCGAGGCAAGGTCTGTTATGCAGAACTGGAAATGCTCCAGCTATACAAACTGCAGCTAATGATTTGGAAGAACCAAAGGATTCAATAGTTACCAACGAACCTCAGCCTCTCCGCCGATCTAGTAGGGTTCCTCACCCACCTGAGAGATACTTTTATTTCTCTATGACAGTGGGAGCGAGGAATGCATCATGAGATGATGACCCAACTAGTTTCGAGCTGGCCATCAGGAGTGGGACTTTATTAGAATGGATGGATGCTTAGCGATCTGAGATGGAATCCTTATACACCAACAAAGTATGGACTTTGGTTGCTTTATCTGAAGGGTTAAATCCCCATCAGGAGCAAGTATATCTTGAGAAGATTACTTGGTGTATATGGAAAAGTTGAGACTTTCAAAGCTAGAATTGTTAAAGGTTTGCATCATTGACCAAGTATGGATCATGATGAAACCTTTTCTAAGGAGCTATGCTTAAGCCCATCCAGATCCTTCTTACCACGGATACATATCATGACTATGATATCTGGCGGTTGGGTGTCATGACTGCTTTTCTAAATATTGATTTAGAAGAGAACGTCTATAAGTACACAGCCAGAGGGCTTCATAAACAGTGGGAGCAGCGGAAACGTGTGCAAGTTGTTTTACAGATTAAAGATGGCATCGCGGAGTTGGAACGTCTGTTTTGATGTGTTAGTCAAAGAGTTTGACATCATCAAAATGGTAGATGAACCTTGTATATACAAAAAGGAAGTAGGGAGTATGGTGGTGATTCTCGTAGAGTACGTGGATGACATACCCATGATAGGAAAGAAGTTTCCTATGCTACGCTCAGTCAATCTCCGCTCATCACAAGGATTCTCCATAAAGGATCAAAATGATACCTCCTAAATCCTGAGTTTTGATCTATGAGATAGATCTAATTGGATGTTAGGATTCTCACTAGTTGTAGTGAGATGGTATCAATAAATCCTGGGGAGAATCACTGGAAAGGTTCCAAGGTGATAAGGACAACTGAATGTCAGTCGCAGGCATTGTCTTTACCCTCAGTAAAGGGACGGTATGTTGGAAGAGTTCCAAGCTAGATACCGTGGCAAACTAGATGATAAAGGCTGCTAACATCGCTATTAAAGATACTACCAAAGAGGCAGCTTGGGTGTATAATGGTTCATGAGATGAACTAGGTTCCTACCATTGTGTGACAATGGAAGTGTGGCTTTGGCCAAGGAACCCTGGTCCCATCAGTGGCCCAGACATATTCTAAGGCAGTGTCACCTGATCATGGAGATGGTTGATCTCCAGGGGATCGAGGTCAGGAGAGTAAACTCAGAGGACAACACGGCGGATCCACTCACAAAGGCCTTTTCCCAGAGAAAGACTTTTATGGGATGGTTGAGTATGAGATACTGCAACCACTGGTACAGATGGCCCTAGTGCAAGTGGGAGATTGTTAGTTATATGTATGCCCTAGAGGCCATTACTGTACATAGGATGTATATTATAGTGGATGCTGGGACATATATAGGAAGGACTTTCTTGCTCGACATGATAGTATGCTTTCTGGTTGATCTTTATCTTAACGTGTACACTGATTGTCTCTCTGTTACTGTTGGAGTAAAAATTTACACCCCAGTTGACCAAGTCAAAATCAAAGTCAACCCCAAGCCAAGTGGGCCCAAGCCCAATCCAGTGGGCCCATGCCCGGGTCGAGCCCGAACATGAAGCGGCCGGCCTCCCCCTATGCCAAGATAAAAATTTTGTAATAAATAATTTTGTTGCATTTCTTTTATTTTATTTTATGGATAAATGTAAGAAAAATAGGCATAAAGCCAAATTTTTGTAAAGTCCATGGCTTATGTGCAAAAAGAAATGGCACATGAGCCATGAAATAGGCAAAATGCCATTTTGTGAAGCCCAAGAGGCTATGCGTAAAGTGTATAGCCTATAAAGGCAAAAATAATGAAAATATCTAACAACTTTTCTCTTTCCAAAAAAGTTTCAGATCTGAGATCTTTCTTCCTTCTTCAAGGTTCCAAAACCTTTTTTTTTTCTTTTGAATTAAATCAAGAGTTTTACTCTCCCTTTTCAAAAACGAAATAGTTTTTCACCACAAAACCCACAAAAGGGAACTTGGATCTGTCTTAAGATCCCTAAAAGGAGAGATTTTGAGATCTCACATCTATTGATCTTGAAGATCCAGCTAACAGAGGAGGAAGAAGAAGAACCCCTTTCACTTAACCTAAAAAAAAGAAGGAAGAAGAATACACTCAGGAGTCCCACTCCTCTCTGATTTCTCTTCAGAGAAATCTTTTAGGCTAAAAGCCTCTTTTTCTTGCCGGCGCTCAAGCGCAGAGCGCCCACGTGCCGACACGTGGTGCGCTTGCGCTCCAGCGCAAGTCGCCCTCGGTGCCGACACGTGGCGCGCTTGCGCTCCAGCGCAAGCGCTCGAGCGCAAGTCGCCTCCGGTGCCGACACGTGGCGCGCTTGTGCTCCAGCGCAAGCGCTCGAGCGCAAGTCACCCCCGTGCCGACACGTGGTGCGCTTGCGCTCCAGCGCAAGCGCTCGAGCGCAAGCGCTCGAGCGCAAGCGCTCGAGCGCAAGTCGCCCACGTGCCGACACGTGGTATGCTTGCACCCAAGCGCTCAGCATCCGAGCGCAAAGCGCCCATGTGCCGACACGTGGCGCATTGCGCTCCAGCACTCTGAGCTCGAGCGCAAAGCGCCCACATGCCGACACGTGGCACGCTTGTGCTCAAACGCCCAGCGTCCGAGCGCAAAGCGCCCACGTGCCGACACGTGGCGCGTTGCGCTCCAGCACTCTGCGCTCGAGCGCAAAGCGCCCACATGCCGACACGTGGCGCGCTTGCGCTCAAGCGCCTAGGCGCTAGCCCCACGCATCCTTTGGATGTCTTTTTCCCCTTTATTTATATATACATGTATATATATACATATGTATACAAATGTATACATACACATACTCCACGACACTGTCCCTGTTAGAAAAAATTTCTAACGGGGCGCTGCCCCGCACCCCGCAAGGGGGCTGCTAGCCCCCTTGACCCCCAGCCCGCTATCCGGGTAGCGGGACCCCGTAAAAACTCTGCGTAGCTCCCGATATATTCAAACACCCCCTCCAAAACAACACGCACACTACACATTGAGTCCGCATGACCAGTTTAACCCGTCAATCGGAGGTTCCCTCGCTCCAAAGGCGAGGACAAATTAACGGCAGCTTAGTCCGCGGCTGCCGGAGATTCGGATCCCCACAATCATTAAACCCCGGCCTACCCTAGGCAGGGGGAATCTGTAGTACGCCTGATAAGCGCGCGCGTATTCCCATCTCAATGGGGTGAGGAAAAACACCCTACAGATTCTGGCACGCCCGATGGGACCAATCTCTCCTCCCATATTTCGGGTTAAACGTTCATGCGAACTCAATCAATATACATATCGATTGCCTATACTGAAATGATGTTCTTTTTTTCCGTGCAGCAATCAACCTTCGACGACAATGTCTTCCCAGACGAATTCAGCTTCCAACATGACCCCGATTCCGTACGTGGTCAAGATCAACGCTCGTGTGGTTCTCCCTGCAAGCCTCAGTCGACAGTGGGAGGAATCGCCCCGCCAGTTTGGCTCCATCATCATCTACCCTGCCGGAAGCGCTCATCTGGCGGAAATCCCGGCGGTACAGGTGGTCAAGCCGGTCCCAAGGGGCAAGAGGCCGAATGTTGTGATTGCTAAGGCACCACAACCGAAACTTAAGATGGAGTCTGAACGACTCCCTGGCGCTCTAGCTGGGGGAAAGACTTCCGATGCGAAGGGCAACATCAAATGTTGCAGACGAGCTCAGGCGATGACTCCAACAAATGCACAATCGAGTGTATCTCCAAGGCCCTCCATCGACCGGTCTGCGGCGTCTTCCTAAAGAGCCGAAGTCTGCCAGGTGCTTAGAACGAAAAAGTTAAGGCAAAAGCGGCTCAGGTATCGAGCCAACAAGAGGGCCAAGGCTTCGGCCAAATGGAATCGTGTGAAGTTCCAAGAGCAGGTTAGCCCCGCGATGACGGCTGAGTCGGACGTAAGAATCAGCAATTCCTTCGAGCCTCTGAAGTGGGTTCAGAAAAACGCCATGACCGCCAGAATCAAGAAGACAGCGGTCCGAACAGTGCTACAAAGAGACGTGTCCCGGCCCCAACAGAAAAAGTATGACACTGTCTCTTCAAGGGTCTATCAGGCGCTCTGTGCCGCACGAAAGCAGCGAGGCAAATCCAGAAAAGAAGCGCCAGCACCATTCAAGAACCTGGTTAGGCCAGCCGCCTTCAATCGACTACCAGCTATCGAAGCAAGGGGGTCAAGACAGCGATCCGTGAAATCAGCTGCCAATGACAGAAAGACGGCCGGATATATCATACATACGGTCTATATGGCGGGTGGGCGCCCCAGCAACAACCATCGCAGCAAAAGCAAGGATGGGGCCACCACATCCCAAGCCCAATCTAGCCTGAATGTGGTTGCCGCTGCCCAAGAACAGCCGCCCCCGCTGGATGAAGAAAACCCTCTCGATGAGGATGATAGGCATAAGGACCCCTCGGTCCATGCAGAGTCAAGTTCGGACAGCGAGGAAGAGCCTACTTTCCGCCCCAGGACTGCGGAGCAAGAGCTTCGAAAACAACTCAGGAGCAAAGATAAAGAGATGGCCAAGCTCTATTCGAAGATTGACGATAACGAACGTTGTGATGCAGCTTACGGCTCAAATTGCTCGAGCACCTCCTAATCAAGCACAAGCCGCTACTAATCAGCCGGGCGATGACAATCCGAGGCAGCCAATACCTGTTCCTTTGGGACCAAGACTGGTCGAGCCGAATGAAAGCCGGCCACATTCTGCTTCTGGGGACGCCTTGGCCCCAGATAGAACTATCTCGCTAATACAGGATCGGATAATGGATTTGGTCACCAGCAAGGTTAAAACATTGGTGGCCGAAGCTGAAGCTCAGAAAGAAATCGGCAGTAGTGGGCGGCCATATCCCGCGCAGTACGATCTGATTGAGTTCCCAAGCGGCTACGTCATTCCTAAGTTCGGAAGATTTGATGGAACGGGGAATGCAAACCAGCACGTCGCCCACTTCAAAGCATCGTGCGGAAATACAGGGGGCAATGACGCGCTCCTCCTTCGTCAATTTGTCAACAGCCTGACCGGTGTCGCTTTCGACTTGTACGCGAGCATACCAGACGGGTCCGTCATTACCTTTGCCCAAATGGAGTCTCTGTTCCGGCAAAGGTTCATGAGCGTCAGTGATAAAATCTCCATTGCCGACCTTGTAAGGACCAAGCCGGGGAAGAATGAAAGCAACACCGACTTTATCGCTCGATGGCGTAATCTCACAGTCAAGTGCGAACCGCCGCTGGAGCAGGACCAGTCCGTCAGCCTTCTCATTGGGAACCTCAGCAATTGGATGGTCCTATTCTTGTGTACGGCGGGCCTCAAGACATTTCAGGAGCTAACCAAGAAAGTTCAAATGCTGGAACGCTCGAAGCAAGAGTCTCCGCCTGACTCTCAGAGAGACAAAACCTGGAAAAGCAAGCAGGACGACAACCGTAGAAGCGGGAGTTCCAGCAGTACCAATGTCTTCAATGCCTCCGACAATGAAGAAAAGCGAAGGGCGGGCGAATCCAAAACCAACCGATCTCGAAAGCCATTGCTGGGAGGAGATGGGCCTTCCCTAGAGGAGAAAAAGAACAAGGTTTACTCTTTCAGAAGGGACAAGGTCCGCAAGATATTTAAAGATGCCTTGAACAACGGCCTACAATTGCCGGAGTCGAAAAGACCCCAAGAAGCAAAAATGACCGACAATCCTCTGTATTGCCCGTACCACCGAGCAGTGAGCCATACGATCGAGGATTGCTATATCTTCAAAGACTGGGTCGAGAAGAAGTACAAGGCTGGAGAGATCGAGCTGTCCAAAAGTGTGTTGGTGAACAATCAAGTTGCAACCGCCAACTTTATACAGACAGAAGTTGAAGCCTTCTGGGAGCAGACAGCTGAACCTGCTGCCCTGACAAACAAAACTGACTCATCGCGACCTCCGTGGAGTACGCACATATCTAATAAGACGAAAAAGATGATAAAGCTACTTCGGAAAGAACCCAGGACGGAATAGGAAGGGCAGAAGAAGCCTACCAGTCCAGCTGCCAATGCGGCTCCATCAAGCTCAAAATCCAAGAAGCTCAAGAAGAAAGAAAGTGCAGCTCGGCGCGAAAAAGAGTCTGCAGGGAGATCGACCATTCAAAAATATATCGATTCCCTCGAAGAATATGAACAAAAGGAAAGAACATTGATTCAATTGAAGGAGTTCTTCCCTGTATAAGCGGCTGAAACTCTGAAGGAGTTAGAAGAAGACTCCAATGAGGAGATTCCAGTAGTGACCTGCTACACCATCCATCTTGGCAGCGACTCCGAGGATGAGCTCTGTTTTCCCGAAGAGGACGAAGAGCTCGCCACAACGGCCAATCAAATCCAGCTTAGAAGCGGCAAGGCTCTACCGCCAAATCAGGGCAATGCCCCAAAAGGGAAGGAAAAACAAGTCGCTAATGAAGAAGATGGCAGAGAACCGACTGATGAAAATATAAGTCCTTCCTCAGTGGACTATAATGTCTTGGCACATCGCTGGAATTTTCCGTCTCTCCTGAGCATCTACGACGCCTTGGTCCTATCTAAGGAGCTTAGAGATGTTCTCATCCACGCTCTGCAAAACCCCGAGCGGTATCAGGCTCACTTTGAGGAAATTAATATGAAAGAAGCCCAGCACGCTTTGCATGCCACTGCAGTCGCATTTAAGGATGAAGACCTGCTGCTAGGAACGGCTGAGCATAATCGGCCGCTTTACGTGACCGGGTACAGCAACGGAGATCGAATTAATCGCATATTGATTGATTCGGGGTCCTCAGTGAACATCATGAACTTGTGAACTCTGAAGAGTTTGTCAATGGACGTCCGACACCTATCAAGGGAAAGGATTATCATTCAAGGCTTCAACCAAAATTGCCAGCAAGTTCTGGGGTCTATAGCTTTGCCAATCAAATTCGGGGAGCTGCAAACTGAAGCTAAGATATACGTGATCGACGCCGACACGTCTTATAAGATTCTCTTGGGGCGGTCGTGGCTCTACGATTACGGCATCATTTCGTCAACTCTCCATCAATGCATGAAGTATACTAAAAATGGCGAAGAAAGACGCATTGACGGAGACATCCAGCCGTTCGGTGTGCATGAAGTCCGATATGAAGATTCTCGGTACTTTATGAACCACCAAAATGCTAAGACACAACTGACTGAGGATAGACCGGCCCCAAGACTCAAAAGAAAATCTGCACCGGCTGTCACTTTCAAAAGCAAAAATACCCAAGTGCGCCCGCATTTTGGCAGCGACACTAATGAGTCCGACGCTAGAAGCCCGTCCTTCCGTAAAACTCGCCCTCATTTCGGCAGCGATACGGACGAATCTGTTACTGAGGGCCCATCTAGCAGCAAAGTCCGCCCTCATCTTGGCAATGACACTGAAGAGTCAGAAGAAGAGGACCTGCCGTGCAACAGCTGTGCAGATTGGCCCCCCATGCAGCAAGCGAAACTACGAGAGACCTTCGAAGTCACAGAAGGGTCCCTGGCCATCACAAGGGTGCCGGAACGGATGTGCAAAGAGCTCGACGCATTATCAGTCTCTACCGTGGACCAGCTGAAAACTTTCTACGTGTCCGGGAGGAAAAATGGACAGAAGGGCATCCTGTTTTACAGGTCAAACCCCGTTGTGCACCCGGACGATCTTTCTGTCGCGTGCCTTCCCTATGAGAGAGGCATAAGAGCCGTCCTCAATCCCCGATACTATGCGTCCGAGATGCGGGAATACTTTAAGAAGTGCGGATGCCGGTTATATCAAACGGAGTCCGAAGCAAAGTTTTACGAAGGGCTATGGTATCCGCCCCAGGTCCGAGCACTCATCGATGGACGAATTCCAGATAGACGGGGCATAGGCTACATTCCACCTGATTCCAAAGCGTGCTACATGATCCATGTTGGTGAGGCCAGCGAAAGATCAAATGATGATGACGAGATAGCCGAGCCAGAGGAAGCTCCTCAAGAGCTCGAAGATGGCGGACAAGCAACCTTTGACGAGCTAACCGAGATTGACTTAGGAACGCCCGATAATCCAAGGCCGACCTACATAAGCTCGCTCTTGTCAGAGGAAATGAAAGCGCAGATAATTGCCCTGCTGTATGAGTTCGTCGACTGCTTTGCGTGGACATACAAAGAAATGCCTGGCCTTTCCCCTGGGGTAGCCGTGCATAAGCTGGCTATATCTCCTGATGCTAAGCCAGTCAAACAAGCTCCTCGAAGAATGAGAAGGGAGTTGGAAGAAAAGGTCATCGAGGAAACCAAGAAACTCATCGATGTCGGCTTCATCAGGGAAGAGAAATATGCGGACTGGATCGCATGCATAGTCCCAGTGAAGAAGAAAAATGGGCAGATCCGAGTTTGTGTCGATTTCAGGGACCTCAACAAGGCATGTCCTAAAGACGACTTCCCGCTACCGGTCATGGAAATGATGGTCGATGACACCTCAAATTACTAACTGTTCGCCTTTATGGATGGCTCGTCTGGATATAATCAGATCAAGATGTCGCCTGAGGATGAGAAGCACACAGCATTTCGAACCCCGATCGGGATATATTGCTACAAGGTAATGCCATTCGGACTGAAGAACGCAGGTGCTACATATCAGAGGGCAATGACTAATATCTTTGATGACCTAATCCATAAAGTCGTCGAATGCTATGTTGATGATCTGGTCGTCAAGACTAAAGCCAAGGCCGATCATATCCAAGATCTCAGGACCGTTCTCACCAGACTGAGGCAATACGATCTGAAGATGAATCCTTTAAAGTGCGCTTTTGGCATGTCATCGGGAAAATTCCTGGGCTTCATAGTTCGACAACGAGGGATCGAAGTTGACCCATCAAAGATAAAGGCCATCACGGAGATGCCCCCTCCGAAGAGTCTGACGCAGCTGAGATCTTTTCAAGGCAAGCTTGCTTATATACGGAGGTTTATCTCAAATTTATCGGGGAGATGCAGGCCCTTCTCAAAGCTCATGAAGAAAGGAGCTCCTTTTATCTGGGATGCCGAATGTCAAGCAGCGTTCGAAAGCATCAAACAGTACTTGTTGCACCCTCCAGTGCTGGCCGCTCCCATTCCAAATAAACCGCTGATTCTCTACACTGCCGCGCTGGACGAGTCATTCGGTGCGCTCCTTGCCCAGAATAACGAGGAAGGAAAAGAAAATGCCCTCTACTACCTTAGTCGAACTCTAGTCGGGGCGGAACACAACTACTCCCCAATCGAAAAGCAATGCCTGGCTCTGATATTTGCTGTGAAGAAGCTGAGGCACTATCTGCTCGCTCATCGGGTCATGCTGATCTTCAAGGTCGACCCGCTCAAACACTTGATGACCAGAGTGAGCCTAGCCGGCAGAATGGCAAGATGGGTTGTTGTGCTACTTGAGTTTGACATAGTTTACACTCCTCAGAAAGCAGTAAAAGGGCAAGCTCTTGCAGACTTTCTCGCTGCTCATCCCATACCAGAAAGGTCGCCGCTAAATTGTGAGTTACCCGATGAAAAAGTGCTGCACCTCGAGGAAGATGAGCCATGTTGGGATCTCTACTTCGATGGAGCCTCGTCAATAAGGGCCTCCAGTAAATCAAGCGTCCCGGAGATAAAAGCAGGGATAGGATTGGTGTTCATCACACCATCAATGGGAACCCTACGGCGTTCTTTTGCTCTCACCGAGCCTCGGACAAACAATGAAGCTGAGTATGAAGCTTTGATAGCTGGTTTGGTGCTTGCTGTAGAAATGGAAATCCGTCGGCTACGAGTTTACGGTGACTCCCAGCTCGTCGTCAACCAAGTAAGCGGCGATTATAAGATATACAAACCTGAATTAGTTCGGTACAGAGGCTGAGTGGTGGAACTCATGAAACGGTTCACTCATATTGAACTAACGAGAGTCCCTAGAGCGTTGAACGGAAAAGCCTACATACTCGCTCGCCTAGCCAAGGAGCTGGCTGATCCTGACATGGACGAAATTCTGATCACAGTCAGGAGCCGACAAATTCTACCCCCGGTCTCTCTACGATAAGAGGAAAGCACGGAACAGAAGAGCAGTCCTGCCGAAGAAGCTTCGATCATCCAAGACGAGCCCGATTGGAGAGAACCCTTCATAGAGTACCTCCGATACGACAAGCTGCCCGAAGAAAAATCTGCGAGGATTCAGCTGAAGAAAAGAGCTCTCCGATACGTGTTTGTAAATGACACGTTATACCGCAGGTCATATGACCAACTCTGGCTCAGGTGTCTGTCATTGGCCGAAGCCCAAAAGGTCATGAAAGATGTTCACTCGGGCGTTTGCGGTGCTCACCAATCTGGCCCCAAGATGCGACTTCAAATCAAACGGCTTGGGTATTACTGGCCCACTATGATACGGGATTGCGGAGAACATGCAAAGAAATGTCAGATCTGCCAAATTCATGGTGATTTCATTCACAAGCATCCCAATCTGTTGCATCCTACGGTGGCGTCGTGGCCCTTCGAAGTCTGGGGTACCGACATTGTCGGCCCAATTGATCCTCCGTCATCCAAAGGCCACCGGTTCATACTGGCCGCAACTGACTACTTCTCCAGATGGGCAGAAGCTGTCCCGCTAAAAGAAGTCAAGACAAAAGATATTCTGACATTCTTCCAGCATAATATTCTATACCGCTTCGGTACACCAAGAAGAATCATTTCTGACAACGGGCTTTCTTTCAAGAGCTTCAATGTCTCAAGATTCGCTACTCAACACAAGATAGACTGGAGATATTCCTCCATCTATAATCCAAGAGCCAATGGGCTAGCCGAAACCTTCAATAAGACTCTATGCAAGCTCCTGAGGAAAAATGCTTCAGCCAACAAGAGAGACTGGAATCTCAAACTTTACGAGGCATTGTGGGCATATCGTACCACGCATCGTACTCCAACTCAGTCCACTCCATACTCATTGCTCTTCGGAGTGGAGGCGGTCCTCCCCCTCGAAGCCAAAGTTCCAAGCTTAAGAATGGCCGTTCGGCATGAGTTGACGGAGGAGGAAAACGTGCTCCTTCGACTTGAAGAACTAGATGCCCTCGAAGAAAAGAGGCTCGCGGTGCAGCAAAGTCTGGAGCTATACCGAGCCCAAATGTCACGGGCCTATGACAAGATAACCCGTCTCCGCGCTTTCAAAAAAGGTGAATTGGTGTTGGTTCTCAAAAGACCGATTATCCCCAATCGATATGCCAAGGGAAAATTCGATCCAAACTGGGAAGGACCATACGTCATCGAGAAAGTGTTTGAAGGAGGATCCTACCAACTAATAAGTGCCGAGGGAGAAAGGCCCATGCCACCCATCAATGGCCGATATCTCAAGAAATACTACACGTGAATGCTCCAAGTCGCAGGCGAATTGAGCACATCTTCCCTACGGTCTGGATCAGACATCCTGCAAAACCGTATACAATCCACGGGCGTAAATGACCCCTATTTCTGCCAAATCCTGCCAGTGAGACTACTTTTAAAATCCCACCAGTGGCCAAAAAAAAAGAGAGAGAAAGAAAATAAAAAGAGAAGAAATAAAGGTGCGTCCACAAGCAAAACGGGCACGGATGAAAACCCGAAAGAGCTCCGTGAGTAAAAACAGCAGGACTACCAGCGAGTCTGTGAAAACCCGAAAGGGCGCAAACTCGTGAAAAGAGATGAAATACACACGCAAATTCCTCTCGACCTTGTAAGGAGAAACCCCCTGTGTGAGATCCTTACGACTCACAAAGGAGCAACACACTTAGGAATCCTCACGATTCCTAAGGAGAAAATACACCTGCGGGATCCTTACGACTCGTGGGGAGAAAATGCTTTTATGGGACCCTCACGGCCCATAAAATTGAAAAGCCTTAGGTGATAGGGACCCAAACCTGTCTCCTAAGCCATCGTTCCCCAACAGGCAATGGCAAATGATGAGTCGCTCCTGGCATTTCGCTTCAGTGTTAGCGGTGCTGATGCCGACCAAAAACCCAAATCCCAAGTCGTCCCAAGGCAAATGATGAGTTGCTCCTGGCGTTATTCTAGTGCAGCAATGCTGATGCCAAACAATATCCAAATTCCAAGTCCCCAAACAGCGAATGATGAGTCGCTCCTGGTACCACATTCCAGTGCAGCGATGCAGACGCCAACCAAAATCCAATTTCTCAAAATTCTCCCGGCCCTACGGTTAGTCCCCAAATTGACTACCGTATACAATCCACGGGCTCAAATAATTCTCATCATACCCATACCCCACCACAATCACCAGTTATGCGGCTGGTCTTCGCCTTTGGAATTATGCTCCATTGAGAAGACCCACTCATGTGTCCTCACGATGCATGAGGAGAACAAACCTTCGTGGGATCCTTACGACTCATCAAGGAAAAACACACTTGGGGGTCCTCACGACTCCTAAGGAGAAAATACACCTACGGGATCCTCACGACTCGTAGGGAAAAAATGCTTTTATGGGACCCTCACGGCCCATAAAATTGAAAAGCCTTAGGTGATAGGGATCTAAACCTGTCTCCTAAGCCATCGCTCTCCAATCCCCAAGTGGCGAATGATGAGTCGCTCCTGGTACCATATCCCAGTGCAGCGATGCAGACGCCAACCAAATTCTAAATCCCATACCCCAACGGCGAATGATGAGTCACTCCTGGTACCATATTTCAGTGCAGCGATGCAGACGCCAACAAAGACCCAAAATGCTTTTGGCCCTACGGTCTGGATCATACATCCTGCAAAACCGTATACAATCCACGGGCGTAAAACAACCCCAATCTCTCTCATGTCCTACCGGTGAGACCACATTCAAAGTCCTACCAAAATTTTTTTTTAAAAATTAATAAAAAGGATGGTATGTCCACAAGCAAGAGGGGCACGGATGAAAACCCGAAAGGGCTCCGTGAGTAAAAACAGCAGGACTGCCGGCGAGTTTGTGAAAACCCGAAAGGACGCAAACTCGTGAAAAAAGAAATGAAATGCACTCGCAAAGTCCTCTCGACTTTGTGAGGAGAAAGTTCCCGCGTGAGATCCTTACGACTCATGAAGGAGCAACACACTTAGGAGTCCCCACGACCCCTGAGGAGAAAATACACTTACGGGATCCTTATTACCCGTAGGGAGAAAATGATTTGTGAGACCCTTACGGCTCACAAAATGGAAAAGCCTTAGGTGACAGGGATCTAAACCAGTCTCCTAAGCAACCAAATCCAAATCCTCTCGGGGCACATGATGAGTTGCTCCCGGCATTATTCCAGTGCAGCAATGCAGATGCCAAACAAAAAAAAAACAAACCTGATCAAAGAGTTCCAAGCTAGATACCGTGGCAAACTAGACGATAAAGGCTGCTAACATCGCTATTAAAGATACTACCAAAGAGGCAGCTTGGGTGTATAATGGTTCATGAGATGAACTAGGTTCCTACCATTGTGTGACAATGGAAGTGTGGCTTTGGCCAAGGAACCCTGGTCCCATCAGTGGCCCAGACATATTCTAAGGCAGTGTCACCTGATCATGGAGATGGTTGATCTCCAGGGGATCGAGGTCAGGAGAGTAAACTCAGAGGACAACACGGCGGATCCACTCACAAAGGCCTTTTCCCAGAGAAAGACTTTTATGTGTACTTGACTATCTGGACTATGATGCGGATCATACTATTGGGGACATGGTAGTCCATAAGTTCATCCTTCAAGGTCCCTAGTCGTGGGTGTATCGAGACGGGGCATCGATATATCATAGTAGACTAGCGTATACCTTCTCGACCCATACAGATGGGCGATGGATGATCCCATATCCATTGGTGTTTGACAACAGAGATGATATACGGGTGCTCAGTAGAGACTGGGTACACTGGACGGACTCGCCGAGAACTCCCAGATGGTATTATACCTTACGTCAGATGGTAGTTCTCTGGTGACACTGGTACAGGTTAGTCTGTAGACCCGAGATCGTCATAGAGTCTTGTGTGATTCCCATTGTGCTTTGATTTCCACCTTACCACGTCCAAGAGGGCGTGCAAAACGGTGGCTTTTGGGTACAGTCCCGAATCACATGAAGGCAATGAGCGATAGGAGGGGATTCGTCTCTCCCGGTATAGGGAGTTGATATTGTGCTGTGTTCGATTGGCTATAACCGGAAATCCCTGTCCAGGGTTGCTGAGATTTACTGGTAAGTGTTACCAGTAGTTTCTCGAACTGTTATAGACCTCATATCGACACGACTTATCGAGCTATTGGGGTCTGACGTTTACCACCCCTAGGCGAGATATGCGACATATCAGACGATCAGACTGGACTGTACGGTAAGTGTTACTGGTTGGATTCACAGGAGTGTGAGCGGGCTTGCTCGTTGATCTTCTGATCGCTCAATACCCGGGTGGCCGTTACGTTTAGCAGACCGCTTGCGGCTTGTGGGTGTTTGATATGATCATCACCTGCTGCCGGCGTATTGACGAGTCTTTAGAATCCTACACAGAGGTTTCCTGGCTCAAGCGAAACGAAATAGGAGCGCATATGAGATATGTGTGGGACCGAGAATAATGCGTGTATGCGATACCGTATTCTATTCTCGCGATGAATGTATCGATTGGTTGTATGCGATATAACCTAGTTATCGAATCGAGAATTGATTCGATAAGTCGATACATTGGATATTAGTCGGTCATATGCGATATGACCGGATCGTTAAATCAAGTGTTGATTTAATGATTTAATGTATAATTATATATTTGATATATTACTTTACATTAACTAGTATTGGTTCACTTAAGATTGATTATCTCACTTGAATGTGCACATTGTATATATGATATATGTTTGTGCACTAGTTTATATCATGTTTGATGATACATGCAAACTTGGGTGTGTGTTTACTTTAAACTATGATTAGGTTAATGGTTAGGGTTTAATTTATTTATTTATTTAATTTATTCATTTTGGTAAAGAATAAAATGGAGGCATGCTTTGTTTTATCCATGAAGCTTCATGAAGCTTTGAAAGTCTTTGCCATTTTGTCTTTTGCCTTAACCTAACCATTTAAACCTAAACCCCAGTTTATTCTCTACACAAGTTAACTCACCCATGTGTAAGTCTACGCTAGCGCCCCGGCCGTCGAACGACGCCAAAATGCGGAACAAAAACTTTTAACTGGCGCTATCGTATACTTTAACCCGGATCTGCCATTATTGCTAAACTAACAAACTGTAAAGAGTGTAGGAAGATTGTACCGAACGATCCGAGTCCTTCGTTCTTCAACCATCATCACATGCTCCGTTGCGGCTTCTCCGATCACGTCGATCTCCGATTCCTTCGTCGAGGTGGCACCACATCACCGATTCTTTAAACGGGCTCCCGCCTCTGACTTGAGGCAACTCGATCGTCAAGTTTGCTAAAAGAGACGACCAAGAATGATATAGAGAACGAGTAGATGACTTTGTCTCACTTCGTCCAAATCCGTGGACGATCGGTTAATGAAGTCGCCGTGGAAATCGGGTGATGGAATGAAATGAACTGTAAAATTCCATACACCCCGAATACTATCATAATCTTTTCTAACCAAAATGAAACATCAAGTGAAGTGAGGAGGAGAGAGAGGGCCGGCCACATTATATGATGGAGGGAGGTGACCGTAGGAGCAAGTGGTGACCACAAGAGAAAGCTTCTCACTTCAAAATATCTTAACCAAAACAAGAATCATTAAACCTAAAGCATGACTCACATAAACACATCATCAAGTCATTAATGAAACCATTAATGTCAAGATGAGTCACTAGCCTAGTCACCATCCTAGTCATCATATCTAGAAACTTCTAGAATACTGACTCATCATATCTGAAGAAAAGATAAATCCGTCTTTAACAGAATGTTAAAAGACGGCTGATAGAAAACTGGAAACTGGCAACTTCCAAAAGTGATCCTGAAACGACTTTCAGGATAACCCCGAAACTGTATAAATATACCCGCATTTGTATTACGACCGAATACAGATGCAACTGAGACAAAGATATTATACCTACTCAATATAATACTCGGATCCGGCTTAAACCAAAGCCGACCAGTATTATCTGCCCGAAAAATAACACGTGCGTAAACGCACGTGCATTTTCCGAACCCTGCCATAAAACCATACGGCCTCTACAACGTTTCGCCCGAACTTGGGAAACTGTCTGTGGGGGACTCTAATGACTCGTCAGTACCCTGGCAGTGGGTTTAACCACAAACCGTCAGCGGCACTAGCTATGCGTAACGGCTGCCCATGGACTGACCTCAAGGGAGGCTGATGAGCGAACTCAAGGGAGGCCGATGAACGAACTCATCCAGAAACCCTACTGAGCCTAACAGTGACAATGTATATACAGTCCGGTCCGTTCGTCTATGAGTATCGCATATCTGCCTAGGGGGCTAGAAACGTCAGACCCCCAATAGCAGTATAAGTCGTGTCGGAGTGAATCCTCAATACACCCTGAGATACTACTGGAGTACCTACCAGTAAATCTCCGACCATGGCCATGGATTTGTGTAATGGCTCTCCTAGACACAGCACGACCTCGCCCCCAATACCGGGAGAGACGAATCCCCTGCCGATCCGCTCACGTGCCTCCATATGGCTCGGGACTGTACCCAAAAACTACCTGTTTGCACGACTCCTTTGAGCCGTGGTAGGGTAGAAATCAAAGCACAGTGGGAACTCTCACGAGACAAATGACGACCTCAGGTCGATGAACTAACCTGTACACATGTCACCAGGGAACTGCTATCTGACGGTAGATATAATACTAACTAGCAGATTCCCGGCGAGTCCTGTCCGGTGTACTCATAACCCAATGAGCACCTGTATACATCTTAGGTGATCCAACTGACACCAGTGGCTTGTGAGACCGGCCACCGCCCCTCGTCGGGGTCTCGACTGTATACACTAGTCTACTCCGGAGTATCGATGCCCTGTCTCGAAACTCCCACGACTAGGGACCACAATTAAGGATATGCGTATAAACTACCCAACTCTCACGTATATGATCGCCATCATACTGTTGGTAGTAAAGCAAGATCCTAAGGGCTCTATCAAAGTGTAACATGCAATCAGTCACCTGAACATGTACACGACTGATAAAGGCAAACCAGATAGCATACTATCATCTCGAGTAAGACTGTCATACCGGTATAGGTCCTCCGCAATCATTGCAATCACGTACCTGCGATCCAATAATTGACTATGAGGGCACTATCTCCAACACCATGGTTGCTAAATGATAAGATTCACTTGAATTATTTTAATTGATGATTATTCTTTTTCTTCATCTTCATCTTCTTCTTCAAGTGAAGAAAAGATAAGCTTTTTAGAAAAATGCCAAGTAATGAAATCAAGTGAGAAATCCAAATCCAAAGTGAACCCACTTCCTATTTCTTCATCCTCTACCACTTGCCATGTAGTAGAGTGTGTTATCTTCACAAGTTTCATGACCTAGTGAAGGTGGAGCTTGAGTTTGAGTCGCCTCGACGTAGATCATCTTCGGCATCGAAGTCAATGACCTAGTCCGCTCATTTCTCCGATGAAATCGACACTAGGGTCCGGGATTCCGATGATCGCAGCGGAGGGACGTCAACATGGAGCTAGAGAAGTGGAGGACCGGATCTACAAAGGTTGTATTTCCATTCACTTAGCAGTAAAGTTGTTTACTTGCATGTTTCGCCTTTGCCTCTAGTTATCGATCTATCATTAGGGTTGTTAGGCACATGGAAAATTTGATTTTGCCATGGTTGATCAGTTGTGGAACCTCTTGAGTGTGCCTAGGAACCCAACAATTTGTAGGATCTACTTGTTTTAAAATGCCTCCGTATCCTTTGTTCGAAGCATCAGTTTCAACAATTTTCTTCCAATCAGGGTTAGCAATATGGAGACATGGTAAATTTTTTACTGTCTCTTTAATTTTTTGAACAGCTTTAGTATGATCTTCTGTCCAAGGTGACGGATTTTTTCTGAGCCTATTATATAAAATAGCTGCATCTGTAGCTAAATTCTTATAATAATCTGCTACATAATTTAAAGCACCTAAAAATCTTTGAAGTTGCTTAACATTCGGAATATAATCTGGAAATTTAGAAGCAAATTCAATACTTCTTTTAATTGGAATAATAGTTCCATTGTTAATATTATGACCCAAAAACCGTATAGCTGTTTGGAATAACCTCATTTTTTGGTCAGATATAACTAGTCCATTTTTTATAATAAGATATTTAAAAACATTCAAATGTTTAAAATGTTGATCAATGTTTTCTGAATAAACAAGGACATCATCTATATATGGAAGAATGAATTCAGTATAAGGATTAAAAATTGAATTCATAATATTTTGAAATTCTGATGGCGCATTTTTTAATCCGAATGGCATAACATTCTATTCAAAATGCTCAAAAGGTACTGTAAAAGCAGTTTTATATTTATCAGATTCATGAATCTGTATTTGCCAATAGCCTGATTTTAAATCAAATTTTGAAAAGATTTTTGCTTTGCTTATTCTATTAAGCAGGTCCCTTTTATTAGGGAGAGGATATCTTATCCACTTGAGCACTTTGTTTAAAGCCTTGTAATTAATAACAAGACATGGTATACCCCGTTCTTGTTCAGCAGTATTGTTAACATAAAATGATGTACAACTCCATGGAGAAGATGATTTCCTAATTAGCTTTTTGTCTATAAGACTACTAATTTCTTTTTTACATAATTCAAGATATTCTTGATTCATTTGGCAAGGTCTTGCCTTAGTAGGAATATTTTCCTCTAAAAAATCTTCTATATAAGGAAGATTAACAATGTGTCGCTTTCTTTCCCAAAATGCATTAGGAAAATTGCTGCAGGTTTGAGTTATAAACTCATTTTCTAAACCTTTAATCCTAGCTTTTATCAAGCTAGAGTCTAACTGTTTATTTATTTGTAAAGAAGCTATTTCTTCTTTAATGAAATTTATTTGATTTTCTTTAAGGTAAATGTCTTTTACCTCTTTCAAAATTTTCATCATTGGATCAGTTATAAACTGAAACATAATTTCTTTACCTTTATAAAGGCTGTAAATGCCTTGTGAGTCTATTCTAATAATAGGCATTATTTTACTAAGAAAAGGTATTCCTAGTATCACATGTTGTGATATTTCCTTAACAATAATGAAAGGAGAGGGAAGACAAATATCGTTATTGCAAATATTTGCATTAGACACCTTATATGGTGTAGTTAGAGTACTATTATCAGCTGTACTCAGAATTTGAGTGGTCCTCTCACAATATTTAATAGGAATAATTCCTTCTTTTATGCAGTTTAAATCTGCACCACTATCAACTAGGGCTATAAAATTGGGTATAACCAAATCGTTATTTATTATTAGAGTAATTCTAATATACCATTTTTGATTTAATACTAAATCAATGGTTTGCAGGAATTTATCTGGGATAACTTCTCTTTCTTTAGTAATTTCCTCAGTAAATTCTTCCTCACTATTTGAAGATTCATCTTGTATAATAGTGTTTCTTTCCATAACAGAAATTCTTTGTAAAATATCTTTATTTTGAATTTTTAGTTCTATTATTTCTGTTTTTAGGTTGTTAACCTCCTTTTATAAGGCTGCAATGATTACAGGCTTACCTTCTTTTAATTGTTGTCTTTTAAAGACTTCTGATAATCTATAAACATTATCAATAGCAGGAGACTTCTCCTTTTCTTCCTTAAGAAGAACTTCAACCAATTTAGATTTAAGTTCCGGCTGGATATGTTCATCTTTAATAATATTAAGAATGGTCTTTTTGTCATCTTTGCTTATAACATTAATACTTAGACCGTTCATCTCAACTATAGATTTCCAGTAATTTTCATTATTGTTGATATTACAACATTTATTAGAGCAATCTTTATCACAAAGTTTTTCATCATCTGATGAAGAATCTGTTAATTCAAATTCAGAAGATTCAGAAGATTCTGAAGAATTAATTATTATTTTATATAACGACTTTCTTAATTCTTCGTCTTCTATCTCGTTAATTTTCTTTTTTGTATAACATTTGTTGGCAAAATGACCAACTTTTCCACACTTATAACAAGTGGTTGAAGAAGCAGATTTTTTCTTAAATCTGTAATGTTTTTTCTTCTTCCTTTCTTCTTCTCCCCCCTTTTGTTTAGAAGGATTATAGTGTCTTTTGTATCTCTTTTTATAATGAGGTTGTTTAGATTCTATTCTTTTAGTTTTTCTCTTATCTTTATCTTTCCGATTCATATACGGATCTTCCATTGCGAATTGACTACAAAATTCTCCCAATTCGTGTTTACCAGTTAATCTCTGGCTTTTTAATTGATTTCTTAATTTTATGTCATTACATAAGGATAATCCTTCTTTAACACAGGTGCTTATTAAGCGTCCATATGTAAAAGTATTGTAGGGTATAACCCTATCATACTGCATTCTAAGATTTGTCCGAACTCTTTCGGCAAATAGATTTGGTAAGCCATCAATGAATTTAGCTTTCCAATGAGAGTTATTTGCATCTTCTAATTGCATAACTTTGCTAAGAAAAGTATCTTTATACCATCTAAAATGTGTTAATGTAGGACATCTTAGATTTTATAATAAAGTCCTTACTTTCTCAGCTTGATTACTTACATCCCCAGAAAAATGATCGAGAATAGTAAGTATTAAGGTATAAACAGCATCAGACACAGGAGAATTATTCTCCATTTTTTCTGCACTAAAAATTTCAATTTTTTGTGCGGGAGATAAGCAATGATCCCACCAGCCTTTTAAAATTCCTGTAAATCCACATGAAATAAATCTTGCAACGTTAGCATCTGAGTGTTTACCTTAATCAGAGCAAAGCTCTGTTCAAATTCCGAGGCGGGAGATGAAGCAACGCTTCATCTTCCCCCAATCAGAGCAAAGCTCTGCTTTGAAAATTTAAACTTTAATAAATGAAGCAACGCTTCAAATTCTTTGCACTGCGTGCAACGCGCCACGTGTCTGGCGCAGACGCATCAGCGCAGCGCCCAAGGCAGCGCACCCAATCAGAGCAAAGCTCTGTTTTAAACAAAATTAAATGAAGCAACGCTTCAGTTGCGCAAGCACTGCGCTGCGCGACACGTGTCAGCGCAGATGCGCTAGCACAGTTGCGCCGCGCTATGCGATAGCGCAGATACGCTGCGCTTTGCGCTGCGCGGCACGTGTCAGCGCTGATGAGCTAGCGCAGTGGCGCTGCGCTGTGCGCTGCGCGACACGTGTTAGCGCAGTTGCGCTTCGCTGTGCGCTGCGCCACACGTGTCAGCGCAGAGGCGCTAGCGCAGTTGTGCTACTCTGTGCGCTGCGTGACACGTGTCACGCGCTGGGGCATTTGCGCCAAACAAAATTAAAATTCTAAAGAAATCTTTTCTGTTCTTGTTAAAACAAGAAGATTTTCTTTTGTAAAAAAGAAGCCCTTGGATCAAAGATCCAACGGTGGGGAAAATTCCCCAAATCACTCAGAGAAAAATCTCTTTAACAAATTTAACTAATTTATGGGCACTATATAAAAGACCCTAGACCTCAATTCAAAGGATCAACATTTTCTGAGAGAAAAAAAAGAGAATTCTGAAGAACTCCTCAAGAACAAAAAAGGTAAAAACCTTCAGAAAAAAAGAAAATTCTCTTAAAAACAGATCATTGATCTAAGAACAAGATCAATGATCTTCAATAAGAAAGAAAACTAACTAATAATAGTGCTTTGCACTTGCTTATGAACCATTGGTTCCTTGAAAACAAGAAAAACTTGTTTCTTTGATTTAAAATCGATCAAAAGATAAAACAGTGCTCTGCACTTGCAAGAACTGTGCTGTTGCGCTCCTGTGTTGGCGTAAGCCACCAGGAAGCGCCATGTGTCAGTAGCGCAGCAGCGCAGCGCACTGACACAGTGCACTGCGCTGTTGCGCTTGCGCTCACCAGAGCGTGACACGTGTCACCACCACATGAGTTTGCGCTCATTACTTGGCGCAAAGCGCCTGACAAGCCACGTGGGGCACTGTCAGAGTATTTAATGCTCTGCATTATTAAAGAAAAGGGACAGAGCCCAATTAAAAGGCCTAACAAGCTTAATAAAAAAATGCTATGCATTTTTAAAAAAAGGGGGGCAAAGCCCAAACAAAAAATGGATGCTCTGCATCATTTGTAAAAGGGCAGAGCCCAACCAAAACAAGAATAATGCAGTGCATTACTAAAAGGGGGTAAAGCCCTAGCAAAGGCCAAAGAAAAAAAATGTTGAAAATGGACTTAGCCCAATCATGGCCGTAAGTCCTCAAACTAAATTGACTGAGCACAGCTGCTCTTTTAAATCAATTTACGTCTGGCTCAAGGGTATATCTCCGAACTCCTCTGACACCTATCGTTGTGATTCCTCAACGACGTCAGAGAGGTGACGGGTCCCAACGACCACACATGGATATGGACTGTGGGGTCCTTAAACTCGTGGACCGAAACGTCCTTAAACTAATATTGGACCGAAACGTCCTTAAATTAATGTCGGACCACTACGTCCCTAAACTGGAACATAGACCACCACGTCCCTAAACTGGAATACGGACCACTACGTCCCTAAACTGGAACACGGACCACCACGTCCCTAAACTGGAATATGGACCACCACGTCCCCAAACTGGAACACGGACCACTACGTCCCTAAACTGGAACAATAGAGTCTCGAAACGCTCTTTTGCCGGATCTAAACGGTCCCGTTTAAGTTGATCTTAGCCCCAAATACGGCTAACGTATCCTTAAAACATTCAAATGGACTATAAAACTCCAAATCGACTTTGGTTCAAGGGTACATCTCTGAACTCCTCTGACGCCTATCGTTATAATCCTTCAACGACGTCTGAGAGGTGATGAGTCCTGACGGCCATATATTAAACGGATCACTACGTTAAGTTGATCTTAGTCTCAAACAGGACTAACGTATCCTTAACGAACGTTTAAGTTGATCTTAGCCGCAATACGGCTAACATATCCTTAAACTAAAAACACCAAACCCAAATCTAAGTAAATACGGATTTGGACTAATCCACGTCCTACGGGCGACGACATTACTTAGTCTCCGTATACAATCCACGGGCAATCACAAACAAAACAAACACACACGACACGAAGTGAAATTCTGGAGAAGGAGAAAGTTGTTACCGCGATGCGGTAGCGTAATTAACTGCAGGGGCTTGCGCCTGCAGGGAAGAGCGTCCCCACAATCAAAAACCCCTCAAGCGAGGGGGAATCTGACGAAGTCTGCTACATCAACCGCATTCGTCTAAACCTCCGATACACGGTGCCATAAATCAACTTGGCATCTTCGGAGAGGTAGACGGATAAAACCATATAGCATCTGCCCCGAATCTCAGGCAAGACGTCCTCGCGTCGTCGGCCGCCGTTCGGAGGGGAACAGATTCTGGCACGCCCGGTGGGACCTTTTCCTCTTTCCACTCCACACTTCGTGTGTCGTCTTCGCGAACGAATCGCGGTTTGTTAATGGTTGCCTTTGGATTTCAAGTTACTAAGATTTGGTCTTTTGCCTGGCGCAGAACTCAAGCATCAATGGCCTCTAACTGCACCAACTGCTCGAAGTGCCACCGCAACGGACGCTCCACCTCCCCCGGAGGTGTAGCATATGGGCCCCATGCGGCTTCTTTCCTCGCTCTGCCGGTAGACCAGGTGACCCAGGCCACCACCGGCCTGTTTTTCGCGACCATGATCCCACCTACAAGCTTCCCTACGCCAATACCTGCACCGGAAGTGAACAAAAAGTCGGTCTTCGACCGGCTCACTGCTACGACGACCCCTATCAACGGGTCTCCCACTACTAAACCGACAGCCTCTGTTTTCACCAGGCTAAATCGGAACTCTAAACTGGCTGTCCCAAGGAAAGCAATAACTGCTGCTCCAGAAGTCGTCAAGGCGGCTTCCCCTGTCAAAGAGTCAGTCTTTTCAAGACTGACGATTCCTGCTCCTGCCCCTGATCGAGGATCCGTCTTCGACAGGTTGAATATCACCCCTCAAAAGACAACCTCAGCATTTAAGAGGTTAACACCGGCGGCGCCTCATTCAGACAGGGGGCAAAAAGAAGATATCTCAATCTCCGAGCCAGTCCCAACGGCTCGTCATGCTCGACATCGCCATTGGCAACGAGTGAGGAAGGCAGGGGGCAACTCCCCCTCAGGGCTAACTCCACCGGCTCCAGTGGTAGAAGTCAACGCTGCTGTTCCAACTGGGAACAGCTTTGAACTGCTGAGGCGGGTACGTAAGAACTCTCCAACCGCTACTCTGAAAAGATTTCCTCCGCCTGCGGAGAGAGTTCCGGAGACAAAACAGGAACAGCCCCCTCAACGGCTGTCCTCAAGAATTTATAAAGTTTGGCGGAGGGTTCAAGACTCCGTGATCGACCCAGATCACTCTCGGCAACAAAAGAAGACGAAGGTGCAAAAAGAAAAAGACCGTCCTGTTAAACAGCAGAGGACAACAATCGCTAGGGTGCCCACTGCAATGGCCCCTTCAACTTCAACAGCCCACAAAAGAAGAAGGCCGGAGAAAACCCCCGCGCCGACGACAAATATCAAAGGTGGTGAACCCAAACGCCCTAAGTCAGGGGGCATTGTGGTTCATACCGTCTTCGTGGCATCTGGTAAAGAAGACAGCCGCATATCTACGGGTCATCGACCGCTTACCCGATTAGTGACCAAGGCGCAGGAGCAACAGCAAAAGCTCCAAGAGATGATGAACGCTATGGCCGCACTTACAGGGCCAAAAGAAAACCCCAAAACGTCCTCGGATGAACGCCAGGAGGAAGAAACCGACGCCGAATTCCTTCGTCGAATATTGGAGAAGAAGGACAAAGAGGCTGCTGAACAAACAGCCAACATACAGCGTATGGGCCTCCTCTTCCAAGACATGATAGGGATGATGATACAACAAGATCCTCCAGCTGAAGAGCCCCCAATCATCCTTGGAGACGATAGGGAAGAGACATCAAATCCTCCGCCAACTCTGTAAACGGCTAAAGAAGATACAATCTCTAAAACTGATTTGGACGAGTACATAGCCCAACAAATACGGGTTCATCATGCGACCGAAGTAGCCGGCCAGGTCGTAAAAACGGGGCGGCCATATCCAAGTTGGTACGACCAAATCAAGTACCCGCCCGGTTACACAATTCCCAAGTTTCATGTCTATAAGGGGACGGGCAATCCTCACCAGCATGTTGCCCAGTTCAGAGCACTCTGCGGCAACACCGGCGGTGACGACAAGCTGTTGCTTTGCTAGTTTGTTGGAAGCTTATCAGATACAGCGTTCGAGTGGTACTCTGAGCTCCCGAACGACTCTATCAAGACTTTTGCAGAGATGGAGCTGCTGTTTACTCAGCGTTTTGCAAGCGCCAGTGAACGCACCCCGATGACGGTACTGATTAATGCCAGGGTAAAACCAGGCGAAACATGGGTTCAATACGCTATACGGTGGCGGAACTTATGGTCGAAGTGCGAGCAGTGCATTGAAGAAGCTCCCGCGGTGGGTATGTTTGTGGGAACCCTTGATCCGCAAGAAACCATCTCGCAATTTATGATGTTTTTCAAGCCGACTACCTTCCAGGTCTTGATTAACAAGCTAGCGCAGATGGATCAGATGGGCCATAAACCCCCTCTTCCAAAGCCGGACTCCCAAAATGACAAAGGGAAAGGAAAGACAATCGTTGTCGCTAATGCTCAACAACAACCAAGCGACTCGAAGCCGGTTGCTTGTCAAAATAATATGCGCCCGTACGTGGCCCTTGAGGAGAGGATGGGACGTTCTTACTCCTTTCCCAGAGACAAAACGAGGAGGTTATTCGAGCTGGCGTTACGCAACCGACTCATAAACCTGCCAGATCCAAAACGTCCATCGCAACCAAGTGATATCAATGAGCCCAACTACTGTCCTTATCATCGAGTACTGGGCCATCCGATCGAGAATTGCTACGTCTTCAAAAATTGGCTTGAAAACCAGTACCGACAGGGCAAGTTCGCATTGTCCGACAAATGGAAGGTGAATCCACCGCAGCCCCACACCTCTAAGGGAATGAGTACGCCGGGGGCAACATGCTCTGTCGTTGAAGAAGCTCCTTGGGAGGTTGTTTTATCAGCCAAGACAAAGAGGATGCTAAACGACCTTCAGACATGTCCAGCGATCAAGTGGAAGAACCCGTTGGAGCCGCAGGTCATTGAAGGGATGTTGAAACCACGTACAACTCTAAAGACCGATGGTGGTGGCTCAAACACTCGCAACCAGCCGTCAAAATCTTCGAAGAAGAAGAAAAAGAAGTCAAAGAAGCCCGTGAAGCCTGGCGACAAGCGCACAGACTTGCAAAAACAAATTGACGCGCTGGAGGAATACAACCAGAAGGCACGGACTCCCATTACACTCCAAGAGTTCCTCAATCACGTCTTCCAAAAGGAAGATGAGGGGGATAGTTCATCAGATGAATCTGAAGAATACGTGGCGAGCTGTCATGTGATTTCCCATTCGTTCATGTGCGATGAGGAGACTCCTTGTACTGAAACGCTGTGGGCAGATACCGAATCAAGAATCCTGGGGCCGTCAGATGAAGTAATTGACGCGCTCCTTAATGAAGCTCGATTGAAAAGTAAAACTAATCGAGAACGCGAGACGGCTATATTTGAAAGGGTCAAGCTCCAGCGACTTGATGAAAGAGCTGAGACGATCCCGATGGAGCAAAACACCTCCACCGTCGACAAAAGCCAATTCAAAATGAGGAAGAGGTTTACTAAGGCCGTATCAATGGGCATGAAGCTACCATCCCCCGAAGGAAAAATTACTGGTGAAATAGAAATGCACCCCTCCTATTGCTTATATCATCAGAAGGTTTCGCACTCCACTCAAGAGTGCAAAGCTTTCGATAAATGGTGGCAAGGATACGTTGCTCATAGACAACGCTTCAAGTGGGAAAAGCGCAAAACTCGTCGGGAGCGAAGAAATACGACCGAAAGGCTTAAAAGAACTACTGGTGATTGTTGCATGGTTAACACCGGCAGGTCACAAGTGCCTACATTCGGGAGCGATTCTGATGAAGAGCTGGAACTTGCCCCTCTCTTTAAAGAGTCCACTTCGGGAAAAGAAGAAGAGCCGAAGGTTTGCGAAAATATTCGGCTGCGGAATCGGACGCTGCCTGAAAAGAATCTCGGACCCTCAAACAGAAAAGATAAAGGGAAAGAAAAGGTCTCCGAGGATATCATCCTAGATGATCAAGTCATGGAAGAGTTAGCTGCCAAAAACCCGCCGAAAAAGAATAAGGTGGATTACAACGTCTTAGCGCATCTAAGTAAGCTACCCTCGCAGCTCAGCATTCTTGACGCCCTTTTACTATCAAACGAGGCGAGAGATTCATTGATTAAGGCACTACAGGACCCGGAGCAGTTCCAAGCTTTCCTGGCCAAAGAAAAGATGAAGGATGAATTGGAGGAAATGCACACGGCCGATGTTACTTTTGGCGATGAAGACCTTCTACTTAGGACGTGCGAACACAATCGCCCTCTCTATGTCTCGGGATACTGCCATGATATAACGATAGGAAAAATCCTGATTGATAACGGGTCGTCTGTTAACCTACTCAATGTGCGGGTGTTAAAGGAAATCTGCATGAGCGTTCAACACCTTGCTCGGGACAAGATCACCATCTCCGGGTTCGACTCCCAATCATCAAAGACTCTTGGATCTGTGATACTAACGCTACGCTTCGGGCTGCTCGTCACGGACATTAAATTCCACGTCATAGACGCCAAGACGTGCTACAAAGCTCTGCTCGGCCGACCATGGTTACACGAGTATAACATCATCCCTTCTACACAGCATCAGTGTATGAAATATTTTAGGGATGGTATCGAATATACCGTAACGGGAGAACTGAACCCGTTCTCTGTGAACGAGGTCCGCAAATACGAAGATGCCAAATACTTCTTACCGGATTTCGAAGATACGGAGAAGTGTCACAAGCCGGAGAATAAAGCTAATGCCACCATCCCTGTCTTCGGCAGTGATACCGAGGAGGAAGAGAAGATAGATTATTCGGGTCCATCCCAACACAACAAGCCAGGACCGTCCGCTCCTACGTTGATCTTTGGTAGCGACTCGGAAAATGAGACCCATGCTGTATTCTCTGCTCGACCTTCAATACGAACGTTCGCTGATGAAGAACAAAATCTACAAGTCGCCATAGTGCCGCTTAAACACCGTAAAGAACTGGATGCACTTGATATTTACAATATAGAAGAGCTACAAATGTTCTATATCCCTCCCAGACAAGAAAGCGAAAAAGCAATTCTATTCTACCGCTCTGAAGAAACCAAAGTGGAGAAAGAAATCTGGCATGGCGCGGATCCTACTCTTAACAGGCTTCAACCCATTCGTCTTCCCAGATATTATACGGAAGGTTTGAAAAAACTGCTAAAACGCCAGGGGATATCCTTCAAGCAGACCGTTCGAAAATCCAAGTTCTATGACAAAGTCTGGAACGTTCTCATGACTCAACGCAAACTGCCTAATGGGAAAATGGAGACGAAAGGGCTTGGATACGTCCGGTCAAAGAAACGAGAGCTACTACACGGCTGCTACATCGTGTATGACTTCGATGAAGAGGCGGATGCTCAATGGGAGGACGCTAATCCTGAGCCAATAAAAGTTCCAGATGCAAAAGTGCCCAGTCCATCGTTCGAAGAGCAAATAGACAAGCTTATAAGGGAAGCGGGTCAAAAAGTCCGGGACGATCATAACCGCGAAATGGTCATCTACGAGAAAGCCAAAACGCAATGCCTTCTCCAACAAGCCCTGAAGGATGAAAATGCCGCTCCTTGTCAACCTGTTATAAAGAAGGCTCGGCGCAAAAGCAGAAATAAGTCGAAAGGCCGAAAAGACGCTCAACAACAACAAAGCAGGGCTAAGAAGTCACACAAACGGGAGTCGAGCGTTATTGATCTATCCCTTATGAAGAAAATGGGTCGAGCATACTCGTTTCCTCAGGACAAGACGAAGAAGATACTTGACCTCGCTCTAAAACATCAAATGCTTACACTGCCGGAGTCTAAACACCCCGAACAAGCAGGCGAAGTCTCACACCCAGACTATTGCTCTTATCACCGGGTGGTAGGGCACCCTCTCGAGGACTGCTTCACCTTCAAGAATTGGGTCGAATATCAGTATCAGCTTGGCAAGTTCGCTCTGTCCAACAACTGGAGGGTAGCACCGCCACAAAAGCACGAGCCCAAGGCCATGAAAGAAGAAACGGTTCCGCATTGGGATTGGAAGCGAATTCGTACTTGTCACGTGATAATGATATCAAGGGAAGAGCCCGAGAACATGGATGACCTTCCCTGGTGCTTCGAAAACAGCAACGACGAGATAATCTCAGAATTTCCACCAGCGCCAAAAGAGCTGGAAGATGGAATCCATACCACTGCAGATAAGCTCAAGAAAATTGAGTTGGGGACGGCAAACGATCCACGACCGACATTCATCAGCGAGCTACTATCTGAAGAAAGGGTATCTACGTTAAAGGACGTGCTCCTACACCATAAAGATTGTTTCGCATGGAACTACTCCGAAATGCCGGGATTAGATCCAGAAATTGATGTGCACAGATTGGCGATATCTCCGGACGTCAAGCCAGTCAAACAAGCGCCGAGAAGAATGCGGCTTGAGCTTGAGATGAGCATCAACGCCGAAGTCAAGAAGTTAATCGACTCTGGCTTCATCTAGGAGGTCCAATACCCTGAGTGGATCGCCAACATCGTCCCGGTGATGAAGAAAAATGGGACGGTGCGCATATGCGTGGATTTTCGGGATCTCAATAAAGCTTGCCCGAAGGACGATTTCCCAGTGCCAGTCACCGAACTGATGATAGACAATACGTCCACTCATGAGATTTTCTCCTTCATGGACGGCTCATCAGGGTATAATCAGATAAAAATGCATCCTGAAGACCATAAGCATACCGCTTTCCGGACCCCTTTGGGAATATTCTGTTATAAAGTGATGCCCTTCGGATTAAAGAACGCCGGTGCCACTTACCAAAGGGCTATGACGAAGATCTTCGATGACCTTATACATGAAATCGTCGAATGTTATATTGACGACCTCATGGTTAAGAGAAAATCGTACGAGGAACATCTCGAGCACCTAAAAACTGTATTTCAACGCCTTCGGCAATACAACTTGAAGATGAACCCTCTCAAGTGTGCATTCGGAGTTTCCTCGGGCAAATTCCTAGGATTCATCGTCCGACACCGGGGTATCGAAATAGATCCGTCCAAGATCAAGGCGATCATGGAAATGCCTCCGCCAAGGACTCTTAAGCAGCTGCGATCTCTCCAAGGGAAGCTCGCATATATACGGCGATTTATAGCCAACCTTTCAGGCAAGTGCCGTCCTTACAGCCACCTGATGAAGAAGGGAACTCCGTTCTTCTGGGACCAAAAATGCCAAAGCGTGCTAGACGAGATCAAGAAATACCTGCAGAGCCCGCCAGTGTTGGCTGCTCCGGTCAAGGAAAAGCCCCTCATTCTTTATACAACCGCTCTCGAAGGCTCCTTAGGCGCATTATGGGCACAAGAGAACGATCAAGGGAAAGAAAGAGCACTCTACTACTTAAGTCGAGTTCTGCTGGGGGCAGAAAGCAACTACTCTCCCATTGAAAAACACTGCCTGGCGTTGATCTTCGCGATAACAAAGCTCAGGCAGTATGCGTTGGCGCATGAGGACCGTCTCATTTCGAAGGTGGACCCTCTTAAGTATTTAATGTCAAAGGCCATACTAACGGGACGGCTCGCTAAATGGGCCCTGCTCTTGATGGAGTTCTCGATAACTTATCAACCTCTCAAGGCAGTGAAAGGCCAGGCCATCGCCGACTTCCTCGCGGAGCATCCGATACCCGCCGATTCTCCTCTGAGTCTCGATCTACCAGACGAGCATGCGTTCGACGCAATCGACGGTGGTGATACCCAATGGGAGCTCTATTTCGATGGAGCATCTTCCATGAAGAAGCGCAAGCAAAGTACGCCAATGATCAAATTGGGGGTGGGCCTCATCTTCGTGACCCCACAAGGAGGAATAATGCGCTTCGCTTTCTCCTTAACAGAGCCGAGGACGAATAACGAAGCCGAATATGAAGCCTTGATAGCAGGTCTCGAGATCTCTATCGACATGGGAATTGAAAACCTCCTCATATACGGAGATTCTCAACTGGTCGTTAGTCAAGTAAACGGCGACTACCAAACGTGCAAACCGGAGTTGGTGAAGTACGGTAAAAAGGTGCAACAACTGTTGACCCAAATTCCCTCCTATACTTTGGAAAGCATACTGCGCACGGAAAATAGCAAAGCAGACGCGTTGGCCAAACTTGCTAAAGAACTGGCTGACGAGAACCTCGATGACGTTAGAATCGTGGTACAAAGCCGTCGGGTGCTTGCCCCAGCAGAAATACCTCCGGAATCATCCGAGGAAAAGGGAGCGAGCGAGCAGACGACCCTGCAAGTAAAAGATTGGAAAAATGCCGGGGATTGGAGAGAAGTCTTCATAGATTACTTCAAGTCCCACCGAATACCTGAAGAAGCGTCCGCAAGACATCAGCTCATGAAACGAGCTCTGTCTTTCTCCTTCGTCAACGATACCCTGTATAAGAGGTCGTTTGATTCTCTGTGGCTGAGATGCTTAGGACCTAACGAAGCAAAAAGAGTCATTCAAGAAGTTCATGACGGACTCTGCGGTTCTCACCAAGCAGGCCCAAAGATGAAGTTGAAGATCAAACGGAAGGGCTACTACTAGCCCACGATGATTCAGGACTGCCTCAAATATGCGAAGCAATGCCACTCATGTCAAATTCATGGGGATTTCATCCATCAGCATCCAAATCCATTACATCCAACGGTGGCTAGCTGGCCATTCGAAATGTGGGGGACTGATATAGTCGGCCCCATCGAACCAGCATCGTCTAGAGGACATCGTTTCATCCTAGCAACGACTGACTACTTCTCTAAATGGGCGGAAGCAGTACCACTGAGGGAAGTGAAGACGGAGAATATCCTCCATTTCTTCAAGACGCACGTCATATATCGGTTTGGAACGCCAAGACGGATCATCTCCGATAACGGGCCAGCCTACAGAAGCCACAAGATCAGTCGCTTCGCGCAACAGCATAATATAGACTGGAGATATTCCTCAGTTTATAAACCGCGAGCTAACGGTCTAGCTAAGGCCTTCAACAAAACCTTGACGAAGATCATGAAGAAAACGGTGTCCCGAAATAAGAAGGACTGCCATGAAAGACTGCAAGAAGCTCTTTGGGCATATCGAACTACGTGCAAGACAGCCACGAACACAACGCCGTACTCGTTGGTATTTGGGACGGAAGCGGTACTTCCCCTCGAGATAGAGTTACCCTCTCTACGAGTGGAAATCCACCACGAGCTGACGAACGAAGAAAATACTCACCTTCGGCTTGAGGAGCTCGATGCCCTCGATGAGACCCGGCTCATAGCGCAGCAAAATCTGGAGGCCTACAAAGCAAAGATGACGCGCTCATATGAAAGATTGACCCGACCGAGGACATTCCGCCAAGGCGAACTTGTGCTAGTGGTCAAAAGGCCTATGATCCCCAATCGCGCCAAGCGGGGAAAGTTCGAGCCAAACTATGAAGGCCCGTACATCATAGACAAAGTCTACCAGGGTGGAGCCTATCTACTCGTGGACATGCACGGTGAAAGGCCTTTCAGGCCGATAAACGGTCGCTTCCTGAAGAAATACTACGCCTAATGAGTTACGGCCTAGGTCAATGATAGACGACGACGACTATGTCCGCTCTCTGTCTTCCCAAGCCCAAAACTCTATAAGTAGTAACTGAAGGAACGGACCGAAATGTCCTTAAACTAATAGTGGACCGAAACGTCCTTAAACTAATACCGCAGCATCCTTAGGCTGACGAGATGAATAAATAATAAAAAAATAAAAAATATATATAATAAACAATAACGGTATGTCCATAAGCAAAAAGGGCACGGATGAAAACCCGAAAGGGCTCCGTGAGTAAAAACGGCAGGGCTACCGGCGAGTGTTCGTGAAAACCCGAAAGGGCGCGACCTCGTAAAAAAAATATATAAAAATAAAAAGAATAATAAAAATGGTATGACCATAAGCAAAATGGGCACGGATGAAAACCCGAAAGGGCTCCGTGAGTAAAAACTGCAGGGCTACCGGTGAGTGTTTGTGAAAACCTGAAAGGGCGCAACCTCGTTAAAGGAAACTTATAGGGTCCTCTCAACCTTGTAAGGAGAAACCACCCGCGTGAGATCCTTAAGACTCACAAGGGAGCAACACACTTAGGGATCCCCACGATTCCTAAGGAGAAAATACACTTGCGAGATCCTTACGACTCGTAAGGAGAACTCTCTTATGGGACCCTCACGGCTCATAAGAGTTGAAAGTATTAAGTTACAGAGACCTAAACCTGTGCTTAAGCAACCCCCACAACTTCCGATATTGCCCTACAAGTGGCTCAATACTGACCCTTGTATACAATCCACGGGCGCGCATAAACATTTCTCTAACCAAGTCTCATCCGTGACTGGGGATATGTTCGCATGGTAAACAACCCTTGTAAATCCTCTCGATTTATGAGGAGAAAACCCTCCTGTAGGATCCTTACGACTTACAGAGGAAACGAACACTTAGGAATCCTCACGATTCCTAAGGAGAAAATACACCTACAAGATCCTCACGACTTGTAGGGAGAAATAACTTCGTGAGACCCTTACGGCTCATGAAGTCAAAAGCCTTAGCCGACAGGACCCTAACCCTGGTCGCTAAGCCACCTTTGTTCGACATCGACAGAGGCAGATGATGATTCGCTCCTGGTAATATCCCAGTTGTAGCGGTGCTGATGCCGAAATCGGTTTACAGCGAAAAGCCAATAGGCCGCACATGCATACGAAATAGCCGAAATGATAAGGCAACTTGCAATAAAAAGCAGCAAGTAAAAATGTATGCATGCAAAATAGCCGAAATGATTGGGCAACTCGCAATAAAAACCAGCGAGTAAAAATAAAATAAATAGCCGAAATGATTGGGCACCGCGAAAAATAGTCGAAATGGTTGGGCAATCGCGACCTTCGCGATATAAAAGCTGAAATGATAGAGCATCGCGGAGATAAAACAAAAAAATGATGATAAAACTTTGGCCCTATAGTTAAGATCACATCGATCCCTGTATACGATCCAAGGGCGTAAACAAAGAAGGAACCATACTTTCCCAACAGGCTCCGCCAGAAGACGAAGCCAAATCTCGACGGTTCAGTCCAACTCCGAAGAAACCAGTGTCTTTAGCAAACACCTCGACTCACGGATACAAACACTCCTTGACGAGAGCCTCCCGATTCGCGTCGACTCGCAGAGCAACCAGTGCCTCCGTAGGAAATTCTCGACTCATTTCAACCCCAAGGAAACAAATAATCCTTGGCACTAGGAAAACAAATAATCCCTAGCAAACACCTCAACTCACGGATGCAAACACTCCTTGACGAGAGCCTCCTGATTCGCGTCGACTCGCAGAGCAACCAGTGCCCCCGTGGGAAATTCTTGACTCGTTCCATCCCCAAGGAAACAAATAATCCTTGGCACTTGGGAAAAAAATAATCCCTAGCAAACACCTCAACTCACGGATACAAACACTCCTTGACGAGAGCCTCCTGATTCGCGTCGACTTGCAGAGCAACCAGTGCCTCCGTGGGAAATTCTCGACTCGTTTCAACCCCAAGGAAACAAATAATCCTTGGCGCTTGGGAAACAAATAATCCCTAGCAAACTCCTCGGCTCACGGATACAAACACTCCTTGACGAGAGCCTCCTGATCCGCGTCGACTCGCAGAGCCACCAGTGCCTCCGTGGGAAATTCTCGACTCGTTTCAAACCCCAAGGAAACAAATAATCCTTGGCGCTAGGGAAACAAATAATCCCTAGCAAACTCCTCGACTCACGGATACAAACACTCCTTGACGAGAGCCTCCTGATCCGCGTCGACTCGCAGAGCCACCGGTGCCTCCGTGGGAAATTCTCGACTCGTTTCAAACCCCAAGGAAACAAATAATCCTTGGCGCTGGGGAAACAAATAATCCTTAGCAAACACCTCAACTCACGGATACAAACACTCCTTGACGAGAACCTCCTGATTCGCGTCGACTCGCAGAGAAACTAATGCCTCCGTGGGAAATTCTCAACTCGTTTCAACCCCAAGGAAACAAATAATCCTTGGCGCTAGGGAAACAAATAATCCTTAGCAAAATCCTTTGACTCAGGGAAACAAACAATCCTTGACAAGAGCCTCCTGATTCGTGTCGGTTTGCTGAGAAACCCGTGTCTCCGCGGGAAAATTCCCGATTCGTCTCAAACTGCAAGATGAAGCCTCAGGCAGCAGGAATTAAAAAAAAAACTTGCTTCCTGAATAATGGGACCCTGCAAGTCGATCTAAACGGTCTCTTGCATACTATTCACGGGTCTCACTCTCCAAAGTCGAGTTTCGACAAGGAGGGAAACAACCGCTTACAAGTCCTCTCGACTCGTAAGAGGGAAAAATCTTCTTACAGGATCCTTACGACCTATAAGAGAAAACACACTTAGGAATCCTCACGACTCCTAAGGAGAAAAACCCACCTACGAGATCCTCTCGATCCGTAGGGAGAAAAGTCTCTATGAGACCCTCACGGCTCATAGAGTTGAAAAGTCTTAGGCAGCAGATCTGAACCTGCGGCCTAAGCCATCGCTGTTTCTTGAGAGGGTCGGGATAGTCGCTCTAATCATCCGTCAACCATGGTTATTAAGACAGCCTGCTAACAATAAAAGAAAGAAGAAAATGACAGAAAGAACATCCGATTTACATTTGATCAAGCGTTCGAGACGCACTCATTTATGCATGGGCAGAAGACTCAGGACGAGAAATAAGACAAAAAATTCTTACAATCATAAAAGCAATGAATAAGAAACATTATTCAAATTATTACAACGGTATAACCTCAGATCCGGGGCACGGATTGAGGAATTCAAAAGTAAGGCCATCCAGAGTTCTTCTGGCCTTTCTAATTATTCTTATGCGCGGCCTCTCGCGCTCCTGTGTATCAAGATCCTCGGCAATCCCTCCCGGCCTTCGACAGCAACTATCGTCGTCTGCTGGAAGATTTGATGTAGGATGTCAATGAGGCTATCCCGCCGTTTCTTTGAGATAAACCCCGTCAGGTACACTGAATGCACTTTGTCTTCGGCATCATCCAGCGTATTGAGCGGTAGGGCCTCGTGAAGACCCGGAAGTGCTCTCCATATTGCTCCCAGCACGACTTTCAAGAGAGCCGAACGACAAGGAAGCAGCCAACCACCGTTTGCGTTCAGACGATCCATGACCTCTGCACATTGAGCGTCTGTAAACTCCTGGTTTTGTTGACGACCCTGTGCACGGGTATCGTCATAGGTGATGAACTCGTGCAAGCTGTATAGACGCACCGCCATTATGCCTGGAGGAAATACCACAGGAAGATCAGCGATAGAAGAAAAATAATATACACAGAGGGCTAAATTCCTCGAGAGCAAAGCTCTGTTCAGGGATTAAAACCCATGAACAAAAGCTCTACAGATCTATAAATTTTTTGAGAGTGAAGCTCTGTTTATGAAACCCCAATGGGGATCTCTTTAGATCAAAAGATCTGTGAGAGCAAATCTCTTTGGTTGAGATTAATTTAAATTAATTTGATTTACATTAATTTTACTTAAAGTTTCTAACTTTGAAAATGAGCAAAGCTCTGCTGGTGAAACCCCGAAGGGATTTTCTTTAGATCAGAAGATCTATGAGAGCAAAACTATGTTGGTTAAGATTAATTAAAATTAATTTAATCTAAGAATCAATTTTACCTAAAGTTTTTCTAAAAACTTTGGAAAGAAGAGCAAAGCTCTGGAGTTCTTGAAGGCAAGAGCAAAGCTCTGAAGTTTTTTGAAAATAAAAATCTGAAAGATGATAAGCATCTGTGGGGGACCAAAGGTCCTATTTATAGGCATCAAGTGCCTCTTCAACTTCCAAAAGTTGCCACGGCGGTTGGAATTCCGCCACCGTTGCGCTCACGTTTGGGGCCACGTAAGTGCAACGGTGGGGGGCATTTGTTTACCCTAATCAGAGCAAAGCTCTGTTCAAATTCCGAGGCGGGAGATGAAGCAACGCTTCATCTTCCCCCAATCAGAGCAAAACTCTGGTTTGAAAATTTAAACATTAATAAATGAAGCAACGCTTCAAATTCTTTGCGCTGCGTGCAATGCGCCACGTGTCTGGCGCAGACGCATCGGCGCAGTGCACCCAATCAGAGCAAAGCTCTGTTTTAAACAAAATTAAATAAAGCAACGCTTCAGTTGCGCAAGCACTGCACTGCGTGACACGTGTCAGCGCAGATGCACCGCGTTGTACGCTGCACGACACGTGTCAACGCAGATGCGATAGGCAGATGCGCTGCGCTGTGCGCTGCGCGACACGTGTCAGCGCAGATGCGCTAGCGCAGTTGCGCTCCGCTGTGCGCTGCGCGACACGTGTCAGCGCAGAGGCGCTAGCGCAGTTGTGCTACTATGTTCGCTGCGTGACACGTGTCACGCGCTGGGGCATTTGCGCCAAACAGAATTAAAATTCTAAAATATCTTTTCTGCTCTTGTTAAAACAAGAAGATTTTCTTCTGTAAAACAGAAGCCCTTGGATCAAAGATCCAACGGTGGGGAAAATTCCCCAAATCACTCAGAGAAAGATCTCTTTAACAAATTTAACTAATTTATGTGCACTATAAAAAGGACCCTAGACCTCAATTCAAAGGATCAACATTTTCTGAGAGAAAAAAAAACAGAACTCTGAAGAACTCCTCAAGAACAAAAAAGGTAAGAACCTTCAAAAAAGAGAAAATTCTCTTAAAAACAGATCATTGATCCAAGAACAAGATCAATGATCTTCAATAAGAAAGAAAACTAACAAATAATAGTGCTTTGCACTTGCTTATGAACCATTGGTTCCTTGAAAACAAAAAAAACTTGTTTCTTTGATTTAAAATCGATCAAAAGATAAAACAGTGCTCTGCACTTGCAAGAACTGTGCTGTTGCGCTCCTGTGTTGGCGCAAGCCACCAGGAAGCGCCACGTGTCAGTAGCGCAGCAGCGCAGCGCACTGACACAGTGCACTGCGCTGTTGCGCTTGCGCTCACCAGAGCGTGACACGTGTAACCACCACATGAGTTTACGCTCATTACTTGGCGCAAAGCGCCTGACAAGCCACGTGGGGCACTGTCAGAGTATTTAATGCTCTGCATTATTAAAGAAAAGGGACAGAGCCCAATTAAAAGGCCTAATAAAAAAAATGCTATGCATTTTTTTAAAAAAAAGGGGCAAAGCCCAAACAAAAAATGGATGCTCTGCATCATTTGTAAAAGGGCAGAGCCCAACCAAAACAAGAATAATGCAATGCATTACTAAAAGGGGGTAAAGCCCTAGCACAGGCCAAAGAAAAAAAAATGTTGAAACTGGACTTAGCCCAATCATGGCCGTAAGTCCTCAAACTAAATTGACCGAGCACAGCTGCTCTCTTAAATCAATTTACGTCCGGTTCGAGGGTACATCTCCGAACTCCTCGGACACCTATCGTTGTGATCCATCAACGACGTCAGAGAGGTGACGGGTCCCAACGACCACACATGAATATGGATTGCTGGGTCCTTAAACTCGTGGACCGAAACGTCCTTAAACTAATATTGAACCGAAACGTCCTTAAACTAATGTCGGACCACTACGTCCCTAAACAGGAACATAGACCACCACGTCCCTAAACTGGAATACGGACCACTACGTCCCTAAACTGGAATACGGACCACCACGTCCCTAAACTGGAACACGGACCACTACGTCCCTAAACTGGAACAATAGAGCCTCCAAACGCTCTTTTGCCGGATCTAAACGGTCCCGTTTAAGTTGATCTTAGCCCCAAATACGGCTAACGTATCCTTAAAACATTCAAATGGACTATAAAACTCCAAATCGACTTTGGTTCAAGGGTACATCTCTGACCTCCCCTGACACCTATCGTTGTAATCCTTCAACGACGTCAGAGAGGTGATGAGTCCTGACGGCCATATATTAAACGGATCACCACGTTAAGTTGATCTTAGTATGAAACAGGACTAACGTATCCTTAACGAACGTTTAAGTTGATCTTAGCCGCAATACGGCTAACGTATCTTTAAACTAAAAACACCAAACCCAAATCTAAGTAAATACGGATTTGGAATAATCCACGTCCTACGGGCGACGGCATTACTTAGTCTCCGTATACAATCCACGGGAAATCACAAACAAAACAAACACACACGACACGAAGTGAAATTCTGGAGAAGGAGAAAGTTGTTACCGCGATGCAGTAGCGTAATTAACTGCAGGGGCTTGCGCCTGCAGGAAAGAGCGTCCCCACAATCAAAAACCCCTCAAGCGAGGGGGAATCTTACGAAATCTGCTACATCAGCCGCATTCGTCTAAACCTCCGATACACGGTGCCATAAATCAACTTGGCATTTTCGGAGAGGTAGACGGATAAAACCATATAGCATATGCCCCGAATCTCAGGCAAGACGTCCTCGCGTCGTTGGCCGCCGTTCGGAGGGGAACACTGAGTTTCCTTGTTGTTTTGATACTGTTGCATACATCATCATACGATGTAAAGTATCATGGATTTTCTTATCAGCTAATCCATCAATGTTCCATTCATAAATGGCTCGTCCTGAAAACGAATTTGTTATAACAGCTTCGTTTTCTTCATACAGGACATCTAAAGGAGTTGGTCTTTTATAATAATGCTTTTCCAAAGTTCTTAATGGGTATTTTATGGTATTTATGATATTATCATCAGACATATTAAACTTCTCCTACCTCATCAGAGATGAGTTTTCATATACAATTTTATGGATTTAAAACCAGATAGTAATTTAAGAAAATTCCTTAATAAGGAATTTATGAAAAATAAGCATGCTGCTTTTAGAGAACGGTTTGCAAAAACCTTTTCTAAAGATCAAATGTATCATTATAAAAATCAATATTATAGATATCTTGAAGAAAACTAATGTCTAAGATATTTTATAGACTGGTTTCTTGAACACTTTCTTAATGAACAAGAAAGCAAAATTATTGTTTTAGAGGAACATTATAAACAATGAACCACCCTAAGTGGAAAAACTGTAAGGTCTATATACCCACCAACAGAACCATTAAGGTTATCTGGAATATATACCTCTAATTTAGAGGCAACCGCTTTTATAAAGCCACTTATTGAAGATAAAATGGAAAATACTTTAAAGGAACTTCAAAAGGTTTTTAAACAAAATAATTTTTCTAATATTTATATTCAAGTGGTTGGTCAACAATTAACCAGAGTAGAATCTACTTTAGAAAGCCTGAATAATAAACTACAGGCTATGGGAATTATAGAAACTCCTGTTATAAAGACGGTAAATGAGAAAAACTATATACCAATAAGACCATCTTTAGATATTTCAGGATATAAATTATCCAAAGATAAAAATATATCTTCAGATATTATAAATGCTCTTGAGAAAAAGTTTAATAATGCTAGATTATCTTTATACCATCTAAAAAGTGTTAATGTAGGACATCTTAGATTTTGTAATAAAGTCCTTACTTTCTCAGCTTGATTACTTACATCCCAAGTAAAATGATCGAGAATAGTAGGTATTAAGGTATAAACAGCATCAGACATAGGAGAATTATTCTCCATTTTTGCTGCGCTAAAAATTTCAATCGGAAAGATAAAGATAAGAGAAAAACTAAAAGAATAGAATCTAAACAACCTCATTATAAAAAGAGATACAAAAGACACTATAATCCTTCTAAATAAAAGGGGGAGAAGAAGAAAGGAAGAAGAAAAAACATTACAGATTTAAGAAAAAATCTGCTTCTTCAGCCACTTGTTATAAGTGTGGAAAAGTTGGTCATTTTGCCAACAAATGTTATACAAAAAAGAAAATTAACGAGATAGAAGATGAAGAATTAAGAAAGTCGTTAAATGAAATAATGATTAATTCTTCAGAATCTTCTGAATCTTCTGAATTTGAATTAACAGATTCTTCATCAGATGATGAAAAACTTTGTGATAAAGATTGCTCTAGTAAATGTTGTAATATCAACAATAATGAAAATTACTGAAAATCTATAGTTGAGATGAACGGTCTAAGTATTAATGTTATAAGCAAAGATGACAAAAAGACCATTCTTAATATTATTAAAGATGAACATATCCAGCCGGAACTTAAATCTAAATTGGTTGAAGTTCTTCTTAAAGAAGAAAAGGAGAAGTCTCCTGCTATTGATAATGTTTATAGATTATCAGAAGTCTTTAAAAGACAACAATTAAAAGAAGGTAAGCCTGTAACCATTGCAGCCTTACAAAAGGATGTTAATAACCTAAAAACAGAAATAATAGAACTAAAATTTCAAAATAAAGATATTTTACAAAGAACCTCTGTTATGGAAAGAAACACTATTATACAAGGTGAATCTTCAAATAGTGAGGAAGAATTTACTGAGGAAATTACTAAAGAAAGAGAAGTTATCCCAGATAAATTCCCGCAAACCATTGATTTAGTATTAAATCAAAAATGGTATATTAGAATTACTCTAATAATAAATAACGATTTGGTTATACCCAATCTTATAGCCCTGGTTGATAGTGGTGCAGATTTAAACTGCATAAAAGAAGGAATTATTACTATTATATATTGTGAGAGGACTACTCAAATTCTGAGTACAGCTGATAATAGTACTCTAACTACACCATATAAGGTGTCTAATGCAAATATTTGCAATAATGATATTTGTATTCCCTCTCCTTTTATTATTGTTAAGGAAATATCACAACATGTGATACTAGGAATATCTTTTCTTAGTAAAATAATTCCTATTAATAGAATAGACTCACAAGGCATTTACAGCCTTTATAAAGGTAAAGAAATTATGTTTCAGTTTATAACTGATCCAATGATGAAAATTTTGAATGAGGTAAAAGACATTTACCTTAAAGAAAATCAAATAAATTTCATTAAAGAAGAAATAGCTTCTTTACAAATAAATAAACAGTTAGACTCTAGCTTGATAAAAGCTAGGATTAAAGGTTTAGAAAATGAGTTTATAACTCAAACCTGCAGCAATTTTCCTAATGCATTTTGGGAAAGAAAGCGACACATTGTTAATCTTCCTTATATAGAAGATTTTTTAGAGAAAAATATTCCTACTAAGGCAAGACCTTGCCAAATGAATCAAGAATATCTTGAATTATGTAAAAAAGAAATTAGTAGTCTTATAGACAAAAAGCTAATTAGGAAATCATCTTCTCCATGGAGTTGTACAGCATTTCATGTTAACAATGCTGCTGAACAAGAACGGGATATACCACGTCTTGTTATTAATTACAAGCCTTTAAACAAAGTGCTCAAGTGGATAAGATATCCTCTCCCTAATAAAAGGGACCTACTTAATAGAATAAGCAAAGCAAAAATCTTTTCAAAATTTGATTTAAAATCAGGCTATTGGTAAATACAGATTCATGAATCTGATAAATATAAAATTGCTTTTACAGTACCCTTTGGGCATTTTGAATCGAATGTTATGCCATTCGGATTAAAAAATGCGCCATCAGAATTTCAAAATATTATGAATTCAATTTTTAATCCTTATACTGAATTCATTCTTTCATATATAGATGATGTCCTTGTTTATTCAGAAAACATTGATCAACATTTTAAACATTTGAATGTTTTTAAATATCTTATTATAAAAAATGGTCTAGTTATATGTGCCCAAAAAATGAGGTTATTCCAAACAGCTATACGGTTTTTGGGTCATAATATTAACAATGAAACTATTATTCCAATTGAAAGAAGTATTGAATTTGCTTCTAAATTTCCAGATTATATTCCTAATGTTAAGCAACTTCAAAGATTTTTGGGTTCTATAAATTATGTAGCAGATTATTATAAGAATTTAGCTACAGATGCAGCTATTTTATATAATAGGCTCAGAAAAAATCCGTCACCTTGGACAGAAGATCATATTAAAGCTGTTCAAAAAATTAAAGAGACAGTAAAAAATTTACCATGTCTCTATATTGCTAACCCTGATTGGAAGAAAATTTTTGAAACTGATGCTTCGAACATAGGATACGGAGGCATTTTAAAACAAGTAGATCCTACAAATAATAAAGAAATTCTTGTAAGATTTACTTCTGGAAAATGGAACTCAGCTCAGTTGAATTATTCAACTATCAAGAAAGAAATTCTTTCTATTATAAAATTTATTTATAAATTTCAGGATAATTTATTAGATCAAAAATTTCTATTAAAAATAGATTGTAGTGCAGCTAAATCTATGATACAAAAAGATGTTAAAAATTTAACATAAAAACAAATATTTGCTAGATGGCAAGCTGAATTAGCTATATTTGATTTTGATATTGAATATATTAAAGGTATTAATAATTGTCTTCCTGATTTTTTGACCAGTGAATTCTTGCAAGATTCTGCATATGCAGACTCCCTCGAGAGATCAAGACCCAGGAAGGGGCAGAGGAAGGGGAAGGAATAATATTCCTAACAACTCCCCATATGCAAATTGGCTAAAAATGCAAAAGCCAAAGTCTATGAAGATAGACATGGAATCTGAAGCGTCATACGCTCAATCAGAATGGAAATTGCCTCATAAAATGGTAAGGAAAAATACTTCTCATATGAGTATTTATAGCCCTCAAAGCAAGGCTGAAACATCCTCAACAGAAAATATTCCTGAATTATCATTCAAAAAAGCAATTAAAGATGCGAATGATAGTTATATCTCAAAGAATAATTCTGAACAAATTATTTGTTTAGAAAGGAATGATATTCCTAAAATGGATGATCCATGGTCTTTAAAAGAAAAATATATTGAGACCATTTCTTTTGCTGCGTCAGCAGGAAAGACAAGACAAGTATATGAGGTTTTGTTAATAGTTTCTGGATCAGTAGAAATAAAACACTACTACCCAAATGGAAAAGAAGCAGGAGAAATTATAAACTTCTCCAAAGCTATCATTAAAAAGATTTTCAGCCCTCATGAATGGGCTTTACACCCTAATAGGGCAAGATCGTTCAAATTAGGAGATGAACGACATGAAAGTAATTATTGGGATTATATCCAAGCCTTTGAAAAAAAATTATATTACGAAAACCCAGCGAAGAAACATTCCTGGTTTATTATTATAAAACCTGATGTTATAAAAACAGGTATACCAGTTTTGTTTATCCAATTATGGCAAAAAATGGGGCAGAATTAGCCATACTCCCAAAGTCAATCTTTGATTTATTTGTTCTTTGGATAGAATCACATCCAAGATTTCATAATACTGATGATGACTCCATTATAGAAGGAGAAAGCACACTTCATTACTTTATAAAAAATGAAATGCCATTTATATTTAGATGGACAATTATTTCTGAAATTAATAATAAAAACATTCTTGTTCTTTCCTGAAAATTTCTCATCAAATGGTGGGCTGGAATTATAGAAGAAGAAAAGATAGTTAGCATAAAAGCAACTATCAAAAATAATAATGATATTCTAGACAAAAAGATTAACGAAGAATTAGCAACGGAAAATCCGATGCAAAAATTGAAAACATCTTTTCAAAGAAAATATCCTAATATCTCTGTAGAAGATCTTATGGAACGCTGCTTAGAGCATATGAAAAAGCAGTTTGAACAGACTTTTGACAACTCAGACACAAATTCTTCTACGTCTGAAAAAACTACCAAATCCGTAGAGATGAAAGAATGCTTTCAAGGACAATCTCAAGACCCAGAGGAAGATTTAAAATCAACGGATCAGCTTTGGGACGATCTTATGGGCTCAAGATTGAGTCAAAATAAAGGAAAGGGCTTAATGAAATAAAAGGAGAAAAACTTTTACTAAAAAGGGACGACTGCAACACTTTAGCACACGAAATTTAGTAAAAGTATTTTCGGCCCATGGTTTTCATAAAACCAAGCAGTATTTACCGGTACTCATTAAAACCAGCACATGGTTTCATCAAACCAGACCTAGTGACGCACTCAGTGATGCAATTATAAGTGGCAGTGACGCACTCAATGACGTTTTATAAGTAAAGACAGAGCACTTATAAAGTGGATACCTATTATAAAAGGATATGGCCGACAAGGCTAATCATAGAGGACAGCTCACAGGGACAGCGCGGCATATCCAGAGCCTTCCTCAAGACCCTCCCTCAGCTATAAATAAGGACTAAGAACTCAGAGGGAAGATATCGAAAAATAAATCACTCTCTATCTCTTATAATCTCTCTGATAGCCTTCTTCTGTAAGAGTTTGTTTGAGTGAAATATATAAATAAATATTTTGTTTTAATAAAGAGGCTTCCTCTCTGCAAGTGAGTTTCTATAATTCCCATAGCCTGTAGTTTATTATTCAGGCTTTCTAAAGTAGATTCTACTCTGGTTAATTGTTGACCAACCACTTGAATATAAATATTAGAAAAATTATTTTGTTTAAAAACCTTTTGAAGTTCCTTTAAAGTATTTTCCATTTTATCTTCAATAAGTGGCTTTATAAAAGCGGTTGCCTCTAAATTAGAGGTAGATATTCCAGATAACCTTAATGGTTCTGTTGGTGGGTATATAGACCTTACAGTTTTTCCACTTAGTGTGGTCCATTGTTTATAACGTTCCTCTAAAACATTAATTTTTCTTTCTTGTTCATTAAGAAAGTGTTCAAGAAACCGGTCTATAAAATATCTTAGACATTGGTTTTCTTCAAGGTATCTATAATATTGATTTTTATAATGATACATTTGATCTTTAGAAAAGGTTTTTGCAAACCGTTCTCTAAAAGCAGCATGCTTATTTTTCATAAATTCCTTATTAAGGAATTTTCTTAAATTACTATCTGGTTTTAAATCCATAAAATTATATATGAAAACTCATCTCTGATGAGGTAGGATGGGATATATTTTCTTGGGAAATATTTATCCATTTAATTTCTCTATAAGAGGAACTGGGTCTAGAAAAAGATCTTCTTAACACAGAAGAAGTGGTGCCACCTTCTATATAAGGTTTCCCTGAAATTCTGGCTATATTATTAGATCCAAATGTCACTTCAATATTTCCATCGTCAGTCTATATAATCTGATCGATGTCTGTATCTATAATAGGTGCAGGTGGAACTGCAGAAGTTATAACCCACGATTCAGGAAAGGCAATTTCTTCCCATTTTATAATTCTATTAGTAGCAACACCAGAGGATAAAAGATTTGTTTCAATTACTGTGGTTTTACCATTTTCAGTCTTAGCTTTTACCTTAGGTGCCATAGTTGTTAAAACTTTATAGTGGATTCTATAAACTTTTGATATAGTTTCAGATCCTTTCATGAAATTATAACCATGTGTTTTAAGATTTAAAGTTACTGCCTCAAGTATATTTGGGTCAGTCAAGGATAAAGTTAAATTGGGATAAACATCAAAATAAACTGGTCCATGACAAAGACTTGTTTGCATAATTCCCATCTGGGAAGGGATCCAGTCTAGGCATCTAGCATCTCTCAAAGATGTTAATATAGAGGCATTTAATCCTTAGAGAGTAAGAGGTTTAAAGACCACTTGAATTAAACCAATATGAAGATATTTATATTGTTTTTCAAATCTATAAACATCCTTTTCTGAAAGGAGTTGAATAGTCTGTTCTGTGATATCCACAGATATGGTCTTTTCCATACTTTTGGTGGAAAGTCTGGACGATAGATCAAATGTCCCTATATTATAAATTTCTTTTGCTGGAACATTTGGAATGATCCATTTGTTCAGCTGTTCCTCATCTGAGGGATACTCGAGTAAATTTGAGTTTTTTATGTGTTTGCTCTTATTACGAGCAATCTCAGTAGATATAGCAGTAGATGAAGATGGTGTAGACATATGAAATTTCTTTTCAAGATTCCGATACCATTAACTTAGCAGGATAAGATGTTCTTCTATTACATGCAATTCTGTATATTCTTTTTCTGGTTTTTACTCTAAAGATATCTAACTGTATTTTCAATTACACGACTGTCAACGATTTATGGGTTGCCAACACGCCAATCACTGGCTTAATATGGGATCCCCTACGCGACTTTGATGTCGTTCCGTAATTAGCTATACAGAAAGATATTTCTAAAGTAAATTAGAAAAGAATCATACCTGATTGCTTGGCTTAAAACAACATCTTACCTGGTATGTTAATGGATCTCTATCTTGAAGAAGAAGAAGATTAGCCAATCATGGTTCTGATACCAACAACACACAAGGATCAATAATTACAACTGAATAAATATAAACGGGATAAGAGAGAAACTCACTTGTAGAGAGGAAGCCTCTTTATCAATACAAAATATTTATTTATATATTTCACTCAAACAAACTCTTACGGTTGTAATTAATTTTGTAGTCAATTCGCAATGGAAGATCTGTATATGAATCGGAAAGATAAATATAAGAGAAAAACTAAAAGAATAGAATCTAAACAACCTCATTATAAAAAGAGATACAAAAGACACTATAATCCTTCTAAACAAAAGGGGGGAGAAGAAGAAAGGAAGAAGAAAAAACATTGCAGATTTAAGAAAAAATCTGCTTCTTCAGCCACTTGTTATAAGTGTGGAAAAGTTGGTCATTTTGCCAACAAATGTTATACAAAAAAGAAAATTAACGAGATAGAAGACGAAGAATTAAGAAAGTCGTTATATAAAATAATGATTGATTCTTCAGAATCTTCTGAATTTTCTGAATCTGAATTAACAGATTCTTCATCAGATGATGAAAAACTTTGTGATAAAGATTGCACTAGTAATTGTTGTAATATCAACAATAATGAAAATTACTGGAAATATATAGTTGAGATGAACGGTCTAAGTATTAATGTTATAAGCAAAGATGACAAAAAGACCATTCTTAATATTATTAAAGATGAACATATCCAGCCGGAACTTAAATCTAAATTGGTTGAAGTTCTTCTTAAGGAAGAAAAGGAGAAGTCTCCTGCTATTGATAATGTTTATAGATTATCAGAAGTCTTTAAAAGACAACAATTAAAAGAAGGTAAGCCTGTTAATAACCTAAAAACAGAAATAATAGAACTAAAAATTTAAAATAAAGATATTTTACAAAGAATTTCTCTTATGGAAAGAAACACTATTATACAAGGTGAATCTTCAAATAGTGAGGAAGAATTTACTGAGGAAATTACTAAAGAAAGAGAAGTTATCCCAGATAAATTCCTGCAAACCATTGATTTAGTATTAAATCAAAAACGGTATATTAGAATTACTCTAATAATAAATAACGATTTGGTTATATCCAATCCTATAGCCCTAGTTGATAGTGGTGCAGATTTAGTATAAAGATACTTTTCTTAGCAGAGTTATGCAATTAGAAGATACAAATAACTCTCATTGGAAAGCTAAATTCATTGATGGCTTACCAAATCTATTTACCGAAAGAGTTCGGACAAATCTTAGAACGCGGTATGATGGGATTATACCCTACAATACTTTTACATATGGACGCTTAATAAGCACCTGTGTTAAAGAAGAATTATCCTTATGTAATGACATAAAATTAAGAAATCAATTAAAAAGCCAGAGATTAACTGGTAAACACGAATTGGAAGAATTTTGTAGTCAATTCATAATGGAAGATCCGTATATGAATCGGAAAGATAAAGATAAGAGAAAAACTAAAAAAATAGAATCTAAACAACCTCATTATAAAAGGAGATACAAAAGACACTATAATCCTTCTAAACAAAAGGAGGGAGAAGAAGAAAGGAAGAAGAAAAAACATTACAGATTTAAGAAAAAGTCTGCTTCTTCAGTCACATGTTATAAGTGTGGAAAAGTTAGACATTTTGCCAACAAATGTTATACAAAAAAGAAAATTAACGAGATAGAAGACGAAGAATTAAGAAAGTCGTTATATAAAATAATGATTAATTCTTCAGAATCTTCTGAATCTTCTGAATTTGAATTGACAGATTCTTCATCAGATGATGAAAAACTTTGTGATAAAGATTGCTCTAGTAAATGTTGTAATATCAACAATAATAAAAATTACTGGAAATCTATAGTTGAGATGAACGGTCTAAGTATTAATCTTATAAGCAAAGATGACAAAAAGACCATTCTTAATATTATTAAAGATGAACATATCCAGCCGGAACTTAAATCTAAATTGGTTGAAGTTCTTCTTAAAGAAGAAAAGGAGAAGTCTCCTGCTATTGATAATGTTTATAGATTATCAGAAGTCTTTAAAAGACAACAATTAAAAGAAGGTAAGCCTGTAACTATTGCAGCCTTACAAAAGGATGTTAATAACCTAAAAACAGAAATAATAGAACTAAAAATTCAAAATAAAGATATTTTACAAAGAATCTCTGTTATGGAAAGAAACACTATTATACAAGGTGAATCTTCAAATAGTGAGGAAGAATTTACTGAGGAAATTACTAAAGAAAGAGAAGTTATCCCAGATAAATTTTTTTAAACCATTGATTTGGTATTAAATCAAAAATGGTATATTAGAATTACTTTAATAATAAATAACGATTTAAACTGCATAAAAGAAGGAATTATTACTATTAAATATTGTGAGAGGACTACTCAAACTCTGAGTACAGCTGATAATAGTACTCTAACTACACCATATAAGGTGTCTAATGCAAATATTTGCAATAACGATATTTGTCTTCCCTCTCCTTTTATTATTGTTAAGGAAAAATCACAACATGTGATACTAGGAACACCTTTTCTTAGTAAAATAATGCTTATTAATAGAATAGACTCACAAGGCATTTACAGCCTTTATAAATGTAAAGAAATTATGTTTCAGTTTATAACTAATCCAATAATGAAAATTTTGAATGAGGTAAAAGATATTTACCTTAAAGAAAATCAAATAAATTTCATTAAAGAAGAAATAGCTTCTTTACAAATAAATAAACAGTTAGACTCTAGCTTGATAAAAGCTAGGATTAAAGGTTTAGAAAATGAATTTATAACTCAAACCTGCAGTAATTTTCCTAATGCATTTTGGGAAAGAAAGCGACACATTGTTAATCTTCCTTATATAGAAGATTTTTTAGAGGAAAATATTCCTACTAAGGCAAGACCTTGCCAAATGAATCAAGAATATCTTGAATTATGTAAAAAAGAAATTAGTAGTCTTATAGACAAAAAGCTAATTAGGAAATTATCTTCTCCATGGAGTTGTACAGCATTTTATGTTAACAATGCTGCTGAACAAGAACGGGGTATACCACGTCTTGTTATTAGTTACAAGCTTTTAAACAAAGTGCTCAAGTGGATAAGATATCCTCTCCCAAATAAAAGGGACCTGCTTAATAGAATAAGCAAAGCAAAAATCTTTTCAAAATTTGATTTAAAATCAGGCTATTGGCAAATACAGATTCATGAATCTGATAAATATAAAATTGCTTTTACAGTACCCTTTGGGCATTTTGAATGGAATGTTATGCCATTCGGATTAAAAAATGCGCCATCAGAATTTCAAAATATTATGAATTCAAATTTTAATCCTTATACTGAATTCATTCTTTCATATATAGATGATGTCCTTATTTATTCAGAAAACATTGATCAACATTTTAAACATTTGACTGTTTTTAAATATCTTATTATAAAAAATGGATTAGTTATATCTGCCCAAAAAATGAGGTTATTCCAAACAGCTATACGGATTTTGGATCATAATATTAACAATAGAACTATTATTCCAATTGAAAGAAGTATTGAATTTGCTTCTAAATTTCCAGATTATATTTCTAATGTTAAGCAACTTCAAAGATTTTTGGGTGTTTTAAATTATGTAGCAGATTATTATAAGAATTTAGCTACAGATGCAGCTATTTTATATAATAGGCTCAGAAAAAATCCGTCACCTTGGACAGAAGATCATACTAAAGCTGTTCAAAAAATTAAAGAGACAGTAAAAAATTTACCATGTCTCCATATTGCTAACCCTGATTGGAAGAAAATTGTTGAAACTGATGCTTCGGATATAGGATACGGAGGCATTTTAAAACAAGTAGATCGTACAAATAATAAAGAAATTCTTGTAAGATTTACTTCTGGAAAATGGAACCCAGCTCAGTTGAATTATTCAACTATCAAGAAAGAAATTCTTTCTATCATAAAATGTATTTATAAATTCCAGGATGATTTATTAAATCAAAAATTTCTATTAAAAATAGATTGTGGTGCAGCTAAATCTGTGATACAAAAAGATATTAAAAATTTAACATCAAAACAAATATTTGCTAGATGGCAAGCTGAATTAGCTATATTTGATTTTGATATTGAATATATTAAAGGTACTAATAATTGTCTTCCTGATTTTTTGACCAGGGAATTCTTGCAAGATTCTGCATATGCAGACTCCCTCGAGGGATCAAGGCCCAGGAAGGGGCAGAGGAAGGGGAAGGAATAATATTCCTAACAACTCCCCATATGCAAATTGGCTAAAAATGCAAAAGCCAAAGTCTATGAAAATAGACATGGAATCTGAAGCAGAAACTATTAACAAGGTTTCCCTGGTCAAAAGATATTTTACAAAGAATTTTACAAAGATATTTTACAAAGAATTCCCTGGTCAAAAGATAAGGACTTTATTACAAAATCTAAAATGTCCTACATTAACACATTTTTGATGGTATAAAGATACTTTTCTTAGCAGAGTTATGGAATTAGAAGATGGAATTATAGAAGAAGAAAAGATAGTTAGCATAAAAGCAACTATCAAGAATAATAATGATATTCTAGACAAAAAGATTAACGAAGAATTAGCAACGGAAAATCCGATTCAAAAATTGAAAACATCTTTTCAAAGAAAATATCCTAATATCTCTGAAGAAGATCTTATGAAACGCTGCTTAGAGCATATGAAAAAGCAGTTTGAACAGACTTTTGACAACTCAGACACAAATTCTTCTGCGTCTGAAAAAACTACCAAATCGGTAGAGATGAAAGAATGCTTTCAAGGACAATCCCAAGACCCAGAGGAAGATCTCCTTTTTTTTCCATTTGGGTAGTAGTGTTTTATTTCTACTGAAGCAGAAACTATTAACAAGGTTTCATATACTTGTCTTGTCTTTCCTGCTGACGCAGCAAAAGAAATGGTCTCAATATATTTTTTTTTAAAGACCATGGATCATCAATTTTAGGAATATCATTCCTTTCTAAACAAATAATTTGTTCAGAATTATTTTTTAAGATATAACTATCATTCACATTTTTAATTGCTTTTTTGAATGATAATCCAGGAATATTTCCTGTTAAAGATGTTTCAGCCTCGCTTTGAGGGCTATAAATACTCATATGAGAAGTATTTTTTCTTGCCATTTTATGAGGCAATTTCCATTTTGATTGAGCGTATGACGCTTCAGATTCCATGTCTATTTTCATAGACTTTGACTTTGCATTTTTAGCCAATTTGCATATAGGAGTTGTTAGGAATATTATTCCTTCCTCTTGCTCTGCCCCTTCATCCCTCGAGGGACTCTGCATATGCAGAATCTTGTAAATCAATAATATAGGATCAGATCTCAGAAAGATTATTAATTCAATTTTTATAAACTTAATATTAATTTCTTATGAACTTAATACGATTTTTCTAAACTTAATTTCACGCATAAAAATATTTCTATGAAAAAACTTATTTTAAAAAATAAAAAATATTTATCTTATAAAAAATTAAAAAATATCTTTCATTAAAAGATCTAAAAAAAACATCTTTTATTTGTCATTTTCATTTGATATATTTTTTGTGATGATTCATATTAAAAACACTCAAAACCCAAAAATTCACAATTTTGAAAATTAATTTTTATTACTAGGCACTACATCTTTATTGTTATTATATGAAATGCCCTAATAAAGTTATTCATGGTTTTGAAAACTATTTTTTATTTCTAATTAATTATATATTTCTTAAATCATTAAAATATCTGTTAAATTAATTAAAATTTTATAACTTATAAAAAGCATGGAAGTTGTTATCAATAAGGATTAAATTGGAAACAATAATTACCATTTAATTAACCACTCATTGAATAGATCATTGAATCATTTTATATGAAGATAATAAAAAAACATCATTTTATATGAAGATAACAAAAAAACTGGCATTTTTGTATTTTCTCTTAATCGTATATATGCATCGCACGTGCAAATATTAGTTGTTTGTAAATCAATAATATAGGATCAGATCTCAAAAAGATTATTAATTCAATTTTTATAAACTTAATATTAATTTCTTATGAACTTAATACGATTTTTCTAAACTTAATTCCACGCATAAAAATATTTTTACGAAAAAACTTATTTTAAAAAATAAAAAATATTTATCTTATAAAAAATTAAAAAATATCTTTCATTAAAAGATCTAAAAAAACATCTTTTCTTTGTCATTTTCATTTGATATATTTTTTGTGATGATTCATATTAAAAACACTCAAAACCCATAGTAATCAATTAAACCTATCTACACAATCAACAAATCCATATAAAAATATAAAAAATGAATTAAAATTTAATATTTTTAAATATAAATACAAATAATTTTTTCTCAACCTAATTTTATAAGCTTTATATAAACCATTTCTAGAGTTTAATTATCTTTAATTACTGTATCTTAAACTAGATATTATGAGGAAGATCGATGGTCACACTAGATTTTAAGAAAACCCTGAACTTGCTTTAGGTGGTATCTTTTGCCTGATTTTGGTTCTATTTGCAAATACATATAGTTATAATAACTACACTCCTAAAAACATTTGACTTTGTTTTCATCTATATTAAAAGTTTTAGTATAGGAAATCAAATCAAATATTGTTATATCAAAATATTTTTAACAAAAGAAAATCTTTCATTGATAAATAAATTATACATATGTTATTTAAATTTTATGAAAATCAAATTTGAAATTAAACATGAATCAAATCTTTTAAAAGCAATAATTTTGTAACAAAATAAATTCTTTTATTAATAAATAAAAGATTCATATGCTCTTTGAATTGAATTTTATGGAAATCAAATTTGTGACATAAAATGAAATCAATTTTTTCTTATAAAATCTAAATCAAATTTTGGTATAAACTAAGTTTTATAAAATCGGATCTTTAACTTGTAAAAAATTTTTAAAACAAAATTAAGTTTTCAAGAAGAAAATTAATTCATTATATTTATTAGGATGTTTTATAATTTTTATTGTCACGGTGCTTATTTGGAAATAAAAAAAATGTATTTTTGTATATTTATGATTTGTAAATCATGTGTCTAATTTTTTTTATTATGAATTCTTTATGTCTGTGCACATTAGTTATATTTCATAAGATTAATAAAAGTTGAAATTAAAATGATAAGATAGGTTGTATGTTGACTCATTAATGCCACTGAGCTCAATATCTCAAAATCAATCCGGAGACTGCAATTGCAAAAAGTAAAGGGTTGGATATTCATGAAATTAAGCAAAATTACATATTTTTATATATCTATAACTTATTTTTATATAGATATATAGACTACATAACTCTCGTGCGTAGCATGTGCAAAAACCTAGTAATATAAAAAGCCAGATATAAAATCGGATACGGAAAAAATATATGTGCTATCATATCTGTATCTAGTTATCATTGACGGAGATAAATACGGATACGGATACGGTCTGTCATTGGAAATGAAAATCAATATCGTATTTGATAAAAATCGAAGACGAATACAAATTCCAATCGAATTATTCGTATCTGTTTATATCCCTATCAAGTTGGTGTGAATAAAAAAGGGCTTTTTCGATATAAGTCCCCTAAAATATCGGAATTTTGAACAACATCCTCCTAAAATTTTATATTTTTAAACACGCACCCTAAAACCTATTTGTTAACTAAAAACACCCATTTACTTAAGTTAATTAGGATTAGGGTTTTTCTCATATAGGCCCAACATTACTATTTTGATAAACACCCCCTAAAACTTCATATTTTTAGAAACGCCATCTTGATCCCTTAATTAAACTAAATTGGCCCTTATGCTTAATTATCTTTCGTCATACTGGTAGAAATCTGCGTTAAGAAACTAAAACGACAACGTTATCTTTCTAATAGCTTTATATTTGCATTGAAAAGAAAGAAAAAGAGAGATTGTTGTGTTGAAGGATTGAAAGAGAAATATGGGTTTTGAATTAAATATTTAGAAGAGAGTAATGGATTATGCCTTCGAAAGAGTGTGATGGAGCTTCGGATCTCCTTCAGATGTTGTCCTCCATCGATCTGTAGGGAGCATGGTTGGACGGCTGAGATTGGGCTTGTAGGTTGTCTCCTTGGGCATGTGGATCTTAATGGGTTGATTTTGAGATGAAGCCGAGCTATCTGCAAAGAAGTCCCGGGATGGGTGACCGCCGTAGGACCCTCCAACGATCAAGTTAGCGGAGGAAAACGAGAAGAGTAGCGGCTTATTGGGTTCAAATTGCCTTACCTGAGTCGTCTGAGAGAGGGTTTTTTATAATGGTCGCATGGAGCGAGCAGGCGTGAGATCTTCACCTTCGGTTATGCCCCTGACGTTACGCCTGCGTGAATGACGGGATCCCCTCATTAATGGTGGGATACACTCATTAATGGAGGGATGTGCCAGTGTGGGACGCGGGACATAGGCGGCGGATATCCCGCGTTGGCGAGACACGCGGGGCCATTGCGGGAGCGCAGAGGCCTCGCGCTCTCGTTTAACCAGAAGAACTGGGGAGGCTTATCTCGACGCGAGCTCGGAGACAACCCGAGAGGCCGAGGAAGCTCAGCTCTACAATTGCTCGGAGACGAGCATAGGAAGATAGGTGCCAGTTGGGCGGCTAGGTCGCTCTTAAGTAAGAGGCGGAGTATTAGCTCGGGAATGGACTGAGGAAGGTAATCAATGCTCCACGCTGATTTTACCTCGGTAGTCCTCCAGGAGGCAGCGAGCTGTCGCGGGTGACACGCCATTCGCCACGTGTCGTGATCTGAGGGATTCTGTAATACCCGGTTCTGTTATATACGCAAAAATCCGTATTTTTCGTTAAACAAAAAATTTTGTTATTTTAATTATTTATTATTTTAAAGAAATCCCTTAAAACCCTAAACCCCGGCTCATCCCTTTTTCTCTTCAAAATTTCTTTTAATTTTTCTCCATGGCCCAATCCCAGCCCAACACCATTGTTCAGCCCAGAAAATTAAAGACTTGGAAATTCATTTGTATTTAAACCAAAACCCAAATCTCTCTTTTCTTTTTCATTATTCCTTTCCTTAATCCCAAGCCCCAGCCCATTTTCTTTTATCAAAAATTAAACCCAAAACCTTAATAATTAAGCCCGGCCCGTTTCTTTTTTTTCCCCCATTTAAATACTGCGCTGGCCCGGCCCACTCCTCCTCTCAGCCCATCCCTCTCTTCTCTTCAATTTCCTTTATATTTTTCTCATTATTCCCCAGCCCACTCCCTGGCAGTCCGTGCCTCCTACCCGACCTGGCCCACTACCCAACCTTCTTCCTCTAACGGCTACATCCCCATTTCCCGCTCCACTGTTCCCCGATCCACCATCGTCGCCGCCCCTCGCGCCAACGCTCGCGAGCGTTACCCGCGACGCGCGCCTCTCTCTCTCTCCACTCATAATTCCTTCTCTCCCCCACATCTACTCCCCTCATTCTTCTTTCCACTCCCGTTCTCTCTTTCTCGAGCCACACCCACGCTTCCCCCGTCGCCATCACCCCACTCCGCCGGCCACCTCGTTGGACTCTCATCACCACCCTCATCTCCTCACCACCTTTCCTCACTCTTCCCAGCCACCATCAAGCAATACCCCTAAACCCACAGCCAAGCTCGAACCCCTGCATCCGAGCTCGACCTCCCCTGCGCCAACGACCAGTGAGCTTCTCGTCTCGTCGTCGACGCACCTGCATCCCGTCGACTCCTCGCATCACCGTCGCCATCTCCTCCTCTCTCTTCATCTGTGCTTTCTCTCCCTGCTTTTCTATGCTCTCTCTCTCTCTATCTGCTTGCTCTCTCTTTCTCTCTCTCTGTGTGTGTGTGCGCTCTCTCTCCCTCCCTGTGCTCTCTTTATCTCCCTCTTTACAACCCTTTCTCTCTCTGTTTCCCTCTCTATTCTCTCTCTCTGTTCTTCCCTCTCTCCCTACATCTTACTCTCTCAATACAACTCTCTCCCCCTCTCAACATCTCTGTTTTTCTCTCTCTCTCTAATTCCCTATCTCTCTCAAAATCTCTCTCTCTCTCTCTCTCTCTGCAATGCCTCTCGCCTGCTCCGGCCAACCAACGCCGCTCTTCACTGCCCTAGAACACACCCGAGCTCACCCTGAGCCGCTGCCGTCGACGTTGCTGTGCCGCGCGTGTGTTGTTGTTGTGCCGCGCGTGTGTCGTTGCCGCTGCCGAGTACCCCAAAAACGTCTCCAGGCAAGTTCTCTACTTGCTACATGCTAAGTTATACTTGCTACGAATTAAAATCGTTTAGATTCTATAGCTACTTTTCTGAATAAATTATACTACACACCTGTTCGATGCATGATCCCTATGATTATACTTATCACATTTGACGGAACTGGATGGTTTACATTGGCCCTTGTAGTGATGAATATCTTATGCAAATTTCGTTAAATAATTTGACCGTTAACGACTAAAACGACTACCCCCAAGTTTAACCGTAAAACTGGAATTTTCTTGTACCTGAAAACTATTAAAATCGTCATAAATTATATACACACTGGAATGATGCGTTCGAGGGCTCAAATCGAAGACAACTCGACGAAATTTAACTCTATACTAATTTCCAGATATTCCTGTACTTAAACTGTGATGATATTTGGATCGGAGTGCGACTCTGGACTGCAGTCCAGAGCGACTCCAATTGTTGCTTGCTGTTCCGTAATGAACACCATCCTGTTTCCTTAACTCGCAGGTTGTAAAACTCTACTGTTTATTATAGGTGAATGTGTTAAGTAGACAACACAAGTGGTTTCATCTTGTTTCGTTATCATTTGTTATTTAATCTGTAAATTAATAGATGTGGACGTATAACAGTCCAGAACAGATTCTGAGATGACATATTAATGTTAAACAGTGTATAACTCCTGACGTACAGATGCGATTGAAGATTCGTTTATTGTGTTGAAAACCTTAATGAAAACCCTAGATTTCATCTAACTGTAGCGTCGCTAAAATCTGATCCCAATTGGGATTAAAATGCGTTGCGAAACGGATTTCTGATCCTGAAACCGGATTTCCAGCCGTGAACGCTTAAAATGAAATGGCTATAATTAGTGATCCTGGAGCCTAATTGGCATGAAACTAAATTCGATGGATAGATAACTGAACATACTAATTATTACCTGTACACTGTTTCACTAAATTGTAACCGTATGATTTATGAGAAATTATGCAAATCGTAGATTAATGATTCAGGACATCCTAAACATGCTTTATATACTGTTCACGCATCATATCATACACATGTCACTGCATTGATAATCTAGTGATAACGTGCATTACCCAGTGTTAGGTATTAGTGATGATTGTGGCAAGTACGTCAGTGTTCGTATATCAGTGAGTAAGTGAAAGTGACAAGTACTTGTACACAATCAGCGACCCTTATTATTCTATTGCATTGTCGACGTCTGTGAGACGCGTGTACGTGTGACTATAAGTGGTATAGGACACTTATGGAAGCTCTTGCATGGGTGTCACAGATAAGGCGCCAGACACTGCCATTTATCTTAGGTATTAGTCGGGACATGCTTGATGGAGGTCCTGCCTCCAGTTCTCGCGCAGACTTGTCACCGACCGATTGGTATTTAGGGTTATGGTTAGCGTTTGATGTAGACCACGGGATGTGGGGTAGTTTGAGTGTGAGTTCAACAGAATCTCGGGAGTCCCATGCCGGCTTATATATTTAGGGAGATATATGGAGATTTACAGGGTATGTGATTATTACCGTGATATTACATGTTGGGCCCGTGGTCCCTTGCCCTTGGGTTCTACCCTTGGGTGGAGGACACTCGCGAGTGGTTGACTCTCACACTTGGACTGACGATAGGCTTAGTGACCTGTACAGTGAGACTTAGAGACTGATAGGGATACTGGCATTGATATACCTTACATACTGTGTTGATATACATGGCATATCATTCTACTGCTTTTACTGTTCCGCTGCATTGATTACTGCATGTTCATATCCATACTGCCATTGATCTACTGTTATATATACCTATTATCATTGTTAGAATTGTCACATGATTTTATATATATTATATTGCTATTGTGTCGCTCTGACGACCTGAGTATGCATGCTCAGTGTGAGGAGAAGATTTAGCCTGGACCAGGACCATACGTATATCACAGACACCTCAACTTGCTATCCAGAGTTATATCCCGTTTGTTTTCCCTCAGGTCAGTTCTTTACATTGTTTCATTCAGTTACTGCATTTCTCATTACCTGCGCATCATTTACTGTTTACCATGAAAAACTAGAAGCCGAAGTGTGACTACGACAGGACATTTCCTTGACCGTAGGAGCATGGCTGGCCTTGTCTACCCCTCGTATTCCGTATTTTGGGAAGCGGGGCGTGACATGGTTTAGTTGGTATCAGAGCCCAGGTTTTTCTTCGATTGGGATTGCAGTTTTCCGTGTATAGCTTGGCAATCTAAGCCATTCCTTGGTTTATGTTGTAAACTTGTCATTCTTTATCCATATTCACATCTTATGTTCAGCTATCCATTCGCTAGGGTTTCGGGTGACTTGGCAAAGTTACGTGGTTGCAATTGCACTACCGTATCCTGTTTAAGTAACTTAAAGTCATACGATTGATTCTCCACTTATAATAAATTCATCACCTTTGATATTCTTGAATCTTTGTCCTATCCATATTATATTTTGATTCGTATAGTTTGTGACTTATATCATCCTCAAAAATCATTGTTTCAGGATCATGTCTTTCAACGACTCTTCCTCTATCTCCACTCCCCAGAATCAGACTGTTGAGATCCTGAGTGTACTGCAAGGTTTGAAGGAAGCCCAGGAGCGAACAAACGACTTGTTAGCTGAAGGACTGAGAAGGCAGGTGAGTCAGGCACCAGCGGCTGTCTCCAATCATAAAGAGATCCCCGTTAGACGAGGAAAAGAGAAGAAGATGAAACGCCAATTTGTTTCCCCGCGACAGAAGCAGCAGAAGACCCTATGTTGTGGGTATTGTAAGAGGCCAGGACATCTTCAGAGGGATTGTCGCCGCGCCTAAGGGAAATGTCTGATATGCGGGTCCAACAAACATCTCATCAACGGTTTCCCAGAAAGGAAAGAACTACAAGGATGAGACTCATCCACACTCCCCACTTCTGCCAAGTGAGGATTATTGCATAGTTCAAACATCGAGGATAAGGCGGACCCAGCGCAGGATTCAACTCACGTGACGAGAATGCAACGTTCTAGTAGTCAAAGAAGAATTTTCATGTTTCCTAATTTCAGTAATAATGTTATCATCCTCTTATAAATATTTCTTTCCGTTTGGAATCTTGTATCCGTCAAACTTGTAGTTGTATGCAATAAAACTTGAATCGTAATATATGAATCATTCCCTTTCTTTCTCCTTATTTATACTATTCATTAGCACAACATTTTAATCTCGATTTTTCAATTCCTGCCACCACATATTTTCCTATACTGCGTACCCTGAGCTATTTTTTATGTGTTCCATTATCTAATCACGACTCTTTCCTTTCCGGCCATGGCCCACCCTGGAGCAGCGCCGCATCTAGATGAGGATGCACAGTCATGCGTTTTCTTAGACCGCATACTGATGAGTTCTGATGATGAAATCAACGATCCCCAGGTTAATGTCGGAAACAACAATTCTGAGGACGAAGGAGCAGCCGTCCCCGAGTTTGACATGATAGGCGATTCCGACGTAGAGGAAGGAGACCCTGAAGAGAACCCGATAGGAGAAAATCCAGTGGAGGAAAACCCCATGGAAGAGAATGCAAAAGAAGAGAATCACATGGAATCGGACCTCGATGAAGAAGCTCCATCTGAGGAAGAAGGACCAGAAGGACAAGACCCTGCTGTGGAAGAACTCCCAATGGCGGTCCCCGCGAGGCGCTATGGAAATGGACGCCCCTACCTGAGCGCAAGAGCCTACCGCAACCTGCTGAATTTCCACAACCACGACTGACGGGTTTTCTTTTAGATGTTGTCTTCTTTGGTCAGATAAAATCTGTGTATAGTTTAGGGCCACATTTCATTTTTGATGATGCTTTGTTTAAAATCTTCTAGAATGGAATAAATTGTTGAGTTTACAAATTCTTCGATCTTCTTGATGCTTGATTATTTCTTCTATACAATTATTTCCTACAGAGATCTGTTCATATCTACTCCTTACATTATTCTATCCCTCACACGTCGGCCGCGTCCACCATCGCCATCAAACCCTCTGAAACTCACTCCCGACATCGTTGCCGACGGGCTCACCATCCCTCACTCAGACTAACAAATACCACACCCGATCTTTTTGAGGTCCACCCTTCATCCTTCGTCTGTGCCCCTTTTGAGATCCTTCTGTGAGGAGAACATTTCATGTGAAAATTTCCGAGTTCGCTAATCCTTCAAATTTTTGATTCACATGATGTACCGACCAGTATCCTCCCCATACATTTTTCTCCTTATAGTCCTTTATTGCTCACCCTTACTTCCTGTGCTGACCCGATTCCAAATCTCATTGATCTTCAGCCTAAAGCCGCCGCACTCCAACCTTCTGATTGTGCCACACTTCCTTGTAATCATGTACCCTAGCTAGCCCTATACATTTTGTGCTTTTTCCTGTTACCCTAACTATAGTTAGGGACATCATTATTCGAAAATTTAGTTTTCATTATTTTGAATTTATCGAAGAGTGCGTGTTATTAATTACTCCGTTTTATGTATTTTAAGTACATTATTATTATTCTCATTTTCAGTAGCGTAACCTTATATCGCGCATATTTTCGTTCCATGTTCCTTATTTTCACTATGCGAACTTTCGCAGTTATTTGACCGATACGTTATCCTAAAATGTTTTAACCTACCTACAAATCTTTCACTACTTTATTGTCGTTACTTTATTTTCGGGTATTGTGCCTACGGTTACTATTATCTATGGTTGTGCTTTACATTTATTATTTCTGTTGTGCTACCTTTGATATAATTATACGTGCACATATTTGAGTTTCGATTTTATCGGGTACGCCTCGAATATCATTATTCGTTACTGTCGTTATTGCTATCCTCGTATACATGTAGTTGCCCTTATAATTATTCCTGCCTTATACCTACTTAGACCCATCCTTTGTATGTTGTTCTTACATATATAAACCTTCAAATTTCTTTATCTGCCTATTTCAAGTAAAGCATTCTGTGTTAGTTTGCAATAAAACAGCTATCGCTTATGTTTGTATAACTTATCGTTTATTTTAAATTTCGAGGACGAAATTTTTGTAAGGGTGGTATGATGTAATACCCGGTTCTGTTATATACGCCAAAATCCGTATTTTTCGTTAAACTAAAAATTTTGTTATTTTAATTATTTATTATTTTAAATAAATCCCTTAAAACCCTAAACCCCGGCTCATCCCTTTTTCTCTTCAAAATTTCTTTTAATTTTTCTCCATGGCCCAATCCCGGCCCAACACCATTGTTCAGCCCAGAAAATTAAAGAAATGGAAATTCATTTGTATTTAAACCAAAACCCAAATCTCTCTTTCCTTTTTCATTATTCCTTTCCTTAATCCCAAGCCCTAGCCCATTTTCTTTTATAAAAAATTAAACCCAAAACCTTAATAATTAAGCCCGGCCCGTTTCTTTTTTTTCCCCATTTAAATACTGCGCTGGCCCGGCCCACTCCTCCTCTCAGCCCATCCTTCTCTTCTCTTCAATTTCCTTTTTATTTTTCTCATTATTCCCCAGCCCACTCCCTGGCAGCCCGTGCCTCCTACCCGACCCGGCCCACTACCCAACCTTCTTCCTCTAACGGCTACATCCCCATTTCCCGCTCCACTGTTCCCCGATCCACCATCGTCGCCGCCCCTCGCGCCAACGCTCACAAGAGTTAACCGTGACGCGCGCCTCTCTCTCTCTGCTCATAATTCCTTCTCTCCCCCACGTCTACTCCCCTCATTCTTCTTTCCACTCCCGTTCTCTCTTTCTCAAGCCACACCCACGCTTCCCCCGTCGCCATCACCTCACTCCGCCGGCCACCTCGTTGGACCCTCATCACCGCCCTCATCTCCTCACCACCTTTCCTCACTCTTCCCTGCCACCATCAAGAAATACCCCTAAACCTACAGCCAAGCTTGAACCCCTACACCCGAGCTCGACCTCCCCTGCGCCGACGGCCAGTGAGCTTCTCGTCTCGTCGTCGACACACCTGCATCCCGTCGACTCCCCGCATCACCGTCGCCATCTCCCCCTCTCTCTTCCTCTATGCTTTCTCTCCCTGCTTTTCTGTGCTCTCTCTCTGTGTGTGTGTGTGTGTGTGCGCTCTCTCTCTCTCCCTGTGCTCTCTTTCTCTCCCTCTCTACAACCCTTTCTCTCTCTGTTTCCCTCTCTATTCTCTCTCTCTGTTCTTCCCTCTCTCTCTCTACATCTTACTCTCTCAATACAACTCTCTCCCCCTCTCAACATCTCTGTTTTTTCTCTCTCTCTCTAATTCCCTCTCTCTCTCAAAATCTCACACTCTCTCTCTGCAGCGCCTCTCACCAGCTCCGGCCAACCAACGCCGCTCTTCGCTGCCCCAGAACAGACCCGAGCTCACCCTGAGCCGCTACCGTCGACGTTGCCGTGCCGCGCGTGTGTTGTTGTTGTGCCGCGCGTGTGTCGTTGCCGCTGCCGAGTACCCGAAAAACGTCTCCAGGCAAGTTCTCTACTTGCTACATGCTAAGTTATACTTGGTACGAATTACAATCGTTTAGATTCTGTAGTTACTTTTCTGAATAAATTATACTACACACCTGTTCGATGCATGATCCCTGTGAGAATACTTATCACATTTGACGGAACTGGATGGTTTACATTGGCCCTTGTAGTGATGAATATCTTATGCAAATTTCGTTGAATAATTTGACCGTTAACGACTAAAACGACTACCCCCAAGTTTAACCGTAAAACTGGAATTTTCTTGTACCTGAAAACTATTAAAATCGCCATAAATTATATACATACTGGAATGATACGTTCGAGGGCTCAAATCGAATCCAACTCGACGAAATTTAACCCTATACAAATTTCCAGATATTCCTGTACTTAAACTGTGACGATATTTGGATCGGAGTGCGACTTTGGACTACAGTCCAGAGCGACTCCAATTGTTGCTTGTTGTTCCGTAATGAACACCATCCTGTTTCCTTAACTCGTAGGTTGCGTAACTCCACTGTTTATTATAGGTGAATGTGTTAACTAGACAACACAAGTGGTTTCATCTTGTTTCGTTATCGTTTGTTATTTAATCTGTAATTTAATAGATGTGGACGTATAACAGTCCAGAACAGATTCTGAGATGACATATTAATGTTAAACAGTGTATAACTCCTGACGTACAGATGCGATTGAAGATTCGTCTATTGCGTTGAAAACCTTACTGAAAACCTTAGATTTCATCTAACTGTAGCATCGCTAAAATCTGATCCCAATTGGGATTAAAATGTGTTGCGAAACGGATTTCTGATTCTGAAACCGGATTTCCAGCCGTGAACGCTTAAAATGAAATGGCTATAATTAGTGATCCTGGAGCCTGATTGGCATGAAACTAAATTAGATGGATAGATAGCTGAACATACTAATTATTACCTGTTCACTGTTTTGCTAAATTGTAACCATATGATTTATGAGAAATTATACAAATGGTAGATTAATGATTCAGGACATCCTAAACATGCTTTATATACTGTTCACGCATCATATCATACACATGTCACTGCATTGATAATTTAGTGATAACGTGCATTACCCAGTGTTAGGTATTAGTGATGATTGTGGCAAGTACGTCAGTGTTCCTGTATCAGTGAGTAAGTGAAAGTGAGAAGTACTTGTACATAATCAGTGACCCTTATTATTCTATTGCATTGTCGACGTCTGTGAGACGCGTGTACGTGTGACTATAAGTGGTATGGGACACTTATGGAAGCTCTTGCACGGGTGTCACAGATAAGGCACCAAACACTGCCATTTATCTTAGGTATTAGTCGGGACGTGCTTGATGGAGGTCCTGCCTCCAGTTCTCGCGCAGACTTATCACCGACCGATTGGTATTTAGGGTTATGGTTAGCGTTTGATGTAGACCACGGGGTGTGGGGTAGTTTGAGTGTGAGTTCAACAGAATCTCGGGAGTCCCATGCCGGCTTATATATTTAGGGAGATATATGGAGATTTACAGGGTATGTGATTATTACCGTGATATTACATGTTGGGCCCGTGGTCCCTTGCCCTTGGGTTCTACCCTTGGGTGGAGGACACTCGCGAGTGGTTGACTCTCACACTTGGACTGACGATAGGCTTAGTTACCTGTACAGTGAGACTTAGAGACTGATAGGGATACTGGCATTGATATACCTTACATACTGTGTTGATATATGTGGCATATCATTCTACTGCTTTTACTGTTCCGCTGCATGGATTACTGCATGTTCATATCTATACTGCAATTGATCTACTGTTATATATACCTATTATCAATGTTAGAATTGTCACATGATTTTATATATATTATATTGCTATTGTGTCGCTCTGACGACCTGAGTATGCATGCTCAGTGTGAGGAGAAGATTTAGCCTGGACCAGGACTAGACGTATATCACAGACACCTTGACTTGCTATCCAGAGTTATATCCCGTTTGTTTCCCCTCAGGTCATTTCTTTACATTGTTTCATTCAGTTACTGCATTTCTCATTACATGCGCATCATTTACTGTTTACCATGTAAAACTAGAAGCCGAAGTGTGACTACGACAGGACATTTCCTTGACCGTAGGAGCATGGCTGGCCTTGTCTACCCCCCGTATTCCGTATTTTGGGAAGCGGGGCGTGGCAGATTCCCACTTGTGAGCATCATCATTAGCCCCCCACTCTCGTTCTGACCTATTTATGGGTCGGGTCTGTTCCCCTCCGAACGGCGGCCGAGACGTTAGGACGTCCGTGCCTGAGGTTCGGGGCAGATGCTATTTGATTGTATCCGCCTATCTCTCCGAAGATGCCAAGTTGATTTATGACACCGTGTATCGGAGGTTTAGACGGATGCGGCCGATGTAGCAGACTTCGTCAGATTCCCCCTCAGGGTGAGGGGTTTTTGATTGTGGGGACGCTCTTCCCTGCAGGCGCAAGCCCCTGCAGTTAATTACGCTACCGCATCGCGGTAACAACTTTCTCCTACTCCAGAATTTCACTTCGTGTCGTGTGTGTTTGTTTTGTTTGTGATTGCCCGTGGATTGTATACGGAGACTGAGTGATGTCGTCACCCGTAGGATGTGGATTAGTCCAAATCCGTATTTAGTTAGATTTGGGTTTGGTGTTTTTAGTTTAAGGATGTATTAGTCGCGTTGCGGCTAAGATCAACTTAAACGTTCGTAGTGATTGATTTAATTATTTGGCCGTCGGGATTCGTCACCTCTCTGACGTCGCTGAGGGATTACAACGACAGGTGTCAGAGGAGTTCAGAGATATACCCTTGAACCAAAGTTGATTTGGAGTTTTATTGTTTATTTGAATATCTAAGGACACGTTAACCGTATTTGGGGTTAAGATCAACTTGGACGGGACCGTTTAGATCCAACAAAAGAGCGTTTGGGCCCTATTGTGCCAGTTCAGGGACGTGGCGGTCCATTGCCAGTTTTAGGGACGTGGTGGTCCATTATTAGTTTAGGGACGTTTCGGTCCGTCGCCAGTTTAAGGACGTAGTGGTCCATATTCCAGTTTAGGGACGTGGTGGTCCGATATTAGTTTAGGGATGTTTCGGTCCGATATTAGTTTTAAGGACGTTTCGGTCCGATATTAGTTTAGGGACGTTTCCGGTCCGATATTAGTTTAGGGACGTTTCGGTCCGATATTAGTTTTAAGGACGTTTCGGTCCGATATTAGTTTAGGGACGTTTCGGTCCGAAATTAGTTTAGGGACGTTTCGGTCCGATATTAGTTTTAAGGACATTTCGGTCCGATATTAGTTTAGGGACGTTTCGGTCCGATATTAGTTTAGGGACGTTTCGGTCCGAAATTAGTTTTAAGGACGTTTCGGTCCGATATTAGTTTAGGGACGTTTCGGTCCGATATTAGTTTAGGGACGTTTCGGTCCGATATTAGATGAGTGGTCGTTGGGACTCGTCACCTCTTTGACGTCGTTGAGGAATTACAACGACAGATGTCAAAGGAGTTCGGAGATGTACCCTCGAACCGGTCGTGACTTAGTTTATGAGAGGCATTTAATTTAAGGACTTACAGCCAGGATTGGGTTAAGTCCAATTTTTATTTTAGGCTCTGCCCGATAAAAAGAATCAATCTAAACAGGGCTCTGCCTCTTTTTATTCTTGCAGTTTGATTTGGGCCAAGCCCTCAAGCATTTCCAAACAGGGCTCTGCCCTTTGTATGATTTGATTTGGGCCAGGCCCTCAAGAATTTTTCAAATAGGGCTCTGCCCTTTTATTTTTGTGATCTGATTTGGGTCAGGCCCTCAAGAATTTTTCCAAATAGGGCTCTGCCCTTTTATTTCTGATTTGGGCCAGGCCCTTTTAAATAATGAGTTGTAGGAACTCAAGAATCTTCTGATTGAAGAACAAAAGTGCATAGCACTTTTGATCTACATTTAGATCAAAAGAAAACAAGTTTTTCTTCTTGTTTTCTTTTCACAGAACCAAGGGTTCATATCAAGTGCAAGGCACTATTTATTATTCTTTTTTCCTTTTTAGAACCAGGGGTTCATATCAAGTGCAAGGCACTATTTTTTTTTATTTTTTTTTTTCTGTTCTTCAGAAATTTTACCTTCTTCTTTTTTTGTTCTTGATTAATCTTCAAGAGCTCTCTTTTTCCAGAAGTTTTTTTCTTCTCTTGATGATTGATTCTCTGCCATTTGAATGAGGCTTGGGGTCTTATTTATAGTGCCCACAAATTTGTTGGATTTGTTAACAAAATCTTTCCTGAATAATTTTGGGAATTTTCCCACCATTGGATCTTTGATCCAAGGGTTCCTGTTTTACAGGAGAACAGAAAAGATTTATCTAAATCTTTATTCAGTTGCTGCGCAACTCACCAGCGTGTGACACGTGTCACGCATCCGTGCGCTTGCGCAGTTGCGGTTGCGCAACTGCGCAGACACGTGTCGCGCATCCGAGCGCTTGCGCAGCTGCGATTGCGCAACTGCGCAGACACGTGTCGCGCATCGGTGATTTTGCGCAGCTGCGACTGCGCAACTGCGCAGACACGTGTCACGCATCTGTGCGCTTGCGCAGACACGTGTCGCGCATCGGCGATTTTGCGCAGCTGCGACTGCGCAACTGCGCAGACACGTGTCACGCATCTGTGCGCTTGTGCAGACACGTGTCACGCATCGGTGCGTTTGCGCAGCTGCGATTGCGCAACTGCGCAGACACGTGTCACGCATCTGTGCGCTTGCGCAGACACGTGTCGCGCATCCGTGCGCTTGCGCAGTTGCAATTGCGCAACTCCGCAGACACGTGTCGTGCATCCATGCGCTTGCGCAGACACGTGTCGCGCTGCCATGCATTTGCGCAGTTACGTTTTCTGAAGAGCCTTGCTCTGATGGGACGCACCGTCTCGGGCGTTACGCTGCCGAATTGGCTTCTGCCATGTGGCAAATTGCGCACTGCGCACGGAAACCGAAGCGTTGCTTCAAATTTTGAATTTTCAAAATTCAGTAGAGCCTTGCTCTGATTGGGGGAAACAGATGCCCCCCCACCGTTGTGCTTACGTGGCGCGACGTAAGCGCAACGGTGGCCAGGGTCAGTTGAAGGGGCGCAGGCGCCTATAAATAAGACCCTTGGTCTTTGTTAATCTCTTCATCATCTTCAAGATTTCTCATTTTCAGAGCCTTGCTCTTGCCTTCAAGAACTTCAGAGCCTTGCTCTTGCTTCCAAAGTTAGAACTTTTTAGAACAACTTAGGTAAAGAAATTAAATTAAATTAATTTTAATTAATAGAGCCTTGCTCTCATAGATCTTTTGATCTAAGGAAAACCCCTTTGGGGTTTCACCAACAGAGCCTTGCTCTTAAGAACCTGTTTCAGGGTTTCTTAACCCATGAACAGGGCTTTGCTTTTTTGGCAAAACATAGATCTTTTGATCTAAAAAAAGAACTCTTAAGAGTTTTCATGGGTCTTTAAGATCCCAATTTTTTTAAATTTTTAATTTTCAAAAATTAATTTCCCTTTGATGGATATTTCCATCATTATCACAGAGCCAAGCTCTTTTAAGGAATCTTGATCCCCTGGAACCAGAGTTTGACATGTGTCACTCTGTGACAGAGCTTTGCTCTAAAAGAGGAGATTTTCTCTGTCTCCAGGGACTTCCCCACCAATGCGTGTATTCTACTGGGCCCTTTTTATGAATTGACAGTCCTATCCAATGATGGGATTGTCTTATTAAGTGATGTACATCACCCGGATTTTGTGGGTCCCCTTTTTGTCCCTTACCCACTGCATCACAGTGTGGAGCGAGGTTTTTATATATATACTTTTTTTTAATGCCAAGCGTTAGGCCACTAATGATGTATGTTTCTTTGTCTTTCCACAGAACATGTCTGACGACTTGTCTTTTCCCTTCGTTCGCTCGGAAGGAGGATTCCCTCATGCGCCAGTGGATCGGGTGGTATTCGCTCTTATTAAAGATCGCGACTCTGAATGCAAACAGCTCCACCTGTGGGGAAGGTGGTATAGCTGTTGGAGATAGTGCCCTCAGAGTCAATTATTACATCACAGGCACGTGATCGCAATGATTGAGGGAGGACCTATCCCGGGAGGACAGTCTTACTCGAGATGATAGTATGCTATCTGGTTTACCTTTATCATCGTGTGCTGCTTTAGGTGACCTGACAGGTCGCTATTGCACGTTGATAGAGCCCCTAGGATTCTTGCTTGACTGCCGGCAGTATGAGGGCGATCATATACGTGGGAGCTGGTAGTCTATAAGCACATCCTTAAAAGGTCCCTAGTCGTAGGAGTTTCGAGACAGGGCATCGATACTCCAGAGTAGACTAGTGTATACAGTCGAGACCCCGACGAGGGGCGGTGGCCGGTCTCACAAGCCACTGGTGTTAGTTGGTTCACCTAAGATGTATACAGGTGCTCATTGGGTTATGAGTACACCGGACAGGACTCGCCGGGAACATGCTAGTTGGTCTTATACCTGACGTCAGATAGCAGTTCCCTGGTGACATGTGTACAGGTTAGTTCATCGACCTAGGGATCGTCATTTGTCTCGTGTGAGTTCCCACTGTACTTTGATTACTACCCTACCACGGCTCAAAGGAGTCGTGCAAACAGGTTTTAGTTGGGTACAGTCCCGAGCCACATGGAGGCAGTGAGCGGATCTTCAGGGGTTCGTCTCTCCCGGTATTGGGGGTGAGGTCGCGCTGTGTCTAGGAGAGCCATTACACAAAGACCTTGGCCAAGGCAGGAGATTTACTGGTAGGTATTCCAGTAGTATCTCAGGGTGTTCTGGGCTACACTCCGACACGACTTGTACCGCTTTTGGGGGTCTGACTTTTACCAACCCCCTAGGCCCGCCATGCGATGCTCATAGACGAACGGACCGGACTGTACGGATATTGTCACTGACAGGCTCAGTTGGGTGTCGGGGTGAGCTTCCTCATCGACGTCCCTTTTGGTCAATAGCTGGTGGCCCGTCACGTATTGGCTTATACCTCTGACGTGCTAGTGGTTAAATCCACAGCCATAGTATTGACGAGTCTTTAGAGTCCACCACACTTTCAGTTACTCAAGCTTTCGGGCGAAACGCTGTAGAGGCCGTATGGAGATATGGCAGGGTCCGATCAGATACGTGCGGTATTGCACGGATCAGGATCGGACGGTTTGTACTAGTGGCCGTATGGTTATATGGCAGCGTTCGATCAGATACGTGCGGTATTGCACGGATCAGGATCGGACGGATTTTGCTAGCCGGCTTTGGTTTAAGCCGGTCCTAGTTTAGTACAGTGTAGATTTTGTCTCATTGCATTTGTATCCGGACGGAATACAAATGCGGGTGTGTATGCACAGTGTGGGGTTTTCCTGTAATTTATTACGGGACCAGTTTTCTAGAGTTGCCATTTTGCTTTCCGTTCCGGCCGGTTTTCCTTTGTTCTTTCCCGGCCGGACTTTTCCGATGGAGGGTGTTATTTGCAAGTTTGCAAATAACACTTGGTGGGGGTTTTATTTGCATAAGGATTAATTATGAAAGCATCTTTGCTTTTCTTGCATTCATTGTGATAAGAAAGGATTAGAAATGAAGTGAGGTTTGATTTGAGTTTAGTGATGATTATGTTTTTGGATGTGGTCACCCTCCTCCTTTTACTACGCTCACCTCCCTTCTTGCTTCATATTGTTTTTCCTCCACCATTTCAAAGAGTGAGAGATTATTATCAAGGTTGAGAAAAAGAAAGAGAAAAAAAAAAAAAGAAAAGAGAAGAAGAGAGAGCTTCATCTTTGAGAGAGGTTTTCATTCTTGATCTCATTCCATGCCAAGAAAAATGCAAGCACCATTTTTCTTATCTTTGTTTCCTCCATCCTCTTCAAATGGCAACCAACCCCAAAGTGAGACATACATTCTACATTACACTCCCTACAGCATATCTTGAGCATGTCGAGTAGCCGGCTTCATGCGCGAGTTGCCTCGGTATTGAGGTGGGAGCCCGTAAAAGTACCCGGCTTCGTGGTGCCCTTTCCGACGAGGAGGAGACGACCGGAGATCCCGCGAGGAGATCGGAGTGGAGATGAAGACCGGAGGACTTGGATCGTCGGTATATCTCTTCCCCTTTCTTGTTAGTAGCTTAGACTAGTTTAATGGCACGATCCGGGGTTTAGTGCGCGGTGGTGCCGGTTTGCTAAGTCCGCAAAATTTAAGTTTATCACCGTTTCCGCGTTTGGCCGTCGGATTGACGGCCGGGGCGCCGCCGTGCACTTACAGTGGTATCAGAGCCTCGCCATTAACATAGTCTAGCTTGGTGTAATGTGTTTTTCTGTTTCGATCGATCGAATGTTCCAAAACTGCATTTTAGTTCGAATCAGTTTCTGTTGAAAATTTTTGGTCTTGAAAAATTTTTCAGGTTGTAAAATATTGATGTACTGGAAAATCTAAGAGTTCTGTAAAAATTTGACGAAGTAACTCCACAGTGGGAGCGCGGAACCGCCGCGAAACCCCCCCTCGCGCGGCCCTTCCGCCGCTCACTATTCACATCACTTCACCAAATTTTTTCAGAGGCCTTATGGGCTTAAAATATGGGTTTTGGAATATTAAAATTGGGCCCAGGATTTCTGTGAGTGCTACAGTTTTGATTGAGGGCCCACTTGTTAATTTTTTGATCGATCGGATATTTTAAACACATTTTTCACAGTATTTACATTATATCTGCGACCGTGAATGTCACTCGATCGGTAAATCCTGTCTAACTGCTATAGCCCGGTTAGACGGATTTGCGAACGTGACTTTCACGTTGATGTTCTATGTTTATGCTGTGATGTTGCGGATCGGTCGTGGGGGATAGCCTGGATGCAATGCTTGTACTGTGTTGTTGTATTATGTACATTTGATATTGCGGGGCGAGCGTCCGACATGTGGACTGCCGTCACTGCCTGTTTGTATTATTATTTTGGGACACGACCTGGTTGCGGTCGATGTACCCGGTGTATGTATATTTTACATTCTGTACTAGGATTACCCCGCGGTGGGGTGCACGGATAGCCGGGTTCTAGAGGGCAACAAGCCCGCATCTCATGGCATTGGGACGGAGGGGGCTTCACTCTAGGATTGGCGGGCTATTCGCCGCACTCGTAGGGGGTACAGGTTGACCCAGGAGGGGTGCCCAAGTTGCCGGATTCCGTGGAGTGCTGGGTGGTCCATTCACGGCGCTGAAGGGGGCTGCCTCGCTTCAGGTTTTGGCGGGTGACTTGCCGCGCCCATAGGGGTCTAGGATTTCATTGCACAGGCTATCCACACGACCAGGGGAACGTCGGGTTTCAGTAGTGGCTCTGTGAAACCCGGGGATCCCAGATATCTGTATTGTTCTGTGATGCTGTACATTTCTGTGATGTTGCATTTCTTTTCACGCCTTGAGCGAAATATAATATATTGGTATATATATTAGTAGATGTTGTATATGTTTTACATCCACGCTAGTCCAGTCCCCGCTCTGTCGTTAGTTAGCTAACCTAACGGGTAATGACGGGACCCAGTGGCGAATGCGGATGGCATATACGTACATCAGTATATTTTCGTTCTTTGTGGTGTGATCAATGATGGGACTGCGTTGATTCGGATCAATGCAAGATAAACAAACCTATTCTGATGTTGTTGGAACACTTTTCAAAAAGCTGTTATTGCAAGGACGTTCACTTTTGTTTTGCATCGTGGTATTCATTTGGAATATCCTGCTCCTCAGTCGACGAGGCAAGGGCCGAGATCCCTTTACCGGGAGTGACCCCTTGGACAGAAGTTTGCGTCAGGGCATTAACTTCACTATAGCCGATTACTTTTGCTTTGCACCGTGGTATTCAGTTGGAATATCCTGCACCCCATTCTACGGGGAAAGAGCCGAGATCCCTTCACCGGGAGTGACCTCTTTAGTAAAGGTTTTCGTCACTATATTTTTAAAAGCTATCCGTTCCTTCGACGATATCAAGTTCATTACGTTAAAGGTTTTCGCCAGAAACCATTCGTAGCCCTCCGTCATTTCATATGGATGGTCAATAGTATTCAAGCTGTGTATGTTGGCCAAAGTCAAGGCACAGTGTTTGGTAGCTGTTGGGGTATTCATATGCAGCATAGATAGATGCGTTGGTTTGGGACAGTCGTACTGCCATTTTGGCCAAAGTCAAGGGTATGTACGGGTGGATTCAAATTAACCTGGAGAATGACGGGTAGAACTTGGCATGTGACTTATGATATGTTGGCCAAAGTCAAGGTCATAAGAGCATGGGGCAAAAATCACATCGGGAGTTTCAAAAGTACTGAAACTTGCCAGATATGCGCATACCTTCTGGAGTGTGACACCGTGAGCGGATTCCGTCACGTTATCATGCAATGATAGTTGGATCCCGATTCCCACTGATGAGTTGGTTTACTCCTCGGGTGACCCCGACTAATTCTTCTTTCAGGTTTGGAGGAGAATTTGAGGTACAGTGGGAGGTTTCCAGATTAGATAAATTGGTAACCATTCTGATCTAGGATAGAGTGCACGCTGAGTGTTTCTTTTCTCTCTCTCTTTGGCAGCGACTTTTGACCCGACCCTAGACTATGACTCAGTGACCAAGTTGACCGAACTTTCTTAACACTGGCTTTTGGATTGTCAGAGTTGCGAACCTCATTGCCACTCCTACTTTTACCCTTTTCTCCAGGACACCCCGTATTACTACGAACGTCCACTTCCATTGGACAAAACCATCGTATGGTTAGATACGAACTCGAAGGAATTCGAGGATGGTTTCCGGTTCTGGAGAAAACGGATAGGACTATTCAGTTGTCTTTTCTTTTCACCCTCTCTCAGGTTGCGAGTACTCCTTGGTTTAGGAGTAGTACACCTATTACGCAAATTGGATAGTCTCCTTCCAAACCATAGGCTGGTGCCGACCGGTAGGGAATGAAGAAAACCAATTAGCCTAAACGGTGCACAGAAGGTATTAAGTTAAGACAAAATAAGGGATTAGTAAGAGGGCAAAGTAAATTGCAACAGATATTCACGACCAAACCATGTATTCCTTCGCCAATCCTAAATCACCTTTGTATTTCTCCAGGACACTCCGTATCATTACGAAGATCCCATTTTATTGGATAATCCATCGTATGGTTATATACGAACTCGAAAGGAACTTGTTCCAGTTCGGGGATGGATCCTGGTTCAGGAGAAATAGGAATAAAGTACATTCAGGTGTCTTTTATCTTCACCTTCTCTCGCGTTGCGAGTGCTCCTAGGATTAGGACAGTACACCCTTTATGCTTTTTGGATAGTCTTCTTCCAAACCATAGGCTGGTGCCGAACGGTAGGGAAGGAAGAAAACCATTTGGCCTAAAGAGGTGTACAGAAGGTAATGACTAAAAACATATGAAGGGATTTGGAGAGGTGGCAAAGAATTATACGGTTATAGTTGTGAATCTGGATAATGGAAGAGGCGTTACTAAGAATACCGGGATATCCCACCGAAACACTTCAATGTTTCAGTTTCACTGTATACAGTTAATAGAAAACTGATTTCCCAATTAGACACTTGCTCCAGGGTATGTATTTACCAGGTTGGATTCTCACATCTGTATGGTTTTACAGATGATGAGTGGGAGTAAGTTATTGGGAATTGGGTGATCATCCTCATTATATCGGGATTCGTTGTAATCGGTGATATTTGAGGAGATCACCTGGGCTGTTTGCCGGTCGGCGAATATTTGATTTTGAATATCCGCTGTTGTGCACCAATTTCAAATTGATATATCTGTACATCTATTTTCATAGAGTGAGATATACTTTTTGATATTATGTCGATGACATTTACCTAGATCAGTGGATGGTTAGGTAAGGAGCATTAAACAGCGGTGTAATTCTTCTTAACCATAAGTACAGTTTTCAACCTACGACACACAGTGAAAGAGTTGTTAGACTCAGCGGACTTATACAGAGTATTGTATGTTGTCCAGTGTCCATTAGGACAGAGGGGTTGGTCCTCATACTATATTCTGTTTACTTTTAACTTCTCTAGTTCTTAGACATGTGTTTCGTAGAAACACAGGGTCTAAGTTTTGAGGAGTTATAGGTATTTGAATAGAGTAGAGAACCAGGTGTAGCAAGTATCGGGATTCTTCAAAGTGATCGAAGATGTAGATACTTGTGCATGGTATTCAGTTGATAGTAATGATAAAGAGAAATTGCTTCTCTTTCAGGTTACTCAAAATTGGAAGTATTCCTAAGTTGAGTAACGCTGATCGGCCTCTCTCCATTTAGTTGACATGCACTGGAGACAGCTGCATGATTTGAATCTGGTTCAATTAAATCAGTGCCTCTGGTTCTATATTGGATATAGAACAGTTCATATCTTAACGTTGTTAAGGTACGGGGAGTTGTCTGGCTTATGATTAAAACCAGACTCCGGATAACTCATAGGCACGTTTCTGTAATGGCTGTTTGTGGGTTGACCCAGGCTATGACGAGGGTTGACTTTCTACCATCTGGGAGATCAATAGAAATATTGTTCATGACTTGCCACAGTTTTATTAAAAATGGATTTTTTCAAAAACAGCAGTGGGAGTATGGTAGAACTGGAAGTGATTCCAGAACCGCAAACGATTACTGAAGATTTGATAAGGAACCTAAAGATTCAATCTGATTTGACATTCCATTGGCCACTCCGCAGATAAGGTGGGTAACTTCAGGCACCGGAGAGGTACTTCGGTTGCCTCAAGGACGGTGACAGGGAAGTTCTTGTTTACCCACACTTGCCATTGTTGTTGTTCCAGGCTGCGAGACCCGGCAGGAGGATGAGTATAGCGTCGTTCTAAACTAGCTTTAGAAGTGCACGTCTGTATGACTCTGCCAGAGGGTTGTCGTAGTCGGTGGGAGCAGCGGAAGCATTGGTGGACATCAGGCTTATGTCTATTTACAGACTAAAGCAGATGTAGCGGAGATAGATCATCCATTTCTGATGTGACAGTCATAGGTTTGACGTCATCAGAATAGGGGATGGATCTGTTGAGAAGGTAGTAGGAAGTGATATTCCTTTACTACGATCGGTTATACTTTGGTCGTCACACAGTGGTTTCTCCACAAAGGACTTGGACATTATATCAGACATACTGGTTACTAGATCTATGGTTTTAGATCTAGATTTGGGTGGTTTCCTAATCTGGGTATCTTGACAGCATTCTATGAGTATTTAGAATGGACGACTCCTGGCACGGTAGTATACCTGCAGGTAATAGAGTCACCCTCTCTAAAGGTGTCTTATAGACTAAAGTAGAGAGGGATGTGCATGATTGGCAGATCACCTGCTTATGCAATTGAGTCAATCATGAGATGTCAAGTACCACACCAGATGTTGTTCTTGCACTAGATGCAATAAGTTGATATTGATCCAATCCCGGAGGAAAGTCGGAAGCAGTTTTGGAACATAAGTGGCTGTTCTAGGGATATGATAACGACAGCCTCATTCGAGAGACAGTTATCATTCCAGGCTTCCAAGGTGACATGGACGACAAGGAGGTTGTCAGAGCTATAGTTTTTCCTTCTGATGAGGGGCAGTATTTTGGACAGGTGATCCAAGGCAATACTGAGGGAGGCATGGCGCAGGATACTGATTAAGTTCAGTTGACGATACAGTCTAAGAAGTTTGGATTTGGAGTTCATTTATGAGCTAGGTCCCATCAGACATCCAGACTTTCTAAGACAGGTATTACTCATTTCGGGAGATGGCTTTCTCCGCGAACATGAGATTTAGAGAGACATAGAAAGAAACACCAGAGCGGATCCACTCACTGAGGCTATTCCTCGAACGCAATAGTTTCGCAAACAGGATTTTGTGAGACTGACAAGTAGAGGAGTTGGGTGTTCGGTATCACACGGGCTGTGAGTATGCGACATCGCAATAATTAGCCTTGAGTGCAAGTGGGAGATTGTTGGAGATAGTGCCCTCAGAGTCAATTATTACATCACAGGCACGTGATCGCAATAATTGAGGGAGGACCTATCCCGGGAGGACAGTCTTACTCGAGATGATAGTATGCTATCTGGTTTACCTTTATCATCGTGTACTGCTTTAGGTGACCTGACAGGTCGCTATTGCACGTTGATAGAGCCCCTAGGATTCTTGCTTGACTGCCGGCAGTATGAGGGCGATCATATACGTGGGAGCTGGTAGTCTATAAGCACATCCTTAAAAGGTCCCTAGTCGTAGGAGTTTCGAGACAGGGCATCGATACTCCAGAGTAGACTAGTGTATACAGTCGAGACCCCGACGAGGGGCGGTGGCCGGTCTCACAAGCCACTGGTGTTAGTTGGTTCACCTAAGATGTATACAGGTGCTCATTGGGTTATGAGTACACCGGACAGGACTCGCCGGGAACATGCTAGTTGGTCTTATACCTGACGTCAGATAGCAGTTCCCTGGTGACATGTGTACAGGTTAGTTCATCGACCTAGGGATCGTCATTTTTCTCGTGTGAGTTCCCACTGTACTTTGATTACTACCCTACCACGGCTCAAAGGAGTCGTGCAAACAGGTTTTAGTTGGGTACAGTCCCGAGCCACATGGAGGCAGTGAGCGGATCTTCAGGGGTTCGTCTCTCCCGGTATTGGGGGTGAGGTCGCGCTGTGTCTAGGAGAGCCATTACACAAAGACCTTGGCCAAGGCAGGAGATTTACTGGTAGGTATTCCAGTAGTATCTCAGGGTGTTCTGGGCTACACTCCGACACGACTTGTACCGCTTTTGGGGGTCTGACTTTTACCAACCCCCTAGGCCCGCCATGCGATGCTCATAGACGAACGGACCGGACTGTACGGATATTGTCACTGACAGGCTCAGTTGGGTGTCGGGGTGAGCTTCCTCATCGACGTCCCTTTTGGTCAATAGCTGGTGGCCCGTCACGTATTGGCTTATACCTCTGACGTGCTAGTGGTTAAATCCACAGCCATAGTATTGACGAGTCTTTAGAGTCCACCACACTTTCAGTTACTCAAGCTTTCGGGCGAAACGCTGTAGAGGCCGTATGGAGATATGGCAGGGTCCGATCAGATACGTGCGGTATTGCACGGATCAGGATCGGACGGTTTGTACTAGTGGCCGTATGGTTATATGGCAGCGTTCGATCAGATACGTGCGGTATTGCACGGATCAGGATCGGACGGATTTTGCTAGCCGGCTTTGGTTTAAGCCGGTCCTAGTTTAGTACAGTGTAGATTTTGTCTCATTGCATTTGTATCCGGACGGAATACAAATGCGGGTGTGTATGCACAGTGTGGGGTTTTCCTGTAATTTATTACGGGACCAGTTTTCTAGAGTTGCCATTTTGCTTTCCGTTCCGGCCGGTTTTCCTTTGTTCTTTCCCGGCCGGACTTTTCCGATGGAGGGTGTTATTTGCAAGTTTGCAAATAACACTTGGTGGGGGTTTTATTTGCATAAGGATTAATTATGAAAGCATCTTTGCTTTTCTTGCATTCATTGTGATAAGAAAGGATTAGAAATGAAGTGAGGTTTGATTTGAGTTTAGTGATGATTATGTTTTTGGATGTGGTCACCCTCCTCCTTTTACTACGCTCACCTCCCTTCTTGCTTCATATTGTTTTTCCTCCACCATTTCAAAGAGTGAGAGATTATTATCAAGGTTGAGAAAAAGAAAGAGAAAAAAAAAAAAAGAAAAGAGAAGAAGAGAGAGCTTCATCTTTGAGAGAGGTTTTCATTCTTGATCTCATTCCATGCCAAGAAAAATGCAAGCACCATTTTTCTTATCTTTGTTTCCTCCATCCTCTTCAAATGGCAACCAACCCCAAAGTGAGACATACATTCTACATTACACTCCCTACAGCATATCTTGAGCATGTCGAGTAGCCGGCTTCATGCGCGAGTTGCCTCGGTATTGAGGTGGGAGCCCGTAAAAGTACCCGGCTTCGTGGTGCCCTTTCCGACGAGGAGGAGACGACCGGAGATCCCGCGAGGAGATCGGAGTGGAGATGAAGACCGGAGGACTTGGATCGTCGGTATATCTCTTCCCCTTTCTTGTTAGTAGCTTAGACTAGTTTAATGGCACGATCCGGGGTTTAGTGCGCGGTGGTGCCGGTTTGCTAAGTCCGCAAAATTTAAGTTTATCACCGTTTCCGCGTTTGGCCGTCGGATTGACGGCCGGGGCGCCGCCGTGCACTTACAATAGCCAGATCATCCAAGGCCGCCGTAGTTTTAGTTCCGCCTCGCCTTCTGAACCCATAGTCACGATCCCCTATGCGGACAAACCCCCGGTGGAGTATGCCGTGGAGGTAAAAAATTGGAATGCAGATGACCTTCTCCAGCCTGCAATCGGCGCTATTCCGGTGCAGCCGCCGCCGGCCATAGATATCTTGGGAAGGCGAATCTGTCAGGGTGAAGCACGCCCTTGGGGACAGGCTTACAATCTTGGACTGAATCCGCGACCGCTTGCTGGATACCTGCCATGGGCTCGGTACATTTTAGCGGCGAAAAGAGCTCACCTGACGAAGATCGGTTTATACTCCGCCGTCTACGTCTCGCTTTTCGAATATCCTACTCCTCCAACGTGGTGGACAAAGGCTTTTATCGAACAATGGAATATCCCCACGCATACTTTCCTGACAGCGGATAGGGAGGTTTCCATTTCTCTAGAGGAGTTCGTTGAGCTTTCGGGTTTACCGGCGAGGGGGGAGCATTATGAGGAGCTGCTTCCTCCTGACGAGTACGTCTTTGCCACCAAGCAGGTGGTACTCGACTTAACTCCGGAAAATGCCATCCAGCATCAGCATCCGGGCCTGGTGAGGGTGTTGGAGATTTACGAGGAGCTTCATTTGGAATTGGGCGATCGAGGCGTTAGTTTCGCGGACTTCATTGCTCGCTTTATTCGCCCGGAATTTTTATCGGAGCAAGATGATAAGTTCGCTCAACTTTCTGACCCTTTTGGTTTCGGCCTGGACCGCCGGCCTTCATCAGAAATTGATCAGCGAAGTTTTTACCTCCCCGGCACTGCTAGCGTCCCTTTCTCAGAGATCGCCGTTCCCGGCATGGATGAGGAGACCTTCTTCATCGGGTTCTTAGGTCTGTGGCTGTGCAACTTCGCGCTTCCCATGCACCCACGCCTTATGCGGTCTTCTGTATTTTACCCGGCGCATCGAATGGTGGCCGGTCTGCAGTTATCAGTGGGGATCGCCGGGTTGGCTTACCTCTACAATGGACTTAGCATAGCGGCGGACACTAATGAACCTGGGGTACAGCCTGCTAACTTCACGTCTTGGATGGAGCTGCATGTTCGAGGAGTGTTCGGTGCCCATAAAACTCCTCCGTTCTTTGAGAGATTCAAACTTCCAAGAATCATACGATTGGTCGGGGCTTCCATCGTGTTTGCACCTCCGCGGGAGTCTAGAGGACTGCTTCTGCGTTCGCATCTAGTCGGGGCGAAGACCTCTTTGGTGGATAAGGTCATCACCATGGGTTCTGAGACCACTAAGTCGGTGGTGCCGCTGCGTGATGACTTTAAGGGTGGTGTTTCCGTGTTGAAGGCTCGAGAGATTCTTCACCTTTATTCCATTCGGCCAGGCTACTTGGTATTTAGGCAGAATGAAACGGCCCTCTTCATGAGGTATAACCCGCATCGATTTGCCCGGCAATCGAGTTATAACCAAGGGGTCCCGTTGGAAGCCTTCTTGGGAACACCTGCAGTCGGTCCAGAGGGGGTACGGAATGCAATGCATCACTTCATCCGGCTCAATACAGGCTCCTACTTTTTTATCAGTGAGCCCAGCTGTACCCCTAAGATACTCAATTCGTATGTGGCCTGGTACGCGCACGCGATGGGCCCAATCATCTTGATGGAGAAACGTCTACTGGTTGATCGTAGGGCTGCACCTCCCGGCGGCGATCGCAAGGCTCCATTGCAGCCCAGGGTTCAAGTTATCCCTCCGATGAAAGAGGCCGGAGTTGATCGACCACGCGTGTTGGCCCCTCCGCGTGGGCTGCCACTGCCTACTACGGCGGATGCCCCAACGGCGCCCCGTGCTCCGACAAAGACGGTTAAAGTGGCATCGCCGGAGTCGGGTGCAGGAGTAGACATCGGGACTCGCCGCCCGAAAGTGACTGCCAACACTGGCAAGCGCAAGGCTGCTCCGAGTGGATCCAAGGCTGGTGGACAGAAGAAGAAGAAGTCCATCTTATCCCTTGACGCGATCCTTAACTTAGAACCCGCGGCTCATCCTGCCGAGACTATATGCGAGTACGGCAGCAATGAGGGTTTCGTGGTGGACCCTGAGGACACCAATCTAGCTGCTGCCATTGCAGCTTCGGAGCGATCGGCGAGGCTCGAAGCAATGTTAAGCAGACTCGCTGAGTCAGGTAATCATCAGCCTCCTTATTTGTCATTTTATCCCACTTTTTATTACTATCTTTAGCTAATATTTGCCTCATTTTCAGCAGGTGGATCTACTGAAAAGGCCATCGATGCCTCTCTGAAGACCTTCCAGGCGGAGGAGAAGAAGCGTGCCCTAGCAAGCGTCGGTATGTTTTACCCCGTTCTCTTTTATAAGGAAAGTTTGTTATCTTTTTATGATAGTCGATCTGACCTTCTCTTGTTTCTTTACAGGGGTTGTATTAATCGGGGCAAGGACCCTTCCCAAGCCCGTCATCGAAGTCCCAGCTCCGTCGAAACTGCTGCAAGAGCCTCAGCTTGATGCAACGACGAGGGATGCTCTGAAAAATCTGGAGGCATCCCTCTACACGGATGAGGAGGCTTCACTCAAGGAAGCCCTGGTGGCATCTGTCTCATCGGCTCGAGAGGAGCAGAAACGGTTTAGACGCGAAGCTAAGGCGCGCAGAGCTGCTTTGGCCGCAGGAGCGGGCCCTAGCACTATTCCTCACGATAATACTCCTTCTGAAGAGCCCCCTGTGGCCCTGTCTACTGCTCGTCGGAAAGTGGCGCGCGCGGTTCGGAGTGCCAATGACAAATCCACTTCAGGTAGTACTTCTTTCAGAATCTCGTCATACGAATTGTAGAGCTGTTGGCTTACATGTATTCCATTTTGTAGGGTCAAGTCCAACTGAGGGGGAAGCGGAAACGACCGTCGAGCCCAGGGGAGCGGAGGAAGCGGTACTCGCCGACCCCGAACCGACAGTGGACAACTTTGTCGAGGTCATGGAGCCTGGAGCCGAGATTGAGGAACCTACCGCGGAGCAGGTCATTGATGCCGTACCCGAAGTGGAGGCAGATGAGATGATTGTCTCAACCGAGCCGAAGGCGGTAGAGGGCGAGGTACTTGAGGCTGGGGACCTCGTGGTGCCGATGGACGGGGCAGCTGTAATCACTGATCCTGAGGGAGCAGCAGGTGAGGCGGCTATGGTTCCTGAGGACGAGTTAGGCGCTCCTTCTCAGGAATCTGGCAACGTTCCTATCTTGGCCCTCCCTGTCTATGGTCCCCCGCCGTCTCCCGGGCTTGTGAGCACAACAACGGCTCCCATCGAGTCGGGTGATGAGGCTACGGGTGGTGGCCTGATGTCAGTGGGGGAAGGAATTGCTTCCGTCTCAGCTGGCAGTTCGTCGGGTAAGTTTCGGGTTATCATCGTTTCCCCTCTTTTTTATATATATCTTGCAATCTTTTCTAACAAGCTTGTCTTTGCAGGTGCGGTCAGTGCCGACGCTCCATTGCTTGAGGGAGCACCGTCAACTACTGCTTTGGCGGTGGTCACTGTAAGTCCACGTTGCCCACCCCGGTGCTTACGGGGAGGCGGAAAACATAATAAAAATTGGATTTTTAATGACTTAGGCAACATGGACCTTGCTTGTGAGGATCTTTACTAAACTAAAACTAGCTAAAGAAAACTAACAACTAGTTAAGTTGTAGAAAGGTTATACCTTGAGCTCGAACTCCTTCTCTCCTTGCTCGTCGGAATGGTAGAAAGGCCTCACCTTGCTTGTCCTCTTCCGTCAAAGAACGATCCACCCGAAAGCCTCGACCTTTAGCTTCAACTCCAAGCTAGGAGTAACTAGAGTGCAAGAAATGCTAAGACTTGAACCCTAGAAGTGAGTAGAGAAGATCAAGTGAAGGTTTTTCTTAAGCTTTTTTGTTTCTTAACACATGAGAGGGAGAGAGCTTGAGGGAGAGGATGAGCAAGAGAGAGAAAAAATATGATAGAATGAATTATTAGTGAGCCATTCTCACTAATATATGTGTGTTATTTTAATTAATTAATTAGCAAGAAAATTGTCATGGTTTAATCAAGAGGTGATCATTATCATTTCACTTTTAATGCAAATTGCAAGGATCAAAGAGCATCTTCCAAATGAAATGATCATGGTCAAATGGTCAACTTGGTCAACAAGTCAATGAAGTCAAAAGGTCAACAACAACAACCATGCACAATAATTAAGCTAATTATTAATTAACAATAATACACACAAAAGCAATAGGGTTAATAAAATGACAATAGTCATTAACCCTAAACAAGGTCCTCTCCCTCAATCTCAAGCAACTGTGCATACGCACCCGCATTCATGATCCGAGGAACACGAATACTCTGAGAAAAACCAATCTCAAATCATATACTACGATCCGGCTTAAACCAAAGCCCGCTAGTATAAACTGTCCGGACAGCAAACGTGCACAAGTGCGCGGATGCGAACGAACCCTGTCGCAAAACCATGCGACCTCTACTCATTTTGCCTAAAGGCGAATAGCTCTCTGTGTGGGACTCTAAAGACTCGACACTACGCTGGCAGTGGGTTTAACCACAGACCGCAAGCGGCACTAGCTGTACGTAACGGTCCCCAGGTAGTTGTCGATAAGAAGACTGACGAGGTGAACCCCATCTGCACTCCTACTGAGTCTGTATGTGACAATCTCCGTACAGTCCGGTCTGTTCGTCTGATACATCGCATGGCGGGCCTAGGGGGGCGGTGAACGTCAGTCCCCTAATAGCGGTACAAGTCGTGTCGGAGTGAAGCCCAGAACACCCTGAGATAACACTGGAAGCCTACCAGTATATCTCGCTTGCCCTGGCCAGGGACTACTCGTGTAATGGCTCTCCTGGACACAGCGCGATGTCAACCCCCAATACCGGGAGAGACGAATCCTGTCTAACCGTCACTGCCTCCAAGTGCTTCGGGACTGCACCCAAAAACTACCTGTTTGCACGACTCCTCTGAGCCGTGGTAGGGTAGTAATCAAAGTGCAGTGGGAACACACTCGAGGCGAAGTGACAGTGTCAAGTCAGCGGACTAAGCTGTACTCATGTCACCTGGGAACTGATAACTGACGATAGGTATATTACCAACCAACAGTTCCCGACGAGTCCTGTCCAGTGTACTCGTAACCTAACGAGCACCCGCATACTATCCCAAGTACGACGTACTAACGGCTGTGGGACAGACCGTCTCCCACACTGGGATGAGAAGCGCATACGCTAGTCTACTCCGGAGTATCGATGCCCTGTCTCGATAGTCCAACGACCAGGGACCTGTATAAGGATGTGCTTATAGATTATCCAGCTCCCACGAGTGCGAGCGCCATCACAACGCTGGTAATCAAGCAAAGATCCTAAGGGCTCTACTAATATGTATACCTGCAATATGCTAAAAGAAACACATGCACATATTAAAGCAGAGACAAATCAAGTAGCATACTACCATTTCGAGCAAGATTGTATATACAACTGTGAATATCCCAAGCTTCCATTAAGTAATATACAAACTAGTATGATACAGTAATGGCCTCTAGGGCATATACACTAACAATCTCCCACTTGCACTAAGGCCATGTACTGGCGTATCGAAGACCTATCATCTCGATCAGCCGCTCGAACTGAGTCTGGGGCAAGGCCTTGGTGAATGGATCTGCTGTGTTATCCTCTGATGCAACTCTCCGGACCTCGATCTCCTGGCGATCCACAATCTCCCTGATCAGGTGATACCGCCTTAAGATGTGTCTGGATTTCTGATGGGACCTGGGTTCCTTCGCTAAAGCTATAGCCCCGTTGTTGTCGCAATACAGAGGTATTGGGTCAGCAATGGACGGAACCACCTGAAGTTCTTTCAAGTACTTCCTCATCCAGACAGCTTCTTTTGCGGCATCAGATGCAGCGATGTATTCCGCTTCCATAGTCGAGTCAGCAACGGTTTCCTGTTTGGAGCTCTTCCAACACACCGCCCCTCCATTGAGGGTAAAGACAAAACCCGACATGGACTTGGAATCATCCTTGTCACTCTGGAAGCTGGAGTCAGCAAAGGCCTCAATCTGCAGGTCTTTTCCGCCATACACCAAGAACATCTCCTTAGTCCTTCTCAGATACTTGAGAATGTTCTTTACTGCTATTCAATGTTTCTCCCCAGGGTTTGACTGATACCTGCTTACCACACTCAGTGCATAAGCCACATCCGGTCTGGTACACAACATCGCATACATTATAGAGCCTACCGCAGAAGCGTAGGGTATAATAGACATGCGATCCCTCTCCAAATCAGTCTTGGGAGACATCTCTTTAGAGAGGGTGATCCCGTGACAAGCCGGTAGATTACCGCGCTTGGAATCTTCCATACTGAATCTCTTCAGTATGGTGTCGATGTACCTGGACTGTGAGAGTCCTAATATCCTCTTGGATCTGTCACGGTAGATCCGGATACCCAGAATGTATGAGGCATCACCCAGGTCTTTCATGGAGAACCTGTGTGACAAGAACCCCTTGACAGATTGTAGCATAGGAATGTCATTTCCTATTAAGAGAATGTCATCCACGTATAAAACGAGGAATACTACAGTTCTCGCTACAAATCTACAATAAATGCATGGTTCATCTGGATTTTTGATAAAGCCAAATTCTTTGACCGTCTCATCAAAGCAGATGTTCCAACTCCGCGATGCCTGCTTGAGTCCATAAATGGACTTGAGCAACTTGCACACCTTTCCGCTGCTCCCACCCTGAATGAAACCCTCTGGCTGGTCCATATAGACACACTCCTCTAAATGACCATTTAGAAAAGCTGTCTTTACGTCCATCTGCCAAATCTCATAATCGTGGAAAGCAGCGATGGCAAGAAGGATCCGAATGGATTTCAGCATAGCTACTGGAGAAAAGGTTTCGTCATAGTCCAAACCAGGTCGCTGACGAAAACCCTTTGCTACCAGTCTAGCTTTATAGGTCTCAACCTGTCCATCTACACCAATCTTCCTTTTGAAGATCCACTTGCATCCTACGGGTTTCACCCCGTCTGGAGCAATGTCCAACGTCCATACTTTGTTGGTGTACATGGACTCCATCTCGGTCCGCATTGCATCCAGCCATTTTACCGAGTCGACGCTCTGAATGGCTTGCTGGAAGCTAGTAGGCTCATCACAATCTAGGATGCAGTCCTCTCTATCCCCGTCAATGAGAAAACCGTAGTACCTCTCGGGCGGATGAGACTGCCTACTACTCCTGCGGAGTGGCACGGGAATGTCTTGATCTTTCGAACCCTCTGGCTCTACTAAGCTTTCAGTAATAGCTTGCGGTTCTGGAACTTCTTCCAGTTCTATCGCGCTTCCACTTAATTCTTTTTCTATGAACTGATGTTCTAGAAAGTGGGCATGGCGAGAAACAAGGACTTTTTGTTCCTCTTCGCAATAGAAGTAATATCCCTTGGAGTTCTTCGGATATCCCACAAACTTGCACTGTACTGAGCGTGCCTCGAGCTTGTCCGCATGCTGCTTTTTAACAAAAGCTGGACATCCCCATGTCTTAATGTGATTAAGATGGGGTCTCTTCCCACACCACATTTCATATGGTGTAGTAGGCACAGTCTTAGTTGGAACTCGGTTCAAAAGGTATGCTGCTGATTCTAGCGCATATCCCCAGAACGATCGCGGTAACTCAGCGTTACTCATCATGGACCGTACCATATCCAATAGGGTCCGGTTCCGTCTCTCCGATACACCGTTATGTTGCGGAGTGTATGGAGGAGTAAGCTGAGAGAGAATTCCATTCTCTTTTAAGTAGTTCAGGAATTCGGCACTTAAGTATTCTCCTCCTCGATCCGATCTTAGGATCTTGATACTTTTGCCGGTTTGTTTTTCTACTTCATTCTTATATTCTTGGAATTTTTCAAAAGCCTCGGATTTATGTTTCATTAAGAAGACATAACCGTACCTTGAAAAATCATCCGTAAAGGTAATGAAGTAAGAAAAACCGTTTCGCGCATGTGTAGACATTGGACCGCACACGTCGCTGTGTACGAGTCCCAAGAGCTCGCTCGCTCTTTCTCCGTGTCCAGAAAACGGAGCCTTTGTCATCTTTCCTTTGAGACAGGATTGACAAGTTGCATACGATTGATATTCGAACGGATCCAAATATCCTTCAGTATGTAACTTAGTCAATCTTCTCTCATTGATGTGACCCAGTCTACAATGCCATAAGAAAGTTTTATTAATTTCTGGAGACTTTCTTTTGTGTGTATTCTGGATATTGAAAACCTGCGGTTGGTTTAAAACGTATATACCGTTGTTCAATGTACCTGACCCAATCAAAACTTGATTAAGGTGAATGTTCACTACATTACTTACAAATGCAAATTCATAACCTTCTTTAGATAATAAAGATACAGAAATGATATTACAGGTTGCATTTGGTACATAATAACAACTACGCAAAACCAAAAAGTGTCCATCTGATAATCCCAGGTGATAGTCCCCCACGGCCTCTGCATCCATGCTAGCACCGTTCGCAACTCTGAGGGTCATGTCACCTGCCTTCAAAACTCTACGCTTTCTCAACGCCTGCAAAGAATTACAGATATGAGATCCTGATCCGGTATCCAGTACCCAGGATGTAGAGTTTATTGATAGACAGTTTTCAATAACATACACACCTGAAGCTGAAGCTGCAACTCGCTTTAAATCCTGTGTTCTGGCTTTCCAAGCCTTGCAATCTTGTTTCCAGTGACCACTTTTGTGACAATAGAAGCATTCTTCCTTCCCCACCATCTTCCCCGCTACTTTTGTTGCTTTACCCTTTCCCTTCGTATCCACTTTACCGACACCGCCTCTTGGTTTGGCGGGGGCTTTCTTCTTCTTGCCCTTGGCTTTCGCCCTGGACCTAGAAGAGGAAGATCCTCCTACAAACAAAGTGGATGTCTCCCTACCCTTCTGTAGGGTGCCCTCAGCAGTCCTCAACATGTTCAGAAGTTCGGCCAGTTCAACCTCCTTTCCTTGCATGTTGAAGTTAAGAACGAACTGGGCGTAAGTGGAAGGAAGGGACTGGAGAATCAAATCGGTATAGAGTTCATTCTCCAACGTGGTCCCAAGGTCCGCGAGCTCCTCTATGTAGCCGATCATCTTAAGCACGTGGTCCGCTACCGATGATCCGACGGCCAACCTTGCCGAAAAAAGCTTCTTCGACACTTCGTATCTAGCGATACGAGACTGCTCTCCATACAGTTCTTTTGTATGGAGAAATATGGACTCTAGGTCCATATTCTCGTGCCTCCTCTGATGTTCGTTGTCCATCGAGGCTAGTACGAGGCATCTGGCCCTCGCGCAATCTATCTCCCATGTCTTACGGATTTCTACATCCGCGACGCTGGAGGTGGGACTTGGGACAGGGGGAGCTTTGGTGGTAAGTATATACCCCAGCTTGTCATAAGTGATCACCATCTTGACATTCCTGAGCCAATCTTTGTAGTTTGGCCCTGTCAATATATTTTTATCTAACAGTAACTTAAGTCCGGTCATGTTGAATGGTCGCTGCAATTAGGAGAGAGAAAAGAAACACTTTAGCATGATGCTCTTGCAAGTTTAGAGTGGTTTTTAGTTTGTCTAAACTGGATGGCTCCCACTGTTTCTCGAATCCCTTCTCAAACCATAAAGAAAAGGATTAGCCGGGATTATTCTCACCGTACAATACTTGCTTAACCGTTCAGCCAGGCCAGTGTCGGTACTTCGAGGGAGGTTTTCCAACGCTTTCGCGAAGTTCCTTAATTAAATATCCTCTTTTCCCTGTGGGCGTAGCCCCGCTAACACCTTTCTAGGCACCTACTAGGTTTATAGCATTGATCGTTAAGTGAGAGTTTTCCCGAGGAGTAGCATATACTCACAGTAGGATCGGGATCCAAATATCATCGCGTGATAAAACCGAAGGAATCCTACCAGAATCATCACACTCCAAATGGTATGCAATGCTAGCAAGTTTCAGTACTTATGAAACTCCCGATGTGGATTTTTGCCCCATGCTCTTATGACCTTGACTTTGGCCAAAATATCATAAGTCACATGTCAAGTTCTACCCGTCATTCTCCTGGTTAATTTGGACCCACCCGTACCTACCCTTGACTTTGGCCAAAATGGCAGCACGACTGTCCCAAATCAACGCATCTATCTATGCTGCACATGAATGCCCAAACGCTACCAATCACTATGCCTTGACTTTGGCCAAAATACACAGCTTGAATACTTTTGACCATTCATGTGGAATGACGGAGGGCTACGAATGGTTTTGGCGAAACCGTGAACGTAGTGAACTTGATATAATCGATGGAACGAGATAGCATTTAAAAGGAGTGGTTCAAGCTCCGCGTTTAAAAGTTTAGTTTTGAAAAGAACCGAGTGGTTTTCAAAGTGTTCCAATCGACTTTTACTTGGTTTATTTCTTGCATTAGTTCTTTTAATGCGTCCCATCAATTAATCCTACCATTGCAGAAAACAACCAAAATATGACGTACGCTTATGCCATTCGCATTCGCCACGGGGCCCCGTCATCACCCGTTAGGTTACTTAACTAACGACAGAGCGGGGACTGGGCTAGCGCGGCTGTAAAACATAAGCAACGCCTAAATAGTTATTATATATAAATATATAGCAATGATAGACATTACAGATCACAGATAAATACATTGGATATACTAGGAATCCGCAATGCGTTCGAGCCTGCAACGCAAAGCGGATTACACGGTCGCGGTGAATAGCCAATACCCCACCCAAGACCCCTACGGGTGCGGCAAACTACCCGCCAAGCACCCGAAGCGAAGCAACCTCCCTCACCACCGTGAGTAGGCCACTCGGCACTTCGAGATACCCGGTAGTTTGTGCACCCATCCATGGGTCTATCCTAGGAGCAAAAACAGTAAAAAGAATTATACAATGACGGCTACAACCCCGACCTGGTTGTGCGGCCATACAAAGAATATTATTACATCAATTTACATGTTACAAATGAATGAAAGAAAAACAACGCTCATCTCACATCCACCCCGGCCATTCACCCGCGACAATCCAATCCATTCATATCCACAAACCAATAACAATCACAGATCATGTATAACCCCGACTAATCGTCTTATAGCGATTAGCCGACGTTCAATACATGCAAGCATTACAGATATAACCGATGTAGTTAAAGTGCAGTGAAGTTCCGAAAAATACGGATTTATAGGCCCCCAAAAGTAAATTTAATTCTGGAAAATCTGGGCATATATAATATATCCTAAAAATCCCAAAATCAACACAGAAAGACACTGCACGAAAAACGATGCAGAGAAGACGACAAACCGCGGCGCTTCCGCGGCACATGCCTACCTCGTGCCGCGGAAGGGCGGCGGTTTGAACGAATCACTGTACCGTATTTCGTGGGTGTCCATAAAAAACCCTGAGACGAATTTACAAATATAAAGTTTTCCATTTTGAGCAGAAAAAATTTCAACAGAAACTAGGGTTTTTCAAAAGTTCGGTTTTTGGATTTTCGGTTTCGAAACTTCATTACACTTCACTACCTAGCTAGTTTGAGTTTAGTTAGGCTCTGATACCACTGTAAGTCCACGTTGCCCACCCCGGTGCTTACGGGGAGGCGGAAAACATAATAAAAATTGGATTTTTAATGACTTAGGCAACATGGACCTTGCTTGTGAGGATCTTTACTAAACTAAAACTAGCTAAAGAAAACTAACAACTAGTTAAGTTGTAGAAAGGTTATACCTTGAGCTCGAACTCCTTCTCTCCTTGCTCGTCGGAATGGTAGAAAGGCCTCACCTTGCTTGTCCTCTTCCGTCAAAGAACGATCCACCCGAAAGCCTCGACCTTTAGCTTCAACTCCAAGCTAGGAGTAACTAGAGTGCAAGAAATGCTAAGACTTGAACCCTAGAAGTGAGTAGAGAAGATCAAGTGAAGGTTTTTCTCAAGCTTTTTTGTTTCTTAACACATGAGAGGGAGAGAGCTTGAGGGAGAGGATGAGCAAGAGAGAGAAAAAATATGATAGAATGAATTATTAGTGAGCCATTCTCACTAATATGTGTGTGTTATTTTAATTAATTAATTAGCAAGAAAATTGTCATGGTTTAATCAAGAGGTGACCATTATCATTTCACTTTTAATGCAAATTGCAAGGATCAAAGAGCATCTTCCAAATGAAATGATCATGGTCAAATGGTCAACTTGGTCAACAAGTCAATGAAGTCAAAAGGTCAACAACAACAACCATGCACAATAATTAAGCTAATTATTAATTAACAATAATACACACAAAAGCAATAGGGTTAATAAAATGACAATAGTCATTAACCCTAAACAAGGTCCTCTCCCTCAATCTCAAGCAACTGTGCATACGCACCCGCATTCGTGATCCGAGGAACACGAATACTCTGAGAAAAACCAATCTCAAATCATATACTAGGATCCGGCTTAAACCAAAGCCCGCTAGTATAAACTGTCCGGACAGCAAACGTGCACAAGTGCGCGGATGCGAACGAACCCTGTCGCAAAACCATGCGACCTCTACTCATTTTGCCTAAAGGCGAATAGCTCTCTGTGTGGGACTCTAAAGACTCGACACTACGCTGGCAGTGGGTTTAACCACAGACCGCAAGCGGCACTAGCTGTACGTAACGGTCCCCAGGTAGATGTCGATAGGAAGACTGACGAGGTGAACCCCATCTGCACTCCTACTGAGTCTGTATGTGACAATCTCCATACAGTCCGGTCTGTTCGTCTGATACATCGCATGGCGGGCCTAGGGGGGCGGTGAACGTCAGTCCCCTAATAGCGGTACAAGTCGTGTCGGAGTGAAGCCCAGAACACCCTGAGATAACACTGGAAGCCTACCAGTATATCTCGCTTGCCCTGGCCAGGGACTACTCGTGTAATGGCTCTCCTGGACACAGCGCGATGTCAACCCCCAATACCGGGAGAGACGAATCCTGTCTAACCGTCACTGCCTCCAAGTGCTTCGGGACTGCACCCAAAAACTACCTGTTTGCACGACTCCTCTGAGCCGTGGTAGGGTAGTAATCAAAGTGCAGTGGGAACACACTCGAGGCGAAGTGACAGTGTCAAGTCAGCGGACTAAGCTGTACTCATGTCACCTGGGAACTGATAACTGACGATAGGTATACTACCAACCAACAGTTCCCGACGAGTCCTGTCCAGTGTACTCGTAACCTAACGAGCACCCGCATACCATCCCAAGTACGACGTACTAACGGCTGTGGGACAGACCGTCTCCCACACTGGGATGAGAAGCGCATATGCTAGTCTACTCCGGAGTATCGATGCCCTGTCTCGATAGTCCAACGACCAGGGACCTGTATAAGGATGTGCTTATAGATTACCCAGCTCCCACGAGTGCGAGCGCCATCACAACGCTGGTAATCAAGCAAAGATCCTAAGGGCTCTACTAATATGTATACCTGCAATATGCTAAAAGAAACACATGCACATATTAAAGCAGAGACAAACCAAGTAGCATACTACCATTTCGAGCAAGATTGTATATACAACTGTGAATATCCCAAGCTTCCATTAAGTAATATACAAACTAGTATGATACAGTAATGGCCTCTAGGGCATATACACTAACAGTCACTTCCCCGTTTTCCCTCGTGCCGTCACGGATGTTGGAAGGTAAGGATTCACGACTCATGCATTAATCTTTCAAAAGTGTGGCTTTCGTACTAATGCTACACCATTGTGCCTTTTCAGGAGGGCTCTTTGATCATCTATATCAGGTGTTGCTCCCATACTTCTCCTTCCCATCCGAGCTCGCTTCTCCCTCTAAGGGTACCGGTAAGTGCCGTCTTGGTCTTTTTCGAGGGAATATAGGATCGTATCTGACTTTTCCTCTTTCTGACTGCAGTGCCTCAGATCGAAGGAGGGGATGCCGGGCCTGTGCTGCCACCGGCACTTCCGGCTTTGACGTCCGTTGCGACTGGTACAGATATTCCTTTCCTCTTTTTATATGATCTTTCATCGACTTTTCGAATCATTGTTTGACCATGTTTCGTTTTTTGCAGCTATTGTCCCAGCTCCAATTCCTTTTGAGTCTCATGTCCTCTCACCGGCGGGTCCTTTCTCGTGACGCCCGTCTTCAAAGGGTGCTGTAATGAGCTTGGGTATGTTGAGCGGGTACATCGAAGAGCTCAACATAGATGCCCTTCCTTCGGCCGTAGATTTCGCTGTGGACGTTAACCCAATGTTGGCGGCGCTCGTAACTTTCCATAACGAAGGCGTCGTCGAATCGTGGGTTAACCACTGCAGAGAGATCGAAGCTCGCCTGCATCGGTTGGAGTCGACACGCCCTTCTCCCGAGGCTTTGGCCGCGAGCGCCGAACGGATAGCTTGGCTTGAGCAAAGCACCTCTTATCTCCGCCATTTGGAGCAGAAGGCAGCTTTACGGCTAAAGGCGCATCAGGAATCTTCAAACGCGACCGCTTGCCTTCGTGCCGAAGTTAGGACGAATGCTGCTGAGGTGAAAGCTGTCTTTGAAGGTCTTCTTAAACGCATATCTAATGGGCTAGCGCTGAAGCGGAAATTTGATGCTGCTGAGCGCGATGCCCAAGGCCAAGAAGCAGCTCATCAGGTTGTTGGGGAAGAGCTCGCATCCTTCACGCAACAGCGGGCTCAAGTAGAGGCGGAGCTGGCAGTGGCAGCTGATCAGGAGAAGGCATGGAAGGACGTATGCGAGCAATTGCTACATCTGTGCAAGACGCTTCCTTCCCCATAATTCCCCTTGTATCATTTGTCTTTGTAAATTATATGTATATGTTTTTTTTTTATTCTTTAGCACAATGTATCATATACTCAACCAATTTTTATGAATAAAAGATACACATTTTGTAATGTCTTGTGTCATTTCTCTGTCTTTCTTTTCTTTTATAATCAGTACGCCACCTTAATAACCATAATTGACGGACGATTGGGACGAGTATCCCGACCTTCTTAAGAAATAACGATGGCTTAGGCCGCAGGTTCAGATCTGCTGCCTAAGACTTTTCAACTCTATAAGCCGTGAGGGTCTCATAGAGACTTTTCTCCCTACGGATCGAGAGGATCTCGCAGGTGAATTTTCTCCTTAGGAATCGTGAGGATTCCCAAGTGTGGTTTCCTCTCATAAGTCGGAAGGATCCTATAAGAGAATTTCTCCCTCTTACGAGTCGAGAGGGCTCGTAAGCGGTTGTTTCCCTCTTTGTCGAGAATCGACTTCAGAGAGTGAGGCCCGTGGATAGTATGCAAGAGACCATTTAGGATTGACTTGCAGGGTCCCATTGCCCCTCTTACGAGTCGAAAAGGCTCGTAAGCGGTTGTTTCTCTCTTTGTCGAGAATCGACTTCAGAGAGTGAGGCCCGTGGATAGTATGCAAGAGACCATTTAGGATTGACTTGCAGGGTCCCATTGTTCAGGAAGCAAGTTTTGAATACTTACTGCCCAAGATGTGAGTTAAAGAAGCTCTGGTCACGGAGTGTTTGTATCCGTGAGTTGAGAAGTTTTGCGAGGGATTATTTGTTTCCCGAGCGCCAAGGATTATTTGTGTCCTTGGGGTTTGAAACGAGTCGAGGGCTCCTACGGAGGCACTGGTGGCTCTGCGGGTCGACGCGGATCAGAAGGCTCTCGTCAAGGAGTGTTTGTATCCGTGAGTTGAGGAATTTGCCGGGATTATTTGTTTCCCGAACGCCAAGGATTATTTGTGTCCTTGGGGTTTGAAACGAGTCGAGGGTTCCTACGGAGGCACTGGTGGCTCTGCGGGTCGACGCGGATCGGAAGGCTCTTGTCAAGAAGTGTTTGTATCCGTGAGTTGAGGAATTTGCCGGGATTATTTGTTTCCCGAGCGCCAAGGATTATTTGTGTCCTTGGGGTTTGAAACGAGTCGAGGGCTCCTACGGAGGCACTGGTGGCTCTGCGGGTCGACGCGGATCAGAAGGCTCTCGTCAAGGAGTGTTTGTATCCGTGAGTTGAGGAATTTGCCGGGATTATTTGTTTCCCGAGCGCCAAGGATTATTTGTGTCCTTGGGGTTTGAAACGAGTCGAGGGTTCCTACGGAGGCACTGGTGGCTCTGCGGGTCGACGCGGATCGGAAAGCTCTTGTCAAGGAGTGTTTGTATCCGTGAGTTGAGGAATTTGCCGGGATTATTTGTTTCCCGAGCGCCAAGGATTATTTGTGTCCTTGGGGTTTGAAACGAGTCGAGGGCTCCTACGGAGGCACTGGTGGCTCTGCGGGTCGACGCGGATCAGAAGGCTCTCGTCAAGGAGTGTTTGTATCCGTGAGTTGAGGAATTTGCCGGGATTATTTGTTTCCCGAGCGCTAAGGATTATTTGTGTCCTTGGGGTTTGAAACGAGTCGAGGGTTCCTACGGAGGCACTGGTGGCTCTGCGGGTCGACGCGGATCGGAAGGCTCTTGTCAAGGAGTGTTTGTATCCGTGAGTCGAGGAATTTTCGTTGAAGTCACTGGCTTAATCGGTTGAAATGAACCGTTGAGGTTTGGTTTCGTCGTTTGACGGAATCCGCTGGGGAGGTATGGTTTCTTCTTTGTTTACGCCCTTGGATTGTATACAGGGATCGATGTGATCTTAACTGTAGGGCCGAAATTTTATCATTTCTTATTATTATTTTTTTTTATTTTATTTTATTTCCGCGATGCTCTATCATTTCAGCTTTTATATCGCGAAGGTTGCGATTGCCCAAACATTTCGGCTATTTTTCGCGGTGCCCCATCATTTCGGCTTTTCATTATTTTGTTTTTTTACTCGTTGCTCTTTATTACGAGTTGCCCGATTATTTCGGCTATTTTGCATGCATCCATTTTACTTGCTGCTTTTTATTGCAAGTTGCCCTATCATTTCGGCTATTTCGTATGCATGCGCGGCCTATCGGCTTTCGCCGTCGACCTGAAATTGGACACCGATTTCGGCATCAGCACCGCTACAACTGGGATATTACCAGGAGCGAATCATCATTTGCTTCTATCGTTGTTGGACAAAGGAGGCTTAGCGACCGGGGTTAGGATCCCGTCGGCTAAGGCTTTTGATTTCACGAGCCGTAAGGGTCTCGTGAAGGTATTTCTCCCTACAAGTCGTGGGGATCTTGTAAGTGTATTTTCTCCTTAGGAACCGTGAGGGTTCCTAAGTGTTTTGCTCTTCTGTAAGTCGTAAGGATCCCACAGGAAGGTTTTCTCCTCATAAATCGAGGGGATTTATAAGGATTGTTTACCATACGAACGTATTCCCTGTCATGGGTGGGCCTTGGTTAGGGAAACGTTTATTCGCGCCCGTGGATTGTATACAAGGGTCAGTATTGAGCCACTTGTAGGGCAATATTGGAAGTTTGTGGGGGTTTGCTTAAGCACAGGTTTAGGTCTCTGTGACTTAAGACTTTCAAATCCTATGAGCCGTGAGGGTCCCATAAGAGAGTTCTCCTTACGAGTCGTGAGGATCTCGCAAGCGTATTTTCTCCTTAGGAATCGTGGGGATTCCTAAGTGCGTTGTTCCCTTGTAAGTCGTAAGGATCTCACGCGGGTGGTTTCTCCTTACAGGGTCGAGAGGACTCCATAAGGGTTCTTTAACGAAGTTGCGCCCTTCCGGGTTTTCACAACATCCGCCGGTAGTCCTGCTGTTTTTACTCACGGAGCCCTTTCGGGTTTTCATCCGTGCCCATTTTGCTTATGGACTTACCGTTTTTTTTTATTTTATTTTTATTTTTATTATTATTATTTTTTATTTATTTTCATTCATCTCGTCAGCCCAAGGATGCCGCAGTATTAGTTTAAAGACGTTTTCGGTCTGCTATTAGTTTAAGGACATTTCGGTCCATCACTGAGAGGGTTGGCTACTACTTATAAAGCCTGAGCCTAGGAAGATAGCGAGCGGACATAGTCGTCGTCATCTACCATTGACCTAGGCTGTGGCTCATTAAGCGTAGTATTTCTTTAGGAAGCGTCCGTTTATTGGCCTGAAGGCCTTTCACCGTGCATGTCCATAAGTAGATAGGCCCCACCTTGGTAGACCTTATCAATGATATACGGTCCTTCATAGTTTGGCTCGAATTTTCCTCGCTTGGCGCGATTGGGGATCATAGGCCTTTTGACCACTAACACGAGTTCACCTTGGCGGAATGTCCTCGGTCGGGTCAATCTTTCGTATGAGCGCGTCATCTTTGCTTTATAGGCTTCCAGATTTTGTTGTGCTAGAAGCCGGATTTCATCAAGGACGTCAAGCTCTTCAAACCGAAGGTGAGCATTTTCTTCGTCTGTCAGCTCGTAGTGGACTGCCACTCGTAGAGAGGGTAATTCTATCTCGAGAGGGAGTACTGCTTCCGTCCCAAATACCAATGCGTATGGCGTTATGTTTGTGGCCGTTTTAAACGTAGTCCGATACGCCCAAAGAGCCTCCTGCAATCTTTCGTGCCAATCTTTCTTATTTCGTGACACTGTTTTCTTTATGATCTTCGTCAAGGTCTTGTTGAAGGCTTCAGCTAGACCGTTAGCTCGCGGGTTATAAACTGAGGAATATCTCCAGTCTATATTGTGCTGCTGTGCGAAACGGCTAATTTTATGACTTCGATAGGCTGGCCCATTATCAGAGATGATTCTTCTCGGGGTTCCAAACCGGTAGATGACATGCGTTTTGAAGAAATGGAGGATGTTCTCCGTCTTCACTTCCCTCAACGGTACTGCCTCTGCCCATTTGGAGAAGTAATCAGTCGTCGCCAAGATGAAACGATGTCCCTTTGACGATGCTGGTTCGATGGGACCGACTATGTCAGTTCCCCACATTTCGAATGGCCAACTAGCCATTGTTGGATGCAGTGGATTGGGATGCTGATGGATGAAGTCCCCATGAATTTGGCATGGATGACATTGCCTCGCATATTCCAGGCAATCCTGCATCATCGTGGGCCAGTAGTAGCCCATCCTCTTTATCTTCAATTTCATCTTAGGGCCTGCTTGGTGGGAACCGCAGAGTCCGTCGTGAACTTCTTGGACGACCCTTCTCGCTTCGTCAGGTCCTAAGAATCTCAGCCACAGAGAGTCGAATGACCTCTTGTATAGAGTATCATTGACGAAGGCGAAAGACAGAGCTCGTTTCATGAGCTGATGTCTTGTGGACGCCTCTTCAGGTATTCGGTGGAACTTGAAGTAATCTATGAAGCCTTCTCTCCAGTCCTCGGTATTTTCCCTGTCTTTTATTTGCAGGGTTGTCTCCTCAGTTGCTCCATTTTCTTTATATGATCTTGGAGATATTTCTGTTGGGGCAAGCACTCGACGGCTTTGTACCACGATCCTAACGTCGTCGAGGTTCTCGTCCGCCAGTTCTTTAGCAAGTTTGGCTAGTGCGTCCGCTTTGCTGTTTTCCGCGCGCGGTATGCTCTCCAAAGTATATGAGGGAATTTGGGTTAGCAGTTGTTGCACTTTTTCACCGTATTTTACCAACTCTGGCTTGCATGTTTGGTAGTCGCCGTTTACTTGACTAACGACCAGTTGGGAATCACCGTATATGAGGAGATCTTCAATTCCCATGTCAATGGCGATCTCGAGGCCTGCTATCAGAGCTTCGTATTCGGCTTCATTGTTTGTTCTCGGCTCCGTTAGGGAGAAGGCGTAGCGCATTATTCCTCCTTGTGGAGTTACAAAGATGAGTCCTACCCCTGATTTAATTATAGGGGTACTTTGTTTGCGTTTCTTCATGGAAGATGCTCCATCGAAATAAAGCTCCCATCGAATATTATCGCCGTCGACCGCATCGAACGCATGTTCTTCTGGAAGATCGCAATTCAGAGGAGAATCGGCGGGTATCGGATGCTCAGCGAGGAAGTCGGCGATGGCCTGGCCTTTCACTGCCTTGAGAGGTTGATACGTTATCGAGAATTCCATCAAGAGCAGGGCCCATTTAGCGAGTCGTCCTGTCAATATGGCTTTTGACATTAGATATTTAAGAGGGTCCACTTTTGAAATCAGACGGACCTCGTGCACCAACGCGTAGTGCCTAAGCTTTGTTATTGCGAAGATCAACGCCAGGCAGTGTTTTTCAATGGGAGAGTAGTTGCTTTCTGCCCCCAGCAGGACTCGACTTAAGTAGTAAAGTGCTCTTTCTTTCCCTTGATCGTTCTCTTGTGCCCATAATGCGCCTAAAGAACCTTCGAGGGCGGTTGTATAGAGAATAAGAGGTTTCCCCTTAACCGGAGCAGCCAATACCGGCGGGTTCTGCAGATATTGCTTGATCTCATCCAGCGCGCCTTGGCATTTTTGATCCCAAACGAATGGGGTTCCCTTCTTCATCAGGTGGCTGTAAGGACGGCACTTTCCTGAAAGGTTGGCTATAAATCGCCGTATATACGCGAGTTTCCCTTGGAGAGACCGCAGCTGTTTGAGAGTCCTCGGCGGAGGCATTTCCATGATCGCTTTGATCTTTGACGGATCTATTTCAATACCTCGGTGCCGAACGACGAATCCCAGGAATTTGCCCGAGGAAACCCCGAACGCACATTTAAGAGGATTCATCTTCAAGTTGTATTGCCGAAGGCGTTGAAATACAGTCTTCAGATGCTCGAGATGTTCCTCGTATGATTTGCTCTTGACCACGAGATCGTCGATATAGCATTCGACGATTTCGTGTATAAGGTCGTCGAAGATCTTCGTCATGGCCCTCTGATAAGTAGCACCGGCGTTCTTCAAACCGAAAGGCATCACTTTATAACAAAATATACCAAGCGGAGTCCTGAAGGCTGTGTGCTTCTGATCTTCAGGGTGCATTTTTATTTGATTATACCCCGATGAGCCATCCATGAAGGAGAAAACCTCATGAGTGGATGTGTTGTCTATCATTAGTTCGGTGACTGGCACTGGGAAATCATCTTTTGGACAGGCTTTATTGAGATCCCGAAAATCCACGCATATACGCACCGTCCCATTTTTCTTCATCACCGGGACGATGTTGGCGATCCATTCAGGGTATTGGACTTCCTGGATGAAGCCAGAGTCTATCAGCTTTTTGACTTCGGCGTTGATGCTCATCTCAAGCTCGAGTCGCATTCTTCTCGGCGCTTGTTTGACTGGCTTGATGTCCGGGGATATCGCCAATTTGTGCACAGCGATTTCTGGATCTAGTCCCGGCATTTCAGAATAGTTCCACGCGAAGCAATCTTTGTGCTGTAGAAGCACATCCTTTAACGCAGCCACCCTTTCTCCAGATAGAAGTTCGCTGATGAATGTCGGTCGCGGGTCATTTTCCGTCCCCAACTCAATTTTCTTGAGATTATCTGCAGTGGTATGGATTCCATCTTCCAGTTCTTTCGGAGCTGGGGGAAATTCTGAGATTACCTCATCGCTGCCGCTTTCAAAACACCAAGGGAGGTTGTTCATGTCCTCGGACCCTTCTTTTAATATTGTTATCACATGGCAGGTGCAAATTTTCTGCCAATCCCAATGCGGAGTTGGTTTTATTCTTGTGTTTTCGGGTTCATGCTTTTGCGGCGGCGCCACCCTCCAACTGTCAAACAATGCAAATTTGCCAAGCTGATATTGGTCCTCAACCCAATTCTTAAAGGTGAAGCAATCTTCAAGCGAATGCCCTACTACTCGTTGGTAAAAGCAATACTTCGGGTTGGAGACCTCGCCTGCTTGTTCAGGGTGTTTAGACTCTGGCAACGTAAGCATTTGATGTTTTAGAGCGAGATCGAATATTTTCCTTGTTTTGTTCCGAGGAAAAGAGTATGCTCGACCCATTTTCTTCCCGAGGGTTAAGTCAATAACGCTCGATTCTCGGATGCGCGGCTTCTTAGCTCTGCTTTGTAGTTGTCGAGCGCCTCTCTTGCCTTTCGACTTGTTTTTGTTCTCGCGTCGAACCTTTTTTGTAGCAGGTTGACAAGGAGCGGCATCTTCGTTCTTTACTGCCTGTTGGAGGAGGCGCTGTGTCTTAGCTTTCTCATAGATTGCCATTTCACGATCGTGATCATCTCGGGCTTTTTGACTCGCATCCCTTATAAGTTTGCTCATCTGGTCTTCGGACGATGGACTGGGCAGTTTTGTATCAGGAATTTCTGCTGGTTCAGGATTAGCGTCCTCCCATTGAGCGTCCGCCTCTTCATCGAAGTCATACATGGCATAACAGCTGTTTACTAGCTCTCGCTTCTTTGGCCGGATGTACCCAAGCCCTTTGGTTTCTACTTTCCCGTTAGGCAGTTTGCATTGGGTCCCGGGAATGTTCCAGACCTTGTCATAGAATTTGGCTTTTCTAACGGTCTGTGTGAAGGACATCCCCTGGCGTTTTAGCAGTTTCTTCAAACCTTCGGTATAATACCGGGGAAGACGGATAGGCTGAAGCCTGTCGAGCGTGGGATCCGCGCCATGCCAAACTTCTTTTTCTACTTTGTTCTCTTCAGAACGGTAGAATAAGATTGCCTTCTCGCCCCTTCGTCCAGGAGGGATATAGAATGTCTGCAATTCTTCTACGCTGTTGGTGTCGAGTGCATCCAGTTCTTTGTAATGTTCAAGCGGCACCATGGTTATCTGCAGACTTCGCTCTTCATCAGCGGAGATCCGTATCGAAGGCCGAGCAGGGAATACAGCATGAACTTCATCCTCTGAATCACTACCGAAGATCAACGAAGGAACGGATGGTCCTGGCCTGGTAGATTGGGATGGACCTGAATAAATTATATCCTCCTCCTCGGTGTCACTGCCGAAGACAGGGATGGTGGCATTAGTTTTGTTCTCCGGTTTGTGACACCTTTCTGTGTCTTCGAAACTCGGCAAGAAATATTTGGCATCTTCATACTTGCGAACTTCGTTCACGGAAAACGGATTCAACTCTCCGGCCACAGTGTACTCGAGGCCATCCCTGGAATACTTCATGCACTGATGCTGTGTAGAAGGGATGATATTGTACTCGTGTAGCCATGGTCGGCCGAGCAGAGCATTGTAGCACGTCTTGGCATCTATAACATGGAATTTGATGTCTGTGACGAGCAACCCGAAGCGTAACGTCAATATCACAGATCCAAGAGTCTTTGAGGATTGAGAGTCGAAACCGGAGATAATGATCTTGTCTCGGGCGAGGTGTTGGACACTCATGCAGATTTCCTTCAAAACCCGTACGTTGAGTAAATTGACGGACGATCCGTTATCGACCAAGATTTTACCTATCTTTATGTCATGGCAGTATCCTGAGACATAAAGAGGGCGATTGTGTTCACACGTCCCGAGAAGAAGGTCTTCGACACCAAAAGCAACGTCGGCTGTGTGCACTTCTTCCAATTCGTCTTTCATCTTTTCTTCGGCCAAGAAGGCTTGGAACTGGTCCGGATCTTGTAGCGCCTTAATCAAAGAGTCTCTCGCCTCCTTTGATAGTAACAAGGCATCGAGGATGCTGAGTTGTGAGGGTAGCTTCCTCAGATGCGCTAAGACATTGTAATCCACCTTACTCCTCTTTGGCGGATTTTTGGCGGTTAACTCTTCCGCGACTTGGTCATCTAAAGTGATGTCTTCAGAGACCTTCTCTTTCCCTTTATCTTTTCTATTCGAGGGTCCGAGGTTCTTTTCGGGCAGTGTCCGATTCCTCAGCTGTATATTTTCGCAAGACTTCGGTTCTTCTTCTTTTCCCGAAGTTGATTCTTTAAAGAGAGGGGCAATCTCTAGTTCCTCATCAGAGTCGCTCCCAAATGTGGGCACTTGTGACCTGGTAGTGTTAACCATGTGACAGTTGCCGGCAGTTCTTTCAAGCACTTTGGTCGTGTTTCTTTGCTCCCGACGAACCTTGCGCTTTTGCCGTTTAAAGCGTTGTTGATTAGCGACGTATCCTTGCCATCATTTATCGAACGCCTTGCACTCTTGGGTAGAATGGGAGACCTTCTGATGATATAAGCAATAAGAGGGGTGCATTTCTACCACGCTAGTAACTTTTCTTTCTGAGGGTGGTAGCTTCATGCCCATCGATATGGCCTTAGCGAACTTCTTTTTTATCTTAAATTGGCTTTTGTCAGCGGTGGAGGCATTTTGCTCCAGTGGGATCATCTCAGCTCTTCCCTCAAGTCGCTGGCGCTTGGCCGTTTCGAATATCTCCGTCTCGCGTTCTTGATCAGCTTTACTTTTCAATCGAGCTTCACTAAGAAACGCGTCAATCATTTCTATTGATAATTCCGGAACCCTTGACTCAGTATTTGCCCCCGGCGTTTTGGTGCCAGAAGTCCCTTCATCGTTCGAGGTCGAGTGAGAGATCATATGACAGCTTGCCACATATCCGTCGGATTCATCCGATGAAGTTTCTTCCTCATCTTCTTTTTGAAAGACACAATCAAGGAAATCTTGGAGCGTAATGGGAGTCCGCGCCTTTTGGTTATACTCATCCAGCGCGTCGATCTGCTTCTGTAAGTCCGTCCGCTTGTCGCTAGGCTTCACGGGCTTCTTAGATTTCTTCTTCTTCTTTTTCGAAGATTTTGACGGCTGGTTATGAACGCTTGAACTTCCACCATCGGCCTTCGAAGTCGGACGTGGTTTCAACATCCCCTCAATAACCTGCGGCTCCAAGGGGTTCTTCCACTTGACCGCTGGACAGGTCTGCAGATCATTTAGCATTCTCCTCGTTTTGGCTGATAATACAACCTCCCAGGGAGCTTCTTCAATGACGGAGCATGTTGCCCCCGGCGTATTCGTTCCCTTATAGGTGTGGGGCTACGGAGGATTCACCTTCCATTTGTCAGATAGCGCAAACTTGCCCTGACGGTACTGGTTTTCGAGCCAATTTTTGAACACGTAACAGTCTTCGATTGGATGTCCTAACACTCGATGGTAAGGGCAATAATTAGGCTCGTTAACGTCACTTGGTTGTGACGGACGTTTTGGATCCGGCAGATTTATAAGCCTATTGCGCAATGCCAGCTCAAATAACCTCCTTGTTTTATCACGGGGGAAGGAGTAAGCACGTCCCATCCTGTCCTCAAGGGGTACGTATGGGCGCGTGTTATTTGGACGAGCAACCGGCTTCGAGTCGTTCGGTTGCTGTTGGGCATTAGCGACGATGATCGCTTTTCCCTTTCCTTTGTCGTTTCGAGAGTCGGGCTTCGGGAGAGGGGGTTTATGGCCCATCTGGTCCATCTGCGCCAATTTGTCGATCAAAGCCTGGAAAGAAGTTGGCTTGAAGAACATCATAAACTGCGAAATGGTTGCTTGTGGATCAAGGGTTCCAACAAACATTCCCACCGCAGGGGCTTCTTCTATACGCTGTTCACATTTAGACCATAAATTACGCCACCGTATAGCGTACTGGACCCATGTCTCGCCGGGCTTTACCCTGACGTTAATCAGCGCCGTCATCGGAGTACGTTCGCTGGCGCTTGCAAAGCGTTGGGTGAAGAGCAGCTCCATCTCTGCGAAGGTTTTAATGGAGTCGTTGGGGAGCTCGGAATACCACTCGAAAGCCGTATCTGATAAGCTTCCAACAAACTGGCGCAGCAAGAGCTTGTCGTCGCCTCCAGTGTTACCACAAAGCGCCCTGAATTGGGCAACATGTTGATGGGGATTGTCGGTCCCCTTGTAGACATGAAACTTTGGAATTGTGTAACCTGGCGGGTACTTGATTTGGTCATACCAGCCCGGATATGGCCGCCCCGTTTTTACAACGTGGCCGGCTGCTTCGGCCGCGTGATGAACTTTTATCTGCTGGGCTATATATTCGTCCAGATCTGTTTTAGAGATTGTGTCTTCTTTAGCCGTCGATAGAACGGGGTGAGGGTTTGATGTTTCTCCCCTATCATCCCCAAGGACGATCGGGGGTTCTTCAGTCGGGGATTCTGGTTGTATCATCATCCCTATCATATCCTGGAAGAGAAGGCCCATGCGCTGTATATTGGCTGCTTGTTCAGCAGCCTCTTGGTCTCTCTTTTCGAGCATTCGGCGAAGGAACTCGGCGTCGGTCTCTTCTTCTTGACGTTCATCTAAGGACGTCTCAGGATTCTCTTTTGGCCCCGTCAGTGCAGCCATTGTAGTCATCATCTCCTGGAGCTTTTGTTGCTGCTCCTGAGACTTGGTCACTGACCGGGTAAGCGGTCGGTGACCCATAGAAGTACGACTTTCTTCTTTCCCCGAAGCCATATAGACCGTATGAACTGTGATGCCCCCTGACTTGGGGCGTTTAGGTTCACCGTTCTTAGACTTTGTCAGCGTCATGGGAGCTTTTTCTGGCCTCTTCCTTTTATGGGCCTTTGAGGTTGAAGGAGCCGTTGAAGTGGGCATCCTAGCATTTGTTGCCCCCTGCCGTTTAGCGGGGCGGTTTTTGTCTTTTTCCCCCTTTGCCCTGTTCTGGCGACGGAAGTGGTCTGAGTCAATCACGGAGTCTTGAACCCTCCGCCAAATTTTATAAACTTTCGCTGACAGCCGTTGAGGAGGCTGTTCCTGTTTCATCTCCGGAGCTTTTTCCATGGGTGGAGGAGACCTTTTTAACGTAGCCACCGGGGAGTTCTTTCTCATCTTCCTCAGCATTTCAAAGCTGTTCCTAGTTGGAACAGCAGCATCGACTTCCACCGTCGGAGCAGGTGGGGTTAGCCCTGAGGGGGAGTTGCCCCCTGCTTTCCTTACTCTCTGCCAATGGCGACGTCGCGCACGACGAGCCGCCGGGATTGACTCGGAGATTGAGATGGTTTCTTGTTGCCCCCTGTTTGAGCGTGGGGTAACTGTTGATGTCAGCCTATCGAAGACTGATGCCTTCTGACCGGCTGGGGGAGGAGTAGGAACCGTCAATCTTGTGAAGACTGACTCTCTGATAGGAGAAGCCGCTTTAACGACTTCCAAAGCAGCGGCCGTTGCCCTCTTTGGGACAGCCACCTTATAGTTCTGACCCAGCCTGGTGAAAACGGAGGCTGTTGGTCCAGTAGCAGGCGACCCGCTGACAGGGGTCGCGGTAGCAGTGAGCCGGTCGAACACCGACTTCTTGTTCGCTTCCGGTGTGGGTATCGGCGCCGAGAAGCTCGTAGGTGGGACCATGGTCCCGAAGAACAAGCCGGTGGTGGCCTGAGTCAACTGGCCTACCGGCAGGGTCAGGAAGGAAGCCGCCTGGGGCCCATATGCTACACCTCTAGGTGAGGTGGAGCGTCCGTTGCAGTTGCACTTCGAGCAGTTGGTGCAGTTGGTGGCCATTGAATGCTTGAGTTCTGTACCAAACAAAAGACCAAATCTTAGCAACTTGAAATCCGAAGGCAATCATTTAACAAACCGCGATTGGTTCGCGAAGACGACACACGAAGTGTGGAGTGGAAAGAGGAAGAGGTCCCACCGGGCGTGCCAGAATCAGTTCCCCTCCGAACGGCGGCCGGGACGTTAGGACGTCCAGTGCCTGAGGTTCGGGGCAGATGCTATTTGGTTTTATCCGCCTATCTCTCCGAAGATGCCAAGTTGATTTATGACACCGTGTATCGGAGGTTTAGACGGATGCGGCCGATGTAGCAGACTTCGTCAGATTCCCCCTCAGGGTGAGGGGTTTTTGATTGTGGGGACGCTCTTCCCTGCAGGCGCAAGCCCCTGCAGTTAATTACGCTACCGCATCGCGGTAACAACTTTCTCCTACTCCAGAATTTCACTTCGTGTCGTGTGTGTTTGTTTTGTTTGTGATTGCCCGTGGATTGTATACGGAGACTGAGTGATGTCGTCACCCGTAGGACGTGGATTAGTCCAAATCCGTATTTAGTTAGATTTGGGTTTGGTGTTTTTAGTTTAAGGATGTATTAGTCGCGTTGCGGCTAAGATCAACTTAAACGTTCGTAGTGATTGATTTAATTATTTGGCCGTCGGGATTCGTCACCTCTCTGACGTCGCTGAGGGATTACAACGACAGGTGTCAGAGGAGTTCAGAGATGTACCCTTGAACCAAAGTTGATTTGGAGTTTTATTGTTTATTTGAATATCTAAGGACACGTTAACCGTATTTGGGGTTAAGATCAACTTGGACGGGACCGTTTAGATCCAACAAAAGAGCGTTTGGGCCCTATTGTGCCAGTTTAGGGACGTGGCGGTCCATTGCCAGTTTTAGGGACGTGGTGGTCCATTATTAGTTTAGGGACGTTTCGGTCCGTCGCCAGTTTAAGGACGTAGTGGTCCATATTCCAGTTTAGGGACGTGGTGGTCCGATATTAGTTTAGGGACGTTTCGGTCCGATATTAGTTTTAAGGACGTTTCGGTCCGATATTAGTTTAGGGACGTTTCCGGTCCGATATTAGTTTAGGGACGTTTCGGTCCGATATTAGTTTAGGGACGTTTCGGTCCGAAATTAGTTTAGGGACGTTTCGGTCCGATATTAGTTTTAAGGACATTTCGGTCCGATATTAGTTTAGGGACGTTTCGGTCCGAAATTAGTTTTAAGGACGTTTCGGTCCGATATTAGTTTAGGGACGTTTCGGTCCGATATTAGTTTAGGGACGTTTCGGTCCGATATTAGATGAGTGGTCGTTGGGACTCGTCACCTCTTTGACGTCGTTGAGGAATTACAACGACAGATGTCAAAGGAGTTCGGAGATGTACCCTCGAACCGGTCGTGACTTAGTTTATGAGAGGCATTTAATTTAAGGACTTACAGCAAGGATTAGGTTAAGTCCAATTTTTATTTTAGGCTCTGCCCGATAAAAAGAATCAATCTAAACAGGGCTCTGCCTCTTTTTATTCTTGCAGTTTGATTTGGGCCAAGCCCTCAAGCATTTCCAAACAGGGCTCTGCCCTTTGTATGATTTGATTTGGGCCAGGCCCTCAAGAATTTTTCAAATAGGGCTCTGCCCTTTTATTTTTGTGATCTGATTTGGGTCAGGCCCTCAAGAATTTTTCCAAATAGGGCTCTGCCCTTTTATTTCTGATTTGGGCCAGGCCCTTTTAAATAATGAGTTGCAGGAACTCAAGAATCTTCTGATTGAAGAACAAAAGTGCATAGCACTTTTGATCTACATTTAGATCAAAAGAAAACAAGTTTTTCTTCTTGTTTTCTTTTCACAGAACCAAGGGTTCATATCAAGTGCAAGGCACTATTTATTATTCTTTTTTCCTTTTTAGAACCAGGGGTTCATATCAAGTGCAAGGCACTATTTATTTTTTTTTTTATTTTCTGTTCTTCAGAAATTTTACCTTCTTCTTTTTTTGTTCTTGATTAATCTTCAAGAGCTCTCTTTTTCCAGAAGTTTTTTTCTTCTCTTAATGATTGATTCTCTGCCTTTTGAATGAGGCTTGGGGTCTTATTTATAGTGCCCACAAATTTGTTGGATTTGTTAACAAAATCTTTCCTGAATAATTTTGGGAATTTTCCCACCATTGGATCTTTGATCCAAGGGTTCCTGTTTTACAGGAGAACAGAAAAGATTTATCTAAAACTTTATTCAGTTGCTGCGCAACTCACCAGCGTGTGACACGTGTCACGCATCCGTGCGCTTGCGCAGTTGCGGTTGCGCAACTGCGCAGACACGTGTCGCGCATCCGAGCGCTTGCGCAGTTGCGATTGCGCAACTGCGCAGACACGTGTCGCGCATCGGTGATTTTGCGCAACTGCGCAGACACGTGTCACGCATCTGTGCGCTTGCGCAGCTGCTACTGCGCAACTGCGCAGACACGTGTCACGCATCTGTGCGCTTGCACAGACACGTGTCGCGCATCGGCGATTTTGCGCAGCTGCGACTGCGCAACTGCGCAGACACGTGCCACGCATCTGTGCGCTTGCGCAGACACGTGTCACGCATCGGTGCGTTTGCGCATCTGCGATTGCGCAACTGCGCAGACACGTGTCACGCATCCGTGCGCTTGCGCAGACACGTGTCGCGCATCCGTGCGCTTGCGCAGTTGCGATTGCGCAACTGCGCAGACACGTGTCGTGCATCCATGCGCTTGCGCAGACACGTGTCGCGCTGCCATGCATTTGCGCAGTTACGTTTTCTGAAGAGCCTTGCTCTGATGGGACGCACCGTCTCGGGCGTTACGCTGCCGAATTGGCTTCTGCCATGTGGCAAATTGCGCACTGCGCACGGAAACCGAAGCGTTGCTTCAAATTTTGAATTTTCAAAATTCAGTAGAGCCTTGCTCTGATTGGGGGAAACAGGGTCGAGGATGGTCTGCTCAGTTTTCTTGGCGCAGTTTGTTGCCTAGAATCCTTAGTGCGGATTTTCCGGGGCGACATGGTGTAGGGCAGTTGCGTCGTTCGGATCCAAGCCCTCGTGGCATATCCCTGGGCACTTGGATCTTCGCGCGTATCTCTGATGACATTAGCGGATCGATGGAATGATCGCGCATTAAAGAGGGGGCGCCGATTCGCTCGTTCGTCTGTTAGGTCACAGGCCACGCGTCTGCAGCGGGTTGGCGGATGCGACAGGCTGTCATTGTCGCCTGCAATCGAAGGGGTGTCCCCAATGGTCGTTCGACACGTGGAGACTTGACGTCTGGTAGACGGGACGCTTCGTTTTGGCGGGAATTACTCTGGGTTGTTGGATGCCTTTTCTGGAGGGTATAAATAGAAGGAGACCCCCCTAAGGCCAACACTTCCGTCATAATTTCCCTTTGTTGTCGAAGATTGCTCGGCGCTCCATCCTTTTGGTCGGATCCCTTGTGCTTTTTCCTCGGAGAATCAATCCCTTTTAATCAGGTTAGATGTCTTATTCTGAGGAGTATGTAGAAATAATTAGGGTTGAGTCGGGCGATGAGGTTCTAGTTATTGGAGCCGAGTCTAGAGAGTCTTCCGCCTCTTTGGCTGCCGACAGCCAAGAGGGTTCTCCCGTGCTTCCTCTGCGTCGAGCTCTCCCCATAGGGTCAGGGCTACCTGCGTCGCTCGCCGCCAGGCAATGGCAAGGGCCTCCAAGGTGCGCATTGGGAACGCTCGTGATGCGCCCTCCGTCCTGAGGGAAGTGGACGAGCTTACCGAGATTCAGGCTCGATTCCACATTCCTCCGAATTATTCACTTCGTTTAGCCAGGGAAGGTGAACGGGCGGATCAGGTGCAGGGTAATGAGATTGCCCTGTATTTGGAAGCATTCCGGGCAGGAATGCGTTTGCCCTTTCCAACCGAAGTATGCGGGGTGCTTCGTTGCTTCCAACTTGCCCCGAGCCAGCTAGCGCTGAACTCGTGGAGAATCCTCTTCGGGTTTCTGGTCGGTTGAAATTTGAAAACATCCCTTTCAGCTTGACCCTCCTTGCTTCTTTCCTTTGCTATAAGAATCACCCTGGCACGAGCAAGAACGAGCCGAGCTGGGTGTATTTTTCCTTCAAAAAACGTAAGGGAGTTGCAGCCGGGTTAGGTGTCGTAGTCGTTCCTTCTTCCATTCATGAATAGAAGAAGAAGTTTGTATTCGTCAGGCTACCCGAGGACGAGGATTGGCCTATGCCTACACAGTGGCATAGGGCCAACTTCCCGAGGGCGAAGCAGTCATCCTCATCCGAGGCGAGGGCGGTATCCGTATGGGAGCTGATCCAGCGGGCTGACGTCCTGCTTTCCGAGCAGGTTCTTAGCTGAGCTGGGCTAAGCCCCGCGCGCTTTGTGGATAAATTAGATCTCTGGACGACCTGTTTAGACTTGAATAATTTATGTTGTCCTTTTAGTATCACTAACTCTTTTGTGTATTCTCCTTTCGCAGGACAAATGGACCGGTCCAAGATCTTAGCCGCCATAGCCGCTACGTCCCAGAAGAAGGCTGGGGGAGTGAGCTTGTCTCGAGCCGGCCCGAGCTCGGGCCTGAGACTGTCTCCCTCGGCCAGGCCTTCTGCAGCACCTCGAGCCCACGATGACCGCCGTGGGGGTAGCCAGAAGCATGCGCGAGACCCAGTGCCCTGTGCGAGGGAGGAGGAGGAGGGAGCCGAGGTTTCCCTCAAGAAGAAAAAGATGATCTCCTGCCCGCCTTCCACTAAGATTCCTGAGTGGATTCCTGTGTCACGCCCCGCTTCCCAGAGTACGCTTAGATGGTCACATGACATAGCCAACCATGCTACCTGTGGATAGGAAAAATCCCTCCACAGTCACATTACGGCTGTAGAGATATCAAGAACAGGAAAGTAAGCTAAACTATCCAGTACATGTCCATGAGCCAGAATGAATGAGTCAAGAAATAATAATATGCGGAAGCAAAAGATACAATAAATGAAACACCTGGAAAATAAAACTGCATACCGACAGGATCCCTACCGCTCGGTCTAACAGCGGCAAAACTCCTGAACAGTCTGCAACAAAGGTGGAGAATCTGGGCCATGCAAAACCCAGACGTCAGCGCGTCATAACATCAAGTAATAGTATAAACAGGGGTAGCAATACATGCAAGTATGAGCATAAATGGTAAACAAGCATAACAGTTATATAAGTAAGGACAATGGGGTAATGTATAGTGAGTTATCTAAACTAGTTTATTGGGTTAACTACTCTCAAGTCTTTGAAATCAATTTGATGAATCATCGATGTAACTCAATAGTATCCCGTGCATGCCCGAGACCACGGTCTAAGACTTTCGGGCTGAAACCGAGACATGCCTCTAGGCACTAAAACAGGAAATATGTAAAGACAAACGATGTCAACGACATCATCCCAAGGCTGGCCTAGCCTCTAAAACTGATCAGTATAAGCAAGCAACTGTCGAGTTACAAGTCAGGTTTCATCATTGATTTCCCCATACCCCCAAGTTGTATGTGTTCAAGTCATGTATAAGTTAATCTAGAGCTAATGCCAACACAGGATCATGCAGGTATATGTTTATCTGGATAGACAACAGGAACGGTCCGTAAGGACAACATGTCAGGTTGTTGGCACTAGACACAAGATCAGGTAACAGGTAAGACCATGGTACATCAGGTCAAGCCAGGTAATATATAAAGGTGTCATGACATGTCAAGAGGTGCACGGTACCATGTCGGGTCAGGTAGTAGGTGTAACAAGTCATGTCAGGATGTACAGATATCATGTGGGTGCTCATAATCAAACTAGCATAATTATGGGTATACAGAACAAGCATGTGTACTAATCAAATAACAAACTGAAACATGTAATATGATATGCAAATAGGTACAGACTAAACTATATGGATGTACAGTCATCAATTAGAGTCAGGGTTATAGTTCCAACATGAAGTATCATACCTTACATGCACATAGAATATTACAATCACACTATCATGTCTTAAAAGACCGCTAGATGCAGTTATATATAAAAGGGTTAAATGGATGCAATAATATGTATAAAACAGGTTAGATCGATGCAAACGGGTGTTGCACAGTTATGAACTATTTAAAGGATACTATGGCTATGCGACCAAGAACTATGTTATAAAAATATAGGCATGGGCATACAACATTATAATCTATCATGCAACCGGGTGTGTTTCACAATTAACTCAAAATGATATAAACAGACATCGGATGGTAAAATGTGATATAGGCACCAATTCAAACTTCATGTTTAAAATATATATATGCAAATAAATATGGAATGCTGTAAAATAGCATGTAGCAAGTTTCACTTGTCTCAGAACAAAGGTCGAGATGCAGGTAGCCTGGTGCGACATAACAAGATACGGTGTGTGAAACGGCACGACACGGTGCTAGGTCTAGTCGCGATCTGGTGCATGGTTTGGGCGCGATCTGGACACGATCTGGTGCACGGTCTGGGCGAGATCTGGACGTAATCTGGTGCTCTGGATCCGAGACGATGCGAGGGGATTACAACGGCGATGGGTCGTCGACGGCGACGATGCAGGGCAGGGGTTTTCCGGCGAGGCAGTGGGTTTCTCAAGAAGTCGGGTGGGGTTTCTTGGTGGCTGTAGTAAAAGTTGGGTATAGGGTGAAGGAGGAAGGGGAGAGGAGAAAGGAGATGGTGACGAAGGCGAGGTGAGGCCGACGAGGCTGCCGCCGGCAATGGGAGGTGATGGTATGCAGGGTCAGTTATGGGTTTGCAGCGGGGTTTGCACGGAGGTGTGCAGGGTTGGTAGGGTGAGGGTGTTTGTGCAGGGAAGAGAGCTCGGAAAATAAGAAGAGGAGGTGGAGGTCAGAGGTGACGACGGGGTGGGGTCATCGGCAATGGCGACGGCGAGTCGCCAGTGATGGGTTGGAAGGAGTTCTCGGGTTGCAGTAAAGAGAGGATAAAGTAGAGGCGGTGCTAGCGGCGACGTGGAGGTCGATAGCGACAAGGACAGACGTCGGCCGGGGTCAGGTTGTGCTGTCGGGATTCTCATGGTCGTGGGTAGCGGCGTCAGGTGATGGCGGTGGAAGTTGCGGTGATGGGAGGAGGAGAGATCGAGGAGTGGACGAGGATGTGGAGGTGACGGCGATGAAAGGACGGCGACGAGCGCGACGAGGGTCGCGGCATGGGTTAGGACTCGAGTTTCTCGTGGCGAGAGGAGGAAGAAGAGATAAAAGAGAGGAAAGAGAGAGGGGGTTAAAAAGATAACATATTAGGTTTATTAATTAGGTATATATTTAGAGAATCATATAATCTGAGAGAGAGAGAGAGAGACGGAGAGAGTGAGAAACGGAAAGAGAGAGACAGAGAGAGAGTGTGTGAGAAACGGAGAGAGAGAGAGAAAAATATTTGTGATAGGAATATTTTTTTATTTTTAGTAAAGATTATAAATAGTTTGAAAAGATATTAGAATATAATATTATAATATTAGCCCGTTTTGAGATTTGGCAAAATACAAACTTACTCCAAAACACGCCCGGATCGGGTCCAAAAATTCAGATTTAAAATATGAAAAATATATGCGATGACCAAATTTCAAAATGAATGCTCGGGTAACGAAAATGCATACCCCCAAGAACGGATGCACGTACGTGCGCGTAGCCATGCAAACACGTCCGTTTCACTGAACGGGAAGAGATCAAGATGCGCGGATGCTACCACGGGGTTAGGGGTATCATGCAGGCCATGCTATGAAATTTTAAATTATATTACGTGACTTAAAATGTTATATGATAAAAGATGCCATGCCAAATAAAATGCCAGTATCTGATAAAATTGAAAATGCACAAGTTTACATAACAAGTCAAGGTGATTCAAACAAGTTTCAAGCAAGCGGGTCGGGTCGAATGCAATGTACAATGTAAAATACCATTCGCACCAAAAATACGATAAATCAAGAAAATACCACGAATAAAGAAATACGAGGACTGGAATTGGTATAAATGAACTCGGGTGTTACATCCTGTGCAGGAGGGGGATGTCTGCTTTATGGTCTCCTCAGGGCTTTCTATTGCTGACAGCTTGCTCTCTGACATGGAGCAATCGGCTGGTGGCAAAATTCCCCGGGGGACCTTAAAAGTCCAGGTGGCCGCCATTGCTCAAGAGGCGGTTCAGGTTGGTATCCGTTTCCTTTAAGGATTCCTTTAAGTGTTTTTTCTCATTTTGAATATTTCTAACTCCTTCTGCTGCTTTCCTCGGGTCCTCCAACATTGCGCCCTCATCGTCAACATGGAATCTGAGGAGATTGCCCCGGCCATGAGGAAGGCGGGGGAATCATCTTCGCTGGTGGAGGATCTGCGCCTTCAGCTACGGCAGGAGAAGGAGAAGACGACCGCCCTCGAAACCCGGTTGGTCGCTGGGGAGCTAACGGTCTCCAAGTGCCAGTAGTCTCACCGTCTTCTGAGTGAGTCCCAACAAGCCGTCCAGGCTAAGTTGGAGGACTTAGGCAAACTCTATGCTGTGATGAAGAAGGCGAGGGACGTCAGCAAGAGGGAGACCGAGGCGGTGCTTGAAGCGACGAAGATTGCCGAGCTCCGAGCCGGCAAGTCGGTGGAGAGATACAAGGCGTCAGACCAGTTCTACGCCGACATCGCCGAAGCCTCGGCCATCATTTGGCATGAGACAATTGATGTCGTTAAGGCGTTGATGCCGGAGTTCGCCGACGGTGAGCTCCATGCCAGGGTCCCGCTCTCGATGGACATGCCGCAAGCGGCTGGCGCCGGGGTGTCCATCACGGGAGAGATGGCTACGGAGGTAGAAGCCCCGGCCCGTGAGGGCGATGCCGAGCAAGGTGAGACCCGGGCGGAGCCTGCAGCCTGAGCTTTTTTGCCTTGCACCTTTTTTCTTTGTTTTCTTTTAAATTTTGTAAGCCTCCAGGCATTTTATGTAAGGCTGAGGAGCCCAGAATACCTTGTAAAAACTACTAGAGCTTGAATAAAGTTGAGTTTATTTTCCTCTGCATGACTATGTGCTTTCTGCGTGAGTACTTCAGCTTATTAGTCTTTTCCTCGAATCAAGTGTTAGGCCGTAGACCTATGACCGGCCTTTTAGATGACGATTGCGTGTTGAATGCAACTCGATTAATTGCCAAGTGTAGGAAGGTCGGTGCCCTCCCCCAATACAGACGATATTGTCCGCTCTGGCCAAAACCGCACGGTTTTGTCCTTTGGAGCGAACCGGACCCGACCAGGGGCCACTTCCTAGGAGGTCACCCATCCTAGGACTTCCCTAGCCTAAGCACGCTTAATTATGGAATTCTCAAGCTTCTGTAGTACCGGTTCACTTAAAAGGCGTCTCTAAATTCGTGCGGTTCCAAAAGGGGCCACATAAAGGCCCAAGTGGCCGCCATTGCTCATTTAGGATGAATCAACAGACATCCAAGTGTTGGAAGGTCGGTACCAGTCTATTCCTCAGAGTCGGGTTGACGACCGCATCTCTTAGGATGAGTTGAAAAACAGCCAAGTTAGAATAGTGTAAATCCCCGTTTCCATTCTAATAAAAGTTTCCTATTCTCCGATTTCCAGTGGTTTCTTCTCTTTCTCCTTCATATTTTGAATTGGTTGTTAAGCTTAATATTTATATTTTTCCAAAGCCTAAAAGTTAAAACCCAAGATTTAAAACCAAAGCCAATTAAACTAAAACCCAAAATAAAATCAATATTAACATATTCTTAAACCCGGCCCCATCTAAAAACCCTCAGCCCATTCAAATTGTCCATTTAAAAATTGATCAGCCCATTTCTCCCTCACCAGCCCACATCTCAATTTTTTAAAATAATTCTTCAATTATTTTATAGCCCGGCCGACTCCCTTTAACCCATGCCCGCCTCCTCTTACCCGACCCAGTCCACTCCTGTTCATCTTCTTTGAATCCCCAACGGTAACATCCCCTTTACCCGCTCGCGATCGTTTCCTCCGCCGCAGCCCGCGCCCTTGTTCACGCCCATTATTGCGACGTTACACCCACGATTTCAACCTCGTTCTCTTCCTCACGCCCTCAACTCTCTCTTCTCTGCATCTCAAATCGATCCCTCATTCCTCACAAAAAACTCACCGAGCACAAAATATTTTTCATCACTTCGCCGCCGGCGACGACCCTCGACAGCCTTCGGCAACCCTCGATCACTCCTCCACCAACCTTCTCCCTCCATGACTTCACCCTTCATCAACCCGAGCCCTGCCAAATATCCCCTGCACACCCAAACCCACTTGCACCCAACCACGGTCACCGCTGCAACCGACGCCGACGAGCCCCCCCCCCCCACTTCACTTGAACCACCTCTGCGATCCTCTACATCCTCAGCACCATCCTCATCACTCCAAATCCGACCCCTACTGCTCCCCCTCTCTCTCCAAAACCCACACCAAGTGATCACTGCGCATTTCACTGTGCACGTCGCCGGAGCGACCACCGCCGACATGCACCGTCTGGCACTTGGATTTCGAGACCCGATTCGAGGAGTGGATGAACCGTCTCGGGTACATGGTGGGCCCGGTATGGTACCCCGGGGCAAGAAGATCGAGTTGTAGACGATGAGCCTGGCAGGGGAAGACTACCTACCGGTGATGTCTGGCGCGGCGGATATCCGGAGGATACCGACCGTTGTCGTGAGATTTATGATATGGGCCGATCAAGACTGACGGAGCCCGATATTGAGACAGATGTGATTCCTATTTGGTGTCGATGCTTGACACGGGTTTTCAGAGGATTTCTTGATGATATTTAGCTATTATGCAGACATTCATTTTCTAAAAGTTAAGAATGTAGTAACATTAACATTTAAAACACTTAAAGAGTTAGAAAAGATATTGCATACCTGTGCATGCATACTAGAGTTATTATATCAGACATACATGTTGTTCCGCATTGCGTGCATTCTTACGATTGCCTTAGTAGATGCTATATTTACTCACGAGCTGGCAACTCACCCCCGTTGTGCCACAGTATCTTGCAGGTCGGACCCGTCAGTCTTGTAGCGGCGGGCTATCTTGTCATCAGTTCTTTTTGCTCAGACTCGCGACATCGCCCGTAGGTGGGTTGCGAGTATACTTTATTTCTTTTTGCTTTATCATTGTATCTAGTATTCTCCATCTACCACTTGTATTGTATATGCGACCTAGTGATGAGACTGAGAGATTTGTATATTTGTGGTTTCTTTTGGGTCGAGCTCACTTGAGCCGACGTGTGTTTTCTGGTATTTGCATCTCTTTTATACTCTTTTCTTGATATTACTATTATATTGCATGTGGTTGTGATCCGCCTTGGGCGAAGAGCTAGCTCCCGCTTGGGGATGCCATTTTTATAATTACAGGTTTATTATCTTGTTGTACCCATTTTGGGGGATAGAAAATACAGGGGAGACTCTGCCGAAATTTTCGGAAATTTTTAATGATTTTAAAAAGGGATTCTATGCAACTTAATTGATTTAAAAACCGTTTTCATTTAAGGTTTTCCTTCACTCTCTTTTGATTTTGGGTTAGATTTCTGGGCTTTGGCTGACTTAGGTTACGGTACGCCTTTAGACGTCTCGTAATCCAAGTGCCAGTCGCGTTCCGTACTTTCGGGTCGTGACACCGCGGATGGGCGGTTACTTGAAGAGATCACTGTACAGAAATTCTTCAGCAGGCTTCTGTATAATTTCTCAGCTCTCTGGAATTTTTAGAAAAATTTTCCCAAAGCTCCAAGGATTCCAGATTTCCTCGCAATCAAATCACAACACACGTATTAGTGTTTGCACGAATTTTGATCACAAAATTTTAATGGAATAAATTGTTCAACTCAAATTTCAAAATACGAACTATTAGCGCACTATCCCCGGCAACGGCGCCATTTGATTGATGATAATTTCTGTGATTGTAATAAATCGAATCAAATAGTAAAGAAATCACAACCAAAAATTATTTGACCGCAATCAACTACGGTGTCGGATTGTAGTTAGTATGTGAGTGCGGATCGTCCACAGGGAAAGTGTAATCGTTCGTCTTTTGAATTAGATGAGTCGAAACTTTAAAGAAGGAAAATAAAATAATTCAAGATTTATAGTTGATGTTCAAGAATGAGAAAAAAAACTAGATCTAAGAAAGCATTAAAAGATAGAATCAAGAATTGATCGTTTGTTGATTTTTCCAAACCAAATCTCAAGAATCGAAATGAGGCTCGTAGGAATCGATCGGATCTATAGATGTGATGTAATCTTACAATTACGTATTCTTATCCTTCGATGAATTGATACTAGATCGATGATCATCGATGAGAATTAGGGATTTCTTGTGAAACTAGGGTTTCATCTTATCCCTTGTTCTTTCGTCGATGTCATTCGTATTCTAGCCTCTAGTAAATTCAAGAAGCGATCGTAGATCCCTAATTTCGAGCGATCACAATCAAGAAAGCATCGCTACGAAACTAGGTCATCGATTCTTGAACTTGCTAGGGTTTACAAAACTCGTAGGACTTAAAAATAGTATTTAAATTTGTTACATCATCATTCTATAATCGTCTCGACTCCTTAATGAGCGGAGTTTCACTCAAACATCACAACAAGAGCAACAATTACAAATTGAGATCTAATCATGATGCAAGAATTAAAAGAAAGCAAAATAAAAGAATTTCACCTTTTATTTATATCAACAATTTCGTTACAATCACTCAAGAACTACAAGAGGAAGAACTTGATCGTCGACTTGGCTTCGCTCGTCTCCGTGGATCGCGGATCGGCTTGGATCACTTGCCCGATTGAAGATCGGCTCGGCTCCTAAAAGGTTGAAGGCTTCTTGCTTGATTTGGTACTCAAGATCTTGGATTTAGAATGGAATTAGGGTTAGGGTTTCGCACAAGCTTTGTCACGAAACTTGTGGAAGAAAATGGTGTAGAATGAACCAATGATTATTGATTAGCCTTTTAACCCTAGATCTAGTGCTCTATTTATAGATAACTAACCCTAGATCTAGGATTTCAAATTCTAACTTTCCCTCCAAAAGTTTGTTGAGGGAATTCAAATTTCCCTCCAAAAGTTAGTTAGGGGAGAAGGTTCTAGATGTAATTAGTTAGGAGGAGCTTCTAGAAGAGGATTAATTAGAAGCTTAATTTAGGATTAGCCTTCTTAATCTCCCTTGCTGATCTGGTAGTAGGTTTGAGAGAGTTCTGGACTTTGAAGTGTCAGAATGAGGTGTGGGACCAGAGCTGAGAATTATGCCCAAAACATTTCCTGCTGACGTGGCATAGGAAGCGCGGAACCGCCGCATATAATGGGTACTTGCCGCGGAAGGGCGGCAGATTTGGGGATTTAGAGATTGGGCTTTCTGGTGCTTGTTGGGCCTGAATTGTGGGCCTTTATCTGATATATAGAATTGTATAATTCCTTCTGCACTGCTACCATATCTGAAATGATTTAGTTGCTTCTTTTGATTTTCTTCCGTATTTTCCTGCACAGACTCAAGACAAGTGTTGCGCAAATACAGAAACGATGCGATGCCATGAAATGCGGTTAATTTCCTTTAAAGTGTCGGTTTAAAAGTCTAATACATGAAATCTCATATTTTGTGACAGATTTGCTAATATGTAGAATATGAATACCGAACACTTCTAAGTGTATGCAAATGTTAAGGAAATTGCCGGCTAAAATATACAATATTTTCGACTGATCAAATACCCCCAAACTTAATTTCGATCGTCTCAAGCGAATGTTTTATTAAAAAGAGAAGGAGAAAATAAAGAAAGAGAAAAACTAACTAGCACACTTTCGTAGGCAACACGATTGCACTGAGCACGTGCAACAAGCCTTTAAACCTCTAAGTGTCCCTAGTAGGAGGAGTGTTGTCTCCTGAGGGTTTTCAGCGGATTGCACCCACAAAATCCAATAATAAAAGTAAGATCATGAATATTACATTTAAAGATAAGAATTGTAAAAGAAAAGACTTTGAAAATTAGGGTTTCCAACTAAGCTAGCTTTTCGGTTGTCATGAGCCCTATCTTAATGGTCATGAAAAGATGTTAGAAATCACGTCCTCCCTCAATAAAACATCGTCTTATTCTTCATTCCTATCTGTTTTCCAAACATCGATCATATCACCCTGCGTGTGTGTAAAGACATCCCTACACCCAGAGAATTCAATTCAAGCTATCATACTCTTGCCTATCGGCCTCAGTACTTCTTGGCAAACGAGATTGCTTACACACTTTCATGCGACCGTTAATACTTCTTGAGGTACTAACCGACCGATTACTAATGTGCTTGCTAACTTGGTGTATTTTCCTAGTCTTGCACCACCTCAGACATAGCAGTGACTCTCAGACCAGTTAGCCTTAGGGCACTAGGTGAAGAAACACCCTTTTGCTATATTTTTTTTATTGCCCTTGGTGATAACAAAACCAGTGTCTATTTTTCTCACCATTTTCAAAATACTTTTTTTTTCATACTTTTGGCTTTAAGACAACAGCATTTCAAGGTATCCTCTACTATCCCAGGCTTTAAGATGTGTGTAAGTGCGAATAGCAGGGTAGCAACGTTCAAAATGTTTGGCTTCTAGAATAGAAACTATTTTTCAGACTTATTTTTATCCTCAGATTAGTGACGTCTTTCATCTTACTAACCCTTGGGACAACGGCTCATAACTACTTATTACTAGTTCGTATAAGAAAACTTCTAATTTTCTTAGTTTTCTTAAATTTTTCTAATCTCATGGATGTAATTTTTCACTATCTAAACTTTTATTATCTTATTTATGTACAAAAAATATTTTTATAGTTTTGAAAATTTTTAAATTTTTATAGGTTTTTTTTTTTTTCAAAAAAATGAATGTTATGTGCTTATGCAGATGATATGCAAATGATGCAAAAATAAGCACAAACCTCCCCCAAACTTGTTTTCAACAGTGTTCTCACTGTTGCCTTCTGCTAAATCTGCAAAAAACCTGTAAGCTTGGGAGGAATTTATTAGTGGGGGCAAAATATTTAAGTGAAGAACCTCCCGAAACTTATTTTTGGCTCAAAATTTTGTAAAAATTTTCTTTTTAGGAGCCAGAAAAACATACCCCCCCAAACTTGAGTTATGCAATGTTAATCTTTGAAAATCACAAGTGGGGGTCAAAAATCATTGGTCGATGCCAAGCTTTGCAAAGACCGAAAGTTAACACCAACCATTCGAAAATTTTATCAATACAATGCTCTGGTTGGTGGAAGAAGAAGAAGTGGGGAAAGGTTAAGTGGTGGAAGAGAGTGTATGTGCGTCTCATATTGGAGAGACGATGCAGTGAATATGATGGATTTCTCGCATTCTTTTTACAGTTCAAAAGAAGGGGTGGAGGTTTAATTTCATTGATTGGAAGATAATTCATCTCAACACCCGTGTCATTTAAAAATGCGAGTTCATCAGCGAAGATCTCCTCAAAAGTTCCATCTATACCCCGAAGAATAATGTCATCACAAGGTGCTGGGTGATCTTCAGACTCTAAGAATAGTTCATAATTGGTGTTAATTGTTGACCCGGACATCTCAGTGGAAGAGTCCGTATGTGTATGATACATAGTTGGGTCAAACAACAACATATGAAAAGAGTCTAGATCAATATCAGGAGGATCATCAAATTCGCTGCTGTCGACATCCATTAAGTCGACAGAACAGACCTGAGCAATAGGTTCGAAGGGTACACTTCCCAACTTGTAAATGTTCAGCTCTATTGACCTATTCCCGAAAGATAGGGTCATAGAACCATTACGACAGTTGATAATAGCATTGGAAGTGGCCAAAAAGGGGCGACCTAAAATCACCGGAATTTGATTCCGTGGGTTCGCTACAGGTTGTGTATCAATTACAATAAAATCTACCGGGAATATAAATTCTCCGATTTTTATTAACACATCCTCCAGTTCACCCCTAGGTTTGGTGATTGATCGGTCAGCCATCTGGAGAGTGCAATTGGTTGGCTTCAACTCTCCGATCCCTAATTGCTCATAGACTGAGTATGGAAGCAAGTTAACACTAGCGCCAAGATCTAGTAGAGCACGGTTAATGTGTTTTTCCCCAATAGAAACGGAAATAGTAGGATATCCTGGATCCTTACGTTTCCTCGGTAATTGTTGGGGGAAAGCCCTGTCTATTGTTTTTTCCATGAATATCTTCTTGGGCACTGGATTCTTCCTCTTCCTAGTGCACAAGTTCTTAAGAGTTTTCGCATAAGACGGAACTTGTTGGATGGCATCTAGGAGAGGGATGTTGGTGTTTACTTGCTTAAAAATGTTCATAATCTTCTCCATATGTGGACTCGGTGTGTTAGCCCTTAACCGATTCGGATAAGGTGCTTTAGCAGTAAGCGTTGGGTCCATCATAGGAGAAGGAAGTGTGTGTGGAACAGATCCCGGAATAGAAGTGGGGATCGTCCGTGGAGGAGTAAAAGAGGTGGGCTGAAGTGGCGAGCCTTTTGGGAAATGAAGAATAGGCTCGGAAGAAGAAGGTAGGGTAGAAGAACTGGGGTAAGAAGTGTGTGGAAAGGTCTCAGCCGGGGTGTTATTGATTGATTTATCAGTATCATCAAACTCTTCCCCAACATGAGTGTCAAGCACTCTTCCAGATCTCAACGATTGCATCCACATCATGTGAATAGCCAGAATTGGGTAAAGGTTGAGCTGGAAGTCTCCCTTTCTCTCGTGCACTCATTTCGGCTTTTAGTTGTGCAATTTGTTCTTCCATCGATTTGATGTTCTCATTTTGAGAGATAATGATCTTCATTACATTCTCAACGGAAGATTGCAAACTTGCCGTCCCTTGGATGGATTGTTTCATGAAAGTACCCAAGGTTTGTGCTAGTGCAGAGGTGTTATCTGTACCGGTCAATTGCAAAGGACTAGACGGTGCAAAAGTGTTGGCCGGATTTTGGAAATTTTGTGCTTGGAAGGGGTGCTGACTCAATTGATGTGGTGGGTGCTGTTGTGGTGGAGGGGCCCCTTGGAAATTGTGTTGGGTTGGAACCGTGTTTTGAAATTGTGATTGGTTCCAAGCAAAGTTAGGGTGATTCCTCCAACCCTGATCATATGTGGAGGAAGATGGATCGTTTCTAGGTCTTTGAAATGAGGCATTTGTATGCTCAGGACCTTGAAATGGACATTCTTCCGTCAAGTGAGACAGATCAGAACAACAACCACATACAGTTTTGGAGAGTGATATTTGACTTAGGGCGGCAGCTAAAAATTTATTTTCCATAGCGTCAAATTTCTTGTGTAAAGCTGAAATTTCGGCTCTAATTCCTATGGAAATATCATTGCCATCCCTAGACGATTGACTCACACCCTCCCACTGTAAAGATTTTTCGGCGAAATCTTCTAGAAATTTCCAGGCTTCCCTATCATCTTTGGTCATAAAGTTGCCTTGACACATGGATTCAAGGGACTGTCTTGTGTAAGGAGTAATGCCCTCATAAATGATTCGGCATAATTCCCCTCTCGGGATGCCGTGATGTGGACATTGGAGTAACAGATCCTTGAAACGTTCAAGACATTTTGAAAATGTTTCATTTGGAAGCTGGGTGAATTGATAGATTTCGCTACGGACTCGAGCTGTCTTTTGATGTGGGTAGAATTTCTTAAGGAATGATTTGACGAATTCGTCCCAATTTGAAATGGAATGTGCGGTAGTGTTATATAGCCACTTCTCGGCTAAATCGCACAAAGTGAATGGGAGAAGACGAAGACGTAAAGCATCCACAGACAACTGTGAAGTACCCATCATTGCGCATACATTTTCAAATTTCGTGATAAACACGTATGCGTCTTCAGACTCGAGACCGTGAAATTTTGGTAAAAGGTTGATGTATTGGGGTTTTATTTGAAAATTTTCCCCGTTGGCTGGTGGTGTGGAAAGACAGGTGGACAGTGGGCCTCGTGTAGGATAGCATCTCTCTTGAAGAGAGATGCGAGGTGGAATCTGCGCACCAACGGACGGCGGCAGAGTAGTGGAAAAGAAGTTCGATAGAGGTGGATCCATCGATGTGGGTGTGGTGGTGGGTAAAAGAAAAGGTAAGTGTAGAAATACCGACTTTAGGGTCGATAAAAGGAAAACGCGGACTAACGGGCACTAGACACCCGTGTCCAGCCTATCTTGCACTAAAAAGGGTTAGTACAAGTGGCAGCGTGAATTTATAATTAGGGGAAAGAATGAATGTGGTGTTTGTTTTGAAAAAGATACGGATTTTTTTTTTTAAAAATATGATGCAACAAAACAAATGCAGCACACAAACCCCTAAAATCTAGGGGTCACCTAGGTCAAAGTCTAGACCGCTCCTAACTGCCAAAAGACAAGTCGCAGGATAGAATCCTCCACTGCCTCTTTGTCCCCCTGTGGCCGGATAAGTGCCAGGTAAGTGGGAAGGAACCACCACTACAGTGGGCCTAATTAATAACCACTAGCCTTAGACACACTCGCCTTAGGCACCACAAGAAAACGCGGATAAGCAATGAATTACCCACGGCCTTCTCTTGTCCTAATTGAGCGCGACGGTCCTTAGAGTCATCTCTAGATTTCTTTTAATTAATGAGGGTAAATGCGGATGCAAGTTTTGCGATTTTCGGGGCCTAGGAAGGGTAATGAAATCCCCACCTAATTTGGATTTGGTCGTGCCCCTTAAATTTCCGTATTAATATGCAACAACCACAAGAATCAAAAACACGCACAAATTTATTTTTACTTTGCGGCGCTGCGATTTATTTGCAAAGAAATCCTGCACAAAATATTAGTTGGAGCAGATAAGGTGAGAGATAAGAAAGTGGAGGACTTACAGAGCAAAACTGGTGCAGTGAACAGTAGCTACAGGCGCGGATCCGCCGCGCATTAGGGGTTCATGCCGCGGATGGGCGGTTACTTGAAGAGATCACTGTACAGAAATTCTTCAGCAGGCTTCTGTATAATTTCTCAGCTCTCTGGAATTTTTAGAAAAATTTTCCCAAAGCTCCAAGGATTCCAGATTTCCTCGCAATCAAATCACAACACACGTAATAGTGTTTGCACGAATTTTGATCACAAAATTTTAATGGAATAAATTGTTCAACTCAAATTTCAAAATACGAACTATTAGCGCACTATCCCCGGCAACGGCGCCATTTGATTGATGATAATTTCTGTGATTGTAATAAATCGAATCAAATAGTAAAGAAATCACAACCAAAAATTATTTGACCGCAATCAACTACGGTGTCGGATTGTAGTTAGTATGTGAGTGCGGATCGTCCACAGGGAAAGTGTAATCGTTCGTCTTTTGAATTAGATGAGTCGAAACTTTAAAGAAAGAAAACAAAACAATTCAAGATTTATAGTTGATGTTCAAGAATGAGAAAAAAAACTAGATCTAAGAAAGCATTAAAAGATAGAATCAAGAATTGATCGTTTGTTGATTTTTCCAAACCAAATCTCAAGAATCGAAATGAGGCTCGTAGGAATCGATCGGATCTATAGATGTGATGTAGTCTTACAATTACGTATTCTTATCCTTCGATGAATTGATACTAGATCGATGATCATCGATGAGAATTAGGGATTTCTTGTGAAACTAGGGTTTCATCTTATCCCTTGTTCTTTCGTCGATGTCATTCGTATTCTAGCCTCTAGTAAATTCAAGAAGCGATCGTAGATCCCTAATTTCGAGCGATCACAATCAAGAAAGCATCGCTACGAAACTAGGTCATCGATTCTTGAACTTGCTAGGGTTTACAAAACTCGTAGGACTTAAAAATAGTATTTAAATTTGTTACATCATCATTCTATAATCGTCTCGACTCCTTAACGAGCGGAGTTTCACTCAAACATCACAACAAGAGCAACAATTACAAATTGAGATCTAATCATGATGCAAGAATTAAAAGAAAGCAAAATAAAAGAATTTCACCTTTTATTTATATCAACAATTTCGTTACAATCACTCAAGAACTACAAGAGGAAGAACTTGATCGTCGACTTGGCTTCGCTCATCTCCGTGGATCGCGGATCGGCTTGGATCACTTGCCCGATTGAAGATCGGCTCGGCTCCTAAAAGGTTGAAGGATTCTTGCTTGATTTGGTACTCAAGATCTTGGATTTAGAGTGGAATTAGGGTTAGGGTTTCGCACAAGCTTTGTCACGAAACTTGTGGAAGAAAATGGTGTAGAATGAACCAATGATTATTGATTAGCCTTTTAACCCTAGATCTAGTGCTCTATTTATAGATAACTAACCCTAGATCTAGGATTTCAAATTCTAACTTTCCCTCCAAAAGTTTGTTGAGGGAATTCAAATTTCCCTCCAAAAGTTAGTTAGGGGAGAAGGTTCTAGATGTAATTAGTTAGGAGGAGTTTCTAGAAGAGGATTAATTAGGAGCTTAATTTAGGATTAGCCTTCTTAATCTCCCTTGCTGATCTGGTAGTAGGTTTGAGAGAGTTCTGGACTTTGAAGTGTCAGAATGAGGTGTGGGACCAGAGCTGAGAATTATGCCCAAAACATTTCCTGCTGACGTGGCATAGGAAGCGCGGAACCGCCGCATATAATGGGTACTTGCCGCGGAAGGGCGGCAGATTTGGGGATTTAGAGATTGGGCTTTCTGGTGCTTGTTGGGCCTGAATTGTGGGCCTTTATCTGATATATAGAATTGTATAATTCCTTCTGCACTGCTACCAGATCTGAAATGATTTAGTTGGCGTATTGTTTGATCAGCTTCTTTTGATTTTCTTCCGTATTTTCCTGCACAGACTCAAGACAAGTGTTGCGCAAATACAGAAACGATGCGATGCCATGAAATGCGGTTAATTTCCTTTAAAGTGTCGGTTTAAAAGTCTAATACATGAAATCTCATATTTTGTGACAGATTTGCTAATATGTAGAATATGAATACCGAACACTTCTAAGTGTATGCAAATGTTAAGGAAATTGCCGGCTAAAATATACAATATTTTCGACTGATCAAATACCCCCAAACTTAATTTCGATCGTCTCGAGCGAATGTTTTATTAAAAAGAGAAGGAGAAAATAAAGAAAGAGAAAAACTAACTAGCACACTTTCGTAGGCAACACGATTGCACTGAGCACGTGCAACAAGCCTTTAAACCTCTAGGTGTCCCTAGTAGGAGGAGTGTTGTCTCCTGAGGGTTTTCAGCGGATTGCACCCACAAAATCCAATAATAAAAGTAAGATCATGAATATTACATTTAAAGATAAGAATTGTAAAAGAAAAGACTTTGAAAATTAGGGTTTCCAACTAAGCTAGTTTTTCGGTTGTCATGAGCCCTATCTTAATGGTCATGAAAAGATGTTAGAAATCACGTCCTCCCTCAATAAAACATCGTCTTATTCTTCATTCCTATCTGTTTTCCAAACATCGATCATATCACCCTGCGTGTGTGTAAAGACATCCCTACACCCAGAGAATTCAATTCAAGCTATCATACTCTTGCCTATCGGCCTCAGTACTTCTTGGCAAACGAGATTGCTTACACACTTTCATGCGACCGTTAATACTTCTTGAGGTACTAACCGACCAATTACTAATGTGCTTGCTAACTTGGTGTATTTTCCTAGTCTTGCACCACCTCAGGCATAGCAGTGACTCCCAGACCAGTTAGCCTTAGGGCACTAGGTGAAGAAACACCCTTTTGCTATATTTTTTTTATTGCCCTTGGTGATAACAAAACCAGTGTCTATTTTTCTCACCATTTTCAAAATACTTTTTTTTTCCATACTTTTGGCTTTAAGACAAGAGCATTTCAAGGTATCCTCTACTATCCCAGGCTTTAAGATGTGTGTAAGTGCGAATAGCAGGGTAGCAACGTTCAAAATGTTTGGCTTCTAGAATAGAAACTATTTTTCAGACTTATTTTTATCCTCAGATTAGTGACGTCTTTCATCTTACTAACCCTTGGGACAACGGCTCATAACTACTTATTACTAGTTCGTATAAGAAAACTTCTAATTTTCTTAGTTTTCTTAAATTTTTCTAATCTCATGGATGTAATTTTTCACTATCTAAACTTTTATTATCTTATTTATGTACAAAAAATATTTTTATAGTTTTGAAAATTTTTAAATTTTTATAGGTTTTTTTTTTTTCAAAAAAATGAATGTTATGTGCTTATGCAGATGATATGCAAATGATGCAAAAATAAGCACAAACCTCCCCCAAACTTGTTTTCAACAGTGTCTTCACTGTTGCCTTCTGCTAAATCTGCAAAAAACCTGTAAGCTTGGGAGGAATTTATTAGTGGGGGCAAAATATTTAAGTGAAGAACCTCCCGAAACTTATTTTTGGCTCAAAATTTTGTAAAAATTTTCTTTTTAGGAGCCAGAAAAACATACCCCCCCAAACTTGAGTTATGCAATGTTAATCTTTGAAAATCACAAGTGGGGGTCAAAAATCATTGGTCGATGCCAAGCTTTGCAAAGACCGAAAGTTAACACCAACCATTCGAAAATTTTATCAATACAATGCTCTGGTTGGTGGAAGAAGAAGAAGTGGGGAAAGGTTAAGTGGTGGAAGAGAGTGTATGTGCGTCTCATATTGGAGAGACGATGCAGTGAATATGATGGATTTCTCGCATTCTTTTTACAGTTCAAAAGAAGGGGTGGAGGTTTAATTTCATTGATTGGAAGATAATTCATCTCAACACCCGTGTCATTTAAAAATGCGAGTTCATCAGCGAAGATCTCCTCAAAAGTTCCATCTATACCCCGAAGAATAATGTCATCACAAGGTGCGGGGTGATCTTCAGACTCTAAGAATAGTTCATAATTGGTGTTAATTGTTGACCCGGACATCTCAGTGGAAGAGTCCGTATGTGTATGATACATAGTTGGGTCAAACAACAACATATGAAAAGAGTCTAGATCAATATCAGGAGGATCATCAAATTCGCTGCTGTCGACATCCATTAAGTCGACAGAACAGACCTGAGCAATAGGTTCGGAGGGTACACTTCCCAACTTGTAAATGTTCAGCTCTATTGACCTATTCCCGAAAGATAGAGTCATAGAACCATTACGACAGTTGATAATAGCATTGGAAGTGGCCAAAAAGGGGCGACCTAAAATCACCGGAATTTGATTCCGTGGGTTCGCTACAGGTTGTGTATCAATTACAATAAAATCTACCGGGAATATAAATTCTCCGATTTTTATTAACACATCCTCCAGTTCACCCCTAGGTTTGGTGATTGATCGGTCAGCCATCTGGAGAGTGCAATTGGTTGGCTTCAACTCTCCGATCCCTAATTGCTCATAGACTGAGTATGGAAGCAAGTTAACACTAGCGCCAAGATCTAGTAGAGCACGGTTAATGTGTTTTTCCCCAATAGAAACGGAAATAGTAGGATATCCTGGATCCTTACGTTTCCTCGGTAATTGTTGGGGGAAAGCCGTGTCTATTGTTTTTTCCATGAATATCTTCTTGGGCACTGGATTCTTCCTCTTCCTAGTGCACAAGTTCTTAAGAGTTTTCGCATAAGACGGAACTTGTTGGATGGCATCTAGGAGAGGGATGTTGGTGTTTACTTGCTTAAAAATGTTCATAATCTTCTCCATATGTGGACTCGGTGTGTTAGCCCTTAACCGATTCGGATAAGGTGCTTTAGCAGTAAGCGTTGGGTCCATCATAGGAGAAGGAAGTGTGTGTGGAACAGATCCCGGAATAGAAGTGGGGATCGTCCGTGGAGGAGTAAAAGAGGTGGGCTGAAGTGGCGAGCCTTTTGGGAAATGAAGAATAGGCTCTGAAGAAGAAGGTAGGGTAGAAGAACTGGGGTAAGAAGTGTGTGGAAAGGTCTCAGCCGGGGTGTTATTGATTGATTTATCAGTATCATCAAACTCTTCCCCAACATGAGTATCAAGCACTCTTCCAGATCTCAACGTGATTGCATCCACATCATGTGAATAGCCAGAATTGGGTAAAGGTTGAGCTGGAAGTCTCCCTTTCTCTCGTGCACTCATTTCGGCTTTTAGTTGTGCAATTTGTTCTTCCATCGATTTGATGTTCTCATTTTGAGAGATAATGATCTTCATTACATTCTCAACGGAAGATTGCAAACTTGTCGTCCCTTGGATGGATTGTTTCATGAAAGTACCCAAGGTTTGTGCTAGTGCAGAGGTGTTATCTGTACCGGTCAATTGCAAAGGACTAGACGGTGCAAAAGTGTTGGCCGGATTTTGGAAATTTTGTGCTTGGAAGTGGTGCTGACTCAATTGATGTGGTGGGTGCTGTTGTGGTGGAGGGGCCCCTTGGAAATTGTGTTGGGTTGGAACCGTGTTTTGAAATTGTGATTGGTTCCAAGCAAAGTTAGGGTGATTCCTCCAACCCTGATCATATGTGGAGGAAGATGGATCGTTTCTAGGTCTTTGAAATGAGGCATTTGTATGCTCAGGACCTTGAAATGGACATTCTTCCGTCAAGTGAGACGGATCAGAACAACAACCACATACAGTTTTGGAGAGTGATATTTGACTTAGGGCGGCAGCTAAAAATTTATTTTCCATAGCGTCAAATTTCTTGTGTAAAGCTGAAATTTCGGCTCTAATTCCTATGGAAATATCATTGCCATCCCTAGACGATTGACTCACACCCTCCCACTGTAAAGATTATTCGGCGAAATCTTCTAGAAATTTCCAGGCTTCCCTATCATCTTTGGTCATAAAGTTGCCTTGACACATGGATTCAAGGGACTGTCTTGTGTAATTAGTAATGCCCTCATAAATGATTCGGCATAATTCCCATCTCGGGATGCCGTGATGTGGACATTGGAGTAACAGATCCTTAAAACGTTCAAGACATTTTGAAAATGTTTCATTTGGAAGCTGGGTGAATTGATAGATTTCGCTACGGACTCGAGCTGTCTTTTGATGTGGGTAGAATTTCTTAAGGAATGATTTGACGAATTCGTCCCAATTTGAAATGGAATGTGCGGTAGTGTTATATAGCCACTTCTCGGCTACATCGCACAAAGTGAATAGGAGAAGACGAAGACGTAAAGCATCCACAGACAACTGTGAAGTACCCATCATTGCGCATACATTTTCAAATTTCATGATAAACACGTATGCGTCTTCAGACTCGAGACCGTGAAATTTTGGTAAAAGGTTGATGTATTGGGGTTTTATTTGAAAATTTTCCCCGTTGGCTGGTGGTGTGGAAAGACAGGTGGACAGTGGGCCTCGTGTAGGATAGCATCTCTCTTGAAGAGAGATGCGAGGTGGAATCTGCGCACCAACGGACGGCGGCAGAGTAGTGGAAAAGAAGTTCGATGGAGGTGGATCCATCGATGTGGGTGTGGTGGTGGGTAAAAGAAAAGGTAAGTGTAGAAATACCGACTTTAGGGTCGATAAAAGGAAAACGCGGACTAACGGGCACTAGACACCCGTGTCCAGCCTATCTTGCACTAAAAAGGGTTAGTACAAGTGGCAGCATGAATTTATAATTAGGGGAAAGAATGAATGTGGTGTTTGTTTTGAAAAAGAAACGGATTTTTTTTTTTAAAAATATGATGCAACAAAACAAATGCAGCACACAAAACCCTAAAATCTAGGGGTCACCTAGGTCAAAGTCTAGACCGCTCCTAACTGCCAAAAGACAAGTCGCAGGATAGAATCCTCCACTGCCTCTTTGTCCCCCTGTGGCCGGATAAGTGCCAGGTAAGTGGGAAGGAACCACCACTACAGTGGGCCTAATTAATAACCACTAGCCTTAGACACACTCGCCTTAGGCACCACAAGAAAACGCGGATAAGCAATGAATTACCCACGGCCTTCTCTTGTCCTAATTGAGCGCGACGGTCCTTAGAGTCATCTCTAGATTTCTTTTAATTAATGAGGGTAAATGCGGATGCAAGTTTTGCGATTTTCGGGGCCTAGGAAGGGTAATGAAATCCCCACCTAATTTGGATTTGGTCGTGCCCCTTAAATTTCCGTATTAATATGCAACAACCACAAGAATAAAAAACACGCACAAATTTATTTTTACTTTGCGGCGCTGCAATTTATTTGCAAAGAAATCCTGCACAAAATATTAGTTGGAGCAGATAAGGTGAGAGATAAGAAAGTGGAGGACTTACAGAGCAAAACTGGTGCAGTGAACAGTAGCTACATGCGCGGATCCGCCGCGGATTAGGGGTTCATGCCGCGTGTAACCCTTCGAAAATCGTTTAGGCAGTTTTTCGGTAATCGGCTAATTTTTCGGCTTTTTCCGTAAAAAGTCAAAATTGATATTTTTCATTGTAGACCTAATTATACAAAATTTAGATAAGATATTACTATAATTTTTTCACTAAAATGTCACTTATAATTATCTAGTTAAATAAAAAAAAATTCGTAATTAATTATTTTTTTATTATTTTAAGCCTTTTTAAATACATTTAATTAGGGATAAATACAAATTTAATTAGGTAAATTTCTTTATTAGGAGTCTTTATAAGCTAAAATATGGTGTTAATAAAATTATATCATGTCTTGCAAACTTTTGGTTTTATGGTGGGAAAATTATGAAAAAAATGATGAAAAAGGGTTTTTTTTTGGAAAAAATTGAAATGAAAAGCATTACATGATATCTTATGATGTTTGTTTGACCTAGAAACTTCTCAAAAAATCCACAAACCCCCTCCTCAAGCTCAGGCCGAGCCTCCCCTCCTTCAGCCCTCATTTTTTTTCCATTTTCTTTCTTCAAAAATCCATGAAAAAGTGCACAAAATCCACAAAAATGCACATTTTTCTTCTCTAATTCAAATCAAAACCCTAAGCCACCTCTTTCCCACCCTAAATTGTTTCAAAACAAGGTGAAAAGAGGTTTCTTTCAAGGGCAAGGGCAAGTTGGGAGGTATAATCCTAAACTAGTTGTTAATTTGTAGTTTAATAAAACTAGTTTAGTATTTTAATATGATTAATTTCATTGAAATGGTTAGTTTTGAAAATTCAAGTAAGGGATTTGATTGTGGATTAGGGTTTGAAGCATGGAGTTAGAGTTAAATTAGGGCTTTGGGTTTCTAATTGGTTGTAGTGGTTAATGGTGTATTTATATGCTTGCTAAATCGACAAATTTCAATGTTTGTATCAAATCGGCTAGAACTTCGCTTACTAGATTTTTGTAGAAAATAGAATGCGGTCAATTTGCGTTAGGTTAGCAATATTATTAGCTTCTTATAGGATTATTAGAGTGCGCGAACGCGGGGTTTCGTCTAGTCGGGTGGTAGTTTGTCGATTTCCCCGAAATGACGATTTTTGTTAAAGGATTGCGATTTTCGTGCGTTTTTCCGCGCACCGAGTGCATGCTATGATTAATTTGTGAGCGTCGATATTTGTATAATGTGACTTGCATCGTTTAGGGTTATGTAATCTTATACTTGGTGTTGTGCAAATTTAGGATCGGTCGGAGAAACATCGGACACGGCGCGTAAAGGCAAAGCGGTGGCCGGATCAGATTAGCGGGAATTTCTGGTGAGTAGATATATTCATCTATGGGGGAATCGTCTGGATGGCGCGAGGCGCCCCCACCTAGTTAGGATTACCCTACTTTATGCAAGATTTATATTGTTAGATAGCTTACCCCTTCATGTACATTGCATACCCTCACAGCTAACCGTATGCTAGATTGCATGGACATTCATCTTCATATATGCGATACCACTTCGTAGGACATGAACACCATTACCATTGGCATCTGTTGCACGCGCACTATTCATGTGACACACATGCCTTTGGTAAATGACATGCCACATGCACGATAGAACCTGTTTATCTTAATATCATCACCTGCATTCATACTTGATATATGAAACGGCATCGCATGCACATATCTCGCATCATCATCATATTTACATAGAACTATAGCCAAAATTCACATCATACACATTGATATCACAGACATTTATCATATATATAACATGTGGACATTATGATTTTCTTGAGGATTTCAGTTTTGCTGCGATTTCTGGATTTTTGGGGAAAACCGCAAGAATTTAACAAAACCTTATCTTTATCATTTTCAAACCAAAGTTGCGGTTTTCTCGTGATGTATGTGTCGTCCACCATGAGTTTTCATGTTTTCTGTTGGATTTCGAGACCCGATTCGAGGAGTGGATGAACCGTCTCGGGTACATGGTGGGCCCGGTATGGTACCCCGGGGCAAGAAGATCGAGTTGTAGACGATGAGCCTGGCAGGGGAAGACTACCTACCGGTGATGTCTGGCGCGGCGGATATCCGGAGGATACCGACCGTTGTCGTGAGATTTATGATATGGGCCGATCAAGACTGACGGAGCCCGATATTGAGACAGATGTGATTCCTATTTGGTGTCGATGCTTGACACGGGTTTTCAGAGGATTTCTTGATGATATTTAGCTATTATGCAGACATTCATTTTCTAAAAGTTAAGAATGTAGTAACATTAACATTTAAAACACTTAAAGAGTTAGAAAAGATATTGCATACCTGTGCATGCATACTAGAGTTATTATATCAGACATACATGTTGTTCCGCATTGCGTGCATTCTTACGATTGCCTTAGTAGATGCTATATTTACTCACGAGCTGGCAACTCACCCCCGTTGTGCCACAGTATCTTGCAGGTCGGACCCGTCAGTCTTGTAGCGGCGGGCTATCTTGTCATCAGTTCCTTTTGCTCAGACTCGCGACATCGCCCGTAGGTGGGTTGCGAGTATACTTTATTTCTTTTTGCTTTATCATTGTATCTAGTATTCTCCATCTACCACTTGTATTGTATATGCGACCTAGTGATGAGACTGAGAGATTTGTATATTTGTGGTTTCTTTTGGGTCGAGCTCACTTGAGCCGACGTGTGTTTTCTGGTATTTGCATCTCTTTTATACTCTTTTCTTGATATTACTATTATATTGCATGTGGTTGTGATCCGCCTTGGGCGAAGAGCTAGCTCCCGCTTGGGGATGCCATTTTTATAATTACAGGTTTATTATCTTGTTGTACCCATTTTGGGGGATAGAAAATACAGGGGAGACTCTGCCGAAATTTTCGGAAATTTTTAATGTTTTTAAAAAGGGATTCTATGCAACTTAATTGATTTAAAAACCGTTTTCATTTAAGGTTTTCCTTCACTCTCTTTTGATTTTGGGTTAGATTTCTGGGCTTTGGCTGACTTAGGTTACGGTACGCCTTTAGACGTCTCGTAATCCAAGTGCCAGTCACGTTCCGTACTTTCGGGTCGTGACAAAGTTGGTATCAGAGCGTAGGTTTTACCTTTCTGAGTGTAGGACGACCTTGGTAGATGGAGTAGGTGACTTAAGCAGAGTGGCGTAGCGTGGGTATGATCCGCGGCATACTTACGATACGGTACTCCGCCTAAGTGACCTTAGGACAAAATTGCTTGTATTTCCTCTCTTGATTCCTTGCATTCCTTGATTCAATTGAAATGTCCTTATCAGTCCTATTTCTTATTCTATCTTCGATGCCGCCAAAGACTACAAGAGCTCAGCGGGCTGCCGCTAGGGATGAGATTCGGGTGGGCCCGTCTGAGGCGAGGATCGAGCGGGATGATACACCTACCCCTCAGGGTCATACTGATCCGCTTTATCCTGACCGTATTGCCATATTAGAGGCCGGCATGCAAGAGTTGCGCCAGATGATGGGATCTTTAGTTGAGTCCAGCCGGGCACAGAGATCCGAGGACGTTCCTTCCACCACACAGACCATGATCGTACCTGCTGCACAGATGGTCGCTCCTGCTGCTACTACGAAGACTATCCCTGTTTCACTACAGGAGTTCATGAGATTGAGACCTCCAGCTTTTACCGGTACATATGCGACAGAGGACCCACAGGCATTTCTTGATAGGATGGCTCGGATTTGCCGTTCGTTGAGGTGTTCTGATGATAGATTGGTGGAGTTTGCGAGTTTTCGTCTGGAGGGTCTTGCCCAGACATGGTACGACTCAGTAGAGAGAGGCCGAGCTGCAGGTCTGCCTTCTATGACCTGGGATGAGTTTACATCTGCATTTCTTGCCCGTTTTCTTCCGGAGAGTGTCCGAGATGCTCGAGCCCGTAGTTTTGAGTCCTTGCGCAAGACTCCTGGGATGACGGTGTCGGAGTATGATATACAGTTTACCCAGTTATCTCGATATACTCCGTACCTAGTCGACACAGAAGAGAAGAGAATAAAGAGGTTTGTGCGAGGGCTTGATACACAGCTATTCCTTGCCATCGGCACCCAGCACTTTGACACATACGCAGCCGCGATGGATGCAGCCTTACTTTTGGAGGAGCGTATTTCTGAGACTCCGGTCGCTTCTGGGCCGAAGAGGATCCATACTGATACGCCAGCTCAGCGGCAGATGGGTAGACACCGCGATAGATTGTTTCCGGGAGATGGTGGAGGCAGATGATTGAGACGAGGTCAGATATTTGGTTCATATCCACAGACCCAGCAGTCGTCTCCAGGATGTTTTCGGTGCGGGAGTCAGTACCACCGTGTCAGAGACTGTACCATGGGACGCCAGGGCGCGGCGACAGTCCCGCATATGACTTTACCACCCTCACCACCTTCTCAGAGAGCTTTACTTCCTACTCCTGACGATGCTCCACGTCAGTTGGATGCTTCTAGAGGCCGTGGACGTGGCGGTCCAATTCCGAGAGGACGAGGCGACAGAGGCAGAGGCAGATGCCGAGGTAGAGGCAGAGCACAGCCAGCTATTAGTGGTGGACAGGCCCGAGTGTTCGCGTTGACTCCTCAGGATGCACAGGCATCCAATGCCGTCGTGACAGGTAATCTGCCAGTATGTTCTTTTGATGCACGGGTATTATTTGATCCAGGCTCTACACATTCCTATGTTTCCACGTATTTTGCACCGAGGTTGGGCCGAGAGTCTTCTCCGTTAGATCAGCCGCTTGTCGTTATTACCCCGGTAGGCGAGTCTTTTGTTGCCCGTTTTGTGTACCGATCGTGTTCCGTTCGTATCGGGGAGAGAGATTCTTCAGTTGATTTGATTCTCCTCGATATGCTAGACTTTGACGTTCTTCTTGGTATGGACTGGCTAGCTACCTGTTATGCATCCGTGGACCGCCGTGAAAAGGCAGTCAGATTCAGTTTTCCTGGTGAGCCGGTTCTTATTATTCAGGGAGATCGTAGTGCTACCCTTCCCAGCTTGATTTCATCTCTTCGCGCTGGTCAGCTCTTAAGGAAAGGGTGTCAGGGATTCTTAGCCTATATTTGTGATACTAGCTCCACAGAGGTTCCGTTGGACCAGGTCCCTGTTGTGAGAGAGTTTCCTGATGTATTCCCTGACGAGCTGCCTGGTCTTCCACCAGAGCGCGAGATTGAGTTCTGTATTGACTTGATCCCCGGCACGGGCCCTATCTTTATACCGCCTTATCGGATGGCCCCGGCGAAGCTGAGAGAGCTAAAGGATCAGTTACAGGACTTGCTGGACAAAGGGCTTATCCGACCGAGTGTGTCAACTTGGGGTGCTCCTGTCCTGTTTGTTAAGAAGAAGGACGGAAGTATGCGTTTATGCATTGATTATCGTCAGTTGAACCGGGTTACTGTGCGGAACAGGTATCCCCTAACCCGCATTGATGATTTATTTGATCAGCTCCAGGGTGCAGGGTTTTTCTCGAAGGTTGATTTACGGTCAGGTTATCATCAGTTGCGAGTTTGGAAGGAGGATATTCCGAAGACCGCTTTCCGTACTCGTTATGGTCATTATGAGTTCTTGGTGATGTCGTTCGGGCTCACCAATGCCCCGGCAGCATTTATGGATTTGATGAACCGCGTATTCAGGACGTATCTCGATCAGTTCATCATTGTGTTCATTGACGACATCTTGGTTTATTCTCGGAGCCGGGAGGAGCATGAGCAGCACTTACGTATCACATTGCAGACTTTGAGGGAGCATCAGCTGTTCGCCAAATTCTCCAAGTGCGCTTTCTGGCTAGATAGTGATGATTTCTTGGGTCATGTGGTGACGAGAGACGGTATTTGTGTGGACCCGAAGAAGATCGAGGCAGTTCAGCGTTGGCCTAGACCAGTATCAGTTACAGAGGCTCGCAGCTTTCTAGGTCTGGCCGGCTATTATCGACGTTTTGTCCAGGATTTCTCCCGCATTGCTGCACCGTTGACCGGGTTGACCCGGAAGGGGGTTCCTTTTGATTGGACCCAGGCATGTGAGGATAGCTTCCAGCAGTTGAAGACTCGTCTGACTACTGCACCAGTGTTAGCATTGCCTTCAGGATCAGGCGGGTTCGTGGTATATTGTGATGCTTCTAGAGAGGGGCTGGATGTGTATTGATGCAGCACGACAGAGTTATCGCGTACGCTTCTCGGCAGCTGAGGAAACACGAACAGAACTACCCCACCCATGATTTAGAGATGGCTGCAGTAGTATTTGCCCTTAAGATCTGGAGACATTACCTATACGGTGAGTCATGTCAGATATTCACTGACCACAAGAGTTTGAAGTATATTTTCCAGCAGCGAGATCTGAACCTGAGACAGCGCCGTTGGATGGAGTTGGTAAAAGATTATGACTGCGAGATTCTATACCATCCGGGCAAGGCGAATGTGGTGGCAGATGCTTTGAGTAGGAGGCCCGGAGGTAGCTTATCTTGTTTGAGCGCAGTGCAGATGCAGTCGACGGCGGATTGGCAGGTGTTATGTGACAGCAGTGTGCAGTTCGAGTTTACTCCTACAGGGGGACAACTAGCCCATTTCAGAGCACGCCCACAGTTACTTGACCGTATCCACGAGGCACAGTCCGGCGACGCCCGTACATTAGAGATCATTGAGCAGATTCGGCAGGGCAGAGTTTCTGAGTTCGTGATTGATGATCAGGGGATGCTTCGATTTGGGACTCGACTGTGTGTGCCAGATTCAGAGGGACTGAGGCGTGATATTCTCGAGGAGGCACATAGATCAGTATACAGCGTTCACCCAGGTTCCACCAAGATGTATCGTGATTTGAGAGAGGTTTACTGGTGGGACGGGATGAAGAAGGATATTACAGACTTTGTGTCGAGATGCCTGACTTGTCAGCAAGTCAAGGCCGAGCACCAGAGGCCAGCCGGCGAGTTACAGCCTTTGCCCATCCCTGAGTGGAAGTGGGAGCAGGTCTCCATGGACTTCGTGGTGGGTCTACCCAGGACCAGTCGAGGGTACGACTCTATTTGGGTGATTGTTGATCGACTGACGAAAGCGGCTCACTTTCTGCCAGTGAAGACCACTTTTGGATTTTCTCAGTACGCCCAGGTTTATATTGATGAGATTGTGCGACTGCATGGTGTTCCGACTTGCATCGTGTCCGACCGTGGCACCCAGTTTACCAGCCGATTGTGGCAGAAACTACAGGAAGCTTTGGGCACCCGATTGAGTTTTAGCACAGCCTTTCATCCGCAGACTGACGGTCAGTCGGAGCGCACTATTCAGACTCTTGAGGATATGCTCAGAGCTTGTGTTTTAGATTTCGGTGGTAGCTGGGATCGTCATTTGCCTTTGATCGAGTTTCCTACAATAATAGCTTCCAGGAGACGATTCAGATGGCACCTTTTGAGGCTTTATATGGGAGGAGATGTCGATCGCCTGTATGTTGGACAGAGCTCAGGGAGAGCAGTATTTTGGGGCCGCAGATCGTACAGGAGACGACCGAGAAAATACAGCTGATTCGGGACAGGATGAGAGCGGCACAGAGCAGGCAGAAATCTTATGCTGACAGGCGTCGTCGCCGACTCGAGTTCGCTGTTGGCGATCATGTTTTCCTGAAGGTCTCTCCGATGAAGGGTGTGATGAGATTTGGGCGGAAAGGGAAACTGAGTCCTAGATATGTTGGTCCTTTCGAGATCCTAGAGCGTGTTGGTCCAGTCGCTTATCGGTTAGCTCTTCCGCCCAGCTTCCCCGATGTTCACCCCGTATTCCATTTCTCGATGCTCCGCAAGTACCTTCATGATCCTGCCCAGGCGATTCAGCACCAGACGATCCAGTTAGAGCGTGATCTTTCTTTCACCGAGCAGCCGGTTGTCATCTTGGATCGGCAGGTGAAGAAATTGAGGTCGAAGGTCATACCGTCTGTCAAGGTTCTTTGGCGTGGCCCGAACAGCGAGGAGGTCACCTGGGAGACCGAGGTCGAGATGAGGAAGAGATATCCCCATCTTTTTGAAGGTACACGTAGTTAAATTCTAAATTCGGGGACCGAATTTCTTTAAGGGGGGAAGATTGTAACCCTTCGAAAATCGTTTAGGCAGTTTTTCGGTAATCGGCTAATTTTTCGGCTTTTTCCGTAAAAAGTCAAAATTGATATTTTTCATTGTAGACCTAATTATACAAAATTTAGATAAGATATTACTATAATTTTTTCACTAAAATGTCACTTATAATTATCTAGTTAAATAAAAAAAAATTCGTAATTAATTATTTTTTTATTATTTTAAGCCTTTTTAAATACATTTAATTAGGGATAAATACAAATTTAATTAGGTAAATTTCTTTATTAAGAGTCTTTATAAGCTAAAATATGGTGTTAATAAAATTATATCATGTCTTGCAAACTTTTGGTTTTATGGTGGGAAAATTATGAAAAAAATGATGAAAAAGGGTTTTTTTTTGGAAAAAATTGAAATGAAAAGCATTACATGATATCTTATGATGTTTGTTTGACCTAGAAACTTCTCAAAAAATCCACAAACCCCCTCCTCAAGCTCAGTCCGAGCCTCCCCTCCTTCAGCCCTCATTTTTTTCCATTTTCTTTCTTCAAAAATCCATGAAAAAGTGCACAAAATCCACAAAAATGCACATTTTTCTTCTCTAATTCAAATCAAAACCCTAAGCCACCTCTTTCCCACCCTAAATTGTTTCAAAACAAGGTGAAAAGAGGTTTCTTTCAAGGGCAAGGGCAAGTTGGGGTTCACTTGGGAGGTATAATCCTAAACTAGTTGTTAATTTGTAGTTTAATAAAACTAGTTTAGTATTTTAATATGATTAATTTCATTGAAATGGTTAGTTTTGAAAATTCAAGTAAGGGATTTGATTGTGGATTAGGGTTTGAAGCATGGAGTTAGAGTTAAATTAGGGCTTTGGGTTTCTAATTGGTTGTAGTGGTTAATGGTGTATTTATATGCTTGCTAAATCGACAAATTTCAATGTTTGTATCAAATCGGCTAGAACTTCGCTTACTAGATTTTTGTAGAAAATAGAATGCGGTCAATTTGCGTTAGGTTAGCAATATTATTAGCTTCTTATAGGATTATTAGAGTGCGCGAACGCGGGGTTTCGTCTAGTCGGGTGGTAGTTTGTCGATTTCCCCGAAATGATGATTTTTGTTAAAGGATTGCGATTTTCGTGCGTTTTTCCGCGCACCGAGTGCATGCTATGATTAATTTGTGAGCGTCGATATTTGTATAATGTGACTTGCATCGTTTAGGGTTATGTAATCTTATACTTGGTGTTGTGCAAATTTAGGATCGGTCGGAGAAACATCGGACACGGCGCGTAAAGGCAAAGCGGTGGCCGGATCAGATTAGCGGGAATTTCTGGTGAGTAGATATATTCATCTATGGGGGAATCGTCTGGATGGCGCGAGGCGCCCCCACCTAGTTAGGATTACCCTACTTTATGCAAGATTTATATTGTTAGATAGCTTACCCCTTCATGTACATTGCATACCCTCACAGCTAACCGTATGCTAGATTGCATGGACATTCATCTTCATATATGCGATACCACTTCGTAGGACATGAACACCATTACCATTGGCATCTGTTGCACGCGCACTATTCATGTGACACACATGCCTTTGGTAAATGACATGCCACATGCACGATAGAACCTGTCTATCTTAATATCATCACCTGCATTCATACTTGATATATGAAACGGCATCGCATGCACATATCTCGCATCATCATCATATTTACATAGAACTATAGCCAAAATTCACATCATACACATTGATATCACAGACATTTATCATATATATAACATGTGGACATTATGATTTTCTTGAGGATTTCAGTTTTGCTGCGATTTCTGGATTTTTGGGGAAAACCGCAAGAATTTAACAAAACCTTATCTTTATCATTTTCAAACCAAAGTTGCGGTTTTCTCGTGATGTATGTGTCGTCCACCATGAGTTTTCATGTTTTCTGTTGGATTTCGAGACCCGATTCGAGGAGTGGATGAACCGTCTCGGGTACATGGTGGGCCCGGTATGGTACCCCGGGGCAAGAAGATCGAGTTGTAGACGATGAGCCTGGCAGGGGAAGACTACCTACCGGTGATGTCTGGCGCGGCGGATATCCGGAGGATACCGACCGTTGTCGTGAGATTTATGATATGGGCCGATCAAGACTGACGGAGCCCGATATTGAGACAGATGTGATTCCTATTTGGTGTCGATGCTTGACACGGGTTTTCAGAGGATTTCTTGATGATATTTAGCTATTATGCAGACATTCATTTTCTAAAAGTTAAGAATGTAGTAACATTAACATTTAAAACACTTAAAGAGTTAGAAAAGATATTGCATACCTGTGCATGCATACTAGAGTTATTATATCAGACATACATGTTGTTCCGCATTGCGTGCATTCTTACGATTGCCTTAGTAGATGCTATATTTACTCACGAGCTGGCAACTCACCCCCGTTGTGCCACAGTATCTTGCAGGTCGGACCCGTCAGTCTTGTAGCGGCGGGCTATCTTGTCATCAGTTCTTTTTGCTCTGACTCGCGACATCGCCCGTAGGTGGGTTGCGAGTATACTTTATTTCTTTTTGCTTTATCATTGTATCTAGTATTCTCCATCTACCACTTGTATTGTATATGCGACCTAGTGATGAGACTGAGAGATTTGTATATTTGTGGTTTCTTTTGGGTCGAGCTCACTTGAGCCGACGTGTGTTTTCTGGTATTTGCATCTCTTTTATACTCTTTTCTTGATATTACTATTATATTGCATGTGGTTGTGATCCGCCTTGGGCGAAGAGCTAGCTCCCGCTTGGGGATGCCATTTTTATAATTACAGGTTTATTATCTTGTTGTACCCATTTTGGGGGATAGAAAATACAGGGGAGACTCTGCCGAAATTTTCGGAAATTTTTAATGTTTTTAAAAAGGGATTCTATGCAACTTAATTGATTTAAAAACCGTTTTCATTTAAGGTTTTCCTTCACTCTCTTTTGATTTTGGGTTAGATTTCTGGGCTTTGGCTGACTTAGGTTACGGTACGCCTTTAGACGTCTCGTAATCCAAGTGCCAGTCGCGTTCCGTACTTTCGGGTCGTGACACCGCGGATGGGCGGTTACTTGAAGAGATCACTGTACAGAAATTCTTCAGCAGGCTTCTGTATAATTTCTCAGCTCTCTGGAATTTTTAGAAAAATTTTCCCAAAGCTCCAAGGATTCCAGATTTCCTCGCAATCAAATCACAACACACGTATTAGTGTTTGCACGAATTTTGATCACAAAATTTTAATGGAATAAATTGTTCAACTCAAATTTCAAAATACGAACTATTAGCGCACTATCCCCGGCAACGGCGCCATTTGATTGATGATAATTTCTGTGATTGTAATAAATCGAATCAAATAGTAAAGAAATCACAACCAAAAATTATTTGACCGCAATCAACTACGGTGTCGGATTGTAGTTAGTATGTGAGTGCGGATCGTCCACAGGGAAAGTGTAATCGTTCGTCTTTTGAATTAGATGAGTCGAAACTTTAAAGAAAGAAAACAAAACAATTCAAGATTTATAGTTGATGTTCAAGAATGAGAAAAAAACTAGATCTAAGAAAGCATTAAAAGATAGAATCAAGAATTGATCGTTTGTTGATTTTTCCAAACCAAATCTCAAGAATCGAAATGAGGCTCGTAGGAATCGATCGGATCTATAGATGTGATGTAGTCTTACAATTACGTATTCTTATCCTTCGATGAATTGATACTAGATCGATGATCATCGATGAGAATTCGGGATTTCTTGTGAAACTAGGGTTTCATCTTATCCCTTGTTCTTTCGTCGATGTCATTCGTATTCTAGCCTCTAGTAAATTCAAGAAGCGATCGTAGATCCCTAATTTCGAGCGATCACAATCAAGAAAGCATCGCTACGAAACTAGGTCATCGATTCTTGAACTTGCTAGGGTTTACAAAACTCGTAGGACTTAAAAATAGTATTTAAATTTGTTACATCATCATTCTATAATCGTCTCGACTCCTTAACGAGCGGAGTTTCACTCAAACATCACAACAAGAGCAACAATTACAAATTGAGATCTAATCATGATGCAAGAATTAAAAGAAAGCAAAATAAAAGAATTTCACCTTTTATTTATATCAACAATTTCGTTACAATCACTCAAGAACTACAAGAGGAAGAACTTGATCGTCGACTTGGCTTCGCTCGTCTCCGTGGATCGCGGATCGGCTTGGATCACTTGCCCGATTGAAGATCGGCTCGGCTCCTAAAAGGTTGAAGGCTTCTTGCTTGATTTGGTACTCAAGATCTTGGATTTAGAGTGGAATTAGGGTTAGGGTTTCGCACAAGCTTTGTCACGAAACTTGTGGAAGAAAATGGTGTAGAATGAACCAATGATTATTGATTAGCCTTTTAACCCTAGATCTAGTGCTCTATTTATAGATAACTAACCCTAGATCTAGGATTTCAAATTCTAACTTTCCTTCAAAAAGTTTGTTGAGGGAATTCAAATTTCCCTCCAAAAGTTAGTTAGGGGAGAAGGTTCTAGATGTAATTAGTTAGGAGGAGCTTCTAGAAGAGGATTAATTAGGAGCTTAATTTAGGATTAGCCTTCTTAATCTCCCTTGCTGATCTGGTAGTAGGTTTGAGAGAGTTCTGGACTTTGAAGTGTCAGAATGAGGTGTGGGACCAGAGCTGAGAATTATGCCCAAAACATTTCCTGCTGACGTGGCATAGGAAGCGCGGAACCGCCGCATATAATGGGTACTTGCCGCGGAAGGGCGGCAGATTTGGGGATTTAGAGATTGGGCTTTCTGGTGCTTGTTGGGCCTGAATTGTGGGCCTTTATCTGATATATAGAATTGTATAATTCCTTCTGCACTGCTACCAGATCTGAAATGATTTAGTTGGCGTATTGTTTGATCAGCTTCTTTTGATTTTCTTCCGTATTTTCCTGCACAGACTCAAGACAAGTGTTGCGCAAATACAGAAACGATGCGATGCCATGAAATGCGGTTAATTTCCTTTAAAGTGTCGGTTTAAAAGTCTAATACATGAAATCTCATATTTTGTGACAGATTTGCTAATATGTAGAATATGAATACCGAACACTTCTAAGTGTATGCAAATGTTAAGGAAATTGCCGGCTAAAATATACAATATTTTCGACTGATCAACTTGTGTCTTTGATGATGGCCGGGCGTTTGTGGGTGCTCATCAAGGAGATCATTTCCCGCGACGATGTTTACCTCTATAGCCTCGACCACTCCGAACAGACGTACGAGGCGGTGATAGACCGCGTGGAGGGCCACTTCGGACGCCTTCTTTCCCGGCGATCTCCACTCTGTAAGTCTACGGTTGCGCCCCGGCCGTCTTTCCGAGGCCAAAATGCGGAAACAAAATATTTTTCTTTAACTAGAAACCGGCGCTACCGCGGACTTTAAACCCGGATCGTAACCATTAACCTACAACTAGCTATAAGAGCAAGGGATAGAATGCTATACCGATCGATCCGTGTCCTTCGGTCTTTGGCCATCATCCCAAAATTCCTCGCGGCATCTCCAATCTCGATCTCCTCGTCAGAAAGGGCACCGCATCATCGAGTCTTTTTACGAGCTCCTGCTTCATCTGAAGCAACTCGGGCACGAAGTGTGCTAGCAGACGTGTCCAAGGTGTTGTAGTGAATGTTGTGATCACTTTGTCTCTTGCATCCATGGATTTGGATAGAGGTTAGAGGTGTTGCCATTAATGAAAATGGTGAGCAAGAGAAGAAAGAAGAAGAAGAAGAAGAGAAGGCTTTTTCTCCTTTTTCTTTTTGTTGTGATGTCATGATCATATGAGAGAGAGTGTTATGTGAAAAATACAAGACCAAGCCAAGCCTCATGGCAGCCCCTCTCTCTCTCCTCTTATCAAATCAACCCAAAAACATCATATAATGTGACATTAACACATAAAAAGAGACCATGAGTCACCAATGTGACCATGTCACATTTAATGCATGTCATGATGAAATCTAGCTCACAATTTCCATTAACAAACATTAATCCAAATGTTTGCAACAATAAAAAGATATGGCAACATCTAAAGTAACTCGTGACGGATCACAAGGATACCCCTCACCTGTATATACATTCCTGCATCCGCATTCCGACTGAATGTGTCACGCCCCGCTTCCCAATGTACGGCGAAGTGGACGCGACGAGGCCTGCTACGTATACACTCAGAAGTATATATGCTAAGCGTAACTAAGCAATATAAAGTAAATCACAAGAGACGAATAATAAAGAAATAACAGCAATTTTTATTAATAACATTCTTTGTACAATGCAGGAAAAGAAAATACAACTGGAATGAAAAGCAATGCCTAAACAGTGGCATAACAGAAAATGAAATAAACTGGAAAGAACAAGGTACAGTAACTAGAGCTCTGGATCTTCCTGGAACTGCTCCAAATCTTCACCGGTGGGCTCGATCTCAGCTGGTCCAACGCACCTGACGACATTCAAGAAGAAAGAGATAGAATGTCGTCAGCGAACAGGTCGCTCGGTAAGTCCCAAAGAATAAGAAGAATGAGAATGACAGAGTAATAGTATTTTCTAACTATTATATTATTGAATCTTATGGACCATTGTGTAACGCTGTTGTTTGTAGCTTGGTACAGAAAGATGCCAGTGTATACGAGGGGGATCTCTATATGCTAGAGATTAGGGCAAAAGGAAAGTACAAGGAACCGTTATGCCACGGTACAACAGCAATAGGATTCAGGTTAGGTGTCTTAATCTGACCACCTCGTGCCACCTTTAACACCTTCCGTACCAATCTACCCCTTAAACCCCGTAGTGTTTTAACAGTATTGTAGTATTGGAATATGTAAGTTGGATGACTGACCAAAACCATGATATCAGTAAACATGTTGCAACTGTATAATCAGGTAAATGGAATATCAGGATAATGGATGAATATCCATGGTTTGATTCAGTCAAAAAGAATATATTGTTAACTGGATTCAGGGTTTCATGTATTCAAATCGTATTGGAATATAAAAGAATAAAGATTGACTTGAATCATATTCGAGTTAGGAATAGTCAGACTCTAACCCGAGTCAGACTAAAAGAAAGATAATTTGAAGTTCAATATTAGGTAGGGGCCTTATTGTAATTTGTAAAACTTGAGGGGGTTTTATGTAAAAAGTACTTTTGTATAGTTTTCAAAATACACCTCAAGTATTTAATAATCGTCTTTATTGTTATAATGAATGTGAATTTTATTTGTGTTATTCTAGTGAATATATCCTAATAAAAGTATTAATTGTTTTATCTGAAATTCATGGTATTTTAGTGTAACTTTTAATCTTGTAATTTTAGAAAAAATGTGGAAACTTATATTATGATAAAATAGATGTTTAAATGATAATTATATATATATTAACACATGAATAATTTTATATAAATATTATATTTAGAAAAATCTCGTTTTCCCTAAATATCGTATTTTGAACCTTTCGAGACCGAATGATCCTTGCGGAGGTCTGAATCTTGCACTACTAGCCTGCGGGTGCACGATGAACCGTACTATCCCTAACAGGTTCCCCAAAAGTGGGTTGTAGCGGCGCTTTGCTTAGGTTTAACAAATACTTTTCATTTGGGAAAATGGTTTTATAAATATGGGGTATTTATTTGCAAAAGAGTACAGTTTTCCGTATTTTAGTTATTAGGGTTTCCTAAACCAACTAGCCTATTTCTAAGGTCTAAATGATGAGTCATTAGAAGCCTCAAATTGCCTCTTCACCGTCAATTGCGGCCAAGTAAGTGCCAGGTAAGTGGGAAGGAAGCACAGTCGTGGGCCTAATTAAAAACCACTAGCCTTAGACACATTTGCCTAGGCACCACAAGACAGTTTAGATAAACGATCGATGTCCATGACCAATCGTGTTTTCATTTTATTAAAAGATTTTATCTAGAAAAGTTTACAACTTAAAGCTTTAAATAAAGATTAGGGTATTTTAGTGAAAAGTCCTGTAATTTCGTATTCTGTGTTTTGATATTTATCAATTAGGGTTATATTGAGTGTGTGTAGGGATAGGTCATTACCTCGTGACTTATTTTAAGTTTTGGTGAAGTTTAAAGGTAAAACATGACATATTAAACTTAAAGGTATTATAGCGTAAGAATACGGTATTTAAAAATGTTATCATTTTATGTGTGAAATTTCATTCAAAGTGGGTTCTACAAGTTTAGTGATCAAGATAAACCTATTTAGGAGTGAGGGAATTAATTAAACTAAGAAAAATGAACTTCATGGTATTTTTATGAAAGGAATACGGTTTTGCAAAGAACTTATCATTTTATGTGAAAAAGTTTGATTAAATTGGTTTATGGGTGATTAACAGTCAACATGAATATGGGTAGATGTTATGTATTAGGTGACAACTGGAAATTTATAGAAAAACCGAATCGGAAATCGGTTTGTCCGATTTCCGTCGGGTTCCAAAAAGTCGTATTTTTACACTTATAGAAAAGAGAGATAGAAGGGATGGGACTTACGGTTTGGACGAGATAAGGAAGCTAATAGATGCGGTGGTTGTCGATTCGTCGAAAACGTCGCGAAGGTTCTGATCCGGTAGCCGGAATCCGTCGTCGATTTCGGCAGCGCTTCGCTTCTCGCTCTCCGTACCGAGTTCTCGAGAATTTGGAAGAGTGGACTTAGAGTTGTGAGGGGAAAAGGTAGAAGATAGGGGTCTTTATATAGGGCTAGGCTAGGGTTAGGGTTTGGATTAAAAAAAAATTTTTAAAATGTAAAAATCATTAAAAATTCATTAAATTTGGTCTTAAAAGAGATTTAATTGAAAATTGGTAACAGTACTGGAAAATTGAAGTATACAGGGGGTTAGACCAGGTCAACACGAAATTTTTTCGTGTTGACGACTCGGCCGACCGGCCGAGTCCGGCCGGCGTCGCCGGTCGATTCGGCTGAGTCATGGCTGTGTCGGGTGCCGATGGTCGGGTTCGGTCTGGGGGAGGTTTTGGTATACTTTAATTTTTTTAATTTGCAATAAATTGTGAGTTATGGCTGTTTGACCGTTTGACTTTTTAAAAAAATTAAAACAAAAGGATATAAAAATTATATGGGGCATGGGATTCGAACTCTGATGGCTTGGTTCAGCAGTGCAAGGTATTACCAATGAGCTACAAGCTCCTTCTTGTAATTATTGTAAGGAATTAGATACTTAAATTGTTTCCAGTAACATCAATACTCCAAGTATACACTTATATTTAAAGCAAATTTTTGGTATACAAAATTGGAGTTGTTACAATCTACCCTCCTTACAAAAATTTTGTCCTCGAAATTTACAACTTTTATTTAAGGACTAGTTTACAAAAAGGTGCGGATATCTTGCACGCATCTCATCCTCCCTTTCCCACGTGGATTCTCTTGGAGTGTCTTTCCTCCAAATTACCCGGACCAAATTAACTTCTTTGTTCCGAAGTGTCTTCGCTTTCCTGTCCAGGATCTCCACAGGTTGTTGCTCACAAGACAAATCGGGCTATATCGTGAGCTCGGAATGATCGAGTACATGGCTGGGGTCACTCACATACCTTCTGAGTTGAGATATGTGAAACACGTTATGCACTCCTTCTAATGAGGGTGGAAGCGCTAAACGATATGCCACCTCACCGACTCGTTCGAGTATGTCGAACGGTCCAATGTATCTCGGACTCAACTTTCCCCGTCTTCCAAATCTGATCACTCCGCGGTTCGGAGAGATTTTCAGGAATACATGATTTCCTGGCTGGAACTCCAAGTGCCGTCTCTTCGCATCAGCCCAGTGTTTCTGTCTATCTTGGGCCATGCGCATTCTTTCGCTGATAGTACGAACCACATCAACGGTGGCTACTATCATCTCTGGTCCAAGGAGTTCTCTATCTCCGATGTCGTCCCAACTTAATGGCGATCGACACTTCCTTCCATACAATGCTGCAAAAGGTGCCATTCCTATGCTTGCTTGGTAGCTGTTGTTGTACGCAAACTCCACAAGATGCAGGTGATCTTTCCACGATCCCTTGAAGTCGAGCATACATGCTCTGAGCATATCCTCCAAGATTTGAATATTTCGTTCCGACTGACCATCTGTTTGTGGATGATAAGCCGTGTTGAAGTTCAGACTTGTTCCCAAGCTAGCTTGCAGACTCTGCCAGAATTGTGATCGGAACCTGGTGTCACGATCGGAGACAATGCAGACCGGTACTCCATGAAGTCTCACAATTTCCTGTATGAGTTCATGGGTATCAGAGATAGTACAGTATGAAGAGTTTAAATCTTAAATTAGATTATTACCTCCATGTACTTCTTCGCTAATGTCTCAGTTGATTGGCCAACTCAAAATGGGATGAAGTGAGCCGACTTTGTGAGTCAATCCACAATGACCTAAATCGCATCGTTACCCTTTGTGCTGCGAGAAAGAGCAGTTACAAAGTCCATCGTGATGTGCTGCCACTTCCATTCTGGGATTGGTAACGGTTGAAGTAGTCCAGCTGTCCTGTGATATTCAGCCTTTACTTGCTGACACACCAAACATTTTGCGACGCTTCTGGCTACTTCACGCTTCATTCCATGCCACCAATAATTCTGGCATAGATCTTTATATTTTGGTACCTCCAGGATGTACTGAATAGGGAGAGCTGTGAGCTTCTTTCATTAACTCTTCCCGAACAGGACCCTTTGGTACACACAATCTGCTGCCGTATCTCAAAGATCCGTCTTCATGGATGCTGAAATCTGTTCTGAGTCCATTCTCCACTTGTTCTCTGATCTTTTGCAACTTAGCATCGCTGGCTTGAGCTGCCTTGATCTGGTTGACAATAGTTGATTGGACTTGTAGATTCATCAAATTTGAAACATCACCTGGCATGACTAGTTCGATCTCCATCTGATGTAGGTCTTGCTGAAGCTTCCACTGTGCGGTGAGATTCATTGCTAATGGTTGGCGATTAAGAGCATCAGGTACTACGTTCACCTTTCCTGGATGATATTGCAAGTTGATGTCAAAGTCCGCCATAAGTTCTAACTATCTTCTCTGCCGCATATTCAACTCCTTCTGAGTAAACACGTACTTCAGACTTTTATGATCTGTGTAGATATTCACTCGTTCACCAAGTAAGTAGTGGCGCCAAATTTTGAGAGCAAAAATGACGGCTGCCAACTCCAGATCATGCGTCGGATAATTGCGCTCATGAGTTTTCAGTTGTCTTGAAGCATAAGCCACAACCTTACCGTGCTAATGTAGAACACATCCTAATCCCTTACCGGATGCATCACAATGTACTTCGAATCCTCCAGATTGATCCGGTATGACGAGAATAGGTGCAGATGTCAGTCTTGTCTTGAGTTCTATGAAAGCTTGCTCGCATGCTTCTGACCACACAAATTCTTCATCTTTTCGTGTGAGCTTGGTCAGGGGTGTTGCTGTCTTCGAAAAGCCTTCAATGAATCTTCTGTAATATCCAGCTAAACCCAAGAAACTCCGAATATCCTTCACTGATTTTGGTGTAGGCCATTCGCTAACTGCTGAAACTTTTGCTGGATCCACAGAAATCCCTTCTCTTGATACGATGTGTCCAAGAAAACCAACATGTTTTAGCCAAAACTCGCACTTGCTGTATTTGGCATAAAGCTTATGTTGTTGAAGTGTTTCCAGGACAATTCGTAAGTGCTCCGCATGCTCTTTCCGATTCTTAGAATATACCAGGATGTCGTCGATGAAGATGACAACGAACCTGTCTAAATACTCCCGGAAAACTTGGTTCATAAGGTTTATGAAGATTGCTGGTGCATTGGTCACTCCAAATGGCATTACTAGAAATTCGTAATGTCCATAGCGAGTTCTGAAAGCTGTTTTGTGAATATCAGCTTCCTTGACCTTCACTTGATGATAACCTGAACGAAGATCTAATTTAAAGAAGACACAAGATCCAATTAGCTGATCGAATAAATCGTCGATGCGCGGGAGTGGATACTTGTTCTTTATAGTAACTTCGTTCAAGGCCCTATAGTCAATGCACATTCTGTATGAACCTTCCTTCTTCTTCACCAACAGTACAGGTGCTCACCAACTTGAAGTGCTGGGACGAATCCATCATTTCGCCAGTAATTCGTCCAACTGTGTTCGAACTTCTTTCAATCCTTCCGGACTTAGTCTATACGGTGCTTTGATCACTGGTTGTGCTCCTGGTACTAAGTCAATACTGAATTCAAGAGCTCGATCGGGAGGCAAACCTGATATATCGTCAGGGAATACATCGTCGAACTCTCGAACTACCTCCGGTCTTGATTCTTCCTCTGCCTGAGCTGCTGCAACTACTGCTTCTCTTGGCTTTGCTTTGTAAGTACTTGGCTCCAGTGTACGATCTCCACTCTTGAAATAGAAGACCGGATGATCTGGAATCTCAAATACTACCCTCCTTTGACGACGGTCGATGGTAGCATAAAAGGTTCCAAGCCAGTCCATTCCTAGAACCACATCGAAATTCGGTATGTCCAGTACTTTGAAGTCAGTGTAAAATTCTCGACTGCAGACGACGACTGGACACATGCTGTATCCCACAGTTTCCTTTAGAACACCATTTCCAGAACTGACGTTCCAGCTGGATACAAGCGGTGAGACTGGAATCGCATGGGTTCGGACAAACCGTTGCGACATAAAGCAGTAGAATGCTCCAGTATCAAACAGTGCAAGTGCAGGTAGTGAAGCTACTAGGATTGTACCTAAGGTATATGGGATAGGTTTTAGGTATAGGGAAAATGTGTAGTTAACCAAGACTAAAAGATAAGTTTGGGAAGGAAAGTTTACCAGTAATGACTTGGCCAGTGGCCTCAGCTTCTTCCACAGACATCATGAAAGCCTGGCGCTTCGGCACATTCCTCCTGGCCTGAGGAGCATTCCTCTGAACGTTCCTTTGAGCTTGATGGAACTGTCGAGGAGGTGGTGCAGCTTGTGGTCCTCTGGGTGGTACAGGCAGTGCAAGTCTGGGAGCAGGTGCCTGAAGAGCCGGTCGCTACTGATAAGTATTTACTGGCCTGGGTGCAGCAACTGAGTTCTGCCTTTGAGGACAAGATCCAATATCGTGAGTGGCCGAACCGCAGACTAAGCAGAGGCGGTTGGCTCGACGGCAGTCCTTCATCATATGTCCAGTTCTCTTGCAGTAGGTGCAAAAGGCTGGGCTAGGACGATGAGTTGGTACTCCGGGTCGCCTCGGCACGAAAGATGGTCTGGACGTGGCTCCACCCGCCATCTGGTTGGCAGGGCACTTGACTCCTGCAGACTGAGGTCTGCCCCTCTCTTTTATGACCGCCTCATAACTGCAGGCAGCTTCTAGGGCTTCCTCATGAGTCAAAAACTTTCCTGTGGCTAGAGCAGCCTTGATCTCTGTGTCCAAACCTTGCTGAAAACGACGGGCTCTGATCTCGTCCGTCGGTATCAGGTGTGCCACGAATCTGTTTAAAGATTGTGTTAGCTGTGTAGTATGTGATATTTTAAAAATTGAACTATTGTGACATATCTTACCGGCTCAACATAGTGAACTCAGCATCGTATTCATCTACCAATTTCTCCCACATTGATCCTTGCTGTAGATGAATAAATTGCTGCTCCATAGCGAACCTGGCAGTCACAGGGAAATATTTCGCGTCAAACTTCTCACGAAATGTCTTCCATTCAATCGGCTGCGCTAGACGGGTTTCCTCCACCTTCCACCAATTGCGAGCATTATCCGTGAGCTGTAGCTTCGCTACATGGACCCAAGCGTTATCTGGCACTTGAGCTGCTGCCAGATCATCTTCGATGCTTTGTGCCCATTCTTCTGCTTCAAGAGGGCTTCTTTTACCCGAAAATTGCTTCGGGTGCAAAGCTCTGAATTGCTTTATTCCCGGTGCATCTGTCTCAGGACGACTCAGAAGTTGTTGCTGTCCCTCGAGAAGACTACGGATCGCAACAAATAACATCGTCTGCTCAGTGGGTGGTGCGGGAACAGCTGGTGTGAGAGGTAGTGCTGATAGGGTGTTGTTGACGTTGGTGCTGGTGTTGTTCGGGGAATCCATAATCCTGAAGAAAAATTTGGATTAGGACAGATTCAAAAACATGAAATGATAAGATTCAAGGAATATAAATTTGCAAGATTCAAGGAACATGAATTGTAAAGAATGTTTTAGTTGCTGGTTCTTGTGTTATATTGCTTAGGTTGTTCACGCAGACCAGAACTGCATGACAGGGATTCATACATCTCTGACCTGCATGGGCCACCAACAAAACCTGTCATGCCCCGCTTCCCAGTATACGGTGAAGTGGACGCGACGAGCCCCGCTACGTATACACTCAGAAGTATATACGCTAAGCGTAACTAAGCAATATAAAGTAAATCACAAGAGACGAATAATAAAGAAATAACAGCAACTTTTATTAATAACATTCTTTGTACAATGCAGGAAAAGAAAATACAACTGGAATGAAAAGCAATGCCTAAACAGTGGCATAACAGAAAATGAAATAAACTGGAAAGAACAAGGTACAGTAACTAGAGCTCTGGATCTTCCTGGAACTGCTCCAAATCTTCACCGGTGGGCTCGATCTCAGCTTGGTCCAACGCACCTGACGACATTCAAGAAGAAAGAGATAGAATGTCGTCAGCGAACAGGTCGCTCGGTAAGTCCCAAAGAATAAGAAGAATGAGAATGACAGAGTAACAGTATTTTCTAACTATTATATTATTGAATCTTATGGAACATTGTGTAACGCTGTTGTTTGTAGCTTGGTACAGAAGGATGTCAGTGTATACGAGGGGGATCTCTATATGCTAGAGATCAGGGCAAAAGGAAAGTACAAGGAACCGTTATGCCACGGTACAACAGCAATAGGATTCAGTTTAGGTGTCTTAATCTGACCGCCTCGTGCCACCTTTAACACCTTCCGTACCAATCTACCCCTTAAACCCCGTAGTGTTTTAACAGTATTGTAGTATTGGAATATGTAAGTTGGATGACTGACCAAAACCATGATATCAGTAAACATGTTGCAACTGTATAATCAGGTAAATAGAATATCAGGATAATGGATGAATATCCATGGTTTGATTCAGTCAAAAAGAATATATTGTTAACTGGATTCAGGGTTTCATGTATTCAAATCGTATTGGAATATAAAAGAATAAAGATTGAATTGAATCATATTCGAGTCAGGAATAGTCAGACTCTAATCCGAGTCAGACTAAAAGAAAGATAATTTGAAGTTCAATATTAGGTAGGGGCCTTATTGTAATTTGTAAAACTTGAGGGGGTTTTATGTAAAAAGTACTTTTGTATAGTTTTCAAAATACACCTCAAGTATTTAATAATCGTCTTTATTGTTATAATGAATGTGAATTTTATTTGTGTTATTCTAGTGAATATATCCTAATAAAAGTATTAATTGTTTTATCTGAAATTCATGGTATTTTAGTGTAACTTTTAATGTTGTAATTTTAGAAAAAATGTGGAAACTTATATTATGATAAAATAGATGTTTAAATGATAATTATATATATATTAACACATGAATAATTTTATATAAATATTATATTTAGAAAAATCTCGTTTTCCCTAAATATCGTATTTTGAACATTTCGAGACCGAATGCTCCTTGCGGAGGTCTGAATCTCGCACTACTAGCCTGCGGGTGCACGATGAACCGTACTATCCCTAACAGGTTCCCTAAAAGTGGGTTGTAGCGGCGCTTTGCTTAGGTTTAACAAATACTTTTCATTTGGGAAAATGGTTTTATAAATATGGGGTATTTATTTGTAAAAGAGTACAGTTTTCCGTATTTTAGTTATTAGGGTTTCCTAAACCAACTAGTCTATTTCTAAGGTCTAAACGATGAGTCATTAGAAATCTCAAATTGCCTCTTCACCGTCAATTGCGGCCAGGTAAGTGCCAGGTAAGTGGGAAGGAACCACAGTCGTGGGCCTAATTAAAAACCACTAGCCTTAGACACACTTGCCTAGGCACCACAAGACAGTTTAGATAAACGATCGATGTCCATGACCAATCGTATTTTCATTTTATTAAAAGATTTTATCTAGAAAAGTTTACAACTTAAAGCTTTAAATAAAGATTAGGGTATTTTAGTGAAAAGTCCTGTAATTTCGTATTCTGTGTTTTAATATTTATCAATTAGGGTTATATTGAGTGTGTGTAGGGGTAGGTCATTACCTCGTGACTTATTTTAAGTTTTGGTGAAGTTTAAAGGTAAAACATGACATATTAAACTTAAAGGTATTATAGCGTAAGAATACGGTATTTAAAAACGTTATCATTTTATGTGTGAAATTTCATTCAAAGTGGGTTCTACAAGTTTAGTGATCAAGATAAACTTATTTATGAGTGAGGAAATTAATTAAACTAAGAAAAATGAACTTCATGGTATTTTTATGAAAGGAATACGGTTTTGCAAAGAACTTATCATTTTATGTGAAAAAGTTTGATTAAATTGGTTTATGGGTGATTAACAGTCAACATGAATATGGGTAGATGTTATGTATTAGGTGACAACTGGAAATTTATAGAAAAACCGAATCGGAAATTGGTTTGTCCGATTTCCATCGGGTTCCAAAAGGTCGTATTTTTACACTTATAGAAAAGAGAGATAGAAGGGATGGGACTTACGGTTTGGACGAGCTAAGGAAGCTAATAGATGCGGTGGTTGTCGATTCGTCGAAAACGTCGCGAAGGTTCTGATCCGGTCGTCGGAATCCGTCGTCGATTTCGGCAGCGCTTCGCTTCTCGCTCTTCGTACCGAGTTCTCGAGAATTTGGAAGAGTGGACTTAGAGTTGTGAGGGGAAAAGGTAGAGGATAGGGGTCTTTATATAGGGCTAGGTTAGGGTTAGGGTTTGGATTAAAAAATATTTTTAAAAAATGTAAAAATTCATTAAATTTGGTCTTAAAAGAGATTTAATTGAAAATTGGTAACAGTACTGGAAAATTGAAGTATACAGGGGGTTAGACCAGGTCAACACGAAAATTTTTCGTGTTGACGACTCGGCCGACCGGCCGATTCGTCCGAGTCGCCAGCCGATTCGGCCGAGTCATGGCCGAGTCGGGTGCCGATAGGTCGGGTTCGGTCTGGGGGAGGTTCTGGTATACTTTAATTTTTTTAATTCGCAATAAATTGTGAGTTATGGTTGTTTGACCGTTTGACTTCTAAAAAAATTAAAACAAAAAGATATAAAAATTATGTGGGGCATGGGATTCGAACTCTGATGGCTTGGTTCAGCGGTGCAAGGTATCACCAATGAGCTACAAGCTCCTTCTTGTAATTATTGTAAGGAATTAGATACTTAAATTGTTTCCAGCAACATCAATACTCCAAGTATACACTTATATTTAAAGCAAATTTTTGGTATACAAAATTGGAGTTGTTACAGAATGCGAATGCGATGAGACTAAAGTGATCCAACAAATCTAATACTAGGATCCGGCTTAAACCAAAGCCCACTAATATGATCCGTCCGATCATGATCCGTACAATACCGCACGTATATGATCGAACCCTGCCTATATCATACGGCCTCTACAACGTTTCGCCCGAAACTTGAGAAACTGTCTGTGGGGGACTCTAAAGACTCGTCAATACATTGGCTGTAGATTTAACCACTAGCACATCAAAGGTACTAGCTGTACGTAACGGGCTACTAAGTATTGACCAAAAGGGAGGCCGATGAGCGAACTCATCCTGACACCCTACTGAGCCTGTCAGTGACAATATCCGTACAGTCCGGTCCGTTCGTCTATGAGCATCGCATGTCGGGCCTAGGGGGTTGGTAAAAGTCAGACCCCCAAAAGCGGTACAAGGCGTGTCAGAGTGTAGCCTGTACACATGTCACCAGGGAACTGCTATCTGACGCTAGGTATAATACCAACTAGCATGTTCCCGGCGAGTCCTGTCCGGTGTACTCATAACCCAATGAGCACCTGTATACATCTTAGGTGAACCAACTGACACCAATGGCTTGTGAGACCAGCCATCGCCCCTCGTCGGGGTCTCGACTGTATACACTAGTCTACTAATGGAGTATCGATGCCCAGTCTCGAAACTCCCAAGACTAGGGACCACTTTAAGGATGTGCTTATAGACTACCCAACTTTCACGTATATGATCGCCATCATACTGCTGGTAGTCAAGCAAGAATCCTAAGAGCTCTATCGACATGTAATAGCGACCTGTAAGGTCACCTAAAGCAGTACACGGTGATAAAGACAAACCATGGTAGCATACTATTCTCCATCAACTAGTAATAGTGAACCACAATGTCACCTAAAGCATGTACACGATGATAAAGACAAACCAGATAGTATACAATCATCCTGAGTAAGATTGTCCTACCGGCATAGGTCCTCCCTCAATCATTGCAATCACGTGCCTGTGATCCAATAATTGACTCTGAGGGCACTATATCCAACAATCTCCCACTTGCACTCAAGGCTAATTATTGCGATGTCGCATACTCACAGCCCGTGTGATACCGAACACCCAACTCCTCTACTAATCGGTCTCACAAAGCTCGTTTGCGAAACTATTGCGTTTGAGGAATAGCCCCAGCTAGTGGATCCGCCCTGATGTTTCTTTCTATGTCTCTCTTTATCTCAAGTTCGCGGAGAAAGCCATCTCCCGAAATAAGCAATGCCCATCTTAGAATATGTTTGGATATCTGATGGGACCTAGTTCATAAATGAACTCAAAATCCAAACTTCTTAGACTGTATCGTCAACTGAATTTAATCAGTATCCAGCTCCATGCCTCCCTCAGTATCCGCTTGGACCACATGTCCAAAATACTGCCCCTCGTCAGAGGGAAAACTATAACTCTGACAGTCATTCTGTCATCCAGGTCACCTTGGAAGCCTGGAATGATAACCTTCTCCCGAAGGAAGCTACCGTTATCATTTCCCTAGATTATCCACTTATGTTCTAAAACTGCTTCCGAATGTTTCTCCAGAATAGGATTAATATCAACTTACTGCATCTCGTGCAAAAACAATATCTGGTGTGGTACTTGACATCTCATGATCAACTCAATTGCCTAAGCAAGTGATCTGCCAATCATGCACATCCCTCTCCCCTTTAGTCTGTAAGACACCTTTAGAGAGGGTGACTCCATCACCTATAGGTACACCACCATGCCAGTAGTCGTCCGTTCTAAAACACCTTTAGAATGCTGTCTAAGTACCCTGATTGGGAAACTACCCAAATCTGGGTCTAAAACCATAGATCTAGTAACCAAAATGCCTGATATCATATCTATATCCTATTTGGAGAAACTACTGTGTGACAACCAAAGTATAATCGATCGTAGTATAGGAATTTCACTTCCTACTCTGTGTATATCATCCAAATACCAGGACATCACACCCTACTATATTCTTAACAGATCCATCCTCTATTTTGATGAAGTCAAACCTATGACTGTCACTGTTGGGATAAAAATTTACACCCCCGTTGACCGAGTCAAAGTCAAGGTCAACCCCAAGCCAGGTGGGCCCAAGCCCAGGTCAAGCGGGCCGATGCCCAAGTCGAGCCCGCGGCCAGCCTCCTCCATGCCAACAACAAAAATCATGTAACAAATAATTTTTATGTAATTTTTGTGCATGAATGTAAACAAAATGGGCACAAAGCCAATATTTCGTAAGCCCATGGCTTATGTGCAAAAATGAAATGGCACATGAGCCATGGGATGGCTAAAATGTCATTTTTGTAAAGCCCAAGGGGCTATATGTAAATATGTAAGCCTATAAAAGGCAACATGATGATGAATAGAAGAACACTTTTTTCATTCCCTCAAAAACTAGGGTTTGTTCCTCCACTCTCTCCTTTTCAAGTTCTTCCTCTTCTTTTTTATTTTCTAAATAAATCAAGAGCTTAGCTCTTTTTTTTTAAAAACTAAATAAAGTTTTACCATAAACCCATCTCCAAAAACTCCATCAAGAGAAGAAAAAGGGTCTTTTTTTTTATCATCCAAGATCTAGATCTTGGAGTTTCAAGAGAACCCATTTTGGGTTTCTTCTCAAAGGAGAAAGGAGAAAATCTTTTGGAGTTCAACTCCACAAATAAAATTCTTTTGGAGTTCAACTCCACCACCAGGAAAATTATTTTGGAGTTCAACTCCACTACAAAAATTCTTTTGGAGTTTAACTCCACAGTAAAAATCTTTTGGAGTTCAACCCCACAAATAAAGTTCCTTTGGAGTTCAACTCCACAAATAAAATTCTTTTGGAGTTTAACTCCACTGCAGAAATACTTTTGGAGTTTAACTCCACAAAAAAAATACCTTTTTTGGGGAGTTTAACTCCACATTATAATTTTTTTGGCCATGTAAAATTCTTTTGGAGTTCAACTCCACGTTCAAAAAAGAGAGGAAAAAAAGGGCAGTCACATGCTATGCATGTGACGGGTCACATGCTATGCATGTGACGGGTCACATGCTATGCATGTGACGGGTCACATGCTATGCATGTGACGGGTCACATGCAAAGCATGTGACGGGCCCATCACATGGTTAACATGTGACGGGGTCACATGCAATGCATGTGACCCCATCACATGGTTAACATGTGACCTGGGTCACATGCTAAGCATGTGACGGGTCACATGCTAAGCATGTGACGGGTCACATGCTAGCATGTGACCCCCCCCTCACATGAGGGGTCACATGCTAACATGTGACCCTCCATGTCACATGCTAGCATGTGACCTCCCTCATATAAGGGGTCACATGCTAACATGTGACCCCACTTTAAAAAAAAAATCTCTTTTCTTCTCTCTTCCTCCTTTTTTTATTTAAAATAAAAATAAATAAATATTAAATAAATTATAAATAATATTTAAAAATTAAAAAAAACATAATTATTTTCTTTTCTTCCTTTCTTTATTTAACCCCTTTTTTCTATTTAACAAAAAATATTAAATAAATATTAAATAAATAAAAATAATATTTTTAAATTAAAAAATATTTAAAAATTTATTAAAAAAATAATAATAATAATTCTCCAAATATTTATTTACTTATTTATTTTCGTTTTTATATATAGAAAATATATATATATGTATATATCTATTTTTACAAGTGGAATAAAACAAAAAAAATACACACACACCAACACACTGCATATTGAGTTCGCATGACCAGTTTAACCCGTCAATCGGAGGTTCCTTCGCTCCAAATGCGAGGGGTAATTAACGGAAGCTTAGTCCGCGGCCGCCGGAGATTCGGATCCCCACAATCAATAAACCCCGGCCTACCCTAGGCAGGGGGAATCTGTAATGCGCCTGACAAGCGCGTGCGTATTCCCATCTCGATGGGGTAACGAAAAACACCCTACAGATTCTGGCACGCCCGGTGGGACCATCTCTCCTCCCATATTTCGGGTTAAGCATTCATGCGAACTCAATCAATGTTGTCACGCCCCGCTTCCCAGAGTACGCAAGATTGGGCACGTGACATAGCCAACCATGCTACCTGTAGGTAGGAAGTATCCATCCACAGTCACATTACGGTTGTAGAGATATCAAGAACAAGATAAATAAACTAATCTAGCACATGTCCAAATCCATAATAACGAGAGTCAATAAACAATAAGTGCGGAAGCAAATGATCCAATACAATAATAGAAAGTTACGTCCCATAATGCGGGATCGCACCTGGAAATAAAATGCAATAAACGAACTAACCACTATAGAACTCAAATCAGCCTGCTGGCTGAAGTACTCCTGCTCGGTCGGCAACAGTGGTAAAGAATCTGGGCCATGCAAAACCCAGACGTCAGCGCGTCATGTCAACCAAGTATATACTATGAACACGGTAATAAGCAATGCAGGGATAAACATGAATAAAGCAATATTATGAAACAACAGTGCCGGGTAACGTGCAGTGGGTAACTAAACTGTTCTATCAGGTTTCTACTCTAAAGTCTTTGAAATCAATTGATGAATCGTCGATGTAACTCAATAGTATCCCGTACATACCCGGGACCACGGCCACAATATTCTCGGCTGCAGCCGAGACATGCCGCTAGGCACAAAATAAGAATGTGTACACTCGAACTGGTAGTGAACTGTCGAGTTACAAGTCAGGTTCATCTTTGATTTCCCCATACCCCCAAGTTATGTATGTCAGGTCAGGTATTCAGTAGTCAAGGACTAATGTCAACCCAGAATCAGGTAAAAACAGGTATGTCTGGATAGACAGCAGGAATGGTCCATGAGGACCCCAAGTCAGGTTTATTGGTATTAGGCATGAGATCATGTAATAAGTCAGGTTGTAGTCCAATAGGTTGAGTCAGTATGTATAGGGTGTCATGTCCGGTGTATCAGTACATGTGTCAGGTGTATCAAGATCGGGTCAATATGTAATGCAATCAAATGTATACTTATAACAGGTATAGTAACGAATAAGGAACAACAGCAGGAACAGTAAATAACAATATTATTCCATGTAAACACAGTGATGCTTCGTATTCTCTTATTAACAGGTTCAAGCACCCTTGGGGTGCAATAGCCACAAGGTGAAGCAATATCAACAACATAAAGTAATGAAGCTACATGAATTTAAACTAAAGCATAATAATTGTCTCATGGATGATTTAACAATGAAGCAGGGACGATCTAATTGGTTTAATTAGTTAAAGCATGGATTAATAGCATACCACTTAATTTTACGAAGCTACCATACTGATTTAATGTCAAGGAGAAATGCAACCGTCAATTCTAGTCATACTGTACTATCGATATCACCATCATTATGTTGTATTATAATATGATATTCAACTACATAGCAAGACTAGATCTTGTATGCTAGCATGTTAGAGCAAGTATTCGGATACTTGCCTCGACGGTTTCGCAAACCGGAAAGCACGGATGCAATGTCGGCAGAAAACACGAGACGGGTGCACGGGCTACGGGTCGAGTCCTAACAGCGAACAGCGGGACCACACGGACCAGAGCACTTCGCTGGAGAGTCGGGTCCAAACGACGGCACGGCCGGATTCCGGCAAAAGTCAAAGGCGACGAAGTTAGCAAACACGATATACGTATTAAAGATCAGCGGGGAAAATCTAGTACAAAAGGGAAGATAAAGGGATGCTTACAGGGAAGAACCAGGGCACTCACGACGGGTTCGACGGCGATGGGGCGCCGGCGAGGCAGCGCCGGCGAGCAATGACGGCTGGAATTTTTTGGGTTCGTTGGAAAGAGGGTGGTGCGGTGAGTAGTGGGGTGCTGGCCCGCTCTGGTGATCAAGGGAAGACGGAGGTGGTCGGAGGTGGCTCTGGCGACGACGGGGGGTCGACGGCGTACCTTTTCCGGCGGACCAGAGGTTTAGGCGATGGGGGTTTGGGCTCGGGTTGGTGGTGGTCCGGTGAGGGGAGGAGGAAGAAGACGACGAGGTTGGGACGAGGGTGAAGAGAGGGAGTCTCTGGCGTCGTCGGCGATGGGAGGCGGCGGCGACGGCGAGACCCGTGTGCAGGTGGTGGCGTCGGGGTTGGGTCGCGGGCTCTGAAGGAGGGAGGAGAGGAGGTAGGGAGGGTGCGGCTAGGCTGAGGAGGCGAGGACAGCGACGGCGAGGTCGCGAGGAGGTCGGCGGCGCAGGCACGAGGAGGCTAGGGTTAGGGTTCGGGGGTTCTCGTCGAAGAAGTTTTCTCGTGGTGGTTTCTTCACGAGGAACGGTGGAAAATATATAGAGGGAGAGAGAGAGATTTGATGAAGAGAGGGAGGGAGATTTAGAGGAAGAGAGAGATAGAGAGAGAGTGGGAAAAAGGTGGGGCCCACGAGGGTTTTAGCCCCTCGTGATTGGCCAGAGGGGAAAAATTTGTGGGTTAAAGAAAATCTAAAGAAAGATTTTACGTTGATTTAGGTAACAGAAAAAAATATATATATATAGTTTAATATATTTAATTAAATGGGCATTTTCGGTGCTAAATGAAACATTTCCAAATCGCGTCCGGGTTGCGCCCAAATGTTTCAAATTCAAATTATAGGATTTTAAGCGGGTTCCAAATTTTGAAAAGAGGTGTTTTATGATTAAAATGCATGCCCCTCAAGTCGGACACTTGCACGCGCGCGTAGCCGTCCAAACTTGTCCGTTTAGCCGAACGGGAAGAAATCTCGACACGCGGACGCTACCACGCGACTAGTGGCGACGAGTAGGCCAACATGGATATTTTTAATTTCATTTTCGGTGTTAAAATTTGTTATGTGCCAAAATGACTTAACCGGTTAAAATTTAGCAATAAACACCAAACAATCAGGATAATTGGAAAGAGCAATGTATAACACTCAACTAGCAATAGAAATAGTATTATTGGGCTCGGGTGTTACAAATGTACATATCTGTATTTATACTAAAATAATGCTCTTTCAAGCAGGTCTTCAAGCAATCACTTTTCAACCATGTCTCCAAAGATGAACTCAGCTCTCAGAACGACTCCCGTCTCCTACACGATGAGGATAGACTCTAGGACGGTCCTTCCGGCCAGTCTCGGGCAACAATGGGAAGAGCCGCTGCTACCATTCGGCTCTATTGTGTTCATGCCAGTTGGGGCCATCCCAGCTCATCAAGCCCCGGTGGCAGACAAACCGGTCTCGAAAGGCTGGAGACCAAATGTGGTGATCTCGAGGGCGCCCCAACCCAAACGCAAGTCGGTGTCTGAACGACTTTCCTTGGCCCCAGCTGGGGGCAAGGCCATCAACCCCAACAAAGCTACAACGCGTCCCGAGCAAGCTCCAGCGGTGCCCTTGACCACTGCTCGATCGGGTGTCTTCTCTAAGCTCCCCTCTGATCAACTCACAATGGCTTCCTGGGTAGCGGATGCCCGCCAAGCCTTCAAAATCGAGAAGCTGAGGCAGAAGCGGCTCAGATATAGAGCCAACAAAAAGGCTAGGGCTCTAGCCATGTTAAAATTTATGAATTTCCAAAGCCCGGACCGCTCCGCGAAACCAACTGCCAGTGATGAAAGAATGGCTGAGTGTGTTGTCCACACTGTCTACATGGCCGAACATGAAGAAACGAACCCTCTTCTTCTTCACAGACATGGTGATGATACGGTTGACGCTATCCAGTATCGGCTCGATCTAAATGATGAAGAGCCCGCTCAGGCCGATAAGCCAGAGGATCCCGTGGTTCCTATGGAATGGAGCTCAGGCAATAAAGATTACCCGGTTGTCATAGCCAGAACTACAGAACAAGCATTATTCCAATGGCTTCAAAGGCAATTTCAGGACAGGGATGAGAAGATGGCCGAGGTCTATTCCAAGTAACGCTGAGTTGCCGCGATTGTTCTAGGGATATGCGCTAGAATCAGCTGCATACCTTTTGAACCGAGTTCTAACTAAGACAGTGCCTACTACACCATATCAGATGTGGTGTGGGAAAAGATCCTATCTTAATCACATTAAGACATGGGGATGTCCAGCTTTTGTCAAAAAGCAGCATGCGGACAAGCTCGAGGCACGCTCAGTACAGTGCACGTTTGTAGGATACCCAAAGAACTGCAAGGGATATTTCTTCTATTGCAAAGAGGAACAAAAGGTTTTTGTTTCTCGCCATGACCACTTTCTAGAACACCAGTTCATAGAAAAAGAAATAAGTGGGAGCGCAATAGAACTGGAAGAAATTCCAGAACCATGAGCTATTACTGAAAGCTTAGTAGAACCAGAGGGTTCGAAAGATCAGGACATTCCCACGCCACTCCGCAGGAGTAGTAGGCAGTCTCATCCGCCCGAGAGATACTACGATTTTCTCATAGACGGGGATAGAGAGGATTGCATCATAGATTGTGATGTGCCTACTAGCTTCCAGCAAGCCATTCAGAGCGTTGACTCGGTAAAATGGCTGGATGCAATGCGGACCGAAATGGAGTCCATGTACACCAACAAAGTATGGACGTTGGACATTGTTCCAGATGGGGTAAAACCCGTAGGATACAAGTGGATCTCCAAAAGGAAGATTGGTGTAGATGGAGAGGTCGAGACCTATAAAGCTAGACTTGTTGCAAATGGTTTTCGTCAAAGACCTGGTTTGGACTATGACGAAACCTTTTCTCCAGTGGCTCTGCTGAAATCCATTCGGATCCTTCTTGCCATTGCTGTATTCCACGATTATGAGATTTGGCAGATGGACGTAAAAACCGCTTTTCTAAATGGAAATTTAGAGGAGTCTGTCTATATGGACCAGCCAGAGGGTTTCATTCAGAGTGGGAGCAGCGGAAAGGTGTGCAAGTTGCTTAAGTCTATTTATGGACTAAAGCAGACATCGCGGAGTTGGAACATCTGTTTTGATGAGACGGTCAAGGAATTTGGCTTTATCAAAAATCCAGATGAACCATGCATCTATTGTAGATTTGTAGCGAGAACTGTAGTATTCCTCGTTTTATACATAGATGACATTCTCTTAATAGGAAATGACATTCCTATGCTACAATCTGTCAAGGGGTTCTTGTCACATAGGTTCTCCATGAAATACCTGGGTGATGCCTCATACATTCTGGGGATCCGGATCTACCGTGAGAGATCCAAGAGGATTTTAGGACTCTCACAGTCCAGATACATCGACACCATACTGAAAAGATTCGTATGGAAGATTCCAAGCACGATAATCTACCGGTTTGTCATGGGATCACCCTCTCCAAAAAGATGTCTCCCAAGACTGATTTGGAGAGGGATCACGTGTCTATTATATCCGACGCTTTTGCGGTAGGCTCTATATTGTATGCGATGTTGTGTACCAGACCAGATATGGCTTATGCACTTAGTGTGGTAAGCAGGTATCAGTCAAACCATGGGGAGAAACACTGGATAGAGGTAAAGAACATTCTCAAGTACCTGAGAAGGACTAAGGAGATGTTCTTGGTGTATGGCGGAAAAGACCTCCAGATTGAGGCCTTTGCTGACTCCAGCTTCCAGAGTGACAAGGATGATTCCAAGTCCATGTCGGGTTTTGTCTTTACCCTCACTGGAGGGGCGGTGTGTTGGAAGAGCTCCAAATAGGAAATCGTTGCGGACTCAACTATGGAACCGGAATACATCGCTGCATCTGATGCTACAAAAGAAGCTTTCTGGATGAGGAAGTTCTTGAAAGAACTTTAGGTGGTTCCGTCCATTGTTGATCCAATACCTCTGTATTGGGACAACAACGGGGCTATAGCTTTAGCGAAGGAACCCAGGTCCCATCAGAAATCTAGACACATCTTGAGGCGGTATCACCTGATCAGGGAGATCGTGGATAGCCAGGAGATCGAGGTTCGGAGGGTTGCTTCAGAAGATAACATTGCAGATCCATTCACAAAGGCCTTACCCCAGACTCAGTTCAAGCGGCTGATCGAGATGATAGGTCTTCGATACGCCAGTACATGGCCTTAGTGCAGGTGGGAGATTGTTAGTGTATATGCCCTAGAGGCCATTACTGTATCATACTAGTATGTATATTACTTGATGGAAGCTTGGGATATTCACAGTTGTATATACAATCTTGCTCGAAATGGTAGTATGCTACTTGGTTTGTCTCTACTTCAATATGTGCATGTGTTTCTTTTAGCATATCGCTTATATACATATTAGTAGAGCCCTTAGGATCTCTGCTTGATTACCAGCCTTGTGATGGCGCTCACACTCGTGGGGGCTGGGTAATCCATAAGCACATCTACAGGTCCTTAGTCGTTGGACTATCGAGACAGGGCATCGATACTCCGGAGTAGACTAGCGTATGCGCTTCTCATTCCAGCATGGGAGACGGTCTGTCCCACAGCCGTCAGTACGTCGTACTTGAGATAGTATGCGGGTGCTCGTTAGGTTACGAGTACACTGGACATTACTCGTCGGGAACTGTTGGTTGGTATTATACCTATCGTCAGTTATCAGTTCCCAGGTGACATGAGTACAGCTTAATCCACTGACTTGACACTGTCACTTCGCCTCGAGTGTGTTCCCACTGCACTTTGATTACTACCCTACCACGGCCCAAAGGAGTCGTGCAAACAGGTAGTTTTTGGGTGCAGTCGCGAAGCACTTGGAGGCAGTGACGGTTAGACAGGATTCGTCTCTCCCGGTATTGGTGGTTGACATCGCGCTGTGTCCAGGAGAGCCATTACACAAGTAGTCCCTGGCCAGGGCAAGCGAGATATACTGGTAGGTTTCCAGTGTTATCTCAGGGTTTTCTGGGCTACACTCCGACACGACTTGTACCGCTATAAGGGGACTGACGTTCACCGCCCCCTAGGCCCGCCATGCGATATATCAGATGAACAGACCGGACTGTACGGAGACTGTCACATTCAGGCTCAGTAGGAGTTCAGATGGGGTCACCTCGTCAGTCTTCTTATCGGCATCTACCTGGGGACCGTTACGTACAGCTAGTGCCGCTTGCGGTCTGTGGTTAAACCCACTGTCAGCGTAGTGTTGAGTCTTTAGAGTCCCACACAGAGAGTTATTCGCCTTTAGGCAAAATGAGTAGAGGTTGCATGGTTTTGCGACAGGGTTCGTTCACATCCACACACTTGTACACGTTTGCTGTCCGGACAGCTTATACTAGCGGGCTTTGGTTTAAGCCAGATCCTTGTATATGATTTCGGATTGGTTTTATCTCATTGTATTCGTGTTCCTCGGATCACGAATACGGGTGCGTATGCACAGTTGACTGAGACAGAGGCAGAGGACTTTGATTACGGTTAATGACCATTGTCATTTTGTTAACCCTAATGTTTATGTGTGTATTATGATTAATTGATATTAGTTATATATAATTGTGCATGGTTAGGGTTGTTGACATTTTGACCATACTTGACTTGTTGACCTTGGTCGACATGTTGACCATCATCATCATTCCATATGAAAGATGCTCTTTGATCGTTGCAATTTTCATTTAATGTGAAATGATAATGGTAAAGTCTTGATTAAACCATGACAATTATCTTGCTAATTATCTTTTTACATAATTCACACATATATGTGAGAATGGTTCTATTATTCTCTCATTCTATCATATTGATTCTCTCTCCTCCTCTTCCTCTCTCTCAAGCTCTCCCCTCTCATGTGTTGAGAAACATTTGAGCTTGAGATAAACCTCTCCAAAGTAATCTCTACTCTCATCTAAGGTTCTAGGATTAGCACTTCTAGCACCTTAGTTACTTCTAGCTTGAAGTTGAAACCAAAGGTTGAGGCTCTCGGATGGATCCTTCTTCGACTAGAGAAGGCGACAAGGTGATCTCTTTCTCCCACTCCAAGGAGCAAGGAGAGAAGGACATAAATCCCAAGGTATAACCTTTCTTCCATGTAGCTAAATCTAGTTAGCTTTTAGTTTGTTTTTGTTTAGCAAAGATCCTCCTTAAGCTAGTCCATGTTGCCTAGTTCGATAAAAATCCGATTTTTATTCCGTTTTCCGCCTCCCCGCAAGCACCGGGCTGGGCAACGTGGACTTACAAAGGGTTTGGGTTGGGTTAAAGAAATATCTACACGAAATATCTACACGAAATATCAAAGTCAAAGTCAAAGCTTCAAGAAGCTTCTTGAAAGCTTCATCCAAGCTTAACCCTAATCCAAACCCTAACCATTTTTAAACTCCACAAAGCATGTTGCATTTGTAACCCTAACATGTTACAATATTATATATCATATATACAAAATTTATTGTAACAAAATAAAATAATACAGTTAACATATATCACATATATATCAATATATTATCCATGTGAGAAAAAGAATCATTATGTGAGCTAATATTAGTTAATGTAATATATCAAATATACAATTATACATTAAATTATCGAATCAACACTTGATCCGATAATCCGGATATTTCATAAATAACCGACTAATATAATATGTATCAGTTAATCGAATAAACACTTGATCCGATGACCCGGCTATATCACATATACCCGGCTGATATCACATATCGTGAGAATCTAATACGGTATCACATACACGTATTATTCTCGGTCCCGCACATATCACATATGTGCTCCTACTCCGTTTTGCATGAGCCAGGAAACCTCTGTGTAGGACTCTAAAGAATCGTCAATACGCCGGCAGTAAGTGATGACCATATCAAACACCCATAAGCTGCAAGCGGTCAGCTAAACGTAACAGCTACCCTGGTATTGAGCAATTATAAGATCAACAAGCAAGCCTGTACATTCTCCTGCGAATCCAATCATTTACACTCCCGTACAGTCCGGTCTCTTCGTCTGATATGTCACATATCCAGTCTAGGGGTGGTAAACGTCAGACCTTATTAAACGATAAGTCGTGTGGATATGAGGTCCATAACAGTTCAAGAAACTACTGATAACACTTACCAGTAAATCTCAACAACCCTGGCGAGGGATTTCCAGTTATGGCCAATCGAACACAGTGCAACATCAACTCCCAATACCGAGAGAAACGAAACTACTCCAATCGCTCATTGCCTCCATGTGATTCGGGACTGTACCAAAAAGCCACCGTTTTGCATGCCCTCTTGGACGTGGTTTGATGGAAATCAAAGCACAGTGGGAATCACACAAGACTCTATGACGATTTCGGGTCTACAGACTAACCTGTACCGGTGTCACCAGAGAACTGCCATCTGACGTGAGGTATAATACCATCTGGGAGTTCTCGGCGAGTCCGTCCTGTGTACCCAGTCTCCACTGAGCACCCATATACTATCTCTGATGTCAAACTCCAATGGATATGGGATCATCCATCGCCCATCTACATGGGTCGAGAAGCATACGCTAGTCTACTCTGGTATATCGATGCCCTGTCTCGATACACCTACGACTAGGAACATTTGAAGGATGTACTTAGCGACTACTCTGTCCCCACTTGTATGATCTGCATCATAGTCCTGGTAGTCAAGTACTCATCCTAAGGGCTTTATCAACATGTAACATAGAGACAATCAGAGTAAATTTTAAGATAAAGAGCAACCAGATAGCATACTATCATGTCGAGCAAGAAAGTCCTCCATATATATGTCCAAGCATCCACTACAATATACATCGAATGTACAGCATGGACTCTAGGGCTTACATATCACTAACAATCTCCCACTTACACTTAGGCCATCTGTAGGAGTATCTCATACCCAATAATCAGCTGTGGTTGAAGTATCTCATACTCAACCATCCCATAAAAGTCTCAACTAGGAAATAGGCCTTTGTGAGTGGATCCGCGCTGTTGTCCTCTCTTTCTACTCTCTTATCCTCAATCTCCCTAGAGATCAATCATCTCCATGATCAGGTGATACTGCCTAAGAATATGTCTGGATCTCAGATGGGATGGGGGTTCCTAGGCATAAGCCACAACTCCATTGTCACACAATGGTAGGAACAAAGTTCATCTCATGAACTTATATATATCCAGATTATCTCTTTGGTAGCATCCTTGGTAACGATGTATCTTGCCTTTAATGGTCTAGTTTGTCATGGTATCTAGCTTAGATCTCTTCCAACATACCGTCCCTCCACTGAGGGTAATGACAATGCATGTGACTGATATTCAGTCGACCTTATTACCCTGGAACCATTCCAGTGATTCTCCCTAGGATCGATTGATACCATCTCACTACACCTAGTGAGATCCTAAAATCCAATTAGATCTATCTCATATATCCAAAACCCAGGATTTAGGAGGTATTTTCTTGATCCAATATGGAGAATCCTTGTGATAAGAGGATATTTGACCGAGCGTAGCATAGGAAACTCCTTCCCTATCAAGAGTTTTCCATCCACGTACTATACGAGGATCACCACCATACTCCCTACTATCTTTTTGTATATACTAGGTTCATCTACCGTTTTAATGAAGTCAAACTCTTTGACTGTCACATCAAAACAGACGTTCCTACTCCGCGATGCCTGATTTATCTCATAAAACAACTTGCACACGATTCCGCTCCTCCCACAGTCTATGAAGCCCCCAGGCTGTGTACTTATAGACGCTCTTTTCTAAATCACTATTTAGAAAAACAGTCATGACACCTAACCACCAGATATCGTAGTCATGGTGTGTAGCAATAACAAGTTGGATCTGGATGGACTTAAGCATAGCTTTGAAAGTCTCAACTTTTCCATGTTCACCTAGTAATCTTCTCAAGATATACTTGCTCCTGATGGGGATTTAACCCTTTAAATAAAGCAACCAAAGACCATACTTTGTTGGTGTATATAGATTTCAGCTCATATCGCTTAGCATCCAACCATTATCACAGAGTCCCTACTCCTGATGGCCTGCTCAAAACTAGTTGGGTCATCATCTCATGATGAAATCCTCGCTCCCACTGTCATAGAGAAACCGAAATATTTTTCAGGTGGGTGAGGAACTCTACCAGATCGACGGAGAGGCTGAGGTTCGTCGGGAGCTATTGAATCCTTCGGTTCTATAAAATCATCAGCTGCAGTTTGTATAGCTGGAACTTCTTCCAGTTCTATCTCAAGACCACTAATTCCTTCACAAGAAATTCCCTTTTTTTTCTCAAAAAGGTGCCATACCGAGAAATTAAACACCTTTTGTTCCTCGGTTCGGTAGAAGATATTCCCTTGCGAATGCTTGGGATATCCAACAAACTTCCACAGAATCTGACATTGCCTCGAGCTTGTCCGCATTTTTCTTTTGGCATAGGCCAGAAAACCCCAAATCTTAACATCCTTAGGAGATGGGCTCTTCCCATACCATATCACATATGGAGAGGTAGGCACCGGATTTGATTGGAACCCTATTCAATAGGTATGTAGCTTCACAAGTGCATAACACCCAAAAGGAAATAGGCAACTCAGTAGTACTCATCATAGAGCACACCATATCACATAGGGTGCGATTGCTCCACCCCGATATCCCAATGTACTGTGGTGTATACGGAGGAGTATTGCTGAGAGAGAATCTCATTCTCCTTTAGAATTGTCCAGGATCTCTGTGCTCAAGTATTCTCCTCCCTGATCACATCAAAGGACATAATACTTATACCCGTTTTGGTTCTCTACTTCTGATTTATATTCATTGAATTTCTCAAAAGGTTCTGACTTGTGTTTCAACAGGAACATATGTCCGAATCTTGAGAGATAATCAGTGAATGTAATGAAGTACAAAGAACCGGTCCTGGTATGTGTAGACTGGGGACCTTACATACATCATTATGTATCAATCCCAAAAGTTCACTAACTCTTTCTCTGTTTCCAATAAACAGAGTTGTGGTCATTTTATCGTTGTGACGTGACTGGAAAGTTTCATATGATGTAAATTCAAACATATTTAAATATGCATCTTTATATAACTTCAGCTAGTCGGGTCGCATTGATATGACCTAGTCTACAATACCATAAGAAGGATTCGTTCATTTCTGAACTCTTCCCCTTGTGTGTGTTCTGTACGTTAAGAACCGTGGTTTTATTTAGAACGACTATGCTTTTAGATAACGTGCTTGAACCGATCAACTCTTGATATAGTAAATTTTCAAAACATTATCCAACAATACAAAATTATATCCATCTTTATCTCAATAAAGAGACTGATATGATGTTGTATATCAGGTTCGGTATCTAATAACAATCATTGAGAATCAATGTATTTGATAATACAGGGTGATAACTGCCAACATACTTGGTTGCAACACTTGCACCATTTTTAACTCTTAAAACTTATCGCCCATTCTCAGTTCTCTACCTATCTGTAGCCCATGTAACAGATTACATTTGCGGGATCTTGATCCGTTATCTCATACCCATGACGTAAAGGATATTGAGAAACAGTTCTCTATAATTAACACACCCGAAGAAGATGCATCATCATGCACTTTCTTCGTTTGGGCGGCACGGGAATTCTGGTAATCCCCAATTTCCTGCTCGATCTTATAAAAATTATAAGTTGGAGCGGGACCAACGTTCCTTAGCGTAGTATAACAAGCGGGTTCTGTCAATACATCCGTATTATTATCTTGATTAAGGCGTGACATGGTCGCTACCTGGAGAGAGAGAGAGAGAAGAAAACACTTAGTGTATGCTCTTACAAGTTTAGATTGGTTATTAATGTATCTAATCAGGATGGATCCCACTGTTTTAATCAAATCTTCCTTCAAATCCTAAAAGGAAAGACTAGCCAGGATTAATTACACGCTACAAGTTCGCCAATCTTTCAGCCAGGCTAGTGCCGGTACTTTGAGGGAGGTTTCCCGTGCTTTCGCACAGACCTAATTAAAATAAACCTCGTTTTCCCAGGGGCGTAACCCCGTTAACACCTTTCTAGACACCAACTTAGTCGGCTAATTGTAATGTGTAAAACTCTCCCAGGAGTAACCCTTACTCCTAGTGGGTATCAGGATCCAACTATCTCATAGAAGGTATGCAATCTCATTGCAAATTTCAACACTTGAAATTCCCGATAATATTTTACCCCTAGCAACTTATGACCTTAACTAAGGACAACAAATCATAAGCGCTAGCCAAGTTCAAGCAGTCATCCCCGATTGAATCAAACCCATCCGTACGTCCCTTGACGCATGCCAAACAACGCCGTACGAATACCCTAATACAATCGCATCATATGCAAGCAGATAAGCACTAGTTAGCTACCGTACACTACGCCTTGACGCATGTCAAACTACCGCAGCACGAATACTAAGTAGTACTTATCTGAAATGGCGGAGGGCTACGACAGGATTTTACGAAAACCCTTTTCGTCATGAACTTGATATCGTTGTAGAATCGAGTGAATTTTATAAAAGGAGTGTTGAGGCTTTTACTAGTTTTGCTAAAGAGGTCACTCCCGGTGAAGGGATCTCGGCTCTTTCCTTATCGAATAAGGTGCAGGATATTTCACAAATACCACTATGCAAAGCAAACACTATAGAAGCAATCAAAAGACAAATCGAGTATGCACCATCTTCTAGTTTCGCTAAAGAGGTCACTCCCGGTGAAGGGATCTCGGCTCTTTCCTTATCGAATAAGGTGCTGGATATTCTACAAGGAATACCGCTATGCAAAGCAATAACTAGAGCTACCAGTTTTTAAACATGTTTCTACAACATCTTTAGGTTTCTTTTAGTTTCATTAATCTCATTAATGAAGTCCCATTTTATTATGCTTGACAAGCATCAGATATGAAACGAAATCAACAATATATAATATATATCTTATATATATAATATAAACATTCGCCTCAGGTAGTAATATGATCTCATCACAGAACATTGTAGCAGAAGAACATATATGAAATATTGGATATACTAGGATTTCCGTGTTTTATATCAAGCCAGTATAAAACATGGATTCCACGGTCGCGATGAATAGCCAAACCCACATCCCTAGACCCCTACGAGAGCGACAAGTAACCCTGCCAGTTCTAGAGTTAGGAGACCCCGTCTCGACTCCTCGCGATAGTCTCCCACTGGAACCTAGAACCCGGTTACTACCCCGTCTCGACTCCTCGAGATAGTCTCCCACTGGACCCTAGAACCCGGTTACTTGTGCTCCACGCCTTGGGTCTATCCTAATGCGGGAAAGTAAATAATATACAATGGTGACATCAACCTCAACCCGGAAGTGCCTTAATAAAAGAATATTACATACAATGAATTTTAAATGAATAAAAATGAAAAACTCTCATCTTACATAAAACCCCCGGCTATTCAGAAAACGACGATAAAATATAACATATCACAGCAACACATAACATCTCATATCATCAACGTAAGTAAATATGCCTACCCCAGTTGTCGTTGATGTATAGCAACGAAACCGGCGATACACCACATATTACACTTACGGTCACAGAAAAGAAAGTGTAAAACTACAACATTTGGAATCCACAATCTCCTTAGACATCATAAATCCGAAATATCACATACTTCGCATTTCATGCCTAACTGTATGAATTCCACATATTGTATCACATTCTAGATAAATAAACAATGTTAAACTTCCCGATTGAATAAACAAACACCAAAGATTTCCCAAATAGCTCAACACTTGAGCGGAGATCAAAAGTCCCAGAACATGTCACAGCCGCCATGAACCAGCCGTAGAAGGGTCAAACCAACGCCTCACATGTGGCAACGCTAAACCACCACAAACCATGTGGTTCAGTGGCGGTTTTGACGGTCACATAATCGAGTTAAAGTTATGTTCTTCTAGAGGGTCCACAGATGCGCTTGCATGATTTTCTGAAAGTTTTAAACTTAGGAAAAATCCAACACTTGAAAGTTTTCCGACAAGGGAAAAAGTGGGTTATTGATATCCGTTCGAACTTTTTAACACGTTCTAAATTGTAAGTCGATGTAGTACACCCCAGTACTTGTGGGGAGGCGGAAATTACAAAAACAATCAAGTTTAAGGAACGAACATCGACTAACCGCTTAAATCGAAGCTAAACTATAAATAACCGTACACAATGATTTTCTTATCACTTGTGATTAGGGATTATACCTATCGAAACTAGTCCTTCGTCTTTGTGTCCTCCTTTGTTCTCCTCGACCTTCTCTAGGTAGTAGACGATCCACCCGAGAGCAAAACACCAAGCTACACCTCTAACTTGAGGTAACTAATCTACTTTGATTGCTAATCAAAGAAGAAAGGATGATATAGAGTGAAGGTAATGGATGCTTAAGTCTAACTAAACCTTTGATCTCAACACATGAGGATTAAAGATTAGTTACTTGAAGATGAGAGCTTGAGGAGAGAGAATGTGAGATAAGATAATGAGAAGAGAGAGAGTGTATCATAATATATTATGAAGCATTCTTATTTAAGAATAATGAATAAAAGAAATGAATAAGCATGCTTCATAAATGAAAAGAGGTGATTCATTAAGCATGAGTCATTATCATCTATAGTGCAATTAATGATAATGATGAATCACCTCATGACTCACTTTCTTATCCATAAGTAACCTCCTTAGTCACATCTTCTAGAAGCTTCTCGTACAATTACGAGAACGCCCCTCCAATCCGCAAAAATACGGAAAAACTTTAGACTGTAAAAATCCAATAACCGGATACCAGTAACTGGCTTAAACCAAAGCCGACTGGTAAAAACTGTCCGAAAGTCGTACGTGCGTAAAAGCACGTATGCGTCCGAACCCTTTGTCGCAAAACCATGCGACCTCTATATCGTTTCGCCTGGAGTAGGAAACTCTCTGTGTGGGACTCTAGAGACTCGACTACTACGCTGGCAGTGGGTTTAACCACAGACCGCAAGCGGCACTAGCTGTACGTAACGGTCCCCAGGTAGTTGTCGATAAGAAGGCCGATGAGAAAACCCATCCGAACTCCTACTGAGTCTGATGTGACAATCTCCATACAGTCCGGTCCGTTCGTCCAAGACTATCGCATATCGGGCCTAGGGGGGCGGCAAGCGTCAGTCCCCTAATAGCGGTATAAGTCGTGTCAGAGGGAAGCCCATTACACCCTGAGAAACTACTGGAACCTACCAGCAAATCTCGCTTGCCCTGGCCAGGGACTTTGCGTAATGGCTCTCTGACACAGCACGATATCTACTACCAATACTGGGAGGGACGAATCCTGTCTAACCGCCACTGCCTCCAAGAGCTCGGGACTGCACCCAACTGCTACCTGTTTGCACGACTCCTTTGAGCCGTGGTAGGGTAGCAATCTAAGAACAGTGGGACACACTTGAGGCGAAGTAGCAGTGTCAAGTCTGCGGACTACGCTGTACTCATGTCACCTGGGAACTGTTCACTGACGACTGGTATCAAACCAACCAACAGTTCCCTGTGAGTCCTGTCCGGTGTACCCGTAACCTAACGAGCACCTGTATACTATCTCCAGTACGACGTACTGACGGCTGTGGGACAGACCATCTCCCCAACTGGGATGAGAAGCGTACACACCAGTCTACTCCGGAGTATTGATGCTCTGTCTCGATAATCCAACGACCAGGGACCTGAATAAGGATGTGCTTGTAGACTACCCAGCCCCCACTAGTGTGACTGCCATCACAACGCTGCTAGACAAGCAAGATCCTAAGAGCTCTATCAATACGTACACTCACATATTAAGATAGAAAAACCAAGTAGCATACTACCATGTTTAGCAAGACTGTTATATACATGTGAATATCCCAAGCTTCCATTAAGTAATATACAAGCTAGTATGATACAGTAATGGCCTTCTAGGGCATAAACACTAACAATCTCCCACTTGCACTAGGGCCATGTACTGGCGTATCGAAGACCGATGATCTCGAGTAGCCGCTCGAACTGAATCTGAGGAAGGGCCTTCGTGAATGGATCAGCAATGTTCTCTTCTGAAGCAACTCTCCGAACCTCGATCTCCTGACGATCAATGATCTCCCTGATCAGGTGATACCGCCTCAAGATGTGTCTGGACTTCTGATGGGACCTTGGTTCCTTCGCTAAAGCTATAGCTCCGTTGTTGTCGCAATACAGAGGTATTGGATCAACTATGGTAGGAACCACCTGAAGTTCTGTTAGGAACTTCTTCATCCAGACTGCTTCTTTTGCGGCATCGCAAGCAGCTATATACTCCGCTTCCATTGTCGAGTCAGCAACGGTGTCCTGCTTGGAGCTCTTCCAGCACACCGCCCCTCCATTGAGGGTAAAGACATAACCCGACATGGACTTGGAATCGTCCTTATCACTCTGGAAGCCGGAATCAGCAAAGGCCTCTAACCTAAGGTCTTTTCCGCCGTAAACCAAGAACATCTCCTTAGTCCTCCTCAGGTACTTGAGAATGTTCTTTACTGCTCTCCAGTGGTTCTCCCCTGGGTCTGACTGATACCGGCTTACCACGCTCAGTGCGTAAGCTACATCTGGTCTGGTACACAACATCGCATACATTATAGAGCCTACCGCAGAAGCGTAGGGTATAATAGACATGCGTTCCCTTTCCAAATCAGTCTTGGGAGACATCTCTTTGGAGAGGGTGATTCCATGACAAGCCGGTAGATTACCGCGCTTAGAATCTTCCATACTGAATCTTTTCAGTACAGTGTCGATATACCTGTACTGCAAAAGTCCCAACATCCTCTTGGATCTATCACGATAGATCCGGATCCCCAGAATGTAAGAGGCATCACCCAGGTCTTTCATGGAGAACCTGTGTGACAAGAATCCTTTGACAGATTGTAGCATAGGAATGTCATTTCCTATCAATAGAATGTCATCCACGTACAAGACGAGGAATACGACACTTCTGGCCACAACTTTACTATATATGCACGGTTCATCTGGATTTTTGATAAAGTCATATTCTTTGACTGTCTCATCAAAACAGATGTTCCAACTCCGCGATGCCTGCTTTAGTCCATAAATGGACTTAAGCAGCTTGCAAACTTTCCCGCTGCTCCCACTCTGATTGAAACCCTCTGGCTGATCCATATAGACGCTCTCTTCTAAATTTCCATTCAGAAAAGCCGTCTTTACGTCCATCTGCCAGATTTCATAATCATGGAAGGCAGCAATAGCAAGAAGGACCCGAATGGATTTGAGCATAGCCACTGGAGAAAAAGTTTCGTCATAGTCCAAACCAGGTCTTTGACGAAAACCCTTTGCAACAAGTCTAGCCTTATAGGTTTCCACCTGTCCATCTACACCAATCTTTTTCTTGAAGATCCATTTGCATCCTATGGGTTTTACCCCATCTGGAGCAAAGTCCAAAGTCCATACTTTGTTGGTGTACATGGACTCCATTTCGGTTCGCATTGCATCTAGCCATCGTACCGAGTCGCCGCTCTGGATGGCCTGCTGGAAGTCAGTAGGTTCATCATCATCTATGATGCAATCCTCTCTATCCCCGTCAATGAGAAAACCGTAGTATCTCTCAGGCGGATGAGACGGCCTACTACTCCTGCGGAGGGGTGCGGGAATGTTCTGTTCTTCTTGAACCTCTGGTTCTACCAAACTTTCAGTAGCAGTTTGCGGTTCTGGAATTTCTTCCAGTTCTATTTCGCTCCCACTCTTCTGATTTTCCAAAAATTCAGTTTCTAAGAAGCGGGCATGACGAGAAACAAAAACCTTTTGTTCCTCTGCGTAATAGAAGCAATATCCTGTAGAGTTCTTTGGATATCCCACAAACTTACACTCTACTGAGCGTGCCTCGAGCTTGTCCGGACGCTGCTTTTTTACAAAAGCTGGACATCCTCACGTCTTCAGGTACTGAAGATAGGGTTTCTTCCCACTCCACATCTAATATGGTATGGTAGGCACAGTTTTGGTTGGAACTCTGTTCAAAAGATGTATCGCTGATTCTAGCGCATACCCCCAGAAAGATCGCGGTAACTCAGCATTACTCATCATGGATCGTACCATATCCAATAGGGTTCGATTCCGTCTCTCCGATACACCGTTGTGCTGTGGAGTGTATGGAGGAGTAAGCTGAGAGAGAATTCCTTTCTCTTTTAGGTAACCTAGGAACTCGGCACTTAAGTATTCTCCACCTCGATCAGATCTCAGTGTCTTAATACTTTTGCCTGTTTGGTTTTCCGCTTCACTCTTGTATTCCAGGAATTTCTCAAAGGCTTCGGATTTATGCTTCATCAAGAAGACATGTCCAAACCTACAGAAATCATCTGTAAAAGTAATGAAGTAGGAATAACCACCTCTCGCATGTGTAGACATTGGACCGCATACATCGCTGTGTATGAGTCCTAAGAGCTCGCTCGCTCTTACTCCTTGTCCAGTAAATGGAGTCTTTGTCATCTTTCCTTTGAGACAGGATTGACAAGTGTCATAAGATTGATATTCGAACGAGTCCAAATATCCTTCTCTATGCAACTTAGTCAACCTTCTCTCATTGATGTGACCCAGTCTACAATGCCATAAGAAAGCTTTATTCAAATCTGGAGACTTTCTTTTTAGTGTGTTCTGGATATTGAAAATTTGGAGTTGGTTTAAAACATATATGCCGTTATTTAGAGTACCGGACCCAATCAAACCATGATTAAGGTGGATGTTGACAACATCTCTTACAAACGTGAAATCATAACCTTTATTTGATAACAAGGAAACTGATATGATATTACACGTTAAGCTGGGTACAAAATAACAGTTATGTAAAACCAAAATGTGTCCACTCGTCAATCCTAGGTGATAATCCCCGACGGACGCAGCTCCCACGCTAGCTCCGTTAGCAACCCTGAGGATCATATCACCTTCCTTCAGCACTCTACGGTTTCTCAGTGCCTGCAATGAATTGCAAATATGAGATCCTGATCCGGTATCCAATACCCAGGAAGTAGAGTTGATCGACAGACAATTCTCAATTACAAACACACCTGAAGTCGAAGCCACAGCTTGCTTCGGTTCCTGGTTCTTGGCGTTCCACGCCTTGCAATCCTTCTTCCAGTGCCCTTTCCTGTGACAATGGAAGCACTCATCCTGACCAACTATCGGTACTGCTTTCTTTTTCTTTCCCTTCCCTCCCACCTTACTGACACCTCCTCTAGGTCTGGGTGCGGCCTTCTTCTTCCTTCCTTTGGCCCTAGCCTTGGACCCGGAAGAAGATGCACCGCCAACAAACATAGCGGGTGTTTCCCTTGATGTCTTCAAGGTGCCCTCTGCACTCCTTAACATGTTCAGGAGTTCCGGAAGTTCAACTTCTTTTCTTTGAAGGTTGAAGTTCAGGATAAACTGGGCGTAGGTGTGAGGAAGGGACTGGAGAATAAGGTCTGTATAGAGCTCATTATCCAAAGTCGTCCCAAGGTCTGCGAGCTCTTCAATATAGCTGATCATCTGTAGGACATGTTCACCTACCGATGACCCGGCAGCCAACCTCGCTCGAAACAAGTTCTTTGAGGTCTCGTATCTTGCTATACGAGATTGCTCTCCATAAAGTTCCTTTGTATGGAGAAATATGCCATCAAGGTCCATATCCTCGTGCCTCCTCTGATGTTCATTGTTCATCGAGGCAAGCACGATGCACTTGGCTCTCGCGCAATCTAAATCCCAGGTTTTGCGGATTTCCTTATCCGCATTGCTGGATTTGGGACCAGGGACAGCAGGTGCCGTAGCGGTGAGGACGTACCCCAGTTTGTCATAGGTCAAAGCCATTTTGACATTCCGCAGCCAATCTTTATAGTTTGGCCCCGTCAGTATATTTTTCTCTAAAAGTAACTTAAGTCCAGTCATTTTCAGGGTCGCTGCAATTAGGAGAGAGAGAAGAAAACTCTTTAGCATGATGCTCTTGCAAGTTTAGAGTGGTTTTTAGTTTATCTAAACTGGATGGCTCCCACTGTTTCTCGAATCCTTCCTCAAACCAAAAAGGAAGAATTAGCCAGGACTATTCTCACCGTACAATACTTGCTTAACCGTTCAGCCAGGCCAGTGTCGATATTTCGAGGGAGGTTTTCCAACGCTTTCGCGAAGTTCCTTAATTAAATAACCTCTTTTATCTAGGGGCGTAACCCCGCTGACACCTTTCTGGACACCTACTAGGTTTATAGCATTGATCGTTAAGCGACGAATATCCTGATAAGTATCATATACTCACAGTAGGATCGGGATCCAAATATCATCGTATGATAATGTTGAAGGAATCCTACCAACATTCATCAAACTCCAAATGGTATGCATCTCTTTGCAAATTTCAGTTTCTTTAGAAATTCCCGATATAAGTTTTTTGCCCCATGCTCTTATGACCTTGACGTATGCCAACAAATCATAAGTCACATGTCAAGTTCTGCCCATCATTATCTTGTTAATTTGAACCCACCCGTATATACCCTTGACGTATGCCAACAAGGTAATGCGACTGTCCCAAACCAACACATCTATCTATGCAACAAATGAATACCCCAGCAGCTACCAAACACTATGCCTTGACGTATGCCAACAAGCATAGCTTGAATACTACTGACCATCCATAAGAAATGACGGAGGGCTACGACTGGTTTTGGCGAAACCGTGAACGTAGTGAACTTGATATAACCGAAGGAACCTGATAGCTTTTAAAAAAAAAGGAGTGGTTAAATCTCCGCATTTAAAAATATCTGTTTTTTTTAAAATTAACCGAGTGGTTTCTTTTAAATTGTTCCAACGATTTAAAACTTTGGTTTATTTACTTTGCATTATAGATAATGTGTCCCATCATTAACCTATCATTGCAGAAAACAACGAAAATACGACGTCCTCTTATTCCATCCGCATTCGCCACTGGGTCCCGTCATCACCCGTTAGGTTACTTAACTAACGACAGAGCGGGGGCTGGGCTAGCGCGGGTGTAAAACATAAGTGGCGTCTAAATAGCTATCATAAATATAGATATTTTACATTCGTCTGACGCAATGATATTCATTCCAGAACACAGATAAACAATATTGGATTTGCAAGCAATCTGTATTTCTTTTGAGCCTGCAAGAAAAGACAGATTACACAGTTGTGATGAATAGCCGTTACCCCACCCTCGACCCCTACGGGTACGGCAAACTACCCACCCGGCAGTCTGTGTACCCCACCTTGGGTCAGTCCTAGGAGCAAAAACAGTAAAATGAAATAATACAACGGTGGCTACGACTGCAACCTGGAAGTGCCCCGCAAAAATAATATTACAACAAATTACATTTACAACAAATGAATTATACAATAACCCATTGCAAACCCCGGCTATACACCACAACAGTCCAATACAGTTTATATGCACAAACAGATATAACCATTTCAGAAATGTGCAACCCCCTGCCAACCGACATACTAGCAGTTGGGGAAGGTTTACGAACACATTAAACAATCACAGATATAATCCAATATGCAAATACTGTACATTTCGATCGATTAAACAACATCAATATTGCTCCAAAATCTGCTCTGTTAAACAGTAACCTGAGCAAATATTAAATATTCCAGAAAACCCCAAATATTACACAGAAGCAACAGAAGAAAATTGGGTTACTGAATCGTTGAATCGGCGGCGGTTCCGCGGCGACTCAGTAGGCTGAGGCCGCTGATCCGCGGCGATTTTGTCGATTCAGTGGCCCAAATTTCTTGGGTGTTATACCGTGGTCATGTCAAGCACTCTGAGCTCACCTGAAAAATTTTCTGACATCGTTTTAAATTCGACAGAAACTTGCATTTTTTAGGGTTTTCCGGCTTCGTTTTTCCGTTCGAAATTCGTACAAATTTGCGATTAAGTTATTTAGTGTTTAGCGAGGCTCTGATACCACTGTAAGTCGATGTAGTACACCCCAGTACTTGTGGGGAGGCGGAAATTACAAAAACAATCAAGTTTAAGGAACGAACATCGACTAACCGCTTAAATCGAAGCTAAACTATAAATAACCGTACACAATGATTTTCTTATCACTTGTGATTAGGGATTATACCTATCGAAACTAGTCCTTCGTCTTTGTGTCCTCCTTTGTTCTCCTCGACCTTCTCTAGGTAGTAGACGATCCACCCGAGAGCAAAACACCAAGCTACACCTCTAACTTGAGGTAACTAATCTACTTTGATTGCTAATCAAAGAAGAAAGGATGATATAGAGTGAAGGTAATGGATGCTTAAGTCTAACTAAACCTTTGATCTCAACACATGAGGATTAAGGATTAGTTACTTGAAGATGAGAGCTTGAGGAGAGAGAATGTGAGATAAGATAATGAGTAGAGAAAGAGTGTATCATAATATATTATGAAGCATTCTTATTTAAGAATAATGAATAAAAGAAATGAATAAGCATGCTTCATAAATGAAAAGAGGTGATTCATTAAGCATCAGTCATTATCATTTATGGTGCAATTAATGATAATGATGAATCACCTCATGACTCACTTTCTTATCCATAAGTAACCTCCTTAGTCACATCTTCTAGAAGCTTCTCGTACAATTACGAGAACGCCCCTCCAATCCGCAAAAATATGGAAAAACTTTAGACTGTAAAAATCCAATAACCGGATACCAGTAACTGGCTTAAACCAAAGCCGACTGGTAAAAACTGTCCGAAAGTCGTACGTGCGTAAACGCACGTATGCGTCCGAACCCTTTGTCGCAAAACCATGCGACCTCTATATCGTTTCGCCTGGAGTAGGAAACTCTCTGTGTGGGACTCTAGAGACTCGACTACTACGCTGGCAGTGGGTTTAACCACAGACCGCAAGCGGCACTAGCTGTACGTAACGGTCCCCAGGTAGTTGTCGATAAGAAGGCCGATGAGAAAACCCATCCGAACTCCTACTGAGTCTGATGTGACAATCTCCATACAGTCCGGTCCGTTCGTCCAAGACTATCGCATATCGGGCCTAGGGGGGCGGCAAGCGTCAGTCCCCTAATAGCGGTATAAGTCATGTCAGAGGGAAGCCCATTACACCCTGAGAAACTACTGGAACCTACCAGCAAATCTCGCTTGCCCTGGCCAGGGACTTTGCGTAATGGCTCTCTGACACAGCACGATATCTACTCCCAATACCGGGAGGGACGAATCCTGTCTAACCGCCACTGTCTCCAAGTGCTCGGGACTGCACCCAACTGCTACCTGTTTGCACGACTCCTTTGAGCCGTGGTAGGGTAGCAATCTAAGAACAGTGGGACACACTCGAGGCGAAGTAGCAGTGTCAAGTCTGCGGACTACGCTGTACTCATGTCACCTGGGAACTGTTCACTGACGACTGGTATCAAACCAACCAACAGTTCCCTGTGAGTCCTGTCCGGTGTACCCGTAACCTAACGAGCACCTGTATACTATCTCCAGTACGACGTACTGACGGCTGTGGGACAGACCATCTCCCCAACTGGGATGAGAAGCGTACACACCAGTCTACTCCGGAGTATCGATGCTCTGTCTCGATAATCCAACGACCAGGGACCTGAATAAGGATGTGCTTGTAGACTACCCAGCCCCCACTAGTGTGACTGCCATCACAACGCTGGTAGACAAGCAAGATCCTAAGAGCTCTATCAATACGTACACTCACATATTAAGATAGAAAAACCAAGTAGCATACTACCTTGTTTAGCAAGACTGTTATATACATGTGAATATCCCAAGCTTCCATTAAGTAATATACAAGCTAGTATGATACAGTAATGGCCTTCTAGGGCATAAACACTAACATAAATTACCCGGAAAAACATAAACGAATTTAAACTTTCTGATCGAATCAACGAGTTCCCAATATCTCCTAGAAAGCTTAACACTTGAGTAGAATTAAAAATTCCCACAAGCATGTAAAAGTACCCAAGAATAAAGACCTGAAGTATTAGCCCCTGACTCCTAAAGTTGGCCACGGAACCGCCGCCAAATGCATGGTTTGGCCACGGTTCCGCGGTCACTTGAGCGAGTTATGGCTTCATACTTCACAGTAATCCTTAGAATTCCCTACATGATTTTCTGAGTATTTTTATTATGAATAATTTCAACCATTGAATTTTTTTCCAGAAAGTGGGTTTTTACGGGGTTTCGGAGTTCGATCGGACTTTAAACTTCGTCTACACAACGCATAATGCTCTAGCTTGGCTCTGATACCACTGTAGGTTTATTAGGCACTAGAACAAGGTTCTACAAGGCATCAACCATGCCAAAATCAAAATTTTCAAGTGTCGAACAACCCAAGCAAGATCTTAGACTAGAGATTAGGCAAAACATTGAGCAAGTAAACGACTTTACTTCTAAGAGTTAGGGATTACAACCTTTGTAGTCCGTTCCTTTGCTTCATAAGCTCCGTCTTGAAGTCCCTTCGCTATGATCATGAAGTACCCGGACTCTAGAGAGGCTCCATGAAGATAAAGATGCAAACTTGTTTCCAATCTTCAACAACTAAGATGATCTACCTTGAACAAACACAAACCCAAGCTCTTGCTTCACTAATCAAGTATTAGCAAAGAAAACACCCTAATCTAAGTGGCTAGAATAGATGAGGATGATAAAGTAGGAATTTAGCTCTCTTTTGTTTTCAATTTCTCACTCATTATCGTCATATCACAAAAAGCTAGTGAAGGTTTTCTTCATGAAGAAAGATGAAGAAGATGAAGCAAATCAATTTGTGATGAATAATGAAAATCATTGTTGTGGTTACAAATCAACCATAGGTTAAGAATGAAGACTTAACCCTTGTAGGGAATTAACTAGGGTAAAGGGTTTGGGTTGGGTTAAAGAAATATCTACACAAAATATCAAAGTCAAAGTCAAAGCTTCAAGAAGCATCTTGAAAGCTTCATCCATGCTTAACCCTAATCCAAACCCTAACCGTATTTAAACTCCACAAAGCATGTTGCATTTGTAACCCTAACATGTTACAATATTATATATCACATATACAATATTTATTGTAACAAAATAAAATAATACAATTAACATATATCACATATTTATCAATGCAATATCCAGGTGAGAAAAAGAATCTTTAAGTGAGCTAATATTAGTTAATGTAATATATCAAATATACATATAATTATCAAATCAACACTTGATCCGATAATCCAGCTATTTCACAAATAACCGACGAATATAATCTGTATCAGTTCATCGAATCAACACTTGATCCGATGACCCGGCTATATCACATATACCCGGCCGATATAACATATCGCGAGAATCTAATACGGTATCACATACACGTATTATTCTCGGTCCCGCACATATCACATATGTGCTCCTACTCCGTTTTGCCTGAGCCAGGAAACCTCTGTGTAGGACTCTAAAGAATCGTCAATACGCCGGCAGTAGGTGATGATCATATCAAACACCCACAAGATGCAAGCGGTCAGCTAAACGTAACAGCTACCCAGGTATTGAGCAATCAGAAGATCAACATGCAAGCCTGTACATTCTCCTGCGAATCCAATCAGTAACACTCCCGTACAGTCCGGTCTCTTCGTCTGATATGTCGCATATCCAGTCTAAGGGTGGTAAAGGTCAGACCCCAGTAACCGATAAGTCGTGTCGATATGAGGTCCATAACAGTTCGAGAAACTACTGATAACACTTAACTGTAAATCTCAACAACCCTGGCCAGGGATTTCCAGTTATGGCCAATCGAAAACAGCGCAACATCAACTCCCAATACCGGGAGAGACGAAACCACTCCTATCGCTCATTGCCTCCATATGATTCGGGGATGTACCCAAAAGCCACCGTTTTGCACGCCCTCTTGGACGTGGTATGATGGAAATCCAAGCACTGTGGGAATCACACAAGACTCTATGACGATCTCTGGTCTACAGACTAACCTGTACCATTGTCACCAGAGAACTGCCATCTGACGTGAGGTATAATACCATCTGGGAGTTCTCGGCGAGTCCGTCCAGTGTACCCAGTCTCCACTGAGCATCAGTATACTGTCTCTGATGTCAAACACCAATGGATATGGGATCATCCATCACCCATCTACATGGGTTGAGAAGCATACGCTAGTCTACTCTGGTATATCAATGCCCTGTCTCGATACACCTACGACTAGGAACATTTGAAGGATGTACTTAGCGACTACTCTGTCCCCACTAGTATGATCTGCATCATAGTCCTGGTAGTCAAGACTCATCCTAAGGTCTTTATCAACATGTAACAAAGAGACAATCAGAGTACATGTTAAAATAAAGAGCAACCAGATAGCATACTATCATGTCGAGCAAGAAAGCCCTCCATATATATGTCCAAGCATCCACTACAGTATACATCGTATGTACAGTAATGGCCTCTAGGGCATACATATCACTAACAAGGATGTACTTGTTAACTACCCTGACCCCACTAGTATGATCTCATCATAGTCCTAGTAGTCAAGTATATATCCTAAGGGCTTTATGAACATGTGAGAAGAAGACAATAAACTAATACAAGTCAACATGTTAAGATAAAGTGAAACCAAATAGCATACTATCATGTCGAGCAAAAAATTCCTCTTTATATATATCCAAGCATCCACTATAATATACATCATATGTACAATAATGGCCTCTAGGGCATATATACAACTAACAATCTCCTACTTGCACTAAGGCCAGCTGTTGTAGTATCTCATACCCAACATCCCGAAGAGTCTCTCAAATTGTATCTGGGTTATGGCCTTCGTGAGTGGATCCGCAGTGTTTTCCTTCGTGTCAACTCTCCAGACCTCGATCTCGCGGCAATCAACTATCTCCCGAATCAGGTGATACCGCCTTAGAATATGTCTGGACTTCTGATGGGACCTGGGTTCCTTGCCAAAGCCACAGCTCCATTTTTATCACAATACAAATGTATTGGATGCTCAATAGATGGAACCACACCAAGTTCAGTGATGAACTTCTTCATCCAGACAGCTTCTTTGGCAGCATCATTGGCAGCGATGTATTCAGCCTCCATCGTCGAGTCTGCCACGGTTTCTTGCTTGGAACTCTTCCAACAAACCGCCCCTCTATTTAGGGTAAATACAAATCCTGAGCGCGACTTAGAGTCGTCCTTATCACTTTGGAAGCTCGAATTGGTAAAGGACTTCACTTGGAATTCTCCGTTACCATACACCAAGAACATCTCCTTAGTCCTTCTCAAGTACTTGAGAATGTTCTTCACAGCTGTCCAGTGACTCTCTCCTGGATCTGCCTGATACCTACTCACTACACTTAGTGAGTATGCTACATCAGGACTGGTACATAGCATCGCGTACATGATAGAGCCTACTGCCGAAGCATAGGGTATCCCTTGCATGCGAGCTCTCTCCAAATTAGTCTTGGGTGACATCTATTTGGAGAGAGTGAGTCCAAAGATCGTGGGTTGGTTTCCACGCTTGGATTATTCCATACTAAACCTCTTTAGTATGGTGTCAATGTACCTGGATTGGGACAATCCCAGTATCCGTTTGGATCTATCTTTATAGATCTTAATGCCCAAAATGTAGGAGGCATCACCTAGATCTTTCATTGAGAATCTATGTGATAAGAAGAGCTTGACCGAGTGCAGCACATGAATATCTTTTCCTATCAAGAATATGTCATCCACGTACAATACGAGGAAGAAAACCTTACTCTCTGCAACCTTCTTGTAAATACAAGGTTCATCTTTGTTTTTGATGAAGTCAAACTCTTTGACTACAACATCAAAGAAGATGTTCCAACTCCGTGATGCCTGCTTCAACCTGTAGATGGATTTAAGCAGCTTTCACACCTTTCCGCTGCTACCACTATCTACGAAGCCCTCTGGCTGAGTCATGTACACGCACTCCTCTAAATCACCATTTAGAAAGGCGGTCTTAACATCCATTTGCCAGATTTCGTATTCATGGTATGCAGCAATGGCAAGTAAGATCCAGATGGACTTAAGAACAGCCACTGGAGAAAAGGTTTCGTCATAATCCACACCTGGTTATTGACGAAAACCCTTTGCAAAAAGTCTAGCTTTGAAAGTCTCTACTTTTCCATCTACACCAAGTTTCTTCTTAAAGATCCACTTGCTCCCAATGGGTTTTACCTCTTCAGGAGCAACTTCCAAAGTCCATACTTTGTTGGTGTACAGGGATTCCATCTCAGATCGCATTGCATCCAGCCACTTCACAGAGTCTCCACTTGTGATAGCCTGCTCGAAGCTAGTTGGGTCATCATCTTCCATGATGCAATCCTCGCTCCCACCATCAACGAGAAAACCGTAGTATCTCTCAGGTGGATGTGGAACCCTTGTAGATTGGTGGAGAGGCTGGGGTTCATCGGGAATTACTGAATCCTCTGGTTCCAACAAATCTTCTGTCGTAGTTTGTGTAGCTGGAACGTCTTCCAGTTCTACCTCTTCGCCACTAATTTCCTTTGCTAGAAATTCCTTTTCTAAAAAGGTGGCATGTCGAGAAACAAACACATCTTGTTCCTCAATGTGGTAGAAGATATACCCTTGTGAGTTCTTAGGATATCCTACAAACTTCCATGGGACAGACCTTGCCTCTAGTTTGTCCGGATTGTGCCTCTTAACATAGGCCGGACAACCCCATATCTTAACATACTTAAGAGATGGTCTCTTCCCCTTCCATATCTCATATTGAGTGGTAGGCACTGAATTGATAGGAACCATATTCAATAGGTGTATTGTTGTCTCAAGCGCATACCCCCAGAAGGAAATAGGCAACTCAGAATTGCTCATCATAGAGCACACCATATCTAATATAGTGTGATTCCTCCGCTCCGATACACCGTTGTGTTGTGGTGTATAAGGAGGAGTAAGCTGAGAGAGAATTCCATTCTCTTTTAGATAGTCCAGAAACTCATTGCTCAAGTATTCTCCTCCTCGATCAGATCGTAGGATCTTAATACTTTTGATCTTTTGGTTCTCTACTTCGTGCTTATATTCTATGAATTTCTCAATAGTTTCAGACTTGTGTTTCAACAGGAACACATGTCCGTATCTTGAGAGATCGTCAGTGAATGTAATGAAGTAGGAAGAACTGTTCCTGGCATGTATAGACATGGGACCACATACATCACTGTGTATCAGTCCCAAGAGTTCTGTAACTCTTTCTCCGTGTCCACTAAACGGAGTTTTGACCATCTTACCTTTGAGACATGACTGGCAAGTGTCATAGGATTAAAATTCGAACGGATTCAAATATCCATCCTTATGCAACTTAGCTAGTCGTGTCGCATTGATATGACCTAGTCTACAATGCCACAAGAAGGATTCGTTCATTTCTGAACTTTTCCTCTTGTGTGTGTTTTGTACATTAAGTACTGTAGTTTGATTGAGAACGTATATGCCATTATTTAACGATCCTGATCCAATCAACTTTTGATTTAGGAATATGTTCATAACATTATCTTGTAGTACAAAATTATATCTTTCTTTGCTCAATAAAGAAACTGATATAAGATTGCATATCAGGATCGGAATGTAATAGCATTCGTTCAGAACCAATGTATTACCATTTTGTAACACATGGTGATATTCACCAACTGCTTTGGCTGCAACATTTGCACCATTCCCAACTCTTACGGAATAATCACCCTCTCCCAGTTCCCTACCATTGCGTAGCCCATGTAACATATTATATATGTAGGATCCCGATCCGGTATCTAATATCCAAAACGTAGAGTGAACTGAGAAACAGTTCTCGATAACAAACACACCTGAAGAATATGCATCAATATACTTATTCTTCGTTTGGGTGGCGTGAGAATCCAGATATTCTCCTATTCCCTGCTCGGAATTATAACAATTATAAGTGGGAGCGGGACCAACGTTCCCCTACTCAGTATAAAAAGCGGGTTCAGTCAATACATCCATATTATTATCTTGATTAAGGCCTGACAAGGTCACTACATGGAGAGAGAGAGAGAAGAAAACACTTTAGAGTATTGTCACGACCCGAAAAGTACGGAACATGACTAACACTTAAACTACGAAACGTCTCGAGGCGTACGTAATCTAAGTAAGCCAAAACCCAGAAAACCAAACCAAGTAAAGTAGTAGAGTGAAGGAAAAACCAATTTTTTAAGCAAGAAGTTTTAATAGCATAAGCCGAATTATACGTCTTTTAAAACATCAAGTCTTTTCTGAAAATTTCGGCAGAGTTTCCTTTGTAAATACTGGCCCCAAACGGGGTACAACATGAATAGTATACGAAATGATAAAAGGCATCCCCAAGCGGGAGCAAGCTCTTCGTCAATCGACGGTCACAACTATCCAATCAATATAATATACAACGCCGAAGGGCGAGGATTAAAACTCAAAAGAAAATCAAAATCAACATGAAAACCATAATAATACAACGCGCGACTCTAAGGTCGAAAAATAATAGACAAGTCTGGTTGATGGAGTTTTTACTATATACAACTGAATAAAAAATACACAATGGTGGCCCTGATGCAAAAGAAACCACCTACAAAGGCAATCACCCGGAAGGAACAATATGCCAGCAAAGCCGCAACGAAACCTGTACGACAAAACCTGCAAGGAACTGTGGCACAACGGCGGTGAGTACCAACTCGTGAGTAGAAAACATCTACAAGCAGAAATCACATGTATAACGCAATCCTAGGTCATACGATCAGTAATATCCTCAAAATAATAATATGGCCTGAAGCAATATAATGGGAAGGGTAAACATCTATCCCTAAGTGTAATACCAAGTACATGTGTCAATGCCTCAAGTAACAACATGCCACTAATATGATATACAAATGTCAGGTAGCAATATGTCACTAAAATAATGTGCAAATGAATAGAATGAGAACAAGGTACATCATGAATCAAGAATTGTTTTTCTTTATTTAATGAGATTTCTGTATGAATATAAATCAAGATATCATCAACGAAATCAACATAGAATCCGTGTCCAGCATCGACACAAACATAAATCCATATATCTCAGGCATCTGTATCATCTGTGGGATCGGCCCGCGGGCTCCGGCAGAACGGATCAGCCTGTATCCATCTCATTACTCCGGCCGGTATCTTTCGGATATCCGATTTTTATACCGTTTCCGCCTCCCCGCAAGCACCGGGGTGGGCAACGTGGACTTACAGTGGTATCAGAGCCTAACTAAACATAAACTAGCTAGTTAGTAAAGTGTATAGAATTTCGATCGGTAAAAATCGCAAAAATAGTTTTCAAAACCCTAAGTTTCTGTTGATTTTTTTTCTGCTCTAAAAATAATAAATCATACTTCAAAAATCGGCTCAGGGTTTTGTTAAGAAACACACCAAAAACAATCCAGTGAATCGTTCAAAGCGTCGCGGTTCCGCGGCAAGAACATGCTTCTTGCCGCGGATCCGCGGCCGAGTTGACTCGGTCGTAGACCGAGTTTGGTGCAGTGTTCTTCTGTTAAGGTTTTGGGATTTTTAAAATATTTTATTGCTGCCCAGATTTTCCAGAAAAGAAATTTGTATTTGGGGTGGTTATAAATCCGTATTTTTGATCGAACTTCCCTATACTTTGACTAATGGGTTATATCTGTGATGTATAATATGTATTGAACGTCTGCAAATCGCTATACGTCGATTAGTGGGGGTTATACATATCTGTGATCTGTAATGCTTGTTGGTTTGTGTATATGAATTCGGTGGATTGTCGCGAATGAATAGCCGGGGTGGATGTGAGATGAGAGTTTCTTTTTCTTTCATTCTTGTAATATGTAAATTGATGTAATATTATTTGTTTGGCCGCACATCCGGGTTGAGGTTGTAGCCGCCATTGTATAATTTCTTTTTACTGTTTTTGCTCCTAGGATAGACCCATGGTGGGGTGCACAAACTACCGGGTATCTCGAAGTGCCGAGTGGCCTACTCACGTCGTTGAGGGAGGTTGCTTCACTTCGGGTACTTGGCGGGTTGTTTGCCGCACCCGTAGGGGTCTTGGGTAGGGTATTGGCTATTCATCGCGACCGTGTAATCCGCTTTTCGTTGCAGGCTCGAACGAATCGCGGATTCCTAGTATATCCAAAGTGTTCATCTGTGATCTGTAATGTCTATCATTGCTATATATTTATATATGATAACTATTTAGGTGTTGCTTATGTTTTTCATCCGCGCTAGTCCAGCCCCCGCTCTGTCGTTAGTTAAGTAACCTAACGGGTGATGATGGGGTCCCGTGGCGAATGCAGATGGCATAAGTGTACACCATATTTTTGTTGTTTTCTGCAATGGTGGGATTAAATGATGGGACGCATTAAAATTAATGCAAGAAAATAAACCAAGTAAAAGTCGTTGGAACACTTTGAAAACCACTCGGTTCTTTTCAAAACTAAACTTTTAAATGCGGAGCTTGAACCACTCCTTTTAAAAGCTATCTCGTTCCATCGATTATATCAAGTTCACTACGTTCACGGTTTCGCCAAAACCATTCGTAGCCCTCCGTCATTCCACATGAATGGTCAATAAGTATTCAAGCTATGTATGTTAGCCAAAGTCAAGGCATAGTGATTGGTAGCTATTGGGTATTCATGTGCAGCATAGATAGATGCGTTGGTTTGGGACAGTCGTACTGCCATTTTGGCCAAAGTCAAGGGTAGGTACGGGTGGGTCCAAATTAACCTGGAGAATGACGGGTAGAACTTGATATGTGACTTGTGATATTTTGGCCAAAGTCAAGGTCATAAGAGCATGGGGCAAAAATCCACATCGAGAGTTTCATAAGTACTGAAACTTGCTAGCGCTGCATACCATTTGGAGTGTGATGATTCTGATAGGATTCCTTCAGTTTTATCACGCGATGATATTTGGATCCCGATCCTACTGTGAGTATATGCTACTCATCGGGAAATTTCTCACTTAACGATCAATGCTATAAACCTAGTAGGTGTCTAGAAAGGTGTTAGTGGGGCTACGCCCACAGGGAAAAGAGGTTACTTAATTAAGGAACTTCGCGAAAGCGTTGGAAAACCTCCCTCGAAGTACCGACACTGGCCTGGCTGAACGGTTAAGCAAGTATTGTACGGTGAGATTGATCCCGACTAATTCTTCCTTTATGGTTTGAGGAGGGATTCGAGAGACAGTGGGAGCCATCCTGTTTAGACAAACTAAAAACCACTCTAAACTTGCAAGAGCATCATGCTAAAGTGTTTCTTTTCTCTCTCCTAATTGCAGCGACCAATCAAGATGACCGGACTTAAGTTATTACTAGATAAAAATATACTGACAGGGCCAAACTACAAAGATTGGCTCAGGAATGTCAAGATGGCAATCACTTACGACAAGTTGGGGTATATCCTTACCACCAAAGCTCCCCCTGTCCCAGGTCCCACCTCCAGCGTCGCGGATATAGAAATCCGTAAGACATGGGAGATCGATTGCGCGAAGGCCAAGTGCCTCGTGCTTGCCTCTATGGACAATGAACATCAGAGGAGGCACGAGAATATGGACTTAAAATCCATATTTCTTCATACAAAAGAACTGTATGGAGAGCAGTCTCGTATCGCCAGATACGAAGTGTCGAAGAAGCTGTTTTCGGCAAGATTGGTCGTCGGATCATCGGTAGCGGAACACGTGCTTAAGATGATTGGCTACATAGAGGAGCTCGCAGACCTTGGGACCACGTTGGAGAATGAACTCTACACTGACTTGATTCTCCAGTCCCTTCCTTCCACTTACGCCCAGTTTATCCTAAACTTCAACATGCAAGGAAAGGAGGTTGAACTTTCCGAACTTCTGAACATGTTGAGGAGTGCTAAGGGCACCCTACAGAAAGGTAGGGAAACATCCACTTTGTTTGTAGGAGGATCTTCCTCTTCTAGGTCCAGGGCGAAAGCCAAGGGAAAGAAGAAGAAAGCCCCCGCCAAACCAAGGGGTGGTGTTAGTAAAGTGGATACGAAGGGAAAGGGAAAGGCAACAAAGGTAGCGGGAAAGCTTGTGGGAAAGGAAGAATGCTTTTACTGTCACAAGAGTGGACACTGGAAACAGGATTGCAAGGCTTGGAAGGCCAGAACCCAGGATCTGAAGCGAGTTGCGGCTTCAGCTTCAGGTGTGTATGTTATTGAAAACTGTCTATCAATAAACTCAACTTCCTGGGTATTGGATACCGGAACAGGATCTCATATCTGTAAATCTTTGCAGGCGTTGAGAAAGCGTAGGGTTTTGAAAGCAGGTGATATGACCCTCAGAGTTGCAAACGGAGCTAGCATGGATGCTGAGGCCGTGGGGGACTATCACCTGGGATTGTCAGATGGACATTTTTTGGTTTTGCGTAGTTGTTATTTTGTACCAAATGCAACTTGAAATATCATTTCTGTATCTTTATTATCTAAAGAAGGTTATGAATTTGCATTTGTAAGTAATGTTGTGAACATTCACTTTAATCAAGTTTTGATTGGGTCAGGTACATTAAACAATGGTATATACGTATTAAACCAACCACAGATTTTCAATGTCCAGAATACACACAAAAGAAAGTCTCCAGAAATCAATCAGGCTTTCTTATGGCATTGTAGACGCGGTCACATCAATGAGAGAAGGTTGACGAAGTTATATACAGAAGGATATTTGGATCCGTTCGAATATCAATCGTATGCAACTTGTCAATCCTGTCTCAAAGGGAAGATGACAAAAACTCCGTTCACTGGACACGGAGTAAGAGCGAGTGAGCTCTTGGGACTCGTACACAGCGATGTGTGCGGTCCAATGTCTACGCATGCACGAAGCGGTTATTCTTACTTCATTACTTTTACGGATGACTTTTCAAGGTACGGATATGTCTTCTTAATGAAACATAAATCCGAGACCTTTGAAAAATTCCAGGAATACAAGAATGAAGTAGAAAAACAAACAGGTAAAAGTATCAAGGCACTGAGATCTGATCGAGGTGGTGAATACTTGAGTGCCGAGTTCCTGGATTACTTAAAAGAGAATGGAATTCTCTCTCAGCTTACTCCTCCATACACTCCGCAACATAACGGTGTATCGGAGAGATGGAACCGAACCCAATTGGATATGGTACGGTCCATGATGAGTAACACTGAGTTACCGCGATCATTCTGGGGATATGCGCTAGAATCAGCTGCATACCTTTTGAACCGAGTTCCAACTAAGACTGTGCCTACTACACCATATCAGATGTGGTGTGGGAAGAGACCCTATCTTAATCACATTAAGACATGGGGATGTCCAGCTTTTGTCAAAAAGCAGCATGCGGACAAGCTCGAGGCACGCTCAGTACAGTGTAAGTTTGTGGGATATCCAAAGAACTCCATGAGATATTTCTTCTATTGCGAAAAGGAACAAAAGGTTTTTGTTTCTCGTCATGCCCACTTTCTAGAACACTAGTTCTTGGAAAAGGAAATTAGTGGGAGCGCAATAGAACTGGAAGAAATTCCAGAACCACGAGCTATTACTGAAAGCTTAGTAGAACCAAAGGGTTCGAAAGATCAGGACATTCCTGTTAGTGTATATGCCCTAGAGGCCATTACTGTATCATACTAGTTTGTATATTACTTAATGGATGCTTGGGATATTCACCTTGTATATACAATCTTGCTCAAAATAGTAGTATGCTACTTGGTTTGTTTCTACTTCAATGTGTACATGTGTTTATATTTGTATATCGCCTATACACATTAGTAAAGCCCTTAGGATCTTTGCTTGATTACCAGCGATGTGATGGCCATCACACTAGTGGGGCTGGGTAATCTATAAGCACATCCTTATGCAGGTCCCTGGTCGCAGGACTATCGAGACAGGGCATCGATACTCCGGAGTAGACCAGCGCATGCACTTCTCATCCCAGTGTGGGAGACGGTCTGTCCCACAGCCGTCAGTACGTCGTACTTGAGATAGTATGCGGGTGCTCGTTAGGTTACGGGTACACTGGACAGGACTCGTCGGGAACTGACTAGTTGGTATTATGCCTATCGTCAGTTATCAGTTCCCAGGTGACATGAGTACAGCTTAGTCCGCTGACTTGACACTGTCACTTCGCCTCGGGTGTGTTCCCACTGTACTTTGATCACTACCCTACCACGGCTCAAAGGAGTCGTGCAAACAGGTGGTGGTTGGGTGCAGTCCCGAAGCACTTGGAGGCAGTGACGGTTAGACAGGATTCGTCTCTCCCGGTATTGGGGGTTGACATCGCGCTGTGTCTAGGAGAGCCATTACACGAGTAGTCCCTGGCCAGGGCAAACGAGATATACTGGTAGGCTTCCAGTATCTCAGGGTGTTTTGGGCTTCACTCCGGCACGACTTGTACCGCTATTGGGGGACTGACGTTTACCACCCCTAGGCCCGCCATGCGATGTATCAGACGAACAGACCGGACTGTACGGAGAATGTCACACTCAGGCTCAGTAGGAGTTCAGATGGGTTTCGCCTCGTCGGTCTTCTTATCGGCATTACCTGGGGACCGTTACGCACAGCTAGTGCCGCTTGCGGTCTGTGGTTAAACCCACTGCCAGCGTAGTGTCGAGTCTTTAGAGTCCCACACATAAAGCTTTTCGCCTTTAGGCAAAAGAGTAGAGGTCGCATGGTATTGCGACAGGTCGCATGGTTTTGCGACAGGGTTCGGTCACATCCGTGCACTTGTGCACGTACAGTGTCCGGACAGTTTACACTAGCGGGCTTTGGTTTAAGCCAGATCCTAGTGCACCTTATGGGATTGGATTTATCCAGTTTGCATTCGTGTTCCTCGGAACGCGGATGCGGGTGTGTATGCACAGTTGACAGGGAGGCACAGACAGCGGATTCTCATTAGGGTTGTTGACAGTTGACCGTTGACTTTTTGACTTTTTGCTCAACCCTAATGAGAATATGATATGTGATTAACTATTATATTAATTAAGTATTATGGTGACTTGGTTGTTGACTTTTGTTGACTTTGTTGACTTGTTGACTTTTGTTGACTTGTTGACTTTGTTGACCGGTTGACTAGGCTTGACTAGTTGACCATCATGATAACCATGGCTATCATTTCATGCCAAAGACTTTTACTTGCTTGTTCATTTGAGTAAAATGAGTGCATGACATGATAAGGTTATGGTTACTTCAACCATCACATAAGACTTTTGTTGATATGATGAGTTATGATTACTTTAGATTATGAGAGGGTGAAAGACAAAAGAGAGCCTCATTCTTTCTTGCTCATTCTCTCTCTTGTTCTTGAGCTCTCCATTTTGCTCTCACCCTCTTGCTCTTGCTCCCTCTCTTTAATCTATGGTTCATATCTCTCATGAGTTGAGAATCAAGAACCATAGATAAAATCCCATTCTAAATCTTCTCTACTCATTCTAGTTCACTAGGTTTAGCAAACCAAGTGAACTAGTTTCTTCAAAGAACGAAGAAGGAGCTAAAGGTTGGAGCTTTCAAGTGGATCTATCTTCAGCGTACGGAGACGACGAGAAGGAGCCATCGGACCACCACCGGAGCTTGAAGACGAAGGAGTTCAATACAAGCTAGGTATAACCCCCTAACCGAGTAGCTAGAAACTCTTAGTTAGGATGGTAGATAGAAGTTTAACCAAGATCCGGGTTATAGGTCCATGTTACCACCTCCGTAAAAATTGTTATTTACCAAATTCCGCATTCCCGAAAGTACCGGGAGAGGTAGCATGGACTTACAGTGGTATCAGAGCCTAGTTAAACTCTATCTAATATGTTAGCAAGTAACTAGAAGATCGATCAACGAAAAAGTCCCGAAACGAACCCCGGAATTTTAAACTTTCTGTCGATTCTAAAAGTGCTGTAAAACTGTTTTGAAAAACACCAAAAATCGACTCAGGCTTTTTTAAAGAAACTGCAAAAATTTGGTCCCCTGACTCGATCAAAGCGCCGCGTTTCCGCGGCGGGAGCACGCTCCCGCCGCGGAAACGCGGCCGAGTTGACTAGGTCAGGGGTTTTCTTTTCTGCAGTTTGCTCATGGGGGTATTTTGGGATTTTTAGAATATATATTTTCTGCCCAGATTTTCCAGAACGAAAATTTCCTTTTTGGGGTCCCGAAAATCCGTATTTTTGATCGAACTTCTAAAAGACTTAAGCTAACGGGTTTTCTGTAATGTGATATTTGTATTGAACGTCTACTAATCGCTATATGTCGATTAGTGGGGGTTATACAAATCTGTGATCTGTAATGTTGCTGGAATGTGTATATAAATATGTTGGATTGTCGCGGGTGAATAGCCGGGGGTTGTGAGACGAGAGTTTTCTTTTCTTGCAATTCATGTAAATTTGTAAATTGATGTAATAATTATTTGTATGGCCGCACAACCGGGTCGGGGTTGTAGCCGTCATTGTATAATTTCTTTTTACTGTTTTTGCTCCTAGGATAGACCCATGGAGGGGTGCACAAACTACCGGGTATGCCGAAGTGTCGAGTGGCCTACTCATGGAGATGAGGGAGGTTGCTACGCTTCGGGTACTTGGCGGGTAGTTTGCCGCACCCGTAGGGGTCTTGGGTGGGGTATTGGCTATTCACCGCGACCGTGTAATCTGTTTTTGTTACAGGCTCGTACAAATTACAGATTCCTAGTATATCCAATGTATTTATCTGTGATCTGAAATGTTTATCATTGCAGTATATCGATATATGATATTATTTAGGCGTTGCTTATGTTTTACAGACGCGCTAGCCCAGCCCCCGCTCTGTCGTTAGTTAAGTAACCTAACGGGTAATGACGGGGCCCAGTGGCGAATGCGAATGGCATAAGCGTACGTCATATTTTGGTTGTTTTCTGCAATGGTAGGATTAAATGATGGGATGCATTAAAAGAACTAATGCAAGAATATCACGCATTAAAAGAACTAATGCAAGATAATAAACCAAGTTAAAGTCGTTGGAACACTTTCGAAAAACCACTCGGTTCTTTTCAAAACCAACTTTTAAATGCGGAGCTTGAGCCACTCCTTTTAAAAGCTATCTCGTTCCATCGACCAAATCAAGTTCACTACGTTCACGGTTTTGCCAAAACCATTCGTAGCCCTCCGTCGTTTCGTATGAATATTCAATAGTATTCAAGCTGTGTTTGTTGACCTTCGTCAAGGCATAGTGATTGGTAGCTGTTGGGTATTCATATGTAGCATAGATAGATGCGTTGGTTTGGGACATTCGCATTACCTTGTTGACCTTCGTCAAGGGTATATACGGGTGGATTCAAATTAACCTGGATAATGACGGGCAGAACTTGACATGTGACTTATGATTTGTTGACCTTCGTCAAGGTCATAAGAGCATGGGGCAAAAATCCACATCGGGAGTTTCATAAGTACTGAAACTTGCTAGATTTGCATACCATTTGGAGTGTGATGATTCTGGTAGGATTCCTTCAGTTTCGTCACGCGATGATATTTGGATCCCGATCCTACTGTGAGTATATGCTACTCCTCGGGAAATTTCTCGCTAAACGATCAATGCTATAAACCTAGTAGGTGCCTAGAAAGGTGTTAGCGGGGCTACGCCCCCAGGGAAAAGAGGTTCTCTAATTAAGGAACTTCGCGAAAGCGTTGGAAAACCTCCCTCGAAGTACCGACACCAGCCTGGCCGAACGGTTAAGCAAGTATTGTACGGTGGGATTGATCCTGACTAATTCTTCCTTTATGGTTTGAGGAGGGATTCGAGAAACAGTGGGAGCCATCCTGTTTAGACAAACTAAAAACCACTCTAAACTTGCAAGAGCATCATGCTGAGTGTTTCTTCTTCTCTCCAAATTGCAGCGACCAATCAACATGACTGGACTTAAGTTACTCCTAGATAAAAACAAACTGACAGGGCCAAACTACAAAGATTGGCTCAGGAATGTCAAGATAGCAATCACTTATGACAAGCTGGGGTATCTTCTTACCACCAAAGCTCCCCCTGTCCCTGGTCCAACTTCCAGCGTCGCGGATAAGGAAATCCGCAAGACTTGGGAGATTGATAGCGCGAAGGCCAAGTGCCTCCTGCTTGCCTCGATGGACAACGAACATCAGAGGAGGCATGAGAATATGGACATGGAATCCATATTGCTCCATACAAAAGAACTGTATGGAGAGCAATCTCGTATCGCAAGATACGAATCGTCGAAAAAGTTATTTTCGACAAGAATGGCCGTCGGATCATCAGTAGCCGAGCACGTGCTAAAGATGATCGGCTACATTGAGGAGCTCGCTGACCTAGGGATCACATTGGAGAGTGAGCTATATACGGATATAGTTCTCCAGTCCCTTCCTTCCACTTACGCCCAGTTTATACTGAACTTCAACCTATAAGAAAAAGAGGTTGAACTTTCAGAGCTCCTCAACATGCTGAGGAGCGCAGAGGGCACCCTACAGAAAGGTAGGGATACATCCACTTTGTTTGTAGGAGGATCATCTTCTTCTAGGTCCAAGGCGAAAGCCAAGGGAAAGAAGAAGAAGGCCCCCGCCAAACCAAGGGGCGGTGTTAGTAAGGTGGATACGAAGGGAAAAGGTAAAGCAACAAAGTTGGCGGGAAAGCTTGTGGATAAGGAAGAATGCTTCTATTGTCATAAGAAAGGACACTGGAAGAATGATTGCAGGGCCTGGAAGGCCAGAACACAGGAATTGAAGCAGGTTGCAGCTTCAGCTTCAGGTGTGTATGTTATTGAAAACTGTCTTTCAATAAACTCTACTTCCTGGGTATTGGATACCGGATCAGGATCTCATATCTGTAATTCTTTGCAGGCGTTGAGAAACCGTAGTGTTTTGAAAGCAGGTGACATGATCCTCAGAGTTGCGAACGGAGCTAGCATGGATGCTAAAGCCGTGGGGGACTATCACCTGGGAATGTCAGATGGACATGTTTTGGTTTTGCGTAATTGCTTTTTTGTACCCAACGCAACATGTAATATCATTTCTGTATCTTTAGTTTCTAAAGAAGGTTATGAATTTGCGTTTGTAAGTAATGTTGTAAACATTCACCTTAATCAAGTTTTGATTGGGTCAGGTACTTTGAGTAATGGTATATACGTGTTAAACCAACCACAGATTTTTAATGTCCAGAATACACACAAAAGAAAGTCTCCAGAAATAAATCAGACTTTCTTATGGCATTGTAGATTGGGTCACATCAATGAGAGAAGGTTGACAAAGTTACATACAGAAGGGTATTTGAATGCGTTCGAATATCAGTCGTATGCCACTTGTCAATCCTGTCTCAAAGGAAAGATGAGAAAGACTCCGTTTACTGGACATGGAGTAAGAGCGAGCGAGCTCTTGGGACTCGTACACAGTGACGTGTGCGGTCCAATGTCTACACATGCCCGAAGCGGACATTCTTACTTCATTACTTTTACGGATGACTTCTCAAGGTACGGTTATGTCTTCTTAATGAAACATAAGTCCGAGGCCTTTGGAAAATTCCAGGAGTATAAGAATGAAGTAGAGAAACAGACCGGCAAAAGTATTAAGATTCTAAGATCGGATCGAGGTGGAGAATACTTAAGTGCCGAATTCCTGAATTACTTAAAAGAGAATGGTATTCTCTCTCAGCTTACTCCTCCATACACTCCGCAACATAACGGTGTATCGGAGAGACGGAACCGAACCCTATTGGATATGGTTCGGTCCATGATGAGTAACGCTGAGTTACCGCGATCATTCTGGGGATATGCGCTAGAAGCAGCTGCGTATCTCTTGAACAAGGCTCCCACCAAGACTGTGCCTACCACCCCATATGAGATGTGGACTGGGAAGAAACCCTGTCTTAAGTATCTTAAGGTATGGGGATGTCCAGCTTTTGTAAAAAAGCAGCATGCGGACAAACTTGAGGCACGTTCAGTACAGTGTAAGTTTGTAGGATACCCAAGGAACTCCAGGGGGTATCTTTTCTATTCCGCTGAGGAACAAAAGGTTTTTGTTTCTCAGCATGCCCGCTTCTTGGAAACTGAGTTTTTGGAAACCCAGATAAGTGGGAGCACAATAGAACTGGAAGAGGTTCCAGAACCACAGACTGTTACTGAAAGCTTAGTGGAACCAGAGGGTTCAACAGGACAGGACATTCCTACGCCGCTCCGCAGGAGTAGTAGGCAGACTCATCCGCCCGAGAGATACTGCGGTTTTCTTGTAGACGGGGATAGAGAGGATTGCATCATAGACTATGATGAGCCTACTAGCTTCCAGCAGGCCGTTCAGAGCGTTGACTCAGTGAAATGGCTGGATGCAATGCGGACCGAAATGGAGTCCATGTACACCAACAAGGTTTGGACGTTGGACATTGCTCCAGACGGGGTAAAACCTGTAGGATGCAAGTGGATCTTCAAAAGGAAGATTGGTGTAGATGGACAGGTTGAGACCTATAAAGCTAGGCTGGTAGCAAAGGGTTTTCTTCAAAGACCTGGCTTGGACTATGACGAAACCTTTTCTCCAGTAGCCATGCTGAAATCCATTCGGATCCTTCTTGCCATTGCTGCCTTCCACGATTATGAGATTTGGCAAATGGACGTAAAGACAGCTTTTCTAAATGGAAATTTAGAGGAGTGTGTCTATATGGACCAGCCAGAGGGTTTCATTCAGAGTGGGAGCAGCGGAAAGGTGTGCAAGTTGCTTAAATCCATCTATGGACTAAAACAGGCATCGCGGAGTTGGAACATCTGCTTTGATGAGACGGTCAAAGAATTTGGCTTTATCAAAAATCCAGATGAACCATGCATCTATAGTAGATTTGTAGCGAGAACTGTAGTATTCCTCGTTTTATACGTGGATGACATTCTCTTAATAGGAAATGACATTCCTATGCTACAATCTGTCAAGGGGTTCTTTTCACACAGGTTCTCCATGAAAGACCTGGGTGATGCCTCATACATTCTGGGTATCCGGATCTACCGTGACAGATCCAAGAGGATATTAGGACTTTCACAGTCCAGGTACATCGACACCATACTGAAGAGATTCAGTATGGAAGATTCCAAGCGCGGTAACCTACCGGCTTGTCACGGGATCACCCTCTCTAAAGAGATGTCTCCCAAGACTGATTTGGAGAGGGGTCGCATGTCTATTATACCCTACGCTTCTGCGGTAGGCTCTATAATGTATGCGATGTTGTGTACCAGACCGGATGTAGCTTATGCACTGAGTGTGGTAAGACGGTATCAGTCAAACCCTGGGGAGAAACATTGGATAGCAGTAAAGAACATTCTCAAGTACCTGAGAAGGACTAAGGAGATGTTCTTGGTGTATGGCGGAAAGGACCTCCAGATCGAGGCCTTTGTTGACTCCAGCTTCCAGAGTGACAAGGATGATTCCAAGTCCATGTCGGGTTTTGTCTTTACCCTCAATGGAGGGGCGGTGTGTTGGAAGAGTTCCAAACAGGAAACCGTTGCAGACTCGACGATGGAAGCGGAATACATCGCTGCATCTGATGCCGCAAAAGAAGCTGTCTGGATGAGGAAGTTCTTGAAAGAACTTCAGGTGGTTCCGTCCATTGTTGATCCAATACCTCTGTATTGCGACAACAACGGGGCTATAGCTTTAGCGAAGGAACCCAGGTCCCATCAGAGATCCAGGCACATCTTGAGGCGGTATCACCTGATCAGGGAGATCGTGGATCGCCAGGAGATCGAGGTTCGGAGAGTCGCTTCAGAAGACAACACTGCAGATCCATTCACCAAGGCCTTGCCCCAGACTCAGTTCGAGCGGCTGATCGAGATGATAGGTCTTCGATACGCCAGTACATGGCCTTAGTGCAAGTGGGAGATTGTTAGTGTATTTGCCCTAGAGGCCATTACTGTATCATACTAGTTTGTATATTACTTAATGGATGCTTGGGATGTTCACCTTGTATATACAATCTTGCTCAAAATAGTAGTATGCTACTTGGTTTGTTTCTACTTCAATGTGTACATGTGTTTATTTTTGTATATCGCCTATACACATTAGTAGAGCCCTTAGGATCTTTGCTTGATTACCAGCGATGTGATGGCCGTCACACTAGTGGGGCTGGGTAATCTATAAGCACATACTTATGCAGGTCCCTGGTCGCAGGACTATCGAGACAGGGCATCGATACTCCGGAGTAGACCAGCGCATGCGCTTCTCATCCCAGTGTAGGAGACGGTCTGTCCCACAGCCGTCAGTACGTCGTACTTGAGATAGTATGCGGGTGCTCGTTAGGTTACGGGTACACTGGACAGGACTCGTCGGGAACTGACTAGTTGGTATTATGCCTATCGTCAGTTATCAGTTCCCAGGTGACATGAGTACGGCTTAGTCCGCTGACTTGACACTGTCACTTCGCCTCGGGTGTGTTCCCACTGTACTTTGATCACTACCCTACCACGGCTCAAAGGAGTCGTGCAAACAGGTGGTGGTTGGGTGCAGTCCCGAAGCACTTGGAGGCAGTGACGGTTAGACAGGATTCGTCTCTCCCGGTATTGGGGGTTGACATCGCGCTGTGTCTAGGAGAGCCATTACACGAGTAGTCCCTGGCCAGGGCAAACGAGATATACTGGTAGGCTTCCAGTGTTATCTCAGGGTGTTTTGGGCTTCACTCCGGCACGACTTGTACCGCTATTGGGGGAATGACGTTTACCGCCCCCTAGGCCCGCCATGCGATGTATCAGACGAACAGACCGGACTGTACGGAGAATGTCACACTCAGGCTCAGTAGGAGTTCAGATGGGTTTCGCCTCGTCGGTCTTCTTATCGGCATTACCTGGGGACCGTTACGCACAGCTAGTCCCGCTTGCGGTCTGTGGTTAAACCCACTGCCAGCGTAGTGTCGAGTCTTTAGAGTCCCACACATAAAGATTTTCGCCTTTAGGCAAAAGAGTAGAGGTCGCATGGTATTGCGACAGGTCGCATGGTTTTGCGACAGGGTTCGGTCACATCCGTGCACTTGTGCACGTACAGTGTCCGGACAGTTTACACTAGCGGGCTTTGGTTTAAGCCAGATCCTAGTGTACCTTATGGGATTGGATTTATCCAGTTTGCATTCGTGTTCCTCGGAACGCGGATGCGGGTGTGTATGCACAGTTGACAGGGAGGCACAGACAGCGGATTCTCATTAGGGTTGTTGACAGTTGACCGTTGACTTTTTGACTTTTTGCTCAACCCTAATGAGAATATGATATGTGATTAACTATTATATTAATTAAGTATTATGGTGACTTGGTTGTTGACTTTTGTTGACTTTGTTGACTTGTTGACTTTTGTTGACTTGTTGACTTTGTTGACCGGTTGACTAGGCTTGACTAGTTGACCATCATGATAACCATGGCTATCATTTCATGCCAAAGACTTTTACTTGCTTGTTCATTTGAGTAAAATGAGTGCATGACATGATAAGGTTATGGTTACTTCAACCATCACATAAGACTTTTGTTGATATGATGAGTTATGATTACTTTAGATTATGAGAGGGTGAAAGACAAAAGAGAGCCTCATTCTTTCTTGCTCATTCTCTCTCTTGTTCTTGAGCTCTCCATTTTGCTCTCACCCTCTTGCTCTTGCTCCCTCTCTTTAATCTATGGTTCATATCTCTCATGAGTTGAGAATCAAGAACCATAGATAAAATCCCATTCTAAATCTTCTCTACTCATTCTAGTTCACTAGGTTTAGCAAACCAAGTGAACTAGTTTCTTCAAAGAACGAAGAAGGAGCTAAAGGTTGGAGCTTTCAAGTGGAGCTATCTTCGGCGTACGGAGACGACGAGAAGGAGCCATCGGACCACCACCGGAGCTTGAAGACGAAGGAGTTCAAGACAAGCTAGGTATAACCCCCTAACCGAGTAGCTAGAAACTCTTAGTTAGGATGTTAGATAGAAGTTTAACCAAGATCCGGGTTATAGGTCCATGTTACCACCTCCGTAAAAATTGTTATTTACCAAATTCCGCATTCCCGAAAGTACCGGGAGAGGTAGCATGGACTTACAATTCCTACGCCGCTCCGCAGGAGTAGTAGGCAGTCTCATCCGCCCGAGAGATACTACGGTTTTCTCATAGACGGGGATAGAGAAGATTGCATCATTGATTGTGATGAGCCGACTAGCTTCCAGCAAGCCATTCAGAGCGTTGACTCGGTAAAATGGCTGGATGCAATGCGGACCGAAATGGAGTCCATGTACACCAACAAAGTATGGACGTTGGACATTGCTCCAGATGAGGTAAAAGCCGTAGGATGCAAGTGGATCTTCAAAAGGAAGATTGGTGTAGATGGACAGGTCGAGACCTATAAAGCTAGACTTGTTGCAAAGGGTTTTCGTCAAAGACCTGGTTTGGAATATGACAAAACCTTTTCTCCAGTGGCTATGCTGAAATCCATTCGGATCCTTCTTGCCATTGCTGCCTTCCACGATTATGAGATTTGGCAGATGGACGTAAAGACCGCTTTTCTAAATGGAAATTTAGAGGAGTGTGTCTATATGGACCAGCCAGAGGGTTTCATTCAGAGTGGGAGCAGCGGAAAGGTATGCAAGTTTCTTAAGTCCATTTATGGACTAAAGAAGGCATCGCGGAGTTGGAACATCTGTTTTGATGAGACGGTCAAGGAATTTGGCTTTATCAAAAATCCAGATGAACCATGCATCTATAGTAGATTTGTAGTGAGAACTGTAGTATTCTTCGTTTTATACGTGGATGACATTCTCTTAATAGGAAATGGCATTCCTATGCTACAATCTGTCAAAAGGTTCTTGTCACACAGGTTCTCCATGAAAGACCTGGGTGATGCCTCATACATTCTGGGGATCCGGATCTACCGTGACAGATCCAAGAGGATATTAGGACTCTCACAGTCCAGGTACATCGACACCATACTGAAAAGATTCAGTATGGAAGATTCCAAGCGCGGTAATCTACCGGCTTTTCACGGGATCATCCTCTCCAAAGAGATGTCTCTCAAGACTGATTTGGAGAGGGATCGCATGTCTATTATACCCTACGCTTCTGCGGTAGGCTCTATAATGTATGCGATGTTGTGTACCAGACCAGATGTGGCTTATGCACTGAGTGTGGTAAGCAGGTATCAGTCAAACCCTGGGGAGAAACATTGGATAGCGGTAAAGAACATTCTCAAGTACCTGAGAAGGACTAAGGAGATGTTCTTGGTGTATGGCGGAAAAGACCTCCAGATTGAGGCCTTTGCTGACTCCAGCTTCCATAGTGACAAGGATGATTCCAAGTCCATGTCGGGTTTTGTCTTTAACCTCAATAGAGGGGCGGTGTGTTGGAAGAGTTCCAAACAGGAAACCGTTGCTGACTCAACTATGGAAGCGGAATATATCGCTGCATCTGATGCCGCAAAAGAAGCCGTCTGGATAAGGAAGTTCTTGAAAGAACTCCAGGTGGTTCCGTCCATTGTTGATCCAATACCTCTGTATTGCGACAACAACGGGGCTATAGCTTTAGCGAAGGAACCCATGTCCCATCAGAAATCCAAACACATCTTAAGGCGGTATCACCTGATCAGGAAGATCGTGGATCGCCAGGAGATCGAGGTTCGGAGGGTTGCTTAAGAAGATAACACTGCAGATCCATTCACGAAAGCCTTACCCCAGACTCAGTTCGAGCGGCTGATCGAGATGATAGGTCTTCGATACGCCAGTACATGGCCTTAGTGCAAGTGGGAGATTGTTAGTGTATATGCCCTAGAGGCCATTACTGTATCATACTAGTATGTATATTACTTGATGGAAGCTTGGGATATTCACAGTTGTATAGACAATCTTGCTCGAAATGGTAGTATGCTACTTGGTTTGTCTCTGCTTTAATGTGTACATCTGTTTCTTTATTGTATCACCTATACGCATTAGTGGAGCCCTTAGGATCTTTGCTTGATTACCAGCGTTGTGATGGCAGTCACACTCGTGGGGGCTGGGTAATCCATAAGCACATCCTTATATATTCACGTCCCTGGTCGTGGGATTATCGAGACAGGGCATCGATACTCCGGAGTAGACTAGCGTATACGCTTCTCATCCCAGCGCGGGAGACGGCCTGCCCACAGCCGTCAGTACGTCGTACTTGAGATAGTATTCGGGTGCTCGTTAGGTTACGAGTACACTGGACAGGACTCGTCGGGAACTGTTGGTTGGTATTATACCTATCGTCAGTTATCAGTTCCCAGGTGACATGAGTACAGCTTATTCCGCTGACTTGACACTGTCACTTCGCCTCGAGTGTGTTCCCACTGTACTTTGATTACTACCCTACCACGGCTCAAAGGAGTCGTGCAAACAGGTAGTTTTTGGGTGCATTCCCGAAGCATTTGGAGGCAGTGACGGTTAGACAGGATTCGTCTCTCCCGATATTGGGGGTTGACATCGCGCTGTGTCCAGGAGAGCCATTACACAAGTAGTCCCTGGCCAGGGCAAGCGAGATATACTGGTAGGTTTCCAGTGTTATCTCAGGGTGTTCTGGGCTATACTCTGACACGACTTGTACCGCTATTAGGGGACTGACGTTTACCGCCCCCCTAGGCCCGCCATGCGATGTATCAGACGAACAGACCGGAATGTATGGAGACTGTCGCATTCAGGCTCAGTAGGAGTTCAGATGGGTTCACCTCGTCAGTCTTCTTATCGGCATCTACATGGGGACCGTTACGTACAGCTAGTGCCGCTTGCGGTCTGTGGTTAAACCCAATGTCAGCGTAGTGTCGAGTCTTTAGAGTCCTACACAGAGGGTTATTCGCCTTTAGGCAAAATGAGTAGAGGTCGCATGGTTTTGCGACAAGGTTCGTTCACATCCACGCACTTGTGCACGTTTGCTGTCCGGACAGCTTATACTAGCGGGCTTTGGTTTAAGCCGAATCCTAGTATATGATTTGGGATTGGTTTTATCTTATTGTATTCGTGTTCCTCGGAACACGGATACGGGTGTGTATGCACAGTTGACTGAGACAGAGGCAGAGGACTTTGATTAGGGTTGATGACCATTGTCATTTTCTTAACCCTAATGCTTATGTGTGAATTATGATTAATTGATATTAGTTAATTATAATTGTGCATGGTTAGGGTTGTTGACCATTTGACTATACTTGACTTGTTGACCTTGGTTGACATGTTGACCGTCATCATTCCATATGAAAGATGCTCTTTGATCCTTGCAAAAGGCATTTAATGTGAAATGATAATGGTCAATTCTTGATTAACCATGACAATTATCTTAGCTAATTATCTAATTTCCATAATTCACATATATGAGAAGAATGGTTCATTTCTTTTTCATTCTATCATTTTGGTTCTCTCTCCTCATCTTCCTCTCTCTCTAGCTCTCCCCTCTCATGAGTTGAGAATCTCTTGAGCTTGAGATAAATCCTTCTAAAATACTCTCTACTCTTTCTAAGATTCTAGGATTAGCACTCCAAGTATCTTAGTTACTTCTAGTTTGAAGTTGAAGCCAAAAGTTGAGGCTCTCGGGTGGATCCTTCTTCGACAAGAGAAGGCGACAAGGAGATCACTTTCATTCACTCCAAGGAGCAAGGAGAGAAGGACTAGAAGCCCTAGGTATAACCTCTTTTCCGAGTAGCTAAACTTTTTAGCTTTGTAGTTAGTTTTTTGTTTAGCAAAGATCCTCCTTTTGCTAGTCCATGTTGCCTAGTGTATTAAAAATCCGATTTTTATACCGTTTCCGCCTCCCCGCAAGCACCGGGGTGGGCAACGTGGACTTACAGGATTCGCAGCAGTAATTCACCTTTGGGAGCTCCAGTTCTTCTAGTCAAGAAGAAAGATGTCACAAGGAGGATGTGCACCAATTATCGAGAATTAAACCGGGTGACTATTAAGAACAAGTACCCGATCCCTCGCATTGGTGAATTGTTCGAGCAGCTTAGTGGAGCGAGGGTATTCTCGAAGTTGGATCTGCGATCCGGATATCATCAGGTCCGAGTTAAATCAGAGGATATTTGCAAGACAGCATTCCGAACTCGGTATGGACATTACGAGTATTTAGTGATGCCATTTGGAGTCACAAATGCACCGGCGATATTTATGGACTTGATGAACCGAATCTTTTCACCGTTCTTGGACCAGTTTGTAGTGGTGTTCATCGATGATACTCTAGTCTACTCGAGGAGCATTGAAGAGCATGCAGAACATTTGAAGATCGCACTGCAGACATTGAGGCAAGAGAGATTATATGCAAAGATGAGCAAGTGCGAGTTTTGGCTTGAAGATAAGGCATGTCGTGTCCGGAAATGGAATCGTCGTTGATCCCGATAAGATTGCAGCAGTTCGAGATTGGCCGATTCTGAAGAACATAGTAGAGATCAGAAGTTTTCTTAGACTTGTCGGGTATTACAGAAGGTTCGTGGAGAATTTTTCTCATTTGGCTGAGCCCTGACCAAGCTTACGCGTAAGGAAGTACAGTTCATATAGAAGGATAAATGTGCGTCAGCTTTTGAGGCATTGAAGAAGAGATTGATAACCGCTCCTATTTTAACCGTACCAGACAGTTCCGGAGGATTGGTGATTCACAGCGACGCATCTGGTAAAGGTTTGGGATGTGTTTTGATGCAGCATGGAAAGGTTATAGCTTACGCATCGAGACAGTTGAATACCCATGAGAAGAATTACCCAACTCATGATTTGGAGCTAGCAGCTGTGATTTTCGCTTAGAAGATTTGGAGACACTACTTATTGGGCGAAAGGGTCGAAATATTCACCGATCACAAAAGATTAAAGTATATGTTCACACAGAAAGAGCTTAACATGAGGCAGCGTAGATGGTTGGAGCTGATGGCTGACTACGATCTTGATCTTAAGTACCATCCGGGGAAAGTAAATGTTGTGCCGGATGCGCTTAGTCGGTTGCCAGCAATTCAGACGTTGACTGCACAGAAGGAACTTATCGAAGACTTTCGGAGATTCGAGTTGGAGATCGTGCTACCGCATTCTTCGGGACAGTTGATGCAGCTGCAAGTACAGTCGTCATTAATCGAGAATATTGAAGCAGCGCAGTTACAGGACCCTAGAATGCAAAAGTTTCGAGAACAAGTTGAAGCTAGACTTCGAACGGACTTGTTGATTCATGAAGATGGTTCGTTGCAATATGGTAGCCGTTTATGTATGCCAAAGGGAAACATTCAAGAAGAAGTTTTGAAGGAGGCGCACAGTTCCGCGTATTCAGTACATCCAGGAGGCACGAAAATGTACCGTGATCAACGACAGCATTTCTGGTGGGAAGGCATGAAAAGGGAGATTTCTCGTTTTGTGGCGAAGTGCTTGGTGTATCAGCAAGTTAAGGCTGAATATCAAAGGGTTGCTGGTTTATTGCAACCACTTCTGATTCCTCAATGGAAGTGGGAACATATAACCATGGATTTCGTGACGGCTTTACCGCGGAGTCCAAAGGGCAACAATGCAGTTTGGGTGATTGTTGATCGTTTGACCAAGGCAACTCATTTCATACCATTTCGAGTGGGTCAATCAACGGAAGCATTGGCGGAACGGTACATGCAGGAGATTGTAAGGTTGCATGGAGTACCTGTGAGCATCGTGTCCGACCGTGACACCCGTTTCTTCTCACACTTCTGGAGGAGCTTACAGGAAAGTTTAGGGACTCGATTGAAATTTAGCACAGCCTATCATCCTCAGAAAGATGGCCAGTCAGAGAGAATGATCCAAACTCTTAAAGACATGTTGAGAGCTTGCATGTTAGACTTCAAGGGTTCATGGGAGGATCATCTACACTTGGTGGAGTTTTCTTAGAATAACAGCTTTCAGGCGACTATTCAGATGGCTCCATTTGAAGCGTTGTATGGTCGCAAGTGTCGTTCACCTGTTTGTTGGGACGATGTTGGAGAACGAAGATTGTTGGGACCGGATTTGATCGTGCAAATAGTGGAGAAAGTTAATACTATTCGGAATCACATGAAGGCAGCACAAGATCGGCAGAAGAGTTGGGCCGATACATCGAAAAGACCTCTAGAGTTCACGGTTGGTGATCTTATGTTTTTAAAGATATCACCGACTAGAGGAGTAATTCGTTTTAGGAGTCGAGGCAAGCTTAGTCCTCGATTCGTAGGGCCTTTCGAGATTTTAGAGCGTGTTGGAGAAGTGGCTTATCGATTGGCTTTACCACAATCTTTGGCAAATGTTCATGACGTGTTTCATGTATCTCAACTCCGTAAGTATGTTCGAGATGAAACACACGTGCTGGATCATTCGGAGCTAACTGTAAGGGAAGATTTGACCTTTAAGGAACGACCGATGTCGATTGTTGATCGAAGAGAAAAGGTCCTTAAGAACAAGGTTATCTCTCTCGTACTTGTTTCTTGGGGAAATCGCTCACATGGAGAATCGACTTGGGAACAAGAAGATGAGATTCGACAGAAGTTTCCACACATGTTTTTGTAGATCCCTGATTGTTTATCTTTCTTTGTTCTTGGAATTTCGAGGACAAAATTCTTTTTGTAGTTGGGTATAATATAACACCCTAGTTCATTTATACCAGTTCCAGTTCTCGTATTTGCTTATTTTGGTATTTTCTTGATTTATCGTGTTTTGGGTGCGAATAGTATTTCACATTAGTATTGCATCCGATCCGACCCGCTTGCTTGAAAACTTGTTTGATTCATATTTATGAATTATCTTGACTTGTTACATAGACATGTGCGCTTTCATAAATACAGCATACTGGCATTTTATCTGGCATTGCATCTTTTACCATATAACATTTTAAGCTATAGAAAATAATTTAAAAATATATAACATGGCCTGCATGATACCCCTAAACCCGTGGTAGCATCCGCGCATCTTGTTCTCGTCCCGTTCAGTGAAACGGACTTGTTTGGATGGCTACGCGCACGTACGTGCATCCGTTCTTGAGGGTATGCATTTTCGTTACCCGAGCATTCATTTTGAATTATGAAAGTCGCATATATTTTTCATATTTTAAAACTGAATTTTTAGACCCGGCCCGGGCGTGTTTTGGAATATTTTTGTATCTCGCCAAAACTCAAATTTATTTAATATAATATTTATTTTAAAATTCTGCAGTTAAAATTTCCTTAACTAATTATATTTTTCAATTAAAATCCTAACTCTTAAACTAACCAAATTTTATTAAATCTAAACCATTTAAAACTAACACAGCTCACTCTCTCCTCTTTCTTTCTCTCCTTCTCTCTCCTCCCCTCGCAGTCTCTCTCTTTCTCTCTCCCCTCACTAGCCGACAACTTTATCTCTCCTCCCTCTCTCTCTCTCCTCTCTTGCTCTCTATCTCTCTCCTCTCGCATCTCTTCCTCTCTCCTCTCGCGGTGAACTGAATCCCGTTACCGCCCTCAAACCTTACGCTTACCTCCCTTATATTTCTTTCTTCTTCCTCTGCCTATAAAAAAAACCCACCGAGCTCTCTCTTCCTCTTCACAACTTGCCATTGCTTCTCAAACCCTAGCCCTAAAACTCTCACTGCCTCATCACCCTCACTCCCTCAGAGCCTCATCATCTCCTCTCTTCCTCCTCCACCTTCTCCCTTCAATCCCGAGCACACCCTGCACCTCTAGAAACTCATCACCTCACCGCCGACGACCCCCTTCAACTCGTCAACCTCACACCACCTCTCCTCTCTTTCCTCTGCTCTCCTTTCTACACCAAAACCCTGCACACCCCTGCACCAAGAAACCCCTGCAAACAAAACCGACCCCAAACCCTAACCGAAACCCAACACAGAACCCTAGATCGCAGGAGCTCCGTTCACTGCCGTTGACACATACACACCTCCTCTCTGCAAACTCCAGTGCACAAACCCAGTGAGCGCATCCCTTCCCTCTTCTTCTTTCTTCTTCTTCTTCTTTTCTTTTCTTTCTCCTCTTTTCTTTACTTCTTGAATTCTGTTTTTCATAGTTCGCCGGAGCCGGGATCGACGCCGACGATCCAGACGACGTACCTTGACTGCGTGATCACCCTCGTGTGTTACTTGGATCCGTTCCGTGTGCCGTGCGCGCGTCACGACATTTCGTTGATGTGGGACGTACCGTACATATCTGTTTCACGTTCCGTCTAGGCAAGTTATCCTTGCTATATGCTATACTACTGTAATCTATGTTTATTTAAATTATAGTACCCTATAATGATTATTTATACACCCCATGTTTAGTTTTACTGCTTTTTCAATGTCCGTTTACATTCGTATAATACATCAGATCTAGGGCATGCAAGTTTATCTTGCTACATGCTACATTACTTTATATACATCTATTTTAACAAACATAATACTGGTATTTCAAATTATGCACCCCATATTTACTTTTACAGTTTTTCGACATCCGTCTACATTCGTATGTGTTATTTTACATCTAGCACAAGCAAACTTTTCTTGTTACCTACTATACTACATTATACTGCATCCAATGGAATATTTACATCTCATATTGCTTAGTTGCACATCCCATATTACCATTGTACAGTTTTACTGTTTTTGGATACCCATGTGCATCCATCTCATTTAAAATATATATAACTGTATTTATTGATCACATTAATTCATATTATTATTATAGTAACACCCCATACTTAATAAAGTGCATCCTAATTTGTTTTGGAACTATAATAGTAACCCTAATTAATAATTGTGCATCATATCATTGATTCCATATCTATTTGCATACAATGTCGCATTATTTTATTTTATTGTTATATTAGTACTCCATACTTGATTTTGTGCACCCATACTTACTACAGTTTGATTATGAGCACCTGCTTGATACCCGTGCACTACTTGATATAACTTGATACATGTATACTACTTGCCATGACTTGATACACCATTACTTGACCTGACTTAATACTTGAACACGACTTGACATGACCCGATATATTACTACGTGACTTGTTGCCTGATCTTTTTACTAATGCCAACAATCTTGACCTGTTGTCCCTATGGACATATCCTGTTTTCTATACAGACAAACATATACCTGCTTGATTCCTGTGTTGGCATTAGCGTCAGATTTATCAATACCTGACTTGAACACATAACTTGGGGGTATGGGGAAATCAATGATGAAACCTGACTTGTAACTCGACAGTTCGATGTCTTTACTGATCAGTTTTACGGGCTAGGCCAGCCCCGGGATGATACTGCTGACATCATTCGTCTTACATACTACCGTTTACTGCCTAGCGGCACGTCTCGGATTCAGCCCGAGAGTCTTTGACCGTGGTCCCGGGCACGTACGGGATACTACTGAGTTACATCGGCGATTCATCAAATTGATTTCAAAGAATTGAGAGTAGTTAACCCAGTAGACCAGTTTAGATTACTCACTGCACATCACCTGTGCCTTTATCCTTCACTGTCCTCATTAATATTACTGTTATACTTTATTTACCGTTCATACTCGGACCTGCATGTCTTGCTACTCCTTGATTATATTATTATTGATATTATGACGCACTGACGTCTGGGTTTTGCATGGCCCAAATCCTTTACCTTTGCTGCAGGCCGAGCAGGAGTATTTCAGTGAACAGGCCGAGCAGTGAGGACCTGTCATTAGTTTAGTTCAGTTCCTTTCAGTATTATTTTATTCCTGATGTGAGCCCGTATTTTGGGACGTACATTCCAATTTCATTATTGTACTTGGATCTTTTGCTTCCGCATTATTTTATTTCATGACTCGTTTATTCTGGCTTATGGACGTATGTTAGATAGTTTATTATTGTTCTTGATATCTCTACAGCCGTAATGTGACTATGGAGGGATATTTCCTATCCACAGGTAGCATGGTTGGCTCTGTCACGTGCCTACCTTAGCGCACTCTTGGAAACGGGACGTGACAGGCTCCGTCAGTCCGTATCGGCCCATATCATCATATCACGACCACGGTCGGTATCCTACAGATATCCGCCGTGCCAAACTATCTCGGGCTCCGTCAGTCCGTATCAGCTCATATCATCATATCACGACCACGGTCGGTATCCTACAGATATCCGCCACGCCAAACTATCTCGGGTTCCGTCAGTCCGGATTGGCCCATATCATCATATCAGGACCACGGTCGGTATCCTACAAATATCCGCCGCGCCAAACCATCTCGGGCTCTATCAGTCCGGATCGGCCCATATCATCATATCACGAGAAAAACCGCAACTTGTAATTTAAAAGGTAATAAGTTTATAAAATTCTTACGGTTTCCCCCAAAATCCAGAAATCTCATACATACTGAAATCCCCAAGAAGAATCACAATATATAAACGTGGCGGTAATAATGGATGTCCAAAATATCAATAACATGCAATGCGATGTATGGCTAGAAAACTATGTATGAATGATGATGCGATGAGGCAGATTACTAATAATCTGCATATAATACATGATGCAATGCACCGATATTGATTTTACGCAAGTTCTATAGTGTTCGTGACATAGCAATTACCAATGGCGTATGTGTTCGCATGAATAGTGCATGTGCGGTATGAACCAATGGTAATGGTGCAAGTGTCCTAACGAATAACATCGTAATTAAGAATATGAAAATGTCATGATATGGATGATTTGAGACTACGCATATAGATGCAAGAACTACTCATCATTCCTAATTATCGGGCGCCTCGCGCAATCCAGACGATCCCCCGTAGATGTGTACATCTACTCACCGGGACGCCTCAGCTAATCTGATCCGATCTCAGCCTTGCTTTTTCCGCGCCACATCCGACGCTTCTGCACCCGATTCTAGAATCGCACACAAGTAAATAAGAGGATAGATATAAATAGTCACGGTCAAAACGATACAAGTCAACAACGCGCACTAACTTGATGCACACGGACTTGGTGCACAAAACGCGCTCGTGACAACGCCACAAACCACAACTAGGATCGCTATACGTGGCAACTACCAAGCCTAGAACCCAATCGCACCAATCACGCATTCACAACACACTAAATCCATTAGGAAATAGGTTGTATATCATCAAAACCTCAAACTTAATTAAAATCGATTTATTCCAAAAGCCTAGAAAGCATCAATTTACCATTTTAGTTCAAATCTAGATATTTTAACAAAACTAGTGGCCACAATATTCCTTTAATAACTTAATTAAGCCACACAATTATTAACTAGATTTTAATCTCACATATTTACCATAATCACAAAATTTTAGTTTGCAAGATTATATAATTAAGACAATTTAAAAATAACAATTAGCAATTTAACAACTAGTTTAGATTTTGCATGTCTTGACATGTTAAACTACACATTGTAACCATAAACAAAAGATAAAAACCCTAACTTGATCTCAAAACCCTTCTGTTGAAATATCAAACTTAAAATCAAAACCATATCATACCTCACAAATTTTGAGATCTAGCATGCAAACTTAGCCTCCCAAATTGCCATCTTGCTCCTAGATCCAAGCTAGTTTGGGCCAAAGAAAAATGGGTGCAGGTTTAACTAGGAATTAATGAGGTTTTGTGTGGATTTTTGAAGCAAAAATGAAGAATTTTGAGTTGGATATGAGGTGGAGAAAATGGGGGCTGCTGCAATGGGGTTTCGGCCATGAGAAAAGAGAGGGGGAAATTGTGGTCAAGTCAAGAAACACCCCCATACCTCATTTATCTTTATACCATACCTCATTATCCTTGTTTTATTTTATTCCTTTCATTTTATTTTCTTATCTCTTCTATCCTAGGACTAACTAGAACTCGGAGACAAGTAAAAAAAAAAGACATGTTACAAACCGGGTTTAAGTTATCATAGTTCACAAGAGTGTAATTAATCCATTCAAATTTGCAATTATCACCAATTAAATGTATGAGTGAAAGCTTAAAAATAATATTAAAGTAATTAATTAAGGAAATATTTTAGTAAACTAGCAAATTTATAAGTGGCCAATTAAATTTCAAATAGTAGCAATTACATAGCTAGATTAGGTATATTTAGGTCTATGTTAAAAAATAATTATAATTAAATTTTTACGGAAAACACCAGTTATGTTACCGATTATCAGACAATTAGCTTAAACGATTTTTAAAACGTTACACATACTTAATGGTGTCATTCAATCTAAGGGCTGTGGCAGCCATGTCAAATGAAGGCAGCAAGCTATTCCGAAAAGTTACCACTTGCATTTTTTCAGGAATTGTTGTTCATGCAGTTGTAAGGTCCTTAACCATGATAACCATTCTATTAACATGCTCGATTACACTATAACCCTCTTTCATTTCACAAATATTGTACTTGTGCAATAAAAGTTGTATATTTACTTCAAATGTGGTGTCATACTTTTCCTTGATAGCTAACCATAGTTCACGTGTAGTATTATAATTTTCGAAAACCTTTATAAGATTGTCTTCCATGAACATGAGTAGAATGGCTTTTGCCTTCTTGTCATTGAGTTGTCACTGCTCATACGTCTTTTTTCTCAGTTTATGAAGAATTGTCACTGGGCGTAGGAGCAATGTCATTAATAACACTATCTACATTGTCATGAATAACTCCATACCTAATTTTTTTATTCCACATGTCATAATTTACACCATTAAGCCTATCTAATTTAAGCAGTTCAAAAGTGATCAATTTGCAAGCGATATGGATCGGTGTAGGATGTGACTGCTTCAGAAAAATAAGATGTGAGAAAAAAATAATAGGTTAAACTAAAGTGACAAAAGCGATAGATGTATGACAGATGTTGATGTGAGTGTAAACTAATAAAAAAATACAACAAAAATGACAAGGCAATGAGAATAAACTGGCAGATTAAAGCTACAAACAACAACAAAAAATGAATTACAGCAAGCAACAAAAAATATATGAATTTAGTATAACATGTGAACAAAATTAAACTAACATATAAAGTTGTGACAGATGATGAACTTGAATAATAAGAAGAGATGAACAAATTAGCAGACTCTATTAAATTATAATATGCAATGAAATATAAACTAATAACAAAAATAGCACCAAAAAAATCCAAACAAGCATAAAAAAAATAAAATATGTGACTACTAATAAGTGTATTGCAAGAGTTTAAACAATGTGAATGATTAAAAAGATTAATTTGATTTTAAACAAGTGAACTAAAAATAATAAAATCAACAAAGGGATTAAGAAAAAAGATGTTACAAACCTAATATATGTAAATAAACAGACGGTCTACAATTTATGGAATACAATATATTGCAATACACACACAACACACACACACTAACAAAAATACTATTGTAATCTACATAAATTAACGAGGGCCGGCAAATAAACATTGATATGGCAAAAAAATGGGCTATAGGCTGTGAAAAAAATAAAATAGAATGGCAAACAATTTCGAGAGAATTCTAGATGAAATGTTAGGATGTGGTGTTAAGAAACACAAATTATAATCAAAGTACTTATCCCGCCAAACAAATAACAAACAAAGTTTCTCCCAGCGAAAAAAATTAAGCCTCAAAGAAATTTTTACTTGCTCGAAAAAAAACAGAAAAAAAACAAAAAAAAAACTATCCGTTGTTCGAGACGAGATCTACCTTAACGGACACAAGATCGGAGATCGCGGATGATATCCGAGATGAGCGGATGAGATCGGAGACTACGAGATCGACGAGGACGGGAGAATATCAGAGTAAGTTTTATTTAATTTTTCTCCGGTTAAAGGGATTTTGTGGGGAAGATGATTAGTATCTGATACCGATAATAGTTTCTTGGGAAAAAATTGGGATGGATTTTTAGGGCTCCAAACTTGCTGTGTGTTTTTCTTCAAATGAAAAAACTTATATTTGTATGCTAGCCCCCACAACCACGTCCGCTCAAGATGATAACAGCCACGATTTTCTCAATCTTCGCGATCTGTTCGTGAGTTGTTTTAGATTCAAAAATTTTGGGATCTTATTGACCACATCCTAACACCAATTTCCTTCATAATTTCAATCCCATTCTAATTTTCCAAATACTATCTATAATTTATTTCTTCAAAGCCCAGACAAAAAAATTTGGCTAAATGGAAAATAAATAACCATTGTATCATTGTTTGCCCAGACAAAAATTTTAGGCTAAATGAAAGATAAATAAATGGAAGATAACTAACCGTTGTTTCATCCAAATAGCAAATAATCCAAATAGCAAATAATTACCTATGTATAGATTTTAGAATGTGACATTTTAATACTTAAAATTTTGCTTTTTAACACTTTATTACCGTTCCCCAGAAATGTATAGATTCCTTCTAAATTTTCAATACCTAGCAAAAATCTAAAAAAGGTCATGTGAGAAGCACACTTAGATTTAGAAGCCATAAACTTCTATAATATCCCTGCACCAGCACAGGGCTTAATAAAGCTATTGTATCAGTAAACATCACTAATTTTGTGTCTGCAACCTCTAACCCCTTGGCATATCCATCACCATGAATCCTTTTCTATACATTTAGTAATCCTCATTTAGTTTAAAGCTAATTAACTCTGTAGAGAAGAAATAATCAAAATAATGCACTAATCAGTAAACGAAAAGGCTGTTTATGTAAAAAAAATTGATATATTCCACAAAAAGAGGACAAAAGAATCAAGATAAAAACTCATCCTAAAAATAGATTTTTCTCTCCATCTACAGAACAGAACTAGAGAGAATGTCTGATGAGTACACCAACCAATTAATCTCTCTCCTAACATTACATGTAAAAGTACAGCATAGCTCTTCCATTACTTGCGATCACAGAATATACTTCTTTCAATCTGCTTCTCGATCAGCGGTTAAAACATGTATATTCTGTAACCGCAAGTGTTGGAAAAAGCTTCTTGTGTGAATTTCACATATAACCAAGGTGAGATATGCTCAGGTAATGGGTTCAATTTTTGGAAGATGATTTAAATGATCAGCAATATCCGCTTTCGTAGTTTCCGTTTTCCCAAATCCGAGACTCCAAACTTTGAGCTAACATGTTCTGCATCTCCATCATCAAAAGAAGGATATCTAGAATTTGAATGATGTCTTGTGAGGCATCAAATTGCCGAAGACGGCGCAGATCAGCTGGTTTAGCTTTCATTATTGACATTAGGTAATGTTGGTTATGCACGGGCGTGGTTGACTTGTCCTGATCCTCGCCATTTTCATTATTGATGTTAGGTAATGCTGAAATTTGCACATCTTCAACGTTATCATGATTATACCTAGGCTGAGTAAAATTTGCTCTTGATTTCAGATGCTCGTGCTCGGCAACCAACTTCTCTAGCAGATGCAGAACCCTTTCCTCTTCCTTCTTCAAAGCCTCAGGATCCAATTGTTTTTTCTTCTTCTGGGAAGCATGGTTCACTTCATCCAATTTTACAATATTATCCTCGGCCAAATCCTCCCATTCTGAGACCGTCTTGTTTGAGCATAGTTGAAACGGCTCATGGACATCTTTCCTGTAACAAAAGAAAAATGATTATATTTAATTAAATGGAAAAAGACAACTTATGTTTCTCTAGCAACCAAGGAAAATATGGATGTCTTCAATCAGCATACTTCTGGTGTGTTAATTCAACCAAAGTAATTTTTGGGGCACGGCTTGTATTTATCTTTTTTTTGGGGTTAGTTTCATTGGTTTCTATAGGAGTTTCAGTTCACACACACACACACACACACACAAATATGCACATAGGAATAATAATATATAAAACCCAAACCTAACGGATTAAATCCACAATGCAAACCCCCGAAATTTTGATAGAAATTTCTCAATTTTGAGCCAAGACTTTCCTAAACAAACAAACCTTTTAAAACCGACCAAAACCAATTCTACGGCCGGTTTTCGAACTGGAATCTTTTGGAACCGATCCGAATCATCCAAACTGTTTTGTTCGAAACCTCAATCCATGCATGTTATTCAAAGACCTTCAAGGTATTGATGAGGGGAATATTGACTAATAATGCAACTCTCTTATGCTATGTTAGACTAATCGAAGAAAAATGATTATATGGTAGTTCTACGCATGCATGATGTACGCCCACGGTCCAACCATTCTTTGAGATCTGAATGAAATCCCAGAAGTATGTTTGGTGAATAGGAAAGCTATCTCATACAATCAAAGCTTGCCAAATCTTCTATTTTGATAATTTAAAACCAGACTAAGAAATTAAAATTACCATATAGTGTGGTGATATTATAATTAATAAATGATCCAAAATTTTCAAAATATGCATAATTAGAACATATGAAAGGAAAAAGAAGGTTATACTCTTCAACAATTGGTATGTTGGGACTGAACCGTATACCTCATTGCACTGGTGAGGAACTTCCCTAATATTTGAGGCTTCTGTAATCGGCTTATGTGGAGGCAGAGCGCTTGTACAAGCAGTTTGCAGAAGAGGCAGAGACAAGGATGACCAGCGACAGCGGATGTCTTCAATCAGCATTCTAATGGAATCGGGAGCATTTAAATCTATTGCTTTGCTGAAGACAGTCGATACATCATTCTGGAACAAACATTTTTAGTACATAAAAATATAAATAATTCTATCTTAAAAGAAAGAGAATAAGTTACATCAGAGACCTCACATTGATCCAATGTTGTGTACATTCCGTCGCTGTTGCCTTAAAATTGCGAAATCGTCAGGATTGTTCATGCGTCATATGCCTACAAGAGAAGTTTTTAAATAAACATTTGGATATATATTATGGTTTTTGCGATATTTGTTAGAATAGATGACAAACGGCAACTTTATGGTTTTCTAGGAAGCAAGGAAATTATGGATGTCAATAATCAGCATACTTCAGGTGTGTTATAAAACGCTAGCGAAGTAAAAAAAATTTGGGCATGACTTATTGTTTACCTGTTTTGATCAAATTTGTACCTTAATGCCAAATTCTTTTGCATACTTGTCATGATCATATCATTTTGCATGACAATCTCCATAATATTACTTCTGTCTTTATTTGGGGGCATTGAAATGCAAATCTTGAGATTTTAGTTACCTGTTCTTCCTCATTCAGTTTCTTTGTGAAGCTCCACAGGAAATGTCAACTGATTCAGAGGCTCATTGAACAGTTTAATGGACGAAATACATTGATATAGCCGACACCAAAAGTTTGGGATTTTTGTTGCTGCTGCTGCTGGGTAAACCTGTCTAGATCTGAATTCTTGTAGTACATGGCTCCTCACATCTCTATTAACAGCCCTCAAGGGCAACCTCATTTGGTCTTCTCGTAAATCACTTTGTCGATCATCTGTACCAAAACATCGAAGTTAGGACAAGGAAAAGGATATATTCTAATATTCTAACATGTTTAACACCCCCTTTTTAACTATTAAATTATATTTAAAAAAATGCATACCCTATTATCATAATTAAATTCATTGAAAATATGCCTCTCAAGCATCCTTTTTCTTTTGCAGTTACAGACTTACAGAAGTACTATAATAATCTCTTTGAAAGGAAAAGAATGAATACTTAACCGATTCCCTCTTTCTTTCCTCCAAAAATGCAATATAACTTGCGGTCATTTCTTTTACTTGAAAAACAAAGCATTTCATCCCTCTCTTTCTGATTTTGATATTTTAAACACATACTTCTAACCCTCGTCTAAGTTTAAGCGATTTCAATTACTGAGATAGTATGAAAATAACTCTTAACGTAAGAAGTTTACATTAAGAGATTGACCAAAAGTTATGTATCGTTATAAACTACCTGCAAAGATGTAATTTGTTGGAGGATAATAAACCTACCTTATTGATTATGTAATGAAACCTCATTAATCAAGGCCTGTCATTTTCGTTGTTAATTTCCCCATAAAGAAAATAAATAAATAAATAAATAAAGTACTCTCCGTCTTAAAATTTAGGCAACATATTTCAGCCAAATCAATAATGCTTATTATTTTCTAACACAAATAAACTTGCACTTCTTTTCTTTCCGGAGGAAACACACTTTCAATCAATTATTTTTATGTGTATTGAGAGATATTTTCTCTCTGCACAACAATCATTATATATGCAAACATGCAGACCCTCTTGGACTCCATTGCATTCTTTAATTAATGCATTCAAACATGCAGCCCCTTCCATTATCATCAATCAATCTTTTTCAATGCATTTAATATATTTTATCTATCAATATTCATGTCCCCTCAAGTTGTGTTGCCCATGCATGCATGATTCATGCACTTGTCTTTTCTATTTGAATTCATTTGTATTTGAATACATTGTCATTGAATGCATTTAATGTATACAACATTTATTGAATGCATTTTCTTTGCTAAGTAGGAAAATGTAGACAACCTATACATGTGGTTATCTCATCATTTGTCACAATCAATTTTATAGAAAAATCTTATCAGTATGCTTATTTGATTTTAGTGAGAATGGCATTGGGTCCACATACCTAATAATCTCCCACTTGGAGACAATACTCAAATTCTTTACCAATTTTTCCTTCTTTCATTTTTACCATAATCTTGTTTTTTTTTCTTATAACCCAAAAAACGCTCCTAGTATGGCGTCTTCTCATCACTAACAATGAAGGTCAACTGGGACATTGCACAGCCTCAGTTTCTCAATGGTGACAATCTTAGTACATATATATCGGGGTTTTTGATCCAAGAATATTTTCTAATGATAATGTTCCAGTATTTACAAGCTCGCGAATAAAATGATACCTTAGCTGGATGTGTTTTGTTCTTGAATGAAGTATTGAATTCTTTGCAAGATGAATAGCACTCTGACCGTCACTGAAAAGAGTTTTGTTGTCTTACTCTTTGCCTAACTCCTTCAGAAAAAATTCAACCAAATCATCTCCTTTGCAGCTTCAGATATAGGCATACTCTGCTTCAGTGGTTGATAAAGAAACACTTTTCTGAAGTTTAGGCATCCAACTCACAGCCGTACGACCCAAAATGAACACATAACCTGCTGTACTCTTCCGGCTATCCAAGTCACCACCCAAATCTGCATCGGTGAATCCGTACAAAGTAACACTGCTTTTCTTGAACTGAAGTGTCATACATGAGGTGCTTTTGAGATATTGTAGAAGCCACTTCACAGCTTCCCAAAATATCCTTTCAGGATTTGCCATGTATCTGCTTACTACTCCCATTGCATGTGCTATATCAGGTCTGGTACAAACTATAGCATACATCAAACACCCAACCGTTGAGGCATATGAAACCTTTTCCATGTATTTTCGCTCATCTGTGTTGGGTGACTGTTTCTTGGTAAGTTTGAATCGACTTTCCAAATGAGTGCTTCTTGGCTTTGCATCATGAAGATTAAACCCGCTTGACATCTTCTCTATGTACATCTCTTAGGATAAAGTCAGAGTTCCTTCTGCTATCTGGTGATTCTCATCCCAAGTATTTGCTTTGATGGTCCTAAGTGTTTCATTTCAAATTTTTTGACAATTGTAGCTTTAGCTTGTTAATCTATTTCATGCTAGATCTTGCAACAAGCATGTCATCCACATACAAAAGTAAAATAATATAGGAGGCATCAAAATTCTTGAAGTAACAATAATGGTCCATCTTACTTCTTATGAAACCATTGTCGCACATGAAATTATCAAACTTCTTATACCACTGCCTGGGAGCTTGTTTCAAACCATACAAAGTACAAACTCTTCTTTAAACTACACACAAGATTTTCTTTACCAGAAACTTGAAAACCTTCTGGTTGCACCATGTATATGTCATCCTCTATATCACCATGGAGAAAGACCGTTTTCATATCTAGTTGCTCTAGATGCAAATTCTCAGCAGCAATAATGATAGTAGTTAATTTGACTACAGAAGAAAAAAAATTCGATGTAGTCAATACTTTTCTTCTGCTGAAAACCTTTCACTGCTAACCTTGATTTGTATCTCGTGCTACCATCATTCTCTTCATTGATCTGCTAAACCCATTTGTTCTGCAAAGTTTTCTTTCTTTCTGGCAACTGAGTTTGTACTCATGTTCTGTTTTTCTCTAGAGAATCCATCTCATCTCTCATGGTTAACTCCCACCTGACAGAATCTTTCACCTGTATTGCTCCATCAAAATATTCTGGTTCACCAGTATCAGTCAACAGTAAATAATGTAAGGAAAGAGAATGTCGTATAGGTCTAGACACCCCTTCTGAACTCCTTACAACCATTTGAAGAGTTGTTTGTTCCTGTTCTACTTCCTGATCTGCCGTAATGTTTTTAGGATTTCCTTAAGCTCTTGTAGCTACATCACTATCTGTGATCTCTCCTATCACGGCCTTTTCACGTTCTTCTGGTTGTTTTCCTGCACTATCAGGTCCTACTACAAGCCTATCTTTATACAATACATTTTCATTAAAAGTTGCATCCTTATGTCTTATGATTTTTCTATTTTGATCCCAAAACCGATAACCAAAATAGTCAGAACCATAACCAATGAAATAACATTTTCTAGCCTTAGGATCAAGCTTGTCTCTTTTATCAGAATCTATTTATATATATGAAACACAGCCAAAAACTCTCAAATAAGAAAGATTTACCTTATTCCCAGTCTATACCTCTTCTAATATCTGGGAATCCAACGGAATTGAAAGTTCTCGATTTATTAAGTAAGTTATTGTGTTGACTGTATCTGCCCAAAAAGGCTTTAGTAACCCTGAATGTAGCCTTATGCTTCTAGCACGGTGTTCAAGGTTCTGTTCATTTTTTCAGCGACACCATTCTGTTTTGGAGTTCCCAAAATCGTTTTTATCATTCTGATTCCATTTTTTGCACAAAATGCCTTGAACTCCATACTATCATACTCACCACCATTGTCAGATTTCATACTTGATTTTTAAACCAGTCTGATTTTCAACTTCAGATTTCCACCTTTTAAAATTAGAAAACACATCAGATTTACTTTTCAAAAAAAAAACCATACCTTTCTAGTGGAATCGTCAATGGAGGTGACACGATAGCGAAAGCCTCCAAGGGACTGGCCCTCATAAATCTGTATGCACCAGCTCCAACTTCTCTTTTTTTGGTGGCCATCTAGCTTTTGGGAAGCCAACTCTTTTCCACTTGTCATAGATACAATCCTCACACAAGCCGATATCGACGATCTTTAATTCAGGTAGCCGTCCCTTTTATGCTTGCAATTTCATTCCTTTCTCGCTCATGTGCCCGAGCCTTTGGTGCCATAGTTTAAAATCACCACCACCTTTGGCCACTGTCACTGTGTCTTTACATTCTGTAGTCATATATAAGGTTCCCAACTTACTGCCTCTTGCTACGACCATAGCACATTTAGAGATCTTCCAAAAACCACCTCCAAACACCGTTGTATATCCCATGCTGTCTAGTTGTGACTCATGGAGATCAGATTTCTCTTTAGGCCAGGAACATATCTGACATCCTGCAACTTCCACTGAGTTACATTGGCAGTTTTTATATAAACATCACCTTTCTCAGTAATCTCTAAAGGTTCATCATCATCCAGATAAACCTTTCCAAACTTCCATGTAGCAAAATTGTGCAATAAGTCTTTGCACGGAGTTAAGTGAAACGAAGCACCAGAGTCTAGAATCCAGGACTCATTTGGACTGTTAATGCTACAAATAAGATCATCATGGACCTCTTCAATAGCAACATTTGCAGAAGAAGACTTTTCTTTCTGATGATCATTCTTCTGATACTATTGAAACTTCTTGTTCTTCTTTTCTGCAATCACGGAAGAAGTGGCCCTGAATACCGCAATTCCAGCAGATGATATCTTTGCGGATACTTTAATTTGCTCCAACCTTTGGACTTAGATTTGTCATTGTTCAACCTATGTCTTCGTTGAGAACTCCTTCCTCTACTTTGGGTACTCGAAATAGACCCGAAGATCCCTGACTCTCTCCTGCGAACATCCTTGTTGAGAATCATGTTAGTTATTTGTATGCCCTAGAGGCCATTACTGTACATAGGATGTATATTGTAGTGGATGCTGGGACATATATAGGGAGGACTTTCTTGCTCGACATGATAGTATGCTATTTGGTTGCTCTTTACCTTAACGTGTATACAGATTGTCTCTCTATTACATTTTGGTAAAGCCCTTAGGATGTGTACTTGACTACCTGGACTATGATGCGGATCATACTAGTGGGGACATGGTAGTCCATAAGTACATCCTTCAAAGTCCCTAGTCGTGGGTGTATCGAGATGGGGCATCGATATACCAGAGTAGACTAGCGTGTACCTTCTCGACCCATACAGATGGGCGATGGATGATCCAATATCCATCGGTGTTTGACATCAGAGATGATATACGGGTGCTCAGTAGAGACTGGGTATACTGGACGGACTCGCCGAGAACTCCCAGATGGTATTATACCTCACGTCAGATGGCAGTTCTCAGGTGACACTGGTACAGAGTAGTCTGTTGACCCGAGATCGTCATAGAGTCTTGTGTGGTTCCTACTGTGCTTTGATTTCCATCTTACCACGTCCAAGAGGGCGTGCAAAACGGTGGTTTTTGGGTACAGTCCCGAGTCACATGGAGGCAATGAGCGATAGGAGGGGATTCGTCTCTCCCGGTATAGGGGGTTGATGTTGCGCTGTGTTCGATTGGCTATAACAGGAAATCCCTGGCCAGGGTTGCTGAGATTTACTGGTAAGTGTTACCAGTAGTTTCTCGAATTGTTATAAACCTCATATCGACACGACTTATCGAGCTATTGGGGTCTGACGTTTACCACCCCTAGGCGAGATATGCGACATATCAGACGGACAGACCGGACTGTACGGTAAGTGTTACTGGTTGGATTCACAGGAGTATGAGCGGGCTTGCTCGTCGATCTTCTGATCGCTCAATACCCGGGTGGCCGTTACGTTTAGCAAACCGCTTGCGGCTTGTGGGTGTTTGATATGATCATCACCTGCTGCCGGCGTATTGACGAGTCTTTAGAGTCCTACACAGAGGTTTCCTGGCTCAAGCAAAACGAAATAGGAGCGCATATGAGATATGTGCGGGACCGAGAATAATACCAGTATGCGATACTATATTCGATTCTCGCGATTTGTAACATTGATCGGTTATATGCGTTATAGCCGGGTTATCGGATCAAGTGTTGATCCGATAAGTTGTTACTATTGATATTAGTCGGTTATATGCGATATGACCGGGTCGTTAAATCAAGTGTTGATTTAATGATTTAATGTATAATTATATATTTGATATATCACTTTACATTAACTAATATCGGTTCACTTTAAATGGATTTTCTCGCTCGGGTGTGCGCATTGCATATGCGATATGATTTTGTGCACATGCTTGTATCATGTTTGATGATACATGCCTTTTTAATTAAGTGTATAGAATTAAATCTTGGTTAATGGAATGGTTAGGGTTTACTATTTGCTTATTCATTTTATTCATTTATTTATTAATCTTTTTCTTTTTGGAAAAAAAGGAAATGAAATGATAAAATGGTGGCATTTCTTTTGTTCATTCATGAAGCTTCATGAATGCTTTGACTTGATGACCATTTTGTTTTTAGCTTAACCCTAACCATTGCATTAAACCATGATTAGTTCTCTACACTTAACTAAGGTCATGTTATGATAAGGATTGATTATTCTTTTCTTTTTAAAATCAACTTATCATAACATAATTCTTCTTCTTCTTCCTTTCTTCACTTGAAGAAAGCAAGCTCCATCAATGGTGATTGATAGAAATGAGTGAGAAATCCAATTCTAAAGTCTACCCACTTCTTATTTCTTCATCCTCTACCTCTTGCCAAGTAGTAGAGTGTGTTTTCTTCACAAGTTTCTTGACTTGGTGAAGTCGGAGCTTGATTCAGCGATGCCTCGACGTAGATCATCTTCGGCATGGACATCGACGACCTAGCTCGGCATTTCTCCGACGAAGCCGACGCTAGAGCCCGGGAATTAATATGGACAGCGAGGGGTCTTCGTTGCGGAGCTATGGAGGTGGAGCACCGGATCTACAAAGCTTGTATTTCCGTATTATTGTAGTTAAGTGTTAACTAGTTTCATTATTCGCCTAAACTTCTAGTCTAAGATCCGTAGTCTAGGGTTTCCCGGCACCGTAAATTTTGAATTTGGCATGATCGATGCCTTGTGAGACCTCTAGAGTGTGCTTAGGAACCCTACAGTGGTATCAGAGCCTAGCTAGAGCCTTAGGCGAAGTCCCGACGGAATCAGAAGTCCGATCGACCCAAAACCCGACTTGAAAAATGCTCTCTGGACTTTTCTGTAAAATGTGGATTTTTGTAGATTAAAAATATTCAGAGAAATCAGCAGGCAATTTTAAGAAAAACTGTGCAGCACGTGCCCGTAATTCAACTAAAGTGCGGCGGAACCGCGGCATGAGCTTGCTCATGCGGCGGTTCCGCGGCCCGTTTGTCGTTTTGTGCATCCAATTTTGCACAGTAGTTCTTAGTTGTCTGTGCTGGTTTTCCTAGGGATTTTTAATATTTTATTCCATAGTTGTATTTTCTGAGTTGTATTGGGGACTCGGTGTATTCGATCGGACTGTCTAATTTTGTCGGTGTGCTTTTCCGGGTATTTTTAGAATATGTTAAAAAGTTCGACCGGATATAAATACCCAATTTTTCCCCTGTCGGGAAATTTCCAAGTGTTGGATTTTTCCGTAATTTAACGACGTTCTAAGTAGTGCAAGTAACTCGATGGACCCTCTAGAAGACAACAAACATTAACTCGATTATGTGACCGTCCTGAACTGCCCTTTGAACCTACGGGTTTGGGGCAGTACGGCGTGCCACATGTGAGGCGTTGGCTTGACCCTTCTACGGCTGGACCGTTGGTACTGAGGCACGAACTGAATGTTGTTAGACTTATTTCATGTGTTGAGCTGTATCGGGAAAACTTGGGTGTTCGAATGTTCGATCGGAAAGTTTAACATTTTCTGTTTATTCGGAATGTGATACAATAATTGGAATTCACAATAGTTATGTGATAACTGAATGAATGTTATAAACATAGCACTTTAGTCTCACTTGATCGGTTGCCACGGAATTTTGATGTGATCAAAAGTCCGTCGCAATCACGTAGCGTACACGGATACTCGCCGGGTAAACTTAATAGACAGCCTCACTCCATAGCCCCGACCAAGTGACTGTAGGAGAACCCCGTCGCCGAAAGCATCCGTCCGGATGATCGCGGCAGCGGTGTTCCGCCTTGGTGCACTTCGTCGACGGTATCGGGGGTGCGGCCGTCTACTGAAGTTTGCGACGAGCATTCGATCAGATTGTCGGAAATCTTGTTGAATTGCCCGACTTGATATTGAAAAGAGTTTTCGATAATGAGACTAAAATGCGGGGTTTATAATGGTTAGGCATGCGATATCTAAGGAATTCATTTGGTCAGGCATGCGATGTCTGAGGTGGTTGCGGATTCCAACTGTTGTAGTTTTACACTTTCTTTTCTGTGACCGTAAGTGTAATATATGATATCGCCGGTTTCGTTGCTATATGTCAACGACAATTGGGATGCGCATATTTACTTACGTTGATGACATGTGATGTTATGTGTTGCTGGATATGTTATATTGGATCGTCGTGTTTGAATAGCCGGGGGTTTTTATGTGAGATGAGTGTTTTTCATTTTCATTCATGTAAAAACTTGTATGTAATATTCTTTTTATTGGGGCGCTTCCAGGTTGCGGAAGTTGTCACCTTTTGTATATTATTTACTTTTCCGCACTAGGATAGACCCAAGGAGAAGGGCACAAGTAACCGGGTTCTGGAGTCCAGTGGGAGACCAACTCGAGGAGTCGAGTCCGGGTCTCCTAACTCTGGAATTGGTAGGGTTGCTTGCCGCTCTCGTAGGGGTCTAGGGGTGTGGGTTAGGCTATTCATCACGACCGTGGAATCCGTGTTTTATACTGGCTCGTATTGAAAACATGGACATCCTAGTATATCCAATATTTCATATGATTCTTCTGCTGCGATATCTGTGATGTGATCATATGATGTTCTGTGATAGATACAGTATATAGTATATATGATATATTATATAGACGTTACTTATGTTTTACACCCGCGCTAGCCCTGCCCCGCTCTGCCGTTAGTTACCTAACCTAACGGTGCATGAGGGGACATCGAGGCGAATGCGGATGGCATAAGTGTACGTCGTATTTATCTGTGATGTTTAGGTACTTAAATAATGGGACTTCATTAATGAGATTAATGAAATAAAAGAAACCTAAGATGTTGTAGAATCGAATTTCAAAATAAAACAGGTAGCTACAGTTCTTGCTTTGCACAGCGGTATATGTGATATATCCTGTACCTTATTCGATGAGGAAAGGACCGAGATCCCTTCACCGGGAGTGACTCCTTTAGCAATAACTGGCAGATGCTACACACTCGGTTTGTTTTTTGATTGCTTTTAAGACTTCTGCTTTGCACAGTGATATATATGATATATCCTGCACCTCATTCGACGAGAAAAGGACCGACGATCCCTTCACCGGGAGTGACTCCTTTAGCAAAACTGGAAAAGCCTCAAAAACACTCCATTTCAAAATTCATTCGATCCTACAACGATATCAAGTTCATTACGCAATAGGTTTTCAGAAAAACCTGTCGTAGCCCTCCGTCATTTCAGATAAGTACTAGTTAGTATTCGTGCTACGTTTGTTGACTATGTTAAGACGTAGTGTGCGGTAGCTAATTAGTGCTTATCTGCATAAGCATATAATGCGATTGGATTAGGGCAGTCGTGCGACTTTGTTGACTATGTTAAGGGTCGTGCGGGTGGGTTTAATTCAATCGGAAAATGACGGGTTGAACTTGACTAGCACTTATGATTTGTTGACTATGTTAAGGTCATATAGCTGCTAGGGGCAAAATATTATCGGGAATTTCAAGTGTTGAAATTTGCAATGAGATTGCATACCTTCTATGAGATAGTTGGATCCCGATACCCGCTGCGAGTAAGAGTTACTCCTGGGAGAGTTTTATACATTACAATTAGCCGATCAAGTAGGTGTCTAGAAAGGTGTCAACGGGGTTACGCCTCTGGGAAAACGAGGTTTACATTAATTAGGTTCGTGCGAAAGCACGGGGGACCTCCCTCAAAGTACCGACACTGGCCTGGCTGAAAAATTGGCGAACTTGTAGTGTGTAATTAATCCCGGCTAGTCTTTCCTTTTAGGGTTTGAAGGAAGATTTGATAAAAAGCAGTGGGAGCCATCCTGATTAGATAAAATAATAACCAATATATTCTTGCAAGAGCGCATGCTGAGTGTTTTCTTCTCTCTCTCTCCTGGTAGCGACCATATCACGCCTTAATCAAGATAATAATACGGATTATTGACCGAACCCGCTTGTTATACTGAGCTGGGGAACGTTGGTCCCGCTCCAACTTATAATTGTTATAAGATCGAGCAGGAAATTGGGGAATACCAGATTTCCCGTGCCGCCCAAACGAAGAGAGTGCATGCTGATGCATCATCTTCGGGTGTGTTCATTACAAAGAACTGTTTCTCAGTATCCTCCGTATCCTGGGTATTTGATACCGGATCAGGATCCCAGATATGTAAGATGTTACATAGGGCTACAAAAGGGTAGAAAAACTGAGAACGGGTGATAAGTTTCATGAGGCAGAAAACGGGGCAAGTGTTGCAGCCAAGTCTGTTGGTCACTGTCACCCTGTATTGTAATACATTGATTCTGAACGTATGTTATTAGATACCGAACCTGATATACAAAATCATATCTGTCTCTTTATTAATAAAGAAACGATAATATTTTGTATTGTTGGATAATGTTTTGAACATTTCCTATATCAAAAGTTGATCGGTTCAGGCACGTTATCTAAAAGCATTGATGTTCTAAATCAAACTACAGTTCTTAGTATATGGAACACACACAAGAGGAAGAGTTCAGAAAAAAAACGAATTCTTCTAGAGGTATTGTAGACTAGGTCAGATCAATGTGACCCGACTAGCTAGAGTTACATATAAATGCATATTTAAATCAGTTTGAATTTACATCTTGTGAAACTCGCCAGTCATGTCACAAAGATAAGATGACCATAGCTCTGTTTATTGGATACAGAGAAAGAGTTGGTAAACTTTTGGGATAATACATGTTGATGTATGTAGGTCCCCTGTCTACACATACCAAGACCGGTTCTTTGTACTTCATTACATTCTCTGATAATCTCTCAAGATTCAGACATATGTTCCTGTTGAAACACAAGTCCGAACCTTTTGAGATATTCACAGAATATAAGTTAGAAGTAGAGAACCAAAATACGGGTATAAGTATTATGTCCTTTGATGTGATCAAGGAGAAGAATACTTGAGCACGGAATTCCTGGATTATTCTAAAGGAGAATGAGATTCTCACTTAGCATTACTCCTCCGTATACACCATAGCACGATGGTATATCGGGGCGGAGCAAACACACCCTATATGATAAGGTGTGCTCTATGATGAGTACTACTGAGTTACCTATTTCCTTTTGGGAGTTATGCACTTATGAAGTTGCATACCTATTGAATAGGGTTTCGATCAAATCAGTTGCCTACCAATTCATATGTGATATGGAAAGGTAAGAGCCCATATCTTAAGTTAGTTAAGATTTAGGGTTGTCCGGCCTATGTCTGAAAAGCAAAATCCGGACAAGCTCGAGGCAAGGTCTGTCATGTAGAACTTGAAAGGTTCCAGCTATACAAATTGCAGCTGATGATTTGATAGAACCAAAGGATTCAGTAGATTCCAACGAACCTCAGCCTCTCCGCCGATCTAGTAGGGTTCCTCACCCACCTGAGAGATACTTCGGTTTCTCTATGACAGTGGGAGCGAGGATTGCATCATGAGATGATGACCCAACTAGCTTCGAGCTGGCCATCAGGAGTAAGACTCTGTAAGAATGGCTGGATGCTTAGTGATCTGAGATGGAATCCATGTACACCAACAAAGTATGGACTTTGGTTGCTATATCTGAAGGGTTAAATCCCCATCAGGAGTAAGTATATCTTGAGAAGATTACTTGGTGTACTTGGAAAGGTTGAGACTTTCAAAGCTAGACTTGTTAAAGGTTTTCGTCATCAACCAGACGTGGATAATGATGAAACCTTTTCCAGTATCTATGCTTAAGTCCATCCAGATCCTACTTGCCACGGCTACATACCATGACTACGATATCTGGCGGTTGGGTGCCATGACATCTTTTCTAAATGATGTTTTAGAAGAGAACGTCTGTAAGTACACAGCCAGAGGGCTTCGTAAACAGTGGGAGCAGCGGAAACGTGTGCAAGATGTTTTATCTGATAAAGCAGGTATCGCGGAGTTGGAACGTCTGTTTTGATGTGTTAGTCAAAGAGTTTGACATCATCAAAATGGTAGATGAACCTTGTATAAACAAAAAGGTAGTAGGGAGTATGGTGGTGATCCTCGTAGAGTACGTGGATGACATACTCTTGATAAGAAAGGAGTTTCCTATGCTACACTCGGTCAATCTCCGCTTATCACAATGATTCTCAATATAGGATCACTGGAAGCGTTCCAGAGTGATAAAGACGACTGAATGTCAGTCGCAGGCATTGTCTTTACCCTCACTAAAGGGACGGTATGTTGGAAGAGTTCCAAGCTAGATACCGTGACATACTAGACGATAAAGGCAGGATACATCGCTACTTAAGATGCTACCAAAAAGGCTGTTTGGATGTATAATGGTTCATGAGATGAACTACGTTCCTACCATTGTGAGACAATGGAGTTGTGGCTTATGCCAAGGAACGCCGGTCCCATCAGTGATCCAGACTTATTCTAAGGCAGTATTACCTGATCATGGAGATGGTTGATCTCCAGGTTGATCGAGGCAAAGAGAGCAGACTTAGAGGATAACGCAGCGGATCCACTCACGAAGGCCTATTCCCAGAGAGAGAATTTTATGGGATGGTTGAGTATGAGATACTACAACCACTGCTACAGATGGCCCTAGTGCAAGTGGGAGATTGTTAGTTATTTGTATGCCCTAGAGGCCATTACGGTACATAGGATGTATATTGTAGTGGATGTTGGGACATATATAGGGAGGACTTTCTTGCTCGACATGATAGTATGCTATCTGGTTGCTCTTTACCTTAACGTGTATACAGATTGTCTCTCTATTACATGTTGGTAAAGCCCTTAGGATGTGTACTTGACTACCTGGACTATGATGCGGATCATACTAGTGGGGACATGGTAGTCCATAAGTACATCCTTCAAAGTCCCTAATCGTGGGTGTATCGAGATAGGGCATCGATATACCAGAGTAGACTAGCGTGTACCTTCTCGACCCATACAGATGGGCGATGGATGATCCCATATCCATCGGTGTCTGACATCAGAGATGATATACGGGTGCTCAGTAGAGACTGGGTACACTGGACGGACTCGCCGAGAACTCCCAGATGGTATTATACCTCACGTCAGATGGCAGTTCTCAGGTGACACTGGTACAGAGTAGTCTGTTGACCAGAGATCGTCATAGAGTCTTGTGTGGTTCCCACTGTGCTTGGATTTCCATCTTACCACGTCCAAGAGGACGTGCAAAACGGTGGTTTTTGGGTACAGTCCCGAGTCACATAGAGGCAATGAGCGATAGGAGAGGATTCGTCTCTCCCGGTATAGGGGGTTGATGTTGCGCTGTGTTCGATTGGCTATAACAGGAAATCCCTGGCCAGGGTTGCTGAGATTTACTGGTAAGTGTTACCAGTAGTTTCTCGAATTGTTATAAACCTCATATCGACACGACTTATCGAGCTATTGGGGTCTGACGTTTACCACCCCTAGGCGAGATATGCGACATATCAGACGGACAGACCGGACTGTACGGTAAGTGTTACTGGTTGGATTCACAGGAGTATGAGCGGGCTTGCTCGTCGATCTTCTGATCGCTCAATACCCGGGTGGCCGTTACGTTTAGCAGACCGCTTGCGGCTTGTGGGTGTTTGATATGATCATCACCTGCTGCCGGCGTATTGACGAGTCTTTAGAGTCCTATACAGAGGTTTCCTGGCTCAAGCAAAACGAAATAGGAGCGCATATGAGATATGTGCGGGACCGAGAATAATACCAGTATGCGATACTGTATTCGATTCTCGCGATTTGTAACATTGATCGGTTATATGCGTTATAGCCGGGTTATCGGATCAAGTGTTGATCCGATAAGTTGTTACTATTGATATTAGTCGGTTATATGCGATATGACCGGGTCGTTAAATCAAGTGTTGATTTAGTGATTTAATGTATAATTATATATTTGATATATCACTTTACATTAACTAATATCGGTTCACTTTAAATGGATTTTCTCGCTCGGGTGTGCGCATTGCATATGCGATATGATTTTGTGCACATGCTTGTATCATGTTTGATGATACATGCCTTTTTAATTAAGTGTATAGAATTAAACCTTGGTTAATGGAATGGTTAGGGTTTACTATTTGCTTATTCATTTTATTCATTTATTTATTAATCTTTTTCTTTTTGGAAAAAAAGGAAATGAAATGATAAAATGGTGGCATTTCTTTTGTTCATTCATGAAGCTTCATGAATGCTTTGACTTGATAACTATTTTGTTTTTAGCTTAACCCTAACCATTGCATTAAACCATGATTAGTTCTCTACACTTAACTAAGGTCATGTTATGATAAGGATTGATTATTCTTTTCTTTTTAAAATCAACTTATCATAACATAATTCTTCTTCTTCTTCCTTTCTTCACTTGAAGAAAACAAGCTCCATCAATGGTGATTGATAGAAATGAGTGAGAAATCCAATTCTAAAGTTTACCCACTTTCTATTTCTTCATCCTCTATCTCTTGCCAAGTAGTAGAGTGTGTTTTCTTCACAAGTTTCTTGACTTGGTGAAGTCGGAGCTTGATTCAGCGATGCCTCGACGTAGATCATCTTCGGCATGGACATCGACGACCTAGCTCGGCATTTCTCCGACGAAGCCGACGCTAGAGCCCGAGAATTAATATGGACAGCGAGGGGTCTTCGTTGCGGAGCTATGGAGGTGGAGCACCGGATCTACAAAGGTTGTAATTCCGTATTATTGTAGTTAAGTGTTAACTAGTTTCATTATTCGCCTAAACTTCTAGTCTAAGATCCGTAGTCTAGGGTTTCCCGGCACCGTAAATTTTGAATTTGGCATGATCGATGCCTTGTGAGACCTCTAGAGTGTGCCTAGGAACCCTACAAATCAAATCTTGGATTTCATCGAGTTTCAATTTCTTACTCCCTGAAGAAGAGCAGTCACGGTTGCGGCCCAACTTTCAGGTAAGGAGGACAACATGATCGAACCTTTGAACTCATCATCAAAGTCTATTTCCACATAACTCGATTGAGTTATAATCACATTGAAATCATTGATGTGATCTGCAACAGACGCACCTTCTCTCATCTTTAGATTAAATAGACGATACATCAAATGTACTTGTTAGAGACAAATGGTTTTTCGTACATATCTGATAACTCCTTCATCATATCCGCTGTAGTTTTCTCGTTGATGATATTGAACGCAACATTCTTTGCCAACGTCAGACGGATCACATCCAAGGCCTGACGATCTAACAGATCCCAATCTTCTTTCTTTGTATCTATTGGTTTCGTACCCAACAAGGGTTCGTGAAGCTTTTTCTGATATAAGTAATCTTCGATCTGCACTTCCAGAACCCAAAATCCTTCCCATCAAATTTATCAATCTTCACTTTTCCTTCATCCAACGTTATTGTTCGTCTACCGCCGCCATTCTTACCAAATCCAAATAAGCATGCTGATAAGATTTTTCTACAAAGTTGATTGTGACAAATGATAGGATAACCATATATACATAGGTTGTCCACACTTTCCTACCTAGCAAAAAAATGCATTCGATGAATCATGCATGTATGAGCATACATTAAATGGATTCAAAGACAATATATTCAAAAACCAATGAATTCAAATAGTTTAGACAAGCGCATGAATCATGCATGTATGAGCAACACAACATTGGGAGACATGAATATTGATAAATAAAAAGCATTAAATGCATTAAAAGGGTCGTTGATTGATGATAATGGACGGAGCTGCATGTTTGAATGCATTAATTAATGAATATAATGAAGTCCAAGAGAGGAGGCTGTATATTTGCATATATAATGAATGTTGTACACAGAGAAAATATCTCTCAATACACACAAAAATAATTGATTGAAAGTGTGTTGCCTTCATAAAGAAAAGAACTGCACGTTTCCAATGAGAGAACTTGTAATCTTATATTTTGTAAAGAGAGAAAAAGAAGAAAAACTAGTACGCCTAGTGGACTAGGCAAATTGCTAAACCGCTATAAATCATGTGTCTCCATTTTATTTGTGTGATTATTTCTTTTATCCATCGTTTTCTTCCACATATTCGGTAGATCGATTCCTAACAACAATATCTAATTGTTGATACAAACAAATGGATTATAGTGTCCACATTTATATGCCAAACTTATAAATCATTTAGATTAATTGCTCACGAGTAAAGTTTCATCCTTTACATTCCGAATTCAAATACCTATTGTCAAATTATCAGTAGATTAAAAGAAGAAAATCACAGATGGTGCATAACGATAATAAGAGCTATGGTTATTCACATTTTGTGGCGAGATTAAAAAGGGATTCAACTAAAGACACAATGAAGGTCATGTACATTTCGTTCGAACAAATGACACAAATTTGGTTGAAGTGTAAGGGAAATGATGGTAATATCGCGGATAGCCCTAATGGATACAACAAAAGTATCCTAGTAGCACAAAGCCAACAGTGATTATGTAGAAAGGAAAACATTAACTAATGTCTTAAAATTATAATAATGCAATATTTAAAATTTAATTTTCTAACGGAGGAAAAAACCAAACCCGGAGATTGACTTTGAGCCTCAAGAAAGCAAGTTCACATACACAACACGAAGCAAGAAAATGAACAACACTTTAAGAAGTAAAACAAGGAAGAGAACATATTAAACATTTATATCTATATGTTTGTGTATGGTATATAGATAGTGCACAAAAATAAATACATGGCAAATTCTTCCATCTAAATGTCCATGCACATATTTAGTGGTAAAATAAGAAATGATGTTTATATATACAGATATACTAGTTGTAAAAAGCTTAGAAGAAATGCTTAGTCGTATTCTTAGTAGGGTACATGATTGATATCATTTACTAAGATTATAAACATACCATTTTGACATGTTAAAGAACTTGGTTTCAATTATTTGAAATTTAGTCCTTATTAACGGGTTTCAATTAGTTTCGTTGATTACTCTATGAGTTTCAATTTATTCACGTAATAACATATAAAGTGTTTGTGTATATAGATATATTGCTTGATTAATATATACATACGCACATATATAAATAACCAAACCTAACTGATTAAACACACGGTACAAACCCAGATCCTAACACCAAACTTAACTTTCGAAATTTTGATAGAAATTTCTCAATTTCTAGCTAAAATTTAACAAATGAACCTTTTGAAACCGAACACAACAAATTCAATGAACAGGCTTCGGACTGGAATCTTTTGAAACCGATCCAGAATCACCCAAAACTGCTTTGTCCGAAACCTCAATTCATGCATGTTAGTTAGTGATCTTCAAGGAATTAATAAGGGTAATATTGACTGATGCAACTCTCTTATGCTATGTTATACTAATGAAAGAAAAAGATTATCTAGTAGTTCTACGCATACATGATGTATGTCCATGCATTCTTCAAAATCATTATTGTATTAAATTGTGGGATGCTTTGAATTCCAATGTATTATTAAGTGTTATATAATGGAATAATGTTCTCTTTTAGGTAACTTATATAATATCATCATTAAGTATTATATGAAGCAATATATCTTCTATATTAAGATAAGCTAAGCAATCTGCAGCATTGTTCATTTTCGCTCATGCATTCATGATCCTATCTATATATTAGTCCTTTAATTTGTTACTAAAAATTCCTTATCTTTCTTGAACTAATTAGATCTAATTTTTAAATAACTGCAAGTCTGTTAGCAATAGGAAGTTCATCTACGGATCCATGAAAAAAACTAGTATATATACATCTGTTCGGCATACCAACAATAAGTTGGTCAAGGTCAATGACGGATCCATGCATATGGGTGTGGGGGCACGTACCCCCACTCAAAATCAGGGAAAAATATGTATACCCACTTGCTCCTTCATGAACTAATGAAACCACTCTCCACATTAAGCTTACCCCTTACTTTAATTTTCTAAGCACAAAACCTACAACATCCTAAGTAACTTATTCATAGTCTCACCTTCTTCTTACTCTATCATATTCCTATATAATCAAACTAAATTTATAATCAACAAAATTTCAATAAAGTTTGAATTTCAATTTCATCTATTTAAGAAATGTATGCAACTATGCATAAATTATAGCTATTATATTTTTTCAGAAAAAGATTTAATAGCGAAAAATATGGTTCTTTGAACTATTCAAACTAGTCTAAAGTTTATCTAATATGTAATGTTTTTATTGTCTAAAATTATTTAATATTGTTCCATAATAATACAGTGTACTGAATATTAGGTTTTGAGTTAATACGGACAAGTTAATGACTATGATCTAAATTTTAGAATGAGTTGTCATTCAGAATACGTTGAAAACGTAGTTAAGCTACTAAAAGAGTCCTTAAGCATGGATGATCATGTGCATTCTTTTATTTTACATTTTGCTTTATCAACGTTGAAGCTCATCTCTATAGGTTGATGAGAGCTTTCATGAGCCATTTTAGCTTCAATCTTGCAAGTCTTTTTGTCGGTCAATTTTGTTACTTGATGTGCCCCCTTTGACCAATTCAGTGAGCCACTTGAGCTTCAATCTTGCAAGTCTTTTTGTCGGTCAACTTTGTTTTGATGTGCTTCTTTTGACCAAAATTTCCGGATCCGCCACTGGTCAAGATCCAACTATAATGGGCGAGTACACAAGTCCAATACGTGAAGCAACATAAAATAAGTAGAACTTCCCTCCACCTAATTAGTGGTAGGTTCTCACCATTATCTCTAATCATTGTGCCCTTTGATATGCAAATTATTGCTATTGGTAATCAAAAAGAAAGTTATTCATTGACCTTTTATCATGTAACTACGCGTTTACACTCTTCTTTAGATTCATAACATTGATATATGATTGATTCACTACAAAATCAATCATGACTTAGTAATGAACGGATTAAAACCAACTTAATGTTCTATTGGAATCCTATCATTAGTCTATAGCGAATACTCTCAAATATGCATAAATGAAATGTAGATAAAGCATTTCTGCGTTCTAGAAAAGCTTCAAGCGGTCATAGTCGATTCCTTGTGTCGCTCGATATATATGTGATTAGATACGATCATGCAAATCAGATAGTTTTATGCCAAATCTAACTGTCTATTTGATATATAAGGTCTTGATAAAACAGAAAGCGAGAACGCTATAATTTGCAACACATCCACTTCAAAATTTAATATTGGTGGCGTTAGGGTTTTATGCCAGAAGAGGGGAATTTTTTTTAGATAATACAAAAAATAATTAGTTAAGATACCAACACTAACCGGAGCCAACTTTGGTCTTACATACTCAAACCTTGGGCCAAGAACCATGGCTCATTTCAAGTGTCAGCTTGTTTTTATTAAAAAAAATCTCCCTACTTATTTAGATACGTATATAGAAAAAAATTCCATCAAGGTTTTGTCCTGCTTGACCTCGACACATCCTTGATTTGCCCTCGTACTCAATTGTTATGCATCATGGTTCTACTACTCAAAAGGGTTATATTTTACTAAATCCGGTCTTACTTATAGGCTGATATAATGGGTTCTGATGGTGATATGCAAAGTGTCTTATCTCTGAGCCGCTTAAACAGTTAAACGTGCATATGAGTAGACATTACAATCAATAGGTATTGCATAAGTAGGTTAGCATTTGAGAGCACTAGTATGCCTACACAGTCTAATTACTTTTGTGGGCAGTGATTAAATTTTTTTTAAAATTAGGATCTAATATAGTTTGGGAATCTCGTATTATTGGAAGATTTTTCATGTAGCAGAACTTATTAATATTCAGGAATAAAAACATTAAATGAAGCACCTAATTTGGAAATTCCTATTATATTGTTTCATCATTTAATTGACATTGATCGTATAATGATGGCATATTAATAGCAAAGAAGCTACAGACCAATGGAGGAAAGAGGTTAAAGAAAAAGCCAAACATAAGAAGGGATATCTAGTGAGTCGTTATTATGAAGAATTATTAAGAAAATTACTTAATGGAAGTGTGGTGTCCGAAGAAAAGTCAAAAGAGCATCCATATACCATAGTCGTAGTCTACATGTTTTATCGTGAAAGAAAGTTGAACGCATGTTGTGAACTTATTAACTTATAAAATTATATAATCGATTTGAGTACAAGCTCATAGAATCATGGTGTGGTAGAGACAATAACCCTCCGAATGGGGTAATGGCAGACATGGCTTTGCTACTTCCTTTAAAAAGATTTCAACTATACGCATTACCAATAAGCTAAAACCACTCTAGATTGAACTCTACATCTCAATTACACATCATGCACACATATCCTCACATTTTTCCCAATATGGGACTAAAACATTAAACTCATCCTCAGAGACAAACGAGCTTAATTGTGATGTCTAAAATTTTGTTTCTCCAATTTAGAAATGGACTATCTTACAAAACTTCCAATTAATATTAATTTATATAATTCTTTTCACATTCTACTCTCGTAGAAATCTTCCATCACTGGCATCATTGCCACTATGAGATCGTCACGCCTTTAAGCATCACCAATTCCTGTAACGACCGCAAAATCCATGTACTCTTTTTTTTATAATAAAATAATTTCTTTTTAAACTCGGTATATATTCATTTCTATTTGAATATATGTATGATCATTACTTATATCCTATTGGTTGAGACGTTGTATTGATATCCCAAAGTTCTCAAATTCAAACTCCAGCCTCCCTAAATTATTTTTTTCTTTATTATAATTACTAGTATATTATATTGTTTTGTATGATTATATTTTTTATTGTTGTATTTTTATTTTGTATTTATATTCATGCTAGTTAGCAGTATGTTTTAAATATTGTTGTAGTTTTCATATAGTATGGTTATATTATACGAATTTATTTTAGTATAATTAACTTATATTATTTTATGTGAGCATTTTCGGTCATAGTTGTCATTATTAAAATATGAGATAAAAGTTTTTCTTTAATTAAAAAATAAATTTATTTATTGTTTTAAATTATTGGTTTTTTATTTAGATATATTTGTTTTGACTGTTTGTTTTTGGTGTTCTGATTTTGAGGGATTAATAGGATTTTAATAAATCTTAACCCCTTAACCCTTCTTTTTTACCGTATTTTTTCTTTCTCCTCTTCAATTCCGAAAGAAAACCCCCTCTCTATTTTTCTCTCATTCCCAATATGATATCCACCAAAACTAAGGAAACGATCATCAAAGGAGAAATAGAAATCGTCGATCAAATGCCGGAAGCCTCGAAACCGACTCGAGTCTATCTTTACAACGAAACAGGTAACTTGATACAAAATTCCTCATCTTTTTCCCCATCGATCTTAATCACCAAAGTTTAATATTTTAAATGTTTTTACCATATATATAATTGAACTACTATTAACGTCATATTTATTACCGTAAACATACTATATATAAATATACATGCATGAAATACTCATATCATTGGTTAAAAACAAATGCTATGTAATAATTAATCTATATAATATGATTTTTAATTGCGTCTAAAAATATCTATATAATTATCATGTAATCTATTAATCTTTCTTTATATATAGATCAAACAATATTCAACTTATATTCTTGTATTGTACTATTAAATAACCACTCAATTATATTCTAACTCTGACTTTATTTACACTTGTATTCTCACTTTATATCACAGCCATCAATTAAATATTAAACTTCTATATATGTGTCTAACATAATAAATAATAACTTGTCATGTCTCAAACAAATATGATTATCGACTGCACCTTTTATTTTGATCCATCACAATTGTGCCATACTCACTCTTCTATTATTACTTATGTAAAAATATTATTAACTTACATTTGTTTACAATCACTATAATGCTAACATAACTACTATCACATATAGCGAACTATTGCTAACTGTATTCTATAATTTAATACATAATTACTTATATTATCTACATAACCCTACTCATGCAAATGTATCCATTGATTATCGTGTATTGTTATTAATCTCTTTTATTTTAAAACTACGAATCACGTTTTATAATATTTTAATCACTGTTTTCATAAATCTGAAAACTGTTTTTATCAGCCAATTTCGGAGACCCATAACTCCGTCCTTCGAAATCCGTTTGGAGCAAATTCAAGTGTTTTTGACAACTAAATCGAAAGATCTAGATTTTCTAATTTTAATATTTTCCTGAAAAACATCATAATTTATAGAATTCGGCCTTTTAAAATTATGTGACGAATCTGGACAGAATCGATCCTGATTCGTGCACTGTTTTTAAACATGACATAACTCGAGTTATCGAGTCGGTTATATGTTTGGATGTCTAATTGGCAGACCAATAACTTTCCTATATATTTGGTGGCTCAGAAACGTATAGAACGACCGGATATATGCCCTGCAAGACACCCCATAGTTGTCATGAAATTTTAATTTATGGTTTAAACCCTGATATTAATCTGACCATAACTAGAGTTTCAGGAATCCAAATCGCACGGAACCTAGTTGTTTGAATAAGTAGACCGAAAGACCTACAAGTTTCTAATAATTTTCGAGACCTAAAAATCAACAGAAAATAATACAAACTGTGTTCTAAAAACATGTGTCGGGGTTGGGCAGATTTGGATCTGTTCTGCGCAACGATACGAAAACGCGTATAACTTCCAAACCAGTAGTCGTAATTAGGCGAGACTTGAACCCAAGTTTTCATAACACTTAGGGCTATATTTCTTGTTTATTTTCTGATTTCAATTGACTTAAGTAATTAGTAGTTCACAACACTTCTTTACGGTACTTTTTTCTGACCATTACGTACGGTTTAATATACGTGGGGGATATTGGGGTAATTTGAATTGTAAGTTCAATCAATTGAATCTCATGAGTCCCGTTACTAACTCATGAATGGGCTCATGTTTCCTTGTCTCTGGATGATAGCCTTGGGTCTGAGAATACTCCGGTGGTGGTTAGGAACATTGAGGTAATTTGAGTTGTAAGTTTGATCAACGGAAGCTCGAGAGTATCATTACTAACTCATGAATGGACCGTGTTCCCTTACCCCTGAATAATAGCCTTAGGTCTGAGAATACTCCTGCGGTGGTTGACACTCACTTTAACTGGCGTTAGATTATACTATCTTAATCTGAACTCGATATGAACCTGCCATGAACCACTTGAATCCATAAACCTGATATGAACCACTTGAATACTTAACACTCGTGAACTCGTGAATACATGAATCCATAAATCTTAAATCTCGTGAACATAACATGTATAATAGACACTACTTATTGGAAATAAATATATATATATCATAAGGATAGGGTAGCTCGAAGAATGGGGGTATTTATGCGTAACAGGGGATCATATCTTGTTCCTCGTGGTACCGGAGAATACAATACATTGCATTATATATAAATCTCGAATCTCGCGTTGCTGTTGTTCCGTGGGAATTACGGAATATCCTAGTTACATAATAAAACTCCTACAAATCGAGTTTATACTTATAATTAATAACACTGATATATCGAATATCGGGATACTCTAGTTATCTTGCACTGATTAACACGTATTACTTATTTGACATGCACACAACCGTTTACCGTTCGCAGTTATTCTCATGCCTAGTATTATGCATACCATGTTTCATTTCAAATATTGTTTTTTTATAAAATGAGGACTTACCGAACTTTAGTTCGATGACAGCATTCCTTTTTTCTGTTTTCTTTTCTGGAGAATGTCGTCAGACGACATTGGGGCATGAGAAGAGGCTAGGTACGAAGTGGTACCAACTGAGAAAGACAGTCAATATCTTTCTAGTCAAACCGAGCTCTAGTTTTCCTTTTCAGTTAGTGTGCCTAAAGGTTTGTGTTTTCCTTTAACTCTTGTTTATTTATTTGAAGTCGTTAAACTTTTATTAGAGAACTTGAAACTTGTAATAAATATTGATAGATGATATTTATTTATTTTAAATTCTTTTTAATTTTATATTTATCCTGCTTAATCCAGACACTTAGCATATTCATATCGGGAAGGGGTACTTCTCGGTATGAATACATCGCGGGCTTGTCGTCCTCGTTTCTCATTTTTGGAAAGCGGGGCGTGACAATTCCACTACGAACATCATCTCCACCGCCTCTCCCCTCTTCTTCAACGCCGCCGTTGCTGCCAATGTTTCTCCCACACAGTCGCATCCACTAACCCACCTCTTCATAGTTGCCATTATCGTCGAAATTGCCTGAATTGTCATCGTTGCCTCTGTCGTTGCCCCCACCACTTTCCCATTGTCATCGCTAAACCTATCACCTTTTTGCCAACATTTCGTCGTTGGAACCGTTGACACTTCAATCTTCGTCATTGTTGGTGTTGCCGCTATCAGCCACTGCTCCTCCTCCTCCATGAACATTCATGTTGTCACCTCTTCATCATCGTCGTTGCCGCCGCCACAACAATCTCGCTATTGCTACCACCACTATGGTACCCGTGATAACTGTCGTCGCTTATATTGTATTCAAGGAAATCATCCAATTATACAAAGCACCAAATAAAGTGTTCCTTGTGATCGAATGCTTTGATTGGTTTAACTAAAAATCACATTTTTGGATATGTTGGGAATTTTTAGAATCTTCCATTCTGTGTATCAAACGGGCCCTTAAGGTTATTGACATTGCAAGTAGAGTCATGTTTTAGTTACATAGGAACGATCAATATTAGTTTAATAGAAAATATATCTACTAAATTCATATAAAGAGTTATGATAGTCCATACCCTTGTAGTCGCCTCATCTTACACTACAAAATCATTCTAAATAATGAAAAATTGTATCAAACAGTTTGTGCATTAGTTTGCTCCCGTATAAGAATAAATATAAGCAAAAGTTCAAAAATATCCCAAAGGATAATTATAAATTCATGATCATTTAAATAGCAATTTACGAAAAAAATAATATAAGATTGTCGAGAAAAGCGCGCGCAAGTGGGCGTGTGTGTTTGTGTGTGTGGGGAGAGAGAGGATCATGAATTACCTGACGCATTCAGTTTTCGGGCCTTTATGGAAAAATGCCTAGTCCCTTGTTCGCTTCTCTATGCAAAATGGAGGAATACCAGATATTGCCCAATCCCGTCTTTCTCAATATGATTATCATGCCATGATGCCAGATGCAAATATCCTAGCTCGAGTCCCTTCTCATTTCTCTGCATGAACAGCAAAAGGAAATAATTTGAGATTGCGAGAAGATGCAAACTGACCTCCTAGGGTCCCCACCAGTTCTGCTATATTTGCCAAAAAAAATAGATACAATGCGACGAAATTAGAAGTTACAGTGTTCGTTAATCACTTATAGGAAACATAAGGCCATCTTTGTTATCATAGATCCTTCCACTTGAATATTACATACCATAAACTACGAATTTCTCTTCCTACTCTCCCATTCCAAAAAGGTAGGACGTTCAAAGATATATTTTTAAGAACCAACACTCGAAGGAATATGATTATTGTGCATAACTTAACAAATTTAGCCAAGAATATCGGGATATACTGTGCAAAAATATACTTCATTAATCAAAGAATAGTAAGCAAACAAAGCAATGGATATAAATGTATATAGTGTTCTTTTTTCTTATTTGCTTTAAGTGTTGTAATAGCTGAAGCTGGTAAAATAAGAGCAATAGTAAGCTGATTTCTAGAAATTTAATCGTTCATATTTTCCATATGAAGCCTCCAATGATATTAATTTTTCTTTTTAAGAAGAAAAAGCCTCATCTTGGGTATAGAAATCTAAAGAACATATAAACCAGTCGCTCTCTTAGAATGGATCTAAGGAGCTTCATTTCATCAACCATTCATCAATAACCATGAATTTAGTTTTAAAAAACACAATTAAAATATGATTAAAACGGGAATAACTCAAAGATCATAAATACAAGAGATATAAAAAGCATACCTTATCAAAGTAATAAGAGGGGGAATTTAATCGAGCTGAATCAAATAAAACAAGGGGAAATCTTGAAAAAAAATAGGGGAAAATCTTCAGAGATGAGGAAGGGTAGTTCTTAATAAATAGCAAAGAGGCGATAATGCCAATGGATGGGGAAAAAGAATAGTGAACTCAGTTGGGTGAGATACCTTCTCACATTTTAAAACTCATCTTCTTTTGGGTTTTGTAGATGGGTGTACACCAAAGGGCTGTCAGTAACGTTTCTGAATTCTGGTGGGCATGCAAGACAAGTGTTTAATGGTTGTATAAACCTTCTAAAAATATCTATTTGGATATAGGCTTGAAGTTTGAATTTAGATATGCTTCATGATTCTTTGTTTACCTTAAAAGAATGGACAATTTTTTAATTTAGGCCTATTTTAAAATTTATTATTAAATTTCGGCCTATTTCAAAAATAATTATTAAACCAGACCACTTCAGCTCAGCACTGGCGCTGGCGCTTCATAAAAAAAATTTCTATAGAGCGCACTTGACAAGTGCGTCTCATACACACTGATGGGGGCTCAGTATTTTATATGGGGCGCTCTTGGTAAGTGTTCCCTCATCAGTGTTTTGTATGGGGCGCACTTGCCAAGTGCGCCCCAAAAAGAAACAGACTCGTGACCGGCTCTGTTTCTTTTTATATCTATCTCTTGATCTCTCGATCTCTCATCTCGCTCGATCTCTCTCTCTTCTCTGTCATGTCTTGCTTCCTAAAAGAGCGGAAACGGGCACGTAACAAGCCTGCGACATATTTATTCTGAGAAGGTCATTTCTCGAAACAAATACGCTAAGCCGATATAAGCAATATAAAGAATGACAAGAATGAACATGACAATGAAAATCCAACTTTATATATTTACATTCCAAAATTCACAGAGTTTAAACTAATACAAGATGTCTGAAAAGAAAATACAGTAACATCAAGTGCCTAAACAAGTGGTATACTAAAACTGAAGCTGGAAAGAAAAAACTAAGGATCGGCTGGTGATGCAAGCTGTTCGTAATCCTCTCCGGTCGGTTCCACCTTTTCAGTCCCTAAATCACCGGACAAACATTCTAAGGAAAACAAAGGGATGGGTGGAATGCCCGTCAGCGAACTTACGCTCGGTAAGTCTTCAAGAAAGGTAGGATGTGAATATATAATGGCAAGTTATATAATTGAAAATATAAATCATGAAGCAATGAATAAGTGTGATATGGTAATTAACATAAACCTAACAATTCTATATAGCACGACAGTTCTATATAACATGACTGTATAGTGTAGGTAATGTATCTGTTATCATATACATATAACAGTTAAAAATGTTGAACATGTAATGAATAGCAATATGTCTTAAAGAGATCATTAAAAAGGTAAGCTAATTAACGTGAGTTCAAGTGTGAATATCAATCAAATCTCAAGAGTGTTCTCGAACCCAACAGGCTATTGTCCAGAGATAAGGAACCACGTACCCAAATTAGTAACGGACTTCAACCTATTGTTGAATAATTCCAAACCCAACAGGTTACCGTCCAGGGGTTTAGAAACACGGGCCCTCATAATAGATTGCATGTGTTAGTATTCATAAATTCATATACTAAGAGGACTCCTGAGATTTTGTTGGATTCATACTTAAACTACCCCAACATTCCGCATAATCTAATTAGTCTAAGAGTAATGTCACAAGTCTTGATTGAATCCATGAATACAAAAAGTGATGTATAATATCAAAATTTTAAGATTGAGTTCAAGTCAAAATCATGTAGTCATGTCAGGTGTAAATCATGTCAATTGTATTCATGGTTCGAGTCAAGTTGGACCAAGCATGATGATTTAGTACAAGTTATGTCAAGTATCATGTGTTGGGTTATTTTTGAGTCTATATTCATGTAACTTGATTTTCATGAAGATATGATATATATATGTTATTTTTGAGTCTATATTCATGTAACTTGATTTTCATGAAGATAATATATATATATATATATATATATATATATATATATATGGAGTAGGCAAGTGATAACGCTAATTGTCTCCGGCTCCCCGAAGCTCAAAAGAGAATAGGTCACTTCAACCCGATTGCAACCTTTATGTTAGTTATGTATATGCCCTAGAGGCTATTGTTGTACATATGATGTATATTATAGTGGATGCTTGGATATATATAGAGAGGACTTTCTTGCTCGATATGATAGTATGCTATCTGGTTTCACTTTGTCTAAACATGCTGACTTGTATTGGTTTACTGTCTTGCTCTCACATGTCGATAAAGCCCTTAGGATATGTACTCGACTATTAGGACTATGATGCAGATCATACTAGTAAGGCCAGGGTATTCCAAGAGTACATCCTATAACTGTTCCTAGTCGAGGGTGTATCGAGACAGGGCATCGATACTCCAGAGTAGACTAGCGTATACGCATCTTGACCCATATGATGGGCGATGGATGATCACACATCCATTGGTGTTTGACATCAAAGATGGTATATGGGTGCTTAGTGGAGACTGGGTACACTGAACGGACTCGCCGAGAACTCCTAGATAGTATTATACCTATCATCAGATAGCAGTTCTCTGGTGACACTAGTTCAGGTTAGTCTGTAGACCTGAGATCGTCATAGAGTCTTGTGTAATTCCCACTTTGCTTTGATTTCCACCTTACGATGTTCACGAGAACGTGCAAACTCGTCAACCTCACATCACCTCTCCTCTCTTTCCTCTGCTCTCCTTTCTACACCAAAACCCTGCACATCCCTGCACCAAGAAACCCCAACAAACAAAACCGACCCCAAACCCTAACCGAAACCCAACACAGAACCCTAGATCGCAGGAGCTCCGTTCACTGCCGTTGACACATACACAACTCCTCTCTGCAAACTCCAGTGCACAAACCCAGTGAGCGCATCCCTTCCCTCTTCTTCTTTCTTCTTCTTCTTCTTTTCTTTTCTTTCTCCTCTTTTCTTTACTTCTTGAATTCTGTTTTTCATAGTTCACCGGAGCCGGGATCGACGCCGACGATCCAGACGACGTACCTTGACTGCGTGATCACCCTCGTGCGTTACTTAGATCCGTTCCGTGTGCCGTGCGCGCGTCATGACATTTCGTTGATGTGGGACGTACCGTACATATCTGTTTCACGTTCCGTCCAGGCAAGTTATCCTTGCTATATGCTATACTACTGTAATCTATGTCTATTTAAATTATAATACCCTATAATGATTATTTATACACCCCATGTTTAGTTTTACTGCTTTTTCAATGTCCGTTTACATTCGTATAATACATCAGATCTAGGGCATGCAAGTTTATCTTGCTACATGCTACATTACTTTATATACATCTATTTTAACAAACATAATACTGATATTTCAAATTATGCACCCCATGTTTACTTTTACAGTTTTTCGACATCCGTCTGCATTCGTATGTGTTATTTTACATCTAGCGCAAGCAAACTTTTCTTGTTACCTACTATACTACATTATACTGCATCCAATGGAATATTTACATCTCATATTGCTTAGTTGCACGTTCCACATTACCATTGTACAGTTTTACTGTTTTTGGATACCCATGTGCATCCATCTCATTTAAAATATATATAACTGTATTTATTGATCACATTAATTCATATTATTATTGTAGTAACACCCCATACTTAATAAAGTGCATCCTAATTTGTTTTGGAACTATAAAAGTAACCCTAATTAATAATTGTGCATCCATTTCATTGATTCCATATTTTGCATGTCTTGACATGTTAAACTACACATTGTAACCATAAACAAAAGATAAAAACCCTAACTTGATCTCAAAACCCTTCTGTTGAAATTTCAAACTTAAAATCAAAACCATATTAATATCTAAATAAGTTTGATTTAAAGTAATTAAACAACAATTTAACTATAGGGTTAGAATTTATACCTCACAAATTTTGAGATCTAGCATGCAAACTTAGCCTCCCAAATTGCCATCTTGCTCCTAGATCCAAGCTAGTTTGGGCCAAAGAAAAATGGGTGCAGGTTTAACTAGGAATTAATGAGGTTTTGTGTGGATTTTTGAAGCAAAAATGAAGAATTTTGAGTTGGATATGAGGTGGAGAAAATGGGGGCTGCTGCAATGGGGTTTCGGCCATGAGGAAAGAGGGGGGGAAATTGTGGTCAAGTCAAGAAACACCCTGTCACGCCTCGCTTCCCAAAATACGGAATACGAGGTATGACTAGGCCAGCCATGCTCCTACGGTCAAGGGATTATCCCGCCGTAGTCACACTTCGGCTTCTAGCACTACATGGTAATCAGTAAATAAAGCACAGTATTAAAGGAATCACATCACTAATTTATTACATTAAAATTCCATTGTTCACAAAATTACAGATAATAAGAACAATAACTAACCAAGTTCAATCTCACGATCACTCTATGGAAAGCAATAAAGATAGGGAGTACACCAGACTATATCTCTGTGAACTCGAAGGGTAGATCCGTCTCCTGTGTTGGTCCTCCCGCGGAATCTGAGCATGCATACTCAGGTCGTCAGAGCGACACAATAACAATATTATTATAATTAGATGAAACAGGTAAATGAGGTAATACTGGTATAAGAACAATGCAAGTAATCACTGTGTCACTATATGATGCAGAATATATTATGTGTCCCTATCGGTCTCTAGGTCATGTTTGAAATCACATAGTGGAAGGAGGATCATGTTTAACAGGAGTCTCGTACATACCCGAGACCACGGCCCACATGCCCGGGACATAACCCTGTCAGCCGGATCGCTGGATCCTATCCTACACGTATCAGTATCACGGTTCGAATGATCATCCTCTAAACACGGTCCCGCTAAATACGATACTCTTTCCACTTTGATTTTCCCTTTTCCCCCAGGTTTACACTATTTATGATCTCGATCTAGTTGTGTACAAGTATACCAATGGCACGGTTTTTATCACTGTTCACTGTATCAATCACTGTCACGAATATTCACTTTCCATTGGTGTACTCGTCACTCCTAAACCAATATCTATCACGCACGATAATGCAATGTCCACACGCACTAACACTGAATATATGGCAAGGGTATGATATATGTATTGTATGCTGCCAATAAGCTCTGTATGTTACGAATCAACATGCATGTCACTAACTAAAATAATTTGCATAAATTAATATGTTAAGAATTTAGTAAAATGATACAAGTAAGGTAATTAGAACACTCAGTCAGCAATTCATCAAAATTTGTTTCAGTTCAATCGGGATTCCGGTTTTCAAGATATAGCTATTTCATTTTAAGTGCTCGCGGCTGGAAATTCAGTTTCAGAACTGAACGTCCGTTTCGCGACACGAATTGCGCCCAGTTGGGCTCAGAATTTAGTGATGTCACAGTTAAATGAAATCTAGGGTTTTCGATAAAGTATTCAACGCAACATACGGATCCTCAATCGCATCTGTACGTTGAAAGTTATACACAGTTTAACCTCAGGGTGTCATTTCAGAATCTGTTCTGGACAGTTATACGTTCTGCCCTTTTAAATACAGTTTAAAATAGTAAATGGCGATGGAACGGAATGGAACCACCTGTTCTATTTAGATAACAGAATTATATTTAATCTACTGTAGAGTTCCGTAACGTACGACTTCAGGAAACACAGTAATACAGGTCTTGGGACAGAACACAATAATCAGAAACGCTCTGGACTGCAGTCCAGAGTCGCTTTCCGATCCAATTATCATCACGGTTACAGAACAGAAATCATTAGAATTTTACATAGGGTTAAAGTTCGTCGAGTCGGCTTCGATTTAAGCCCTCGAACGCATCATTCCAGAATGTATGTAATTTACGGTGATTTATTCATTTTCAGATACGAGAAAATATTAGTTTTAACGGCATGTTTGGGGGTATCGATTTTTGTCACTAACAATCGTATTTTCCAGCGAGATTCATACACGATATTTATCGTCTAATGGGCCAACATAAAATATTAGTCTTCGTCAAAATAAACAATCATTTCCATTGGGATCTAACATCGAGCACTTAGGTCACGATATACATCGGTAATCGGTAAGTTTAATAACTATGTGATTTATGTTTGTAACACCGCTAAATTAGCATGAAGCAAGTAAATACTTGCCTGGAAAATGCCTCGGGGTCGCACGGCAGCAACGATGTCGCGAACGTGCGTTGTACGCCGCGGAACAAGTTCGCGCGAGCTTGGCTCGAGACACGGGTTTGACGTCGGAATTCGCCGGAGTCGTCCTGTGCGCGCTGGAAGCTTAGGGGGTTCTCTGTGGTTCGCCTGAGAAGTGTTGGGGTTGCCGACGGTCGACGGCGTCGCTCCGGCGATGGGCCGCAGTGCAATTCACAGTGAGGAAAAAATGTTTGCAATTGGGTTTTGGAAAGAGAGGGGGAGCAGTGGGGTCGGGTTTGGAGTGGTGAGGATGGTGCTGAGGATGTAGAGGATCGCCGGGTGGTTCAGGTCAGAGGGGCTCGCCGGCGTTGAGTGGTGTAAGGTGGCGGTTGGCTCGGGTGAAATGAGTTTGTGTGCAGGGGAGTGGGTGTGAAGGGGCTCGGTTGATGAAGGGAGGAGTCGTGGAGGGAGAAGGAGGGTGAATGAGGGTCGCCGAGGGGTTGTCGAGGTGTTGTCGCCGTCGATGGGGCGACGAGTGATCGGGGAAAAATGGGTTCGCAAGTTTCGAGAGGGAGAGAGAGATGAGGGAACTGGAAAAGTGAGGGGGTGAGCGAGGTGGGAAGGAGATAAGGAAGACGCGAGGAGCGCGTCGTGGGGGCGAGGGCAACGGTACTGCGTGGGCGTGGGCGTGAGCAACGGCGGAGGATGCGGGTCGCGCGCGCAAGTTTGGGAGGTTACCGTTGGGGATTTTTTGAAGAAGAGGAACAGTAGAGTGGGGTCGGGTCGGGTACGAGGAGGCGGGCTGGAGGGAGTGGGCCAGGCTGGGTTTTTAAAAGAATTCCTTTATTCTAAATCTTGTGGGCTGAGGATGAACCGGGCCGGGGTTTTAATTAAATTCCCAAAAATAATTTGATGGGCTGAGGGAATTCAAAGGGGACGGGCCGGGGATTTATAAAAAATAATGTGTGAGCTGAGGGATTTTGGAATGGGCTGAGGGTAGAATTTAATAAGGAATTTTATTAAGTAAAATGTGTGGGCTGAGTAGGACTTAGGGTTTTGAATAATGGGTTAGGATTTTTTTTATTGATAAAATTTTGGTTTTAATTTACTCTGGCTTTGATTTAAATCCTGGGTTTAGGCTTTGAGGGTTTGGAAAAAATATAAATATTAAGCCTAACCACCAATTCAAAATATGAGGGAAAAAGAAAAGAAACTACTGGAAATCAGAGAATAGGAACTTTTATTAGAATGGAAACGAGGATTTACATCATACCCCCCTTAACAAAAATTTCGTCCTCGAAATTTAACAAAGATACAAGAAACAATGTACTAAACAAAGAGATGTGGATAACGATCATGGATATCTTCTTCCCGCTCCCAGGTGGATTCCCTTGGGGAACGACCGCCCCAAGACACTCGGACTAACGGAATAACCTTATTCTTCAGCACTTTCTCTCTGCGGTCGAGGATGGTAGTAGGCTGCTCCTCGTACGACAAATAGGTACCCAAAACTAGCTCTGAATGGTCCAGAACATGGTTCTCATCCCGAACATAACGCCGCAACTGTGACACGTGGAAGGTATTGTGCACACCAGCTAGCGATGGAGGCAAGGCAAGTCGATAGGCCACCTCTCCTACTCGCTCTAGCACCTCAAAAGCTCCGATAAAACGGGGACTAAGCTTTCCCCGACTTCCGAACCTGATAACTCCACGAGTGGGGGAAATCTTCAAGAACACATGATCTCCGACTTCGAACTCAAGTGCCCTTCTGCTGGTATCTGCCCAACTCTTTTGTCGATCCTGAGCCGTCTTAATACGCTGCCTGATCATTTGGGCCTTGTCAACTGTCTGAACAATGAGTTCGGGGTCCAGTAATCTTCGTTCTCCCACATCATCCCAACATACTGGGGATCGACACTTCCGCCCGTATAGCGCTTCAAAAGGAGTCATATGAATACTAGCTTGATAACTATTGTTGTAAGAGAACTCGACTAGATGCAGATGGTCCTCCCAGGAACCCTGAAAGTCCAACATACAGGCTCTCAACATATCCTCGAGCGTCTGAATCGTACGCTCGGATTGTCCATCCGTCTGTGGGTGATAAGCTGTGTTGAATTTAAGGCGGGTTCCCAAACTCTCCTGTAAGCTCTTCCAAAAGTGCGACAAGAATCTCGTGTCCCGGTCTGACACAATGCTGACTGGAACACCGTGAAGTCGCACAATCTCTTGCACATATCTTTCTGCCAGTGATTCTGTCTACTGTCCCACTCGGAAAGGTAGGAAGTGTGCAGCTTTTGTGAGGCGATCGACGATAACCCAAATAGCGTTATTGCCCCTAGGGCTCCGTGGTAAGGCCGTCACGAAATCCATAGTAATGTGCTCCCACTTCCATTCAGGTATCGGCAATGGTTGTAACAATCCTGCTGTCCTCTGATGTTCCACCTTCACCTGCTGACATACCAAGCACCTGGATACGAACCTCGCAATTTCCCGCTTCATTCCGTTCCACCAAAAGTGCTGCTTTAGGTCCTGATACATTTTTGTACCTCCTGGATGCACAGAATAAGCTGAACTGTGTGCTTCAGCCAAAACTTCTTCCCGAACATCTCCTTTAGGTACGCAAAGTCTGCTACCGAATCTTAGAGAGCCATCTTCATGTATAATCAAATTCGTTCTCAGTCCAGCTTCCACTTGCTCTCTGAACTTTTGCAATCGGGGATCATCCGCTTGTGCAATCTTGATGCGATCCACTAGGGAAGATTGCACCTGTAGTTGCCAAAATTGACTGAGTGCGTTCGGAGTAATGACCTCAAGTTCAAGTCTCTGGAAATCCTCAATAATGCTCCTCTGATCGGTCAACATCATGACCGCTGGTTTGCGACTGAGCGCATCTGGTACAACATTGACCTTCCCCGGGTGATACTGAAGGTCCAAATCATAATCTGCCATCAGCTCTAGCCATCGGCGCCGCCTCATGTTTAGTTCCGTCTGAGTGAAAACATATTTCAAACTTTTATGATCCGTGTATACCTCCACTTTCTCACCCAATAGATAGTGCCTCCAAATCTTCAACGCAAAGACTACCGCAGCTAACTCCAAGTCATGTGTGGGGTAGTTCTTCTCGTGGTTTCTCAGTTGTCGAGAGGCGTAAGCAACCACTCGACCGTGCTGCATTAGGACACAGCCTAAACCCTTCCCTGAGGCATCACTGTGTATCACTAAACCACCGGAATCATCTGGTACTGGGAGAATAGGCGCCGTGGTTAACTTCTGCTTTAGTGTGTCGAATGCCTGAGTGCACTCCTCTGTCCATGTAAACGGCACGTCCTTCCGTGTCAGCCTCGTCAATGGTTCCGCGATTCTTGAGAAATCTTGGACGAATCTCCGATAGTAACCCGCCAATCCTAGAAAACTCCTGATCTCTGCTACTGACTTCGGCGTTGGCCAATCTCTGACAGATTATATCTTCGCCGGGTCCACCGAGATGCCTTCGCCCGAAACAATATGTCCCAAAAACTGCACCTTGTCGAGCCAGAATTCACACTTGCTCAGCTTCGCATATAGCTTCTCTTCCCGAAGAATTTGTAGTACCGTGCGCAAATGTTCAGCGTGCTCTTCCCGGGTCTTCGAGTAGACAAGTATGTCATCGATAAACACAACGACAAACGTGTCCAAGTATTTTGCGAACACCCTGTTCATTAAATCCATGAATATTGCTGGGGCATTGGTAACACCGAACGGCATCACAAGAAACTCGTAATGTCCGTATCGGGTCCTGAAAGCCGTCTTGCATACATCCTCGGCTGCTACTCTGATTTGATGATATCCAGAACGGAGGTCCAACTTCGAGAAAACCTTGGCTCCACTTAGCTGATCGAATAGGTCGTCAATACGCGGGATTGGGTACTTGTTCTTTATTGTGACCTTGTTCAGCTCCCGATAATCTATACACATTCGCAACGATCCATCCTTCTTCTTTACTAATAGAACTGGTGCACCCCACGGTGAAGCGCTTGGCCGAATAAATCCCTTCTCCAATAATTCTTCAACCTGCTTCTTCAATTCCGCCAACTCCACTGGTGCCATCCTGTATGGGGTTCTGGATACTGGGGCTGTACCTGGAATCAAATCGATTGAGAACTCCAAGATTCGAGGAGGTGATAAACCTGGTAGATCTTCGGGAAATACATCCAGAAAGTCCTGAACAATTTCTGGAACTGGGCTCTTATCAATCTCCATAGCTGTCGGTTCCTTAGGCTTTGCTCTGTACTTAGCTGGCTCCAAAGATTCGCTTCCGCCCTCGAAAATAAACTCCGGGTGATTGGGGATGCGGAAGATCACCTTCCTTGCACGACAATCGATAACCGCATGAAAAGTGCTCATCCAATCCATCCCAAGAATTGCGTCGTAACTGCCTGTCCCAATTAGGAGGAAATTCGCATAGAATTCCCTGCCACACACTACAACCGGGCATAATCTACATTCTCGACTAGATATAATAATGCCATTACCCGTATGGATTTCCCATCCCTTGGTTAGTGGTTCATGTGGTATTGAGTGTGTGTTAGTGAAATGCTCAGACAAGAAACAATGCGATGCTCCTGAATCAAATAGTACTCTAGCTGGCAAGGAATGTACGAGTAGAGTACCTGTAACCACATCTCCTGACGCTTCTGCCTACTCGGCGGTCAAGGTGAAAGCCCGTCCCTGACCGCGACCTGTAAATGGTTGCCTCTGCTCCTGCGGCCTCTGCTGTGACGGTCCAGAACCTCCCTGTATTTCTGCTCGCTCAGGGCAACTGTTAATCCTGTGCTGACTGGAACCGCAAATCAAGCACTGTCCCTTGGCACGGCGACAGTCCTTCTGAGTATGTCGTCCTCTACCGCAATAGCTGCAAGTTACGCCCTGTCTCTGGGGGCGACGCTGTGGTACAAACGGGCACTTCATTTGTGTCGTTCCTGCTGTGTGAACTGGTATGGCTCCTCGAGAAGGCGCGTGGGTACGTGCTGGAACGACTGGGGGTCTTCTGAACTTGTTAATCAATTGCTCCTGAACTCTCGCCGCGTTAAGTACCTGTGCGAAAGTCTGCAAATCCAACGATGCAATCAACTGCTGCAACTCGAAATCTAACCCCCGAAGAAAGCGTCTGGCCCTGGTGGCCTCTGATTTGACCATGTATGGAGCAAAGCGGCTCAGACGGTTGAACTCTGCCGCATATACTTCCACTGGGCGTCCATTCTGCTTTAAAAGAATAAACTTTTCCTCCATTTCTGCCTTGGCTGTGGGAGGAAAATAATGATCTAGGAAGCACTCCTTAAACTTGCTCCATTCAATCGGCTCATCGAGTCTGCTTTCTTCCACTGACCACCATGTATGGGCTTCGTCTTCTAATTGAATCTTGATCACGTCCACTCTGTCTTCCTCTGGAATCCTGGCGGCTGTCAATAAATTTTCCATGTTCACCAGCCATTGTTCAGCCTCAAAGGGTTCAGCTAGCCCTATGAATGCGGCTGGGTGTAACCGTCGGAAGTCTGGGTATCAGCTCTAGCCTGATAAGCTGGTGGAGTAGCGCCCTCGGGGGCGGTAATGAGTGCGGAGGGTCCTCCTGCGGCGGTAATCGCCCTGAGTCCCTCAGTAAGCAAATCTGTCTTCCTCTCCTGAGCTTCCGCGAGAGTGGTCAGTGCACTAAGTATTCTTTCCGTGCGGTCCTGAGAGCTGGAGTCTGAGGAGGGGTCGTTCGGGGACGTCATATCACTGGAAGATTCAAAAGGATAGGATCAGATTCAAGGATGAAAATCAAGAGTAGTGAAACATGAATAACGTAATACAGCATAGTTAATGTTATCCCTTGATACTAAACACAGGCTCTGATACCAACTAAACCATGTCACGCCCCGCTTCCCAAAATACGGAATACGAGGTATGACTAGGCCAGCCATGCTCCTACGGTCAAGGGATTATCCCGCCGTAGTCACACTTCGGCTTCTAGCACTACATGGTAATCAGTAAATAAAGCACAGTATTAAAGGAATCACATCACTAATTTATTACATTAAAATTCCATTGTTCATAAAATTACAGATAATAAGAACAATAACTAACCAAGTTCAATCTCACGATCACTCTATGGAAAGCAGTAAAGATAGGGAGTACACCAGACTATATCTCTGTGAACTCGAAAGGTAGATCCGTCTCCTGTGCTGGTCCTCCCGCGGAATCTGAGCATGCATACTCAGGTCGTCAGAGCGACACAATAACAATATTATTATAATTAGATGAAACAGGTAAATGAGGTAATACTGGTATAAGAACAATGCAAGTAATCACTGTGTCACTATATGATGCAGAATATATTATGTGTCCCTATCGGTCTCTAGGTCATGTTTGAAATCACATAGTGGAAGGAGGATCATGTTTAACAGGAGTCTCGTACATACCCGAGACCACGGCCCACATGCCCGGGACATAACCCTGTCAGCCGGATCGCTGGATCCTATCCTACACGTATCAGTATCACGGTTCGAATGATCATCCTCTAAACACGGTCCCGCTAAATACGATACTCTTTCCACTTTTATTTCCCCTTTTTCCCCAGGTTTACACTATTTATGATCTCGATCTAGTTGTGTACAAGTATACCAATGGCACGGTTTTTATCACTGTTCACTATATCAATCACTGTCACGAATATTCACTTTCCATTGGTGTACTCGTCACTCCTAAACCAATATCTATCACGCACGATAATGCAATGTCCACACGCACTAACACTGAATATATGGCAAGGGTATGATATATGTATTGTATGCTGCCAATAAGCTCTGTATGTTACGAATCAACATGCATGTCACTAACTAAAATAATTTGCATAAATTAATATGTTAAGAATTCAGTAAAATGATACAAGTAAGGTAATTAGAACACTCAGTCAGCAATTCATCACTATAACCCTCTTTCATTTCACAAATATTGTACTTGTGCAATAAAAGTTGTATATTTACTTCAAATGTGGTGTCATACTTTTCCTTGATAGCTAACCATAGTTCACGTGTAGTATTATAATTTTCGAAAACCTTTATAAGATTGTCTTCCATGAACATGAGTAGAATGCTTTTTGCCTTCTTGTCATTGAGTTGTCATTGCTCATACGTCTTTTTTCTCAGTTTATGAAGAATTGTCACTGGGCGTAGGAGCAATGTCATTAATAACACTATCTACTTTGTCATGAATAACTCCATACCTAATTTTTTTATTCCACATGTCATAATTTACACCATTAAGCCTATCTAATTTAAGCATTTCAAAAGTGATCAATTTGCAAGCGATATGGATCGGTGTAGGATGTGACTGCTTCAGAAAAATAAGATGTGAGAAAAAAATAATAGGTTAAACTAAAGTGACAAAAGCGATAGATGTATGACAGATGTTGATGTGAGTGTAAACTAATAAAAAAATACAACAAAAATGACAAGGCAATGAGAATAAACTGGCAGATTAAAGCTACAAACAACAACAAAAAATGAATTACAGCAAGCAACAAAAAATATATGAATTTAGTATAACATGTGAACAAAATTAAACTAACATATAAAGTTGTGACAGATGATGAACTTGAATAATAAGAAGAGATGAACAAATTAGCAGACTCTATTAAATTATAATATGCAATGAAATATAAACTAATAACAAAAATAGCACCAAAAAAATCCAAACAAGCATAAAAAAAATAAAATATGTGACTACTAATAAGTGTATTGCAAGAGTTTAAACAATGTGAATGATTAAAAAGATTAATTTGATTTTAAACAAGTGAACTAAAAATAATAAAATCAACAAAGGGATTAAGAAAAAAGATGTTACAAACCTAATATATGTAAATAAACAGACGGTCTACAATTTATGGAATACAATATATTGCAATACACACACAACACACACACACAACACACACACACTAACAAAAATACTATTGTAATCTACATAAATTAACGAGGGCCGGCAAATAAACATTGATATGGCAAAAAAATGGGCTATAGGCTGTGAAAAAAATAAAATAGAATGGCAAACAATTTCGAGAGAATTCTAGATGAAATGTTAGGATGTGGTGTTAAGAAACACAAATTATAATCAAAGTACTTATCCCGCCAAACAAATAACAAACAAAGTTTCTCCCAGCGAAAAAAATTAAGCCTCAAAGAAATTTTTACTTGCTCGAAAAAAAACAGAAAAAAAACAAAAAAAAAACTATCCGTTGTTCGAGACGAGATCTACCTTAACGGACACAAGATCGGAGATCGCGGATGATATCCGAGATGAGCGGATGAGATCGGAGACTACGAGATCGACGAGGACGGGAGAATATCAGAGTAAGTTTTATTTAATTTTTCTCCGGTTAAAGGGATTTTGTGGGGAAGATGATTAGTATCTGATACCGATAATAGTTTCTTGGGAAAAAATTGGGATGGATTTTTAGGGCTCCAAACTTGCTGTGTGTTTTTCTTCAAATGAAAAAACTTATATTTGTATGCTAGCCCCCACAACCACGTCCGCTCAAGATGATAACAGCCACGATTTTCTCAATCTTCGCGATCTGTTCGTGAGTTGTTTTAGATTCAAAAATTTTGGGATCTTATTGACCACATCCTAACACCAATTTCCTTCATAATTTCAATCCCATTCTAATTTTCCAAATACTATCTATAATTTATTTCTTCAAAGCCCAGACAAAAAAATTTGGCTAAATGGAAAATAAATAACCATTGTATCATTGTTTGCCCAGACAAAAATTTTAGGCTAAATGAAAGATAAATAAATGGAAGATAACTAACCGTTGTTTCATCCAAATAGCAAATAATCCAAATAGCAAATAATTACCTATGTATAGATTTTAGAATGTGACATTTTAATACTTAAAATTTTGCTTTTTAACACTTTATTACCGTTCCCCAGAAATGTATAGATTCCTTCTAAATTTTCAATACCTAGCAAAAATCTAAAAAAGGTCATGTGAGAAGCACACTTAGATTTAGAAGCCATAAACTTCTATAATATCCCTGCACCAGCACAGGGCTTAATAAAGCTATTGTATCAGTAAACATCACTAATTTTGTGTCTGCAACCTCTAACCCCTTGGCATATCCATCACCATGAATCCTTTTCTATACATTTAGTAATCCTCATTTAGTTTAAAGCTAATTAACTCTGTAGAGAAGAAATAATCAAAATAATGCACTAATCAGTAAACGAAAAGGCTGTTTATGTAAAAAAAATTGATATATTCCACAAAAAGAGGACAAAAGAATCAAGATAAAAACTCATCCTAAAAATAGATTTTTCTCTCCATCTACAGAACAGAACTAGAGAGAATGTCTGATGAGTACACCAACCAATTAATCTCTCTCCTAACATTACATGTAAAAGTACAGCATAGCTCTTCCATTACTTGCGATCACAGAATATACTTCTTTCAATCTGCTTCTCGATCAGCGGTTAAAACATGTATATTCTGTAACCGCAAGTGTTGGAAAAAGCTTCTTGTGTGAATTTCACATATAACCAAGGTGAGATATGCTCAGGTAATGGGTTCAATTTTTGGAAGATGATTTAAATGATCAGCAATATCCGCTTTCGTAGTTTCCGTTTTCCCAAATCCGAGACTCCAAACTTTGAGCTAACATGTTCTGCATCTCCATCATCAAAAGAAGGATATCTAGAATTTGAATGATGTCTTGTGAGGCATCAAATTGCCGAAGACGGCGCAGATCAGCTGGTTTAGCTTTCATTATTGACATTAGGTAATGTTGGTTATGCACGGGCGTGGTTGACTTGTCCTGATCCTCGCCATTTTCATTATTGATGTTAGGTAATGCTGAAATTTGCACATCTTCAACGTTATCATGATTATACCTAGGCTGAGTAAAATTTGCTCTTGATTTCAGATGCTCGTGCTCGGCAACCAACTTCTCTAGCAGATGCAGAACCCTTTCCTCTTCCTTCTTCAAAGCCTCAGGATCCAATTGTTTTTTCTTCTTCTGGGAAGCATGGTTCACTTCATCCAATTTTACAATATTATCCTCGGCCAAATCCTCCCATTCTGAGACCGTCTTGTTTGAGCATAGTTGAAACGGCTCATGGACATCTTTCCTGTAACAAAAGAAAAATGATTATATTTAATTAAATGGAAAAAGACAACTTATGTTTCTCTAGCAACCAAGGAAAATATGGATGTCTTCAATCAGCATACTTCTGGTGTGTTAATTCAACCAAAGTAATTTTTGGGGCACGGCTTGTATTTATCTTTTTTTTGGGGTTAGTTTCATTGGTTTTTATAGGAGTTTCAGTTCACACACACACACACACACACACAAATATGCACATAGGAATAATAATATATAAAACCCAAACCTAACGGATTAAATCCACAATGCAAACCCCCGAAATTTTGATAGAAATTTCTCAATTTTGAGCCAAGACTTTCCTAAACAAACAAACCTTTTAAAACCGACCAAAACCAATTCTACGGCCGGTTTTCGAACTGGAATCTTTTGGAACCGATCCGAATCATCCAAACTGTTTTGTTCGAAACCTCAATCCATGCATGTTATTCAAAGACCTTCAAGGTATTGATGAGGGGAATATTGACTAATAATGCAACTCTCTTATGCTATGTTAGACTAATCGAAGAAAAATGATTATATGGTAGTTCTACGCATGCATGATGTACGCCCACGGTCCAACCATTCTTTGAGATCTGAATGAAATCCCAGAAGTATGTTTGGTGAATAGGAAAGCTATCTCATACAATCAAAGCTTGCCAAATCTTCTATTTTGATAATTTAAAACCAGACTAAGAAATTAAAATTACCATATAGTGTGGTGATATTATAATTAATAAATGATCCAAAATTTTCAAAATATGCATAATTAGAACATATGAAAGGAAAAAGAAGGTTATACTCTTCAACAATTGGTATGTTGGGACTGAACCGTATACCTCATTGCACTGGTGAGGAACTTCCCTAATATTTGAGGCTTCTGTAATCGGCTTATGTGGAGGCAGAGCGCTTGTACAAGCAGTTTGCAGAAGAGGCAGAGACAAGGATGACCAGCGACAGCGGATGTCTTCAATCAGCATTCTAATGGAATCGGGAGCATTTAAATCTATTGCTTTGCTGAAGACAGTCGATACATCATTCTGGAACAAACATTTTTAGTACATAAAAATATAAATAATTCTATCTTAAAAGAAAGAGAATAAGTTACATCAGAGACCTCACATTGATCCAATGTTGTGTACATTCCGTCGCTGTTGCCTTAAAATTGCGAAATCGTCAGGATTGTTCATGCGTCATATGCCTACAAGAGAAGTTTTTAAATAAACATTTGGATATATATTATGGTTTTTGCGATATTTGTTAGAATAGATGACAAACGGCAACTTTATGGTTTTCTAGGAAGCAAGGAAATTATGGATGTCAATAATCAGCATACTTCAGGTGTGTTATAAAACGCTAGCGAAGTAAAAAAAATTTGGGCATGACTTATTGTTTACCTGTTTTGATCAAATTTGTACCTTAATGCCAAATTCTTTTGCATACTTGTCATGATCATATCATTTTGCATGACAATCTCCATAATATTACTTCTGTCTTTATTTGGGGGCATTGAAATGCAAATCTTGAGATTTTAGTTACCTGTTCTTCCTCATTCAGTTTCTTTGTGAAGCTCCACAGGAAATGTCAACTGATTCAGAGGCTCATTGAACAGTTTAATGGACGAAATACATTGATATAGCCGACACCAAAAGTTTGGGATTTTTGTTGCTGCTGCTGCTGGGTAAACCTGTCTAGATCTGAATTCTTGTAGTACATGGCTCCTCACATCTCTATTAACAGCCCTCAAGGGCAACCTCATTTGGTCTTCTCGTAAATCACTTTGTCGATCATCTGTACCAAAACATCGAAGTTAGGACAAGGAAAAGGATATATTCTAATATTCTAACATGTTTAACACCCCCTTTTTAACTATTAAATTATATTTAAAAAAATGCATACCCTATTATCATAATTAAATTCATTGAAAATATGCCTCTCAAGCATCCTTTTTCTTTTGCAGTTACAGACTTACAGAAGTACTATAATAATCTCTTTGAAAGGAAAAGAATGAATACTTAACCGATTCCCTCTTTCTTTCCTCCAAAAATGCAATATAACTTGCGGTCATTTCTTTTACTTGAAAAACAAAGCATTTCATCCCTCTCTTTCTGATTTTGATATTTTAAACACATACTTCTAACCCTCGTCTAAGTTTAAGCGATTTCAATTACTGAGATAGTATGAAAATAACTCTTAACGTAAGAAGTTTACATTAAGAGATTGACCAAAAGTTATGTATCGTTATAAACTACCTGCAAAGATGTAATTTGTTGGAGGATAATAAACCTACCTTATTGATTATGTAATGAAACCTCATTAATCAAGGCCTGTCATTTTCGTTGTTAATTTCCCCATAAAGAAAATAAATAAATAAATAAATAAAGTACTCTCCGTCTTAAAATTTAGGCAACATATTTCAGCCAAATCAATAATGCTTATTATTTTCTAACACAAATAAACTTGCACTTCTTTTCTTTCCGGAGGAAACACACTTTCAATCAATTATTTTTATGTGTATTGAGAGATATTTTCTCTCTGCACAACAATCATTATATATGCAAACATGCAGACCCTCTTGGACTCCATTGCATTCTTTAATTAATGCATTCAAACATGCAGCCCCTTCCATTATCATCAATCAATCTTTTTCAATGCATTTAATATATTTTATCTATCAATATTCATGTCCCCTCAAGTTGTGTTGCCCATGCATGCATGATTCATGCACTTGTCTTTTCTATTTGAATTCATTTGTATTTGAATACATTGTCATTGAATGCATTTAATGTATACAACATTTATTGAATGCATTTTCTTTGCTAAGTAGGAAAATGTAGACAACCTATACATGTGGTTATCTCATCATTTGTCACAATCAATTTTATAGAAAAATCTTATCAGTATGCTTATTTGATTTTAGTGAGAATGGCATTGGGTCCACATACCTAATAATCTCCCACTTGGAGACAATACTCAAATTCTTTACCAATTTTTCCTTCTTTCATTTTTACCATAATCTTGTTTTTTTTCTTATAACCCAAAAAACGCTCCTAGTATGGCGTCTTCTCATCACTAACAATGAAGGTCAACTGGGACATTGCACAGCCTCAGTTTCTCAATGGTGACAATCTTAGTACATATATATCGGGGTTTTTGATCCAAGAATATTTTCTAATGATAATGTTCCAGTATTTACAAGCTCGCGAATAAAATGATACCTTAGCTGGATGTGTTTTGTTCTTGAATGAAGTATTGAATTCTTTGCAAGATGAATAGCACTCTGACCGTCACTGAAAAGAGTTTTGTTGTCTTACTCTTTGCCTAACTCCTTCAGAAAAAATTCAACCAAATCATCTCCTTTGCAGCTTCAGATATAGGCATACTCTGCTTCAGTGGTTGATAAAGAAACACTTTTCTGAAGTTTAGGCATCCAACTCACAGCCGTACGACCCAAAATGAACACATAACCTGCTGTACTCTTCCGGCTATCCAAGTCACCACCCAAATCTGCATCGGTGAATCCGTGCAAAGTAACACTGCTTTTCTTGAACTGAAGTGTCATACATGAGGTGCTTTTGAGATATTGTAGAAGCCACTTCACAGCTTCCCAAAATATCCTTTCAGGATTTGCCATGTATCTGCTTACTACTCCCATTGCATGTGCTATATCAGGTCTGGTACAAACTATAGCATACATCAAACACCCAACCGTTGAGGCATATGAAACCTTTTCCATGTATTTTCGCTCATCTGTGTTGGGTGACTGTTTCTTGGTAAGTTTGAATCGACTTTCCAAATGAGTGCTTCTTGGCTTTGCATCATGAAGATTAAACCCGCTTGACATCTTCTCTATGTACATCTCTTAGGATAAAGTCAGAGTTCCTTCTGCTATCTGGTGATTCTCATCCCAAGTATTTGCTTTGATGGTCCTAAGTGTTTCATTTCAAATTTTTTGACAATTGTAGCTTTAGCTTGTTAATCTATTTCATGCTAGATCTTGCAACAAGCATGTCATCCACATACAAAAGTAAAATAATATAGGAGGCATCAAAATTCTTGAAGTAACAATAATGGTCCATCTTACTTCTTATGAAACCATTGTCGCACATGAAATTATCAAACTTCTTATACCACTGCCTGGGAGCTTGTTTCAAACCATACAAAGTACAAACTCTTCTTTAAACTACACACAAGATTTTCTTTACCAGAAACTTGAAAACCTTCTGGTTGCACCATGTATATGTCATCCTCTATATCACCATGGAGAAAGACCGTTTTCATATCTAGTTGCTCTAGATGCAAATTCTCAGCAGCAATAATGATAGTAGTTAATTTGACTACAGAAGAAAAAAAATTCGATGTAGTCAATACTTTTCTTCTGCTGAAAACCTTTCACTGCTAACCTTGATTTGTATCTCGTGCTACCATCATTCTCTTCATTGATCTGCTAAACCCATTTGTTCTGCAAAGTTTTCTTTCTTTCTGGCAACTGAGTTTGTACTCATGTTCTGTTTTTCTCTAGAGAATCCATCTCATCTCTCATGGTTAACTCCCACCTGACAGAATCTTTCACCTGTATTGCTCCATCAAAATATTCTGGTTCACCAGTATCAGTCAACAGTAAATAATGTAAGGAAAGAGAATGTCGTATAGGTCTAGACACCCCTTCTGAACTCCTTACAACCATTTGAAGAGTTGTTTGTTCCTGTTCTACTTCCTGATCTGCCGTAATGTTTTTAGGATTTCCTTAAGCTCTTGTAGCTACATCACTATCTGTGATCTCTCCTATCACGGCCTTTTCACGTTCTTCTGGTTGTTTTCCTGCACTATCAGGTCCTACTACAAGCCTATCTTTATACAATACATTTTCATTAAAAGTTGCATCCTTATGTCTTATGATTTTTCTATTTTGATCCCAAAACCGATAACCAAAATAGTCAGAACCATAACCAATGAAATAACATTTTCTAGCCTTAGGATCAAGCTTGTCTCTTTTATCAGAATCTATTTATATATATGAAACACAGCCAAAAACTCTCAAATAAGAAAGATTTACCTTATTCCCAGTCTATACCTCTTCTAATATCTGGGAATCCAACGGAATTGAAAGTTCTCGATTTATTAAGTAAGTTATTGTGTTGACTGTATCTGCCCAAAAAGGCTTTAGTAACCCTGAATGTAGCCTTATGCTTCTAGCACGGTGTTCAAGGTTCTGTTCATTTTTTCAGCGACACCATTCTGTTTTGGAGTTCCCAAAATCGTTTTTATCATTCTGATTCCATTTTTTGCACAAAATGCCTTGAACTCCATACTATCATACTCACCACCATTGTCAGATTTCATACTTGATTTTTAAACCAGTCTGATTTTCAACTTCAGATTTCCACCTTTTAAAATTAGAAAACACATCAGATTTACTTTTCAAAAAAAAAACCATACCTTTCTAGTGGAATCGTCAATGGAGGTGACACGATAGCGAAAGCCTCCAAGGGACTGGCCCTCATAAATCTGTATGCACCAGCTCCAACTTCTCTTTTTTTGGTGGCCTTCTAGCTTTTGGGAAGCCAACTCTTTTCCACTTGTCATAGATACAATCCTCACACAAGCCGATATCGACGATCTTTAATTCAGGTAGCCGTCCCTTTTATGCTTGCAATTTCATTCCTTTCTCGCTCATGTGCCCGAGCCTTTGGTGCCATAGTTTAAAATCACCACCACCTTTGGCCACTGTTACTGTGTCTTTACATTCTGTAGTCATATATAAGGTTCCCAACTTACTGCCTCTTGCTACGACCATAGCACATTTAGAGATCTTCCAAAAACCATCTCCAAACACCGTTGTATATCCCATGCTGTCTAGTTGTGACTCATGGAGATCAGATTTCTCTTTAGGCCAGGAACATATCTGACATCCTGCAACTTCCACTGAGTTACATTGGCAGTTTTTATATAAACATCACCTTTCTCAGTAATCTCTAAAGGTTCATCATCATCCAGATAAACCTTTCCAAACTTCCATGTAGCGAAATTGTGCAATAAGTCTTTGCACGGAGTTAAGTGAAACGAAGCACCAGAGTCTAGAATCCAGGACTCATTTGGACTGTTAATGCTACAAATAAGATCATCATGGACCTCTTCAATAGCAACATTTGCAGAAGAAGACTTTTCTTTCTGATGATCATTCTTCTGATACTATTGAAACTTCTTGTTCTTCTTTTCTGCAATCACGGAAGAAGTGGCCCTGAATACCGCAATTCCAGCAGATGATATCTTTGCGGATACTTTAATTTGCTCCTCCCTTTGGACTTAGATTTGTCATTGTTCAACCTATGTCTTCGTTGAGAACTCCTTCCTCTACTTTGGGTACTCGAAATAGACCCGAAGATCCCTGACTCTCTCCTGCGAACATCCTTGTTGAGAATCATGTTAGTTATTTGTATGCCCTAGAGGCCATTACTGTACATAGGATGTATATTGTAGTGGATGCTGGGACATATATAGGGAGGACTTTCTTGCTCGACATGATAGTATGCTATTTGGTTGCTCTTTACCTTAACGTGTATACAGATTGTCTCTCTATTACATGTTGGTAAAGCCCTTAGGATGTGTACTTGACTACCTGGACTATAATGCGGATCATACTAGTGGGGACATGGTAGTCCATAAGTACATCCTTCAAAGTCCCTAGTCGTGGGTGTATCGAGATGGGGCATCGATATACCAGAGTAGACTAGCGTGTACCTTCTCGACCCATACAGATGGGCGATGGATGATCCAATATCCATCGGTGTTTGACATCAGAGATGATATACGGGTGCTCAGTAGAGACTGGGTATACTGGACGGACTCGCCGAGAACTCCCAGATGGTATTATACCTCACGTCAGATGGCAGTTCTCAGGTGACACTGGTACAGAGTAGTCTGTTGACCCGAGATCGTCATAGAGTCTTGTGTGGTTCCCACTGTGCTTTGATTTCCATCTTACCACGTCCAAGAGGGCGTGCAAAACGGTGGTTTTTGGGTACAGTCCCGAGTCACATGGAGGCAATGAGCGATAGGAGAGGATTCGTCTCTCCCGGTATAGGGGGTTGATGTTGCGCTGTGTTCGATTGGCTATAACAGGAAATCCCTGGCCAGGGTTGCTGAGATTTACTGGTAAGTGTTACCAGTAGTTTCTCGAATTGTTATAAACCTCATATCGACACGACTTATCGAGCTATTGGGGTCTGACGTTTACCACCCCTAGGCGAGATATGCGACATATCAGACGGACAGACCGGACTGTACGGTAAGTGTTACTGGTTGGATTCACAGGAGTATGAACGGGCTTGCTCGTCGATCTTCTGATCGCTCAATACCCGGATGGCCGTTACGTTTAGCAGACCGCTTGCGGCTTGTGGGTGTTTGATATGATCATCACCTGCTGCCGGCGTATTGACGAGTCTTTAGAGTCCTACACAGAGGTTTCCTGGCTCAAGCAAAACGAAATAGGAGCGCATATGAGATATGTGCGGGACCGAGAATAATACCAGTATGCGATACTGTATTCGATTCTCGCGATTTGTAACATTGATCGGTTATATGCGTTATAGCCGGGTTATCGGATCAAGTGTTGATCCGATAAGTTGTTACTATTGATATTAGTCGGTTATATGCGATATGACCGGGTCGTTAAATCAAGTGTTGATTTAGTGATTTAATGTATAATTATATATTTGATATATCACTTTACATTAACTAATATCGGTTCACTTTAAATGGATTTTCTCGCTCGGGTGTGCGCATTGCATATGCGATATGATTTTGTGCACATGCTTGTATCATGTTTGATGATACATGCCTTTTTAATTAAGTGTATAGAATTAAACCTTGGTTAATGGAATGGTTAGGGTTTACTATTTGCTTATTCATTTTATTCATTTATTTATTAATCTTTTTCTTTTTGGAAAAAAAGGAAATGAAATGATAAAATGGTGGCATTTCTTTTGTTCATTCATGAAGCTTCATGAATGCTTTGACTTGATGACCATTTTGTTTTTAGCTTAACCCTAACCATTGCATTAAACCATGATTAGTTCTCTACACTTAACTAAGGTCATGTTATGATAAGGATTGATTATTCTTTTCTTTTTAAAATCAACTTATCATAACATAATTCTTCTTCTTCTTCCTTTCTTCACTTGAAGAAAGCAAGCTCCATCAATGGTGATTGATAGAAATGAGTGAGAAATCCAATTCTAAAGTCTACCCACTTCCTATTTCTTTATCCTCTACCTCTTGCCAAGTAGTAGAGTGTGTTTTCTTCACAAGTTTCTTGACTTGGTGAAGTCGGAGCTTGATTCAGCGATGCCTCGACGTAGATCATCTTCGGCATGGACATCGACGACCTAGCTCGGCATTTCTCCGACGAAGCCGACGCTAGAGCCCGGGAATTAATATGGACAGCGAGGGGTCTTCGTTGCGGAGCTATGGAGGTGGAGCACCGGATCTACAAAGCTTGTATTTCCGTATTATTGTAGTTAAGTGTTAACTAGTTTCATTATTCGCCTAAACTTCTAGTCTAAGATCCGTAGTCTAGGGTTTCCCGGCACCGTAAATTTTGAATTTGGCATGATCGATGCCTTGTGAGACTTCTAGAGTGTGCTTAGGAACCCTACAGTGGTATCAGAGCCTAGCTAGAGCCTTAGGCGAAGTCCCGACGGAATCAGAAGTCCGATCGACCCAAAACCCGACTTGAAAAATGCTCTCTGGACTTTTCTGTAAAATGTGGATTTTTGTAGATTAAAAATATTCAGAGAAATCAGCAGGCAATTTTAAGAAAAACTGTGCAGCACGTGCCCGTAATTCAACTAAAGTGCGGCGGAACCGCGGCATGAGCTTGCTCATGCGGCGGTTCCGCGGCCCGTTTGTCGTTTTGTGCATCCAATTTTGCACAGTAGTTCTTAGTTGTCTGTGCTGGTTTTCCTAGGGATTTTTAATATTTTATTCCATAGTTGTATTTTCTGAGTTGTATTGGGGACTCGGTGTATTCGATCGGACTGTCTAATTTTGTCGGTGTGCTTTTCCGGGTATTTTTAGAATATGTTAAAAAGTTCGACCGGATATAAATACCCAATTTTTCCCCTGTCGGGAAATTTCCAAGTGTTGGATTTTTCCGTAATTTAACGACGTTCTAAGTAGTGCAAGTAACTCGATGGACCCTCTAGAAGACAACAAACATTAACTCGATTATGTGACCGTCTTGAACTGCCCTTTGAACCTACGGGTTTGGGGCAGTACGGCGTGCCACATGTGAGGCGTTGGCTTGACCCTTCTACGGCTGGACCGTTGGTACTGAGGCACGAACTGAATGTTGTTAGACTTATTTCATGTGTTGAGCTGTATCGGGAAAACTTGGGTGTTCGAATGTTCGATCGGAAAGTTTAACATTTTCTGTTTATTCGGAATGTGATACAATAATTGGAATTCACAATAGTTATGTGATAACTGAATGAATGTTATAAACATAGCACTTTAGTCTCACTTGATCGGTTGCCACGGAATTTTGATGTGATCAAAAGTCCGTCGCAATCACGTAGCGTATACGGATACTCGCCGGGTAAATTTAATAGACAGCCTCACTCCATAGCCCCGACCAAGTGACTGTAGGAGAACCCCGTCGCCGAAAGCATCCGTCCGGATGATCGCGGCAGCGGTGTTCCGCCTTGGTGCACTTCGTCGACGGTATCGGGGGTGCGGCCGTCTACTGAAGTTTGCGACGAGCATTCGATCAGATTGTCGGGAATCTTGTTGAATTGTCCGACTTGATATTGAAAAGAGTTTTCGATAATGAGACTAAAATGCGGGGTTTATAATGGTTAGGCATGCGATGTCTAAGGAATTCATTTGGTCAGGCATGCGATGTCTGAGGTGGTAGAGGATTCCAACTGTTGTAGTTTTACACTTTCTTTTCTGTGACCGTAAGTGTAATATATGATATCGCCGGTTTCGTTGCTATATGTCAACGACAATTGGGATGCGCATATTTACTTACGTTGATGACATGTGATGTTATGTGTTGCTGGATATGTTATATTGGATCGTCGTGTTTGAATAGCCGGGGGTTTTTATGTGAGATGAGTGTTTTTCATTTTCATTCATGTAAAAACTTGTATGTAATATTCTTTTTATTGGGGCGCTTCCAGGTTGCGGAAGTTGTCACCTTTTGTATATTATTTACTTTTCCGCACTAGGATAGACCCAAGGAGGAGGGCACAAGTAACCGGGTTCTGGAGTCCAGTGGGAGACCAACTCGAGGAGTCGAGTCCGGGTCTCCTAACTCTGGAATTGGTAGGGTTGCTTGCCGCTCTCGTAGGGGTCTAGGGGTGTGGGTTAGGCTATTCATCACGACCGTGGAATCCGTGTTTTATACTGGCTCGTATTGAAAACATGGACATCCTAGTATATCCAATATTTCATATGATTCTTCTGCTGCGATATCTGTGATGTGATCATGTGATGTTCTGTGATAGATACAGTATATAGTATATATGATATATTATATAGACGTTACTTATGTTTTACACCCGCGCTAGCCCTGCCCCGCTCTGCCGTTAGTTACCTAACCTAACGGTGCATGAGGGGACATCGAGGCGAATGCGGATGGCATAAGTGTACGTCGTATTTATCTGTGATGTTTAGGTACTTAAATAATGGGACTTCATTAATGAGATTAATGAAATAAAAGAAACCTAAGATGTTGTAGAATCGAATTTCAAAATAAAACAGGTAGCTACAGTTCTTGCTTTGCACAGCGGTATATGTGATATATCCTGTACCTTATTCGATGAGGAAAGGACCGAGATCCCTTCACCGGGAGTGACTCCTTTAGCAATAACTGGCAGATGCTACACACTCGGTTTGTTTTTTGATTGCTTTTTAAGACTTCTGCTTTGCACAGTGATATATATGATATATCCTGCACCTCATTCGACGAGGAAAGGACCGACGATCCCTTCACCGGGAGTGACTCCTTTAGCAAAACTGGAAAAGCCTCAAAAACACTCCATTTCAAAATTCATTCGATCCTACAACGATATCAAGTTCATTACGCAATAGGTTTTCAGAAAAACCTGTCGTAGCCCTCCGTCATTTCAGATAAGTACTAGTTAGTATTCGTGCTACGTTTGTTGACTATGTTAAGACGTAGTGTGCTGTAGCTAATTAGTGCTTATCTGCATAAGCATATGATGCGATTGGATTAGGGTAGTCGTGCGACTTTGTTGACTATGTTAAGGGTCGTGCGGGTGGGTTTAATTCAATCGGAAAATGACGGGTTGAACTTGACTAGCACTTATGATTTGTTGACTATGTTAAGGTCATATAGCTGCTAGGGGCAAAATATTATCGGGAATTTCAAGTGTTGAAATTTGCAATGAGATTGCATACCTTCTATGAGATAGTTGGATCCCGATACCCGCTGCGAGTAAGAGTTACTCCTGGGAGAGTTTTATACATTACAATTAGCCGATCAAGTAGGTGTCTAGAAAGGTGTCAACGGGGTTACGCCTCTGGGAAAACGAGGTTTACATTAATTAGGTTCGTGCGAAAGCACGGGGGACCTCCCTCAAAGTACCGACACTGGCCTGGCTGAAAGATTGGCGAACTTGTAGTGTGTAATTAATCCCGGCTAGTCTTTCCTTTTAGGGTTTGAAGGAAGATTTGATAAAAAGCAGTGGGAGCCATCCTGATTAGATAAAATAATAACCAATATATTCTTGCAAGAGCGCATGCTGAGTGTTTTCTTCTCTCTCTCTCCTGGTAGCGACCATATCACGCCTTAATCAAGATAATAATACGGATTATTGACCGAACCCGCTTGTTATACTGAGCTGGGGAACGTTGGTCCCGCTCCAACTTATAATTGTTATAAGATCGAGCAGGAAATTGGGGAATACCAGATTTCCCGTGCCGCCCAAACGAAGAGAGTGCATGCTGATGCATCATCTTCGGGTGTGTTCATTACAAAGAACTGTTTCTCAGTATCCTCCGTATCCTGGGTATTTGATACCGGATCAGGATCCCAGATATGTAAGATGTTACATAGGGCTACAAAAGGGTAGAAAAACTGAGAACGGGTGATAAGTTTCATGAGGCAGAAAACGGGGCAAGTGTTGCAGCCAAGTCTGTTGGTCACTGTCACCCTGTATTGTAATACATTGATTCTGAACGTATGTTATTAGATACCGAACCTGATATACAAAATCATATCTGTCTCTTTATTAATAAAGAAACGATAATATTTTGTATTGTTGGATAATGTTTTGAACATTTCCTATATCAAAAGTTGATCGGTTCAGGCACGTTATCTAAAAGCATTGATGTTCTAAATCAAACTACAGTTCTTAGTATATGGAACACACACAAGAGAAAGAGTTCAGAAAAAAAACGAATTCTTCTAGAGGTATTGTAGACTAGGTCAGATCAATGTGACCCGACTAGCTAGAGTTACATATAGATGCATATTTAAATCAGTTTGAATTTACATCTTGTGAAACTCGCCAGTCATGTCACAAAGATAAGATGACCATAGCTCTGTTTATTGGATACAGAGAAAGAGTTGGTAAACTTTTGGGATAATACATGTTGATGTATGTAGGTCCCCTGTCTACACATACCAAGACCGGTTCTTTGTACTTCATTACATTCTCTGATAATCTCTCAAGATTCAGACATATGTTCCTGTTGAAACACAAGTCCGAACCTTTTGAGATATTCACAGAATATAAGTTAGAAGTAGAGAACCAAAATACGGGTATAAGTATTATGTCCTTTGATGTGATCAAGGAGAAGAATACTTGAGCACGGAATTCCTGGATTATTCTAAAGGAGAATGAGATTCTCTCTTAGCATTACTCCTCCGTATACACCATAGCACGATGGTATATCGGGGCGGAGCAAACACACCCTATATGATAAGGTGTGCTCTATGATGAGTACTACTGAGTTACCTATTTCCTTTTGGGAGTTATGCACTTATGAAGTTGCATACCTATTGAATAGGGTTTCGATCAAATCAGTTGCCTACCAATTCATATGTGATATGGAAAGATAAGAGCCCATAACTTAAGTTAGTTAAGATTTGGGGTTGTCCGGCCTATGTCTGAAAAGCAAAATCCGGACAAGCTCGAGGCAAGGTCTGTCATGTAGAACTTGAAAGGTTCCAGCTATACAAATTGCAGCTGATGATTTGATAGAACCAAAGGATTCAGTAGATTCCAACGAACCTCAGCCTCTCCGCCGATCTAGTAGGGTTCCTCACCCACCTGAGTGATACTTCGGTTTCTCTATGACAGTGGGAGCGAGGATTGCATCATGAGATGATGACCCAACTAGCTTCGAGCTGGCCATCAGGAGTAAGACTCTGTAAGAATGGCTGGATGCTTAGTGATCTGAGATGGAATCCATGTACACCAACAAAGTATGGACTTTGGTTGCTATATCTGAAGGGTTGAATCCCCATCAGGAGTAAGTATATCTTGAGAAGATTACTTGGTGTACTTGGAAAGGTTGAGACTTTCAAAGCTAGACTTGTTAAAGGTTTTCGTCATCAACCAGACGTGGATAATGATGAAACCTTTTCCAGTATCTATGCTTAAGTCCATCCAGATCCTACTTGCCACGGCTACATACCATGACTACGATATCTGGCGGTTGGGTGCCATGACATCTTTTCTAAATGATGTTTTAGAAGAGAACGTCTGTAAGTACACAGCCAGAGGGCTTCGTAAACAGTGGGAGCAGCGGAAACGTGTGCAAGATGTTTTATCTGATAAAGCAGGTATCGCGGAGTTGGAACGTCTGTTTTGATGTGTTAGTCAAAGAGTTTGACATCATCAAAATGGTAGATGAACCTTGTATAAACAAAAAGGTAGTAGGGAGTATAGTGGTGATCCTCGTAGAGTACGTGGATGACATACTCTTGATAAGAAAGGAGTTTCCTATGCTACACTCGGTCAATCTCCGCTTATCACAATGATTCTCAATATAGGATCACTGGAAGCGTTCCAGAGTGATAAAGACGACTGAATGTCAGTCGCAGGCATTGTCTTTACCCTCACTAAAGGGACGGTATGTTGGAAGAGTTCCAAGCTAGATACCGTGACATACTAGACGATAAAGGCAGGATACATCGCTACTTAAGATGCTACCAAAGAGGCTGTTTGGATGTATAATGGTTCATGAGATGAACTACGTTCCTACCATTGTGAGACAATGGAGTTGTGGCTTATGCCAAGGAACGCCGGTCCCATCAGTGATCCAGACTTATTCTAAGGCAGTATCACCTGATCATGGAGATGGTTGATCTCCAGGTTGATCGAGGCAAAGAGAGCAGACTTAGAGGATAACGCAGCGGATCCACTCACGAAGGCCTATTCCCAGAGAGAGAATTTTATGGGATGGTTGAGTATGAGATACTACAACCACTGCTACAGATGGCCCTAGTGCAAGTGGGAGATTGTTAGTTATTTGTATGCCCTAGAGGCCATTATGGTACATAGGATGTATATTGTAGTGGATGTTGGGACATATATAGGGAGGACTTTCTTGCTCGACATGATAGTATGCTATCTGGTTGCTCTTTACCTTAACATGTATACAGATTGTCTCTCTATTACATGTTGGTAAAGCCCTTAGGATGTGTACTTGACTACCTGGACTATGATGCGGATCATACTAGTGGGGACATGGTAGTCCATAAGTACATCCTTCAAAGTCCCTAATCGTGGGTGTATCGAGATGGGGCATCGATATACCAGAGTAGACTAGCGTGTACCTTCTCGACCCATACAGATGGGCGATGGATGATCCCATATCCATCGGTGTCTGACATCAGAGATGATATACGGGTGCTCAGTAGAGACTGGGTACACTGGACGGACTCGCCGAGAACTCCCAGATGGTTTTATACCTCACGTCAGATGGCAGTTCTCAGGTGACACTGGTACAGAGTAGTCTGTTGACCAGAGATCGTCATAGAGTCTTGTGTGGTTCCCACTGTGCTTGGATTTCCATCTTACCACGTCCAAGAGGACGTGCAAAACGGTGGTTTTTGGGTACAGTCCCGAGTCACATGGAGGCAATGAGCGATAGGAGAGGATTCGTCTCTCCCGGTATAGGGGGTTGATGTTGCGCTGTGTTCGATTGGCTATAACAGGAAATCCCTGGCCAGGGTTGCTGAGATTTACTGGTAAGTGTTACCAGTAGTTTCTCGAATTGTTATAAACCTCATATCGACACGACTTATCGAGCTATTGGGGTCTGACGTTTACCACCCCTAGGCGAGATATGCGACATATCAGACGGACAGACCGGACTGTACGGTAAGTGTTACTGGTTGGATTCACAGGAGTATGAGCGGGCTTGCTCGTCGATCTTCTGATCGCTCAATACCCGGGTGACCGTTACGTTTAGCAGACCGCTTGCGGCTTGTGGGTGTTTGATATGATCATCACCTGCTGCCGGCGTATTGACGAGTCTTTAGAGTCCTACACAGAGGTTTCCTGGCTCAAGCAAAACGAAATAGGAGCGCATATGAGATATGTGCGGGACCGAGAATAATACCAGTATGCGATACTGTATTCGATTCTCGCGATTTGTAACATTGATCGGTTATATGCGTTATAGCCGGGTTATCGGATCAAGTGTTGATCCGATAAGTTGTTACTATTGATATTAGTCGGTTATATGCGATATGACCGGGTCGTTAAATCAAGTGTTGATTTAGTGATTTAATGTATAATTATATATTTGATATATCACTTTACATTAACTAATATCGGTTCACTTTAAATGGATTTTCTCGCTCGGGTGTGCGCATTGCATATGCGATATGATTTTGTGCACATGCTTGTATCATGTTTGATGATACATGCCTTTTTAATTAAGTGTATAGAATTAAACCTTGGTTAATGGAATGGTTAGGGTTTACTATTTGCTTATTCATTTTATTCATTTATTTATTAATCTTTTTCTTTTTGGAAAAAAAGGAAATGAAATGATAAAATGGTGGCATTTCTTTGTTCATTCATGAAGCTTCATGAATGCTTTGACTTGATAACCATTTTGTTTTTAGCTTAACCCTAACCATTGCATTAAACCATGATTAGTTCTCTACACTTAACTAAGGTCATGTTATGATAAGGATTGATTATTCTTTTCTTTTTAAAATCAACTTATCATAACATAATTCTTCTTCTTCTTCCTTTCTTCACTTGAAGAAAACAAGCTCCATCAATGGTGATTGATAGAAATGAGTGAGAAATCCAATTCTAAAGTTTACCCACTTTCTATTTCTTCATCCTCTATCTCTTGCCAAGTAGTAGAGTGTGTTTTCTTCACAAGTTTCTTGACTTGGTGAAGTCGGAGCTTGATTCAGCGATGCCTCTACGTAGATCATCTTCGGCATGGACATCGACGACCTAGCTCGGCATTTCTCCGACGAAGCCGACGCTAGAGCCCGGGAATTAATATGGACAGCGAGGGGTCTTCGTTGCGGAGCTATGGAGGTGGAGCACCGGATCTACAAAGGTTGTAATTCCGTATTATTGTAGTTAAGTGTTAACTAGTTTCATTATTCGCCTAAACTTCTAGTCTAAGATCCGTAGTCTAGGGTTTCCCGGCACCGTAAATTTTGAATTTGGCATGATCGATGCCTTGTGAGACCTCTAGAGTGTGCCTAGGAACCCTACAAATCAAATCTTGGATTTCATCGAGTTTCAATTTCTTACTCCCTGAAGAAGAGCAGTCACGGTTGCGGCCCAACTTTCAGGTAAGGAGGACAACATGATCGAACCTTTGAACTCATCATCAAAGTCTATTTCCACATAACTCGATTGAGTTATAATCACATTGAAATCATTGATGTGATCTGCAACAGACGCACCTTCTCTCATCTTTAGATTAAATAGACGATACATCAAATGTACTTGTTAGAGACAAATGGTTTTTCGTACATATCTGATAACTCCTTCATCATATCCGCTGTAGTTTTCTCGTTGATGATATTGAACGCAACATTCTTTGCCAACGTCAGACGGATCACATCCAAGGCCTGACGATCTAACAGATCCCAATCTTCTTTCTTTGTATCTATTGGTTTCGTACCCAACAAGGGTTCGTGAAGCTTTTTCTGATATAAGTAATCTTCGATCTGCACTTCCAGAACCCAAAATCCTTCCCATCAAATTTATCAATCTTCACTTTTCCTTCATCCAACGTTATTGTTCGTCTACCGCCGCCATTCTTACCAAATCCAAATAAGCATGCTGATAAGATTTTTCTACAAAGTTGATTGTGACAAATGATAGGATAACCATATGTATAGGTTGTCCACACTTTCCTACCTAGCAAAAAAATGCATTCGATGAATCATGCATGTATGAGCATACATTAAATGGATTCAAAGACAATATATTCAAAAACCAATGAATTCAAATAGTTTAGACAAGCGCATGAATCATGCATGTATGAGCAACACAACGTTGGGAGACATGAATATTGATAAATAAAAAGCATTAAATGCATTAAAGGGGTCGTTGATTGATGATAATTGACGGAGCTGCATGTTTGAATGCATTAATTAATGAATATAATGAAGTCCAAGAGAGGAGGCTGTATATTTGCATATATAATGAATGTTGTACACAGAGAAAATATCTCTCAATACACACAAAAATAATTGATTGAAAGTGTGTTGCCTTCATAAAGAAAAGAACTGTACGTTTCCAATGAGAGAACTTGTAATCTTATATTTTGTAAAGAGAGAAAAAGAAGAAAAACTAGTACGCCTAGTGGACTAGGCAAATTGCTAAACCGCTATAAATCATGTGTCTCCATTTTATTTGTGTGATTATTTCTTTAATCCATCGTTTTCTTCCACATATTCGGTAGATCGATTCCTAACAACAATATCTAATTGTTGATACAAACAAATGGATTATAGTGTCCACATTTATATGCCAAACTTATAAATCATTTAGATTAATTGCTCACGAGTAAAGTTTCATCCTTTACATTCCGAATTCAAATACCTATTGTCAAATTATCAGTAGATTAAAAGAAGAAAATCACAGATGGTGCATAACGATAATAAGAGCTATGGTTATTCACATTTTGTGGCGAGATTAAAAAGGGATTCAACTAAAGACACAATGAAGGTCATGTACATTTCGTTCGAACAAATGACACAAATTTGGTTGAAGTGTAAGGGAAATGATGGTAATATCGCGGATAGCCCTAATGGATACAACAAAAGTATCCTAGTAGCACAAAGCCAACAGTGATTATGTAGAAAGGAAAACATTAACTAATGTCTTAAAATTATAATAATGCAATATTTAAAATTTAATTTTCTAACGGAGGAAAAAACCAAACCCGGAGATTGACTTTGAGCCTCAAGAAAGCAAGTTCACATACACAACACGGAGCAAGAAAATGAACAACACTTTAAGAAGTAAAACAAGGAAGAGAACATATTAAACATTTATATCTATATGTTTGTGTATGGTATATAGATAGTGCACAAAAATAAATACATGGCAAATTCTTCCATCTAAATGTCCATGCACATATTTAGTGGTAAAATAAGAAATGATGTTTATATATACAGATATACTAGTTGTAAAAAGCTTAGAAGAAATGCTTAGTCGTATTCTTAGTAGGGTACATGATTGATATCATTTACTAAGATTATAAACATACCATTTTGACATGTTAAAGAACTTGGTTTCAATTATTTGAAATTTAGTCCTTATTAACGGGTTTCAATTAGTTTCGTTGATTACTCTATGAGTTTCAATTTATTCACGTAATAACATATAAAGTGTTTGTGTATATAGATATATTGCTTGATTAATATATACATACGCACATATATAAATAACCAAACCTAACTGATTAAACACACGGTACAAACCCAGATCCTAACACCAAACTTAACTTTCGAAATTTTGATAGAAATTTCTCAATTTCTAGCTAAAATTTAACAAATGAACCTTTTGAAACCGAACACAACAAATTCAATGAACAGGCTTCGGACTGGAATCTTTTGAAACCGATCCAGAATCACCCAAAACTGCTTTGTCCGAAACCTCAATTCATGCATGTTAGTTAGTGATCTTCAAGGAATTAATAAGGGTAATATTGACTGATGCAACTCTCTTATGCTATGTTATACTAATGAAAGAAAAAGATTATCTAGTAGTTCTACGCATACATGATGTATGTCCATGCATTCTTCAAAATCATTATTGTATTAAATTGTGGGATGCTTTGAATTCCAATGTATTATTAAGTGTTATATAATGGAATAATGTTCTCTTTTAGGTAACTTATATAATATCATCATTAAGTATTATATGAAGCAATATATCTTCTATATTAAGATAAGCTAAGCAATCTGCAGCATTGTTCATTTTCGCTCATGCATTCATGATCCTATCTATATATTAGTCCTTTAATTTGTTACTAAAAATTCCTTATCTTTCTTGAACTAATTAGATCTAATTTTTAAATAACTGCAAGTCTGTTAGCAATAGGAAGTTCATCTACGGATCCATGAAAAAAACTAGTATATATACATCTGTTCGGCATACCAACAATAAGTTGGTCAAGGTCAATGACGGATCCATGCATATGGGTGTGGGGGCACGTACCCCCACTCAAAATCAGGGAAAAATATGTATACCCACTTGCTCCTTCATGAACTTATGAAACCACTCTCCACATTAAGCTTACCCCTTACTTTAATTTTCTAAGCACAAAACCTACAACATCCTAAGTAACTTATTCATAGTCTCACCTTCTTCTTACTCTATCATATTCCTATATAATCAAACTAAATTTATAATCAACAAAATTTCAATAAAGTTTGAATTTCAATTTCATCTATTTAAGAAATGTATGCAACTATGCATAAATTATAGCTATTATATTTTTTCAGAAAAAGATTTAATAGCGAAAAATATGGTTCTTTGAACTATTCAAACTAGTCTAAAGTTTATCTAATATGTAATGTTTTTATTGTCTAAAATTATTTAATATTGTTCCATAATAATACAGTGTACTGAATATTAGGTTTTGAGTTAATACGGACAAGTTAATGACTATGATCTAAATTTTAGAATGAGTTGTCATTCAGAATACGTTGAAAACGTAGTTAAGCTACTAAAAGAGTCCTTAAGCATGGATGATCATGTGCATTCTTTTATTTTACATTTTGCTTTATCAACGTTGAAGCTCATCTCTATAGGTTGATGAGAGCTTTCATGAGCCATTTTAGCTTCAATCTTGCAAGTCTTTTTGTCGGTCAATTTTGTTACTTGATGTGCCCCCTTTGACCAATTCAGTGAGCCACTTTAGCTTCAATCTTGCAAGTCTTTTTGTCGGTCAACTTTGTTTTGATGTGCCCCTTTTGACCAAAATTTCCGGATCCGCCACTGGTCAAGATCCAACTATAATGGGCGAGTACACAAGTCCAATACGTGAAGCAACATAAAATAAGTAGAACTTCCCTCCACCTAATTAGTGGTAGGTTCTCACCATTATCTCTAATCATTGTGCCCTTTGATATGCAAATTATTGCTATTGGTAATCAAAAAGAAAGTTATTCATTGACCTTTTATCATGTAACTACGCGTTTACACTCTTCTTTAGATTCATAACATTGATATATGATTGATTCACTACAAAATCAATCATGACTTAGTAATGAACGGGTTAAAACCAACTTAATGTTCTATTGGAATCCTATCATTAGTCTATAGCGAATACTCTCAAATATGCATAAATGAAATGTAGATAAAGCATTTCTGCGTTCTAGAAAAGCTTCAAGCGGTCATAGTCGATTCCTTGTGTCGCTCGATATATATGTGATTAGATACGATCATGCAAATCAGATAGTTTTATGCCAAATCTAACTGTCTATTTGATATATAAGGTCTTGATAAAACAGAAAGCGAGAACGCTATAATTTGCAACACATCCACTTCAAAATTTAATATTGGTGGCGTTAGGGTTTTATGCCAGAAGAGGGGAATTTTTTTTAGATAATACAAAAAATAATTAGTTAAGATACCAACACTAACCGGAGCCAACTTTGGTCTTACATACTCAAACCTTGGGCCAAGAACCATGGCTCATTTCAAGTGTCAGCTTGTTTTTATTAAAAAAAAATCTCCCTACTTATTTAGATACGTATATAGAAAAAAATTCCATCAAGGTTTTGTCCTGCTTGACCTCGACACATCCTTGATTTGCCCTCGTACTCAATTGTTATGCATCATGGTTCTACTACTCAAAAGGGTTATATTTTACTAAATCCGGTCTTACTTATAGGCTGATATAATGGGTTCTGATGGTGATATGCAAAGTGTCTTATCTCTGAGCCGCTTAAACAGTTAAACGTGCATATGAGTAGACATTACAATCAATAGGTATTGCATAAGTAGGTTAGCATTTGAGAGCACTAGTATGCCTACACAGTCTAATTACTTTTGTGGGCAGTGATTAAATTTTTTTTAAAATTAGGATCTAATATAGTTTGGGAATCTCGTATTATTGGAAGATTTTTCATGTAGCAGAACTTATTAATATTCAGGAATAAAAACATTAAATGAAGCACCTAATTTGGAAACTCCTATTATATTGTTTCATCATTTAATTGACATTGATCGTATAATGATGGCATATTAATAGCAAAGAAGCTACAGACCAATGGAGGAAAGAGGTTAAAGAAAAAGCCAAACATAAGAAGGGATATCTAGTGAGTCGTTATTATGCAGAATTATTAAGAAAATTACTTAAGTGTGGTGTCCGAAGAAAAGTCAAAAGAGCATCCATATACCATAGCCGTAGTCTACATGTTTTATCGTGAAAGAAAGTTGAACGCATGTTGTGAACTTATTAACTTATAAAATTATATAATCGATTTGAGTACAAGCTCATAGAATCATGGTGTGGTAGAGACGATAACCCTCCGAATGGGGTAATGGCAGACATGGCTTTGCTACTTCCTTTAAAAAAAATTCAACTATACGCATTACCAATAAGCTAAAACCACTCTAGATTGAACTCTACATCTCAATTACACATCATGCACACATATCCTCACATTTTTCCCAATATGGGACTAAAACATTAAACTCATCCTCAGAGACAAACGAGCTTAATTGTGATGTCTAAAATTTTGTTTCTCCAATTTAGAAATGGGCTATCTTACAAAACTTCCAATTAATATTAATTTATATAATTCTTTTCACATTCTACTCTCGTAGAAATCTTCCATCACTGGCATCATTGCCACTATGAGATCGTCACGCCTTTAAGCATCACCAATTCCTGTAACGACCGCAAAATCCATGTACTCTTTTTTTTATAATAAAATAATTTCTTTTTAAACTCGGTATATATTCATTTCTATTTGAATATATGTATGATCATTACTTATATCCTATTGGTTGAGACGTTGTATTGATATCCCAAAGTTCTCAAATTCAAACTCCAGCCTCCCTAAATTATTTTTTTCTTTATTATAATTACTAGTATATTATATTGTTTTGTATGATTATATTTTTTATTGTTGTATTTTTATTTTGTATTTATATTCATGCTAGTTAGCAGTATGTTTTAAATATTGTTGTAGTTTTCATATAGTATGGTTATATTATACGAATTTATTTTAGTATAATTAACTTATATTATTTTATGTGAGCATTTTCGGTCATAGTTGTCATTATTAAAATATGAGATAAAAGTTTTTCTTTAATTAAAAAATAAATTTATTTATTGTTTTAAATTATTGGTTTTTTATTTAGATATATTTGTTTTGACTGTTTGTTTTTGGTGTTCTGATTTTGAGGGATTAATAGGATTTTAATAAATCTTAACCCCTTAACCTTTCTTTTTTACCGTATTTTTTCTTTCTCCTCCTCAACTCCGAAAGAAAACCCCCTCTCTATTTTTCTCTCATTCCCAATATGATATCCACCAAAACTAAGGAAACGATCATCAAAGGAGAAATAGAAATCGTCGATCAAATGCCGGAAGCCTCGAAACCGACTCGAGTCTATCTTTACAACGAAACAGGTAACTTGATACAAAATTCCTCATCTTCTTTTTCCCCATCGATCTTAATCACCAAAGTTTAATATTTTAAATGTTTTTACCATATATATAATTGAACTACTATTAACGTCATATTTATTACCGTAAACATACTATATATAAATATACATGCATGAAATACTCATATCATTGGTTAAAAACAAATGCTATGTAATAATTAATCTATATAATATGATTTTTAATTGCATCTAAAAATATCTATATAATTATCATGTAATCTATTAATCTTTCTTTATATATAGATCAAACAATATTCAACTTATATTCTTGTATTGTACTATTAAATAACCACTCAATTATATTCTAACTCTGACTTTATTTACACTTGTATTCTCACTTTATATCACAGCCATCAATTAAATATTAAACTTCTATATATGTGTCTAACATAATAAATAATAACTTGTCATGTCTCAAACAAATATGATTATCGACTGCACCTTTTATTTTGATCCATCACAATTGTGCCATACTCACTCTTCTATTATTACTTATGTAAAAATATTATTAACTTACATTTGTTTACAATCACTATAATGCTAACATAACTACTATCACATATAGCGAACTATTGCTAACTGTATTCTATAATTTAATACATAATTACTTATATTATCTACATAACCCTACTCATGCAAATGTATCCATTGATTATCGTGTATTGTTATTAATCTCTTTTATTTTAAAACTACGAATCACGTTTTATAATATTTTAATCACTGTTTTCATAAATCTGAAAACTGTTTTTATCAGCCAATTTCGGAGACCCATAACTCCGTCCTTCGAAATCCGTTTGGAGCAAATTCAAGTGTTTTTGACAACTAAATCGAAAGATCTAGATTTTCTAATTTTAATATTTTCCTGAAAAACGTCATAATTTATAGAATTCGGCCTTTTAAAATTATGTGACGAATCTGGACAGAATCGATCCTGATTCGTGCACTGTTTTTAAACATGACATAACTCGAGTTATCGACGTCGGTTATATGTTTGGATGTCTAATTGGCAGACCAATAACTTTCCTATATATTTGGTGGCTCAGAAACGTATAGAACGACCGGATATATGCCCTGCAAGACACCCCATAGTTGTCATGAAATTTTAATTTATGGTTTAAACCCTGATATTAATCTGACCATAACTAGAGTTTCAGAAATCCAAATCGCACGGAACCTAGTTGTTTGAATAAGTAGACCGAAAGACCTACAAGTTTCTAATAATTTTCGAGACCTAAAAATCAACAGAAAATAATACAAACTGTGTTCTAAAAACATGTGTCGGGGTTGGGCAGATTTGGATCTGTTCTGCGCAACGATACGAAAACGCGTATAACTTCCAAACCAGTAGTCGTAATTAGGCGAGACTTGAACCCAAGTTTTCATAACACTTAGGGCTATATTTCTTGTTTATTTTCTGATTTCAATTGACTTAAGTAATTAGTAGTTCACAACACTTCTTTACGGTACTTTTTTCTGACCATTACGTACGGTTTAATATACGTGGGGGATATTGGGGTAATTTGAATTGTAAGTTCAATCAATTGAATCTCATGAGTCCCGTTACTAACTCATGAATGGGCTCATGTTTCCTTGTCTCTGGATGATAGCCTTGGGTCTGAGAATACTCCGGTGGTGGTTAGGAACAGTGAGGTAATTTGAGTTGTAAGTTTGATCAACGGAAGCTCGAGAGTATCATTACTAACTCATGAATGGACCGTGTTCCCTTACCCCTGAATAATAGCCTTAGGTCTGAGAATACTCCTGCGGTGGTTGACACTCACTTTAACTGGCGTTAGATTATACTATCTTAATCTGAACTCGATATGAACCTGCCATGAACCACTTGAATCCATAAACCTGATATGAACCACTTGAATACTTAACACTCGTGAACTCGTGAATACATGAATCCATAAATCTTAAATCTCGTGAACATAACATGTATAATAGACACTACTTATTGGAAATAAATATATATATATCATAAGGATAGGGTAGCTCGAAGAATGGGGGTATTTATGTGTAACAGGGGATCATATCTTGTTCCTCGTGGTACCGGAGAATACAATACATTGCATTATATATAAATCTCGAATCTCGCGTTGCTGTTGTTCCGTGGGAATTACGGAATATCCTAGTTACATAATAAAACTCCTACAAATCGAGTTTATACTTATAATTAATAACACTGATATATCGAATATCAGGATACTCTAGTTATCTTGCACTGATTAACACGTATTACTTATTTGACATGCACACAACCGTTTACCGTTCGCAGTTATTCTCATGCCTAGTATTATGCATACCATGTTTCATTTCAAATATTGTTTTTTTATAAAATGAGGACTTACCGAACTTTAGTTCGATGACAGCATTCCTATTTTCTGTTTTCTTTTCTGGAGAATGTCGTCAGACGACATTGGGGCATGAGAAGAGGCTAGGTACGAAGTGGTACCAACTGAGAAAGACAGTCAATATCTTTCTAGTCAAACCGAGCTCTAGTTTTCCTTTTCAGTTAGTATGCCTAAAGGTTTGTGTTTTTCTTTAACTCTTGTTTATTTATTTGAAGTCGTTAAACTTTTATTAGAGAACTTGAAACTTGTAATAAATGTTGATAGATGATATTTATTTATTTTAAATTCTTTTTAATTTTATATTTATCCTGCTTAATCCAGACACTTAGCATATTCATATCGGGAAGGGGTACTTCTCGGTATGAATACATCGCGGGCTTGTCGTCCTCGTTTCTCATTTTTGGAAAGCGGGGCGTGACAATTCCACTACGAACATCATCTCCACCGCCTCTCCCCTCTTCTTCAACGCCGCCGTTGCTGCCAATGTTTCTCCCACACAGTCGCATCCACTAACCCACCTCTTCATAGTTGCCATTATCGTCGAAATTGCCTGAATTGTCATCGTTGCCTCTGTCGTTGCCCCCACCACTTTCCCATTGTCATCGCTAAACCTATCACCTTTTTGCCAACATTTCGTCGTTGGAACCGTTGACACTTCAATCTTCGTCATTGTTGGTGTTGCCGCTATCAGCCACTGCTGCCTCCTCCTCCATGAACATTCATGTTGTCACCTCTTCATCATCGTCGTTGCCGCCGCCACAACAATCTCGCTATTGCTACCACCACTATGGTACCCGTGATAACTGTCGTCGCTTATATTGTATTCAAGGAAATCATCCAATTATACAAAGCACCAAATAAAGTGTTCCTTGTGATCGAATGCTTTGATTGGTTTAACTAAAAATCACATTTTTGGATATGTTGGGAATTTTTAGAATCTTCCATTCTGTGTATCAAACGGGCCCTTAAGGTTATTGACATTGCAAGTAGAGTCATGTTTTAGTTACATAGGAACGATCGATATTAGTTTAATAGAAAATATATCTACTAAATTCATATAAAGAGTTATAATAGTCCATACCCTTGTAGTCGCCTCATCTTACACTACAAAATCATTCTAAATAATGAAAAATTGTATCAAACAGTTTGTGCATTAGTTTGCTCCCGTATAAGAATAAATATAAGCAAAAGTTCAAAAATATCCCAAAGGATAATTATAAATTCATGATCATTTAAATAGCAATTTACGAAAAAAATAATATAAGATTGTCGAGAAAAGCGCGCGCAAGTGGGCGTGTGTGTTTGTGTGTGTGGGGAGAGAGAGGATCATGAATTACCTGACGCATTCAGTTTTCGGGCCTTTATGGAAAAATGCCTAGTCCCTTGTTCGCTTCTCTATGCAAAATGGAGGAATACCAGATATTGCCCAATCCCGTCTTTCTCAATATGATTATCATGCCATGATGCCAGATGCAAATATCCTAGCTCGAGTCCCTTCTCATTTCTCTGCATGAACAGCAAAAGGAAATAATTTGAGATTGCGAGAAGATGCAAACTGACCTCCTAGGGTCCCCACCAGTTCTGCTATATTTGCCAAAAAAAATAGATACAATGCGACGAAATTAGAAGTTACAGTGTTCGTTAATCACTTATAGGAAACATAAGGCCATCTTTGTTATCATAGATCCTTCCACTTGAATATTACATACCATAAACTACGAATTTCTCTTCCCACTCTCCCATTCCAAAAAGGTAGGACGTTCAAAGATATATTTTTAAGAACCAACACTCGAAGGAATATGATTATTGTGCATAACTTAACAAATTTAGCCAAGAATATCGGGATATATTGTGCAAAAATATACTTCATTAATCAAAGAATAGTAAGCAAACAAAGCAATGGATATAAATGTATATAGTGTTCTTTTTTCTTATTTGCTTTAAGTGTTGTAATAGCTGAAGCTGGTAAAATAAGAGCAATAGTAAGCTGATTTCTAGAAATTTAATCGTTCATATTTTCCATATGAAGCCTCCAATGATATTAATTTTTCTTTTTAAGAAGAAAAAGCCTCATCTTGGGTATAGAAATCTAAAGAACATATAAACCAGTCGCTCTCTTAGAATGGATCTAAGGAGCTTCATTTCATCAACCATTCATCAATAACCATGAATTTAGTTTTAAAAAACACAATTAAAATATGATTAAAACGGGAATAACTCAAAGATCATAAATACAAGAGATATAAAAAGCATACCTTATCAAAGTAATAAGAGGGGGAATTTAATCGAGCTGAATCAAATAAAACAAGGGGAAATCTTGAAAAAAAATAGGGGAAAATCTTCAGAGATGAGGAAGGGTAGTTCTTAATAAATAGCAAAGAGGCGATAATGCCAATGGATGGGGAAAAAGAATAGTGAACTCAGTTGGGTGAGATACCTTCTCACATTTTAAAACTCATCTTCTTTTGGGTTTTGTAGATGGGTGTACACCAAAGGGCTGTCAGTAACGTTTCTGAATTCTGGTGGGCATGCAAGACAAGTGTTTAATGGTTGTATAAACCTTCTAAAAATATCTATTTGGATATAGGCTTGAAGTTTGAATTTAGATATGCTTCATGATTCTTTGTTTACCTTAAAAGAACGGACAATTTTTTAATTTAGGCCTATTTTAAAAATTATTATTAAATTTCGGCCTATTTCAAAAATAATTTTTAAACCAGACCACTTCAGCTCAGCACTGGCGCTGGCGCTTCATAAAAAAAATTTCTATAGAGCGCACTTGACAAGTGCGTCTCATACACACTGATGGGAGCTCAGTATTTTATATGGGGCGCTCTTGGTAAGTGTTCCCTCATCAGTGTTTTGTATGGGGCGCACTTGCCAAGTGCGCCCCAAAAAGAAACAGACTCGTGACTGGCTCTGTTTCTTTTTATATCTATCTCTTGATCTCTCGATCTCTCATCTCGCTCGATCTCTCTCTCTTCTCTGTCATGTCTTGCTTCCTAAAAGAGCGGAAACGGGCACGTAACAAGCCTGCGACATATTTATTCTGAGAAGGTCATTTCTCGAAACAAATACGCTAAGCCGATATAAGCAATATAAAGAATGACAAGAATGAACATGACAATGAAAATCCAACTTTATATATTTACATTCCAAAATTCACAGAGTTTAAACTAATACAAGATGTCTGAAAAGAAAATACAGTAACATCAAGTGCCTAAACAAGTGGTATACTAAAACTGAAGCTGGAAAGAAAAAACTAAGGATCGGCTGGTGATGCAAGCTGGTCGTAATCCTCTCCGGTCGGTTCCACCTTTTCAGTCCCTAAATCACCGGACAAACATTCTAAAGAAAACAAAGGGATGGGTGGAATACCCGTCAGCGAACTTACGCTCGGTAAGTCTTCAAGAAAGGTAGGATGTGAATATATAATGGCAAGTTATATAATTGAAAATATAAATCATGAAGCAATGAATAAGTGTGATATGGTAATTAACATAAACCTAACAATTCTATATAGCACGACAGTTCTATATAACATGACTGTATAGTGTAGGTAATGTATCTGTTATCATATACATATAACAGTTAAAAATGTTGAACATGTAATGAATAGCAATGTGTCTTAAAGAGATCATTAAAAGGGTAAGCTAATTAACGTGAGTTCAAGTGTGAATATCAATCAAATCTCAAGAGTGTTCTCGAACCCAACAGGCTATTGTCCAGAGATAAGGAACCACGTACCCAAATTAGTAACGGACTTCAACCTATTGTTGAATAATTCCAAACCCAACAGGTTACCGTCCAGGGGTTTAGAAACACGGGCCCTCATAATAGATTGCATGTGTTAGTATTCATAAATTCATATACTAAGAGGACTCCTGAGATTTTGTTGGATTCATACTTAAACTACCCCAACATTCCGCATAATCTAATTAGTCTAAGAGTAATGTCACAAGTCTTGATTGAATCCATGAATACAAAAAGTGATGTATAATATCAAAATTTTAAGATTGAGTTCAAGTCAAAATCATGTAGTCATGTCAGGTGTAAATCATGTCAATTGTATTCATGGTTTGAGTCAAGTTGGACCAAGCATGATGATTTAGTACAAGTTATGTCAAGTATCATGTGTTGGGTTATTTTTGAGTCTATATTCATGTAACTTGATTTTCATGAAGATATGATATATATATAGGTTATTTTTGAGTCTATATTCATGTAACTTGATTTTCATGAAGATAATATATATATATATATATATATATATATATATATATATATATATATATATATATGGAGTAGGCAAGTGATAACGCTAATTGTCTCCGGCTCCCCGAAGCTCAAAAGAGAATAGGTCACTTCAACCCGATTGCAACCTTTATGTTAGTTATGTATATGCCCTAGAGGCTATTGTTGTACATATGATGTATATTATAGTGGATGCTTGGATATATATAGAGAGGACTTTCTTGCTCGATATGATAGTATGATATCTGGTTTCATTTTGTCTAAACATGTTGACTTGTATTGGTTTACTGTCTTGCTCTCACATGTCGATAAAGCCCTTAGGATATGTACTCGACTATTAGGACTATGATGCAGTTCATACTAGTAAGGCCAGGGTATTCCAAGAGTACATCCTATAACTGTTCCTAGTCGAGGGTGTATCGAGACAGGGCATCGATACTCCAGAGTAGACTAGCGTATACGCATCTTGACCCATATGATGGGCGATGGATGATCACACATCCATTGGTGTTTGACATCAAAGATGGTATATGGGTGCTTAGTGGAGACTGGGTACACTGAACGGACTCGCCGAGAACTCCTAGATGGTATTATACCTATCATCAGATAGCAGTTCTCTGGTGACACTAGTTCAGGTTAGTCTGTAGACCTGAGATCGTCATAGAGTCTTGTGTAATTCCCACTTTGCTTTGATTTCCACCTTACCACGTTCACGAGAACGTGCAAACTCGTCAACCTCACACCACCTCTCCTCTCTTTCCTCTGCTCTCCTTTCTACACCAAAACCCTGCATACCCCTGCACCAAGAAACCCCAACAAACAAAACCGACCCCAAACCCTAACCGAAACCCAACACAGAACCCTAGATCGCAGGAGCTCCGTTCACTGCCGTTGACACATACACAACTCCTCTCTGCAAACTCCAGTGCACAAACCCAGTGAGCGCATCCCTTCCCTCTTCTTCTTTCTTCTTCTTCTTCTTTTCTTTTCTTTCTCCTCTTTTCTTTACTTCTTGAATTCTGTTTTTCATAGTTCGCCGGAGCCGGGATCGACGCCGACGATCCAGACGACGTACCTTGACTGCGTGATCACCCTCGTGCGTTACTTGGATCCGTTCCGTGTGCCGTGCGCGCGTCATGACATTTCGTTGATGTGGGACGTACCGTACATATCTGTTTCACGTTCCGTCTAGGCAAGTTATCCTTGCTATATTCTATACTACTGTAATCTATGTTTATTTAAATTATAATACCCTATAATGATTATTTATACACCCCATGTTTAGTTTTACTGCTTTTTCAATGTCCGTTTACATTCGTATAATACATCAGATCTAGGGCATGCAAGTTTATCTTGCTACATGCTACATTACTTTATATACATCTATTTTAACAAACATAATACTGATATTTCAAATTATGCACCCCATGTTTACTTTTACAGTTTTTCGACATCCGTCTGCATTCGTATGTGTTATTTTACATCTAGCGCAAGCAAACTTTTCTTGTTACCTACTATACTACATTATACTGCATCCAATGGAATATTTACATCTCATATTGCTTAGTTGCACATTCCACATTACCATTGTACGGTTTTACTGTTTTTGGATACCCATGTGCATCCATCTCATTTAAAATATATATAACTGTATTTATTGATCACATTAATTCATATTATTATTGTAGTAACACCCCATACTTAATAAAGTGCATCCTAATTTGTTTTGGAACTATAAAAGTAACCCTAATTAATAATTTGTAAGTCTACGCTAGCGCCCCGGCAGTCTACAGACGCCAAAATGCGGAACAAAACTTTTAAACTGGCGCTATCGTATACTTTAACCCGGATCTGCCATTATTGCTAAACTAACAAACTGTAAAGAGTGTAGAAAGATTGTACCGAACGATCCGAGTCCTTCGTTCTTCAACCATCATCCCACGCTCCGTTGCGGCTGCTCCGATCTCGTCGATCTCCGATATCCTCGTCGAGGTGGCACCACATCACCGATTCTTTAAACGGGCTCCCGCCTCTAACTCGAGGCAACTCGATCGTCAAGTTTGCTAAAAGAGACGACCAAGAATGATGTAGAGAATGAGTAGATGACTTTGTCTCACTTCGTCCAAGTCCGTGGACGATCGGTTAATGAAGTTGCCGAAGGAATCGGGTGATGGAATGAAATGGACTGTGAAATTCCATACACCGATAAAACCTATCATAATCTTTTCTAGCAAATGAAAACTCAAGTGAGAGTGGGAATGAGGAGAGAGAGAGGGCCGGCCATATATAGCAAGAGGGAGGTGACCGTAGGAGAGGGAGGTGACCATAGGATAAATATCATATGTGAACACAAACAAATATCTTGCATAAAGATCTTAAGCAAAACAAGAATGTAATGAAATCAAAGCATGAGTCACTTAGCCTTGTCACAAATTCTAGAACCTTCTAGAACCTTCTAGAAGCACGACTCACTCTCATCCAAGAAAAGATAAATCCGCCTTTAACCAAATGTTAAAAGACGGCTGATAGAAAACTGGAAACTGGCAACTTCCAAAAGTGATCCTGAAACGACTTTCAGGATAACCCCGAAACTGTATAAATATACCCGCATTTGTATTACGACCGAATACAAATGCAACTGAGACAAAGATATTATACCTACTCAATATAATACTCGGATCCGGCTTAAACCAAAGCCGACCAGTATTATCTGCCCGAAAACTGACACGTGCGTAAACGCACGTGCATTTTCCGAACCCTGCCATAAAACCATACGGCCTCTACAACGTTTCGCCCGAACTTAGGAAACTGTCTGTGGGGGACTCTAATGACTCGTCAGCACCATGGCAGTGGGTTTAACCACAAACCGTCAGCGGCACTAGCAATGCGTAACGGCTGCCCATGGACTGACCTCAAGGGAAGCTGATGAGCGAACTCAAGGGAGGCCGATGAGCGAACTCATCCAGAAACCCTACTGAGCCTAACAGTGACAATGTATATACAGTCCGGTCCGTTCGTCAATGAGTATCGCATATCTGCCTAGGGGACTAGTAACGTCAGACCCCCAATAGCAGTATAAGTCGTGTCGGAGTGAAGCCTCAATACACCCTGAGATACTACTGGAGTACCTACCAGTAAATCTCCTACCATGGCCATGGATTTGTGTAATGGCTCTCCTAGACACAGCACGACCTCGCCCCCAATACCGGGAGAGACGAATCCCCTGCCGATCCGCTCACGTGCCTCCATATGGCTCGGGACTGTACCCAAAAGCTACCTGTTTGCACGACTCCTTTGAGCCGTGGTAGGGTAGAAATCAAAGCACAGTGGGAACTCACACGAGACAAATGACGACCTCAGGTCGATGAACTAACCTGTACACATGTCACCAGGGAACTGCTATCTGACGGTAGATATAATACTAACTAGCAGATTCCCGGCGAGTCCTGTCCGGTGTACTCATAACCCAATGAGCACCTGTATACATCTTAGGTGATCCAACTGATACCAGTGGCTTGTGAGACCGGCCACCGCCCCTCGTCGGGGTCTCGACTGTACACACTAGTCTACTCCAGAGTATCGATGCCCTGTCTCGAAACTCCCACGACTAGGGACAACAATTAAGGATATGCGTATAAACCACCCAACTCTCACTTATATGATCGCCATCATACTGTTGGTGGTAAAGCAAGATCCTAAGGGCTCTATCAAAGTGTAACATGCAATCAGTCACCTGAACATGTACACGACTGATAAAGGCAAACCAGATAGCATACTATCATCTCGAGTAAGACTGTCCTACCGGTATAGGTCCTCCGCAATCATTGCAATCACGTACCTGCGATCCAATAATTGACTATGAGGGCACTATCTCCAACAATCTCCCACTTGCACTCAAGGCTAATATTGCGATGTCGACTACTCACAGCCCGTGTGAAACCGAACATCCAACTCCTCTACTAATCAGTTTCACAAAGCCCGTTTGTAAAACTATTGTGTTCGAGAAATAGCCTCAGTGAGTGGATCCGCCTAGAAGTATCTTTCTATATCTCTCTTAATCTCAAGTTCGCGGAGAAAACCATCTCCCGAATTGAGTAATACCTGTCTTAGAACATGTCTGGATATCTGATGGGACCTTAGTTCATAAATGAACTCCATATCCAAACTTCTTAGACTGAATCGATCACTGAACCTAATCAGTATCGGGCACCATGCCACCCACAGTATCCCCTTGGACCACCTGTCCATAATACTGTCCCTCTTCGTCAGAGGGAAAAACTAAAACTCTGACAGTCACTCTGTCACCCACGTCACCTTTGAAGCCTGGAATGATAATCGTCTCCCGAAGGAGGCTGCCGTCATCAAATCCGTAGAACATGTACTTATGTTCTAAACCTGCTTCCTTATGTTTCTCCAAGATTGGATTAATACAAACTTATTGCATCTAGTGCAAAACCAACATTTGGTGTGGTACTTGACATCTCATGATTGACTCAATTGCCTAAGCAAGTGATCTGCCAATCATGCACATCCCTCTCCCCTTTAGTCTGTAAGACACCTTTAGAGAGGGTGACTCCATCACCTGCAGGTACACCACCATGCTAGGAGTCAACTATTCCAAAAACCATTAGAATATCTGTCAAAGTACCCACATTGGGAAACTACCCAAATCCAGATCTAAAACCATAGATCTAGAAACCAGAATGTCAAATATTATATCCATATCCTGTCTGGAGAAACAACTGTGTGACGACCACAGTACAACCGATCGTAGTATAGGAATTTTACTTCCTACTCTGTGTATGTCATCCAGATACCATGACATCACACCCTACTACCTTCTTAACTGATCCATCCCCTATTCTGATTGAAGTCAAACCCATGACTGTCACATCAAAATTAGATGATCTATCTCCGCTATATCTGCTCAAGTCTATAAATAGATATAAGCATCTTGCCCACTATGCTTTCGCTGCTCCCACTGACTATGACAACCCTCCTACCGGGTCTCATATCCTGGAACAACAGTAGTGTCAAGTCTTGGTAGATAAGAACCTCCCTGTCACCGTCCTTGAGCCTACCGAAGTACCTCTCGGGTGTCTGAGGTTACCTACCATACCTGCGGAGTGGCAATTGGAATGTCAAACCTGATTGAATATATAGGTCCTATTAAATTTTCCGTAATCGTTTGCGGTTCTGGAATCACTTCCAGTTCTACCATACTCTCACTACTGTTTTCTGAAAAAGATCCATTTTACTAAAACTGTGGCGAGTCAAGAACAATACCACTATTGATCTTCCAAATGGTAGAATATCAACCCTCGTCATAGCCAGGGTCAACCCACAAAACATCCATTACAGAAACGTGCCCTGAGTTATCCAGTGTCTGGTTTTAAGCATACGCTGGACAACTCCCCGTACCTTAACATCTTTTAAGGTACGAACTATTCTATATCCAATATAGAAACTTTGGCACTAATTTAATTGGAACCATATTCAAACTATGCAGCTGTCTCCAGTGCATATCAACTTAATGGAAAGAGGCTAATCAGCATTGCTCAACTTAGGAATCCATCCAATTATGAGTAACCTGAAAGAGAAACACGTTTCTCAAAACCATCACTATCATCTGAATACCAATCACAAGAATCTACATCTTCGATCTCTTTGAAGAATCCCGATACTTGTGATACCTGGTTCTCTACTTTATTCTTATACCCACAACTTCTCAAAACTTAGACCATGTATTTCTACGAAACACTCGTCTAAATACTAGAGAAGTTATAAGTAAACAGAACATAGTACGAGGACCTACCCCTTTGTCCTGATGGACACTGGACAACAGACAATACTCTGTATAAGTCCGCTGAGTTAAACAACTCAAAACCTGTGCGTTGTAGGTGGAAAACTGTACCCTGGCGATTTCCTCAAATATCACCAATTACAACGAATTCCGATATAATGAGGATAATCACCTAATTCCCAATATCTTACTCCCACTCATCATCTGTAAAACCATACAGATATGGGAATGAAACCTGGTAAATACATACCCTTGGAGTAAGTGTCTAATCGGGAAAAACAGTTTTTCTTTAACAATGCACTGAAACATGAAAATGTTTCGTAGGGGTATCCTGGTATTCATAGCAATGCCTCTTCCATAATCCAATTCATGACTTCAACCGTATATCTCTTTGCCATCTCTCCAAATCCCCTTTATTTGTCTTTAGTCGTTACCTTCTGTACACCATCGTTAGGCTAAATGGTTTTCTTCCTTCCCTACCGTTCGGCACCAGCCTATGGTTTGGAAGAAGACTATCCAGTAAGCATAATAGGTGTACCCTCCTAAACCAAGGAGTACTCGCAACTGAGAGAAGGTGATGATAAAAGACAACTGAATAATACCTTATTCTTTTAAAGGTGAAATAGGAGTGGCGATGAAGTACGCGGTTTTGGTCGTGAATGATATCAGTCGCAATTTACTTTGCCCTCTTTCTAATCCCTTTATTTTGTCTTTACATATTACCTTCTGCACACCCTACTTAGGATAATTGGTTTTCTTCATTCCCTACCTTTCGGCACCAGCCTATGGTTTGGAATAAGACTATCCAATAGGCGTAATAGGTGTACTCTCCTAAACCAAGGAGCTCTCGCAACCTGAGAGAAGGTGATAATAAAAGACAACTGAATAAACCAATTCTATTTCTCCTGAACCTGGATCCATCCCCGAAGAAGTCCCTTTGAGTTCGTATATAACCATACGATGGATCTATCCAATGGAAGTGGATATCCGTAGTAATACGGGTGTTCTGAAAAATTCAAAGGGTAAAAGAAGGAGTGGCAATGACTTATGCAACTCAGACAATCCAAAAGCCAGTATTTTAAGAAGGTTCGGTCAACCTGGTCACTGAGTCATAGTCTAGGGTCGGTCAAAGGTCGCTGCCAAAGAGAGAGAGAGAAAAGAAACACTCTGCGTGCACTCTAACCTAGATCAGAATGGTCATCATTTTATGTAATCCGGAAACCTCCCACTGTCCTGTCAAATTCTCCTCCAAACCTAAAGAAGAATCAATCGGGATCACCCGAAGAGTAAACCAACTCATCAGTGGGAATCGGGATCCAACTCTCATCGCATGATAACGTGATGGAATGCATCCACGTTACTCATACTCCAGAAGGTATGCGCATACTTGGCAAGTTTCAGTTTCTTTAGAAACTCCCGATAAAGTTTTTGCCCCATGCTCTTATGATCGTGACTAAGGGCCAGCCCACCATAAGTCACATGTCAAGTTCTTCCCATCATTATCTTGTTAATTTGAACCCACCCGTACTCGCCCTTGACTAAGGGCCAACAAGGCTGTACGACTGTCCCAAACCAACTCATCTATCTATGCAACATGTGAACACCCCAGCAGCTACCAATCACTATGTCCTAGCTAAGGGCTAGACCAACATAGCTTGAATACTACTGACCATCCATATGAAATGACGGAGGGCTACGGCTGGTTTTTGACGAAAAACCTTTAGCGTAGTGAACTTGATATCGCTGAAGGAACCTGATAGCTTTTTAAAATATAGTGGCGAAAACCTTTTGCTAAAGAGGTCACTCCCGGTAAAGGGATCTCGGCTCTTTCCTCGTGGAATGAGGTGCAGGATATTCCACTGAATACCGCTATGCAAAGCAACTTGTAATCGACTATAGTAAAGTTATTACCCTGACGCAAACTTTTGCCCAAGGGGTCGGTCCCGGTGAAGGGATATCGGCCCTTGCCCCGTCGAATGAGGTGCAGGATATTCCACTGAATACCGCTATGCATAACAAAAGAAAACGTCTTTGCAATAACACTTTTTAAATTGTTCCAACAACTGTAAACAGGTTTGTTTTACTTTGCGTTGATCAGAATCAACACAGTCCCATCATTTAATCACACCAGAAAAGAACGAAAATAAAATGTACGTATATGCCATCCGCATTCGTCACTGGGTCCCGTCATCACCCGTTAGGTTACTTAACTAACGACAGAGCGGGGACTGGACTAGCGCGGGTGTAAAACATATACAACATCTAATAGTATATAAACCAATATACAATAATCGCTCCAGGCGTGATAGTATGCAACATTACAGAAAAGTAATAAGCATCACAGAACAATACAGATAATCTGGGATCCCCGAGTTTCACAGAGCCGCTGCTGAAACTCGACGTTCCCCTGTCGTGTGGATAGCCTGTGCAATGAAACCTAGACCCCTACGGGTGCGGCAAGTTACCCGCCAAAACCTGAAGCGAGGCAGTCCCCCACAACATAGTGAATGGAAAACCCGGCACTTCACGGAATCCGGTAATCTTGGGCACCCCTCCTTGGGTCAACCTGTACCCTCTACGAGTGCGGCGAATAGTCTGCCAATTCTAGAGTGGGACCCCTCTGCCTTTCAAAGCCATGAGATGCGGACCCGTTGCTTCTCAGAACCCGGCTATCCGTGCACTCCGTCTCGGGGCAAAACCTAGTACAGTAATGAAAAATAGTACAACAGATACATCGACCGCAACCTGGTCGTGCCCCAAAAGAATATTATACAACAGGCAGTGACGGCTGTCTACAAGTTGGACGCTCGCCCCGCAATATCAAATGTACAAATAAACACAAACTGTACTACCATTGCACACTGCTATCCACCACGACAAATCCGCAACATCACAGCACAACACAGAACATCAACGCGAATGTCACGTTCGCAAACCCGTCTAAAAGAACTATAGCAATCAGACACGGTTTACCGATCAAATGACATTCCCGGTCGGAGATATAATGTAAGCACTGTAAACTAACGTGTTTAAATTTCGATCGACCAAAGACCAAATATCAAAAAGTGGGCCCCACTGCTTACTGGTGAACAGTAACAAAATCTGGGCCAAAACGATATTTACCAAAAACCCCAAAATCCCACAGAGAAGCCACTGGAAAAATTTGGGATTATGAACTCCCCAAGTGGCCGCGGATGCGCGGCCAAACCATGGGTTTGGCCGCGTTTCCGCGGCAAGTTGGAGGAATCATGAGACCAAATTTCGTCGTGGTTCTTAGAAAAGCCTGCACAGATTTTTAAGATATACAGAATTAATTTTTGAGACCATTTAAAATCAACAGAAACTGTCGGGCATGGATTTTGCAATTTTCGATTTTCGGTCGGATCGATGTTTTAAACGCGTTAGCACAAGTTAGTATAGCAAAATGGTGAGGCTCCGATACCACTGTAAGTCTACGCTAGCGCCCCGACAGTCTACAGAAGCCAAAATGCGGAACAAAACTTTTAAACTGGCGCTATCGTATACTTTAACCCGGATCTGCCATTATTGCTAAACTAACAAACTGTAAAGAGTGTAGAAAGATTGTACCGAACGATCCGAGTCCTTCGTTCTTCAACCATCATCCCACGCTCCGTTGCGGCTGCTCCGATCTCGTCGATCTCCGATATCCTCGTCGAGGTGGCACCACATCACCGATTCTTTAAACGGGCTCCCGCCTCTAACTCGAGGCAACTCGATCGTCAAGTTTGCTAAAAGAGACGACCAAGAATGATGTAGAGAATGAGTAGATGACTTTGTCTCACTTCGTCCAAGTCCGTGGACGATCGGTTAATGAAGTTGCCGAAGGAATCGGGTGATGGAATGAAATGGACTGTGAAATTCCATACACCGATAAAACCTATCATAATCTTTTCTAGCAAATGAAAACTCAAGTGAGAGTGTGAATGAGGAGAGAGAGAGGGCCGGCCATATATAGCAAGAGGGAGGTGACCGTAGGAGAGGGGGGTGACCATAGGATAAATATCATATGTGAACACAAACAAATATCTTGCATAAAGATCTTAAGCAAAACAAGAATGTAATGAAATCAAAGCATGAGTCACTTAGCCTTGTCACAAATTCTAGAACCTTCTAGAACCTTCTAGAAGCACGACTCACTCTCATCCAAGAAAAGATAAATCCGCCTTTAACCAAATGTTAAAAGACGGCTGATAGAAAACTGGAAACTGGCAACTTCCAAAAGTGATCCTGAAACGACTTTCGGGATAACCCCGAAACTTTATAAATATACCCGCATTTGTATTACGACCGAATACAAATGCAACTGAGACAAAGATATTATACCTACTCAATATAATACTCGGATCCGGCTTAAACCAAAGCCGACCAGTATTATCTGCCCGAAATCTGACACGTGCGTAAACACACGTGCATTTTCCGAACCCTGCCATAAAACCATACGGCCTCTACAACGTTTCGCCCGAACTTGGGAAACTGTCTGTGGGGGACTCTAATGACTCGTCAGCACCATGGCAGTGGGTTTAACCACAAACCGTCAGCGGCACTAGCAATGCGTAACGGCTGCCCATGGACTGACCTCAAGGGAAGCTGATGAGCGAACTCAAGGGAGGCCGATGAGCGAACTCATCCAGAAACCCTACTGAGCCTAACAGTGACAATGTATATACAGTCCGGTCCGTTCGTCAATGAGTATCGCATATCTGCCTAGGGGGCTAGTAACGTCAGACCCCCAATAGCAGTATAAGTCGTGTCGGAGTGAAGCCTCAATACACCCTGAGATACTACTGGAGTACCTACCAGTAAATCTCCTACCATGGCCATGGATTTGTGTAATGGCTCTCCTAGACACAGCACGACCTCGCCCCCAATACCGGGAGAGACGAATCCCCTGCCGATCCGCTCACGTGCCTCCATATGGCTCGGGACTGTACCCAAAAGCTACCTGTTTGCACGACTCCTTTGAGCCGTGGTAGGGTAGAAATCAAAGCACAGTGGGAACTCACACGAGACAAATGACGACCTCAGGTCGATGAACTAACCTGTACACATGTCACCAGGGAACTGCTATCTGACGGTAGATATAATACTAACTAGCAGATTCCCGGCGAGTCCTGTCCGGTGTACTCATAACCCAATGAGCACCTGTATACATCTTAGGTGATCCAACTGACACCAGTGGCTTGTGAGACCGGCCACCGCCCCTCGTCGGGGTCTCGACTGTACACACTAGTCTACTCCGGAGTATCGATGCCCTGTCTCGAAACTCCCACGACTAGGGACAACAATTAAGGATATGTGTATAAACCACCCAACTCTCACTTATATGATCGCCATCATACTGTTAGTGGTAAAGCAAGATCCTAAGGGCTCTATCAAAGTGTAACATGCAATCAGTCACCTGAACATGTACACGACTGATAAAGGCAAACCAGATAGCATACTATCATCTCGAGTAAGACTGTCCTACCGGTATAGGTCCTCCGCAATCATTGCAATCACGTACCTGCGATCCAATAATTGACTATGAGAGCACTATCTCCAACATAATTGTGCATCCATATCATTGATTCCATATTTTGCATGTCTTGACATGTTAAACTACACATTGTAACCATAAACAAAAGATAAAAACCCTAACTTGATCTCAAAACCCTTCTGTTGAAATTTCAAACTTAAAATCAAAACCATATTAATATCTAAATAAGTTTGATTTAAAGTAATTAAACAACAATTTAACTATAGGGTTAGAATTTATACCTCACAAATTTTGAGATCTAGCATGCAAACTTAGCCTCCCAAATTGCCATCTTGCTCCTAGATCCAAGCTAGTTTGGGCCAAAGAAAAATGGGTGCAGGTTTAACTAGGAATTAATGAGGTTTTGTGTGGATTTTTGAAGCAAAAATGAAGAATTTTGAGTTGGATATGAGGTGGAGAAAATGGGGGCTGCTGCAATGGGGTTTCGGCCATGAGGAAAGAGAGGGGGAAATTGTGGTCAAGTCAAGAAACATCCTGTCACGCCCCGCTTCCCAAAATACGGAATACGAGGTATGACTAGACCAGCCATGCTCCTACGGTCAAGAGATTATCCCGCCGCAGTCACACTTCGGCTTCTAGCACTAAATGGTAATCAGTAAATAAAGCACAGTATTAAAGGAATCACATCACTAATTTATTACATTAAAATTCCATTGTTCACAAAATTACAGTTAATAAGAACAATAACTAACCAAGTTCAATCTCACGATCACTCTATGGAAAGCAGTAAAGATAGGGAGTACACCAGACTATATCTCTGTGAACTCGAAGGGTAGATCCGTCTCCTGTGCTGGTCCTCCCGCGGAATCTGAGCATGCATACTCAGGTCGTCAGAGCGACACAATAACAATATTATTATAATTAGATGAAACAGGTAAATGAGGTAATACTGGTATAAGAACAATGCAAGTAATCACTGTGTCACTATATGATGCAGAATATATTATATGTCCCTATCGGTCTCTAGGTCATGTTTGAAATCACATAGTGGAAGGAGGATCATGTTTAACAGGAGTCTCGTACATACCCGAGACCACGGCCCACATGCCCGGGACATAACCCTGTCAGCCGGATCGCTAGATCCTATCCTACACGTATCAGTATCACGGTTCGAATGATCATCCTCTAAACACGGTCCCGCTAAATACGATACTCTTTCCACTTTGATTTCCCCTTTTTCCCCAGATTTACACTATTTATGATCTCGATCTAGTTGTGTACAAGTATACCAATGGCACGGTTTTTATCACTGTTCACTGTATCAATCACTGTCACGAATATTCACTTTCCATTGGTGTACTCGTCACTCCTAAACCAATATCTATCACGCACGATAATGCAATGTCCACACGCACTAACACTGAATATATGGCAAGGGTATGATATATGTATTGTATGCTGCCAATAAGCTCTGTATGTTACGAATCAACATGCATGTCACTAACTAAAATAATTTGCATAAATTAATATGTTAAGAATTCAGTAAAATGATACAGGTAAGGTAATTAGAACACTCAGTCAGCAATTCATCAAAATTTGTTTCAGTTCAATCGGGATTCCGGTTTTCAAGATATAGCTATTTCATTTTAAGTGCTCGCGGCTGGAAATTCAGTTTCAGAACTGAACGTCCGTTTCGCGACACGAATTGCGCCCAGTTGGGCTCAGAATTTAGTGATGTCACAGTTAAATGAAATCTAAGGTTTTCGATAAAGTATTCAACGCAACATACGGATCCTCAATCGCATCTGTATGTTGAAAGTTATACACAGTTTAACCTCAGGGTGTCATTTCAGAATCTGTTCTGGACAGTTATACGTTCTGCCCTTTTAAATACAGTTTAAAATAGTAAATGGCGATGGAACGGAATGGAACCACCTGTTCTATTTATCTAACAGAATTATCTTTAATCTACTGTAGAGTTCCGTAACGTACGACTTCAGGAAACATAGTAATACAGGTCTTGGGACAGAACACAATAATCAGAAACGCTCTGGACTGCAGTCCAGAGTCGCTTTCCGATCCAATTATCATCACGGTTACAGAACAGAAATCATTAGAATTTTACATAGGGTTAAAGTTCGTCGAGTCGGCTTCGATTTAAGCCCTCGAACGCATCATTCCAGAATGTATGTAATTTACGGTGATTTATTCATTTTCAGATACGAGAAAATATTAGTTTTAACGGCATGTTTGGGGGTATCGATTTTTGTCACTAACAATCGTATTTTCTAGCGAGATTCATACACGATATTTATCGTCTAATGGGCCAACAGAAAATATTAGTCTCCGTCAAAATAAACAATCATTTCCATTGGGATCTAACATCGAGCACTTAGGTCACGATATACATCGGTAATCGGTAAGTTTAATAACTATGTGATTTATGTTTGTAACACCGCTAAATTAGCATGAAGCAAGTAAATACTTGCCTGGAAAACGCCTCGGGGTCGCACGGCAGCAACGATGTCGCGAACGTGCGTTGTACGCCGCGGAACAAGTTCGCGCGAGCTTGGCTCGAGACACGGGTTTGACGTCGGAGTTCGCCGGAGTCGTCCTGTGCGCGCTGGAAGCTTAGGGGGTTCTCTGTGGTTCGCCTGAGAAGTGTTGGGGTTGCCGACGGTCGACGGCGTCGCTCCGGCGATGGGCCGCAGTGCAATTCACAGTAAGGAAAAAATGTTTGCAATTGGGTTTTGGAAAGAGAGGGGGAGCAGTGGGGTCGGGTTTGGAGTGGTGAGGATGGTGCTGAGGATGTAGAGGATCGCCGGGTGGTTCAGGTCAGAGGGGCTCGCCGGCGTTGAGTGGTGTAAGGTGGCGGTTGGCTCGGGTGAAATGAGTTTGTGTGCAGGGGAGTGGGTGTGAAGGGGCTCGGTTGATGAAGGGAGGAGTCGTGGAGGGAGAAGGAGGGTGAATGAGGGTCGCCGAGGGGTTGTCGAGGTGTTGTCGCCGTCGATGGGGCGACGAGTGATCGGGGAAAAATGGGTTCGTAAGTTTCGAGAGGGAGAGAGAGATGACGGAACTGGAAAAGTGAGGGGGTGAGCGAGGTGGGAAGGAGATAAGGAAGACGCGAGGAGCGCGTCGTGGGGGCGAGGGCAACGGTACTGCGTGGGCGTGGGCGTGAGCGACGGCGGAGGAGGCGGGTCGCGCGCGCAAGTTTGGGAGGTTACCGTTGGGGATTTTTTGAAGAAGAGGAACAGTAGAGTGGGGTCGAGTCGGGTACGAGGAGGCGGGCTGGAGGGAGTGGGCCAGGCTGGGTTTTTAAAAGAATTCCTTTATTCTAAATCTTGTGGGCTGAGGATGAACCGGGCCGGGGTTTTAATTAAATTCCCAAAAATAATTTGATGGGCTGAGGGAATTCAAAGGAGACGGGCCGGGGATTTATAAAAAATAATGTGTGGGCTGAGGGATTTTGGAATGGGCTGAGGGTAGAATTTAATAAGGAATTTTATTAAGTAAAATGTGTGGGCTGAGTAGGACTTAGGGTTTTGAATAATGGGTTAGGATTTTTTTTATTGATAAAATTTTGGTTTTAATTTACTCTGGCTTTGATTTAAATCCTGGGTTTAGGCTTTGAGGGTTTGGAAAAAATATAAATATTAAGCCTAACCATCAATTCAAAATATGAGGGAAAAAGAAAAGAAACTACTGGAAATCAGAGAATAGGAACTTTTATTAGAATGGAAACGGGGATTTACATCATACCCCCCTTAACAAAAATTTCGTCCTCGAAATTTAACAAAGATACAAGAAACAATGTACTAAACAAAGAGATGTGGATAACGATCATGGATATCTTCTTCCCGCTCCAAGGTGGATTCCCTTGGGGAACGACCGCCCCAAGACACTCGGACTAACGGAATAACCTTATTCTTCAGCACTTTCTCTCTGCGGTCGAGGATGGTAGTAGGCTGCTCCTCGTACGACAAATCGGTACCCAAAACTAGCTCTGAATGGTCCAGAACATGGCTCTCATCCCGAACATAACGCCGCAACTGTGACACGTGGAAGGTATTGTGCACACCAGCCAGCGATGGAGGCAAGGCAAGTCGATAGGCCACCTCTCCTACTCGCTCTAGCACCTCAAAAGGTCCGATAAAACGGGGACTAAGCTTTCCCCGACTTCCGAACCTGATAACTCCACGAGTAGGGGAAATCTTCAAGAACACATGATCTCCGACTTCGAACTCAAGTGCCCTTCTGCTGGTATCTGCCCAACTCTTTTGTCGATCCTGAGCCGTCTTAATACGCTGCCTGATCATTTGGACCTTGTCAACTGTCTGAACAATAAGTTCGGGGCCCAGTAATCTTCGTTCTCCCACATCATCCCAACATACTGGGGATCGACACTTCCGCCCGTATAGCGCTTCAAAAGGAGTCATATGAATACTAGCTTGATAACTATTGTTGTAAGAGAACTCGACTAGATGCAGATGGTCCTCCCAGGAACCCTGAAAGTCCAACATACAGGCTCTCAACATATCCTCGAGCGTCTGAATCGTACGCTCGGATTGTCCATCCGTCTGTGGGTGATAAGCTGTGTTGAATTTAAGGCGGGTTCCCAAACTCTCCTGTAAGCTCTTCCAAAAGTGCGACAAGAATCTCGTGTCCCGGTCTGACACAATGCTGACTGGAACACCGTGAAGTCGCACAATCTCTTGCACGTATCTTTCTGCCAGTGATTCTGTCGACTGTCCCACTCGGAAAGGTAGGAAGTGTGTAGCTTTTGTGAGGCGATCGACGATAACCCAAATAGCGTTATTGCCCCTAGGGCTCCGTGGTAAGGCCGTCACGAAATCCATAGAAATGTGCTCCCACTTCCATTCAGGTATCGGCAATGGTTGTAACAATCCTGCTGTCCTCTGATGTTCCACCTTCACCTGCTGACATACCAAGCACCTGGATACGAACCTCGCAATTTCCCGCTTCATTCCGTTCCACCAAAAGTGCTGCTTTAGGTCCTGATACATTTTTGTACCTCCTGGATGCACAGAATAAGCTGAACTGTGTGCTTCAGCCAAAACTTCTTCCCGAACATCTCCTTTAGGTACGCAAAGTCTGCTACCGAATCTCAGAGAGCCATCTTCATGTATAATCAAATCCGTTCTCAGTCCAGCTTCCACTTGCTCTCTGAACTTTTGCAATCGGGGATCATCCGCTTGTGCAATCTTGATGCGATCCACTAGGGAAGATTGCACCTGTAGTTGCCAAAATTGACTGAGTGCGTTCGGAGTAAAGACCTCAAGTTCAAGTCTCTGGAAATCCTCAATAATGCTCCTCTGATCGGTCAACATCATGACCGCTGGTTTGCGACTGAGCGCATCTGGTACAACATTGACCTTCCCCGGGTGATACTGAAGGTCCAAATCATAATCTGCCATCAGCTCTAGCCATCGGCGCTGCCTCATGTTTAGTTCCGTCTGAGTGAAAACATATTTCAAACTTTTATGATCCGTGTATACCTCCACTTTCTCACCCAATAGATAGTGCCTCCAAATCTTCAACGCAAAGACTACCGCAGCTAACTCCAAGTCATGCGTGGGGTAGTTCTTCTCGTGGTTTCTCAGTTGTCGAGAGGCGTAAGCAACCACTCGGCCGTGCTGCATAAGGACACAGCCTAAACCCTTCCCTAAGGCATCACTGTGTATCACTAAACCACCGGAATCATCTGGTACTGTGAGAATAGGCGCCGTGGTTAACTTCTGCTTTAGTGTGTCGAATGCCTGAGTGCACTCCTCTGTCCATGTAAACGGCACGTCCTTCCGTGTCAGCCTCGTCAATGGTTCCGCGATTCTTGAGAAATCTTGGACGAATCTCCGATAGTAACCCGCCAATCCTAGAAAACTCCTGATCTCTGCTACTGACTTCGGCGTTGGCCAATCTCTGACAGATTCTATCTTCGCCGGGTCCACCGAGATGCCTTCGCCCGAAACAATATGTCCCAAAAACTGCACCTTGTCGAGCCAGAATTCACACTTGCTCAGCTTCGCATATAGCTTCTCTTCCCGAAGAATTTGTAGTACCGTGCGCAAATGTTCAGCGTGCTCTTCCCGGGTCTTCGAGTAGACAAGTATGTCATCGATAAACACAACGACAAACGTGTCCAAGTATTTTGCGAACACCCTGTTCATTAAATCCATGAATATTGCTGGGGCATTGGTAACACCGAACGGCATCACAAAAAACTCGTAATGTCCGTATCGGGTCCTGAAAGCCGTCTTGCATACATCCTCGGCTGCTACTCTGATTTGATGATATCCAGAACGGAGGTCCAACTTCGAGAAAACCTTGGCTCCACTTAGCTGATCGAATAGGTCGTCAATACGTGGGATTGGGTACTTGTTCTTTATTGTGACCTTGTTCAGCTCCCGATAATCTATACACATTCGCAACGATCCATCCTTCTTCTTTACTAATAGAACTGGTGCACCCCACGGTGAAGCGCTTGGCCGAATAAATCCCTTCTCCAATAATTCTTCAACCTGCTTCTTCAATTCCGCCAACTCCACTGGTGCCATCCTGTATGGGGCTCTGGATACTGGGGCTGTACCTGGAATCAAATCGATTGAGAACTCCAAGATTCGAGGAGGTGGTAGACCTGGTAGATCTTCGGGAAATACATCCAGAAAGTCCTGAACAATTTCTGGAACTGGGCTCTTATCAATCTCCATAGCTGTCGGTTCCTTAGGCTTTTCTCTGTACTTAGCTGGCTCCAAAGATTCGCTTCCGCCCTCGAAAATAAACTCCGGGTGATTGGGGATGCGGAAGATCACCTTCCTTGCACGACAATCGATAACCGCATGAAAAGTGCTCATCCAATCCATCCCAAGAATTGCGTCGTAACTGCCTGTCCCAATTAGGAGGAAATTCGCATAGAATTCCCTGCCACACACTACAACCGGGCATAATCTACATTCTCGACTAGATATAATAATGCCATTACCCGTATGAATTTCCCATCCCTTGGTTAGTGGTTCATGTGGTATTGAGTGTGTGTTAGTGAAATGCTCAGACAAGAAACAATGCGATGCTCCTGAATCAAATAGTACTCTAGCTGGCAAGGAATGTACGAGTAGAGTACCTGTAACCACATCTCCTGACGCTTCTGCCTACTCGGCGGTCAAGGTGAAAGCTCGTCCCTGACCGCGACCTGTAAATGGTTGCCTCTGCTCCTGCGGCCTCTGCTGTGACGATCCAGAACCTCCCTGTATTTCTGCTCGCTCAGGGCAACTGTTAATCCTGTGCTGACTGGAACCGCAAATCAAGCACTGTCCCTTGGCACGGCGACAGTCCTTCTGAGTATGTCGTCCTCTACCGCAATAGCCGCAAGTTACGCCCTGTCTCTGGGAGCGATGCTGTGGTACAAACGGGCACTTCATTTGTGCCGTTCCTGCTCTGTGAACTGGTATGGCTCCTCAAGAAGGCGCGTGGGTACGTGCTGGAACGACTGGGGGTCTTCTGAACTTGTTAATCAATTGCTCCTGAACTCTCGCCACGTTAAGTACCTGTGCGAAAGTCTGCAAATCCAACGATGCAATCAACTGCTGCAACTCGAAATCTAACCCCCGAAGAAAGCGTCTGGCCCTGGTGGCCTCTGATTTGACCATGTATGGAGCAAAGCGGCTCAGACGGTTGAACTCTGCCGCATATACGTCCACTGGGCGTCCATTCTGCTTTAAAAGAATAAACTTTTCCTCCATTTCTGCCTTGGCTGTGGGAGGAAAATAATGATCTAGGAAGCACTCCTTAAACTTGCTCCATTCAATCGGCTCATCGAGTCTGCTTTCTTCCACTGACCACCATGTACGGGCTTCGTCTTCTAATTGAATCTTGATCACGTCCACTCTGTCTTCCTCTGGAATCCTGGCGGCTGTCAATAAATTTTCCATGTTCACCAGCCATTATTCAGCCTCAAAGGGTTCAGCTAGCCCTATGAATGCGGCTGGGTGTAACCGTCGGAAGTCTGATACGGTATCAGCTCTAGCCTGATAAGCTGGTGGAGTAGCGCCCTCGGGGGCGGTAATGAGTGCGGAGGGTCCTCCTGCGGCGGTAATCGCCCTGAGTCCCTCAGTAAGCAAATCTGTCTTCCTCTCCTGAGCTTCCGCGAGAGTGGTCAGTGCACTAAGTATTCTTTCCGTGCGGTCCTGAGAGCTGGAGTCTGAGGAGGGGTCGTTCGGGGACGTCATATCACTGGAAGATTCAAAAGGATAGGATCAGATTCAAGGATGAAAATCAAGAGTAGTGAAACATGAATAACGTAATACAGCATAGTTAATGTTATCCCTTGATACTAAACACAGGCTCTGATACCAACTAAACCATGTCACGCCCCGCTTCCCAAAATACGGAATACGAGGTATGACTAGGCCAGCCATGCTCCTACGGTCAAGGGATTATCCCGCCGTAGTCACACTTCGGCTTCTAGCACTACATGGTAATCAGTAAATAAAGCACAGTATTAAAGGAATCACATCACTAATTTATTACATTAAAATTCCATTGTTCACAAAATTACAGATAATAAGAACAATAACTAACCAAGTTCAATCTCACGATCACTCTATGGAAAGCAGTAAAGATAGGGAGTACACCAGACTATATCTCTGTGAACTCGAAAGGTAGATCCGTCTCCTGTGCTGGTCCTCCCGCGGAATCTGAGCATGCATACTCAGGTCGTCAGAGCGACACAATAACAATATTATTATAATTAGATGAAACAGGTAAATGAGGTAATACTGGTATAAGAACAATGCAAGTAATCACTGTGTCACTATATGATGCAGAATATATTATGTGTCCCTATCGGTCTCTAGGTCATGTTTGAAATCACATAGTGGAAGGAGGATCATGTTTAACAGGAGTCTCGTACATACCCGAGACCACGGCTCACATGCCCGGGACATAACCCTGTCAGCCGGATCGCTGGATCCTATCCTACACGTATCAGTATCACGGTTCGAATGATCATCCTCTAAACACGGTCCCGCTAAATACGATACTCTTTCCACTTTGATTTCCCCTTTTTCCCCAGATTTACACTATTTATGATCTCGATCTAGTTGTGTACAAGTATACCAATGGCACGGTTTTTATCACTGTTCACTATATCAATCACTGTCACGAATATTCACTTTCCATTGGTGTACTCGTCACTCCTAAACCAATATCTATCACGCACGATAATGCAATGTCCACACGCACTAACACTGAATATATGGCAAGGGTATGATATATGTATTGTATGCTGCCAATAAGCTCTGTATGTTACGAATCAACATGCATGTCACTAACTAAAATAATTTGCATAAATTAATATGTTAAGAATTCAGTAAAATGATACAAGTAAGGTAATTAGAACACTCAGTCAGCAATTCATCACTATAACCCTCTTTCATTTCACAAATATTGTACTTGTGCAATAAAAGTTGTATATTTACTTCAAATGTGGTGTCATACTTTTCCTTGATAGCTAACCATAGTTCACGTGTAGTATTATAATTTTCGAAAACCTTTATAAGATTGTCTTCCATGAACATGAGTAGAATGCTTTTTGCCTTCTTGTCATTGAGTTGTCACTGCTCATACGTCTTTTTTCTCAGTTTATGAAGAATTGTCACTGGGCGTAGGAGCAATGTCATTAATAACACTATCTACATTGTCATGAATAACTCCATACCTAATTTTTTTATTCCACATGTCATAATTTACACCATTAAGCCTATCTAATTTAAGCAGTTCAAAAGTGATCAATTTGCAAGCGATATGGATCGGTGTAGGATGTGACTGCTTCAGAAAAATAAGATGTGAGAAAAAAATAATAGGTTAAACTAAAGTGACAAAAGCGATACATGTATGACAGATGTTGATGTGAGTGTAAACTAATAAAAAAATACAACAAAAATGACAAGGCAATGAGAATAAACTGGCAGATTAAAGCTACAAACAACAACAAAAAATGAATTACAGCAAGCAACAAAAAATATATGAATTTAGTATAACATGTGAACAAAATTAAACTAACATATAAAGTTGTGACAGATGATGAACTTGAATAATAAGAAGAGATGAACAAATTAGCAGACTCTATTAAATTATAATATGCAATGAAATATAAACTAATAACAAAAATAGCACCAAAAAAATCCAAACAAGCATAAAAAAAATAAAATATGTGACTACTAATAAGTGTATTGCAAGAGTTTAAACAATGTGAATGATTAAAAAGATTAATTTGATTTTAAACAAGTGAACTAAAAATAATAAAATCAACAAAGGGATTAAGAAAAAAGATGTTACAAACCTAATATATGTAAATAAACAGACGGTCTACAATTTATGGAATACAATATATTGCAATACACACACAACACACACACACTAACAAAAATACTATTGTAATCTACATAAATTAACGAGGGCCGGCAAATAAACATTGATATGGCAAAAAAATGGGCTATAGGCTGTGAAAAAAATAAAATAGAATGGCAAACAATTTCGAGAGAATTCTAGATGAAATGTTAGGATGTGGTGTTAAGAAACACAAATTATAATCAAAGTACTTATCCCGCCAAACAAATAACAAACAAAGTTTCTCCCAGCGAAAAAAATTAAGCCTCAAAGAAATTTTTACTTGCTCGAAAAAAAACAGAAAAAAAACAAAAAAAAAACTATCCGTTGTTCGAGACGAGATCTACCTTAACGGACACAAGATCGGAGATCGCGGATGATATCCGAGATGAGCGGATGAGATCCGAGACTACGAGATCGACGAGGACGGGAGAATATCAGAGTAAGTTTTATTTAATTTTTCTGCGGTTAAAGGGATTTTGTGGGGAAGATGATTAGTATCTGATACCGATAATAGTTTCTTGGGAAAAAATTGGGATGGATTTTTAGGGCTCCAAACTTGCTGTGTGTTTTTCTTCAAATGAAAAAACTTATATTTGTATGCTAGCCCCCACAACCACGTCCGCTCAAGATGATAACAGCCACGATTTTCTCAATCTTCGCGATCTGTTCGTGAGTTGTTTTAGATTCGAAAATTTTGGGATCTTATTGACCACATCCTAACACCAATTTCCTTCATAATTTCAATCCCATTCTAATTTTCCAAATACTATCTATAATTTATTTCTTCAAAGCCCAGACAAAAAAATTTGGCTAAATGGAAGATAAATAACCATTGTATCATTGTTTGCCCAGACAAAAATTTTAGGCTAAATGAAAGATAAATAAATGGAAGATAACTAACCGTTGTTTCATCCAAATAGCAAATAATTACCTATGTATAGATTTTAGAATGTGACATTTTAATACTTAAAATTTTGCTTTTTAACACTTTATTACCGTTCCCCAGAAATGTATAGATTCCTTCTAAATTTTCAATACCTAGCAAAAATCTAAAAAAGGTCATGTGAGAAGCACACTTAGATTTAGAAGCCATAAACTTCTATAATATCCCTGCACGAGCACAGGGCTTAATAAAGCTATTGTATCAGTAAACATCACTAATTTTGTGTCTGCAACCTCTAACCCCTTGGCATATCCATCACCATGAATCCTTTTCTATACATTTAGTAATCCTCATTTAGTTTAAAGCTAATTAACTCTGTAGAGAAGAAATAATCAAAATAATGCACTAATCAGTAAACGAAAAGGCTGTTTATGTAAAAAAAATTGATATATTCCACAAAAAGAGGACAAAAGAATCAAGATAAAAACTCATCCTAAAAATAGATTTTTCTCTCCATCTACAGAACAGAACTAGAGAGAATGTCTGATGAGTACACCAACCAATTAATCTCTCTCCTAACATTACATGTAAAAGTACAGCATAGCTCTTCCATTACTTGCGATCACAGAATATACTTCTTTCAATCTGCTTCTCGATCAGCGGTTAAAACATGTATATTCTGTAACCGCAAGTGTTGGAAAAAGCTTCTTGTGTGAATTTCACATATAACCAAGGTGAGATATGCTCAGGTAATGGGTTCAATTTTTGGAAGATGATTTAAATGATCAGCAATATCCGCTTTCGTAGTTTCCGTTTTCCCAAATCCGAGACTCCAAACTTTGAGCTAACATGTTCTGCATCTCCATCATCAAAAGAAGGATATCTAGAATTTGAATGATGTCTTGTGAGGCATCAAATTGCCGAAGACGGCGCAGATCAGCTGGTTTAGCTTTCATTATTGACATTAGGTAATGTTGGTTATGCACGGGCGTGGTTGACTTGTCCTGATCCTCGCCATTTTCATTATTGATGTTAGGTAATGCTGAAATTTGCACATCTTCAACGTTATCATGATTATACCTAGGCTGAGTAAAATTTGCTCTTGATTTCAGATGCTCGTGCTCGGCAACCAACTTCTCTAGCAGATGCAGAACCCTTTCCTCTTCCTTCTTCAAAGCCTCAGGATCCAATTGTTTTTTCTTCTTCTGGGAAGCATGGTTCACTTCATCCAATTTTACAATATTATCCTCGGCCAAATCCTCCCATTCTGAGACCGTCTTGTTTGAGCATAGTTGAAACGGCTCATGGACATCTTTCCTGTAACAAAAGAAAAATGATTATATTTAATTAAATGGAAAAAGACAACTTATGTTTCTCTAGCAACCAAGGAAAATATGGATGTCTTCAATCAGCATACTTCTGGTGTGTTAATTCAACCAAAGTAATTTTTGGGGCACGGCTTGTATTTATCTTTTTTTTGGGGTTAGTTTCGTTGGTTTCTATAGGAGTTTCAGTTCACACACACACACACACAAATATGCACATAGGAATAATAATATATAAAACCCAAACCTAACGGATTAAATCCACAATGCAAACCCCCGAAATTTTGATAGAAATTTCTCAATTTTGAGCCAAGACTTTCCTAAACAAACAAACCTTTTAAAACCGACCAAAACCAATTCTACGGCCGGTTTTCGAACTGGAATCTTTTGGAACCGATCCGAATCATCCAAACTGTTTTGTTCGAAACCTCAATCCATGCATGTTATTCAAAGACCTTCAAGGTATTGATGAGGGGAATATTGACTAATAATGCAACTCTCTTATGCTATGTTAGACTAATCGAAGAAAAATGATTATATGGTAGTTCTACGCATGCATGATGTACGCCCACGGTCCAACCATTCTTTGAGATCTGAATGAAATCCCAGAAGTATGTTTGGTGAATAGGAAAGCTATCTCATACAATCAAAGCTTGCCAAATCTTCTATTTTGATAATTTAAAACCAGACTAAGAAATTAAAATTACCATATAGTGTGGTGATATTATAATTAATAAATGATCCAAAATTTTCAAAATATGCATAATTAGAACATATGAAAGGAAAAAGAAGGTTATACTCTTCAACAATTGGTATGTTGGGACTGAACCGTATACCTCATTGCACTGGTGAGGAACTTCCCTAATATTTGAGGCTTCTGTAATCGGCTTATGTGGAGGCAGAGCGCTTGTACAAGCAGTTTGCAGAAGAGGCAGAGACAAGGATGACCAGCGACAGCGGATGTCTTCAATCAGCATTCTAATGGAATCGGGAGCATTTAAATCTATTGCTTTGCTGAAGACAGTCGATACATCATTCTGGAACAAACATTTTTAGTACATAAAAATATAAATAATTCTATCTTAAAAGAAAGAGAATAAGTTACATCAGAGACCTCACATTGATCCAATGTTGTGTACATTCCGTCGCTGTTGCCTTAAAATTGCGAAATCGTCAGGATTGTTCATGCGTCATATGCCTACAAGAGAAGTTTTTAAATAAACATTTGGATATATATTATGGTTTTTGCGATATTTGTTAGAATAGATGACAAACGGCAACTTTATGGTTTTCTAGGAAGCAAGGAAATTATGGATGTCAATAATCAGCATACTTCAGGTGTGTTATAAAACGCTAGCGAAGTAAAAAAAATTTGGGCATGACTTATTGTTTACCTGTTTTGATCAAATTTGTACCTTAATGCCAAATTCTTTTGCATACTTGTCATGATCATATCATTTTGCATGACAATCTCCATAATATTACTTCTGTCTTTATTTGGGGGCATTGAAATGCAAATCTTGAGATTTTAGTTACCTGTTCTTCCTCATTCAGTTTCTTTGTGAAGCTCCACAGGAAATGTCAACTGATTCAGAGGCTCATTGAACAGTTTAATGGACGAAATACATTGATATAGCCGACACCAAAAGTTTGGGATTTTTGTTGCTGCTGCTGCTGGGTAAACCTGTCTAGATCTGAATTCTTGTAGTACATGGCTCCTCACATCTCTATTAACAGCCCTCAAGGGCAACCTCATTTGGTCTTCTCGTAAATCACTTTGTCGATCATCTGTACCAAAACATCGAAGTTAGGACAAGGAAAAGGATATATTCTAATATTCTAACATGTTTAACACCCCCTTTTTAACTATTAAATTATATTTAAAAAAATGCATACCCTATTATCATAATTAAATTCATTGAAAATATGCCTCTCAAGCATCCTTTTTCTTTTGCAGTTACAGACTTACAGAAGTACTATAATAATCTCTTTGAAAGGAAAAGAATGAATACTTAACCGATTCCCTCTTTCTTTCCTCCAAAAATGCAATATAACTTGCGGTCATTTCTTTTACTTGAAAAACAAAGCATTTCATCCCTCTCTTTCTGATTTTGATATTTTAAACACATACTTCTAACCCTCGTCTAAGTTTAAGCGATTTCAATTACTGCGATAGTATGAAAATAACTCTTAACGTAAGAAGTTTACATTAAGAGATTGACCAAAAGTTATGTATCGTTATAAACTACCTGCAAAGATGTAATTTGTTGGAGGATAATAAACCTACCTTATTGATTATGTAATGAAACCTCATTAATCAAGGCCTGTCATTTTCGTTGTTAATTTCCCCATAAAGAAAATAAATAAATAAATAAAGTACTCTCCGTCTTAAAATTTAGGCAACATATTTCTGCCAAATCAATAATGCTTATTATTTTCTAACACAAATAAACTTGCACTTCTTTTCTTTCTGGAGGAAACACACTTTCAATCAATTATTTTTATGTGTATTGAGAGATATTTTCTCTCTGCACAACAATCATTATATATGCAAACATGCAGACCCTCTTGGACTCCATTGCATTCTTTAATTAATGCATTCAAACATGCAGCCCCTTCCATTATCATCAATCAATCTTTTTCAATGCATTTAATATATTTTATCTCTCAATATTCATGTCCTCCCACGTTGTGTTGCCCATGCATGCATGATTCATGCACTTGTCTTTTCTATTTGAATTCATTTGTATTTGAATACATTGTCATTGAATGCATTTAATGTATACAACATTTATTGAATGCATTTTCTTTGCTAAGTAGGAAAATGTAGACAACCTATACATGTGGTTATCTCATCATTTGTCACAATCAATTTTATAGAAAAATCTTATCAGTATGCTTATTTGATTTTAGTGAGAATGGCATTGGGTCCACATACCTAATAATCTCCCACTTGGAGACAATACTCAAATTCTTTACCAATTTTTCCTCCTTTCATTTTACCGTAATCTTGTTTTTTTTCTTATAACCCAAAAAATGCTCCTAGTATGGCGTCTTCTCATCACTAACAATGAAGGTCAACTGGGACATTGCACAGCCTCAGTTTCTCAATGGTGACAATCTTAGTACATATATATCGGGTTTTTTGATCCAAGAATATTTTCTAATGATAATGTTCCAGTATTTACAAGCTTGCGAATAAAATGATACCTTAGCTGGATGTGTTTTGTTCTTGAATGAAGTATTGAATTCTTTGCAAGATGAATAGCACTCTGACCGTCACTGAAAAGAGTTTTGTTGTCTTACTCTTTGCCTAACTCCTTCAGAAAAAATTCAACCAAATCATCTCCTTTGCAGCTTCAGATATAGGCATACTCTGCTTCAGTGGTTGATAAAGAAACACTTTTCTGAAGTTTAGGCATCCAACTCACAGCCGTACGACCCAAAATGAACACATAACCTGCTGTACTCTTCTGGCTATCCAAGTCACCACCCAAATCTGCATCGGTGAATCCGTGCAAAGTAACACTGCTTTTCTTGAACTGAAGTGTCATACATGAGGTGCTTTTGAGATATTGTAGAAGCCACTTCACAGCTTCCCAAAATATCCTTTCAGGATTTGCCATGTATCTGCTTACTACTCCCATTGCATGTGCTATATCAGGTCTGGTACAAACTATAGCATACATCAAACACCCAACCGTTGAGGCATGTGAAACTTTTTCCATGTATTTTCGCTCATCTGTGTTGGGTGACTGTTTCTTGGTAAGTTTGAATCGACTTTCCAAATGAGTGCTTCTTGGCTTTGCATCATGAAGATTAAACCCGCTTGACATCTTCTCTATGTACATCTCTTAGGATAAAGTCAGAGTTCCTTCTGCTATCTGGTGATTCTCAACCCAAGTATTTGCTTTGATGGTCCTAAGTCTTTCATTTCAAATTTATTGACAATTGTAGCTTTAGCTTGTTAATCTATTTCATGCTAGATCTTGCAACAAGTATGTCATCCACATACAAAAGTAAAATAATATAGGAGGCATCAAAATTCTTGAAGTAACAATAATGGTCCATCTTACTTCTTATGAAACCATTGTCGCACATGAAATTATCAAACTTCTTATACCACTGCCTGGGAGCTTGTTTCAAACCATACAAAGTACAAACTCTTCTTTAAACTACACACAAGATTTTCTTTACCAGAAACTTGAAAACCTTCTGGTTGCACCATGTATATGTCATCCTCTATATCACCATGGAGAAAGACCGTTTTCATATCTAGTTGCTCTAGATACAAATTCTCAGCAGCAATAATGATAGTAGTTAATTTGACTACACAAGAAAAAAAATTCGATGTAGTCAATACTTTTCTTCTGCTGAAAACCTTTCACTGCTAACCTTGATTTGTATCTCGTGCTACCATCATTCTCTTCATTGATCTGCTAAACCCATTTGTTCTGCAAAGTTTTCTTTCTTTCTGGCAACTGAGTTTGTACTCATGTTATGTTTTTCTCTAGAGGATCCATCTCATCTCTCATGGTTAACTGTCACCTGACAGAATCTTTCACCTGTATTGCTCCATCAAAATATTCTGGTTCACCAGTATCAGTCAACAGTAAATAATGTAAGGAAGGAGAATGTCGTATGGGTCTAGACATCCCTTCTGAACTCCTTACAACCATTTGAAGAGTTGTTTGTTCCTGTTCTACTTCCTGATCTGCCGTAATGTTTTTAGGATTTCCTTAAGCTCTTGTAGCTACATCACTATCTGTGATCTCTTCTATCACGGCCTTTTCACGTTCTTCTGGTTGTTTTCCTGCACTATCAGGTCCTACTACAAGCCTATCTTTATACAATACATTTTCATTAAAAGTTGCATCCTTATGTCTTATGATTTTTCTATTTTGATCCCAAAACCGATAACCAAAATAGTCAGAACCATAACCAATGAAATAACATTTTCTAGCCTTAGGATCAAGCTTGTCTCTTTTATCAGAATCTATTTATATATATGAAACACAGCCAAAAACTCTCAAATAAGAAAGATTTACCTTATTCCCAGTCTATACCTCTTCTAATATCTGGGAATCCAACGGAATTGAAAGTTCTCGATTTATTAAGTAAGTTATTGTGTTGACTGCATCTGCCCAAAAAGGCTTTAGTAACCCTGAATGTAGCCTTATGCTTCTAGCACGGTGTTCAAGGTTCTGTTCATTTTTTCAGCGACACCATTCTGTTTTGGAGTTCCCAAAATCGTTTTTATCATTCTGATTCCGTTTTTTGCACAAAATGCCTTGAACTCCATACTATCATACTCACCACCATTGTCAGATTTCATACTTGATTTTTAAACCAGTCTGATTTTCAACTTCAGATTTCCACCTTTTAAAATTAGAAAACACATCAGATTTACTTTTCAAAAAAAACCATACCTTTCTAGTGGAATCGTCAATGGAGGTGACACAGTAGCGAAAGCCTCCAAGGGACTGGCCCTCATAAATCTGTATGCACCAGCTCCAACTTCTCTTTTTTTGGTGGCCTTCTAGCTTTTGGGAAGCCAACTCTTTTCCACTTGTCATAGATACAATCCTCACACAAGCCGATATCGACGATCTTTAATTCAGGTAGCCGTCCCTTTTATGCTTGCAATTTCATTCCTTTCTCGCTCATGTGCCCGAGCCTTTGGTGCCATAGTTTAAAATCACCACCACCTTTGGCCACTGTCACTGTGTCTTTACATTCTGTAGTCATATATAAGATTCCCAACTTACTGCCTCTTGCTACGACCATAGCACATTTAGAGATCTTCCAAAAACCACCTCCAAACACCGTTGTATATCCCATGCTGTCTAGTTGTGACTCATGGAGATCAGATTTCTCTTTAGGCCAGGAACATATCTGACATCCTGCAACTTCCACTGAGTTACATTGGCAGTTTTTATATAAATATCATCTTTCTCAGTAATCTCTAAAGGTTCATCATCATCCAGATAAACCTTTCCAAACTTCCATGTAGCGAAATTGTGCAATAAGTCTTTGCACGGAGTTAAGTGAAACGAAGCACCAGAGTCTAGAATCCAAGACTCATTTGGACTGTTAATGCTACAAATAAGATCATCATGGACCTCTTCAATAGCAACATTTGCAGAAGAAGACTTTTCTTTCTGATGATCATTCTTCTGATACTATTGAAACTTCTTGTTCTTCTTTTCTGCAATCACGGAAGAAGTGGCCCTGAATACCGCAATTCCAGCAGATGATATCTTTGTGGATACTTTAATTTGCTCCTCCTTTTGGACTTAGATTTGTCATTGTTCAACCTATGTCTTCGTTGAGAACTCCTTCCTCTACTTTGGGTACTCAAAACAGACCCGAAGATCCCTGACTCTCTCCTGCGAACATCCTTGTTGAGAATCAAATCTTGGATTTCATCGAGTTTCAATTTCTTACTCCCTGAAGAACTGCTCAACGCGGTCACGGTTGCGGCCCAACTTTCAGGTAAGGAGGACAACATGATCGAACCTTTGAACTCATCATCAAAGTCTATTTCCACATAACTCGATTGAGTTATAATCACATTGAAATCATTGATGTGATCTGCAACAGACGCACCTTCTCTCATCTTTAGATTAAATAGACGATACATCAAATGTACTTGTTAGAGACAAATGGTTTTTCGTACATATTTGATAACTCCTTCATCATATCTGCTGTAGTTTTCTCGTTGATGATGTTGCACGCAACATTCTTTGCCAACGTCAGACGGATCACATCCAAGGCCTGACGATCTAACAGATCCCAATCTTCTTTCTTTGTATCTATTGGTTTCGTACCCAACAAGGGTTCGTGAAGCTTTTTCTGATATAAGTAATCTTCGATCTGCACTTCCAGAACCCAAAATCCTTCCCATCAAATTTATTAATCTTCACTTTTCCTTCATCCAACGTTATTGTTCGTCTACCGCCGCCATTCTTACCAAATCCAAATAAGCATGCTGATAAGATTTTTCTACAAAGTTGATTGTGACAAATGATAGGATAACCATATGTATAGGTTGCCTAGCAAAAAAATGCATTCGATGAATCATGCATGTATGAGCATACATTAAATGGATTCAAAGACAACATATTCAAAAACCAATGAATTCAAATAGTTTAGACAAGCGCATGAATCATGCATGTATGAGCAACACAACGTTGGGAGACATGAATATTGATAAATAAAAAGCATTAAATGCATTAAAAGGGTCGTTGATTGATGATAATGGACGGAGCTGCATGTTTGAATGCATTAATTAATGAATATAATGAAGTCCAAGAGAGGAGGCTGTATATTTGCATATATAATGAATGTTGTGCATAGAGAAAATATCTCTCAATACACAAAAATAATTGATTGAAAGTGTGTTGCCTTCATAAAGAAAAGAACTGCACGTTTCCAGTGAGAGAAGAACTTGTAATCTTATATTTTGTAAAGAGAGAAAAAGAAGAAAAACTAGTACGCCTAGTGGACTAGGCAAATTGCTAAACCGCTATAAATCATGTGTCTCCATTTTATTTGTGTGATTATTTCTTTTATCCATCGTTTTCTTTCACATATTCGGTAGATCGATTCCTAACAACAATATCTAATTGTTGATACAAACAAATGGATTATAGTGTCCACATTTATATGCCAAACTTATAAATCATTTAGATTAATTGCTCACGAGTAAAGTTTCATCCTTTACATTCCGAATTCAAATACCTATTGTCAAATTATCAGTAGATTAAAAGAAGAAAATCACAGATGGTGCATAACGATAATAAGAGCTATGGTTATTCACATTTTGTGGCGAGATTAAAAAGGGATTCAACTAAAGACACAATGAAGGTCATGTACATTTCGTTCGAACAAATGACACAAATTTGGTTGAAGTGTAAGGGAAATGATGGTAATATCGCGGATAGCCCTAATGGATACAACAAAAGTATCCTAGTAGCACAAAGCCAACAGTGATTATGTAGAAAGGAAAACATTAACTAATGTCTTAAAATTATAATAATGCAATATTTAAAATTTAATTTTCTAACGGAGGAAAAAACCAAACCCGGAGATTGACTTTGAGCCTCAAGAAAGCAAGTTCACATACACAACACGAAGCAAGAAAATGAACAACACTTTAAGAAGTAAAACAAGGAAGAGAACATATTAAACATTTATATCTATATGTTTGTGTATGGTATATAGATAGTGCACAAAAATAAATACATGGCAAATTCTTCCATCTAAATGTCCATGCACATATTTAGTGGTAAAATAAGAAATGATGTTTATATATACAAATATACTAGTTGTAAAAAGCTTAGAAGAAATGCTTCGTCGTATTCTTAGTAGGGTACATGATTGATATCATTTACTAAGATTATAAACATACCATTTTGACATGTTAAAGAACTTGGTTTCAATTATTTGAAATTTAGTCCTTATTAACGGGTTTCAATTAGTTTCGTTGATTTCTCTATGAGTTTCAATTTATTCACGTAATAACATATAAAGTGTTTGTGTATATAGATATATTGCTTGATTAATATATACATACACACATATATAAATAACCAAACCTAACTGATTAAACACACGGTACAAACCCAGATCCTAACACCAAACTTAACTTTCGAAATTTTGATAGAAATTTCTCAATTTCTAGCTAAAATTTAACAAATGAACCTTTTGAAACCGAACACAACAAATTCAATGAACATGCTTCGGACAGGAATCTTTTGAAACCGATCCAGAATCACCCAAAACTGCTTTGTCTGAAACCTCAATTCATGCATGTTAGTTAGTGATCTTCAAGGAATTAATAAGGGTAATATTGACTAATGCAACTCTCTTATGCTATGTTATACTAATGAAAGAAAAAGATTATCTAGTAGTTCTACGCATACATGATGTATGTCCATGCATTCTTCAAAATCATTATTGTATTAAATTGTGGGATGCTTTGAATTCCAATGTATTATTAAGTGTTATATAATGGAATAATGTTCTCTTTTAGGTAACTTATATAATATCATCATTAAGTATTATATGAAGCAATATATCTTCTATATTAAGATAAGCTAAGCAATCTGCAGCATTGTTCATTTTCGCTCATGCATTCATGATCCTATCTATATATTAGTCCTTTAATTTGTTACTAAAAATTCCTTATCTTTCTTGAACTAATTAGATCTAATTTTTAAATAACTGCAAGTCTGTTAGCAATAGGAAGTTCATCTACGGATCCATGAAAAAAACTAGTATATATACATCTGTTCAGCATACCAACAATAAGTTGGTCAAGGTCAATGACGGATCCATGCATATGGGTGTGGGGGCACGTACCCCCACTCAAAATCAGGGAAAAATATGTATACCCTCTTGCTCCTTCATGAACTAATGAAACCACTCTCCACATTAAGTTACCCCTTACTTTAATTTTCTAAGCACAAAACCTACAACATCTTAAGTAACTTATTCATAGTCTCACCTTCTTCTTACTCTATCATATTCCTATATAATCAAACTAAATTTATAATCAACAAAATTTCAATAAAGTTTGAATTTCAATTTCATCTATTTAAGAAATGTATGCAACTATGCATAAATTATAGCTATTATATTTTTTCAGAAAAAGATTTAATAGCGAAAAATATGGTTCTTTGAACTATTCAAACTAGTCTAAAGTTTATCTAATATGTAATGTTTTTATTGTCTAAAATTATTTAATATTGTTCCATAATAATACAGTGTACTGAATATTAGGTTTTGAGTTAATACGGACAAGTTAATGACTATGATCTAAATTTTAGAATGAGTTGTCATTCAGAATACGTTTAAAACGTAGTTAAGCTACTAAAAGAGTCCTTAAGCATGGATGATCATGTGCATTCTTTTATTTTACATTTTGCTTTATCAACGTTGAAGCTCATCTCTATAGGTTGATGAGAGCTTTCATGAGCCATTTTAGCTTCAATCTTGCAAGTCTTTTTGTCGGTCAATTTTGTTACTTGATGTGCCCCCTTTGACCAATTCAGTGAGCCACTTTAGTTTCAATCTTGCAAGTCTTTTTGTCGGTCAACTTTGTTTTGATGTGCTTCTTTTGACCAAAATTTCCGGATCCGCCACTGGTCAAGATCCAACTATAATGGGCGAGTACACAAGTCCAATACGTGAAGCAACATAAAATAAGTAGAACTTCCCTCCACCTAATTAGTGGTAGGTTCTCACCATTATCTCTAATCATTGTGCCCTTTGATCTGCAAATTATTGCTATTGGTAATCAAAAAGAAAGTTATTCATTGACCTTTTATCATGTAACTACGCGTTTACACTCTTCTTTAGATTCATAACATTGATATATGATTGATTCACTACAAAATCAATCATGACTTAGTAATGAACGGATTAAAACCAACTTAATGTTCTATTGGAATCCTATCATTAGTCTATAGCGAATACTCTCAAATATGCATAAATGAAATGTAGATAAAGCATTTCTGCGTTCTAGAAAAGCTTCAAGCGGTCATAGTCGATTCCTTGTGTCGCTCGATATATATGTGATTAGATACGATCATGCAAATCAGATAGTTTTATGCCAAATCTAACTGTCTATTTGATATATAAGGTCTTGATAAAACAGAAAGCGAGAACGCTATAATTTGCAACACATCCACTTCAAAATTTAATATTGGCGGCGTTGGGGTTTTATGCCAGAAGAGGGGAATTTTTTTTAGATAATACAAAAAATAATTAGTTAAGATACCAACACTAACCGGAGCCAACTTTGGTCTTACACACTCAAACCTTGGGCCAAGAACCATGGCTCATTTCAAGTGTCAGCTTGTTTTTATTAAAAAAAATCTCCCTACTTATTTAGATACGTATATAGAAAAAAATTCCATAAAGGTTTTGTCCTGCTTGACCTCGACTCATCCTTGATTTGCTCTCGTACTCAATTGTTATGCATCATGGTTCTACTACTCAAAAGGGTTATATTTTACTAAATCCGGTCTTACTTATAGGCTGATATAATGGGTTCTGATGGTGATATGCAAAGTGTCTTATCTCTGAGCCGCTTAAACAGTTAAACGTGCATATGAGTAGACATTACAATCAATAGGTATTGCATAAGTAGGTTAGCATTTGAGAGCACTAGTATGCCTACACAGTCTAATTACTTTTGTGGGCAGTGATTAATTTTTTTTAAAAATTAGGATCTAATATAGTTTTGGAATCTCGTATTATTGGAAGATTTTTCATGTAGCAGAACTTATTAATTTTCAGGAATAAAAACATTAAATGAAGCACCTAATTTGGAAACTCCTATTATATTGTTTCATCATTTAATTGACATTGATCGTATAATGATGGCATATTAATAGCAAAGAAGCTACAGACCAATGGAGGAAAGAGGTTAAAGAAAAAGCCAAACATAAGAAGGGTTATCTAGTGAGTCGTTATTATGAAGAATTATTAAGAAAATTACTTAATGGAAGTGTGGTGTCCGAAGAAAAGTCAAAAGAGCATCCATATACCATAGTCGTAGTCTACATGTTTTATCGTGAAAGAAAGTTGAACGCATGTTGTGAACTTATTAACTTATAAAATTATATAATCGATTTGAGTACAAGCTCATAGAATCATGGTGTGGTAAAGACGATAACCCTCCGAATGGGGTAAAGGCAGACATGGCTTTGCTACTTCCTTTAAAAAGATTTCAACTATACGCATTACCAATAAGCTAAAACCACTCTAGATAGAACTCTACATCTCAATTACACATCATGCACACATATCCTCACATTTTTCCCAATATGGGACTAAAACATTAAACTCATCCTCAGAGACAAACGAGCTTAATTGTGATGTCTAAAATTTTGTTTCTCCAATTTAGAAATGGGCTATCTTACAAAACTTCCAATTAATATTAATTTATATAATTCTTTTCACATTCTACTCTCGTAGAAATCTTCCATCACTGGCATCATTGCCACTATGAGATCGTCACGCCTTTAAGCATCACCAATTCCTGTAACGACCGCAAAATCCATGTACTCTTTTTTTTATAATAAAATAATTTCTTTTTAAACTCGGTATATATTCATTTCTATTTGAATATATGTATGATCATTACTTATATCCTATTGGTTGAGACGTTGTATTGATATCCCAAAGTTCTCAAATTCAAACTCCAGCCTCCCTAAATTATTTTTTTCTTTATTATAATTACTAGTATATTATATTGTTTTGTATGATTATATTTTTTATTGTTGTATTTTTATTTTGTATTTATATTCATGCTAGTTAGCAGTATGTTTTAAATATTGTTGTAGTTTTCATATAGTATGGTTATATTATACGAATTTATTTTAGTATAATTAACTTATATTATTTTATGTGAGCATTTTCGGTCATAGTTGTCATTATTAAAATATGAGATAAAAGTTTTTCTTTAATTAAAAAATAAATTTATTTATTGTTTTAAATTATTGGTTTTTTATTTAGATATATTTGTTTTGACTGTTTGTTTTTGGTGTTCTGATTTTGAGGGATTAATAGGATTTTAATAAATCTTAACCCCTTAACCTTTCTTTTTTACCGTATTTTTTCTTTCTCCTCCTCAACTCCGAAAGAAAACCCCCTCTCTATTTTTCTCTCATTCCCAATATGATATCCACCAAAACTAAGGAAACGATCATCAAAGGAGAAATAGAAATCGTCGATCAAATGCCGGAAGCCTCGAAACCGACTCGAGTCTATCTTTACAACGAAACAGGTAACTTGATACAAAATTCCTCATCTTCTTTTTCCCCATCGATCTTAATCACCAAAGTTTAATATTTTAAATGTTTTTACCATATATATAATTGAACTACTATTAACGTCATATTTATTACCGTAAACATACTATATATAAATATACATGCATGAAATACTCATATCATTGGTTAAAAACAAATGCTATGTAATAATTAATCTATATAATATGATTTTTAATTGCATCTAAAAATATCTATATAATTATCATGTAATCTATTAATCTTTCTTTATATATAGATCAAACAATATTCAACTTATATTCTTGTATTGTACTATTAAATAACCACTCAATTATATTCTAACTCTGACTTTATTTACACTTGTATTCTCACTTTATATCACAGCCATCAATTAAATATTAAACTTCTATATATGTGTCTAACATAATAAATAATAACTTGTCATGTCTCAAACAAATATGATTATCGACTGCACCTTTTATTTTGATCCATCACAATTGTGCCATACTCACTCTTCTATTATTACTTATGTAAAAATATTATTAACTTACATTTGTTTACAATCACTATAATGCTAACATAACTACTATCACATATAGCGAACTATTGCTAACTGTATTCTATAATTTAATACATAATTACTTATATTATCTACATAACCCTACTCATGCAAATGTATCCATTGATTATCGTGTATTGTTATTAATCTCTTTTATTTTAAAACTACGAATCACGTTTTATAATATTTTAATCACTGTTTTCATAAATCTGAAAACTGTTTTTATCAGCCAATTTCGGAGACCCATAACTCCGTCCTTCGAAATCCGTTTGGAGCAAATTCAAGTGTTTTTGACAACTAAATCGAAAGATCTAGATTTTCTAATTTTAATATTTTCCTGAAAAACGTCATAATTTATAGAATTCGGCCTTTTAAAATTATGTGACGAATCTGGACAGAATCGATCCTGATTCGTGCACTGTTTTTAAACATGACATAACTCGAGTTATCGACGTCGGTTATATGTTTGGATGTCTAATTGGCAGACCAATAACTTTCCTATATATTTGGTGGCTCAGAAACGTATAGAACGACCGGATATATGCCCTGCAAGACACCCCATAGTTGTCATGAAATTTTAATTTATGGTTTAAACCCTGATATTAATCTGACCATAACTAGAGTTTCAGAAATCCAAATCGCACGGAACCTAGTTGTTTGAATAAGTAGACCGAAAGACCTACAAGTTTCTAATAATTTTCGAGACCTAAAAATCAACAGAAAATAATACAAACTGTGTTCTAAAAACATGTGTCGGGGTTGGGCAGATTTGGATCTGTTCTGCGCAACGATACGAAAACGCGTATAACTTCCAAACCAGTAGTCGTAATTAGGCGAGACTTGAACCCAAGTTTTCATAACACTTAGGGCTATATTTCTTGTTTATTTTCTGATTTCAATTGACTTAAGTAATTAGTAGTTCACAACACTTTTTTACGGTACTTTTTTCTGACCATTACGTATAGTTTAATATACGTAGGGGATATTGGGGTAATTTGAATTGTAAGTTCAATCAATTGAATCTCATGAGTCCCGTTACTAACTCATGAATGGGCTCATGTTTCCTTGCCTCTGGATGATAGCCTTGGGTCTGAGAATACTCCGGTGGTGGTTAGGAACATTGAGGTAATTTGAGTTGTAAGTTTGATCAACGGAAGCTCGAGAGTATCATTACTAACTCATGAATGGACCGTGTTCCCTTACCCCTGAATAATAGCCTTAGGTCTGAGAATACTCCTGCGGTGGTTGACACTCACTTTAACTGGCGTTAGATTATACTATCTTAATCTGAACTCGATATGAACCTGCCATGAACCACTTGAATCCATAAACCTGATATGAACCACTTGAATACTTAACACTCGTGAACTCGTGAATACATGAATCCATAAATCTTAAATCTCGTGAACATAACATGTATAATAGACACTACTTATTGGAAATAAATATAAATATATATATATATATCATAAGGATAGGGTAGCTCGAAGAATTGGGGTATTTATGTGTAACAGGGGATCATATCTTGTTCCTCGTGGTACCGGAGAATACCGTACATTGCATTATATATAAATCTCGAATCTCGCATTGCTGTTGTTCCGTGGGAATTACGGAATATCCTAGTTACATAATAAAACTCCTACAAATCGAGTTTATACTTATAATTAATAACACTGATATATCGAATATCGGGATACTCTAGTTATCTTGCACTGATTAACACGTATTACTTATTTGACATGCACACAACCGTTTACCGTTCACAGTTATTCTCATGCCTAGTATTATGCATACCATGTTTCATTTCAAATATTGTTTTTTTATAAAATGAGGACTTACCGAACTTTAGTTCGATGACAGCATTCCTTTTTTCTGTTTTCTTTTCTGGAGAATGTCGTCAGACGACATTGGGGCATGAGAAGAGGCTAGGTACGAAGTGGTACCAACTGAGAAAGACAGTCAATATCTTTCTAGTCAAACCGAGCTCTAGTTTTCCTTTTCAGTTAGTGTGCCTAAAGGTTTGTGTTTTCCTTTAACTCTTGTTTATTTATTTGAAGTCGTTAAACTTTTATTAGAGAACTTGAAACTTGTAATAAATGTTGATAGATGATATTTATTTATTTTAAATTCTTTTTAATTTTATATTTATCCTGCTTAATCCAGACACTTAGCATATTCATATCGGGAAGGGGTACTTCTCGGTATGAATACATCGCGGGCTTGTCGTCCTCGTTTCTCATTTTTGGAAAGCGGGCCGTGACAATTCCACTACAAACATCATCGCCACCATCTCTCCCCTCTTCTTCAACGCCGCCGTTGCGGCCAATGTTTCTCCCACACAGTCGCATCCACTAACCCACCTCTTCATAGTTGCCATTATCGTCGAAATTGCCTGAATTGTCATCGTTGCCTCTGTCGTTGCCCCCACCACTTTCCCATTGTCATCGCTAAACCTATCACCATTTTGCCAACATTTCGTCGTTGGAACTGTTGACACTTCAATCTTCGTCATTGTTGGTGTTGCCGCTATCAGCCACTGCTGCCTCCTCCTCCATGAACATTCATGTTGTCACCTCTTCATCATCGTCGTTGCCGCCGCCACAACCATCTCGCTATTGCTACCACCACTATGGTACCCGTGATAACTGTCGTCGCTTATATTGTATTCAAGGAAATCATCCAATTATACAAAGCACCAAATAAAGTGTTCCTTGTGATCGAATGCTTTGATTGGTTTAACTAAAAATCACATTTTTGGATATGTTGGGAATTTTTAGAATCTTCCATTCTGTGTATCAAACGGGCCCTTAAGGTTATTGACATTGCAAGTAGAGTCATGTTTTAGTTACATAGGAACGATCAATATTAGTTTAATAGAAAATATATCTACTAAATTCATATAAAGAGTTATAATAGTCCATACCCTTGTAGTCGCCTCATCTTACACTACAAAATCATTCTAAATAATGAAAAATTGTATCAAACAGTTTGTGCATTAGTTTGCTCCCGTATAAGAATAAATATAAGCAAAAGTTCAAAAATATCCCAAAGGATAATTATAAATTCATGATCATTTAAATAGCAATTTACGAAAAAAATAATATAAGATTGTCGAGAAAAGCGCGCGCAAGTGGGCGTGTGTGTTTGTGTGTGTGGGGAGAGAGAGGATCATGAATTACCTGACGCATTCAGTTTTCGGGCCTTTATGGAAAAATGCCTAGTCCCTTGTTCGCTTCTCTATGCAAAATGGAGGAATACCAGATATTGCCCAATCCCGTCTTTCTCAATATGATTATCATGCCATGATGCCAGATGCAAATATCCTAGCTCGAGTCCCTTCTCATTTCTCTGCATGAACAGCAAAAGGAAATAATTTGAGATTGCGAGAAGATGCAAACTGACCTCCTAGGGTCCCCACCAGTTCTGCTATATTTGCCAAAAAAAATAGATACAATGCGACGAAATTAGAAGTTACAGTGTTCGTTAATCACTTATAGGAAACATAAGGCCATCTTTGTTATCATAGATCCTTCCACTTGAATATTACATACCATAAACTACGAATTTCTCTTCCCACTCTCCCATTCCAAAAAGGTAGGACGTTCAAAGATATATTTTTAAGAACCAACACTCGAAGGAATATGATTATTGTGCATAACTTAACAAATTTAGCCAAGAATATCGGGATATATTGTGCAAAAATATACTTCATTAATCAAAGAATAGTAAGCAAACAAAGCAATGGATATAAATGTATATAGTGTTCTTTTTTCTTATTTGCTTTAAGTGTTGTAATAGCTGAAGCTGGTAAAATAAGAGCAATAATAAGCTGATTTCTAGAAATTTAATCGTTCATATTTTCCATATGAAGCCTCCAATGATATTAATTTTTCTTTTTAAGAAGAAAAAGCCTCATCTTGGGTATAGAAATCTAAAGAACATATAAACCAGTCGCTCTCTTAGAATGGATCTAAGGAGCTTCATTTCATCGACCATTCATCAATAACCATGAATTTAGTTTTAAAAAACACAATTAAAATATGATCAAAATGGGAATAACTCAAAGATCATAAATACAAGAGATATAAAAAGCATACCTTATCAAAGTAATAAGAGGGAGAATTGAAGCGAGCTGAATCAAATATAACAAGGGGAAATCTTGAAAAAAAAATAATCTTCAGAGATGAGGAAAGGTAGTTCTTAATAAATAGCAAAGAGGCGATAATGCCAAAGGATGGGGAAAAAGAATAGTGAACTCAGTTGGGTGAGATACCTTCTCACATTTTAAAACTCATCTTCTTTTGGGTTTTGTAGATGGGTGTACACCAAAGGGCTGTCAGTAACGTTTCTGAATTCTGGTGGGCTTGGAAGACAAGTGTTTAATGGTTGTATAAACCTTCTAAAAATATCTATTTGGATATAGGCTTGAAGTTTGAATTTAGATATGCTCCATGATTCTTTGTTTACCTTAAAAGAATGGACAATTTTTAAAATTAGGCCTATTTTTAAAATTATTATTAAATTTCGGCCTATTTCAAAAATAATTATAAAACCAGACCACTTTGGGCCACCGAAACGCCAAATAAGTGTCAGCTCAGCACTGGCGCTGGCGCTTCATAAAAAAAATTTCTATAGAGCACACTTGACAAGTGCGTCCCAGACACACTGATGGGGGCTCAGTATTTTATATGAGGCGCACTTGGTAAGTGTGCCCTCATCAGTGTTTTGTATGGGGCGCACTTGCCAAGTGCGCCCAAAAAAGAAACAGACTCGTGACCGGCTCTGTTTCTTTTTATATCTATCTCTCGATCTCTCGATCTCTCATCTCGCTATCTCTCGATCTCTCATCTCGCTTGATCTCTCTCTCTTCTCTGTCATGTCCTGCTTCCCAAAAGAGCGGAAACGGGCACGTAACAAGCCCGCGACATATTTATTCTGAGAAGGTCATTTCTCGAAACAAATACGCTAAACCGATATAAGCAATATAAAGAATGACAAGAATGAACATGACAATGAAAATCCAACTTTATATATTTACATTCCAAAATTCACAGAGTTTAAACTATTACAAGATGTCTGAAAAGAAAATACAATAACATCAAGTGCCTAAACAAGTGGTATACTGAAACTGAAGCTGGAAAGAAAAAATTAAGGATCGGCTGGTGATGCAAGCTGGTCGTAATCCTCTGCTGTCGGTTCCACCTTTTCAGCCCCTAAATCACCGGACAAACATTCTAAAGAAAACAAAGGGATGGGTGGAATGCCCGTCAGCGAATTTACGCTCGGTAAGTCCTCAAGAAAGGTAGGATGTGAATATATAATGACAAGTTATATAATTGAAAATATAAATCATGAAGCAATGAACAAGTGTGATATGGTAATTAACATAAACCTAACAATTCTATATAGCATGACAGTTCTATATAACATGACTGTATAGTGTAGGTAACGTTTTTGTTATCATATACATATAACAGTTAAAAATATTGAACATGTAATGAATAGCAATGTGTCTTAAAGAGATCATTAAAAGGGTAAGCTAATTAACGTGAGTTCAAGTGTGAATATCAACCAAATCTCAAGAGTGTTCTCGAACCCAACAAGCTATTGTCCAGAGATAAGGAACCACGTACCCAAATTAGTAACGGACTTCAACCTATTGTTGAATAATTCCAAACCCAACAAGTTATCGTCCAGGGGTTTAGAAACACGGGCCCTCATAATAGATTGCATGTGTTAGTATTCATAAATTCATATACTAAGAGGACTCCTGAGATTTTGTTGGATTCATACTTAAACTACCCAAACATTCCGCATAATCTAATTAGTCTAAGAGTAATGTCACAAGTCTTGATTGAATCCATGAATACAAAAAGTGATGTATAATATCAAAATTTTAAGATTGAGTTCAGGTCAAAATCATGTAGTCATGTCAGGTGTAAATCATGTCAATTGTATTCATGGTTCGAGTCAAGTTGGACCAAGCATGATGATTTAGTACAAGTTATGTCAAGTATCACATGTTGGGTTATTTTTGAGTCTATATTCATGTAACTTGATTTTCATGAAGATATGATATATATAGGTTATTTTTGAGTCCATATTCATGTAACTTGATTTTCATGAAGATAATATATATATATATATATATATATATATATATGGAGTAGGCAAGTGATAATGCTAATTGTCTCCGGCTCCCCAAAGCTCAAAAGAGAATAGGTCACTTAAACCCGATTGCAACCTTTATGTTAGTTATGTATATACCCTAGAGGCCATTGTTGTACATATGATGTATATTATAGTGGATGCTTGGATATATATAGAGAGGACTTTCTTGCTCGATATGATAGTATGCTATCTGGTTTCACTTTGTCTAAACATGTTGACTTGTATTGGTTTACTGTCTTGCTCTCACATGTTGATAAAGCCCTTAGGATATATACTCGACTACTAGGACTATGATGCATATCATACTAGTAGGGCCAAGGTAATCTAAGAGTACATCCTATAACTATTCCTAGTCGAGGGTGTATCGAGACAGGGCATCGATACTCCAGAGTAGACTAGCGTATACGTATCTTGACCCATATGATGGGCGATGGATGATCCCACATCCATTGGTGTTTGACATCAAAGACGGTATACGAGTGCTCAGTGGAGACTAGGTACACTGAACGGACCCGCCGAGAACTCCTAGATGGTATTATACCTATCGCCAGATAGCAGTTCTCTGGTGACACTAGTACAGGTTAGTCTGTAGACCCGAGATCGTCATAGAGTCTTGTGTAATTCCCACTGTGCTTTGATTTCCACCTTACCAACGTTCACGAGAACTGATTTGTCTCAAAAACTATCTATAACCGCAATCAAGAACGGCGTCGCTTGGTAGCTAGCTGGTGAGTACGGGTCGGTCCACAGGGATGTTGTGAATTTCCTAATCGCTCAAACGAGTTAATTCCGATGGGTGTTCGGATTGATTATTAAATCTAAAAACTAAATCTATCTATACTAAGATTATCTAGATCTAAATCTTACCAGGGTTAGGTTTAGGAATGGTTTGGAAATGTAAATAAATCTCAACACTTTCTATACCCAAATTAGGATCTAAGAGGAGTTAATGTAATTATTAATAAAGGGAATTAGATCCATCCGGGAAGGTGTTCCTTCCTCTAGGTTCTTGTCCTTCCTTTATCAATCCTTACCCTAACCTCCATGGAAAACACGCGCAACCGGGCCTTTATACTACGGTATCACCGCTACCTTAAGGGATAGGGTGCCGTAGGGCGCGGTGTGTGCGTGTATGCATGGAGTCCTATTGATTATATGTGATGGGTAAGAAAGTGATGAGAGATCTCATCTCTCAAAAGCCTTCCCCAAAGCTAACTCTAACAATATCTAGGGCAAGGAATTAAATCTAAACTAGAGCAGAGAATGAAAAATTACCTACTTTATAGATGGCTCTCTCCAAACATCAACACAGGGTTGTCAGATCTGAATTCATGAAATGAAAAGAGGCACCGATGCTCTCCAGAAGAATTCTAAATTTTATTCATAGAAAGAGGCATAGGGAGGCATAGCTAATACAATGATTTAGAGTTCCTATTTATAGAGGATAGGAAACCCTAGGTTACAATTGATCCGCATGTCTACATTTACCAAAATAACCCTGTAAAGACCAGTCAACGCCGCCACCACATTATGGTAAAATCTCTGCTTCTAACGCTTCATCCCTGCCGCGGAACTGCGGCCCGAGGCCTGATTTGGCCGCGGTTCCGCGGCTCAATAAGGAGATGAGGCCTTGAGTTTTTTTGTAATGGTCTTGGGTTGTTTGGTCTTCCTATTTCTTCAGTACTTTTCTCAATTGGGCTTCTAGGTTTCTTCCTGATCTCCAGTGAATAATGTAATGGATTTTAACCGTTGCTTCAAGACGAAATCTTGGACCTTACGTTGCCTTGTACTTTGCGAACTGATCTTTATGTAGGCTTGATCAAGATCCTTCTATTTGTTGGTTGCAGTTCCATTTTTGCATCGTCTTTTCTCTTTTTCACTGTTTTAGATCCAAGAACCTGTAACCTGTAATATGTAGCAGACATGCGTCAAAAGCACCTGTTTATTTATAAAGAGAATAAGAATGGGGAATATAATAATGCAATATTATGGTGTGAACAAATACCCCCAAACTTATCTTTTGCTCGTCCTCGAGCAAACTTATTTTTTATTCTCGACAAAAAATCTAACCGCACTTTCACAGGGAAACGCGATTGCACTGAGCTCGTGCAACAAGCCGTTAAACCTCTAGGTGTCCCTAGTAGGAGGAGTGTTGTCTCCTAAGGGTTTTCAGCGGATACTACCCACAAAATCCTATCAATTAGGCCCATTGACTTTTATTCTTCAATTAGGTTTTCTAACAAGGAATTTTATTGTCATCGATTCGTAAATTATCCACTCATATTCTTCACACTTCCTCATCATTTAACTTAAGATTATATATGTTCTGCAGACCTGCTTAGCTTTCAGCATCTCTTAAGTTTTCCTTCAAGGGTTCCATCTCCACTTAGGAATTTTTATCAACTTTACTAAAGATACAAGTTCTATTCTTCACTCTTTTCTCTTATCTAAACTCCAATCACATACCCCTACGTGTGTGTATATATCACCCCTACACTTGGAAATTCAAATCAAGAAATCATACTCTTGTCCGTTGTCCAAAGTACTTATTAATTGGTGAATTTTTAAATGAATTTTGCTTACACATTCTTCATGCGACCGTTAAAACTTCTTGAGATACCAACAACCGATTACAAGATGCGTTAGCACTTTAAAGCGTACTTCCTAGTCTTGCAACACCCAAGGCTTTAGCAGTGACTCCCAAACCGGTTGGTCTAAGGCACTAGGTGATGAAGCACCCTCGCTAAATATTTTTCTATTTTTGCAGCCTCAACTAATTACAAAAACCAGTGTTCATTTTTTTCTTTATTCACATTTTTTTTCCATTGTACCAAGGACTTTAGACAAGAGCATTTCAAGGTCTCTTCTACTATTCCAAGTTTCAAAGTGCGTGATTGTGCAATTTGTAGGGTATACATTTTCAGAATCTAGACTTAAGCTAGGAATTATCTTTCAAACTTATACTCTAATAAAATATCAATACTTTTCTTTTGTTTCGACTTAGCCCAAAAAGTGAACCCAAAATTTACCTATTTCTAAATAAACTACAAAGACATATACTCTCTACCGTTAAACTTTAAGGAAGGTTATTTTTAGGGTTTTTAATTTACTAAGTCTAAGATCTAGTTGTTCCTAGCCAGTTAACCTATTTGTCAAACTCAAGTCAAATAAGACCAAAATTGAATACATTATTTTTTATAATTTTTGAAAATTTTCAATTTTTATGGGTTTTTTTTAAAAAATAAGTATGCAAATGCAAAAATATGTACAAATGAATGCGAAGGAAGAAGACTTACCGAGCATACCCCCAAACTTAAACTTGACAGTGTCCTCACCGTCATGCTACACCGAGAGGGTTAAAATGTCGGCACTCCCCTGTTTATTTATTTATAATTTTTTTTATTTTTTTATTGTTAAAAGAAAAAAAAAATATATATACAACAAGGTTCCTCCCAAACTTAAACTTGGCCTTACATAAGCCAAAGGTTAGCACCAACCATTCAAAAATCTTATCATGGTAATGGTACGGTTGGTGAAAGAATGGGGTGGAAAGACAATAAATGAGAAGCACATGAGACCGTATGGAGATAGAAACGGTATACGGTCTCTGTGGAGGAGAAGAATGGCGGAAAAGAGAAAGAAGTGTAGTGCGATTTTGAGGGTGTAAATCGAGTGAATAAATTAGCATAATTTTTTATGACCGATGTGTTAAAAGCGATTGTGCTAATCTATCAACTTGTCGAGAAATGGGGTCAAATCCCTCAAGATTCGCAAGAAAACATGGGTCCGTCGAACTTGGTAAAGGAGATGAAAGCGTAACGGTCTCTTGCACGGTCGGAACGATAGGAAGGACGAAAGGGAGTGAATTAGGGATAGTCTCATTCTCACCGTAGTAAACTGTCTCGAATTTGAAAGATTCCATCAATGGTTCGAAACGACTGTAAGCAACCGAGTCTGATGGTTCAACTAACTCATTTGAAAATTCAAAGGACTCAAACTCGGGCGGTAAGTCTTCAACATCGTCCGAAAAAGTGACACACTCGTAAGTGTTGTCAGCTGTGAGATCTGTGTCAGATTCAAAGAAAAATTTTTCAAGCTCACAGTCTTCAAGCGTGATCTTGTGCATGGTCGGAACGATGGAAAGGAGGGAGGGTGATATAACAGTTAAAGGTTCAGGAGGATAAATTGGAAAATCCGACACATCAAACACAAATGGTTCAACCTCAATATTATTCTCAATACTCTCCTCAATACTATCCTCATAATTCTCCTCAATATTTAGCTCATCCATGCCATTATCATTAAAATCAAGACGCATATGAAATTCGGGAGAAACATATAATGATTCGGGATGACGAATTGGACATAAAATATCAATCAAATCTACTGGTTCATCATTCAAAATATTCCCGGCGTCTATATCCTCAATCAAGTGAAAATCAATATTTTCTGACACCTCATCAAAAGCATGGATATTTATCGATTTACGTTCTAGAGTGGAGGTGTAAAGATCGAAAGGATTAAGTGTGGTTTCACTCGAAAGGGGTTCTTCACAATCTGGCAAATCAAGTACTACAAAATCACACAACTCGTTTTTATTTTCAACTGGTGAACTATTTGGGACAATCGATGGAAAACAGGAGTTGTGGGCTTCAATTGGGTATGGGTAGGTTTGATTTGGAAATGTACAGAACTCACTTGCTCCCCTCAAATTCTCACTCTGTCCAACCGCCTCCTCATACATTGAAAATTTTGAAGATAGTTGGAAACTAGCTTCCGGTTCAGTAGGTTGCATAAGGGCGGCAATGGACGCATCCACATTCCTAACCATTTTGTTTGTTGCTAAGATATAAGCCTCCAACGACTGTTCCAAACTAGACATGGGTGGTGAAGGGGTTTCGGTGAAAGATTCGAAATTGTTTGGATACGTGAAACTCCCAAAAGGTTGTGTAGAAGCAATGTCTAGTGAAGGTGGGAAAGTCGGGTAGGACTGGTAGGAAGTGGATGGTTGGACAGGAGTAGGATCAATATGTGGATCAAAAGGTGAATAGTCTTGTGGATCCCTAGAACTAGATGAGTGGAGAGGGGTGAAAGATCGGCTACGAGATTGAGCAATATGCTCAGCAATGGACATCGGTTTAGGAGTTACAGCAGGACTTGGAAAAGTGGTGTCAACGTACGAGGGTGGTGAAGGTTGACAAGGTTGACACAAAGTAGGTTGTAAAGTCGAACTGTTTCTCCTAGACGCTTCTATTTGATCTTTCAAAGAAATTTTAGGCACGGAGTGATCTTCCTTAAATCGACCGAAACAATTGACGTACGAGGCAAAGTTAGGTTCGGGATACCAAAGTTCGGAAAGTGATTTATGATGTGGGGTACCCATGATAGAAGAAAGTGGAAAGAAAGAAGGTTGGGTGGTGCAAGGATTTCTTAGCGGCAAAAATTTGCAAGTTGTTAAAAAAAAATTCCTTTTTCCGCTTGCTCTTTATTTGGAAATTTTGCAAAAAAAGATTTTCGATAGAAGATATGCAAAACAGAAAAATATTACTTGCAATCAATTTCTATTTTAAGCGAGGCTCAAAAATCCTGCACAAGATTTGTTAATTGGAAGGGAAAAGATTTTTAAAGCGCACAGAATCTTGCAGGATTTTTTCAGAAGATATATTGAAATTTGCAGAGGAGAAATAACAGGAAGCTTACAGTGCAAATTCCAGAGGATGACGTCACCTATACGCAGCATTTCCGCGGCAAAAGAGATCTCGGGCGGCGGAACCGCGATCACACGAGCAGATCACGTCTTCAAATTTTTCTGACGTCACTAGGAGGCCGCGCTTCCGCGGCGGGAGCAGCCTAATGCGGCGGATCCGCGGTTTGAACGTTGACTTGGCCCTTCAACTTCCTGCTGTTGTTCTGTTGCCAAAATTCTCTGCTGTTCAGATCGTTTGTTTTCTGTTTTGCTTTCTGTAGATTTTCAGATCCGAACTCGATTGTTGTTCCTGCAAAATTCACACAAAAATACCCTTTCCAAAAATAACAGATGATATATTTTTATATGTTTTGGGATTTTTCAGATTTTTCAGATTTTTATACTTTTATATTAACCCGAAATTGCAAAAAGGAAATAACACGCCATCCCCGGCAACGACGTCATTTGATTTGTCTCAAAAACTATCTATAACCGCAATCAAGAACGGCGTCTTTTGGTAGCTAGCCGGTGAGTACGGGTCGGTCCACAGGGATGTTGTGAATTTCCTAATCGCTCAAACGAGTTAATTCCGATGGGTGTTCGGATTGATTATTAAATCTAAAAACTAAATCTATCTATACTAAGATTATCTAGATCTAAATCTTACTAGGGTTAGGTTTAAGAATGGTTTGGAAATGTAAATAAATCTCAACGCTTTATATACCCAAATTAGGATCTAAGAGGAGTTAATGTAATTATTAATAAAGGGAATTAGATCCATTCGGGAAGGTGTTCCTTCCTCTAGGTTCTTGTCCTTCCTTTATCAATCCTTACCCTAACCTCCATGGAAAACACGCGCAACCGGGCCTTTATACTACGGCATCACCGCTACCTCGAGGGATAGGGCGCCGTAGGGCGCGGTGTGTGCGTGTATGCATGGAGTCCTATTGATTAAATGTGATGGGTAAGAAAAGGATGAGAGATCTCATCTCTCAAAAGCCTTCCCCAAAGCTAACTCTAACAATATCTAGGGCAAGGAATTAAATCTAAACTAGAGCAGAGAATGAAAAATTACCTACTTTATAGATGGCTCTCTCCAAACATCAACACAGGGTTGTCAGATCTGAATTCATGAAATGAAAAGAGGCACCGATGCTCTCCAGAAGAATTCTAAATTTTATTTATAGAAAGAGGCATAGGGAGGCATAGCTAATACAATGATTTAGAGTTTCTATTTATAGAGGATAGGAAACTCTAGGTTACAATTGATCTGCATGTCTACATTTACCAAAATAACCCTGTAAAGACCAGTCAACGCCGCTACCACATTATGGTAAAATCTCTGCTTCTAACGCTTCATCCCTGCCGAGGAACCGCGACCCAATAAGGAGATGAGGCCTTGAGTTTTTTTGTAATGGTCTTGGGTTGTTTGGTCTTCCTATTTCTTCAGTACTTTTCTCAATTGGGCTTCTAGGTTTCTTCCAGATCTCCAATGAATAATGTAGTGGATTTTAACCGTTGCTTCAAGACGAAATCTTGGACCTTGCGCTGCCTTGTACTTTGCGAACTGATCTTTATGTAGGCTTGATCAAGATCCTTCTATTTGTTGGTTGCAGTTCTACTTTTGCATCGTCTTTTCTCTTTTTCACTGTTTTAGATCCAAGAACCTGTAACCTGTAATATGTAGCAGACATGCGTCAAAAGCACCAGTTTATTTATAAAACGAATAAGAATGGGGAATATAATAATGCAATATTATGGTGTGAACAAGAACGTGCAAAACGGTGTCTTTTGGGTACAGTCCCGAATCACATGGAGGTAATGAGTGATAGGAGGGGTTTCGTCTCTCGGTATTGGGGGTTGTTGTTGCGCTGTGTTCGATTGGCTATAACTGGAAGTCCCTACCCAGGGCTGATATGGAGATCTACTGGTAAGTGTTATCAGTAGTTTCTCGACCCGTTATGAGTCTTACATCGACACGACTTATCGGTTACTGGGGTCTGACGTTTACCACCCCTAGACTGTATATGCGACATATTAGACGAAGAGACCGGACTGTATGTAGTATTACTGATTGGATTCACAGGAGTGTGTACATGTTTGCTTGTTGATCTTCTGATCGCTCAATACCCGGGTGGCTGTTACGTTTAGTTGACCGCTTGCAGCTTGTGGGTGTTTGATATGATCATCACCTACTGCCGGCGTATTGACGAGTCTTTAGAGTCCTACACAGAGGTTTCCTGGCTCAGGCGAAACGGAGTTGGAGCACATATGTGATATGTGCGGGACCGAGATTAGTACGATATGTGATATCGTATTATATTCTCGCGATATGTGATATCGATCGGTTATATGTGATATTGCCGGGTTATCGGATCAAGTGTTGATTCGATAAAATGATACATGTTATATTAGTCAGTTATGTAAAATATAGCCGGATATTAAATCAAGTGTTGATTTAATAATTTAATGTATAATTATATATGTGATATATTAAATTATATTAACTAATATAATGCCCACTTAAGTATTTCATTTTCTCACATTTGGATACATTTAACATATATGTGATCTATGTTTAATGTATTCTTTTCTTTTGTTACATTAAATATTATATATGTGATATATAATATTGTAACATACTAGGTTATAAATGCAACTAGGGTTAAATGAGATTTATACCATGGCTAAAATTAGGGTTAGATTTATTATTTATTTTAGTTAATCTAAATTGTGGATAATTGCTTAACATATTTTCTTAAGTTGACTTAGTCCACTCTTTAGATATTTGCTAAGATATTTGTTAACCTAATCCTAACCTTAGCCCATGGTTTATTCTCTACAAGAGTTAGCAAATTATTGGATCACAGGTACGTGATTGCAATGATTGAGGGATGACCTATGCCGGTAGGACAGTCTTACTCAAGATGATAGTATGCTATCTGGTTTATCTTTATCATCGTGTATTGCTTTAGGTGACCTTACAGGTCACTATTGCGCGTTGATAGAGCCCTTAGGATTCTTGCTTGGCGGCCAGCAGTATGATGGCGATCATATACGTGGGAGCTGGGGTCTATAAGTACATCCTTAAAAGGTCCCTAGTCGTGGGAGTTTTCGAGACAGGGCATCGATACTCCAGAGTAGACTAGTGTATACAGTCGAGATCCCGACGAGGGGTGGTGGCCGGTCTCATAAGCCACCGGTGTCAGTTGGTTCACCTAAGATGTATGCAGGTGCTCATTAGGTTATGAGTACACCGGACAGGACTCGCCGGGAACATGCTAGTTGGTCTTATACCTGACGTCAGATAGCAGTTCCCTGGTGACATGTGTACAGGTTAGTTCATCAACCTGGGATCATCATTTGTCTCGTGTGAGTTCCCACTGTACTTTGATTACTACCCTACCACGGCTCAAAGGAGTCGTGCAAACAGGTTTTAGTTGGGTACAGTCCCGAGCCACATGGAGGCAGTGAGCGGATCTGCAGGGGTTCGTCTCTCCCGGTATTGGGGGTGAGGTCGCGCTGTGTCTAGGAGAGCCATTACACAAAGCCCTCGGCCGAGGCAGGAGATTTACTGGTAGGTATTCCAGTAGTATCTCAGGGTGTTCTGGGCTACACTCCGACACGACTTGTACCGCTTTTGGGGGTCTGACTTTTAACAACCCCTAGGCCCCCATGCGATATTCATAGACGAACGGACCGGACTGTACGGATATTGTCACCGACAGGCTCAGTAGGGTGTCAGGATGAGTTCGCTCATCGACGTCCCTTTTGGTCAATACCTGGTAGCCCGTTACGTATGGCTAATACCTCTGACGTGCTAGTGGTTAAATCCACAACCAAAGTATTGACGAGTGTTTAGAGTCCCCCACAGACAGTTTCTCAAGTTTCGGGCGAAACGCTGTAGAGGCCGTATGGAGATATGGCAGGGTTCGATCATGTACATGCGGTATTGCACGGATCATGATCGGACGGTTAATACTAGCGGGCTTTGGTTTAAACCAAATCCTAGTATTGTACAGTGTAGATTTTGTCTCATTGCATTTGTATTCGGTCGGAATACAGATGCGGGTATGTATATACAGTCGCGGGGTTTTCCTGTAATTTATTACGGGATCGGTTTTTTTTGAAGTTGCCAGTTTGCTTTCCGGTTTCGGCCATTTTCTTTTGTTTCTTTCTTTGGCTGAATATTGGTGGAGGAGGGTTTATTTGCAAATATGCAATTCATCATGGTGAAGACTTTTTATGATGATTAGTTTGTGCATCATCACTTGCTTATGGAGATGGGTTATTCTTTTGACTTGATTGTGATCATTGTTTATCATCATTACCCACTTTTCCTTATGGTCACCTTGCACTAGCTTGTGCTCACCCCCCTTGACTTTTTCCCTCCTCATGATACATGGCCGGCCACTTTTTGGGAGTGGGAGAGGGTTATTTTTGGTATGTGATTTTGATGCATCTCATTCTTTCATTCATGAAAAAGAGAGAGCTCCATTTCCAAGTTCATCTTTCCTCCACATCCAAAAATTGGCAACTTCATTAATCCTCGAGACATAGAGTTCTACACTATCCTACAACATTCTTGGACACGTCGACTCGCCAACTTCGTGCCCGAGTTGCCTCGATCCAGAGGTGGGAGCCCGTAAAAGAACCCGGCGATGTGGCGCCCTTCCGACGAGGAAATGAAGACCGGAGATTCCACGGGGAGATCGGGATGACGACGAGAAGACCGAAGAACACGGATCGCTAGGTATATCTCTCTACCCCTTTCTCTAGTTTGCTAGTATTAGGTTAATGGTCTGATCCGGGTTTGTAGTCCGCGGTAGCGCCGGTTTAAAGTTAAGAAAATTTTTTGTTTCCGCATTTTGGCCTCGGACAGACGGCCGGGGCGCTGCCATGGTCTAACACTATCAACGTGTAATAGTGAACTACAATGCCACCTAAAGCATGTACACGATGATAAAGACAAACCGGATAGTATACAAACCTCTCGAGTAAGACTGTCCTACCAGTATAGGTCCTCCCTCAATCATTGCAATCACGTGCCTGCGATCCAATAATTGACTCTGAGGGCACTATATCCAACAATCTCCCACTTGCACTCAAGGCTAATTATTGCGATGTCGCATACTCACAGCCCGTGTGATACCGAACACCCAACTCCTCTACTAATCAGTCTCACAAAGCTCGTTTGCGAAACTATTGCGTTCGAGAAATAGCCTCAGCTAGTGGATCCGCCTTGATGTTTCTTTCTATGTCTCTCTTTATCTCAAGTTCACGGAGAAAGCCATCTCCCGAAATGAGCAATACCTGTCTTAGAATATGTCTGGATATCTGATGGGACCTAGTTCATAAATGAACTCCAAATCCAAACTTCTTAGACTGTATCGTCAACTGAAAACAATCAGTATCCTGCGCCATGCCTCCCTCAGTACCCGCTTGGACCACCTGTCCAAAATACTGCCCCTCGTCAGAGGGAAAACTATAACTCTGACAGCCACTCTGTCATCCAGGTCACCTTGGAAGCCTGGAATGATAACCGTCTCCCGAAGGTGGCTGCCGTTATCAGATCCATAGAACATTCACTTATGTTCTAAAACTGCTTCCGAACGTTTCTCCAGGATAGGATTAATATCATCTTACTGCATCTCATGCAAAAACAATATCTGGTGTGGTACTTGACATCTCATGATTGACTCAATTGCCTAAGCAAGTGATCTGCCAATCATGCACATCCCTCTCCCCTTTAGTCTGTAAGACACTTTTAGAGAGGGTGACTCCATCACCTGTGTTCCCTGATTAAAAATCAGGAAAGGCTTCAGAGGAAGCATCACGTGCTCACACGTGACCAGTGGTCAGGTGTTGGCACGTGATGGTAAAGCAGCGACAAAGAGCAAGCGCAGAAAAGAAGCCCATTCAAGGGGTTATGTGGCCGCACATGACTGGCTTTAAAAGCCCTGCTGTTCAACATAATTAAATTCTGAATAAGATCATTTAAATCTTTCTAAAATAGAGAAGAATTATATAAAACCGTTGGATCAAGAATCTGAAGGTGATTAAATATCACCAATTTATGGAAAAATCTTGAACATGGAAAGATTTCCCTTAAATCTCACCGAAATAACAAAAAGAATATCTTTGGATTTAAAATCCAACGGTGAATAAAATTCACCTAATAATTTAAAGGTCCAGATCAATGATGAAAATAAATCAAATCTCTCAATAAACAAATCAAATCTTTCAATGAGAGATTTACCAAACAGATTGATTCTTTTCCTTCTCCTATAAATAGGAGCCAAAAAAGGGATAAACAGAGACAAAGAGAGATATAGAGCCTTGGAATTCTGAAAATTCAGAGAGAAAAGAAAGAAGAATTTGATTCTCTACAAAGAAAACCCTAGGTAAGAAAAGAGAGGCTTCAAAGAGAGAATTTAATTCTCAAAAGAGTTTAACTTTTCTATAAAGAAAAGAACTTAGTTCTTTCTCTGGTTGAAGATCTGCAAAGTGCACATCTCCCTATAAATTGAGAATTTAATTCTCATTGGGTTGAGATCCTGCCATGAAGATCTAAAACATAGAGGAGGAATTGAGTTATGAGAATTTAATTCTCACAAAGTTATAGGAATTTAATTCCTTTGAGATAAAATTAGGGTTTAACCCAATATTATAGGAATTTAATTCCTTCAAAATGGACAGAACTAGGGTTTAACCCTAATTGAGAACTTAATTATGTCAAATTCACAGGAATTTAATTCCCTTAAAAAAAAGAAATTAGGGTTTCACCCTATGCCAGAATTGAATTCCTACAGAAAAGAAATTAGGGTTCAACCCTATCTAAGAATATAATTCTTCAAAAGAAAGCAGGAATTTAATTCCTTTAAAGTTATTGCTAGGGTTTAACCCTATGAAGAATTTAATTCTTAAAAGATAAGCAAATCTTTAAAACATGCAAAGAACCAGAGTCACGTGCTACCACGTGACCCCTGTAAAGATTCACAGATAAGAACTTTGAGGCAACGCCTCACGTGACCCTTGAAGCACGTAAAGAAAAAAGCAAAGGGAATAGAAGCTCTGAGGCGCCCTCACGTGTCACCACGTGACCCCTAATGAGCATTCTAATAGACCAGAGCATGAGCCCCCATTACGTGTCCACATGTGATGGCTGTCAGAATTAAAAGTGTTAAACACTTATATGCAGAACAAAATGAAGGGGATCCGACCCACCTTTTGGATGCCATCACGTGCTCCCACGTGATCTCCTCTCTGTTAATGTTTAACATCAAACTGATAATTTGGTTGCCAGTGTTTAAACACTGTTACTTATTAGTGTTTAACACTAATTTGAAAACCCAATTTCTAGTGTTTAACACTAATTTTCTTAGTGTTTAACACTAATTTGAAAACTCTATTTGCAGTGTTTAACACTGATTTGCTTAGTGTTTAACACTAATTTGAAAACCCAATTTCTAGTATTTAACACTAATTTTCTTAGTGTTTAACACTAATTTGAAAACCCTGTTTCCAGTGTTTAACACTGATTTGCTTAGTGTTTAACACTAATTTGAAAACTCTGTTTCTAGTGTTTAACACTGATTTTCTTAGTGTTTAACACTAATTTGAAAACCCTGTTTCTAGTGTTTAACACTGATTTTTTTTAGTGTTTTATACTAATTTGCTAATCTTATTCCCGGTGTTCAACACTGTTGGTCTTTAGTGTTTAACACTAGTTTTAGCCCAATTGGCTAAGTTTCTAGAGGCAAAGCCTCTCCTTCAATGGACCAACAGAGGGACAATATTCTAAACATGATTGGACTTAGCCCAAGAAGGCCATAAGTCCTCAATCCAGACTCAACTGAGCCAATGTGCTCATAACCTAATAAATGGGTCTTGGATCCAAATTGGACTACAGATCACTTAATCTACTTTGGTTCAAGGGTACATCTTTTCACTCCTTTGATACTTGTCGTTGTAATTCCTCAACGTCTTCAAAGAGGTGACGGGTCCCGACAACCACACATTGATACGGACTGCGGGGTCCTTAAACTCATGGACTATGATGTCCTTAATCTTGACCAGGATGTCTTAAAACTAACAATGGACTGTGGGGTCCTTAAACTCATGGACTATGATGTCCTTAACCTTGACCGGGATGTCTTAAAACTAACATCGGACTGTGGAGTCCTTAAATCCACGGACTATGATGTCCTTAACCTTGACCGTGATGTTTTAAAACTAACGCCGGACTGTAGAGTCCTTAAACCCATGGACTATGATGTCCTTAACCTTGACCGTAACGTCTTAAAACTAACATTGGACCACCATGTCCTTAAACTGGTAATTGACCGCAATGTCATTAAACTAAACAACAGGGCTCCCCTAATTGCTCTCTTGTTAGATCTAAATGATCCCGTTAAGTCGATCTTAGTCTAAAACTAGATTAACGTATCCTTAACAAACGCTTAAGTTGATCTTAGTCTCAAATGAGGCTAACGCATCCTTAAACCCAAACCCCCAAACCCAAATCTAAGATAATACGGATTTGGACTAGTCCACACCCTACGGGCGACGACATAACTCAGTCTCCGTATACAATCCACGGGCAACCAAACACAAAAAAAACACCCACGACACGAAGTGACCACATGGAGAAGGAGAAAGTTGTTACCGCAATGCGGTAGCGTAATTAACTGCAGGGGCTTGCGCCTGCAGGGAAGAGCGTCCCCAACAATCAAAAACCCCTCAAGCGAGGGGGAATCTGACGAAGTCTGCTACATTGGAAGCATCCGTTTAAACCTTCGATACACGGTGTCATAAATCAACTTGGCATCTTCGGAGAGGTGGACGGATAGCACCAATTAGCATCTGCCCTGAATTTCAGGCAAGACGTTCGTGTCGCGCTGTCTTTCGGAGGGGAATAGATTCTGGCACGCCCGGTGGGATCTTTTCCTCTTCCCACTCCATACTTCGTGTGTCGTGATTCGCGAACCAATCGCGGTTCGCTAATGGTTGCCCTTGGGTTTCGAGGTACTAAGATTTGGTGTTTCGTTTGCTGCAGAAAGCAATAGGATCAATGGTTGGCAACTGCTCGAGCTGCTCCAACTGCAAATGCAACCGACGCTCCGCCTCACCTGAAGGTGTAGCCTATGGACCGCAGGCTGCTTCCCTATTCTCTATGCCTGTGGAGCAAGTGACTCAAGCTACTACCGGTCTGTTCTTTGGGACCATGCTCCCCCCGACAAGCTTCAACATTCCAGTGCCCGTACCGGAAGTGCAAAAGAAGTTGGTCTTCGATCGGCTCACTACTACCACGGCCCCTCTCAACGGGTCGTCCAATGTCAAGCCGGCAGCCTCAGTCTTTACCAGGCTGAACCTGAACTCTGATGGGCCTGCCAAGAAGCCCATGACCCCTGACATGACCATCGCAAAGAAGACAGCCATCTCCATTCCTGAAGTCGTCAAGACGGCTTCTCCTGCTAAAGAGTCGGTCTTTTCAAGGCTGACTATTCCGGCTCCCGTTCCTGCTCGAGGGTCTGTCTTTGACAGATTGGACACCGCCACTCAAAAAACATCAGTCTTCAAGAGGCTGGCACCAGCGGCGTCTCATCCAGACAGGGGGCAAGACAAAACCATCCCTATCGCCGAGCCAGCCCCAACAGCTCGACACGCTCGACGTCGCCACTGGCGCCGAGTAAGGAAGGACGGGGGCAACTCCCCCTCAGGGCTAACTCCACCGGCTCCAATGGTGGAAGTTAATGCTTCTTTCCAAACTGGGAACAACTTTGAACCGCTAAGGAGGGTACGCAAGAACTCTTTAACTGCCACGTTGAAAAGATCTCCTCCACCTGCGGAAAGTGTTACAGAAGCGAAGCCGGAGCAGCCTCCTCAATGGCTGTCCTCCAAAATTTACAAGGTCTGGCGACGGGTTCAGGACTCAGTAATCGACCAAGATCACTCTCGCCGGCAGAAGAGGGTGAAGGTTCAAGAAGAAAAGAACCGTCCTGTCAAACAACAAAGGACGACAACCACTTGGGTGCCCGCTGCAATGGCTCCCTCCACGTCGACTACTCAAAAGAGAAGAAGGCCGGAGAAAGTCCCTACGCCTGCAGCAAATGTCAAAGACAGTAAGCTTAAACGCCCTGAGTCTAGAGGCATGGTGGTGCATACCGTTTACATGGCGTCCAGGAAGGAGGACAGCCGTACATTTACAGGTCATCGACCGCTCACGCGATCAGTGACTAAAGCTCAGGAGCAGCAGCAGAAGCTCCAAGAAATGATGAATGCGATGGATGTAAGCCCGCGGGGGCGCCCCGGCCGTCGATCCGACGCCGGAAACGCGAAAAACAAAAACTTTGCGAACTTTGCAAAACGGCACCACCGCGGACTTTTTACCCGGATCGGGCCATTAACCTAGCTAGCAAGCAAACTAGAAAAGAGTAGAGATGCTATACCAAGCGATCCGTGTCCTTCGGTCTTTGTCTCCACTCCGATCTCCTGCGGAATCTCCGTCACCTCCTCGCTCGTCGGAAAGGGCACCACGTAGCCGGAATCTTTTACGGGCTCCCACCTCTTGACCGAGGCAACTCGGGCGCGAAGTTGGCTAGCCGACGCGTCCAAGGGATACTGTAGAATAGTGTAGTAGCCATGTCTCTTTTGGGGTTTAAGAGGTTGCCATTTATGGAGGAATTTTTGCACAAGAATTTTCATGGATGGATGAAGAAAATTGGAGCATCCTAGAAAAAGAATGGAGCATCCTCTGGAAAAATGAGCTCGGCCAAAAAACTAGTATATAGTGCCCTGTGGAATTTTAGTATGAAGAGTGCACCAATGAAACCATGTAAAAGGAAATTTCCCTTCACAAATCAACAGTGCACACACACACAAATGGGGGGGCCCACGAAATTAGCAAGCATGGAATTTGCCACACAAATTAAACCTCACACCACATAAACAGTGGCCGGCCCCAAGAAAGAATCTTGGAAAAAATTCAAGTGGAAAAAGAAATTGATAAAGATAAGGTCACACCAAATTTCTTTTCTCATAAATGCAAAAAGAGATGATAAGAAAAGGATCTCATGATGAAGCCACACTTAAGCAAAGAGACCCCTCACAAAATGTTAATTGCAAACATGCAATTAACACCCTCCAACGAAAAGTCCGACCGGGAAGGAAAAAGAGAAAACCGGCCGGAACGGAATACAAACTGGCAACCTCAGAAAACTGATCCCGTAATAAATTACAGGAAAACCCCGCTACTGCAAATACATGCCCGTATTTGTATTCCCACTGAACACAAATGCAAAGAGACAAAACTACACTATCAAATACTAGGATCCGGCTTAAGCCAAAGCCGGCTAGTAAAAACCGTCCGATCACGATCCGTGCAATACCGCACGTATCTGATCGAACCCTGCCGTATCTCCATACGGCCTCTACAGCGTTTCGCCCGAAACTTGAGTAACTGTCTGTGTGGTGGACTCTAAAGACTCGTCAATACTATGGCTGTGGATTTAACCACTAGCACGTCAGAGGTATAAGCCATACGTGACGGGCCACCAGCTATTGACCAAAAGGGACGTCGATGAGCGAACTCATCCTGACACCCTACTGAGCCTGTCAGTGACAATATCCGTACAGTCCGGTCCATTCGTCTATGAGCATCGCATGGCGGGCCTAGGGGGTTGGTAAAAGTCAGACCCCCAAAAGCGGTACAAGTCGTGTCGGAGTGTAGCCCAGAACACCCTGAGATACTACTGGAATACCTACCAGCAAATCTCCTGCCTTGGCCAAGGACTTTGCATGTTCTGGCTCTCCTAGACACAGCGCGACCTCACCCCCAATACCGGGAGAGACGAACCCCTGCAGATCCGCTCACTGCCTCCATGTGGCTCGGGACTGTACCCAACTAAAACCTGTTTGCACGACTCCTTTGAGCCGTGGTAGGGTAGTAATCAAAGTACAGCGGGAACTCACACGAGACAAATGACGATCTCAGGCCGATGAACTAACCTGTACACATGTCACCAGAGAACTGCTATCTGACGTCAGGTATAAGACCAACTAGCATGTTCCCGGCGAGTCCTGTCCGGTGTACTCATAACCCAATGAGCACCTGTATACATCTTAGGTGAACCAACTGACACCAGTGGCTTGTGAGACGGCCACCGCCCCTCGTTGGGGTCTCGACTGTATACACTAGTCTACTCTGGAGAAACGATGCCCTGTCTCGAATCTCCCACGACTAGGGACCTTTTAAGGATGTGCTTGTAGACCCCCAGCTCCCACTTATATGATCGCCCTCATACTGCTGGTGGTCAAGCAAGAATCCTAGGGGCTCTATCAACGTGTAATAGCGACTTGTCAGGTCACCTAAAGCAGTACACGATGATAAAGATAAACCAGATAGCATACTATCATCTCGAATAAGACTGTCCTACTGGGATAGGTCCTCCCCTCAATCATTGCAATCAGGTCTTGTGATCCAATAATTGACTCTGAGGGCACTATCTCCAACAATCTCCCACTTGGACTCGAGGCTAATTATTGCGATGTCGCATACTCACAGCCCGTGTGATACCGAACACCCAACTCCTCTACTAGTCAGTCTCACAAAGCTCGTTTGCGAAACTATTGCGTTCGAGGAATAGCCTCAGTGAGTGGATCCGCTTTGATGTTTCTTTCTATGTCTCTCTATATCTCATGTTCGCAGAGAAAACCATCTCCCGAAATGAGCAATACCTGTCTTAGAATGTCTGGATGTCTGATGGGACCTAGCTCATAAGTGAACTCCAAATCCAAACTTCTTAGACTGTATTGTCAACTAAACTTATTCAGTATCCTGCGCCATGCCTTCCCTCAGTTTCCACCTGGACCACCTGTCCAAAATACTGCCCCTCGTTAGAGGGAAAACTATAACTTTTACAGCCACTCTGCCATCCAGGTCACCTTGGAAGCCTGGAATGATAACCGTCTCCTAAAGGAGGCTGCCGTTATCAATTCCTTAGAACATCAACTTATGTTCTAAAACTGCTTCCGACTGTTTCTCCAGGATTGGATCAATATCATCTTATTGCACCTACTGCAAGAACAACATCTGGTGTGGTACTTGACATCTCATGATTGACTCAATTGCCTAAGCAAGTGATCTGCCAATCATGCACATCCCTCTCCCCTTTAGTCTGTAAGACACCTTTAGAGAGGGTGACTCCATCACCTGCAGGTATATTACCGTGCCAGGAGTCGTCCATTCTAAATACTCATAGAATGCGGTCAAAGTATCCAGATTGGGAAACCACCCAAATCTAGATCTAAAACTATAGATCTAGTAACCAGAATGTCTGATATAATATCCAAATCCTGTGTGGAGAAACCACTGTGTGACGACCAAAGTATAACCGATCTTAGTATAGGAATATCACTTCCTACTCTGTGTATGTCATCAAATACCAGGACATCACACCCTACTACCTTCTCAACAGATCCATCCCCTATTCTGATGAAGTCAAACCTATGACTGTCACATCAGAAATAGATGATCTATCTCCGCTATATCTGCTCTAGTCTATAAATAGACATAAGCCTGATGTCCACCAATGCTTCCGCTGCTCCCACTGACTACGACAACCCTCTGGCAGAGTCATATAGATGTGCACTTCTAAAGCCAGTTTAGAACGACACTATACTCATCTTCCTGCCGGGCCTCATAGTCTGGAACAACAACAATGGCAAGTCTGGGTAAACAAGAACCTCCCTGCCACCGTCCTTGAGCATACCGAAGTACCTCTCGAGTGCCTGAGGTTACCCACCATATCTGCGGAGTGGCCAATGGAATGTCAAACCAGATTGAATCTTTAGGATCTTATGAAATCTTCAGTAATCGTTTGTGGTTCTGGAATCACTTCCAGTTCTACCATACTCCCACCACTGTTTTTCTGAAAAAATCCATTTTTGATAAAACTGTGGCGAGTCAAGAACAATATCACTATTGATCTTCCAGATGGTAGAAAGTCAACCCTCGTCATAGCCCGGGTCAACCCACAAACAGCCATTACTGAAACGTGCCTTGAGTTGTCCAGAGTCTGGTTTTAAGCATAAGCCGGACAACTCCCCGTATCTTAACAATATCAAGATATGAACTGTTCTATATCCAAGAAACAGAGGCACTGATTTAATTGAACCAGATTCAAATCATGCAGCTGTCTCCAGTGCATGTCAACTAAATGGAAGAGAGGCCGATCAGCGTTACTCAACTTAGGAGTACTTCCAATTATGGGTAACCTGAAAGAGAAGCTAGCTCTCTTAATCATTACTATCAACTGAATACCATATACAAGTATCTACATCTTCGATCACCTTGAAGAATCCCGATACTTGCAACACCTGGTTCTCTACTTTATTCCTATACCTATAACTTCTCAAAACTTCGACCCTGTGTTTCTACGAAACACTTGTCTAAGAACTAGAGAAGTCATAAGTAAACAGAATACAGTACGAGGACCAACCCCTCTGTCCTAGTGGACACTGGACAATATACAATACTCTGTATAAGTCCCCTGAGTCTAGTGACTCATTCACTGTGTGTCGTAGGTTGAAAACTGTACTTTTGGTTAAGAAGAATTACACCGCTGTTCAATGCTCCTTACTTAACCATCCACTGGTATAGGTAAATGTCATAGACATAATTTCAAAAAGATATGTCTCACTCTATAAAAATAGACGTACAGATATATCAATTTGAAATTGGTGCACAACAACGGATATTCAAAACCAAATATTTGCCGACCGGCAAACAACCCAGGTGGCTTCCTCAAATATCACCAATTCCAACGAATCCCGATATAATAAGGATGGTCACCTAATTCCCAATAACTTACTCCCCTTCATCATCTGTAAAACCATACAGATGTGAGACTCATACCTGGTAAATACATACCCTGAAGCAAGTGCCTAATTGGGAAATCAGTTTTCATTTAACAGTACACAGTGAAACTGAAACATTGAAATGTTTCGATGGGGTATCCTGGTATTCTTAGTAATGCCTCTTCCATTATCCAGATTCACAACTATAACCGTATAATTCTTTGCCACCTCTCCAAATCCCTTTATATGTCTTTAGTCATTACCTTCTGTACACCCCTTTAGGCCAAATGGTTTTCTTCCTTCCCTACCGTTCGGCACCAGCCTATGGTTTGGAAGAAGACTATCCAATAAGCATAATGGGTGTACTGTCCTAGTCCTAGGAGCACTCGCAATGCGAGAGAAGGTGAGGATAAAAGACAACCGAATGAACTTAATTCATAGGTGATTTAGGATTGACAAAGAAGTACATGGTTTGGTCGTAAATAGCAGTCGCAATTTACTTTGCCCTCTTACTAATCCCTTACTTTGTCTGAACTTAATACCTTCTGTACATCGTTTAGGCTAATTGGTTTTCTTCATTCCCTACCATTCGGCACCAGCCTAAGGTTTGGAAGAAGACTATCCAATTTGCGTAATAGGTGTACTATCTCCTAAACCAAGGAGTACTCGCAACCTGAGAGAAGGTAAAAGGTAAAGACAACTGAATAGTCCTATTCGTTTTCTCCAGAACCGGAAACCATCCTCGAATTCCTTCGAGTTCGTATATAACCATACGATGGTTTTGTCCAATGGAAGTGGACGTTCGTAGTAATACGGGGTGTCCTGGAGAAAAGGGTAAAAGTAGGAGTGGCAAAGAGGTCTGCAACTCTGACAATCCAAAAGCCAGTGTTAAGAAGGTTCGGTCAACTTGGTCACTGAGTCATAGTCTAGGGTCGGGTCAATGGTCGCTGCTAAAGAGAGAGAGAGAAAAGAAACACTCAGCGTGCACTCTAACCTAGATCAGAATGGTTATCACTTTATCTAATCTGGAAACCTCCCACTGTAACGTCAAATTCTTCCCCAAACCTGAAAGAAGAATTAGCCGGGATAACCCGAGAAGTAAACCAACTCATCAGTGGGAATCGGGATCCAACTCTCATCGCATGATAACGTGACGGAATCCGCTCACGTTATCACACTCCAGAAGGTATGCGCATATCTGGCAAGTTTCAGTTCTTTTGAAACTCCCGATGTGGATTTTTACCCCATGCTCTTATGACCTTGACTAAGGCCAACAAATCATAAGTCACATGTCAAGTTCTACCCGTCATTGTCCAGGTTGATTTGAACCCACCCGTACAAGCCCTTGACTAGGGCCAACAAGGCTATACGACTGTCCTAAACCAACATATCTATCTATGCAGCATATGAATATCCAATAGCTACCAAACACTGTGCCTTGACTAAGGCCAACAAACACAGCTTGAATACTATTGACTACCCATATGAAACGACGGAGGGCTACGAATGGTTTCTGGCGAAAACCTTTAACGTAATGAACTTGATATCGTTGAAGGAACTGATAGCTTTTAAAATTATAGTGACGAAAACCTTTGCTAAAGAGGTCACTCCCGGTGAAGGGATCTCGGCTCTTTCCCCGTAGAATGAGGTGCAGGATATTCCAACTGAATACCACGATGCAAAGCAAAAATAATCGGCTATAGTGAAGTTACTGCCCTGACGCAAACTTTTGTCCAAGGGGTCACTCCCGGTGAAGGGATCTCGGCCCTTGCCTCGTCGACTGAGGAGCAGGATATTCCAACTGAATACCACTGTGCAAAACAAAAGAGAACGCCCTTGCAATAACTGCTTTTTGAAAAGTGTTCCAACAACATCAGAATAGGTTTGTTTATCTTGCATTGATCCGAATCAACGCAGTCCCATCAATTGATCACACCACAAAGAACGAAAAATATACCGATGTACGTATATGCCATCCGCATTCGCCACTGGGTCCCGTCATCACCCGTTAGGTTAGCTAACTAACGACAGAGCGGGGACTGGACTAGCGCGGATGAAAAACATATACAACATCTACTAGTGTATATACAATATATAATTTTCGCTCAAGGCGTGATAAAAATGCAGCAACACAGAAATGTATAGCAACACAGATCAATACAGATATCTGGAAGCCCCGGGTTTCACAGAGCCGCTGCTGAAACCCGACGTTCCCCTGGTCGTGTGGATAGCCTGTGCAATGAAAACCTAGACCCCTACGGGCGCGGCAAGTCACCCGCCAAAACCTGAAGCGAGGCAGCCCCCTTCAGCAACGTGAATGGACCACCCAGCACTTCACGGAATCCGGTAACTTGGGCACCCCTCCTGGGTCAACCTGTACCCCCTACGAGTGCGGCGAATAGCCCGCCAATCCTAGAGTGAAGCCCCCTCCGTCTCAAAGCCATGAGATGCGGGCTCGTTGCCCTCTAGAACCCGGCTATCCGTGCACCCCACCGCGGGGTAATCCTAGTACAGAAAGTAAAATATACATACACCGGGTACATCGACCGCAACCTGGTCGTGCCCCAAAATAATAATACAAACAGGCAGTGACGGCAGTCCACATGTCGGACGCTCGCCCCGCAATATCAAATGTACATATAAAACAGAACTGTACTAAATTGCAACCAGGCTATCCCCACGACCGATCCGCAACAACACAGTACAATCACAGAACATCAACGTGAATGTCACGTTCGCAAATCCGTCTAGCCAGGCTATAGCAGTTAGACAGGATTTACCGATCAAGTGACATTCACGATCGCAGATATAATGTAAAAACTGTGAACTGGCATGTTTAAAATATCCGATTGAACAAATTTACCAAGTGGGCCCCAAAGCATTACTGTAGCACTTACAGAAAATCTGGGCCCAAAAATTAATATCCCAAAACCCCTATTTCCTGATCAAAAGCCTACTGGGAAATTTTGGTTCAACGATTCCTTTTAACCACCGCGGAACCGCGGCCAAACCAGGGGTTTGGCCGCGTTTCCGCGGTCGAAGTAGGGAATCACTGAACCGTATTTTCCCAGAATTCTTAGAATTTCTTGTACATGCCTCTGCAACAACCTGAAAAATTTTAGGAGCTCAAAAAATTTCAACAGAGAACACATGTGCACAAAAATACGGTTTTTGGGGATTTTGTTCGATCGGGTTCTAAACGCGCTAGAGCAAGCTAGGCTAGGTTAACGGCGTGGCTCTGATACCAATGTAAGCCCTCGGGGGCGCCCCGGCCGTCGATCCGACGCCGGAAACGCGAAAAACAAAAACTTTGCGAACTTTGCAAAACGGCACCACCGCGGACTTTTTACCCGGATCGGGCCATTAACCTAGCTAGCAAGCAAACTAGAAAAGAGTAGAGATGCTATACCAAGCGATCCGTGTCCTTCGGTCTTTGTCTCCGCTCCGATCTCCTGCGGAATCTCCGTCACCTCCTCGCTCGTCGGAAAGGGCACCACGTAGCCGGAATCTTTTACGGGCTCCCACCTCTTGACCGAGGCAACTCGGGCGCGAAGTTGGCTAGCCGACGCGTCCAAGGGATGCTGTAGAATAGTGTAGTAGCCATGTATCTTTTGGGGTTTAAGAGGTTGCCATTTATAGAGGAATTTTTGCACAAGAATTTTCATGGATGAATGAAGAAAATTGGAGCATCCTAGAAAAAGAATGGAGCATCCTCTGGAAAAATGAGCTCGGCCAAAAAACTAGTATATAGTGCCCTGTGGAATTTTAGTATGAAGAGTGCACCAATGAAACCATGTAAAAGGAAATTTCCCTTCACAAATCAACAGTGCACACACACACAAATGGGGGGGCCACGAAATTAGCAAGCAATGAATTTGCCACACAAATTAAACCTCACACCACATAAACAGTGGCCGGCCCCAAGAAAGAATCTTGGAAAAAATTCAAGTGGAAAAAGAAATTGATAAAGATAAGGTCACACCAAATTTCTTTTCTCATAAATGCAAAAAGAGATGATAAGAAAATGATCTCATGATGAAGCCACACTTAAGCAAAGAGACCCCTCACAAAATGTTAATTGTAAACATGCAATTAACACCCTCCAACGAAAAGTCCGACCGGGAAGGAAAAAGAGAAAACCGGCCGGAACGGAATACAAACTGACAACCTCAGAAAACTGATCCCGTAATAAATTACAGGAAAACCCCGCTACTGCAAATACATGCCCGTATTTGTATTCCCACTGAACACAAATGCAAAGAGACAAAACTACACTATCAAATACTAGGATCCGGCTTAAGCCAAAGCCGGCTAGTAAAAACCGTCCGATCACGATCCGTGCAATACCGCACGTATCTGATCGAACCCTGCCATATCTCCATACGGCCTCTACAGCGTTTCGCCCGAAACTTGAGTAACTGTCTGTGTGGTGGACTCTAAAGACTCGTCAATACTATGGCTGTGGATTTAACCACTAGCACGTCAGAGGTATAAGCCATACGTGACGGGCCACCAGCTATTGACCAAAAGGGACGTCGATGAGCGAACTCATCCTGACACCCTACTGAGCCTGTCAGTGACAATATCCGTACAGTCCGGTCCATTCGTCTATGAGCATCGCATGGCGGGCCTAGGGGGTTGGTAAAAGTCAGACCCCCAAAAGCGGTACAAGTCGTGTCGGAGTGTAGCCCAGAATACCCTGAGATACTACTGGAATACCTACCAGCAAATCTCCTGCCTTGGCTAAGGACTTTGCATGTTCTGGCTCTCCTAGACACAGCGCGACCTCACCCCCAATACCGGGAGAGACGAACCCCTGCAGATCCGCTCACTGCCTCCATGTGGCTCGGGACTGTACCCAACTAAAACCTGTTTGCACGACTCCTTTGAGCCGTGGTAGGGTAGTAATCAAAGCACAGTGGGAACTCACACGAGACAAATGACGATCTCAGGTCGATGAACTAACCTGTACACATGTCACCAGAGAACTGCTATCTGACGTCAGGTATAAGACCAACTAGCATGTTCCCGGCGAGTCCTGTCCGGTGTACTCATAACCCAATGAGCACCTGTATACATCTTAGGTGAACCAACTGACACCAGTGGCTTGTGAGACGGCCACCGCCCCTCGTCGGGGTCTCGACTGTATACACTAGTCTACTATGGAGAAACGATGCCCTGTCTCGAATCTCCCACGACTAGGGACCTTTTAAGGATGTGCTTGTAGACCCCCAGCTCCCACTTATATGATCGCCCTCATACTGCTGGTGGTCAAGCAAGAATCCTAGGGGCTCTATCAACGTGTAATAGCGACTTGTCAGGTCACCTAAAGCAGTACACGATGATAAAGATAAACCAGATAGCATACTATCATCTCGAATAAGACTGTCCTACTGGGATAGGTCCTCCCCTCAATCATTGCAATCACGTGCCTGTGATCCAATAATTGACTTTGAGGGCACTATCTCCAACAATGGCCGCACTCACTAGGCCAAAAGAAAGCCCCGAAGCATCCTCGGATCAACGCCAGGAGCAGGAAACTGACGCTGAATTCCTTCGCAGGATACTTGAGAAGAAGGACAAGGAGGCTGCAGAACAAGCAGCTAATATAAAACGAATGGCCCTTCTGTTTCAGGACATGGTAGGGATGATGTTACAGCCGGACCCTCCAGTTGAAGACCCTCCGATCATTGTTGAAGACGATAAAGGAGAGACGTCGAATCCTCCACCGGCTCTGTCAACAGCCAAGGAGGAGACAATCTCCAAAGCTGACTTGGAGGAATATATAGCTCAGCAAATACGGGTTCACCAGGCGACTGAGGCAGCCGGTCAAGTTGTCAGAACATGGCGACCATATCCGAGCTGGTATGATTAGATCAAGTACCCGCCGGGCTATACAATACCGAAATTCCATGTCTATAAGGGGACGGGCAATCCCCACCAGCATGTTGCCCAGTTCAGGGCGCTTTGTGGCAACACTGGCGGCGACGATAAGCTGTTGCTTCGCCAATTCGTCGGCAGCTTGTCAGAAACAGCGTTCGAATGGTATTCTGAACTCCCGAACGATTCCGTCAAGACATTCGCTAAAATGGAGTTGCTATTCACTCGGCGATTCGCGAGCACCAGCGAACGCATCCCGATAACGGCATTGATTAATGCTAGGGTGAAACCAGGTGTCACGACCCGAAAGTACGGAACATGACCGGCACTTAAACTACGAACGTCTCGAGGCGTACGTAATCTAAGTAAACCGAAAACCCAGAAATCCAAACCAAGAAAATAGTAGAGTGAAGGAAAACCAATTTAAAACAAGTAGTTTTAATAGCATAAGCCGAATTATGCGGTTTTTAAGAACATCAAAATTTACTGAAAATTTCGGCAGAGTCTCCTTTGTAAATACTGGCTCCCAAACGGGATACAACATGAATAGTATACGAAATCAATAAAAAGGCATCCCCAAGCGGGAGCTAGCACTTCGTCAATCGACGGTCACAACCACACAAGCAATATAATATACAACGCCAACGGCGAGGATCAAAACTCAAAAGGAAACTCAAAACCACCAGAAATATAACGAGCGACTCTAAGGTCGAAAGAATAAACAACACTGGTCTCTATCTCAAAAATACATGTTTGGTTGATGGAATTTACTAGATACAACTGAATAATATTATACAAGGTAATATGATGGGTACGATACAAGAAAAACCCACCTACTAGCAAGTCACCCGAATGAAACTGAGCCCGCAACGCCGTAATGAAACCTGTACGGCAAACCTGCAAGAAACTGGGGCACAACGGGGGTGAGTTGCCAACTCGTGAATAGAAAAACATCTACGCACAGAAATCGCATAAATAACGCAACCTAGGTCAATGATCATAATATATCCTCAAAAATATACATAACAAGCAGCCTATAACAATGGCTAGGGTAATATCTAACCGAGTGAAATCTCGTGTGCCCGTGTCAGTGCCTCAGGTAGCAATATATCATATGAATGAGGTATGAATGCATGAAAACAGAATACATGTAAATAAAGAAACTGTCTTCATAAATTAGTGAGATTTCCTTCGTATTTTTAAACTGAGGTATCATAATGAAATCAGTATCAACAGTGTCTAGCATCGACACAAAACATAAATCTCACTGTCTCGAAATATCAATGTCTCAATCTCAATATCTAAGGCGCCGTCAGTCCAGACCGACCCCTACCATCTATTTCAAGACCACGACGGTATCCTCCGGATATCCGACGCGTCAGGTAATATCACCGGTAGGTAATCTGTCCCCTGCCAGGCTCAACGTCAACACCACATCCATCTTGCCCCGGGGTACCATACCGGGTCCACCATGTACCCGTGACGGTTCCTCCACTCCTCGACACGGATCTCTAAAACCACAGCAAACTCATGGTGGACGACACTTTACATCACTAGAAAACCCCAACATTTTATATTTTAAAAGATCATAAGTTGTAAATTTTGCGGCTTTCCCCGAAATCCAGAAATATCATAAATCTTAAGAAATCATCACAAGTGCATATGTCAATGATAATGAATGCATATGGTATCAATAACCAAGTTGCAATGTATGATTAATAAACTAGACATGTAAGGCAGGTACACTAATATCATATCAACTACTAACTAACAAGCTAAGTCAAGCAAATATATTCTCTAAAGTGTACGTGACATGGCAATTACCGATGAAGATGTGTGTGAGCCGGCAAGTAGGTGTACATGGTACATACGCATCATCGGTAATGGTGCTGGTGTCCTAACAGCATGATATCAATAATGGAATATGCAGCAAAATAAGTATGCGAGGCAGAGTGAACAGCAATAATATGCGGGAGCTGAATACTAGACACAACGATAACTAATCTGTAATAATCTAATATAAGTTCTACAAATGGTGCCATTTGAAATAACACGAACCGCGGGGTTTTGAAAATAGGGCTACAGTGGTTTTTAAGAAAGGATACGTCTTTTGAAATATCCGTAGGATCCCTTTGGCTGTCTTTTAAAATACCCACGATTCGTTAGTTTTTGAAATAGGTAAGAATCGAATCTAATCTAACAACTAAACTAAACTAAAGGGCTAAGCTAACAGGCTGGACTACAGGTAAGGAAACCGCCTAACATCTGAGTCGATACATATACATACCTGTATATATATTAGTCGGTGATCCCGCCTCAATAGTATCATATCCGATACCATATCTATAATTAGACATCCCAAGTCAAGAGTGCGGATCAATCATCAAGATACAGCTCGTACATAAATCCGTCGTACGGCATCCCCAATTTCTGGGTACGGGTCAATATCACATTCATCATACTATTCATCTGGTATCCTCTTTATCAAATATCATGATCGGGGTACTGATCTACGTCTAGTACAATATTGATACCATCTATGCATGCATGCATGTAAGAATCACTACGTCAAAAGACCCGCTAAAACATCATGTCGTATCACAATACGAACCAAAACACATCACGGATCTTCTGGCCTCAAGCCCAATATCATCGACTCATCTCAAATCCCAATTACTATCCTTAAATCCAGTATATAAACACATAGTCCCATACCAATGTGTAAATATACACAACAATATATAATCCCATGTACGCACATATGAAAGAAGAATGTATGCAAATATGGGTGTGTGTGTATGTGTGGTGCAACCACTACCTAAGGTTTCGTAACCATGCACCAATCCAACACCAATATCCATCTAAAATCATCAATAATAAATCCTAACAACATATCATAAATTGTTGGTGTGTATACGCATCCGTATACATCACCACGGACTGCGGGGGTGCTATACGCCATCCACCCGACTTCTCCCCGTAGATATAAATCTACTCACCTGGTCCTCGTTCGCCGGTGCCGACGTCGCCACGCGCTTGCTTGTCGTCTTGAAGTTCACATGGGGTACCTACATATCATAACGCATCGTGTTGTATTAAAATCCGACTCATGACCAAAACGACACGTGAATCCCACATAGGTCAAAACCTATGGTTGCTCTCTCTCAAATCAACCCAAAACCCTCGACATCGGCGTACAAATGCCGAGTGATCGAGAAAAACTCAACGTATAAATCGTAGTTCCCAAAACTCACTAATTATAATATAAAACAAGGTTTAAATCATCAAAACATTAAAATAAATCAAATTGATTTATTTCCGAAAACCTAGAAAGCACTAAATTTTCGTTTTAATTCGAAACTTGATGTTTTAACAAATCTAATGACCCTAATATCCACTAAATATCATAACTAAGTCATATAAACCATTAGTAGATTTTATCCTCATCAATTTTCATTGAATCCAAAATTCTAGTTTGCAAATTAACCAATTTTAACATTTTAAAAGCAACAATTTGTAAACTAGCAACTAGATTAGTTTTAGCATTCCATTAACATGTTGATCTCCTCATTAAAACCATAATAAATTTATAAAAACCCTAACTAGATTTTAAATTTCACATTTTCAATAATTTCTAAAAACCTAGTTTACAAAAAAAAGAAGCTTAATTTGGACATTTTACACCTAACAATTTACATATTGGCAATTAGATTAGGTTTTGCATGTCTTAAGATCTTCACCACTCCACACAACCATAATCCAAATACTCTAAACCCTAACTTTAGATTAACCCTTCACTTGAAAACCAAACATTAAAATTAAACCATATTTAAACTTCTAGTTAGCTAGATTGAAGTAATTAGACAACATTTTGACTAAAGGGTTAAGATTATACCTCACAATTTCAAGAGATCCAACATGAATCTAGCCTCCCAAACTTGCTTCTTTTCACCAATATCCATACAAGTATAGCCAAGGAAAAATGGGTAAGGGTTGGATTTTGAAATTAGTGAGGTTTTATTTGATTTTTCATGGAATTTTTGTGAACTTTGGAGAAGAAATGAGATGGGGAAATGAGAGAAGGGGGGCTGCTGAATTCTGCAGCAGTGAGGAGGTGAGAGAGAGTGTGGTGTTGGGTGTGGGTGAGAGAAAAGTCTAAGCAAGGAACCATACATCAAGTATAAAGACCCATGCTTATGTTTAACACCAATTTCTTTTCTTTTGTTGCTTTATTGTGTGAAATGGGAGGCCCATGAATGTTGGGCTGATCAAGGGGGGGCCGGCCAAGCATGTTGGGGAAATGGGTGTGGATTTTGTTTAGGTGAGAAAAAGAGATAAGTGTAGTAACCCACTTCCATTACACTAATTTCACCGAAAAAAGCCTTTTTTTCTTCAAAAATTTCTAAACCGTTTTGGCAAATGATTTCGTTCCAAAAACCACATGATAAAATTTTATTTAATGTTTTATGATGCACAAAATTTGTTTCAACTCATTCCAATTTGTAATTTTCCCTAATTAAATGTATTAGTGACGGCTTAAAATAATAATAAAATAATATTTTTTTCAGAAAATTTGAAATTTCACCAGCGGCTCAATAAACACCAAATAATAGCAATTACATAGCTAGAATATGTATATTTAATTTTTATAATAAGATATTTGTATTTTGACTTTTTACAGAAAACCCCCTTATTTTACCGATTTTTTTGAAATTTCACCGAAACGATTTTCAAAACGTTACAATCTTCCCCCTTTAAAGAAATTCGGTCCCCGAATTTAAATTCAAACTCCCCCAAATACTAAAACATCTAAGAAAAACTATCAAGTCGTCGGGGCTCCGAAATTGTAACTACATAAAACAAATCGTAGCGCAGCGCATGCGCTTGAAAAATGAGCATATAACTCAAATCAAAACTCCGTCAAGCATCCCGCAATCATCGGAGTCATGGAGAAGATATCAATGCCAAATCCAAATCAAAACCAATATGACATAACTCGAAACTATACATGTAAATATCGAATCTATATCTGTAAGTATCTGAAGGAAATGCATGCCAAATCTCTTTAAGTCGCTGTGCAACGCGTATAACACTGCACAGTGGCGGACGTCTATCATAAGAAAATAACTATATACATATATACCTTTGTTTGAAATGTACGTTCCGCCGTTTTGGAAACAATTTAGAAGGGTCTCCTTGTTTTAAACATTTCGTGTCATATCAGACACGCAGGTAAATACTGAGATTATAGCTCTCTTTTTGGAAATCCCTTCAATAACTATTAATGCATGCAAAATATATTCAGGTACTGTCCTCTGACTAGTCCTGCTCAGTACAAAAACTCATAGCAATCATCATAAAAAAAACGTACTGCTCCATAAGAAATCAATCCCAAAATACGCGTATGAATACTACGTGCGTCTGGTGCGCACGGAAATAAAAATCCATATATGTGCCATACATATGCACAGAAACAAGATCTAAGTGCATCGGGTGTGCACAACGCATCTGTCGTAGGCAACGTGTGTGCCTGACAGCAAAATCAGGTGCATCTGACATGCACGAAAAATTCTCAATTTAGTGCCTCTGGTGTGCACCAAAATCACCCTTCAAAACATGCGCCCAACATGCGCGAAAATCCAAATCAGGTGCATCCATCGTGCACGAAATCATGAAATCCAATATCAAGCGCCGAACGTGCGCAAAATCAATCAGGTGCACAAGGTGCACAAAACAAATATCGAGTATCACAATCGAAATCGAAGTCCAGTGCATCTAAGTGCACAAAAGGCGTATCACTGCACTGCAAGCATATAATAACTATACAGAGTGCAGGAACCAATTCGTGTGCATGCATACGCACAAAACCACTCAACCGTTTAAAACCGTAAAATCACAAACATGTGAAACTAAAGCACAAAAACGATATCAAGTGCAACACTGTGCAAAGATCGTAAATCCTCAATCATCAAAATCAAATCATACGAATAAATCACCCAAAACATCATAATCAACAATGGCGGAATAGTACTGCTCAAGCGCATCCTCTAAGAATCTCGGCCAACTGTCGCGGTCACTAGTGGGACGTCTCGTCGATGATCATGAACTCTGGCCTGCTGGTGTGCGTAACCATGACCACTCCTGGGTCAAGGTCTTCACTGTAAATTACCAATCTTTCGGTCCATCAGCTCATCGGCCCTGTCAGGTGTGCTAACGGGGACGATTCCGTTCTGGCACTTCTCTGGTCATCTCTTGGTCAATCATCGTGACCACTCGTAAGACAGCATATCACTGGCGTCGGCCTCTGGCTCTCTGAATGTACGTGACACATCTGATCCTGAGTGCAAGTATCATTGCAGCAGTGTCCTGGAAGGAATCCTGCTCACGGTCTCTTCCATGTCTTGTCTCTGCCAACTGTTCGGAAGTCATTGTCCTTTCCTATATCTGCATCTTGCTCTGGAACGACTGCATACTCATCGCGACTCCATCTGGAAGGTAAATCCAAGTACCATGCCTCGGCATGCGCATCACATCTCTGATGTCGGCGGAGTGGAACGTCATCTTATCTGGATCTTGTACGGACCTTTTTACTCCACTTTTCTCTAATATTGACTGCTTCAGACTCGTCTCGTCGTGGCTGCATGGACTAAGCTCCAACGACTATCCTCGTATCTGGAGTCTCCCAAGAATGCATCTTACCACCTAGCATCCGAATGAAGTCGAACCATTCGATCGATTCGTCAAAACATCATAATCCCCCAAGAGCTCAACATCTTGGGCACAGTTTAATAGTATCGAACACATACCACAGCATCGGTGGTCCAGCCGTAGAAGGGCAAACCCAAGCCTCACTAATGGCGCCGCAGAACTGCCGCAAACCCGAAGGTTCAAAGGTTTTCACACGGTCATTAAGTCGAGTTAGGGTTTCATTCTTCTAGAGGGACCATAGAATTGCCTGCATGTCTTTCCGACTACTTTAAACTTGGAATAATAGGTTTCTGACATTCGATCGTCTCTGTCGACTCCCAACGTCTCCGCGCGAAGTCGTCTCTAGCTGGAATCAATCTATCTGATGACCTCGCATCGGGGGAGGCGAACGATCCACCTGTCCTAGTCATTCGTCCTCGATGACTAGCGACCTTCTATCATCTCTTCGTACTACTCGTACTGCAATAGCTCCAACATCTGGGGCAATATCTCGTCGTTCGCAGCAATAACTGGCTCACTGGTCTGCATGCTGAACCGTGCCTCAATCATCAGGAGTAAGCAACACACCAACGGTCATCAAAATCTGGCTGGCCTCCATCATTGGCTCAATTCTCTAGTGTCGATCAGCACCTCCGAGTAACCTCATAAAGGCGATCCGCCAAACGCTCGTGGCGCGGAAACACAGTAAGAAGACACATCTCTGCAATCGTGTGTCGCCGGAATTTCGCCCGGGTCAGTCCTCATTCGTGACGAGCGTGTGCTGACCGCAACTCTAGCCGTAGCTCTCCCTGCCGTAACCGTAGCAGCAAAACCAAACTGGTACCGATGAGGCTAGATCAGGAAGGAATATAATACTGAACAAGGAAATGTACATCCTAAGGCTTCATAAGTGGAGTGGCGTGTCGTAAATATGCCGCGGAACATATCAACGGTACGCCACTCTACTTTAGTCACCTATTCCATCAACCAAGGGTCATCCTACGCTCCGAAGGTTAAAACCTAACGCTCTGATACCAATTTTGTCACGACCCGAAAGTACGGAACATGACCGGCACTTAAACTACGAACGTCTCGAGGCGTACGTAATCTAAGTAAACCGAAAACCCAGAAATCCAAACCAAGAAAATAGTAGAGTGAAGGAAAACCAATTTAAAACAAGTAGTTTTAATAGCATAAGCCGAATTATGCGGTTTTTAAGAACATCAAAATTTACTGAAAATTTCGGCAGAGTCTCCTTTGTAAATACTGGCTCCCAAACGGGATACAACATGAATAGTATACGAAATCAATAAAAAGGCATCCCCAAGCGGGAGCTAGCTCTTCGTCAATCGACGGTCACAACCACACAAGCAATATAATATACAACGCCAACGGCGAGGATCAAAACTCAAAAGGAAACTCAAAACCACCAGAAATATAACGAGCGACTCTAAGGTCGAAAGAATAAACAACACTGGTCTCTATCTCAAAAATACATGTTTGGTTGATGGAATTTACTAGATACAACTGAATAATATTATACAAGGTAATATGATGGGTACGATACAAGAAAAACCCACCTACTAGCAAGTCACCCGAATGAAACTGAGCCCGCAACGCCGTAATGAAACCTGTACGGCAAACCTGCAAGAAACTGGGGCACAACGGGGGTGAGTTGCCAACTCGTGAATAGAAAAACATCTACGCACAGAAATCGCATAAATAACGCAACCTAGGTCAATGATCATAATATATCCTCAAAAATATACATAACAAGCAGCCTATAACAATGGCTAGGGTAATATCTAACCGAGTGAAATCTCGTGTGCCCGTGTCAGTGCCTCAGGTAGCAATATATCATATGAATGAGGTATGAATGCATGAAAACAGAATACATGTAAATAAAGAAACTGTCTTCATAAATTAGTGAGATTTCCTTCGTATTTTTAAACTGAGGTATCATAATGAAATCAGTATCAACAGTGTCTAGCATCGACACAAAACATAAATCTTACTGTCTCGAAATATCAATGTCTCAATCTCAATATCTAGGGCGCCGTCAGTCCAGACCGGCCCCTACCATCCATTTCAAGACCACGATGGTATCCTCCGGATATCCGACGCGTCGGGTAATATCACCGGTAGGTAATCTGTCCCCTGCCAGGCTCAACGTCAACACCACATTCATCTTGCCCCGGGGTACCATACCGGGTCCACCATGTACCCGTGACGGTTCCTCCACTCCTCGACACGGATCTCTAAAACCACAGCAAACTCATGGTGGACGACACTTTACATCACTAGAAAACCGCAACATTTTATATTTTAAAAGATCATAAGTTGTAAATTTTGCGGCTTTCCCCGAAATCCAGAAATATCATAAATCTCAAGAAATCATCACAAGTGCATATGTCAATGATAATGAATGCATATGGTATCAATAACCAAGTTGCAATGTATGATTAATAAACTAGACATGTAAGGCAGGTACACTAATATCATATCAACTACTAACTAACAAGCTAAGTCAAGCAAATATATTCTCTAAAGTGTACGTGACATGGCAATTACCGATGAAGATGTGTGTGAGCCGGCAAGTAGGTGTACATGGTACATACGCATCATCGGTAATGGTGCTGGTGTCCTAACAGCATGATATCAATAATGGAATATGCAGCAAAATAAGTATGCGAGGCAGAGTGAACAGCAATAATATGCGGGAGCTGAATACTAGACACAACGATAACTAATCTGTAATAATCTAATATAAGTCCTACAAATGGTGCCATTTGAAATAACACGAACCGCGGGGTTTTGAAAATAGGGCTACAGTGGTTTTTAAGAAAGGATACGTCTTTTGAAATATCCGTAGGATCCCTTTGGCTGTCTTTTAAAATACCCACGATTCGTTAGTTTTTGAAATAGGTAAGAATCGAATCTAATCTAACAACTAAACTAAACTAAAGGGCTAAGCTAACAGGCTGGACTACAGGTAAGGAAACCGCCTAACATCTGAGTCGATACATATACATACCTGTATATATATTAGTCGGTGATCCCGCCTCAATAGTATCATATCCGATACCATATCTATAATCAGACATCCCAAGTCAAGAGTGCGGATCAATCATCAAGATACAGCTCGTACGTAAATCCGTCGTACGGCATCCCCAATTTCTGGGTACGGGTCAATATCACATTCATCATACTATTCATCTGGTATCCTCTTTATCAAATATCATGATCGGGGTACTGATCTACGTCTAGTACAATATTGATACCGTCTATGCATGCATGCATGTAAGAATCACTACGTCAAAAGACCCGCTAAAACATCATGTCGTATCTCAATACGAACCAAAACACATCACGGATCTTCTGGCCTCAAGCCCAATATCATTGACTCATCTCAAATCCCAATTACTATCCTTAAATCCAGTATATAAACACATAGTCCCATACCAATGTGTAAATATACACAACAATATATAATCCCATGTACGCACATATGAAAGAAGAATGTATGCAAATATGGGTGTGTGTGTATGTGTGGTGCAACCACTACCTAAGGTTTCGTAACCATGCACCAATCCAACACCAATATCCATCTAAAATCATCAATAATAAATCCTAACAACATATCATAAATTGTTGGTGTGTATACGCATCCGTATACATCACCACGGACTGCGGGGGTGCTATACGCCATCTACCCGACTTCTCCCCGTAGATATAAATCTACTCACCTGGTCCTCGTTCGCCGGTGCCGACGTCGCCACGTGCTTGCTTGTCGTCTTGAAGTTCACATGGGGTACCTACATATCATAACGCATCGTGTTGTATTAAAATCCGACTCATGACCAAAACGACACGTGAATCCCACATAGGTCAAAACCTATGGTTGCTCTCTCTCAAATCAACCCAAAACCCTCGACATCGGCGTACAAATGCCGAGTGATCGAGAAAAACTCAACGTATAAATCGTAGTTCCCAAAACTCACTAATTATAATATAAAACAAGGTTTAAATCATCAAAACATTAAAATAAATCAAATTGATTTATTTCCGAAAACCTAGAAAGCACTAAATTTTCGTTTTAATTCGAAACTTGATGTTTTAACAAATCTAATGACCCTAATATCCACTAAATATCATAACTAAGTCATATAAACCATTAGTAGATTTTATCCTCATCAATTTTCATTGAATCCAAAATTCTAGTTTGCAAATTAACCAATTTTAACATTTTAAAAGCAACAATTTGTAAACTAGCAACTAGATTAGTTTTAGCATTCCATTAACATGTTGATCTCCTCATTAAAACCATAATAAATTTATAAAAACCCTAACTAGATTTTAAATTTCACATTTTCAATAATTTCTAAAAACCTAGTTTACAAAAAAAAGAAGCTTAATTTGGACATTTTACACCTAACAATTTACATATTGGCAATTAGATTAGGTTTTGCATGTCTTAAGATCTTCACCACTCCACACAACCATAATCCAAATACTCTAAACCCTAACTTTAGATTAACCCTTCACTTGAAAACCAAACATTAAAATTAAACCATATTTAAACTTCTAGTTAGCTAGATTGAAGTAATTAGACAACATTTTGACTAAAGGGTTAAGATTATACCTCACAATTTCAAGAGATCCAACATGAATCTAGCCTCCCAAACTTGCTTCTTTTCACCAATATCCATACAAGTATAGCCAAGGAAAAATGGGTAAGGGTTGGATTTTGAAATTAGTGAGGTTTTATTTGATTTTTCATGGAATTTTTGTGAACTTTGGAGAAGAAATGAGATGGGGAAATGAGAGAAGGGGGGCTGCTGAATTCTGCAGCAGTGAGGAGGTGAGAGAGAGTGTGGTGTTGGGTGTGGGTGAGAGAAAAGTCCAAGCAAGGAACCATACATCAAGTATAAAGACCCATGCTTATGTTTAACACCAATTTCTTTTCTTTTGTTGCTTTATTGTGTGAAATGGGAGGCCCATGAATGTTGGGCTGATCAAGGGGGGGCCGGCCAAGCATGTTGGGGAAATGGGTGTGGATTTTGTTTAGGTGAGAAAAAGAGATAAGTGTAGTAACCCACTTCCATTACACTAATTTCACCGAAAAAGCCTTTTTTTCTTCAAAAATTTCTAAACCGTTTTGGCAAATGATTTCGTTCCAAAAACCACATGATAAAATTTTATTTAATGTTTTATGATGCACAAAATTTGTTTCAACTCATTCCAATTTGTAATTTTCCCTAATTAAATGTATTAGTGACGGCTTAAAATAATAATAAAATAATATTTTTTTCAGAAAATTTGAAATTTCACCAGCGGCTCAATAAACACCAAATAATAGCAATTACATAGCTAGAATATGTATATTTAATTTTTATAATAAGATATTTGTATTTTGACTTTTTACAGAAAACCCCCTTATTTTACCGATTTTTTTGAAATTTCACCGAAACGATTTTCAAAACGTTACACCAGGAGAGACGTGGGTCCAGTACGCTATACGCTGGCGAAACTCGTGGTTGAAATGCGAACAACGCATTGAGGAAGCGCCCGCGGTGGGCAAGTTCATGGGTACCCTAGATCCTCATGCAACTATCTCACAGTTCATGATGTTCTTTAAGCCAACCACGTTCCAGGCTTTAATCGACAAGCTGGCCCAGATGGACCAGATGGGTCACAGACCGCCTCCCCCGAAGCCGGAACCTCGGAACGACAAGGGTAAAGGGAAGGCAACTTTCGTCGCGAACGATCAGCAACAACCCAGTTCCCCAAGGCTAGCGGATCAACTGGAAGAAAGACGGCAGTATTATAATGAGAAAATGAAGCGTCCATACTCGTTCCCATGGGACAAAACGAAGAGGCTGTTCGAGCTGGCCGTGCGCAACAGGCTTATTAACTTGCCGAATCCAAGGCGACCGCCACAACCTAGCGAGGTGAATAACCCCAGTTACCGCCCTTACCATCAAACGGTAAGTCACCCGATTGAGGATTGCTTCGTCTTTAAAGGATGGATCGAAGATCAGTACCTTCAAGGCAAGTTTGCGCTGTCCGAGAAGTGGAAGGTAAACCCACCATAGCCACACACTCCTAAGAAGACGGACACACCAGGGGTAACATGCTCTTTTGTTGAGGAAGCTCCATGGTGTTAGTTATATGTATGCCCTAGAGGCCATTACTGTACATAGGATGTATATTGTAGTGGATGCTGGGACATATATAGGGAGGACTTTCTTGCTCGACATGATAGTATGCTATCTGGTTACTCTTTACCTTAACGTGTATACTAATTGTCTCTCTGTTACATGTTGGTAAAGCCCTTAGGATGTGTACTTGACTACCTGGACTATGATGCAGATCACACTAGTGGGGACATGGTAGTCCATAAGTACATCCTTCAATGTCCCTAGTCGTGGGTGTATCGAGATGGGGCATCGATATACCAGAGTAGACTAGCGTATACCTTCTCGACCCATACATATGGGCGATGGATGATCCCATATCCATTGGTGTTTGACATCAGAGATGATATACGGGTGCTCAGTGGAGACTGGGTACACTGGACGGACTCGCCGAGAACTCCCAGATGGTATTATACCTCACGTCAGATGGCAGTTCTCTGGTGACACTGGTACAGGTTAGTCTGTAGACCCGAGATCGTCATAGAGTCTTGTGTGATTCCCACTGTGCTTTGATTTCCACCTTACCACGTCCAAGAGGGAGTGCAAAACGGTGGCTTTTGGGTACAGTCCCGAATCACATGGAGGCAATGAGCGATAGGAGGGGATTCGTCTCTCCTGGTATAGGGAGTTGATGTTGCGCTGTGTTCGATTGGCTATAACCAGAAATCCCTGGCCAGGGTTGCTGAGATTTACTGGTAAGTGTTACCAGTAGTTTCTCAAACTGTTATAGACCTCATATCGACACGACTTATCGAGCTACTGGGGTCTGACGTTTACCACCCCTAGACGAGATATGCGACATATCAGACGATCAGACCGGACTGTACGGTAAGTCTTACTGGTTGGATTCACAGGAGTGTGAGCAGGCTTGCTCGTCGATCTTCTGATCGCTCAATACCCGGGTGGCCGTTACGTTTAGCAGACCGCTTGTGGCTTGTGGGTGTTTGATATGATCATCACCTGCTGCCGGCGTATTGACGAGTCTTTAGAGTCCTACACAGAGGTTTCCTGGCTCAAGCGAAACGAAATAGGAGCGCATATGAGATATGTGCGGGACCGAGAATAATGCGTGTATGTGATACCGTATTCCATTCTCGCGATGAATGTATCGATTGGTTGTATGTGATATAACCTAGTTATCGATTCAAGGATTGATTCGATAAGCCGATACATTGGATATTAGTCGGTTATATGAGATATGACCGGATCGTTAAATCAAGTGTTGATTTAATGATTTAATGCATAATTATATATTTGATATATTACTTTGCATTAACTAGTATTGGTTCACTTTAAATGGATTTTCTCACTTGATGTGCACATTGTATATGTGATATACTTTTGTACATTTGATTGTATCATGTGTGATGATACATGATAGTTTGGGTGTATGTAAAGAATTAAACCATGGTTATATGAGTGGTTAGGGTTTTGTTTATTTACTTATTCATTTATTTATTTATTTTGGCAAAAGAAAATGATAAAGAGAAAATGGTGGCTTTCTTTGTTCTTTGCTTGAAGCTTCTTGAAGCTTCAAAGCATCTTTGACTAAAGCAACCATTTTGTCTTCATCTCCTAACCCTAACCATTTAACTAACCTTAGTTCACTCTCTACACCTAACCATGGTTGCTATATGATAAGTATTTATTTATTTTCTATTTTAGAATAACTTATCATATTCTTTTCTTCTTCTTCTTCTTCTTCTTCTTCAAGATGAAGAAGCTTGCCTCCATCAATGGCAACTAGTGAAAAAGAGTGAGAAATCCAATTCTAAAGTGAACCCACTTCCTATTTCTTCATCCTCTACCACTTGCCAAGTAGTATAGGGTGTTTTCTTCATAAGTTTCATGACTTGGTGAAGTGGGAGTTTGATCTTGTGATGCCTCGACGTAGATCATCTTCGGCATCGAAGTCGACGACCTAGCCCACCCATTTCTCCGATGAAGCCGATGCTAGAGTCATGGATTCGATTTGGACAGCGAGGAGACATCATCACGAAGCTATGAAGGTGGAGGACCGGATCTACAAAGGTTGTATTTCCGTTCACTTATTAGTAAAGCAGTTTACTAGTTCTAGTTTTTGTCTAATCTCTAGTCAACGATCCGTATTAGGGCTTCTTGGCACTTGTAATTTTTGAAATTGGCATGGTTGATGCCTTGTGAGACCTCATTAGTGTGCCTAGGAACCCTACACATGGGAGGTCGTGCTTTCATCCAAAACCAAAAAGACGCTGAATGATCTTCATTCATGCCCAGCGATCAGGTGGAAGAACCCGCTTGAACTTCAAATCATTGAAGGGATGCTGAAGCCACGCCCAACTTCAAAGAGCGGTGGTGATGGCCCAGGTACTCACACCCAGCCGCCGAAATCTTCAAAGAAGAAGAAGAAGATATCCAAAAAGCCCGTGAAGCTTAGCGACAAGCGCACAGACTTGCAGAAACAGATTGACGCGCTGGAGGAGTACAATCAAAAGGCACGGACTTCCATCACACTCCAAGAGTTTCTCAACCACGTCTTTCAGGAGGAAGATAATGGAGAGAGCTCGTCGGATGAATCCGAGGGATACGTGGCGAGTTGTCATGTGATATCCCACTCATTTATGGATGATAAAAAAACTCTTGGCACTGAGAAACTGGGGGCAGAGCCTAAACCGGAGCTTGTATGGCCGTCAGACGAAATGATCGACGCTTTTCTGGATGAGATTCGTCTGAAAAGTAAAACCGATCGGGAGCGTGAGATGGCCGCATCAGAAAGAGCCAAACGCTGGCGACTAAACGAAAGAGTCTAAGCACTCCCGCCAAATCAAAAGACATCCGATGCGGATAAAAATAGATTCATGATGAGGAAAAGGTTTGCTAAAGCCATATCAATGGGAATGAAGCTACCGCCCTCGGAAGAAAACACTCTCGTTGGAGCAGAAATGCATCCTAATTACTACTCATATCATCGGAAGATTTCACACCCCACTGAGGAGTGCGACGATTTTAAGAGATGGTGGAAGGGATATGTTGCTCACCGGCAACATTTTAAACGAATGAAACGTAAAACTCGTCGGGAGCAGAGAAGTACGACCGAGGGGCACAAAAGAACTACCGGTAACTGTTGCACGGTCAACGCCGGAGGATCACAAGTTCTCACCTTTGGGAGCGACTCTGACGAAGAAATGGCTCTTTAAAGATTCCATCTTAGGGAAAAAGGAAGAACCAGAGGCCTGCGAAAACATTCAGCTGCGTAATCGCATGCTACCCGAAAGGAATCTCGGACCCTCAACTAGAAAAGATAAGGGAAAGGAAAAGGTCGCTGAGGATATCGCTTTAGATGACAAAGTCATGAAAGAGCCGACTGCCAAGGACCCGCCCAAGAAGAGTGAGGTGGACTACAACGTCCTAGCGCACCTGAGGAAGCTACCCTCTCAGCTCAGCATTCTCGACGCCCCTCTTATTATCAAAAGAAGCGAGAGATTCATTAATCAAGGCGCTGCAAGAGCCCGAGCAATTCCAAGCCTTCCTCGCCGAAGAAAGGATGAAGGATGAACTAGAAGAAGTGCACACAGCCGATGTCACGTTCGGTGATGAAGACCTTCTCCTTGGGACGTGCGACCACAACCGCCCCCTATATGTCTCCGGATACTGCCATGATATCAAGATAGGCAAAATCCTGGTTGATAATGGATCCTCCGTCAATCTCCTTAATGTACGAGTGTTGAAGGAAATCTGCATGAGCGTTCAACACCCCGCTCGTGATAAAATTACCATCTCCGGTTTTGACTCCCAGTCGTCACGAACTCTCGGATCGGTGATACTAACATTACGCTTCGGACTACTCGTCACGGATATTAAGTTTCACGTCATTGACGCCAAGACCTGCTACAATGTTTTGCTCGGTCGTCCCTGGTTACACGAGTACAATATCATCCCTTCTACGCAACATCAGTGTATGAAATACTTCAAGGATGGTCTCGAATATACCATAACGGGAGAGCTGAACCCATTCTCTGTGAACGAAGTCCGCAAGTATGAAGATGCAAAATACTTCTTGCTAGATTTCGAGGACACAGAGAGATGTCACAAACCGGAGAACAAAGCTATCACCACCATTCCAGTTTTCGGGAGTGATACTGAAGAAGAGGAAGAGATAGTTTACTCAGGTCCACCCCAGTACAATAAGCCAGGACCGTCCGCTCCTATGTTGATCTTTGGCAGCGACTCGGAGGATGAGGTCCATGCTATATTCTCTGCTCGGCCTTCAATACAAACATTCGCTGATGAAGAGCAAAGTTTGCAAGTTGCCATGGTTCCGCCCAAACACCATAAAGAACTAGGCGCACTTGAAGCCTACAATGTGCAAGACCTGTAGATATTTTACGTCCTTTCCAGGCGAAAAAGTGAAAAGGCGATCCTGTTCTACCGATCCACGGAAACAAGAGTGGAGAAAGAAATCTGGCACGGTGCGGATTCTACACTTGACAGGATCCAACCCATCCGTTTGCCCAGATATTACACGAACAGACTAAAAAGGCTATTGAAACGCCAAGGAGTACCTTTCAAACAGACTATTCGACAAGCTCGGTTCGACAACAGGATTTGGGATGTCCCTGGGACTCAGCGCAAGTTGCCCAACGGGAGAATGGAAATGCTTGGGCTTGGATATGTGAGATCCGGGAAACGGGAACGAGTCCACGGTAGTTACGCCATATATAACTTCAATGAAGAAGAGGACGCCCTGTCAGAAAACGCCGACCCCGTATCAAAACTAAATCCCACAATCAAAGTGTCGAGTCCGTCATTTGAAGAACGAATGGACAAGCTTATCAGGAAAGCGGGTCAAAAAGTTCGGGACGACTATAATCGCGAAATGGCCATCTATGAGAAAGCCAGGATGCAACGTCTTCTTCAACAGGCTGCAAAAGATGAAGACGCTCCTCCCTGTCAACCTGCTGTGCAAAGGGCCCGACGCAGGGGCAGAAATAAGTCAAAAAGCGGAAAAGGGATTCAACGACGACAAAGCGGGACCAAAAAGTCACGTGATCGGGAGTTGCGCGGTCCGGATTTGTCCCTCATGAAGAAGATGAGTCGAGCGTATTCTTTCCCTCAAGACAAGACGAAGAAAATACTTGATCTCGCTTTAAAACATCGAATGATTACACTCTCGGGGTCTAAGCACCCTGAGCAAGCTAACGAGGTCGCTCATCTGGACTATTGCTCTTATCACCGAGCAATAGGACACCCTCTCGAAGACTGCTTCGCCTTCAAGAACTGGGTCGAAGACCAGTACCAGCAAGACAAGTTTGCTCTATCCAGCAGCTGGAGGGTAACGCCGCCACAAAAGCACGAACCCAAAGCCACAAGAGCAGAAACAGATCCACATCGGTCTTGCAAGCGAGCTCGTACTTGTTGTATGATAACAATATCAAAAGGAGAGCCCGAGAATACGGATGACCTTCCTTGGTGCTTCGAAAACAATGACGACGAGGTAATCTTAGAATTTCCACCAGCACCGAAAGAGCTGGAAGATGGCATACATACTACTGTAGATAACCTCAAGAAAATTGATTTGGGGACGGCAAACGACCCGCGACCGACATTTGTCAGCGAATTGCTATCTGAAGAAAGGGTGGCTGCGTTAAAAGACGTGCTTATGCAGCATAGAGATTGCTTCGCATGGAGCTATTCCGAAATGCCAGGACTAGATCCAGAAATAGCTGTCAATAAATTGGCAATATCCCCGGACGTCAAGCCAGTCAAACAGACGCCGAGAAGAATGCGGCTCGAGCTTGAGATGAGCATCAATGCCGAGGTCAAGAAACTAATCGACTCTGGCTTCATCCAGGAGGTTCAGTACCCTGATTGGATCGCCAACATCGTCCCAGTGATGAAGAAGAATGGGACAGTGCGCATATGCGTGGATTTCCGGGATCTCAATAAAGCTTGCCCGAAGGACGACTTCCCAGTACCAGTCACTGAGCTGATGATAGATAACACGTCCACTCACAAGGTTTTCTCCTTCATGGACGGCTCATCAGGATATAATCAGATAAAGATGCATCCCGAGGACCAGAAGCACACCGCTTTCCGGACCCCTTTGGGTATATTTTGCTACAAGGTGATGCCACCTATCAGAGGGCGATGACGAAGATCTTCGATGACCTCATACATGAAATCGTCGAATGCTATATCGACGACCTCGTGGTTAAAAGCAAATCATACGAGGAACATCTCGAGCATCTGAAGATCGTGTTTCAACGTCTTCGGCAATACAACTTGAAGATGAACCCACTCAAATGCGCGTTTGGGGTGTCCTCAGGTAAATTCCTAGGATTCATCGTCCGACATCGGGGTATCGAGATAGATCCATCGAAGATCAAAGCGATCATGGAAATGCCTCCGCCGAGAACTCTCAAGTAATTGCGGTCTCTCCAAGGGAAGCTCGCGTATATCCGGTGATTTATAGCCAATCTCTCTGGCAAGTGCCGCCCCCACAGTCACTTGATGAAGAAGGGAACCCCATTCGTCTGGGATCATAAATGCAAAGGCGCACTGGATGAGATGAAGCAATACCTGCAGAACCCGCCGGTGTTAGCTGCTCCAGTCAAGGGAAAGCCTCTCATTCTTTATACGACAGCCCTCGAAGGTTCTTTAGGCGCATTATGGGCACACGAGAACGACCAAGGGAAGGAGAGAGCGCTCTACTATCTAAGTCGAGTTCTTCTGGGGGCAGAAAGCAACTACTTCCCCATCGAAAAACACTGCCTGGCGTTGATCTTTGCGGTAACAAAGCTCAGGCACTATGCGGTGGCACATGAAGTCCGTCTCATTTCGAAGGTGGACCCCCTTAAATATTTAATGTCAAAGGCCATATTGATAGGGAGACTCGCTAAATGGGCCATGCTCTTAATGGAGTTTTCAATAACCTATCAGCCTCTTAAGGCAGTGAAAGGCCAGGCCATCGCCGATTTCCTCGCTGAGCATCCAATACCTGCCGATTCTCCTTTGAATTGCGAGCTGCCAGACGAACATGCGTTTGGCGCGATCGACTATGGTAGTGCCCGATGGGAACTTTATTTTGATGGAGCGTCTTCCATGAAGAAGCGCAAACAGAACACACCCATAATCAAATCGGGGGTAGGCCTTATCTTCGTGACCCCGCAAGGAGGGATAATGCGCTTTGCTTTCTCCTTGACAGAGCCAATGACGAACAATGAAGCCGAGTATGAAGCTTTAATAGCAGGCCTTGAGATCGCCATCGACATGGGAATTGAAAACCTCCTCATATATGGAGATTCTCAACTGGTCGTCAGTCAAGTAAATGGCGACTACCAGACGTGCAAACCAGAGTTGGTGAAGTACGGCGAAAGGGTGCAGCGACTATTGACCCAAATCCCCTCCTACATTCTGGAAAGCATACCGCGTGCAGAAAATAGCAAGGCGGACGCGTTAGCCAAGCTCGCTAAAGAACTGGCTGATGAAAACCTCGATGACGTTAGAATCGTGGTACAAAGCCGTTGGGTCCTCACACCGGCAGAAATACCTCCGGAATCATCTGAGAAAAAGGAAGCAACCGAGCAAATGGCTATGCAAATAAAGGACCAAGAAAAGGCTGAAGATTGGAGAGAAGTCTTCATAGACTACTTCAAATCCCGTCGAACGCCTGAAGATGCGTCCTCAAGACATCAGCTTGTGAGACGAGCTCTGTCTTTCGCCTTCATCAATGATACCCTGTACAAGAGGTCGTTTGATTCTCTGTGGTTGAGATGCCTGGGACCTGACGAAGCGAAAAGAGTCGTTCAGGAAGTTCACGACGGACTCTGCGGTTCTCACTAAGCAGGCCCGAAGATGAAGTTGAAGATTAAACGGATGGGCTACTACTGGCCCATGATGATTCGGGACTGCCTCGAATATGCGAGGCAATGCCACTCATGCCAGATTCATGGGGACTTTATCCATCAGCACCCAAATCCTCTACATCCGACGGTGGCTAGCTGGCCATTCGAGATGTGGGGAACTGACATAGTCGGCCCTATCGAACCAGCATCGTCTAGGGGACATCGATTTATCCTGGCGATGACTGATTACTTCTCCAAATGGGCAGAAGCAGTACCGTTGAGGGAAGTGAAGACGGAGAATATCCTCCATTTCTTCAAGACGCACATCATTTATCGGTTTGGAACCCCGCGACGGATCATCTCCGATAACGGGCCAGCCTACAGGAGCCACAAGATCAGCTATTTCGTGCAACAACACAACATAGACTGGAGATATTCCTCAGTTTATAATCCCCGAGCTAATGGCCTAGCTGAGGCTTTCAACAAAACCTTGACGAAGATTGTGAAGAAGACGGTGTCCCGAAATAAGAAGGACTGGCACGAGAGACTACAAGAAGCTCTCTGGGCATATCGAACTACATTCAAAACGGCCACAAACACGACGCCGTACGCATTGGTATTCGGTACAGAAGCAGTATTCCCCCTCGAGATAGAGTTACTCTCTCTATGAGTGGCAGTCCATTATGAGCTAACGGACGAAGAGAATGCTCACCTTCGGCTTGAGGAGCTCGATACCCTTGAAGAAACCCGGCTCATAGCTCAACAAAATCTAGAGGCTTATAAAGCAAAGATGACGCGCTCATATGAAAGATTGACCAGACCGAGGACATTCCGCCAAGGCGAACTGGTACTAGTGGTCAAAAGACCTATGATTCCCAATCGCGTCAAGCGGGGAAAATTCGAGCCGAACTATGAAGGCCCGTACATCATAGACAAGGTCTACAAGGGTGGAGCATATCTACTCATGGATATACACGGTGAAAGACCTTTCAGGCCAATAAACGGTCACTTCCTGAAGAAATACTACGCTTAACGGGTCAAGGCCTAGGTCAATGACAGATGACGACAATTATGTCCGCTCTCTATCTTCCTAAGCCCGAACTCTACAAGTAGTAACCGGCCTTCTTCAACAACGGACCGAAATGTCCTTAAACTAACAACGGACCGAAACGTCCTTAAACTAACGACGGACCGAAACGTCCTTAAACTAACGACGGACCACTATGTCCTAAAACTAGCTGTTGACCGAGATGTCGATAAACTACGGTGGATTGCAGCATCCCAAAGCTGATACAAAAAAAAAGAATAAAAATAAATAAATAATAAAAAAATAAAAACGGTATGTCCATAAGCAAAATGGGCACGGATGAAAACCCGAAAGGGCTCCGTGAGTAAAAACAGCAGGGCTACCGGCGAGTGTTTGTGAAAACCCAAAAGGGCGCAACCTCGTGAAAAGACGCTTACAGGGTCCTCTTGACCTTGTAAGGAGAAACCACCCGTGTAGGATCCTTACGACTCACAAGGGAGCAACACACTTAGGAATCCTCACGATTCCTAAGGAGAAATCACACTTGCGAGATCCTCATGACTCGTAAGAAGAACTCTCTTATGGGACCCTCACGGCTCATAAGATTTGAAAGTCTTAAGTTACAGAAACCTGAATCTGTTCTTAAGAAACCCCTCACAACCTCCAATATTACCCTACAAGCGGCTCATACTGACCCTTGTATACAATCTACGGGCGCGAATAAACATTTCCCTAAGAAAGTCCCATCCGTGACTAGGGATATGTCCATATGGTGAACAACCCTTCTAAGTCCTCTCGACTTACAAGGAGATTGTAGGATTCTTACGACTTACAGAGGAACATGCACTTAGGAATCCTCATGATTCCTAAGGAGAAAACACACCTACAAGATCCTCACGACTTGTAGGGAGAAATACCTTTGTGAGACCCTTACGGCTCATGAAGTCAAAAGCCTTAGTCGACAGAACCCTAACCCTGTTTACTAAGCCACCTTTGTTCGACATCGACAAAGGCAAATGATGATTCGCTCCTGGCAATATCCCAGTTGTAGCGATGCTGATGCCTAAAACGGTATCAAATTCCGATTCCTTTCATGGCAAATGATGATTCGCTCCTGGCAATATTCCAGTTGTAGCGATGCTGATGCTGAGATGGGCACCAGATTCCAAGTTCTACACTCGCGATAAAAATCAGCGAGCTAAAAATGCATATGAAATAGCCGAAATGATGGGGCAACTTGCAATAAAAAGTAGCAAGTAAAAATGTATGCATGAAAAATAGCCGAAATGATTGGGCAACTCGCAATAAAAAAACAATGAGTAAAAAAATAAAATAAATAGCCGAAATGATTGGGCACCGCGAAAAAATAGCCGAAATGATGGGGCAATCGCGACCTTCGTGATATAAAAGCTGAAATGATAAAGCATCGCGGAAAAAGAAATAAAATAAAAATGAAATCCTGCCCTACATGAGATGATACATCAATCCCAGTATACAATCCAGGGGCGCAAACGAAGAAGGAATCACACTCCTCCTCCCCAGGTTTCATCAAAAGAAGAAGCCAAGTCTCGAAGGGCTACAAATAGCCTAGAGATCACCTCAACACTCATCTCGTCACAACGGACACAACATCAAGCAAAGCGGAACAGTGGCAACTTCCAGTTCCACGACTCGGCGGTGTACAGATCACCAAGAGTCAAATCCCCACTCCGTGAAATGCAGATATAATCAACAAAATTCCTGGTCACGTGGAACGCGGATAACGTCACTCTTTGACCCCGTGGAAAACGTCCAGAGCGGAGCCTGGTCCTCGTAGAACACGGCAGTGAACCCGTGGGAAGCATCCAGAACAAAATTCCTGGTCACGTGGAACGCGGATAACGTCACTCTTTGACCCCATGGAAAACGTCCAGAGCGGAGCCTGGTCCTCGCCGAACACGGCAGTGAACCCGTGGGAAGCATCCAGAGCAAAATTCCTGGTCATGTGGAACGCGGATAACGTCACTCTTTGACCCCGTGGAAAACATCCAGAGCGGATCCTGGTCCTCACAGAGCACGAACCCGTGTGAAGCATCCAGAGCGGAGCCTAGTCCTCGCAGAGCACGGCAGTGAACCCGTGTGAAGCATCTAGAGCAAAATTCCTGGTCACATGGAACGCGGATAACGTCACTCTTTGACCCCGCAGAAAACGTCCAGAGCGGAGCCTGGTCCTCGCAGAACACGGCAATGAACCCGTGGAAAGCATCCAGAGCAAAATTCCTGGTCACGTGGAACACGGATAACGTCACTCTTTGACCCCGTGGAAAACGTCCAGACCGGATCCTGGTCCTCGCAGAACACGGTAGTGAACCCGTGGGAAGCATCCAGAGCAAAATTCCTGGTCACGTGGAACGCGGATAACGTCACTCTTTGACCCCGTGGAAAACTCCCAGAGCAGAGCCTGGTCCTCCCAGAACACAGCAGTGAACCCGTGGGAAGAATCCAGAGCAAAATTCCTGGTCACGTGGAACGCGGATAACGTCACTCTTTGACCCCATGGAAAACGTCCAGAGCGGATCCTGGTCCTCGCAGAGCACGGCAGTGAACCCGTGTGAAGCATCCAGAGCGGAGCCTAGTCCTCGCCGAACATGGCAGTGAACCCGTGTGAAGCATCTAGTGCAAAATTCCTGGTCACGTGGAACGCGGATAACGTTACTCTTTGACCCCGCGGAAAACGACCAGAGCGGAGCCTGGTCCTCGCAGAGCACGGCAGTGAACCCGTGTGAAGCATCTAGAGCAAATATCGGACTGTGGAGTCCTTAAAATCCATGGACTATGATGTCCTTAACCTCGACCGTAATGTCTTAAAACTAACGATCAACCACCATGATTCTAGACTGATTTTACCTTGGTTCAAAGGGTACATCTCTTCACTCCTTTGATATTTGTCGTTGTAATTCCTCAACGTCTTCAAAGAGGTGACGGGTCCCGGTAACCACACATCGGACTGTGGAGTCCTTAAATCCACGGACTATGATGTCCTTAACCTTGACCGTGATGTCTTAAAACTAATATTGGACTGTGGAGTCCTTAAACCCACGGACTATGATGTCCTTAACCTTAACCGTGAGGTCTTAAAACTAACCTTGGACTGTGGAGTCCTTAAACCCACGGACTATGAGGTCCTTAACCTTGACCGCGATGTCTTTAAACTATGGTACCCTGGAAAACATCCCAAAGCAACCCCTGACCCCATGAAATACGGATAAGGGCGACCGCACCCAGCACTTGCGGGTCCTCATGACCTGTAGGGAAGAAAACTCTCTTGTGAGATCCTTACGACTCCCAAAGGAAAGCCCGCTTAAGAATCCTCACGATTCTTAAGGAGAACTTACACCTATGGGATCCCCTCGACCTGTAGGGAGAAAAAACTCTTTATGAGACCCTCACGGCTCGTAAAGCTCAAAAGTCTTAGGAGGCAGATCTTAACCCTGAATCCTAAGCCATCGCTACCCTGCAAGGAGACCAAGATAAATTGTCCGTAGAACACATTCAATAAAAAGTGACACACCATTGAGAAGAAAAATATGTCTTTTATTCATAAACCGAAATGGATACAAAGTACAATTCATGAAAAAGCAAAAAGAATATACTCTCATTCAGGAGTATGTACAAAAAGAAAAGAAAAGATACAAGTCTTCAAGCCGGCGGGCGATTTAGCAATTTTACTAGCTCATCCTTCTTTTGCTGAGTCACGGCTTCATGATTCAGGATCGCCAGAAGACGGGCCTCCGCCTGGGCTTACTGGGCCTGATACGAGGCAAGCCGGCCTTCGAGCTCTTTCTCGGTAGCCTTGTGAGCTTCCACCCTTTCACGAGTGAACACGACAGCTTTGTCAAGAGCCACCACCTCTTTGATAGACTCTTGAAGCACTCGCCTGAGTTCATACGCTTTGTTGGCTTTGGCTGTAAGGCTGGTTTGGAGCTCGCTCAGTGCCTTAGAAGCCAGCTCCCTCTCCGAGAATTTGCGGCCGAACCTCTTCTCGCACGACCCCATGTTTGCCGCACACCGCTCAATCAGCTTCCGCAAGTCCGCCTTTGCAGCTACGGCCTTTGAAGAAAGGCGGGAACACTCAAGTGCGTGCAAGCAAGCCTCCACCTGCCGACAGAACTCCACCCAGACTCGCACCACCTCTTCGCTATGGTAGATGGCAAGAAAAGGAAGAGAACCGTTAGCCTCGGCAGCAAATGCTTCAGCTGTAGCTGCGCTGCTAGCACGGAGCTCCTCGATCAAAGATGATAGGGAGACAAGGCTTAATTGGGCAAAGCGTTCTGAGGCTCGCAAAGCATAGGGGTTGGGCGGCATGGCGATACGCGATTCCAGCGCTATAGGGGCCGGCAAGGCTGTTCAGATTTGAAAAATGTCAGTAAAACTCTTAAGCAAAGGAACAAGTGGGACTATATTGAAATGTCACTTACCTACGGTCATGCAAGTAGGAGCTGAAGGTTCTTCTGGCCCTTCGAGGACCTCAACCTCGTCATCGACCTCCAAAACTGTAGAGAACATCAATGTCAAAACGCAAAATAACAACGATGCTATAAGAAATGGCGAACGACCCTAACCTTGTCCAGATGAGAGGACGATGCGTTGAGGAGATATCGCCTGCGGAGCCGCCATCTCCAGCAGACGCTGAAACGATTGCCGGGGAGACAGATCAGCAATAGAGGCCGCCAGCCCGCGCAATTCTGAGAAAACAAAAGAGTTCAGACAACAGAAAGATTGCTAATTTAAAATGTAGAGGGTTACCTTCAACACTCCTCCCATTTTGAGCCAGGGGGATGGCAGCTTCAACGGCCTCCGCCGGAACCTCGGGCTCCAACAAAAGGAGGGTAGTCCCGACTACCTCCATCCTAGCCTCTGGGCCGCCCTCAGGAAGAGTCGTTGGAACGACGACCACCAGAGGAGCCTCCACCAAGGGAGCGAGTGCCCCGTGATCAAGAACCGCCATCGGAGGCTCTATTGTAAGAGGAACAGCCTCGTCAATCCCCTCCACATCGAGCAATGTTTCATCGGGAATGTCAACATGCTTGATCTTCAACAAGCCCGTTGGAACCTCCCCCATCGCCGAAGACTCTGCACAATTCGCGCAAGAATAAGGATACATACATACAGGTATAGACAATCTGAAATGCTACAAAGAAGTATGAAAACATACCAATGCGCAGGGAAGCCTTCAATATGGCTTCTTCAAGCCGATGCTCCTTCTCAAGGAGGCGCGCTCGCCGGGGTTCGAGGGTGGACTTGTGGCCACCGGTCCATAAGGAAAGCGCGTCCGCCGCATCCTCCGAAGAAGCCTGCTTCAGGGCCCTTTCTCCCCATTCCTCCAAAGGGCCGATGAACCGCCGTCGGATCCATGGGGGGTCTTCATAAAAGATTACAGCAGGATATGGCTTCTTCGGAACCCTGACACTCTGAGACGCATCTTTGGAACGTCTTATAATCTCAGCCAACTGTGTGGCTTCCTCGGCAGCCGAACCCGAGAAAAGAAGGCCAGCATCTGATTCCTGCAAGGCCGACAGTTCATCCTCAAGAATGGGCTCTGACTCTACTAAAGAGTCGAGCAAGTTAGTGGCCACCTTCCTTCGACGCTTGGACCCAGAGACGGTAGCCGAAGACGACCGTTTCTTTCCCCATGGAGCCTTAGTGCGGCGGCGGCCCACGTCACCTTCAACACCCTCATCCCTATTACCCTCGCTTGGTGCCACGACCGAGGACGACATCGCCATTATCGATGCCACGGGCGGTGGTGCTGCCACGGGTGGTGGTGCCGCTACCGGAGCCCGTTTACCCCGCGACCGAGTACCCAATGGCATACCGGCCGTTGGGGTAAGATCCACCCCCGACTCCCCCGGAATGAGCGCGACACCGGTATCCCTTAAAGGAAAATGGACTGGCGCGCGCGGTCGCAGTGTAGCTCCTACGACCAGAACCTGAGTAGGAGCACCGTGGCCAAGAAGTACCCTTCTTTCCTCAATAATAATCGGGTTGACCCGATGGAGATACCAGCCCGTAAACGACCCCACGCAATGGGGCATGTAATCAGCATCGGGGATCATGAACTGTGAACCGGTGTTCAGCCTCACAAAATGATGGGCGGCATCTCGAATGGCTTCGGGCGAAGGAACCTGTATGACTATGAAAGCCTCAAAAGGGACGCCCTAATCATAACCAAGTTGCCGAGCAAAGCGATGCGGATTGTACCGCATGAAAAGGGCCGCGCTATCCTGACGAAATACCAGGTAGCCCGGCCTGATCATGTATAAGTATGCGGCCTCCCGGGGCCTCAAAGAGGGCACTCCGTTCATTAGCTAGAACAATTAGAGTAGGCGAGGAGAACTGTTATCTTGCGACCGGTCCCAAAGCGGCTGAGCTGAACCCGAGGAAGAAGATAAGACCCGATCAGTAAATACCAACCCGCCCGCAGTAGCATAAGGAGAAATCAACGCCCGAATAGCCCCGAGTTGAGTCGGGTCAGCGGTAGAAGCATCCACCAATCGCATAAGTCGCGGAAAGGTGTAAGCATCATAAAATGCAGGCCTCTGATGCATAGCGAAAGCACCCAAGACGTGCATTTCGATCCAAGACGTGAAGTAGTGAAGCGAAAAGTTTACCACATCTATGCCAGGGGTGGAAGTATTAGCTGCAGCGCCCAACCCGTGATAAAGATGCTCCAATGCCGGGATGCCAATGGCCAGCCGCACCCCCTCAGCGATACAATTGGCCGGGTAGATAACCGAAGCTCTCATAAAGCGGCGATGCATAGGGATGACAAACCAGCTGAGCCAGACACTGACAAAGCCCATGAAGAATGTCTCCTCATCCATGCCGGGAGCTGCGATAGATTCGAAAGATACCGGTGACATAATGGGGATATAGTATTGCGGTAAATCCGATTCCTTGGTCGGCAGCTTCTTCGGGCCAAACCCAAAGGGGTCTTTGATATTTGCGAACATCGGAGCCGTCTTCGACAGGACGCCCTCGCGAAGGAAGCAGGCAATGAAGCTTTTAAAAGTAAAGCCCTGCTCATCAGATTCAGTGAACAATCGGTCAAAGATACCCAGCGCCTTGATCAAGTTGGGACGCTTGTGGCGGATGGCGTTCTCAGCAGACAAGCTGTCAAGCGGTGCGGGCTCGGGTTCAAAGACGTATTCATCAGAAGGCAGCAACTCCTCATAAAGTGTCCCTCGAATTGGCAGCCCCGAGATCTCATAAAATTCCCCCAGAGAGATCGAAACCTCTCTGTCCCCCAGAAGAAAAGTGTTGGTGGGGAGATTCCATTGATTCAAGAACACCTTAACCCACCAGACATGCGGGGATTGATAATGGAAGAGCGACGCATATATTGCCTGGTAAAGCCCGACCTTTTGCAGCCGCGCACGATGGGCAGAAAGGATATAACGAGCCCAAAGGAGGTAGCCCGTAGGGTGTCGAGGGGTGAGCCCTATCTTGTATATCTGTCCCCATGGGTGGGCCTCACCCTGGCAAATACGTCGTCCCAGGATATCTATAGCTGGGATCGGATGGTTCGGGATACCGGTTGTCGAAGGCTCGAGCCGCCCCGTTGGAGTCCAATTTGGCATCTCCACAGCGAAAACCGTCCTCGGAGGGTCTATCGGCAAGAACGGGAAGGTGGGCTCTGTCGGCACTTTGCAGAGGAAACTCCGGCGACCCCGGATGATATGGCTGTACCAAGTTCCCCATAGAAGTAAGCTAGTGCAGTTTGGGTCATGAGCCCTGATCATCGCCATCGCTTCCTCATCAGATGGGGACTGAGGAAAAGTGGCATCCGAGCGAGTGAAAGGAAAGTACGGAACGAAAGCCATCGCACCTGAAACAAAATAAAGGAAAACTGTCAAAAGCGAAGCCAACAATATATATATATATATATATATATATATGACCATAAATACATATATAAAGACAGTTGAAGAAAGCGACAGAGGACTTGTTTGGTAGGACCATTAGTTACAAAACATGTGGGTCCCACGAAATCAAGATGGCTGCTGGCTAATGATGAGGCAAAGCAATTACAATGAGACAAAAGAAAGATTCGCATTAAATAAACAGTGGACTTCAAATGACCTTACACATTCCCCTAAGAGAAATCCACCTTGGACTCTGTAACAAATCAAACAGAATCAAGGGAATTAAATTCCCAGAAAAACACCATTGCAGGCTTCTTCTTCATTGGTTACAGAAGGACAATCCAGGGTAAGAAAACCCTAAGAAGCCCCCATGTGAAGAACTCAATTCTTCATAGGAATTAAATTCCTTTTGGGAAAGGGGAATTAAATTCCCAGAAACATTGTTTTTGAGATGGAATTAAATTCCATGGAAAAGACAAACACCATCAGTCCCTGAAGATCAGAGAAACCCTAGAGGGCCTGTTGATTAAAGAATGAGTAGTTTTCTTTTAAAGAACTTAAAAATGGGTTCTTGATTAAAGGGGAAAACCCTTGGTGTGGATTTAAAATCCAGAGAGTTTTATATATGAAAGTTCTTCGATCATCCAGAGACATTACCTGAAGAGATGGGTCTTACTTAAACAGAGTTAAAATCTGGGAATTTTTGAGGCAGAGAACTAAGCTCTAGAAACGAGAATTAAATTCTCAAGAAGAAAAGTTGCAAGGAAGAAGATAAGCAAGAGTGGAGGCCCTTCTGAAGAGACCCCTATATTTATAGGATGTGATGGAAACGCTTCATCTCCCCTACTCCCAAGGTAGATCCAACGGTCACAAAAGTGACAGCGTTGCACCCACGTGCAGACATGTGAGAGCAGCGCTGTGGGGGCATTTGTTCCCTGACTAAAAATCAGGAAGGGCTTCAGAGGAAGCATCACGTGCTCACACGTGATCAGTGGTCACGTGTTGGCACATGATGGTAAAGCAGCGACAAAGAGCAAGCGCAGAAAAGAAGCCCATTCAAGGGGTCACGTGGCCGCACGTGACTGGCTTAAAAAGCCCTGCTGTTCAACATAATTAAATTCTGAATAAGATCATTTAAATCTTTCTAAAATAGAGAAGAATTATATAAAACCGTTGGATCAAGAATCTGAAGGTGATTAAATATCACCAAATTTTGGAAAAATCTTGAACATGGAAAGATTTCCCCTAAATCTCACCGAAATAACAAAAAGAATATCTTTGGATTTAAAATCCAACGGTGAATAAAATTCACCTAATAATTTAAAGGCCCAGATCAATGATGAAAATAAATCAAATCTCTCAATAAACAAATCAAATCTTTCAATGAGAGATTTACCAAACAGATTGATTCTTTTCCTTCTCCTATAAATAGGAGCCAAAAAAAGGGATAGACAGAGACAGAGAGAGATATAGAGCCTTGGAATTTTGAAAATTCAGAGAGAAAAGAAAGAAGAATTTGATTCTCTACAAAGAAAAACCCTAGGTAAGAAAAGAGAGGCTTCAAAGAGAGAATTTAATTCTCAAAAGAGTTTAACTCTTCTATAAAGAAATGAACTTAGTTCTTTCTCTGGTTGAAGATCTGCAAAGTGCACATCTCCCCATAAATTGAGAATTTAATTCTCATTGGGTTGAGATCCTGCCATGTAGATCTAAAACATAGAGGAAGAATTGAGTTCTGAGAATTTAATTCTCACAAAGTTATAGGAATTTACTTCCTTTGAGATAAAATTAGGGTTTAACCCTATATTATAGGAATTTAATTCCTCCAAAATGGACAGAACTAGGGTTTAACCCTAATCGAGAACTTAATTATCTCAAATTCACAGGAATTTAAATTCCTTAAAAAAAAGAAATTAGGGTTTCACCCTATGCCAGAATTTAATTCCTACAGAAAAGAAATTAGGGTTCAACCCTATCTAAGAATATAATTCTTCAAAAGAATGCAGGAATTTAATTCCTTTAAAGTTATTGCTAGGGTTTAACCCTATGAAGAATTTAATTCTTAAAAGATGAGAAAATTTTTAAAACATGCAAAGAACCAGAGTCACGTGCTACCACATGACCCGTGTGAAGATCCACAGATAAGAACTTTGAGGCAACGCCTCACGTGCCCCACGTGACCCCTGAAGCACGTAAAGAAAAAAGCAAAGGGAATAGAAGCTCTGGGGCGCCCTCACGTGTCACCACGTGACCCCTAATGAGCATTCTAATAGACCAGAGCATGAGCCCCCATCACGTGCCCACATATGATGGCTGTCAGAATTAAAAGTGTTAAACACTTATCTGCAGAACAAAATGAAAGGGATCTGGCCCCACCTTTTGGATGCCATCACGTGCTCCCACGTGATCTCCTCTCTGTTAATGTTTAACACCAAACTGATAATTTGGTTGCCAGTGTTTAAACACTAATTTGAAAACCTAATTTCTAGCGTTTAACACTAATTTTCTTATTGTTTAACACTAATTTGAAAACTCTATTTGCAGTGTTTAACACTGATTTGCAAAACCCAATTTCTAGTGTTTAACACTAATTTTCTTAGTGTTTAACACTAATTTGAAAACCCTGTTTCCAGTGTTTAACACTGATTTGCTTAGTGTTTAACACTAATTTGAAAACCCTGTTTCCAGTGTTTAACACTGATTTTCTTAGTGTTTAACACTAATTTGAAAACCCTGTTTCTAGTATTTAACACTGATTTTTTTAGTGTTTTACACTAATTTGCTAATTTTATTCCCAGTGTTCAACACTGTTGGTTTTTAGTGTTTAACACTAGCTTTAGCCCAATTGGCTATTTTTCTAGAGGCAAAGCCTCTCCTTCAATGGACCAACAGAGGGCCAATATTCCAAACATGATTGGACTTAGCCCAAGAAGGCCATAAGTCCTCAATCCAGACTCAGCTGAGCCAATGTGCTCATAACCTAATAAATGGGTCTTGGTTCCAAATTAGACTACAGATCACTTAATCTACTTTGGTTCAAGGGTACATCTCTTCACTCCTTTGATACTTGTCGTTGTAATTCCTCAACGTCTTCAAAGAGGTGACGGGTCCCGACAACCACACATTGATACGGACTGTGGGGTCCTTAAACTCATGGACTATGATGTCCTTAACCTTGACCGGGATGTCTTAAAACTAACAATGGATTGTGGGGTCCTTAAACTCATGGACTATGATGTCCTTAACCTTGACCGGGATGTCTTAAAACTAACATTGGACTATGGAGTCCTTAAATCCACGGACTATGATGTCCTTAACCTTGACTGTGATGTCTTAAAACTAACGCCGGACTGTGGAGTCCTTAAACCCATGGACTATGATGTCCTTAACCTTGACCGTAACGTCTTAAAACTAACATTGGACCACCATGTCCTTAAACTGGTAATTGACCGCAATGTCATTAAACTAAACAACAGGGCTCCCCTAATTGCTCTCTTGTTGGATCTAAATGATCCCGTTAAGTCGATCTTAGTCTAAAACTAGACTAACGTATTCTTAACAAACGTTTAAGTTGATCTTAGTCTCAAATGAGGCTAACGCATCCTTAAACCCAAACCCCCAAACCTAAATCTAAGATAATACGGATTTGGACTAGTCCACGCCCTACGGGCGACGACATAACTTAGTCTCTGTATACAATCCACGGGCAACCAAATATAAAACAAACACCCACGACACGAAGTGACCACATGGAGAAGGAGAAAGTTGTTACCGCAATGCGGTAGCGTAATTAACTGCAGGGGCTTGCGCCTGCAGGGAAGAGCGTCCCCACAATCAAAAACCCCTCAAGCGAGGGGGAATCTGATGAAGTCTGCTACATCGGATGTATCCGTTTAAACCTTCGATACACGGTGTCATAAATCAACTTGGCATCTTCGGAGAGGTGGACGGATAGCACCAATTAGCATCTGTCCCGAATTTCAGGCAAGACGTCCGTGTCGCACCGTCTTTCGGAGGGGAACAACCTGCAGGTACACTACCGTGCCAGGAGTCGTCCATTCTAAAACACCTTTAGAATGCTGTCTAAGTATCCAGATTGGGAAACTATCCAAATCTAGATCTAAAACCATAGATCTAGTAACCAGAATGTCTGATATAATATCCCAGCCATATGTGGAGAAACCACTGTGTGTCAACCACAGTATAACCGATCGTAGTATAGGAATTTTACTTCCTACTCTGTGTATGTCATCCAAATACCAGGACATCACACCCTACTACTTTCTTAACAGATCCATCCCCTATTCCGATGAAGTTAAACCTATGACTGTCACATCAGAAATAGATGATCTATCTCCGCTATATCTGCTTTAGTCTATAAATAGATAAAAGCCACTTGTCCACTATGCTTCCGCTGCTCCCACTGACTACGACAACCCTCTGGCAGAGTCATATACACGTGCACCTCTAAAGCTAGTTTAGAACGATGCTATACTCATCCTCCTGCCGGGTCTCACAGTTTGGAACAACAACAATGGCAAGTCTGGGTAAACAAGAACCTCCCTGTCACCGTCCTTGAGCATACCGAAGTACTTCTCGAGTGCTTGAGGTTACCCACCATATCTGCGGAGTGGCCAATGGAATGTCAATCCAGATTGAATCTTTAGGTCCTATTAAATTTTTAGTAATCGTTTGCGGTTTTGGAATCACTTCCAGTTCTACCATACTCCCACTACTGTTTTCTGAAAAAGTCCATTTTACTAAAACTGTGGCGAGTCAAGAATAATATCGCTATTGATCTTTCAGATGGTAGAAAGTCGACCCTCGTCATAGCCCGGGTCAACCCACAAACAACCATTACAGAAACGTGCCTTGAGTTATCCAGAGTCTGGTTTTAAGCATAAGCCGGATAACTCCCCGTACCTTAACATCGTTAAGATATGAACCGTTCTATGTCCAATATAGAAACAGAGGCACTGATTTAATCGGAACCAGATTCAAATCATGCAGCTGTCTCCAGTGCATGTCAACTAAATGGAAGGAGGCCGAGCAGCGTTACTCAACTTAGGAATGCATCCAGATATGAGTAACCTGAAAGAGAAACAAGTTTCTCTTAATCATTACTATCAACTGAATACCATACACAAGTATCTAAATCTTCGATCACCTTGAAGAATCCCGATACTTGCAACACCTGGTTCTCTACTTTATTCTTATACCTATAACTTCTCAAAACTTGGACCTTGTGTTTCTACGAAACACTTGTCTAAGAACTAGAGAAGTCATAAGTAAACAGAATATAGTACGAGTACCAACCCCTCCGTCCTAATGGACACTGGACAACATACAATATGCTGTATAAGTCCCTTGAGTCTAATAACTCATATCCTGTGTGTTATATGTTGAAAATTGTACTTATGGTTAAGAAGAATTACACTGCTGTTTAATGTTCCTTACCTAATCATCCACTGATATAGGTAAATGTCATGGACATAATTTCAAAAAAGTTATATCTCATTCTATAAAAATAGACGTACAAATATATCAATTTGAAATTGGTGCATAACAACGGATATTCAAAACCAAATATTTGCCGTCCGGCAAACAACCCAGGTGACTTCCTCAAATATCACCAATTGCAACGAATCCCGATATTACGAGGATGATCACCCAATTCCCAATAACTTACTCCCACTCATCATCTGTAAAACCATACAGATGTGAGAATTAAACCTGGTAAATACATACCCTGGAGTAAGGACTAATTGGGAAATCAGTTTTCTTTTAACAATACACAGTGAAACTGAAACATGTAAATGTTTCGAAGGGGTATCCGGGTATTCCTAGTAATGCCTCTTCCATTATCAGATTCACAACTATAACCGTATATTTCTTTGCCATCTCTCCAAATCCCTTTATATGTCTTTAGTCATTACCTTCTGTACACCACCATTAGGCCAAATGGTTTTCTTCCTTCCCTACCGTTCGGCACCAGCCTATGGTTTGGAAGAAGACTATCCAAAAAGCATAATGGGTGTACTCTCCTAATCCTAGGAGCACTCGCAACCTGAGAGAAGGTGAAGATTAAAGACAACTGAATAAACCTTATTCCTATTTATTCCTATTTCTCCTGAACCAGAATCCATCCCTGAACTGGAACAAGTTCCTTCGAGTTCGTATATAACCATACGATGAAGTATCCAGATAACTGTGGATCTTCGTAGTGATACGGGGTGTTCCGGAGAAATACAAAGGTGAAGTAGGAATGGCGATGAAATACTTGGTTTGGTCGTGAATAGCAGTTGCAATTTACTTTGCCCTCTTACTAATCCCTTTATTTGTCTTAACTTATTTCCTTCTGTACACCATCGTTAGGCTAATTGGTTTTCTTCATTCCTTACCGTTCGGCACTTGCCTATGGTTTGGAAGAAGACTATCCAATAAGCGTAATAGGTGTACTGTCCTAATCCAAGAAGCACTCGCAACCTGAGAGAAGGTAAAAGGAAAAGACAACTGAATAGTCCTATTCGTTTTCTCCAGAACCGGAAACCATCCTCGAATAAATTCCTTCGAGTTCGTATATAACCATACGATGGTTTTATCCAATGGAAGTGGATGTTCGTAGTGATACGAGGTGTTCTGGAGAAAAAGGGTGAAAGAAGGAGTGGCAATGAGGTATGCAACTCAGACAATCCAAAAGTCAGTGTTTTAAGAAGGTTCGGTCAACTTGGTCACTGAGTCATAGTCTAGGGTCGGGTCATGGTCGCTGCCAAAGAGAGAGAGGAAAGAAATACTCTGCGTGCACTCTAACCTAGATCAGAATGGTTACCAATTTATCTAATCAGGAAACCTCCCACTGTAACCTCAAATTCTCCTCCAAACCTGAAAGAAGAATTAGTCGGGATCACCCGAGGAGTAAACCAACTCATCAGTGGGAATCGGGATCCAACTATCATCGCATGATAACGTGATGGAATCCACTCACGTTATCACACTCCAGAAGGTATGCGCATATCTGGCAAGTTTCAGTTTCTTTAGAAATTCCCGATGTGATTTTTACCCCATGCTCTTATGACCTTGACGAAGATCAACAAATCATAAGTCACATGTCAAGTTCTACCCGTCATTGTCTAGGTTAATTTGAACCCACCCGTACAAGCCCTTGACGAAGGTCAACAAGGCTGTACGACTGTCCCAAACCAACGCATCTATCTCTGCAGCAGAAAGGTAACAAGCAGTTACCATACACTATTCCTTGATGAAGGTCAACAAACATAGCATGAATACTAAGTGCTACCCGTCTGAAATGACGGAGGGCTACGAATGGTTTTTGGCGAAAAACCTTTAACGTAATGAACTTGATATTGTTGAAGGAACCGGATAGCTTTTTATAAATATAGTGGCGAAAACTTTTGCTAAAGAGGTCACTCTCGGTGAAGGGATCTCGGCTCTTTCCCCGTAGAATGAGGTGCATGATATTCCAACTGAATACCACGATGCAAAGCAAAAAGTAATCGGCTATAGTGAAGTTATTACCCTGACGCAAACTTCTGTCCAAGGGGTCACTCCCGGTGAAGGGATCTCGGCCCTTGCCTCGTCGACTGAGGTGCTGGATATTCATAACCGAATACCACTGTGCAAAACAAAAGAGAACGTCCTTGCAACAACAGCTTTTTGAAAAATATTCCAACAATATCAGAATAGGTTTGTTTAGCTTGCATTGATCCGAATCAATGCAGTCCCATCAATTGATCACACCACAAAAGAACGAAAATACGATGTACGTATATGCTATCCGCATTCGCCACTGGGTCCCGTCATCACCCGTTAGGTTACTTAACTAACGACAGAGCGGGGATTGGACTAGCGCGGGTGTAAAACATATACAACATCTACTAGTATATATATATCAATATATAATATTCGCTCAAGGCGTGATAAAATGCAACATCACAGAAATGTAATAAGTATCACAGAACAATACAGATAATCTGGGATCCCCGGGTTTCATAGAGCCGCTACTGAAACCCGACGTTCCCCTGGTCATGTGGATAGCCTGTGCAATGAAATCCTAGACCCCTACGGGCGCGGCAAGTTACCCGCCAAAAACTGAAGCGAGGCAGCCCCCTACAATAACGTGAATGGACCACCCAGCATTTCACGGAATCCGGTAACTTGAGCATCCCTCCTTGGGTCAACCTGTACCCCCTACGAGTGCGGCGAATAGCCCGCCAATTCTAGAGTGAAGCCCCCTCCGTCTCAAAGCCATGAGATGCGGGCTCGTTGCCCTCTAGAACCCGGCTACCTGTGCACCCCTCCGTGGGGTAATCCTAGTACAGAAAGTAAAATATACATACAACGGTTACGTCGACCTCAGCCCGGTCGTGCCCCAAAAGAATAATATACAAACAGGCAGTGACGGAAGTCCACATGTCGGACGCTCACCCCACAATATCAAATGTACAAATATAACCAAACTGTACTACCATTGCATCCAGGCTATCCACCATGACAAATCCGCAACATCACAGCACAACACAGAACATCAACGTGAATGTCACGTTTGCAAATCCGTCTAAAAGGGCTATAGCAATTAGACAGGATTTACCGATCAAATGACATTCACGGTCGGAGATATAATGTAAATACCGTGAATTAACATGTTTTAAAAATTTCGATCGACAAAGACTCCCGGAGTGGGCCCCAAGCACAATACCCAGTACTCATATAAATCTGGGCCCAAAATAAAATTACCAGAAACCCCTTTTCCAAGTAAGAGACCAACTGAAGAAATTTCGTGATCCGCGGCCAAAACATGGGTACGGCCGCGGATCCGCTGCGCTACAGTGAAATCAGCCCACCAAATTTTCTCAGTTCTCTTAAAAAACCCTGCACGAATTTCTGCAATACACCAAATAATTTTTTGACAACAAAAGAGAATCGACAGAAAGTGCATGACTTGAAAACGCGGTTTCGGAATTTTCGTTCGATCGAAGTTCTAAACACGTTAGAGCAAGCTAGTAAAGGTTAGTGGCGTGGCTCTGATACCTTGTAAGTCTACGGTAGTGCCCCGGCCGTCTTTCCGAGGCCAAAATGCAGAAACGAAAACTTTTTCTTAACTTGAAAACCGGCGCTATCGTATACTTAAATCCCGGATCGAACCATTAACCTACTACTAGCAAACTAGAGAAGGGATAGAAAGCTATACCGATCGATCCGTGTCCTTCAGTCTTTGGCCACCATCCCAAGCTCCTCGCGGCATCTTCGGTCTTGATCTCCTCGTTGGAAAAGGGAACCACATCTACGAGTCTTTTTACGGGCTCTCGCTTCATCTGAAGCAACTCGAGCACGAAGTGTGCTAGCCGACGTGTCCAAGGTGTTGTAGAGAATGTTTATGATCACTTTGCCTCTTGCATCCATGGCTTGGATGGAGGTTAGAGGTGTTGCCATTGATGGAGATAAAGAGCTAGAGGAAGAAAAATAAGAAGAGGTTTCTTTTTCCTTTTCTTTTGTTGTGATTGAATAAGAGTGAGAGAGTGTGAACAATAATATGAGAGCTAACCCTTGGCTGCCCCTCTCTCTCCTCTCATCAAATCAAGACACAAATCAATCCACTAATGTGACATTTTTCACAAAAAAGAGACCATAAGTCATAATATATGTCCATGTCACATTAATGCATCTCATGATGAATTCTAGCTCATTATATCCACCATCCAAAAATTAATCCAAATGTTTGCAACAATAAAAAGATACGACAACATCTAAAGTAAACTCGTGACGGATCATAAGGATACCCCTCACCTGTATATACATACCTGCATCCGCATTCCGACTGAATGCGAATGCGATGAGACTAAACTAATCCAACAAATCTAATAGTAAGATCCGACTTAAACCAAAGCCCACTAGTATGATCCGTCCGATCATGATACGTGCAATACCGCACGTATATGATCGAACCCTGCCATATATCATACGGCCTCTACAACGTTTCACCTGAAACTTGAGAAACTGTCTGTGGGGGACTCTAAAGACTCGTCAATACGCTGGCTGTGGATTTAACCACTAGCACGTCAGAGGTATTAGCCGTACGTAACGGGCTACCAGGTATTGACCACAAGGGAGGTCGATGAGCGAACTTATCCTGACACCCTACTGAGCCTGTCAGTGACAATATCCGTACAGTCCAGTCCGTTCGTCTATGAGCATCGCATGGCGGGCCTAGGGGGTTGGTAAAAGTCAGACCCCTAAAAGCGGTACAAGTCGTGTCGGAGTGTAGCCCAGAACACCCTGAGATACTACTAGAATACCTACCAGTAAATCTCCTGCCTTGGCCAAGGACTTCGTGTAATGGCTCTCCTAGACACAGCGTGATCTCACCCCCAATACCGGGAGAGACGAACCCCTGCCGATCCGCTCACTGCCTCTATGTGGCTCGGGACTGTACCCAACTAAAACCTGTTTGCATGACTCCTTTGAGCCGTGGTAGGGTAGTAATCAAAGTACAGTGGGAACTCACACGAGACAAATGACGATCTCAGGTCGATGAACTAACCTGTACACATGTCACCAGGGAACTGCTATCTGACGTCAGGTATAATACCAACTAGCATGTTCCCGGCGAGTCCTGTCCGGTGTACTCATAACCCAATGAGCACCTGTATACATCTTAGGTGAACCAACTGACATCAATGGCTTGTGAGACCGGCCATCGCCCCTCATCGGGGTCTCGACTGTATACACTAGTCTACTTCGGAGTATCGATGCCCTGTCTCGAAAAATCCCACAACTAGGGACCTTTTTAAGGATATGCTTATAGACCCCAACTCCCACGTATATGATCGCCATCATACTGCTGGCCGTCAAGCAAGAATCCTGAGGGCTCTATCAACGCGCAATAGTGACCTGTAAGGTCACCTAAAGTAGTATACGATGATAAAGATAAACCATGGTAGCATACTATTCTCTATCAACGTGTAATAGTGAACTACAATGTCACCTAAAGCATGTACGCGATGATAAAGACAAACCAGATAGTATACAAACCTCTCGAGTAAGACTGTCCTACCGGTATAGGTCCTCCCTCAATCATTGCAATCACGTGCCTGCGATCCAATAATTGACTCTGAGGGCACTAAATCCAACAGATTCCACGGTCGCGATGAATAGCCAAACCCACATCCCTAGACCCCTACGAGAGCGGCAAGCAACCCTACCAATTCTAGAGTTAGGAGACCCGGACTCGACTCCTCGAGTTGGTCTCCCACTGGACCCTAGAACCCGGTTACTTGTGCTCTCCTCCTTGGGTCTATCCTAATGTGGAAAAAAAATAATATACATCAACCTCAACCCGGAAGTTCCCCAATAAATGAATATTACATACATTTAATTTTACATGAATGAAAATAAAAACTCCCATCTCATATAAAACCCCCGGCTATTCAAAAGGCGACGATCCAATATAACAAATACAGCAACACATAACATCACATGTCATCAACGTAAGTAAATATGCGCATCCCAATTGTCGTTGACATATAGCAACGAAACCGACGATATCACATATTACACTTATGGTCGCAGAAAAAACTAGACAATGTTAAATATTCCGGTCGAATCAACAAACACCCACAATTACCCAGAAGAGCTCAACACTTGAGCATAAGTTAAAGTACCCAAAAACGTGCTACAGTACCTATGATCCAGCCGTAGAAGGGCCAAACCAACGCCTCACCTATGACACCGCGGAACTACGGCAAACCCTAAGGTTCAGTCGCGGTTCCGAAGGCATAGAATCGAGTTAAGGTTTTTGTTCTTCTAGAGGGTCCATAAAGTTACTTGCACGACTATCGAATATAATTAACTTAAGAAAATTCGAACACTTGGAAATTTTTAGCGAGGGTTAGAATGGGTATTTGACATCCGATTGAACTTTTTAACACCGTCTAAAGTTACCCGAAAACAGTTAAAATTATGACTACGAAACACTCCGAGTTGCCATTGCATTGAGTTAATCATTGTAGGGTGTTTTTCGTCACCCCATTGAGATGGGAATACGCGCGCGCTTGTCTGGCACATTACAGATTCCCCCTGCTTAGGATAGGCCGGGGTTTAATGATTGTGGGGATCTGAATCTCCGGCAGCCGTGGACTAAGCTGCCGTTAATTACCCCTCGCCTTTGGAGTGAGGGAACCTCCGATTGACGGGTTAAACTGGTCATGCGAACTCAATGTGCAGTGTTGTGTTTTGAAGGGGTTTTGGATATATCGGGGGCCCCGTAGAGTTTTTTACGGGGGTCCCGCTACCCGGATAGCGGGTAGGGGGTCAAGGGGGCTAGCAGCCCCCTTGCGGGGTGCAGGGCAGCGCCCCGTTAGAAATTTTTTTCTAACATGGACAGTGTCGTGGAGTATGTGTGTGTGTACATATGTATACATATATGTGTATATATAAAAAAGGGGGAAAAGGCATCCAATGGATGCGTGGGGCCAGCGCTAGCGCTTTGAGCGCAAGAGCGCTAGCGCGCCACGTGGGCGCTCGGGCGCTAGCACGCCACGTGTCAGCACGTGGGCGCTCGGGGGCTAGCGCACTGAGCGCTAGCGAGCCACGTGTCAGCACGTGGACGCTCGGGCGCTAGCGCACTGAGTGCTAGCGCTCTGAGCGCAAGAGTGCTGACGCACTGAGCGCTAGCATGCCATGTGTCAGCATGTGGGCGCTAGCGCTCTGAGCGCAAGAGCACTGAGCGCTAGCGCGCCACGTGTCAGAACGTGGGCGCTCGGGCGCTAGCGCTCTGAGCGCTAGCGCGCTAGTGCTATGAGCGCTAGTGCGCCACGTGTCAGCACGTGGGCACTCGAGCGCTAGCGCTCTGGGCGCTAGCGCTCTGGTCGTAAGAGCGCTAGCGCACCACGTGTCAGCACGTGGGTGCTCGAGCAGCAAAAGGGACTTGGTCCCTGCAATGGGAGTTGTACTCCCAGAAAGGAGCACTTATTATTCTCTGTGTGTGTGTGTGTGTGTGTGTGTGTGTGTGTGTGTGTGTGTGTAAGAGTTAAACTCCTTTGATGTTTTGAAGCTGATGAAGGGCTTCTCCCCTTGAGCCCTAGTTCTTCCCCAAAGTGGGGTTTCTGGAGATGAGTCTCCTTCTTATTCCTTTGTTGGTCGGATCTTGAAGATCAAGAAATATGAGATTCTAAAAATCTTTCCTTTCTGAGATCTGATGGTAGATCTGAATTCCCCTTTGTGGGTTTTGTGGTGAAAAACTATTGAGTTTTGGAAAAGGAAGAGTAATACTCTTGATTAAAAAAGAGAGGAAGGTTTAGAACCTTGAGGAAGGAGAAGATCACAGATCTAGATTTTTCTTTGGAGAGAGAAAAAGTTGTTGGGACATTTTCATTATCCATGGCCTTTATAGGCTATACATTTTACACATAGCCCCTTGGGCTTCACAAAATGGCATTTTGCCTATCCCATGGCTCATGTGCCATTTCATTTTGCACATAAGCCATGGGTTTACAAAAATTCGGTTTTATGCCCATTTTGTTTACATTCATGCATAAAAAATTACATAAAAATTATTTATTACATAATTTTGTTGTTGGCATGGGGAGGCTTGGCCGCGGGCTCGGCTTGGGCATGGGCCCGCTTGACCTAGGCTTGGGCCCACCTGGCTTGGGGTTGACCTTGAGTTTGAATCGGTCAACCGGGGGTGAAAATTTTGACCCCAACAAAGTGCCCACATCAATGAATGCACACCACATGCATGAGTTGTGTGCACGAAATTGATGGATCTTGAAGTCGGACTTCGAGGTGGAACATCATTCCAGGGGCGGAGCATCCGTCGGGGAGCATGATTCCCGGGTATTGGAGCATCATTCCGATGAGCGGAGCATGATTCCAAGGATCAGAGCATCATTCCGATGAGCGGAGCATGATTCCAGGGATCGGAGCATCATTTCGAAGAGCGGAGCATGATTCCAGGGATCAGAGCATCATTCCGATGAGCGGAGCATGATTCCAAGGATCGGAGCATCATTCCGATGAGCGGAGCATGATTCCAGGGATCGGAACATCGTTCCGAAGAGCGGAGCATCATTCCAGGGATCGGAGCATCATTCCGAAGGGCGGAGCATCATTCCAGGGATCGGAGCATCATTCCGATGAGCGGAGCATCATTCCAGGGATCGGAGCATCATTCCGAAAGGCGGAGCATCATTACAGGGATCGGAGCATCATTCCGATGAGCGGAGCATGATTCCAAGGATCGGAGCATCATTCCGATGAGCGGAGCATGATTCCAGGGATCGGAACATCGTTCCGAAGAGCGGCAGCCATTCTGACTGAAGCATAATTTCGACGCAGAGGTTGATTCCCAGGCGAAGCATAATTCAGATGGGGAAAGCAGATAATCCGAGGTGAAGCTTGATTTCGACACGTGGTGCATTCTGAGACGAAGCATGATTTCGACGCAGAGCTTGCTGGTTGATTTGATTCCGAGGCGAAGCTTAATTCCGACGAGGAGGGCAGATACACCGAGGCGAAGCTTGATTTCGACGCGGGGTACACTCTGAGACGAAGCATGATTTCGACACAGAGCTTGCTGGTTGACTTGATTCCTAGGCGGAGCTTAATTCCGACGAGGAGGTCACTAGTTGGTTCCGAGCCGAAGCATAATTCCGACAGGGAAGGTGGATATCCCGAGGCGAAGCATGATTTCGACACGGGATAAATTCTGGGACGAAGCATGATTCCGCCGTAGAGGTTGTTGGTTTGATTTGATTTAGGTTGACATCAGCATCGCTACACTGGAATATGGTACCAGGAGCGAATCATCATTTGCCATGAGTGGATTTGAGGATTTGGCTTTGGTTTGGCATCTGCATTGCTGCACTGGAATAATGCCAGGAGCAACTCATCATTTGCCCCGAGAGGATTTGGGAATTGGTTTTTGTTTAGCATTAGCATCGCTACACTGGAATATGGTACCAGGAGCGAATCATCATCTGTCTTTGAGAGCATTTTAGGATTGGTTTTGGTTTGGCATCTACATTGCTGCACTGGAATAATGCCAGGAGCAACTCATCATTTGCCCCGGAAGGATTTGGAAATTGGTGGCTTAGGAGACAGGTTTAGATCCCTATCACCAAAGGCTTTTCAATTTTATGGGCCGTAAGGGTCCCATAAAAGCATTTTCTCCCTACGAGTCGAAAGGATCTCGTAGGTGTATTTTTTCCTTAGGAGTCGTGGGGACTCCTAAGTGTGTTGCTCCTTTGTGAGTCGTAAGGATCTCACGCGGGAATTTTCTCCTCACAAAGTCGAGAGGACTTTGCGAGTGCATTTCATCTCTTTTTTACGAGTTTGCGCCCTTTCGGGTTTTCACAAACTCGCCGGCAGTCCTGCTGTTTTTACTCACGGAGCCCTTTCGGGTTTTCATCCGTGCCCATTTTGCTTGTGGACATACCATTCTTTTTTATTTATTTATTTATTTATATTTATTTTTGGTGGGACTTTGAATGTGGCCTCACCGGTAGGATTTGGGAGAGATTGGAATTGTTTTACACCGTGGATTGTATACGGTTTTGCAGGATGTATGATCCAGACCGTAGGGCCGGAAAAATTTTGGGACTTTGTTGGTGTCTGCATCGCTACACTGGAATATGGTACCAGGAGTGACTCATCATTCGCCACTTGGGGATTTGGATTTGGAATTTGGCTGGCGTCTGCATCACTGCACTGGAATATGGTACCAGGAGCGACTCATCATTCGCCATTGGGGTATGGGATTTGGAATTTGGTTGGCGTCTGCATCGCTACACTGGAATATGGTACCAGGAGCGACTCATCATTCGCCACTTGGGGGTTGGGGAGCGATGGCTTAGGAGACAGGTTTAGATCCTTACCACCTAAGACTTTTCAATTTTATGGGCTGTGAGGGTCCCATAAAAGCATTTTCTCCCTGCGAGTCGTAAGGATCTCGCAGGTGTATTTTCTCCTTAGGAGTCGTGGGGACTCCTAAGTGTGTTTTTCCTTCGTGAGTTGTAAGGATCCCACAAAGGTTTGTTCTCCTCATGTATCGTGAGGACACATGAGTGGATCTTCTCAATGGAGCATAATTCCAAAGGCGGAGACCAGCCACGTAACTGGTGATTACGGTGGGGCATGAGGGTGATGAGAATTATTTGATCCCATGGATTGTATACGGTAGTCAATTTGGGGACTAACCGTAGGGCTGGGAGAATTTTGAAAAATTGGATTTTGGTTGGCGTCTGCATCGCTACACTGGAATATGGTACCAGGAGCGACTCATCATTCACCGTTGTTTTGTTTGTTTTTTGTTTTTATTTTACCGCGATTGCTCTATCATTTTAGCTTTTCTTATCGTGAAGGTCGCGATTGCCCTATCATTTCGGCTATTTATTCGCGGTTGTCCCATCATTTCGGCTTTATTTTCATTTTTATTTTTACTCGCTGATTTTTATTGCGAGTTGCCCCATCATTTCGGATTTTCTTTATTTTTCTTTTATTTACACATTTTTTTTGTTTATTTACATATATATATATATATATATATATATATATATATATATATTTACATTCCCAGTTTAACGACTTAGAGGTCGATTGTTCCCAGTTTAATGACGTGGTGGTCGATTGTTCCCAGTTTAATAACGTGGTGGTGGATTGTTCCCAGAGAAAGGCAGATGTCTGAGAGAATCAGTTTCACAAAGAACTCCGGTCCCCGTTTGTATGAAATTGGCGGTCGCAGCTGGACTGTTTGTTAACACGCCTTTAGACAGTTCTATCTCTCCTGCCTTGTATTGTTTTTTGACCCAATCTTTGAAGACGAAGCAGTCCTCAATGGAATAACCTATCACTCTGTGATAGGGGCAGTATTTGGGGTCGTCGGTCATATTCACTTCCTGCGGTCTTTTTGACTCTGGCAGTTGTAGACCGTTCCTCAGGGCGTCTTTGAATATTTTACGGATTTTGTCCCTTCTGAAGGAATAGACCTTATCCAGCTTCTCTTTCAGTGGAGATTCTCCTCCCTCTCCGAACACTGGCTTCCAAGGCTGGTTGGCACTAGGCCCGCTTATCCCTCGCTTATTTCGGTTAGCCGAAGTGTTGAAAGACTCAGAATCGTCGGGATTTCCGCCTTTGCGATTATTGTCCTTTCGGTTTCTCCAGGACCTATTGTTATTTTGGGAGTCAGAGGAGGACTCCTGCTTTGAGCGTTCCAACATCTAGACTTTCCTGGTCAGCTCTTGGAATGTTTTGAGACCCGCGGTGCATAGAAACGGGGCCATCCAATTGTTGAGATTTCTGACGAGGAGACCGACAGATTGGTCCTGCTCTATCGGCGGTTCACATTTGACGGAGAGATTGCGCCATCGGGTTATAAAATCCGTACTGCTTTTGTTGTTCTTGGGCTTGGTCCTTACGAGCTCGGCAATGGTGATCTTATCGCTGATGCTCATGAACCTTTGTCGAAACAAAGATTCCATTTGGACGAAAGTAGTAACGGAGCCATCCGGTATGCTCGCGTACCAGTCGAAAGCAACATCGGTCAAGCTATTAACGAACTGGCGGAGGAGAAGCGCATCGTTTCCCCCAGTGTTCCCGCATGAGACTTTGAAGTGGGCGATGTGCTAATTCGCATTTTCCGTCCCATCAAATCTTCCGAATTTGGGGATGACATAGCCGCTAGGAAATTCTACCAGATCATACTGAGCAGGATATGGTCTCCCACTACTGCTGATATCTTTTTGCGCTTCAGGTTCGGCCACCAATGTTTTGACTTTGCCGACAACCAAATCCATGATTTGATCTTGAGTTAGTGGGCTACTGTCATCGGTAGCCAAGACATCTCCCGAGATAAGATGCGACTGATTTTCATGTGGTTCGCCCACTTTTGGATTTGAGGGAATAGGCGTCGGCTGCTTTGGGGCACCATTTCCCGGTTCACGAGCAGAGCCTTGCGCTTGATTGGGCGGCTGAGAGGCAAGTTGGGCTGTGAGCTGTAAGACGACCTTTGTCAAGTCGTCAATTTTTGAGTAAAGCTTGGCCATCTCCTTGTCTTTGTTTCCGAGCTGCTTTCGGAGCTCTTCGAGAAGTTGCTGCTCTGCGTTCTTGGGACGGAAGATTGGCTCATCTTCGCTTTCCGAGCCTGACTCCTCATGAACTGAGAGCTCTCTCTGCTTATCAGCCTCACTGGGAGGGTCTTCATTACCTTCCAGAGGAGGCTGGCCTTGGAATGTGGCAGCCATATTCACGCCAGATTGGATTTGGGATGTGGTGGCCCCGTCCTTGCTCTTGCTGCGCGTGCCCACCATGTAGACAGTGTGGATAACACATTCATCCATCCCCTCATCTTTGGCGGGGTAACCCTGTTCCTCGAACCTCATGAGGTTCAGCCCAGCAGGAGCCCTAGCCCTTTTGTTGGCCCTGTATCTGAGCCTTTTCTGCCTTAGCTTCTCAATTTTAAGGGCTTGGCGGGCATCTGTTTCCTAGGAAGCCACCGTGAGTCGATTAGCGGGGAGCTTACAGAAGACACCCGATCGAGCAGTTGTCAAGGGCACCGCCGGAGCTTGCTCGGGATGCTTTGTTGCTTTGCTGGTGTTGATGGCCTTTCCCCCAGCTGGGGCCAAGGAAAGTCGTTCAAATACCAACTTGCGTTTGAGTTGGGGCATCTTCGAGACCACCACATTTGGCCTCTTGCCTTTCGAGACCGGCTTGTCTTTCACCGGGCCTTGAGGTGCAGGGATGGCATTAGCCGAGACAAACAGGATAGAGCCGAATGGTAGCGGCGGCTCTTCCCATTGTCGCCCGAGACTAGTCGGAAGGACCGTCCTGGCGTCCATCTTCATCGTGTAGAAGATGGGAGCTGAGTTCATCTTCGGAGACATTGTTGAAAGGTGATTGCCTGAAAATCCTGCATGAAAGAGCATTATTTTAGTATAAATATAGATATGTATATTGATTGAGTTCGCGTGAATGTTTAACCCGAAATATGGGAGGAGTGATTGGTCCCACCGGGCGTGCCAGAATCTGTAAGGTGTTTTTCGTCACCCCATTGAGATGGGAATACGCGCGCGCTTGTCAGGCGCATTACAGATTCCCCCTGCCTAGGGTAGGCCGGGGTTTAATGATTGTGGGGATCCGAATCTCCGGCAGCCGCGGACTAAGCTGCCGTTAATTACCCCTCGCCTTTGGAGTGAGGGAACCTTTGATTGACGGGTTAAACTGGTCATGCGAACTCAATGTGCAGTGTTGTGTTTTGAAGGGGTTTTGGATATATCGGGGGCTCCGTAGAGTTTTTTACGGGGGTCCCGCTACCCGGATAGCGGGCTGGGGGTCAAAGGGGCTAGCAGCCCCCTTGCGGGGTGCGGGGCAGCGCCCCGTTAGAAATTTTTTTCTAACAGGGATAGTGTCGTGGAGTATGTGTGTGTGTACATATGTATACATATATTTATATATATAAAAAGGGGGTAAAAGGCATCCAAAGGATGCGTGGGGCCAGCGCCAGCGCTTTGAGCGTAAGAGTGCTAGCGCGCCACGTGTCAGCACGTGGGCGCTCGGGCGCTAGCGCACTGAGCGCTAGAGCGCCACGTGTCAGCACGTCAACGCTCGGGCGCTAGCGCACTGAGCGCTAGCACTCTGAGTGCTAGCTCTCTGAGCGCAAGAGCGCTGACGCACTGAGCGCCAGCGCGCCACGTGTCAGCACGTGGGCGCTCGGGCGCTAGCGCTTTGGGCGCTAGCGCTCTGAGCGCAAGAGCGCTAGCGCTCTGAGCGCAAGCGTACCACGTGTCAGCACGTGGGCGCTCGGGCTCTAGCGCTTTAGGCGCTAGTGCTCTGAGCGCTAGCGCGCCACGTATCAGCACGTGGGCGCTCGAGCGCTAGTGCTCTGGGCGCAAGAGCGCTAGCGCACCATGTGTCAACACGTGGGCGCTCGAGCAGCAAAAGGGACTTGGTCCCTGAAATGGGAGTTGTACTCCCAGAAAGGAGCACTTATTATTCTTTATGTGTGTGTGTGTGTATATATATACATATATATATGAGGAGTTAAACTCTTTTGATGTTTTGAAGCTGATGAAGGGCTTCTCCCCTTGAGCCCTAGTTCTTCCCCAAAGTGGGGTTTCTGGAGATGGGTCTCCTTCTTCTTCCTTTGTTGGCCGGATCTTGAAGATCAAGAAATATGAGATTCTAAATATCTCTCCTTTCTGAGATCTGATGGCAGATCTGAGTTCCCCTTTGTGGGTTTTGTGGTGAAAAACTATTTAGTTTTGGAAAAGGAAGAGTAAAACTCTTGATTAAAAAAAAGAGGAAGGTTTAGAACCATGAGGAAGGAGAAGATCACAGATCTAGATTTTTCTTTGGAGAGAGAAAAAGTTGTTGGGATATTTTCATTATCCTTAGCCTTTATAGGCTATACATTTTACACATAACCCCTTGGGCTTCACAAAATGGCATTTTGCCTATCCCATGGCTCATGTGCCATTTCTTTTTGCACATAAGCCATGGGCTTACAAAAATTTGGCTTTATGCCCATTTTGTTTACATTCATGCATAAAAAATTACATAAAAATTATTTATTACATGATTTTGTTGTTGGCATTGGGAGGCTTGGCCGCGGGCTTAGGCCCGCTTGACCTGGGCTTGGGCCCACCCGGCTTGGGGTTGATCTTGACTTTGACTCGGTGAACCGGGGGTGCAAATTTTGACCCCAACAATCATCACATGAAAAAGTAGCAAAAATAAACAACACCTGAAAACCCAAAACCCAGAGCACAGAGCATGAAAAAAATTTGGGACCCAAAGGACATCCCCAGGCCGGCCTCCTCGGTTTTCCACCCCATGTGCTCGGTCCAAATCCGAGCACAGGGTCCCAACTTTCTTCCATGCTCCTATATTTGCTCATAGATGATTCTGCACTTGTTTGAAAAATTTTTGGAGCTCGTTTTAAAATCGACAGAAACATGGATTTAGGGTTTCAATTTTCGGAGTTCGTTTCGTATTCGTAATCTAACATTATCCGTATAATTTTCCAGCTAGGCTTTGATACCAATGTAGGGTTCCTATCGACGGCAGCAAGGTTTCGGGAGGTATCGTCCTTGCCATTTTCAAAAATTTGCGTTTCAAGAAACTCTAAACTAGAATCGTTAACTAGAAAACAATACGGAAACTAATGTAAACAGTTTTACATCTAAGTGAACTATAAATACAACCTTTGTAGATCGGTCCTTCACTTCATAAGCTCCTTGTAGTAGTTCCTTCGCTGCATTGATAGAACTCCAGGACCCTTGCATGGCTTCACAAGGCGAATGGAACGTTCTTGCTTGAAGTCTTCGAGGCCGAAGATGATCTACGTCGATGGAATACTAACTCAAGCTACTACTTCACTAATGAAGGATTAGTGAAGCTAACACCTAATACTAAAGTGCTAATCTAGTAGAGAATGATGAAATAGGAAGTGAGTTCTCTTTAGAATTATTTTTCTCACAATACTCTCACTTTTTTCAAACCCTAGAGAGCTTTTTCTTTTGGAGGAAGAAGATGAAGAAAGATGAAGAGAATGAACTAATCAAGTGAGATCATTAACCATGTGTGAGTGTGTATCATATACAAACTCATGTAGAGACATAACCATGGCTAATTATAGTGGTTAGGTTAATAAATATCCTAAGTAAAACAAAATGGGTGGACTTTGTCAAAGCACTCACAAGCTTCTACAAGCTTCATGCTTTCAACAACTTTTCCACTAATTTTGTATTTACTTTGAATATTAAAACCCCACCAATATAATTATAATGGTGTATGTCTCCATACACCCATGCAAAGTGTATCAACAACCATGACACACAAATAAATAATGCACATCAATATATATCACATATATATTACATATACACACATGTGAGAAAAGAATGCTTAAGTGAGCTAATGTTAGTTAATGTAAATTAGTGTTAGTTATATGTATGCCCTAGAGACCATTACTGTACATTGGATGTATATTGTAGTGGATGCTGGGACATATATAGGTAGGACTTTCTTGCTCGACATGATAGTACGCTATCTGGTTGCTCTTTATCTTAACATGTATACTTTCTGTCTCTCTGATTACATGTTGATAAAGCCCTTAGGATGAGTACTCGACTTCCAGGACTATGATGTAGATCATACTAGTGGGGCCTGGGTAGTCAATGAGTACATCCTTCATTGTTCCTAGTCGTGGGAATATCGAGACGGGGCATCGATATTCCAGAGTAGACTAGCGTATATCTTCTCGACCCATGTGATGGGCGATGGATGATCCCATATCCATTGGTGTTTGACATCAGAGATGGTATGCGGGTGCTCAGTGGAGACTGGGTACACTGAACGGACTCGCCGAGAACTCCCAGATGGTATTATACCTCACGTCAGATGGCAGTTCTCTGGTGACACTGGTACAGCTTAGTCTGTTGACCCGAGATCGTCATAGAGTCTTGTGTGTCTCCCACTGTGCTTTGATTTCCACCCTACCACGGCTCTACTGAGTTGTGCAAACAGGTGGTTTTTGGGTACAGTCCCGATTCACATGGAGGCAATGAGCGATAGGAGGGGATTCGTCTCTCCCGGTATTGGGGGTTGATATTGCGCTATGCTCGACTGGCCATAACAGGAAATCCCTAGCCAGGGTTGCAGTGACCTACTGGTAAGTGTTATCAGTAGTTTCACACATGTCATGGACTTCACGTCGGCATGACTTATCGAGCTATTGGGGTCTGACGTTTACCACCCCTAGGCGAGATATGCGACATATCAGACGAACAGACCGGACTGTACGGTAAGTGTTACTGGTTGGATTCACAGGAGTGTGAGCGGGCTTGCTCGTCGATCTTCTGATCGCTCAATACCCGGGTGGCCGTTACGTTTAGCAGACCGCTTGCGGCTTGTGGATGTTTGATATGATCATCATCCGCTGCCGGCGTATCGACGAGTCTTTAGAGTCCTACACAGAGGTTTCCTGGCTCAAGCGAAACGAAATAGGAGCGCATATGAGATATGTGCGGGACCGAGAATAATACCAGTATGTGATACTGTATTCGATTCTTGCGATTTGTGACATTGATCGGTTATATGCGATATAGCCGGGTTATCGAATCAAGTGTTGATTCGATAAGATGTTACTAATGATACTAGTCGGTTATGTGCGACATGACCGGATCATTGAATCAAGTGTTGATTTAATGATTTAATGTATAATTATATATTTGATATATTACTTTGCATTAACTAGTATTGGTTCACTTTAAATGGATTTTCTCACTTGAATTGTGCAAGTTGTATATGTGATATACTTTTGTACACTTGATTGTATCATGTTTGATGATACATGTTTACTTGGTTAAGTGTAAAGTATTAAGCCATGGTTAAACTAATGATTAGGGTTTTCTTTTCTTACTTATTTATTTATTTATTTATTTATTTTGAAAAGATGAGAAAAGAATGGTTGCTAGTTTTGTCTTTTTCTTTGAAGCTTCTTGAAGCTTTGAACTAGTCCACCATTCTTGTCTTATACTTAACCCAAACCATTCAAGTTAACCATGGTCCATTCTCTACAATTAACCAAGGGTTAATATATGATAAGTATTGATTTATTTATCTAATATTCAACACTTATCATATCATCTTCTTCTTCTTCATCTTCTTCTTACATGAAGAAAAAGCTTGCCTCTTCAATGGCAACTAGCCAAAACAAGTAAGAAATCCAATTCTAAAGTTTACCCACTTCCTATTTCTTCATCCTCTACCTCTTGCCATGTTGTATAGGGTGTTTCCTTCACAAGTTTTCATGGCTTGGTGAAGTTGGAACTTGTTCTTGTGATGCTTCGACGTAGATCATCTTCGGCATCGAACCGACGATCAAGCCCGCCCATTTCTTCGATGAAGCCAATGCTAGAGTTCAGGATCCAACTTGGACAGCGGAGGGACATCGTTGCGGAGCTTAGGAAGTGGTGGAACGGATCTACAAAGGTTGTAGCCATTTTCCTTTTAGATAAAGTTGTTTATTTGCATCGTTTCGCCTATATATCTAGTTAACGATCCGTGTTAGGGTTTGTCGGCACTCATAAAATTTAAATTAGCCGTGTTTGATCACTTGCAAGACTCCATTAGAGTGCCTAGGAACCTTACAGTGGTATCAGAGCCTAGCTAGAGCCTTAGGCGAAACCTAGACGACGTTTGAAATCCGAACGAACCCGAAACCCTAATACAATATGCTCTCTGTACATTTTTTAATTTCGGGGATTTTTCCACATTAAAAATATGCAGAAATATCAGCAGGATAATCTAAGAGTTACTGTGAATTTCGATGGACTAATTCCATTAAAGAGCCGCGGATCCGCGGCACGAGCATGGCTCGTGCGGCGGATCCGCGGCCGTTTTGTCGTTTTGTGTATTTAATTTTTCACAGTAATTCTCATTTTTCTGTGCTGGTTTTCCTGGGAATTTTTAATATTTATTCAAGAGTTGAATTTTCTGGGGTTGTTTTGGGGATTCGGTGTTTCGATCGGAGTATCAGATTTTGTCTATGTGGCTTTCCGGATAAATTTTAGAATATGTTAAAAAGTTCGACCGGATATAAATACCCAATTTTTCCCCTGTCGGGAAATTTCCAAGTGTTGGATTTTTCCGTAGTTTAACGACGTTCTAAGTAGTGCAAGTAACGCGATGGACCCTCTAGAAGACAACAAACCTTAACTCGATTATGTGACCGTCTTGAACTGCCCTTTGAACCTTCGGGTTTGGGACAGTACGGCGTGCCACATGTGAGGCGTTGGCTTGACCCTTCTACGGCTGGACCGTTGGTACTGAGGCACGAACTGAATGTTGTTAGACTTATTTCATGTGTTGAGCTGTATCGGGAAAACTTGGGTGTTCGATTGTTCGATCGAAAAGTTTAGCATTTTCTATTTATCCGAAATGTGATACAATAATTGGAATTCACAAATAGTTATGAGATAACGGAATGAATATTATAAACATAGCAGTTTAGTCTCACTGGATCGGTTGCCACGGAATTTTGATGTGATCAAAAGTCCGTCGCAATCACGTAGCGTACGCGGATACTCGCCGGGTAAACTTAATAGACAGCCTCACTCCATTGCCCCGACCAAGTGACTGTAGGAGAACCCCGTCGCCGAAAGCATCCGTTCGGGTGCTCGCGGTACCGGTGTTCCGCCTTGGTGCACTTCGTCGATGGCATCGGAGGTGCGGCCGTCTACTGAAGTTTGCGACGAGCATTCGATCAGAATGTCGGGAATCCTGTTGAATTGCCCGACTTGATATTGAAAAGAGTTTTCGATAATGAGACTAAAATGCGGGGTTTATAATTGTTAGGCATGCGATGTCTAAGAAATTCATTTGATTAGGCATGCGATGTCTAAAGAGATTGCGGATTCCAACTGTTGTAGTTTTACACTTTCTTTTCTGTGACCGTAAGTGTAATATGTGATGTCGCCGGTTTCGTTGCTATATGTCAACGACAATTGGGATGCGCATATTTACTTACGTTGATGACATGTGATGTTATGTGTTGCTGGATATGTTATATTGGATCGTCGTGTTTGAATAGCCGGGGTTTTTTTTATGTGAGATGAGTGTTTTTCATTTTCATTCATGTAAAAACTTGTATGTAATATTCTTTTATTGGGGCACTTCCAGGTTGCGGGAGATGTCACCGTTTGTATATTATTTACTTTTCCGCATTAGGATAGACCCAAGGAGGGGAGCACAAGTAACCGGGTTCTGGGGTCCAGTAGGAGACCAACTCGAGGAGTCGAGTCCGGGTCTCCTAACCCTAGAATTGGTAGGGTTGCTTGCCGCTCTCGTAGGGGTCTAGGGGTGTGGGATTGGCTATTCATCACGACCGTGGAATCCGTGTTTTATACTGGCTCGTATTGAAAACACGGACGTCCTAGTATATCCAATATTTCATATGATATTTTCTGCTGCGTTATCTGTGATGTGATCATGTGATATTCTGTGATAGATATAATATATAGTATATATGATATATTATATAGACGTTGCTTATGTTTTACACCCGCGCTAGCCCTGCCTCGCTCTGCCGTTAGTTACCTAACCTAACGGTGCAGACGGGACATCGAGGCGAATGCGGATGGCATAAGCGTACGTTATATTTATCTGTGATGCTTAGGTGGACTTAAATGATGGGATATTCATTAATGTGATTAATGAAAGAAAATAAACCTAATTGATGTTGTGGAATCGAATTTCAAAATAAAAACAGGTAGCTACAGTTCTTGCTTTGCATCGCGGTGTTCCTTGTAGAACATCCTGCACCTTATTTGATAGGGAAAGGACCGAGATCCCTTCACCGGGAGTGACTCCTTTAGCAATAACTGGCAGATGCTACATCACTCGGTTTGTCTTTTGATAGCTTCTATAGTTTCCGCTTTGCACAGTGATATATGTGATATATCCCGCACCTCATTCGACGAGGAAAGAGCCGACGATCCCTTCACCGGGAGTGACCCCTTTAGCAAAACTAGAAAAGCTTCAAAAACATTCCATTTAAAAACCATTTGATTCCGCAACGAGATCAAGTTCAAAGCGTTAAAGGTTTTCACAAAAACCATTCGCAACCCTCCGTCATTTTAGGAAGTAAAGTACTTAGTATTCGTGCTGTGTTTGTTGACTTTAGTTAAGGCACAATGTACGGTAGCTAAGTGATGTCTTCCTACACCGCATATGATGCGATTAGTTAGGACAGTCGCGTGACTTTGTTGACCTTAGTTAAGGGTCATGTGGGTGGGTTTAATTAATCACGAAATGACGGGTAGAACTTGACTAGTACTTATGATTTGTTGACCATAGTTAAGGTCATAGGTGCTATGGGTAAAAACCTTTATCGGGAGTTTCAAGTGTTGAAACTTGCAATGAGATTGCATACCTTCTATATGATAGTTGGATCCCGATACCGACAGCGAGTAATTGTTACTCCTGGGAGAGTTTTGCACTTTGCAATTAGTCGATCAAGTAGGTGTCTAGAAAGGTGTCAACGGGGTTACACCTCTGGGAAAACGAGGTTTACTGTAATTAGGTCCGTGCGAAAGCACGGGGAACCTCCCTCAAAGTACCGACACTGGCCTGGCTGAAAGATTGGCGAACTTGTAGAGTGTAATTAATCCCGGCTAGTCTTTCCTTTTAAGGTTTGAAGGAAGATTTGATAAAAACAGTGGGAGCCATCCTGATTAGATAAAATATATAACCAATCTGATCTTGCAAGAGCGCACGCAGAGTGTTTTCTTCTCTCTCTCTCCAGGTAGCGACCATATCACGCCTTAATCAAGATAATAATATGGAGTATTGACCGAACCCTCTTGTTATACTGAGCTGGGGAACGTTGGTCCCGCTCCAACTTATAATTGTTATAAGACAGAGCAGGAAATAGAGGAATACCAGAATTCCTATGCCGCCCAAACGAAGAAAGTGCATATGATGCATCTTCTTCGGGTGTGTTCGTTAAACAGAACTGTTTCTCAGTATCCTCTGTATCTTGGGTATATGATACCGGATCAGGATCCCAGATATGTAAGCTGTTACATAGGGCTACAAAAAGGTAGAAAAACTGAGAACGGGTGATAAGTTTCATGAAACAGAAACCGGGGCAAGTGTTGCGGCCAAGTCTGTTGGTCACTGTCACCCTGTATTACCAAAACATTGATTCTGAACAAATGCTATTAGATACCGAACCTGATATACAAAATCATATTAGTCTCTTTATTAGTAAAGAAGGATATAATTTTGTATTGTTGGATAATGTTTTGAACATTTCCTATATCAAAAGTTGATCGGTTCAGGCACGTTATCTAAAAGCATTGACGTTCTAAATCAAACTGCAGTTCCTAGTATACAGAACACACACAAGAGGAAGAGTTCAGAAATGAACGAATCCTTCTTGAGGCATTGTAGACTAGGTCACATCAATGCGACCCGACTGGCTGAAGTTACATTTTAGATGCATATTTAAATCAGTTTGAATTTACATCTTGTGAAACTTGCCAGTCATGTCACAAAGATTAGATGACCATAGCTTTGTTTATTAGAAACAGAGAAAGAGTTAGTAAACTCTTGGGACTGATACATGATGATGTATGTAAAGTCTCCTGTCTACACATGCCAGGACTGGTTCTTTATACTTCATTATATTCTCTGATAATCTCTCAAGATTCAGTCATATGTTCCTGTTGAAACATAAGTCCGAACCTTTTGAGATATTCACAGAATATAAGTTAGAAGTAGAGAACCAAAATACGGGTATAAGTATTATGTCCTATGATAAGATCAGGGAGGAGAATACTTGTGCATAGAATTCCTGGACTATTCTAAAGGAGAATGAGATTCTCTCTCAGTGTTACTCCTCTGAATACACCACAGCACAACGGTGTATCAGGGCGGAGCAATTGCACAATATTAGATATGGTGTGCTCTATGATGAGTATTACTGAGTTACCTATTTCCTTTTGGGGTTATGCACTTGAGAAGCTGCATACCTATTGAATTAGGTTTGAATCAAATCAGCGCCTACCACTCCGTATGAGATATGGTATGGGAAGAACCCATCTCTTAAGCGAGTTAAGATTTGGGGTTGTCCGGCCTATGTTTAAAGCAAAATCCGGACAAGATCGAGGCAGGATCTGTTCTGTAGAACTGGAAAGGTTCCAGCTATACAAAACTGCAGTTGATGATTTGACAGAACCAAAGGATTCTATAGTTCCCGACGAACCTCAGCCTCTCCGCCGATCTAGTAGGGTTCCTCATCCGCCTGAGAGATACCTCGGTTTCTCGATGACAGTGGGAGAGAGGAATGCATCATGAGATGATGACCCAACAAGTTTCGAGCAGGCCATCGAGAGTAGGGACTCTGTAAGAATGGCTGGATGCTTAGCGATCTGAGATGGAATCCATATACACCAACAAAGTATGGACTTTGGTTGCTATATCTGAAGGGTTAAATCCCCATCAGGAGCAAGTATATCTTGAGAAGATTACTTGGTGTAGATGGAAAGGTTGAGACTTTCAAAGCTAGACTTGTTAAAGGTTTTCGTCATCGACCAGGCACGGATAATGATGAAACCTTTTCCATGGAATATGCTTAAGTCCATCCAGATCCTACTTGCTACGGCTACATACCATGACTGCGATATCTGGTGGTTGGGTGCCATGACTACTTTTCTAAAGAATGATTTAGAAGAGAACGTCTATAAGAACACAGCCAGAGGGCTTCGTAAACAGTGGGAGCAGCGAAAACGTGTGCAAGTTGCTTTACATAATGAAGCAGGCATCGCGGAGTTGGAACGTCTGTTTTGATGTGATAGTCAAAGTGTTTGACTTCATCAAAATGGTAGACGAACCTTGTATATACAAAAGGGTAGTAGAGAGTAAGGTGGTCATCTTCGTAATATACGTAGACAACATACTCTTGATAGGAAAAGAGTTTCCTATACTACGATCGGTCAATCTCCTATTATCACTAGGATTCTCCAAATAGGATCAAAGTGATACCTCCTAAATCCTGAGTTTTCATCTATGAGATAGATGTAATTGGATGCTAGGATTCTCACTAGATGTAGTGAGATGGTATCAATCGATCCTGGGGAGAATCACTGGAAGATTTCCAGGGTGATAAAGACGACTGAATGTCAGTCACGGGCATTGTCTTTACCCTCAGTAGAGGGACGGTATGTTGGAAGAGTTCCAAGCTAGACACCGTGGCAAACTAGACGATAAAGGCTGGTAACATCGCTATTGAAGATACTACCAAAAAGGAAGTTTGGGTGTATATTGGTTCATAAGATGAACTAGGTTCCTGCCATTGTATGACAATGGAAGTGTGGCTTCGGCCCTGGAACCCTGGTCCCATCAGTGACCCAGACAAATTCTGAGGCAGCATCACCTGATCATGGAGATAGTTGATCTCCAGGTTGATCGAGGTTAGGAGAGTAGACTCAGAGGACAACACGGCGGATCCACTCACGAAGGCCTTTTCCCAAAGAGAGACTTTAAGGGGATGGTTGAGTATTAGATACTACAACCACTGCTACAGATGGCCCTAGCGCAAGTGGGAGATTGTTAGTTATATGTATGCCCTAGAGGCCATTACTGTACATTGGATGTATATTGTAGTGGATGCTGGGACATATATAGGTAGGACTTTCTTGCTCGACATGATAGTACGGTATCTGGTTGCTCTTTATCTTAACATGTATACTTTCTGTCTCTCTGATTACATGTTGATAAAGCCCTTAGGATGTGTACTCGACTTCCAGGACTATGATGTAGATCATACTAGTGGGGCCTGGGTAGTCAATGAGTACATCCTTCATTGTTCCTAGTCGTGGGAATATCGAGACGGGGCATCGATATTCCAGAGTAGACTAGCGTATATCTTCTCGACCCATGTGATGGGCGATGGATGATCCCATATCCATTGGTGTTTGACATCAGAGATGGTATGCGGGTGCTCAGTGGAGACTGGGTACACTGAACGGACTCGCCTAGAACTCCCAGATGGTATTATACCTCACGTCAGATGGCAGTTCTCTGGTGACACTGGTACAGCTTAGTCTGTTGACCCGAGATCGTCATAGAGTCTTGTGTGTCTCCCACTGTGCTTTGATTTCCACCCTACCACGGCTCTACTGAGTTGTGCAAACAGGTGGTTTTTGGGTACAGTCCCGATTCACATGGAGGCAATGAGCGATAGGAGGGGATTCGTCTCTCCCGGTATTGGTGGTTGATGTTGCGCTATGTTCGACTGGCCATAACAGGAAATCCCTGGCCAGGGTTGCAGTGACCTACTGGTAAGTGTTATCAGTAGTTTCACACATGTCATGGACTTCACGTCGGCATGACTTATCGAGCTATTGGGGTGTGACGTTTACCACCCCTAGGCGAGATATGCGACATATCAGACGAACAGACCGGACTGTACGGTAAGTGTTACTGGTTGGATTCACAGGAGTGTGAGCGGGCTTGCTCGTCGATCTTCTGATCGCTCAATACCCGGGCGGCCGTTACGTTTAGCAGACCGCTTGCGGCTTGTGGATGTTTGATATGATCATCATCCGCTGCCGGCGTATTGATGAGTCTTTAGAGTCCTACACAGAGGTTTCCTGGCTCAAGCGAAACGAAATAGGAGCGCATATGAGATATGTGCGGGACCGAGAATAATACCAGTATGTGATACTGTATTCGATTCTCGTGATTTGTGACATTGATCGGTTATATGCGATATAGCCGGGTTATCGAATCAAGTGTTGATTCGATAAGATGTTACTAATGATACTAGTCGGTTATGTGCGACATGACCGGATCATTGAATCATGTGTTGATTTAATGATTTAATGTATAATTATATATTTGATATATTACTTTGCATTAACTAGTATTGGTTCACTTTAAATGGATTTTCTCACTTGAATTGTGCAAGTTGTATATGTGATATACTTTTGTACACTTGATTGTATCATGTTTGATGATACATGTTTACTTGGTTAAGTGTAAAGTATTAAGCCATGGTTAAACTAATGATTAGGGTTTTCTTTTCTTACTTACTTATTTATTTATTTATTTTGAAAAGATGAGAAAAGAATGGTTGCTAGTTTTGTCTTTTTCTTTGAAGCTTCTTGAAGCTTTGAACTAGTCCACCATTCTTGTCTTATACTTAACCCAAACCATTCAAGTTAACCATGGTCCATTCTCTACAATTAACCAAGGGTTAATATATGATAAGTATTGATTTATTTATCTAATATTCAACACTTATCATATCATCTTCTTCTTCTTCATCTTCTTCTTACATGAAGAAAAAGCTTGCCTCTTCAATGGCAACTAGCCAAAACAAGTGAGAAATCCAATTCTAAAGTTTACCCACTTCCTATTTCTTCATCCCCTACCTCTTGCCAAGTTGTATAGGGTGTTTCCTTCACAAGTTTTCATGGCTTGGTGAAGTTGTAACTTGTTCTTGTGATGCCTCGACGTAGATTATCTTCGGCATCGAACCGACGATCAAGCCCGCCCATTTCTTCGATGAAGCCGATGCTAGAGTTCAGGATCCGACTTGGACAGCGGAGGGACATCGTTGCGGAGCTTAGGAAGTGGTGGAACGGATCTACAAAGGTTGTAGCCACTTTCCTTTTAGATAAAGTTGTTTATTTGCATCGTTTCGCCTATATATCTAGTTAACGATCCGTGTTAGGGTTTGTCGGCACTCATAAAATTTAAATTAGCCGTGTTTGATCACTTGCAAGACTCCATTAGAGTGCCTAGGAACCCTACAATTAGTATATCACATATACAATTATACACTAAATTATCAAATCAACACTTGATTTAATAATCCGGCTATATCATATATAACCGACTAACACTAAATGTACCAACTTATCGAATCAACACTTGATTCGATAACCCGGCTATATCACATATAACCGACCGATACAAAAGTCGCAAGAATAGAATACAATATCACATACACGCATTATTCTCGGTCCCGCACATATCACATATATGCTCTTATTTCGTTTTGCCTGAGCCAGTAAAACCTCTATGTAGGACTCTAAAGACTTGTCAATACGCCGGCAGTAGGTGATGATTACATCAAGCACCCACAAGCCATCAGCGGTACTAGCTGGACGTAATGGCTACTCGGGTATTGAGTGATCAGAAGATCAGCAAGCAAGCCTGCTCCAACTCCTGCAAAAGCCTGACGGTAACACTTGCCGTACAGTCCGGTCTCCTCGTCTGATATGTCGCATATCAAGTCTAGGGGTGGTAAACGTCAGACCCCAATAATCGATAAGTCATGCCGATGTGAGGCTCATAACGGGTCGAGAAACTACTGGTAACACTTACCAGTAAATCTCTAAATCAGCCCTGGCCATGGACTTCCCTGTTATGGCCAATCGGGCACATCGCAACATCAACCCCCAATACCGGGAGAGACGAAACCCCTCCCATCGATCATTGCCTCCATGTGACTCGGGACTGTACCCAAAAACTACCGTTTTGCATGCCCTCTTAGACGTGGTAAGGTGGAAATCAAAGCAAAGTGGGAATCACACAAGACTCTATGACGATCTCGGGTCTACAGACTAACCTGTACAAGTGTTACCAGAGAACTTCCATCTGACGTGAGGTATAATACCATCTGGGAGTTCTCGGCAAGTCCGTCCAGTGTACCCAGTCTCCACTAATCACCCGTATAGCATTTCTGATCTCAAACACCAATGGATATGGGATCATCCAACACCCATCTCATGGGTCGAGAAGCGTACACGCTAGTTTACTCTGGTATATCGATGCCCCGTCTCGATACACCTACGACTAGGGATATTAAAGGATGAACTTATGGACTATCATGGCCCCACTAGTATGATCTTGATCATAGTCCTGGTAGTCAAGTACACACCAACATGTAACCATAAGACAGTATCAAGAGACTAGTATACATGTTAAGATAAAGAGCAACCAGATAGCATACTATTATATCGAGCAAGAAAGTCCTCACTATATATGTCTAAGCATCTATAATATACACCATATGTACAATACTGGCCTCTAGGGCACACATACTACTAACACACTCTACGTCCTGGGTATTAGATACCGGATCGGGATCCAACATATGTAATATGTTACATGGGCTACGGAAAGGTAGAGAACTGAGAGAGGGTGATCATTCTATAAGAGTAGGGAATGGTGCAAATGTTGCAGCCAAAGAAGATGGCGAATATCATCTTGTATTGCCAAATGGTAATACATTGATTCTGAACCAATGCTATTACATTCCAACCCTGATATGCAATCTTATATCAATTTCTTTATTGAGTAAAGAAGGATATAATTTTGTAGTACATGATAATGTTATGAACATCTTCCTGAATCAAAAGTTGATTGGATCAGGCTCGTTAAATAATGGCATATACGTTCTAAATCAAACTACAGTTCTTAATGTACAGAACACACACAAGAGGAAGAGTTCAGAAATGAACGAATCCTTCTTGTGGCATTGTAGACTAAGTCATATCAATGCGACGCGACTAGATAAGTTATATAAAGATGGATATTTGAATCCGTTCGAATTTTTCATCTTATGACACTTGTCAGTCATGTCTCAAAGAAAAAATGACCAAAACTCCATTTAGTGGACACGAAGAAAGAGTTACGGAACTCTTGGGACTGATACATAGTGATGTATGCGGTCCCATGTCTACACATGCCAGAAATGGTTTCTCATACTTCATTACATTCACTGACGGTCTCTCAAGATACGGACATGTGTTCCTGTTGAAACACAAGTCTGAAGCTTTTGAGAAATTCAAAGAATATAAGCACGAAGTAGAGAACCAAACGGGTAAAATTATTAAGATCCTTCGATCTGATCGAGGAGGAGAATACTTGAGCAATGAGTTCCTGGACTATCTAAAAGAGAATGGGATTCTCTTTCAGCTTACTCCTCCATATACACCACAGCACAACGGTGTATCGGAATGGAGGAATCGCACCCTATTAGATATGGTGCGCTCTATGATGAGAACTGCTGAGTTGTCTATTTTCTTTTGGGGGTATGCGCTTGAGACAGCAATATACCTATTGAATAGAGTTCCAACCAAATCGGTGCCTACCACTCCATATGAGATATGAAATGGGAAGAGACCATCTCTTAAACGAGTTAAGATATGGGGTTGTTCGGCCTATATAAAAAAGAAAAATCCGGACAAGCTCGTAGCAAGATCAATTCTTTGCAAGTTTGTGGGATATCTAAGCAATTCGTATGGATATCTATTCTACCACGGTGAACAACAAAATGTGTTTGTTGCTTAACATGCCACCTTTTTAGAAAAGGAATTTCTTGTAAAATAAATTAGTAGCGAGGAGGTAGATCTGGAAGAAGGAAGAAGTTCCAGCAGCACAAACTGCAACTGATGATTTATTGGAACCAGAGGATTCAGTAGTTCCCGACGAACCCCAGCCGCTCCGCCGATCTACTAGGGTTCCTCATCCACCTGAGAGATACTACGGTTTTCTCATTGATGGTGGGAGCGAGGATTGCATCATGGAAGATGATGACCCGACTAGCTTCGAGCAGGCAATCACGAGTGGAGACTCTGTTAAATGGCTGGATGCAATGCGATCTGAGATGGAATCCATGTACACCAACAAAGTATGGACTTTGGAAGTTGCTCCTGAAGGGGTAAAACCCATTGGGAGCAAATGGATCTTTAAGAAGAAACTTGGTCTAGATGGAAAAGTTGAGGCTTTCAAAGCTAGACTTGTTTCAAAATGTTTTCGTCAACGACCAGGTGTAGACTATGACGAAACCTTTTCTCTAGTGGCTATGCTTAAGTCCATCCGGATCCTACTTGCCATTGCTGCATACCATGACTGAAAAATATGGCAAATGGATGTTAAGATCGCCTTTCTAAATGGTGATTTAGAGGAGTGCGTGTACATGACTCAGCCAGAGGGCTTCATAGACAGTGGGAGCAGCGGAAAGATGTGCAAGCTACTTAAATCCATCTACGGGTTGAAGCACGCATCGCTGAGTTGGAACATTTGCTTTGATGTTCAAAGAGTTTGACTTCATCAAGAACGTAGATGAACCTTATATTTATAAGAAGATAGCAGAGAGTAAGGTTGTCTTCCTCATATTGTACGTGGATGACATACTCTTGATAGGAAATGATGTTCCTATGCTGCACTCGGTCAAGCACTTCTTATCACATAAATTCTCAATGAAAGATCTAGGTGATGCCTCCTGCATTTTGGGGATTAATATCTATAGAGATAGATCTAAGCGGATACTGGGATTGTCCCAATCCAGGTACATTGACTCCATACTAAAAAGGTTTAGTATAGAAGAATCCAAGCGTGGGAATTTACCCACGATCTCTGGACTCACTCTCTCCAAAGAGATGTCTCCTAAGACTGAGTTGGAGAGAGCTCGCATGCATGAGATACCCTATGCTTCGGCAGTAGGCTCTATCATGTACGCGATGCTATGTACCAGACCCGATGTAGCATACTCACTAAGTGTAGTGAGTAGGTATCAAGCAGATCCAGGAAAGAGTCACTGGATAGCTGTGAAGAACATTCTTAAGTACTTGAGAAGGACTAAAGATATGTTCTTGGTGTATGGTAACGGAGAACTCCAGGTGGAGTCCTTTACCGATTCGAGCTTCCAAATTGATAAGGACGACTCTAAGTCATAATCGGGATTTGTCTTTACCCTCAATGGAGGGGCGGTGTGTTGGAAGAGTTCCAAACAAGAAACCGTGGAAGACTCGACGATGGAGGCTGAATACATCGCTGCAAATGATGCTGCCAAAGAGGCTGTCTGGATGAAGAAGTTCATAACTGAACTTGGAGTGGTTCCGTCCATTGAACATCCAATACCTTTGTATTGTGATAACAATGAGGCTATGGCTTTGGCCAAGGAACCCAGGTCCCATCAGAGATCCAGGCATATTCTGAGGCGGTATCACCTGATCCGGGAGATAGTTGATCGCCACGAGATCGAGGTCAGGAGAGTTGACACGAAGGGCAACACCGCGGATCCACTCACGAAGGCCATACCCTAGATACATTTTGAGAGACTCTTCGGGATGTTGGGTATGAGATACTACAACAGCCGGCCTTAGTGCAAGTGGGAGATTGTTAGTTATGTATATGCCCTAGAGGCCATTGTTGTACATATGATGTATATTATAGTGGATGCTTGGATATATATAGAGAGGACTTTCTTGCTCGATATGATAGTATGCTATCTGGTTTCACTTTGTCTAAACATGTTGACTTGTATTGGTTTACTGTCTTGCTCTCACATGTTGATAAAGCCCTTAGGATATGTACTCGACTACTAGGACTATGATGCAGATCATACTAGTGGGGCCAGGGTAGTCCAAGAGTACATCCTATAACTGTTCCTAGTCGAGGGTGTATCGAGATATGGCATCGATACTCCAGAGTAGACTAGCGTATACGCATCTTGACCCATATGATGGGCGATGGATGATCCCACATCCATTGGTGTTTGACATCAAAGATGGTATATGGGTGCTCAGTGGAGACTGGGTACACTGAACGGACTCGCCGAGAACTCCTAGATGGTATTATACCTATCGTCAGATAGCAGTTCTCTGGTGACACTAGTACAGGTTAGTCTGTAGACCCAAGATCGTCATAGAGTCTTGTGTGATTCCCACAGTGCTTTGATTTCCACCTTACCACATTCATGAGAAAGTGAAAAACGGTGGCTTTTGGGTACAGTCTCGAATCACATGGAGGCAATGAGCGATATGAGGGGTTTCGTCTCTCCCGGTATTGGGGGTTGATGTTGCGCTGTGTTCGATTGGCTATAACTGGAAGTCTCTGGCCAGGGCTGATATGGAGATCTACTGATAAGTGTTATCAGTAGTTTCTCGACCTGTTATGAGCCTCACATCGATACCACTTATCGGTTACTGGGGTCTGACATTTACCACCCCTAGACTGTATATGCGACATATCAGACGAAGAGACCGGACTGTACGGTAGTGTTACTGATTGGATTTACAGGAGTGTGTACATGCTTGCTTGTTGATCTTCTGATTGCTCAATACCCGGGTGGCTATTACGTTTAGCTGACCGCTTGCAGTTTGTGGGTGTTTGATATGATCATCACCTACTGCCGGCGTATTGACGAGTCTTTAGAGTCCTACACAGAGGTTTCCTGGCTCAGGCGAAACGGAGTAGGAGCACATATGTGATATGTGCGGGACTGAGATTAATACGATATATGATACCGTATTATATTCTCATGATATATGATATCGGCCGGTTATATGTGATATAGCCGGGTTATCGGATCAAGTGTTGATTCGATAAAATGATACATGTTATATTAGTCGGTTATGTAAAATATAGCATTATTAAATCATGTGTTGATTTAATAATTTAATGTATACTTATATATGTGATATATTAAATTACATTAACTAAAATAATGCTCACTTAAGTATTTCATTTTCTCACATTTGGATACATTTAACATATATGTGATATATGTTTAATGTATTCTTTTTTTGTTACATTAAATATTATATATGTGATATATAATATTGTAACATACTAGATTATAAATGCAACTAGGGTTAAATGAGATTTATACAATGGCTAAAATTAGGGTTAGATTTATTATTTATTTTAGTTAATTCTAAATTATGGATAACTGCTTAAGATATTTTCTTAAGTTGACTTAGTCCACTCTTTAGATATTTGCTAAGATATTTGTTAACCTAACCCTAACCCTAGCCCATGGTTTATTCTCTACAAGAGTTAGCCATGATACTTTTAACCCATGGTTACTTTTCTAACCTCATCACAATTTCATTCTCACTTGAGCTTGAGTTTCTTCTTCTTCTTCATTTTTCTTGCTCTCTTGATTTATTCATGTGATGAAAAATAGTGAGAAATAAATTTCTAAAGTGAACAAAATTCCTACTTCATCATCCTTTTCTATACTAGCCATATAGATTAGTGTGTTAGCTTCACTAATCTCTAATTAGTGAAGTGATAGCTTGGGTTTGTGTTTCCTCAAGGTAGATCATCTTGGATTGTGAAGTCTTCAAGCAACGATGCTTCGTTCACCTAGTGGAGCCTCTCTTGAGTCCAGGAGCATGATGATCGCAGTGAAAGGACCTCAATTCGGAGCTTATGAAGCGAAGGAACGGACTACAAAGTGTAGGGTTCCTAGGCACACTTGTGAAGGTTCATAGAGCATCAAACATGCCCGAATAAAATTCTACATGTGCCGAACAACCCAAAGACGGGATCTTTGCTAGATTATTAGGGTTTAGCATGCAAGATAACAACTTTTTATCTAAGTGTGAGGGATTACAACCTTTATAGTCCGCTCCTTCGCTTCACAAGCTCCGAGTAGAAGTCCCTTTGCCGCGATCCACGATCTCCCAGACTCAAGAGAGGCTCCACGACTCGAATGATCCATGCTAGCTTGAAGTGTTCCGAATCTCCGATGATCTACGTCGAATTTGCAAAAACCCAAGCTTTCTCACTCTAAAGAGATGAACACCCTAATATAATGGGATAGATTAGATGAGGATGAGGGAGTAGTAATTATGCTTTCTTTTTATTCACTTTCTCACAAGAAATCATCACAAAAGAATTAACTAGTAAGCATTTTCTTTTAGAACTCAAGAGAGAAGAAGATGATAATGGAAAAGACAATCCTTTTGTGATGAATAGAAAAGAAATCTATATGATTGATATATCAACCATGGTTAAGGATGAGAGGCTAAGAATTTGTAGAGAATAAACTAGGGTTAGGGTTTAGTTAGGTTAAGGATAAGTATCAACCATAATATCTTAACCAAGACAAAATAGAATCCTTCTAGAATGAACAAGAAGAAGCTAACCCTAATCAAACCCTAATCCCTTTTTATCATCCTTAAACATGTTTCATAATAAATCATATCATGTCACAATAATATATATCACATATATATATTATATATTTGCAACAAAAGAAAATAATACATTTAACATATATCGCATATATATCAATGTATTAATCCAGTGAGAAAATGAAATAATAAAGTGAGCCAATATTAGGTAATGTAATACAATATATCATATATATTATTATACATTAAATCATCGAATCAACACTTGATCCAACGATCCGGCTATATCGAATATAACCGGCTAATACATCATGTACCGATTCATCGAATCAACAATTGATCCGATGTTCCGATTCATATCAAAATATCTCGAGAATATAATACGGTATCTCATATCGCATTATCCTCGGTCCTGCACATATCACATATGTGCCTCTACTCCATTTCGCCTGAGCCAAGAAACCTCTATGTAGGACTCTAAAGAATCGTCAATACGCCGGGTAGCAGGTGATGATCATATCAAACACCCACAAGCTGCAAGCGGTCAGCTAAACATAACAGCCACCCAGGTATTGAGCGATCAGAAGATCAATAAGCTAGCCTGTGCGTTCTCCTGTGAATCCAATCAGTAACACTCCCGTACAGTCCGGTCTGTTCGTCTGATATGTCGCATATCAGGTCTAGGGGTGGTATACGTCAGACCCCAGTAACCGATAAGTCGTGTCAATGTGAGGCTCATAACAGGTCGAGAAACTACTAGTAACACTTACCAGTATATCTCTATATCAGCCCTGGCCAGGGACTTCCAGTTATAGCCAATCGAACACAGCACAACATCAACTCTCTATACCGGGAGAGACGAATCCCCTCCTATCGCTCATTGCCTCCATGTGATTCGGGACTGTACCCAAAAGCCACCATTTTGCACGCCCTTTTGGACGTGGTAAGGTGGAAATCAAAACACAGTGGGAATCACACAAGACTCTATGACGATCTCGGGTCTACAGACTACCCTGTACCAGTGTCACCGGAGAACTGCCATCTGACGTGTGATATATCACCATTTGGGAGTTCTCGGCGAGTCCGTCCAGTGTACCCAGTCTCCACTGAGCACCCGTACACCATCCTTGATGTCAAACACCGATGGATATGGGATCATCCATCGCCCATCATATGGGTCAAGATGCGTATACGCTAGTCTACTCTGGTGTATCGATGCCCTGTCTCGATATACCCTCGACTAGGAACAGTTATAGGATGTACTCTTCGACTACTATGGCCCCACTAGTATGATCTCATCATAGTCTTAGTAGTCGAGTACAGATCCTAAGGGCTTTATCAACATGTGAGAGTAAGACAGTAAACCAATACAAGTCAACATGTTAAGATAAAGTGAAACCAAATAGCATACTATCATGACGAGCAAGAAAGTCCTCTCTGTATATATCCAAGCATCCATTATAATATACATCAAATGTACAACAATGGCCTCTAGGGCATATACATAACTAACAATCTCCCACTTGCACTAAGGCCAGCTGCTGTAGTATCTCATACCTAACATCTCGAATAATCTCTCAAACTGTATCTGGGGAATGGCCTTCGTGAGTGGATCCACAGTGTTGTCCTTTGTATCTACTCTCCTGACCTCGATCTCCCGGCGATCAACTATCTCCCTGATCAGGTGATACCGCCTCAGAATATGTCTGGATTTCTGATGGGATCTGGGTTCCTTGGCCAAAGCCACAACTCCATTGTTATCGCAATACAGAGGTATTAGATGTTCAATGGATGGAACCACACCAAGTTCAGTGATGAACTTCTTCATCCAGACAGCCTCTTTGGCAGCATCGTTGGCAGCGATGTATTCAGCCTCCATCGTCGAGTCTGCAACGGTATCCTGTTTGGAACTCTTCCAACATACCTCCCCTCCATTGAGGGTAAAGACAAATCCTGAGTGCGACTTAGAGTCGTCCTTATCACTTTGGAAGCTGGAATCGGTAAAGGACTCCACTCGGAGTTCTCCGTTACCATACACCAAGAACATGTCTCTAGTACTTCGTAAGTACTTGAGAATGTTCTTCACAGCTGTCCGGTGACTCTCTCCTGGATCTGCTTGATACCGACTCACTACACTTAGTGCGTATGCTACATCGGGTCTGGTACATAGCATCGCATACATGATAGAGCCTACTGCCGAAGCATAGGGTATCCCTTGCATGCGAGCTCTCTCCAAATCAGTCTTAGGAGACATCTCTTTGGAGAGAGTGAGTCCAGAGATCATGGGTTGGTTCCCACGCTTGGATTCTTCCATACTAAACCTCTTTAGTATGGTGTCAATGTACCTGGATTGGGACAATCCCAGTATCCGTTTGGATCTATCTCTATAGATCCTAATCCCCAATATGCATGAGGCATCACCTAGATCTTTCATTGAGAATCTTTGTGATAAGAAGAGCTTGACTGATTGCAGCATAGGAATATCATTTCCTATCAAGATTATGTCATCCACGTACAATACGAGGAAGACAACCTTACTCTCTGCTACCTTCTTATAGATACAAGGTTCATCTATGTTTTTGATGAAGTCAAACTCTTTGACTACAACATCAAAATAGATGTTCCAACTCCGTGATACTTGCTTTAACCCATAAATGGATTTAAGCAGCTTGCACACCTTTCCGCTGCTCCCACTATCTACGAAGCCCTCTGGCTGAGTCATGTACACGCACTCTTCTAAATCACCGTTTAGAAAGGCGGTCTTAACATCCATTTTCCAGATTTCGTAGTCATGGTATGCATCAATGGCAAGTAAGATCCGGATGGACTTAAGCATAGCCACTGGAGAAAAGGTTTCGTCATAATCCACACCTGGTCGTTGACGAAAACCCTTTGCTACAAGTCTAGCTTTGAAAGTCTCAACTTTTCCATCTACACCAAATTTCTATTTAAAAATCCACTTGCTCCTAATGGGTTTTACCCCTTCAGGAGCATTTTCCAAAATCCATACTTTATTGGTGTACATGGATTCCATCTCAGATCGCATTGCATCCAGCCATTTCACAGAGTCACCACTCGTGATGGCCTGCTCGAAACTAGTCGGGTCATCATCTTCCATGATGCAATCCTCGCTTCCACCATCAATGAGAAAACCGTAGTATCTCTCAGGTGGACGAGAAACCCTACTAGATCGGCGGAGATGCTGGGGTTCATCGGGTACTACTGAATCTTCTGGTTCCAACAAATCATCAGTTGCGGTTTGTGGTGCTGGAACCTCTTCCAGCTCTACCTCTCTGCCACTAATTTCTTTTGCAAGAAATTCCTTTTCCAAAAAGGTGGCATGTTGAGCAACAAACACTTTTTGTTCCTCAGCGTGGTAGAAAAAATATCCTTGAGAATTCTTTGGATATCCCACAAATTTGCAAAGGACTGATCGTGCCTCGAGTTTGTCCGGATTTTGTCTTTTGACATAGGCCGGACAACCCCATATCTTAACTCATTTAAAATATGGTCTCTTCCCACTCCATATCTCATATGGTGTGGTAGGTACAGATTTAGACGGAACTAGATTCAATATGTATATGGCCGTCTCAAGCGCATATCCCCAGAAGGAAATAGGTAACTCAGCATCGCTCATCATAGATCGCACCATATCTAATAGGGTCCGATTCCTTCGTTCCGATACACCGTTGTGCTGTGGTGTATAAGGAGGAGTAAGCTGAGAGAGAATCCCATTATCTTTTAGATAATCCAGAAAATCATTGCTCAAGTATTCTCCTCCTCGATCAGATCGAAGGATCTTAATACTTTTGCCCGTTTGGTTCTCTACTTCGTGCTTATATTCTCTGAATTTCTCAAAAGCTTCAGACTTGTGTTTCAACAGGAACACATGCCCGTATCTAGAGAGATCGTCAGTGAATGTAATAAAGTTGGTGTTAGTTATGTATATGCCCTAGAGGCCATTGTTGTACATATGATGTATATTATAATGGATGCTTGGATATATATAGAGATGACTTTCTTGCTCGTCATGATAGTATGCTATTTGGTTTCACTTTATCTTAACATGTTGACTTGTATTGGTTTACTGTTTTACTCTCACATGTTGATAAAGCCCTTAGGATCTGTACTCGACTACTGGGACTATGATGAGATCATACTAGTGGGGCCGCGGTAGTCGATGAGTAAATCCTATAACTGTTCCTAGTCGAGGGTATATCGAGACAGGGCATCGATACACCAGAGTAGACTAGCGTATACGCATCTTGACCCATATGATGGGCGATGGATGATCCCATATCCATCGGTGTTAGACATCAGAGATGGTGTACGGGTGCTCAGTGGAGACTGGGTACACTGGACGGACTCGCCGAGAACTCCCAGATGGTGATATACCACACGTCAGATGGCAGTTCTCCGGTGACACTGGTACAGGGTAGTCTGTAGACCCGAGATCGTCATGGAGTCTTGTGTGATTCCCACTGTGCTTTGATTTCCACCTTACCACGTCCAAGAGGGCATGCAAAACGGTGGCTTTTGGGTACAGTCCCGAATCACATGGATGCAATGAGCGATAGGAGGGGATTTGTCTCTCCCGGTATAGGGAGTTGATGTTGTGCTGTGTTCGATTGGCTATAACTGGAAGTCCCTGGCCAGGGCTGATATAGAGATTTACTGGTAAGTGTTACTAGTAGTTTCTCGACCCGTTATGAGCCGCACATCGACACGACTTATCGGTTACTGGGGTCTGACGTATACCACCCCTAGACTTGATATGCGATATATCAGACGAACAGACCGGACTGTACGGGAGTGTTACTGATCGGATTCACAGGAGAACGCACAGGCTAGCTTGTTGATCTTCTGATCGCTCAATACCTGGGTGGCTGTTAGGTTTAGCTGACCGCTTGCAGCTTGTGGGTGTTTGATATGATCATCACCTGCTACCGGCGTATTGACGATTCTTTAGAGTCCTACACAGAGGTTTCTTGGCTCAGGCGAAACGGAGTAGAGGTACATATGTGATATGTGCAGGACCGAGAATAATGAGATATGGGATACCGTATTATATTCTCGCGATATTTTGATATGAACCGGGTCATCGGATCAAGTGTTGATTCGATGAATCGGTAAATAATATATTAGTCGGTAATATTCGATATAGCCGGATCATCGATTCAAGTGTTGATTCGATGATTTAATGTATAATAATATATATGATATATTGTATTACATTATCTAATATTGGCTCGCTTTATTATTTCATTTTCTCATTGGATGATACATTGATATATATACGATATATGTTAATTGTATTATTTTCTTTTGTTGCAAATATATAATATATATATGTGATATATATTATTGTGACATGATATGATTAATTGTTAAACATGTTTAAGGATGATTAATTGAGGTTAGGGTTTGATTAGGGTTGGATGCTTCATGCACCTTCTAGAAGCTTTATTCTTTTGTCATTCTTAGGATATTTTTGGATCACACTTATTTAACCCAACCAAACCCTAACTCTAGTTATTTCTCTACTAGATCCTAGCCACTCATCCTTGACCATGGTTTACTAATCAATCATATAGCTTTTATTCTATTCATCACAAAAGAAAATAATTCATTATCTTTTCCATGATCATCTTCTTCTCTCTTGAAGAAAGCCTTCTTGATTTTCTTTATGTGATGAATAAATATGAGAAAATGATTTAAAAAGAAAGCAAAAATACTACTCTCTCATCCTCATCTCATCTAGCCCTTGAGATTAGTGTGTTCATCTCTTTAGAGTGAGAAAGCTTGAGTCTTTGCAACTTCGATGTAGATCATCGGAGATTTGGAACACTTCAAGCTAGCATGGATCGTTCGAGTCGTGGAGCCTCTCATGAGTCCGGGAGATCGTGGATCGCGGCAAAGGGACTTCTACTCGGAGCTTGTGAAGCGAAGGAGCGGACTACAAAGGTTGTAATCCCTCACACTTAGATAAAAGTTATCATCTTGCATGTTAAACCCTAATAATCTAGCAAAGATCCCGGCTTTGGGTTGTTCGGAACGTCTAAATTTTTATCCGGGCATGTTTGATGCCTTTTGAACCTTCACAAGAGTGCCTAGGAACCCTACAGTGGTATCAGAGCCTAGCTAGAGCATTAGGCGATGTGTTTACGAAGTTAAAACTCCGATCGAACCCGAAACGACGAAACTAGACCCCTCTCTGGAAATATTTTAAATTTTGGGATTTTTCTGAATTAAAAATATGTAAAAAAATCAGCAGGGAATTCTAAGAATTACCATAAAACCCGAGCCCCCAATTCGTCCAAACGGTGGCGGAACCGCGGCGCAAGCATGCCTTGCGCGGCGGTTCCGCGGCGGAATGATGGATTGGCGACACGTGGCTTTTTTGGTAATAACCATAGGTACTTGTTGATACTTCTGGATATTTTTAACAGTGATTCCAGTATTGTTTAAATCTGGGGTTTATTTTGTAATAGTAGATTCGATCGGAATATTTAAGTTCGTATTTCTTTCCGGATATTTAGAAACTGTTAAATTATTTGAACGGATATCATTAACTTACTATTTCCCGGTACAACGAACTTTCAAGTGTTGAATTTTTACTGGGTTTAAATCTTTCGAAAAATTGTACAAGTTAAGCGGTGGACCCTCTAGAAGACAACAAACCTTAACTCGATTATGTGACCGTCTTGAACTGCCTTTTGAACCTTTGGGTTTGGGGCAGTACGGCGTGCCACATGTGAGGCGTTGGCTTGACCCTTCTACGGCTCGATCACCGGTACTGTAACATATTCTGGGATCATTTGAACTCCGCTCAAGAGTTGAGCACTTTGGGAAATTTTGGGTGTTTGATTATCTGTTCGAAAAGTTTAATACTGTCTATTCATCTGGAATGTGATACAATATGTGGAATTCATAGAGTTAGGCATGAAATACGGAGTATGTGATATTTCGAATTTGCGATGTCTAAAGTGATTGTGGATTCCAAATAATGTAGTTTTACACTTTCTTTTCTGTGACCGTAAGTGTAATATGTGATATCGCCGGTTTCGTTGCTATATGTCAACGACAATTGGGATGCGCATATTTACTTACGTTGATGATATGTGATATTATGTGTTGCTGTGATATGTTATATTGGATCGTCGCGTTCTGAATAGCCGGGGGGTTTTATGTGAGATGAGGGTTTTTATTTTCATTCATGTAAAATTCATTTGTAATGTAATATTCTTTTATTTGGGGCACTTCCAGGTTGCGGTTGATGTCACCAGTGTATATTATTTACTTTTCCGCATTAGGTAGACCCAAGGTGGGGAGCACAAGTAACCGGGTTCTAGGGTCCAGTGGGAGTCCATCTCGAGGAGTCGAGACCGGGTCTCCTAACCCTAGAATTGGCAGTGTTACTTGCCGCTCTTGTAGGGGTCTTGGGATGTGGGTTTGGCTATTCGTCGCGACCGTGGAATCCGTGTTTTATACAGGCTCGTATTGAAAACACGGACGTCCTAGTATATCCAATATTTCATATATGTTCTTCTGCTGCAATGTTCTGTGATGAGATCATATTACTGCCTGAGACGAATGCTTATACTATATATATATGCTGATATATAAATATTACTGCTTTCGTTTCTTCTGTGATGCTTAGGAAGCATAAGCTGATGGGATTTTTATTAATGAGATTAATAAAAAGAAAAGAAACCTAAAGATGTTGTAGAATCAAAACTTTATAAAAAAAAAGGGTAGCTACAGTTTTGCTTTGCACAGCGATATATATGATATATCCTGCACCTTATTCGATGAGGAAAGGACCGAGATCCCTTCACCGGGAGTGACTCCTTTAGCGAAACTGGCAGATGCTACAAAACTCGGTTTGTCTTTTGATTGCTTTTAGTGTTTTGCTTTGCACAGCGGTATATATGATATATCCTGCACCTTATTCGATGAGGAAAGGGCCGACGATCCCTTCACCGGGAGTGACCCCTTTAGCGAAACTAAGAAAAGCCTAAAAAACACTCCTTTTCAAAAACTACTCGATTCTACGACGACATCAAGTTCATTACGCAATAGGTTTTCTGAAAAACCTGCGTAGCCCTCCGTCATTTCAGATAAAGTACTAGTTAGTATTCGTGCTGCGGTAGTTTGGCCTCCGTCAAGGCGTAGTGTACGGTAGCTGACTAGTGCTTATCTGCTAGCATATGATGCGATTAGATTAGGGTATTCGTACGGCGTTGTTTGGCCTCCGTCAAGGGTCGTGCGGGTGGGTTTAATTCAATCAGGAAATGACGGGTTGAACTTGACTAGCGGACTATGGGTAGTTTGGCCTCCGTCAAGGTCATAGGACGCTAGGGGAAAAATATTATCGGGAATTTCAAGCGTTGAAATTTGCAATGAGATTGCATACCTCCTATGAGATAGTTGGATCTCGATACCCACTGCGAGTAAGTGTTACTCCTGGGAGAGTTTTACACAGGACAATTAGCCGATCAAGTAGGTGTCTAGAAAAGTGTTAACGAGGTTACGCCTCTAGGAAAACGAGGTTTACTTTAATTAGGTCCGTGCGAAAGCACGGGGAACCTCCCTCAAAGTACCGACACTGATCTGGCTGAAAGATTGACGAAATTGTAGGGTGTAATTAATCCCGGCTAATCTTACCTTTTAGGGTTTGAAGGTAGATTTGATAAAAACAGTGGGAGACATCCTGATTAGATAAGATAATAACCAATCTAATCTTGCAAGAGCATACGCTAAAGTGTTTTCTTCTCTCTCTCTCCAGGTAGCGACCATGTCAGGCCATAATCAAGATAATAATATTGATGTATTGACTGAACCCGCTTATTATACTGAGCAGGGGAACGTTGGACCCGTTTTTTCTTATAAGAGTTATAAGACTGAACAGGAAACAGGAGAATGTCTCGATTCTCTCGCCGCCCAAAAGAACATGCATATTGATGCATCTTCTTCGGGTGTGTTAGTTATTGAGAACTGTTTCTCAGTTCACCCTACATCCTGGGTATTAGATACCGGATCAGGATCCCACATATGTAAACAGTTACATGGGCTACGTAAAGGTAGAGAACTGGGAAAAGGTGATCATTCCGTTCAAGTAGGGAACGGTGCAAGTATTGTAGCCAAAGCAGTTGGCGAATATCACCTTGTATTGCCGAGTCGTAATACACTGATTCTAAATGAGTGCTATTATATACCGAACATGATGTGCAATATTATATCAGTTTCTTTATTAAGTAAAGAAGGTTATAATTTTGTAGTAAAGGATAATGTTATGAACATATTCCTAGATCAAAAGTTGATTGCATCAGGCTCGTTACATAATGGCATATTCATTCTGAATCAGAATACAGTCCTAAATATACAAAACACACACAAGAGGAAAAGTTCAGAAATGAACGAATCCTTCTTGTGGCATTGTAGACTTGGTCATATCAATGCGACACGACTGGCTAAGTTACACAAGGATGGTTATTTGAATCCGTTCGAATTATCATCTTATGATACTTGCCATTCATGTCTCAAAGGAAAAATGACCAAAGCTCCGTTTAGTGGACACGGACAAAGAGTTACTGAACTCTTAGGACTAATACATAGTGATGTATGCGGTCCCATGTCTACGCATGCTAGGAACGGTTCTTCCTACTTCATTACATTCACTGACGATCTCTCTAGATTCGGACATGTGTTCCTGATGAAACACAAGTCTGAAGCTTTTGAGAAATTCAGAGAATATAAGCACGAAGTAGAGAACCAAACAGGCAAAAGTATTAAGATTCTTCGATTTGATCGAGGAGGTGAATACTTAAGCGGTGAGTTTTTAGATTATCTAAAAGAGAATGGGATTCTCTCTCAGCTTACTCCTCCTTATACACCACAGCACAACGGTGTATCTGAGCGGAGGAATCGCACCCTATTAGATATGGTGCGCTCTATGATGAGCGAGGCTGAGTTACCTATTTCCTTCTGGGGGTATGTGCTTGAGACAGCGGCATACATACTGAATAAAGTTCCTACCAAATCTGTGCCTACCACCCCATATGAGATATGGGAAGGGAAGAGACCATATCTTAATTTTGTTAAGATATGGGGTTGCCCGGCCTATGTTAAAACACACAATCCGGGCAAGCTCGAGGCAAGGTTTATCTTATGTAAGTTTATTGGATATCCCAAGCATTCGCGAGGGTATATCTTCTACCACTCCGAGCAACAAAAGGTGTTTGTTTCTCGACATGCTACTTTCTTAGAAAAAGGTTTTCTTATGAAACAGAATAGTAGCATTGAGGTAGAACTGGAAGAAGTTCCAGTAACACAAACTATAACAGAAGACTTGGTTGAACCAGAGGATTCAGTAGTACCCGACGAACCCCAGCCTCTCCGCCGATCTAGTAGGGTTTCTCGTCCACCTGAGAGATACTACGGTTTTCTCATTGATGGTGGAAGCGAGGATTGCATCATGGATGATGATGAACCCATTAGTTTCGAGCAGGCCATCACAAGTGGTGACTCTGTGAAATGGCTGGATGCAATGCGATCTGAGATGGAATCCATGTACACCAATAAAGTATGGATTTTAGAAAATGCTCCTGAAGGGGTAAAACCCATTGGGAGCAAGTGGATTTTTAAAAAGAAATTTGGTGTAGATGGAAAAGTTGAGACTTTCAAAGCTAGACTTGTAGCAAAGGGCTTTCGTCAACGTCCAGGTGTGGATTATGACGAAACCTTTTCTCCAGTGGCTATGCTTAAGTCCATCCGGATCTTACTTGCCATTGCTGCATACCATGACTATGAAATCTGGCAAATGGATGTTAAGACCGCCTTTCTAAACGGTGATTTAGAAGAGTGCGTGTACATGACTCAGCCAGAGGGCTTCGTAGATAGTGGGAGCAGCGGAAAGGTGTGCAAGCTGCTTAAATCCATTTATGGGTTAAAGCAAGCATCGCGGAGTTGGAACATCTGTTTTGATGTTGTAGTCAAAGAGTTTGACTTCATCAAAAATATAGATGAACCTTGTATCTATAAGAAGGTAGCAGAGGATAAGGTTGTCTTCCTCGTGTTGTACGTGGATGACATACTCTTGATAGGAAATGATATTCCTATGCTGCAATCAGTCAAGCTTTTCTTATCACAGAGATTCTCAATAAAGATCTAGGTGATGCCTCCTGCATATTGGGAATCATGATCTATAGAGATAGATCTAAACGGATATTGGGATTGTCCTAATCCAGGTACATTGACACCATACTAAAGAGGTTTATTATGGAAGAATCCAAGCGTGGGAACCAACCCACGATCTCTGGACTCACTCTCTCCAAAGAGATGTCTCCCAAGACTGATTTGGAAAGAGCTCGCATGCAAGGGATACCCTATGCTTCGGCAGTAGGCTCTATCATGTATGCGATGCTATGTACCAGACCCGATGTAGCATACTCACTAAGTGTAGTGAGTCGGTATCAAGCAGATCCTGGAGAGAGTCACTGGACAGCTGTGAAGAACATTCTTAAGTACTTGCGAAGGACTAAGGAGATGTTCTTGGTGTATGGTAACGGAGAACTCCAGGTGGAGTCCTTTACCGATTCCAGCTTCCAAAGTGATAAGGACGACTCTAAGTCGCATTCGGGTTTTGTCTTTACCCTCAATGGAGGGGCGGTATGTTGGAAGAGTTCCAAACAGGATACCGTTGCAGACTCAACGATGGAGGCTGAATACATCGCTGCCAACGATGCTGCCAAAGAGGCTGTCTGGATCAAGAAGTTCATTAGTGAACTTGGTGTGGTTCCATCCATTGAGCATCCTATACCTCTGTATTGCGATAACAATGGAGCTGTGGCATTGGCCAAGGAACCCAGATTCCATCAAAAGTCCAGACATATTCTGAGGCGGTATCACCTGATCAGGGAGATAGTTGATCGCCGGGAGATCGAGGTCAGGAGAGTAGATACGAAGGACAACACTGCGGATCCATTCACGAAGGCTATTCCCCATATACAGTTTAAGAGATTATTCGGGATGTTAGGTATGCGATACTACAGCAGCTGGCCTTAGTGCAAGTGGGAGATTGTTAGTTATGTATATGCCCTAGAGGCCATTGTTGTACATATGATGTATATTATAATGGATGCTTGGATATATATAGAGATGACTTTCTTGCTCGTCATGATAGTATGCTATTTGGTTTCACTTTATCTTAACATGTTGACTTGTATTGGTTTACTGTTTTACTCTCACATGTTGATAAAGCCCTTAGGATCTGTACTCGACTACTGGGACTATGATGAGATCATACTAGTGGGGCCGCGGTAGTCGATGAGTACATCCTATAACTGTTCCTAGTCGAGGGTATATCGAGACAGGGCATCGATACACCAGAGTAGACTAGCGTATACGCATCTTGACCCATATGATGGGCGATGGATGATCACATATCCATCGGTGTTAGACATCAGAGATGGTGTACGGGTGCTCAGTGGAGACTGGGTACACTGGACGGACTCGTCGAGAACTCCCAGATGGTGATATACCACACGTCAGATGGCAGTTCTCCGGTGACACTGGTACAGGGTAGTCTGTAGATCCGAGATCGTCATGGAGTCTTGTGTGATTCCCACTGTGCTTTGATTTCCACCTTACCACGTCCAAGAGGGCGTGCAAAACGGTGGCTTTTGGGTACAGTCCCGAATCACATGGAGGCAATGAGCGATAGGAGGGGATTCGTCTCTCCCGGTATAGGGAGTTGATGTTGTGCTGTGTTCGATTGGCTATAACTGGAAGTCCCTGTCCAGGGCTGATATAGAGATTTACTGGTATGTGTTACTAGTAGTTTCTCAACCCGTTATGAGCCGCACATCGACACGACTTATCGGTTACTGGGGTCTGACGTATACCATCCCTAGACTTGATATGCGACATATCAGACGAACAGACCGGACTGTACGGGAGTGTTACTGATCGGATTCACAGGAGAACGCACATGATAGCTTGTTGATCTTCTGATCGCTCAATACCTGGGTGGCTGTTACGTTTAGCTGACCGCTTGCAGCTTGTGGGTGTTTGATATGATCATCACCTGCTACCGGCGTATTGACGATTCTTTAGAGTCCTACACAGAGGTTTCTTGGCTCAGGCGAAACGGAGTAGAGGCACATATGTGATATGTGCAGGACCGAGAATAATGCGATATGGGATACCGTATTATATTCTCGCGATATTTTGATATGAACCGGGTCATCGGATCAAGTGTTGATTCGATGAATCGGTAAATAATATATTAGTCGGTAATATTCGATATAGCCGGATCATCGATTCAAGTGTTGATTCGATGATTTAATGTATAATAATATATATGATATATTGTATTACATTATCTAATATTGGCTCGCTTTATTATTTCATTTTCTCATTGGATGATACATTGATATATATACGATATATGTTAATTGTATTATTTTCTTTTGTTGCAAATATATAATATATATATGTGATATATATTATTGTGACATGATATGATTAATTGTTAAACATGTTTAAGGATGATTAATTGAGGTTAGGGTTTGATTAGGGTTGGATGCTTCATGCACCTTCTAGAAGCTTTATTCTTTTGTCATTCTTAGGATATTTTTGGATCACACTTATTTAACCCAACCAAACCCTAACTCTAGTTATTTCTCTACTAGATCCTAGCCACTCATCCTTGACCATGGTTTACTAATCAATCATATAGATTTTATTCTATTCATCACAAAAGAAAATAATTCATTATCTTTTCCATGATCATCTTCTTCTCTCTTGAAGAAAGCCTTCTTGATTTTCTTTATGTGATGAATAAATATGAGAAAATGATTTAAAAAGAAAGCAAAAATACTACTCTCTCATCCTCATCTCATCTAGCCCTTGAGATTAGTGTGTTCATCTCTTTAGAGTGAGAAAGCTTGAGTCTTTGCAACTTCGACGTAGATCATCGGAGATTTGGAACACTTCAAGCTAGCATGGATCGTTCGAGTCGTGGAGCCTCTCATGAGTCCGGGAGATCGTGGATCGCGGCAAAGGGACTTCTACTCGGAGCTTGTGATGCGAAGGAGCGGACTACAAAGGTTGTAATCCCTCACACTTAGATAAAAGTTATCATCTTGCATGTTAAACCCTAATAATCTAGCAAAGATCCCGGCTTTGGGTTGTTCGGCACGTCTAAATTTTTATCCGGGCATGTTTGATGCCTTTTGAACCTTCACAAGAGTGCCTAGGAACCCTACAGTAGGAAGAACCGTTCCTGGCATGCGTCAACATGGGACCGCATACATCACTATGTACCAGTCCTAAGAGTTCGGTAACTCTTTCTCCGTGTCCACTAAACGGAGCTTTGGTCATTTTTCCTTTGAGACATGAATGGCAAGTATCATAAGATGAAAATTCAATTGAATTCAAATATCCATTTTTATGTAACTTAGCTAGCCGTGTCTCATTGATATGGCCAAGTCTACAATGCCACAAGAAAGATTCGTTCATTTCTGAACTTTTCCTCTTGTGTGTGTTTTGTATATTAAGGACTGTATTCTGATTTAAAATGAATATGCCATTATGTAACGATCCTGATGCAATCAATTTTTGATCTAGGAATATGTTCATAACATTATCCTTTACTACAAAGTTATATCCTTCTTTAGTTAATAAAGAAACTGATATAATGTTGCACATCATGTTCGGTATATAATAGCACTCATTTAGAATCAGTGTATTACGACTTGGCAATACAAGGTGATATTCGCCAACTGCTTTGGCTGCAATACTTGCACCGTTCCCTACTTGAACGGAATGATCACCTTTTCCCAGTTCTCTACCTTTACGTAGCCCATGTAACAATTTACATATGTGGGATCCTGATCCGGTATCCAATACCCAGGACGTAGGGTGAACTGAGAAACAGTTCTCAATAACTAACACACCTGAAGAAGATGCATCAACATGCATGTTCTTTTGGGCGGCGTGAGAATCCAGATATTCTCCTATTCCCTGTTCAGTCTTATAACTCTTATAAGAAAGAATGGGTTCAACGTTCCCCTGCTCAGTATAATAAGCGGGTTCAGTCAATACATCCATATTATTATCTTAATTATGGCCTGACATGGTCGCTACCTGGAGAGAGAGAGAAGAAAACACTTTAGCGTATGCTCTTGCAAGATTAGATTGGTTATTATCTTATCTAATCAGGATGTCTCCCACTGTTTTTATCAAATCTACCTTCAAACCCTAAAAGGTAAAATTAGCCGGGATTAATTACACCCTACAATTTCGTCAATCTTTCAGCCAGATCAGTATCGGTACTTTGAGGGAAGTTTCCCGTGCTTTCGCACGGACCTAATTAAAGTAAACCTCGTTTTCCCAGAGGCGTAACCCCGTTAACACTTTTCTAGACACCTACTTGATCGACTAATTGTCCTGTGTAAAACTCTCCCAGGAGTAACTCTTACTCGCAGTGGGTATCGGGATCCAACTATCTCATAGAAGGTATGCAATCTCATTGCAAATTTCAACACTTGAAATTCCCGATAATGTTTTGCCCGTAGCGATCTATGACCTTGACTAAGTCAACAAACCATAAATCGCAAGTCAAGTTCAACCCGTACATTTCTCGATTGAATTAAATCCACCCGTACGACCCTTGACTGAGTCAACAAGGCCGTGCGAATACCCTAATCCAATCACATCTCATGTTTTAACAGATAAACACTACTCAGCTACCGTACACTACGCCTTGACTAAGTCAACAAACATAGCACGAATACTAAATAACATCTATCTGAAATGACGGAGGGCTACGCAGGTTTTTTCAGAAAAACCATGAGCGTAATGAACTTGATATCGTCGTAGAATCATGTGAAATTTTGAAATGGAGTGTTTTTGAGGCTTTGATTAGTTTTGCTAAAGAGGTCACTCCCGGTGAAGGGATCTCGGCTCTTTCCTCATCGAATAAGGTGCAGGACATATCATATATATCACTGTGCAAAGCAAAACCCTAAAAGCAATCAAAAGACAAACCGAGTTTTGTAGCATCTGCCAGTTTCGCTAAAGAGGTCACTCCCGGTGAAGGGATCTCGGCTCTTTCCTCATCGAATAAGGTGCAGGGTATATCATATATACCACTATGCAAAGTAAAACTGTAGCTACCCTTTTATAAAGTTTTGATTCTACAACATCTTTTAGGTTTCTTTTCTTTTTATTAATCTCATTAATAAAATCCCATCAGCTTATGCTTCCTAAGCATCACAGATAAATACGACGTACGCTTATGCCATCCGCATTCGCCTCGATGTCCCCTCGTGCACCGTTAGGTTAGGTAACTAACGACAGAGCAGGGCAGGGCTAGTGCGGGTGTAAAACATAAGTAACATCTATATAATATATCATATATACTATATACTGTATCCATCACAACATATCAAATGATCACATCACAGATATCGCAGCAGAAACATAGATATAATGTGGGATATACTAGGACGTCCGTATTTAGTATTTAGCCAACAATAGAAAATACGGATTCCACAGTCGCGATGAATAGCCAAGCCCACACCCTGGACCCCTACGAGAGCGGCAAGCGACCCTACCAATTCTGGAGTTTAGGAGACCCTGTCTCGACTCCTCGAGATAGCCTCCCACTGAACCCCAGAACCCGGTCATCTGTGCTCCCCACCTTGGGTCCATCCTAATACGAAAAAGTAAATAATATACAACACCGGTGGCATCAACCTCAACCTGGAAGTGCCCCAAATAAAAGAATATTACATTACATTTGAATTTACATGAATGAAAATATAAAACTCTCATCTCACATAAAACCCCCGCCTATTCAATCACGACAATCCTGCACATCATATCTCAGCAACACATAATATCTCATATCATCAACGTAAGTAAGTATGCATACACCGATCGTCGTCGATGTATAGCAACGACAATCGGTAATACAACTACATACTACACTTACGGTCACAGAAAAGAAAGTGTAAAACTATAATATTACTCTAGACATCATAAATCCGAAATATCACATACTTCACATTTTATGCCTAACTCTATGAATTCCACATATTGTATCACATTCCAGATAAATAGACAGTATTAAACTTTTCGAACAGATAATCAAATACCCAAAATTTCCCAAAGTGCTCAACACTTGAGCAGAATTCAAATAATCCCAGAATATATCATAGTAGCAGTGATCCAGCCGTAGAAAGGTCAAGCCAACGCCTCACATGTGGCACGCCGTACTGCCTCAAACCCGAAGGTTCAAAAGGCAGTTCAGGACGGTCACATAATCGAGTTAAGGTTTGTTGTCTTCTAGAGGGTCCACCGCTTAACTTGTACAATTTTTCCGAAAGATTTAAACCTGATAAAAATTCAACACTTGAAAGTTTGCTGTTCCGGGATAAAGTGGGTTAATGATATCCGTTCAAATAGTTTAACAGTTTCTAAATATCCGGAAATAAAAACGAATTTAAATATTCCGATCGAATGTACGATTACAAAACAAACCCCAGAATACTCAACACTTGAGTCAGAATAAAAATACCCATAAAATATATATCACAAAATTAGGAATTACTGTGCAAACATAACTCCTTGATCTCCTCATACTGCCGCGGTTCCGCGGCGGTTTGTACGGATCAGGGGATAATTTTTTCACCAAATTTCTTATTTTTCTTTGCTGTATTTTTCAGGTATTTTTAATTCAGAAAAATCCCAGATTTTGAAAAATTTCCAGAGAGGGGGTAAATTTTGTCGGTTCGAGTTCGATCGGAATTTTAATTTCGTAAACACGTCGCCTAATGCTCTAGCTAGGCTCTGATACCACTGTAGGGTTCCTAGGCACACTTGTGAAGGTTCATAGAGCATCAAACATGCCCAAATAAAATTCTACATGTGCCGAACAACCCAAAGACGGGATCTTTGCTAGATTATTAGGGTTTAGCATGCAAGATAACAACTTTTTATCTAAGTGTGAGGGATTACAACCTTTGTAGTCCGCTCCTTCGCTTCACAAGCTCCGAGTAGAAGTCCCTTTGCCGCGATCCACGATCTCCCGGACTCAAGAGAGGCTCCACGACTCGAACGATCCATGCTAGCTTGAAGTGTTCCGAATCTCCGATGATCTACGTCGAAGTTGCAAAAACCCAAGCTTTCTCACTCTAAAGAGATGAACACCCTAATCTAATAGGCTAGATTAGATGAGGATGAGGGAGTAGTAATTATGCTTTCTTTTTATTCACTTTCTCACAAGAAATCATCACAAAAGAATTAACTAGTAAGCATTTTCTTTTAGAACTCAAGAGAGAAGAAGATGAAAATGGAAAAGATAATCCTTTTGTGATGAATAGAAAAGAAATCTATATGATTGATATATCAACCATGGTCAAGGATGAGAGGCTAAGAATTTGTAGAGAATAAACTAGAGTTAGGGTTTAGTTAGGTTAAGGATAAGTATCAACCATAATATCTTAACCAAGACAAAATAGAATCCTTCTAGAATGAACAAGAAGAAGCTAACCCTAATCAAACCCTAATCCCTTTTTATCATCCTTAAACATGTTTAACAATTAATCATATCATGTCACAATAATATATATCACATATATATATTATATATTTGCAACAAAAGAAAATAATACAATTAACATATATCGTATATATATCAATGTATCATCCAAAGAGAAAATGAAATAATAAAGCGAGCCAATATTAGATAATATAATACAATATATCATATATATTATTATACATTAAATCATCGAATCAACACTTGAATCGATGATCCGGCTATATCGAATATTACCGACTAATATATTATTTACCGATTCATCGAATCAACACTTGATCCGATGACCCGGTTCATATCAAAATATCGCGAGAATATAATACGGTATCCCATATCGCATTATTCTCGGTCCTGCACATATCACATATGTGCCTCTACTCCGTTTCGCCTGAGCCAAGAAACCTCTGTGTAGGACTCTAAAGAATCGTCAATACGCCGGTAGCAGGTGATGATCATATCAAACACCCACAAGCTGCAAGCGGTCAGCTAAACGTAACAGCCACCCAGGTATTGAGAGATCAGAAGATCAACAAGCTAGCCTGTGCGTTCTCCTGTGAATCCAATCAGTAACACTCCCGTACAGTCCGTTCTGTTCGTCTGATATGTCGCATATCAGGTCTAGGGGTGGTATACGTCAGACCCCAGTAACCGATAAGTCGTGTCGATGTGAGGCTCATAACAGGTCGAGAAACTACTAGTAACACTTACCAGTATATCTCTATATCAGCCCTGGCCAGGGACTTCCAGTTATAGCCAATCGAACACAGCACAACATCAACTCTCTATACCGGGAGAGACGAATCCCCTCCTATCGCTCATTGCCTCCATGTGATTCGGGACTGTACCCAAAAGCCACCATTTTGCACGCTCTTTTGGACGTGGTAAGGTGGAAATCAAAACACAGTGGGAATCACACAAGACTCTATGACGATCTCGGGTCTACAGACTACCCTGTACCAGTGTCACCGGAGAACTGCCATCTGACGTGTGGTATATCACCATCTGGGAGTTCTCGGCGAGTCCGTCCAGTGTACCCAGTCTCCACTGAGCACCCGTACACCATCCTTGATGTCAAACACCGATGGATATGGGATCATCCATCGCCCATCATATGGGTCAAGATGCGTATACGCTAGTCTACTCTGGTGTATCGATGCCCTGTCTCGATATACCTTCGACTAGGAACAGTTATAGGATGTACTCTTCGACTACTATGGCCCCACTAGTATGATCTCATCATAGTCTCAGTAGTCGAGTACAGATCCTAAGGGCTTTATCAACATGTGAGAGTAAGACAGTAAACCAATACAAGTCAACATGTTAAGATAAAGTGAAACCAAATAGCATACTATCATGACGAGCAAGAAAGCCCTCTCTGTATATATCCAAGCATCCATTATAATATACATCAAATGTACAACAATGGCCTCTAGGGCATATACATAACCAACACAAAGGTTGTAATCCCTATCACTTAAAAGTAAAGTTGTTTACTTGTTATTTCTAACCCTAATTCTTTAGTAAAGATCCTTGGTTAGGTTGCTTGGCACTTAAAAATTTTAAATACGGCATGTTTGATGCCTTGTAGTGTTAGTGTTTATGCCCTAGAAGGCCATTACTGTATCATACTAGCTTGTATATTACTTAATGGAAGCTTGGGATATTCACATCTATATAACAGTCTTGCTAAACATGGTAGTATGCTACTTGGTTTTTCTATCTTAATATGTGAGTGTACGTATTGATAGAGCTCTTAGGATCTTGCTTGTCTACCAGCGTTGTGATGGCAGTCACACTAGTGGGGGCTGGGTAGTCTACAAGCACATCCTTATTCAGGTCCCTGGTCGTTGGATTATCGAGACAGAGCATCGATACTCCGGAGTAGACTGGTGTGTACGCTTCTCATCCCAGTTGGGGAGATGGTCTGTCCCACAGCCGTCAGTACGTCGTACTGGAGATAGTATATAGGTGCTCGTTAGGTTACGGGTACACCGGACAGGACTCACAGGGAACTGTTGGTTGGTTTGATACCAGTCGTCAGTGAACAGTTCCCAGGTGACATGAGTACAGCGTAGTCCGCAGACTTGACACTGCTACTTCGCCTCGAGTGTGTCCCACTGTTCTTAGATTGCTACCCTACCACGGCTCAAAGGAGTCGTGCAAACAGGTAGCAGTTGGGTGCAGTCCCGAGCACTTGGAGGCAGTGGCGGTTAGACATGATTCGTCCCTCCCGGTATTGGGAGTAGATATCGTGCTGTGTCAGAGAGCCATTACGCAAAGTCCCTAGCCAGGGCAAGCGAGATTTGCTGGTAGGTTCCAGTAGTTTCTCAGGGTGTAATGGGCTTCCCTCCGACACGACTTATACCGCTATTAGGGGACTGACGCTTGCCGCCCCCTAGGCCCGATATGCGATAGTCTTGGACGAACGGACCGGACTGTATGGAGATTGTCACATTAGACTCAGTAGGAGTTCGGATGGGTTTTCTCATCGGCCTTCTTATCGACAACTACCTGGGGACCGTTACGTACAGCTAGTGCCGCTTGCGGTCTGTGGTTAAACCCACTGCCAGCGTAGTAGTCGAGTCTCTAGAGTCCCACACAGAGAGTTTCCTACTCCAGGCGAAACGATATAGAGGTCGCATGGTTTTGCGACAAAGGGTTCGGACGCATACGTGCGTTTACGCACGTACGACTTTCGGACAGTTTTTACCAGTCGGCTTTGGTTTAAGCCAGTTACTGGTATCCGGTTATTGGATTTTTACAGTCTAAAGTTTTTCCGTATTTTTGCGGATTGGAGGGGCGTTCTCGTAATTGTACGAGAAGCTTCTAGAAGATGTGACTAAGGAGGTTAAGGTGACATAAGCTTTGGATAAGATTAGTGAGTCATGAGGGTGATTCATCATGATCATTAATGCACCATAAATGCTTAATGACTCATGTTAATGAATCACCTCTTTTCATTTATGAAGCATGCTTATTCATTTCTATTATTCATTATTCTTTAATAAGAATGCTTCATAATATATTATGATACACTCTCTCTCATCTCATTATCTCATCTCACATTCTCTCTCCTCAAGCTCTCATCTTCAAGAGACTAATCCTTAATCCTCATGTGTTGAGATCAAAGGTTTAGTTAGACTTAAACATCCATTACCTTCACTCTATATCATCCTTTCTTCTTTGATTAGCAATCAAAGTAGATTAGTTACCTCAAATTAGAGGTGTAGCTTGGTGTTTTGCTCTCGGGTGGATCGTCTACTACCTAGAGAAGGTCGAGGAGAACAAAGGAGGACACAAAGACGAAGGACCGGTTTCATTAGGTATAATCCCTAAACACAATTGATAAGAAACTCTTTGTGTACGGTTATTTATAGTTTAGCTTCGATTCAAGCGGTTAGTCGATGTTCGTTCTTTAAACTTGATCGATTTTGAAAATTCCGCCTCCCCACTAGTACTGGGGTGTACTACATCGACTTACAGTGGTATCAGAGCCTCGCTAAACACTAAATAACTTAATTGCAAATTTGTACGAATTTCGAACGGAAAAACGAAGCCGGAAAACCCTAAAAAATGCAAGTTTCTGTCGAAATTTAAATGATGTCCAAAAATTTTTCAGGTGAGTTCAGAGAGCTTGAAAAGACACCAGAAGAACACCCAAGAAAAACAGTCGCCTGAATCGCCTAACTCGCCGCGGAACCGCGGCCTCAGCCTACTGAGTCGCCGCGCTTCCGCCGCCGAGTTGGCGAGTCAGGAGCCGATTTTTCTTCTGTTGCTTCTGTGTAATATTTGGGGTTTTCTGGAATATTTAATATTTGCTCAGGTTACTGTTTAACAGAGCAGATTTTGGAGCAATATTGATGTTGTTTAATCGATCGAAATTGTACAGTATTTGCATATTGGATTATATCTGTGATTGTTTAATGTGTTCGTAAACCTCCCCTAACTGCTAGTATGTCGGTTGGCAGGGGGTTGCACATTTCTGAAATGGTTATATCTGTTTGTGCATGTAAACTGTATTGGACTGTTGTGGTGTATAGCCGGGGTTAGCAATGGGTTATTGTTTAATTCATTTGTTGTAAATGTAATTTGTTGTAATATTATTTTTGCGGGGCACTTCCAGGTTGCGGTCGTAGCTACCGTTGTATTATTTTATTTTACTGTTTTTGCTCCTAGGACTGACCCAAGGTGGGGTACACAGACTGCCGGGTGGGTAGTTTGCCGTACCCGTAGGGGTCGAGGGTGGGGTAACGGCTATTCATCACAACTGTGTAATCTGTCTTTTCTTGCAGGCTCAAAAGAAATACAGATTGCTTGCAAATCCAATATTGTTTATCTGTGTTCTGGAATGTATATCATTGCGTTAGACGAATGTAAAATATCTATATTTATTGTAGCTATTTAGACGTCACTTATGTTTTGCACCCGCGCTAGCCCAGCCCCCGCTCTGTCGTTAGTTAAGTAACCTAACGGGTGATGACGGGACCCCGTGGCGAATGCGGATGGCATAAGAGGACGTTGTATTTTCGTTTTTTTCTGCAATGATAGGTTAATGATGGGACGCATTATCTATAATGCAAAGTAAAACAAACCAAAGTTTAAATCATTGGAACAATTTAAAAGAAACCACTCGGTTATTTTTAAAACAGATATTTTTAAATGCGGAGATTTAACCACTCCTTTTAAAAGCTATCAGGTTCCTTCGGTTATATCAAGTTCACTACGTTCACGGTTTCGCCAAAACCATTCGTAGCCCTCCGTCATTTCATCTGGGTATTCAGTAGTATTCAAGCTATGTATTTTGACCTAACGCCAAGGCATAGTGTTTGGTAGCTGCTGGATATTCATTTGTTGCATAGATAGATGAGTTAGTTTGGGACAGTCGTATTATCATTTTGGCCGAACGTCAAGGATATATACGGATGGGTTCAAATTGACAAGATAATGATGGGTAGAACTTGACTTGTGACTTATGACATTTTGACCTAACACCAAGGTCATAAGAGCATGGGGCAAAAACTTATATCGGGAATTTCTAAAGAAACTGAAATTTGCAAAGAGATGCATACCATTTGGAGTTTGATGAATGTTGGTAGCATTCCTTCAACATTATCATACGATGATATTTGGATCCCGATCCTACTGTGAGTATATGCTACTTATCAGGATATTCATCACTTAACGATCAATGCTATAAACCTAGTAGGTGTCCAGAAAGGTGTCAGCGGGGTTACGCCCCCAGAGAAAAGAGGTTATTTAATTAAGGAACTTCGCGAAAGCGTTGGAAAACCTCCCTCGAAGTATCGACACTGGCCTGGCTGAACGGTTAAGCAAGTATTGTACGGTGAGAATAGTCCTGGCTAATTCTTCTTTTATGGTTTGAGGAAGGATTCGAGAAACAGTGGGAGCCATCCAGTTTAGATAAATTAAAAACCACTCTAAACTTGCAAGAGCATCATGCTAAAGTGTTTTCTTCTCTCTCTCCTAATTGCAGCGACCCTGAAAATGACTGGACTTAAGTTACTTTTAGAGAAAAATATACTGACGGGGCCAAACTATAAAGATTGGCTGCGGAATGTCAAAATGGCTTTGACCTATGACAAACTGGGGTACGTCCTCACCGCTACGGCACCTGCTGTCCCTGGTCCCAAATCCAGCAATGCGGATAAGGAAATCCGCAAAACCTGGGATTTAGATTGCGCGAGAGCCAAGTGCATCGTGCTTGCCTCGATGAACAATGAACATCAGAGGAGGCACGAGGATATGTCCTTAGATGGCATATTTCTCCATACAAAGGAACTTTATGGAGAGCAATCTCGTATAGCAAGATACGAGACCTCTAAGAAATTGTTTCGAGCGAGGTTGGCTGTCGGGTCATCGGTAGGTGAACATGTCCTATAGATGATTGGCTATATAGAAGAGCTCGCAGACCTTGGGACGACTTTGGATAATGAGCTCTATACAGACCTTATTCTCCAGTCCCTTCCTCCCACCTACGCCCAGTTTATCCTCAATTTCAATCTTCAAGGAAAAGAAGTTGAACTTGCGGAACTCCTGAACATGTTAAGGAGTGCGGAGGGCACCTTGCAGAAGGCAAGGGAAACACCCGCTATGTTTGTTGGCGGTGGATCTTCTTCCGGGTCCAAGGCTAGGGCCAAAGGAAGGAAGAAGAAGGCCGCACCCAAACCTAGAGGAGGTGTTAGTAAGGTGAGAGGGAAGGGAAAGAAAAAGACTGCAGTACCGATAGTTGGCCAGGATGAGTGCTTCCATTGTCACAGGAAAGGGCACTGGAAGAAGGATTGCAAGGCGTGGAACGCCAAGAACCAGGAACCGAAGCAAGCTGTGGCTTCGACTTCAGGTGTGTTTGTAATTGAGAATTGTCTGTCGATCAACTCTACTTCCTGGATATTGGATACCGGATCAGGATCTCATATTTGCAATTCATTGCAGGCACTGAGAAACCGTAGAGTGCTGAAGGAAGGTGATATGATCCTCAGGGTTGCTAACGGAGCTAGCGTGGGAGCTGCGTCCGTCGGGGATTATCACCTAGGATTGACGAGTGGACATATTTTGGTTTTGCATAACTGTTATTTTGTACCAAGCTTAACGTGTAATATCATATCAGTTTCCTTGTTATCAAATAAAGGTTATGATTTCACGTTTGTAAGAGATGTTGTCAACATCCACCTTAATCATGGTTTGATTGGGTCCGGTACTCTAAATACCGGCATATATGTGTTAAACCAACTCCAAATTTTCAATGTCCAGAACACACTAAAAAGAAAGTCTCCAGATTTAAATAAAGCTTTCTTATGGCATTGTAGACTGGGTCACATCAATGAGAGAAGGTTGACTAAGTTGCATAGAGAAGGATATTTGGACTCGTTCGAATATCAATCTTATGACACTTGTCAATCTTGTCTCAAAGGAAAGATGACAAAGACTCCATTCACTGGACAAGGAGTAAGAGCGAGCGAGCTCTTAGGACTCATACACAGTGATGTATGCGGTCCAATGTCTACACATGCGAGAGGTGGTTTTTCCTATTTCATTACTTTCACGGATGATTACTCAAGATACGGATTCATTTATCTGATGAAACATAAATCCGAGGCTTTTGAGAAATTCCAAGAGTATAAGAATGAAGTAGAAAACCAAACCGGCAAAAGTATAAAGACACTTAGATCTGATCGAGGTGGAGAATACTTGAGTGCCGAGTTCCTAGGTTACCTAAAAGAGAAAGGAATTCTCTCTCAGCTTACTCCTCCGTACACTCCACAGCATAATGGTGTATCGGAGAGACGGAATCGAACCCTATTGGATATGGTACGATCCATGATGAGTAATGCTGAGTTACCGCGATCTTTCTGGGGACATGCGCTAGAATCAGCGGCATATCTTTTGAACATGGTACCTACCAAGACTGTGCCTACCACTCCATATCAGATGTGGAGTGGGAAGAAACCCCATCTACAGTATATAAAGATTTGGGGATGTCCAGCTTTTGTTAAAAAGCAGCATGTGGACAAGCTCGAGGCACGATCAGTAAAGTGTTTGTTTGTGGGATATCCAAAGCACTCCAGGGGATATCTATTCTATTACGCAGAGGAACAAAAGGTATTTGTTTCTCGTAATGCCCATTTTCTAGAACATCAGTTTTTAGAAAAGGAATCAAGTGGGAGCGAAATAGAACTGGAAGAAATTCCAGAACCACAAACTGCTACTGAAAGTTTGGTAGAACCAGAGGTTCAAGAAGAACAGAACATTCCCGCACCCCTCCGCAGGAGTAGTAGGCCGTCTCATCCGCCTGAGAGATACTACGGTTTTCTCATAGACGGGGATAGAGAGGATTGCATCATAGATGATGATGAACCTACTGACTTCCAGCAGGCCATCCAGAGCGGCGACTCGGTACGATGGCTAGATGCAATGCGGACCGAGATGGAGTCCATGTACACCAACAAAGTATGGACTTTGGACTTTGCTCCAGATGGGGTAAAACCCATAGGATGCAAATGGATCTTCAAGAAAAAGATTGGTGTAGATGGACAGGTGGAAACCTATAAGGCTAGACTTGTTGCAAAGGGTTTTCGTCAAAGACCTGGTTTGGACTATGACGAAACCTTTTCTCCAGTGGCTATGCTCAAATCCATTCGGGTCCTTCTTGCTATTGCTGCCTTCCATGATTATGAAATCTGGCAGATGGACGTAAAGACGGCTTTTCTGAATGGAAATTTAGAAGAGAGCGTCTATATGGATCAGCCAGAGGGTTTCAATCAGAGTGGGAGCAGCGAGAAAGTATGCAAGCTGCTTAAGTCCATTTACAAACTAAAGCAGGCATCGCGGAGTTGGAACATCTGTTTTGATGAGATAGTCAAAGAATATGACTTTATCAAAAATCCAGATGAACCGTGCATATATAGTAAAGTTGTGGCCAGAAGTGTCGTATTCCTCGTCTTGTACGTGGATGACATTCTATTGATAGGAAATGACATTCCTATGCTACAATCTGTCAAAGGATTCTTGTCACACAGGTTCTCCATGAAAGACCTGGGTGATGCCTCTTACATTCTGGGGATCCGGATCTATCGTGATAGATCCAAGAGGATGTTGGGACTTTCGCAGTCCAGGTATATCGACACTGTACTGAAAAGATTCAGTATGGAAGATTCTAAGCGCGGTAATCTACCGGCTTGTCACGGAATCACCCTCTCCAAAAAGATGTCTCCCAAGACTGATTTGGAAAGGGAACGCATGTCTATTATACCCTACGCTTCTGCGGTAGGCTCTATAATGTATGCGATGTTGTGTACCAGACCAGATGTAGCTTACGCACTGAGCGTGGTAAGCCGGTATCAGTCAGACCCAGGGGAGAAGCACTGGATAGCAGTAAAGAACATTCTCAAGTACCTGAGGAGGACTAAGGAGATGTTCTTGGTTTACGGCGCAAAAGACCTCAGGTTGGAGGCCTTTGCTGATTCCGGCTTCCAGAGTGATAAGGACGATTCCAAGTCCATGTCGGGTTATGTCTTTACCCTCAATGGAGGGGCGGTATGCTGGAAGAGCTCCAAGCAGGACACCGTTGCTGACTCGACGATGGAAGCGGAGTATATAGCTGCTTGCGATGCCGCAAAAGAAGCAGTCTGGATGAAGAAGTTCCTAACAGAACTACAGGTGGTTCATACCATAGTTGATCCAATACCTTTGTATTGCGACAACAACGGAGCTATAGCTTTAGCGAAGGAACCAAGGTCCCATCAGAAGTCCAGACACATCTTGAGGCGGTATCACCTGATCAGGGAGATCATTGATCGTCAGGAGATCGAGGTTCGGAGAGTTGCTTCAGAAGAGAACATTGCTGATCCATTCACGAAGGCCCTTCCTCAGATTCAGTTCGAGAGGCTACTCGAGATCATTGGTCTACGATATGCCAGTACATGGCCCTAGTGCAAGTGGGAGATTGTTAGTGTTTATGCCCTAGAAGGCCATTACTGTATCATACTAGCTTGTATATTACTTAATGGAAGCTTGTGATATTCACATGTATATAACAGTCTTGCTAAACATGGTAGTATGCTACTTGGTTTTTCTATCTTAATATGTGAGTGTACGTATTGATAGAGCTCTTAGGATCTTGCTTGTCTACCAGCGTTGTGATGGCAGTCACACTAGTGGGGGCTGGGTAGTCTACAAGCACATCCTTATTCAGGTCCCTGGTCGTTGGATTATCGAGACAGAGCATCGATACTCCGGAGTAGACTGGTGTGTACGCTTCTCATCCCAGTTGGGGAGATGGTCTGTCCCACAGCCGTCAGTACGTCGTACTGGAGATAGTATACAGGTGCTCGTTAGGTTACGGGTACACCGGACAGGACTCACAGGGAACTGTTGGTTGGTTTGATACCAGTCGTCAGTGAACAGTTCCCAGGTGACATGAGTACAGCGTAGTCCGCAGACTTGACACTGCTACTTCGCCTCGAGTGTGTCCCACTGTTCTTAGATTGCTACCCTACCACGGCTCAAAGGAGTCGTGCAAACAGGTAGCAGTTGGGTGCAGTCCCGAGCACTTGGAGGCAGTGGCGGTTAGACAGGATTCGTCCCTCCCGGTATTGGGAGTAGATATCGTGCTGTGTCAGAGAGCCATTACGCAAAGTCCCTGGCCAGGGCAAGCGAGATTTGCTGGTAGGTTCCAGTAGTTTCTCAGGGTGTAATGGGCTTCCCTCCGACACGACTTATACCGCTATTAGGGGACTGACGCTTGCCGCCCCCCTAGGCCCGATATGCGATAGTCTTGGACGAACGGACCGGACTGTATGGAGATTGTCACATTAGACTCAGTAGGAGTTCGGATGGGTTTTCTCATCGGCCTTCTTATCGACAACTACCTGGGGACCGTTACGTACAGCTAGTGCCGCTTGCGGTCTGTGGTTAAACCCACTGCCAGCGTAGTAGTCGAGTCTCTAGAGTCCCACACAGAGAGTTTCCTACTCCAGGCGAAACGATATAGAGGTCGCATGGTTTTGCGACAAAGGGTTCGGACGCATACGTGCGTTTACGCACGTACGACTTTCGGACAGTTTTTACCAGTCGGCTTTGGTTTAAGCCAGTTACTGGTATCCGGTTATTGGATTTTTACAGTCTAAAGTTTTTCCGTATTTTTGCGGATTGGAGGGGCGTTCTCGTAATTGTACGAGAAGCTTCTAGAAGATGTGACTAAGGAGGTTAAGGTGACATAAGCTTTGGATAAGATTAGTGAGTCATGAGGGTGATTCATCATGATCATTAATGCACCATAAATGCTTAATGACTTATGTTAATGAATCACCTCTTTTCATTTATGAAGCATGCTTATTCATTTCTATTATTCATTATTCTTTAATAAGAATGCTTCATAATATATTATGATACACTCTCTCTCATCTCATTATCTCATCTCACATTCTCTCTCCTCAAGCTCTCATCTTCAAGAGACTAATCCTTAATCCTCATGTGTTGAGATCAAAGGTTTAGTTAGACTTAAACATCTATTACCTTCACTCTATATCATCCTTTCTTCTTTGATTAGCAATCAAAGTAGATTAGTTACCTCAAGTTAGAGGTGTAGCTTGGTGTTTTGCTCTCGGGTGGATCGTCTACTACCTAGAGAAGGTCGAGGAGAACAAAGGAGGACACAAAGATGAAGGACCGGTTTCATTAGGTATAATCCCTAAACACAATTGATAAGAAACTCTTTGTGTACGGTTATTTATAGTTTAGCTTCGATTCAAGCGGTTAGTCGATGTTCGTTCTTTAAACTTGATCGATTTTGAAAATTCCGCCTCCCCACTAGTACTGGGGTGTACTACATCGACTTACATGTAGAACCTTACACTTTATACTCGCTAGTTACTAGTTGCATAGTTCTAGGTATTTATGTGAAAATATATCACTTGGAATTTTAAGGTATTTATTTAAATTAAACCATTTGAAAGTTCGAGGGGGTTTTATGTAAAATACTTTATTTCAAAACCTCGAGCGTGTTTTTGCTAAAAATATGTTAATTAGAATATCGAGGGTTCTTAATAAAAAATATATTTTAGATTTTGTGGTATCTTAGTGACAAGACCTAGCTTTTAAGAGTATGATATTTTAATGAAAATCTATCTTTTGGAAAACTTAAGATATTTTAATAGAAATTTAACCTTTTCAATTTAGAGGTATTTTATTTTAAAAAATCTATTTTGCAAATTTTTTTTCTTTAAGTTTCATATTAAACTATTTCATTATTTAAGTATCGTTGAAATGATTTGTTAGTGTTGTTTAAAAAACGTATTTTCCTTTCGAGACCGCGCTTCGTGAAGAGCTCCGCATCTCACTCACTAAATCCAAGATGTGTGATAATCCACACCATCACACCGGGTTCCCTTAAAAGGGTTGTGAGGCAAAAACTCTTAAAGGAAAAGGATTAGAGATTAAATTCTCTTTTATAACTTGAGGGTATTTTACTGCAAATATTTTCTTTAGGTTAAAAACAAAATCAATGGTTTTAAAGTTTCAAGTGTGTGTGGGGGGTAGGTCATTACCCCGTGCGCTATCAACATCAGCATATCATTAAAAAAAACTAGTAATGAACAAAAATAATGAACATGGTATTTACTCGTTATTTGCATTGTAATATATTATTATAACATGAAAATTTCATTTTAAAAACATATAAAATTTTGATAAGACATGGCTTGCAAGAATGATAGGATGGTAATTATATTTTCTTATTAACATTAGCATGAAAATTATAATGGATATATATATATATAGCCATTCTACACATTCATTCTTATCGCAACACTCTCATCTCTCCTTGGCTCTCTTCTTCTTCATCAAATCCTAAACACTCTCATGAGTTGAGAAACATAGGGTAATTGAGACAAATTAATCCATAATCATTCTCTACATCTTCTAAGCTACCTAGCTTAGCAAACTAGGTACCTTAGTTAGCTCGGTTTAGAGGTTGGAACTTGAAGTGCATACTCTCGGGTGGATCGTTTTTGACGCGAGGAGGCCGACGTTTCAAGCGCGATCCTGTAACAAGCTTAAACTTTCTGTATAGAATTTTTTTTCAAAAATACAGAAAAGAGTACCTAAGCCTGAGCACAAGTTATAAATTTGAATTGCTTTAGAACAGCAAGAAAGCACTTATAGCTCATTGGGTAAAGCCTTGCACTGCTGTGACATAGCCCCTGTGTTCGAATCCCCCAGCCATATATTATTTTTGTTGATTTTTCTTTTAAAATTTTAGAAGCCCAAAGGTTTGCACGTGCACTACACGTAAAATGAAAAGTCACAATAAAAACAAACATGTGAAAAATGTTAATTAAGCAGCCGAGGACACGTGGCCAAGATCCAAGCCCCATCCCCTCGGTTTTGGCCGGCGAGATTTGCAATGGGGCTGGTGCCGCCGGGCACCCCTGTTGCAAATACTTCCAAAAATTTCCCTAGCACCCCTTGGCCTACCCCACTACCCCCATATTGTTTGATTTCTCTGCAATTATTCAGAGAGTGATAATTCCCCTCTTAAATCCATTTTAATGCACATTTTAATTCCATTCTTCATTACCCTAAACCCTAATTTCTCATATAAATACAACTCCACACCATAGACCTCCTCATTTAGAATTCTATTGCCAAAACTCTTTAAAATTCATAAGTCCAAGAAGTTGTACAAGTGGAGTTAGCTCAAGGAAAACTTCCGGCGACGTTTCGGGACAAATCCAGTGACGAAACGACTTCCCGATGATTCCATAAGCTTCCTCTACCTCTCATCTTTCTTTCTAATCTGTAAGTCCCACTTTCCCTCTTCTCCTTCTATTAAAACGAATTCCATTTTCAAAACTAGTCGGAAGTGGAGTTAATCCGACTTCCATTTCTAATTTAACTAAAAACACCATTTATCTTAATAACAAATTTACAATCTTTTTGTATATTGTTTAGCAATCATAAACAAACACATTAGAACAAGTTTCATCTCAAAATGATATGTATTGCAACTTCTATTTCAGTTTTACGGTAAAAACCATCATGTTTACATACGACATTGCTTATTCATTTTGATCATATTACCTTTAGAAAACTCACGAGGTAATGACCTACCTCATCACAACACTCATTCTTGATATAGAACGATGGCATTTGGAACATTAGTTTGTGGGATAAATATGAGTTTACATTTAAATACCATAAACATTCAAAAACCGTTTTCTTTAAAAGTGTATTATTTAATTCCTTGCAAATGCGCCTCTACAACCCATTTTGGGGAACCCCGATCGGGATGGTGCGTGTTATCGCACATCCTCGGGCCTAGTAGAGCGAGATGCAGACCTCCTCACGGAGCATCCGATATCGATGGAATTTTTAATGCAATTTTTAAGAAAAATGAGATTTCTACTTAATAAATAAAATTTATTTATACTATATATATATATATATATATATATATATATATATGAATATTATCAAAATACCTACTTTAAATATATTATATATATTCCATGTTTTTCTAAATCAAAGGAATCACAAATTTCATGAAGCTACCATTACAAATCAATACAATTCCAATATTATACTATAATACCATATACTATTCAAGTTAGGTTTATATCCACTAGATTATTTCATTTTATAAAAATTACAACTATGAAAACCCTAAAGACGATAATTAAATACTTGAGGTGTATTTTTAAAATATATCAAAACTATTTTTCATAAAACCCCCTCAAGTTATATTAATTTACAATAAGGACCCTAGTAAACATAGGTTTAAGCGGGACCGGTTCTTTTGAGCCTCAGGGAGCCGGAGAATATGGGTGCTTGCCTATTTAAGGTAGACAAACTAAAAACGGTGTTATCAACACGGTAATTGTCTTGTAAAAAGACACAAATCCTGCCGTTCATGTGCAGCAGTTACCGATAACATCAAAACTAATTTAGGACTTCAATTCTGTTTAAAAAGTCTGACTCAATCTGAGTCCCAGTCTAATCTGAAAACAATCTGAATCCAATCCATCCTTGAATACAATTCAAGTTTAACTCCATTTCAATATGAATCCATTTATTCCAGAATTCAATCTATATCAACATGACTCGACTAAACCGAACCATAGATATATTCTGATTACATGACTATCCATTTATATCCATTCCGTTTACATGATATCATGGTTTCGGCAAGTCGTACATCCATTATACAAAACAATACAAATCAATACAAAATACACTACGGGGTTTTAAAGGTGTAGATTGGCACAGAATGTGTTAAAAGTGGCACGAGATGGTCATTAAAAGACGTAACTATACATCCATTGCCGTTGTTCCGTGGTTTTATCGACAGAGCCTTGTACCACTGGTTACCATAGTCTACGGTGTAAATTGGACTCCTCTCGTATACACCGGCATATTCTATAGCAAGCTACAATCAACTGCGTTAACTAACAAACTCACAATACACTAGTTATATTCTCATATCTGTCTATTCTATTCCTACTTTTCTTTGGGACTTACCGAGCGATTGTTCGCTGACGACATTCCTATTTTTCTTCTTTCTTTGGAATGTTGTTAGGAGGACCCGACTCTGAGGAGTTCGAGACCAGCCAGGAGCACTTGGAGCAGACCACTGAGCAGCACGACCTTTAGGCTTTACTTGTACTTACTTCTCTTTCAGTTCATGCCATTGTTTAGGCATTGCTTTCATCATTGTGTTTACTTTTCAGTTGTATTGTAAAGAAATATTTAATAAATAAAAGTTGATGTTCATTTACATTTCATGTCTTCTTGTGTATATTTACATTATATTGCTTAGTTACGTTTAGCGTGTTTACTTCTGAGTAAATACATAGTGGGCCTTGTTGCGTCTCCTTCCCGTACACTGGGAAGCGGGGCGTGACAGGTTTTGTTGGTGGCCAATGCAGGTCAGTTCTGCATGGAACCCTACCATGCAGGTCCATTCTAGATGGACATGCAGGTCAATTCTGCATGAAGTCCTAAGCAATATAACACAAGAATCAGCAACTAAAAACTTTCTTTACATTTCATATTCCTTGAATCTTACAATTTCATATTCTTTGAATCTATCCTAACCCTATTTTTTCTTTCAAGGTTATGGATTCTCCAAACAATACTAGCACAAACTTCAACAACACACCACCACCTCTTCCACTTACGTCTACCGTTGTAGCTCCGATCAACGAGCAAACAGTATTGCTTGAGGCAATCCGAAGCCTTCTGGAAGGACAGCAGCAGCAGACTGCTATCTTATTGAACCGTCCAGAAGCGGAAGCATCCGGGGTGAAGCAATTTCGGGCATTGCACCCGAAGCAATTTTCTGGGAAAGAAAGCCCTTTAGAAGCTGAAGAATAGGCTCAGAGCATTTAGGACGATCTGGCAGCAGCACAAGTGCCAAAGATTGCCTGGGTTAGAGTTGCGAAGCTGCAACTCACAGATAATGTCACGCCCCGCTTCCCAGTGTACGGGCAGAGGACGCGATGGGCCGCTACGTATTTACTCAGAAGTAAACACGCTAAGCGTATCTAAGCAATATAAAAGTAAATGTACACAAGAGACAAGATATAAATAAACAGCAACTTTATTTATCAACATTCTTTTTACAATACATCTGAAAAGCAAATACATGGAATGGAAAGCAATACCTAAACAGTAACATAACAGAAAAGGAAAATACAGAATGTAAATGTGTATAAGGAATCTAAAGCTCTGGGTCGAAAGCTAGCTGTTCCAAATACTCGCTGGTGGGTTCGATCTCCAGTGAGTCCGAATCACCTGACGACATTCCAAAGAAGAAGAAAGAGAATGTCGTCAGCGAACAAATCGCTCGGTAAGTCCCGTAAATAGACAAGAATGGAATAGACAAAATAGAGAGTATATTGTTATAATGGTGTATATAGTGTTAACGATGTTGTTTGTAGCTTGGTACAGAAGAATGCCAGTGTATACGAGATGAGTCCCACTATTCCGGAGACTAAGGTATACGGAGCACAAGGAACCGTTCAGCCACGGTACAACGGCAATGGATATTCAGGTTAGGTGTATTATGGTTACAGTCTCGTGCTACTTTTAACACCTTCCGTACCAATCTACCGCTTATAAACCCCGCGATGTCTGTATTGTTTGTATTGTTTGAATTGTATATTGTATATAGATGAATGACTTGCCGAAACCATGATATCAGAATGGAACGCATATAATGGATGATCATGTAAATGGAATATATCCATGGTTCGGTTCAGTCAATATAGATTGATTAGATTGAACAGATTGAATATATAGATTCATGGATTCATGTTGAATTGTAGTTTGATACTTGAATCATATTCAAGTCAGATTGATTATATTGAGACTCAGTCTGAGTCAGACAATTAGAAAAGAAGTTGAAGTCCTGAATTATGTTTTGGTGCTATCGGTAACTGCTGATATGGACGGCAGGATTTGTGTCTTTTTCAAAGACAATTACCGTGTTGATAACACCGTTTGTTAAGTTGTCTACCTTAAATAGGCAAGCACCCAAATCTCCGGCTCCCTGGGGCCCAAGAGAATGGTCCCACTTAAACCTATGTTTACTAGGGTCCTTATTGTAATTTAGTATAACTTGAGGAGGTTTTATGCAAAATAGTTTTGTTATACTTTCAGAGTATATCTCAATTATTTAATTATCGTCTTTAGAGTTTTCATAGATGTTTCTTTTATTCAATGTGAAATTTCTAGTGAATATGCCATAGTTTTAAAGTATAAGGTATTTATCTGAAATATTGGAATTGTATGGTATTTTCTTGTAAATGGGATTTTTTTCTTGAATTTTGGAAATGTGGAATATTATAAATATTAAAAATAGATATTTTGATATTAATTACATATATATTTATTTATAAAAAATATAAGTTTTATTTATAATAGAAATCACATTTTTCTAAAGAAAAATGTATTAAAGTCTTTCGAGATCGTATGCTCCTTGCGGAGGTCTGCATCCCACTCTACTAAGCTTGATGATGTGCAATAATCCGCACCATCCCGAACGAGTTCTCCAAAATGGGTTGTAGAGGCGCAACTGCAAAGAATTGTTAAAATACACTTCTTGTAGAAAAATGTTTTAATAGTTAAAGGTAGTTATATGTAAAGTCGTATTTTCCGAATCTATGTTCTCAAATTCCATCGTGTTATGTTATATATGTGTGTTGTGAGGAGATAGGTCATTACCTCATGAGATTTCTAAAGGTATAAAGGTATTATAGAGTTTATGTCGGAAACTAGAGTTTATGGTATTTTAATGTAAAATTGCGATAAAAGATGCATATAACAATCTTTTGTGATGAAACTTGTTAAAAATGTTCATTAATGTTTAATGAACAATATGTGATGATATGAAAGTATCTTGATTAAGAAAAATTATAGTTTTTAAAGAAAACCGAATCGGAAGTCGGACTAACTCCGCTTCCGTCGGGTTTTAGTTTTGAATGTTTTTAGAATAGAGAAAAGAAGGAGGAGTAGGGACTTACAACATAATTAGTTAGAGGATAGAAAGTGGAAGATGTGGGAGTTGCCGGTGCGTCGTTTCGTCGTCGGAAACTCCTTGCGTTGTCGCCGGAAGTTCGTCGGAGCTTCGCCCTTTACTAACTCCGCTTACACACAAAAGGATCTTGGAATTTTCTTGAGAGTTTGGGCAGAGATTTGTGAGTGAGGAGCGATGATTTGAGGATCGTATTTATAGGAAAAATTAGGGTTTAGGGTAGTGAAAGGGTGTATTAAAAATTTATATTAAAAATGGATTAAATGTGAGTTTTATTGTGCTCTGTAAATGTGCAGGGAAAACAAATAATACTGGAGTTATGGGGGGAGTCCAAGAGTCGCTAGGGTTAAAGAAAATTGGGGTTTGGTCCGAGTCAGACCGGCGGCGCCGGCCCGAGTCACGAGTTGGGGGATTGTATTAGGGCCACGTGTCAGGGTCGGTTGGTGTACTGCAGTGCACTCTTTTGTTTTATGTGTGACTCTTCAGTTTACGTGTTGTGCTCGTGTAGACTCTTGGGCTTCTAAAAGATTAAAAGAATTTTAAATAAAAATAATGTATGGCTGATGGGATTTGAACTCTGGTGTTATGGTTCAGCAGTGCAAGGTCTTACCAGTGAGATACAAGCTCCTTCTTGCTGTTCTAAATCAAAACAAATACTTATAGTACTCACAGGAAATGAAAATACTCCAATTGTACATTAACTTTAAATGAATTTTATGTACACTAAAATTGGAGTTGTTACAGTCTACACTCCTTACAAAAATTTTGTCTTCGAAATTTACAATTTATTTTAAGGACTAGTTTACCAATAAGTGAGGATATCTTGCACGCATCTAATCTTCCCTTTCCCATGTCGATTCTCCTAGAGTGTCTTTGTCTACATCACTCGAACCAAGTTGACTTCCTTGTTCCAAAGTGACTTCACTTTCCTGTCCAGGATCTTAACAGGTTGTTGCTCACAACATAAGTCGGGCTATACAGTGAGCTCGGAATGATCGAGAATATGGCTGGGTCACTCACATATCTTCTGAGTTGGGATATGTGGAACACATTATGCATTCCTTCCAATGAAGGTGGAAGTGCCAAGCGATAAGCCACTTCACCGACTCGTTCGAGTATGTCGAACGGTCTAATATATCTCGTACTTAGCTTACCCCGTCTTCCAAATCGAATCACTCCGCGGTTTGGAGATATCTTCAGAAATACATGATCTCCCGGTTGGAACTCCAAATGACGGCGCTTTGCATCAGCCCAGTGCTTCTGTCGATCTTTTTTAGTTATATGTATGCCCTAGAGGCCATTACTGTACATAAGATGTATATTGTAGTGGATGCTGGGACATATATAGGTAGGACTTTCTTGCTCGACATGATAGTACGCTATCTGGTTGCTCTTTATCTTAACATGTATACTTTTTGTCTCTCTGATTACATGTTGATAAAGCCCTTACGATGTGTACTTGACTTCCAGGACTATGATGAAGATCATACTAGTGGGGCCTGGGTAGTCAATGAGTACATCCTTCATTGTTCCTAGTCGTGGAAATATCGAGACGGGGCATCGATATTCCAGAGTAGACTAGCGTATATCTTCTCGACCTATGTGATGGGCGATGGATGATCCCATATCCATTGGTGTTTGACATCAGAGATGGTATGCGGGTGCTCAGTGGAGACTGGGTACACTGAATGGACTCGCCAAGAACTCCCATATGGTATTATACCTCACGTCAGATGGCAGTTCTCTGGTGACACTGGTACAGCTTAGTCTGTTGACCCAAGATCGTCATAGAGTCTTGTGTGTCTCCCACTGTGCTTTGATTTCCACCCTACCACGGCTCTACTGAGTCGTGCAAACAGGTGGTTTTTGGGTACAGTCCCGATTCACATGGAGGCAATGAGTGATAGGAGGGGATTCGTCTCTCCCGGTATTGGGGGTTGATGTTGTGCTATGCTCGACTGGCCATAACAGGAAATCCCTGGACAGGGTTGCAGTGATATACTGGTAAGAGTTATCAGTAGTTTCACGAATGTTATGGACCTTACGTCGGCATGACTTATCAAGCTACTGGGGTCTGACGTTTACCACCCCGAGGCGAGATATGCGACATATCAGACGAACAGACCGGACTATACGGTAAGTGTTACTGGTTGGATTCACAGGAGTGTGAGCGGGCTTGCTCGTCGATCTTCTGATCGCTCAATACCCGGATGGCCGTTACGTTTAGCAGACCGCTTGCGGCTTGTGGGTGTTTGATATGATCATCATCTGTTGCCGGCGTATTGACGAGTCTTTAGAGTCCTACACAGAGGTTTCCTGGCTCAAGGGAAACGAAATAGGAGCGCATATGAGATATGTGCGGGACCGAGAATAATGCGTGTATGTGATACCGTATTCTATTCTCGCGATGAATGTATCGAATGGTTGTATGTGATATAACCTAGTTATTGATTCAAGGATTGATTCGATAAGCCGATACATTGGATACTAGTCGGTTATATGCGACATGACCGGATCATTGAATCAGGTGTTGATTTAATGATTTAATGTATAATTATATATTTGATATATTACTTTGCATTAACTAGTATTGGTTCACTTTAAATGGATTTTCTCACTTCATGTGCACATTGTGTATATGATATATTTTAGTGCACAAGATTGTATCATGTTTGATGATACATGAATGTTAGTGTGTATGTTTAGATTAAACCATGGTTATGTGATGGTTAGGATTTTCTTTTTCTTATCTATTTATTTATTTATTTTGGCAAAAGATTAAAGAGAAAATGGTGGCTTTCTTTGTTTGTTATTGAAGCTTCTTGAAGCTTTGACCAAGTGACCATTTTGTCTTCATGCTTAACCCTAACCCTTCCAACTAACCATAGTCTATTCTCTACACCTAATCATGGTTGCCATATGATAAGTGTTGATTTTATTTTCTATTTGATAATAACTTATCATATTCTTTTCATCATCATCTTCTTCTTCAAATATGAAGAAAGCTTGCTCCATCAATGGCAACTTAAGAAAAAGAGTGAGAAATCCAATTCTAATGTGAACCCACTTCCTATTTCTTCATCCTCTACCTCTTGCCAAGTAGTATAGGGTGTTTTCTTCACAAGTTTCATGACTTGGTGAAGTGGGAGCTTGATCTTGTGATGCCTCGACGTAGATCATCTTCGGCATCGAAGTCGAAGACCTAGCTCACCCATTTCTCCGATGAAGCAGATGCAAGAGTCCAAGATTCGATTTGGACAGCGGAGGGACGTCATCACGGAGTCTAGGAGGTGGAGGACCGGATCTACAAAGGTTGTAGCCACTTTCCTTTTAGATAAAGTTGTTTATTTGCATCGTATCGCTTATACATCTAGTTAACGATCCGTATTAGGGTTTCTCGGCACTTGTAAAATTTCAATTGGCCATGTTTGATCACTTGTGAGACCTCATTAGTGTGCCTAGGAACCCTACAGTGGTATCAGAGCCTAGCTAGAGCCTTAGGCGATGCGTAGACGGAATTAGAAGTCCGATCGAGCCGAAAACCAAATTCAAAACATGCTCTCTGTACATTTTTGAAATTTGTGGATTTTGTTGGAGATAGTGCCCTCAGAGTCAATTATTGGATCACAGGCACGTGATTGCAATGATTGAGGGAGGACCTATCCCGGTAGGACAGTCTTACTCGAGATGATAGTATGCTATCTGGTTTATCTTTATCATCGTGTACTGCTTTAGGTGACCCGACTTGTCGCTATTACATGTTGATAGAGCCCCTAGGATTCTTGTTTGACTACCAGCAGTATGATGGCGATCATATACGTGGGAGCTGGTATTCTATAAGCACATCCTTAAAAGGTCCCTAGTCGTAGGAGTTTCGAGACAGGGCATCGATTCTCCAGAGTAGACTAGTGTATACAGTCGAGACCCCGACGAGGGGCGGTGGCCGGTCTCACAAGCCACTGGTGTCAGTTGGTTCACCTAAGATGTATACAGGTGCTCATTGGGTTATGAGTACACCGGACAGGACCCGCCGGGAACATGCTAGTTGGTCTTATACCTGACGTCAGATAGCAGTTCCCTGGTGACATGTGTACAGGTTAGTTCATCGACCTGGGGATCGTCATTTGTCTCGTGTGAGTTCCCACTGTACTTTGATTACTACTCTACCACGGCTCAAAAGAGTCGTGCAAACAGGTTTTAGTTGGGTACAGTCCCGAGCCACATGGAGGCAGTGAGCGGATCTTCAGGGGTTCGTCTCTCCCGGTATTGGGGGTGAGGTCGCGCTGTGTCTAGGAGAGCCATTACGCAAAGCCCTCGGCCGAGGCAGGAGATTTACTGGTAGGTATTCCAGTAGTATCTCAGGGCGTTCTGGGCTACACTCCGACACGACTTGTACCGCTTTTGGGGGTCTGACTTTTACCAACCCCCTAGGCCCGACATGCGATGCTCATAGACGAACGGACCGGACTGTACGGATATTGTCACTGACAGGCTCAGTAGGGTGTCAGGATGAGTTCGCTCATCGACGTCCCTTTTGATCAATAGCTGGTGGCCCGTCACGTATTGGCTAATACCTCTGACGTGCTAGTGGTTAAATCCACAGCCATAGTATTGACGAGTCTTTAGAGTCCACCACACTTTCAGTTACTCAAGCTTTCGGGCGAAACGTTGTAGAGGCCGTATGGAGATATGGCAGGGTCCGATCAGATACGTGCGGTATTGCACGGACCAGGATCGGACGGTTTGTACTAGTGGTCGTATGGATATATGGCAGGGTTCGATCAGATACGTGCGGTATTGCACGGATCAGGATCGAACGGATATTACTAGCCGGCTTTGGTTTAAGCTGGATCCTAGTTTAGTACAGTGTAGACTTTGTCTCATTGCATTTGTATCCGGTCAGAATACAGATGCGGGTGTGTATGCACAGCATCGGGGTTTTTCCTGTAATTTATTACGGGACCAGTTTTCTGGAGTTGCCAGTTTGCATTCCGTTCCGGCCAGTTTTCCTTTGTTTCTTTCCGGCCGGACTTTTCTGTTGGAAGGGCTAATTTGCAAGTTTGCAAATTAGCTATTGTGGAGGGTTCTTTGTGGCTTTTGACATTATGATGGTTCATATTATTTCTAGCATCTTTAGATGCTTTTCTTATTCTCATTATTGTTTTGCTTTAATGAGATTGGAATTGATTTGATTTGGGGTGACCTTTTCTCCTCATTATCCTCACATCTCTTATGGTTACCATGATACTCTCTTGTGCTCACCCCCCTTTGCAAATCCCTTACACATTATGGCCGGCCACTTGATGGTGTAGATTGGAGGCATTTTTATTTGGTGATGTTCTCATTTTGGCTTGCTAGAAAATTGCATTTCTCATCTCTCCAAAATTCACTCTCTTCTCCAACATCAAAGGCAACTTCTTAAACCCCAAGAGACAAGAATTCTACACTATAATCTACAGCAAATCTTGGGCACGTCGACTTGCCAGCTTCGTGCCCGAGTTGCCTCGGCATTGAGGTGGGAGCCCGTAAAAGATACAGACGATGTGGTGCCCTTCCGGCAAGGAGGCAACGACCGGAGTTTCCGCGGGAGATCGGGACGATGACGAGAAGACCGGAGGACTCGGATCACTCGGTATATCTCTTCCCATCTCTTGTTAGCTAGTATAGGTTAATGGTTAACGATCCGGATTTTATTGTCCGCGGTAGCGCCAGTTTCTAAGTAAGGAAAATTTTTGATTCCGCATTTTGGCCTCGGTAAGACGGCCGGGGCGCTGCCGTGGCGCAACATGGTATCAGAGCCATGCCATTAACCTTGTCTAGCTTTGTTTGGTGTGTTTTGCATTTCCGATCGACCAAAATTCCAGAATCTACAATTTTGTTCACATCAGTTTTCTGTTGAAAATTTTTGGTGTCTAAAAATTTTTCAGGTTGTATAAAACTAATGTACTGGAAATTCTAAGACTTCTGTAAAAATTCGACTCAGTCAGTCGATCACGGAGGCGCGTAACCGCGGCCAAACCCCCCCTTGGGCCGCGGTTCCGCCGCACTTTGGTGTCGTCACTGTGTCCAATTTTTCCAGTGGGCTTGTGGGCTAATTTTGGGGATTTTGGAATATTAAATTTGGGCCCAGAATTTCTGTGAGTACTACAGTATTGCTTCGGGGCCCACTTGTTAATTGTTTGATCGATCGGATATTTTAAACACATTATTTCACAGTATTTACATTATATCTGCGACCGTGAATGTCACTTGATCGGTAAATCCCGTCTAACTGCTATCCCCCGGTTAGACGGATTTGCGAACGTGACTTTCACGTTGATGTTCTGTTTTTGCTGTGATGTTGCGGATCGGTCGTGGGGGATAGCCTGGATGAAATGCTGGTACAGTTTTGTTGTATTATGTACATTTGATATTGCGGGGCGAGCGTCCGACATGTGGACTGCCATCACTGCCTGTTTGTATTATTCTTTTGGGGCACGACCTGGTTGCGGTCGATGTACCCGGTGTATGTATATTTTACTTTCTGTACTAGGATTACCCCGCGGAGGGGTGCACGGATAGCCGGGTTCTAGAGGGAAACGGGCCCGCATCTCATGGCATTGAGACGGAGGGGGCTTCACTCTAGGATTGGCGGGCTATTCGCCGCACTCGTAGGGGGTATAGGTTGACCCAGGAGGGGTGCCCAAGTTACCGGATTCCATGAAGTGCTGGGTGGTCCATTCACGGTGCTGAAGGGGGCTGCCTCGCTTCAGGTTTTGGCGGGTGACTTGCCGCGCCCGTAGGGGTCTAGGATTTCATTGCACAGGCTATCCACACGACCAGGGGAACGTCGGGTTTCAGCAGCGGCTCTGTGAAACCCGGGGAACCCAGATATCTGTATTGTTCTGTGATGCTGTACATTTCTGTGATGTTGCTTTTTATCACGCCTTGAGCGAATATAATATATTGGTATATATATTAGTAGATGTTGTATATGTTTTGCATCCGCGCTAGTCCAGTCCCCGCTCTGTCGTTAGTTAAGTAACCTAACGGGTGATGACGGGACCCAGTGGCGAATGCGGATAGCATATACGTACATCAGTATATTTTCGTTCTTTGTGGTGTGATCAATTGATGGGACTGCGTTGATTCGGATCAATGCAAGATAAACAAACCTATTCTGATGTTGTTGGAACATTTTTCAAAAAGCTGTTATTGCAAGGACGTTCACTTTTGTTTTGCATCGTGGTATTCATTTGGAATATCCTGCTCCTCAGTCGACGAGGCAGGGGCCGAGATCCCTTCACCGCGAGTGACCCCTTGGACAGAAGTTTGCGTCTGGGCATTAACTTCACTATAGCAGATTACTTTTGCTTTGCATCGTGGTATTCAGTTGGAATATCCTGCACCTCATTCTACGGGGAAAGAGCCGAGATCCCTTCACCGGGAGTGACCTCTTTAGCAAAGGCTTTCGTCACTATATTTTTATAAAAACTATGCAGTTCCTTCAACGATATCAAGTTCATTACGTTAAAGGTTTTTCGCCAAAAACCAGCCATAGCCCTCCGTCATTTCCTACAGGTATTATTTGGTATTCGTGCTGCGTTTGTTGACCTAGTCAAGACGTAGTGTTCGGTAGCTAAGTGGTACTTGTTTGTTGCATAAGTGGGATTGGTTAGGACAGTCGTGCGGCCTTGTTGACCTAGTCAAGGGCACGTACGGGTGGGTTTAATGCAATCCAGAATAATGACGGGTTGAACTTGATTGGCGGTTTATGGTTTGTTGACCTAGTCAAGGTCATAAACCGCTTGGGGTAAAAATCACATCGGGAGTTTCAAAAGAACTGAAACTTGCCAGGCATGCGCATACCTTCTGGAGTGTGGTGACTTGAGTGGATTCCGTCAAGTTATCATGCGATGATAGTTGGATCCCGATTCCCACTGATGAGTTGGTTTACTCCTCGTGTGACCCCGACTAATTCTTCTTTCAGGTTTGGAGGAGAATTTGAGGTACAGTGGGAGGTTTCCAGATTAGACAAAGTGATAACCATTCTGATCTAGGTTAGAGTGCACGCTGAGTGTTTCTTTTCTCTCTCTCTTTGGCAGCGGCCATTGACCCGACCCTAAAACTATGACTCAGTGACCAAGTTGACCGAACCTTCTTAACCCTGGCTTTTGGATTGTCAGAGTTGCAGACCTCATTGCCACTCCTACTTTTACCCTTTTCTCCAGAACACCCCGTATTACTGCGAACGTCCACTTCCATTGGACAAAACCATCGTATGGTTAGATACGAACTCGAAGGAATTCGAGGATGGTTTCCGGTTCTGGAGAAAACGGATAGGATTATTCAGTTGTCTTTTCCCTTTTACCTTCTCTCAAGTTGTGAGTACTCCTTGGTTTAGGAGATAGTACACCTATTACGCAAATTGGATAGTCTTCTTCCAAACCTTAGGCTGGTGCCGACCGGTAGAGAATGAAGAAAACCAATTAGCCTAAACGGTGTGCAGAAGGTATTAAGATTAAGACAAAGCAAGGGATTAGTAAGAGGGCAAAGTAAATTGCGACTGCTATTCACGACCAAACCGAGTATTTCTTCGCCAATCCTAAATCACCTTTGTATTTCTCCAGGACACTCCGTATCACTACGAAGATCCCAAGTTTATTGGATAATCCATCGTATGGTTATATACGAACTCGAAAGGAACTTGTTCCAGTTCGGGGATGGATTCTGGTTCAGGAGAAATAGGAATAAGGTTTATTCGGTTGTCTTTTATCTTCACCTTCTCTCGCATTGCGAGTGCTCCTAGGATTAGGACAGTACACCCATTATGCTTATTGGATAGTCTTCTTCCAAACCATAGGCTGGTGCCGAACGGTAGGGAAGGAAGAAAACCAATTGGCCTAAAGGGGTGTGCAGAAGGTAATGACTAAAGACATATAAAGGGATTTGGAGAGGTGGCAAAGAATTATACGGTTATAGTTGTGAATCTGGATAATGGAAGAGGCATTACTAGGAATACCAGGATACCCCACCGAAACATTTCAATGTTTCAGTTTCACTGTGTAATGTTAAAAGAAAAACTGATTTCCCGATTAGATACTTACTCCAGGGTATGTATTTACCAGGTATGATTCTCACATCTGTATGGTTTTACAGATGATGAGTGGGAGTAAGTTATTGGGAATAGGGTGACCATCCTCATTATATCGGGATTCGTTGTAATCGGTGATATTTGAGGAGATCATCTGGGCTGTTTGCCGGTCGGCAAATATTTGGTTTTGAATATCCGCTGTTGTGCACCAATTTCAAATTGTTATATCTGTACGTCTATTTTCATAGAGTGAGATATACCTTTTGATATTATGTCGATGACATTTACCTATATCAGTGGATGGTTAGGTAAGGAGCATCAAACAGCGGTGTAATTCTTCTTAACCATAAGTACAGTTTTCAACCTACGACGCACAGTGAAAGAGTTGTTAGACTCAGCAGACTTATACAGAGTATTGTATGTTGTCCAGTGTCCATTAGGACAGAGGGGTTGGTCCTCATACTATATTCTGTTTACTTTTAACTTCTCTAGCTCTTAGACATGTGTTTCGTAGAAACACAGGGTCTAAGTTTTGAGGAGTTATAGGTATTTGAATAGAGTAGAGAACCAGGTGTAGCAAGTATCGGGATTCTTCAAAGTGATCGAAGATGTAGATACTTGTGTATGGTATTCAGTTGATAGTAATGATAAAGAGAAATTGCTTCTCTTTCAGGTTACTCATAAATGGAAGCATTCCTAAGTTGAGTAACGCTGATCGGCCTCCTTCCATTTAGTTGACATGCACTGGAGATAGCTGCATGATTTGAACCTGGTTCAATTAAATCAGTGCCTCTGTTTCTATATTGGATATAGAACAGTTCATATCTTAACGATGTTAAGGTACGGGGAGTTGTCCGGCTTATGCTTAAAACCAGACACTGGACAACTCAAGGCACGTTTCTGTAATGGCTGTTTGTGGGTTGACCCAGGCTATGACGAGGGTTGATTTTCTACCATCTGGGAGATCAATAGTAATATTGTTCTAGACTCGCCACAGTTTTAATAAAAATGGATTTTTTCAGAAAACAGTAGTGGGAGTATGGTAGAACTGGAAGTGATTCCAGAACCGCAAACGATTACTGAAGATTTAATAAGAACCTAAAGATTCAATCTTTTTTGACATACCATTGGCCACTCCGCAGATTTGATGGGTAAACTCAGGCACTCGAGAGGTACTTCGGTATGTTCAAGGACGGTGGCAGGGAGGTTCTTGTTTACCCAGACTTACCATTGCTGTTGTTCCAGACTGTGAGACCCGGCAGGAGGATGAGTATAGCGTCGTTCTAAACTAGCTTTAGAAGTGCACGTCTATATGACCCTGGCAGAGGGTTGTCGTAGTCAGTGGGAGCAGCGGAAGCATTGGTGGACAGGTGGCTTATGTCTATTTATAGGCTAAAGCAGATATAGCGGAGATAGATCATCTATTTCTGACATGACAGTCATAGGTTTGACGTCATCAGAATAGGGGATGGATCTGTTGAGAAGGTAGTAGGGTGTGATGTCATGGTATTTGGATGACATACACAGAGTAGGAAGTGATATTCCTATACTACGATCGGTTATACTTTGGTTGTCACACAGTTGTTTCTCCACACAGGACTTGGATATTATATCAGACATTCTGGTTACTAGATCTATGGTTTTAGATCTAGATTTGGGTGGTTTCCCAATCTGGGTACCTTGACAGCATTCTATGAGTATTTAGAATGGACGACTCCTGGCACGGTAGTGCACCTGCAGTTGATGGAGTCACCCTCTCTAAAGGTGTCTTATAGACTAAAGGGGAGAGGGATACTCATGATTGGCAGATCACTTGCTTAGGCAATTGAGTCAATCATGAGATGTCAAGTACCACACCAGATGTTGTTCTTACACTAGATGCAATAAGTTGACATTGATCCAATCCTGGAGAAACAGTCGGAAGCAGTTTTAGAACATAAGTGGATGTTCTAGGGATATGATAACGACAGCCTCATTTGGGAGACAGTTATCATTCCAGGCTTGCAAGGTGACATGGACGACAAGGAGGTTGTCAGAGTTGTAGTTTTCCTTCTGACGAGGGGCAGTATTTTGGACAGGTGGTCCAAGGCAATACTGAGGGTGGCATGGCGCAGGATACTGATTAAGTTCAGTTGACGATACAGTCTAAGAAGTTTGGATTTGGAGTTCATTTATGAGCTAGGTCCCATCAGACATCCAGACATTCTAAGACAGGTATTGCTCATTTCGGGAGATGGCTTTCTCCGCGAACTTGAGATATAGAGAGACATAGAAAGAAACTTCACAGCGGATCCACTCACTGAGGCTATTCCTCGAACGCAATAGTTTCGCAAACGAGCTTTATGAGACTGACTAGTAGAGGAGTTGGGTGTTCGGTATCACACGGGCCGTGAGTATGCGGCATCGCAATAATTAGCCTTGAGTGCAAGTGGGAGATTGTTGGAGATAGTGCCCTCAGAGTCAATTATTGGATCACAGGTATGTGATTGCAATGATTGAGGGAGGACCTATCCCGGTAGGACAGTCTTACTCGAGATGATAGTATGCTAACTGGTTTATCTTTATCATCGTGTACTGCTTTAGGTGACCCGACATGTCGCTATTACACGTTGATAGAGCCCCTAGGATTCTTGCTTGACTACCAGCAGTATGATGGCGATCATATACGTGGGAGCTGGTAGTCTATAAGCACATCCTTAAAAGGTCCCTAGTCGTAGGAGTTTCGAGACAGGGCATCGATTCTCCAGAGTAGACTAGTGTATACAGTCGAGACCCCGACGAGGGGCGGTGGCCGGTCTCACAAGCCACTGGTGTCAGTTGGTTCACCTAAGATGTATACAGGTGCTCATTGGGTTATGAGTACACCGGACAGGACTCGCCGGGAACATGCTAGTTGGTCTTATACCTGACGTCAGATAGCAGTTCCCTGGTGACATGTGTACAGGTTAGTTCATCGACCTGGGGATCGTCATTTATCTCGTGTGAGTTCCCACTGTACTTTGATTACTACTCTACCACGGCTCAAAGGAGTCGTGCAAACAGGTTTTAGTTGGGTACAGTCCCGAGCCACATGGAGGCAGTGAGCGGATCTTCAGGGGTTCGTCTCTCCCGGTATTGGGGGTGAGGTCGCGCTGTGTTTAGGAGAGCCATTACGCAAAGCCCTCGGCCGAAGCAGGAGATTTACTGGTAGGTATTCCAGTAGTATCTCAGGGCGTTCTGGGCTACACTCCGACATGACTTGTACCGCTTTTGGGGGTCTGACTTTTACCAACCCCTAGGCCCGACATGCGATGCTCATAGACGAACGGTCCGGACTGTACGGATATTGTCACTGACAGGCTCAGTAGGGTGTCAGGATGAGTTCGCTCATCGACGTCCCTTTTGGTCAATAGCTGGTGGCCCGTCACGTATTGGCTAATACCTCTGACGTGCTAGTGGTTAAATCTACAGCCATAGTATTGTCGAGTCTTTAGAGTCCACCACACTTTCAGTTACTCAAGCTTTCGGCCGAAACGCTGTAGAGGCCGTATGGAGATATGGCAGGGTCCGATCAGATACGTGCGGTATTGCACGGATCAGGATCGGACGGTTTGTACTAGTGGCCGTATGGATATATGGCAGGGTTCGATCAGATACGTGCGGTATTGCACGGATCAGGATCGAACGGATATTACTAGCCGGCTTTGGTTTAAGCCGGATCCTAGTTTAGTACAGTGTAGATTTTGTCTCATTGCATTTGTATCCGGTCAGAATACAGATGCGGGTGTGTATGCACAGTATCGGGGTTTTTCCTGTAATTTATTACGGGACCAGTTTTCTGGAGTTGCCAGTTTGCATTCCGTTCCGGCCAGTTTTCCTTTGTTTCTTTCCGGCCGGACTTTTCTGTTGGAAGGGCTAATTTGCAAGTTTGCAAATTAGCTATTGTGGAGGGTTCTTTGTGGCTTTTGACATTATGATGGTTCATATTATTTCTAGCATCTTTAGATGCTTTTCTTATTCTCATTATTGTTTTGCTTTAATGAGATTGGAATTGATTTGATTTGGGGTGACCTTTTCTCCTCATTATCCTCACATCTCTTATGGTTACCATGATACTCTCTTGTGCTCACCCCCCTTTGCAAATCCCTTACACATTATGGCCGGCCACTTGATGGTGTAGATTGGAGGCATTTTTATTTGGTGATGTTCTCATTTTGGCTTGCTAGAAAATTGCATTTCTCATCTCTCCAAAATTCACTCTCTTCTCCAACATCAAAGGCAACTTCTTAAACCCCAAGAGACAAGAATCTACACTATAATCTACAGCAAATCTTGGGCACGTCGACTTGCCAGCTTCGTGCCCGAGTTGCCTCGGCATTGAGGTGGGAGCCCGTAAAAGATACAGACGATGTGGTGCCCTTCCGGCAAGGAGGCGACGACCGGAGTTTCCGCGGGAGATCGGGACGATGACGAGAAGACCGGAGGACTCGGATCACTCGGTATATCTCTTCCCATCTCTTGTTAGCTAGTATAGGTTAATGGTTAACGATCCGGGTTTTATTGTCCGCGGTAGCGCCAGTTTCCAAGTAAGGAAAATTTTTGATTCCGCATTTTGGCTTCGGTAAGACGGCCGGGGCGCTGCCGTGGCGCAACAGATTTTTTAGAATTAAAAATATGCAGAAAAATCAGCAGGAATATCTAAGAGTTACTGTAAAATTCGAGTCCCTAATTCAATCAAACCGCCGCGGTTCCGCGGCATGAGCATGGCTCATGCGGCGGTTCCGCGGCCGTTTTGTCTTATCTTGCATCGAATTTTGCACTTTAATTCATATTTTGCAGTGCTGGTTTTCCTGGGAATTTTTAATTTGAACTCAAGAGTTGAGTTTTCTGGGTTGTATTGGGGACTCGGTGTTTCGATCAGATTGTCTAATTTTGTCAGTGTGTTTTTTTGGGTAATTTTAGAATATGTTAAAAAGTTCGACCGGATATAAATACCCACTTTTTCCCCTGCCGAGAAATTTCCAATTGCTGGATATTTCTGTAGTTTAATCACGTTCTAAGTAGTGCAAGTAATGCGATGGTCCCTCTAGAAGACAACAAATCTTAACTCGATTATGTGACCGTCTTGAACTGCCCTTTGAACCTTAGGGTTTGGGGCAGTACGGCGTGCCACATGTGAGGCGTTGGCTTGACCCTTCTATGGCTGGACCGTTGGTACTGAGGCACGAACTGAATGTTTTTAGACTTATTTCATATGTTGAGCTGTATCGGGAAAACTTGGGTGTTCGATTGTTCGATCGGAAAGTTTAACATTTTCTATTTATCCGGAATGTGATACAATATTTGGAATTCACAAGTAGTTATGAGATAACCGAATGAATGTTATAAATCTAGCAGTTTAGTCTCACTTGATCGGTTGCCACGGAATTTTGATGCGATCAAAAGTCCGTTGCAATCACGTAGCGTACGCGGATACTCGCCGGCTAAACTTAATAGACAGCCTCGCCCCATAGCCCCGACCAAGTGACTGTAGGAGAACCCCGTCGCCGAAGGCATCCGTTCGGGTGCTCGCGGTAGCGGTGTTCCGCCTTGGTGCACTTCGTCGACGGTATCGGGGGTGCGGCCGCCTACTAAAGTTTGCGACGAGCATTCGATCAGTTTTTCGGGAATCCTGTTAAATTGCCCTACATGATATTGAAAAGTGTTTTCGATAAATGAGACTAAAATGCGGGTTTTTTAATTGTTAGGCATGCGATGTCTAAGGAATTCATTTGATTAGGCATGCGATGTCTAAAGAGGTTGCGGATTCCAACTGTTGTAGTTTTACACTTTCTTTTCTGTGACCGTAAGTGTAATAAGTGATATCGCCGGTTTCGTTGCTATATGTCAACGACAATTGGGATGCGCATATTTACTTACGTTGATGACATGTGATGTTATGTGTTGCTGGATATGTTATATTGGATCGTCGTGTTCGAATAGCCGGGTTTTTTTTATGTGAGACGAATGTTTTTCATTTTCATTCATGTAAAAACTTGTATGTAATATTCTTTTATTGGGGCACTTCCAGGTTGCGGAAGATGTCACCGTTGATGTATATTATTTACTTTTCCGCATTAGGATAGACCCAAGGAGGGGAGCACAAGTAACTGGGTTCTAGGGTCCAGTGGGTGACCATCTCGAGGAGTCGGGTTCGGGTCTCCTAACCCTAGAATTGGTAGGGTTGCTTGCCGCTCTCGTAGGGGTCTAGGGGTGTGGGATTGGCTATTCATCATGACCGTGGAATCCGTGTTTTATACTGGCTCGTATTGAAAACACGGACGTCCTAGTATATCCAATATTTCATATGATATTTTCTGCTGCGTTATCTGTGATGTGATCATGTGATGTTCTGTGATAGATATAATATATAGTATATATGATATATTATATAGACGTTACTTATGTTTTACACCCGCGCTAGCCCTGTCCCGCTCTGCCGTTAGTTACCTAACCTAACGGTGCACGAGGGGACATCGAGGCGAATGCGGATGGCATAAGTGTACGTCATATTTATCTGTGATGTTTAGGTAACTTAAATGATGGGATATTCATTAATGAGATTAATGAAAGAAAATAAACCTAATTGATGTTGTGGAATCGAATTTCAAATTAAAACAGGTAGCTACAGTTCTTGCTTTGCATCGCGGTGTTCATTATAGAACATCCTGCACCTTATTCGATGAGGAAAGGACCGAGATCCCTTCACCGGGAGTGACTCCTTTAGCAATAACTGGCAGATGCTACAACTCTCGGTTTGTCTTTTGATTGCTTCTATAGTTTCTTCTTTGCACAGTGATATATATGATATATCCCGCACCTCATTCGACGAGGAAAGGGCCGACGATCCCTTCACCGGGAGTGACCCCTTTAGCAAAACTAGAAAATCTTCAAAAACTTTCCATTTAAAAACCATTTGATTCCGCAACGAGATCAAGTTCAAAGCGTTAAAGGCTTTCGTAAAAACCATTCGCAACCCTCCGTCATTTTAGGAAGTAAAGTACTTAGTATTCGTGCTGTGTTTGTTGACCATAGTCAAGGCACAGTGTACGGTAGCTAAGTGATGTCTTCCTACACCGCATATGATGCGATTAGTTAGGACAGTCGCGTGACTTTGTTGACCTTAGTTAAGGGTCATGTGGGTGGGTCTAATTAATCACGAAATGACGGGTAGAACTTGACTAGTACTTATGATTTGTTGACCATAGTTAAGGTCATAAGTGCTAGGGGTAAAAACTATTATCAGGAGTTTCAAGTGTTGAAACTTGCAATGAGATTGCATACCTTCTATATGATAGTTGGATCCCGATACCCACTGTGAGTAATTGTTACTCCTGGGAGAGTTTTGCACTTTACAATTAGCCGATCAAGTAGGTGTCTAGAAAGGTGTCAACGGGGTTACGCCTCTGGGAAAGCGAGGTTTACAGTAATTAGGTCCGTGCGAAAGCACGGGGAACCTCCCTCAAAGTACCGACACTGGCCAGGCTGAAAGATTGGCGAACTTGTAGAGTGTAATTAATCCCGGCTAGTCTTTCCTTTTAGGGTTTGAAGGAAGATTTGATAAAAACAGTGGGAGCCATCCTGATTAGATAAAATAAATAACCAATCTAATCTTGCAAGAGCGCACGCAGAGTGTTTTCTTTTCTCTCTCTCCAGGTAGCGACCATATCACGCCTTAATCAAGATAATAATATGTATGTATTGACCGAACCCGCTTGTTATACTGAGCTGGGGAACGTTGGTCCCGCTCCAACTTATAATTGTTATAAGACAGAGCAGGAAATAGGGGAATACCAGATTTCCTATGCCGCCCAAACGAAGAAAGTGCATATGATGCATCTCCTTCGGGTGTGTTCATTATAAAGAACTGTTTCTCAGTATCCTCTGAATCCTGGGTATTTGAAAACGGATCAGGATCCCAGATATGTAATCTGTTACATAGGGCTACCGAAACATAGAAAAACTGAGAACGGGTGATAAGTTTCATGAGACAGAAAACGGGGCAAGTGTTGCAACCAAGTCTGTTGGTCACTGTCACCCTGTATTACCAATACATTGATTCTGAATAAATGCTATTAGATACCGAACCTGATATACAAAATCATATCAATCTCTTTATTTGTTAAAGAAATGATAGAATTTTGTATTGATGGATTATGTTTTGAACATTTCCTATATCAAAAGTTGATCGGTTCAGGCACGTTATCTAAAAGCATTGATGTTCTAAATCAAACTACAGTTCCTAGTATACAGAACACACACAAGAGGAAAAGTTCAGAAATGAACGAATCATTCTTGAGGCATTGTAGACTAGGTCATATCAATGCGACCCGACTGGCTGAAGTTACATTTTAGATGCATATTTAAATCAGTTTGAATTTACATCTTGTGAAACTTTCCAGTCATGTCACAAAGATTAGATGACCATAGCTCCGTTTACTGAAAACAGAGAAAGAGTTAGTAAACTCTTGGGACTGATACATGATGATGTATGTAAGGTCTCCTGTCTACACATGCCAGGACTGGTTCTTTATACTTCATTATATTCTCTGACAATCTCTCAAGATTCAGTCATATGTTTCTGTTGAAACATAAGTCCGAAGCTTTTGAGGTATTCACAGAATATAAGTTAGAAATAGAGAACCAATAACCGGGTATAAGTATTATGTCCTATGATGAGATCAGGGAGGAGAATACTTGTGCATAGAATTCTCGGACTATTCTAAAGGAGAATGAGATTCTCTCTCAGTGTTACTCCTCTGAATACACCACAACACAACGGTGTATCGGGGTGGAGCCATCGCACAATATTAAATATGGTGTGCTCTATGATGAGTACTACTGAGTTTCCTATTTCCTTTTGGGAATTATGCGCTGGAGAAGCTGCATACCTATTGAATTAGGTTCGAATCAAATCAGTGCATACCACTCCATATAAGATATGGTATGGGAAGAACCCATCTCTTCAGATAGTTAAGATTTGGGGTGGTCCGACCTATGTCTAAAAGCAAAATCCGGACAAGATCGAGGCAAGGTCAGTTCTGTAGAACTGGAAAGGTTCCAGCTATACAAAACTGCAACTGATGATTTGACAGAACCAAAGGATTCAATAATTTCCGATGAACCTCAGCCTCTCCGCCGATCTAGTAGGGTTCCTCATCCGCCTGAGAGATACCTCGGTTTCTCGATGACAGTGGGAGCGAGGAATGCATCATGAGATGATGACCCATCTAGTATCGAGCAGGCCATCGAGAGTAGGGACTCTGTAAGAATGGCTGAATGCTTAGCGATCTGAGATGGAATCCATATACACCAACAAAGTATGGACTTTGGTTGCTATATCTGAAGGGTTAAATCCCCATCAGGAGCAAGTATATCTTGAGAAGATTACTTGGTGTAGATGGAAAAGTTGAGACTTTCAAAGCTAGACTTGTTAAAGGTTTTCGTCATCGACCAAGAGCGGAAAATGATGAAACCTTTTCCAGGGACTATACTTAAGTCCATCCAGATCCTACTTACCATTGCTACATACCATTACTGCGATATCTGGTGGTTGGGTGTCATGACTGCTTTTCTAAATACTGATTTAGAATAGAAAGTCTATAAGTACACAGCCAGAGGGCTTCGTAAACAGTGGGAGCAGCGGAAATGTGTGCAAGTTGCTTTACAGGATAAAGCAGGCATCGCGGAGTTGGAACATCTATTTTGATGTGGTAGTCAAAGAGTTTGACTTCATCAAAATGGTAGATGAACCTTGTATGTACAAAAGGGTAGTATGGAGTATGGTAATGATCCTTGTAGAGTACGTGGATGACATACTCTTGATAGGAAAGGAGATTCCTATGCTACGATCGGTCGATCTCCTCTTATCACATAGATTCTCCATATAGGATCAAAGTGATACCTCCTAAATCCTGGGATTTGGATCTATGAGATAGATCCAAATCTAAATGGATGTTAGGATTCTCACTAACTATAGTGAGATAGTATTAGTTGATCCTGGGGAGAATCACTGGAAGTGTTCCAGGGTGATAACGATGACCGAATGTCAGTCGCAGGCATTGTCTTTACCCTCAGTAAAGGGACGGTATGTTGGAAGAGTTCCAAGCTAGATACCGTGGCAAACTAGACGATAAAGGCTGGTAACATCGCTATTATATATACTACCAAAGAGGTAGTTTGGGTGTATATTGGTTCATAAGATGAACTAGGTTCCCACCATTGTGTGACAATGGAATTATGGCTTTGGCCTAGGAACCATGATCCCATCAGTGACCCAGACATATTCTGAGGAAGCATCACCTGATCATGAAGATAGTTGATCTCCAGGGTGATCAAGGTTAGGAGAGTAGACTCAGGACAACACGGCGGATCCACTCACGAAGGCCTTTTCCCAGAGAGAGACTCATATGGGATGGTTGAGTATGTGATACTGCAACCACTGCTACAGATGGCCCTAGTACAAGTGGGAGATTGTTAGTTATATGTATGCCCTAGAGGCCATTACTGTACATAGGATGTATATTGTAGTGGATGCTGGGACATATATAGGTAGGACTTTCTTGCTCGACATGATAGTACGCTATCTGGTTGCTCTTTATCTTAACATGTATACTTTCTGTCTCTCTGATTACATGTTGATAAAGCCCTTAGGATGTGTACTTGACTTCCAGGACTATGATGAAGATCATACTAGTGGGGCCTGGGTAGTCAATGAGTACATCCTTCATTGTTCCTAGTCGTAGGAATATCGAGACGGGGCATCGATATTCCAGAGTAGACTAGCGTATATCTTCTCGACCCATGTGATCGGCGATGGATGATCCCATATCCATTGGTGTTTGACATCAGAGATGGTATGCGGGTGCTCAGTGGACACTGGGTACACTGAATGGACTCGCCGAGAACTCCCAGATGGTATTATACCTCACGTCAGATGGCAGTTTTCTGGTGACACTAGTACAGCTTAATCTGTTGACCCGAGATCGTCATAGAGTCTTGTGTGTCTCCCACCGTGCTTTGATTTCCACCCTACCACGGCTCTACTGAGTCCTGCAAACAGGTGGTTTTTGGGTACAGTCCCTATTCACATGGAGGCAATGAGCGATAGGAGGGGATTCGTCTCTCCCGGTATTGGGGGTTGATGTTGTGCTATGCTCGACTGGACATAACAGGAAATCCCTGGCCAGGGTTGCAGTGATATACTGGTAAGAGTTATCAGTAGTTTCACGAATGTTATGGACCTTACGTTGGCATGACTTATCAAGCTACTGGGGTCTGACGTTTACCACCCTTAGGCGAGATATGCGACATATCAGACGAACAGACCGGACTATACGGTAAGTGTTACTGGTTGGATTCACAGGAGTGTGAGCGGGCTTGCTCGTCGATCTTCTGATCGCTCAATACCCGGGTGGCCGTTACGTTTAGCAGACCGTTTTCGGCTTGTGGGTGTTTGATATGATCATCATCTGCTGCCGGCGTATTGACGAGTCTTTAGAGTCCTACACAGAGGTTTCCTGGCTCAAGCGAAACGAAATAGGAGCGCATATGAGATATGTGCGGGACCGAGAATAATGCATGTATGTGATACCGTATTCTATTCTCGCGATGAATGTATCGAATGGTTGTATGTGATATAACCTAGTTATCGATTCAAGGATTGATTCGATAAGCCGATACATTGGATACTAGTCGGTTATATGCGACATGACCGGATCATTGAATCAAGTGTTGATTTAATGATTTAATGTATAATTATATATTTGATATATTACTTTGCATTAACTAGTATTGGTTCACTTTAAATGGATTTTCTCACTTCATGTGCACATTGTGTATATGATATATTTTAGTGCACAAGATTGTATCATGTTTGATGATACATGAATGTTAGTGTGTATGTTTAGATTAAACCATGGTTATGTGATGGTTAGGGTTTTCTTTTTCTTATCTATTTATTTATTTATTTTGGAAAAAGATTAAAGTGAAAATGGTGGCTTTCTTTGTTTGTTATTGAAGCTTCTTGAAGCTTTGACCAAGTGGCCATTTTGTCTTCATGCTTAACCCTAACCCTTCCAACTAACCATGGTCTATTCTCTACATATAATCATGGTTGCCATATGATAAGTGTTGATTTTATTTTCTATTTGATAATAACTTATCATATTCTTTTCATCATCATCTTCTTCTTCAAATATGAAGAAAGCTTGCTCCATCAATGGCAACTTAAGAAAAAGAGTGAGAAATCCAATTCTAAAGTGAACCCACTTCCTATTTCTTCATCCTCTACCTCTTGCCAAGTAGTATAGGGTGTTTTCTTCACAAGTTTCATGACTTGGTGAAGTGAGAGCATGATCTTGTGATGCCTCGACGTAGATCATCTTCGGCATCGAAGTCGACGACCTAGCTCACCTATTTCTCCGATGAAGCCGATGCAAGAGTCCAAGATTCGATTTGGACAGAGGAGGGACGCCATCACGGAGCCTAGGAGGTGGAGGACCGGATCTACAAAGGTTGTAGCCACTTTCCTTTTAGATAAAGTTGTTTATTTGCATCGTATCGCCTATACATCTAGTTAACGATCCGTATTAGGGTTTCTCGGCACTTGTAAAATTTCAATTGGCCATGTTTGATCACTTGTGAGACCTCATTTGTGTGCCTAGGAACCCTACAATCTTAGGCTATGTGCATTCTTTCCCTGATAGTACGAACCACATCAACAATTGCTACTATCATCTCAGGTCCAAGAAGTTCCCTATCACCGATGTCGTCCCAACTTAATGGCGATCGACACTTCCTTCCATATAGCGCTGGAAAAGGTGCCATTCCTATTCTTGCTTGGTAGCTGTTGCTGTATGAAAACTCCACAAGATGTAGGTGATCTTTCCACGATCCTCCGAAGTCTAACATACACGCTATGAGCATATCTTCTAAGATCTGAATAGTTCGCTCAGACTGACCATCTGTTTGTGGATGATAAACTGTGCTAAAGTTCAGATTTATTCCCAAGCTTGCTTGTAGACTTTGCCAAAACTGCGATCGAAATCTAGTGTCACGATCGGAGACAATGCTAACCGGTACTCCATGAAGTCTCATGATTTCCTGTATGAGTTCATGGGTATCAGAGATAGTACATATTTGAAGAGTTTAAATCTTACTTAGATTCTTACCTCCATGTACTTCTTTGCTAATGTCTCAGTAGATTGGCCAACCCGAAATGGGATGAAGTGAGCCGACTTTGTGAGTCGATCCACAATGACCCATACTGCATCGTTACCCTTTGTGCTGCGAGGGAGTGCAGTCACAAAATCCATTGTGATGTGTTGCCACTTCCATTCTGAGATAGGTAACGGTTGAACTAATCCAGCAGTCCTGTGATGTTCAGCCTTTACTTGCTGACACACCAAGCATTTAGAGACGCTTCTGGTTATTTCACGCTTCATTCTTTGCCACCAGTAATTTTGACGCAGATCTTTGTACATCTTTGTACCTCCAGGGTGTACTGAGTAGGGAGAGCTGTGAGCTTCTTTCATTAACTCTTCCCGAACAGAACCTTTTGGTACACATAATCTGCTGCCGTACCTCAAAGATTAGTCTTCATGGATGATGATGAAGTCTGTTCTGATTCCATTCTCCACTTGTTCTCTGATATTTTGCAACTTAGCATCACTTGCTTGAGCTGCTTTGATCTTATTGACAATGGTAGATTGAACTTGTAAATTCATTAAACTTAAAGCGTTACCTGACATGACTACTTAAATATCCATCTGATGCAAATCCTGTTGAAGCTTCCACTGAGCGGTGAGATTTATTGCTAATGGTTGGCGACTAAGGGCATCAGGTACCACATTCACCTTTCCCGGGTGATATTGCAGGTTGATGTCAAAGTCCGCCATGAGTTCTAACCATTACTCTGCTGCATATTAAGCTCCTTCTGAGTAAACACATATTTCAGACTCTTGTGATCTGTGTATATGTTCACTCGTTCACAAAGAAGATAATGACGCCAAATCTTAAGAGTAAAGATAACGGCTGCCAATTCCAAATCATGCGTCGGATAATTGCGCTCATGAATCTTCAGCTGTCTTGAAGCATAAACCACAACCTCTCTGTGCTGATGTAGAACACATCCTAATCCCTTACCGGATGCATCATAATGCACTTCGAAACCTCCAGATTGGTCCGGTATAACGAGAATAAAAGCTGATGTCAACTTTGACTTGAGTTCTACGAAAGCTTGTTCGCATGCTTCTGACCACACGAATTCTTCATTTTTACGTGTGAGCTGGGTCAGGGGTGTTGCTATCTTCGAAAATCCTTCAATGAACCTTCTGTAATATCCATCTAGACCCAAGAAACTTCGAATGTCCTTCACTGACTTTGGTGTCGGCCATTTGCTTACTGCTGAAACTTTCGCTGGATCCACAGAGATTCCTTCACCTGATACAATATGTCCGAGAAAACCAACTTGATTTAGCCAGAATTCGCATTTTCTATACTTGGCATAGAGTTGATGTTTTCATAGAGTTTCCAGGACAATTCGTAGGTGCTCGGCATGTTCTTTCCGACTCTTAGAATACACCAGGATGTCGTCGATGAAGATGATAATGAACCAGTCTAAGTACTCTCGGAAAACTTGATTCATTAGGTTCATGAATATCACCGGTGCGTTGGTCACTCCAAATGGCATCACAAGAAATTCGTAATGTCCATAACGAGTTCTGAAAGCCGTTTTGTGGATATCAGATTCCTTGACCTTCACTTGATGATAACCTGAATGAAGATCTAATTTGGAGAAAACACAAGGTCCACTTAGCTGATCGAACAGATCGTCGATGCGCAGGAGTGGATACTTGTTCTTTATCGTTACTTCGTTCAAGGCTCTATAATCGATGCACATTCTGTATGATCCTTCCTTTTTCTTCACAAGCAGTACTGGTGATCCCCAACTTGAAGTGCTGGGACGAATCCATCCTTTCGCCAATAATTCATCCAACTGAGTTCGGACTTCCTTCAAACCTTCCAGACTTAGTCGATACGGTGCTTTGATTACCGGTTGTGCTCCTGGCACTAAATCAATGCTGAATTCAAGAGCTCGATCGGGAGTCAAACCTGATATATCGTCAGGAAACACATCATCGAACTCTCGAACTACTTCTGGCTTCGATCCTTCTTCCGCTTGAATTGCCGCAATCACTGCTTTCTTTGGTTTCGCCTTGTAAGTACTTGGCTCCAGGGTACGGTCTCCACTTTTGAAATAGAAAACCGGATGCTCTGGAATCTTGAATACTACCCTCCTTTGACGACAGTTAATGGTAGCATAAAATGTTCCGAGCCAATCCATACTTCGAACCACATCGAAGTTCGGTATGTCCAGCACCTTGAAGTCAACATAGATTTCTCTGCTGCAGACGACTACTGGACACAAGTTGTATCCCATTGTTGCCTTTAGAACGCCATTCCTTGAACTGACATTCTAGCTGGATACAAGCGGTATGACTGGAATCGCATGAGTTCAGACGAACCGTTGCGACATAAAGCAATGAGATGCTCCAGTATCGAATAGTGCTAGTGCAGGAAGTGAGGCTACTAAGATTGTACCTAAGGTATATGGAATATGTTTTAGGTATAGGAAAAATATGTAAGTAGGTGTTAAGACTGAAAGAAAAGCTTGAGAAGACAGGGTTACCAGTGATGACTTGGCCAGTGGCCTCAGCTTCTTCCACGGTCATCGGGAAAGCCTGTCGCCGTGGTACATTCCTACTGGCTGAAGGAGCATTCCTCTGAATGTTCCTTTGAGCTTGATGGAACCGACGAGGAGGAGGTGCAGTCGGTGGTCCTCTAGTTGGTGGAGCAGGGAGAGCGAGTCTTGGAGTAGGTGCCTGAAGGGTTGGTCTCTGCTGGTAAGTGATTGCTGGCCTGGGTGCAGCAATTAGGTTGTGTCTTCAGGGACAAGACCTAATATTATGAGTAGCTGAGCCACAGACTAAGCAAAGGCGATTTGCATGCCGGCGGTCTTTTGCCAGATGTCCATCTCTCCTGCAGTAGGTACAAAAGGCTGGGCTGGGCCGGTTGATTGGTACTCCTGGTCTGCTTGGCACAAATGGTGGCCTTGAAGAGGCTCCTCCTGCCATCTGGGTGGCAGAGCGCTTAACTCCAGCAGATTGAGATTTGCCCCTCATCTTTACCACTGCCTCATAACGACGGACAACTTTCAGAGCCGATTCATGAGTCGGAAAATCTCCTGTGGCTAATGCAGCCTGGATCTCCGAATCTAACCCTTGTTGAAATCGACGGGCTCTGATCTCATCCGTCGGTATCAAGTGTGCAACAAATTTGTTAAAGTATTGTGTTAGCTGTGTAGTATGTGATTTATTGAAAAATCGAATTATTGAGACATATCTTACTGACCGAGCATGGTGAACTTAACATCGTATTCATCCACTGATTTGGTCTACATCGAACCCTGTTGTAAGTGGATGAACTACTGTTCCATGTCGAACCTGGCAGTCTCTGGGAAATACTTTGCATCGAACATGTCGCGGAAAGTCTTCCATTCGATGGGTTGATCAAGACGGCTTTCTTCCGCCTTCCACCAACCCCGTGCATTGTCCGTGAGCTGCAGCTTCGCAACTCGGACCCAAACTATCTCTGGCACTTGTGTCACTGCCATATCATATTCAATGCTTCGAGCCCATTCCTCCGCTTCCAGAGGGCTCTATTTTCCTGAGAATTGCTTAGGGTGCAAAGCTCTGAATTGCTTCACCCCAGGTGCTTCTGCTTCTGGCCGGTTCATCAAGATAGCAGTCTGCTGATGCTGTCCTTCCAGGAAGCTACGGATTGCCTCAAGCAGAACCGTCTGCTCGTTGATTGGAGCAGCGACGGTAGGTGTAAGTGGTAGCGGTGGAGGAGTGTTGTTGACATTCGTGCTGGTGTTGTTTATGGAATTCATAACCTTGAAAGAAAAATTTAGGTTAGGACAGATTCAAAGTATATGAAATGATGAGATTCAAGAAGTATGAATTGTAAAGAATATTTTCTGTTGCTGGTTCTTGTGTTATATTGCTTAGGTTGTCCATGCAGAACTGAACTGCATGGTAGGGTTCCATACAGCTATTACCTGCATGGGCTACCAACAAAACCTGTCACGCCCCGCTTCCCAGTGTACGGTCAGAGGACGCGATGGGCCGCTACGTATTTATTCAGAAGTAAACACGCTAAGCGTATCTAAGCAATATAAAAGTAAATGTACACAAGAGACAGGATATAAATAAATAGCAACTTTATTTATTAACATTCTTTTTACAATACATCTGAAAAGTAAATACATGGAATGGAAAGCAATGCCTAAACAGTGGCATAATAGAAATGGAAAATACAGAATGTAAATGTGTACAAGGAATCTAAAGCTCTGGGTCGAAAGCTAGCTGGTCCAAATCCTCGCCGGTGGGCTCGATCTCCAGTGAGTCCGAATCACCTGACGACATTCCAAAGAAGAAGAAGGAGAATGTCGTCAGCGAACAAATCGCTCGGTAAGTCCCGTAAATAGACAAGAATGGAATAGACAGAATAGAGAGTATATTGTTATAATGTTTTATATAGTGTTAACGCTATTGTTTATAGCTTTGTACAGAAGAATGCCAGTGTATATGAGAGGAGTCCCACTATTCCGGAGACTAAGGTATACAGAGCACAAGGAACCGTTCAGCCACGGTACAACGGCAATGGATATTCAGGTTAGGTGTATTATGGTTATAGTCTCATGCCAGTTTTAACACCTTCCGTACCAATCTACCCCTTATAAACCCCACGATGTCTGTATTCTTTCTATTGTTTGAATTGTATATTGTATATAGATGGATGACTTGCCGAAACCATGATATCAGTAATGGAACGGATATAATGGATGATCATGTAAATGGAATATATCCATGGTTCGGTTCAGTCAATATAGATTGATTAGATTGAACAGATTGAATATATAGATTCATGGATTCATGTTGAATTGTAGTTTGATACTTGAATCATATTCAAGTCAGATTGATTATATTGAGACTCAGTCTGAGTCAGACAATTAGAAAAGAAATTGAAATCCTGAATTATGTTTTGGTGCTATCGGTAACTGCTGCACATGGACGGCAGGATTTGTGTCTCTTTCAAAGTCAATTACCGTGTTGATAACACCGTTTGTTAAGTTGTCTACCTTAAATAGGCAAACACCCATATCTCCGGCTCCCTGAGGCTCAAGAGACTGGTCCCGCTTAAACCTATGTTTACTTGGGTCCTTATTGTAATTTAGTATAACTTGAGGAGGTTTTATGTAAAATAGTTTTGTTATACTTTCAAAGTATATCTCAATTATTTAATTATCCTCTTTAGTGTTTTCATAGATGTTTCTTTTATTCAATATGAAATTTCTAGTGAATATTGTTGGATATAGTGCCCTCAGAATCAATTATTGGATCACAGGCACGTGATTGCAATGATTGAGGGAGGACCTATGCTGATAGGACAGTCTTACTCAAGATGATAGTATGCTATCTGGTTTACCTTTATCATCGTGTACTATTTTAGGTGCCTTACAGGTCACTATTGCGCGTTGATAGAGCCCTTAGGATTCTTGCTTGACTGCCAGCATTATGAGGGCGATCATATACGTGGGAGCTGGGGTCTATAAGCACATCCTTAAAAGGTCCCTAGTCGAGCGAGTTTCGAGACAGGGCATCGATACTCCAGAGTAGACTAGTGTATACAGTCGAGACCCCGACGAGGGGCGGTGGCCGGTCTCACAAGCCACTGGTGTCAGTTGGTTCACCTAAGATGTATACATGTGCTCATTGGGTTATGAGTACACCGGACATGACTCGCCGGGAACATGCTAGTTGGTCTTATACCTGACGTCAGATAGCAGTTCCCTGGTGACATGTGTACAGGTTAGTTCATCGACCTGAGATCGTCATTTGTCTCGTGTGAGTTCCCACTGTACTTTGATTACTACCCTACCATGCTCAAAGGAGTCGTGTAAACAGGTTTTAGTTGGGTACAGTCCCGAGCCACATGGAGGCAGTGAGCGGATCTTCAGGGGTTCGTCTCTCCCGGTATTGGGGGTGAGGTCGCGCTGTGTCTAGGAAAGCCATTACACGAAGTCCTTGGCCAAGGCAGGAGATTTACTGGTAGGTATTCCAGTAATATCTCAGGGTGTTCTGGGTTACACTCCGACACGACTTGTACCGCTTTTGGGGGTCTGACTTTTACCAACCCCCTAGGCCCGCCATGCGATGCTCATAGATGAACGGACCGGACTGTACGGACATTGTCACTGACAGGCTCAGTAGGGTGTCAGGATGAGTTCGCTTGTCGAAGTCCCTTTTGGTCAATACCTGGTAGCCCGTTACGTATGGCTAATACCTCTGACGTGCTAGTGGTTAAATCCATAACCAAAGTATTGACGAGTCTTTAGAGTCTCCCACAGACCAGTTGTAATACCCAGAAACCTTTTGTACGTCTATAACCGTATTTTTTTCTTTTACACCTATATCTGTACTTCTTTTTGCCTATAAATTTCATTTATAATAAGTTATTGTTTTAAACACCCAATCTATTATAGTACCTCCCCTCTCAGACCCTGATGTCAATTTCTCGTGTTCCTGTCTCATTAGTATAAACCTCAGTTCTAGACACCCGTCTCTTTTCACGTTGTATTTAAACTTAAAATTTTCTTATCTTAAAATACCAGCCTAGCAGTTCTTCCCGGCCCTTTTATATTTTCCCTCTAATTCAACTCCATTTTCAATCCTTGGCCGCTTCTCTTTCCCCAAATTATTTCTTTCCCTTTTATTTTGGCCCGACCTATTTCTTATTTTTCCCTTTTAAATCTTTTCCCAGCCTGGCCCGTTTTTCCAAATTTCCCTTTTATTCAGTTATTGTCCAGCCCAAAATTTTCACCAAATTCCCTTTAAAATATTTCCCTGGCCCGTTCTCATTTCTTACTTTTAATTCTTTAAATTTTTAAAACCCAAACTTTAGCCTTTCTATAGCTGCAGCCTATCTCCCTTTTTCTCCAATTTCCTTCTCTATTTTCTCTGAGCCCGGCCCGTGTCTCCTTTTCTTTTAAATTCATTTTTGTCTGCAGGCCCGGCCCACTCTCCCCACATCAGACCCAAACCCCCTTCACTGTTCCTCTTCCTTAAATTTCCAACGGCTCCCTGCCGAATTTCCCGCTCGCGTGCGCGCTCCTCGCGCCGCCTCCCGCGCCCACGTCGCCCCTCGCTCACGCTGCCGTTACCCCACGACGCGCATCCCCAACTCTTCCATCACCTCCTCCACGTCGTCGCTTCACCACCTCCTTCTTCCTCCCTCTCTCTCTCTCGAGCCCGCACTTCCGCTCACCATCGCCCCCGCCATCGAGCCTTGCCTGCAACCTCCAACGATCGTCGTCATCCCCACCAACCTCTCTGCACCCATCACCTCCTCACCTTACATCCTCGATCACGAGCACCCCTGCATCCAACCCATTTCGCCTGAGCCCCGCCTCCTGCACCTCTCGTCGGCGGGCCCTCTGCACCGTCGTCGACCCATCATCAACATCATCGTCGTCGTCCTCACTCCCCGACCTCCGATCACTCCCACACTCTCTCACCCTGATCTCCCTCTCTCTCTCTTCCTCTGCCCCTCTTTCTCCCCCTCCATCTGTGCACTCCCTCTCTGCTGCTCTCTCTCTCTCCTTCCCCTGTTTTTCTCTCTTTCATCTCTCTCATTTCTCATACTCTCCCTCTCTTTCACCCTCTTTCTCACCCTCAGCTAGCTCTCTCTCTCTCTCTCTGATCTCACAATCTTCCTCTCATTTCTCACTCTCTAGATCTCTCTCTCGCTCCCTCACTCTCCCACCATTGCTCACTCTGCATTTCACTCTCTCTCTCTGTAATTCTCTCTCTAAATCTCTCTCTCTCTCTTCCTCAGCAATTCTCTCTCTCTCTCTGTGGCCAACAGTCCACCTTCCGGCCACCACCACACAAGCAGCCCATCATCAAGAGTTGCGACCACCGCGGACAACCCGTGCTCACCCGGAGCTGTTGCTGCCATAGTGCCGATTCGTCGCGCGACCGTGCTATTTTACGCTGCCGTGCATCGCCTTGCCACCTCCAGGCAAGTTTTTACTTGCTTCCATGCTATTCTATATATGTTACAAATCAATACCGTATATGAATTATGCTTTTCTTTTCCGTAAGATTATTCAACACAACTGTTCGATACTTGTTCTCTAAGGAAATCTTTCCCCAATTTGGCGGAACTAAACAGTATTGGTTGGCCCGTATAACTGTGAACATAGTGTGTGATTTTCGTTGGATAATTTGATCGTTAACGACTAAAACAACTACCCCCAAGTTTAACCGTAAAACTGAATTTCTACTGTACCTGAAAATCGTTAATTTTACCATAAATCATGTACATATTAGAATGGTGCGTTCGAGGGCTCAAATCGAAGCTAACTCGACGAACTTTAACCCTATGCTAGTTTCCAGACATTCCTGTACTTAAACCACGATGAAAATTGGATCGGAGTGCGACTCTGGACTGCAGTCCAGAGCGACTCCAGTTATTGGTAGCTGTTCCGTAATGGGTACCACAGGATTTACTTAACTCTTAGGTTGCGGAACCCCGCTGTTCACTATAGATAAATCTGTTAGCTAGACAACTCAATTGAATTCATCCTGTTTCGTTACTGTTTGATATTTAATCTGTAATTTAGAAGATCGGGACACATAACAGTCCCAGCAGAATCAGAATTGACATGTTAATATTAACAGATTATAACTCCTAACGTACAGACGCAATTGAAGATCCGTTTGTTGCGTTGAAAACCTTACTGAAAACCCTAGATTTCATCCAACTGTAGCGTCACTAAAATCTGATCCCAGCTGGGGTTAAAATGCGTTGCGAAATGGGCTTCTGATTCTGAAATTGGATTTTCAGCCGCGAGCGCTTAAAATGAAACAGTTATAACTAATGATCCTGAAACCCGATTGGCTCGAAACCAAATTAGATGGATAGCTAACTGAACATATCAATTACTACCTGTTTATCATTTCGCTAAATTATATACATATGTTTCATGATAAATCGTGCAAGTGCTACACTGTTGTTTTTATGATACCTTAATGTGCTTCTTATACCGTTCATGCATCATATCATACCTATATCATTGTAGTGATAACCTAGTGAGATCATGCATTTACCCAGTGTTAGTTTTCTAGCGATGATTGTGGCAAGTACGTCATTGTTCGTGTATCCGTGATTAAGTGAAAGTGATGAGTACTTGTGCACAATCAGTGACCCTATTGTTCTATTGCATTGTCGACGTCTGTGGGATGCGTGTACGTGTGACTATAAGTGGTATGGGACACTTATGGAAGCACTTGCACGGGTGTCACAGATAAGGCATCCGACACTGCCATTTATCTTAGGTATTAGTCGGGACGTGCTCGATGGAGGTCCTGCCTCCAGTTCTCGCGCAGACTTGTCACGGATCGATTAGTATTTAGGGTGATGGTTAGCGTTTGATGTAGACCTCGGGGTGTGGGGTAGTTTAAGTGTGAGTTCAACAGAATCTCGGGAGTCCCATGCCGGCTTATATATTTAGGGAGTTATATGGAGATTTACAGGGTATGTGCTATATACACCGTGATACACTCGTTACATGCTGGGCCCGTGGTCCCTTGCCCTTGGGTTCTACCCTTGGATGGAGGACACTCGCGAGTGGTTGACTCTCACACTTGGACTGACGATAGGCTTATTGACCTGTACAGTGAGACTTAGAGACTGATAGGGATACTGGCATTTTTATTCTTTATACACTGTGTGGCATACATGACATATCGTTATACTGATTTACTGTTCCGCTGCGTTGATTACTGCATATACATATTCATACTGTCATTGATTTACTGTTATTCATTTCCATTACCACTGTTAGAAATATCACTTGATTTTATATATACATATTATTGCTATTGTGTCGCTCTGACGACCTGAGTATGCATGCTCAATGTGAGAAGACGGTTTAGCCTGGACCAGTGCATCACAGACTTCCTGACTTGCCGTTCCTAGTTACATCCGGTTGTTCCACTTCAGGTCAGTTTACATTATTGTATCTTTCTGTTACTGCATTTCTCATTACCTGCGCATCGTTTACTGTTTACCATGATAAACTAGAAGCCGAAGTGTGACTACGGCAGGACTTTTCCTTGACCGTAGGAGCATGGCTGGCCTTGTCTACCCCTCGTATTCCGTATTTTGGGAAGCGGGGCGTGACATGGTTTAGTTGGTATCAGAGCCCAGGTTTTGCATCGATTGGGATTGCAGTTTTTCGTGTACAGTTCGGCAATCTAAGACATCCTTCGGTCTAGGTTGTAAACTGTCATTCTTGATCCATATTCACATCGTGCGTTCAGCTATCCATTCACTATGGTTTTGGGTGACTTGACAAGGATACGTGGTGGCAATTGCACCACCGTACTCTATTCAAGTGACTTAAAGTGATACCGTTGATTCCCCGCTTGTAATGATATTCATCATCTCTGATATTCTTGAATCCTTGTTCTATCCATATCATATTTTAATTCATTTAGCATGTGACTCGTATCATTCTCGAAATTGTTGTTTCAGGATCATGTCTTCCAACAACTCTTCATCTGTTTCCGCTCCCCAGAATCAGACAGTTGAGATTCTGAGTGCACTGAGAGGTCTAAGGGAAGCCCAAGAGCGAACGAACGACTTGTTGGCTGAAGGACTGAGAAGACAGGTGAGTCAGACCCCAGCGGGAGTCTCCTATCATAAAGGGATCCCTATTGGACGAGGAAAGGAGAAGAAGATGAAGCGTCAACAGAAGCATCAGAAGAACCCTTGCTGTGGATATTGTAAGAGACCAGGACATCTTCAGAAGGATTGTCGCCGTGCCCAAGGGAAATGTATGATATGCGGTTCCGACGAACATTTCATCAACCGTTGCCCAGAAAGGAAGGAGCTACAAGGAGGAGATTCATCCACACTCCCCACTTCTGCCAAGTGAGGACTGTCGCGTAGTTCGGACTTCGACCATAAGGCGGATCTAACGCAGGATTCAACTCGCGTAACGATGATGCAGCGTTCTGGCAATCGAAGAAGAATTCTATGATTTCCAATTTCAATAATAATGTTGTCATCTTTTATGAATATTTCCTTCCATTTGAACCTTTGTATCCGTCGAACTTTAGTTGGATGAAATAAAATTTGAATCATGATATATGTATCATTCTCATGCTTTCTCTATATCAAATTCTATTCATTATCACAGTATTTTAAATTCTGAGCTTTCAATTCCTTTCATCGCATATCTTTCCATACCTTGTACACTTGGCCATTTCCTTATTCATTCCATTGTTTAATCATGACTTTTCTTTTCAGGCCATGGCCCACCCTGGAGCAGCGCCGCATCTAGACGAGGATGCACAGTCATGCGTTTCCTTAGATCATACACTGACGGGTTCCGATGATGAGGTCAATGGTCCACAGGTCAACTTCGAAAACAATGATTCAGAGGACGAAGGAGCAGCCGCCCCAGAATTTGACATGATAGCCGATTCTGACGAAGAAGAAAGAGATCCTGAAGAGAACCCTATAGAGGAAGACCCGATAGAGGAAGACCCCGAGGAAGAACCGATAGAAGAAAATCCAGCGGAAGAAAACCCAGAAGAGGAAAATCACATGGAATCGGATCTCGATGAAGAAGCTCTATCCGAGGAAGAAGAACCAGAAGAGCAAGACCCTGCTGTTGAAGAACTTCCAGTGGCGATGCCTGTGAGGCGATATGGGAATGGACGCCCCTGCCTGAGTGCGCGAGTCTACCGCAACCTACTGAATCTCCACAACCGCGACCGACGGGATATCTTTTGATGTTGTCTTTCTGGCCAAATAAAATGTGTATATTTTAGGGCCACTTTCCGCCTTTGAGAATGTCTTGTTTCAAATTTTCTTGAATGAAATAAATCTTCTGAATTCGTAAACCTTTTGATTATTGGTTTACTTGATACTTGTTTATTGCCCATACCCATTTATTTTCTGCCGAGCTTCCTGACTGTCCATTCCTACTCGTTGTATAGCTTTCATCCTCGATTCGACTAGAAGATACCGCACCCTGATTCTGGGAATGAGCCACCATTCATCTTTCGTCTGTACCCTGTTGGAGATCTTTCTGGGAGGAGGACCTCCCTTATGAATTACCGAGCTCATTAACTTTTCAAATTCTTGATTCATAGGACTTACCGATCGTTAGTCTCCCCCATATTTTTTGTCTTGTAGTCTTTTTGTTGCTCACCTTAATTTCTATGCTGACCCGATCCCAGTCTCCTTGATCTTCAGCCTAAAGCCGACACACTTCAACCTTCTGTTTGAGCCACACTCCCTTATAATCATAACCTATCTAGCCCTATATCTATTTGTGTTCTTCCTTTTTCCCTAATCATATTTAGGGATCTTCCTTTTTCCCTAATCATATTTAGGGACACTGTTATTCAAAAATTTAGTTTTCAGTACTTTGAACTTATTAAGAGAGTGTGTTATTGATTACTCTATTTCACATATTTTTCAGTAGCGCAAACTAACACTGCGCATATATTGTTCCATGTTCCCCGTTTTCGTTATGTGAGTTTTCTAAGCTGATTTAAAACTATTCGATCGATAAATTACCTTAAAATGTTTTAACCTATCATTACCTCATTGTTGTTACTATATTTTCGGGAGTTGTGCCTATGTTTACTATTATAAATGATTGTGTCTTATACTTATTATTTCTACCTTGCTACTTTTGATATGCTTGTATGTACCATATTTGGGTTCGATTCTATTGAACAAGTCTTGGGTATTATTATTCGCTATTGTTGCCTAAATTCTCGTGTACATGTATTTACCCTTATAGTTGTTCCTGCCTTATATCTATTAGACCTATCTTTCCGTATATTGTTCTTACTCATATATACTTTTTTAAGTTTCTTCGTACACAGATTTTTTAGTAAATCTTTATATGTTAGTTTGCAACTATGATAACTTTCGCTTATGTTTCTATAACCTATTGTTTCTTTAAATTTCGAGGACGAAATTTTTGTAAGGGTGGTATGATGTAATACCCAGAAACCTTTTGTACGTCTATAACCGTATTTTTTTCTTTTACACCTATATCTGTACTTCTTTTTGCCTATAAATTTCATTTATAATAAGTTATTGTTTTAAACACCCAATCTATTATAGTACCTCCCCTCTCAGACCCTGATGTCAATTTCTCGTGTTCCTGTCTCATTAGTATAAACCTCAGTTCTAGACACCCGTCTCTTTTCACGTTGTATTTAAACTTAAAATTTTCTTATCTTAAAATACCAGCCTAGCAGTTCTTCCCGGCCCTTTTATATTTTCCCTCTAATTCAACTCCATTTTCAATCCTTGGCCGCTTCTCTTTCCCCAAATTATTTCTTTCCCTTTTATTTTGGACCGACCTATTTCTTATTTTTCCCTTTTAAATCTTTTCCCAGCCTGGCCCGTTTTTCCAAATTTCCCTTTTATTCAGTTATTGTCCAGCCCAAAATTTTCACCAAATTCCCTTTAAAATATTTCCCTGGCCCGTTCTCATTTCTTACTTTTAATTCTTTAAATTTTTAAAACCCAAACTTTAGCCTTTCTATAGCTGCAGCCTATCTCCCTTTTTCTCCAATTTCCTTCTCTATTTTCTCTGAGCCCGGCCCGTGTCTCCTTTTCTTTTAAATTCATTTTTGTCTGCAGGCCCGGCCCACTCTCCCCACATCAGACCCAAACCCCCTTCACTGTTCCTCTTCCTTAAATTTCCAACGGCTCCCTGCCGAATTTCCCGCTCGCGTGCGCGCTCCTCGCGCCGCCTCCCGCGCCCACGTCGCCCCTCGCTACGCTGCCGTTACCCCACGACGCGCATCCCCAACTCTTCCATCACCTCCTCCACGTCGTCGCTTCACCACCTCCTTCTTCCTCCCTCTCTCTCTCGAGCCCGCACTTCCGCTCACCATCGCCCCCGCCATCGAGCCTTGCCTGCAACCTCCAACGATCGTCGTCATCCCCACCAACCTCTCTGCACCCATCACCTCCTCACCTTACATCCTCGATCACGAGCACCCCTGCATCCAACCCATTTCGCCTGAGCCCCGCCTCCTGCACCTCTCGTCGGCGGGCCCTCTGCACCGTCGTCGACCCATCATCAACATCATCGTCGTCGTCCTCACTCCCCGACCTCCGATCACTCCCACACTCTCTCACCCTGATCTCCCTCTCTCTCTCTTCCTCTGCCCCTCTTTCTCCCCCTCCATCTGTGCACTCCCTCTCTACTGCTCTCTCTCTCTCCTTCCCCTGTTTTTCTCTCTTTCATCTCTCTCATTTCTCATACTCTCCCTCTCTTTCACCCTCTTTCTCACCCTCAGCTAGCTCTCTCTCTCTCTCTCTCTGATCTCACAATCTTCCTCTCATTTCTCACTCTCTGGATCTCTCTCTCACTCCCTCACTCTCCCACCATTGCTCACTCTGCATTTCACTCTCTCTCTCTGCAATTCTCTCTCTAAATATCTCTCTCTCTCTTCCTCAGCAATTCTCTCTCTCTCTCTCTGTGGCCAACAGTCCACCTTCCGGCCACCACCACACAAGCAGCCCATCATCAAGAGTTGCGACCACCGCGGACAACCCGTGCTCACCCGGAGCTGTTGCTGCCATAGTGCCGATTCGTCGCGCGACCGTGCTGTTTTACGCTGCCGTGCATCGCCTTGCCACCTCCAGGCAAGTTTTTACTTGCTTCCATGCTATTCTATATATGTTACAAATCAATACCGTATATGAATTATGCTTTTCTTTTCCGTAAGATTATTCAACACAACTGTTCGATACTTGTTCTCTAAGGAAATCTTTCCCCAATTTGGCGGAACTAAACAGTATTGGTTGGCCCGTATAACTGTGAACATAGTGTGTGATTTTCGTTGGATAATTTGATCGTTAACGACTAAAACAACTACCCCCAAGTTTAACCGTAAAACTGAATTTCTACTGTACCTGAAAATCGTTAATTTTACCATAAATCATGTACATATTAGAATGGTGCGTTCGAGGGCTCAAATCGAAGCTAACTCGACGAACTTTAACCCTATGCTAGTTTCCAGACATTCCTGTACTTAAACCATGATGAAAATTGGATCGGAGTGCGACTCTGGACTGCAGTCCAGAGCGACTCCAGTTATTGGTAGCTGTTCCGTAATGGGTACCACAGGATTTACTTAACTCTTAGGTTGCGGAACCCCACTGTTCACTATAGATAAATCTGTTAGCTAGACAACACAAATGAATTCATCCTGTTTCGTTACTGTTTGATATTTAATCTGTAATTTAGAAGATCGGGACACATAACAGTCCCAGCAGAATCAGAATTGACATGTTAATATTAAACAGATTATAACTCCTAACGTACAGATGCAATTGAAGATCCGTTTGTTGCGTTGAAAACCTTACTGAAAACCCTAGATTTCATCCAACTGTAGCGTCACTAAAATCTGATCCCAGCTGGGGTTAAAATGCGTTGCGAAATGGACTTCTGATTCTGAAATTGGATTTTCAGCCGCGAGCGCTTAAAATGAAACAGTTATAACTAATGATCCTGAAACCCGATTGGCTCGAAACCAAATTAGATGGATAGCTAACTGAACATATCAATTACTACCTGTTTATCATTTCGCTAAATTATATACATATGTTTCATGATAAATCGTGCAAGTGCTACACTGTTGTTTTTATGATACCTTAATGTGCTTCTTATACCGTTCATGCATCATATCATACCTATATCATTGTAGTGATAACCTAGTGAGATCGTGCATTTACCCAGTGTTAGTTTTCTAGCGATGATTGTGGCAAGTACGTCATTGTTCGTGTATCCGTGATTAAGTGAAAGTGATGAGTACTTGTGCACAATCAGTGACCCTATTGTTTTATTGCATTGTCGACGTCTGTGGGATGCGTGTACGTGTGACTATAAGTGGTATGGGACACTTATGGAAGCACTTGCACGGGTGTCACAGATAAGGCATCCGACACTGCCATTTATCTTAGGTATTAGTCGGGACGTGCTCGATGGAGGTCCTGCCTCCAGTTCTCGCGCAGACTTGTCACGGATCGATTAGTATTTAGGGTGATGGTTAGCGTTTGATGTAGACCTCGGGGTGTGGGGTAGTTTAAGTGTGAGTTCAACAGAATCTCGGGAGTCCCATGCCGGCTTATATATTTAGGGAGTTATATGGAGATTTACAGGGTATGTGCTATATACACCGTGATACACTCGTTACATGCTGGGCCCGTGGTCCCTTGCCCTTGGGTTCTACCCTTGGGTGGAGGACACTCGCGAGTGGTTGACTCTTACACTTGGACTGACGATAGGCTTATTGACCTGTACAGTGAGACTTAGAGACTGATAGGGATACTGACATTTTTATTCTTTATACACTGTGTGGCATACGTGACATATCGTTATACTGATTTACTGTTCCGCTGCGTTGATTACTGCATATACATATTCATACTGTCATTGATTTACTGTTATTCATTTCCATTACCACTGTTAGAAATATCACTTGATTTTATATATACATATTATTGCTATTGTGTCGCTCTGACGACCTGAGTATGCATGCTCAGTGTGAGAAGACGGTTTAGCCTGGACCAGTGCATCACAGACTTCCTGACTTGCCGTTCCTAGTTACATCCGGTTGTTCCACTTCAGGTCAGTTTACATTATTGTATCTTTCTGTTACTGCATTTCTCATTACCTGCGCATCGTTTACTGTTTACCATGATAAACTAGAAGCCGAAGTGTGACTACGGCAGGACTTTTCCTTGACCGTAGGAGCATGGCTGGCCTTGTCTACCCCTCGTATTCCGTATTTTGGGAAGCGGGGCGTGACACCAGTTTCTCAAGTTTCGGGCGAAACGCTGTAGAGGCCGTATGGAGATATGGCAGGGTTAGATCAGATACGTGCGGTATTGCACGGATCATGATCGGACGGATAATACTAGCGGGCTTTGGTTTAAGCCGGATCCTAGTATTGTACAGTGTAGATTTTGTCTCTTTGCATTTGTATTCAGTGGGAATACAAATGCGGGCATGTATATGCAGTCGCGGGGTTTTCCTGTAATTTATTACGGGATCAGTTTTTTGAAGTTGCCAGTTTGCATTCCGTTTCGGCCAGTTTTCCTTTGTTCCTTCTTGGCCGGATTTTTCTGATGAAGGGGCTAATTTGCAGTTGTGCAAATTAGCATTGTGGAGGGGGTTTCTTGTAAATGGAGAGATTATGATAGATATAGCATCTTTGCTTTTTCCTTCATGATGGCTAGCATTAATGATGAGAAGATTGAAAGGTTTTTGATGTGAGGCTTGATTTGGCTTATGGTCACCATTCCTTTTACTACACTCACCTCCCTAGTTGATTTTTTCCTCCACCATATTTGATATGGCCGGCCACTTCTTGAGATGAGAGGGGATTCATTTTGTGAGTGGGAAAATTCTTATTCTCATTTTGAGCTTTCACCAAAGTTCCTAAAGCTTATCTCCATTGTTCATTCTTCTCCTCCATCACCATGGCAACTTCATAACCCAAAGAGACAAACTATTCTACACTTTTCCTACAGCATCCTTGGGCACGTCGACTCGCCAACTTCGTGCTCGAGTTGCCTCGGTCCAGAGGTGGGAGCCCGTAAAAGAACCCGGCGATGTGGTGCCCGTTCCGACGAGGAGATGAAGACCGGAGATTCCGCGAGGTGATCGGGGTGGAGGCCGAAGACCGAAGGAGGCCGAAGACCGAATAACACGGATCACTCGGTATAGCATTCTTCCCATTCTCCAGTTTGCTAGCGTTAGGTTAATGGCCCGATCCGGGTTTATAGTGCGTGAAGGTGCCGGTTTACAAGCTTCGTAAAATTTTCGTTTCCGCATTCCGGCGTCGGATTGACGGCCGGGGCACCGCCGTGCACTTACACTGGTATCAGAGCCACACCATTAACCTAGTCTAGCTTGCTCTAACATGTTTAAAGTATCGATCGAACAAAATTTTCGAAACCACATTTTCATTTGAACAGTTTCTGTCGAAATTTTTCTGTGGTCAAAAAATTATTTGGTGTACTGCAGAAAATCAGGCAGGATTTTGTAGGGTACTGCAGAAATTTGGTGGAATGATTCCTTAGGAACGCCGCGGAACCGCGGCCTAAACCCCATTTTGGCCGCGGTTCTGCCGCCGTTCTAGCTCTTCATTGGACCAAATTTTGTAAAGTGTTCTCTGACATAGAAATAGGGTTTTTGGTATATTCCTTTTGGGCCCAGATTTATTTTGAGTGCTACAGTTGTGCTTGGGGCCCACACCGGGAAATTTAGTCGATCGAAAAATTTTAAACATATTAGTTCACAGTATTTACATTATATCTGCGACCGTGAATGTCATTTGATCGATAAATCCTGTTTAACTGCTATAACCCTTTTAGACGGATTTGCGAACATGACATTCACGTTGATGTTCTGTGTTGTGCTGTGACGTTGCGGATTTGTCGTGGTGGATAGCCTGGATGCAATGGTAGTACAGTTTGGTTGTATATGTACATTTGATATTGCGGGGCGAGCGTCCGACATGTGAACTGCCGTCACTGTCTGTTTGTATATTATTCTTTTAGGGCACGACCGGGCTGAGGTCGATGTACCCGTTGTATATATTTTACTTTCTGTACTAGGATTACCCAGCGGTGGGGTGCACGGATAGCCGGGTTCTAGAGGGCAACCAGCCCGCATCTCATGGTGTTGAGACGGAGGGGGCTTTACTCTAGAATTGGCGGGCTATTCGCTGCACTCGTAGGGGTTACAGGTTGACCCAGGAGGGGTGCCCAAGTTACCGGATTCCGTGAAGTGCTGGGTGGTCCATTTACGTTGCTGAAGGGGGCTGCCTCGCTTCATGTTTTGGCGGGTAACTTGCCGCGCCCGTAGGGGTCTAGGATTTCATTGCACAGGCTATCCACACGACCAGGGAAACGTCGGGTTTCAGTAGCGGCTCTGTGAAACCCGGGGATTCCCAGATATCTGTATTGTTCTGTGATTCTTATTACATTTCTGTGATGTTGCTTTTTATCACGCCTTGAGCGAATATTATATATTGATATATATACTAGTAGATGTTGTATATGTTTTGCATCCGTGCTAGTCCAGTCCCCGCTCTGTCGTTAGTTAAGTAACTTAACGGGTGATGACGGGACCCAGTGGAGAATGCAGATGGCATATACGTACATCATTGTTTTCGTTCTTTTGTGGTGTGATTAATTGATGGGACTGCGTTGATTCGGATCAATGCAAGCTAAACAAACTTATTCTGATGTTGTCGGAACTTTTTTCAAAAAGCTGTTATTGCAAGGGCGTTCTCTTTTGTTTTGCATAGTGGTATTCGGTTATGAATATCCAGCACCTCAGTCGACGAGGCAAGGACCGAGATCCCTTCACCGGGAGTGACCCCTTGGACAGAAGTTTGCGTCAGGGCAATAACTTCACTATAGCGGATTACTTTTGCTTTGCATCATGGTATTCAGTTGGAATATCCTGCACCTCATTCTACGGGGAAAGAGCCGAGATCCCTTCACCGGGAGTGACCTCTTTAGCAAAGGTTTTCGTCACTATATTTTTATAAAAGCTATCCAGTTCCTTCAACGATATCAAGTTCATTATGTTAAAGGTTTTTCACCAGAAACCATTCGTAGCCCTCCGTCATTTCAGACGGGTAGCACGTATTATTCATGCTATGTTTGTTGGTCTTAGTCAAGGCATAGTGTATGGTAGCTGCTTATTACCTTTCTGTTGCATAGATAGATGCGTTGGTTTGGGACAGTCGTATAGCCTTGTTGGCCCTAGTCAAGAGCTTGTACGGGTGGGTTCAAATTAACCTGGACAATGACGGGTAGAACTTGACATGTGACTTATGATTTGTTGGCCTTAGTCAAGGTCATAAGACCATGGGGAAAAAATCACATCGGGAGTTTCTAAAGAAACTGAAACTTGCCAGATATGCGCATACCTTCTGGAGTGTGATAACGTGAGCGGATTTCGTCACGTTATCATGCGATAATAGTTGGATCCCGATTCCCACTGATGAGTTGGTTTACTCCTCAGGTGATCCCGACTAATTCTTCTTTCAGGTTTGGGGAAGAATTTGACGTTACAGTAGGCGGTTTCCTGATTAGATAAAGTGATAACCATTCTGATCTAGGTTAGAGTGCACGCTGAGCGTTTCTTTTCTCTCTCTCTTTGGCAGCGACCATGACCCGACCTTTGACTATGACTCAGTGACCAAGATTAAACGAACCTTCTTAAACACTGGCTTTTGGATTGTCAGAGTTGCAAACCTCACTGCCACTCCTACTTTTACCCTTTTCTCCAGGACACCCCGTATTACTACGAACGTCCACTTCCATTAGATAAAACCATCGTATGGTTATATACGAACTCGAAGGAATTTATTCGAGGATGGTTTCCGGTTCTGGAGAAAATGAATAACTATTCAGTTGTCTTTTCCTTTTACCTTCTCTCAGGTTGCGAGTACTCCTTGGTTTAGGAGATAGTACACCTATTACGCAAATTGGATAGTCTTCTTACAAACCTTTGGCTGGTGCCGAACGGTGGGGAATGAAGAAAACCAATTAGCCGAATGATGGTGTGCAGAAGGTATTAAGTAAAGACAAATAAATGGATTAGTAAGAGGGAAAAGTAAATTGCGACTGCTATTCACGACAAAACCAAGTATTTCATCGCCACTCATATTTCACCTTTGTATTTCTCCAGGACACCCCGTATCACTACGAAGATCCACAGTTTATTGGATACTCCATTGTATGGTTATATACGAACTCGAAAGGAACTTGTTCCAGTTCGGGGATGGATTCTGGTTCAGGAGAAATAGGAATAAGGTTTTATTTAGTTGTCTTTTATCTTCACCTTCTCTCGCATTGCGAGTGCTCCTAGGATTAGGACAGTGCACCCATTATGCTTATTGGATAGTCTTCTTCCAAACCATAGGCTGGTGCCGAACGGTAGGGAAGGAAGAAAACTATTTGGCCTAAAGGGGTGTACAGAAGGTAATGACTAAAGACATATGAAGGGATTTGGAGAGATGGCAAAGAAATACACGGTTACAGTTGTGAATTTAATAATGGAAGAGGCATTACAAGGAATACCCGGATACCCCTACGAAACATTTCAATGCTTCAATATTCACTGTGTACTGTTAAAAGAAAACTGATTTCCCAATTAGACACTTGCTCCAGGGTATGTATTTACCAGGTATGATTCTCACATCTGTATGGTTTTACAGATGATGAGTGGGAGTAAGTTATTGGGAATTAGGTGACCATCCTCATTATATCGAAATTCGTTGTAATTGGTGATATTTGAGGAAGTCACCTGGGCTGTTTGCCGGACGGCAAATATTTGGTTTTGAATATCCGTTGTTATGCACCAATTTCAAATTGATATATCTGTACGTCTATTTTTATAGAGTGAGATATACCTTTTTGAAATTATGTCTATGACATTTACCTATATCAGTGGATGGTTAGGTAAGGAGCATTGAACAACGGTGTAATTCTTCTTAACCATAAATACAGTTTTCAACCTATGACACACAGTGAATGAGTCAATAGACTAGGGGACTTATACAGAGTATTGTATATTGTCCAGTGTCCATTAGGACAGAGGGGTTGGTCCTCGTACTATATTCGGTTTACTTATGACTTCTTTAGTTTTTAGACAAGTGTTTCGTAGAAACACAGGGTCCATGTTTTGAGAAGTTATAGTTATAAGAGTAAAGTAGAGAACCAGGTATTGCAAGTATCGGGATTCTTCAAGTTGATCGAAGATGTAGATACTTGTGTGTGGTATTCAGTTAATAGTAATGATTAAGAGAACTTGCTTCTCTTTCAGGTTACTCATAATTGGAAGCGCTCCTAAGTTGAGTAACGCTTATCGGCCTCCTTCCATTTAGTTGACATGCACTGGAGATAGCTGCATGATTTGAATCTGGTTCAATTAAATCAGTGCCTCTGTTTCTGTATTGGATATAGAACAGTTCATATCTTGACGTTGTTAAGGTACGGGGAGTTGTCCGGCTCATGCTTAAACCCTGACTCTGGATAACTCAAGGCACGTTTCTGTAATGGCTGTTTATGGGTTGACCCAGGCTATGACGAGGGTTGACTTTCTACCATCAGGAAGATCAATAGTGATATTGTTCTTGACTCGCCACAGTTTTAATAAAAATGGATTTTTTCAGAAAACAGTGGTGGGAGTATGGTAGAACTGGAAGTGATTCCAGAACCGCAAACGATTACTGAAAATTTGATAAGAACCTAAAGATTCAATCTGGTTTGACATTCCATTGGCCACTCCGCAGATATGGTGGATAACTTCAGGCACCCGAGAGGTACTCCGGTAGCCTCAAGGACGGTGACAGGGAGGTTCTTGTTTACCCAGACTTTCCATTGCTGTTGTTCCATACTGTGAGACCCGGCAGGAGGATGAGTATAGCGTCGTTCTAAACTAGCTTTAGAAGCGTACGTGTATATAACTCCGCTAGAGGGTTGTCGTAGTCAGTGGGAGCAGCGGAAGCATTGGTGGACAAATGGCTTATGTCTATTTATAGACTAAAGCAGATATAGGGGAGATAGATCATCTATTTCTGATGTGATAGTCATAGGTTTGACTTCATCAGAATAGGGGATGGATATGTTAAGAAGGTAGTAGGGTATGATGTCCTGGTATTTGGATGACATACACAGAGTAGGAAGTGAAATTCCTATACTACAATCGGTTGTACTTTGGTTATCACACAGTGGTTTCTCCACATAGGAATTGGATATTATATCAAACATTCTGGTTACTAGATCTATGGTTTTAGATCTAGATTTGGGTAGTTTCCCAATCTGGGTACTTAGACAGCATTCTAAAGGTGTTTTAGAATAGACGACTCCTGGCACGGTAGTGTACCTGCGGGTGATGGAGTCACCCTCTCTAAAGGTGTCTTACAGACTAAAGGGGAGAGGGATGTGCATGATTGACAGATCACTTGCTTAGGCAATTGAGTCAATCATGAGATGTTAAGTACCACACCAGATGTTGTTTTTATAGGAGATGCAATAAGTTGATATTGATCCAATTCTGTAGAAACATTCGGAACCAGTTTTAGAACATAAGTGGATGTTCTAGGGATATGATAACGACAGCCTCATTTGGGAGACAGTTATCATTCCAGGCTTCCAACGTGACCTGGATGACAGAGTGACTGTCAGAGTTATAGTTTTCCCTCTGACGAGGGGCAGCATTTTGGACAGGTGGTCCAGGCGGATACTGAGGGAGGCATGGAGCAGGATACTTATTAAGTTCAGTTGACGATACAGTCTAAGAAGTTTGGATTTAGAGTTCATTTATGAGCTAGGTCCCATCAGATATCTAGACATATTCTAAGACAGGTATTGCTCATTTCGGGAGATGGCTTTCTCCGCGAACTTGAGAGAAAGAGAGACATAGAAAGAAACATTAGAGCGGATTCACTCACTGAGGCTATTCCTCGAACGCAATAGTTTCGCAAACGGGCTTTGTGAGACTGATTAGTAGAGGAGTTTGGTGTTCGGTATCACACGGGCTGTGAGTATGCGACATCGCAATAATTAGCCTTGAGTGCAAGTAGGAGATTGTTGGATATAGTGCCCTCAGAGTCAATTATTGGATCACAGGTACGTGATTGCAATGATTGAGGGAGGACCTATGCTGGTAGGACAGTCTTACTCAAGATGATAGTATGCTATCTGGTTTACCTTTTTCATCGTGTACTGTTTTAGGTGACCTTAGAGGTCACTACTGCGCGTTGATAGAGCCCCTAAGATTCTTGCTTGACTGCCAGCAGTATGAGGGCGATCATATACGTGGGAGCTGGGGTCTATAAGCACATCCTTAAAAGGTCCCTAGTCGAGGAAGTTTCGAGACAGGGCATCGATACTCCAGAGTAGACTAGTGTATACAGTCGAGACCCCGACGAGGGGCGGTGGCCGGTCTCACAAGCCACTGGTGTCAGTTGGTTCACCTAAGATGTATACAGGTGCTCATTGGGTTATGAGTACACCGGACAGGACTCGCCGGGAACATGCTAGTTGGTCGTATACCTGACGTCAGATAGCAGTTCCCTGGTGACATGTGTACAGGTTAGTTCATCGACCTGAGATCGTCATTTGTCTCGTGTGAGTTCCCACTGTACTTTGATTACTACCCTACCACGCTCAAAGGAGTCGTGCAAACAGGTTTTAGTTGGGTACAGTCCCGAGCCACATGGAGGCAGTGAGCGGATCTTCAGGGGTTCGTCTCTCCCGGTATTGGGGGTGAGGTCGCACTGTGTCTAGGAGAGTCATTACACGAAGTCCTTGGCCAAGGCAGGAGATTTACTGGTAGGTATTCTAGTAATATCTCAGGGTGTTCTGGGCTACACTCCGACACGACTTGTACCGCTTTTGGGGGTCTGACTTTTACCAACCCCCTAGGCCCGCCATGCGATGCTCATAGACGAACGGACCGGACTGTACGGATATTGTCACTGACAGGCTCAGTAGAGTGTCAGGATGAGTTCGCTCGTCGACGTCCCTTTTGGTCAATACCTGGTAGCCCGTTACATATGGCTAATACCTCTGACGTGCTAGTGGTAAAATACACAACCAAAGTATTGACGAGTCTTTAGAGTCCCCCACAGACCAGTTTCTCAAGTTTCGGGCGAAACGCTGTAGAGGCCGTATGGAGATATGGCAGGGTTCGATCAGATACGTGCGGTATTGCACGGATCATGATCGGACGAATAATACTAGCGGGCTTTGGTTTAAGCCGGATCCTAGTATTGTACAGTGTAGATTTTTTCTCTTTGCGTTTGTATTCAGTGGGAATACAAATGCGGGCATGTATATGCAGTCACGGGGTTTTCCTGTAATTTATTACGGGATCAGTTTTTTGAAGTTGCCAGTTTGCATTCCGTTTCGGCCATTTTTCTTTTGTTCCTTCTTGGCCGTATTTTTCTGATGGAGGGGCTAATTTGCAGTTGTGAAAATTAGCATTGTGGAGGGGGTTTCTTGTAAATGGAGAGATTATGATAAATATAGCATCTTTGCTTTTTTCTTCATGATGGCTACATTAATGGTGAGAAGATTGAAGGGTTTTTGATGTGAGGCTTGATTTGGCTTATGGTCACCATTCCTTTTACTACACTCACCTCCCTTATTGATTTTTTCCTCCACCATATTTGATATGGCCGGCCACTTCTTGAGATGAGAGGGGATTCATTTTGTGAGTGGGAAAATTCTTGTTCTCATTTTGAGCTTTCACCAAAGTTCCTAAAGCTTATCTCCATTGTTCATTCTTCTCCTCCATCACCATGGAAACTTCATAACCCCAAAGAGACAAACTATTCTACACTTTTCCTACAGTATCCTTGGGCATGTCGACTCGCCAACTTCGTGATCGAGTTGCCTTGGTCCAGAGGTGGGAGCCCGTAAAAGAACCCGGCGATGTGGTGCCCGTTCCGACGAGGAGATGAAGAGCGGAGATTCCGCGAGGAGATCGGGGTGGAGGCCGAAGACCGAAGGACACGGATCGCTCGGTATAGCATTCTTCCCATTCTCCAGTTTGCTAGCGTTAGGTTAATGGCCCGATCCGGGTTTATAGTGCGCGGTGGTGCCGGTTTACAAGTTTCGTAAAATTTTCGTTTTTGCATTCCGGCGTCGGATTGACGGCCGGGGCGCCGCCGTGCGCTTACAAATATGCCTTAGTTTTAAAGTATACGATATTTATCTGAAATATTGGAATTGTATGGTATTTTCTTGTAAATGAGATGTTTTTCTTGAATTTTGTAAATGTAGAATATTATAAATATCAAAAATAGATATTTTGATATTAATTACATATATATATATATATATATATATATATTTATAAAAAATATAAGTTTTATTTATAATAGATATCACATTTTTCTAAAGAAAAATGTATTAAAATCTTTCGAGATCGTATGCTCCTTGCGGAGGTCTGCATCTCACTCTACTAAGCCCGATGATGTGCGATAATCCGTACCATCCCGAACAGGTTCCCCAAAATTGGCGCAATTGCAAAGATTTGTTAAAATACACTTCTTATAGAAAAATATTTTAATAGTTGAAGGGAGTTATATATAAAGTCGTATTTTCCGAATCTATTGTTCCCTTATAAAAATTCAGAAGAAAAAGGAAAAAGAAAATTCCCCATTAATAAAAACATCACGTGTGAGCACGTGATCATCAATCCCTTATAAAGAAAACTCAGAGAGGGAAAACGAAAAAAGTTCCCGCTAGTGGAGCATCACGTGCAAGCACGTGATGCATCTGAATGTAGAGTAAGCGGCTCCACTTAGTAAGCGGCAACTAAAGCCTCACGTACAAGCACGTGATCGGCTTTCAAACAAAACATGTGGGACCCAGTTATAAAATAAACAAAGAACAAAGAAGCTCACGTGTTACAACATAATGCCTTCCCTCTGTTTGGACTGCTGCATACAAACAAACCAAGATAATTCTGTGAAGGGTCACGTGCTACACGTGATGGGCTCCTATGCCTTCTGAACCGATAGAATTAAATTCTTAAACAAAAAAGGTCAAATCCCTATTTGGAAAACATTTCCCTAGATCTTTCTAAACAAGAAAGATTGCGCTCTGCAAAGCAGAGCGCCATTGGATTAAAAATCCATTGGTAATTAACAATTACCAATTGACAGAAAAAGATTCTGTACGGGGAAATATTTCCCTAATCTTGTTAAAAACAAGAGAAACAACTTCTGTAAAACAGAAATCTCTGGATTAAAAATCCAACGGTGAATAAAATTCACCAATTGATCTAAAAGATCATTTTGGTTAATTATAAAATCAATCAACATCTCTCAATGAGAGATTTTCTGAACAAATTGATTCTTTTCTTTTTCTTATAAATAAGAGCAAGGGGACAGAAAAAAGTGGAGAGACAGAAAGAGAGAGAAAAAAACCCCTTCGTAAGCCAAAAGAAAAGAATTGAATTCTCCAGAGAGAGGAAGACCCCCTCAGAGAAAAAGAAACCTTAGGTAAGGGAAAGAAGAAAAACACAGAGAATATTTTATCTCTTCTTCACCTTCATAAGAGTTTAACTCTTCTAAAAAGAACTTAGTTCTTCCTCTGGTTGAAGATCTGCAGAAGCAGATCTCCCTACAGGTTGAGAATTTAATTCTCATCGGGGAGATTTGTTATGCAGATTCAAAACCTAGGGGGAGAATTGAGTTCAAAGAATTTAATTCTTACAACATATAGAAATTTAATTCCTCTAAATAAAATTAGGGTTCAACCCTATATAAGAATTTAATTCTTATCAAACAGGGGACTTAACTCAAGATCTCCATGCACGTAAATAAAGAAGATAAGCACCCAAACATGATCACGTGTTCCCACGTGAGCACCCGTGTTGAACGAGAGAAAACAAATGAGATCAGGTCACGTGCTCCCACGTGACCCCTGAACAAGCCCTTCAGAAGAAAAAGGGGGAATAAACCAAAGACAGTTTCTATTTTAGGGCGCCTCACGTGACATCACGTGACCCCTTAATAGTGCTTAGCACTTTTCAAAAGAGAATAAAACAGAGGCAGCTTTCAGTTTTTGGAGATGCCTCACGTGATCCCACGTGACCTAATAGTGCTCAGCACTCAGAAAAGAAAAAGGGAACAAATTCAAAGAAGCTGTGCCAAATCTCAGGTGCCTCATGTGACCTCACGTGAGTGCCTCAGACTTTCAGTGTTTAACACTACTTCAAACGCCTCACGTGACCCTACGTGAGAGTTTCAAATCTTCAGTGTTTAACACTACTTCAAGCGCCTCATGTGATCCCACGTGAGCGCTTCAAATCTTCAGTGCTTAAATAATACTTTAAGACATCACGTGGGAGCACGTGAGCGCCGAACATATGCTAATGTTTAACATTATGATAGGCCAATTTTAGCCCAAGTTAGCTAAGTCTCCCAAAGGTAAAACCTTGTTTTTTTAACCAATCCCTAATTATGTTCAGGTATTCCAAAATTAATCATCTCAGATGGCATTTACAATAATGTTCATCCCATTGCTTCTCAATCTGGCATTTGGTTCAAGGGTACATCTCTTCACACCTCTGATACATGTCGTTGTAATTCTTCAACGTCTTCAGAGAGGTGGTGGGTCCTGATGACCAATAACTATCTGGTGCATTTCCAAACCAATGTTTGCATCTAAACTTTGGACCGTAATGTCCTTAAACTAACTACGGACCGCAACGTCCCTAAACTAAACTCTATAGACTATGAGGTCCTTAAACTCATGGACTATGATGTCCTTAAACTTATGGACCACAACGTTCCTAAACTAAACCCCTACAGACTATGATGTCTCTAAACTGGACTACGATGTCCTTAAACTCCATGGACTATGATGTCCTTAAACTTATGGACCGCAATGTCCCTAAACTAAAGCAATAGAGCCCAAATGCTCTTTTGTTGGATCTAAATGGTCCTGTTAAGTTGATCTTAGTCTAAAATTAGACTAACGTATCCTTAACAAATGTTTAAGTTGATCTTAGTCTCAAATGAGATTAACGATCCTTAAACCCAACCCAAAACCAAATCTAAGAAAATACGGATTTAGACTAATCCACGCCCTACGGGCGACAACATAAATTAGTCTCCGTAAACAATCCACGGGCAACCAAAAATAAAACAAACACCTACGACATGAAGTGACCATCCAGAGAAGGAGAAAGTGGTTACCGCGTTGCGGTAGCGTAATTAACTGCAGGGGCTTGCGCCTGCAGTGAAGAGCATCCCTACAATCAAGAACCCTTCATCACGAGGGGGAATCTGACGAAGTCTGCTACATCGGCCGCATCCGTCTAAACCTTCGATACATGGTGCCATAAATCAACTTGGCATTATCGGAGAGGTGGACAGATAAAACCAAATAGTATCTGCCCCCCAAAATTCAGGCCGGACATCCCAACGTCCCGGTCGCGTCTTTCGGTGGAGAACAGATTCTGGCACGCCCGGTGGGACCTTTTCCTCTTTCCACTCCACACTTCGTGTGTCGTGTTCGCGAACGAATCACAGTTTAATGTGGTTGCCCCTAGATTCGAGGTACTAAGATTTGGTGTCTTGCTCCCGTGCAGATCAATGGCTTTCAACTGCACCAACTGCAACAATTGCAACAACTCCCGCTTCGTCCTCGTAGGAAGAGTGACTTATAGGCCTCAAGCGGTCTCCGTTTTCACGATGCTAGTGGAGCAGGTGACACAAACCACCACTGGGTTGTTCTTTAGGACCATGCTCCCACCAATGAGCTTCAACGCCCCTCTGCCATTGCAAGAAGCTCCGAAGAAGTCGGTCTTTGATCGGCTTGCAACTACCGTGGCCCCTCTCAACGGGTCGCCCAAATCCAATGCCTTGGTCTTTAATAGATTAGGCCAAAGCTCCAACAGGCCCATGAAGAAGCCCGCAATACCCGAAAGGGTTATCCCAAAGCAGATAGCCATTCCGGCTCAAGTAGAGGAAATCGTCAAAGCGGCTTCTCCTGCTAAGGGGTCGGTCTTCACAAGACTGGACGTTCCTGTTGGAGATAATGCCCTCAGAGTCAATTATTGGATCACAGGTACGTGATTGCGGTGATTGAGGGAGGACCTATCCCGGTAGGACAGTCTTACTCGAGATGATAGTATGCTATCTGGTTTACCTTTATCATCGTGTACTGCTTTAGGTGACCTGACAAGTCGCTATTACACGTTGATAGAGCCCCTAGGATTCTTGCTTAACCACCAGCAGTATGAGGGCGATCATATACGTGGGAGCTGGCAGTCTATAAGCATATCCTTAAATGGTCCCTAGTCGTGTGAGTTTCGAGACAGGGCATCGATACTCCATAGTAGACTAGTGTATACAGTCGAGACCCCGACGAGGGGCGGTGGCCGGTCTCACAAGCCACTGGTGTCAGTTGGATCACCTAAGATGTATACAGGTGCTCATTGGGTTATGAGTACACCGGACAGGACTCGCCGGGAACATGCCAGTTGGTCATATACCAGACGTCAGATGGCAGTTCCCTGGTGACATGTATGCAGGTTAGTTCATCGACCTGGGGATCGTCATTTGTCTTGTGTGAGTTCCCACTGTACTTTGATTACTACCCTACCACGGCTCAAAGGAGTCGTGCAAACAGGTTTTAGTTGGGTACAGTCCCGAGCCACATGGAGGCAGTGAGCGTATCTTCAGGGGTTCGTCTCTCCCGGTATTGGGGGTGAGGTCGTGCTGTGTCTAGGAGAGCCATTACACGAAGCCCTCGGCCGAGGCAAGGAGATTTACTGGTAGGTATTCCAGTAGTATCACATGGTGTTCTGGGCTACACTCCGACACGACTTGTACCGCTTTTGGGGGTCTGACTTTTACCAACCCCCTAGGCCCGCCATGCGATGCTCATAGACGAACGGACCGGACTGTACGGATATTGTCACTGATAGGCTCAGTAGGGTTGTCAGGCTGAGTTCACTCACAGACATCCCTTTTAGTCAGTACCTGGTAGCCCGTTACGTATTGGCTTATACCTCTGACGTGCTAGTGGTTAAATCCACAACCAAGGTGTTGACGAGTCTTTAGAGTCCCCCACATTCAGTTACTCAGCTTTCGGACGAAAGGTTGTAGAGGCCGTATGGAGATATGGCAAGGTCCGATCAGATACGTGCGGTATTGCACGGATCAGGATCGGACAGTTTGTACTATAGGCCGTATGGATATATGGCAGGGTTCGATCAGATACGTGCGGTATTGCACGGATCAGGATCGAACAGATATTGCTAGCCGGTTTTGGTATAAGCCGGATTCTAGTATAGTACAGTGGAGATTTTGTCTCATTGCATTTGTATTTCGGTCGAAATACAGATGCGGGTGTGTATGCACAGTATCGGGGTTTTCCTGTAATTTATTACGGGACCAGTTTTATGGAGTTGCCAGTTTGCTTTCCGTTTCGGCCGATTTCCATTGTTCCGTTCATTGGCCGAAGATTGGTGGATGAGGGTTTATTTGCATTGTTGCAAATAGGCATTAGTGGAGGGGGTTCTTTGCATCTTGTTGCATCATGATGGTTTTCATGATGAGCACCATCACTTGAATTTCTTCTTCTCATGATGGCTTGACTTTTTGAAGCCATCATGCATGAGATGATGGTTGCCTTGGAGTGTTGGATTTGTTGTGATCATTGCATTCCACCCACCCCTTGACCTTGCTCTCTCTTTCTCTCTCCAATCACACAAAGGGGGGGGCGGCCATTCCTAGGGATGGATAGGGATTCATTTCATTATGTGTGTGGCAATTTTGGTTCTCATGGTGCTATGAAAATTGCTCTCTTGTTCATCCAAAAACCTCCTTGATTTCCTCCACCACAAAGGCAATTCCATGAACCCCAAAATGAGACTTCTTCTCTAGATATTCTACAGCAAATCTTGGGCACGTCGAGTAGCCGGCTTCGTGCCCGAGTTGCCTCGGCATTGAGGTGGGAGCCCGTAAAAGAAGTAGGCGATGTGGTGCACTTCCGGCGACGAGGAGGAGACGGGACATTCCGCAGGAGATCGGGACGACGACGAGAAGACCGGAGGACTCGGATCTGTCGGTATACTTCTCTTCCCTATCTTGTTAGTAGCTTAGACTTGTTAATGGTTACGATCCGGATGTTTAGTGCGCGGGGGTGCCGGTTTGCTAAGTCCGCAAAATTAAAGTTTTTCACCGCTTCCGCATTCCGGTGTCGGATTGACGGCCGGGGCGCCGCCGTGCACTTACAGTGGTATCAGAGCCTCGCCATTAACTTAGTCTAGCTTGGTGTAATGTATTTTTCTGTTTCGATCGATCGAATGTTCCAAAACTGCATTTTAGTTCGCATCAGTTTCTGTTGAAAATTTTTGGTCTCGAAAAATTTTCCAGGTTGTAAAATATTGATGTACTGGAAAATCTAAGAGCTCTGTAAAAATTCGATGAAGTGACTCCACAGTTGGAGCGCGGAACCGCCGCGAAAACCCCCTTCCCGCCGCTGTTCCGCCGCGCACTGTGGAGATCATTGCACCAATTTTTTACAGAGGCTTTCTGGGGTGAAAAGTGGGGTTTTGGAATATTAATTTTGGGCCCAGGATTTCTTGATCTGCTACAGTATTGTTTGGGGGCCCACTTGTTAAAATTTGATTGATCGTATATTTTAAACACATTTTTCACAGTATTTACATTATATCTGCGACCGTGAATGTCACTCGATCGGTAAATCCGGTCTAACTGCTATAGCCCGGTTAGACGGATTTGCGAACGTGACTTTCACGTTGATGTTCTGTTTTTGCTGTGATGTTGCGGATCGGTCGTGGGGGATAGCCTGGATGCAATGCTAGTACAGTTGTGGTTGTATTATGTACATTTGATATTGCGGGGCGAGCGTCCGACATGTGGACTGCCGTCACTGCCTGTTTGTATTATTATTTTGGGGCACGACCTGGTTGCGGTCGATGTACCCAGTGTATGTATATTTTACATTCTGTACTAGGACTACCCCGCGGAGGGGTGCACGGATAGCCGGGTTCCAGAGGGCAACAAGCCCGCATCTCATGGCATTGAGACGGAGGGGGCTTCACTCTGGAATTGGCGGGCTATTCGCCGCACTCGTAGGGGGTACAGGTTGACCCAGGAGGGGTGCCCAAGTTACCGGATTCCGTGAAGTGCTGGGTGGTCCATTCACGGTACTGAAGGGGGCTGCCTCGCTTCAGGTTTTGGCGGGTGACTTGCCGCGCCCGTAGGGGTCTAGGATTTCATTGCACAGGCTATCCACACGACCAGGGGAACGTCGGGTTTCAGCGGCTCTGTGAAACCCGGGGATCCCAGATATCTGTATTGTTTCTGTGATGCTGTTCATTCTCTGTGATGTTGCATTTCTTTTCACGCCTTGAGAGAAATATAATATATTGGTATATATATTAGTAGATGTTGTATATGTTTTACATCCGCGCTAGTCCAGTCCCCGCTCTGTCGTTAGTTAGCTAACCTAACGGGTAATGACGGGACCCAGTGGCGAATGCGGATGGCATATACGTACATCAGTATATTTTCGTTCTTTTTGGTGTGATCAATTAATGGGACTGCATTGATTCGGATCAATGCAAGTTAAAAACAAACCTAATCTGATGTTGTTGGAACACTTTTCAAAAAGCTGTTATTGCAAGGACGTTCACTTTTGTTTTGCATCGTGATATTCAGTTGGAATATCCTGCTCCTCAGTCGACGAGGCAAGGGCCGAGATCCCTTCACCGGGAGTGACCCCTTGGACAAAAGTTTGCGTCGGGGAATTAACTTCACTATAGCCGATTACTTTTGCTTTGCATCGCGGTATTCATTTGGAATATCCTGCACCCCATTCTACGGGGAAAGAGCCGAGAAACCTTCACCGGGAGTGACCTCTTTAGCAACGGTTTTCGTCACTATATTTTTAAAAGCTATCCGTTCCTTCGACGATATCAAGTTCTTTACGTTAAAGGTTTTCGCCAGAAACCATTCGTAGCCCTCCATCATTTCAGTTAAATATTCGGTAGTATTCAAGCTATGTATTTTGACCTCACGCCAAGGCATAGTGATTGGTAGCTGCCGGGTATTTATCTGTTGCATAGATAGATGCGTTGGTTTGGGACAGTCGTACTACTATTTTGGCCTACGTCAAGGGTATGTACGGGTGGATTCAAATTAACCTGGATAATGATGGGCAGAACTTGACATGTGACTTATGATATTTTGACCTCACGCCAAGGTCATAAGAGCATGGGGCAGAAATCTCATCGAGAGTTTCAAAAGAACTGAAACTTGCCAGATATGCGCATACCTTCTGGAGTGTGATGATGTGAGCGGATTCCGTCACGTTATCATGCGATGATAGTTGGATCCCGATTCCCACTGATGAGTTAGTTTACTCCTCGGGTGACCCCGACTAATTCTTCTTTCAGGTTTGGAGGAGAATTTGAGGTACAGTGGGAGGATTCCAGATTAGATAAATTGGTAACCATTCTGATCTACGTTAGAGTGCACGCTGAGTGTTTCTTTTCTCTCTCTCTTTGGCAGCGACCATTGACCCGACCCTAAGACATTGACTCAGAGACCAAGTTGACCGAACCTTCTTAAACACTGGCTTTTGGATTGTCAGAGTTGCAGACCTCATTGCCACTCCTACTTTTACCCTTTTCTCCAGGACACCCCGTATTACTACGAACGTCCACTTCCATTGGACAAAACCATCGTATGGTTAGATACGAACTCGAAAGAATTTATTCGAGGATGGTTTCAGGTTCTGGAGAAAACGGATAGGATTATTCAGTTGTCTTTTCCTTTTACCCTCTCTCAGGTTACGAGTACTCCTTGGTTTAGGGGTAGTACACCTATTACGCAAATTGGATTGTCTTCTTCCAAACCTTAGGCTGGTGCCGAACGGTAGGGAATGAAGAAAACCAATTAGCATAACGATGGTGTGCAGAAGGTATTAAGTTAAGACAAAGCAAGGGATTAGTAAGAGGGCAAAGTAAAATGCAACAGATATTCACGACCAAACCAAGTATTTCTTCGTCAATCCTAAATCATCTTTGTATTTCTCCAGGACACTCCGTATCACTACGAAGATCCACAGTTTATTGGATACTCCATCGTATGGTTATATACGAACTCGAAAGGAACTTGTTCCAGTTCGGGGATGGATTCTGGTCCAGGAGAAATAGGAATAAAGTTCATTCGGTTGTCTTTTATCCTCACCTTCTCTCGCATTGCGAGTGTTCCTAGGATTGGGACAGTACACCCATTATGCTTATTGGATAGTCTTCTTCCAAACCATAGGCTGGTGCCGAACGGTAGGGAAGGAAGAAAACCATTTGGCCCAAAGGGGTGTGCAGAAGGTAATGACTAAAGACATATGAAGGGATTTGGAGAGGTGGCAAAGAATTATACGGTTACAGTCGTGAATCTGGAAGAGGCATTGCTAGGAATACCAGGATACCCCATCGAAACATTTCGATGTTTCAGTTTCACTGTGTAATGTTAAAAGAAAACTGATTTCCCGATTAGATACTTACTCCAGGGTATGTATTTACCAGGTTTGATTCTCACATCTGTATGGTTTTACAGATGATGAGTGGGAGTAAGTTATTGGGAATTGGGTGATCATCCTCATTATATCGGGATTCGTTGTAATCGGTGATATTTGAGGAAGTCACCTGGGTTGTTTGCCGGACGGCAAATATTTGGTTTTGAATATCCGCTTTTATGCACCAATTTCAAATTGATATATCTGTACGTCTATCTTCATAGAGTGAGATATACCTTTATGAAATTATGTCTACGACATTTACCTATATCAGTGGATGGTTTGGTAAGGAGCATTAAGCAGCGGTGTAATTCTTCTTAACCATAAGTACAATTTTCAACCTACGACACACAGTGAATGAGTTATCAAACTCAAGGGACTTATACAGAGTATTGTATGTTGTCCAGGGTCCATCAGGACAGAGGGGTTGGTCCTCGTACTATATTCGGTTTACTTATGACTTCTCTAGTTTTTAGACAGGTGTTTCGTGGAAACACATGGTCCGAACTTTGAGAAGTTATAGGTATTTGAATAGAGTAGAGAACCAGGTGTAGCAAGTATCGGGATTCTTCAAAGAGATCGAAGATGTAGATACTTGTGTATGGTATTCGGTTGGTAGTAGTGACTAAGAGAACTTGCTTCTCTTTCAGGTTACTCATAATTGGAAGCATTCCTAAGTTGAGTAACGCTGATTGGCCTCCTTCCATTTAGTTGACATGCACTGGAGACAGTTGCATGATTTGGATCTGGTTCAGTTAAATCAGTGCCTCTGGTCCTATATGGGATATAGAACAGTTCGTATCTTGACGTTGTTAAGGTACGGGGAGTTGTCCAGCTTATGATTAAAACCAGACTCTGGATAACTCAAGGCACGTTTCTGTAATGGCTGTTTGTGGGTTGACCCAGGCTATGACGAGGGTTGACTTTCTACCATCTGGATGAACAATAGCAATATTGTTCTATACTCGCCACAGTTTTATTAAAAATGGATTTTTTCAGAAAACAGTAGTGGGAGTATGGTAGAACTGGAAGTGATTCTAGAACCACAAACGATTACTGAAGATTTGATAAGGAACCTAAAGATTCAATCTGGATTAACATTCCATTGGCCACTCCGCAGATACGATGGGTAACTTCAGGCACCCGAGAGGTACTACGGTAGCCTCAAGGACGGTGACATGGAAGTTCTTGTTTACCCACAATTACCATTGCTGTTGTTCCAGGCTGCGAGACCCGGCGGGAGGATGAGTATAGCGTCGTTCTGAACTCGCTTCAGAAGTGTACGTGTATATGACTCTGCCAGAGGGTTGTCGTAGTCAGTGGGAGCAGCGGAAGCATTAGTGGACAGGTAGCTTATGTCTATTTATAGACTAAAGCAGATATAGCGGAGATAGATCATCTATTTCTGACGTGACAGTCATGGGTTTTGACTTCATCAGAATAGGGGATGGATCTGTTGAGAAGGTAGTAGGGTGTGATATCCTGGTATTTGGATGACATACACAGAATAGGAAAAGAAACTCCTATACTACAGTCGGTTATACTTTGGTCGTCACACAGTAGTTTCTCCACATGGGACTTGGACATTATATCAGACATACTGGTTACTAGATCTATGGTTTTAGATCTAGATTTGGGTGGTTTCCCAATCAGGGTACTTAGAAAACATTCTAAGAGTATTTAGAATGGACGACTCCTGGCACGGTAGTGTACCTACAGGTGATGGAGTCACCCTCTCTAAAGGTGTCTTACAGACCAAAGGGGAGAGGGATGTGCATGATTGACAGATCACTTGCTTAGGCAATTGAGTCAATCATGAGATGTCAAGTACCACACCAGATGTTGTTCTTGCACTAGATGCAATAAGTTGATATTGATCCAATCCTGGAGAAACAGTCGGAGGCAGTTCTAGAACATAAGTGAATGTTCTAAGGATATGATAACGACAGCCTCATTCGGGGGACAGTTATCATTCCAGGCTTCCAAGGTGACCTGGACGACAAGGAGGTTGTCAGAGTTATAGTTTTCCCTCTGACGAGGGGCAGTATTTTGGACAGGTGATCCAAGGCAATACTGAGGGAGGCATGGCGCAGGATACTGATTAAGTTCAGTTGACGATACAGTCTAAGAAGTTTGGATTTGGAGTTCATTTATGAGATATGTCCCATCAGACATCCAGACACATTCTAAGACAGGTATTGCTCATTTCGGGAGATGGGTTTCTCCGCGAACTTGAGATATAGAGAGACATAGAAAGAGACATCAAGGCGGATCCACTCACTGAGGCTATTCCTCAAACGCAATAGTTTCACAAACGAGCTTTGTGAGACTGACTAGTAGAGGAGTTGGGTGTTCGGTATCACACGGGCTGTGAGTATGCGACATCGCAATAATTAGCCTTGAGTGCAAGTGGGAGATTGTAGGAGATAATGCCCTCAGAGTCAATTATTGGATCACAGGTACGTGATTGCGGTGATTGAGGGAGGACCTATCCCGGTAGGACAGTCTTACTCGAGATGATAGTATGCTATCTGGTTTACCTTTATCATCGTGTACTGCTTTAGGTGACCTGACAAGTCGCTATTACACGTTGATAGAGCCCCTAGGATTCTTGCTTGACCACCAGCAGTATGAGGGCGATCATATACGTGGGAGCTGGAAGTCTATAAGCATATCCTTAAATGGTCCCTAGTCGTGTGAGTTTCGAGACAGGGCATCGATACTCCATAGTAGACTAGTGTATATAGTCGAGACCCCGACGAGGGGCGGTGGCCGGTCTCACAAGCCACTGGTGTCAGTTGGATCACCTAAGATGTATACAGGTGCTCATTGGGTTATGAGTACACCGGACAGGACTCGCCGGGAACATGCCAGTTGGTCATATACCAGACGTCAGATGGCAGTTCCCTGGTGACATGTGTGCAGGTTAGTTCATCGACCTGGGGATCGTCATTTGTCTTGTGTGAGTTCCCACTGTACTTTGATTACTACCCTACCACGGCTCAAAAGAGTCGTGCAAACAGGTTTTAGTTGGGTACAGTCCCGAGCCACATGGAGGCAGTGAGCGTATCTTCAGGGGTTCGTCTCTCCCGGTATTGGGGGTGAGGTCGTGCTGTGTCTAGGAGAGACATTACACGAAGCCCTCGGCCGAGGCAAGGAGATTTACTGGTAGGTATTCCAGTAGTATCTCAGGGTGTTCTGGGTTACACTCCGACACGACTTGTACCGCTTTTGGGGGTCTGACTTTTACCAACCCCCTAGGCCCGCCATGCGATGCTCATAGACGAACGGACCGGACTGTACGGATATTGTCACTGATAGGCTCAGTAGGGTTGTCAGGCTGAGTTCACTCACAGACATCCCTTTTAGTCAGTACCTGGTAGCCCGTTACGTATTGGCTTATACCTCTGACGTGCTAGTGGTTAAATCCACAACCAAGGTGTTGACGAGTCTTTAGAGTCCCCCACATTCAGTTACTCAGCTTTCGGGCGAAAGGTTGTAGAGGCCGTATGGAGATATGGCAAGGTCCGATCAGATACGTGCGGTATTGCACGGATCAGGATCGGACAGTTTGTACTATAGGCCGTATGGATATATGGCAGGGTTCGATCAGATACGTGCGGTATTGCACGGATCAGGATCGAACAGATATTGCTAGCCGGTTTTGGTATAAGCCGGATTCTAGTATAGTACAGTGGAGATTTTGTCTCATTGCATTTGTATTTCGGTCGAAATACAGATGCGGGTGTGTATGCACAGTATCGGGGTTTTCCTGTAATTTATTACGGGACCAGTTTTATGGAGTTGCCAGTTTGCTTTCCGTTTCGGCCGATTTCCATTGTTCCGTTCATTGGCCGAAGATTGGTGGAGGAGGGTTTATTTGCATTGTTGCAAATAGGCATTAGTGGAGGGGGTTCTTTGCATCTTGTTGCATCATGATGGTTTTCATGATGAGCACCATCACTTGACTTTCTTCTTCTCATGATGGCTTGACTTTTTGAAGCCATCATGCATGAGATGATGGTTGCCTTGGAGTGTTGGATTTGTTGTGATCATTGCATTCCACCCACCCTTTGACCTTGCTCTCTCTTTCTCTCTCCAATCACACAAAGGGGGGAGGGGCGGCCATTCCTAGGGATGGATGGGGATTCATTTCATTATGTGTGTGGAAATTTTGGTTCTCATGGTGCTATGAAAATTGCTCTCTTGTTCATCCAAAAACCTCCTTGATTTCCTCCACCACAAAGGCAATTCCATGAACCCCAAAATGAGACTTCTTCTCTAGATATTCTACAGCAAATCTTGGGCACGTCGAGTTGCCGGCTTCGTGCCCGAGTTGCCTCGGCATTGAGGTGGGAGCCCGTAAAAGAAGTAGGCGATGTGGTGCACTTCCGGCGACGAGGAGGAGACGGGACATTCCGCAGGAGATCGGGACGACGACGAGAAGACCGGAGGACTCGGATCTGTCGGTATACTTCTCTTCCCTATCTTGTTAGTAGCTTAGACTTGTTAATGGTTACGATCCGGATGTTTAGTGCGCGGGGGTGCCGGTTTGCTAAGTCCGCAAAATTAAAGTTTTTCACCGCTTCCGCATTCCGGCGTCGGATTGACGGCCGGGGCGCCGCCGTGCACTTAAAGTTCCAACTCCTGCTCCAGGCAAAGTCACCAAGGCTGCTTCCCCTGTTCGAAAGTCGGCCTTCGCAAGACTGACTATCCCCTCTCAACGGATGTCTGTCTTTGATAGGCTGGCACCGACAACAACCCTTCACCAGAGCAGGAGGCATGATGAAGCTACCCCCATAGTGTTGGAGATAGTGCCCTCAGAGTCAATTATTGGATCACAGACACGTGATTGCAATGATTGAGGGAGGACCTATACCGGTAGGACATTCTTACTCAAGATGATAGTATGCTACCTGGTTTATCTTTATCATCGTGTACTACTTTAGGTGACCATACAAGTCACTATTGCATGTTGATAGAGCCCTTAGGATTCTTGCTTGACGGCCAGCAGTATGATGGCGATCATATACGTGGGAGCTGGGGTCTATAAGCACATCCTTAAAAGGTCCCTAGTTGTGGGAGTTTTCGAGACAGGGCATCGATACTCCAGAGTAGATTAGTGTATACAGTCGAGACCCCGACGAGGGCGATGGCCGGTCTCACAAGCCACTGGTGTCAGTTGGTTCACCTAAGATGTATACAGGTGCTCATTAGGTTATGAGTACACCGGACATGACTTGCCGGGAACATGCTAGTTGGTCTTATACCTGACGTCAGATAGCAGTTCCCTGGTGACATGTATACATGTTAGTTCATCAAACTGAGATCGTCATTTGTCTCGTGTGAGTTCCCACTGTACTTTGATTACTACCCTACCACGACTCAAAGGAGTCATGCAAACAGATTTTAGTTGGGTACGGTCCCGAGCCACATGGAGGCAGTGAGCGGATCTGCATGGGTTCGTCTCTCCCGGTATTGGGGGTGAGGTCGCGCTGTGTCTAGGAGAGCCATTACACGAAGTCCTTGGCCAAAGCAGGAGATTTACTGGTAGGTATTCTAGTAGTATCTTAGGGTGTTCTGGACTATACTCCGACACGACTTGTACCGCTTTTAGGGGTCTGACTTTTACCAACCCCCTAGGCCCGCCATGCGATGCTCATAGACGAACGGACCGGACTGTATGAATATTGTCACTGACAGGCTCAGTAGGGTGTCAGGATGAGTTCGCTCATCGACTTCCCTTTTGGTTAATACCTGGTAGCCTGTTACGTACGGCTAATACCTCTGACGTGCTAGTGGTTAAATCCATAGCCAAAGTATTGACGAGTCTTTAGAGTCCCCCACAGACAGTTTCTCAAGTTTCGTGCGAAACGCTGTAGAGGCCGTATGGATATATGGCAGGATTCGATCATATACGTGCGGTATTGCACGGATCATGATCGAACGAATAATACTAGCCGGCTTTGGTTTAAGCCGGATCCTAGTATTGTACAGTGTAGATTTTGTCTTATTGCATTTGTATTCGGTCGCAATACAAATGCGGGTATGTATATACAGTCGCGGGGTTTTCCTGCAATTTATTACCGGATCACTTTTTGAAGTTGCCAGTTTGATTTCCCTTTCGGCCATTTTCCTTTCTATCTTTCTTTGGCTGATAATTGGTTTGGAGGGGGTTATTTATAAATGTGCTTTTAATAATGGAGAAGACTTTTTGTGGCACATGGTTGGTTCATGTTGATTCTAGCTTCCATTGACTTCCTCTTGTTCATCATTGCTTACTTGATATGATGGGATTAGGTTTTGACATGGTTGTGATGATTATTTCTAATGATCACCCATCTTCTCTTTCTTGCATGATTCTCTCTCCCCTTGACAATGGCATGGCCGGCCACTATTGTGTGGGTGAAAAAAAAATTCATTTTTAGTGTAAGGTTTTGCTATCTCTTTTCCACTCATGAAAAAGAAAAAGCTCCATTTTCATTGCTCATTTTTGATCCCCACCGAAATGGTAACTTCTTTAACCCCATGAGACATAGAGTTCTACACTATTCTACAGCAATCTTGGACACGTCGGCTTGCCAACTTCGTGTTCGAGTTGCCTCGGTTCAAGAGGTGGGAGCCCGTAAAAAGATTCGGCGATGTGGTGCCCTTTCCGACGAGGAGATCGAGACCGGAGATTCCGCGAGGAGATCGGGATGGTGGCCGAAGACCAAAGGACACAGATCGCTCGGTATAGCTCTCTACCCTTTCTCTAGTTTCCTAGTAGTAGGTTAATGGTCCGATCCGGGTTTTATAGTCCGTGGTAGCGCTAGTTTCTGTTTAAAGAAAAGTTCTTGTTTCCGCATTTTGGCTTCGTTCAGACGGCCGGGGCGTTGCCGTGCACTTACATTGGTATCAGAGCCACGCCATTAACCTAGTCTAGCTTGCTCTAATGTGTTTACAAGTTCGATCGAACGGATTTTCCAAAAACCCCATTTTCAAGTCCAGTTTTCTGTCGAATTTTTTCTGTGCTCAAAAAATTATTTGGTACATTGCAAAATTACGTGCAGGGTTTTATAAGTATTCTGTGAAAATTTGGTGCCCTGAAATTACTGTTCAGCCGCGGAACCGCGGCCAAACCCATGCTCTGGCCGCGGTTCCGCCGCCATTATGACTCCTCTCTGCACCAAATTTCTACAGTGGCTCTCTGACATGGAAATAGGGTTTTTGGTATATTCTGTTTGGGCCCAGATTTATTTTGAGTGCTACAGTTGTGCTTGGGGCCCACTTTAGGAAATTTAGTAGATCGAAAATTTTAAGCATGTTAGTTCACAGTATTTACATTATATCTGCGACCGTGAATGTCATTTGATCGCTAAATCCTGTCTAATTGCTATAGTTCTTTTAGACGAATTTCCGAACGTGACATTCACGTTGATGTTCTGTGTTGTGCTGTGATGTTGCGGATTTGTCGTGGTGGATAGCCTGGATGCAATGGTAGTACAGTTTGGTTATGTATGTACATTTGATATTGCAGGGCGAGCGTCCGACATATGGACTGCCGTTACTGCCTGTTTGTATATTATTCTTTTGGGGCACGACCGGGCTGAGGTCGATGTACCAGTTGTATATTTTACTTTCTGTACTAGGATTACCCCGCGGAGGGGTGCACGGATAGCCGGGTTCTAGAGGGCAACGGGCCCACATCTCATGGCGTTGAGACGGAGGGGGCTTTACTCTAGAATTGGCGGGCTATTCGCCGCACTCGTAGGGGGTACAGGTTGACCCAAGGAGGGGTGCCTAAAATACCGGATTCCGTAAAGTGCTGGATGGTCCATTCACGTTTCTTAAGGGGTCTGCCTCGCTTCAGGTTCTGGCGGGTAACTTGCCGCGCCCGTAGGGGTCTAGGATTTCATTGCATAGGCTATCCACACGACCAGGGGAACGTCGGGTTTCAGTAGCGGCACTATGAAACCCGGGGATCCCAGATATCTGTATTTTTCTGTGATGCTTATTACATTTCTGTGATGTTGCATTTTATCACGCCTTGAGCGAATATTATATATTGATATATATACTAGTAGATGTTGTATATGTTTTGCATCCGCGCTAGTCCACTCCCCGCTCTGTCGTTAGTTAAGTAACCTAACGGGTGATGACGGGACCCAGTGGCGAATGCGGATGGCATATACGTACATCATATTTTCGTTCTTTATTGGTGTGATCAATTGACGGGACTGCATTGATTCGGATCAATGCAAGCTAAACAAACCTATTCTGATGTTGTTGGAACAATTTTCAAAAAGTTGTTATTGCAAGGACGTTCTCTTTTGTTTTGCATAGTGGTATTCGGTTATGAATATCCAGCACCTCAGTCGACGAGGCAAGGGCCGAGATCCCTTCACCGGGAGTGACCCCTTGGACAGAAGTTTGCGTCAGGGCAACAACTTCACTATAGCCGATTAGTTTTGCTTTTCATCATAGTATTCAGTTGGAATATCCTGCACCTAATTCTTTGGGGAAAGAGCCGAGATCCCTTCACCGGGAGTGACCTCTTTAGCAAAGGTTTTCGTCACTATATTTTTATAAAAAGCTATCCAGTTCCTTCAACGATATCAAGTTCATTACGTTAAAGGTTTTTCGCCAAAACCATTCGTAGCCCTCCGTCATTTCAAACGGGTAGCACGCAGTATTCATGCTATGTTTGTTGACCTTCGTCAAGGCATAGTGAATGGTAGCTGCTTGTTACCCTTCTGCTGCATAGATAGATGCGTTGGTTTGGGACAGTCGTATAGCCTTGTTGACCTTCGTCAAGGGCTTGTATGGATGGGTTCAAATTAACGTGGACAATGACGGGTAGAACTTGACATGTGACTTATGATTTGTTGACCTTCGTCAAGGTCATAAGAGCATGGGGTAAAAATCACATCGGGAGTTTCTAAAGAAACTGAAACTTGCCAGATATGTGCATACCTTCTGGAGTGTGATAACGTGAGTGGATTCCATCACGTTATCATGCGATGATAGTTGGATCCCGATTCCCACTGATGAGTTAGTTTACTCCTCGGGTGATCCCGATTAATTCTTCTTTCAGGTTTGGAGGAGAATTTGACGTTACAGTTGGAGGTTTTCCTGATTAGATAAATTGGTAACCATTCTGATCTAGGTTAAAGTGCATGCTGAGTATTTCTTTTCTCTTTCTCTATGGCAGCGACCATGACCCGACCCTTGACTATGACTCAGTGACCAATATTAACCGAACCTTCTTAAACACCGGCTTTTGGATTGTCAGAGTTGCATACCTCATTGCCACTCCTACTTTTACCCTTTTCTCTAGGACATCTCGTATTATTACGAACATCCACTTCCATTGGATAAAACCATCGTATGGTTATATACGAACTCGAAGGAATCTATTCGAGGATTGTTTCCGGTTCTGGAGAAAACGGATAGGACTATTCAGTTGTCTTTTCCTTTTACCTTCTCTTAGGTTGCGAGTGTTCCTTGGATTAGGACAGCACATGTATTACGCTTATTGGATAGTCTTCTTCCAAACCATAGGCTGGTGACGAACGGTAGGGAATGAAGAAAATCAATTAGCCTAACGATGGTGTGCAGAAGGTATTAAGTAAAGACAAATAAAGGGATAAGTAAGAGGGCAAAGTAAATTGCGACTGCTATTCACGACCAAACCAAATATTTCTTCGCCAATCCTACATCACCTTTGTATTTCTCCAGAACACTCCGTATCACTACGAAGATCTACAGTTTATTGGATACTCCATCGTATGGTTATATACGAACTCGAAAGGAACTTGTTCCAGTTCGGGGATGGATTCTGGTTAAGGAGAAATAGGAATAAGGTTTTATTCAGCAGTCTTTTATCCCCACCTTCTCTCAGGTTGCGAGTGCTCCTAGGATTAGGATAGTACACCCATTATGCATATTGGATAGTCTTCTTCCAAACCATAGGCTGGTGCCGAACGGTAGGGAAAGAAGAAAACCATTTAGCCTAAGAGGGTGCACAGAAGGTAATGACTAAAGACATATGAAGGGATTTGGAGAGATGGAAAAGAAATATACGGTTACAGTTGTGAATCTGGATAATGGAAAAGGCATTACTAGGAATACCCGGATACCCCTACGAAACATTTCAATGTTTCAGTTTCACTGTGTACCGTTAAAAGAAATCTGATTTCCCAATTAGCCCTTGCTCCAGGGTATGTATTTACCAGGTATGATTCTCACATCTTTATGGTTTTACAGATGATGAGTGAGAGTAAGTTATTGGGAATTAGGTGATCATCCTCATTATATCGGAATTCGTTGTAATTGGTGATATTTGAGAAAATCACCTTGGTTGTTTGCCAGACGGCAAGTATTTGGTTTTGAATTTCCGTTGTAATGCACCAATTTCAAATTGATATATCTGTACGTCTATTTTTTATAGAGTGAGATATAACTTTTTGAAATTATGTCCATGACATTTACCTATATCAGTGGATGATTAGGTAAGGAGCATTAAACAGCGGTGTAATTCTTCTTAACCATAAGTACAGTTTTCAACCTACGACACACAAGGTTTGAGTTATTAGACTCAAGGGACTTATATAGAGTATTGTATGTTGTTCGGTGTCCATGAGGATGGAGGGGTTGGTACTCATACTATATTCTGTTTACTTGTGACTTCTGTAGTTCTTAGACAAGTGTTTCGTAGAAACACAAGGTCCAAGTTTTGAGAAGTTATAGGTATATGAATAAAGTAGAGGACCAAGTATTGCAAGTGTCAGGATTCTCCAAGGTGATCGAAGATGTAGATACTTGTGTATGGTATTCAGTTAATAGTAATGAATTTGAGAAACTTGTTTCTCTTTCAGGTCACTCATAATTGGAAGCACTCCTAAGTTGAGTAACGCTGATCGGCCTTCTTCCATTTAGTTGACATGCACTGGAGACAGCTGCATGATTTGAATCTGGTTCCAATTAAATCAGTGCCTCTATTTTTATATTGGATATAGAACGATTCATATCTTAACGATGTTAAGATACGGGGAGTTGTCCGGCTTATGCGTAAAACCAGACTCTGGATAACTCAAGGCACGTTTCTGTAATGGCTGTTTGTGGGTTGACCCAGGCTATGACGAGGGTAGACTTTCTACAATCTGGAAGATCAATAGTGATATTGTTCTAGACTCACCACAGTTTTAAGTAAAATGGATATTTTCAGAAAACAGAAGTGGGAGTATGGTAGAACTGGAAGTGATTCCAGAACCGCAAACGATTACTGAAAATTTGATAAGAACCTAAAGATTCAATCTGATTTGACATTCCATTGACCACTCCACAGATATGGTGGGTAACCTCAGGCACCCGAGAGGTACTCCGGTAGCCTCAAGGACGGTGACAGGGAGGTTCTTGTTTAACCAGTTTTGACACTACTGTTGTTCCAGGCTATGAGACCCGGCAGGAGGATGAGTATAGCGTCGTTCTAAACTAGCTTTAGAAGTGCACGTGTATATTATTCTGCCAGAGGGTTGTCGTAGTCAGTGGGAGCAGCGGAAGCATGGTGGACAAGTGGATTATGTCTATTTATAGACTAAAGCAGATATAGCGGAGATAGATCATCTATTTCTGATGTGACAGTCATAGGTTTGACTTCATCAGAATAGGGGATGGATCTATTAAGAAGGTAGTAGGGTGTGATGTCCTGGTGTTTGGATGACATATACAGAGTAGGAAGTGAAATTCCTATACTACGATCGGTTGTACTTTGGTTGTCACACAGTGGTTTCTCCACATAGGAATTGGACATTATATCAGACATTCTGGTTACTAGATCTATGGTTTTAGATCTAGATTTGGGTAGTCTCCCAATTTGGTTACTTAGACGGCATTCTAAAGGTGTTTTAGAATGGACGACTCCTGGCACGGTAGTATACCTGCAGGTAATGGAGTCACCCTCTCTAAAGGCGTCTTACAGACTAAAAGGGAGAAGGATGTGCATGATTGGCAGATCACTTGCTTAGGCAATTGAGTCAATCATGAGATGTCAAGTACCACCCCTGATGTTGTTTTTGCAGTAGATGCAATAAGATATTGATCCAATCCTGAAGAAACATTCGGAAGCAGTTTTAGAACATAAGTGGATGTTCTAGGGATATGATAACGGCAGCCTCCTTTTAGAAGACAGTTATCATTCCAGGTTTCCAAGGTGACCTGGATGACAGAGTGACTGTCAGTGTTATAGTTTTCCCTCTAATGAGGGGCAGTGTTTTGGACAGGTGATCCAAGCGGACACTGAGGGAGGCATTACGCAGGATACTGATTAAGTTCAGATGACGATACAGTCTAAGAAGTTTGGATTTGGAGTTCATTTATGAGCTAGGTCCCATCAGATATCCAGACATATTCTAAGACAGGTATTGCTCATTTCAGGAGATGGCTTTCTTCGTGAACTTGAGATAAAGAGAGACATAGAAAGAAACATCAAAGCGGATCCACTCACTGAGGCTATTCCTCGAACGCAATAGTTTCGCAAATGGGTTTTGTGAGACTGATTAGTAGAGGAGTTGGGTGTTCGGTATAACACAGGCTGTGAGTATGCGACATCGCAATAATTAGCCTTGAGTGCAAGCGGGAGATTGTTGGAGATAGTGCCCTCAGAGTCAATTATTGGATCACAGACACGTGATTGCAATGATTGAGGGAGGACCTATACCGGTAGGACATTCTTACTCAAGATGATAGTATACTATCTGGTTTATCTTTATCATTGTGTACTACTTTAGGTGACCTTACAGGTCACTATTGCGTGTTGATAGAGCCCTTAGGATTCTTACTTGACGGCCAGCAGTGTGATGGCGATCATATACGTGGGAGCTGGGGTCTATAAGCACATCCTTAAAAGGTCCCTAGTCGTGGGAGTTTTCGAGACAGGGCATCGATACTCCAGAGTAGACTAGTGTATACAGTCGAGACCCCGACGAGGGGCGGTGGCCGGTCTCATAAGCCACTGGTGTCAGTTGGTTCACCTAAGATGTATACAGGTGCTCATTGGGTTATGAGTACATCGGACAGGACTCGCCTGGAACATGCTAGTTGGTCTTATACCTGACGTCAGATAGCAGTTCCCTGGTGACATGTGTACATGTTAGTTCATCGACCTGAGATCATCATATGTCTCGTGTGAGTTCCCACTGTACTTTGATTACTACCCTACCACGGCTCAAAGGAGTCGTGCAAACAGGTTTTCGTTGGGTACAGTCCCGAGCCACATAGAGGCAGTGAGCGGATCTGCAGGGGTTTGTCTCTCCTGGTATTTGGGGTGAGGTCACGCTGTGTCTAGGAGAGCCATTACACGAAGTCCTTGGCCAAGGCAGGAGATTTACTGGTACGTATTCCAGTAGTATCTCAGGGTGTTCTGGGCTACACTCCGACATGACTTGTACCGCTTTTGAGGGTCTGACTTTTACCAACCCCCTAGGCCCGCTATGCGATGCTCATAGACGAACGGACCGGACTGTACGGATATTGTCACTGACAGGCTCAGTAGGGTGTCAGGATGAGTTCGCTCATCGAATTCCCTTTTGATTAATACCTGGTAGCCCGTTACATACGGCTAATACCTCTGACGTGCTAGTGGTTAAATCCACAGCCAAAGTATTGACGAGTCTTTAAAGTCCCCCACAGACAGTTTCTCAAGTTTCGGGCGAAACGCTGTAGAGTCCGTATGGATATATGGCAGGATTCGATCATATACGTGCGGTATTGCACGGATCATGATCGGACGGATAATACTAGCGGGCTTTGGTTTAAGCCGGATCCTAGTATTGTACAGTGTAGATTTTGTCTCATTGCATTTGTATTCGGCCGTAATACAAATGCGGGTATGTATATACAGTCGCAGGGTTTTCCTGCAATTTATTACCGGATCACTTTTTGAAGTTGCCAGTTTGCTTTCCGTTTCGGCCATTTTCCTTTCTATCTTTCTTTGGCTGATAATTGGTGTGGAGGGGGTTATTTGTAAATGTGCTTTTAATAATGGAGAAGACTTTTTGTGGCACATGGTTGGTTCATGATGATTCTAGCTTCCATCGACTTCCTTTTGTTCATCATTGCTTACTTGATATGATGGGATTAGGTTTTGAAATGGTTGTGATGATTATTTCTAATGATCACCCATCTTCTCTTTCTTGCATGATTCTCTCTCCCCTTGACAATAGCATGGTCGGCCACTATTGTGTGGATGAAAAAAAATTTCATTTTTAGTATAAGGTTTTTGGTATCTCTTTTCCACTCATGAAAAAGAAAAAGCTCCATTTTCATTGCTCATTTTTGATCTCCACCGAAATGGCAACTTCTTTAACCTCATGAGACATAGAGTTCTACACTATTCTACAGCAATCTTGGACACGTTGGCTTGCCAAATTCTTGTCCGAGTTGCCTCGGTTCAAGAGGTGGGAGCCCGTAAAAAGATTCGGCGATGTGGTGCCCTTTCCGACGAGAAGATCGAGACCGGAGATTCCGCGAGGAGATCGGGATGGTGGCCGAAGACCGAAGGACACGGATCGCTCGGTATAGCTCTCTACCCTATCTTTAGTTTGCTAGTAGTAGGTTAATGGTCCGATCCGGGTTTTATAGTCCGCGGTAGCGCCAGTTTCTGTTTAAAGAAAAGTTCTTGTTTCCGCATTTTGGCCTCGTTCAGACGGCCGGGGCGCTGCCGTGCACTTACACATAGCTGAGCCAATACTGTCTGCAAGGCTTGCTTAATGTCACCACTGGCGCCGAGTGAGGAAGGCTGGGGGCAGTTCCCCCTTTGGATTAACTCCACCAGCTCCGATGGTGGAAATTGATGCCGCTGTTCCAACTGGGAACAACTTTGAACCACTTAACAGGGTGCGCAGGAATTCGCCGACTGTTGTGCTGAAAAAGTCCCCTCCGCCTGCTGAAAAGATCATAAAGACGAAGCCAGAGCAGCCCCCTCAGCAGCTGTCCTCTAAAATCCATAGGGTCTGGCGAAGGGTCCAAGACTCTGTGATTAACCAAGACTACTCCTGCCCGCCAAAGAAAATGAAGGCTTGGCAAGAGAAGGACCACCCTGTCATGCCACAGAAGGAGTCGTCTACTTGGGTGCCCGCTGCAACGGCCCCCTCAGCTTCGACCATTCACAAAAGAAGAAGGCCGGAGAAAATCCTCGCGTCTACGACGAATCTAAAGGGTACTGAACCTAAATGCCCCAAGCCTGGGGGCATGGTGGTGCATACTGTTTATATGGCTTCCGGAAAAGAGGATAGCTGTATCTCTACGGGTCATCGACCACTTACACAGTCTGTGACTAAGGCTCAGGAGCAACAACAACAGAAGCTCCAACAGATGCTGACGGCCATGGCCGCACTCACTGGACCAAAAGCAAGACCGGAAACATCGTCGGAGCAGCGTTAGGAGCAGGAAACCGATGCCGAGTTCCTCCGCAGAATCCTCGAGAAAAAGACAAAGAAGCCGCGGAACAAGTGACCGACATAAAAAAATGGCGCTTTTATTCCAAGATATGGTCGGGATGATGATACAGCCTCATCCTCCAGCTGAAGACCCCCCGATTATCCTTGAAGACGACAGAGGGGAGACATCGAACCCTCTTCCGACGCTATCAGCAGCCAAAGAGGAGACGATCTCGAAAGCGGCGCTCGATGATTATATAGCTCAACAGATACGAGCTCACCAGGCGAGCGAAGCGGCTGGCCAAATCGTCAAGACCGAACGACCCTATCCGGGTTGGTACGATCAAATAAAGTACCCGCCGGGGTATATGATCCCTAAATTCCACGTGTATAAGGGGAAGAGTAATCCACACCATCATGTTGCTCAATTCAGAGTTCTATGCGGTAATATTGGAGGTGACGACAAACTGCTGCTTCGCCAATTCGTTGGCAGCTTTTCGGAGACAGCATTCGAGTGGTATTCCGATCTCCCGAATGACTCTATCAAGACATTTGCGGAAATGGAGCTACTGTTTACACAGAGATTCACAAGCGCTAGCGAGCGCACCCCGATCACCGCACTAATTAACGCCAGGGTGAAGCCTGGAGAAACATGGGTTCAGTACGCGATACAATGGCGGAATCTATGGTCGAAGTGCGAATAGCGCATAGAAGAGGCTCCTGCAGTAGGCATGTTCGTAGGAACCCTCGATCCGCAGGAGACCATATCCCAGTTCATGATGTTTTTCAGGCCAACCACTTTCCTGGCTTTGATTGACAAGCTGGTCCAAATGGACCAGATGGATCATAAGCCTTCCTTTTCAAAGTCAGAGCCGCAGAATGAAAAAGGAAAAGGGAAAGCGACCTTTGTCGCTAATCTCAGCAACGACCGAGCAACTTAAAACCGATTGTTCGCCAAAGCAATGTGCGCCCACGCCAATCCCTCGAGGAGAAACTGGGACGTCCTTACTCGTTTTCCCGAGATAAAATAAGGAGACTGTTCGAACTGGAAATGCGCAATGGGTTCATCACTTTGCCAGAGCCGAGACACTCATCGCAACCCGGTGACACCAACCATCCTAATTATTGTCTCTACCATCGAGTAATGGGTCACCCACTCGAAGATTGCCACGTCTTCAAAAACTGGGTTGAAGACCAATACCAGCAATGCAAATTCGCGTTGTCTGAAAACTGGAAGGCGAACCCGCCACAACCATATGCTCCGAAAAAGATGGACATGCCGGGAGCATCGTGCTCATTCATAGAAGAAGCTCCATGAGCAGTGCCAAAATCCTTGGATTATGTGACAAGGTCTATCAAGGGGAAACCTTCTTGTTCATAGAGTATCTGGCGAAACTTCGCCTCAAAACTAGCTATGGACCGAAATGTCCTAAAACTAGCGACGAACTGAAACGTCTCTAAAACTACTACAAACCGCAACATCGTTGGGCTAACGCGGTAAAAAAAAACGGTACGTCCATAAGCAAAAACGGGTACGGATGAAAACCCGAAAGGGCTCCGTGAGTAAAAACAGCTAGGCTACCAGCGAGTTTGTGAAAACCCGAAAGAGCGCAATCTCGTTGAAAGATACTTGCAAGGTCCTCTCGACCTTGTAAGGAGAAAATACCTGCATGAGATCCTTACAACTCATAAGGGAGCAACACACTTAGGGATCCCCATGATTCCTGAGAAGAAATTACACTTATGAGTCCTCACGACCCCTAAGGAGAAAACGCACCTACAAGATTCTCATGACTTGTAGGGAGAAATACCTTCATGAGACCCTTACGGCTCATGAAGTCAAAAGCCTTAGTTGACAGGATCTTAACCCGGTCTACTGAGCCACCTTTGTTCAAACCGACAAAGGTAAATGATGATTCGCTCCTGGCAATATCCCAGTTGTAGCGATGCTGATGCCTAAATCGGTATCAGAGCCCAAGTCCCATACTCGCGATAAAAAATCAATGTGCCAAAAATGCATATGAAATAGCCGAAATGATGGGGCAACTTGCAACAAAATCAGCAAGTAAAATATATGCATATAAAATAGCCGAAATGATTGGGCAACTCGCAATAAAAAAGCAGCGAGTAAAAAGAAAAATAGCCGAAATGATTAGGCACCGCGAAAAATAGTCGAAATGATTGGGCAATCGCGACTTTCGCGATATAAAAAGCTGAAATGATAGAGCATCGCGGAAAGAAAACAAAATATGTATAAAATGAAACTTTTGCCCTACAAACGAGTCCATAGCGACCTCTGTATACAATCCATGGGCATAAACAAAAAGAGAACCACATTTCCCGACAGGACTCTATCAAAGAGAGAGTTAGGTCTCGATGGCAACATCTACAGCCTAGAAACCACCAACAACGTTCTTCTTCCTTCTAGCAGGATACGGACCCGACACTGCCAATCGGAGCTACGACAAAGTCCTCTAGTTCCAAATCTCGACGGTTCACAGACAACCTAGAGATTACCTCAAAGCCATGGCAAAGTCCTTAGTTCCAGGTCTAGACGGCTACATCTACAGCCTGGAGGTCAACCAACAACGTCCTTCTTCCTTCTAGCAGGATACAGATGCGACATCACCTCGGAGCCATGGCAGAGTCCCTAGTTCCAAGTCTCGACGGCAACATCTACAGCCTAGAGATAAATAACAGCGTTCTTCCTCCAGCAGGATGCAGACGCGCCACCAACAAACGGAGCCACGACAAAGTCCCCTAGTTCCAAACCTCGACGGTTCACAAACAACCTAGAGACAACTTCAACATTCGTCACAATATTGCAGACACAATATCAACAAACGAAGCAAAGGAAAATCCCTCGCTTCAGGGTTTTGACGGCAACTCAAATGAGACCTGAAAAGACTATCGGAGATCATCCCACACCAGTGCGGAGTCGTCATGACTCACCGGGGCTCCCAAACTGAGCCTAACCTCAGGTAAAAAGCGACATGGAATATCCCTAACGCTTTCCCTTTCGATGGTAATATCACCTGGAATATTACTTGAAGACGTCTTGTCCAGCCCCCGAAGGGATCAGAGATACGACAGTCGCGGGGCTTCTCGAACAGCAAGATTATGCATCAAGGAATACACCAACCAACGCGACGGTGCGACGGGTAGAAAACCCTAGTACCACAGACCCTAACGGACTTCTATTGGCAGGAGTTAACTGTGACGTTAGGAAACCCTTGCGATAACTTCTCGATTCGTCTCGACCCGTGAGGAAATTAGTGTTCTTGCAAGAACTTCTCGATTTGTCTCGACTCGTAGGGAAAAGCCTTAGGCAATGGGGATAAGGACATGTTTTCTAAGCACTAGGGCCCAGCAAGTCGGTCCAAGATGGACTATTGTATACTATTCACGGGCCACACTCTCCAAAGTCGATTCTCGACAAGGAGGGAAACAACCACTTACGAGTCCTCTCGACTTGTAAGCGGAAAAATTCTCTTGTGAGATCCTTACGACTCTCAGGAGAAAGCACACATAGGAATCCTTACGATTCCCAAGGAGAAAATACACCTACGAGATCCTCTTGACTCGTAGGGAGAAAAATCTTTATGAGACCCTCATGGCTCATAAAATTGAAAAGTCTTAGGCAGCAGATCTGAACCTATTTCTTAAGCCATCGCTTCTTATCTCGATTCAGGGAAATCAACGTCCTTGATGAAAACCTCTCGATTCGCGTCGACCCGCAAGGAAGTCAGTGTCTTTGCAGGAGTACCTCAATTCGATTCAACCCTAAGGAAATCAGTGTCTTTGCAAGAAACCCCGACACCGTAGAAAACGGAGAAAGTCGACCCCGACACCGGAACGGCGAAAGTCAACCCCGACACCGTAACGGCGAAAGTCAACCCCGACACCGTAATGACAAAAGTTAACCATCGACCTCCCCGTCGAAGCAACGCTTCGACTCGAGAACAAGTCAACTCATCAACCACTTACGAGTCCTCTCGACTGGTAAGGGAGAAAATTCTCTTGCGAGATCCTTACGACTCTCAAGAGAAAGCACACTTAGGAATCCTTACGATTCCTAAGAAGAAAATACACCTATGAGATCCTCTCGACTCGTAGGGAGAAAAGTCTTTATGAGACCCTCATGGCTCATAAAGTTGAAAAGTCTTAGGTAGCAAACCCAAACCTGTTTCTTAAGCCTCCGTTGCCCTACAAAGAAGTTCAAGATGAACTGTTATCTATAGTCTACAGGACACACTTACTACAGTGATATGACAACAACACAGCAAAGAAAAGAAGGCGACAGTGCAAGATAGAAAAGAAATATGTGCTTTATTCATGAATTGAAAATACAAGATACATGTCATAAAAGAATACAAAATATTCTCTCGTTCAGATGTAAATACAAAAAAAAGAGTATACAAAAAAAATCTTTAAGCCGGCGGACGATGTAATAAATTAGTCAATTCATCCTTCTTCCGCTGGGTCCCGGCTTCATGTTTTGTTATTGCTATGAGACGGGTCTCCTCCTGAGACTGTTGAGCCTGATATGAGGTGAGCCGACTCTCAAGCTCCTTTTCAGCAACTTTGTGAGCTTTGATTGGTACAGATTTTGTTTGTGTTTTAAATTTAAAAAAATACCGCAATCAAGACGGTGTCCCTTGATAGCTAGCCGGTTGAGTACGAGTCGATCCATAGGGAAATGGTGTCCTTTTCTTTAAGTTCTAATGAGTTAAGTCCTAACTTTGGTAGGTTTTGTTTTAAGATCTAAGAATGAAAATAAATTGATATAAAGGCTTGCTAGGGTTAGGATTAGGTTAGTTCGAAATAGGGATTCTTCTCACTTCTTTCAATGCCCTAGTTAAGAATATAGGTGTTAGGATAATAGTCAACAACGGGGATTAACACGACTAGGAAAAAACTTAGTTTCTTCCTTTTGGTCCTTGTCCTTCCGTTCTTGGCTCTTAGCCCTAACCTCCGGTTAATTCAACCACAACCGGTCTAACTATGGAATCACCACTATCATGTAGGATAGGGTGCGGTAGTGAGCGGATTATGGTTGATTTAAAGAGAGTCCTTAATTAAAATTATTTAGGCAAAGAAAGGAGTGAGAGATTTTCTTCTCTCAAACCATCCCTCTTCTATCCCTAACAAGTGAGGAATTACTCACTCATTTGGAAGATAACAATAAAATTCATTTTTATTTATTTTAATAGATGAACTAAATTGCAGATAATAAAAGAACAGATAAAAAATTGCAGGAATTAAAATTCAGATAAAAAGAATGCGAGATAAAAAATAAAACTTACTTTATTGATGACCTCTCAACAATGCATTACAATTGAAATTAAAATTTAGATCTAAGAAATAAAAAAAGGCATGCCTAATTAGGCTTTTGGTTTTCCTATTTATAGATAGAAAAAACCCTAGGTTACATTCTGATCTATACATGTATTTCCCAAACTACCCTAAGAAAGCCGGGTCAAAGCACCGACACCTCTACCGACACGTGCACCACACGGCCGCGGTTCCGCAGCCAATTGGTGGGTTCTTAGGCTTATCTCTTCAGGGTTGCTTCATGCTGCTTTTATCTTCTGTTTTCTTCACTTGGTTTCTCAGAATCTCTTCTATTTCCTTCCATATTGCCAACAGTGCAGAATATTGTGGACTTTTGCCTTGAGCTTCGCGTTGAAGTCTTGAATCTTGTGCTGCCCTTGTACTTTGTGCATTGAACTGTCTAATGATTTTCACTTGTTCCTTGAACTGGTAGGCGGCATCATACGGATTCATCTATTGTTGGTCGTAGTCTCACATTTGTAGCGACTTTTCATGAATTTCACTGTAACGATCTGAGAACCTGTAACCTGCAACTATTTAGCTGACATGGATCAAAAGCACTTATTTATATGTAATGTGATTAAGAATGGGCGATATAATAATGAAAAATTTTGATATGAACAAATACCCCTAAACTTATCTTTTGCTCGTCCCGAGAAAAACCAATTTTATTTTCAAAAATTCCCAACCTCACTTTCGCAGGGAACGCGATTACACTGAGCTCGTGCAACAAGCCGTTAAACCTCTAGGTGTCCCTAGTAGGAGGAGTGTTTTCTCCTGAGGGTTTTCAGCGGATACTACCCACAAAATCCGATCAATTAGGCCTGTTGACTCTAATTCTTCAATTCAGTATTATAGTAAGAAATTCTATTATCTTCAACTTAGAAATCATCAACCCATATTTTTCACACCCACTTTTCATTTAACTTAACATCGTATATGTTTTTGCAAATTTATTAAGCTTTCAGCATCTTTTGAATTTTCCTTCTAAGGTGCAATCTTCAGGAATTTTTTATCATCTTTACTGAAGATATAAGGCCTATCTTTCATTCCTATCTCTCATCCAAACCCCAATCATATACCCCTACGTCTGTGTAATTATCACCCCTACACTTGGAAATTCAATTCAATCTATCATACTCTTATCCATCTTCCAAAATACTTTTAGTTGGTGAATTTTAGATGAAATTGCTCACACATTCTTCATGCGATCGTTAATACTTCTTGAGGTACTAAACGACCGATTACAAAATGTGCTTGCGCATTTAGGCGTAATTCCTCATCTTGTAATACCTAAGGCTTAGCAGTGACTCCTAAACCAGTTGGTCTAAGACACTAGGTGATAAAGCACCCTCACTATATTTTTTATTTATGCTGCCTTAAGCAAATACAAAACCAGTGTTCATTTTTTTATGTCTCTTTATTCACCATTTATACTTTATTTTATTTTCCTTCATACTAAGGTTTTAGACAAGAGCATTTCAAGGTATCCTCTACTATTCCAAGTTTCAAGATGTGTGTAAGTGCGTAAAGTAGGGTATATATTTTCAGAATTTAGACTAAAGGTTTAGAATTTATTTTTCAGACCTAAACTTCAAATAAAAATTTCAATACTCTTCTCTTGTTTTGACTTAGCCCCAGAACTGAACTCGAAATTTGCCTATTTCTAAATAAACTGCGATGACATATATTTTCTATAATTAAACTTTAAGAAAGGTTATTTTTAGGGTTTTTAAGTTACCAAGTTTAGGATCTAGTTTTTCCTAACCAGTCAACTGTCATGTTGAACTTAAGTCAAATATGGCCAAAATTGAACTTTTCAATTTTTATAATTTTTCAATTTTTTTATTGATTTTATTTTATTATATATATTTTTTTATTTTCATTTTTTTTTATTTTTTTATTTTTTTATAAAGATGCAATACGGAATTAAATATGCAAAGAAAGAAAAAACAAATATGTACAAAAAATAAAAAAAATGCAGATGCAATGCAAAGATAACTATTTACTATTAACCTCCACCCCCAAACTTATCGAAAGCAGTGTCCTTACTGCTCCCAGCGGCGTCTACCAGACGCAGCCTCACTGGTTTCACCCCCCATCCCCTTGATCGTGAACGGGAACGTTTCTCTCTTGCTAGCAGGGTGGTCATGCCCTGCTCCAAACTCGTCACTCGCTGACCAAGGTTGGTCATCATCCCTATCAATCTTTCTATCCCCCTATTTGTTCGTCTCATCAAGCGCTCTTGCGCAGCAGGGGTAAGCTCTTCATCGCTTACGGTTGAGCTCGAGCTGGGTGTCTTGGCGGGCACGTCCTCGGCCGGCTCGGTGCGCAACCATACATCATGTAAGCGTATGTAGGACGTGGATACACCCTCAAGAAGAGGTCTAATGAGGATCCCTCCATGCATATAAAATTCGAATTCCTCAACGGGGAGGAAATGGCGACACAGTTATGTCACCAATATAGGGCATGGATAGTTGGCAGCCCTCTTTCCCGCACCAATTGAGTGAAGTAATGCAGTGCACATATCTGTAAGTCGATGTACAACACCCTAATACTTGTGGGGAGGCGGAAAATTTAAAAACGAACTTGTTTAAAGCGTAAACATCGACTAACTGCATGAATCGAAGCTAAACAATAACTAACAAAAAACATAGAAGTTAACAACTACTATGTAAATGGATTATACCTAAAGAACCGTGTCCTTCGTCTTTACGAACTCCACCTCCTCCTCGGCCTTCTCGAAGTAGTAGACGATCCACCCGAGAGCTTTACTCCAAGCTTTGTCTCTAAACTTGAGGCAACTAGGTTTCTTTAAGTGCTAATCAAAGTACCTAGATGATATAGAGTGAGGGTTATGGTTTAATTAGTCTAACTAATCCTTGTACTCAACACATGAGAAGGGAGGATTAGGGTTTGAAGATAGAGAGAGCTTGAGGAGAGAGAAGATGAACATAATAATGAAATGAGAAAATGAGCTATCATAATATATATCAAGCATTATTGTTTTTCAAGAAAAGAAAAGAAAATGATTTACAACCATGCTTGATAAATATCTAATGGTGATTCATCTCCATGAGTCATTAAGCATTTATGATGCATTAATGACATGGATGAATCATCCATATGACTCACTAATCTCATTCAATGTATATACCACCTTTACCTCCTTAGTCACCATCTTCTAGAAGCTTCTCGCGCAATTACGAGAACGCCCCTCCTATTCGTGAAAACACGGAAAAACTTTAGACTGTATAAATCCTATAACCGGATACTAGAAACTGGCTTAAACCAAAGCCGACTAGTAAAAACTGTCCGAGAGTCGTACGTGTGTAAACACACGTATGCGTCTGAACCCTTGTCGTAAAACCATACAACCTCTATATCGTTTCTCCTGGAGTAGGGAAATTCTCTGTGTGGGACTCTAGAGACTCGATTACTACGCTGGCAGTGGGTTTAACCACAGACCGCAAGCGGCACTAGCTGTACGTAACGGTCCCCAGGTAGATGTCGATAAGAAGGCCGATGAGGAAACCCATCTGAACTCCTACTGAGTCTGATGTGACAATCTCCGTACAGTCCGGTCCGTTCTCCTAAGACTATCGCATATCGAGCCTAGGGGGCGGCAAGCGTCAGTCCCCTAATAGCGGTATAAGTCGTGTCGGAGCGAAGCCCATTACACCCTGAGAAACTACTGGAACCTACCAGTAAATCTCGCTTGCCCTGGCCAGGGACTTTGCGTAATGGCTCTCTGACACAGCGCGATATCAACTCCCAATACCGGGAGAGACGAATCCTGTCTAACTGCCACTGCCTCCAAGTGCTCGGGACTGCACCCAACTGCTACCTGTTTGCATGACTCCTTTGAGCCGTGGTAGGGTAGCAATCTAAGAACAGTGGGACACACTCGAGGCGAAGTAGCAGTGTCAAGTCTGCGGACTATGCTGTACTCATGTCACCTGGGAACTGTTAACTGACGACTGGTATAAAACCCAACCAACAGTTCCCCGCGAGTCCTGTCCGGTGTACCCGTAACCCAACGAGCACCTGTATACTATCTCCAGTACGATGTACTGATGGCTGTGGGACAGACCATCTCCCCAACTGGGATGAGAAGCGTACACACTAGTCTACTCCGGAGTATCGATGCCCTGTCTCGATAATCCAATGACTAGGGACCTGAATAAGGATGTGCTTGTAGACTACCCAGCCCCCACTAGTGTGACTGCCATCACAATGCTGGTAGTCAAGCAAGATCCTAAGAGCTCTATCAATACGTATGCTCACATATTAAGATAGAAAAACCAAGTAGTATACTACCATGTACAGTTATATATATGTGAATATCCCAAGATTCTATTAAGTAATATACAAACTAGTATGATACAATAATGGCCCCTAGGGCATATACACTAATAATCTCCCACTTGCACTAGGGCCATGTACTGGTGTACCGAAGACCGATGATCTCAAGTAGCCTCTCGAACTGAATCTGAGGTAGGGCCTTCGTGAATGGATTAGCAATGTTCTCTTCAGTAGCAACTCTCCGAACCTCGATCTCCCGACGATCAATGATCTCCCTGATCAGGTGATACCGCCTTAAGATGTGCCTGGACTTCTGATGGGACCTTGGTTCCTTCGCTAAAGCTATAGCTCCATTGTTGTCGCAATACAGAGGTATTGTGTCACGACCCGAAATTGACCCGTAACGGCCCTAGTACTACGCAGCGCCCTAAGACGTAACGTAGTAAAAGAAAGCCAAAACCCAGAAATCTAAACCATAAAAATACGGAAAAGATAATATAAGTTTTTGAAACATTTGAAATCGCAACCCAAATTCCTTAAAAGTCCTACTTTATTTCTTTAAAATTTTGGCAACACCCCTTTTTGTAAAAACTAGCCCAAGATGAATACAACACAAAAATATGAAGCTATAGTGAAGAACTAAAGACAATAGAGAGAAAGCTGTATATAAAAGACAACAACCCACAAATAATATACAGTAACGTCCTCACCATGTCTCTAAGTCAACAACATAATACTAGATGGAGAGTACAAGATACAACGAATGTACAATACAAAATACAGATGACCACCAAAACCCACCTAAGCAAAATAGTACTGTGAGCTGATGCGGTATCTGTAGCAAAAGATGATAGCTGAAAAGCTGAATAGCCTGCCTCGACTACTCTGGGGAATAACCTGAAACACCTGTGGCACAACGGGGGTGAGTTGCCAACTCGTGAATAGTAGATAACATATGCAGGTAATCGCAGGAATGCACGTACAGCATGAATCTAAGATATGCGATTACAGTAATAACATGTCATGCAAATGTTGAATAAAGGTAAGTACACTAGCAGGTACAATCAATATGTGAAGCAACAGTAACATGACAATAATATGCAATAACCATGCAATAGGGATATGAGAATGTAAATATGCAACTATCATAAGGGTACACTAACAGGTACTACCAATATAAGAATCTGTGCAAAAAAATATAGATAAGAGTGAGGTATGGGGTGGAATATGTCATTTCCACGGAAACCTGACATCGTGGTAGGATCACAATCCATCAAGACACTCAAATCCCAAATCCTCAAATCAGCCCCCCCAAAACTGGGCTCTCACAACATATAAGTCTCACATCACCTCAATGTACAATATCGAATAGCTCTCCTATATCTCGAATGTACAAATCAACAATCTCTTTCATATCCAATATCCAATGTCAATGAATCACCTATATCCCAAGTCGAATCTCAAGTAAGTTTCTAACATCCTAAAGGTATATATATATTTGCAGAAATAAATATGATGGGGGCAATACACATATATTAGCGTCCCATTCCACTAATATTGGTGTAAGGGTATATATAACAACGGCTAATCCCATGTTATATATACAAAGGTATTAAAAGAAATATCATGAAAACAATGGGCCAAGCATCGACACAGAAATCCTGATAGGTACGTATCATACGCTGTCCCGAAAGCACGAGTGCCTAGCTCTGACCCTCGCCTTTCGACGCATGCATACGTGCATGACTCCCAACGGTGTCTCCATGACCCCCGCCGATTCATTAGTACTGTCACCGGTAGGTACTAGCCCGCCTCCAGGCTCAATCGGCAACATCCATCGATCTTCTTGCCGAGGGGAACCATACCGGGCCCCACCATGTACCCTCATACGGCTACCACACCTCGTATGGAGTATATAATCAGAACCGATAAATCTCATGGTGGCTGCGCAAATATCATATCAAGGAAACCGGGTTTTTCAATGTATGCATAATTTCATGAACTCCCGCGGTTCCCAAATCCAGAAATCATCATGTGAAATCCAAATAACAATGCGCAAATCCAGGAATAAATATATGCGATATATCTGAAATGCGAGCATATAAATGAGAATATGTAGCTAAAACCAGATGTATGCGAAACCAATGAGGTACAACTAAGTAACATCAGTAAAGGTAAATATATGATTGCAACTGAATATGTGTGTAACTTACAGGTGTAGCAATGTACAGGTATCTACCTATAGGAACTGATGTCGTATACCCCCCTGGGTATAAGAAGAATATGAGTAAGATATCCCCCCGGTATAAGTAAAATATGTAAAAGGTATACCTGTAGCTGTATCGCAAGGTGTAAATGTACCTATCACTAAAGGTATGATACACTATAGGTATACCGGTAAGCTAGATGTCATGTGTGACAAGCAATAGTATCTATAAGGGGTTGTGTGTGACATGGCAATTATTGACGGTGTGTGTGTAGCATACAATCCGTGCTTGTGCAACATGAACCGTCAATAATATGTGCAGTGTCCTACGGCTGCTAGTCACAGTATAACTATATCAAGGAAATAAAGTAAAGGCGCAATTCTACAATGACGTAGAATGTGCGACAGGTATTTGAATTCTAGCCCAGACGCATAACGCCATACGGGCGATCCCCCTGTAGATGTTAAATCTACTCACCTACACTCCACGCTAGGTGAATCCTACCATCTGCTCCCTCTGTAGTAGTGTCCGTAGTCCCTGGCTGCAAACCTGCAAATAAGACACGGAAATCATATATAAGCCAAATTCTCGCAAAACGCGATATCGAACCAAAACGAGAAACTCGCGTCGCGAACTAAACGTGCGTGTGCACGATACGCTGAATCGTGTGTGTACGCGTCTAAAACCATCGCGACACGCCGCGATACGCTGGATCACAGAACCCACTCACGTATCGCGCGTATCGTGCAAACACAACGGAACAAAAACGATATATTGTCCCAGATTTTTTCTACAGGTCAAATCTTACAAAACTAGACATGCCAAAACACTACAATACACTGCAGACAACCATTCCCAAAACCCCAGCACCCCACTCCCCTTCCTGGCCGCAATTTGCGGCCAGAATGAATTAATTGGCGGCCTGGGTAGGGAGAGGATGGCTCGTGTTCTTGTGGTGGTATCTATACCTAGTGTACATGCTCCAGTCTTCTCAATTTTATCCTGAAGTGTCTGGGTCAATAGCAGATCACAGAGTGTCACAATGTCGCTTTAAAAACGCTAATTTTGCACAAAACGTAAACCCTATGGTATTTTAGTGTAATCTGGGTTATTTCTCAGTTGAAGTGGCTCTAATAACACTTAAATAGGTAGGGTTAACCAACACAATCATCACTTAAACAACATTCCACACAAATCACCTTAATTAGCACTAAACTAGCTAATTTAACACTAATCGAAGCAAATTAACACACAAGCTAAGCAAACAAGGGAAAGGGTTCAGAAATATACCCTAGAAAACCTAAAGAAGCAGGAGAAGAAGTGTATGGGGGAGGAAGAGCTTCTGCAAGTGCTGGGGTTCCTGTTGCTGCTGTTGCTGATGCTTGCCTCTGCTGCTGCTGCCCTCTGCTGTTGCTGCTGCTGCTCTCTTGTGCTGCTGCTGTTGCTAGGCTGATGTTGTTGTTGTTGTTGTTGTTTCTGCTGCTGCTTCTCTCTCTTGGTGTGAGTGTGTGTGTTTGAGTGTGAGAGAATGAGAGGAAAGAATATGAGAGGGAGAAAGGAGAGCAACACAAAACCCCTCCCCTTCTCACTCTCTCTCATCATAAATGAGGCATGGCTTAAGCCATAATGCCCATGCCCCCCCACTCTCTCTCAAAGTCAACACTTCAAACCAAATATTAAACCCTTTTAATTTTAACAACCATGCACTTAACAACCCAAAAGCACCTAAACAAATTTTAAAACAAGCTCAAAGGAAAATGGTTAGCTAACCATGATTGCTAATCATGATTAACCTCCCAATTAGCACCCTAGTTAACATGCACAAGTATGTGTGTGCCTAACAAAATTCTAATAAAATACACATTAAATAGGATAAAATATTTAAAACTTAATTTGGTAAATTTTTTATTAAAAACCACACATTAAAATATAATTAGCTACAAAACACATTCTAAGGTGTTACATATTGGATCAACAATGGTAGGAACCACCTGAAGTTCTGTTAGGAACTTCTTCATCCAGACCGCTTCTTTTGTGGCATCGCAAGCAGCTATATACTCCGCTTCCATCGTCAAGTCAGCAACGGTGTCCTGCTTGGAGCTCTTCCAGCACACCGCCCCTCCATTGAGGGTAAAGACATATCCTGACATGGACTTGGAATCGTCCTTATCACTCTAGAAGCCAGAATCAGCATAGGTCTCCAACCTGAGGTCTTTTGCGCCGTAAACCAAGAACATCTCCTTAGCCTCCTCAGGTACTTGATTATGTTCTTTACTGCTATCCAGTGCTTCTCCCCTGGGTCTGACTGATACCGGCTTACCACGCTCAGTGCGTAAGCTACATCTGGTCTGGTGCACAACATTGCATACATTATAGAGCCTACCGCAGAAGCGTAGGGTATAATAGACATGCGCTCCCTTTCCAAATCAGTCTTGGGAGACATCTCTTTGGATAGGGTGATTCCGTGACATGCCGGTAGATTATCGCGCTTAGAATCTTCCATACTAAATCTTTTCAGTACAGTGTCGATATACCTGGACTGCGAAAGTCCCAACATCCTCTTGGATCTATCACGATAGATCCGGATCCCCAGAATGTAAGAGGCATCATCCAGGTCTTTCATGGAGAACCTGTGTGACAAGAATCCTTTGACAGATTGTAGCATAGGAATGTCATTTCCTTTCAATAGAATGTCATCCACGTATAAGACGAGGAATACGACACTTCTGGCTACAACTTTACTATATATACATGGTTCATCTGGATTTTTGATAAAGTTATATTCTTTGACTGTCTCATCAGAAGTTCCAACTCCGCGATGCCTGCTTTAGTCCATAAATGGACTTAAGCAGCTTGCATACTTTCTCGCTACTCCCACTCTGATTGAAACCCTCTGGCTGATCCATATAGACGCACTCTTCTAAATTACCATTCAGAAAAGCTGTCTTTACGTCCATCTGGCAGATTTCATAATCATGGAAGGCAGCAATAGCAAGAAGGACCCGAATGGATTTGAGCATAGCCACTTGATTGGTAGGGATTCTGCGTGTTCAAGTTTAGTTAATTACCGCAATCAAAACGGTTTCGCTTGTAGCTAGCCGGTTGAGTACGGGTCGTCCGCAGGGAGATGGGGATCTTTTTCTATGTGCTTTAACGAGTTAAGTCCAATTTTCCAGATTTGTTTGTGATTAACTAAGTGTTAAAATGATATGTAAAGAGAGCTTGTTAGGGTTAGGATTAGGTTAGTTTAAGTTAGGAGTCGCTCACTTCTTTCGTTGCCACTCTTAATATCGGTGTTACGGTAATTGGCAACAACGGGGATTAGCACGACTAGGAAGGAACTTGCGAGTATAAGCTAGGCTTTCCAACGCTTAAGTTCTTCCTTTTGGTGCTTGTCCGTCCGTTCTTGGCTCTTAGCCATAACCTCTGGTTAATTCAACCACAACCGGTCTCACTACGGAATCACCGCTATCATGTAGGATAGGGTGCCGTAGGGAGCAGATTGTGGTTCAATTAACGGGAGTCGATTTAAGATGTTGGGCAAGGAAAGAGTGAGAGAGATTTCCTTCTCTCAAACTTCCCTTATCCTACCCTAACAAGTATGAAACTACTCACCCATTATACGGAAAAGAAAATAAAACAAAAGAGGAAGATAGAAAGAAGGAGATTAGAAGATAACAACTAGCTATTTGCGACCTCACCTCGGCAAGGATCAAGCGTAAGCATCATGGTTGTTTAAGGATAAAGGAAAAGAAAAAAAGAAGAAACAAACACAAATAACAACAACTAAGTTAACAAATGAAAATTACAAGCAATAATAATTTAACTAAAGAACAAGACACGTATAATAACAAAAGGAACTTCTTTATTCATCATTCTTCACTCACAAAAGCTCACTACAAGTTTTTCAATGGAGAAGAGATGAGAAGAGGAAGAAGAACGAGTATTCTAAAACCTAAAAAATACAAGATTACGCACCCTTTGCTTTGGCAAGATCTGGACTATTTATAAGCAGGGAGATGGAAACTTAGGGCAAAATTCTGAACCCTCATAAAAATAAAAAACTGCCCCTGAAAAGTCTTCAGCCGACAAGGCCGTACGGCCGCGGTTCCACAGCCTAATAGAGGATTTGACTCCTCGGATTTTGTAGGCCTTCCTGGTCTGATGTTGTTTGTAGTTTGGCATATGTTCATTCTGATAATATTTCCACATTTCTTCCAGAATTTTAGTAGATCAAAAGGTGATTGGATGTGGATCTTTTTGCCATGATTTTCTTGAGCTCCGCGTAGATTTCTTGGATCTTGTGTCGCCATGGAGCCTTGTGCATGAAAATGACATTGATTTGCTATTTTGTCTCTTAAACTGGTGTGTGGCAACAGACGGATAAAGAGCGGAGACCCGTGTTTTATCTCTGGTTGGCAGGAACCCGGATTTTGTCGTGTTTTTCCATGAATTTCACCATTAAGAGCCGAGAACCTGTATCCTGCAATTGACTAGCAAACACGGCTCAAGAATACCTACCGATAAGCAATATGATAAAAATTGGGCGGTATAAAAATGCAATAATCTGATATGAACTATTCCTTCATATTCACTCACTTCATAAACTATTCTTGATATTACTTATTTCCGAACAAACCTATTTGATCCTCAGAAAATCATTTATCTATTTAAAAGTTTTTCGACATAAAAGACTTGTCATCTAATTCCCAAAAACTTACGACACGTGTAGTGTGATGTAAAGACGTATATCAGCTATAGTTAACTTCAAAGGAGAGTCATCTTTCACGTTTTCAAAATCTAAAAATAAGATTTAGTTATTTTTATTTTCTCAAACAAAACAGTCGAAATGTTGAATTAGAGTTCTCCCACTAGCTAACTTGACAGAAAAGTTTTTATGTTTTTAGAAAATTTTCTGATTTTTATAGATTTTATGGATTTTAATATGCAGATGCAAAATATACATATGAATGCGAAGGTTAGAAATGCGTACCGAGCGTACCCCCAAACTTAAACTGGACAGTGTCCTCACTGTCATCGCATGAAGAGATCATTTGAAGGGTCAAAATTGTCGGTTAGATATACAATTTTTTTTAATGTTTTTAAAGAGTAAAGAAAAAGGAAAAGAATATCCACAAATAAATACAAAAAGGTATATACATACCCCCAAACTTATTTGGAACAGTGTCCACTGTTCTTGGATGGATAACCGAAGTTTGGTGGTAGGCAGAGGAAGATTAGGCAGGGTAAACCGGCTCCTGTAAGACCAGGAGCTCCTCTGTTGGTTCGGCGCTAAGGTACGGTTTTAGCCGGTGTCCGTTCACTTTGAAAAATGAACCGTCCTTTGGATTCTCCAAATCCACAGCGCCCTGCGGATATACATTCCGCACAAAATACGGCCCTTTCCAGCGAGATCTGAGCTTTCCTGGATGGAAGTGTAGTCGGGTGTCGTAAAGCAGTACCTGCTGACCAGGTACGAAGGTTTTGCGCAAAAGGTGTTTATCGTGAAACACCTTCGTTCGATTCTTAACGACAACCGCGTTATCGTAAGCCTCATCCCTAAGCTCGCTTAATTCGTTCAACTGCAACTTCCGATGGCTGCCCGCATCTTCGAGAGACAGATTTAGCTCCTTTATCGCCCAAAATGCACGATGCTCTATTTCGACAGGTAGGTGGCAAGCTTTTCCGTACACAAGCCAATAGGGAGACATGCCAAGATCGGTCTTATAAGCGGTTCGAAATGCCCAAAGGGCATCAGTGAGTTTCAGCGACCAATCCTTACGGTTCTTGGAAACCGTCTTCTCCAGTATCTGCTTGATTTGCCGATTTGAAACTTCGGCCTGCCCGCAGGTTTGGGGGTGGTAGGGCGTAGAGAGCTTATGATTAATGGAATATTTTCGCATTAAGGTCTCAAAAGTCTTATTGCAGAAATGACTTCCATTGTCGTTAATGATCGCTCGGGGGTGCCCAAAACGGGAGAAAATGTTTTCTTTAAGAAACCTAACGACAACCTTGTTGTCATTAGTCCGGCTGGGCAAAGCCTCGACCCATTTAGAGACGTAATCAACAGCGAGAAGAATGTACAAGTTCCCGAAAGAGCTGGGAAACGACCCCATGAAATCTATCCCCCAAACATCGAAAATTTCCACAACCAAGATTGGTTGGAGCAGCATCTCGTTCCTCCGGGATATCCGGCCCAAGTGTTGGCACCGGGAGCAAGTCTTGCAATAGTCATGAGCGTCTTTGAAGAGTTGTGGCCAGTAGAAACCACATTGCAAGATCTTCTCAGCTGTCTTTCTGGGGCCAAAATGCCCGCCACACGCTTGATCGTGGCAAAATGACAGCACACTCTTGAATTCAACGTCAGAGACACACCGACGAATAATCTGGTCAGGACAGTACTTGAACAGATAGGGTTCGTCCCAGTAAAAGTGTTTTACTTGGGATAAGAAGCGAAGTCTGTCCTGACTTGACCATTCAGTCGGTAGTAATCCTGTGGCCAAATAGTTCACAATATCTGCGAACCAGGGTTCGCAAGATACTGTCAAGAGCTGTTCATCCGGGAAAACGTCGTTGATCGGAATTGGAAGCGAAGGCGAAGAAGGAAGTCGTGAGAGATGGTCGGCAACTACGTTTTCACATCCTCGTTTGTCCTTAATGACAAGGTCAAACTCTTGAAGCAAGAGGATCCAACGTATTAGCCGAGATTTTGCATCTTTCTTCGCAAAAAGATGGCGCAGAGCAGAATGGTCTGTGTAGACAATGACTGGAGAGCCGATGAGGTAGGGCCTGAACTTTTCTAAAGAAAATACAACAGCCAAGAATTCCTTCTCAGTTGTTGTATAATTGAGTTGGACGTCGTTCAGGGTTTGGCTCGCATAATAGATTACGTGCGGCATCTTGTTGATGTGTTGTCCAAGGACAGCACCAATGGCAAAGTCGGATGCATCGCACATAATCTCAAATGGGTGCGTCCAGTCAGGTGAAGAAAGAACGGGAGCAGAAGTGAGAGAGCTTTTCAACGACTCGAACGCAGTCTTACAGCTCGAGTTGAAGTCGAATGGCGTGTCCTTGGCCAGTAGAAGAGTCAAGGGCCTAGCAATCTTGCTAAAGTCCTTGATGAACCGTCTATAGAAACCGGCATGGCCAAGGAAGGCTCGGATGTCTCGGACGCATCTGGGAGGAGGTAGATTGGAAATGACCTCAATCTTTGCTTTGTCAACCTCTATGCCATTTTGCGAGATGATATGTCCTAAGACAATACCTTCGCGCACCATGAAGTGGCACTTCTCCCAATTCAAAGTGAGATTCTTGTCCTTACATCAGGTAAGGACAGCGTCAAGATGCAGCAAACACTCGTTGAAGAAATCGCCGAAGATGGAGAAATCGTCCATGAAGATCTCTAGAAATTTTTCCACCATGTCTGAGAAGATTCCCATCATACACCGCTGGAAGGTAGAGGGCGCATTGCATAACCCAAAGGGCATGCGACGATATGCGAACGTGCCGAAAGGACAAGTGAAAGTGGTCTTGTCCTGGTCTTTTTCGGCGATGGGAATTTGATTATAGCCGGAGTAGCCATCAAGAAAGCAGTAGTACTCGTGTCCGGCTAATCGTTCAAGCATTTGGTCAATGAAAGGTAGCGGAAAGTGGTCTTTCCGCGTTGCGGCGTTGAGTTTTCTGTAATCAATGCATACTCGCCACCCAGTTTGGGTGCGAGTAGGGATTAACTCGTTCGCCTCGTTAGTGATGACCGTTATACCTGATTTCTTGGGGACAACGTGAATGGGGCTAACCCACTGGCTATCAGAGATAGGGTAAATGATACCACTATCCAGACATTTTACGATCTCCTTATTCACAGCCTCTTTCATGACTGGATTGAGCCAACTTTGTGGATCCCTGGCTGGTTTGGCATCATCCATCAGATGAATGTGATGTTCAATGATCAGGGGACTAATCCCCTTGATGTCCGCCATGGACCAGCCAAAAGCTTGCCTATTGCTGTGCAAGACCGCAAGAAGGGATTTCTCTTGCTCTGGAGCTAGAGAAGTCGAGATGATGACAGGGAGGGTCTTGTTCTCACCTAAGTAAGCGTACTTAAGGTGAGACGGCAAAGGCTTGAGTTCGAGCGTTGGAGGAAAAACGATTGAAGGCAAGATTGGTGCAGAGGTCTCGAACTCAAAGGACTCCAGCAAAGGTTCAAAACGAGTGTAGGCGACCGAGTTGGATGGTTCAGGTAACTCATCCGGAAATTCGAAGGATTCAAACTCGGGTTGTGAGCGGCTAAGATCGTTCGAGAACGTGAAACACTCATAGTCGTTGTCGGGTGCTGATCGCACGCTTTTGGCGTGTCGGATGTTCAAAGTTCTAAAGTTTACCGCGATCAGGACGGTGTCGCTATGCAGCTAGCCGGTTGAGCACGGGTCGATCCACAGGGAGATGGTTGTATGTCCGTTCTTGTTTTAGACGAGTCAATAAAGAATTTGTGTATGTTTGTTCAGTCTAACCTATGTGTATTATTTGCAAGTATAAAGTTGATAAGAAAAAGATACGAGATTGTAAGCTAAAGAAATCCGTACTCAAAACCTTTGAGCCGAGTCTTGACCAATTGAAACTAGAGCAATCGGCAACAACGTGGATTAGGGGATTTAAGCACGGTATTCGTGGAATCCGGCTTATTTACCCTTGTCCTTCCGTTCTTATCTCTTGCTTTCACCTCCGGCCAAACCGAACGCAACCGGTCGCGGTTAGGAATCACCGTTACCTTGTTGGGGTAGGGTGCCTAACGGAGCGCTTGCGTATGGTTTGGGCGGAGTTCAATGGAAAATAACGGGAAAAGGAAACGAGCAAAGAAACGTTAACTTATAATATCGTATTTCTTCTTAACAATATTAATTACATTCATTCACAAAAAAGAACAAAGAAAAGAAAAGATTACAAGTAATTAAGTGCATGAATATAAATTGCAAGAAAGTAAAGCAAGGTAATAAAAAGCAAGTAATAAATAAGGAATAAAAAGAACAAGAAACTAGAACTCAAGACAGGCATGGGATCAATAGCCAACCCTTAAACTTGCAAGCTCAATCAAGAGGTTGCAAGATCAAGAGAAGGGTAGAGAACGCATGTGAAATGAAGTGCTAATTCCATAAGAAAATACGACCCTTGAGATCAATAACAAACTCTTAACCTTTCAAGCTCAATGAAGAGGTTGAAAGATCAAGAGAAAGCAAGAATCTCAAAGGGAAGTTAAACAAAAGAGAATGATACAAAAGCCCTCATCTTCATCAATCTTCCACTCAAAAAGCTCTCACTACAAATTTCATGGAGAAAAAAATGAAGAAGAAGAAGAAAAAGACTAAATCCTAACAAAAAGAGGAACAAAGAATTGACCCCTTGGCTTGGCTCAGTTCTGGAGTATTTATAGGAGGGGAATGGGAAACCTAGGGCAATAATCTGCCCATAAACAAAATTACCAAACAGCCCCCAAAATTTGACAACCTGAAGAGGCTGTACGGCCGCGGAACCGCGGCCTAGACCCCCTATTGGCCGCGGTTCCGCGGCCATTAAGTGGAGTTGGGTCATGGGATTTTGGGACATTTCCTGGTTTGATGTTTCCTCGTGTTTGCCAACTTTATACTGTACAAAATCTTCCAGAATATCTCCAGATTTTCTTGTCCAAGATTGCACTCTTTTCTTTACTTTTGACTTTATCTCTCTCGAGCTCCGCGCACCCATTGATTCTTGTGCAGCCCCCTCTCGTGCTCTGTGCTTGTCCCAGACACGAATGACCACTGTCATATGTCTTGTCTCAGGAACTGGTACTTGGCACCGGACGGATATGGATGACCGGAACCCGGCTTTTATCTGTTGTCAACAGATGTTCTGTATTTGGCGTAACTGTGGAGATTTTGTCTTGATTTGCAATATTTGTACTGGAAACCTGTACTCTGTAAATATGTAACAAACACGGATTAAAAGCACCTACCTATAAACACACGAGCATAAGAATGGGCGGTATAAAATGCAGTATTCTGTTATGAACAAATACCCCCAAACTTAACTTTTGCTCGTCCCGAGCAAAACCAATTATTCACAAAAATAAAATCCTAACCGCACTTTCGCAGGGAACGCGATTGCACTGAGCTCGTGCAACAAGCCGTTAAACCTCTAGGTGTCACTAGTAGGAGGAGTGTTGTCTCCTGAGGGTTTTCAGCGGATACTACCTACAAAATCCCGTCAAGCTAGTTTCATAAGTTAACATTGATTCTATTCCTACAGTTTAGTATTTACGTTAGAAATTCTATTATCCTAAGTTAGAAATATCCAACCCTTATTTTTCACACCTCCTATCTATTTAACTTTGGATCTTCTGAGTTTTCCTTCTAAAGTGCGGCCTCAAATCAGGGATTTTTATCAACTTTACAGAAAACACAAGTCTTATTCTTTATTTCTATCTTTTATCTAAACATCGATTGTATACCCCTACGTGTGTGTATATTTGCACCCCTACACTTAAGAATTCAATTCAAACTATAATACCCTTGCCCTAATACCTAATACTACTTCTTTTCATTAAGGATGGACGGATTTGCTCACACATCTTCCATGCGACTATTAATGCTTCTTGAGGCACTAACGACTGATTACTGAATGTGTGAACTTTAAAGCGTAAATAGCAGTTTCCAGGTCTTGACTTTATTCTATTTTTTCTTTTTCTTTTTCTTTTTCTTTTTCAAGACCGGAATATATTTTTCAATATGCTCTTTTGGTGTTTAGCTTTAAATACCATTTTTTCTTTCATACTAGGCTTTCAGGCAAGAGTATTTTTAGGTATCCTCTACTATCCCAAGTTTCAAGGTACGTGTAAGTGCAGTTTTGTAGGGTATGTAATTTCTAAATTTGAACTCAAGAAAAGAAACTATTTTTCAAACTTATCCTCCAGTAAAGCTTCAATACTTTCCCTTCATCTTGACAACTGAACTCAACGTATACTTACCAAAGTTAGACAGAATGATGGTTATTTTTAGGATTTTCAATTCCTAAGTCTAGAATTTAGTTATTTCTAACATATCAACTAAAATTTCAGAATAAAAATCTAAGTTACCCTATTAGCTAACTTAACGACAAAGTTTTTATATTTTTTTGGAAAATTTTCAATTTTTTTTGTGGGTTTTTAATAAGGTATGCAAATGCAAAATATACAAATGAATGCGAAGGAAGAAAGCTTACCGAGCATACCCCCAAACTTAAACTTGACAGTGCCCTCACTGTCAAGCTATACCAAGAGGGTCAAAATTGCCGGCGCTCCCTAAAAACAAATTATATACAAAACAAAAAGGAAAACAAAAAATATATACAAAAAAGGAGCCCCCCCAAACTTAAGTGAAACAGTGTTTCCACTGTTAAGCGTTGAAGTTCAGGATTAGGGGGGAAAGAACAGTATCAATCTATACAAGGCCTTACACAGGCCAAAAGTTAACACCAACCATTCAAAGATTTTATCATGGTAAAGCAGTGGTTGGTGAAAGAAGGTGAAGAGGTAAGAAATGGAGAATACGCGAGACCGTATGGAGATAGAAGCGGGATACGGTCTTGGTATATCAGAAGAAGAATGGCGGAAGGGAAAAAGAAGTGGAGTATGAACATGAGGGTGCAAATGGAGTGAATAGATTAGCACAATTTGTGATGAGCGATGTGTAAACAGCGATTGTGCTAATCTATTAACCCGGCGAGAGATTGGGTCAAATCCCTCAAGATTTGTAAGAAACCCTGGGTACGCCGAACTTGGTAAACCAGACATAGTAAATGGACGTGAGACAGGTTCTTGCAAGGTCGGAACGATGGAAATGATGGAGGGAAGTGGTTGAGGAAGGTTATCGGTTAAAGGTTCTGGAGGGTGTACACAGTCAGTGGAAGGAACATGATGAATTGGAAAATCCGACTCATCAAGCAAAACTGGTTCATCCTCAAAACTATCCTCAATATTCTCCTCAAAATTTAGCACATCCATGCACTTCTCTTCAAAATCCAGACGCATATGGGGTTCGGGAAAAACATTTAATGACTCGGGATGATGATTTGAAGAGACAAACTCAGCCAAATCTATGGGTTCATCATCCAAAATATTCCCGGCGTCAATATCCTTAATCAAGTGAAAATCAAAATTCTCTGACACCTCAACAAAAGCATGGATATCAATCGATTCAGGTTCTAAAGTGGAGGTGTAGAGGTCAAAAGGTTTAGGATCGGTTTCACTTGGAAGAGACCCTTCAAAATCGGGCAAATCAAATACTACGAAGTCGCACAACTCATTCATCATTCTATCTTCAATTGATAAATCATGTGGGATACTCGATAGACTTTCAAAACAGGAGTTGTGGGATTCAATTTGGGACGGGTAGGTTTGATTTGGAAGGGGGTATATCTCACTCTCTCCACTCAAATTCACAGCCTATCCTGCCGCCTCATCATACATTGAAAAATTTTGAGCTAGTTGGAAACTAGCTACCGGGTCAGTAGGTTGTATGAGAGCGGCCATGAACGCATTCAAATCCATCATCTATTGGCTTGACGCTACCCTAAAGTCTTCCAAGGACTGTTCTAGACTAGATATGGGTTGTGAAGGGGTTTCAGTAAAAGATGCAAAGTTGTTTGGATACTGAAAACTCCCAAATGGCGGTTCTGAAGCTATGTCTAGGGAAGGTGCAAAAGTAGGGTAGGATTGGTAGGAATTGAATGGCTGGACAGGAGCAGGATCAACATTTGGATAAGAAGGTGAATGGAATTGTTGATCCCAAGAATTTGAAGTGGTGAAAGGAGTAAAAGATCGTCTACGGGATTGTTCAATACGTTCAGCGATGGACAAAGGACGACTTGCAAAAGGGGTATCAACATAAGCGGGTGCGGGAGGTTGAAAAGGTTGATACAAAGTGGAATGAGGAGTGCAAGTGTTTGTCCTAGACGCTGCTATGCGATCTTTCAGTGAAACTTTGGGCATGGAAGGGTCGTTCGATGTTCGGCCAAAGCAAGAACCGTAAGAAGTAATGTCCGGTTGTGGGTACCAAAGTTCGGCAAGAGTTTTGCGAGGTGGAGTACCCATGATATGAAGAGAGAAAGAAAGAAAGACAAAGAAAAGGAGGGGAAAAAGAATGTGATATATATATATATATATATATATATATATATCTTTTAGCTATTAACAAAAGAATAAAAAAAGAATATGGACAAAAAAAATCACGACACAAAAATACCACACACCTAATTGTTCTAGGGTTCACCTAGGTCAACTAGACCTGCTCAAGAACTTGATTGTCGAAATAAAACTGTGTCGAGAAACGGGCTCAAGATACACTGATCACGAGGCCAGGTAAGTGCAGAGATAAGGGGAGGTTTTCCAACGCTTTCGCGAAGTTCCTTAATTAAATAACCCTTTCTCTTTTGGCGGTTTCGCCGTTAACACTTTCCTAGACACCCCGTAAATAATATACCGTTAAGCGAGGTTCTAAACACAGTTAACTTCTCCTAGTGAGCGCGAAATCCTTAAGGCTTAAAGTCTAGTTTCTTTTAAATTTTGTGCGGGTAAACGTTATGCTCAAGTTCGTGATTTGTGGGCCACGAAAAAGGTGATGAAATCCTTTACCGTATGTTGTGGGGTTCGCTTGCCCTTAAGTCCGTATTAATGTATGCAATGCGCAATTCAAAAAATTCTATAAAGAATCAAACAATCGTTTTTTAGTTTAAGCACGGCACTGCAACAAATACGGGTTAGTCAATTTTTAGCGTTTGCTAGCGAACTTGCAAAGAATCCTGCAAAGAATAGTATATTGGAAGCGTCGGATTTGAAAAGAAGGTGTTAGTAAAGTACGTACCGTTAAGTTTTGGGTTAGGAAACCCCCGTTGAATCAAATCCGGTAAGCTTGAAAAGTTCGCTTGCGCGGGTCAAACTACCCGGATCTTTGGCACTGTACTTTGCAATCACCTTAGCCTTGAACGTACACTTTGCTCCCCACAATCGCAGTTTGCAAATCCGCAAAAATCTGCACTCTTGCCCACAAAAATGATCAAAAATATCAAAAAGATTTTTTTTAAAAAAATATATACAAAAAGAATATTAACCCGAATAACAAGAAAGAAAATACGCTACCGTCTCCCCGGCAACGGCGCCATTTGATCGCACGCTTTTGGCGTGTCGGATGTTCAAAGTTCTAAAGTTTACCGCGATCAGGACGGTGTCGCTATGCAGCTAGCCGGTTGAGCACGGGTCGATCCACAGGGAGATGGTTGTATGTCCGTTCTTGTTTTAGACGAGTCAATAAAGAATTTGTGTATGTTTGTTCAGTCTAACCTATGTGTATTATTTGCAAGTATAAAGTTGTTAAGAAAAAGATACGAGATTGTAAGCTAAAGAAATCCGTACTCAAAACCTTTGAGCCGAGTCTTGACCAATTGAAGCTAGAGCAATCAGCAACAACGTGGATTAGGGGATTTAAGCACGGTATTCGTGGAATCCGGCTTATTTACCCTTGTCCTTCCGTTCTTGTCTCTTGCTTTCGCCTCCGGCCAAACCGAACGCAACCGGTCGCGGTTAGGAATCACCGTTACCTTGTTGGGGTAGGGTGCCTAACGGAGCGCTTGCGTATGGTTTGGGCGGAGTTCAATGGAAAATAACGGGAAAAGGAAACGAGCAAAGAAACGTTAACTTATAATATCGTATTTCTTCTTAACAATAATAATTACATTCATTCACAAAAAAGAACAAAGAAGAGCAAAAGAAAAGAACAAAGAAAAGAAAAGATTACAAGTAATTAAGTGCATGAATATAAATTGCAAGAAAGTAAAGCAAGGTAATAAAAAGCAAGTAATAAATAAGGAATAAAAAGAACAAGAAACTAGAACTCAAGACAGGCATGGGATCAATAGCCAACCCTTAAACTTGCAAGCTCAATCAAGAGGTTGCAAGATCAAGAGAAGGGTAGAGAACGCATGTGAAATGAAGTGCTAATTCCATAAGAAAATACGACTCTTGAGATCAATAACAAACTCTTAACCTTTCAAGCTCAATGAAGAGGTTGAAAGATCAAGAGAAAGCAAGAATCTCAAAGGGAAGTTAAACAAAAGAGAATGATACAAAAGCCCTCATCTTCATCAATCTTCCACTCAAAAAGCTCTCACTACAAATTTCATGGAGAAAAAAATGAAGAAGAAGAAGAAAAAGACTAAATCCTAACAAAAAGAGGAACAAAGAATTGACCCCTTGGCTTGGCTCAGTTCTGGAGTATTTATAGGAGGGGAATGGGAAACCTAGGGCAATAATCTGCCCATAAACAAAATTACCAAACAGCCCCCGAAATTTGACAACCTGAAGAGGCTGTACGGCCGCGGAACCGCGGCCTAGACCCCCTATTGGCCGCGGTTCCGCGGCCATTAAGTGGAGTTGGGTCGTGGGATTTTGGGACATTTCCTGGTTTGATGTTTCCTCGTGTTTGCCAACTTTATACTGTACAAAATCTTCCAGAATATCTCCAGATTTTCTTGTCCAAGATTGCACTCTTTTCTTTACTTTTGACTTTATCTCTCTCGAGCTCCGCGCACCCATTGATTCTTGTGCAGCCCCCTCTCGTGCTCTGTGCTTGTCCCAGACACGAATGACCACTGTCATATGTCTTGTCTCAGGAACTGGTACTTGGCACCGGACGGATATGGATGACCGGAACCCGGCTTTTATCTGCTGTCAACAGATGTTCTGTATTTGGCGTAACTGTGGAGATTTTGTCTTGATTTGCAATATTTGTACTGGAAACCTGTACTCTGTAAATATGTAACAAACACGGATTAAAAGTACCTACCTATAAACACACGAGCATAAGAATGGGCGGTATAAAATGTAGTATTCTGTTATGAACAGGCGCAGAAACAGCAGCAGGTTCGAAGAGGAACGCACTAGTGGCGTCAAGGTTATCGTGATCAAACAAAAACTCCTCGAATTCACACTCTTCAGGGGTGATCTCCTAGATTGAGCAAACGTCCAGTATATGAGTATTAGGTTCGGAGGGCTGATTCCCCAACCTAAAAATGTTGAGTTCAATCGTCATGTTTCCAAAAGAGAGGTTCATCGAACCATTGCGACAATTGATCACAGCATTTGAGGTTGCAAGGAATGGGCGACCGAGTATCACCGGAATTTGATTCCGGGGGTTAGCTACAGGCCGTGTGTCTAATACAATGAAGTCAACGGGAATATGAAGTCCCCGACTTTTATTAACACATCCTCTAGCTCACCCCTAGGATGGGTGATCGATAGGTCGGCCATTTGGAGAGTGCAGTGTGTGGGTTTCAGCTCTCCTACGCCTAATTGCTCGTATACTGAGTACGGAAGCAGGTTAACACTGGCACCAAGATCTAATAGTGTGCGGTTGATGTTCTTATCCCCAATGGTAAAAGAAATCGTAGGACAGCCAGGGTCCTTCCGTTTTTGTGGTAAAGATTGGGTAAGGGCATCACTCACAGCACTAGCCAAGAAAACTTGCTTGGGTACCTGAGACTTCCTCTTTTTCGTGCACAAGTCCTTTAAGATTTTCGCGTAGGACGGGACTTGTTGGACAGCATCTAAAAGAGGAATGTTAATGTTAACCTGCTTAAACAACTCCAGAATCTTCTCATTTGTGGATTTTGTTTATTAGACCTCAACCGGTTTGGAAATAGGACGTTTTTAAAATTGGTTGAGTCTAATGCTTGTGGAGGAGATTGTGGAGTTGGAACGGATCCCAGAACAGGTGTTTTCGTGGAGTGAGAAGTGGGTCCATTCAGAGCAGAAGAAGAGGAAGGAGAGCCTTGTGAAGAACGGAGAATAGGCTCAGAAGACGAAGAAGCAGGAGAAGAAGAAGAAGAAGAAGAAGCAGCGGCCGGTGTGTCATCGTTGATCCGTGTGCCAATGTTGTTTTGCAGCATCCTTCCCGATCTCAATGTGGTCACGGCACTCACATTATAGTTATGTTGTTCAAGAGCAACATGTACATTATGTGGGTGGCTGGGACGGGAGTTTCCCCTTCTCTCGCTAGCTTAAGGCCGCATTCAGCTGTGCAATCTGGGCCTCGATGGTCTTGATGCTTTGCCCGTGAGCGGCAGTGTGTTGCACTAAGGACTGAATGGAAGACTGGATGTTGGCGGTGGACTGAGTTGATTGTTTAAGGAACGCCTCCAGACTTCGTTCGAGCGAGGAAACCTTATCGTTGTTTGACGGAACAAAGTTGTTTGGTGGAAAAGAATTGTTGGGTGCAAAGTTGTTCGTCTGATTTTGAAAAGGTTGGGGTTGGAAGGGCTGCTGAAATTGATGTTGAGTTTGATGTTGCGCTTGTTGTTGCGGAGGAGGGGGCCTCTGGAAATTGTTGCCTTGGAATTGATTCTGATTCTGATTCCAGGAGAAATTGGGATGGTTCCTCCAACCGGGATTATAGGTGGAAGAGTATGGATCATTCCTCGGTCTTTGCTGGAATGCAGCATTAACCTGATCCTATCCTTGCGATGGTGGATTGTAAGGACACTCTTCGGTTAAGTGAGAAGGATCGGAACAACAAGCGCAAATGGTACGAAGGGGAAGAACAGGGGCAGGAGCAGGAGAAGAAAATTTTCTCTCTATCGCTTCAAGCTTTCTCGTTATTGCAGCCATTTCAGCTTTCATCGCAATAGAGACATCAAGTTGGTGAATTCCTACCCTAGACTGACCGGTAGAAGTGGAGGTAGAAGAAGAAGAAGTCGGTCTGGTACTCTCCCATTGTAGCGTTTGCTCCGCAAGGTCGTCAAAGAATTGCCACGCTTCCTCGTCAGATTTCGATAGGAAGTGGCCCTGACAGATGGTTTCCAACAACTGCTTGGTTGCTGGGTTCAGGCCCTCGTATAAGGTTTGGCAAAGTTGCCATTTCTCTATACCGTGGTGAGGACACTGAACAAGAAGGTCTTTGTACCGGTCAAAGCACTTCCAGAAGGGTTCAGAAGGAAGCTGAGAGAATTGGTTGATTTCATTGTGGATCCTTGCGGTTTTATGATTCAGATAAAATTTCTTTAGAAATGCTTTTACAAACTCGTCCCAACTGGTTATGGAGTGGGAAGCGGTGCTATACAGCAATTTTTCAGCAAGATCGCATAAAGTGAACGGAATGACCCGTAGACGTATAGCATCGTCCGACAGCTGGGTGGTTTTCATAATGGCACAAACGTTTTGAAATTTATTGATGAAGATATAGGCATCTTCAGATTCAAGCCCATGAAATCGCGGAAGCATGTTGATGAAGTGGGGCTTAATTTCAAAATTATCCCCATTGGCCGGTGGAAGAGAAAGGCAGGTGGGAAGTGCAGAACGGGTGGGATAGAAACGATCCTAGAGCGCGATTCGCTGTGGCGCTACAACAGGCGGTGGTGGTGGGTTATTGGTCTCCGTAGGAGGTGGAGCCAATCCAGGGGTAGTCAAAGAGATGTTCGGATTAAATCCTGACATCACGGAAGAAGAGGTTGGTGAAGGTGAAGGTGAAGATGTATGAACAGAATTCCGATCAACGTCGGAGTTGGCCGGCAAAGGTAAGGGTGAAAGAGGCGTGGACGGAGTTTCGACGTCTGAGTCGATCGCGTAGTCGGTAGCGACTAACGTAACGTGGACTAGGCGGGCGCTAGTGTCCCAAGTCCAAGCGGACATACACTAAACGAGTTTAGTATAGTCAAAGCGGAGAAGGTGAGGGTAAGAAAACGTCAATGGAGAAATACGATGGGTGGTGGTGAAAAATGGATTTGGCGACAAAGGGCAAGTTTTTATAAAAGTTTTTGATTTTTTCCTTCTTTTTTTTTAGAAAGAGCTTTACAGGAATATGTACGGACTTACGGCTTTAAGCAATCACAAACAAGATATGCACAATCACACCTAGATCTAGGGTCACCTAGGTCTGCTAGACAGCTCCTAACTGTTCCAGAAAGCTAGAAATAGGACCTCAAACCGCCTCTTCTCCATCAATTGCGGCCAGATAAGTGCCAGGTAAGTGGGAGGTTTTCCAACGCTTTCGCGAAGTTCCTTAATTAAAAACCACTTGCCTTCGACACACTTGCCTAGACACCGCAAAAGTCAGATAGGATAAACGGCCGATGCCTGTAACTAGTCCTCTGTCCTATTGAGCGCGAAGTCCTTAGGGCTGAGTCTAGTATTTTTTAATTTAAAAATGGTCAATGCATATGCTTTTTGTGATTTCTGGGGTCCTGGGAAGGGTGATGAAATCCCCACCCAATCTGAATTGGTTTCAAGCCCCTTAAGTCCGTATTAATGAATGCAAAGCGGTAACAAATCAACTGCAAACAATTTTTATTTTTAGCGCGGCACAAAGAATCCTGCACAAAAACAGTTTATTAGAAGGGGGAAGAGAGTTTGCGCAAAGAATGCTGCAGAAAACACAGTTTATTGGAGTCCAGAGGAGTGGGGAAGAGGAGAGGAGAACTCACAGAAGATTTGGGACCCTGAAGCCAACAAGTGGCCGCGGTTCCGCGGCCAAACACGTGCTAAGGCCGCGGTTCCGCTGCGGTAAGGAGGGATTGGGCTTCAAAAAATTTTTGGTGTGCTGCTGTGGTTTTCCTCTGCTTGTCTGGATTTGCTGAATCTTGATTTGCTCACTGTATCTGCTCCAGATTTTTACAGTAGACCGTTTGCTTCTTTTTGATCCATCGAGGTGTAGCCGCTAGATATGGGTCTATCTTCCCACGTCTTTGGCACTGAACTCGAACTTCGTATTATCATGCACACTTGCACAAAAACTAATCAAAAATAACAAGATGATTTTTTTTTACAACGTATATTTTTTTTGTTTTGTTTTTCGGTTAGATTTATATTCACAAATTAACCCGAAATTTCACAAAGAAATAAACTACCGTCACCCCGGCAATGGCGCCATTTGATTGGTAGGGATTCTGCGTGATCAAGTTTTGTTAATTTCCGCAATCAAAACGGTTTCGCTTGTAGCTAGCCGGTTGAGTACGGGTCGTCCGCAGGGAGATGGGGATCTTTTTCTATGTGCTTTAACGAGTTAAGTCCAATTTTCCAGATTTGTTTGTGATTAACTAAGTGTTAAAATGATATGTAAAGAGAGCTTGTTAGGGTTAGGATTAGGTTAGTTTAAGTTAGGAGTCGCTCACTTCTTTCGTTGCCACTCTTAATATCGGTGTTACGGTAATCGGCAACAACGGGGATTAGCACGACTAAGAAGGAACTTGCGAGTATAAGCTAGGCTTTCCAACGCTTAAGTTCTTCCTTTTGGTGCTTGTCCGTCCGTTCTTGGCTCTTAGCCACAACCTCTGGTTAATTCAACCACAACCGGTCTCACTACGGAATCACCGCTATCAAGTAGGATAGGGTGCCGTAGGGAGCGGATTGTGGTTCAATTAACGGGAGTCGATTTAAGATGTTGGGAAAGGAAAGAGTGAGAGAGATTTCCTTCTCTCAAACTTCCCTTATCCTACCCTAACAAGTATGAAACTACTCACCCATTATACGGAAAAGAAAATAAAACAAAAGAGGAAGATAGAAAGAAGGAGATTAGAAGATAACAACTAGCTATTTGCGACCTCACCTCGGCAAGGATCAAGCGTAAGCATCATGGTTGTTTAAGGATAAAGGAAAAGAAAAAAAGAAGAAACAAACACAAATAACAACAACTAAGTTAACAAATGAAAATTACAAGCAATAATAATTTAACTAAAGAACAAGACAAGTATAATAACAAAAGGAACTTCTTTATTCATCATTCTTCACTCACAAAAGCTCACTACAAGTTTTTCAATGGAGAAGAGATGAGAAGAGGAAGAAGAACAAGTATTCTAAAACCTAAAAAATACAAGATTAAGCACCCTTTACTTTGGCAAGATCTGGACTATTTATAAGCAGGGAGATGGAAACCAAGGGCAAAATTCTGAACCCTCATAAAAATACAAAACTGCCCCTGAAAAGTCTTCAGCCAACAAGGTCGTACGGCCGCGGTTCCGCGGCCTAAGCATGCTTAAGCCGCGGTTCCGCGGCCTAATAGAGGATTTGACTCCTCGGATTTTGTTGGCCTTCCTGGTCTGATGTTTTCTGTAGTTTGGCATATGTTCATTCTGATAATATTTCCACATTTCTTCCAGAATTTTAGTAGATCAAAAGGTGATTGGATGTGGATCTTTTTGCCATGATTTTCTTGAGCTCCGCGTAGATTTCTTGGATCTTGTGTCGCCATGGAGCCTTGTGCATGAAAATGACATTGATTTGCCATTTTGTCTGTTAAACTGGTGTGTGGCAACAGACGGATAAAGAGCGGAGACCCGTGTTTTATCTGTGGTTGGCAGGAACCCGGATTTTGTCGTGTTTTTCCATGAATTTCACCGTTAAGAGCCGAGAACCTGTATCCTGCAATTGACTAGCAAACACGGCTCAAGAGTACCTACCGATAAGCAATATGAGAAAAATTGGGCGATATAAAAATGCAATAATCTGATATGAACACCACTAGAGAAAAAGTTTCGTCATAGTTCAAACCAGGTCTTTGACAAAAACCCTTTGCAACAAGTCTAGCCTTATAGGTTTCCACCTGTCCATCTACACCAATCTTTTTCTTGAAGATCCATTTGCATCCTATGGGTTTTACCCCATCTGGAGCAAAGTCCAAAGTCCATACTTTGTTGGTGTACATGGATTCCATTTCGGTCCGCATTGCATCTAGCCATCGTACCGAGTCACCGCTCTGGATGGCCTGCTGGAAGCCAGTAGGTTCATCATCATCTATGATGCAATCCTCTCTATCCCCATCTATGAGAAAACCGTAGTATCTCTCAGGTGGATGAGATGGCCTACTACTCCTGCGGAGGGGTGCGGGAATGTCCTGTTCTTCTTGAACTACTTGTTCTACCAAACTTTCAGTATTAGTTTGTGGTTCTGGAATTTCTTCCAGTTCTATTTCGCTCCCACTTGTTTCCTTTTCTAAAAACTGATGTTCTAGAAAATGGGCATTACGAGAAACAAATACCTTTTGTTCCTCTGCGTAATAGAATAGATATCCCATGGAGTTCTTTGGATATCCCACAAACTTACACTTTACTGATCGTGCCTCGAGCTTGTCCACATGCTGCTTTTTAACAAAAGCTGGACATCCCCAAATCTTTATATACTGAAGATGGGGTTTCTTCCCACTCCACATCTGATATGGAGTGGTAGGAACAGTCTTGGTAGGGACCATGTTCAAAAGATATGCCGCTGATTCTAGCGCATAACCCCAGAAAGATCGCGGTAACTCAGCATTACTCATCATGGATCGTACCGAGTCTAATAGGGTTCGATTCCGTCTCTCCGATACACCGTTATGCTGTGGAGTGTATGGAGGAGTAAGCTGAGAGAGAATTCCTTTCTCTTTTAGGTAACCTAGGAACTCGGCACTCAAGTATTCACCACCTCGATCAGATCTTAGTGTTTTGATACTTTTGCCGGTTTGGTTTTCTACTTCATTCTTATACTCTTGGAATTTCTCAAAAGCCTCGGATTTATGTTTCATTAGATAAATGAATCCGTACCTTGAGTAATCATCCGTGAAAGTAATAAAATAGGAAAAACCACCTCTTGCATGTGTAGACATTGGACCACATACATCGCTGTGTATGAGTCTTAAGAGCTCGCTCGCTCTTACTCCATGTCCAGTAAATGGAGTCTTTGTCATCTTTCCTTTGAGACAAGATTGACAAGTGTCATAAGATTGATATTCGAACGAGTCCAAATATCCTTCTCTATGCAACTTAGTCAACCTTCTCTCATTGATGTGACCCAGTCTACAATGCCATAAGAAAGATTTATTTAAATCTGGAGACTTTCTTTTTAGTGTGTTCTGGACATTGAAAATTTGGAGTTGGTTTAACACATATATACTGTTTTCCAGTGTACCGGACCCAATCAAACTATGATTAAGGTGGATGTTAACAACACCACTTCCAAACGTGAAATCATAACCTTTATTTGATAACAAGGAAACAGATATGATATAACACGTTAAGCTGGGTACACAAAAACAGTTATGTAAAACCAAAATGTGTCCACTCTTCAATCCCAGGTGATAATCCCCTACGGACACAGCTCCCACGCTAGCTCCGTTAGCAACCATCAGGGTCATATCACCTTCCTTCAGCACTCTACGGTTTCTCAGTGCCTGCAATGAATTGCAAATATGAGATCCTGATCCGGTATCCAATACCCAGGAAGTAAAGTTGATTGACAGATAATTCTCAATTACAAACACACCTGAAGTCGAAGCCACAGCTTGCTTCGGTTCCTGGTTCTTGGCGTTCCACGCCTTGCAATCCTTTTTCCAGTGCCCTTTCCTGTGACAATGGAAGCATTCATCCTGGCCCACTACCGGTACCGTAAAATTTTTCTTTCCCTTCCCTCCCACCTTACTTACACCTCCTCTAGGTCTGGGGGCGGCCTTCTTTTTCTTTCCTTTGGCCCTAGCCTTGGACCCGGAAGAAGAAGCACCGCTAAAAAACATAGCGGGTGTTTCCCTTGCCTTCTGCAAGGTACCCTCTGCACTCCTTAACATGTTCAGGAGTTCCGGAAGTTCAACTTCTTTTCTTTGAATGTTGAAGTTCAGGATAAACTGGGCGTAGGTGGGAGGAAGGGACTGGAGAATAAGGTCTGTATAGAGCTCATTATCCAAAGTCGTCCCAAGGTCTGCGAGCTCTTCTATATAGCCGATCATCTTTAGGATATGTTCTCCTACCGATGACCCGACAGCCAACCTCGCTCGAAACAAGTTCTTTGAAGTCTCGTATCTTGCTATGCGAGATTGCTCCCCATACAGATCTTTTGTATGGAGAAATATGGAGTCAAGATCCATATCCTCGTGCCTCCTCTGATGTTCATTGTTCATCGAGGCAAGCACGATGCACTTGGCTTTCGCGCAATCTAAATCCCAGGTTTTGCGGATTTCCTTATCCGCATTACTGGATTTGGGACCTGGGACTTCAGGTGCCTTAGTGGTGAGGACATACCCCAATTTGTCATAAGTCAAGGTCATTTTGACATTCCGCAGCCAATCTTTATAGTTTGGCCCTGTCAGTATATTTTTCTCTAAAAGTAACTTAAGTCCAGTCATTTTCAGGATAGCTGCAAATAGGAGAGAGAGAAGAAAACTCTTTAGCATGATGCTCTTGCAAGTTTATAGTGGTTTTTAATTTATCTAAACTGGATGGCTCCCACTGTTTCTCGAATCCTTCCCCAAACCATAAAAGAAGAATTAGCCAGGACTATTCTCACCGTACAATACTTGCTTAACCGTTCAGCCAGGCTAGTGTCGATACTTCGAGAGAGGTTTTCCAACGCTTTCGCGAAGTTCCTTAATTAAATAACCTCTTTTCTCTGGGGGCGTAACCCCGCTGACACCTTTCTTGACACCTACTTGGTTTATAGTATTGATCGTTAAGTGACGAATCTCCTGATGAGTAGCATATACTCACAGTAGGATCGGGATCCAAATATCATCGTATGATAATGTTGAAGGAATCCTACCAATATTCATCAAACTCCAAATGGTATGCTTCTCTTTGCAAATTTCAGTTTCTTTAGAAATTCCCGATATAAATTTTTTTGTCCCATGCTCTTATGACCTTGGTGTTAGGTCAAAATGTCATAAGTCACATGTCAAGTTCTACCCATCATTATCTTGTCAATTTGAATCCATCCGTATATATCCTTGACGTTCGGCCAAAATGATAATACGACTGTCCCAAACTAACTCATCTATCTATGCAACAAATGAATACCCAGTGGCTACCAAACACTATGCCTTGGCGTTAGGTCAAAATACATAGCTTGAATACTACTGAATACCTAGATGAAATGACGGAGGGCTACGAATAGTTTTGGCGAAACCGTGAACGTAGTGAATTTGATATAACCGAAGGAACCTGATAGCTTTTAAAAGGAGTGGTTAAAGCTCCGCATTTAAAAAATATCTGTTTTAAAATTAACCGAGTGGTTTCTTTTAAATTGTTCCAACGGTTAAACTTTTGGTTTATTTTCTTTGCATTATAAATAATGCGTCCCATCATTAACCTATCATTGCAGAAAACAACGAAAATACAACGTCCTCTTATGCCATCCGCATTCGCCACTGGGTCCCGTCATCACCCGTTAGGTTACTTAACTAACGACAGAGCGGGGGCTGGGTTAGCGCGGGTGTAAAACATAAGTGACGTCTAAATAGCTATCATATATAGATATTGTACATTCGTCAGATGCAATAATAGGCATTCCAAATCTCATATGAACTTTATTGGATTTGCAAGCAATCCGTGTTTGTTTAGAGCCTGCAACAAAAGACGGATAACACAGTTGTGATGAATAGCCATTACCCCACCCTAGACCCCTATGGGTACGGAAAACTACCCGTCAAATACCCGAAGTGAAGCGGTCTCCCTCAACAAAGTGAGTAGGCCACTAAACACTTCAAAGTACCCGGTAGTTTGTGTACCCCATCTTGGGTCTATCCTAGGAGCAAAAACAGTAAAATGAAATAATACAACGGTGGCTACAACCGCAACCTGGATGTGCCCCGCAAAATAATATTACAACATATTACAATTACATCGAATGAATTAAAATAATAACCCATCACAAACCCCGGCTAATCATCACAACAGTCCAATACAGTTCACATCCACAAACAGTAAAAACCATTACAGAAATTTGTAACCCCCTGCCAACCGACATACTAGCAGTTAGAGGAGGTTTACGAACACATTATACAAACACAGATATAATCAAATTAGGAAACATCGCAAAATTTCGATCGTGCAAACACATTAGATTCTACTCCAATACTTCTCTGTGCACCTGAGACTTGAGCAGAAAAATAAACATCCCAGAAAACACAAAAATATCACAGAAGAATTACTGGTGGAAAATGGGTTGAATCGGCCCCAACTCGGCCGCGGATCCGCGGCGGATTGGTGGGATCTGCCGCGGTTCCGCGGTCGTTTGGCCGATTCAGGAACCCATTTTTCACCAGTTTTCTTAAAGTTCTCTGTAGGTTATTTTGAAGCACCCTGAAAAATTTTTAGAGCCTGTTAAAAATTCGACAGAAAGTAGTGATATCGATGTCGTTTTTTGGTTCGTTTTGCGTTCGAATATCTTATGACTTTGCTAATGAGTTATTTATTGTTTAGCGAGGCTCTGATACCACTGTAAGTCGATGTACAACACCCCAATACTTGTGGGGAGGCGGAAAATTTAAAAACGAACTTGTATAAAGCGTAAACATCGACTAACCGCATGAATCGAAGCTAAACAATAACTAACAAAAAAACATAGAAGTTAACAACTACTATGTAAAGGGATTATACCTAAAGAACCGTGTCCTTCGTCTTTACGAACTCCACCTCCTCCTCGGCCTTCTCGAAGTAGTAGACGATCCACCCGAGAGCTTTACTCCAAGCTTTGTCTCTAAACTTGAGGCAACTAGGTTTCTTTAAGTGCTAATCAAAGTACCTAGATGATATAGAGTGAGGGTTATGGTTTAATTAGTCTAACTAATCCTTGTACTCAACACATGAGAGGGGAGGATTAGGGTTTGAAGAGAGAGAGAGAGCTTGAGGAGAGAGAAGATGAACATAATAATGAAATGAGAAAATAAGCTATCATAATATATATCAAACATTATTGTTTTTCAAGAAAAGAAAATAAAATGATTTACAACCATGCTTGATAAATATCTAATGGTGATTCATCTCCATGAGTCATTAAGCATTTATGATGCATTAATGACATGGATGAATCATCCATATGACTCACTAATCCCATTCAATGTATATGCCACCTTAACCTCCTTAGTCACCATCTTCTAGAAGCTTCTCGCGCAATTACGAGAACGCCCCTCCTATCCGTGAAAACACGGAAAAACTTTAGACTGTATAAATCCTATAACCGGATACTAGAAACTGGCTTAAACCAAAGCCGGCTAGTAAAAACTGTCCGAAAGTCGTACGTGCGTAAACACACGTATGCGTCCGAACCCTTGTCGTAAAACCATACGACCTCTATATCGTTTCGCCTGGAGTAGGGAAATTCTCTGTGTGGGACTCTAGAGACTCGATTACTACGCTGGCAGTGGGTTTAACCACAGACCGCAAGCGGCACTAGCAGTACGTAATGGTCCCCAGGTAGATGTCGATAAGAAGGCCGATAAGGAAACCCATCCGAACTCCTACTGAGTCTGATGTGACAATCTCCGTACAGTCCGGTCCGTTCGCCTAAGACTATCGCATATCGGGCCTAGGGGGCGGCAAGCGTCAGTCCCCTAATAGCGGTATAAGTCGTGTCGGAGCAAAGCCCATTACACCCTGAGAAACTACTGGAACCTACCAGTAAATCTCGCTTGCCCTGGCCAGGGACTTTGCGTAATGGCTCTCTGACACAGCGCGATATCAACTCCCAATATCGGGAGAGACGAACCCTGTCTAACCGCCACTGCCTCCAAGTGCTCGGGACTGCACCCAACTGCTACCTGTTTGCACGAATCTTTTGAGCCGTGGTAGGGTAGCAATCTAAGAACAGTGGGACACACTCGAGGCGAAGTAGCAGTGTCAAGTCTGCGGACTATGCTGTACTCATGTCACCTGGGAACTGTTAACTGACGACTGGTATAAAACCCAACCAACAGTTCCCCGCGAGTCCTGTCCGGTGTACCCGTAACCCAACGAGCACCTGCATACTATCTCCAGTACGATGTACTGACGGCTGTGGGACAGACCATCTTCCCAACTGGGATGAGAAGCGTACATACTAGTCTACTCCGGAGTATCAATACCCTGTCTCGATAATCCAACGACTAGGGACCTGAATAAGGATGTGCTTGTAGACTACCCAGCCCCCACTAGTGTGACTGCCATCACAACGCTGGTAGTCAAGCAAGATCCTAAGAGCTCTATCAATACGTATACTCACATATTAAGATATAAAAACCAAGTAGCATACTACCATGTTTAGCAAGACTGTTATATATATGTGAATATCCCAAGCTTCCATTAAGTAATATACAAACTAGTATGATACAATAATGGCCCATAGAGCATATACACTAACAATATCATAGCTGGGGTTTCTAGTCATCAAAGTGTCCACTATTTGAAGGGATGGTGTGAAAAATGTAGTGTTGTGCGAACTACCAAAAATATTATTTTGTGCCCAACGGCACACGGTCAAGGCGTTCGCAAAAAGGGTTCTAGCCTGGATGCCTTTTCGTGGCTCCCTCGAACAATCATTACCCATCAAGGGTAGGTAGTCCTCGAAATGGATGGGTTGGTCATGAATTGGGAGTCGTGGAATTAGGGTAACTTCGTGGATGAAGTCCTTATCAATTATTATTTCCCTATCCCCCCATATTAATCTTAGGTACCCGTGTTGGGCAAGACTACCCTCATCCATGCATTCATAAAAACGGGTGACAAGATCCGGAAGCGCGAAGGCATTTGGATGGTTAAATAGTAAAAATTTCCATCCGCGCCTTCGGATCTCATCACCAAAGTAACTTCCATAAACAGTGTGTGCAAACATTTGGGAAAAATCCCTTTCAAACTGTAGAGTTGGTGCCATTACAGAGAGTGTAGATATTTCTAAAAATTTTAACAGAGAGGATCAGAGAATGCAAACCTCCTCTGAAGATTTCAGAGGGAGAGGAGTCCAAGATGCGGCGGTTGCGCGGCAGAAGAGGGGATATTGCGGCGGTTGCGCGGCGGATTGGTGGGATCTCTTTGCTCTGGCTGCTGCGACGGTTAGGGTTTTCAGAGAGCAATAATTTAGGGTTTGGTAAAAGCAGTAGAGGGGCCGGGTTCTATTTATAGGGGGTGTTTTGGTTATTTACAGAAAGGACCTCTTCTAAAGAGGAATTTATTTGTAAAAAAATATATATTTTAATTTTATTTATTATTTTTTTAAAACTGAAAATTTACAAAAATACCCCCAAAAATTTAAATTTTTTTTATTTTGTTTTTATATAATTACAAGTGTGACATACCCCCAAACTTATTTGAAACAGTGTTTCCACCGTTTATGGCTGGATAACCGAAATTTGGGGGTAGATGGAGGAAGATCAGCCAATGTAAATCGGCTCCTGCAACAGCAGGAGCTCCTCCGAAGGGTCCGCGGTGAGGAACGGTTTAAGCCTATGTCCATTCACTTGAAATAGTGAACCGTCCTCCGGATTTTCTAAGTCGACTGTACCGTGCGGATATACGGTACGTACAAAAAATGGCCCTTTCCATCGAGATCTAAGCTTGCCGGGATGGAAATGTAGCTGGGTGTCGTAAAGTAAAACATGTTGACCAGGTTTGAATGTTTTGCGCATAAGGTGTTTATCGTGAAACACCTTCGTTCGGTTTTTGACGACAACCGCGTTCCCGTAAGCCTCATCCTGAAGCTCGTTTAATTCATTTAACTGCAACTTTCTATGGCTGCATGCATCTCCGAGAGAAAGATTCGGCTCTTTTATCGCCCAAAATGCACGATGCTCTATTTATATTGGAAGGTGGCAAGCCTTTTGCCACGACCCGAAAGAGCATGTGACTGGCCCTTGAACCATATGAAGTCTATAGGACTCCATCTGACCCAAGTAAGCCAAAAGCCCAGAAATCTAAAACCATTTTAAGGAGTAAATAAAGAAAACTGGTTTTCAATAAGTAAAGAAACATGTTTTGAAATCAAGATTTTAAATAAATAGCCGAATATGCATTTTAAAAATGTGTAGTCTTTTCTGAAAATTTCGGCAAAGTTTCCTTTGTAAAAACTGGCCCCGAACGGGTACAACAAGAATAATATATATGCAGTGATAAAAGGCATCCCCAAGCGGGAGCTAGCTTTTCGTCAATCGACGGTCACAACCACGCAAGCAATATAATATACAACGCCGAAAGGCGAGGATCAAAACTCAGAAAGAAACTCAAAATCAACATGAAAACCATAATACTGCTACGCGCGACGCTAAGGTCGAAATAATACATAACTGAATTTCTAAGTCTGAAACATTATACAAGTTTTGGTTGATGGAATTTCTAGATACAATGAATAATACATCAACTATGGTGGTCCTGATACAAAAGAACCCACATACCAAAGCAAGTCACCCATATGGAAGCAGTGTGCCAGAAAAGCCGCTATGGAATCTGTACGGCAAAAACCTGCAAGAACTGTGGCACAACGGGGGTGAGTTGCCAACTCGTGAATAGAAAATATCTACAAGCAGAGATCGAATGTATGACCCATCCTAGGTCAATACGATCAGATATATATATAACATCAATATGAACAAGTCTGCAGCATGCTAAACTGGCAATGTAACCTCTCTACATAAGTGTCGTGCCAAGTGCTCGTGCCAGTATCTCAGGTAATAGTATATCATAAATATGAGGTATGATCAATGTAATCAAATTGATATGTATGTGGATCCCGTCCACTCGTCACCCAATGATAATAATCATCATGCATGTAAGTATCATAAAGCATATGCATGGAAATATGAGGATATAAACCATCTGTGTCCCTCGCGACATGTCAAAATCATGGAACCGGAGTGCCCAGCATCGACACTCGAAAACATCATGAAAACTGTGCCCAGCATCGGCACGTAAATCCTCATATATCGGGCTCCGTTAGTCCGGATCAGCCCACGGGCTCCGTCTGCGGAATCGGCCCTCGGCCCCAGCAGTACGCTCATATCCATCTATCGACTCTGGTCAGTATCCTCCAGATAACTGCCAGGTCCAACCAATCACCGGTAGGTAGTAGTCCCTCTGCCAGGCTCACCGTCTACTACACAACGATCCGTTCTCGCCCCGGGGTACCATACCGGTCCACCATGTACCCGCAATCGGCCTCATCCGCCTCCTCGAATCGGGTTTCACATGTCGCTCTCAGCACCGAGAAAACACATGGTGGACGCTGAAATATCATATCAAGGGTAACCGGGTTTTTAAAACAATTGCATATTCTCTTTTGAAATACCCACGGTTCCCAAATCCAGAAATATCATGGAAACAACATATCTCAATGCGTATAACCAGAAAGCATGATGTATGCGACATGTAAAATAACTGTAAACATATCAGTATGTCATGTAAGGGTCATATCCTGAATGCAACAGTACTACCGTGTAGTGACATGGCAATTATCGATGATGAAGTGTGTGAGCCGGCAAGCAGTGTACGTGGAACATATGCATCATCGATAATGGTGCTGGTGTCCTAGCAACATGATAGCAATATATTAATAAACACAAGCAATGCAATGCAAATAGCATGAATATGCGGAATCGAATAATCAACGCAACAGTGAAGAATCTACCTCAATAAATATATCATGCAGCTTTTCCATTTGAAATAAGACGAATCGGGGTTTTTAATAAAATAAGGGCTGCAGTGTTTTAAGAAAAGATGCTTCGTTTGAAAATACCCGTAGAATCCCTTTTTTCCTATCTTTAAAATATCCCCGATTCGTTAGTTTTGAAATAGGTATGACTCGGGTCTAGTCTAATGTTTACTAAGTAATATAAACAGGAGGGGAATGAAACCACCTACTTCTGAGTCGGTATATATATAAATATAATAGTCAGTAATCCTACGATATAACATCCTCGAGTCATGAGCGCGAATCTATTATCAATGTAGGCTCGTATGGTAAATCGTCGTACGGCATCCCAATAGCTGGGTACGGGTCAATATCACACTATCTCATCACATATCAGGTATCATTACCATCATACCACATAATATAGGGTACAGATCTAAGTCTAGTACAATCGATACCATCTATATAAATGCGTGTGTAAACACACGTCCTAAAGCCCGCCAAAGCATTCCGTCGTATCTCCCAGTCTAATGTTTACTAAGTAATATAAACAGGAGGGGAATGAAACCACCTACTTCTGAGTCGGTATATATATAAATATAATAGTCAGTAATCCTACGATATAACATCCTCGAGTCATGAGCGCGAATCTATTATCAATGTAGGCTCGTATGGTAAATCGTCGTACGGCATCCCAATAGCTGGGTACGGGTCAATATCACACTATCTCATCACATATCAGGTATCATTACCATCATACCACATAATATAGGGTACAGATCTAAGTCTAGTACAATCGATACCATCTATATAAATGCGTGTGTAAACACACGTCCTAAAGCCCGCCAAAGCATTCCGTCGTATCTCCCATACGAATCCTGTCATATCGCCGATCTCACGGCCTCAAATCAAATCTCATCGACTCAACTCACATCCCAAGTACTATCCTCATAATCTAGTATATGTACACATAGTCCCATACCCATGTGAACACATACAAATATATATATATATATATATATATATATATATATATATATATATATATATATATATTCTCATATACACATGCGAAAGAAAGTATGTATGCAAGTGTGTGCGTGCGTGTATGGGTGCAATCACTACTCTAGGGTTTCGCACTACACTAAATCAATCCACCCTATCATCAATAATCTCAAAGAATATAAAGTAATATATGTGTGTATACGTATTCGTATACATCACTATGGACTGCGTGGGTGCTATACGCCATCCACCCGACTTCCCCCGTAGATATAATCTACTCACCTTGCGTCTTTATCTGTCGACGTCACCACGCTTTGCTTGCCGTCCCGAAGTCTTCATGGGGTACCTACACATTAACGTATCGCAAATGCGTATCAAAACCAATTCACAACTAAAACGGCATACGAAACCCCAAAACGATATGCTATGGTCTATAGGTTAGAACCTATGGACAACGCCTTCCAAAACCATCAACAACCCTCGATATCGTCGTATAAACGCCAAGTAGTCGAGGTAAAACACCATTCGCAAATTCAGAATTACAAATACGGAATACGGAAACACGAATCCAAAACAGCAACTAAGGAAATAGGCTCCAGATTTCACCCTTGGTCAAATTAGACAAATCTATACATGCCAGGGGCCTAATCTACACATGTAAGAGCTGTAGAACCAAAATGACCCAATTTGGTGCAGGTCTGGCCGCAAATTGCGGCCAATAGGAATATATCTGCGGCCGGGTCATGGATTTAGGGGCTAGGGTCTTGTGTGGTGGTTCTAGGGTGCCTGCACATCTCACTGTCCAATCAATTTTATTTCAGAGTGTCTCGGGTGATAGCAGATTGCAAAATACACTCCCAGATTTACAGTTTTTCCCCGATATCAATTTCTAAATCCGCATTCCGGGTCTTAAGTTTTAGGTTTGGGCCTCAATTCCAGCACTAGGGTGTTTGTATGGCGTCTACTGAGCTTAAATTCACATTACAACCCACAATTTCCTCAAACCCTAACTAGGTTTTCCTTAAGTCCACCATAACACATAATATCGGTTCTAAACTAAACATGGGGTATAAGTGATGCATAAACTAAGCCAATGATCTAGAAATTACCTCATTGGCAACTCAAGAAAATTCTTGAGTTGCCCTTAGTGGCCACAATCCTCGCTTTCTTGGTCCAATGTATAGATTTTGAGCTTGTGCACATTTTTTGTGAAAAGAAGATGGGGTTTTGGTGTAGTTTTCATGGTGATTTGAGGCTATTGAAGAGGGGAGGGAGGTGAAGAGCAGCAGAAGCAACAAGGGCTGAAGAGGGAGAGAGATGAGTGAAGGAAATGAAGGAGATGGCTAAGTCCTTGGGTTAAAGGAGACCATACCTCTCTCTCTCACCAAACCTCATATTTTATTCTAAAACCCCTTTTTCTTTCTTCTCTAAACCCTTCTCACTAGAATAGTAAACCCAAAAGAAACATGATAGAAAATGCACAAGTGTAAAGGAAAATGATATGTGCATGTTTTGCACAAAATTGCTAAAAACCGATTAGCGATTTTTAATCGCGATTAGCACTAAATTATCACATAAAAGATCATAAAAACTTAAAAATGGCATATTTCCATAAAATAACCTATTTTAGAATTTTCCATAATTTTTCCAAATTTTTCTGCATTTAATTATACCAAAATATTAAAATATTCAATAAAATAATATTAAATTATAAAAAAATCCCAAAAATAATATTTTATAACATTTTTTTTAAATGTTACAATCTTCCCCCCTTAAATAAATTTAGTCCCCGAATTTAAATTTAAACCCCCAGGTACTAAAGCATTTCAGTAAAAATCCAAATTGTCGAGGCTCCGAAAACATCAATACATAGCGAATATCATAAAAATGTACTGCTCTATAAGAAATCAATTCTTAAAAATGTATATAAGAATATCCTGTGCGTCTAGTGCGCAAGGAATCAAAATCCATATATGTGTCATACAGGTGCACAAAACAACATCTAGATGCAACTGGTGTGCACGAAACATCTGTCATAGGCAACGTGTGTGCCTGACAGCAAAATCAGGTGTATCTGACATGCACAAAGAATCCCGATTTAGTGCATCTGGCGTGCACCAAAATCGTATATCAAAGCACTAAAGGTGCATGAAAACTATGCTGGAAGTGTAAATCAAATCACTGCATAAGATAGGCGTGAAATCACAATCAATACCTCAAATGTAATAACTATGCGCAAAATATAAATACCCAGTGGGTGCATAAAAACAAATATCATGAAACTCAGCCATCAAGACTAAATCATGCGAACAGAACGCCCAAATTACTGAAATCCAAGATGACGGATACGTGATAATCGAATCACAAAATCACAAATCATAAATACCGTTGTCGGTAATTCCTCCTTCAAGGTCGAGAAGGTGTCGGTGCATCCAATACTACCAGCGTAAGATATCTACTTGCCTCTTGCTCCCGGTCTGGCGTCCTCTGTCTCTGGGTCCTTATCTTCTCTGCGGATTACGTATCTCGCAATCAATCGGCTCATCGGCCCAGTCAGGTGTGCTAACGGGGACGATTCTGTTCTGGCACTTCTCTGGTCATCTCTCGGTCAATCATCATGACCACTCGTAAAGCAGCATGTCACTGACGTCGGCCTCTGTCTCTCTGAATGCACATCACACATCTGATCCTGAGTGCAAATATCATTGCAGCAGTGTCCTGGAAGGAATCCTGCTAAAGGTCTCTTCCGATCTTGCCTATGCCGGTCTGTACGGAGGCTGGTACTCTTGTATAATCTTTTCTCGCTCAATGGACATCTGCGTCCTCAGCGCAGCATTTTCTCGGAAATTGGTCGCATCCCAGCGCCTCTGTAAGCATATCTGGTCTCTGGTCTCGACGGAAAGTAATGACAGCTCGTCAGCGTCTCGCACGAACCTCTTGTCCCGCTTGTCTGTATCATCGTCCACTTCGACGTCACGTCTCTACCTACGCACTACAACGTTCTCGGTTACGGTCAATCCAAAGTCTCTCTCAAATCTCTTTTCTGCCGAATTGCCCGGAAGTCATCGTCCATTGCTGAAGCTAATTCTTGTTCCGGAACGGCTGCATACTCATCACACATCTTTCTGGAAGGTAAATCTATATACAATGCCTCTGTGGGCGTATCGCATCTCTGATGTCAGCGGAGTGGGACGTCACCTCGTCGAAATCTCTTGCGAACTCTTTACTTCACTATGCTTCAATGTCGACTGATTCGGACCCGTCTCATCGTGGCTGCACGGACTGCGCTCCAACGGCTATGCTCGTATCTGGAGTCTCCCAAGCAGTGTGTCCCATCACATGCTATCCGAATGATGTCGAACCATCCGATCGACTCGTCAGAACCTCATAATCCCCCAATAGATCAACATCATGGGTACAGTTTAATAGTATCGAGTACATACCATAGCATCAGTGGTCCAGCCGTAGAAGGGCAAACCCAAGCCTCACTAATGGCGCCGCGGAACTGCTGCAAACCCTAGGGTTCAAAGGCTTTCACACGGTCATTAAGTCGAGTTAGGGTTTCATTCTTCTAGAGGGTCCATAGAATCGCTTGCATGTCTTTCCGAATACTTTAAACTTGGAAAATGGGCTCCTGACATTCGATCGTCTCTATCGACTCTCAACGAATCTGCGTGAAGTCGTCTCTAGCTGGAATCAAACTATTTGATGACCTCGCCTCGGGGTAAGCGAACGAACCACATGTCCTAATCATTCATCCTCGGTGACTAGCGACTCATCATCATATCACTGAGTATATGCTCAAGCTACAGTAGCTCCAATCATCTGGGTGATATCTCGTCATTTGCAGCAACAATTGGCTCATCCGTCCGTACGCTGAACAGCGCCTCAATCATCATGAATAAGCGATATCTCAATGGTCATCATATCCATGGCTGGCCTCTATCAGTGGCTCAATCCTCTGGTACCGACCGGTATATCCGAGAAATCTCGCAACAACGATCTGTCAACCGCTCATGGCGTGAAAACACAATAAGACGACGCCTCTATATGCAATCGTACGCCTCTGGAAACATGCTCTGGTCAGTCCTCGTCCACGACGAGCTCATGCTGACGCAACTCGAGCCGTAGCTCACTCTGCCCGTGCAATCGTGGCAGCAAAATCATAACTAGTATCGATGAGGATAGATCATAGGAATGAATATAATACTGTGCAAGGAAATGTACATCCTAAGGCTCCTTAAGCGGAGTGGCGTGTCATAAGTATGACGTGGAACATACACACGGTACGTCACTCTACTGAAGTCACCTATTCCATCAACCAAGGGTCATCCTACGCGATGAAAGTTCGAGTCTAATACTTCATCGACTAAGTCTAAGTTCTGTAAGGTCAAGCCTAAGTTTGGTATATATATAGACGCCCTAGGCTCCACATAGTCAAACTCAGACTCGAACCAAGGTTAACCTAGCGCTTTGATACCAACTTTTTCACGACCTGAAAGAGCACGTGACTGACCCTTGAACCATATGAAGTCTATAGGACTCCATCTGACCCAAGTAAGCTAAAAGCCCAGAAATCTAAAACCATTTTAAGGAGTAAATAAAGAAAATTGGTTTTCAATAAGTAAAGAAACATGTTTTGAAATCAAGATTTTAAATAACTAAGCCGAATATGCATTTTAAAAATGTGTAGTCTTTTCTGAAAATTTCGGCAGAGTTTCCTTTGTCAAAACTGGCCCCGAACGGGTACAACAAGAATAATATATATGCAGTGATAAAAGGCATCCCCAAGCGGGAGCTAGCTCTTCGTCAATCGACGGTCACAACCACGCAAGCAATATAATATACAACGCCGAAAGGCAATGATCAAAACTCAGAAAGAAACTCAAAATCAACATGAAAACCATAATACTGCTACGCGCGACTCTAAGGTCGAAATAATACATAACTGAATTTCTAAGTCTGAAACAGTATACAAGTTTTGGTTGATGGAATTTCTAGATACAATGAATAATACATCAACTATGGTGGTCCTGATACAAAAGAACCCACCTACCAAAGCAAGTCACCCATATGGAAGCAGTGTGCCAGAAAAGCCGCTATGGAATCTGTACGACAAAAACCTGCAAGAACTGTGGCACAACGGGGGTGAGTTGCCAACTCATGAATAGAAAATATCTACAAGCAGAGATCGAATGTATGACCCATCCTAGGTCATTACGATCAGATATATATATAACCTCAATATGAACAATCTACAGCATGCTAAACTGGAAATGTAACCTCTCTACATAAGTGTCGTGCCAAGTGCTCGTGCCAGTATCTCAGGTAATAGTATATCATAAATATGAGGTATGATCAATGTAATCAAATCGATATGTATGTGGATCCCGTCCACTCGTCACCCAATGACAATAATCATCATGCATGTAAATATCATAAAGCATATGCATGGAAATATACGGATATAAACCATCTGTGTCCCTCGCGACACGTCAAAATCATGGAACCGGAGTGCCCAGCTGTAAGTCGATGTACTACACCCCAATACTTGTGGGGAGGCGGAATTTTCAAAAACGAACTTGTTTAGTGAACGAACATCGACTAACCGCTTGAATCGAAGCTAAACTATAAATAACCAAACACAAAGTGTTTCTAAACTACTATGTTTAGGGATTATACCTAATGAACCAACTCCTTCGTCTTTACGATCTCCTTATACTCTTCGGCCTTCTCTTTGTAGTAGACGATCCACCCGAGAGCAAAACTCCAAGCTTAGCCTCTAAACTTGAGGCAACTAACCTTCTTGGATTGCTAATCAAAGAAGATAGATTGAGATAGAGTGATGGTTATGGATTGTTTAGTCTTACTAATCCTTGTACTCAACTCATGAGAGGGGAGGATTAGTCTTTGAAGAGGGAGAGCTTGAGGAGAGAGAAGATGTAGATGATAATTGAATAAAGCTTATGAGTATCATAATAGATATGAAGCATTTTCTTTTATGAAGAAAAGAATAAAGAGTGATGAATAATCATGCTTCACAAATATCAAGTGGTGATTCATTAGCATGAGTCATTAAGCATTTAGTATGCATTAATGAGATGAATGAATCACCCTCATGACACATATAACTCATTGAATGTATATGACACATAAACCTCCTTAGTCACCATCTTCTAGAAGCTTCTCGTACAATTACGAGAACGCCCCTCCAATCCGTAAAAATACGGAAAAACTTTAGACTGTAAAAATCCAATAACCGGATACCAGTAACTGGCTTAAACCAAAGTCGACTGGTAAAAACTGTCCGAAAGTCGTACGCGCGTAAACGCACGTATGCGTCCGAACCCTTGTCATAAAACCATACGACCTCTATATCGTTTCGCCTGGAATAGGAAACTCTCTGTGTGGGACTCTAGAGACTCGACTACTACGCTGGCAGTGGGTTTAACCACAGACCGCAAGCGGCACTAGCTGTACGTAACGGTCCCCAGGTAGTTGTCGATAAGAAGGCCGATGAGGAAACCCATCCGAACACCTACTGAGTCTGATGTGACAATCTCCATACAGTCCGGTCCGTTCGTCCAAGACTATCGCATATCCGGCCTAGGGGGCGGCAAGCGTCAGTCCCCTAATAGCAGTATAAGTCGTGTCGGAGGGAAGCCCATTACACCCTGAGAAACTACTGGAACCTACCAGAAAATCTCGCTTGCCCTGGCCAGGGACTTTGTGTAATGGCTCTCTGACACAGCGCGATATCAACTCCCAATACCGGGAGGGACGAATCCTGTCTAACCACCACTGCCTCCAAGTGCTCGGGACTGCACCCAACTGCTACCTGTTTGCACGACTCCTTTGAGCCGTGGTAGGGTAGCAATCTAAGAACAGTGGGACACACTCGAGGCGAAGTAGCAGTGTCAAGTCTGGGGACTACGCTGTACTCATGTCACCTGGGAACTGTTCACTGACGACTGGTATAAAACCAACCAACAGTTCCCTGTGAGTCCTGTCCGGTGTACCCGTAACCTAACGAGCACCTGTATACTATCTCCAGTACGACGTACTGACGGCTGTGGGACAGACCATCTCCCCAACTGGGATGAGAAGCGTACACACTAGTCTACTCCGGAGTATCGATGCTCTGTCTCGATAATCCAACGACTAGGGAACTGAATAAGGATGTGCTTGTAGACTACCCAGCCCCCACTAGTGTGACTGCCATCACAACGCTGGTAGTCAAGCAAGATCCTAAGAGCTCTATCAATACGTATACTCACACATTAAGATAGAGAAAACCAAGTAGCATACTACCATGTTTAGCAAGACTGTTATATACATGTGAATATCCCAAGCTTCCATTAAGTAATATACAAACTAGTATGATACAGTAATGTCCTTCTAGGGCATAAACACTAACACCAGCATCGACACTCGAAAACATCATGAAAACTGTGCCCAGCATCGGCACGTAAATCCTCATATATCGGGCTCCGTCAGTCCGGATCAGCCCATGGGCTCCGTCTGCGGAATCGGCCCTCGGCCCCAGCAGTACGACCATATCCATCTATCGACTCTGGTCAGTATCCTCCGGATAACCGCCAGGTCCAACCAATCACCGGTAGGTAGTAGTCCATCTGCCAGGCTCACCGTCTACTACACAGCGATCCGTTCTCACCCTGGGGTACCATACCGGGTCCATCATGTACCCGCAATCGGCCTCATCCGCCTCATCGAATCGGGTTTCACATGTCGCTCTCAGCACCGAGATAACACCTGGTGGACGCACTGAAATATCATATCAAGGGTAACCGCGTTTTTTAAACAATTGCATATTCTCTTTTGAAATACCCACGATTCCCAAATCCAGAAATATCATGGAAACAACATATCTCAATGTGTATAATCAGAAAGCATGATGTATGCGACATGTAAAAAACTGTAAACATATCAGTATGTCATGCAAGGGTCATATCCTGAATGCAACAGTACTACCGTGTAGTGACATGGCAATTATCGATGATGAAGTGTGTGAGCCGGCAAGCAGTGTACGTGGAACATATGCATCATCGATAATGGTGCTGGTGTCCTAGCAACATGATAGTAATATATCAATAAACACAAGAAATGCAATGCAAATAGCATGAATATGCGGAATCGAATAATCAACGCAACAGTGAAGAATCTACCTCAATAAATATATCATGCAGCTTTTCCATTTGAAATAAGGCGAATTGGGGTTTTTAATAAAATAAGGGCTACAGTGTTTTAAGAAAAGATGCTTCGTTTGAAAATACCCATAGAATCCCTTTTTGCCTATCTTTAAAATATCCCCGATTCGTTAGTTTTGAAATAGGTATGACTCGGGTCTAGTCTAATGTTTGCTAAGTAATCTAAACAGGAGGGGTATGAAACCACCTACGTCTGAGTCGATATATATATATAACTATAATAGTCAGTAATCCCGCCTCAGTAGTATCACAAACGATATAACATCCTCGAGTCATGAGCGCGGATCTATCATCAATGTAGGCTCGTACGGTAAATCGTCGTATGGCATCCCAATAGCTGGGTATGGTTCAATATCACACTATCTCATCACATATCAGGTATCACTACCATCATACCACATAATCTAAGGTACAGATCTAAGTCTAGTACAATCGATACCATCTATATAAATGCGTGTGTAAACACACGTCCCAACGCCCGCCAAAGCATTCCGTCGTATCTCCCATACGAATCCTGTCATATCGCCGATCTCACGGCCTCAAATCGAATCTCATCGACTCAACTCACATCCCAAGTACTATCCTCATAATCTAGTATATGTACACATAGTCCCATACCCATGTGAACACATATAAATATATATATATATATATATATATATATATATATACACACATGCGAAAGAAAGTATGTATGCAAGTGTGTGCGTGCGTGTATGGGTGCAATCCCTACTCTAGGGTTTCTCACTACACTAAATCAATCCATCCTATCATCAATAATCTCAAAGAACATATAGTAATATATGTGTATACGTATTCGTATACATCACCACGGACAGCGGGGGTGCTATACGCCATCCACCCGACTTCCCCCGTAGATATAATCTACTCACCTTGCGTCTTTATCTGCCGACGTCACCACGCTTTGCTTGCCGTCCCGATGTCTTCATGGGGTACCTACACATTTACGTATCGCAAATGCGTATCAAAACCAATTCAAAACTAAAACGGCATACGAAACCCCAAAACGATACGCTATGGTCTATAAGTTAGAACCTATGGACAACGCCTTCCAAAACCATCAACAACCCTCGATATCGTCGTATAAACGCCAAGTAGTTGAGGTAAAACACCATACGCAAATTCAGAATTACAAATACGGAATACGGAAACACGAATCCAAAACAGCAACTAAGGAAATAGGCTCCAGATTTCACCCTAGGTCAAATTAGACAAATCTATACATGCCAGGGGCCTAATCTACACATGTAAGAGCTGTAGAACCAAAACGACCCAATTTGGTGCAGGTCTGGCCGCAAATTGCGGCCGATAGGAATATATCTGCGGTCGGGTCATGGAGTTAGAGGCTAGGGTCTTGTGTGGTGGTTCTAGGGTGCCTGCACATCTCACTGTCCAATCAATTTTATTTCAGAGTGTCTCGGGTGATAGCAGATTGGAAAATACACTCCCAGATTTACAGTTTTTCCCCAATATCAATTTCTAAATCCGCATTCCGGGTCTTAAGTTTCAGGTTTGGGCCTCAATTCCAGCACTAGGGTGTTTGTATGGCCTCTACTGAGCTTAAATTCACATTACAACCCACAATTTCTTCAAACCCTAACTAGGTTTTCCTTAAGTCCACCATAACACATAATATCGGTTCTAAACTAAACATGGAGTATAAGTGATGCATAAACTAAGCTAATGATCTAGAAATTACCTCATTGGCAACTCAAGAAAATTCTTGAGTTGCCCCTAGTGGCCACAATCCTCGCTTTCTTGGTCCAATGTATAGATCTTGAGCTTGTGCACATTTTTTGTGAAAAGAAGATGGGGTTTTGGTGTAGTTTTCATGGTGATTTAGGGCTATTGAAGAGGGGAGGGAGGTGAAGAGCAACAGCAGCAGCAAGGGCTGAAGAGGGAGAGAGATGAGTGAAGGAAATGAAGGAGATGGCTAAGTCCTTGGGTCAAAAGAGACCATACCTCTCTCTCTCACCAAACCTCATATTTTATTCTAAAACCCCTTTTTCTTTCTTCTCTAAACCCTTCTTACTAGAATAGTAAACCCAAAAGAAACATGATAGAAAATGCACAAGTGTAAAGGAAAATGATATGTGCATGTTTTGAACAAAATTGCTAAAAACCGATTAGCGATTTTTAATCGCGATTAGCACTAAATTAGCACATAAAAGATCATAAAAACTTAAAAATGGCATATTTCCATAAAATAACCTATTTTAGAATTTTCCATAATTTTTCCAAATTTTTCTGCATTTAATTATACCAAAATATTAAAATATTCAATAAAATAATATTAAATTATAAAAAAAAATCCCAAAAATAATATTTTATAACTTTTTTTTTTTGAAATGTTACACCTTTCCATAAACAAGCCGATAAGGAGACATGCCAAGGTCGGTTTTATAGGCAGTTCGAAATGCCCAAAGGGCATCAGTAAGTTTTAAAGACCAATCCTTACGGTTTTTGGAAACTCTTTTCTCCAAAATCTGTTTAATTTGCCGATTTGAAATCTCGGCTTGCCCATAAGTTTGGGGGTGATAGGGCGTTGATAGCTTATGATTAATGGAATATTTCCGCATCAAGGATTCGAAAGTCTTATTACAGAAATGAGTTCCATTGTCGCTAATGATTGCTCGGGGGTGCCCAAACCGGGAGAAAATGTTTTCTTTGAGGAATCTAATGACAACCTTGTTGTCATTAGTCCGGCTGGGCACAATCTCGACCCACTTAGAAACATAATCAACAGCGAGGAGTGTACAAGTTCCCAAAAGAATTGGGAAACGGCCCTATAAAATCAATCCCCCAAACATCAAAAATTTCCACAACCAATATTGGTTGGAGCGGCATTTCGTTTCTCCTAGATATCCAGCCTAAGTGTTGGCACCGGGAGCATGTCTTGTAGTAATCATGTGCGTCTTTAAAAAGTTGTGGCCAGTAGAAGCCACACTGCAAGATCTTTTCGGCTGTCTTTTTAGGGCCAAAATGCCTGCCACACGCTTGATCGTGGCAGAATGACAGCACGCTCTTAAATTCATTGTCGGGGACACACCGATGAATAATTTGGTCGGGACAGTATTTGAATAGATAAGGTTCATCCCAGTAAAAATGTTTTACCTGGGATAGGAATCGGGGTCTGTCCTGATTCGACCATTCATTTGGTATAAGTCCGGTGGCCAAATAATTCACAATATCTGCGAACCAAGATTCGCATGATACAGTCAAGAGCTGCTCATCTGGAAAAATGTCTTTTATAGGAAATTGAAGCGTCGGCGAAGAAGAAAGGCGTGAAAGATGGTCGGCGACTATGTTTTCGCATCCTCTTTTGTCTTTGATGACAAGGTCAAACTCTTATAGTAAGAGGATCCAACGTATCAGCCGAGATTTAGTATCCTTCTTCGCAAAAAGATGGCGAAGAGCTGAATGGTCAGTGTATACGATGACTGGAGAGCCGATTAAGCAGGGCCTGAACTTTTCTAATGCAAACACAACAGCTAAGAATTCCTTCTCGGTTGTTGTGTAATTTAATTGGGCCTCGTTCAAGGTTTGGCTAGCGTAATAGATTACATGTTGCATCTTATCGATGTGCTATCCAAGGACAACACCAATGGCAAAATCTGATGCATTGCACATAATTTCAAATGGATGCGTCCAGTCAGGAGACGAAAGAATGGGAGCAGAAGTAAGTGAGTTTTTTAACGACTCGAACGCCTTCATACAGCTCGAGTCGAAATCAAATGTGGTGTCCTTGGCCAACAAAAGAGTCAAGGGTCTAGCAATCTTGCTAAAATCCTTGATGGACCGTCTATAGAAACTGGCATAGCCAAGGAATTCTCGAATGTCGCGGACGCATTTGGGAGGAGGGTGATTGGAAATGACTTCAATCTTCGCTTTATCTACCTCAATGCCATTTTGCGAGATGATATGTCCTAAGACAATACCTTCTCGTACCATGAAGTGACACTTCTCCCAATTTAAAGTAAGATTTTATCCTTACACCGGGTAAGGACTGCGTCAAGATGTAGCAAACACTCATAAAAGGAGTCGCCGAAAATGGAGAAATCGTCCATGAAGATCTCCAAAAGTTTTTCCACTATGTCTGAAAAAATTCCCATCATACACCGCTGGAAAGTAGTGGGCGCATTGTATAACCCAAAGGGCATGCGACGGTAAGAAAACGTACCGAAAGGACAAGTGAATGTGGTCTTGTCTTGGTCTTTTTCGGCGATAGGAATTTGATTATAGCTGGAGTAGCCATCCAAAAAGAAATAGTATTCATGCCCAGCCAATCGTTCTAGCATTTGGTCAATGAAAGGTAATGGAAAGTGGTCTTTCCGTGTCGCGGTGTTGAGTTTTCTATAATCGATGCATACTCGCCACCCAGTTTGGGTGCGAGTAGGAATTAACTCATTCACCTCATTAGTTATGACCGTTATGCCCGATTTTTTTGGGACAACGTGAATGGGGCTAACCCACTGACTATCAGAGAGAGGGTAAATGATACCACTATCAAGATATTTTACGATCTTCTTTTTAACAGCCTCCTTCATGACTGGGTTGAGTCGTCTCTGCGGATCCCTGGCTGGCTTGGCATCATCCATCATATGAATATGATGTTCAGCAATTAGGGGAGTAATCCCCTTGATGTCCGCCATAGTCCAGCCAAAAGCTTGCCGATTGCTTTGCAAGACCGTTAAAAGGGCTTTCTCTTGCTCTTGACCTAAAGAAGCCGAGATGATAACAGGGAGGGTCTCATTCTCACCAAAGTAAGCATATTTAAGGTGAGACGGCAACAGCTTGAGTTCGAGCATCGGAGGTGAAACAATTGAAGGTAAAATCGGTGAGATTGTCTCAAACTCAAAGGATTCCAGCAGAGGTTCAAAATGATTGTAAGCAACCGAGTCGGATGGTTCAGCTAACTCATTTGAAAACTCAAAGGATTCAAACTCGGGTGGTGACTGGTTAAGTTCGTTCGAAAAAGTGAAACACTCGTAGTCATTATCAGGAGCAAAAACAGTATCAGGTTCAAGGAGGAACGCACTAGTGGCGTTAATATTGCTGTGATCGAACAATTTTTTTTCTAATTCACAGTCCTCTAGGGTGATCTCTTAGATCGAGCAAACGTCTAGTATATTAGCATTATGTTCAGAGGGCTGATTCCCCAACTTAAAATGTTGAGTTCAATTGTCATGTTTCCAAAAGAATGGTTTATCGAACCATTTCGACAATTGATCACAGCATTCGAAATTGCAAGGAATGGTCGACCGAGTATCACCGGAATTTGATTCCGGGGTTTAGCTACAGGCTGTGTATCGAGAACAATAAAATCAACGGGGAATATGAAGTCCCCTACCTTTATTAACACATCCTCTAGTTCTCCCCTAGGATGGGTGATGGATCGGTCGGCCATTTGGAGAGTACAATGTGTAGGTTTCAGCTCTCCTACACCTAATTGCTCATATACCAAATAAGGAAGTAGGTTAACACTAGCACCAAGATCCAAAAGTGCGCGGTTGATGTTCTTATCCCCAATAGTTATTGAAATCGTAGGACAGCCAGGGTCCTTTCGTTTTTGAGGTAAAGGTTGGGTAAGAGCATCACTCACGGCACTAGCTAAAAACACTTTCTTAGGTACCTGAGATTTCCTCTTCTTAGTGCATATGTCCTTCAAGATTTTTGCATAAGAAGGGACTTGTTGGATTGCATCCAAGAGAGGAATATTAATGTTAACCTGTTTAAATAACTCCACAATCTTCTCCATTTGTGGATTTTGTTTATTGGATCTCAACCGGTTTGGAAATGGAACATTTTGAAAATTGGTTGAGTCCAATGTTTGTGGAGGAGATTGTGGAGCAGGAACGGACCCCAGAACTGGTGTTTTCGTGGAATGAGAAGTGGGTCCATTCGGATCAGCAGAAGAAGTAGAGGCTTGTGAAGAATGAAGAACATGCTCTGAAGACGAGGAAGAAGAAGAAGAAGAAGCGGCGGCCAGGGTGTCATCATCAGTGCCAACATTGTTGTGCAACATTCTTCCAGATCTCAATATAGTCACGACACTCACATTATGGTTTTGTTGTTCAAGAGCAACATGTGCATTTTGTGGGTGACCAGGATTTGGAAGTGGCTGAGATGGAAGTTTCCCCTTTTCTCGTTCGCTTAAAGTTGCATTCAGTTGTGCAATCTGGGCTTCAATGGTTTTTATGCTTTGCCCATGTAAAGCAGTGTGTTGCACCAAAGACTGAATGGAAGACTGGATGTTGGCGGAGGATTGAGTTGATTGCTTTAAAAATGCCTCCAGACTTCGTTCTAACGAGGTAACCTTATCATTATTTGGTGGAACAAAATTGTTTTGAGGAAAAGAATTGTTGGGTGCAAAATTGTTTGTTTGATTTTGGTAAGGTTGGGATTGGAAAGGTTGCTGTTATTGAGTTTGTTGAGGAGCTTGTTGTTGAGGAGGAGGCCTCTGGATGTTGTTGTTGCCTTGGAATTGTTGTTGATTTTGATTCCAGGCGAAATTGGGGTGGTTCCTCCAACCAGGATTGTAAGTGGAAGAGTATGGATCATTTCTTTGTCTCTGCTGAAATGCAGCATTGACTTGATCCTGTCCTTGAGCAGGTGGGTTGTAAGGACACTCTTTGGTCAATGGGATGGATCCGAACAACAAGTGCATATAGTGAGAGAGGGTAAAGCAGGGGCAGGAGAAGGCGATGAGGATTTGCTCTCAATTGTTTCTAGTTTTCGTGTAATTGCTGCCATTTCGGCCTTCATTGCAATTGACATATCATGTTGATGAACGCCTACCCTAGATGGACCGGAAGAAGTAGATGAAGTGGACGAAGTGGTCGGTCTAGTGCTTTCCCACTGAAGGTTTGTTCAGCAAGATCGTCGAGAAATTTCTAAGCTTCCTTGTCAGATTTGGATAAGAAGTGACCTTGACAAATGGTTTTCAGCAACTGCTTAGTTGCTGGGTTCAGTCCTTCGTATAAAGTTTGGCAAAGTTGCCATCTCTGAATACCGTGATGAGGGTACTGAACAAGAAGGTCTTTGTATCGTTCGAAGAACTTCCAAAAGGGTTCGGAAGGAAGCTGGGAAAATTGGTTAATTTCATTTCGTATTCTCGCGGTTTTGTGATTTGGGTAGAATTTTTTTAGAAACGCTTTAACAAACTCTTCCCAATTTTTTATAGAATGTGATGCGGTGCTATACAGCCACTTTTCAGCTAGGTCACACAAACTGAAAGGAATGACTCGTATCCGTATAGTATCGTCGGACAATTGGGTGGTCTTCATCATCGCACAAACATTCTGGAATTTGTTAATGAAGATATAGGCATCTTCGGATTCTAGCCCGTGAAATTTGGGCAACATATTGATGAAGTGGGGCTTAATTTCGAAATTGTCCCCATTTTCCGGCGGTAGAGAAAGGAAAGTAGGAAGTGCAGAGCGGGTAGGATAGAAACGATCCTGAAGCGCGATTCGCTGTGGCGCTTCGACAGGAGGTTGTTGCGGGTTATTCGCACCCAGTTGAGGTCGAATCAGTCCCGAGGTAGGTAAAGGGTTGTTAGGATTGAATCCTGACATCTCTTTAGAAGATGATGAATGTGAAGATGAAGGTGAATGGGCAGAATTCCGGTCAACGTTGGAGTTGGCCGGCAAAGGTAAGAATGAAAAAGGTGTGGAGGGAGTTCCGACTTCGGAGTCGATCGCATAGTCGGTAGCGACTAACGAAACACGGACTAGACGGGCGCTAGTGTCCCAAGTCCAACCAGACATACACTAAACGAGTTTTAGTGTAGCCAAAACGTAGAATGTGAGGGTAAGAAAACGTCAATGGGGAAATGTGGATGAAAGGTTGGTGAAATGGGATTCTAGCGACAAAGGGCAAGTTTTTGTAAGAATTTTTGTTTTGTGTTTTTTTATTTTTTTTATTTTATAAAGAGTTTTGCAAAAATTTGTACGGAACTACGGCACACTTTCAAACAACCACAATTAAAATATGCAAAATCAAACCTAGACTTAGGGTCTCCTAAGTCAAGTAGACTGCTCCTAACTGCTCCAAAGCAACAAGTTGTGAGATGTCCTTCAAATCGCCTCTTCACCGCCAATTGTGGCCAGGTAAGCACAAATGAAGAAAGGAGGATTCCGCTCATGAATAACCATGAGACGGGCCATTTAAAGTTACCTTTCTCACTTGTCTAGCCTAGGCACCACAAAGTCAGGTTTGGATAAACGACTGAATGCCCACAACCTTCCTTTGTTCTAATGAGCGCGACAGTCCTTAATTGGCCGAGTCTAGATATTTTTTAATTAACTCAAGGGTGATGCATATGCTTTTTATGATTTCTGGGGTCTTAGGAAGGTTAATGAAATCCCCACCCAATCTTAATTTGTGTTATAGCCCCTTAGATTCCGTTTTAAATATGCAAAGCAGTAACACACTAAAATCTAAAACAATTGCCAAATTTTTTTTTGCGGCGCAAATAATCCTGCATAAAATGATTTATTGGATAAGAGAAAGATTCTGTGCAAAGAACCCTGCAGGAAAAAATTTTCAGTGGAGCTTAGGGGGTGGAAGAGAAGAAAAAAGATACTTACAGAGATTTTCAGTTGCTGACATCACCTTTTTGACCGCGGTTCCGCGGTCAAATGCCTACTTCTGCTGCTGTTCCACAGTGGATCAGTAGGTTCAGATCTTCAAAAACTTTCTTTGTGCTTTTTTGGTTCTCCTCTGTCTGTTTAGATCCTCTGTTTCTGGATTTGTTCACTGAGCTTGCTACAGATCTGAATCAATCCGTCTTCCTTTCCTGCACAATTCGCACAAAAACCAATCAAAAATAACAAGATAATTTTTTTTATGTTTTTAATTTTTAATTTTTTTTATTTAATTAACCCGAAATTACAAAAAGAATTAAACTACCGTCTCCCCGGCAACGGCGCCATTTGATTGGTACAGATTTTGTATGCGTTTTAAATTTAAAAAAATACCGTAATTAAGACGGTGTCGCTTAGTAGCTAGCCGGTTGAGTACGAGTCGATCCACAGGGAAATGGTTTCATTTTTTTTAAGTTCTAACGAGTTAAGTCCTAACTTTGGTAGGTTTTGTTTTAAGATCTAAGAATGAAAATAAATTGATATAAAGGCTTGCTAGGGTTAGGATTAGGTTAGTTCGAAATAAGGATTCTTCTCACTTCTTTCAATGCCCTAGTTAAGAATATAGGTGTTAGGGTAATAGTCAACAACGGAGATTAACACGACTAGGAAGAAACTTAGTTTCTTCCTTTTGGTTCTTATCCGTCCGTTCTTGGCTCTTAGCCCTAACCTCCGGTTAATTCAACCACAACCGGTCTAACTAGGGAATCACCGCTATCATGTAGGATAGGGTGCCGTAGTGAGCGGATTATGGTTGATTTAAAGAGAGTCCTCAATTAAAATTATTTTGGCAAAGAACGGAGTGAGAGAGATTTCCTTCTCTCAAACCTTCACTCTCCTATCCCTAACAAGTGAGGAATTACTCACCCATTAGGAAGATAACAATAAAATTCATTTTTTTTATTTTAATAGATGAACTAAATTGCAGATAATAAAAGAACAGATAAAAAATTGCAGGAATAAAAATTCAGATAAAAAGAATGCGAGATAAAAAATAAAACTTATTTTATTGATGACCTCTCAACAATGCATTACAATTGGAATTAAAATTTCGATCTAAGAATTAAAAAGAGGCATGCCTAATTAGGCTTTTGGTTTTCCTATTTATAGATAGAAAAAACTCTAGGTTACATTCTGATCCATATATGTATTTACCAAACTACCCTAAGAAAGCCGGATCAAAGCACCGACACCTCCACCGACATGTGCACCACACGGCCGCGGTTCCGCGGCCAATTGGTGGGTTCTTGGGCTTATCTCTTCAGGGTTGCTTCATGTTGCTTTTATCTTCTGTTTTCTTCACTTGGTTTCTCAGAATCTCTTCTATTTCCTTCCAGATTGCCAACAGTGCAGAATAATGTGGACTTTTGCCTTGAGCTTCGCGTTGAAGTCATGAATCTTGTGCTACCCTTGTGCTTTGTGCATTGAACTGTCTAATGATTTTCATTTGTTCCTTGAACTGGTAGGCGGTATCATACGGATTCATCTATTGTTGGTCGTAGTCTCACATTTGTAGCGAATTTTCATGAATTTCACTGTAACGATCTGAGAACCTGTAACCTGCAACTATTTAGCAGACATGGATCAAAAGCACCTATTTATATGTAATGTGATTAAGAATGGGCGATATAATAATGCAAAATTCTGATATGAACAAGCTTCAACCATCTCGCGAGTAAAAACAACGGCTTTATCAATAGCTACCACCTCCCTGATGGCTTCTTGAAGCACCCGCCAAAGTTCATACGCACGAGTAGTCTTATCCGCGAGTTCAGTTTGAAGTTCCCCCAGAGCATTTGAAGCTAGCTCCCTCTCCAAAAATTTTCGGTTAAGCCTCTTCTCACATGACTGCAGATTTGCGGCGCACCGTTTAATCAGCCCCCGCAAGCTCATCTTTGCAGCCACGACTTCTGAGGGAAGGCGTGTGCACTCGAGACCATGTAAGCAAGCCTCCACTCGATGAAAAAACTCAACCCAGACATACACCAATGTTTCATCATGGTAAGTGGAAAGAAAGGGAAAAGAAATGTTGGTTTCGGCAGCAAATTCTTCGGCTGTGATCGAACTACCAGCAAGAAGATCTTCGATAAGAGCCGACAAGGAGTGAAGGCTTTGCTTCACCATCCGTTCTGATGCGCGCCGGGCATAAGGGCCGGATGGCATAGTGATGTGAGATTCCAGCGGGACAAGAATGGGCAAAACTGTCAAGATTCATAAACAATCAGCGAGATTTACAAACAAAGAATAGATGGAACAACGTTAAAACTTTACTTACCCACAGTCATGCAAGGAGGGTTTAAAAGATCTCCAGGCCTGTCGAGAATCTCAACTTCGTCGTCAGCTTCCAAAACTACAGAAGACATTAGCATCGTTATACGAAATAATGATAATGTAATGAGGGGGTCAAATAACATCGACCTTGCCCGGAAGAGAGGACGATGTGTTGCGGGGATATTTCCTGCGGGGCGGCCATCTCGAGAAGACGCTGAAAAGACTTTCTGGGGGATAGATCCACGATGGACGCCGCCAACCCTTGTAATTCTGAAAAGATAGAAAGATTCAGATAATGGAGAGATCATTAAAACAAAATATAGAAGACTACCTTCGATGCTCCTTCCTCTTTGAACGGGAGGGATAGAAGCCTCGGCAACCTCCTCCGTACCCTTAGGCACATCATCGGAGACATTTGCTGGTGTGACGGATTTTAGTTGAGGGGCAACGGCCGCCACTTCAGGAACGGCAATCTCAATTACCTGTTCCACAATCTCCGGGCCATCACCAGAAAGGTCCATTAAATCTACGGCCGGTAAGGGCACCTCTTGCGGGAGAAAGGATACCGGGGGAACAGAAACAGCTGGAGGAAGCTCCGCAGCAAGAATAACAGCTGTACCGACCCCCTCTACACCTACTAGTGTCTCATCAGGGATATTTACAGAGTCCAAAGTCATGACGCAACTTGAACTCAGATTCTCTCCCATTGCTGAAGTCCCTGCAAAGTTTTACGAAGATGAGGAGACATAAAAAGCGATACAAATTACTTGCCAAAGAGAAAATACAGAAATCACGCATACCGATATGCCAGGATGCCTCTAGTATGGCTTTTTCAAGCCGACGTTCCTTCCTGAGAAGGTATGCTCGCCGGGGTTCAAATGTAGATTCGTGGCCTCCGGTCCACAACGATAACTCATCCTCGAAAGCGGCTGAGATAGGCTGCTTGAGGGCTATCTCGCTTCCCTGTTCCAGAGGACCTATAAATATTCGCCGTATTGATAGGGGATCTTTGTAGAATATGACGGCAGGATAAAGACTCTCCGGAACACTCACATTCTCAGTTTCATCTTGTGAGCACCTTATAGCCTCAGCCAATTATGCGGCTTCCTCGGCAGATGAACCCGGAAAAAGAAAACCATCATCCGGCTCTTGCATTGATATGGGTTCATCTTGGGCAACAACATCAGGTTCAAGCATAAGGTCGAGCATACCGGTGATTGTCTTCTTTCTCCTCTTCGACCCGGAACTAGCACTGGTAGAAGATCGCTTCCTTCCCTTCAGTGCTTTGGCGCGACGTTGGCCCACTTCTCCCTCGCTATCCTCTTTCGGCGACACCACTACTGATAACGGCACTACCGCTGGCACTTCGGCGGAAGTATTTTCTTGAGCTCTAGTACGCATTGGCAGCCCTACAGTGGGAGGAGCTGATTTGGTTTCTGCGGCTTGCGAGATAAGAACCACGCCGCTATCCCGCAAGAGAGAGCGGACGACTAACCGCAGTCGCAACGGGATGCTGGCAGCTTGAGCCGGAGCCAGAATCTTATACTCAAAGAGTACCCGCCTTTCCTCAGCAATAACTGGGCCAACCCGGTGGCAATACCAGCCCATAAAGGACCCCACGGATCGTGGGAGATAGTCAGGTTCTGGAATCATGAACACAGAGCCAGTGTTCAACCGCATGAAGTAATGCATGACGTTACGAATGACTCCCAAAGGTGAGGAGGGCTCAACCAAAAATGCTTCAAAAGGGACGCCCTGATTATAGCCCAATTGTCGAGCGAAGCGGTGCGGATTATACCGCATGACGAGAGCCGTATCATCCCGGCGGAACACCAAATAGCCCGACCTAATTGAATACAGATGCATGATCTCTCTAGGCTTTAAAGAGGGTGCTCCCCCTTTCGACGAGTCGAATAACTGTTGGACAGGCCCCGCCGGAGCAGAAAGAACGCGACCAATGGACACCCTCCCTCCCTCATTAGTATATGTATTGAGCAGAACACGGAGGTCCCCTAATTGAGTCGGATCGGGAGCGGAAGCATCAACCAATCTCATAACTCGAGGGAAGGTGTAGGAGTCATAGAAGTTCGGCCGTCGATGTGCCGTGAAAGCCCCCAGCACATGTATTTCGATCCAAGATGTGAAGTAATGAAGGGGGAGATTCACAACATCTACACCTGGAGTCGAAGTGTTGGCAGCGACACTTAACCCGTGATAAAGATGCGATAGTCTCGCCATGCCGACGACCAACTTTGCCCCTTCAGCTACACGATGGGCGGGGCAAAAGGCGGAGCTCTCATGAAGCGTCGGTGCGACGGTATCACAAACCAACTAAGCCAAAGGCTGATAAAACCAACAAAGAAGGTCTCTTCATCCATGCCGGGAGCCACAATCGAATCAAAAGGAACGACCGACTAGATCGGGATGTATAACTGTGGTAAATCTTCTTCTTTGACCGGCCGTTTATCCAAACCAAACCCAAAAGGGTCATCAACACTCGCAAACTTCGGGGCTTCCTTGGATAAAATATCCCCCCGAATGAAACATGCGATAAAGCTCTCGAAAGTGACACCCTGCCCTTCTGACTTCGCAAACAATCTGTCAAAAATACCTAGGGCCTTGATCAGACTAGGATACTTATGATGGACAGCGGTTTCGGCTGTCAGACCATCAAGCACAGCCGGTATGGTGGAGAAAACATATTCATCAGGAGGTAGCAGTTCTTCCTAATGCTCCCCTCTAATAAGCAGTCCTGAAATCTCACGAAATTCATCCAATGAGATAGACACCTCTCGATCCCCTAGCAGGAAGGTATTGGTGGGAAGATTCTACTGGTTTAAGAAGGCTTTGATCCACCAGACATGGGGAATGGTAATAGAAGAGCGATGCATATACGGTCTGATAGTCCGACCTTTTGCAGCCTCACGCGGTGGGCAGAAAGAATATAGCGAGCCCAAATAAGGTAGCCCATCGGGTGCCGGGGGGTGATACCCACTTTATAAACCTGCCCCCAAGGTCGAGCTTCACCTTGGCATATCCGACGCCCCAAGCCATCTATATCAGGCAGGGGATGGTTAGGTATCCCTGAAGTAGAGGGCCCCAGCTGGCCCGAAAGAGTCCAATTGGTCACTTCCACTGCGTAAGCAGTCTGTGGGCGTTCCATCGTCAGTATAGGGCGAAGAGGTTCCATCGGCTCCCCGCAAATAAAACTTCGGCGACCCCGGATGATGTGGCCGTACCAAGTTCCCCATAAGAGCAGATTTGTCCGATCTTTATCATGAGCTCTGATCATCGCCATTGATTCTTCGTCCGACAACGATTGTGGAAAAGCAGCGTCTGAGCGAGTAAAAGGAAAGTAGGGAAGGGAAGCCATTGTCGCTGAAATAAAGGGAGGAAAGACTGTTAGTGCAACCTATATGTGCAAATATATATATATATATATATATATATATATATAAACAGCAGAAGAAAATGACAAGAAGCTTATTCTGTGAGATCATTGACTACAAAAACAATGGACCCCACAAAATCAGTACGACGGCTCACCAATCGCGAGGCAGGGATATCATTGAGAGAATAAAGAAAAAGATTCTCAATAAATGCACATTGGAGTTTAAATGACTTGGAACATCCTCACAAAAGAACACCTATTACAAATCCGGGAAAAATCCCTTAAAAAGATTTCTCAAGAACACTGGGGAATCAAATTCCCCAAGGGCTTTCTTGATCTTTCAGAGCTAAGCTCTTTGGTGAGGAATTAAATTCCTTTTCTGCAATGGAATTAAATTCTAGAAACCCCAGAAAGAGGAAATGAGAAATCAAATGTCATGCCTAAGACATTGAGGGTTATTACTCTAAAATCACATCTTGGATCTCTAAGAGATGGGTTTTAGAGGAGAGCAAAGCTCTCAAGATGGATTTAAAATCCAGAGGCTTTCTTTAAGAAAAGGATTCTCTAGTGTTATAGAGCTTTACCTAAAAAGGGGTTCCTTTTGGCAGAGTTAAACTCTGGAAATTTTCAATGGACAGAGAACTAAGCTCTGAAAAGGAGAATTAAATTCTCAGAAGATAGCAAAGAAGGAAGAAGATGAAGGAACAAAGGTGTTGCAGAGACGAGACCCCTGCATTTATAAGACATGATGAGAAACGGTTCATCTTCCCCGTTCCCTAGGCAGATCCAACGGCTGTAAAGGTGACAGCGTTGCAATCACGTGTGAGCCACGTGAGAACAATGCTGTGGGGGCATTTGTTCCCTTATAAAAATTCAGAAGAAAAAGAAAAAGGAAAATTCCCCATTAATGAAAACATCGCGTGTGAGCACGTGATCATCAATCCCTTATAAAGAAAACTCAGAGGGGGAAAACGAAAATGTTCTCGCTAGTGGAGCATCACGTGCAAGCACGTGATGCATCTGTATGCAGAGTAAGCGGCTCCACTTAGTAAGTGGCAACTAAAGCCTCACGTGCAAGCACGTGATCGGCTTTCACACAAAATGTGTGGGACCCAGTTATAAAATAAACAAAGAACAAAGAAGCTCACGTGTTACCACGTGATGCCTTCCCTCTGTTTGGACTGCTGCATACAAACAAACCAAGATAATTCTGTGAAGGGTCACGTGCTACACGTGATGGGCTCCTATGCCTTCTGAACCGATAGAATTAAATTCTTAAAAAAAAAAGGTCAAAACCCTATTTGGAAAACATTTCACTAGATCTTTCTAAACAAGAAAGATTACGCTCTGCAAAGGAGAGCACCGTTGGATTAAAAATCCAATGGTGATTAACAATTACCAATTGATAGAAAAAGATTCTGTACGGGGAAATATTTCCCTAATCTTGTTAAAAACAAGAGAAACAACTTCTGTAAAACAGAAATATCTGGATTAAAAATCCAACGGTGAATAAAATTCACCGATTGATCTAAAAGATCATTTTGGTCGATTATAAAATCAATCAACATCTCTCAATGAGAGATTTTATGAACAAATTGATTCTTTTCTTTCTCCTATAAATAAGAGCAAGGGGACAGAAAAAAGTGGAGAGACAGAAAGAGAGAGAAAAAACCCCTTCGTAAGCCAAAAGAAAAGAATTGAATTCTCCAGAGAGAGGAAGATCCCCTCAGAGAAAAAGAAACCCGAGGTAAAGGAAGGAAGAAAAACATAAAGAATATTTTATCTCTTCTTCACCATCATAAGAGTTTAACTCTTCTAAAAAGAACTTAGTTCTTCCTCTGGTTGAAGATCTGCAGAAGCAGATCTCCCTACAGGTTGAGAATTTAATTCTCATCGGGGAGATTTGTTATGCAGATTCAAAACCTAGGGGGAGAATTGAGTTCAATGAATTTAATTCTTACAACATATAGGAATTTAATTCCTCTAAATAAAATTAGGGTTCAACCTTATATAAGAATTTAATTCTTATCAAACAGGGGACTTAACTCAAGATCTCCATGCACGTAAAAAAGAAGATTAGCACCCAAACATGATCACGTGTTCCCACGTGAGCACCCATGTTGAATGAGAGAAAACAAATGAGATCATGTCACGTGCTCCCACATGACCCCTGAACAAGCCCTTCAGAAGAAAAAGGGGGAATAAACCCAAGGCACTTTCTATTTTAGGGCGCCTCACGTGACATCACGTGACCCCTTAATAGTGCTTAGCACTTTTCAAAAGAGAATAAAACAGAGGCGGCTTTCAGTCTTTGGAGACGCCTCACGTAATCCCATGTGACCCAATAGTGCTCAGCACTCAGAAAAGAAAAAAAGGAACAAATTCAAAGAAGCTGTGCCAAATCTCAGGCGCCTCACGTGACATCACGTGAGCGCCTCAGACTTTAAGTGTTTAACACTACTTCAAACGCCTCACGTGAGCGCTTCAAATATTCAGTGTTTAACACTACTTCAAGCGCCTCACGTGACCCCACGTGAGCTCTTAAAATATCCAGTGCTTAAATAATACTTTAAGACATCACGTGGGAGCACGTGAGCACCGAACATATGCTAATGTTTAACATTATGATAGGCCAATCTTAGCCCAAGTTAGCTAAGTCTCCCAAAGCCAAAACATTGTTTTTTTAACCAAGCCCTAATTATGTTCAGGTCTTCCAAAATTAATCATCTCAGATGGCATTTACAATAATGTTCATCCCATTGCTTCTCAATCTGGCATTTGGCTCAAAGGTACATCTCTTCACACTTCTGATACATGTCGTTGTAATTCTTCAACGTCTTCAGAGAGGTGGTGGGTCCCGATGACCAATAACTATCTGGTGCATTTCCAAACCCATGTTTGCATCTAAACTTTGGACCGTAATATCCTTAAACTAACTACGCACCGCAACGTTGCTAAACTAAACTCTATGGACTATGAGGTCCTTAAACTTATGGACAATGATGTCCTTAAACTTATGGACCGCAACGTCCCTAAACTAAACCCCTACAGACTATGATATCTCTAAACTGGACTACGATGTCCTTAAACTCCATGGACTATGATGTCCTTAAACTTATGGACAGCAATGTCCCTAAACTAAAGCAATAGAGCCCAAATGCTCTTTTGTTGGATCTAAATGGTCCTGTTAAGTAGATCTTAGTCTAAAATTAGACTAACATATCCTTAACAAATGTTTAAGTTGATCTTAGTCTCAAATGAGATTAACGATCCTTTAACCCAACCCAAACCCAAATCTAAGAAAATACGGATTTGGACTAATCCATGCCTGATTGTTACGTTTTTTCCGTGTCATATTAAAAAAGAGTTGTGAAATTACCGCAATCAAAACGGTGTCGCGTGAAGCGAGCCGCGATGAGTACGGGTCGTCCGCAGGGAGATGGTAAGTTTTTAAGCTTGTTTTA